>JASWHV010000016.1:59611178-62125871 GCA_030760725.1 Neostapfia colusana | reverse complement strand
GAAGAAGAAGAAGAAGAAGAAGAAGAAGAAGAAGAAGAAGAAGAAGATTTGATATGCAAAAGTAAAAAGAAAGGTGGTCTAGGAATAAAAAACCTGAAGAAAATGAATATTAGTCTGTTGACTAAATGGTGGTGGAAGTTCGAAAGATGGTATTTGGCAAGAAATAGTGAATGCCAAATATTTAAAAGACAAATCTATAGGAGTAATACATCATAGAATCTCAGATTCTCCTATATGGTCAGATCTGTTGAAGGTTAAAAATATATATATCAGTGGGAGGAAATATATATTGGGAGATGGAAAGAGAATTAGATTGTGGACTGATGCCTGGCTTGATGATAAACCTTTAAGTCAAAAATATACAATGCTTTTTGAACTATGTAGAGATAAAGATTTAACTGTTGCACAATGTGTTGCAGCAAATTGGAAGGTGCAATTTAGGAGGGCTTTACCTCAGATATTGCAAACACAATGGTGTGTGCTTGCTGAAAAACTTAGCAAACAAAGATGTTCTGATCAAAAAGATGTAGTGATATGGATGTGGACAAAATCAGGTGTTTTTACTGTAAAATCTGTATAGAACAGATTGTTGTCTGGTGAAACTGGCCTTAGTCATAAGATCATTTAGAAGGCGAAAATACCTCCCAAAATCAAGATTTTTTATGGCTGATTGAAATTAATGCACTTCTCACTAGAGATAATATGAGGAAAAGAAAATGGAAAGGAGATTCTACATGTAGTTTCTGTTCTGAGATATAATCAGTTGACCATCTATTTTTCTCATGTACTGTTATGAAGGTCGTTTGGGGAATTATAGCTAGTTGCTTTAACAGTGATTTTAGACCTGTTAACATGACTCAATACTGGCAATGGATCAAAAGGACTCTACTAGAAGGTGAATGCATTTACACCTTGGGGCTAGCAGTTGTTTGCTGGGCCACCTGGAAAACAAGAAACAAAACAAGTTTTGAGGATAAACTATTGTCTCACCCTTGTGAAATAATATGCTTTGCATGCTCTTTATTGAATTACTGGGCAGGATTATATTCGAAAGATATGCAGCAAATCATCAAGGCGGGAGCAGAATCCATGCTGCAAGCAGCTTTAAAAGTTATGGAGAATTAGGGGTGCTATGCAATATTACAGCTCCTGAGAAGGAAGAAGAGCAGGAAAAAGATGAAGAAAACGCCTGAGAAAGCTGATTTCAATCATCTGGAGATCGAGTAGTTATCTATTGGTGAAAATGAATAACTATTTCCATGTCGTAATTTTCGTATGCTGCAGCTAATGTGCTGTTAAAACATATGATTTGCTATTTTCTGTGAGAACGGTATTATCCTAGAAGGATGATGTCTAGAGTGTAGCTCACTAATTACTCATTAGAAGTGACTAGTCTAAGGGATAGGAGAGTTCCTGATTCGTGTTGGTGGCTACCTCTGTAAAAAACTGTGATCTCCGTTTTTGCTGAAATGGAGGTGGAAATATTCTGACTAAAAAAGCAATTCAAACAATTATATAAATTGGCACAAATCTCCCATAGAATGGTGATTTATCCACCGTAACGATTAGTCCCTCCCCACGGGGCGATTCATCGCTCCAGGTTTTTTTGCAGTTTTTACTTCACCTCTATACAATTACTAGTGAATATATGTCATATGTGTCTATACAATGTTTTGCAAAAAAAAAAGGCTTTTGGAACCGTCTCAGACAAGCTTGTGTTGTGGTAGTTGTCGAAGTGTGTGGTCGACACTTCTCCCGGACCTGCTCTGGGCAGCCCGCGGAGGTTCTTTTTTGGAGGGGCTAGTCTTAAGCGTAGGGACGAGTTAGGGAGGAGCTTGACACGGTGAGTTTTACGTGGTTCGGGCCACCGGAGCATAAAACCCTACGTCTACGGTGAGCTGAGGTGCTCGCTGTATTGCTTGTTGCTCAGAACTGGAGTCCTGAGCTTGAGGATGAGTTATGCCTAGCGTGAGAGTTGCTGGAGTGCGAACCCTTGCTAACGTCGCCTACCCGAGCCTTTTATAGTCCAAAGCTCGTGTGGCTTACAAGGGGGGCCCGAGACCCGACAGGTGGTCCCGGGGAGATTGTCTGCCGACTATTGTATCTGCAGTTATGTCGGTAGTTGTCTCTGGCGAAGGCTTCTGAGTCTTCGTCTTGCCGCCCTGCCCATGCCACATGCTAGTCGTAGTGGTTGACGACGGCGGAGGCGGCAGGGGATGTCTTGTCGCTGTGTTTATTGGCTGGCAGGTTCTGACACCGCGCGCCAGTCTGTGATGCGACTAGGCGCAACGGCACCTGACAGAGGCGTGCTCCGTGTTTCCGTGTCTTGGGA
Organism: Neostapfia colusana; assembly: GCA_030760725.1. Taxonomy (NCBI): domain Eukaryota; kingdom Viridiplantae; phylum Streptophyta; class Magnoliopsida; order Poales; family Poaceae; genus Neostapfia; species Neostapfia colusana. Next base: position 62,123,539 of record JASWHV010000016.1, on the reverse strand, counting down.
AGGCGCGGGCCTTGAATACCTTGTACGAGCAAGGTATGGGGCGTCTTTACGCCCGCTGCCTACCGCTCGGGGGCAGGCAGCGCTGTTGTGCTGGACATGTGGCGGGCCCGGAGCCCTCCTCAGAGGAGAGGAGGGGGGTCCGGCCCCGCAGGACACGTGGAGCCTTCGGACCTCTCCCCGCGGAGGGGGAGGTCCGGCTTCTGTCGGCCACGTGGCGGGCCCGGAGCTCTCCTCTGAGGAGAGGGAGGTCCGGCCCCGCTGGTCATGTGGCGCTTTCGGACCTTTCCCCGCGGAGGGGGGAGGTCCGGCTTCTGCAGGCCACGTGGCGAGCCTGGAGCTCTCCTCTGAGGAGAGGGAGGTCCGGCCCCGTTGGACGCGTGGCGCCTTCGGAGCTCTCCCTGCGGAGAAGGGCGAGATCCTCAGGCATTTTCCCCTGTGCGTGGGGGTACCCCATATCGCAGGTACCAAGTGGCCCCCGGGCCCATCTCGGGGGAGATAGCGAGCCCGAGGTGGGGCCTCCGTCTCTTCTGTTCCGCGCACTTTCTCTAAGTCCCACATTGACCGCTGCCGGAGCACAAATAGTCGTGGGATCATGGGAGCGTGCACCCACTTGATGGTTGCTTTTACTGCGGCGGTTCCCAAGACTGCCACTTCTGCACGTTGCGGCACTTTCTTCGGGAACCGCCGGAGTGCCTTGCCGGCTCGTCTTCTTGGGAGGCTGACTCCTTGACCCACCGCTTCAGCTGGGCAGCTTGGGCCCACCCGTCATCTACGCTCGATCTTGGAGCCGATGCGGTTGCCGATGCGGCGTATTCGAAGAGTTTCGAATCGCTTGGAATCGCACTTGGGAAGTGTGAAGCGAAGCCACAACGTGGGTTAGTTCCCTTTATAAGGCTTCTGGCACTTGCACCTACGCTGAGTTTCTGCGACCCTGTCTTCTCCCATGGCTTCTAACCCACCTTCGGAGGGGAATCGCTCTCGATGTCCTCCGGCGGCGGCTTCTGCACCAAGTCTGGGGTCCAGGGAGCCTGCATGCCTTGCCCCTGGAGGTGACGCCTCCAGGAGGCCCCGGGTTTATCACCACGACTGGACTCTTCTTGAGCGACGACTGGCCGGGGGTTCCCAGGCGTTGCGTCCCTTCTCCTCAAGTGGTGGAGTCTCCAAAGAAACTGCTGACACGTCGAGGAGCCTTCAGGCGGAGGAGTCTCCAAAAAAGCTGCTGAAGTACCAAGGAGGACTCCATGCGGCAGAGTCTCCAAGGAAACTTCTCAAGCGGCAGAGGGGGCTTCAGAAGCATCCTTGATGACACCGGCCCTTGTGCTGGTGGTGGCCGAGATGATCCCTGTGCCCGGGTCGGAGGAGTCTCCAAAGAACCTGCTGAAGCGGCGGTGGGGACTTCAGAAGCGTCCTTGATGACACCGGCCCTCGCGCTGGTGATGGCCGAGATGATCCCTGTGTTCGGGTCACAGAGCAGGAGAACGCCGCCAGGGCTGAAGTTGGGGACATGGCCGTTCTCGCAGCCTCTAGGTTCTAGACGTGCCAGGGGAACCGTAGGGCCTGTTTCTTTCTTTTTTTATCGAGTCTGTAGTCCAGCTCATGGAGCCATGAATACATAGACTCTTATGACCCCTCGTGCATGTGATGTACTTGTCTTCTTCTTGGTTTCTCCTGGCCGAGCCCCTAGCTCCGTAAGGTACTCATAGGCCTTCACCAATCTCGAGGGTCTGCACAGATACCTCCCCCGGGTCCTTACCGAATTAAGGGCCCCGGAGGTCTCCGGAACCGCCCCATGAGGACGGGGAGGTCCAGATCCGCTGGCCACGTGGCGGGCTCGGAGCTCTCCTCTGAGGAGAGGGAGGTCCGGTCCCGCGGGACACGTGGAGCCTTCGGACCTCTCCCCCCGAAAGGGGGGAGGTCCGGCTTCTGCCCGCCACGTGGCGGGTCCGGAGCCCCTCCTGAGGAGGCGGGAGCCCCGGCCCCGCTGGACACGTGGGGCCTCCGGGGCCCGCCCCTGCTGAGGGGGCGGGGTCCGGATCTCCCGGCTTTGCGCGGTCCGTAGCGGCCCCCTGGTAGGCGTGGTCAACCGTCTGGGTACTCCTACCATACTCCTGCGGGAAGCCAAGGCCGGAGGGTCCTGCACACAAACAAGGGAAACGTAATTCTCCTTGGGGCTCCCCCCTTTCCAATCTCATAGTCTTATTTGGCTTATGATCCTGATTCGGTGCACGATGCTTGGGAATTTCGATGCACGACGTGCCGGGGGCTCGGGGCCCCCTGGCCATCGGCCGGTCCCCCAATCGCGACCGCCCCGGGCAGGATAGCAAATGCCGACTAGAGTTGAGAATGGGAAAAAAGGGGACTGGGTGTATGGTGAACATACCCAGGAAGTGCGGTCATAAAAATTAATACATAATTTGAATGAGCATAGAGGAAGAGCAAAGCAGGACAGGTTCTTTCCCTATAAATTTCCATAGGCGAAAAACAGGCTAAACATGGAGTCCACGACCCGTCCCATTAAAAAGGGAAGCAAGACTCTACGCGCTTGGAGTCGGAACCAGGCAAAGCTGAACGTAGTCCTGGACGGTCCCCTGAGACTTAGCTGCTCTGAGCGCTGCTCCGGGACTCTATGGGATCTATTAGAAAGAAGAACATGTCCTACTACTGTTCTAGGGGTAGAACTTACGGAGGTGTTTGATGTTCCAGGGGTTCGGGAGCGGATCCCCACCCTCGGTGGAAAGGCGTACGCACCCGGGGCGGCATACTTTTGCGACTCGGAAGGGACCTTCCCAACTAGGGGAGAGTTTGTGGGTACCTTCTCGAGAAAGTATGCGCCGCAGCACCAGGTCGCCTTCCTGCAGCTCCCGGGCACGCACAGACCTCTGGTGGTAGCGGCGGAGCGCTTGTCTGTACCGTGCGTTACGGAGTGCTGCATGCAATCGGACCTCGTCGACGAGGTCGATGTCTCCGCGCCGGAGGTTGTCCTGCGCGGCTTCGTCATAAGCTCGGACGCGGTGAGACTTCTCGGTGATCTCTAGGGGAAGCACAGCTTCGGCCCTATACACCATGAAGAAGGGTGTCTCTCCGGTGGCCCGGCTCTGGGATGTCCGGTTAGCCCATAGTGTGCTCGGAAGCTCATCCACCCAATTGGCACCATGTTTCTTCAGGCTGGCATAGGTGCAGGTCTTGAGGCCCCGGAGAATCTCGGCGTTGGCCCTCTCGACTTGCCCATTGCTCTTTGGGTGAGCAACAGAAGCATAGCACACCTGGATGTCGAGGTCTTCGCAGTAGTCTTGGAAGGCTGCGCTGGTGAACTGGGTCCTGTTGTCGGTGATGATTCTGTTCGGGACCCCGAACCAGCAGACAATCGACTTGGTGAACTTTACTGCTGATTGCTTGTTGACGGTGACAACTGGTGTGGCTTCCGGCCACTTGGTGAACTTGTCGATGGCGACATAGAGGTATCGGAATCCCCCGACGGCTCTGGGGAATGGTCCCAGGATGTCCAACCCCCATACGGCAAACGGCCACGAGGGTGGGATCATCTGTACCGCCTGAGCCGGTGTATGGATCTGCTTGGCGTGGAACTGGCACGCCTTGCAGCTCTCGACCACCTTGACGGCATCCTGGAGTGCTGTCGGCCAGTAGAAGCCATGCCGGAAGGCTTTACCGACAAGTGTGTGTGAGGAAGAGTGACTCCCACATTTGCCTCCATGGATCTCAGCGAGCAAGTCGCAGCCTTCCCCCTGGGTTATGCACCGCAATAGGACGTGGTTGGCGCCACGCCGGTAGAGATCCCCTTCTACCAGCGCGTATCTCTTAGCCATACGCACGATCCGCTCAGCGGTTGCATGTTCATCAGGGAGGATGTTGTCTTTCAAGTAGTCCTGGATCTCCGTGATCCATGCATCGGGTCTGACTTGAGCTTCTGGATCTTGAGCGCTGGGTTGCACGGAGTCCACAGTGACGCTTACGATCCTTGGCGGCATCCATGGTTGCAGGGCTATCGGGACCGCCAGCTTCGAGGTGCTGGTCCAGCCCCCTTCGCCCGGCTCGGCGGGCCGGGCTGTGGGCCGCAGCAACGTCCTCTCAAAGACTCCTTCGGGCACAGGGGCTCCGGTGGAAGCCTTCGTTGAAAGGTCGTCAGCTGCGGCATTTCCAGCGCGCGGTACGTGGCGCAGGTCCAAGGCGAGGAAGTCTTTCTCCAACATCTGCACGTGAAGCAGATAAGCAGCTAGCTGTGGGTCATTGCAGGAGCATTCGCCCTTAACCTGCTTGATAACCAGCTGGGAGTCGCCCTGTGCCAACAACTGGCGAGCGCCTAGAGACAGGGCTGTCTGTAGGTCAAAGATGAGTGCTTCATACTCTGCCATGTTGTTGGTTGCCTTGAAATTGAGACGCACCATGTACCCAAACTGCTCCCCCGATGGCATGAGAAGCAGTACGCCGGCACCGGCCCCCTGCTTTCGTGAGGAGACGTCAAAGAAGAGTGTCCAGTGGGGCTCGGTGAAGACCAGAGCTCGGTGCTCTGGTTCACCGCCTTCGTGGCCCCCTGGGTCAGCCTTCATTGGTGTCCACTCTGCCACGAAGTCAGCCAACGCTTGGCTTTTGACTGCATGGCGAGGAAGGAAGTCCAGCTCGAACTCCGCCAGCTCCGCTGCCCATTTGGCGACGTTGCCAGTCGCATGGGGGATGTGAAGGATCGTCTTCAGCGGATAGGAGGTGACTACCGAGACCCGGTGGGCCTGAAAGTAGTGGCGGAGCTTTCTGGACGCCACGAGCACTGCATACAGCAGCTTGTGGACCTCTAGGTACCTTGTATTGGCATCGTGAAGGACCTCGCTGATGTAGTAGACAGGCCTTTGGATGGTTCGAACCCTCTCTCTTGGGTCTGAGAGGTCTTCATCCATTGGCCCTGGCCCGCTGGAGGTGAGTGGGTCTAGGGGGGCTTCCGGGAGTTGCAACCCGGAGGCCCTTAAGCCATCTTGGCCCTCCGAGAGGCCCCGCTGGTTCTCCGGGAGCTCCGGAGGGTCCTGCTGGATCTCCGGGAGGTCTCGTTGGGCCCCCGGGGGGTCCCACCGGACCCCCGAGAGGTTGTCTTGGGGGTCCTGGTGGCCGCCCTGGACCTCCGGGTGGTTGTCTTGGAGGTCCGGGAGACCGTCTTGGAGCTGCGAGGTTTCCTGGCGTCTGTCTTCTGCTGTTGGAGTAGGCTGTGAAGATGAGAGGTCCGGCCGCTCTGCGATGAGGACCATACTCACCACTTCAGTTGTCGCCACGATGTAGAGCAACAGATGCTCTCCGGGCTCAGGGGCTACCATGATAGGTAGGGTCGTCAGGAGTCGCTTCAACTCCTGGAAAGCCTCTTCTGCTTCGTCAGTCCAGGCAAATGGACCGGATTTGCGCAGGAGGTTAAATAAGGGAAGTGCCCGCTCTGCTAGCCTCGGTATAAACCGACTCAGCGCGGCTAGGCATCCCGTGAGTTTCTGGACATCTTTGACGCGGGCAGGAGGCCGCATCAAGTCGATGGCCTTGATCTTCTCTGGGTTGGCCTCAATTCCCCAGTGCGAGACCAGGAATCCTAAGAGCTTCCCAGAGGATACACCAAACACACATTTGTCAGGGTTCAGCTTGGTGCGCGTGGAGCGCAATTTGTCAAAAACTAAGGCTAGGTTATCTAACAAAGATGAACTCTGCCTGACCTTGACAACGATGTCATCGACGTACACCTCAACTAAGTCTCTTATTAACTCTCCAAAGGTCTTGTGCATTGCACGTACAAAGGTGGGGAGAGCATTCTTTAGGCCATAAGGCATAGAGAATAACAATACATGCCATCTACTATGATGGAGGTGTGCTATTCATCTTCTCTAGACATGGGGATCTGATGGAAACCCGAGTAGGCGTCTAGGAAGCACAGCATATCGCAGCCTGATGTCGAGTCTACTATTTGATCTATTCTAGGGAGAGGGAATGGATCTTTGGGACATGCCTTATTGAGACTGGTGTAGTCGATGCACATCCGGAGCTTCCCACCGGCCTTCGGGACAACGACGGGGTTCGCCAACCACCGGGGGTGGTGGACTTCCCATATGAAGCCAGCGTCCAGCAGCTTCTTGATTTCTTCGCGAATGAAGTTTTGCCGCTCGATGGACTGCTTGCGGGGCTTCTGTTGAACTGGCCGGGTGTCGGGGAAGACCTTTAAGTGGTGCTCGATCACCTCCATAGGGATCCCCGGCATCTGTGACGGCTGCTATGCAAACACGTCAACATTGTGCCGGAGGAAGGTGACGAGCGCGCCTTCCTATTTGCTATCCAGGCCCCCGGCTACCCGGGTGGTCTGGGTGGCTTCGGCGCCGACTTGGACGATCTTTAAGGGGACGTCGCCCTCGTCGAGGGGTTGCACACGGGGTGCTGCGGTGGAGGCACGGTGGCGTGCACTCGGGTGGAGCTGGTCTGGTCCTGCACTGCCAGGGGTTGGTGCTCTAGCTGTTGCGAGCGCTTGGAGTTTTTCCAAGGCCGACACTGCAGCAGTGCGGTCTCCACGGATCCTGAGGACGCCTGTTGGTGTAGGCATCTTCAAGATGAGGTAGCCGTAGTGGGCTACTGCCATGAATCGATACAGAGCTGGCCTGCCAATTATGGCGTTCAAGGGGAGGTCGATCTCCGCCACGTCGAACAGAATGTATTCTGTCCGATAGCTGTCCGGAGCTCCGAAGGTCACCGGGAGGCTGATGTTGCCATAGGGAACGACATGTCCCGGCCCTACCCCTGAGAACGGGCTCGACGGGGTGAGCTTGGCCATCGGGATCTGCAGCTTCTGGAAAGTTGCACGGCTGATGAGGTTCAGCCCAGCTCCGCCATCTACCAAAACGTGGTACATCCTCACGTTGGCGATGGTGGGTGCTACCAAGAGCGGTAGTTGCCCGGCCCCAGCCATGTTCCTGGGGCAGTCGGTGGCGTCAAAGCTGATGGGGGTTCCCATCCACTTGAGGTGCGGTGTGGCACTTGGGAGTGGAGCCACCGACGCTACCGCTCGGTGCAGAGTCTTAACTGCTCTTCGGGACGAGGGGTTGGCGAACCCGCTGTATATGACGTAGAGCTTCTTTCGACGCTCATCATCACTGGAGCTGGAGTCCTCATGGTTGCGCACCTCCTTCACGGTGCGCTGAGGCTCCTAAAACCCCACTTGGTGGTCGACGCTGTCTGGGGCATCGACCTTCTGCTTGCCCTCCTTTTGGCGTAAGGGTGGAGCATCAGTCCGCTGCTGCTTCCCTTTGCGGAAGCGCTCTGCGAGCTTCTGGATCTCCCAGCACTCGGCAGTAGTATGGTGATAGCTGCCGTGCACGGGGCATAGCTTGTCTTGGTCACCTTCTGGGGTTGGTGACTGTCGCTGCCTCTTGTCGGGGCGCGGCCCCCGAGCTCCACTGGGTGCTGCTGCTGCAGCGACGGGGGTCGCGGCTGGCAATTCCATCTTGGCCTTCTTGCTGCCTCCATAGGAAGCAGCGCCAGACCCGGGCTGCCCTCCTGACTCGGAGGCCGGCAGTGAGTGCCAGTTCCGCCCTTCGGCTGCTCTGGCGCACTTGTCCGCTAGGCTGAAGAGCTCTGAGACGTAGCGAACCTCTCTAGTCGCGAGCTTCTCGAGCATCTTCTTGTCCCGAACGCCTTGCCGGAACGCCAGCACCACAGAAGCGTTTTGGATGTGTGGGATGGTGTTCCGCACCTGGGAGAACCGCTAGATGAAGGAGCGCAGCGACTCCCCAGGTTGTTGCTGGATGGCATTGAGGTCGAGCTCCGTGCCAGGCCGGGTGTAGGAACTGCCGAAGTTGGCGGTGAACTGCCGGCAGAGCTCTCCCCAGGAAGTTATGGAACCCTGGGGGAGGTTCATGAGCCAAGACCGGGTTGGGCCGGTTAAGGCGACGGGGAAGTAGTTGGCCATGACGGCCTCATCCCCCCTGCGGCAAGTACGACGGTGGAGTAGATCTGGAGAAACTCCGCCGGGTTGACGCTGCCGTCGTACTTCTCGGGCAGGTGCGGCCGAAACTTGCGCGGCCACCTTGCGAAGCGAAGGTGGGGCGCCAGGGCCGCACATCTTGCCCCTGCTGTTGCAGGCGTTGGTGCCGCGAACGCTTGGTTCGCCGCTGGCACAGTGTACCCCGGTATGGGCAAGGCTGCGCCATAGACCGGGGACGCCGTTTGCAGGGCATATGGCTGTGGCATATGCTGCGCGACGCACGCCTGGGGCAGAGATCGCGTGGCGAAGGTCTGCGCCTTAGGCTGGGTCGAGGCTGACGTCATGTTGTCGCCAGCCTCTTGGTTGTGGCGCCTTTCTCGATGTCGCTCGAGGTACACCCGGGCATCCTAGCCGAAGTGGCACCGTTTCAGCTCTGTCCTCAGGTCCGTCGACTGAAGCCTGGTGGAGCTGGAATCCGCCGTCTGCCCGTCAACCGTTGGCGTGCGTGTCAGCGACACAGCCGGTTGGCCGGAGCGTCGCCCCCGCCGAAGTCGAGGGTTTGCGGCGGCGACGACGACGAGTCGGTCTACCTCGCGAATCCACTGTTGGGTCGCTGCCAGAGGCGCGTCCCCAGCATGCGGATTGCGCAGTAGCGCTCTTGCTGCAGCTAGCGCATCCCCGTGGGGAACGCTCAGCGCTGCAGAAGATCTGACGCTGGCTGGGGCCTACATTGCCGGAGTCGGCTGCTGGCTTCCAGCTTGCGCCGACACACTCCGTCTTGAGTTCGTCGACACGTATTCCCCGCCGGTCACGGTCCGCCGTGAACGCGGGGGAGGTGAGCTTGCCACTGAAGGGAGCTTGGTCATCTTCGTCGGCAGAAACTCGTCGCGCAAGGGAAAAGCCCCCCTTCCTGGCGCGCCAAATGTCGAAGTGTGTGGTCGACACTTCCCCCGGACCTGCTCTGGGCAGCCCGCGGAGGTTCTTTTTCGGAGGGGCTAGTCGCTTGCGGAGAGCTTAAGCGTAGGGACGAGTTAGGGAGGAGCTTGACACAGTGAGTTTTACGTGGTTCGGGTCGCCGGAGCGTAAAACCCTACGTCCACGGTGAGCTGAGGTGCTCGCTGTATTGCTTGTTACTCAGAACCGGAGTCCTGAGCTTGAGGATGAGTTATGCCTAGCGTGAGAGTTCCTGGAGTGCGAACCCTTGCTAACGTCGCCTACCCGAGCCTTTTATAGTCCAAAGCTCGTGTGGCTTACAAGGGGGGCCCGGGACCCGATAGGTGGTCCCGGGGAGATTGCCTGCCGACTATTGTATCTGCAGTTATGTCGGTAGTTGTCTCTGGCGAAGGCTTCTGAGTTTTCGTCTTGCCGCCCTGCCCATGCCGCATGCTAGTCGTAGTGGTTGACGACGGCGGGGGCGGCAGGGGATGTCTTGTCGCTGTGTTTATTGGCTGGCAGGTTCTAACACCGCGCGCCAGTCTGTGATGCGACTGGGCGCAACGGCACCTGACAGAGGCGTGCTCCGCGTCTCCGCATCTTGGGAAGGCGCGGGCCTTGAATACCTTGTACGAGCAAGGTATGGGGCGTCTTTATGTCCGCTGCCTACCGCTCGGGGGCAGGCAGCGCTGTTCTGCTGGACATGTGGCGGGCCCGGAGCCCTCCTCAGAGGAGAGGAGGGGGTCCGGCCCTGCAGGACACGTGGAGCCTTCGGACCTCTCCCCGCGGAGGGGGAGGTCCGGCTTCTGTCAGCCACGTGGCGGGCCCGGAGCTCTCCTCTGAGGAGAGGGAGGTCCGGCCCCGCTGCTCATGTGGCGCCTTCGGACCTCTCCCCGTGGAGGGGGGAGGTCCGGCTTCTGCAGGCCACGTGGCGAACCCGGAGCTCTCCTCTGAGGAGAGGGAGGTCCGGCCCCGCTGGACGCGTGGCGCCTTCGGAGCTCTCCCTACAGAGAAAGGCGAGATCCTCAGGTATTTTCCCCTGTGCGTGGGTACCTCATATCGCAGGTACCGACAGTAGTGTTTATTTACTCCCGCATTGCAATGTGAATGATGCAGTACCAACTACGTTTTTTAAATTCGAACTGTTATGCAAATTTCCAGTTTTTGAAAAGGGGAGAAAAGGAATGAATATTGAACTTTCCCTCTCGAAAAGTAGTGTCACGCTCGGGAGGTTCGCGGCAAGCATGAGACAAATACAGAAGCTTCGTCAAGTCATCAACAATGGGCCCCTTCATGAATCGAATTCAATTGAATCAAATGATTCGCACACAGGGCTAGAGACCAACAGCCCATACATATGTATATGATGTTTGTGCAGCCAGCAGCTCTGAAGATGCCAACTAATTTGACTATCGTTGGTCACAATACAAGTTTTTTTCTTCATCAAACATAACAAGGTAGAAACACTCATATCCAAGCTTTGTCTTACACAGAATAGGTGTAACAATACCTCACCATCTTCCATTTTGACATCTTTTACCTTTAGCTAGCAAGATAGTAACATCAGTAGAAATCGATCCTACCGACACACATGATGAATACGATAGCAGTGACACATTACTTGGTGACAGCAGTAGCAGTAGCAGTAGTTGTAGTTATTATCGCGCGCGGCATACGAAGATAGATCGTTGGAGCTAGCCGTGGAAGTGTATGGATCATGCGGCGGCGCCGGCGGCGATGGGGACGCTATGGAGGACGACGGTCTCGACGGTGAGGCCGGGGCCGAACCCGAAGAGGACGCCCCAGTCGAAGCCCTCGCCGGTGGTGGCGTGGCCGTCCTCGGCGGAGCGATTGCGCATCTCGTCGAGGATGAAGAGGACGCAGGCGCTGGACATGTTGCCGTACTCGGAGAGGACGTGTCGGGTGGCGCGCATCCTGTCCTTGTGGAGCCCGACCTTGGCCTCCACCTGGTCGAGGATCGCCGGGCCGCCGGGGTGCGCCACCCAGAAGACGGAGTTCCAGTCGGAGATGCCCAGCGGCTCGAACGCCGTCTCCAGCGCGCGCTCGATGTTCTTGGAGATGAGCCCCGGCACGTCCTTGAGGAGGTGGAAGGTGAGGCCGACCTCGCGGAGGTGGCCGTCGATGGCGCCCTCCGAGTCGGGGAGGATGGTCTGGGCGGCGGAGACCAGCTGGAACAGCGGCCGCTCCACGCGGTCGTCGGGGTCGGCGCCGACGATGACGGCCGCGGCGCCGTCGCCGAAGAGCGCCTGCCCGACGAGCGAGTCGAGGTGGGACTCGGAGGGCCCCCGGAACGTGACGGCGGTGATCTCGGAGCAGACAACCAGCACGCGTGCGCCGCGGTTGTTCTCGGCGAGGTCCTTGGCGACGCGCAGCACCGTGCCGCCGGCGAAGCAGCCCTGCTGGTACATCATGAGGCGGTTGACGGAGGGGCGCAGGCCCAGCAGCTTGGTGAGCTGGTAGTCGGCGCCGGGCATGTCGACGCCGGAGGTGGTGCAGAAGACGAGGTGCGTGATCATGGACCGCGGCTGGCCCCACTCCTTGATGGCCTTCTGCGCCGCCGCCTTCCCCAGCTTGGGCACCTCCACCACCACCATGTCCTGCCGCGCGTCCAGCGACGGCGCCATGTACGCGCACATGTTGGGGTTCTCCTGCAGGATCTCCTCCGTCAGGTGCATGTACCGCTTGCGGATCATCGACTTGTCGCCTGCAACCACGAACAACGGCGACGGCGAACGCACGGACGTCGAGGCACGACTACTGTTAGCTGGGCTACCATGTGAAGGTGTACATGGCTCGCAACAACGCGACAAGACGAGAGACGACTTGCTACGTACAGCAGTTTCAAGGCCAAGATGCATGGAACGGTGCATGCATGGTGATCGACATATATGTATGTATGCTTAATTATTATACTCACACATCCTCTTGAACTTTTCCTTGAGGTCGGTGAGGTGCTCGCTCTTGGTGATCTTGAAGTAGTAGTCCGGGTAGTCGGCCTGGTACACGCAGTTGGCCGGCGTCGCCGTCCCGATGGCCAGCACCGTCGCCGGCCCCGCCGCGCGCTGCGCCTTCCTCACCTCCTCCACCGTCACCTTCGCCCCTCCTCCCACCATCTCCGGATCGCTCGCTCGGTCGTTGGAGCCTGGCTGCTGGCTAGCTATGCGTCTATATAGGTAAGTGCAGCGACGACACGGCCACCGAGGTTGAGCTCTCAGGTCAGCTCGATCGCCGGCGCCGGATACGGGGGTGCTGCTTCGCCTGGCTGCTGTTAGTTGCAGCAGGTCCGGCGTGCGGGTGGGATATGTAGGCGGCCGGCCGGGGCAAATGGAGGAAAGGAGACTAGGCGTGTTAGGTCAGTCGGACGGGCGGATAGAGGCCACGTGAGCGCGAGGACGTACGGGCCTGGGGTTAGTTGGGTCGCGTGGTTCACGGGACGACGACGACGGGCCAGCCAGGCGGCAGCGGCCGAGCTAGCTCAGCCGAGCGCCGTGTACGCGCGTACGTGCCCTCGTGTGTAGCTGGCAGCCATGGACGACGGATCAGACACTGTGCACTGACTCGATGAGCGCGACGCCACGAGCTAAGCTAAGCACAGGATCTCGATCACCTCTCCTCTCCGGCTCTCCTCTCCTCTCCTCTCCTCTGTGAATGATGGTGTGGATGGGATGGGGGGATCGGAACAACTACCAGTCGATCACAGGTGGTCGTTGGAGGTCTCGCTCCTCTCCTCTGCATCTGCAATGACGGGTGGTTTGGTGCGGTACCTTACCTTCACCCTCACTTGCTACCAACCAGGACTGAATTATGGGCCGGGGGTCGACCTGAAGTTATTAGGACTGAATTACGGTACAATATTTTCGGTTGATAGTGAACCCAAACATCGATCGCTTTTCCGGACATCGTGTGAGGTCTAGTTAACTTAGTTTCCTCGCTCAATACTCATGTTAACAATGAGTCAGCATCACAGGTAAACCGTTCCGGGCCGGGCGGCGGCGCGGACCAAGGGGTGGGCCCCGGCGCAGGCGCGCAGCCCAGCGGCTGCGGCCGGGCAGAGAGGCTGCGGCGCCGTCCGGTCAGGTTGGGCGCGTCCCAAAAAGACTGCACACAGGAAGCCAATGGGGCCCGATGCATACCCGACTTAATTTGGTTAGCCGAGATGTAAACCCACAAAATTAGATCAGATTTTCGTGTACTTTATTGTTGGCCCATGAAACCAAATCGAATTTTCATGTGCTCGCTTTCGGACGGATGAAACTAGACTGTATTTTCATGTGCTTCCTCCTGTTACACGTAAATATACTTTATTATTGTGAGCTGGACGACGACTCACGAAATTATATTTATTTTCGTGAGGTCCTACGAAAATAATATGTTTTCGTATAGTGCACGAAATAACTTCAATCCTTCGTGTGCTCGTCTAAACAGGATTTGCAGGGTGTCCCATTCAACCCAAGATCTAATATAATCTGAATCTTGAACCTTGATTCTCTCTAGCTAGCCAGTCTAAACCGGCGGTCCTAATCACATCGGGAACAGTACGTACGTACGTAACGTGGTCGATTGGCCGGATGGTCCAAAGCTGACCCGAACTTTATTGGCGCCGACGAGTAGACCTCCTCTTGCATCGGTACCTATAACACCCTGTTGTCTCGCACAGCGCTTGCATTGCATGCAGTTGGAGAAAACGTATCTACTCCATGCTGATGCCGCCGCGTAGGTATACGAAAGTGTCAAGTGGACGGTTAATCATGCACTCCTCCATTTGTCATATTGTTCTATATATTTTTAAATTAATTGGTATCCTCGCTTTCTAATATATTTTCTTGTCTATCGTTTTCTTCTCGTTCTGTAGCACATCATATTTTTTCCAACTCTTATTAATTTTCGCACCCAGAGCTATAAAATAAAAGATAAAATAAGATGACTGAGAAAGTAGTAGGCGTTTAGGATGAAAACAATATAATTCAAACCCGCTTCGCCCAAACACAATCGATCCTAGACAAGAGTTCACGTCGCTTTCAAGTTTCAACACAAGGATTTAGCAAAAACAATTTACCGCAAGATCAAACGACATTCAAACCATTCCAAGCTCATAAAAGACTCGCGCGCCACAGACTTTGTGGACTAATTAACTGATGCTATGAACTACCGGCTAATTAGGAAAAAATGTTTTGGATCATATTTGCTACACCACGATTAGGTATCCACATCATGTTAATTTTTAGTCGCTCCGGTATCATTTCTCCAGTGGCGTATTATGATTAGGAACCAATAATGAGTTATTTCCGCTGTGAATTGGAGGGCCTGGAATTTAACTCGGTGGATTTTGAAGGGGTATTGTATTTTGCAATGTCAGATCAAGAATCCAAGTTTATCACAGCTACAAATAAGGGACTATTCTTATACAAATAAAAGCTCCCCTTGGGTATGCATACATGCGAAGTTGCTGTTCCTATAATAAATGAAATTAGGTAGAAGTACTGCAGACCTGCAAAGTTACCGTTTATCACGGCCCTGAATTGATTGCTTTGCGTGTTCGTCGGCACAAAAGAGATTCTCCTTTTGACAAGACGGGGAAAAAAAGGAAGCTCGAAAAACCCTGTACCCTGCTGCCAATCTGGTGTGTTCTTCTGTCCATTTCTAACTGCAACAAGCTAGAGAGGAGAAACCTAGAGAGAGAACAGAGCCGCGAGAGAGAAAAATAGGAGGGAGGTGTGATCGTCCGTCACGGAGCAGAGCAAGGGGAAGGCGAGGCGGAGCGCGCGATGAGCGGCCCCGCCACCGCCACCTCGTACGAGGAGAGCGTCGGCTCATGCGGCCCACCCACCCCACCCGCTCCCTCGGCGCCGTCGGCCCCGCGCGGCGCCCCCGTGCGGCGACAGCTCGGCTTCACCTTCACCGACGGCGGCGGCGACCTGGGAGACGACGACGACGACGAGGAGTTCCTCTGCCGCGTCGCGGACGACATTGAGCGCGGCTACGGCGAGGCCAAGAGGCGCGCGCCGCCGTGCGTCTGCGGCCGCGGCGTGTGCGCGGTGGAGCGTGACGGCCAGAGCGGCAGGTGGAAGTACGTCTGCCCTTCTCGGCCGGTGAGCCTCGCCCGTCCCCCTGGAGATCGTCCTTTTAGCCCGATTCTCGCTTCTCGTGGGGGCAAAAACATGAGATTGCATTCTGGACTGGTTTGGGCGGTGACAAATTGCAGCCTGCGGGAGAGGCTTTACTGTTTGAATGGAGAAATTTCGGTTCATCACTGTGAAATGTTAGGTTAGAAGAGGGGAACTTAAGGATGTTATGATCTGGGGTACAGGATGACGGATGGTAGGGGCGGTTTCTTGGGTTCCTATAACTCTCGTAGAAGATTTGCTCTTGGCTTATTGATGTCAAAGTTTCTTCCTTTCCGAGTAACAGCTGGTTTCTTGATGGTAGAATGGATGTAATGGAGTGGTTCCGGGAGCAAGTTGTAGTTTGTTTGGATTCGATTTGGCAGTAATCCGTCACTTTCAGGCAGTTTGGGTGAAATTTGGTGGGCACCCCAATTGTAAGAAAATTGACTAGTGACTTCGAGTTTGAAGATTTCGCCAAAGAGAAGGGAAAAGCTTCAGAATGCTTTTGGTTTTGTTACAGATTTTGCTGGTTCTATCTGTTAACTTACTTTGGAAGCAAACTTAGGTGCGCTTGATTTTTGTGTTTTTACTAATTTGTCCTATCTGCTAATGCGTGCATTTTGTACATAGTTACCACCTTCATGCAGATTACAATAATAATTTTTAGGTTCACAACTGAAATTGGTACTAAATTTAGCAAAGGATTGACTTATTTGGCTAGCTAGGCTTAGCTATCTGTCACTTCCATACGGATGTTCTTGTTTTGTCTACAACTGTTACTACTATTATGCAAGAGGATACAGGCATCACGTTATTCACGCTTCTGCCTCAAAATTTGGATCTCATCGCCAAATCAAATCTACTATATAGTTATCAATTTGGTGAAACAGCCTGCTGTAGAGTATCCGGCCTTTCCTACAGTTGTTAAACTTCTTACACATAGTATCCAGCCTTACCTACAGTTCTTAAATTTCTTACACATCTCCTGTACCAGTGCCCTCCTACCTATGACTAATCTTTGTTATGGAACATTGATAGCTTGTTGTAGTTGTCCGTGAGTGTGCGACATTGGAGTTCCTATGGTCAGAGAAGAGATTTCCTTAAATGGGCATAAACTCCTTTTATTCTTTTTCTTTAATTTCATATTTTTTTCAACTTGTAGAATTAAGGAAAATCACAATACGAGTTAAGAGTATTTTAGATGAAAATGGAGTAATCTCTTTTTATGGTTGTATAACCTCAACCGAGAAGAGCACTTCGTCAGTCATGAAACGTCGTATTGAAAGAAAAAACACATCATGTGCGTTTATGTTTTGGAGATACACCAGGAAGAGCAGTACCACTGTATGAACCTTTATTATAAATTCTTTATTTACCCAGAGCATAGTTATACTACTCACTACTGTACTAACCTAAATTTGAAATTCTACTGCCTTAGTATGGTAATACCATAACTTATTAACTTCAGGTTTAGTCTCACAAGCCAGAATATGTACTCAGAACTCACATTATCCATATTATATGCTCTCTTCAAGCTCTTTGGAAAAAATGCTAGTAGAAATCCTGTTTTCTCAAGATAAGTAGTTTGTGTTAATGTTTCTGAAGTCTGGATAAATAACTTTGCCTTCTCTTGTCATAATAACCTTAAGTGACTTTTCTCCACATAATGTTGTATTGCTTCATTCCATTGTTCAGAGATCTTATTTGAAGCCTATGGTACTTGATAATAATAACAATTGAATTTTATATTCTTCAGTGTTGCAGTGTCTTTCAGTAACTTGCAAAATTTCTTACTATATATAGTTGATAAAACATTCACTTGTTGACATTACTTTTTCAGAAGTGCAACCATGTTGCTTTTTGGGAGGAAGTTGATCTCACTCCCAAATCACTGCCTGCTTCAAGGAATGATCCTAAACCAAGCAATAATCCAAGTAATTCTTTTGCTTTTAACAATCCAAGCGATCATATGGCTGGTCCAAGAATTCCAGTTAATACTCGTCCTCAAGTTACTGGTGTCATAACACCAGTTAATGCCCGTCCCCAATTTGCTGGTGCTACAACATTGTTTAGTGACAGTTGCCAAGGTGCTGGCACGGCAACTCTAGCTAACATTAGTCCACGTGGTGAAGATGCTGCAACTCTGGGTAATGATAGTCCACAAGGTGCCTGTGCTGCAACTCCATCCAAATTTATCCAACAAGGTGCAGTCGCTACAACTCTGGCTAAAATTAGTCCCCAAGGTGCTAGATCCAATTTTGAAGAGCCAGTCTGCCAGTGTAAAGCAGGAAAGTGCAGAAAGACAAGAGTTGGCAAGGAAGATTATTATGTATGCCCTATACCAAAGGTAATGTACCTTATAAAATACTGGTCTGGTTTCTTTAAATATTTTGTCGCATTTTGGTATGCTTACGTTCAGGTATGCTTCTTTCTTTATTAACGAGCTATGTTAGTTCCTGATCATACTATCATAGTGTTTCTTCTTTTGTCAGTACTGCTCTTGAGCAAGCCGTTGCATAAATAATGAATAAAAGCTTCAATGTGTCCCTTATGAGAATTTAAAGTAAAATGTGCATCAAGTAACATTTTTTTGATGATGTTGCTCTTAAGTCCTACAGTTTATTAACATAGCATACCGAACTTATTAGCAGTCTAGAAGTGAAGAGCCTGTTTAACCTTCCCAGGCCCAGCCTGATGTTTGAAGCTTATGACTCACTTTAGTGTCCAGTGTCCACCTGATTTAGTGACTGGAGAGACCGCAAACATTCCCAGGCCCAGACTGTAGTTTTCCTAGCGGTATCATTTGTGTTTGCCTTGTTGAGTTGGGTAGTGTTGTGTGCAGGTCTGCTGAATCTTTGTTTATGGAATTGTTGCTTTGATAAGCACTACTTTTGTCTGAGATACTACCAACACTTTCACCTTATTCTATAGTCTAGAAAGTACTAGTAACTAAAACGTACATGTTAGGCTTGCAACCCAAAAAGAAATGGTTAATTAATACGTAAGTGCAATTGATGAAGCTACAGAGGTTAGGGAAAAGATGCTGACCTTTTTGTCTATATGAATGCGTCCACTAGCCATTTACCAAATTCCTTTTTAGTTCCAGACATACTGAATGTTTGCACGAATACTAAATTTTAATTACCACCCTTGATCAAGAATTAGAGCATGGAAACCTGATTGGTTGTGAACTTCGTTCAGCGCATAATTCTTCATGGTCAAATACTTTTTGTACACATGCATGCTTCATCACGTTGAATCAACCAGTTCAGTGCATGCTCTATTATATAAAATAAAAACAAGCAAATAGTTCTTTGACCTGCCAGTCCCTCTACTTTCTTTTGTTAATTTGTTGTTGTGACTTGTGACACGATTATTGATACATGAAAATTACAACAACAACCAAGCCTTTATCCCAAGCATGTTGGGGTCGGCTAGACATGAAACCCAATAATTATATATGTATATATATATATATATATCAATGAAGTAAAAGAGAGGAAGAGATATAAGAACAACAAGGGAAAAAAGAAAAAAAATAAGACTAAGATTCTGGCACATGAATTGCTAATTTCTATGCGGTCCTATCATGAGATAAGTCTCTAGATACATTTCAATCTCTCAAATCTCGTTTTACCGCCTCCTCTCAGGTTAACCTTAGTCGTCCTCTATCCCTCCTAATATTTTCTCTACCTCTTAAAATCCCACTGTTAACCGATGCTTCTAGAGGCCTCCGCTGGATATGTCCAAACCACCTTAGTCGATGTTGGACTAACTTCTCTTCAATTGGCGCTACCCTACCCTATCACGAATCGCCTCATTCTGAAGGAATAAGTCTTGTACTCTTGGTCTGTGTGGCCCCTAGTTAGGACAACATCTCAGTCCTTGTTAGGATAGCAGATTAGTCCTTTGGTAGGATAGCATCTTAGTCCTTATTAGGACAACATCTTAGACCAAGAGGACATCATCTCAGTCCTTGTTAGGACAAAATATTAGTACTATGGTAGGAAAGCATCTTAGACCAAGAGGACAGCATCTCAGTCCTTGTTAGGACAGCATATTAGTCCTTTGCTAGGACATCATCTTAGACTAGCATCTAAGAATATGCTTGGTTGTCTCAGCTATAAATATGTAACCCCAACCCCTAGGTTGGGCATGACATTGTGTGTGGAATGAAATCAGAAAAAAATTTCTCAACTCTTAGTGTCATCCTCTCCATGAGAGTAATACTTCAGGTACTAACAAGTGGTATCAGAGCCGTTCTATCCTGTAGCATAGACGTCTCCTGCTCATCTCCCTCCCACGCCTCTCTTCGTCTTTAGCCAGCAGCAATAACACTGGTTGTTTCAACTCATTCCTCCTCGTCTGCACAGACAAGCAACAACTTGTCTGAGACAGCCTCTTCCCCACACAACACTCCCCCACTAGTGCGCCATGTCCGAAGGACAGTCTCAGCACTCGGTCGCTTCGAGCGCGCGACATCGGCAGGAGGCCGAGGTCGTCGCGGCAGAAGAACGCGAGCGAGCAGCGGCGAGGGCGGCGAGGCTGGCGGCGGCGGAACTGGCAGTGACGAAGGCGGAAGTAGAAGCAGCAGCGGCTGCGGATGCAGCGCGTGCGGCTGCAACAGAGCTTGAGGCTCTGCGTAGCGGTAGCGACAGAGGCTCTGACTCTACCGACGGCGGCACCAACGAAGACCTCAGGCTGGCAAGGAAGGTAGCACGACCATAGACGCCACAGTGGGCAGATGCGCACCCCCATGAGCGCGGCGGCTGCAGCCCAGACGGGCGCGGACGCACTAGCGACGCTCTCGACAGGGGTGGTTGGGTCGATGAAGATCGAGGCATTTACAGGCGGCGCGACTCTCCCTCCCCGAACAGGTACCATGTTCACCACGGGATCCAAGCCGTTGTCAGGGACGTTGGTCCCGGCGGTGGGTGGCCTACCCTCACCAAGACAAACTACGTCGAGTGGGCCGCGGTGATGAGGATACGGCTCCAAGTGCGGCACATGTGGGAAGCAGTCCGGTACGGCGACGTCAACCACTACGAGGATCGACGGGCGCTGGATGCTCTCATTGCTGCAGTACCGCCCGAGATGCAGTTCTCGCTTTCCAATAAGCGGATTGCCAAGGAAGCCTGGGATGCCATCGCTGCGGCACGCATCGGCAGCGACCGCGCTCGCAAGACCACACTGCAGGCACTCCGCAAGGAATGGGAGAACCTGACCTTCAAACTAGGTGAGGATGTTGATGACTTTGCTCTCCGTCTCAACACACTACTGCAGAAGATGGTGCAGTTCGGCGACGACACCTATAACGAGGAGAAAGCCGTCGAGAAGCTCTTTCGTTGCATCCCCGAGAAGTACAAGCAGATCGCTCGCTCGATCGAGTCTCTGCTGGACCTCTCCACGATGTCGATCGAAGAGGCGATAGGGCGTCTCAAGGTCATCGACAGCGACGAATCTCAGCCTCTCTCGGGGCCTATCACCATCGGCGGGAAGCTACATCTCACTCGAGAGCAGTGGGAGGCCTGCCAAGGTGACGGGAAGAAGGGGGAGCCCTCCTCCTCGAAAGGCGGCCGCAAGCGCGGCAAGCCAAGCAAGGGGCGCGGAGGTGCCCAAGCTGGGGCGCAAAGACGTGCCGAGGGGGGCACCCACGGAGGCACCCAAAGCGGCGCCACCGGCAACCGGAAGCCAGCACGAGATGGCACCTGCCACAACTGTGGCAAGCTTGGTCATTGGGCCAGGGAGTGTCGGCAGCAACGACGTGGCCAGGCCCACGTCGCACAGGTGGAGGAGGAGCCGGCTCTACTCCTGGCACACGCAAGCATCGAGCCACCTCCAATGGCATCGGCCGCAGCGGCTCTCCTCCACATCGATGAGCCGAGAGCACACGCCTTTCTCGGTGACGGCTCTAGCAACGACAAGACTGACGGGTGGTGCCTCGACACCGGCGCCACGCATCACATGACTGGTCGACGGGAGTTCCTCACTGAGTTCGACCCCAATGTTCGAGGCTCCGTCAAGTTTGGGGACGCCTCTGGTGTGGAGATCAAAGGCATCGGCTCCGTCATCCTTCATCCTCACCGCCGAGTCTGGTGAGCACAGGCTGCTCGTCGGAGTCTACTACATCCCCGTGTTGAGGAACTCTATCATCAGCCTGAGCCAGCTGGATGAGAACGGTTCGCGCGTAGAGATCAAGGACGGAGTCATGAGGATTTGGGATCGCCATCGTCGCCTTCTTGCCAAGGTAACCAGAGGCACCAATCGACTCTACGTCCTTAACGTGCAGGTAGCACAACCTCTCTGCCTTGCTACTCGTCGGGATGACGAGGCGTGGCAGTGGCATGAGCGCTTTGGGCACCTTCACTTCAAGGCTCTGAAGCGTCTCAGTGCCAAGGAGATGGTACGGGGCCTGCCGTGCCTTGACCATGTGGAGCAGTTCTGCGAAGTCTGCGTAGTGACAAAGCAGAGGCGGCTCCCCTTTCCCTAGCACTCGAGCTTTCAAGCTAAGGAGCGGCTCGATCTCGTGCACGGGGACTTGTGTGGCCCGGTGACACCGGCTACACCGGGAGGACGACGTTACTTCCTGCTACTTGTCGATGACCTCTCCCGCTACATGTGGGTGATGGTCCTCGGCAACAAGGGAGAGACTGCGAACGCCATCAGGCGCGCGCAGGCCATTGCGGAGGCGGAGTGCGGCCGCAAGCTGCGTGTGCTGCGCACCGACAACGGCGGCGAATTCACGGCGGCTGAATTCGCGTCGTACTACGCGGATGAGGGTGTTCAGCGCCACTACTCCGCGCCGTACAGCCCACAGCAGAACGGCGTCGTCGAGCGTCGCAACCAGACGGTTGTGGGGATGGCTCGGGCCCTTCTCAAGCAGAGGGGAATGCCGGCTACCTTCTGGGGAGATGCGGTGGTGACGGCGGTCTACATCCTCAACCGCTCGCCCACCAAGGCTCTCAACGGCAAGACGCCGTACGAGGCTTGGCATGGGCGCAAGCCGACAGTCTCTCACCTACGGGTCTTCGGCTGCCTAGCGTTCGCCAAGGAGCTTGGCCACATCAGCAAGCTCGACAACAGGAGCACTCCAGGGGTGTTCATCGGCTACGCGGAGGGCTCGAAGGCCTACCGCATTCTCGACCCAGGAACACAGCGTGTGCGCACGACACGTGATGTAGTGTTCAATGAAGCGCGAGGATGGGCATGGGATAAGGCGGTAGACGACGGCTGGACTCCGACATACGACAACTTCATCGTCGAGTACGTCCACTTCAAGGGAACTGGGGGAGTAGGCATCTCTTCTCCACCGACTTCAGCGCCCCGCTCCCCAGTCACGACCTCGGCTGCGACGATCTCTCCACCATCACAGCCGACGATCCCATGCACTCCAGCACCGACTGCCATCCCACCAGGTACGTCCACTCTGACACCAGCTCCTGTCAAGCACAAACCGGTGAAGTTCGTTACTCCGCTCTCCCACGACGAGGAGCGCATCGACGCGTACCACGACGGCGAGCCGTTGCGGTATCGTACGATGGAGGATCTTCTCTATGACCAGTCAGTGCCAGGACTGGTCCCTCGCGATCTGGAGGCGCAGTTGCATCTTGCGTGCGACGACGGCGAGCCTCGGTCTTTCGCGGAGGTTGAGAGACACGCGGTATGGCGTGTCGCGATGCAGTCGGAGATGGACGCGGTTGAGAGCAACCGCACCTGGGAGCTTGCTGACCTCCCTCAGGGTCACCGTGCGATCACCCTTAAGTGGGGGTTCAAGCTGAAGAGGGATGAAGCCGGCGCCATCGTCAAGCACAAGGCTCGTTTGGTGGCACGCGGTTTTTTGCAACAGGAGGGGATCGACTTCGACGATGCCTTTGCGCCCGTGGCGTGGATGGAATCTGCAACTCCTCCTTGCGCTGGCTGCTCAGGGAGGCTGGCGGGTTCAGCACATGGATGTCAAGTCGCCGTTTCTTAACGGCGATTTAAAGGAGGAGGTCTATGTGCACCAGCCGCCGGGATTTACGACTCCTGACAAGGAGGGCAAGGTGTTGCGCCTGCGCAAGGCCCTCTATGGCCTACGGCAGGCACCAAGGGCGTGGAATGCCAAGTTGGACTCCACGTTGAAGGGGATGGGCTTCGAGCAAAGCCAGCACGAGGCGGCCATCTACCGATGGGGCAATGGAGGAAATGCTCTACTGGTGGGTGTCTACGTCGACGACTTGGTGATCACCGGCACCAAGGATTCGGAGGTGGCAGCATTCAAGGAAGCGATGAAAGCCACCTTACAGATGAGTGACTTGGGATCTCTCTCCTTCTACCTGGGGATCGAGGTGCACCAGGCCGACTCCGGGATCATGCTTCGACAGACTACCTACGCCAAGCGCATTGTTGAGCTGGCTGGGCTCACAGATTGCAACCCTGCTCTCACTCCCATGGAGGAGAGACTGAAGCTGAGCCGCAACAACACGACGGAGGAGGTGGATGCCACGCAGTATCGGCGTCTCGTGGGGAGCCTTCGCTACCTCGACCACACACGGCCGGACTTGGCATTCTCTGTCGGCTACGTCAGTCGGTTCATGCGGCGACCGACGACGGAGCACCAGCAGGCTGTGAAGAGGATCATACGCTATGTTGCGGGGACTCTCGACCACGACCTCTACTACCCGAGGTGCCCAGGGGCGGCACACCTTGTCGGGTACAGCGACAGCGACCATGCCGGCGACATCGACACTAGCAAGAGCACGAGCGGGATTCTCTTCTTCCTCGGCAAGTGCCTCGTTAGCTGGCAGTCGGTCAAGCAGCAAGTGGTGGCCCTGTCTAGCTGCGAGGCCGAGTACATAGCGGCCTCTACCGCTTCGACTCAGGCGCTCTGGCTAGTTCGACTGCTTGGTGATCTCCTCGGCAAAGACACCGGAGCGGTGGAACTCAGGGTGGACAACAAGTCCGCTCTGGCTCTAGCAAAGAACCCCGTCTTTCATGAACGGAGCAAGCACATCCGGGTGAGGTATCACTTTCTCCGAGGCTGCTTGGAGGAAGGGAGCATCAAGGTGTGCTAAATCAACACCAAGGACCAGCTTGCAGACCTGCTCACCAAGCCCCTTGGGAGGATCATGTTCCTTGAGCTTTGCTCCAGGATCGGGATGGTCCAACTCTCCCACAAGACAACGCACAAGACTTAGGGGAAGAATGAAGGAATAAGTCTTGTACTCTTGGTCTGTGTGGCCCCTAGTTAGGACAACATCTCAGTCCTTGTTAGGATAGCAGATTAGTCCTTTGGTAGGATAACATCTTAGTCCTTATTAGGACAACATCTTAGACCAAGAGGACATCATCTCAGTCCTTGTTAGGACAGAATATTAGTACTATGGTAGGAAAGCATCTTAGACCAAGCGGACAACATCTCAGTCCTTGTTAGGACAGCATATTAGTCCTTTGGTAGGACAACATCTTAGACTAGCATCTAAGAATATGCTTGGCTGCCTTAGCTATAAATATGTAACCCCAACCTCTAGATTGGGCATGACATTGTGTGTGGAATGAAACCAGAAAAAATTTCTCAACTCTTAGTGTCATCCTCTCTATGAGAGTAATACTTCAGGTACTAACACATTCCTTATTCGCTCTCTTCTCGTGTGCCCGCACATCCATCGTAGCATGCGCACCTCTGCGACATTCATTTGTTGGACATGTTGCCATTTAGTTGGCCAACATTCCGTCCCATAAAGCATCGCGGGTTTGATCACCGTCCTATAGAACTTTCCTTTTAGCTTTTGTGGGACCTTTCTAGCACATAGGATTCCAGAGGCTTGTCCCCATTTCATCCACCCTACCTGGATACTGTGGCAAACATCCTCATCAATATCGTCATTGCTTTGTAACATTAATCCTAAGTATCGGAAAGAGTTTCTAGGTACTATTTGTTCTTGTAGACTAACATTTCCCTCTTCACGACCAACACCACTAAAGTCACACCTTATATACTCGGTCTTGGTCCTACTAAGTCTAAACCTCTTGGACTCTAAGGTTTGTCTCCATAACTCTAATTTCTTATCAACACCATCCCTAGTTTTATCTACCAGCACTACATCATCGGCAAAGAGCATGCACTATATCCTTCGACACCTCATCCATCACTAAGGAAAAGATGTATGGACTCAGAGCTGATCCTTGATGTAGTCCCACCGTGATAGGAAATGCATCAGTCTCACTATCACTTACGCGCACACTTGTCCTAACATTATTGTACATATCTTTGATAAAGGTAATGTACTTTATTGGCACTTTATGTTTCTCTAGTGCCCACCACATGACTGACCTTGGTATCTTGTCGTACGCCTTCTCCAAGTCAATGAACACAAATGCAAGTTCTTCTGCTCCCTATATCTCTCCATAAGTTGACGAAGCAAGAAAATCGTCTCCATTGTAGACCTTTCAGGCATAAAACCAAACTAATTTTTAGTGACATTGGTCACTTTCCTCAGGCGGTGTTCAATCACTCTCTCCCAAGGCTTCATAGTATGATTCATAAGCTTAATCCCTCGATAATTAGTACAACTTTCAATATCTCCTTTATTTTTGAAGATAGATACTAATATATTTTTCCTTCATTCTTCAGGCATCTTGTTTTACGTGAGTTAGTAGATGTTGCCATTAGGAGACGAGTAAATATCCTTTGTGTACAAGAGACTAGATGGGCGGGTCAAAAGGCGAGAGAAGTCGAGAATACCGGTTTCAAGCTTTGGTATTCTGGTTCGGCTGGGATTAGGAATGGCGTAGGTGTTCTAATAGATAAGAGTCTTAAGGATGGAGTAGTGGATGTTCGAAGACGAGGAGATAGGATCATCTTAATCAAGATAGTAATTGGGGACATTGTCTTCAACGTCACAAGTTGGGCTCAACATGAGTGCTAAGAGGCAATTTTGGCAGGACTTGGAGGATATGGTTAGTAGTGTACCGATAACCGAGAAACTCCTCATAGGGGGAGATCTCAATGGTCATGTGGGTGCAACTAACCTAGGATTTGAGGGAGTACATGGAGGTTTTGGATGCGGCGATAGAAATCAAGAGGGTAAGGACATCCTAGACTTTGCTGTAGCCTATGATCTTTTGATAGCTAACACCCTCTTTAGGAAGAGGCAATCTCACCTAGTGACCTTTAGTAGTGCCCAACACTCTAGCCAGATTGACTTTGTCCTCACTAGGAGAAAGGATAGACGGGAGTGTCTAGATTGTAAGGTGATCCCGGGGGAGTGTGTTGTGACACAACATAAGCTTGTGGTAGCTGATTTTCGCTTCCATACATGTTCTTTGCGGGACAAGGTGTCAAAATCACAAGAACAAAGTGGTGGAAGTTGAAGGGAGAATCACAAGTATCCTTTAAAAATAGGGTGATCACAGAAGGACCCTGGGCAGAAAATGGAGATGCAGATAGTATGTGGATGAAGATGGCAACTTGCATTAGGAAGGTAGCTAGTGAGGTGTTCGGTGTGACAAAGGGAAAGAAACTTGTAGATAAAGACACTTGGTGGTGGAATGAGGATGTACAAAAGGCCATTAAGGAGAAGGAGTGTTATAAGAGTTGGCATAATGATAGAAGCGCAAGCAACATGCTTAAGTACAAAGAGGCTAAGAAGAATGCAAGGCGGGTTGTGAGTAAGGCAAGAGGACAGGCCTATGATAAGTTATATGAGAGACTAGGGACAAAAGAAGGTGAAAAGGACATATACAAGGTAGCAAAAATCCGCGAGAGAAAGATGAGGGATCTCAATCAAGTTAAATGCATCAAAGATGAGACTGACCGCATTCTAGTGAAGGATGAAGAGATTAAGAATAGATGGCGTGATTACTTTAATGGGCTATTCAATGATGGGAATGGGAGCACTATGGTTGAGTTGGATGACTCCTTTGATGACTCCAACAGGCGGTTCGTGCGGAGGATACAAGAGTTTGAGGTTAAGGAGGCCTTAAAGAGGATGAAAGGAGAAAAGGCCCTCGGCCCTGACGATGTCCCTATTGAGGTGTGGAGATGTCTTGGGGACGTCGCAATAGTATGGCTCACAAAGCTATTCAACCACATTTTGGGTCAAACAAGATGCCTGAAGAATGGAGGAAAAGTATATTAGTACCTATCTTCAAAAATAAAGGAGATATTCAAAGTTGTACTAATTATCGAGGTATTAAGCTTATGAGTCATACTATGAAGCTTTGGGAGAGAGTGATTGAACACCGCCTGAGGAAAGTGACCAATGTCACTAAAAACCAGTTTGGTTTTATGCCTGTGAGGTCTACAATGGAGGCGATTTTCTTGCTTCGTCAGCTTATGGAGAGATATAGGGAGCAGAAGAAGGACTTGCATATGGTGTTCATCGACTTGGAGAAGGCGTACGACAAGATACCAAGGTCAGTCATGTGGTGGGCACTAGAGAAACATAAAGTGCCAACAAAGTACATTACCCTGATCAAGGATATGTACAATAATGTTAGGACAAGTGTGCGCGTAAGTGATAGTGAGACTGATGCATTTCCTATCACGGTAGGACTACATCAAGGATCAGCTTTGAGCCCATACATCTTTTCCTTGGTGATGGATGAGGTGTCGAAGGATATATAAGGGGATATCCCTTGGTGCATGCTCTTTGCTGATGATGTAGTGCTGGTAGATGAAACTAGAGATGGTGTTGATAAGAAATTAGAGTTATGGAGACAAACCTTAGAGTCCAAGGGGTTTAGACTTAGTAGGACTAAAACCGAGTATATGAGGTGTGACTTTAGTGGTGTTGGTCGTGAAGAGGGAAATGTTAGTCTACAAGGACAAATAGTACCTAGAAGGGACTCTTTCCGATACTTAGGATCAATGTTACAAAGCAATGGCGATATTGATGAGGATGTTTGCCACAGGATCCAGGTAGGGTGGATGAAATGGCGGCAAGCCTCTGGAATCCTATGTGATAGGAAAGTCCCACAAAAGCTAAAAGGGAAGTTCTATAGGACGGTGATCAGACCCGCGATGCTCTATGGGGCGGAATGTTGGCCAACTAAACGGCAACATGTCCAACAAATGAGTGTCGCAGAGATGCGAATGCTACGGTGGATGTGCGGGCACACGAGAAGAGACCGAATAAGGAATGAGGCGATTCGTGATAAGGTAGGGGTGGCGCCGATTGAAGAGAAGTTAGTCCAACATCGACTTAGGTGGTTTGGACATATCCAACGGAGACCTCCAGAAGCACCGGTTAACAATGGGATTTTAAGAGGTAGAGAAAATATTAGGAGGGGTAGATGACGACCAAGGTTGACCTGGGAGGAGGCGGTAAAACGAGATTTGAGAGATTGGAATGTATCCAGAGACTTAGCTCATGATAGGACCGCATGGAAAGTAGCAATTCATGTGCCAGAATCGTAGTCTTGTTTTTTTTCTTTTTCTTTTTCTTTTTTTCTTTTCTCTTTTCTTTTCCTTTTTTCTTATTTTTTTCTTTTTTCTTTTTTTTTCTTCTCTTTTTTCCTTGTTCTTATATCTCTTCTTCTCTTTTACTTTATTGATATTGGGTTTCATGTCTAGCCGACCCCAACAGGCTTGGGATAAAGGCTTGGTTGTTGTTGCTTCAGGCATCTTGTTTGACTGAAAAATATGGTTGAATACCTTTGTGAGCTATACTATTGCCACGTCTCCAAGGCATCTCCACACCTCAACAGGGACATCATCAGAGCCAAGGGTCTTTCCTCCTTTCATCCTTTTTAAGACCTTAACCTCAAACTCTTGTATCCTCCGCATGAATCGCCTGTTGGAGTCATCAAAGGAGTCATCCAACTCAACCATAGTGTTCCCATTCGCATCATTGAACAACCCATTAAGTAATCCCGC
Organism: Neostapfia colusana; assembly: GCA_030760725.1. Lineage (NCBI taxonomy): Eukaryota > Viridiplantae > Streptophyta > Magnoliopsida > Poales > Poaceae > Neostapfia > Neostapfia colusana. The sequence goes on along the minus strand of JASWHV010000016.1, from coordinate 62,094,675 downwards.
CATCTATTCTTAATCTCTTCATCCTTCACTAGAATGCGGTCAGTCTCATCTTTGATGCATTTAACTTGATTGAAATCTCCCATCTTTTTCTCGCGGATTTTTGCTATCCTGTATATGTCCTTTTCACCTTCTTTTGTCTCTAGTGTCTCATATGACTCATCATAGGTCCGTCCTCTTGCCTTACTCACAGTCGGTCTTGCATTTTTCTTGGCCTCTTTGTACTTAAGCATGTTGCTTACGCTTTTATCATTATGTCAACTCTTGTAACACTCCTTCTTAATGGCCTTTTGTACATCCTCATTCCACCACCAAGTGTCTTTATCTACAAGTTTCTTTCCTTTTGTCACATCAAACACCTCATTATCTACCTTCCTAATGCAAGTTGCCATCTTCACTCACATACTATTTATATCTTCATTTTTTGCCCAGGGTCCTTCTGTGATCACTCTATTTTTAAAGGATTCTTGTGATTCTCCTTTCAACTTCCACCACTTTGTTCTTGTGATTTTGACACCTTTGTCCCGCAAAGAAAATGTATGGAAGCGAAAGTCAACTATCACAAGCTTATGTTGTGTCACGACACACTCCCCGGGGATCACCTTACAATCTAGACACTCCTGTCTACTCCCGTCTATCTCTTCTCCTAGTGAGGACAAAGTCAATCTGGCTAGAGTGTTGGGCACTACTAAATGTCACTAGATGAGATTGCCTCTTGTGTTAGCTATCAACATATCATAGACTACGACAAAGTCTAGAATGTCCTTACGCTCTTGATTTCTATCGTCGCATCCAAAGCCTCCATGTACTCCCTCAAATCATAGGTTAGTTGCACCCACATGACCATTGAGATCTCGTATGAGGAGTTTTTCGGTTATCGGTACACTACTAACCATATCCTCCAAGTCCTCCCAAAACTGCCTCTTAGCACTCATGTTGAGCCTAATTTGTGGGGCATAAGCACTAATGGCGTTCAAGACAATATCTCCAATTACTATCTTGATTAAGATGATCCTATCCTCTCGTGCTCGAACATCCACTACTCCATCCTTACTCTTATCTATTAGAACACCTACGCCATTCCTAGTCCCGGCCGATCCAGAATACCAAAGCTTCAAACCGGTATTCTCGACTTCTCTCGCCTTTTAACCCGTCCATCTAGTCTCTTGTACACAAAGGATATTTACTCGTCTCTTAATGACAACATCTACTAACTTACATAGCTTCCCCGTTAAGTATCCTACATTCCAACTACCCACCCGAAATCTATGTTCCTCGGCTAGCTTTCTTACGCTTTGCACCTGTCGAGTAAGATGCAAAGACCCTTGCTCACTTATCACTACATTCGGGCGATGATGTAGCACGCCATTAAGGTGTTGGCGATCCGACCCTTGCTCACTTAACACCATACCTGGGTTCCGATATGGCGCGTCGTTAAGAGGGTTATGCCCCCAACGAATTTCTATTGGGTTTCATTTTTATGAGAATGACTAAGTGTAGTTGTTGGCTCGTCAAGCCTATCACAACCCCTCCTCCTTTACCCAGGCTTGGGACCGGCTATAGGCGGAGTTATTATTGATACATGAAAATTGTTTGTCATTATTTGGCTGCTTGTGCTCTATTCATACTTACATTCTGTATGTATGCATCCCCTATTTGGTTTTTCCGTTACACTGAGTCGTCATCGTTACTATTATTTATTCTGTAGGGAAAAGGTGCGTGCAGCTACAAGGTGCTAGTCCACGACTTTGTTAAAGACATTGTTCACTCGCCTCAGGCAACAACACCCTGTAATGAAGTTCGTCCTGAATCTCCTAGCATGCTGCACCGACCGATCGCTGTGAACACACCCTCAAAATCACCCATGCGACGACCCTATGGCACTCCCAGCGCCGTTTCTCCGAAATCAAATGACATCTGCTACCGGTGCCATGAGAAAGGGCACTGGAGCAAAGACTGCCCGAAACGGTCTCTGAGAGACAACGCCTGTTTCAAGTGTGGCATGGTCGGGCACTGGAGCCGTAATTGTCCCCAACTGTAAAGGGTCTTATTAAGAGCATGTGGTCTGTTGTCTCGTAATAGATCAGGGATCAGGATCAGGACCAGCGGTATGCTTGAATTAGATACTATGTATTACTTTCCCTGTTCTAAAATAAATGATATTTAGGATAGAAATTTTAGTTTAATTTAAACTAAATTAGCTGTCCTAGACGTCATTTAATTTAAAAACGGAGCATAGACTGCACTAATATATCTCAGACCTATCATCCGCAACGGTCGTAATTGTATGTATTTATAGTATGCTATACTGTATGTGGTAATAACTATTTCGCTGAATGTACTAGAATGGGACGAACTGTAGTGCCATGAGCAATCGCTTGTTTCTTTTCGGCCGACCGTCTGTCGTGTTGTCTTCCAGCCACTTCGGAGCGGCCACTCGCCGCCCTCTCCCGCCACCTGTCCCGTACCCCGCGACACGTCCCGTCCCGCCCGGCGCGCCACCTCCGCCTCCGTTCCAGACGCTTCGCTCCTGCTCGCCAGCTCCCGTTTCGTCTCGCCACCCCGCGCTCGCGTACATAAACGCCGGCGGCGTCGCGATCTCCTGATCCTCACGGTGCGGGCAAAGCATAGAAGCATAGCGCCACGGTTGAGGAATCTATCCCGCTCGAAGAGTACGTACAGTACCGTGCACCCCGCCGCGCGCATCGCCATGGTCTCGATGGCTTCACGGGCCGCTGCGGCGTTCCGCACGGCGGCGGCGGCGGCGCAGGGATACCGGCGCCAGGCCGCCGCCTCATGGTCCGTCTCCCGCTCCCTCTCCGCCGCCACGGCCACCGCGCGACGCAGGGGCGAGTACGTTCCGGTATACGTGGCGCTGGGCCTGATCGCGCTGTCGGCGTCGCTGGGGCTGGGCACGGCGCGGCAGCAGCTGGCGCACGCGCCCAACGTGCGCGTGGACAAGAAGAAGCGCGCGCGGACGGTGCCCGAGGTGGCGGCGCCGGACCTGGCGCTGGACGAGGCCGAGCGGTTCGTCGGACGGTCGCTGTTCCGCAAGGTGGCGCACGTGCAGGGTCAGGGCGGCCGCGGCCTCGCCGACCCCGTCGCGGAGTACTCGGCGGGGAGGAAGGCGGTGACGCTCAAGGACGTGGGCGTGGACGCGCCGGGGATCCAGCAGGGGAGGGAGGGCATCCTCGACAGGGTCTTCAAGAAGAACAGCGCCTGAATAGTTTCGAGAGATCCATTACATCAGCCGACAGCTAGCTTCAGTGTTCAGCTCACGTTTTACTTCTTGTGTAGCTTCATTGTTTAGTGAGTCTTGGACCCAATTAGATCGGGGTTGATCTTCTTTCTCGAAGGGGCGTTGTACATAGTCGAGAACGCTCTAGTTCTGAAAAATAAGAGGCTGGTTGGCGCGTATTGTGAATACGGCCCAGATGGTTGTGCGCGTTTGTGTAATTATCCATAGACTGAACTGATATATTTTGAGCGCGCCAAGGTTTTGAAGTGGTAAGGTTGACTCAAGTTGTCAAGGAACGATAAGGTCAACCAGAGATACAGTGCAAATACATCTAAAGTTTTAAATCATAAAAATAATAAATAAGAATAAAGAAGCATATCATTATCCAGTTCAAAGCCTCCTCCATCTTCTTCATCCTCCATTTCTTCATTAGAGTCAGATTCTCTATCTGCTTGTGATTGATCTGGAAATTATAGCAGGCATGGCCTTTGCACGCTTCTTTGCTCTAGAGTATGTTCAGATAATAGATAAAGCACCAGTAGCAACAATCTTAGGCAAATTTCTCACTCTTAGATGCTTGCACCAACTGCTTCATCAATAGCCCTCCAAAGAGAGATTTCATCAGTTGCATTATTTGTCTCGCAATTTTCATCAATCCACTTGTTCTCTCGTTGAAACTCCTCAAGGACGGATATTAGGGAGGGGTAGCACATGGGGAGAGAAAATAGGCTATAGCTTTAGACCAGACCTCAGCCCAATAAGGGATGCATCTAGTCGTCACACACCCTTGATTTCAAGACTAATTGTGACTAGTCAAACAACTAGTTTTCTAGTCGTTAGACACTAATCTGACTAGTTGGGCTATTAACATCAACTAATTACCACTAATCATGGCATTGCCCGTCCTTTGGGGTGATGGCTCATAAAAGACAAACCTAAGACTCTTGGTCGCTTTACTATAATGAGAGTGGAGATGTCAATGGGTATCTATTATCTATGTATTCACGGATATTCAAGCCGATGGGTACGAATTTAAATAGTAATTTGTACCTGCATGTAATAAAATCCAATGAATAATTTTTATCAAATAAGAAAAAACCATACCATATCTGATACCCGTAACCGAATAATTATGTGGTTTTCATGTAACATGTGGGTTAATAAGAAATTAAATCTCTATTATCAAAGAACAAAAACTAATTTTGTATGTATTGATTTTTGAATATTTCAGAACTATCAAGATTATATATTTGTTCGTGCATTGGTTACTTGATTAGACTACCTGTATTAGCATGCACTCTTATCAAGCGCTTGTTGGAGTGTGAGCTGCGACACTCCTCCCGGCCTGCTCAGAAGCAGCCCGCGAGGTTCTTTTTTTTCGGAGGGGGCTTAGCGCCCCATGCGACCTGGGCTCGAGGGAGCGGATGAATACCGAGATTTACGGGGTTCGGGTCGCCGGAGCGTAATACCCTACGTCTACGGGAGTGCTTGCTGTATTGTTTGCTTGTATGTGCGTGAGAGGGTGCTGGGTGCGAACCCCTTGTAGGGTGGTCACCCCGGTCCTTTTATATCCAAGGCCGGGTGGTTACAATGTGGCTTGGGGCCCGGCAGGTGGCCCCAATGCTACGTGTACCCTATACATGATCTAGGGCTTCGTCCTCTGAGTAGAGTTGGTCGACGGAGGAGTTAAGTCCCTCCGTCCGGCGCGCTGAGCACCTCTGACCGCGTGGCAGGTGATCATGAAGATGTCATCTTGTCGCCTCGTCTTCTCGTCCTGCTTGGGCGGTTTCGTGCCGTTGGGAGGCACCGTGCTGCTGTCATGCCTTGCCATCCTGTCTTGTCACCGTAATAGCGAACGGGCAGAGGACGAAGGCGTGCATAGTGCGCCATGCTTCTAGGGAAGTCGCGAGCCTTGAATGCGAAGCCTGACAGTGCAATTCCTTCTTGACTTCGTCGACCCGCTGCCCACGACGGATTGTGGGGTACGTGGTGGCTCTAGAGCCCTTATCGACAGGCTTGGTGTTTGGGGACACGTGGCGGCTCCGAACCTTACCTCAGCAGGGAGGCCCGGACTAGGGCACGTATCAGCACCGGAGCTGCCCTCAGAGGGGAGGGCGGCTCGAAACCAAGGGACACGTGGCAGCTCCGGACCTCACCTCAGCGAGGAGGCCCGGACCGGAGCCTGGGACACGTGTCAGCACCGGAGCTGTCCTTAGCGACGAGGCCGCTCAGAGCCAGGGGACACATGTCAGCTCCGGATCCCTCCTCAGCGGCGAGGCTCAGGTCAGAGCTCGGGACACGTGTCACAGCCCCGGTGTTGTCCTCTATAGGGAGGTGACTCGGAGCCGGGGACACGTGACAACCCTGGACCTGTCCTCAGCAGGGAGGCTCAGGCCGGTGCCCGGGACACGTGCCAGGCCCGGAGCTCGTGCTCACGCGGTAGCCCTAGGTTTGACCATGGACCCCGGGGTACGTGGCTCTTGTTGGGGCCCGCCTCAACAGGGAGGCGGGGCCCGAGCTGTCTATTACCCGCTACGCGGTGGTACCCGGTTTGCATAGTACCTACAAGGACGCCATTAGCGCCACGCCGGTAGAGATCCCCTTCTACCAGCGTGTATCTCTTAGCCAACCGAGCGATCCGTTCAACGGATACACGTTCATCGGGAATGAAGTTGTCTTTCAAGTAGTCCCGGATCTCCGTGCGTGCATCGGGACCTACTTGAGCACTTGGATCTTGAGCGACGGGTTGCACGGCGTCCCTGGTGACACTTACGATCCTTGGTGGGCGCCATGGTAATATGGCCGTCGAGACCGCCAGCTTTGAGGTGCTAGTCCCGCTCCCTTCGCCTTGTTCTGCCGGCCACGCGGTAGGTCGCAACAACTTCCTTTCAAAGACTCCCTCAGGCACCGGAGCCCAAGTGGAAGCCTTCGTTGACAGGTTGCCGGCTATTGTATTATTGGCACGGGGAACATGGCACAAGTCCAAGGATAAGAAGTCCTTCTCCAACTTCTGTACTTGGAGGAGATATGCTGCAAGCTGTGGGTCGTTACAACAACACTCTCCCTTGATTTGCTTGATGATCAATTGAGAATCACCGTTGACCAACAACTGCTGGACACCGAGGGACAACACAGTCTTTAACCCAAAGATGAGAGCCTCATACTCTGCCATGTTATTGGTTGCCTTGAAGTCAAGTCGCACCATGTATTTGAACTGCTCTCCGGTTGGTGTAATGAGTAGAAACCCCGCTCCAACACCTTGCTTCTGTGAGGAGCCGTCGAAGAAGAGAGTCCAGTAGGGCCCAGTGAAGACCGGAGCTCTGGGCTCTGGTTCACCGATATACTGGCCCCTGGCTGGCATGGTGGTGGAGTCAACTCTCACGAAGTCAGCTAGCGCGTGACTTTTCACCACATGGCGCGGTAAGAAGTCTAGCTCGAACTCCGCCAACTCTGTAGCCCATTTAGCTATGTTTCTAGTGGCGTTGAGGCTGTGGAGGACGATTCTCAGTGGGTATGAGGTAACCATCGAGATCTTGTGAGCTTGGAAGTAATGGCGCAACATCCTTGATGCAACGAGGACTGCATAGAGCAGCTTGTGCACCTCCAGATATCTTGTTTTGGCATCGTGGAGGACCTCGCTGATGAAGTATACCAGATGTTGGATGATCCGGACCCTCTCAGAGGGGTCCAAAGTGTCTTCTTGTAGGGGTCTGGGACTCAGGGGCCCCAGCCCCCGAGTCCGGAACTGCACTCAAGGAGCTCGGACCCAGATGCACACCGGTCGTCGGTAGACCCGACTGGTTCTTCTTGAGGGGTCCGGGACTCGAGGCCCCCAGGCCCCCAGGTTCGGGACTGCATTCCGGATGATTGGACCTGGATATGCATTGACATTAGGTCCGCCTGTGTGGGATCTGATTACTTCCCCATCCCAAGGATTTCCTGCAGCGTCTGAGCCCTGGAGCTTTAGACCAACGACAGCAGGAGCCTTCTCTGGGACTTGAGGTCGATGGAGTTCTGGCCGCTCCGTGACCACAACCATGCTCACGACCTCGGTTGTGGCAGCGATGTAGAGGAGTAGTGGCTCGCCTTGTTCAGGGGCCACCATGATTGGTAGTAATATGAGGAACTTCTTCAGCTCCTCGAACGCCTCACCTGCCTCCTCGGTTCATACGAATGGACCAGATTTACGCAGAAGCTTGAAGAACGGAAGAGCCCGCTCGACCAGTCTAGAGATAAACCGACTGAGCGCAGCCAAGCATCTGGTAAGCTTCTGCACGTCTTTGATGCGGGCAGGGGGGCGCATCAGTTCTATCGCCTTAATCTTCTCTGTGTTAGCTTGGATCCCTCGGTGTGAGAGAAGAAACCGAGCAACTTTTCGGTAGAGACCCCAAAGAAGCATTTGTCTGGGTTCAACTTCGTGCATGTGGAACGCAGTATGTCGAAGACTAGGGCTAGGTTGTCGAGCACAGATGCTTGCGACTTAACCTTCACTATGATGCCATCGACATAAACCTCGACCAGGTCCCGAATGAGGTTCTCGAACGTCTTGTGCATTGCACGCACAAAAGTGGGGAGGGCATTCTTAAGACCATAAAGCATGGAGACATAGCAGTATAGAACATCTACTATGATGAAGGCGGTATGTTCTTCATCTTCCCTAGACATAGGTATCTGGTGGAAACCTGAATATACGTCTAGGAAACACAGTAGATCACAGCCGGACGTAGAGTCGACTATTTGGTCTATACGGGGGAGAGGGAACGAATCCTTTGGATATGCCTTATTGAGGGTGGTGTAGTCAATGCACATGCGTAGCTTCCCGCCAGCCTTGGGGACGACAATAGGGTTGGCAACCATCGTGGATAGTGGACCTCTCGGATGAAGCCAACATCGAGCAACTTCTTGATTTCTTCACGGATGAAGTCCTGCCACTCGATGGATTGCTTCCGAGGCTTCCGTTGGACCAGCCTGGCGTCGAGATGGTCTTCAGTTGGTGCTCAATCACCTCCCTAGGGATCCCGGGAATTTCCGATGATTGCCAGGCAAACACGTCGACATTAGCCCGGAGGAAGGTGACGAGCACATCTTCCTATTTGCCCCCCAGGCCCCCGGAGATTCGGGTGGTCTGGGTGGCATCAGGACCGACTTGGACGACCTTGACTGGAACATCGTCGTCGTCCGAGGGCTGCACATGGGATGCAGATGTCACCCCTCGCTGACGCATGCTTGGAGGTGGCTAGCAAGCTTCAGCGTGACCGGAAGCGGCCTCCTGTTCTGCCACCAGCGCTTGGAGCTTTTCAAGTGCTGAGACAGCCGCGGTGCGGTCACCGCGGATCTTGAGGACGCCACTTGGAGTCGGCATCTTCAAGACTAAGTAGCCTAGTGGGCTACTGCCATGAACCGGTACAGGGTTGGCCTGCCGATTATGGCATTGAAGGGGAGGCTGACCTCCGCAACATCAAAGACGACACTTTCCGTATGGTTATTCTCAGGTGCCTCGAATGTCACTGGGAGGGAGATGCTACCACACGGGAAGATTGGGTCCCGACCTACCCCTGAGAATGGTCTCGAGGGGGTAAGTTGGGACATAGGGATTTGCAGCTTCTTGAAAGCTGCAAGACTGATAACGCTCAGGGCTGCCCCGCCGTCGATCAACACGTGGTAGAGCTTCACGTTGGAGATGGTCGGGGTGGCGAGGAGAGGCAGCTGCCCGGCGCCTGCCATGTTCTTGGGCAGTCGGGGGCGTCGAAGCTGATCGGCGTCTCCATTCATTTGCAATGTGGCGCTGGCCCTAGGACTGAGGCGGCTACTGCCACTGCTCGACGGAAGGTCTTGACGGCTCGCCTCGACAAGACATCGGAAGAACCCCCGTAAATCACACAGAGTGCGTCGGCCGTTTGGCTGCCGTCTTGGCCAGACCTGCACGCTCTGGAGCGGTGGGTAGCCTCGTCGTCTCCCGCCTGGAGACAACGGCGAGTTTGGCGAGCAGGCTCTCCATGAGAGGTGATGTTCACCATGATCACGTGGAGAGCGCGAAAATCCCCCCTACGTGGCACGCCAAATGTCGGAGTGTGAGCTGTGATACTCCTCCCGTCCTGCTCGGAAGTAACCCGCGAGGTTCTTTTTATCCGGAGGGGGCTTGGCGCCCTATGCGACCTGGGCTCGAGGGAGCGGATGAACACCAAGATTTACATGGTTTGGGCCGCCGGAGTGTAATACCCTACGTCCACGGGAGTGCTTGCTGTATTGTTTGCTTGTATGTGCCTAAGAGGGTGCTGGGTGCGAACCCTTTACACGGTGGTCACCCCGGCCCTTTTATAGTCCAAGGCCGGGGTGGTTACAATGTGGCTTGGGGCCCGACTGAATGTGGCCTAGAGGGGGGGTGAATAGGCCTTTAAAGAAACCTGCACACTTAATAAAGTTATCAGAAACTTGACTGACCGGACTAGTCCGGATGTGTGGGCGGACTAGTCCGGTGTGCTGAATTATTTGAGTCAATTAAGTGTGTCTCACAAATTTAATCTTTCAGCAGCGGAATGAGAACAACAGTTTTTATAGATTAAATTTATTGTATGGATGCACGTGCAAACTTATAAGGAACTCAAACGATGACTAGCAAACTAGTGATCTAATGTATCAAAATGTAAAACAAATGAGAGACAAGAGACACGAATTTTTACCGAGGTTCGATCTCACCAAGAGATCTACGTCCTCGTTGAGAAAGCTCACACAGAGTCGGGTTCCCAACCCTTTCCCTCTTCAAGTCACCACAAAGGCCGACTTGACTCCACTATCACGGGTAATCACCGAGTTTGTGGGGCAACCTCACACGTTGAGGGCTCCCACAAGAATTACACTGAGAAGGTGATCAAATACACTAAAAAAGATTACAATGCATAATATGAGTGTAGAGAAATCAAACCCCAAGAGCTCACAACGAAAGGACGACGATCTCTCAATCCCAAATCCAAGTATTTGATTGATCTTGGCCTTTTTGCACCTTAGATGTATGGAGAGATGTGTTTTTGGGCTCTTGGGTCAGGTGGCGGCGCTAGGGTTCAAGCCTTTGACAATATGTGTCCTGTCCTCTCAGGGAAAAGACGAAGGACCTCTTTTTATAGTCTTTCCCAAAAAGTTACCGTTGTTAAACCTACTACCGGACTAGTCCGGTATATGATCGGACTTGTCTGGTCTACTTCCAGTGGGTTAACCGGACTAGTCTGGTCCACAAACCGGACTTGTCCGGTGCTATGTGAAATGGGGTTTCAGAAACTTCAGCGGACTAGTCCTGTCGCTTGGATGGACTAGTCCGCAGTCCTCTAAAGAGGACAACAGAGACATGACCAGACTAGTCCGGTCTAAAATCGGACTTGTCCGGTTGCATTCCGGTGAGCTGACCGGACTAGTCTGGTTCACAAGGCGGACTAGTCCGGTGCACTATGTTTGCGTCTTCTAGAATATTAAACGGACTAGTCCGGTCCCCAAACGGACTAGTCCGGTTTTCAGTGAATTTTAGTTGATTTTTAAACCCCTTACCCTTATTCAAAGTCATGAGCTCTTGGGATGTGTCTCTCACACACACCCTATACATTTTCATCTACTTTGTTCTTCCAAATTCCACTAAAGTCTTCCTTTTCGGGCACCACTCTATTTTCCATCTTTTTGTGCGCACCTAGCTAGTTCACTTAGTTTGTCCTGCAATCATTTCGTTAGGATCTCATATGCTTGTCATCAATTAGCCAAAACCCACAAGGGATTTCCTAGATGCACTTTCAATCTCCCCCTTTTTGGTGATTGATGACCACCATTTGAGATATCACAATTGAGAATAAAAGGTTGATTTTCATAAGGTGTGCACATATGAGAACAATAAAGAATTCACAAAAGGCTTCTCACATATGCACACACCTTATGGTGGGGTGCCTAACAAGTGTGTGATAAACAAAATATGATAGAATAAAGACAAACAATAGTGACCATATAGTGCATCACACATAAGAAAAGAAATAGTGCATTACAAGATTTTAAAATAGGTACATGTCCTTGACCACAAGAGAGCTTAATAACTTATACTAGATAGAAATAGTCCAAATCTAATCTCAATCTTCCCTAATCTCAATCTCTCCCCCTTTTCCATCAAGGCACCAAAAAGGAAAAATTGAGGGGAATCACTCATCGCTGCCTCCTCCGTCAGTCTCAGTCTGATCTTCATCATCAGCATCCTCGGGAGCAGGATCTTCCTCTGAGTCCTCGGAGGCGGGCGGTGATCCAACGGGTTCAATCTCAAGCTTTGCACAGATAGACTTGATATTGGCATTGACGTACTGTTGATGTTTCTTCCTTGCAAGCTTTTCTTTGTGCTGCCTGTATTCGATTTTACGGCAGCAGGCAAAGATGGAGGAGAGCATCTTGAGGATGCCGCTGGATGATTCTTGGGCAGGTGGAGATCCAGGAGGAGCAGCTGCAGATCTAGTGTCATCATGAGCTTGCTTTGATCTCCTCTCTACTGGTGGAGAGGACGGGGCAGTTGGAGCCGGAGGGAGAGTGTACTCGGTGGGTTTTTGCGGCTTCAACCCCGTATGCTTGACATCCTTGATAAACTCGAATCCCGTCACTTTCTCAATCATGTACATGATATACGGTGCGTATCCACAGGACCTATTGGGGGTAATTGAGATGTTGACGGTGTCGTTGTAAATATACTCAAAGACATTGAATGGTCTCCTCCCACTAATGACCTTCATGAGAGTCCTCAAGGTCCCTTGTATAGTTCCTGCATCTCCATCCTTCGGAGCTATAGTCTTTCTCAAGACTCTATTTAGGACCACAAAGAAGGGCTTTAGATATTTGATGGTGGGAGGAACATATGGCATCCTTGTGTCATAGAGAAATTCAAGTTCCTCCTTCTCCAGGGGTTTCAGATTATGAATGACCAGTTCATGATCCAAAGTGTGTTGGAGGTGAAGAATCCTAGCAAATTCATCATATGTGACACTATACCTTGAACCATGAGTCATCCAAGTAAGACTGTCTCCATCATCACGAGCAAAGTACAGAGTGGAGTAAAACTGGGTAATTACTTCATTGTTCCAGTCATACTCAAAGGATAGCAAGTCCGTCAGACTGTGCCTCTCTAACGCTTCCACCATCTCACGAAAGGCAGGATACCTCTTCGACTTCAGATATTCAACATTTAGCCATTGACTCTCTACTACAGGGTTCTTCATCTTCATGTACACATGCTCGTAGTAGTCTGCATGGAAGTTGCTCCAGAACCTTGGATCAGAGCATTGCTTAGGTCGGTCATACACTTGAATCTTCCTGAAATTATCAGCTAGCTCACTCCCCTTTCCAGTGAAATCCTCACTTGAAGGTTGCCTGTTGCGGTGAATAGGGTTTTTCATCTTCAAGGGCCCAAGGGGACCACTAGCAAGTCCCTTCCCTTTATTGAGGATTCTTTTTGGCCCTGACGAGCCCTCAGCAGCATCTTTCCTTAGAGGCCTTTTGCCAATGACTTTCCTCTTCTTAGGTTGATTGTCGTCGGAGGGTGGAGAGTGGACATTGACATCATGTCTCTTCTTCATAACTCTCTCCTTGGTCCTCCTCACTTTCTCGCGTTGAACGTCTTCATTAATGTGAAAGGAGCTGTCATCTGAGCCTGAAGACATGATGCCTGACAAGGAGTTCAAGGATTAGATGCAAATGGACTCATTATCGACTTCAAATGGGAACATAGGGGTTCAACTGTCAGAGGCCGGACTTGTCCGGTTTCAGAGTGCGGACTTGTCCAGTGGACCGGACTTGTCCGCCTCTATGCGCCGGACTAGTCCGGCCTGGCATAAGAACCCTAATGTTTCATTTGAATCAAATCTCCTATCTAAGGGCACAAGAGTAGGAACATGGTAGGAATACATCTATTGGGGCAATGTACATCCTTTTGAAATCAAAGAAAACTAGCTAGAACTAAAAAAGTTGAGATTTTGGTTTAAAGGGGGAAATTTACCAAGATTTGAAGATTCGCGTCGAAGATGTGGAAATCAGTCCGGATGAGTCCGGAGGAGGAAGACCACTCGACAAGGGGAGTCTTTTTCGCGGAGAAAAACTCGATTTTGAGGGTTCAACCAGAAAATTACTTTGGGGGCTAGGGTTTGGAAGAGGAGAGTGAGAGCAAGTCTAATGAGGGGTGAGGGAGAGATCTGGGCCGGCCAAGTGCTTCTATATGCGACTGACGGGACTAGTCCGGTCATGGTAGCGGACTAGTCCGGTGCCTCTGAATTAACCTAACTGTGGTCTGTCCGGACTAGTCCGGTCGACAACAGGACAAGTCCGGTTCCAGCAGACTTGATGCAGATAGTAGAGTTTAGAGGTGATCCAAGGACACTAATTTTGCAAATAGTCTTGGTGATTACGACCAGTAGGCAATCAACAATCAAACAATGGTCATAATCCTCAAGATTTCTTCATAAAAATAGTTTTCTGAGTAGAAAAGGAGAGGAGGAGCATTTTTGACAATACGGAGGAACATTTTAAGTTGCAACCAGGTATGCAATGTTTCAAGCCACATTTCGAGAGTCAAGAATTTTTAGCTCATTTCTTAGTTCACAGAACCTTTTATCATCTAATGGTTTGGTAAAAATATCTGCAAGCTGTTTTTTAGTCCTAACATGTGAAATAGCTATGTCACCTTTTAATGAATGATCTCTAAGAAAGTGATGACGGATATCTATGTGCTTAGTTCTTGAGTGCTCTACAGGGTTGTGTGCAATCTTTATAGCACTTTCATTATCGCATAGAAGCGGGATATGACTTAGATTGTAGCCGTAGTCCCTAAGAGTTTGTGCACCCAAAGTAGTTGCGCACAGCAACTACCGGCTGCAACATACTCTGCTTCCGCTGTGGAAAGAGCAATGGAGTTTTGCTTTTTAGATGACCAAGAAACTAGGGACCTACCAAGAAATTGACAAGTCCCTGACGTGCTCTTTCTATCGACTTTGCATCCTGCATAGCCGGCGTCGGAATACTCTATCAAGTTAAACTTGGATCCTTTGGGATACCAAAGGCCCAAGTTGGGTGTGTGCACAAGGTACCTTAGGATTCTTTTTACAGCAATTAAGTGACACTCTTTAGGTGCGGCTTGAAACCTTGCACACATGCAGACACTAAGCATAATATCTGGCCTAGATGCACATAAGTATAGTAAGGAGCCAATCATGGACCGATATACCTTTTGGTCCACATTTGGACCGTTTTCATTGAGGTCGAGATGTCCGTTGATGGCCATGGGTGTCTTGATGGGCTTGGCTTTGTCCGTATTGAATTTCTTGAGAATGTCTTGTGTATATTTAGTTTGGCTTATAAATGTACCTTCTCTCAGTTGCTTCACTTGAAATCCCAAGAAGAACTTCAATTCACCCATCATTGACATCTCGAACCTGTCTGTCATTATTTTGCTAAATTCTTCACAGAAGGACTTGTTAGTGGATCCAAAGATAATGCCATCAACATAAATTTGACATACGAATAAATGATCATCAAAATATTTAGTGAAGAGTGTATAGTCAGCTTTACCAATTTTGAATCCTTTTTGAATCAGAAAATCTCTAAGGCACTCATACCAGGCTCGAGGAGCCTGTTTGAGGCCATAGAGAGCCTTACGCAGTTTATAGACATGGTTGGGATACTTCTGATCTTCGAACCCCGGTGGCTGCTCCACATAGACTTCCTCCTTTATCGGACCATTGAGAAAGGCACTCTTGACGTCCATTTGATACAACTTAAAATTATGGTGAGTAGCATATGCCAATAAAATGCGAATGGACTCAAGTCTAGCTACAGGAGCGAAGGTTTCATCAAAATCTAAACCTTCCACTTGAGAATAACCTTTGGCCACCAACCTCGCTTTATTTCTTGTCACTACTCCATGTTCATATTGCTTGTTCCGAAAGACCCATTTGGTTCCAACGATGTTCGCCCTTGGTCTTTCCACCAGCTCCCACACGTCATTTCTTTTGAAGTTGTTCAGCTCCTCTTGCATCGCAATCACCCAGTCTGGATCCCTTAAGGCTTCTTCTACCCTGTATGGCTCCAGAAAAGACACAAAAGAATAGTGTTCACAAAAATTTGCAATTTGAGATCTAGTAGTTACTCCCTTAGCAATATCTCCAATGATATTGTTGACAGGATGGTCCCTTTGCACACACTGATGTACTCTTGGGTGTGGAATTTGTATAGTTACTTGTTCTTCATTGTCTTCATGTGTCATGTCTCCCCCTAGATCATTGCTTCCATGATCATCTTGATTTTCTTGATCTTCCTCAACCTGATCTTGTGTAGGAGCTCCCCCTTGATCATTGCTTCCTTGTTGAAATTTATCTTGTGTCTCCTCTCGTGGTAGGATATCACCAAGTGCCATTTTCTTCAGCGCTTCACATGGAGCTTCCTCCTTATCTAGCATAGACTTATCGACTTGCTCCACTTGTGAGCCGTTAGTTTCATCGAACACTACGTCACTCGCTACTTCAACAAGGCCGGACACCTTGTTGAAGACACGATAGGCGTAGGCATTCGATTCATATCCGAGCAAGAATCCTTCATCGGACTTCGAAGCAAACTTCGAGGCCCTTGGTTTCTTGTTTAGAATAAAACATTTGCAACCAAAAACTTTGAAATAGGAAACGTTAGGCTTTTTACCCGTGAGAAGCTCATATGGAGTTTTCTTCAGTAGTCGATGAAGGTACAACCGATTTGTGGCATGACAAGCGGTGTTCACCGCTTCTGCCCAAAATCGGTCTGACGTCTTGTATTCATCCAACATTGTTCTCGCCATTTCGATCAATGTTCTGTTCTTCCTTTCGGCCACCCCGTTCTGTTGAGGAGAGTAGGGTGCCGAGAATTCATGCTTTATACCTTCTTCATTGAGATATTCTTCAACTTGGGTGTTCTTGAATTCTGTCCCATTGTCACTTCTGATATTCTTTACGGTTGATGAGAATTCATTTTGAGCTCTTTTCAAGAACTTCTTGAGGATTCCCTAAGTTTCTGATTTATCATACAAGAAAAATACCCAGGTAAATCTTGAAAAATCATCAACAATTACTAAACCGTATTTGTTACCGCCGATGCTGATGTACGCAATTGGACCAAAGAGATCCATGTGGAGAAGTTCCAGCGGTCTAGCGGTGGTCATCACATTCTTGGCGGGGTGTGGTGCTCCAACCTGTTTTCCTGCTTGACAAGCGCTGCACGGCCTGTCTTTTCCAAAAACCACATCCTTAAGACCACGGATGTGACCACCTTTTAGAAGTTTCTGCAGATTTCTCATTCCAACATGGGCTAGCCGTCTATGCCACAGCCATCCCATGTTGGTCTTAGCAACCAAGCAAGTGTTGAGTTCGGCTTTATCTTTGTTGAAGTCAACAAGATAAAGCTTTCCCTTCAACAATCCCTTGAATGCAATCGAGCCATCGCTTCTTCTAAAGACGGTCACACCCTCATTAGTGAATAAACAGTTGTAACCTTTGTCGCATAGTTGAGATATTGATAAAAGATTATAATCTAGAGAGTCTACATGTAAAACATTAGATAAGGTGTGTTGAGAGGATATTTCAATGTTACCACTACCAAGGATCTTTCCTTGGCTGTTGTCTCCAAAGTATATACCTTCACTTGGATCCTTGTTGCACTCGTATTCCACAAACATACCTCTCTCTCCGGTCATATGATTTGTGCATCCGCTATCTAGCACCCACTTAGATCCACCGGAGGAGTAAGCCTGCAAAATAGAATTATTTCTGGGTTTTAGGTACCCAAGCTTGCTTGGGTCCTCTCAGGTTAGTCACAAGAGTCTTGGGCACCCACACACAAATTTTTAAGTTCTTATGGCGTGGCCCTGTATATTTAGCAATGACTTTTCCATACTTGTTTTTCATGAGAACATAAGAAGCATCAAATGTATGGAACAGTGTTTGTAGTTCAGATTCATGGGATTTTTCTTTAACAAAAATGATTCTATTCTTAGCATGATTAGGAGTAGACATGTGTCTGTTCCTGTCAAAGCCAAGACCATCTTTGACATTGGGAGGTCTAGTGATCATATATGCACTTCGTGCATATTTGATCTTCTCCTTATCAAAGATGCCGTTTTGAGAAGAATGCATGTCATGAGAGGTTGAAGCATTAGAAATTACATTCTTCTTACTAGAGCAAGTGCAGGTTCTTATTGTTGTCGAGCTCATATCTTTGGAGGAAGAGCTCTTGGAGGAAGAGGAGTCACTTTGTTTGAGCGACTCAACTTGCACCTCAAGGATTTTGTTAACTTTTGACAAGTTAGCAAGTTCTTTCTTGATTGCAATGTGCGAGTCCTCTAACTTTGAGTAGGTTTCCTTACTCAAGGCTAGCTCTAACTCAAGTGACTCATTCTTCTCTCTTTCAAGCTCAAGAAGCTTTTCAACTTCTTGATATCTCTTCCTCTCACAGATGAGCATATCTTCTTGTCGGTTGATAAGTTCTTCCTTTTCAAAGATTTCGTTCGACAACATTTCCATTTTCTTTAAAGCAATTTTACTTAGCCCTCTAAATAATTCTTCATTATCACTAGAGCTATCAAAGTCATCAATGGAGGAATTTAGTATAGGAGGAGTAAGTCTAACCTTTTTCTTGCCTTCCTTAGCCATAAGACAAGTGTGGTTGTTCATGTCCCGTCCTCCCATGTTCGGAAAGAGTGTGGCTCTCATAGTTGGTTTCTTGACTGCGATAGTAGCCATCTCTTCTTCTTCATCGGAGGAGGACTCGTCGTTTGAGTCCCACTCCTTCCCAATGTGAGCTTGATGGGCTTGTCTTCTTTTTCTGAAATTTTTCTTTTCTTGAGATCTTGTTTCCTTCCTTTTTTTGTTTTCTTCATAAGTACAGTCCACCATGAAGTGACCATACTCTCCACAGTTGTAGCAAGTACGTCGAGCCTTGGATTTTCCTTTATCCTTGATTTTGCCTTCATGTGAATTGTTGCCGTGTCTTCTCTTCATCATGCGTTTGAACTTTTTGATGAAGAGTACCATTTCTTCGTCATCAAGATTGGTGCTTTCGTCGCTTGTATCTCCATCGTCTTGGTCTTCATGAGTTTCTTTGAGTTTGGGTCTGCACGTTGCTTTGAGAGCAACTTCTTTCTTTTTAGAAGAGGTGAGCTCGGCTAAGTCTTTGACGTATTGAGCCTCTTTCTCCATCATTTCATGATTTATGATCTTTCTCAATAACTCATCGGGAGTCATTTTGTGAAACCCGGAGCTTTCTCTAATCATTGAGCAAAGTGTGACGTTTCTTGGCATGAAGGCTCTTATCATCCTTTTGACTACCTCGTGATCAGTCCATTTCTTACTTCCATAGGCACGGATTTTGTTGATGAGTGCCTTCATCCGATTGTACATGTCTTGAGGTGATTCGCCTTCTTCAATAGCAAATCTCCCCAACTCTCCTTCTAGCATCTCAATTTTGGCTTCACGTACAGACCTATTTCCTTCATGAGCAGTTTTGAGTGTATCCCAGATTTCTTTTGTACTTTCTAGTCCATCGATCTTGGTAAATTCTTCTCTGCTCAGTGACGATGTGATTACCGCAACGGCTTGTGCATTTCTGTGAATCTCTTATTCTTGTTCCGGAGTGAGTTCTTCATCCGTGTCTGGGATATCTATTCCTATGCAGACAATATGCCAAAGGCTGGGATTCAAGGATATTAGATGCATTTTCATGTTGTACTTCCACATGGTGTAGTCACTTCCATCAAACTGTGGGGGCCTTCCCATAGGAATAGAGAGATAATGATTATTTGAATTGAGACGGTTGTAGTTGTAAGGATACCGGGAGTAGTCGTGATGACCACTCCCCATCGTCTTTTCTTCCTCTTTTCCCTTTTGTGCCAGCAGTTTCTTTCTCAGGAGTGCTTTTAGCTGCCTCACTTCTTCATCGTCATGTGGATTTTCTTTCAGCACATCGAAGGCTTTGGCTTCTTGCTCCTCATCGTTGTTGCTCGTCTTCGGGATATCATTGTTCTTCTCAGAGGCCATTGATCTCTCCGAGATGTGAGTCTCGTTGATGGAGAACTTGGCTCTGATACCAATTGAATGTGGCCTAGAGGGGGGTGAATAGGCCTTTAAAGAAACCTGCACACTTAATAAAGTTATCAGAAACTTGACTGACCGGACTAGTCCGGTTGTGTGGGCGGACTAGTCCGGTGTGCTGAATTATTTGAGTCAATTAAGTGTGTCTCACAAATTTAATCTTTCAGCAGCGGAATGAGAACAACATTTTTTATAGATTAAATTTATTGTATGGATGCACGTGCAAACTTATAAGGAACTCAAACGATGACTAGCAAACTAGTGATCTAATGTATCAAAATGTAAAATAAATGAGAGACAAGAGACACGAATTTTTACCGAGGTTCGATCTCACCAAGAGATCTACGTCCTCATTGAGGAAGCTCACACAGAGCCGGGTTCCCAACCCTTTCCCTCTTCAAGTCACCACAAAGGCCGACTTGACTCCACTATCACGGGTAATCACCGAGTTTGTGGGGCAACCTCACACGTTGAGGGCTCCCACAAGAATTACACTGAGAAGGTGATCAAATACACTCAAAAAGATTACAATGCATAATATGAGTGTAGAGAAATCAAACCCCAAGAGCTCACAACGAAAGAACGACGATCTCTCAATCCCAAATCCAAGTATTTGATTGATCTTGGCCTTTTTGCACCTTAGATGTATGGAGAGATGTGTTTTTGGGCTCTTGGGTCAGGTGGCGGCGCTAGGGTTCAAGCCTTTGATAATATGTGTCGTGTCCTCTCAGGGAAAAGACGAAGGACCTCTTTTTATAGGCTTTCCCAAAAAGTTACCGTTGTTAAACCTACTACCGGACTAGTTCGGTATATGATCGGACTTGTCCGGTCTACTTCCAGTGGGTTAACCGGACTAGTCTTGTCCACAAAACGGACTTGTCCGGTGCTATGTGAAATGGGGTTTCAGAAACTTCAGCGGACTAGTCCTGTCGCTTGGATGGACTAGTCCGCAATCCTCTAAAGAGGACAACAGAGACATGACCGGACTAGTCCGGTCTAAAACCGGACTTGTCCGGTTGCATTCCAGTGAGCTGACCGGACTAGTCCGGTTCACAAGGCGGACTAGTCCGGTGCACTATGTTTGCGTCTTCCAGAATGTTAAACGGACTAGTCCGGTCCCCAAACGGACTAGTCCGGTTTTCAGTGGATTTTAGTTGATTTTTAAACCCCTTACCCTTATTCAAAGTCATGAGCTCTTGGGATGTGTCTCTCACACACACCCTATACATTTTCATCTACTTTGTTCTTCCAAATTCCACTAAAGTCTTCCTTTTCGGGCACCACTCTATTTTTCATCTTTTTGTACGCACCTAGCTAGTTCACTTAGTTTGTCCTGCAATCATTTCGTTAGGATCTCATATGCTTGTCATCAATTAGCCAAAACCCACAAGGGATTTCCTAGATGCACTTTCACCGACAGGTGGCCCCAATGCTACGTGTACCCTATACATGATCTAGGGCTTCGTCCTCTGAGTAGAGTTGGTCGACGGAGGAGTTAAGTCCCTCCGCCCGGCGTGCTGAGCGCCCTTGACCGCGTGGCGAGTGATGATGAAGACGTCGTCTTGTCGCCATGTCTTCTCGCCCTGCTTGGGTGGCTTCGTGCCGTTGGGAGGCACTGTGATGCTGTTACGCCTTGTCGTCCTATCTTGTCACCGTAATGGCGAACTGGCGGAGGACGAAGGCATGAATAGTGCACCATGCTTCTGGGGAAGGCGCAAGCCTTGAATGCGAAGCCTGACAGCGCACTTCCTTCTTGACTTTGTCGACCTGCGGCCCATGATGGATCGTGGGGCACGTGGTGGCTCTGGAGCTCTTATCAACGGGTTTGGTGCCAGGGGACACGTGGCAGCTCCGGACCTCACATCTGCGGGGAGGCTCGGATCGGAGCCCAGGGCACGTGTCAGTACCGGAGCTGTCCTCAGCTGGGAGGAGACTCGGAGCCAGGGGACACGTGGCAGCCCCGGACCTTACCTCAGCGGGGAGGCTTGGGGTGGAGCTCAGGGCACGTGTCAGCTCCGATGTTGTCCTCAGCGGGGAGGCCGCTATGAGCTAGGGGACATGTGGCAGCTCCGGAACTCACCTCAGCGGGGAGGCTCGGACCGGAGCCTAGGGCACGCATCAGCTCCGGAGCTCAAGCGCTCATGGCAGCCCGAGGGCTGACCATGGGGCCAAGGGCACGTGGCTACGCTGGGGCCCGCCTCAGCAGGGAGGCAAGGCCGAGGCTGTCTTTTATCCACCACGCGGGGGTACCCAGTCTGCAGGGTACCGACAGCGCTACTTCAAAATTCTACTATTTTTTAATAAAGTTAATTTAATATTACTTGTAAATAATGTCACTTCTTTTAATTCATCCACATTGTAAATTTTATATGAATAAAGGCATGAACAGCGAGTAACGGATATAACCGCGAGAAAAAAATATCCGCATATAACAGATAAGGATAATATTTTTTTATCCGTTGCAGGTATGGGCGTTGTCTTGCGGATACGAGTAAATGATGATAATATCCGCGGATATTTTACCTGTTGTAACACCCCAAATTTTTAGTCAAAACTCAAATTTTGATTTAGAACCATAAACCATGTTCAGAGGGGAATTTAGAAATTTTTGGACGTGTTGCATGTTTTGCAAAAATTCAAATTCAAACTGGAATTCAA
The DNA here is from genome assembly GCA_030760725.1 of Neostapfia colusana. NCBI lineage: Eukaryota > Viridiplantae > Streptophyta > Magnoliopsida > Poales > Poaceae > Neostapfia > Neostapfia colusana. The sequence continues at coordinate 62,072,673 of JASWHV010000016.1, read as the reverse complement.
ATTAGACTCAAAACAGAAAAGAAATGGAAAAAGAAAAAGGAAAACCGGAAAAAAACTGGCCAGTGGGCCGAAACCCCAGCCGGCCCAGCAAACCCCCGCGCAGCCCGCCCCCGCGCGCGCCGCGCTGCCCCTCGCTGACGGGTGGGACCCGCCTGTCATCCCTAACCCCGCGACCCCGGACTTCTTCCCCGCGCGCGCGATCGCAACCGATCGGGAAACCGCGTCCCGCAGCCGAATTCTGGACCCTGAGGACTCTAACTCGATCACAACAGAACCACCGCCCTTCCCCGGCTATAAAAACAACCGATCCGATCAGTTTTTCTCACGCGATCGCCGATTTTCACTCCGGTGAGCACCGAGACTTCGCCGGTGAATTCTGGCCGATCTAAGCTCGGAAACTCTGATCTAACTCGTTGGTCTTGATCCACCGCCTCCGGGGAACTTTGCAGGTGCAGAAAACCCGAAGACTTACGGTGCAAATCCAGCTCCGACGAGCTTCGCCGTGGTTTTGCCTCGGACCTCGCCGCCGAGCACTTTCCAGGACCCCCGAGCTCGAGAAAACCCCCGAGGTGAGATCCCTGACCTCCCCTCTACCGATCTAGGCCATAAGATCACAGTTCTAGGCAGAATTCTTGAGGATCCGAAAGTTTCCGGCGAGATCGCCGCTTCCCGCCGCCGTGCGCCGCCGGCAGCGCCGCCCGCGCTCGATCAGAGCGACGTGGCCGCTTGTGCGCCGTTTATTTTAAATCGCACGGTAGACTTTAAAACCCCGCGTACCGGTTCGATGTTATAATCTCAGCCGTCGGTTTAAAATCAGACGGTCCACGTCAGCCCCGCGTTATAAAGACAGGAATTCTTACGTGCTACCCCCTGGGGTTCTCTGGAATTGAGAGCTAGCCCCGGAAACTTCAGATCTAGCCCCTGGAACTCCAGAAAATCATGTAAATTCATTTAAAAATCAGTTTTAGCCCCTAGACTTAATAGAAATTAAGAAAAACACCTCTGAAAAGTGTAGCTAGACCCCTGGAAATTATGAAAATAATATTATAGACCCTGTAATGGGGTGAATTCATTATTTTAGCCCTGTTTAGTATTTAATTTAGAAAATTGAATATGTAACTAGTGTTTAAATATTAAAAAGGGGGACAAACATAATTGTCAAAATTATTAAAAACTTTCTCAGTACTTAGAAAACTTTGGAGTGAGATAAAAATATATTTTTGGGCTGAAATAAATCTGTTTCATCTATTATTCACATTTAATAGTATAGGGACACATTTTTAAGTAAAGAATAGTTAAAGAAAAATAGGGAAAATAATTATGAAATAGTATACATCAGAAGCCAAGGTCAAAATATGATCTTAAAATTATTTAGGACCAGAACCTAATCTGTTTAGGTAGTGTGTATTAATAATTTAATAATAAAATGCACAATTATGCATAAGAATATAAATCTGAAAATATAGAAACTAGTAAAGGATAAATGGAGTTTCTAAAACACAAAGAATTCAGTTTAGGGTTGATAGAAATTATGAAGGCACATATGGAGAAGAAAAATACTTTTCATACATACTTGGTAGTTTAATATATAAGGAATTTATTTAAAACTGAAACACACATATATACATGTATATATATATATAATATGTGAGTATAAATATGAACACCAAAGTAGGAATCATACACATGTAAATAAAAGTGTATGCAAGCCCCAAATCAACACACATAGAGTATCCACAACACATAAAATGGTAAAGAAACTTTCATAAATGTGAATGTGTGGTTTGTATGAAGTAGAAGTGTGAACTATGTCTTATGATTGTTGTTTTTCTTTTGCTATGTGTGATGGTATGAAGTAGAACCTGTTCAAGAGCAAGCTATCAGTTTCCAAGATCAGGACTACCCATTTCAAGAGCAGCAAGAAGGAGGCAAGTGTCCTTGACCACTTTGATCCTATGCTAGGATGTGTAGATAGAATTATTTGCATTGTCAAATGAAATATGAAACCCATGCTAGGAAGTTTCCCTAGAGTTGCATTACCTTGTTTCCTTGTAGCTTGGGTTGGGATTTATTTTGTCATGTTATTCATGTCCATGCATATGCTTAGCCATGCTTAGAATGGGATGTTTGGGACATGAAATCATCAGTTTATATTACCATACTCTTGAATGAGATATTGTGAGTTATGTAGAGGTAGGGATCAAGGCAAGTTGGATGTTTTGGTTGTGTGCTGGGTGCACGAGACTTGGGTTTGTGTTTAGTACTTGCCTGGATCCTAAGGACCGGTTCATGGAGCATGTAACCCGGCTTTACAGTGCCAACCACATGCTGAGATGGGGCAGCTTGGCCAATTAATTAGGTGTATCCCCGGCGTAGTATGGGTGTGTTGGATGGTGCGGGGAGTGGGGTGTCAGCTGGACTACCATATGAACCGCAAGGCTCAAGAGGGGGCCACTGCAGCGGGGTTGGAGCCTCTTGTATGCTGTTAGGGGTGAAACCTCAGTGGGCCCACGCTCGTCGGGAATCCCTTTGTAAAGGCTTCGTAGTGATCTCTTGGCCACACACCTGGGAAGTGTGAATGTGGTTCGTAGCCACTGGCATAATGGAGGTTCTTTTAGTCCACCCGGCAACGGGGGATGAAATCACTACTTGTGGGTACAGTGGTACAAACTCTGCAGAGTCAAAACTGTCTTGACAGCCGTGCTCACGGTTAAGAGAGGCCTGGACTTATTCATGATTAGAGGATTGATGGTTTTGGAAGTTAAGCAGGGAGCTTAACATTGGAAATGATGATTATGGTTATTGGTTTATGATGATGGGATGGGAGATTTGAACCATTTCACCTGTGTAGTAATGTAGGTGCTTAATAAGCTAAGGTGATAGGTATTAATTGCGTAGTGCTTTAACCATGAGTTCAACCTCTCCTTGTTCTAGCCATGCATGATATAATTTTCCCACACTTGCTGAGTACCATTGGTACTCAACCTTGCATATTTGTTGGTTTATATTGCTGCTCAGGTCAAGATAATGAGGTGGTGTATAATGACCAAGACTTTGGACCCGAGGAAGGTTTTTAGGTTCATGAAGACCCCGGGCAACGCCTGTGATGGAGCCCTAAAGAATAATATTCCGCTGCTAGTTTATTTACTTGTGATGAACTTATTATTGTCCATCGAGACATTTACTATGTAAGACTTACTTATATTCGACACCTGGCTTGTAATAAATGATGCTTCACTATTTATCATCACATGTATGAGAAAATGATCCTGGCATACATGTGATATTCACTTGGTTGTTCTTCGGAAAAACCGGGTGTGACAGAGGTGGTATCAGAGCCAAGGTTGCCCGTAGGAACGTGGACCTAGGTAGAAATGGACGTATTTAAGGGTCCTATTTTCTTAAAAACTATTTTCCAAAGTGTGGGTGGAAAAGTGTTATTAAAGGAGTCATTTCCTTCATCTTACCCCAACTTTCATTCAAAATAGGATTTTTGTTTGAGAATTTATCTAACCTAATTTTAAATTCTTTTGTTTTAGATGGTTCGCATGATTCGCACCGCTCGTAAGTCCACAGGAGGGAGAGTTCCCGTAATTGCCCTTGCTGAAAGAGAGGAGAGCCGTCCAGTGACGTACCTTTCCTACGGATTGGCAGTAGGAGATTTGTTGCGCCGTCTTCGACGTATGCTCGAAGCCGCCGGCAATACGGGCAAGCTCATCATCCACTTTAGCTCCACCAGGACCATCCGTGAGAAGAGGGAAGAATGGAGTTCGGAGATGAGGATTATACACGAGAATCAGCTGCTTAAGATCCACCACTCTCCAGCTTGTCGAGCAACACAAGTTGACGCGGAGAGAGATGTCACTTGGGAGGCCATCACCTGCCAGAGCCACATCTATCGTCGTCACTTGGACAAAACTGAGTACATGTATGTCCTCCAACGTGAGAGTGGTACCACGGAGTACAAGTACCCACCGGTGCAGCAAGGGACTTCCCATGAGCACATGGACTTGTGCTTGGAGGATGCTGCTATGCTCAGCACTCGACTGCAGGAGTGTCAACAAGAGCTTCAGGATGTCCGAGATACTCTGAAGGAGACGGAGGCATTGCTGCGAGCTTGCTTAAAGGCGAGAGAAAGAGGAGATGGGAATGAACTGTGTGTCACCGTAAGTGATCCATGGACCCCTGACTCCCCGAATCGCCGAGCAATCAGGCGTCGTCGCACTTCTCCACCAGCAGCCTCCCCACCCAAAGCAGAGTCAGAAGGTAGCCAAAATGAGGAGGAAGATCCCGAGGAGCCAGCTCAAGAGGATGAGTAGTGTAGAGTCTTTCCCCTAGCTAGCAAGAGGTCGAGTAGTCGAGTCGTTACGTAGTTAATGGTGTGATAATGCTTGGTGTGTGACGTGAGTTGTGGAAGCCATGAGCAAGTGTCCACAGCCTCGTCTTCAGATTGTTTTGCTTTGGTGTGTGAACCCACAGGAAATAATAGTGCATTTATTGGGTGTGAGATATAAAACCCTCGTAAGATTTTAACAAAACTTCAACACTTCAAAGTACAAACAAGTGAAAGTAGTAAGATGATACTAAATGCTTTCAAATTAACATTTGTTGATTCTACCAGATGGCCGGAAGAGGAAAAGGACGTGCTGCCAACCCCGCCAACAACAATGATGAGGCATGCAACTCTCATCTTTCTGGAGGCCAGAATCGGGGTGGTCGCCGTGAAGAAGTTGATCCTCTCCACCAAATGCTGGAGAATCAAAACCAGCTCATCCAGAACTTGACTCAAGTAGTGGCCAACTTGCATCAAGTTCCACCTCCACAAGCTGCACCACGCCAACCAAGGTTGAGTGAGTTTCTAGGAACTCAACCTCCAAAGTTTGCAAGTGCTGCTGAACCTCTGGAGGCAGATGATTGGCTGAAGACCATTGAAAGTAAGATGAGGATCATACAATGCCAAGGGTATGAGAGGGTGCTGTTTGCCTCTCATCAATTGCATGGACCTGCTGCTGATTGGTGGACCGCCTACGTGGCCGCCCATCATGACCCTGAGAGCATCACTTGGGAAGAGTTCAAGCGTAGCTTCCGCAACCATTACATCCCAAGAGGTGAACTCAAAAACAAGAGGAAAGAGTTTTTGGGACTGCAGCAGGGAAACATGACGGTGAGGGAATACCTCACTAAATTCACTCAACTATCCCGTTATGCTCCACGAGACATAGAGACAGATGAGCAGAAACAAGATTGTTTCGTGGAAGGACTTACCGCAGAGATGCAGTGTGCAATGTCCTCCAATGAGTATGAAAGCTTTCAAAAGATGGTGGACAGAGCATTTGTGGTGGAAAGGAAGCTAAAGGCCCTGGAAAATGAGAATAAGAGGAAGGCTGGGTGGTCACATCAAGCCTCAGGGAGCAACACCCGCCCACGTATGATGCAGCAACCTACGGGGCAGACGAGCCGTGCTGCGGTACCCTATTCAGCACCAAGAGGGTACAACCCAAACTACAGGCCCCCCGCAGCACCAGCACAGCCGCAACGTCAGTTTATGCAGCAGCCTCTCCCTGCATATCCACCTCGACCAGCAGTGCAAGGACCCCCAAACCAACCCCAAGACAACAAGGGCCAAGCATCTAAGATTGGGGTGCAATGTTTCAGCTGTGGTGAAGTGGGGCACTACGCCCATAAGTGTCCAAAGAAGAAGCCCACGCAGCCACAGCAGCAGAACGTAATGAGAGGACGGGTGAACCACGTCACTATGGAGGAAGCACAAGAGGCACCCGACGTGGTAGTTGGTAAGTTTCCTGCCAATTTACACCTTGCAACTCTGCTGTTTGATTCTGGTGCTACCCATTCGTTCATTGCTCAAGGGTTTGTTAAGAAGCATGACCTAGCAACCACACAAATGAACCATATGCTAGCGGTAAACTCTCCAGGTGGAGAAATAAGGACAAGACAAGTGTGTCCCAAAGTGAACCTAGACATTAATGGGGTAGTATTTACCGCTAACCTCATAGTGATCGATTCACAAGGGATAGATATTATTTTGGGTATGGATTGGTTGACCAAACATAAAGGAATCATCCATTGTTCGACCAGAACGGTGGAACTAACTCACCCTAGTGGCACAAGAGTAAAGTTCATAACGATACACGAGCCTAGGAGGGACATTAAATTAAATCAAGTGGAGGTGAAAGTTGAGGAAATCAGGACTATCAGGGAATATCCAGATGTTTTTCCGGAGGAGTTGCCAGGAATGCCTCCCGACCGTGACGTGGAATTCGCAATCGAGCTAGTACCGGGAACAGCCCCGATATACAAGAGACCTTATCGAATGGACTCCAAGCAGCTAGAAGAGCTCAAGGATCATTTGAGAGAATTGACGGAAAAGGGGTATGTTCGCCCTAGTTCCTCACCATGGGGAGCCCCGGTAATATTTGTGCCTAAGAAAGATGGAACTCAAAGGTTATGCGTGGATTACCGTGCCTTGAATGAGGTGACCATCAAGAACAAGTACCCATTACCCCGCATTGAAGACTTGTTTGATCAGTTGAGGGGAGCTTGCGTGTTCTTGAAAATTGATCTCAGGTCGGGATACCACCAACTCAAGATAAGGCAATCTGATATTCCCAAGACAGCTTTCGTATCTCGGTACGGACTGTATGAATACACTGTCATGCCTTTCGGGCTAACCAATGCCCCGGCATATTTCATGTACCTCATGAACAAGGTATTCATGGAATATCTGGACAAATTTGTGGTGGTTTTCATAGATGATATTCTCGTCTTCTCCAAAGATGAAGAAGAACATGAGAAACATCTAAGGTTGGTGTTACAGAGGCTGAGAGAACACCAACTGTATGCCAAGTTGAGCAAGTGTGAGTTTTGGCTAAAGAGAGTCCCCTTTTTAGGACATATAATCTCGGAGGGAGGAATCTCCGTAGATCCCGCCAAAATCGAGGATATCCAGAAATGGAAAACCCCTGAAAATGTCGGGGAAGTTCGAAGCTTTTTGGGATTGGCTGGATACTATCGACGGTTTATTGAGGGATTCTCCAAGATCTCGAGACCTCTCACCAAACTGTTGGAAAAGGGAATCACATTCACCTGGACGCCACAGTGCAATACGAGCTTTCAGGAGCTAAAGAAGAGATTGACAACAGCCCCCGTGTTGGTTATGCCAGATATGCAGAAGAATTTCACGGTGTACTGCGATGCCTCTGGAAACGGGTTGGGATGTGTTCTCATGCAAGAGGGACATGTCGTGGCATATGCATCCCGGCAGCTTCGGAAGCACGAGAAGAACTATCCTACACATGACTTAGAACTAGCTGCAGTGGTACACGCGTTGAAAATTTGGCGGCACTATTTGATGGGGAAGAGGACAGAGATATATACGAATCATAAGAGTTTGAAGTACATATTCACACAGCCAGATCTCAACCTCAGACAAAGGAGATGGTTAGAGCTAATCCATGACTTTGATATAGGCATCAACTATCATCCTGGGAAAGCAAACGTCGTGGCCGATGCTTTGAGTCGGAAAGTGCAGGTCAATAAGTTGAGCTTGAAGGACATGCCCGCGGAATTGAAGGACGAGGTTATAAGACTCAATCTATGTCTAGTAAATAGTGGTGAAGCCATCGCCATGGAAGTGGACTCCACACTCGAGCGAGACATACGCGAGGGCCAAAAGAATGACGAGAAGATACAAGAGATCCGACAGCTCATCAAGGAAAATAAAGCTCCTGGTTTTAGAGAGGATGAACAAGGAACGGTGTGGCACGGGAAAAGGATCTGTGTGCCAGAAGTAAAGGAGATCCGTGAATTGATTTTAAAGGAGGCTCATGATTCCGACTATTCCATTCATCCTGGGAGTACAAAGATGTATCAGGACCTCAAAAGCAGGTATTGGTGGTATGGCATGAAGCGAGATGTCGCGGAACATGTTGCCCTATGTGACACATGTCAGTTGGTGAAAGCAGAACATCAACGACCCGCGGGATTGCTGCAACCACTCAAAGTGCCTGAATGGAAGTGGGAAGAGATCAGCATGGATTTTGTCGTGGGATTGCCTAGGACCCAGTCCGGGTATGATTCAATATGGGTTATTATTGATAGGCTAACCAAGGTAGCTCATTTCATTCCGGTGAAGGAAAGCTACAGCGGAACCAAATTGGCCGAATTGTACATGTCAAGGATTGTGTGTTACCATGGAGTGCCAAAGAAGATAGTGTCGGACCGAGGGACACAGTTCACCTCGAGGTTTTGGCAAAAGTTGCATGAAACCATGGGAACCCATCTGAATTTCAGTTCTGCCTATCATCCCCAAACTGACGGACAGACGGAGAGAACCAATCAGATCCTTGAAGATATGTTAAGGGCATGTGCACTCAAAAACAATAGGAGTTGGGACAAGAACTTACCGTATGCGGAGTTTTCCTATAACAACAGCTATCAAGCCAGTATGAAGATGTCACCGTTTGAAGCTTTGTATGGAAGGAAGTGCAGAACTCCCCTATTTTGGAACCAAACAGGAGAAAGTAAAGTGTTTGGTCCAGAAGTTCTACAAGAAGCCGAGGCAAAGGTGAGGGAGATTCGCAACAACTTGAGGATAGCACAAACACGCCAGAAGAGTTATGCTGATGTACGAAGAAGAGAACTCGTTTTCAACGTGGGAGACTATGTTTATCTCAAGGTGTCCCCTATCAGAGGACTTCGTCGGTTCAAGGTGAAAGGGAAGTTGTCACCTCGATACATCGGACCCTTTCAAGTTTTGGAAAGAAAAGGCGAAGTGGCGTACCAACTAGAGTTGCCGGTTCATCTGTCGGACGTGCACGATGTGTTCCATGTGTCGCAACTCAAGAAATGTCTGAGGACGCCTGAGGAGGTGTTACCCATGAATGAAGTGGATGTAGCTGGGGATTTGTCTTATGCCGAGCAACCATACAAGATTTTGGAGATAATGGAACGCCTCACCAGAAATAAGAGAATCAGGATGTGCAAGGTGCAGTGGAAGCATCACTCAGAAGAGGAAGCCACCTGGGAACGGGAAGATGAGCTTAAGGCACAATTTTCGGAATTGTTTTCTTAGAAACACCAATCTCGAGGACGAGATTTCTTTTAAGGGGGGTAGAGCTGTAACACCCCAAATTTTTAGTCAAAACTCAAATTTTGATTTAGAACCATAAACCATGTTCAGAGGGGAATTTAGAAATTTTTGGACGTGTTGCATGTTTTGCAAAAATTCAAATTCAAACTGGAATTCAAATTAGACTCAAAACAGAAAAGAAATGGAAAAAGAAAAAGGAAAACCGGAAAAAAACTGGCCAGTGGGCCGAAACCCCAGCCGGCCCAGCAAACCCCCGCGCAGCCCGCCCCCGCGCGCGCCGCGCTGCCCCTCGCTGACGGGTGGGACCCGCCTGTCATCCCTAACCCCGCGACCCCGGACTTCTTCCCCGCGCGCGCGATCGCAACCGATCGGGAAACCGCGTCCCGCAGCCGAATTCTGGACCCTGAGGACTCTAACTCGATCACAACAGAACCACCGCCCTTCCCCGGCTATAAAAACAACCGATCCGATCAGTTTTTCTCACGCGATCGCCGATTTTCACTCCGGTGAGCACCGAGACTTCGCCGGTGAATTCTGGCCGATCTAAGCTCGGAAACTCTGATCTAACTCGTTGGTCTTGATCCACCGCCTCCGGGGAACTTTGCAGGTGCAGAAAACCCGAAGACTTACGGTGCAAATCCAGCTCCGACGAGCTTCGCCGTGGTTTTGCCTCGGACCTCGCCGCCGAGCACTTTCCAGGACCCCCGAGCTCGAGAAAACCCCCGAGGTGAGATCCCTGACCTCCCCTCTACCGATCTAGGCCATAAGATCACAGTTCTAGGCAGAATTCTCGAGGATCCGAAAGTTTCCGGCGAGATCGCCGCTTCCCGCCGCCGTGCGCCGCCGGCAGCGCCGCCCGCGCTCGATCAGAGCGACGTGGCCGCTTGTGCGCCGTTTATTTTAAATCGCACGGTAGACTTTAAAACCCCGCGTACCGGTTCGATGTTATAATCTCAGCCGTCGGTTTAAAATCAGACGGTCCACGTCAGCCCCGCGTTATAAAGACAGGAATTCTTACGTGCTACCCCCTGGGGTTCTCTGGAATTGAGAGCTAGCCCCGGAAACTTCAGATCTAGCCCCTGGAACTCCAGAAAATCATGTAAATTCATTTAAAAATCAGTTTTAGCCCCTAGACTTAATAGAAATTAAGAAAAACACCTCTGAAAAGTGTAGCTAGACCCCTGGAAATTATGAAAATAATATTATAGACCCTGTAATGGGGTGAATTCATTATTTTAGCCCTGTTTAGTATTTAATTTAGAAAATTGAATATGTAACTAGTGTTTAAATATTAAAAAGGGGGACAAACATAATTGTCAAAATTATTAAAAACTTTCTCAGTACTTAGAAAACTTTGGAGTGAGATAAAAATATATTTTTGGGCTGAAATAAATCTGTTTCATCTATTATTCACATTTAATAGTATAGGGACACATTTTTAAGTAAAGAATAGTTAAAGAAAAATAGGGAAAATAATTATGAAATAGTATACATCAGAAGCCAAGGTCAAAATATGATCTTAAAATTATTTAGGACCAGAACCTAATCTGTTTAGGTAGTGTGTATTAATAATTTAATAATAAAATGCACAATTATGCATAAGAATATAAATCTGAAAATATAGAAACTAGTAAAGGATAAATGGAGTTTCTAAAACACAAAGAATTCAGTTTAGGGTTGATAGAAATTATGAAGGCACATATGGAGAAGAAAAATACTTTTCATACATACTTGGTAGTTTAATATATAAGGAATTTATTTAAAACTGAAACACACATATATACATGTATATATATATATAATATGTGAGTATAAATATGAACACCAAAGTAGGAATCATACACATGTAAATAAAAGTGTATGCAAGCCCCAAATCAACACACATAGAGTATCCACAACACATAAAATGGTAAAGAAACTTTCATAAATGTGAATGTGTGGTTTGTATGAAGTAGAAGTGTGAACTATGTCTTATGATTGTTGTTTTTCTTTTGCTATGTGTGATGGTATGAAGTAGAACCTGTTCAAGAGCAAGCTATCAGTTTCCAAGATCAGGACTACCCATTTCAAGAGCAGCAAGAAGGAGGCAAGTGTCCTTGACCACTTTGATCCTATGCTAGGATGTGTAGATAGAATTATTTGCATTGTCAAATGAAATATGAAACCCATGCTAGGAAGTTTCCCTAGAGTTGCATTACCTTGTTTCCTTGTAGCTTGGGTTGGGATTTATTTTGTCATGTTATTCATGTCCATGCATATGCTTAGCCATGCTTAGAATGGGATGTTTGGGACATGAAATCATCAGTTTATATTACCATACTCTTGAATGAGATATTGTGAGTTATGTAGAGGTAGGGATCAAGGCAAGTTGGATGTTTTGGTTGTGTGCTGGGTGCACGAGACTTGGGTTTGTGTTTAGTACTTGCCTGGATCCTAAGGACCGGTTCATGGAGCATGTAACCCGGCTTTACAGTGCCAACCACATGCTGAGATGGGGCAGCTTGGCCAATTAATTAGGTGTATCCCCGGCGTAGTATGGGTGTGTTGGATGGTGCGGGGAGTGGGGTGTCAGCTGGACTACCATATGAACCGCAAGGCTCAAGAGGGGGCCACTGCAGCGGGGTTGGAGCCTCTTGTATGCTGTTAGGGGTGAAACCTCACTGGGCCCACGCTCGTCGGGAATCCCTTTGTAAAGGCTTCGTAGTGATCTCTTGGCCACACACCTGGGAAGTGTGAATGTGGTTCGTAGCCACTGGCATAATGGAGGTTCTTTTAGTCCACCCGGCAACGGGGGATGAAATCACTACTTGTGGGTACAGTGGTACAAACTCTGCAGAGTCAAAACTGTCTTGACAGCCGTGCTCACGGTTAAGAGCGGCCTGGACTTATTCATGATTAGAGGATTGATGGTTTTGGAAGTTAAGCAGGGAGCTTAACATTGGAAATGATGATTATGGTTATTGGTTTATGATGATGGGATGGGAGATTTGAACCATTTCACCTGTGTAGTAATGTAGGTGCTTAATAAGCTAAGGTGATAGGTATTAATTGCGTAGTGCTTTAACCATGAGTTCAACCTCTCCTTGTTCTAGCCATGCATGATATAATTTTCCCACACTTGCTGAGTACCATTGGTACTCAACCTTGCATATTTGTTGGTTTATATTGCTGCTCAGGTCAAGATAATGAGGTGGTGTATAATGACCAAGACTTTGGACCCGAGGAAGGTTTTTAGGTTCATGAAGACCCCGGGCAACGCCTGTGATGGAGCCCTAAAGAATAATATTCCGCTGCTAGTTTATTTACTTGTGATGAACTTATTATTGTCCATCGAGACATTTACTATGTAAGACTTACTTATATTCGACACCTGGCTTGTAATAAATAATGCTTCACTATTTGTCATCACATGTATGAGAAAATGATCCTGGCATACATGTGATATTCACTTGGTTGTTCTTCGGAAAAACCGGGTGTGACACCTGTTACCATGTCTAAAATGAGAGTCAAGGTGTAGTGCATTTGAGGAATAGATATAGGAAGTTGCTGCCACATGTCATGAAGTGATTAAGCGGGTGAAATGTGTGGAAAAGAACCAGTTTTTGAACTTTAAATGTATCTTTCTCCTAAACTGTAACTCACGAAGTGATTAAGCGGGTGAAAGGTGTGAGGAAAAGAATCAGATTTTGAACTTTAAATGTATTCCTTCTCCTAAACTGTAACTCCATTTTTGGATCCGTTTATCTATCATGTTGTTTAGAATTATTGCTACAATATGGGAATATGAATATTTTTCTAAAAAATAGTTTCATTTTTGTCAAAATTTTATATGTACTTTGTCGATATTTTAGATGTACTACGTTAACATTCTTCTAAAATTAATGAACATGTTATTTTGAAATATTAAGCTAGACTTTAAAAATTATAAAACTGTTTCTTAGAAATTATTAAACATGGTTTGATGTATCAACTTGAACCAAGTTGCTTAGATATAATGGTCTGATCAATTTACATGTTTGACTCTTAGCTCCCATTAGGGCGCACTACAGGAATTCGTCAATAGGGCGTCGGCCATATGAGCGTCGGTTGGCTACAGAAACCGACACACATAAGGTAAAGGCGTCGGTCAACCGACGCACTTAGCCGACGAAATATATTGGACACCTTTACCATCTAAGTGCGTCGGGGCCGACGCATTTATGGAGTATGTGCATCGGTTTCTCTCAGCCGACGCACTTAGGATTAAATGTGTCGGCCCAGAGAACCGACACACTTAAGTCACTTATATGCGTCGGTTTCTAAAGGACCGACACACATAAAGCGACATGTGGCGAACGCACCGAGCGCGTTTGTGTGCATCGGTCCTGTAGGAACCGACGCATATAATCCACTTAAGTGGGTCGGTTTTGAGGAGACCGACACACATAACTTGTTTTTAAAAAAAAACTGCTTAATTTCTCTCCCTTCACGGATGGGGAGCCTCCATTTTACACACAAAACAGCGATATATACAACAGAACAGATATAATTCAACGACATTTCAAACATAGCATCGTACACAAGTTTTTAAATGTTTCAAACACAAGCACAACAGTACAAAAATGAGTAAACGAAATTCAAATGTTGTCGTGGGAGCCTCCACTCGCACGTCCTACGTTCCCATCTCCTCCACTCGCACCTCCGTCGTTGATGTTAAAAAAAGCATCGACACCTTCAGGAGTTCAATGACGAGATCCCTGCGATAAACAAATAAAATAGAAACTTAATAATGTAACATGTTAACTTCGACTAACTTAATAACATAACTTTAAAAAAGAGAAGCATGTTGGTTTGAACTAAAACTTATCAACGCTCTCGTATTTCCTCTCACTCTCCCGAACTCCCTCGCCCTCACTCGCTCTCCCACTCTCTCTATCTCTTCTCCTCTCCCTCTATCTCTTTCTCTCTAGCTCCCTCTCTATCTATCTCTTCTTTTCTATCTATCTCTTCCTCTCTCCCTCTATATATTTCTCTTCCTCTCTATCTATCACTTCTTTTCTCTCTCTATGTACCCCTCTCTCTCTATGTCTTCCTCTCCCTCTCTATCTATCTCTGCCTCTCTCTCTCTCTCACTTGTTACCTCTTTCACTTCATATCTCTGCTAGTATTTCCCTTTTCTTCTTAATATTGTGCTAATTAATATATGATATTATAATAAAAATATTGTAACAAATATACAAGTCATACATACCGCTGCGTCTCCAACTTGTGATGGGTGAGTCTGCACCGGAGGGAAAGGCATCGGTGGGAAAACTGATTCAAGTTGTTAGATTATAATTAGAATTATTTTGGAATCGAATAAAGTGGTCAAATGTGAAAATTACAGTTTACCTGGATTATTTAGCTGCAATCCAGAAGCCAACAGTGACATGAATCCGTAAGGTTGTGGAACACATGGTTGACCACTCTCGGAACCCTACAACACAAATGGTTACGATATTGCATTATATAACCCAAGTCAATAAGATAAGCAGTTTTACCTGTGAGGAGGAGCCAATCTGTATTGTTGGCTGCATTGGTCGAGGCATCATGTCGAGGTAAGGTTGTTGCGGCGGACCAAACTGAGAACTAGAGCTACCTTGACCCATGAACTGCATCAAGTAAATTAGTTGTGATATCTTGAGTAGAAACATTTGTAAATCGAATAATATTTTTAAATACGAAAATTACATGTTACCTGAGACATATACAAATAATGCATCTGTTGCTGCAGCATCTGTGTCTGTTGCTGTTGTTGTTGCAATAACATATGTGTCTGTTGCTGTTGTTGTTGCATCTCCTCCTTTGTGCGTCTCAATTATTCTCGTAATTCAGCCTCTGTAGAAGATTGAAATCGACTACCACTAACATTGGACGGCCGTCGTCTAGCATAAGCCTCACGCTCTACGTACCCGTCGCCAACCCAAGTCTACAAAAAATACAAGTGTGAATAATCGACATTCATTAACATCAAATCATCATTATCTTTACACATACCTCCCATGCGGTAAACCTCCACCGGCATCGTACGCCACAGCGACATCCAACGGCTCTCCCAAATAATCTGAATCAGGTCCATGGTTCTTCTTAAAACTCTCAACATACTTTTGATGTGATACATTTAGTTAACGGATTAATGTAATACAAGATAAATTGAGTTGATGGATAAAAGCAATAAAGAATCAACATACGTACCAATTTATGCGTTGATGCCTCGTCACACAACACCTCTGGGCGATTCGAGTCTGGACCTTTGTGCCCCTTAAGATAAACCTCAAAAAACGTAGGAGGCGTACCAGTTTCAGCTGTCTGCAATATCAAAATCAATAATTTAATCAATACAACTAATTGAAGCAATCTAAGTATGAATAAGAATTCATACCATCCTTTGTTCCATCTGAACATAACCATCCGGCCCGAAGAAGTGCTTTCCTGGCTTGCTCTTCTGGTTTCTTCGATGTCTATAAGAAATATTTCTAAACTCAGCTGAACCCCAATACCCGCATAACCACTCCCAATCCTCCATATTGGCACAAATCCAATCCACATGACTCTTCAAGTACTCCTCAGGTGAATTTTGGCTGCTTCTTTGTTTGTCATAGGCTGAAACATCACCGTCTTGTAGTAGACGGTCACGGCTTTGATCCGTGCCTTAGAGAAGGAGTCCTTGACACGTCTTCTTGCTGCATTATGAAAAACTGAACAAGCATATGCTTGACTCACACCCTCCTCCAAACGAAACATACCCTGCATACAAGTAACAATTAATGTCAAATAACAATAAGATGTAATGTAATGGAAACAATCAAAACAAACTTACCTAGAAGATCTCCCAAACTCTATCCTGACATGTACCCGAATCGTCATACTCTTGAAGCGCATAGTGATCCCAACTATGCGTTGCAATCCTTTGACCATCTACTAAAACCACCCCGGGATAGCAAAACCGGACGGCGTTTCCCAACTCGGTGTTAACAACTCGTCGATGCCCCTTTCCACTCCATCCAAGCTCCACCCAGCACCTAGTACCCTTCGGCCTTATAATCGTCCGCTCGCCCATGCTTTTACTTACACCACATAAATGGTGCCTCCGTAGCCTGTACATAAAAAGTACATAAAATTAGTTAATTGAAAAGATATAATGAACGGTTGCATAAACACATTGATTTTCGTCCCAGGATATTTAGGACCAGGAATGATGGCCGCGAGGAATATGTATCCTTCTTTCATACACATGTTGGGAGGGAGATTGTAAGGCATGATGAAAACAGGCCAACAAGAGTATGGATTGTTACTTGTGCTGAAAGGAGTGAAACCATCTGTTGACAACCCAAGACGCACATCTCTTGGATCTTTACCAAACTCCGGATCAAAACGGTCTAGAGCTTGCCATGCCGCGCCATCCGAAGGATGCACCATAATATCTTTGTCATCGCTCTCACGTAACCCTTCTGAATGCCACCTCATCTGCTTCGTTGTTTCTTGAGAAAGGAACAACCGTTTAAGCCTGGACGTGATAGGCATGTACCGAAGCTGTTTGACCGGTACCTTTGTACTTATTTTCTCTCTATCATCATTCAAAACCTTCACATGTATAGATGCTTTGCAATGTATACAATGAGTATCGTTCTGGTGTTCCTTCCAAAACAACATGCAATTATTCTCGCACGAATCAATTTTCTCATAACTCATGTCCAGACCTTCCAAAATCTTCTTTGAGTGATATATGTCTTCCGACATCTTATGTTTTGATGGAAGGAGATCATTGATCAACTTTAGGATACCGTTGTAGCAATTGTTTGCAAAATTGAACTTAGACTTCAACCCCATAAGTCGTGTGACCGCCTGCAGAACGGTCACATTGGTGCCCTCATATACTTTTTCATCCGCGGCGGCAAGAAGCTTGTAAAACATCTTCACCTCCTCTGGCAGTTACTGCTCTTCGTACTCTCGACCAACATCCGCTATCATCTCATCCATCCGATCTTCATTCTCGTTTCCGTCCGACTCACTAGCATGATCCATCTCACCATGCTCATGCCACACTAGATAGTCTGGCATAAATCCGTGCTTACAAAGGTGAAGCATCATTTCAGACCTCTCCAAACATCGACATTCTGGCACCTCCTACATGGACACTTCACAAAACGAGCACCACTAGGAAATGCTTGGTTTATGAACACATTTGCAATTTGTGCCCATTCCAAAGTGTACACACCATCTGGACTCCATCCATCATACATGACCTTACGGTCGTCATCCATTTTTCAGCTTATAACTTCAAAGCAGAAAATTTATTATAATTAGTTTATTTTCATATTATGTGATGGTCACTACAATTAGGCAGATAGGTCCTAAACCCACCCAAGTGTGGTCGAGTGGGGCGTGCTTATGACGACACGCGTGGTCCGGATCCAGACGAAATTTCGGTAACATAACCCCGCTGTTCTCCACTGCACGCTCGAAAATGGTGCAACAGAGAACATCAGGGTTATACCGTCGAAATCTCGTCCAGATCCAGACTCACGTCTCGTCACAAGCCACGGCCCCCGATCCACTCCCATGCTGTCCAAAAAGGGACAATTCTGAACCTTCACGTCTCACATGCCAATAGCATGTGATACGTGCCGACTCGAAACGGGTACTCAAATTCTATAAGTTACGTTGCTCATTTTCATTTTTCAATCATTTACGAGAGACGAAAGAACAAGACAGAGGAGGAAAGTTGGTCAGAGTTGAAAGTTCTAAGTTCGGATCCACCGTGTAGGCGTGGTTAATTGGTCGTCCTCATTGTCGCATACGCATCCGAGGCGGACGGGGGCGCCGGACAGGGGGCGGACGGGGGGCCGGACGGGGGAGGCGGAGGGGACGCCGGCCGGCCGATGGGCAGGGGCGCCGGCGTGGCGGCGGGCTGGCGGCGGGTGAGGCGGACTGCGGCGCCGGGGGCGCCGGCGGTTGAGGCGGACGGGGCCGGCGGACAGGGGGGAGGACGGGGGGCCGGACGGGGAGGCGGAGGGGACGCCGACGGGCAGGAGCGCCGACGAGGCGGCGGGGTGGCGGAGGGCTGGCGCCGAGCGGGGGCGCGGGCGAGAAGGTGCGCGGGCGAGAAGAGAAGAGGCGAAGGGATTAGGTTTCGAGTGGGGCCCGCTTAATAGCGTCGGTTTTGCCAGGGCCGACGCTCTTAGAGCCTGAGCCAGTCAGGCCCGCCGTATGAGCATCGGTTTAGCCGACACATTTCACATAAACGTTGGTTTGGCCGACGCATTTAATATGTGCGTCGGTTGGATCCAGAAAAATCGACGCCTCTAACTTATGCATTTCGGTTCGCTTAAACCGACACCCCTAGACGTGTTAAATGCGTCGGGGCCGACGCATATAGAAAAACCGTCAGTTTCCTTGGACCCGCCGATGTTCTTAAAATATCCGTCGGTTTTAACAGAGAGGCGAACGACTATATATAGTTATGGTCGTCGATTGTTTCACTGAAACCGACGGTTATAACCATTCGTTGACAATTGCATACGTTAAATTGGTCGTACTCATTGTCGCCGTACGCCTCCGTCGGCTAGAATCAACATTTACGACACGAACGCATTTAACGTGTGCCTTGTCGGGTCAGGACATACCATGCATTCATACAAGATAACCATTGCTAATCAAGCTTGCATATACAAGATAACCATTGCTAATTCATACAATTTTATTTATCATATTAACAAGTTAAGCATTGCCAAAATCATTAACAAGTAATCAAGTTCACATGATCGTATTAGTGCGACGCATTAATAACACCATGTCCATTTTCCACATTGCTAAGATCTTCATTTTTAATCTTCATTCATACAAGTTAAAAGTTTACTAAAATAGGAACTTAGTCATCAATAAATAATCATTTGTACATTTAGATACTATCATCTCTAGCTAAATAAGAACATTCACTACATCAGGAACACAATCGTCAACAAATATTCATCCACAATACAAGGATTCATCCACAATGTAAGAAATCAGCAAGATTTTACCTTTGAACACCGAAAGGCGGCGCCGCTCGGGGACGGGAGGAGGCTGTGCGCGTGGGGGAGAGGCGGCGCGCTAGGCTCCGGCCGGGAGAGGCGGCGCACGGAGGTAGCGGCGCGCGGGGTCGAAGGCACCGACGCACTCGGAGCGAGCTCGGGATCGAGGCGCGACGCTCGAAGTTCGCACCGGCGGGTGAAGAGGAGGTGGTGGGCTGCGCGGGCGAGAGATCGATGGCGGCTGCGTGGGCGAGAGAAGAGAATTTGGGCGAAAGAGAAAGGACGCGCACGTATGAGCGTCAGTTTCATTTGGCCAACCGACGCTCTTATTATATCCGTCGGTTTCCACAGCGGAACCGCTAAAACCGACGGTTATATACTAAGTGCGTCGGATCCCATAAACCGACGGCTATAATTCATTTATATGCGTCAGCCCCGACGACTTTAAGTTCCTCGACGACCTATTGACTGTTTCCTGTATTGGCGTCCTGCACATTTCAGGTTTGTGGTCAAACTATAGGTGTTGGGGGTCAAATGAAGTAATGAACCAGCCGCCGGCACCAAATCCAAGTCGCTGTGTAACAAGCAGAAATTCAGGGTTAACTTCCATTAAACTTCATTTGGCCCCATAGGACACACAGCGTTCCTATGATCCCTGCACCCAGGAATCAAAGGAACGAAGGAGCAGACAAGCTGCGCCGCCATTCTTGCTGAGTACAAAATCGTGTCGCATCGTTTCAGTAGTGATGTACGTACGTGTGTGTATATATAAACAGTCTACATTGATACAGTCTATACATGATGCCTTGAACTACAGAGTCGTACCATGGAAGCAGAATGCTATGAACCATCGATCCCATTAGCAAACAGGAGGACGACGAAGATGAGGCTAGACGTAGTATGTAAGTAGATCACAGACACACACAAAAAATCACACCACCTCGAACTCCCTCCCGTGCGGCCGGCCGGCGGCGGCGCCGTACTGCGTCGCCGTCCCGAGCTCCACCGCGACCGCGTCAGCCTCGTCGTCCACCTTTCTGCTCTCCCTGCCGGTGGCGCCGAAGATGGAGTGCCGCGGCTGCATCTGCTGCGTGGAGCACCGGTGGTCTAGCGCGGCGGCGGCGGCGTGGCCGTAGATGTCGCCGAAGTCGGAGGATGCGACGCTGGTGCGCTTGGCGGAGTGGTCGAGGTCGAAGCTGGCCTTGGCCATGTCGAAGCTTAGGCTTCCCCTGGTGTAGAAGCTGACCCTGGACTCGGACGACAGCGGGCCGAGCGAGTAGTAGAGCGCGACGGCGTCGGGGTCGGACAGCGAGACCTTGGCGCGGAAGTCGTTCCGCGACGGCGGGATCGGCGAGAGGAAGATCTCGGCGAAGTTGGCGGCGGCGCCGCGGTTGAATGGGTTGGCCTTGCCCTCGTACCGGTACCGGAAGTTCTCGTACGTGGTCTGGTTGGTGCACACGAGGTAGGAGTGGAACGCCGTGAGCCCGCCCACGAACCACGCCGTCACGAAGGTGTAGACGATGAGGAAGCCCGACGCCGGCGACTCCGCCACGGCGCGGCTGAAGCTACAGTTGCGCTGCCGCGTGATCAGGAGCAGGTTCACCCAGCAGAAGCCGAACACATAGAGGCACAGGAACGTCGTCGACGAGATGAACATGAAGAAGAACCTGTAGTTCCTCTGTGCATGCATGCATGCATGCGCGAGCAAGACAAGAAACAGTTTTAGCTAGTAGTTCGTTAGCTACTGGATCGATCGATCGATCGGAACCGTACGTAGTCCGTACCTTGCCGATGCATTGGCCGACCCATGGGCAGTGGTGGTCGAAGCGCTCGACGCAGTTGTTGCAGACGGAGCAGTGCGAGCAGCGCGGCGGCCGGTACAGCATGCACGTGTGGCAGTACTTCACCTTGACCACCACGCCGTTCACGTACACGTCGCGCGTCGGAGGGAGCGACCACGACGCCCGCAGACTGCCGGCCGCCGCGGGCGACGCCGCCGAGCTGTCCGCCGCCGCCGCCGTCCCGGCGTACTCGTCGGGGTCCGGCGGCCGCGCGTTCCGCGGGACGATCCCGGGGTCCCGCCCCGACGTCAGCACCAGCACCGCCACGTCCTGCTTATTTGCAACAAACGACGTCGGGTGTCGGTCGGTTACGGGCACGCCATATGCTACCGATGACGACGCCGTACGTGCTAAATCCGGATAAGGAGGGGAAATCAACGGACTCACGAATACGCCGACGACGATGGCCGTCACCGGCACCGCGAGGCCGAGCGGCGGCCCGATGAGCTCCGCGAGCCGGAACGAGACGAGGGCGACGAAGAGCGCGAGCGGCGTCATGATGAGCGCCACCGTGAGCACGATGGAGCTGGCGTCCGGGCCGAAGATGAGCCGCCCGCCGCAGAGGAACCTCTGCCAAGTTAACCGTCTTAATAATCAGAGCATGCACGACGACCGCAGACCATCTCAGGAATAAATGGTTCATCAACCTACATTCCTCCCTCTCCAGACTTGGTAGAGGCGATGCTGGCCGGCGGCGGCCGACGACGAGGCGCTGGAGGCGGCGTCGGAGAGGTGGCTGCGGCGGAGAGGGCTCTTGTTAAACAGCGTCCTCCCGGCCTGCTTCATCATCGTCCCCGCCGGTGCGCGCGCCGCCGCGTGGCCAGCACCTCTGCAGCCGCATGCATGGGCCGGACGACGGCCGGGATGGGTGCGGGACAGAGGAGAGGGAAGGCGAGGTCTCCTCCTTTTCCCCGTTCTGACATCGTGCTATCCATGGAAGGGAGCTATAGCACGTCGCGGTGGTTATCGGGGTGCAGAGGGAGAAGGGATCGCCATGGCTAAACATAGCACGCGCGCTCCGGACTCCAAAGGATGCTGCCCACACGTGTTTGACAGGCCGGCGGCCCACAGACCCAGAGTGCGCTGGCCCACGGACGACGAGCACGAACTTACATTTTAGCTCCGGCGCCTCCTAGGCCATGATCCGACAACGCCATGTTTTCAGGCGGCTGCCCATGGTTTGACTGGACTTGGATCCTCTGACTTACAGCGCACGTAGAGTTTACTGAAACCGTTAGATAAAATGAACGGTGATGCAGTCTACTGCACGGATAAAATCTGGGATTTAAGTGAGTGGATTCTAATGCGGTTTGCCTACGGGGAGAGACGGCTAGGAACCAAGCACACCTATAAAATATGTACAGATGTGGCAAGTTCAAGTCCATCGTCTGGCCCAGCTTGCGACAGTGAGTGGCTACTGGTGCATCCCTACTAATAATCCTAGAGCAGACTATTTTCTTTGCCATAATCATACACCGGAGCACATGCACATGCATGTGAATCAGAACATGGCTCTAGCTCATCCTCCACTCATATATTCTCCTCCTTGAAGGGGGCGCTAGTGCCACGATAGAGTTGTTACCTTGTGAATATAAGATCACGGGTTTAAGTTCTGTAAACAATATTTTACAAAAAATAAAGAAAATGTTGCACGAGCTACATATACCGGCTTCCTTTTTATATAAAAGAGCTACAGATCACTTCGGTCTATTTTTGACGTGGGATTAATATTTCTTTACGTGGATGAGCTTTTGAGTTTTAATTGAAACTATTGGAGTTTGAAACACATACAGTATATTCTAACATCAACTGTACTAGTCCTAGCTACTAACAGCTAAACAAACCCAGTCCCCTACAAAGTTGGTCTACGCCTAGGTAGCTGGCTGGGTTAGATGGGATGGATAAACAATGGAGTGCTAATCGCGTATGGAGCCCGGGCGCCGGGATCCAGGGCCGGGACCACGCATCCGTCTTTGACCGCCCGCTTGGTCAGTCAGAACAGCGAGCGCCAGCGGCTGTCTCGAAACAAAAAAAGCTACTTTAATGTGTAAGCAAGCTGGACTTTGGATTTGGATTTCGATGCCCGAACACATGCTTCTCAGGGTTTCGAATGGTAGTGCTCCGAAGTTAGCAGTGCTCTGTGGCATGGTCCACGTGTCAACCTCTTCTCCGCATCTTGAACGGCACCGACGCCGATCGCCGCCGGCGAGGGATGGGGAGGGTGAGCTGGAGGAAGAGGAAGCCTCGCGCGCCGTCCCGTTTCCCGGGTTGGAGAACGTGCCGTCCCCTTGCTTCGACTCTACTGTATCATCGTCGTCGTCAAGCAGGCAGGCTACTCTGCGCTTTGACTCAGGTCACACTGCCTGGGATGGAGCTGCTCTGCTGTTGCTACCTCGAGCGTGCGTCGCGTGCGTGTGCTTGCCGGCGTGTTCGCGTCTCACTTCCCGTCCAGCTCGGGGGAGTGTTGATCAAGATGATGCCGTCAGCCATAGGCAGGCAGGCAGATCTAGTCCGAGGACTGATTGATACACAGGGATCGATGAATGGCGCCAGATGGGAGACAGGGAGAAATTTGCAATGTACAGATTCGCACCAAAATTTGTTGGTTTGGCTGTCCTAATTACAGATGAGCTAGTAAATCTCGATTCACCCGGAGCACGCCACCGCGCTGCTGCCGTTGCAGGACGATGCGTCGCGCCGGCGTCGGCTTCCGAGGCGGCCGAGGAACGGGAGGCCACGGCTCTTCCGCCTCGCGGACGACGACGACGACGCCGGGGCGCCCTCTGCGTTGGGGGCGGCGGGCAACGACGGGGCCTCAGTGTTCAAGGCCTCCTGGATGGGCTCGAGCTTGGGCACCCAGCGCCGGGACCTGCCGTACCCGACCAGCTCCTCGTACTCCTTCTCCAGCCGGTCGTCCCCGCGCAGCACCGCCGGCTGCGGCTTCTTCCTCTTCTCCGCGGCGGACTCGTCGTCGTCGCCGGCGCCGACGAGGAAGTCGTCGGAGAACTTGATCTGCAGCGTGCCGGACGCCGTGCGGTGGAGCTCGAACGGCCGGCGCTGCTGCTGCTGCTGCTGCTTCCCGCCGGCGGCCGCGGAGAGGAGCAGGAGCAGCGAGGAGGCGAGCGAGACGAAGGAGAGCACGGAGCGGAACAGGTGTGCGGGGAGGAGGAAGTAGGCCTGCCCGGGCCGCAGCTCCTCCGCGGGCGCCACGGCCGGGATCTTCTCCCCGATCAGCAGCGCGTCGGCGCGGCACACCAGGTGGCGCGGGTGCTGCTGCATCAGCTCCCGCGCCGTCAGCGGGGGGCGGTACGCGCGCACGCGGCCGTCGCACCCCACCAGCCGCACCACCTCCTCCTGCTCCGGCCGACGGCGCGGCGGCGACCTTTTCTCGTCCCCGTACTCTTCCAGCTCCTCCTCCGTCTCCTGCTCCAGCTCCCGCGACGGCGGCTGCGGGAAGCAGGACGGCGCCGACGCGTGCAGCGCAACCAGGGACTTCCACTGCCTCATAGCTTCTTCTACCTCTTTCTGCCGCGGCTTCTCCTTCTCAAGGCGACGGAGAGAGAGAGAGAGAGAGAGGGAGAGAGACAGATGAGGTGCGGAGATGGTGCATTATAAGAGGAGGAGGGCTGGAGGGTGGTGGGGCACGGCCACGAGGGGAAGGGGGAGGCGGTGGGCCCCACAGCAGGTTTGACGCTTTGACCGGCATTTTCTTTCCGTAAGACGCGAGGCTGTCAGTGGGTGGAGTCGGTGCGCACGTGTGTGGGAGCGTATCGTGACGAGCCGGACCCCGGACACCGGCGCGGCTGGAGAGCTGGAATTGGAAGGCTCTCATGATTGTCCGGTGAAAAGTTTGACTGAAAGACCGGCTTAGTAGTGGCTACGGAGGTTGATCATGATCAAAGGGCGATTGTGAGATAGGATGAACGTTTTTTTCAGGAAAGCTATTGTTTTATAGCTTAGTGAAAAATGTTTATAGGGTTATATCTTTATTTTTTTAAAAAAATTGTGATTTATTGAATATAGAAAAAATGTTTGTTGTAGTTGTTAGATCTAAATCTAAATGTCGTGAGTGTTGAGTCAAAGAACCCTTATTTTCGGCCGATTAAAGATTACACTCATCCTTTTTTATATGTGTCGTGCCAGCAAAGCTAATGCTACATTTTACGCTTGCAACGTCTCCGTGTGGTGGAAAGCTAAGCTTCATCTAGGATTTACCTTGTTCACACATTTTTTCTTATGTGTTTTGTCACGACATGTTGTTTCAGTGGCCGACACGTAAGTTAGAATTGTAAAAATGTCTCCACGCATATCCTAAAACAGTGTCAGTGGCGCCTACGTGCTTGTAACGTCTCCTTGCTCCGAAAGAAATGTATGTTTCATGCATGATTCGGCGTAATGGAGTATTTGTTGGCACACAGTTTTCTTCTCTAGAAACCTTTGTGCATGCCAAATAGCAAAGATTTTAATTTATTTCACCACTTCGCACAAATTTTTGCATGAATATTTTA
Organism: Neostapfia colusana; assembly: GCA_030760725.1. NCBI lineage: Eukaryota > Viridiplantae > Streptophyta > Magnoliopsida > Poales > Poaceae > Neostapfia > Neostapfia colusana. Next base: position 62,047,184 of record JASWHV010000016.1, on the reverse strand, counting down.
TTGCACATAAGAATGAGAAAGCTCTTGATTGTTAAATTTGAATCTAAACTCTACAAGCCTTATCAGTGAAATGACCTTCTATTTTCAGCTAATTAAAAACTAGACTCTCCATATATTGAATTATTGATGCATGTCGTGCCAGCAACGCTCATGCTACATTTGCGCTTGCAACATATGCATGTGCGGGAAAGCTAAGTTTCATCTTGGATCTTACCTTCTTCGCATGTTTTTCTCATGTGTCCTGTCGTAACATATTGTGTTAGTGGCCGACAGGTAAGATAAAATTGTAAGAATGTCTTCGTGAATATTCTAAAACCAGTGTCGATGTCACCTACATGCTTGTAGCGTCTCCTTGCTCCGAAAGAAATGGATGTTTCATGCATGATTCAGCGCAATAAAGTATTGTTGGCACACTGTTTTCTTCTCTAGAAACTTTTGTGCCTGCCAAATAGCAATGATTTCAATTTATATCACCTCTTGACATAAATTTTTGCATGAACATTTTTTGGCACATAAGAATGAGAAAGCTCTTTTGCTAGGATGTTTCTCGTTAAATCTGAATCTAAACTCTATGAGCATTGAGTCAAATGACCTTCTGTTTTCGGCCAATTAAAAATTAGACTCCCCATTTACTGATGCATACCACGCTAAAACGCTCATGCTACATTTGCGCTTGCAACGTATATATGTGCTGGAAAGCTAAGTTGTATCTTGGATCTTACCTTCTTCACATGTTTCTATCATGTATCCTATTGCAACATATTGTGTTAGTGGCCGACAGGTAAGAAAAACTTGTAAGAATGTCTTCATGCATATCCTAAAACCAGTGTCGGTGCCGCCTATGTGCTTGAAACGTCTCCTTGCGCCGAAAGAAATGGATGTTTCATATGTGATTCGGCGCAATAAAGTATTGTTAGCACATAGTTTTCTTCTCTAGAAACTTTTATGCATGCCAAATAGCAAATATTTTATTTTATATCACCCTTTCGCGTAAATTTTTGCATGAACATTTTGTTGGCACATAAGAATGAGAAAGCTCTTGATTGCTAGTGTTGGTACCCTACAGACCGGGTACCCCCGCGTAGTGGGTAAAAGGACAGCCTGGGCCCCGCCTCCCCGCTGAGGCGTGCCCCAGCGTAAGCCACGTGTCCTAGGCCCCATGGTTAGCCCTGAGGCTGACATGTGCGCATGAGCCCCGGAGCTGACACGTGCCCTAGGCTCCGGCCCGAGCCTCCCTGCTTTGGTGAAGTCTGGAGCTGACACGTGTCCCCTGGCTCCGAGCCGCTTCCCCGCTGAGGACAGCCCCGGTGCAAACACATGCCCTGGGCTCCGGCCCAAGCCTCCCCGCTGATGTGAGGTCCGGGGCTAACACGTGTCCTCTGGCTTTGAGCCGCCTCCGCCGCCGAGGACAGCTCTAGTGCAGACACGTGCCCTGGGCTTCACCCGAGCCTCCCCGCTGAGGTAAGATCCGAGGCTGACACATGTCCCCTAGATCCGAGCCGCCTCCCCGCTGAGACAGCTCCGGTACAGACATGTACCCTGGGATCCTTTCCAAGCCTCCTCCTAAGCTGCGTACCTTATTTACAGTTTGTTCTAGCTCATGCATATCAACTGTAAACGGCATGTCCGGAGCCTGTCCTACACACTTGTCCTAGGTCTCATTGAAAGTGCATCTAGGCATCCCTTGTGTGTTTTGGTTGATTTATGATAAATAAATGAGACCCTAACAAAATTATTGAGATGAGCACAGGTTCTTAAGAAATTAGGAAGAAAGTGCAAAAAGAAAGGAGAATGAGGATCCAAACTGATAAGAGCTCAGGAGTTGAAAAGATTCGGCTACTTAGTATGGAGTGTGTTGGAGGAACACACCCCAAGAGCTCAAGTGAAAGAAATCACACTAACTGCACAAAAATCAGCATGTGCGGACTAGTCCGATATCAACCGGACTAGTCCAATTTCTCTCTGACTAGAAAACAGACTAGTCTGATATGGATCGAACTAGTCCGATTTGTCTCTGAATAGACACCGGACTAGTCCGCACTCTTACGGACTAGTCCGGTATCTCACAACACTTAAGGTTTTCCACACGCCGCACACCAGAATAGTCCGGAGTCCACCACGGACTAGTCCAGACATCGCAAACCATAACGGTAACCTTTGGAAACCCTAGTATAAACATAGGTGTACGGCCATACTACCCCAACTCTCGACCCCCTGCGCCGTCACACCTTCCAAGAGCCCAAAATTCACATCTCTCCACATATTCTAACTCAAAAAGGATCAAATCTTTGAGGATTAGCAATTGATCAAAGGAGAGACTTGTTCTACACATCTTGAGCTCTTGGTTTTGATCTCTTGCACACTTTTGTTCATTTATTGTTCATCTTTTGAGTGTGTTTGGTGGTAGTCATTCATTATAATTTTTGGGGAGCTCTCAACTTGTGAGAAGGTCACTTGAACGATTTATTTGCCCTTTGTGATTAGTGGAAGAGAATCGGCCTCCGTGGCGATTCGACGAGGGTAGAGATGGTGAAGACCCGGTCCTTCGTGGACTCCTCAACGGGGACGTAGTTTTCCTTCTGAAATCAAACCTCGAGATAAAATCTTGTATCTTGCTCTTGTTCATTTATTGTTCATCATACTCTAGGGTTTACTTAATCTTGTGTAATCCACGTTGAAGCATTGAAACCAAAGTTGATCTCTGTCATTCATTGTTTCACTGTTGTAATACATCTAAGTTCCCAATTAATTTCCGCTGCATAGGGTACTAGAAGTGAAAATATTGATCAACCTTGATCTTTCTAGTCCACATATACCGGACTAGTCCGCACAGTACCAGACTAGTCCGGTTTGTCTGTGAGTAGACAACGGACTAGTCCGCACTCTACCAGACTAGTCCGATTTTCCTGTATTTGATAAATCTATTAAGTGTTTCAGGGATTAACAAAAAATCGAAGCCTATTCACCCCCTCTAGGCTACATTCAATTGGTATCAGAGCCAAACTCTTCAAAAGAGACTCGCCGCTCGAAGAGACGATGTCGGACATCAAGGATGTACACAAGAAGATCGACGATGAAAAGGGTGATGATGAAAGGACTCAAAAGCTAAAGAAGCTACTCGACGCCATTCAAGACAGTGAGAACGATGTGAGGAGGTGCTCCAACTCAAGGCTCTTCTACGGAAGAAGGCACTCTCCCCAAAAGGGAAGAAGAAGATCAATGATGAAAAGAAGAAGAAAGGGGATAGTCACACAGACTACTCCCGATATACTTTTGACTATAAACGTTTGAATTCTAACAATAGTCATTACTTATCAATTCCTCTAGGGAAAGCATGATGGCAACGACTATTCAATGTGGAGACAAAACATGAAAATGCACCTTATATCTCTTAACCCAAGTTTGTGGCATATAGTATGTACAGGGATAGATATCCCGGATGATGATGAAGAGCTGACTCCAAGCCAAGAACAAGCCATTCACCGGAATGCTCAAGCTGTAGCTGTGATCACGTCATCACTGAGCCGAGACGAGTTCACCAATAGGGATGGCAATGGGTCGGGTTCGGGTCGAGTGGAGCAAAAACCCGCCCGAAACAAAAAATATTGCGGGTGGAATTTGAGACCCGCACCCGCACCGCAGGTGAAAATTCGCACCCGCACCCGTCGGGTTTCGGGTGCCCGTTGGGTTTGACTTTTTTTATAAACATACTAGAACATTTAATAAAATAAGGCTAAAAAATCATCCGTTTTGAATGACAATACAACAAAAAATATTAAGTTTCTTATAAAGACTATAAATATAGGTCTTGATAAGTAATATGAAACAATTAAATAATATAACACAATCGAATTTGATTTTAAAATTATAAACATAAATCATTTCGGGTGCCCATCAGGTACCCGCGGGTGCAAAATAAAACCCACACCCGCACCCGCGACAGGTCGGGTCGGGTGCGGGTTAGACCCGCGGGTGGAAAATCTCACCCGCACCCGTCGGGTACCCGCACCCGCGGGTGCAATTGCCATCCCTATTCACCAAGGTGGATGGACTCGAAATTGCCAAGGAGATATGGGACACACTACAAACCGCGCATGAAGGTGACCGTCATGTACGTGAAGCCAAGATAGAAATGATTGAAGGTGAATTGGGAAGATTCCCGATAGAAGAAGATGAATCACCACAAGATATGTACAATTGATTAAAGAATCTTATCAATAAATTCTGAGCTTATGGCAGCAAAAAGTGGAATGATTATGAGGTTGTGAAGTTGATTCTCAGAGCATTCATGCCTCGCAACGTGACTCTTTGCTCTATGATTAGAGAAAGCCCCGTGTATCGGAAAATGACCCCAGACGAACTTCTTGGCAAGATCATCAACTTTGAAATGATGGAGAAGCAAGCCAAGCATGTCAAGGAAATTGTCGATCTCACCTCGGCAAAGAAGAAAGGAGTTGCTTTGAAGTCAACTTATAAACCCGTATCAAAAGAAGCTTGAGAAGCTCATGGAGAAGACGGCAGTGATGATGAAAGTAGTGATATCGATGAAGAAGACATGATCTTATTCATGAAGAGTTCAAGAAAATGATGAGAAGAAGAAAGGGTAGCAGCTCAAACGAAGGAAGACAAAGGGACAAACAAAGACCCAAGATGAGACGGGCGTGCTACAACTACGGAGAATATGATCACTTCATAGTAGATTGTCCATATGAAGAAAATAAGAGGAAGACTAAAGACAACAAGCCTCAACCAAAGAAAATGTTCAAGAAGAAGAAGCAATATGGCCAAGCGCATCTGGGGAAGGAGTGGGACTCCAATGATGAATCCTCATCCGAAGAAGAAGAGGAGATGGCCACCATAGCCATAAAGAAGACTACCAAGAAATCCACTCTCTTCCCAACCATGGGCGCATGGAAGGACACCGACAACACTTGTCTAATGGCAAAGGAAGGTAAAAGAAAGGTAACAACTAAATCTTCCTTCTCGCATTCTTTTACTAGTGATAGTGATGATTCTAGTGAGGATGATAGCAGTGATGAAAATGAATATATGCTTAGGGGTTTAGACAAAAAGACAGCTGCTAAGATAAAATTTATATTTGATAAGATTGTTGATATCGAGAAGTTAGTCAATCGCCAGGAAGATATGATCATCTCCCAAAAGGAGAAATATCTTGAGGTTGAAAAGCTTCTTGAACTTGAAAAGGAGCGAAGTAAATCACTAGAACTTGAGTTAGCTTCAAGCAAGGAAGCTTGCTTGAAGTTAAAAGACTCAAACGCCACCATCAAGGATGAAAATGCTAACTTAACCAAAGTTAACAAGATCATTGAGGTACAAGTTGAGTCACTCAAGCAAAGTGGTTCTTCATCCACTTCAAGCTCACCTTCCCAACATATAAAATTTGAAACTAGTATTACTTGTGCTTTTGCCAAAAGTGCACTAACTTGAAGAAAAAGCCAAACTCGACAAAGGACAAGCAATCTTCTCAAAGTGGCATATTTGACAAGGAGAAGATCAAGTATGCACACAGTGCGTACTCGATGACAAGACCTCCTAATGTCAAATATGACATTCGATATTCTTATGGTGAAAAGCAAAACGCCAGAATCCACAAGAATAACAGGGGTTGCATTGCCTTTGTCAAGGGAAACTCTTCTCAAGTTAGAAAACTTAATAATGTTGATAAATTTAACACTGTGAACACATATGAACAACAACTTCTATTTAGAACTTTTGATGCTTCATATGTACTTATGAAAAGTAATCTTGTAAGAGTTTATGCCAAATATGTTGGGCCACGCCGTGGGAATACCAATTCTCATGTGTGGGTGCCCAAACCACTTGTTACTAACCTCAAAGGACCCAAGCAAGCTTGGGTACCTAAGACCAAGGCATAATTTGTCTTTTGCAGACTTATTCGTCCGGTGGAGCAAAATGGGTGCTAGATAGTGGATGCACCAATCACATGACCGGAGAAAGAAGAATATTCGTGGAATAGGAAGAAAATGAAGATCCACGCGAAGGCATTTACTTTGGTGATAATAGTCAAGGAAGAGTGCTTGGTACCGGTAAAATTGCAATTTCATCACAACCTACTCTCTCTTATGTTTTACACGTTGACTCCTTGGATTATAACCTTTTGTCCATATCTCAATTATGTGACAAGAGTTATAATTGTTTATTCACTAATGAGGGTATGACTGTCTTTAGAAGGAGTGATAACTCAATTGTGTTCAAGGGTGTGTTAAAGGGAAAACTTTATCTAGTTGACTTCAACCAAGATAAAGCCGAACTTGACACATGATTGATTGCAAAGACCAACATGGGTTGGCTGTGGCATAGACGGCTAGCACATGTTGGTATGAGGAATCTTCAAAAACACCTTAAAGGCGATCACATCCGAGGTTTACAGGATGTTGTTTTTGAGAAAGACAGGCCTTGTAGAGCGTGCCAAGCAGAGAAGCAAGTAGGAGCACCCCATCCCGCGAAGAATGTCATGACTACAACAAGACCGCTTGAGCTCCTCCACATGGATCTATTCGGTCCAATCGCTTACATAAGCATCGGAGGTAATAAATACGGTCTAGTCATTATTGATGATTTTTTACACTTCACGTGGGTTTTCTTTTTGCATGATAAGACAAAAACTCAAGGAACCCTAAAGAAGTTCATCAAGCATGCCCAAAATGAATTCTCATTGAAGATCAAGAACATACGAAGTGACAATGGGACAAAATTCAAGAACACCCAAGTTGAGGAGTATCTAGACAAAGAAGGGATAAAGCACGAATTTTCAACACCATATATTCCTCAACAAAACAGAGTAGCCGAAAGGAAGAACATGACTCTTATTGATATGACGAGGACAATGCTTGATGAATACAAGACTTCGGACAGGTTTTGGGCTGAAGTGGTTAACACCGCTTGTCACGCCATAAACCTACTATATCTTCATCGGTTGCTCAAGAAAACTTCATATGAACTGCTCACGGGTAACAAGCTGAATATTTCATATTTACGAGTTTTTGGTTCAAAATGTTATATTTTAAACAAGAAGCCAAGGGCTTCAAAGTTTGCTTCAAAGTCCGATGAAGGTTTCTTACTTGGCTATGATTCAAACTCCTACACTTATCGTGTCTTCAACAGAACCTCCGGACTTATTGAAGTAGCACATGACATAGTGTTCGATGAAACTAACGGCTCTAAAGAAGAGGAAGTTAATCATTGTGTGCTAGATAAAGAAGAAGCTCCATGTCAAGCTTTGAGAAGAATGGCATTGGGCGATGTTCGACCACAAGTGCCACCTTCAAATGCGAATGAAGAAAATGAACCACAGATGGAGGAAAATGATCAAGGGGGAGCTTCCATATAAGATCAACCTCAAGAAAATCAAGAAGATCAAAACATCAATGAGGGCAATTATCCAAGGGGAGAAGAAGATGATAATGAAGATTCAAGACCACAAGTGCCACATCCAAGAGTACACCAAAGCATCCAAAGAGATCACCCCGTCGACAACATAATCGAATGACATCCAAAAGAGAGTAATAACTCGATCTCGCATAGCTAATTTTTGTGAACACTATTCTTTTGTATCTTCTTTGGAACCATACAGGATTGAGTATGCATTAAAAGATCCAGATTGGGTAATGGCAATGCAAGAATAATTGAACAACTTCAAAAGGAACGGAGTGTGGGAGCTTGTTGAAAGACCCAAGTCTAACGTCGTCGGCACTAAATGGGTCTTCCACAACAAGCAAGACGAAGATGGAGTGGTGACAAGGAACAAGGCACGACTTGTGGCAAAAGGGTACTCACAAGTCGAAGGTTTGTATTTCGACGAGACTTTTGCTCCCGTAGCTAGGCTTGAATCGATTCGTATATTACTTGCATATTCTACTCACCATGATTTCAAGATTTATCAAATGGACGTGAAAAGCGTCTTTCTCAACGGACCGATCAAGGAGGAGGTGTACGTGGAGCAACCACCCGGTTTTGAAGATCAAGAGTACCTCGACTATGTGTTCAAATTGCGTAAGGCTCTCTATGGCCTCAAACAAGCTCCTAGAGCTTGGTATGAGTGCCTTAGAGATTTTTTGATTGAAAATGACTTCAAGATTGGAAAAGCTGATTACACCTTGTTCACTAAACACTTTGATGATGACCTCTTCATTTGCCAAATCTATGTTGATGATATTATATTTGGTTCAACTAACAAATCCTTTTGTCAAGAATTTAGTAAGATTATGATAGATAGATTCGAGATGTCCATGATGGGAGAGTTGAGGTACTTTTTGGGATTCCAAGTGAAGCAACAAAAGGACAGGACATTCATAAGACAAACAAAGTACACTCAAGACATTCTCAAGAAGTTTGGAATGGACAAAGTAAAGCCCATAAAGACTCCCATGGCGACTAATGGACACTTGGATCTCAATGAAGACGGACCAAATGTGGATCAAAAGGTATATCGTTCCATGATTGGCTCCTTACTTTATTTATGTGCATCTAGGCCTGATATCATGTTGAGTGTATGTTTGTGTGCAAGGTTTCAAGCCAATCCTAAGGAATGTCATTTGACAACCGTTAAAAGGATCTTGAGATATTTAGTTCATACACCCAACCTAGGCCTTTGGTATCCCAAAGGTTCAAAATTAAATCTCATTGGATACTCCGATGCAGATTATGCCGGATGCAAGGTAGATAGAAAAAGTACTTCCGGTACTTGCCAATTCCTAGGTAGATCCTTAGTTTCTTGGTCCTCCAAGAAACAAAATTCAATTGCCTTATCCACGGCCGAAGCGGAGTATGTTGTAGCCGGGAGTTGTTGTGCACAACTCCTTTGGATGCAACAAACTTTAAGGGATTACGGTTACAATATGAGCTATATTGCACTCCTTTGTGACAATGAGAGTGCAATTAAAATTGCCCATAATCCTGTTGAGCACTCTAGAACTAAACACATAGATATCCGACATCATTTTTTGGGAGATCACTCAATGAAAGGAGACATAGCCATTTCCCATGTCAACACTGAAAAATAAACTAGCCGATATATTTACCAAGCCACTTGATGAAAAACGCTTTTGTGAGCTACGAAATGAACTAAATATCCTTGATGCTCGAAACGTGGCTAGAAAACTTGCACACCTGTATGCCATCCTCAAAATCATGTTAATTGTGTTGAAAAATCATCTCTCTTTATTTTTGTTCTAAAAACTATGTTAGTTACTTGATCTTGGTGAATTATGGTCATAGCTTGATTGTTGTATGTTTACTGATCATATTCATCAAGAATATTTGTGTGTCTTTGTCCCCTATTCCTTATTAGGAACCATTGAATACATATATATACGTGTTTTGTATTTTTCTGTATAAGGGACCATGGACTAGTCCGTGGTCACCCCGGACTAGTCCACACATTGCAGACTAGTCCGCACTTGGTCCGCTAGTCCGGACTAGTCCGGTTTGACCATGGACTAGTCCGACATTTCGACTCCATAACCCTAGGGCCGACTTAGACCTAATATTCTTCAACCCCACAACTCCTCCCACATTCTCTCTCCTCACTCAAGTGCTCCCAAGGTGGATTTGCGAGTTCTCCATCAAATCCACCCAAATCTTCGTGGGAATTGATCTCCACTGCAAGGGGATCGAAGACCCCAGACTAGTCCGCATCAAGAACTCCTTCAACGCCTCGAATCGAAGGATTTGATAAACTTCTCTCCAAACCCTAGAACCTTCAATTTTCTTTGTTTTTGATCAATTAGCTTAGCTCCTCCAGTCAATACATGCTCTATTGATGTATTCCATATACCCTAGATCATATTTGCATTGAATAACCACAAACTTTGACAAGTTAGGGTTTGAGCAGCCTCATAACGGACTAGTCCGTTCTTAGGGCGGACAAGTCCGGTACTCCGGACTAGTCCGACCCTGAACACCGGACAAGTCCGGTATGCCCTGATCAAAACCTTAGCTTATATCAATTCAATGCAATCCCTTGTCATCCTTGATTATTCATATCCTTTATATCTTCCTTGTCAGATCATGTCAGGATCGAATGAGAATCTCTCCTACTTTGAAGCCGAGATGGATCAAGATGTGATGTCTCATATTCCGGAGTCTCGCTCCAACAAGAGACAAGAGCGTGGTGTCAAGCCTTCGCTACGCCAAACCAAGGGCAGGGAAAAGGGACTTGCTTCCGGCCCAATTGGTCCCCTTAAGATGACAGCTCCAAGACAGGGGAATAGGGATCCCTCAGAGGAGAAGTTCAATGGCAAGGGGAGTGATTTGGCATGGAACCTGAGGAAGATTGATGCCTATAGCACTGGCAAAAAGGTAGTTGACAAGAGATTTTGGAGCAACTTTCACTCGGACTACTATGGTTCGGTGTACCTCCAAATGAAGACTCCAGTGGTTCACAGTCAATGGATTGACTGGACATATTTTGAAAGGAAGAGCTATGAAGCCTTTGAGGAGGTAATAGAGGCTGCAGAGAGACACGGATTTCAAGGACTTGCCCTCCTTCAGATACAACTGGAATGATGAGATCATCGCCCAGTTCTATGCAACTTGCCACTTTGCCCACGATGGAGAATACAAAGTGACTCGGATGACACATGGATCCAAGTACACAGTTACCTATGTTGAGTTTGCCAGACTGCTGCACCTTGAGGACACCAGTAGTAACAAGATTGTGACTCACAATCTTGGTGTTGTGGAGAAGGACAAGATGGAATTCCTCTATGATACTCGACTCCCATATAATCCTCCCTCAACCAAGAACATGAAGCCCTTCTTCATTGTTCTCAACAGTGTGCTCCGGAAGACCATTGCTCCAAAGGATGGAGATGCCGGGAGTGTCCGAGGTTACTTGAGAACCTTGATGAAAGTAATCAGCAGGAGGAGAAAGTTTGATATCTTCGACTACATTTGGAATGACATGGTGAACATATCCTGCACACCAAACCATTCCTGTGGCTATGCACCATACTTGATGTTTATGATTGAAAAAGCCACAGGAATTGAGTTTGTGAAGGATGTGGTGCACACTGCTCTAAGGCCTCAGAAGCCTCCTCAAGCCTCTCTCCCAGCTGCTCCCTCACCTGGCTCACCTGAAGAACATCCAGAGAGAGCTCAAGAAGACGCAAGGCCTTCATCCAAGACTAGGGCCCCTCCTCACAAAGGGTCCCCTAGTGGGATTATGAAGTATTTGGCTGCTATTTTTGGTTCTTGCCGCAAAATTGAGGTGAAGCTTCATAAGATGAACAAGACAAGAAAAGAACAAATGAGATACATGAAGGCCAATGTCAAAGCAATATGCCAAAAACTGGAGATTGAGCCCATTGGATCTCCAGTCATCTCAGAGGACTCTGCATCTAACTTCACAGAGGTTCCTCCTCTCTCTCTATCAGAGCGTGCCTACTTTGGCTCTCGGGGCACGATGAGTGGTTCTTCTCCTCCTCCTCCTCCTCCTCAGCCTGATGATGAAGACGAATAAAGGACCGATAGCGAGGAGTGAGCCGGCGACGACAAGTAGATCCCTCCTCTCCTTCTTTTTGGTGCCTTGATGCCAAAGGGGGAGAGATTGAGGGGGAGTCTTAGGTCGTAGGTTCTTCCTTTTGTGTCCTAGTTTAAGAAATGAGCTTTTGTAAGACTTATCCTATCATTATACTTTTGGACATGTGCTGTGAAATGATGACTATGTTATGCTTTTGATTAATGGTGTATGTTTAAAACTGCTATGTAGGCTTGAGACTCTTGATGATTTAATGATTATGATCATTATGATATTCACATCAAAATTATTGCTCACACATATAGTTTTGCACCCCACCATAAATAGTGCACATATGTCTTATGTCTACATTGCCTATTTTGCTCAAAGCTCATATGTGCACACTTTACGAAAATCTGAATTTTTTATTATATTTGTGTGATCTCAATTGGTTGTCATCAATCACCATAAAGGGGGAGATTGAAAGTGCATCTAGGCATCCCTTGTGGGTTTTGGTTGATTTATGACAAACAAATGAGACCCTAACAAAATTGTTGAGATGAGCGCAGTCTCTTAAAGAAATTAGGAAGAAAGCGCAAAAAGAAAGGAGAATGAGGATCCAAACTGATAAGAGCTCAGGAGATGAAAAGATTGGATTACTTAGTATGAAGTATGTTGGAGAAACACACACTCCAAGAGCTCAAGTGAAAGAAATCACACTAACTGCACAAAAATCAGCATGTGCGGACTAGTCCGATATCAACCGAACTAGTCCGATTTCTCTCTAACTAGAAAACGGACTAGTCCGATATGGACCGGACTAGTACGATTTGTCTCAATAGACAACGGACTAGTCCACACTCTTACGGACTAGTCCGGTATCTCACAACACTTAGCGTTTTCCACACGCCGCACACCGGACTAGTCCGGAGTCCACCATGGACTAGTCCGAACATCACAAACCCTAATGGTAACCTTTGGGAACCCTAGTATAAATAGAGGTGTACAGCCATACTATCCCAACTCTCGACCCCCTGCGCCGTCACACCTTCCAAGAGCCCAAAATTCACATCTCTCCACACATTCTAACTAAAAAAGGATCAAATCTTTGAGGATTAGCAATTGATCAAAGGATAAACTTGTTCTACACATCTTGAGCTTTTAGGTTTGATCTCTCGCACACTCTTGTTTATTTATTGTTCATCTTTTGAGTGTGTTTGGTGGTAGTTTGTGAGACCTATGTGCGCTGAATACATTGGCTTTGACGATAAAAGTTTTGAATACAACCAAAACACCTTTTTAACAAGGTCCGACTCAAGGTCCGAGCTCCTGCAAGGTCCGACGATAGGTCCGACTTGTTTTGGGTAGCTCCGGCAAGGTCCGACGTAAGGTCGGACTTGCTTTGTGTAGGTCTGACTTATTTTGGCTAGGTCTGACTTGTTTTTTCTAGCTCTGTTGCTAGGTCCGACTAGCTTTGGTAAGTTCCGTGCTAGGTCCGACTAAGCTTTAGTAAGCTCCGACACTAGATCTGACTAGCTTTGGTAAGCTCCGGTTCAAGGTCCGGTTAGCTTTGGTAAGGTTCGGAGCTTGATTGCAATGGTTCTGCTTTTAACTTGCAATGTTTCGAACTTGCTTTACTCTTATGGAAAGTTTGCTTAGTATTATTTTACTATGTTTTTGGTGTGTTTTGGTGGTTATGGCTGATATCATTTTGGTATGGTTTACAACATGCTTATGTGAGGTACTCACGTAAGATGTTGTAGTTTCGGAACTAACGAGAGTCAAGTCGAGGACTTGTGCTCGGAAGTATTGGTTGTTTATTCATGTGCAGGTGTTGCTTGAGTTCAAGACATGGCTGGTGACGGGATCCATTGAGAGTCTTAGGGAGAAGATGAGGTTCAACAACCAAGTTCGGGAGGAATTGTGGTTGAGTTGATCGGGAGGTTGCGCAGTATGTTTGAATCAAGAACAATGCATATGAAGGTATCTTGGACGTCGTTGGAAGATGTTTGCACGTGTGCAAAGAGTGCATGGACATGGCTGCATGGTTTCAAGGCGTGATGGAGAGATGTGGACTGTAACACCCCAAAAATCTTGTGAAGACCCTAAGTCATGTTAAGAGGGGAATTTAAAAATTTTGGACGTGTTGCATGTTTTGCAAAAATTCAAATTCAAACTGGAATTCAAATTAAACTCAAAACAGAAAAGAAATAGAAAAAGAAAAAGGAAAACAGAAAAAAACCGGCCAGTGGGCCGAAACCCACCAGCCAGCCCAACCAGCCCCCGCGCCAGGCCGCAGCCGCGCGCGCCTTTTCCTCCCACTGACAGGCGGGGTCCGCCAGCTCTTGTTCTACCTCGCGCCCGCGCCGGGATTCTCTCACCCCGAATCAAAACCGACCCGGATTCCTGTGCATCCCCGCCGAATTCCGTTCGTAGGCGACACGGACTCGATCTAAACCACCCCGCCGCCCTCCTCCGTCTATAAAAACCCTGGCCTCATTCTGTTTTCCCCACGCGATCCACCGTTTTTACTCCGGTGAGAACCCGAGCCTTCTCCGGCGAATTCTGGTCGATCTACGCTCGGGAATTCCGATCTAACTCGCTGGTCTTGATTCACCGCCTCCAGGGAACCCTGCAGGTGCAGAAAACTCGGTAACTTGCGGTTCAAACACAGCGCCGACGAGCCTCGCCATAGTTTCACTTCGGACCTCCGAGCTCAAGAAAACCCCCGAGGTGAGATCCCCGACCTCCCCTCCACCGATTTATGCCATAAAATCACAGTTCTAGGAAGAATTCTCGAAAATCCAAAAGTCTCCGGCGAGATCGCCGCTTCCCGCCGCCGTGCGCCGCCGGCAGCGCCGCCCGCGCTCGATCAGAGCGACGTGGCCGCTTGTGCGCCGTTTATTTTAAATTGCACGGTAGGGTTTAAATCCCCGCGTACCGGTTCGATGTTATAATCTCAGCCGTCTATTTTAAATCGGACGGTCCATGTCAGCCCCGCGTTATAAAGACTGGAAATCTTACGTGCTACCCCCTGGGGTTCTCGGGAAATAAGAGCTAGCCCCGGAAACTTCCGATCTAGCCCCTAGAGCTTCAGAAAATCATGTAACTTCATTTAAAAATCAGTTTTAGCCCCTGGACTTAATAAAAATTAGGAAAAACTCCTCTGTTATATATAGCTAGACCCCTGAAAATTCTTAAAATAATATTGTAGACCCTGTAGTGGGGTGAGTTTACTTTTTTAACCCTGTTTGATATTTAATTTAGGAAATTGAATATGTGACTAGTATTTAAAATTTAAAAAGTGGGACAAACATATTGTCAAAAATTAAATTAAAAACTTTCTCAGTACTTAGAAAACTTTGGAGTGAGATAAAAATATATTTTGGGCTGAAATGAATCTGTTTAATGTATTATTCGCATTTATTAGTTATAGGGACACATTTTTAAGTAAAGAATAGTTCTGAAAATAGGGAAAATAAATGTAAAATAGTTTACATCAGAGGAAAAGGTCAAAAATATATTAGTAAATATTTTAGATCAGAACCTATCCTGTTTAGATGCTGTGTTTTGTTATTTTATAATAAAGTTCACATTTAGGCATAGGAAATAAATCTGAAAATATAGCAAATAGTAAATGATAAATGGAGTTCTAAAATCAAAAGAATTCAGTTTAGGGTTGGTAGAATTATGAAGACACATATGGAGAAGGAAAATACCTTTCATGCATATTTGGTAGTTAAAAGGTGTAGTAATTGAATATAAGGAATTTATTTAAATTGGAAACTCATATAAACTAGCAGCGGAATTATTATTCTCAAGGGCTCCGTCACAGGCATTGCCCGGGGGTCTCCATGAACCTAGAAACCTTCTTCGGGTCCAAAGTCTTGGTCATTATACACCACCTCATTATCTTGACCTGAGCAGCAATATAAACCAACAAATATGCAAGGTTGAGTACCGATGGTACTCAGCAAGTGTGGGAACGTTATGTCATGCATGGCTAGAACAAGGAGAGGTTGAACTCATGGTTAAAGCACTATGCAATTAATATCTATCACCTTAGCTTATTAAGCACCTACATTACTACACAGGTGAAATGGTCCCAATCTCCCATCCCATCATCACAATCCCATAACCATAACATCATTTCCAATGTTAAGCTCCCCGCTTAACACCCACAACTTCCAAAACCATCAATCCTCTAATCATGAATAAGTCCAAGCCGCTCTTGACCGTGAGCACGGCTGTCATGACAGTTTTGACTCTGCAGAGTTTGCACCACTGTACCCACATGTAGTGATTTCATCCCCCGTTGCCGGGTGGACTAAAAGAACCTCCATTATGCCAGTGGCTACGAACCACATTCACACTTCCCAGGTGTGTAGCCAGGAGATCACTACGAAGCCTTTACAAAGGGATTCCCGACGAGCGTGGGCCCACTGAGGTTTCACCCCTAACAGCATACAAGAGGCTCCAACCCCGCTGCAGTGGCCCCCTCTTGAGCCTTGCGGTTCATATGGTAGTCCAGCTGACACCTATTCCCCGCACCATCCAACACACCCATACTACGCCGAGGATACACCTAATTAATTGGCCAAGCTGCCCCATCTCAGCATGTGGTTGGCACGGTAAAGCCAGGTTACATGCTCCATGAACCGGTCCTTAGGATCTAGGCAAGTACTAAACACAAACCCGAGTCTCGTGCACCCAGCACACAACCAAAACATCCAACTTGCCTTGATCCCTACCTCTACATAGCTCACAATATCTCATTCAAGAGTATGGTAAAATAAACTGATGATCTCATATCCCAAATATCCCATTCTAAGCATGGCTAAGCATATGCATAATAATAAATGACATGATAAAATAAATCCCAACCCAAGCTACAAGGAAACAAGGTAATGCAATTCTAGGGAAACTTCCTAGCATGGGTTTCATATTTCAATTGACAATGCAAATAACTCTAGCTACACATCCTAACATAGGATCAAAGTGGTCAAGGACACTTGCCTCCTTCCTGCTGCTCTTGAAATGGGTAGTCCTGATCTTGGAAAGGAATAACTTGCTCTTGAGCAGGTTCTACATCATACCATCACACATAGCAAAAGAAAAACAACAATCCATAAGACATAGTTCACACTTCCACTTCATACAAACCACACATTCACATTTATGATTGTCATTCACAATTATATGTGTTGTGGTTACTCTATGTGTGTTGATTTGTGGCTTACATGCACTTTTAATCATGTGTATATGATTCTTACTTTTGTATTCACATTTATGCTTGCATACTTAATACATGAGTTTCCAATTTAAATAAATTCCTTATATTCAATTACTACACCTTTTAACTACCAAGTATGCATGAAAGGTATTTTCCTTCTCCATATGTGTCTTCATAATTTCTACCAACCCTAAACTGAATTCTTTGGATTTTAGAGCTCCATTTATCATTTACTATTTGCTATATTTTCAGATTTATTTCCTATACCTAAATGTGAACTTTATTATAAAAATAACAAAACACATCATCTAAACAAAATAGGTTCTGATCTAAAATACTTACTAATATATTTTTGACCTTTTCCTCTGATGTAAACTATTTTACATTTATTTTCCCTATTTTCAGAACTATTCTTTACTTAAAAATATGTCCCTATAACTAATAAATGTGAATAATACATTAAACAGATTCATTTCAGCCCAAAATCTATTTTTATCTCACTCCAAAGTTTTCTAAGTACTGAGAAAGTTTTTAATTTAATTTTGACAATATGTTTTTCCCACTTTTTAAATTTTAAATACTAGCCACCTATTCAATTTCCTAAATTAAATATCAAGCAGGGTTAAAAAGGTAAACTCACCCCACTACAGGGTCTATAATATTATTTTAACAATTTTCAGGGGTCTAGCTATACATAACAGAGGAGTTTTTCCTAATTTTTATTAAGTCCAGGGGCTAAAAATGATTTTTAAATGAATTTACATGATTTTCTAAAGCTCCAGGGGCTAGATCAGAAGTTTCCGGGGCTAGCTCTTATTTCCCGAGAACCCCAGGGGGTAGCACGTAAGATTTCCAGTCTTTATAACGCGGGGCTGACGTGGATCGTCCGATTTAAAACAGACGGCTGAGATTATAACGCCGAACCGGTACGCGGGGATTTAAAGTCTACCGTGCGATTTAAAATAGACGGCGCACAAGCGGCCACGTCGCTCTGATCGAGCGCGGGCGGCGCTGCCCGGTGGCGCACGGCGGCAGGAGGCGGCGATCTCGCCGGAGAGTTTCGGATCTTCGTCAATTCTTCCTAAAACTGTGATTTTATGGCATATATCGGTGGAGGGGAGGTCGGGGATCTCACCTCGGGGGTTTTCTTGAGCTCGGAGGTCCTGGAAGGCGGTCGGCGACGAGGTCCGAAGTGAAACCACGGCGAGGCTCGTCGGCGCTTTGTTTGAACCGCAAGTCACCGAGTTTTCTGCACCTGCAGGGTTCCCCGGAGGCGGTGGATCAAGACCAGCGAGTTAGATCGGAATTTCCGAGCGTAGATCGCCCAGAATTTGCCGGAGGGGCTCGGTTTCTCACCGGAGTAAAATCGGCGGATCGCATGGGAAAAACAGAACGAGGCCGGGGTTTTTATAGACGGGGAAGGGCGGCGGGGTGGTTTAGATCGAGTTTGCGTCGCCCCCGATCGAAATTCGGCTGGGATACGCGAGAATTCCCGATCGGTTTCGATTCGGGTGAGAGAGTCCCGGCGCGGGCGCGAGGAAGAAGAAGGCTGGCGGGCCCCGCCTGTCAGTAGGAGGAAGAGGCGCGCGCGGCTGCGGGCTGGCGCGGGTGCTGGTTGGGCCGACTGGTGGGTTTCGGCCCACTGGCCGGTTTTTTTTTTCTGTTTTCCTTTTTCTTTTTTCTATTTCTTTTCTGTTTTGAGTTTAAATTGAATTCCAGTTTGAATTTAAATTATTGCAAAACATGCAACACGTCCAAATTTTTTTAAATTCCCCTCTTAACAGGATTTTGGGGTGTTACAGCTCTACCCCCCTTAAAAGAAATCTCGTCCTCGAGATTAGTGGTTCTAAGAAAACAATTCCGGAAATTGTGCCTTGAGTTCATCTTTCCGCTCCCAGGTGGCTTCCTCTTCTGAGTGATGCTTCCACTGCACCTTGCACATCCGGATTCTTTTATTTCTGGTGAGGCGTTCCATTGTCTCCAAAATCTTGTATGGTTGCTCGGCATAAGACAAATCCTCAGCTACGTCCACTTCATTCATGGGTAACAACACCTCTTCCGGCGTCCTCAGGCATTTCTTGAGTTGTGACACATGGAATACATCGTGTACATCCGATGGACGAGCCGGTAACTCTAGTTGATACGCCACTTCGCCTTTCCTTTCCAGAACTTGAAAGGGTCCGATGTATCGAGGTGACAACTTCCCTTTCACCTTGAACCGACGAAGTCCTCTGATAGGGGACACCTTGAGATAGACATAGTCTCCCACGTTGAAAACGAGCTCTCTTCTTCGTACATCGGCATAACTCTTTTGGCGTGTCTGTGCTATCCTCAAATTGTTGCGAATTTCCCTTACCTTCGCCTCGGCTTCTTGTAGTACTTCTGGACCAAACACTTTACTTTCCCCCGTTTGGTTCCAAAATAGGGGAGTTCTGCACTTCCTTCCGTATAAAGCTTCAAACGGTGACATCTTCATACTAGCTTGATAGCTGTTGTTGTAGGAAAACTCCGCATACGGTAAGTTCTTGTCCCAACTCCTATTGTTTTTGAGTGCACATGCCCTCAGCATATCTTCAAGGATCTGATTGGTTATCTCCGTCTGCCCGTCAGTTTGGGGATGATAGGCAGAGCTAAAATTCAGATGGGTTCCCATGGTTTCATGCAACTTCTGCCAGAACCTTGAGGTGAACTGTGTCCCTCGATCCGACACTATCTTCTTTGGCACTCCATGGTAACACACGATCCTTGACATGTACAACTCTGCTAATTTGGATCTGCTGTAGCTTTCTTTCACGGGGATGAAGTGAGCTACCTTGGTTAGCCTATCAATGATGACCCATATCGAATCATACCCTGATTGGGTCCTGGGCAATCCAACTATGAAATCCATACTGATTTCTTCCCATTTCCATTCAGGCACTTTGAGTGGTTGCAATAATCCCGCGGGTCGTTGATGTTCTGCTTTCACCAACTGACATGTGTCACATAGGGCAACATGTTCCGCGACATCTCGTTTCATGCCATACCACCAATACCTGCTCTTGAGGTCCTGGTACATTTTCGTACTCCCAGGATGAATGGAATAGTCAGAATCATGAGCCTCCTTCAAAATCAATTCACGGATCTCCTTTACTTCTGGCACACAGATTCTTTTCCCGTACCACACCGCTCCTTGTTCATCCTCTCTAAAACCAGGAGCTTTATTTTCCTTGATGAGTTGTCTGATCTCTCATATCTTCTCATCATTCTTTTGACCCTCGCGTATGTCTCGCTCGATTGTGGAATCCACTTCCATGGCGATGGCTTCACCACTATTTACCAGACATAGATTGAGCCTTTATAACCTCGTCCTTCAATTCTGCAGGCATGTTCTTCAAGCTCAACTTATTGACCTGCACTTTCCGACTTAAAGCATCGGCCACGACGTTTGCCTTCCCAGGATGATAGTTGATGCCCACATCAAAGTCATTGATTAGCTCTAACCATCTTCTTTGTCTGAGGTTGAGATCTGGCTGTGTAAAAATGTACTTCAAACTCTTATGATCCGTATATATCTTTGTCCTCTTCCCCATCAAATAGTGTCGCCAAATTTTCAACGCGTGTACCACTGCGGCTAGTTCTAAGTCATGTGTAGGATAGTTTTTCTCGTGCTTCGGAAGCTGCCGGGATGCATATGCCACGACATGCCCTTCTTGCATGAGAACACATCCCAACCCGTTTCCAGAGGCATCGCAGTACACTGTGAAATTCTTCTGCATATCTGGCATAACCAACACTGGGGTTGTGGTCAATCTTTTCTTTAGCTCCTGAAAACTTGTCTCGCACTGTGGCGTCCATGTGAATGTGATTCCCTTCTCTAACAGTTTGGTGAGGGGTCTCGAGATCTTGGAGAATCCCTCAATAAACCGTCGATAGTATCTAGCCAATCCCAAGAAGCTTCGAACTTCCCCGACATTTTCAGGGGTCTTCCACTTCTGTATATCCTCGATTTTGGCAGGATCCACGGAGATTCCTCCCTCCGAGATTATATGTCCTAAGAAGAGAACTCTCTTCAGCCAAAACTCACACTTGCTCAACTTGGCATATAGTTGGTGTTCTCTTAGCCTCTGCAACACCAACCTTAGATGTTTCTCATGTTCTTCTTCATCTTTGGAGAAGACGAGAATGTCATCTATGAAAACCACCACAAATTTGTCCAGATATTACATGAATACCTTGTTCATGAGATACATGAAGTATGCCGGGGCATTAGTTAGCCCGAAAGGCATGACAGTGTATTCATACAGTCCGTACCGAGATACGAAAGCTGTCTTGGGAATATCAGATTGCCTTATCTTGAGTTGGTGGTATCCCGACCTGAGATCAATTTTCGAGAACACACAAGCTCCCCTCAACTAATCAAACAAGTCTTCAATGCGGGGTAATGGGTACTTGTTCTTGATGGTTACCTCATTCAAGGCACGGTAATCCACGCATAACCTTTGGGTTCCGTCCTTCTTGGGCACAAATATCACCGGAGCTCCCCATGGTGAGGAACTAGGACGAATATACCCCTTCTCCGTCAATTCTATTAAATGATCCTTGAGTTCTTCTAGCTGCTTGGAGTCCATCTGATAAGGTCTCTTGTATATCGGGGCTGTTCCAGGTACTAGCTCAATTGCGAATTCCACTTCACGATCGGGAGGCATACCTGGCAACTCCTCCGGAAAAACATCTGGATATTCCCTGATGGTCCTGATTTCCTCAACTTTCACCTCAACTTGATTTAATTTAATGTTCCTCCTAGGCTCGTGTATTGTTATGAACTTTACTCTTGTGCCACTAGGGTGAGTTAGTTCCACCGTTCTAGTCGAACAATGGATTATTCCTTTATGTTTTATCAACCAATCCATACCCAAGATAATATCTATCCCTTGTGAATCTATCACTATGAGGTTAGCAGTAAATACCACCCCATTAATGTCTAGGTTCACTTTGGGACACACTTGTCTCGTCCTTATTTCTCCACCTGGAGAGTTTACTGCTAGCATATAGTTCATTTATGTTGTTGCTAGATCATGCTTCTTAACAAACCCTTTAGCAATGAACGAGTGGGTAGCACCAGAATCAAACAGCAGGGTTGCAATGTGTAAATTGGCAGGAAACTTACCAACTACCACATCGGGTGCCTCTTGTGCTTCCTCCATAGTGACGTGGTTCACCCGTCCTCTCATTACATTCTGCTGTTGTGGCTGCGTGGGCTTCTTCTTTGGGCACTTATGGGCGTAGTGCCCCACTTAACCACAATTAAAACATTACACCCCAACCTTAGGTGCTTGGCCTTTATTGTCTTGGGGTTGGTTTGGGGGTCCTTGCACTGCTGGTCGAGGTGGATATGCGGGGCGAGGCTGCTGTACAAACTGACGTTGCGGCTGTGCTGGTGCTGCCGGAGGCCTGTAGTTCGGGTTGTACCCTCTTGGTGCTGAGTAGGGTACCGCAGCACGGTTCGTCTGCCCTGTAGGTTGCTGCATCAGACGTGGGCAGGTGTTGCTCCCTGAGGCTTGATGTGACCACCCGACCTTCCTCTTATTCTCATTTTCCAAGGCCTTTAGCTTCCGTTCTACCACAAACGCTCTGTCAACCATCTTTTGGAAGCTTTCATACTCATTTGAGGACATTGCACTCTGCATCTCTGCGGTAAGTCCCTCCATGAAACAATCTTGCTTCTGCTCATCAGTCTCTATGTCCCATGGGGCATAACGGGATAGTTGAGTAAATTTAGTGAGGTATTCTCTCACCGTCATGTTTCCCTGCTGCAGTCCCAAAAACTCCTTCCTCTTGTTTTTGAGTTCACCTCTTGGGATGTAATGGTTGCGGAAGCTACGCTTGAACTCTTCCCAAGTGATGTTCTCAGGGTCATGATGGGCAGCCACGTAGGCGGTCCACCAATCAGCAGCAGGTCCATGCAATTGATGAGAGGCAAACAACACCCTCTCATACCCTTGGCACTATATGATCCTCATCTTGCTCTCAATGGTCTTAAGACAATCATCTGCCTCCAGAGGTTCAGCAGCACTTGCAAACTTTGGAGGTTGAGTTCCTAGAAACTCACTCAACCTTGGTTGGCGTGGTGCAACTTGTGGAGGTGGAACTTGATGCAAGTTGGCCACCACTTGAGCCAAGTTTTGGATGAGCTAATTCTGATTCTCCAGCATTTGGTGGAGGGGATCAACTCCTTCACGGCGACCACCCCGGTCCTGGCCTCCAGAAAGATGAGGGTTGCATGCCTCATCGTTGTTGTTGGCGGGGTTGGCAGCACGTCCTTTTCCTCTTCCGGCCATCGGGCAGAATCAACCAATGTTAATTTGAAAGCATTTAGTATCATCTTACTACTTTCATTTGTTTGTACTTTGAAGTGTTGAGGCTTTGTTATACTTCTCTAAGGGTTCACTTCTCACACACAAAAAATGCAATATTATTTCATGTGGGTTCACACACCAAAGCAAAACAATCTAAAGACGAGGCTGTGGACAATTGCTCATGGCTTCCACAACTCACGTCACACACCAAGCATTAACACACCATTAACTTAACGTAACTACTCGACTATTCGACATCTTGCTAGCTAAGGGAAGGACTCTACACTACTCGTTTTCTTGGGCTGGCTCCTCGGGATCTTCCTCATCATTTCGGCTGCCTTCTGACTCTGCTTTGGGTGGGGAGGCTGCTGGTGGAGAAGTGCGACGACGCCTGATCGCTCGGCGATCTGGGGAGTCAGGAGTCCATGTATCATTCACGGTGACACACAGTTCATTCCCATCTCCTCTTTCTCTCGCCCTCAAGCAGGCTCGAAGCAACGCCTCAGTTTCCTTCAGGGTGTCCCGAACATCCTGAAGCTCTTGCTGACACTCCTGCAGTCGAGTGCTGAGCATAGCAGCATCCTCCAAGCACAAGTCCATGTGCTCATGGGAAGTCCCTTGCTGCACTGGCAGTTACTTGTACTCCGTGGTACCACTCTCACGCTGGAGGACATACATGTACTCGGTCCTGTCCAGGTGGCGACGATAGATGTGACTCTGGCAGGTGATGGCCTCCCAGGTGACATCCTTCTCCGCATCGACCTGTGTCGCTCTACAGGCTGGAGAGCGGTGGATCTTAAGCAGCTGATTTTCGTGTATAATCCTCATCTCTGAAGTCCATTCTTCCCTCTTCTCACGGATGGTCCTGGTGGAGTTATAGTGGATGATTAGCTTGCTCGTATTGCAGGCGGCTTCGAGCATACGTCAAAGACGGCGCAACAAGCCTCCTACTGCCAATCCGTAGGAAAGGTACGTCACTAGACGACTCTCCTCTCTTTGGGCAAGGGCAACTACGGGAACTCTCCCTCCTGTGGACTTGCGAGCGGTGCGAATCATGCGAACCATCTAAAACAAAAAGAATTTAAACTTAGGTTAGATAAACTCTTCAACAAAAATCCTATTTTGAATGAAAATTGGGGTAAGATGAAGAAAGTGACTCATTAAATAACAATTTTCAATACACACCTTGGAAAAATAGTTTTTAAGAAAATAAGGCCCTTAAATACGTCCATTTCTACCTAGGTCCACGTTCCTACGGGTAACCTTGGCTCTGATACCACTTCTGTCACACCCGGTTTTTCCGAAGAACAACCAAGTGAATATCACATGTATGCCAGGATCATTTTCTCATACATGTGATGACAAATAGTGAAGCATCATTTATTACAAGCCAGGTGTCGAATATAAATAAGTCTTACATAGCAAATGTCTCGATGGACAATAATAAGTTCATCACAAGTAAATAAACTAGCAGCGGAATAATATTCTTGAGGGCTCCGTCACAGGCGTTGCCCGGGGGTCTCCATGAACCTAGAAACCTTCTTCGGGTCCAAAGTCTTGGTCATTATACACCACCTCATTATCATGACCTGAGCAGCAATATAAACCAACAAATATGCAAGGTTGAGTACCGATGGTACTCAGCAAGTGTGGGAAAGTTATGTCATGCATGGCTAGAACAAGAGAAGGTTGAACTCATGGTTAAAGCACTATGCAAGTAATACCTATCACCTTAGCTTATTAAGCACCTACATTACTACACAGGTCAAATGGTCCCAAACTCCCATCCCATCATCAAAATCCAATAACCATAACATCATTTCCAATGTTAAGCTTCCCGCTTAACATCGACAACTTCCAAAACCATCACTCCTCTAATCATGAATAAGTCCAAGCCGCTCATGACCGTGAGCACGGCTGTCATGACAGTTTTGACTCTGCAGAGTTTGTACCACTGTACCCACATGTAGTGATTTCATCCCCCGTTCCCGGGTGGACTAAAAGAACCTCCATTATGCCAGTGGCTACGAACCACATTCACACTTCCCAGGTGTGTAGCCAGGAGATCACTACGAAGCCTTTACAAAGGGATTCCGGACGAGCGTGGGCCCACTGAGTTTTCACCCCTAACAGCATACAAGAGGCTCCAACCCCGCTGCAGTGGCCCCCTCTTGAGCCTTGCGGTTCATATGGTAGTCCAGCTGACACCTATTCCCCGCACCATCCAACACACCCATACTACGCCGGGGATACACCTAATTAATTGGCCAAGCTGCCCCATCTCAGCATGTGGTTGGCACGGTAAAGCCAGGTTACATGCTCCATGAACCGGTCCTTAGGATCTAGGCAAGTACTAAACACAAACCCGAGTCTCGTGCACCCTGCACACAACCAAAACATCCAACTTGCCTTGATCCCTACCTCTACATAACTCACAATATCTCATTCAAGAGTATGGTAAAATAAACTGATGATCTCATATCCCAAATATCCCATTCTAAGCATGGCTAAGCATATGCATAATAATAAATGACATGATAAAATAAATCCCAACCCAAGCTACAAGGAAACAAGGTAATGCAATTCTAGGGAAACTTCCTAGCATGGGTTTCATATTTCAATTGACAATGCAAATAACTCTAGCTACACATCCTAACATAGGATCAAAGTGGTCAAGGACACTTGCCTCCTTCCTGCTGCTCTTGAAATGGGTAGTCCTGATCTTGGAAAGGAATAACTTGCTCTTGAGCAGGTTCTATATCATACCATCACACATAGCAAAAGAAAAACAACAATCCATAAGACATAGTTCACACTTCCACTTCATACAAACCACACATTCATATTTATGAAAGTCATTCACAATTATATGTGTTGTGGTTACTCTATGTGTGTTTATTTGTGGCTTACATGCACTTTTAATCATGTATATATGATTCTTACTTTTGTATTCACATTTATGCTTGCATACTTTATATATGAGTTTCCAATTTAAATAAATTCCTTATATTCAATTACTACACCTTTTAACTACCAAGTATGCATGAAAGGTATTTTCCTTCTCCATATGTGTCTTCATAATTTCTACCAACCCTAAACTGAATTCTTTGGATTTTAGAACTCCATTTATCATTTACTATTTGCTATATTTTCAGATTTATTTCCTATGCCTAAATGTGAACTTTATTATAAAAATAACAAAACACATCATCTAAACAGAATAGGTTCTGATCTAAAATATTTACTAATATATTTTTGACCTTTTCCTCTGATGTAAACTATTTTACATTTATTTTCCCTATTTTCAGAACTATTCTTTACTTAAAAATGTGTCCCTATAACTAATAAATGTGAATAATACATTAAACAGATTCATTTCAGCCCAAAATCTATTTTTATCTCACTCCAAAGTTTTCTAAGTACTGAGAAAGTTTTTAATTTAATTTTGACAATATGTTTTTCCCACTTTTTAAATTTTAAATACTAGCCACCTATTCAATTTCCTAAATT
Organism: Neostapfia colusana; assembly: GCA_030760725.1. Lineage (NCBI taxonomy): Eukaryota > Viridiplantae > Streptophyta > Magnoliopsida > Poales > Poaceae > Neostapfia > Neostapfia colusana. The sequence goes on along the minus strand of JASWHV010000016.1, from coordinate 62,020,603 downwards.
AAATATCAAACAGGGTTAAAAAGGTAAACTCACCCCACTACAGGGTCTATAATATTATTTTAACAATTTTCAGGGGTCTAGCTATACATAACAGAGGAGTTTTTCCTAATTTTTATTAAGTCCAGGGGCTAAAACTGATTTTTAAATGAATTTACATGATTTTCTGAAGCTCCAGGGGCTAGATCAGAAGTTTTCGGGGCTAGCTCTTATTTCCCGAGAACCCCAGGGGGTAGCACGTTAGATTTCCAGTCTTTATAACGCAGGGCTGACGTGGATCGTCCGATTTAAAACAGACGGCTGAGATTATAACGCCGAACCGGTACGCGGGGATTTAAAGTCTACCGTGCGATTTAAAATAGACGGCGCACAAGCGGCCACGTCGCTCTGATCGAGCGCGGGCGGCGCTGCCCGGCGGCGCACGGCGGCGAGAGGCGGAGATCTCGCCGGAGAGTTTCGGATCTTCGTCAATTCTTCCTAAAACTGTGATTTTATGGCATATATCGGTGGAGGGGAGGTCGGGGATCTCACCTCGGGGGTTTTCTTGAGCTCGGAGGTCCTGGAAGGCGTTTGGCGACGAGGTCCGAAGTGAAACCACAGCGAGGCTCGTCGGCGCTGTGTTTGAACCGCAAGTCACCGAGTTTTCTGCACCTGCAGGGTTCCCCGGAGGCGGTGGATCAAGACCAGCGAGTTAGATCGGAATTTCCGAGCGTAGATCGCCCAGAATTCGCCGGAGGGGCTCGGTTTCTCACCGGAGTAAAATCGGCGGATCGCATGGGAAAAACAGAACGAGGCCGGGGTTTTTATAGACGGGGAAGGGCGGCGGGGTGGTTTAGATCGAGTTTGCGTCGCCCCCGATCGAAATTCGGCTGGGATACGCGAGAATTCCCGATCGGTTTCGATTCGGGTGAGAGAGTCCCGGCGCGGGCGCGAGGAAGAAGAAGGCTGGCGGGCCCCGCCTGTCAGTGGGAGGAAGAGGCGCGCGCTGCTGCGGGCTGGCGCGGGTGCTGGTTGGGCCGGCTGGTGGGTTTCGGCCCACTGGCCGGTTTTTTTTGTTTTCCTTTTTCTTTTTTCTATTTCTTTTCTGTTTTGAGTTTAAATTGAATTCCAGTTTGAATTTAAATTGTTACAAAACATGCAACACGTCCAAAATTTTTTAAATTCCCCTCTTAACCGGATTTTGGGTCTTAACAGGATTTTGGGGTGTTACAGTAAGTATAAATGTGAACACAAAAGTAGGAATCATATACATATGATTAAAAGTGCATGCAAGCCACAAATCAACACACATAGAGTAACCGCAACACATATAATGGTGAATGACTTTCATAAATATGAATGTGTGGTTTGTATGAAGTGGAAGTGTGAACTATGTCTTATGGGTTGTTGTTTTTCTTTTGCTATGTGTGATGGTATAATGTAGAACCTGCTCAAGAGCAAGTTATTCCTTTCCAAGATCAGGACTACCCATTTCAAGAGCAGCAGGAAGGAGGCAAGTGTCCTTGACCACTTTGATCCTATACTAGGATGTTTAGATAGAATTATTGCATTGTCAAGTTAAATATGAAATCCATGCTAGGAAGTTTCCCTAGAATTGCATTACCTTGTTCCCTTGTAGATTGGGATTGGGATTTATTTTATCATGTCATTTATTATTATGCATATGCTTAGCCATGCTTAGAATGGGATATTTGGGATATGAGATCATCAGTTTATTTTACCATACTCTTGAATGAGATATTGTGAGTTATGTAGAGGTAGGGATCAAGGGAAGTTGGATGTTTTGGTTGTGTGCTGGGTGCACGAGACTCGGGTTTGTGTTTAGTACTTGCCTGGATCCTAAGGACCGGTTCATGGAGCATGTAACCTGGCTTTACAGTGCCAGCCACATGCTGAGATGGGGCAGCTTGGCCAATTAATTAGGTGTATCCCCGGCGTAGTATGGGTGTGTTGGATGGTGCGGGGAGTAGGTGTCAGCTGGACTACCATATGAACCGCAAGGCTCAAGAGGGGGCCACTGCAGCGGGGTTAGAGCCTCTTGTATGCTGTTAGGGGTGAAACCTCAGTGGGCCCACGCTCGTCGGGAATCCCTTTGTAAAGGCTTCGTAGTGATCTCCTGGCTACACACCTGGGAAGTGTGAATGTGGTTCGTAGCCACTGGCATAATGGAGGTTCTTTTAGTCCACCCGGCAACGGGGGATGAAATCACTACATGTGGATACAGTGGTGCAAACTCTGCAGAGTCAAAACTGTCATGACAGCCGTGCTCACGGTCAAGAGCGGCTTGGACTTATTCATGATTAAAGGATTGATGGTTTTGGAAGTTGTGGATGTTAAGCGGGGAGCTTAACATTGGAAATGATGTTATGGTTATGGGATTATGATGATGGGATGGGAGATTGGGACCATTTCACCTGTGTAGTAATGTAGGTGCTTAATAAGCTAAGGTGATAGGTATTAATTGCATAGTGCTTTAACCATGAGTTCAACCTCTCCTTGTTCTAGCCATGCATGACATAACGTTCCCACACTTGCTGAGTACCATCGGTACTCAACCTTGCATATTTGTTGGTTTATATTGCTGCTCAGGTCAAGATAATGAGATGGTGTATAATGACCAAGACTTTGGACCCGAAGAAGGTTTCTAGGTTCATGGAGACCCCCGGGCAACGCCTGTGACGGAGCCCTCGAGAATAATAATTCCGCTGCTAGTTTATTTACTTGTGATGAACTTATTATTGTCCATCGAGACATTTGCTATGTAAGACTTATTTATATTCGACACCTGGCTTGTAATAAATGATGCTTCACTATTTATCATCACATGTATGAGAAAATGATCCTGGCATACATGTGATATTCACTCGGTCGTTCTTCGGAGAAACCGGGTGTGACATGGACGTAAAGAATTGGTCGGAAAGGTCCAACCGACTAGGTTATGGACTCACGCTGTGGCTGAGTCGTGTTTGACTCAAATATGGAAAGTTTTGAGTTGGTTATGATAGGATTTCGTGTGGGACATGAAGTTGAGTTGTTTTAGTAATGTTTGGGACGTGCCTAAGGTGTTTGGAAGTCTTAAGATTGCTTCTATCTGCGTATAGAAGAGTCTTGAGCAGTATTGGAAAGTTACAGTTTGAATCCAAGTAGGAGTAGGAGTCCTAGTTTGAGTTGAGTTGGTTTTCGGGCTGATTATATAAGGAAGGGAGGCCAGAGCTTGTGGTGCACGACTTTGGGGCTGTTCCTCTTGTGTTTTGATAAATAAAGTTCGTATTCTAAAGGAACTTTTGTGCCTTGTTCGTCCGACTTATGTCACACACGGTTTCTCCGAAGAACAACCAAGTGAATATCACATGTATGCCAGGATCATTTTCTCATACATGTGATGACAAATAGTGAAGCATCATCATATTACAAGCCAAGTGTTCGAATATAAATAAGTCTTACATAGCATAATGTCTCGATGGACGATAATAAGTTCATAACATGTAAATAAAACAACAGCGGAATATAAATCTTGTGGGCTCCATCACAGGCGTTGCCCGGGGGACTCCGTGAACCTAGAAACCTTCTTCGGGTCCAAAGTCTTGGTCATTGAACACCACATCATCCCCTTGACCTGAGCAGCAATTTAAACCAACAGAAAAGCAAGTTTGAGTACCGTTGGTACTCAACAAAGTGGGAAAGTTATGTCATGCATGGCTAGAGCAAGGAGAGGTTGAACTCATGGTTTAAGCACTACGCAATTAATACCTATCACCTTAGCTTATTAAGCACCTACATCACTATATAGGTGAAATGATCCCGATCTCCCAACCCATCATCAATATTAAGTAACCATAATCTCATCTCCAATGTTAAGCTTCCCGCTTAACATTCTCAACTTCCCAATCCATCATCCTCTAATCATGAATAAGTCCAAGCTGCTCTTGACCGTGAGCACAGCTGTCATGACAGTTTTGACTCTGCAGAATTTGCACCACTGTACCCACATGTAGTGATTTCATCCCCCACTGCCGGGTGGACTAAAAGAACCTCCATTATGCCAGTGGGCGCGAACCACATTCACACTTCCCAGGTGTGTAGCCAGGAGATCACTACGAGGCCTTTACAAAGGGATTCCCAACGAGCATGGGCCCATTGAGGTTTCACCCCTAACAGCATACAAGAGGCTCCAACCCCGCTGCAGTGGCCCTCTTGAGCCTTGCAGTTCATAAGGTAGTCCAGCTGACACCTATTCCCCACACCATCCAAAACACCCATACTACGCCGGGGATACACCTAATTAATTGGCCAAGCTGCCCCATCTCAGCATGTGGTTAGCACGGTAAAGCCAGGTTACATGCTCCATGAACCGGTCCTTAGGATCCAGGCAAGTACTAAACACAAACCCAAGTCTCGTGCACCCAGCACCAACCAAATCATCCAACTTGCCTCGATCCCTACCTCTACATAACTCATAATGTCTCATTCAAGAGTAAGGTAAATAAGTTGATGATCTCATATCCCACTTATCCCATTCTAAGCATGGCTAAGCATAAGCATATAAATAAATGACATAATAAAATAAATCCCAACCCATGCTACAAGGAAATAAGATAATGAAAATCTAGGGAAACTTCCTAGCTTGGGTATCATATTTCAAATTGACAATGCAATTAAATTCTAACTACACATCCTAGTATAGGATCAAAGTGGTCAAGGACACTTGCCTTCTTCCTGCTGCTCTGGGAATGGAAAGTCTTGGTCTTGAAAGATGAGAACTTGCTCTGGGGCAGGTTCTACTCATGCCAATACACATAGCAAAAGAAAACAACAATCCATAAGCCATGGTCCACACTTTCACTCATGAAAACCACATATACATACATATTAAAGTCATTCACATGTTTAAGTGTTGTGGTTACCCTAGATGTGTTGATTTTAGGCCTACATACACTTTTAAACATTTATATATTATCTTTAACTTTTGTATTCAAATTTCTATTTGTACACTATATATGAATTTCCAATTTGAACAAATTCTCTATATTTAATTAATACACATTTTAGCCACAAGTTGGCATGAAAGATGATTTCCTACTCCAAATAGGTTTTCAGATCTTATACGGAATCCTAAATTGAAGTTTTTGGATTTGGAGACCACATCTATCATTTTCTAATTATGCATAGCTATTTTCCTATAGTTTCAGATTTATTTTCTATGCCTAAAAGTGAACTTTAGTATTAAAATAATAAAACATATCTCCTAAACAGAATATGTTCTGATCTAAAATGTTCAATAAAATATTCTTTGACTTCCTCTCTGATGGAAACCAATTTAAAGTTATTTTTACCCATTTTCAGAATTGTTTTCTAGTCTAGAAATGAATTTCCACCAATAAAACAGCAACCTAAATTCCTACAAAAATTTCTTCTGTTCCAATTTCCCAAACAGAACCTTCATAAATTTTTCCTATCCCTTTTTGGTTATTTAGACTCACTTTCCCACAGTTTAAACTTGTTTTATGCCTAAAGGGCATATTTCAGATATACATTACAAAACAGTAATCTTATTGAGTTCAAAAGTTTATTTCCCCTCTAAACTCAGATCCTAGATTGTTTCTACAAATTTTTCACAGGGTTAGAATAATTAAACTGATCATATACCTATGTTTGAATTTTAAATCCTATTCACATATTCAATTTCCTGAAATTAATAACCCTCAGGGGCTGATGTGCAAATCCACCCTACTGTGGGGCCCCATTTCCCAATTTCTAACTTTTTAGGGGTCTAAGTGTGCAAAACAGGGAGGTATTCCTAATTCTTATTAAGTCCAGGGGCTAAAACTGATTTTTAAATGAATTTACATGGATTTCTAAGGGACCAGGGGCTAGATCAGAAGTTTCCGGGGCTAGCTCGTATTTTCCGAGATCCCCAGGGGGTAGTGCGTAAGATTCCCGGCCTTTATAACGCGGGGCTGATGTGGGCCGTTGGATTTAAAACAGACGGCTCAGATTAGATCGCCGAAGGGGTATGCGCCGATTTAATTTCTGCCGTGCGATTTAAAATAGACGGCCCACAAGGGGCCACGTCGCCCTGGCCGGAGCCAGCCCGCGCGCGGTGGAGGGGGCGGTGATCTCGCCGGCGCAGCTTCGGTTCCTTGCCGCTACACGCTAAAACTTGCAGTTTTTCACACGGATCGACTGCGGAGGGGTAGGGGAAGCTCACCTAGGGGTTTCTCGGGCTTGGGGAGGTCGGAATTCGGCTCTGCGATGACGATGGTTGAAGCTGCTTCTCGGTGCTCGTCGGAACCGTTGATAGGGCGCGAAACTTGTCGCTTCCTTCACCTGCAGGGCTCCCCGGCGGCGGTGGAACACGGCAAGCTCGTTAGTCTAGCGAAAAGCGAAGAGATCCAAAGGTTTTTCGGTAGGGGATGATCGGTTCTCACCGGAGAGAAAGATGGAGCGGCACTAGGAATTCGGCGAGTTTCCTTGCGTTGAATGCACGAGGAGAGGCGGCGGAGGGTCGGTTTAGATATGTAGTAGCGCCCGGGACCGAAGATCGGGGCTGCGAGCGCGGAGTTCGGGAGCGGCGGTTGTGATCGGGCGCGAGAGAGCCAGAGCGGTTGGGGGCACGCGGGGAAGGAGATGACATGCGGGCCCCGCGTGTCAGAGAGAGGGAGAGGAGGGGCGCAATTTCGGCTGGCCAATCTGGAGAATTCTCAGCCGGGGGTTTTGGGCTGGCTGGCGCGCACGGTTTTGGGCCGGCTGAACGGGTTTCGGCCCACTGTCCGTTTTTCTTTTTCCTTTTTCTTTTCTTTTTCTGTTTTGATTCAAATTTAAATTCCAGTTTGAATTTTGATTGCTTCACCACATGCAATACGTCCAAAAATTTTTAAATTCCCCTCCTTAGCAGGTTTTGGGGGTGTTACATCTCTACCCCCCTTAAAAGAAATCTCATCCTCGAGATTGGTGATTCTAGGAAAACAAATCTGGAAACTGTGCCTTAAGCTCGTCTTCTCGCTCCCATGTGGCTTCTGCCTCCGAGTGGTGCTTCCACTGCACCTTGCACATTTAGATTCTTTTGTTTCTTGTTAGGCGTTCCATTGTCTCCAAAATCTTGACCGGTTGCTCGGCATAAGAAAGATCCTCTCGTACGTCCACCTCATTCATGGGTAACATCTCTTCGGGTGTTCTCAAACATTTCTTGAGTTGTGACACATGGAATATATCGTGCACATCTGATAGGTGAGCCGGTAGTTCTAGTTGATATGCCACTTCACCTTTCCTCTCCAGAATATGGAAGGGTCCGATGTATCACGGTGATAATTTCCCTTTCACCTTGAACCAACGAAGTCCCCGGATAGGGGACACCTTGAGATAGACATAGTCCCCCATGTTGAAAATAAGCTCTCTTCTCCGTATATCGGCATAACTCTTTTGTCGGGTCTGGGCTATCCTCAAGTTGTTGCGAACTTCCCTCACTTTCGCCTCGGCTTCTTGTAGTACCTCAGGCCCAAACACTTTACTTTCCCCTGTTTGGTTCCAAAATAGTGGAGTCCTGCACTTCCTCCCATACAATGCCTCAAATGGTGACATCTTCATACTAGCCTGATAGCTGTTGTTGTAGGAAAACTCCGCATACGGTAAGTTCTTATCCCAACTCCTATTGTTCTTGAGTGCACACGCTCTCAGCATATCCTCAAGGATCTAATTGGTTCTTTCCGTCTGCCCGTTAGTCTGGGGGTGATAGGCAAAACTAAAGTTCAGATGAGTTCCCATGGTTTCATGAAACTTCTGCCAGAACCTTGAGGTGAACTGTGTCTCTCGATATGACACTTTCTTCTTTGGCACTCCATGAGAACACACGATCCTTGACATGTGCAATTCCGCCAATTTGGATCCGCTGTAGCTTTCTTTCACGGGGATGAAATGAGCTACCTTAGTTAACCTGTCGATGATGACCCATATCGAATCGTATCCCGATTGGGTCCTAGGTAGTCCCACTATGAAGTCCATGCCTATTTCTTCCCATTCCCATTCAGGCACTTTGAGTGGTTGCAATAGTCCCGCGAGTCGTTGATGTTCTGCTTTCACCAACTAACATGTGTCACATAGGGCAACATGTTCCGCGACATCTCGCTTCATGCCATACCACCAATATCTGCTCTTGAGGTCATGATACATCTTCGTACTCCCAGGATGAATGGAATAGTCGGAATCATGAGCCTCCTTCAAAATCAATTCACGGATCTCCTTCGCCTCAGGCACACAGATTCTTTTCCCATGCCACACCGTACCTTGTTCATCCTCTCTGAACCCAGGGGCTTTATTTTCTTTGATGAGTTCTCTAATCTCTTGTATCTTCTCGTCATTCTTCTGACCGTTGCGCATGTCTTGCTCTAATGTGGAGTCCACTTCCATGGCGATGGACTCACCACTATTCACCAGGTATAGATTGAGTTTTGCAATCTCTTCTTCAATTTTGTAGGCATGTACTTTAAGCTCAACATATTGACCTGCACCTTCCGGCTTAAAGCATCAGCCACGATGTTCGCTTTCCCAGGATGGTAGTTGATGCCCACATCAAAGTCGTTGATTAGCTCTAACCATCTCCTTTGTCCGAGGTTGAGATCTGGCTGTGTGAAAATGTACTTTAAACTCTTATGATCCGTATATATCTCGGTCCTCTTTCCCATCAAGTAATGCCGCCAAATCTTAAATGCGTGTACCACTGCGGCTAGCTCTAGGTCATGCGTCGGATAGTTCTTCTCGTGTTTTCGGAGCTGCCGAGACGCATAGGCAATGACATGCCCCTCTTGCATGAGAACACATCCCAACCCGTGTCCAGATGCATCGCAATACACCGAAAAATTCTTCTGCATATCTTGCATAACTAGCACTGGGGCTGTTGTCAATCTTTTCTTCAGTTCTTGAAAACTCGTCTCACACTCCGGTGTCCATGTGAATGTGATTCTCTTCTCTAACAATTTGGTGAGGGGTCTCGAGATCTTGCAGAAACCCTCAATGAACTGTCGATAATACCTAGCCAATCCTAAGAAGCTTCGAATTTCCCCGACGTTTTCAAGGGTCTTCCACTTCTGCACATCCTCGATCTTGGGAGGTCTTCCTAATTCTTATTAAGTCCAGGGGCTAAAACTGATTTTTAAATGAATTTACATGAATTTCTAAGGGTCCAGGGGCTAGATCAGAAGTTTCCGGGGCAAGCTCGTGTTTTCCGAGGTCCCCAGGGGGTAGTGCGTAAGATTCCCGGCCTTTATAACGCGGGGCTGACTTGGGCCGTTGGATTTAAAACAAGCGGCTCAGATTAGATCGCCGAAGGGGTATGCGCCGATTTAATTTCTGCCGTGCGATTTAAAATAGACGGCCCACAAGGGGCCACATCGCCCTGTCAGGAGCCAGCCAGCGCGCGCGGCGGCACGCGGCGGCGGGGGCGGTGATCTCGCCGGCGCAGCTTCGGTTCCTTGCCGCTACACGCTAAAACTTGCAGTTTTTCACACGGATCGACTGCGGAGGGGTAGGGGAAGCTCACCTAGGGGTTTCTCGGGCTTGGGGAGGTCGGAATTCGGCTCTGCGACGACGATGGTTGAAGCTGCTCCTCGGTGCTCGTCGGAACCGATGCTAGGGTGAGAAACTTGTCGCTTCCTTCACCTGCAGGGCTCCTCGGCGGCGGTGGAACATGGCAAGCTCGTTAGTCCAGCGAAAAGCGAAGAGATCCGAAGGTTTTTCGGTGGGGGATGATAGGTTCTCAACGGAGAAAAAGATGGAGCGGCACTGGGAATTCGGCGAGTTTTCTTGCGTTGAATGCACGAGGAGAGGCGGCGGAGGGTCGGTTTAGATATGTAGTAGCGCCCGGGACCGAAGATCGGGGCTCCGAGCGCGGGGTTCGGGAGCAGCGGTTGTGATCGGGCGCGAGAGAGCCGGAGCGGTTGGGGGCGCGCGGGGAAGGAGATGACATGTGGGCCCCGCGCATCAGAGAGAGGGAGAGGGGGCGCGGGTTTTGGGCTGGCTGGCGCGCGCGGTTTTGGGCCGGCTGAGCGGGTTTTGGCCCACTGTCCATTTTTCTTTTTCCTTTTTCTTTTCTTTTTCTGTTTTGATTCAAATTTAAATTCCAGTTTGAATTTGGATTGCTTCATCACATGCAATACATCCAAAAAATTTTAAATTCCCCTCCTTAGCAGGTTTTGGGGGTGTTACAACTTGTTTCAGACAAGTTTTTCTCGTTGAGTTTCTATTCAGTACTACCTTGCTTCGGTTGTTTTATCATAACTCGAGTTTTACAGATCCAATTGATGTGATTCTTTTTGGGTTGTATTAACAACTTGATTATCTATCATCTGCGAAAATTTCACGGTCATTGAATTTGTGTTTTCTGATCTACACGAGTTTCTTTGCAGTATTCCACAACTGTTTTTCTCGCGTAGGACAGATTGACCTTTGTTCGATCTTTTGATCGTAACTTGAGTTTCTCTCAATGGATTTTCATGATTCTTGTTGTGACGTCTTCTTGACTTTATTCTCTATAATCTATACTAGTTTTATCACAGTTGAACACGTTTAGATTAGTCGCACACACGGTTTCTTTAACAGATCGGTTTTCTGCTGAGGGGTGTTTTGTTGCTTCCGCTGAAAAGTTTTTATCTACCATTCACCCCCCTCTGGTAGCTTTACACGTGTACTTCGATCCTACAATTGGTATTAGAGACAGGTTGCTCTAATCTTTGTGATTTGCACTTGTTTTGACTAATCATCATAGAGAAATACTCCGCCAAACCTTGTGTGTTTAGTGATATTGATTTTCAGGTTTGGAAGACACGCATGGAAGCTTTCATCCAGGAGCAAGGCTTTGCAATATGGGAAAAGGTGTACAAGCCTTACGATGTGCCTTCAAACGATCAAGTCACGGCTACAAACATGAGAGATGTCGACAACAACAACAAGGCTCGGAACTTGATCATATAAGGACTAACTCAGAGCGACTTCGACCGTGTTGCACACCTCCGATTGGCGTACGATATGTTCAAGAAAGAATACACGCGCTTTGAGATGCAACCCGGTGAGTCTATTGATGACCTCTTTTCTCGCTTTAATAAAATTCTCAGCAACTTGTGTAGCGTCAATGCTCATTTTTCAGATGCTGAAAATGCTAGACAATTACTAAGTGCATTAGACATGTCAATTTGGGAGATGAAAGTAACATACATACGTGAATCCACTGTCATGAGTACTCTTACATTAGATGTGCTTTATTCTAAGCTAAAAACTCATGAAATTGACATTATATCACGTAAAAACCCAAATAAGACTATTGCATTTGTCTCACAACGTGATATGCCTAGCTCCAGCCAATCATCGAGCAATACACTTGCTTTGCTGTCTTCACTAACCCTGGAACAGATTGAGGAGTTTCCAGAGGAGGAGCTAGTACTTCTTTCTACTAGGTTCTCAAAAGCATTGCAAAATGTGAGAACTAGAAGGAGAGGAAGCTCCGGACCTCAACGATGCTTTGAATGTGGTAAGACAGGACACTTTCGTACAGATTGCCCTAACCTTTTAGGTCCTTCTAACCGTGATGAAAAGCAGAATAAAGTCAAGTCCTCTTTTGGCAACACCAACAAGAAAAAGAAGGGTTTTACAGGACGCAAACTGATAAACAGTTTCATCACCGCACTTCAAGAACTTGGCTCGAGTGATGTAGACATTGGAAGTGATGAAGATGATCTGGCAAACTTGTGCTTCATGGCGGGCAAATCAAAATCAAGTATGGAGGATGCAGAACACAACAGTGACAACGAAGAGGTATGTCCTACTTGCGAAGAAACGTGTGATACTATTTCTCGTGCCACTATTATTGTTAAGAAAAAGGACAAAAAGCTTAGGGACAATGCTGTTAAAATTGAGTCACTAGAATCTGAAATTAATCGTTTAAAATCCTTGATTCCTAGTGATGATTCTTGTTCCTCATGTGATTTAATATATGAACATTTGTCCTCTCTAAGAAGTGCACACACCTCCACACTTGATAAACTTGAACTTGAAATCGAAAAGAACAAAAAGCTTGTTGCACTTAATGATAAAAACTTGAAATATGCTTGTTGTTCTACAATTGATTTGCATTATTCTACTTGCGATGATCTCGATAAGAAACTAAAAGATGCTATGAAAGAAATTTCTATATTGAACAATGCTTTACGTTCTCATGAAGTTAAATATTGTTCCAATTGCAAATTAAAAGGAAAAACTTCATGTGAAAATTGCCTTGATCTATCAAATAAACTTGATAACATGCATAGGACATTAGATCGGTTTTATAATGGGAATAAGATCCTAAACTTGCTGCTGAATTCTTCCAAGTCTTGCAATGATAAAACTGGTTTAGGTTTTGATTCACATGCTCATACTAAGGAACATCCACCTAAAATTGTAAAATCATTAGGAAGGGGTTTGATTCAAACAGTTCCTAAACAAAAAGAAGTAGTTTTTAAATCTGCAGTAGTGTTGTCACATGCGGGTTCAAATAAGCATACTGCATGCTCATCTAGACATGAACACAAAGTTAAATTTCATTATACTTATTGTGGTAGAGATGGTCATGTCATAGATTTTTGTTATAGACTAGCTAAACAACATAAAAAGGAAAGAATGCAAGCTAGATCTTATATCTCTCATGCAAAACTTTCTGCACATACTAAACCAAATGTCAGGAACATGCAACCTGCTGTTATGAGTCAAAAATAGTCAAAGTTTACCACCAGAGCTTCAGTTTTTGCCTTTGGAGCTTCAGTTTTTGCCTCCGGACCTTCTGTTTTTGCCTCCGGAGCTACTGATTTTCGTGCTACACAAGTAACACCTCATAGGTCAGTAGTTAAGAACAAAAAATCTCAAACTTGGACTCATAAACCTGCTGTTATATCTCATCTTTCGCATATTATTCCTGCTGGACGTCGTGTGACTCAATACTGGATTCCTAAATGCCTTTTAACTAACCCCAGTATTGAGTCATCGACGTATTGTGCTTCTATGTAGGTTACACGCTTGGGGAAGGAGAACATTTGGATTGTGGATTCAGCTTGCTCACACCACATGACTGGTAACAAAGAATGGTTCTCCTCTCTCTCTTTTGTGCCACGTGTAGAGAATGTTACTTTTGCCAATAATTCTTCAACTCCTATAATTGCTAAGGGTTTGGTTAGAGTAAATGATCACTACACTTTGAAGTATGTGGCACTTGTCAAAAATTTGAAATACAACTTGCTTTCTGTTTCATAATTGCTAGATGAAAATCTGGAAATTATTTTCAATAAAAACTTCTGCAAAGTTGTAGATTCAAATAGTGAGCTTATTTTAAACATATCTCAGTTTGGAAGAGTTTTTAAAGCTGATTTTGATATGTCTTCCTCTAAGCATAGATGTCTAGTTGCAAATGATTCCAAAGATTTATATTTTTGGCATCGTAGACTTGGTCACGTAGGCTTTGATCATCTCACGCGTGTTAGTGCTTTTGATCGCATACGTGGGCTGCCTAAACTTAAAGGGGACAAAGAAATTGTGTGCTCTTCTTGTAGACATGCTAATATGGTTGCAGATTCACATGCTCCTCTCACAATGACCATGACAACTGAACCGGGTCAACTTTTACACCTTGACACTGTAGGACCTTCACGTGTTCAATCCTTCGGAGGTAAATGGTATGTTCTTGTGATTGTTGATGACTATTTTAGATACTCTTGGGTTTACTTTATGGCATCTAAGAATGAAGCTTTTAGTCACTTTAGAACTTTATTTCTTTAATTATAAATTGATCACCCAGGATCTTTAAGAGCAATTAGAAGTGATAATGGAACCGAATTTAAAAATCAATCGTTTGATCACTTTTGTGCTGAAAATGCAATAGATCATCAATTTTCTTCACCATATGTACCTCAACAAAACGGTGTTGTAGAGAGAAAGAACAGAATCTTAGTTGAGATGGCTAGGACTATGCTTGATGAATATCAAACTCCTAGAAAATTTTGGGCTGATGCAATTGCAACCGCTTGTTATGTCTCAAATCGTGTTTTCTTGCGTGCTAAGCTAGGTAAAACACCATATAAGCTCAGGTTTGGACATAGGCCTAGTGTCACACACTTTAGGGTCTTTGGTTGCAAATGCTTTGTTAATAAACATGGTAATCTCGATAAATTTGAAGCTAGATCTGTTGATGGCATGTTTCTTGGTTATCCATCTCATACTAGAGGCTACCGTGTGCTTTTACTTGATACTAACAAAATTGTGGAGACTTGTGAGGTTTCTTTTGATGAAGCTAGCCCAGGTACTAGTTCAAATATTGCAGGTCCGGATCCATATCCGCAGGGGGAGAGTATTTTCGTTGAAGAAGAGGAAGAAGTGGTGCTGCTGCCCAAAAATTCAGCAGCTAATGACATTATTCCAGCTCCTGATCTTGATTCACAGCCAGCACCGATGACTACCATTGCTGGTCCAGATCCTCCTCATGTCACAAGCTCATCTATTTGTGATGAATATGAAGAAGAAGAAGCTTGTGAAGTGTCCACTCCCCTCCGGATTCTCAAAAGTCATCCTCCACAACAAATTATTGGAAGCTTGCATAAACGAGTTACAAGATCCAGGTTTTTCGACCCCAATTCTCATGCTCATTCTGCTTTTGTTGCTTCTTTTGAACCCAAAGATATATCACACGCACTCACTAATGAATCTTGGATTATTGCCATGCAAGAAGAGTTAGAAAATTTTGAAAGAAATAATGTTTGGAAACTTGTACCTCCACCTCAAGGTCACACTTTAATTGGAACTAAATGGGTGTTTAAAAATAAACAAAGTGAGGATGGGGTTGTGGTTAGGAATAAGGCTAGGTTGGTTTCTCAAGGTTTCACACAAGTTGAAGGTCTAGATTTTGATGAAACTTTTGCTCCTGTTGCTAGATTAGAAGCCATAAGAATTTTGTTAGCTTTTGTTGTATCTAAAGGTTTTAAGCTATATCGAATAGATGTTAAAAGTGCTTTTCTTAATGGCTACATAGATGAGGAGGTTTATGTCAAACAACCACCTGGTTTGGAAAATTCAAATTTTCCTAATCATGTTTACAAACTATCCAAAGCCTTGTACGGTCTCAAACAAGCCCCTAGAGCATGGTATGATAGGTTAAAAACATTCTTACTTGAAAAGGAGTTTACCATGGGTAAGGTTGATAAAACTCTTTTTGTGCTTAAGCATGGCAATGACTCATTATTCGTTTAAGTGTATGTGGATGATATTATCTTTGGTTGTGCTTCTCATGATCTTGTGTCCAAGTTTTCAGCTATGATGAGTTCAGAATTTGAGATGAGTATGATGGGATAACTCACGTACTTTTTGGGGCTGCAAATCAAGCAAACCAAGGAGGGTACCTTTGTGCATCAAACAAAGTATACAAAAGATCTCCTAAGGCGCTTCAACATGGACAAAAGCAAGCCTCTTCGGACACCAATGGGAACAGCAACAACACTTGAACTTGATGAAGATTGTGATCCCGTTGATCAAAAAGAATATAGAAGCATGATCGGATCACTTTTGTATCTCACGGCATCAAGACCGGACATACAATTCATCGTATGTCTTTGTGCACGGTTTCAAGCCTCCCCACGTGCTTCACATCGCCAAGCCGTCAAAAGTATTCTCAGGTACTTACATGGAACTCAAGAATTTGGCATTTTTCTTCCTTCTTCCTCAACCATTACTTTGAAAGCTTTTTCCGATGCTGATTTTGGGGGTCGTACGATTGATAGGAAAAGTACTTCTGGTGCTTGTCATTTTCTTGGTAATTCACTTGTTGCCTGGTCCTCTAGAAACAAAGTTCAGTTGCACAATCCACAGCCAAATCTGAATATGTAGCTGCTGCTAGTGCTTGCTCACAAATTCTTTGGATTGTTCAAACACTTAAGGACTATGGGGTTGATCTAGATAGTGTTCCACTGTTTTGTTATAATACTAGTGCCATTTGCATTGCTAGAAACCCCGTGCAACATTCGAGAACTAAGCACATTGACATTAGGTATCACTTTCTCCGTGATAATGTTTGAAAAAGGGAACATTGTGCTTCACCATGTAGATACCGAACAATAATTGGCTGACATTTTTACAAAACCTTTGGATTTCACTCGTTTTTGTTACATTCGTAGTGAAATAGGGGTTATGCATCCTCATGGCTTAAATTGAGGGAGAATTTTGAAATTTGAGAAGTCTATGTGTGAATCTGAAATTAAAATAATATGAGCATAGTATTTCATGCATATATGACTTTGTGATTCCTTTTTCATGCTGAAAGTTCTTACTACATTACTCGTGTTATACATTTTATAGTTTTTACCATGTCTAGTAATTGGAATAATTACTTACACTAAATCTGGTCATGGTCGATCTTTCTTGCTGTTTTGAACTTGTTGCATGCTCACAAGTGCTTTTAATCATAAAGAATTAATCAAGTAATCAACTCACATGTTGAGTTTTTATGTTCAAATAAAAAAATGAGAAGAGATCAAGAGAATATGCATGTATCACACTTCTTCTTTTGAGATGGCTTATCATTACACTTAGATATGAACTTGCAAAGAGTTGTGTATGACTAAAATCATGTCCTTAAGCTTCTGATTGTCAAATGACATAGGCTTGGCTTGGTTCATTAGAATAAGGCTGATGCTGCATATAATCTCTTGCAAATGTCATAAGATCAAAATTTGTGCTTTAAATGATAAATAAAATGCAGCAACAAGTGTCACACTTTCAGGTCTTGAAATAGTTAAGTTTGTGAGATCATGACTTGCTTAAATTGAAAATTACACTTGATCTCTAGCATGGCTTATACTATTTTATGTATCTCATTGATGTGATAGTGTAAGTTACTTGATAGTATGATTTGGATGAGCTTTGTTTTATATGTATATGTTATAATGTGCTCATAACAAATTAAAATTTCTCTTGTGTACCTTGCTGAATACATTGTCAAAGGGGGAGAAATTGATCCCACATTGCACACATTCACAAGTGTTTTGGCACGATTCTTCTCAGGGGGAGAATTTTTGGTATTTTTGTTTTTCTTCTCATTTTATTTCTTATTTACAAAGGGGGAGAAATTGTTTTCAAAACTTTTCATGTGAATAAGCCAATGTTCGGATTTTAAGTGGTGTTGCCAATGCATTCATCAAGGGGGAGATTGTGAGACCTATGTGTGCTGAATACATTGGCTTTGACGATAAAAGTTTTGAATACTACCAAAACACCTTTTTAACAAGGTACGACTCTAGGTTCGAGCTCCTGCAAGGTCCGACGATAGGTCCGACTTGTTTTGGGTAGCTCCGGCAAGGTCCGATGTAAGGTCCGACTTGCTTTGTCTAGGTCTGACTTATTTTGGCTAGGTCCGACTTGTTTTTGCTAGCTCCGGTGCTAGGTCCGACTAGCTTTGGTAAGTTCTATGCTAGGTCCGACTAAGCTTTAGTAAGCTCCGGCACTAGGTCCGACTAGCTTTGGTAAGCTCCGGTTCAAGGTCCGATTAGCTTTGTTAAGGTTCGAAGCTTGATTGCAATGGTTCTGCTTTTAACTTGCAATATTTCGAACTTGCTTTACTCTTATGGAAAGTTTGCTTAGTATTATTTTACTAAGTTTTTGGTGTGTTTTGGTGGTTATGGCTGATATCATTTTGCTATGGTTTACAACATGCTTATGTGAGGTGCTCACGTAAGATGTTGTAGTTTCGGAACTAACGAGAGTCAAGTCGAGAACTTGTGCTCGGAAGTATTGGTTGTTTATTCATGTGCAGGTGTTGCTTGAGTTCAAGACATGGCTGGTGACGGGATCCATTGAACTAGTCTTAGGGAGAAGACGAGGTTCAACAACCAAGTTCGGGAGGAATTGTGGTTGAGTTGATCGGGAGGTTGCGCAGTATGTTTGAATCAAGAACAATGTATATGAAGGTATCTTTGACGTCGTTGGAAGATGTTTGCACGTGTGCAAGGAGTGCATGGATGTGGCTGCATGGTTCCAAGGCGTGATGAAGAGATGTGGACGTAAACAATTGGTCGGAAAGGTCCAACCGACTAGGTTATGGGCTTAGGCTGCAGCTGAGTCGTGTTTGACTCAAATATAGAAATTTTGAGTTGGTTATGATAGGATTTCGTGTGGGACATGAAGTTGAGTTGTTTTAGGAATATTTGGGACGTTCCTAAGGTGTTTGGAAGTCGTAAGATTGCTTCTATCTGCGTATAGAAGAGTCTTGAGCAGTATTGGAAAGTTACAGTTTGAATCTAAGTAGGAGTAGCAGTCCTAGTTTGAGTTGAGTTGGCTTTCGGGCTGATTATATAAGCAAGGGAGGCCAGAACTCGTGGTATTAATATGCAACACATGTGAACCATCGTGTTGATCTTGCGGTCCATAAATAGACCAGAGTACAACGATGCAGTCGTGTTAGGTACATGCAGATGCTAAACTGCCGGAGTTGATTGCTGACTACGTAAACTAAGTGGTGGAGAAACTTTTATCTAATACCCCCCTCAGTCCAAACGTTCTCCAACGTGGAGACTGAATCTGAATGAATTAAACAGAGTAGAGGACAGGCCTTTTGTAAAGATGTCTGCAAACTGATGCGAGGAGGGAACATGCAGTACTTTGATCTCCTCCAGTGCTACTTTATCTCTGACGAAATGAAGATCGATCTCAATATGTTTGGTCCTTTGATGTTGCACCGGATTTGTGGACAAGTAGAGTGCACTTACGTTGTCGCAGAACACGACCGTGGATTTGTGCAGTGGACAATGTAGCTCGTTCAGTAGTTGTCGCAGCCAGGACACCTCAGAGACGGCGTTGGCAACCCCTCTATATTCAGCCTCCGCACTAGACCGTGATACTGTTGTTTGGCGCTTGGAGGACCAAGAAATGAGGTTGTCTCCATAGAAAATACAAAAACCAGATGTTGATCTTCGGGTATCTGGGCAGCCGGCCCAGTCGGCATCTGTATATGCGATCAAGTCTTTGGATGCAGATTTTGTGATGTGCAAGCCATACTTGACAGTACCCTTGACATATCGGAGGATCCTTTTCAGCAGCTGTTGATGTGGTGCTCTTGGTTGATGCATGAATAAACATGCCTGTTGTACTGCGTAAGTGAGATCCGGACGTGTTATTGTCAGATACTGCAAGGCACCGGCGAGGCTTCGATAGTCAGAAGGATGGTCAAGCAGCTGGCCATCAGTAGCAGAGAGTTTAGACCTCACATCAATAGGTGTAGTTGCAGGGTTGCAGTGTGTCATGTTAGCACGGTCTAAAATATCCAAAGCATATTGTTCTTGGTCCAAAAATAAGCCTTTGTTAGTTCTTTGAACACGTATGCCGAGGAAGTGGTTCAATGGTCCAAGATCAGTCATGGAAAATTCTTGACAGAGACTCGATGTTACCTTATGCAGAAATGATTCAGAGTTGGCAGTCAAGATTATGTCGTCCACATAAAGGAGAAGGTATGCTGTGTGCTGGCTGCTATGGTAGATAAACAGAGAGTTGTCAGCTCTTGATGCTTTAAACCCAATGGTTATGAGAGATTTCTGAAACCGAAGGAACCAAGTCCTGGGTGCCTGCTGAAGGCCATAAAGTGATTTATTCAGTCTGCAAACATAATCTGGACGTTCAGAGCTGACGAAGCCAGAAGGTTGTGCACAAAAAATAGTCTCACTTAGATGACCATGTAAAAAGGCATTCTTGACATCAAGTTGGTGTATAGCCCAAGAAGAGGAAGTTGCAATGCTCAAAACAGTCCTCACTGTGGCTGGTTTGATGACAGGGCTGAAAGTCTCTTGGAAATCAACTCCATGCTCCTGTGTAAAACCTCTAACAACCCACCGTGCTTTGTGTCTGGCCACAGTACCATCGGGGTGGAGTTTGTGCTTGAAAATCCACTTTCCTGAAACAATATTCACACCTGCAGGTTTTGGCACTAGAGTCCAAGTATTATTCAACATCAATGCATTATATTCCTCTTTCATAGCACTAAGCCAGTTAGGATCTTTGAGAGCAGATTTGTAAGTAAATGGTATGGGTGAGTAGGATTCTGTGGTATGTAGATTCATGATATGTTTGGGTTTGAAAATTCCTTGTTTGCCTCTAGTGACCATCTGGTGAGGCTGAGGTATATGTCGTGGTGTAGGTGTTGTGGTGTTGTTAGAGGAAGATGGTACAAATACAGATGAAGAAGAGGCCTGTGGATGTGGAGCAGATTTAGAGGTGTGGGAAGGGCATGTATAGTCTGATGCGTTTGAAAAGGCAGGTTGATCACCTTGTGAAGGGACCCTGTGAGAGATAGGGGGTCCTGGTACTATGACAGGAGCTGTTGTTGACAAGGGAGAAATGTTTGATGGAGTAGAATGTGTTACAGAGGCATAAGGAAAGGTGGATTCATCAAAAATGACATGTCTGGAGATTATAATTTTTATTGTGGTTAGATCCATGCACTTGTATCCTTTATGCTCGACTGGGTACCCCAAGAACAGACAAGCGGTGGATCTGGGAGCTAGTTTATGAGGAGAAAATGAGGAAATATTTGGGTAGCAAAGACACCCAAAAACCTTCATATGACTGTAAGCTGGAGGTTCACCGAATAGAATATGATAGGGTGTATAAAAGTTCAGAGGCTTGCATGGTTCGGTTCAGGATATATGTTGAAGTGTGTAGTGCTTCAACCCAAAATTTTAGAGGCAGAGAAGCCTGAAATAAGAGACAGCGAATGACATTGTTTATAGTGCGTAGGGACCTCTCTGCTTTTCTATTTTGTGGTGAAGTATATGGACAGGAGAGTCTGTATGTGACACCATGGGTGCTGAAAAATTTTCTTAGGGAAGCATTATCAAATTCTTTGCCATTGTCACATTGGAATGACTGAATGGTGAGATGGAATTGATTTTGAACGAGGGCAAAGAAATCTTTTATTGCTTGTAAGGCATCAGACTTATGGCGCAATGGCACTGTCCACAAATAATGGCTAAAATCATCTAG
This sequence comes from Neostapfia colusana, assembly GCA_030760725.1. Taxonomy (NCBI): domain Eukaryota; kingdom Viridiplantae; phylum Streptophyta; class Magnoliopsida; order Poales; family Poaceae; genus Neostapfia; species Neostapfia colusana. Next base: position 61,999,579 of record JASWHV010000016.1, on the reverse strand, counting down.
AAGAACAATGTAGTACTTATAGCCAGTAATGCTTTCTACTGGAGAGGTTCAAAGGTCACAGTGAATTAATTGAAATGGAAAATAAAGTACAGAGGAGGAATGGGAAAAAGGGAGCTTTATGTGGCGCCCTTGTTGACAAGCATCACAGATGGATGTTTTATTCTTGCTAATAGGAATGGAAAATTCAGACAATATGTTGTCTAAACACTGATGACCAGGGTGTCCTAGCCTTCGGTGCCAGATTGTGCTGGTAGTGACAGAGAGTGATATGGCAGATGTTGGTCTTGTGTGATGAGGGAATGGATAAAGATCTCCATCACTATTGCACCTCATGATCTCGATTTTGCTGAGAAGATCCTTTATAGAAAAACCAAATGGGTCAAACTCAATGGAAAAACAATTATCAGTTGTAATTTTTCTGACAGAAATAAGGTTCTTGATTAGACTTGGAATATGCAAAACTCTAGATGAGAGGAAGGTGCCATTAGATGTTGGGATGGACACTGAACCTGAACCTTTGATGGGAATAGAAGATCCATCACCGACAATAATATGAGAGGAATTATACATTGACGAAGGACAATAGTTGGATAAAGTACCTGAGTCTGCAGCCATATGTCGAGAGGCGCCGGTATCCATATACCAGTCCTGCTGGGATGCTGGCTGTTGTTGAGCTGCAGCGTGTAAAGCTTGTAGAAGACCTGTGGTGTCAAAGGCTGATGTCGCTGCAGGCGCAAACTGAGTGGATGGCGGAATGAACTGTGTATGATAAGCCTGTCCAGAAGGTGGTCGAGCACCAAGGACGCCAGGCCCAGTTGTTCCAGTCCAGGGCGCACGCCAAGAGTGAGCAGCGGCAAGCCAAGGGACTGCCCAGGAAGGAATGTTCTGTTGCCAGTTGTTGGTGTTGCCACGTCCTCCGCGTCCTCTGCCCCGTGAACGCCCACGTGAACCACCGCGTCCACGCCCACGTGAAGAAGGGTGGAACTGAGCACGGTCACCGTCAGGGCGAGGAGTCTACTGCAACGTGTTCTGAGTGTTGTCGCTGTCGTCGGTCGCCTCAGTAGCATGGACTGCCGTCTCCTGAGAAGGTGTTGCAGATGAGAGCAGTGTGTTCTCTTTCACAATGAGTTGATCGCGCGCCTCCATGAACGCCGGGAAGGTTGGCATGGCCGGCAGGAGCTGACGTAGGACATGATATTTTGGATTCAATCCACGAATAAGCTGGTGCACAAGGGCACGATCAGTCACCGGTTGATCATAATCGGCGATGGAGTCTGCAAGTGTCTTGAGCTTGTGGCAGTAGGCGGTGGCTGACATGTCGCCTTGAACGAGTCCATGCAGTTCTTGTTCCAGCTGAACCGCATGGCTCGATTTGTTGCCGAGAAAGAACTCGGCGATCTTGTTCCAGACTCCGAACGTGGTGATCTCATCCTCCATGACAAAGTCGAGCAGGTCATCAGCGAGCGTTGCATGCAGCCACATAAGGACGGTGAGGTCTTCCTGGATCCAGATTGCGTCTTCGTGCCGTGGTGGAGAGCCGTCGACGTGGTGACGCAAATTAAAGCGTCCAAGGACCACCAAGAACAAGCGTTTCCACCGGCGGTATGCCGTGGAAAACATGTCGAGACGCACAGAGACGAGACTGGTGATGTTCACCGATTGAGCGGCGGAAGCGAGGGAAGCAGAGACGTTGGTAGTGGTAGGAATGGAACCAGAGAAGGCCGAGCTTGCAGACAGCGATGTCATGGCGCCAGAGGATGTGCTGCCGATTGAAGGTGTAGTTTCTGCCATTGTTGGGAGAGGTGGGAAAAACAAAAGGAGCAGGATTCACTGTGCTCTGATTACCATATTAATATGCAACAAACGTGAACAATCGTGTTGATCTTGCGGTCCATATATAGACCAGAGTACAACAATGCAGTTACAGATCCTGAGTTAGTGCTAGGATCATGGAGCACGACGCAGTCGTGTGAGGTACATGCAGATGCTAAACTGCCGGAGTTGATTGCTGACTACGTAAACTAAGTGGTGGAGAAACTTCTATCTAATAGTGCACGGCTTTGGGGCTGTTCCTCTTGTGTTTTGATAAATAAAATTTGTATTCTAAAGGAACTTTTGTGCCTTGTTCGTCTGACTTGTTTCAGACTAGTTTTTCTCGTCGAGTTTCTGTTCAGCACTACCTTGCTTCGGTGGTTTTATCATAACTCGAGTTTTACAGATCCAGTTGATATTATTCTTTTTGGGTTGTCTTCACAACTTGATTATCTATCATCTGTGAACATTTCACGGTCATTAAATTTTTGGTTTCTGATCTACACGAGTTTCTTTGCAGTATTCCGGAACTGTTTTTCTCGCATAGGACAGATTGACCTTTGTTCGATCTTTCGACCATAACTTGAGTTTCTCTCAACGGATTTTCATGATTCTTGTTGTGACGTCTTCGTGACTTGATTCTCTACAATCTATACTAGTTTTGTCACAGTTGAACATATTTAGATTAGTCACACACACGGTTTCTTTAACAGATCGGTTTTCTGCTGAGGGGTGTTTTGTTGCTTCCGCTGAAAAGTTTTTATCTACCATTTACCCCCCCCTCTGGTAGCTTTACACGTGTACTTCGATCCTACATAGTCATTCATTATAATTATTGGGGAGCCCTCAACTTGTGAGAAGGCCCTTGAACGATTTATTTGCCCTTTGTGATTAGTGGAAGAGAATCGGCCTCCGTGGCGATTTGACAGGGTAGGGTTGGTGAAGACCCGGTCCTTCGTGGACTCCTCAACGGGGATGCTGACCCGACCTTTCTTGATTAAAAACTGCTTAGCAAACTCTAGGCATCCACAGTCAGAGATCATAGACTTTCTTATGATATGGTCACCCCACACTCCTCCATAACAGCAAGCGGACCTAATTTTAACAGCCGGTACGGTAACAATGAAAATGGCTCCCTCTTTAGTGCGATTATATGTAGATTTCCTTCATGGAATCGAACCTCGGGATAAAATCTTATCTCTTGCTCTTGTTCATTTATTGTTTATCATACTCTAGGGTTTACTTAGTCTTGTGTAATTCACGTTGAAGCATTGAAACCAAAGTTGATCTCTGTCATTCATTGTTTCACTGTTGTAATACATCTAAGTTCCCAATTAATTTCCGCTGCATAGGGTACTAGAAGTGAAAATATTGATCAACCTTGATCTTTCTAGTCCATGTATACCGTACTAGTCCGCACAGTATCGGACTAGTCTGATTTGTCTTTGAGTAGACAACGGACTAGTCCGCACTCTACCGGACTAGTCTTATTTCCCTGTATTTGATAAATCTATTATGTGTTTCAGGGATTAACAAAAAATCGAAAAGTCTATTCACCCCCCTCTAGGCTACATTCACTCGACCATTGGAAGGTCCCCTCGCTGAAAGGTAAACGCCCGGGGGAGGTCCAGGGTGTGTAGCCTGCTATGCCTGGTTCCGTACCCCTAGCGTGCACATCCTGCCTCCCCTGCGCTACAACTGAGTACCTGGGGGCCAGAAAGGACATGCCTACATGGACAAGAGAAGTAACCGGACCCCGGACATTGCCCCCATTCTTATCGTGCTTTCTTTCCATACCGCTCCAGCTGTGTGGCTAGTCACTTTTCCTTGTATCCAACTGTAGCAAGGGTTGTGCCATCCTTGTACAGGCGGGTCTACTTGAAGTACCCGTGGCGTGCCCGAGGTCCTTCGGTTGACTCATTGCTCGGGGGCCCTATGGCGCCGAATGGTCCCTCCCCCAAAAATCTTATGCCAGCGGGAGGTCCAGGGGCATAGCCTGCTATGCCTGGTTCTGTACCCATAGCGTGCGTACCCTGCCTCTCCAGCGCTACAGCTCGGTACCCGGGAGCTTGATGGCTCATACCCCTAGGCAAGGTTTTAACCATATCCCTGATGACCCATATCAAATTTCCCAAGCCCCGCAGCTTAACCAAGGACCGTAAGCCACAACAAATCTACCAAACAAGGAAGAGTTAGAGCACGACTACTCCTTCTTTCTGCCATGAATGCAGGTCCACATAGGTCCTTGGTGTTTCGGACCTCCCAGGGGGCCTGATGCTGATGACCTGCTTCATCCAGTGGTAGGTGCACCCCAACACAAGGGCCACACCAACCAGGGGGCCATCACGGTGAATCACACGGGCAGGACGTCAGACCGCTGCAAAAGCGAGCAAAAAACTCGGAGCACCAGCTACGAAAAGCTGAAGTCGATGGCCGAACTTCCCTTGGGTCCCCACACCGCCGAGGACCCGGAAGGAGTGGTAGCCGCACTGCCTGAGCGCCCTGGGTCCTTACGCTGCTAAGGACCCGGAGGAACGATCTCGAGACATCAACAAAGAGCTGTCCACGTCGGCTAAATCATTATGGACCTTTGCGCCGCCAAGGGTCGGAAGTCTACATCAACAACTCAGGACAACATAAGGCTTGAAACAAAAGTTTTTGATAATAGTAGAGCTCCGGCATACATAGGAGAATACAAGGCAAGCGGGAGATCCAGGAGCTACCCGCGCTGGAACCTAGCAGCTACAAGTCAGGCGACTTCCTCCACGGAAGACTTCGCCACCCCCGACAGCTCTGCGCTGTGGCCCTGCACCACAGGATGCAGGGAGATGTTGGGATCGCAGCTCCGAAGGTAGGTGATCACATGATGTCGTACGGGACAACCTTTCACCAAACAGCCCAAACGTCGAACCGGTCGCACCCAAATGGACAGGAGGTTCCCTATACGGAGCATCTCTCTATGCCCGTTAGCGGATTTCCACCTTGCTGCCCTCAACCTACACCTACAAATCGGTGCGTTATGCCTCGACACCCGGAGGTATAGGTTACATAAGTTTATCGGGGCCCATATATCCGATATGCCTTCGGTACATTCAAACTTGTTCAGCGGGGCCGCACACGGATCGGTCCTCAATTGACACGGACAGGGCTACGCACACAAGACTTCCTCTTCCTGCATCCTAGCCGCTGTCTAGTCTCCATTTATTCTTTCTAAAAAATTTCTCACAACTCGAACCAATCCCGTGTGTCCCGAATCCTATACTCGTGAATAGATTCCAACTACTCAACTTGTACCGAAGTCTATACACATTAAGCAGAGCATAAACTATGCGAGGATATATACACTACCCTCACTCTTGTTGGAATAATCTGGCTATGCATTTGGGTTTCATCCATCCTACACCTAATGCACATACATACCTCAAGCTAAATGTATAGAAAGCAAAAGTTTATAAAACTTGTTAAATGCAAATCAGAGCTTGCCTTGTTACTGCTGGTCAGGAGTTAGGGTCTCGTCCGTAAGTAGGAAGTCTAGCACTTCCCGGGTCTCCTCGCCTTCAGCGACTACACGTAAGCAATGTAACGATATGTCAATTTAAATGCAACGTGTTAAATTGAGTATGTAAAGACCATAACTCTAGCTATACTACCCCTTTGGCTCTGAAAATTTTTATGGTAGCTTGGTAAGGACCTAATCAGAGACTTGACCAACTTTCATTTGAATATAAGCTCATTTGAGCTCTGCACAAATAAAAGTCTAATTGGTCATTACTAGAGCTTCTAAGGATTTCCAGGGATTTTCATGGATCAAACATTACTTTCTGGAAACTAGAGTTTGATATGGTTCTAATGGAGTTGGTATTATGTAATTTGAAGAATCCTAGAGGAAGTTATGCCCTAATCAAGATTTGAGAAAATCTGAAAAATGTTTCTGTATATTTTTCTATTTTCTCAGGGCAGTTCACTTAACCACACCATTAGGGGGGCTAAATGAACTTGGATGGATCTGAAAATTTTCCTGTGACGTAAGGATTTTGAACATCCTAGCCAAATTTCAGAATTTTCCATAAAAGAATTTTCTAGATAAACTTCCTAACAGTTTCAATTTTAGGGAAGTAATGCTGTAAAAAGAATATGTTTCATGAGCTGAAACTTATTTCTCTGGATAGTACTCGAATAGATGAATCCAACAAAATTTGGTTCATTAAATTTGGACTATCCTACACAAAGTTATGAATTTCTAAAGTTGGGCTGATTCCTGAATTATTTTCCTAAAGAAAACCTCTTCCCGCGACTTAACAGTGACTGACAGCGGGACCTGCGTGTTTAAATTAAACTAACCGCATGTGAGCTTAGCACGGTGACTGACATGTGGGATCCGCGCCCTTCGTCTACCTCGTGACGCCGCCGCCCCGAGCCGCCGGAGCTCCGGCGAGGTCGGCGTTCCCGGCGACGTAGCTCGCCGGCGACGGTGAAACTCACCGCCCCCACGTAACTTTGGACGCTGAACACGCTGGACACCATGCTGCCACCGGCTAACCGCTGTAGCTCGCCGGCGACGAGCGCTATGTCCCTGTGCAATTTCGGCAACGTGTTCCTGTCCTTCCAACCACCCCCTTCGCGCGTTAATCATGTCACCACGTCCAGGGAAGCCTCGGGAAGCTTAGCATGACCTCGGTTGGGAACCAAACCTCTGGCAAACCGGACCTCACCGGCGACCCTCCCTTCCACCGGACTGTTTATCGGTGAAACTAGGGTTCGGTCGGTTTTTCTTGCGGGTTCTTGCTCGAGGAGAAGCGCAAGGTTGTCCGTGTGTGAGCTGCAGCTCGTCCGGCGGTTGCCTCTGTGCAACGAATTTCGTCGTCGACCGATTGCTAACCCTAATGTACACTGTGGAGGGAAACTCGGAATTCTTGCTCTACACCGCATGAAACGGAAAACGGTTTCCTCCTACAACTTCCTCACAAGCAGGCGCACCTTTTCTTCTCTGGTGGCGGTGCGTGAAGCAGCCGGGATCGGCCGGTCGTCGGGAGCAGAGAGCAGTGGTGAGAAGTTTGGTTGCTGGAGCCACGAGTGGGGTGTGTGAGCATCGGTTCAGCTTGGGAACAACGAAAACGACCGAGCGGTGTGTCGTGCTGGCGCTGTGACTCCGCGGTTTTCACCGTGCGGTGGCCTCTCCGTCGGTGAGCGGCCTGCACCCGGCGCTCGGCGGTCGCCCGCGTGAGTTTCTCTCGGGTTGAGTCGGTTCTTTGAATTTCCCTCAATGACCAATGGGTCCCACCTTTCCCCTCTAATTCCTTTCCCTTCTTTGCTGCAAATATCTCAGCTACTCACACTTAAATGGTAGACTTAGCCACAAAGTCATGAGTTGAATTTGTTTTCCTCAATTTGAAATTGGTTTGGCTAAATTTGCTTCACATTTGAATTTAAAATTCAAATTCAGTTTTGAATTAATGCAAATTTAGCTCCTGACAAGATGAACTCCAATGAGAATGAAAATTGGTGGACTAACTCAGAAAAATGTGCTGAGTTTGAATATAGAGTCAACTTCTGAATCCAAGTGATGAAAGTAGCTGAAATTTGAATTTGCATTCAAATTAGCCCTTTTTACAATTGTCTCCAAAAATGCCTCAAACTGATTTGGATTTGCATGAAACTTGGCATGAGCACCCCTAAGAATGTTTAGGGCCTAATGGTAAACCCATCCTCTCATGTTTAGGTGTGTGAGCTCCTACTTTTTGGAGTTATGGGTCTTTCCTCTAATCACCCTCTTGATGGTGTTTACTTGCTCTTCACAAATGTTCCTGAGCTATCCACCAAATGAGCTGTGGTGTGGTGATGTGGTGAACATTTTAGCAAGTAATTATTGGGCTTTTACATCCCTCCCCCCTTAAAAGAATCTCGTCCCGAGATTACAAAAGAATAGACAAAGACGTGAGAGGAATTACCCGTGATGAGATGCCATGAAATCGGGGTAGTTTGAGCAAAGGAACTCCTCGCTCTCCCACTCGCTTCGTCAGCGGTGTGATTGCTCCACAATATCTTGTAGAACCACAACGTTCGGTTATGCATGGTCCGAGCCTTCTCATCAATAATTTCCACCGGATATTCAGCATAAGTCAAATCCGGTTGTAGCTCGCCAATGTCTTCGGTGGGAACAGTAGCCATATACTTCAGACGTTTTCAGAGTTGTGAATCATGGAAAACATTGTGAACACTAGCGAGCGATGCCGGTAGTTCCAGTCGATACGCCACTGGTCCCCACTTCTCGGTGATGGCATAGGGTCCAATAAATCGGGGAGCGAGTTTCCCCTTCACGCCGAAGCGGTGCACACCTTTCACCGGAGATACACGAAGGTACACGTGTTCCCCGACATCGAAGTGCAGCGGTCTACGCCTCTTATCAGCGTAACTTTTCTGTCGGGATTGAGCGGCCTTCAAGTTTGCTTGAATCATCCGAACGCGCTCTTCGGCATTGTTCACTAATTCAATCCCGAACGTGACCCTTTCACCGGACTCGCACCAGTTCAATGGGGTGCGGCATTTGCGACCGTAGAGAGCCTCATATGGTGCCATCTTGATACTCGCTTGATAGCCATTGTTGTACGAGAATTCTGCCAACGGTAGATGATCATCCCAATTTCTACCGTGGTGGATGTCATACGCTCTCAACATGTCTTCTAATACTTGGTTCACCGTCTCAGTTTTGCCCATCTGTCTGAGGGTGATAGGCGGAGCTTCTAATCAGCTTAGTACCCAAAGCAGCATGCAACTGCTCCCAGAAACGAGCCACGAACAGTGCCCCTCGATCCGAGATTATGGTCTTGGGTACCCCATGCAAGCATAAGATTCTTGCAATGTACAACTTCACATACTTGCTGGCATGGTAACGTGTATGCACGGGAATGAAGTGAGCCGACTTGGTTTACCGGTCAACAATTACCCAAATGGAATCATGCTTGTTGGAAGTCAGAAGTAATCCCACAATGAAATCCATGCTCACATCTTCCCACTTTCATGCTGGGATTTTCAGGGGTTGCAACATCCCTGATTTTCTCATGTGATCCGCCTTCACGCGTCTATATGTATCACACTCAGATACGTACTTTACAACTTCCCGCTTCATCCGTGTCCACCAAAATTTACTCTTCAGATCTTGGTACATTTTGTTGCTGCCTGGATGATCGGAGAACTTAGACAAGTGAGCCTCATCAAGGATCTTCTTTCTCAGCTCCATATTCCGGGGTATGACTATGTGGTCATTGAACCATAGCGTCCCCTCCTCATCCTTCCGGAAACATTTGATATCCCCGCTGTCAATCCGTCTCCGGAGATGTGTCATGCCCTTGTCAATCTTCTGAGCTGCAATAATATCCTCCCTAATGGTAGGGATGAGAGCAAGGTTGTAGAGTGATCCATATGGAACCAAGTATAAACTCGGCTCTTCCTCTTCCATCGGTGTAATGGAGAGGTTATGGACATGTGATTTCCGTCTCATCGCGTCGGCAACCACATTCGCCTTGCCGGGGTGGTAATGAATCTCAATCTCATAGTCTTTGATTAATTCTAACCACCTAATTTGCCTCATATTCAGCTCCTTCTTGGTGAAGATATATTTTAAGCTCTTGTGGTCGGTGTAGAGATGCACCAAATTCCCCAGGAGATAGTGCCTCCACATTTTCAGCGCCAAAACCACAGCAGCGAGCTCAAGATCATGAGTCGGATATTGTTGCTCATGGTTTCGAAGTTGGCATGAGCTATACATGACCACACGTCCTCCTTGCATAAACATGCAGCCAAGCCCGATACCGGACGCATCACAATACACGTCGAAAGGCTTGGTCGTATCTGGTTGAGCTAAGACCGGGGATGTTGTGAGATGCTTCACCAATGCTTGGAACGCTCCTTCACATGCTGAGTTCCAAACATATTTCGTCCCCTTCTTCAATAATTCTGTCATCGGCTTAGTAAGCTTGGAGAAACTCGGGATGAATCTCCGGTAATATCCTGCTAAACCGAGGAAGCTTCTGACTTCATGGACAGAAGTGGGGGCTTTCCATTTCAGCACTTGTTCAGTTTTGCTTGGGTCAACCACAATGCCTTCCGCTGAGATGATATGTCCCAAAAATGGCACTTGGCTGATCCAAAACTCGCATTTGCTGAACTTGGCATAGAGCTTATGGTCCCGCAATCATTGAAGGACAACCCGCAAGTGTTCGGCGTGTTCTTCTTCCGACTTGGAGTAAACCAAGATATCATCAATGAACACCACTATGAACTTGTCCAGCTCTGGCATGAACACTGAGTTCATGAGGTACATGAAATGTGTCGGAGCGTTAGTGAGACCAAAATACATGACGAGATATTCATACAGTCCATATCTCGTCGAGAATGCCGTCTTCATGATATCCTCCGCCCGGATTTTTATTTGATGATACCAGGAGCGAAGGTCCATCTTTGAAAATACACTTGCACCCACAAGTTGATCAAATAGCATGTCAATGCGGGGCAGTGGATATTTGTTCTTGATGGTGACGGCGTTGAGCGGCCGGTAATCCACACACAGCCTCAAGGTTTCATCCTTCTTCTTGATGAACAGCACCAAGCAATCCCAAGGCGAGGAACTCGACCTAATGAAACCCTTGCTCAACAAGTCATTGAGCTGTTCTTTCAACTCAGCCAGCTCATTCAGAGCCATTTTGTACGGTCTCCGCGATATTGGTGTAGTCCCTGGTGCAAGTTCAATCTTGAACTCCACGTCCCGTTCAGGTGGCATGCCCGGAAGATCATCCAGGAACACGTCGGGATACTCTCGGACTACGGGGATGTCCTCTAACTTGGGAGCTTCAGTATGATAGGCGGCTGAAACTTCCAGGACTGGATTGTCCAGAATGAGGGACTGCGAACGGTGGAGTGGGGAGTTGAGATGAACCGTCCATGCCAAAGTTTCAGGACAGCGCCATGGTAACTTAGCCATGACATACCTAAGATTGCATCAATCTTCTGCCCCTCAAGAATAATCATAGTAGTGGGATATATCTTCCCACCTAAGCACAGTGGTGCTTCCGAAATCATCACATTTGCTGAAATCTTCCCTCCTGGTGAGCAGATCATATATGAGCACTCGGTTGGAAAGACTTGCAGTTGATGCTTAACCACATATGATGCACTTATGAAGTTTTGGATTGCACCAGAATCAAATAAAATGATGATTGCTTGATCTTGAGAGTGAACGTACCCACCAGCATGTTTTCTCCTTCCGGGGCGTCCTCATTGTCGAGGTTGCAAACACCCCCGGTTCACTGACCTCCCTTCTTGACTAGCGGTCGGCCTCGAGCACTGCCCTGATATTAGGCTTGCCCTCTCTTTGCTGCCCCTGTGGACAGTCCTTTGAGAAATGACCCGCCTGGCCACACGTGTAGCATCTGTAGCGAGGCGGTCCTCCGCTGACCGGCGGAAGGAATCCCGGGGCACGTTGTGGCGGTGGGAATGCCTGGGGTACCATATGCTGCTGCTGCTGTTGCGGTCGCGGTGGTGGCATTGGCGGTCAGAACGGGGGTGGCTGAAAAGAACGACCCCCAAACTGTTGAGGTCACGCCGGTGGATGCCACTGCTGACCAGATGATGTCCGATACACCATGCAGTATTTTTTAGGAGCTCCACCCCCACTGCTCGGCGGAGCACTTCGCTTTTGCTGCTCAGCCGCCAATTCCCGCTGCGCATCCTCTTGCATAATCGCGGCATTGACGAGGTCGTTGAAGGTGCCACGATTGCATTGCACGAGATGCGTCTTCATCTCAGGATTTAACCCGCGATAGAATTGCTCTCGCGTACTCTCCTCGGTGGAGACATAATCCGGCGCATACTGCACCAGATGGTTGAACGCACGGGAGTAGTCATGGGCACTCCTCCCGCCTTGCTTCAGGTCCAAGAATTCTTGGAACTTCCTCTTCATTATCCTGAGAGGTATATGATAGGCGCGGAACGCCTCCCGAAATTCTTGTCATTCGACGGCGTGGCCAGTAGGTAGTGAGGTGACGCACCACGCACCGGCGGCACCATGAAGCTGCTGCGCCGCGAAGAGAGTCTTCTGCCGCTCTGTGCATTGGAGCAGCCCGAACTTGGACTCGATCATCCACAGCCAGTTGTCTGCCTCAAGTGGTTCTGCCGCTTCAGTGAACACCAGAGGATGCGTGCTCGTGAAATCCGAGTACGTCGTGATGTGGGGCTTACAAGGCCCCCTCTCTTGACGCCCCCCCCCCCCCGCCTGGGACGTATTCTGCACGATCGTGCTGAGAGCGCCGAGACCACATCCGCTAGTGTAAGCGGAGGCGGCGGTGGTGGTTGTTGCTGCGGGGTGTTGTCGTAGGCTGGTGGCTGGGAGTCATCACCCCCTTGCTGACTAGAGCCCCCGACCTCATGCGGGGCACGAGTACAAACCATCTGCAACCATACAACAATAAAATTAGTCCCACAACATACTCCATGCAGTCCAATAAAATAGGAGTAAAACATAATGACGGTAAACATGCGATACATCTCGTACATGGATAATGTAATAACTTTGCACAAGCTACACCATTACCAGAACAAATATAATTTCTGAAATCCAAATTGATGGACTTCATTTTTGGAAGTTCATCTCAACTAGATTTGGTCACTACGAGACGTTAACATCGCTTTGTCATCACGTATACTACCCTTTATCTTCAATACGACACAAACATGGCCTCTAGCAAAAGAAACTTGAGTAGGAAATATACTCAAATCTTTCACTAGTTCAAGATAACAAATCATGAGTATGTTCTACCTCATTGGAAGTAATGAAACCTCAATAGGTACAACAATCTCTCAAATGAGTTCAACTGTTCATTCCTCTGCCCAGAATGACCAGTTTCTACTTATCCCAGATTTTGACCTGATAATTGGCATTTTTATGACTCAAGTTGAATACCAAAATTAAAGTTAACTTCAGTGTATTTCCAACGAGTGTTTATTTGCCTCCAGATCAGCTCTGGTAAAAAGTTTATGATAATTCAAAGTGAACAGAATTTCTGGAAGAATTTCAACAGCACCTCCTTTGGAAGTTGCTGTTTTCAACTCTAAATTCCGTGCTGCAACTGCAAAAATTTTGAATTACAAAGATGTAACACATCTCATAAGATTTCCAAATATGTATCATATGATAATTTTAGATTTCTCTAAAGGAAGTTATGCTTGAAAAACAGAACAGTCCAGAGAGTATTTTAAATATGTCCTGGTTTTGGACAGTTTACACCCATATGGAAATTTCAACCAGTTTGATGTTTGATTCTGTTCTGGAAGCCTACAACAAACTTGTAGAGAACTTAAACCTCTTTCAATAAATATATCCCACACCTCCATTGGCTAAGTAACCTGTGAGTTATGCTATGTTAAAGTTCAGCAAACTTGCTGCCAAAACAGAGCACTCTGTTTTTCAATTCTCTTTGAGCTCAACTAATTATCTTTTGAACTTTTCTACAAGACCAGAGTTCTAAATATTAACACTTAGTTATCTTAGTTCCTTTTTAACATTGTTTTTAATGCAATCATGATTATAACATGTCGGTACTACGTTTCTCACAAAAGGAAAAATCCTAACCGGCTTACACTGGCATCTACGTATCCAACGGTGGCCCTACGACGATCACTCACAAACGTGGTCTACTCGAAATACGGTTTTGTGGTTAGTACCTGCATAAATTCCACACAATCATCTGGTCCGGCTGCACACCGAACCCGGTCCCAATACAGTTTCATACACCCGTCCGTCATCACTCGCCCGGGTGTTCTCAAGCCAAACACGCCTTGAGCTACGTGTTCACGTTACTAACCACATGACGGGGTCTCGCATACTTGCCCGTAGCACGTCAGAAGGGCGTTGCTCGAATATCCCAAACGACATGAAGAGTCGTAGAGGATACTAAAGCTGGCCGGGTTACCTGCCACCCGTGAGGCTCCACCCTTCAGCTTGTGCGCACTGGTGGACAGCGCTTACGTGCATCCCCCAAGACATATGAAGTCCTGAGATGCACGATTTTCCGACATAACACATAAGTTAGGTTGCCACCTTCCTCTTAGACTAATATAGTAGTCCTTATTTGGGCATACTAGCGAATCCTCACCATAATCCTAAGTTTTCCCGTAATACTATCCTTATTTAGTGTGCTATCCCCTAAGCAGCTCTGATGCCAGCCTGTGACAGACCGAAAACCGTACGCTTAGGATCTCAGAGGGTGGTGCCGCTCGATGCGACACCCGGCAGCACACATCATAAGGCAACCATTGTATTACATTGGAAACAACTGAATATGTACAAAAGGTAGTACAAACCTTCAGTTTTACAACTAATTACAGATTTCTACAGCGGAAGATAATTTGTACAACTCACGCCCATCTAACTAGCAAAAAAGTCGGTTGTCGGCCCTACGGACAACCCATGCGTCAGCTCAGCGCGGCGTGTACGGCTCCCACTCAGCCGTGGTCCCCTATGGAGGGTAGACCTCGCCGGTGGACTCGTACCCTGAGTTCGTGGGGTAGTCCTCACCTGCAAACACTCATAGCAGCAACCGTGAGCACGATGGCTCAGCAAGTCTTAACCGACTACCTATACATGAAACTCTACATGCAGGTCATAACCAATATAGGATGGTAAATTGCAGCAAAGGACACGCCTACAAGTTCATCCTTAGTTCATCTTTTAGCCACAAGTTAATAGTTCATGAATCCGAAATTTAGTAAGCAATATTTGGTGGCACACATGCAGCAATACAACTTATTCATATCAGTAGTATTGAATCACAACAGTTCATATATTAAGCTACGTCACGATGCAGTGAACAAGCGGTACTCATAACCGCGAGGGACGGCGAATCGACTCGATATACACCTGCAGGGATAACCAAATAGCACGTCACGTATACCCACCTGTGGAGCTGCACAACATGCTCACTCGATGTTGTACGGGACAACCTTTCACCAAACAGCCCAAACGTCGAACCAGTCGCACCCAAACGGACAGAAGGTTCCCTACACGGAGCATCTCTCTATGCCCGTTAGAGGATTTTCACCTTGCTGCCCTCACCTACACCTATAAATCGGTGTGTTATGCCTCGACGCCCGGAGGTATAGGTTACATCAGTTTATCGGGGCCCATATATCCGATATGCCTTCGGTACATTCAAACTTGTTCAGCGGGTCCGTACACGGATCGGTCCTCAATCGACACAGACAGGGCTACGCACACAAGACTTCCTCTTGCTGCATCCTATCCCCTGTCTAGTCTCCATTTATTCTTTCTAAAAATTTTCTCACAATTCGAACCAACCCCGTGTGTCCCAAATCCTATACTCGCGACTAGATTTCAACAACACGACTTGTACCGAAGTCTATACACATTAAGCAGTGCATTAACTATGCTAGGACTTAGACACTATCCTCACTCTTGTTGGAATAATATGGCTATGCATTTGGGTTTCATCCATCCTACACCTAATGCACATACATACCTCAAGCTAAATGTATAGAAAGCAAAACTTTATAAAACTTGTTAAATACAAACCGGGGCTTGCCTTGTTACTGCTGGTCAGGGGTTAGGGTCTTGTACGGAAATAGGAAGTCCAACACTTCTGGGGACTCCTCGCCTTCAGCGACTACACGTAAGCAATGTAACGATATGTCAATTTAAATGCAACGTGTTAAATTGAGTATGTAAAGACCATAAGTCTAGCTAGACCCCCCTTTGGATCTGAATTTTTTTATGGTAGCTTGGTAAGGACCTAATCAGAGACTCGACCAACTTTCATTTGAACCAAAGCTCATTTGAGCTCTGCACAAATAAAAGTCTAATTGGTCATTACTAGAGCTTCTAAGTATTTCCAGGGATTTTCATGGATCGAACCATTACTTTCTGGAAACTAGAGTTTGAGATGGTTATAATGGAGTTGGTCTCATGTAATTTGAATAATCCTAGAGGAAGTTATGCCCTAATCAAGATTTGAGAAAATCTTAAAAATATTTCTGTACATTTTTCTATTTTCTCAGGGCAGTTCACTTAACCACACCATTAGGGGGACTAAATGAACTTCGATGGATCTGAAATTTTTCCTGTGACTTAAGCATCTTCAAATGAACATCCTACCCAAATTTCAGAATTTTCCATAAAAGAATTTTCCATATAAACTTCCCAACACTTTAAATTTTAGGGAATTAATTCTGGAAAAGAATAAGTTTCATGAGCTGAAACTTGTTTTTCAGGATAGTACTCGAAGATCTGGATCTAAAAAAAAATTTGGTTCACTATATTTGGACAATCCTACACAAAGTTATGAATTTCTAAAGTTTGGGCTGATTCCTGAATTATTTTCCTAAAGAAAACCTCTTCCCGCGCCTTAACAGTGACTGACAGCGGGACCCGCATGTTCAAATTAAACTAACCATGCGCGCGCTTAGCGCGGTGATTGACACGTGGGACCCGCGACCTTCGTCTACCTTGCGACGCCGTCGCCCCGAGCCACCGGAGCTCCGGCGAGGTTGGCGTTCCCGGTGACCTAGCTCACTGGCGACGGTGAAACTTGCCACCCCCACGTAACTTTGAACGTTGAACACGCTGGATACCATGCTGCCACCAGCTAACCTCTGTAGCTTGTCGGCGACGAGCGCTATGTCCCTGTGCAACGTCGACAACGTGTTCCCATCCTTCCGACCACCCCTTCACGCGCTAATCGTGTCACCACGTCCATAGAAGTCTCGGGAAGCTCGGCATGACCTCGGTTGGGACCTAAATAGCCGGCAAAACAGACCTCACCGGTGACCCTCCCTTCTGCCGGACTGTTTATCGGTGAAACTAGGGTTCAGTTGGTTTTTCTTGCGGGTTCTTGCTCGAGGAGAAGCGCAAGGATTTCTAGTGCGTGTGTGAGCTGCAGCTCGACCGGCGGTTGCCTCTGTGCAACGAATTTCGCCGTTGACCGATTGCTAACCCTAATGTACACCGTGGAGGGAAACTCGGAATTCTTGCTCTACACCACATGAAACGGCAAACGCTTTCCTTCTACAGCTTCCTCACAAGCAGGCGCACCTTTTCTTCTCTGGTGGCGGTGCGTGAAGCAGCCGGGATCGGCCGGTCGTCGGGAGCAGAGAGTGGCGGTGAGAAGTTTGGTTGCGGGAGCCACGAGTGGGGTGTGTGAGCGCGGTTCAGCTTGGGCACGACCAAAATGACCGAGCGGTGTGTCGTGCTGGCGCTGTGACTCACAGTTTTCACCGTGCGGTGGCCTCTCTGTCAGTGAGCGGCCGGCACGCGGCGCTCGTCGGTCGCCCACGTGAGTTTCTCTCGGGTTGAGTCGGTTCTGTGAATTTCCCTCACTGACCAATGGGTCCCACCTCTCCCCTCTAATTCTTTTCCCTTCTTTGCTGCAAATATCTCAGCTACTCACACTTAAATGGTAGACTTAGCCACAAAGTCATGAGTTGAATTTGATTTCTTCAATTTGAAATTGGTTTGGCTAAATTTGCTTCACATTTGAGTTTGAAATTCAAATTCAGTTTTGAATTAATGCAAATTTAGCTCCCGACAAGATGAACTCCAATGAGGATGAAAATTGGTGGACTAACTCACAAAAATGTGCTGAGTTTGAATATGAATTCAACTTTTGAGTCCAAGTGATGAAAGTAGCTGAAATTTGAATTTGCATTCAAAATAGGCCTTTTTACAATTGTCTCCAAAAATGCCTCAAACTGATTTGGATTTGCATGAAACTTGGCATGAGCACCCCTAAGAATGTTTAGGGCCTAATGGTAAACTCATCCTCTCATGTTTAGGTGTGTGAGCTCCTACTTTTTGGAGTTATAGGTTTTTCCTCTAATCATCCTCTTGATGGTGTTTACTTTCTCTTCATAAATGTTCCTGAGATATCCACCAAATGAGCTGTGGTGTGGCGATGTGATGAATATTTTAGAAAGTAATTCTTGGACTTTTACAGCCTTCGGCATTGTCAGGCGAGGTACAGCCTCGACACCCTATCGCTCTTCGCCCATTGTGTGGGATGGCCGCCATTGCAACTTGCGAAGGGAGAGGAGGAGGGCTAGCAGACCTCCCAGAAGCAGCTGCATTGCTATCAGAGGCGTCTGCGCCCGCCGGTTGGCCGGCCTCGGGGGCCCGGGTGCCGACATCCAGAGTTGCCACAGGCACAGACTCAGGCACTGCCGCCGGTGTTGGAGCTTCGACGGATGGAGAGTTCTGGCTCCCGGACTGCTTCGGTGGAGGAGGAACAGGGGTGCTCTACTGAGGGGCCCTACAAAAAGAAGTACCAAGCATCGACTACGCCACCCAGCAGTTTAGCACACAGTCTTGCAAGGCTGAGCCGTACCTAGAGGCCTGGAAGTTCCACTCCACGCGGAGCTTCTTGCTCGGAGGGCTCGAACCACTCGCCCCTGCCGCCGACGAGGTCACCTCCGCTGGCTTTGGAGCTGGCGGAGCGTCGGCGGTCTTCGTCGACAAATACACCACATTAGGACCCTTCCCTGCCGAGGACCTTGACGCCAAAAATGCACCCTGTGCTGGGGCGGCCCTTGACGACTGAGGAGCCAACGACGATACGAGGTGCTTGCATAGCAGGACGTTTCTGCGGTGGTTGATTAGGGCGAGGTGGGTTTGCAGGGCGGAAAGTAGAAGCGGACGAGCCATACTGTGGTGCAGCTGGTGGCATGAAACGGGGACGTACATTGCTCCCTTGTGGCTGGTATGGCATCTTCCTCTTGCTTTCTTGCTCAATCTCACGGATCTTGCTCTCAACCACTATAGCTTTGTCAACGAGCTTCTGGAAGTTTGCATAATCATTGTTGAGCAGTTGTACATGGATCTCATTGTTCAATCCTCTCATGAACAAGTATTGCTTCCTTTGATCCGAGTTGACGTCTTCGGGAGCATACCTTGACAGTTGCGTGAACTTGTTGAGGTACTCATTCACGCTCTTCCTTCCTTGGCGGAGACCTTCAAACTCTTGCCTTTTAAGCATCATGACTCCAGCAGGGACGTAATGAGAGCAGAAACTCTCCTTGAATTCAGCCCAAGTGATAGTCTCTAGGTTGACATGAGCATTGCAACGAGCGTCCCACCAGTCAGCGGCTGCTCCATAAGTTGGTGCGATGCGAAGAGAACTTTCTCCAGATCATCGCACTGAACTATAGCAAGCTTCTTTTCCATGGTTTTCAGCCAATCATCAGCCTCCATGGGATCATTAGCTTGTGCAAAAGTAGGCGGTCGAGTCCTCATGAACTCTCCCAATCTTTTGTGAGTCGGCGGTGGTGGCGGTGGTGGTGCAGGAACGGGGTTAGGATTGCTGTGGTTATTGGCTTGCAGCTGTCCCAAAGTTTGTATCATAGTTTGCATGAGCCGGTTCTGCATAGCCATCAATCGTTCAAGGTTGTTTGCATCAGCCCCGGGGTTAGCATTTCCAGGAACTTCAACATTGCCATCCTCTTGTGGTTCATGGTTGCCATGAACGTTCCTCCTTTGACAGCTGGTGTTTTCCCTCACCATCTGTGAGAGAGAGTTGAGTAGAATAGAGAATAGAAGTTTAGGTTGGTCCCCCAACTATATGCATCAAGGTGTATGAACTAAATATCTTCTTTTATTAATTTCAGCCTATATGAGGATGTGAACACATGCCGAAGCATCTCACATCTCTCTACTATATATGGATGTGGACTTTCGCCGAAGCGTACCACAACTCACACCAAGCACACAAACACAAGCAATCATCACAAAAGTTCAGCACACCACACTTATTTAAGCTGCTACAATCTAAGTGTTCTTATTACAACTTTATTCAATATGGAACCTAAACTTAATCGTGAGAACCAGTGATGTTCTCGCCGTGTGACGGGTGTGGTCCATCGGATACCTCAATGGGGTTAAGTGCACTCCCACGTGGTGGTGAATGAGTACTCATGCGTGTCGTGCTCCTGATTACCGGCATCTATAAATAGGACATGAGAAAATTTAGAGAAGGAAGAAATAACTCCAAACTTCAGAAGTTATGGAGCAAGAAAGCAAAAGTGTTGCTGTCCAAAAGAAGAGAAAAGAGGGACTGAAAATAGCACTTTGCGGTGGCTGACTTGACAAGAAAAGTGCAGCAGCAAGCAATTTTCGAAAATAGCAGTTTAGAGGGGTGTTCCTATGTGTTTTAGAGTGTCCATTCTACCTAGGCTTGCGTCCTACGGTCAACATGGCTCTGATACCAATCTGTGACACCCGGTTCCGAAAACAGAACCAAGTTAATGCATATGTGTGCCCAGGATGTTCATCACACATACACATGTAATCCACAAACTGAATTCAGAATATAACCACGAATAAATAGGATTTAAGTACTTTATTATATCAACTAATTGTCTCACTCATGATTGTCTATCTTATTCTTGCAGCGGAAGTCTCTAAACGACAGTGAAAATAACTAAACAGCAGCGGCTCTGTCTTCAACTCCACAGGCATGTTGACGGTAGTTCGCACACCTAGTACTCCACATGGTCCTCGAAGTACTCTTGTCCTGCTTCTGATGTTTATGTGATAATGCAAGGGTGAGTACATGTCGCACTCAGCAAGTGCGGGAAAATATGACATGTAGCTTACAACAAGGTAGGAATAAAAAGGCTCATTGCAGCAAGCAAATTTTATTTCACAAACATGATAAAAACAGCAACTATTTCTAAGTGAGTTTAATCCCATCATAACCATGTTATAACAGCAACATTCCTTCATCATAATTCACCACTTATCATGTCTCAACCAGCCATTAACCTTTCTCAACTTCATCTCATGCTCATAGTATTCATAACCATCTTATGTTCATATAACCGAAACCAAAATCATTGTCATGACTCAAACAGTCCCAAAACCAATCCCAATGACCATACCATAACCATATCGAACATCCATCCCAAGTTTTTCCTCTAATCATGTGAGTTGGCCAGGCGCTTGTGACCGTAAGCACGGCTATCATGATAGTTTTACACTCTGCAGAGGTGGCACCACTTTACCCACAAGTTTGTGATTTCGTCACCCGTCGGTGACTGCAGAACCTCCATTATACCAGTACACAACCGTCGGTGTATGGACAAGAGATCACAAAATAGTCTTTACAAAGGGTCTACTAGATGTATGGACTCACTGAGGTTTCACCAGCAGGCTCGAATCACCATTCTCCCACCCACGTGCCCTCTCTTGTGCCATGCAGTTCCCAGGGCAGTCCTCTCTCTACTCCCATTCCCCTCGCCATCCACGGTCCATAACAAGCTAGAAACACACCTAATTAGTCAGCTAAGCCGCACCCATACTTGGCCTTGTGGTGGCACTGTATTCCTGGCATGTGCTGGCATGAACCGGTCCTTAGATCTACGGCAAGTAAACCACCATCTCATTCAGTAACATCCACGAACCAAGATTGCCTAGATCACCCCCGATTCCATGCTCATTATCATCATCAAGTTCTCATCATCATTATTCATATGAGCGCAGTAGCTAGACATGTTTTAATTCAGCTTCCCGTATCCCGTAGATTAAGCAAATCAAAAAGGAAAAAACGACCATACCCGACTCATCAACTTCCCCGGCGACAAGGATGGTTAAAAAAACTAGTAAACTCCTATAAAGGGTGTCCCATCAAGTTGACTCAAGCATACGAGTTTTCGCAAACAAAACAGTTTCAAAAACATGGGATCAATATGGTCAAGGGACACTTGCCTTGCTCCCGTGGCTCTTGTTGCTCAAGCGTCTCGAAGTTTTGGTGCTTTAGTTCTTCGTAGATGGCTTCCTGAGCTTGTCCTTCTACTCACGACCACGCAACATACAAAATTTACAGCAATCAAACATCATGCACAAACTTTACTCACGATGCAATGGTGTGGATGAATGCAAATCCTATGATGCTGTTTCATTAAACTAGTTTGTACGTGTTCTTGCATGTTTTAATGGCTTTCATGGGGTTTTATGATGAACAAGGGTGTAGGGATCAAGTGTGGACGTGGTGAGGATCTTGGCTCAAGATCTAGATCGATTCCACCGTCAAAAACCGATAAAAACACGATCTGTCCACACGTAAAAGTTTCTGCTCGAAGGGGCGAAGAAAATAGATGCGTAGAAACAGCGGTGATGTCGTAAGATGGGTAATGGAGACCTACCTCGCTTCCCTTTGATGGCAGATCCTTCCTCCTAGCAATGGCAGCAGCGGGGGCTCACCGGCGACTGAACTCCGGTGAGGGGGGGTGTCCAACTCGGCGAGTTGGGAGCTAGGGCCTCCCAAGTCAAGGGAAAGGGGTTACGGCCAAGGGGGGTTCTATTTATAAGGGGAAAAAGAGGAGTCATACTCCAATTGGAGCTCAAATAAGAGTCCTACTCAATTTTGGATCTCAACAAACTTATCTTTTCAGTTAGGCGCGGCAGCAATGTGGGGAAAATTTGGGGAAATTGTGTCGGTACCCTCAGTACCGGGTACCCCCGCGCACAGGAGAAAAACCGCTTAGGGACCTCGCCCCTTCCGCAGGCGTGAGCTCTGAAAGCGCCATGTGTCCAAAGGGGGCCGGGCCTCCCCTCTCTTCTGAGGCGAGCCCCGGGCCTGCCACGCGGGCAGCAGAGCCGGGCCTCGCCCCCTCCGCAGGGGCGAGCTCCGGGGACGCCTCCCCTCTCCCCAGAGGCAAGCTCTGAGGGCGCCACGTGTCCCGTGGAGCGGGACCTCACCTCTCCTCAGAGGCGAGCTCCGGGCCTGCCACGTGTCCAGCAGTGTCGGACCTCACCCCCTCCGCAGGGATGAGCTCCGAGGGCACCACCTGTCCTGTGGAGTCGGAACTCACCCCCTCCGCAGGGGTGAGCTCCGCGTGTGCCACGTGTCCCGCGGTGCCGGACCTCACCCCCTCCACAGGGGTGAGTTCTGTGGGCACCATGTGTCCCGCGGTGCCGGACCTCACCCCCTCCGCAGGGGTGAGCTCCACGGGCGCCACGTGTCCCGCGGTGCCGGACCTCACCCCCTCCGCAGGGGTGAGTTCCGTGGGCGCCATGTGTCCCGCGGTGCCGGACCTCACCCCCTCTGCAGGGGTGAGCTCCGCGGGCGCCACGTGTCCTGCGGGGCCGGGGACAGCGCACCTTGGCGAATTGGAATTGGCTCATTTCAGCTATCTTTTTCCCATTCCCCACCATTTTTATTTCTACTTCTTTTATAATGTTTCTCTATATGAAAAATGTATGCATGCATGGAAATGAATTTGAGGGTGTTACAGTCTGCTCCGGGGATCTTGATGCCCTGGGAGGGATACCCAATCTGCCACACTGCGACATCGATGTCATCCAGTGTCGGTAGTTCCCTCAGCAGTCTCAACCGCTCCTGCGGGTTGAGAAAGACGGGCTGGCAGCCCGTCGGCGGGGTGATGGAGTCGTCAATAATCGGGTCGCAGGAGAGCTTCTGCAGCATCACCCCCAACATCTCCCAATTTGGTGACGACCCCGCTCCGCGCTCTAACCGGGTCATGTCGCCCTCCCCGGTGTACTGCCAAGCGGCCCGGACAGCAGGTGGAGAGGAGCGACCCGGCGGGACAGGAAGTCAGCTAGGTCCATCAGCGAGGTCAGGCTTTCCTCTGCCAAGAACCTGATTCTCTCCAACACCGGTGTGTAGGCGTCATGCAGGTCGGGGATATCATCCCCAACGGCCACCTCGGTCATTGGTGGGCCACTTGGCAGTTCCACGCGGTCATGAACGTCGGTCTGGGCAATCACCCAGTCCTCCCTCCAGTACGGCAAGGCGTGACATCAGTACAATGCCGCCCAACGGCACGAAGCCGCCCAAGCAGTGCGAGAAGACGCGGCGACAAGACGGCGTCTTCATCATCACCTGACACGCGGTCAGGGGCGCTCAGCGCGCCATACGGTGGGACTTAACTCTCCCGCCGCCCGTTCTACTCAGGGGACGAAGCCCTAGATTGTGTATAGGGTTTACTTAGCTCTGGGGCCACCTGTCGGGCCCCAGACCCCATTGTAACCACCCCAGCCTTGAACTATAAAAGAACCAGGGTGACCACCCTGCAAAGGGTTTGGCAATTTGGCATCCCAGATCACACTACGCACAAGAACACACGCTCAAGAAATAGAACAAGCACTCTCGTGGATGTAGGGTATTACGCTCCGGCAGCCTGAACCACATAAATCTTGCTGTCCATCAGCTCGCTCAATCCAAGGTCGTGTAGGGCGCCAAGCCCTCTAAAGAAAAAAAAGAACCTCACGGGCTGCTTCCGAGCAGGCTGGGAGGAGTGTCGCAGCTCACACTCCGCCAAGTACCGCTCCCCGAGCACCGTACCGGCAGGCCACGCACCGCCTACCCGTGCCTCCCTGGGGGCCGTGGGGGGCTGCATGGAGCTGGCACCGCACCTTCGTATGGTGGTATGGCCACCCAAGTTCCGGCCCCACCTGCTGAAAAAATACGACGGGACAGTCAATCCCGCCGAGTTCCTGCAGATCTACTCCACCTCCATCCTAGCTGCAGGAGGGGATGAGGCCGTCATGGCCAATTACTTCCCCATGGCCCTGACCGGCACAACACTGTCATGGCTTATGAACCTTCCCCTAGGATCCATCACGTTCTAGGAAGAGTTGTGCTGGAGATTCACGGCCAACTTCAGGAGTTCCTACATGCATCCGGCACCGAGCTTGACCTCCACGGCGTGCATCAGCGTGATGGGGAGTCGTTGCGGTCCTTCCTCCAGCGGTTCTCCCAGATCAGGAACGCCATCCCCTGCATCTCCAACACCTCCGTCGTCGTCGCCTTCCAGAAAGGCGTCCACGACAAGAATATGCTCGAGAAGTTAGCCACGCACGACGTGCAAGACATCTCCGAGCTCTTAGTCTGTCCGACAAATGTGCCAGGGCGGCGGAAGGCCGAGACTGGCACTCGCGACCTGCCTCCACGGCAGGGATGCCTAAGAAGCTGCTGCTCCGCGCAGCAGCAAGAAGAACAAGGCTGGAGGCAGGGACAAGCCTCTGGCCGGGGCGTCCACTGCCGCCTTGGCAGCAGCCGGTGGGGGCCGAGCCCCGCGCTCTGATAAGCGCCCACGACCATCGTCTGCCGACGACGATGGCTAGTGGTGCCCGGTGCACAACACCGGTAGCTACGACGCCAACGACTGTCGCGAGATCAAGAAGCTTGCGGAACGTCCCCATGAGCTGCAACAGCAGCGGCCACACCAACGTGGTGCACCCTCTCGCCAGCGGGAGGGTAAACAAAAGGCCAAACCCGAGGCTAACTCTGAACAAGAGAT
The DNA here is from genome assembly GCA_030760725.1 of Neostapfia colusana. Taxonomy (NCBI): domain Eukaryota; kingdom Viridiplantae; phylum Streptophyta; class Magnoliopsida; order Poales; family Poaceae; genus Neostapfia; species Neostapfia colusana. The sequence goes on along the minus strand of JASWHV010000016.1, from coordinate 61,974,451 downwards.
GGAGTATCAAGGCGCTCAGAGGGTGTTGAAAGCCGTCTACGGCCACTCGGACTCTGACTCAAGCACCGGCAGCGAATGACGCAAGGTGCTCCACGTCTAGCCAGGCGTCCCCTCCCCCCCCCCCCCCCCCCCCCCGTCGTGCGAACAAGGGAAACGCCCTCTTACACTGGTGTAGGGGGTTGAGATCGCCCTCCCCCAGAACACACCAAGGGCTCACCCGACGTCCAGACATACGATGAAGCCACGCAGGACCAGCTCCTACGTGAAGAAATCGACCTCGTTGACGAGGCAACATGAATAGAGGCTGCTTGAAATGCGCTACACCGCAAAATGATCCGGCAATGGTACGCACAGAGTAGACAGCCCAAGGTACGGCCACCTGATACCTCGGTTAATACTTTCTCAAGGAGGGGTGACAAACCCTCCCCCAGCTGGGAGGGTCCCTCCCGACCAGCACAAGTATGCCACTCCAGGTGCACCCGCCTAGCCACCGGGGATGGGTACCTCTACCCAGACCATGGGACATAGAACATCTCTGTAAGTTGTACCCTTAGCGCAGTGGTAAGGTATTTTTTTCTTTTTCTTTTTGTTTGTAAAGGTGTCATAGTGTCCAGGAACAACGCTTAGAACAGCTAAGCCCTAGAGGGGTCCTGCTACTCTTGTCATCCGTGGCGGGTCGCTGCCTTCTTACATGGTCTGTTTCCTCCTATCACCCGAAGGAAACTAGAAAATAAATAAAATTTATTCTACCCTGCGTACCTTATTTACAGTTTCTGCTAGCTCATGCATATCAATTGTAAACGGCATGTCCGGAGCCTGTCCTACACACTTGTCCTAGGTCCCGTGCCACTGGAATGTCTCTTCGCTGAAAGGATGACGCCCGTGGGAGGTCCAGGGTGTGTATCCTGCTATGTCTTGTTCCGTACCCTGCACATCTTGCCTCCCCTGCGCTACAACTGAGTACTTGGGGGCCAGAAAGGACATGCCTACATGGACAAGAGAAGTAACCGGACCCCGGATATTGCCCCCATAGTTATCGTGCTTTCTTTCCATACTGCTCCGGCCGTGTGGCCAATCACTTTTCCTTGTGTCCAACCGTAGCAAAGGTTGTGCCATCCTTGTACATGCGGGTCTGCTTGAAGTACTTTTGGCGTGCCCGGGGTCCTGTAGTTGTCTCGTTGCTCGGGGGCCCTATGGCGCCGAATGGTCTCTCCCCCGAAAAGCTTACGCCAGCGGGAGGTCCAGGGGCGTAGCCTGCTATGCCTGGTTCTGTACCCGTAGCATGCGTACCCTGCCTCTCCAGCGCTACAGCTCAGTACCGGGGACCGGATGGCTCATACCCCCGAGCAAAGTCTTGACCATAGCATAGGGATCTTTGGTTTTATCATTTCCTCGGGGCCCTATGGCGCCTAACGGCCCTCCCCCGAAAAGCTTACGCCAGAGGGAGGTCCAGGGGCATAGCCTGCTATGCGTGGTTCCGTACCCTTAGCGTGTGTACTCTGCCTCCCTAGTTCTACAGCTCGGTACCGGGGAACCGGATCGCTCATACCCCAGGACAAGGCTTTAACCATATCCCGAATGACCCACATCAAATTACCCAAGCCCCGCAGCTTAACTGAGGACCGTAAGCCACAGCAAAGCTACCAAACAAGAAAGAGTGACCAGAGAGCACGACTATTCCCTCTTTCTACCATGACTGCAGGTCCGCACGGGTCCTCGGCGTTTCGGACCTCCTAGGGGGCCCTATGCTAATGCCCTGCCTCATCCAGTTGTAGGTGCGCCCCAACACAAGGGCCACAACTAACAGGGGCCATCACGGTAAACCACGCGGGCAGGACGTTGGATCACTGCAGCAGCGAGCAGATGACTCAGAGCACCAGCTATGACAAGCTGAAGTCAAGGGTCGAACTTCCCTCGGGTCCTCACACCCGCCGAGGAACCGGAAGGAGTGGTAGACACACTGCCGGAGCACCCTGGGTCCTTACGTTGCTAAGGACCCAGAGGAGCGAGCTTGAGACATCGGCAAAGAGCTATCCACGTCGTCTAAGTCATTCCAGACCTTTGTGCCGCCAAGGGTCCAAAGTCTACATCAACAACTAAAGACAACATAATACTTGAAACAAAATGTCTTCAATAACAGCAAAGCTCTGGCATACACAGGAGTATACAAGGCAAGCGGGAGACCTAGTTGCTATCCGCGCTGAAACCTAGCAGCTACAAGTTGGGCGACTTCCTCCACAGAACACTTCGCCACACTCGACAGCTCTGCGCTGTGGCTCTGCACCACAGGTTCCACGGAGATGTTGGGGTCGCAGCTCCAAAAGCAGGTGAGCACATGCCTTGTCATCATCTGAGCTAGAGCTTTGCATTCGGCCTCCAGATGCTCCCCCACGATGTTTTCCAGCGTCAGGAGCTTCTCTCCAGCTGAGTCCAGGGCAGGGAGCACCTAGCTCACCTCCTGGACCGGCCCTCCGGGGCGCAAGGAGCCGAAGCCAAAGGGTTCCAGAGCCGCCTCTACATGGCCGAGAAAGTCCCAGGCCTTCTCTGCCTCAGCGGCACGAGAAGCCTGAAGATCTTCTACTCCTTTATGGAAGAAGCCAGCTCCCCCGCTGAACTCCTCCTCGCCAGCTCCTGTTCCCGAGCAGCTAGCCCCTGCTCTAGAGCAACCAGGGCCTGCTCCCTGCTGGCTAGCCGTGCAGCCCGCTCCTCTAGGTCAGACCCCCTGTATGCAGCGGAGACCTCCCGTCCATGGACGCCCTGAAGCCGCTCCTCCAAACGCATCTGCTCCGCCTCAAAGGCAGCCAGACGGTCGGAGAGCTCCCTCTCCCTCGCATCCGCCGCCTCCTCCTGACGAACGAGTGTCTCTTGGAGCTCCGTCAGGGCTGTGAGACGTGCATCGGCGGAGGGCCGCGACATTCCTTTGGAGGGCCGCGACAGCTGCCTCTATCTCCTCCAGCACCTCCTCCCGAGCCTCGAGCCGCTCCTCCCGAGCCCGAGCTTTCTCCCTGGCGGACTGGACCCGCGCCTTCAGCAGGTTGTCCCAGTCCTGGAGGCGCTCCTGCCCGGACCTCAGTTCGGTCCACTCTTTTTCAAGTGCATCCTGCATCTGGTCCAGACTAGAGCGGATGGCCCTTGCGGCTCTGGGGACCAGGACAGCCTTCAGCATCGTCAGGCGAGGTACTGCCTCGACACCCTCTAGATCTTCGCCCGCTGGTGGGGTGGCCACCATGGCAACTTGCGAAGGGAGAGGGGGAGGGCTAGCAGCCCGCCCAGCAGCAGCTGCATTGCTACGAGAGGCGTTCGCGCCCGCCGGTTGGCCGGCCTCGGGGGCCTGGGTGCTGACATCCGGAGCTGCCTCAGGCACAGGCTCAGGCACTACCGCCGGTGTTGGAGCTTCGGCGTATGGGGAGCTCTGGCTCCTGGACTGCTGCGGTGGAGGAGGAACAGGGGTGCTCTGCTGAGGAGCCCGACAAAAAGAAGTACCAAGAATCAACTACGCCATCCAGCGGCTCAATACACAACCCTGCGAGGTCGAGCCATACTTGGAGGCCTCTGGAAGTTCCACTACACAGAGCTTCTTGCGCGGGGGGCTCGAGCCACTCGCCCCTACCGACGACGAGGTCACCTCCACTGGCTTCGGAGCTGGCGAAGCCTCGGGGGTCTTCATCAAGGAATGCACCACATCAGGAGCCTTCCCTGCCGAGGATCTCGACGCCAAAAATGCGCCCAGAGCTGGGGTGGCCCTCGGCGGTTGAGGAGCTGACGACGTTGCTGGGTCCGCCTTGAAGCTCCAGCAGAACTAGACGTCCTTCCCGTGGCCGCCGAGGCTGCTCCAGCAGTGGCAGCTCCAGAGCTGCCCCCAGCTCACGGGAGGCCTGGGAACCCCTCGCCTGGGGGCCGAAGACGAAGCTTCTGTCAGGACGGACCAGCTTCCTCTTCGACGTCTTACCTAGCTCTGGGGCATCATTGGGTGGCGAGTGAGGGCGTGCCGCAGACTCAGGCCTCCCTACCGACTCCCTCCCCTTGCTTGGGAGTGAGTCCGATGCAGGCCCTGCCTGACCACCGGTGCCGTCTGCTCCGGGGATCTCGTTGCCCCGGGAGAGATCCCCAATTTGCCGCACTGCGACATCGATGTCGTCCAGTGTTGGCAGTTCCCTCAGCAGTTTCGACCGCGCTACCGGGTTGAGTAGACGGGCTGGCAGCTCGCCGGCGGGGTGATTGAGTCGTCGATAATTGGGTCACAGGAGAGCTTCTGCAGCATCACCCCAACATCTCCTGATCCGGCAACGACCCTACTCCGCGCTCAAACCGGATCATGTTGCCCTCCCCGGTGTACTGCCAAGTGGCCCGGAGACGCTTCTAGAGAGGAGCGATCCGGCGGGACAGGAAGTCAGACAGGACCATCAGCGAGGTCAGGCCTTCTTCTTTCAAGTACTTGATCTTCTCCAGCACCGGCGTGTAGGCGTCCTGCAGGTCGGAGATCTCATCCCCAACGGCCACCTTGGTCATTGGTGGGCCACTCGGCAGCTCCAGGCGGTTGTATACATTGGTCTGGGCAATCACCCAGTCCTCCCTCGAGTGATCCCACTTCCCGGGAGTGAAGGGTGCAATGTAGGTTGTGGAGTGCATCCCTTTGTGCTGGAACTAATAAGCCCCCAACTGGCTTGTGCTTCTTCCCGAGGCCCTCAAAGAGAAGAACACCGTGAAGAGCCGCATCGGAGGCCGTACGCACACGAACATCTCGCAGAAGTGGACGAAGACGGACACTAGCCCGAGGGTGTGCGACATGAGGTGCTTCAACTGGCGCCCATACACCTCCAGCAGGGTGACAAGGAAGGACGACGCCGAAAGCACGAACCTGGACAACACGTACGAGGTGAAAGTACCACCTCGCCGGGTTGCATGTCGGACAGCGGGACCCTCCCACGGCGGATCTTCCCGTCAAACGTGGCCAACTGCTAGCCGAGCAGGCACCTCCCGATAGTGATGTCGCCATCGCTCCAGAGCCTAGATGAACGGAGGTTGGAAGACATGGTGGCGAGGAAAGGTTGTGAGCGCTGGGGAGCAGAAGCTTCAACGTGCAGGAGGAAAATGAAGATTGCAAAAGGCGGAAGGGAATTATCCTTCTCCGGAAGGATTCCCTTTATACGTTCGCAACCTATAGCACGGCAGTAGGCGCGACATTTGGGTTTCCACCATGTCACGTCACGGGTTACCTGTTGTCAAAGTGTAGCTGTCGACACTTCCCCCGGGCCTGCTCTGGGCAGCCCGCGGAGGTTCTTTTTTGGAGGGGCTAGTCCCCGCTAGTCCCCACGGAGAGCCTAGGTGTAGTTGGATGAAGGAAAGAGATGAACAAGGGTTCTTTTACGTGGTTCGGGCCGCCGAAGCGTAATACCCTATGTCCACGGTGAGCAGAGGTGCTCGTTGTATTGCTTGAGGCTCAGAACCGGAGTTCAGAGCTTGAGGATGAACTGAGTGCTAGCTAAGTGTTGAATGCCAAAGGGGGTGAACCGAACCGAGTTTGAACCAAACCCTTGTAACGTTGCCTACCCGAGCCTTTTATAGTCCAAGGCTCGGGTGACTTACAAAGTGGGCCCCTGGGACCCGATAGGTGGCCCCAGGATGATTTCCTACCAGCTATGTCTTGTCGCTGGCGTCGAGGTCCTCGTCCTGCCGCCCTGCCCATGCTGCAGGCTAGGTGTAGCATGTAGTCGTTGGCGATGGCAGGGGCGGCAGGGTATGTCTTGTCCGGTCGTGTCGCTGCCTTCAATGGTCTGCAGCTTCAGACACTGTACGCCTGTCTTGACTGTGACTAGTCACAACGCCTCCTGACAGGTGTGCGACGTGCCCCTTCGTATTGGGAAGGCGAGGGTATTGAATTCTTTGTACGGTAAAGGCATGGCCTACCTTTACTCTCGCTGCCTACCGCGCCGAGCAAGCTTCTGGCCACATGTCGGGCCCGGAGCTCTCCTCTGAGGAGAGGGGGAGCTCCGTCCCCGCTGGACACTGGAGCCTTCGGAGCTCACCCCCGCGGGGGGGGGGGGGGGGGGGGGGGAGGTCCAGTCTGCTAGGACACGTGGTAGGCGCGGAGCTATCCTCCGAGGGGAGGGGAGCTCCGGCCCCGCAGGACAGGTGGCGCCTTTAGAGCTCGCCTCTGCGGAGGGGGCGAGGTCCTGTAAAGGTCCCAAAAATGTGAATACAAAGAAACATGAGTTTGTACAAATGTTGGAGTCATGTGTATGAAAAAGGGGCTTAGTTGAAAATTTTTCCCACATATGATAACATAGGTGAGATTTATTCTAAACAAACTTAGGGCTACTGCATGGATGGACCTCATGTGGATTAAAACCACAGAAATGAAGAACTCAAGTGCAATGGGAGGGTTTAAAAATAAGAGTTGGAACTAAATGTTAAACTCAAACTTCAAATGAGGGAAGGACACAATGGGAATTCAAAACTGTTGTTTTCAAACTCTTGTTTGCAGCAGCTAACAAAAGAATCAAATTGCATATTTGAATTCCTTAGGTCCAAATTAGTGGGTAGGCAAAGTTTCATTAATTTTTGAAAAGATTTGCTGCCCATTTTTCCAAATGGAGTCAAATGTGCAAAGAATCCAAATAAACATTTGAATTTGCAAGGAATTTATCCAAACTATTCAAATGAGCTCAGTTTCCAACTTTCAAACATTTGGGTTGGATAATTGTCAAACTTTGGAGATATTTTGAGGAAAAGAGGTACTGAATTGTGGGGCCCACATGTCATAGGAATGAGTAGACTTAACCCTTAAGTCTTTTTCTCTGTTCCTCACTCCACCGGGGTTTCACCCGCGGGCGACACCGAGCGACCGCCCCCTTCGCCCAAGGCTCCACCTCCTGCTCCCATTTCGCGCTGGCCTGCTCTTTATCCCGGCACCAGCTGCAGCACGTTGCCGTCTTCATTTTGATCGCGCGCTGGCTGTTCTTCTCACGCGCAAACAGCAACCGGCGCTCACCGCCGCACTCCTTTCTCCCCGATCGCCAGCCCCAACCAAGCCGCGGTTGTGCGCGCCGGCAGTACAGAAAAGCAGCGCCTGCGCCTGCTCTACCACGCCAGTCCCACAACGCCGAAGTTCCTAGCCTGTGGCGCGCGCAATTCGGCAACTGGCGCCAAGAAACCGAGCTCACCGGCGGAAGCCGACTCGGGTCACCGTGGACAGAGAGCTACGGATCTCCTCACCATCCTGCTTCAACACGAAAAAGGTGCGCTATGATCCCTAGTTCATGTATCTGCAAACCGTGTAGCGTTTGATCGACCGAGCTCAAAGAATTTCCAAAATTCCCGAAGAACGGTGCTTGGGGTTAGGGGTCGGTCTAACCCAAAATTCTAGCGGCACAGTCCACCCAAGCTCGAGCGAGCTTGCACGCAGCCCCTATACCTCGCAGCGGTCCTCCTCGAAGAAGAACCGAGCGAAAAGACCTAGGATCGACCGAGTTATAGTTGTTTTTCGTGCCGCCCTGCAGAAATCGCCTCGGGTTGCCGTGGAGCTCTAGGCTGCCGGCCTTTTCACGAGGTTTGGTGCCCATTTCCAACACCCTCAAGCTCCCACGGTACTCTCCGAGCCTTTCCCGACCCTTTTGATGCCGTGTAGGCGACTTCCGAGTTCACCGGAACCCTAAGGGTTGCTGACCCCGGTGCGCAAGGTTTTCCGGCGATCTATGGCCGCTGGCGAGCCTCCCAACGTGTTCAGCAGGTCAGAATATGGAGGGGCGGCGAGCAGGGGGCCAGGAGGTGACCGGTAAGGTCGTTCCGGTGACGCTCGTCGGAGGGCGCCGCCGCGGGTTCTGTTCGGCCGGAGGTAGAAGACGACCCGTGGGTCCCGCCTGTCAGCAACGGTGTTTCAAATCTCTGATCAGCTGTGGCGCGGGGATCTGGTGTGGCAGCGCGGGAAATACCCAGTAGCCCCGTGTGGCTTGCCCCGATGCGTGACACCTGTCCCCTGGACACGCTGACAGTATTTGAACATTTTGGGGAATTTCAGATTTCAGTTCAAAGTTTAAACAGCCACAACTTTGGGTAGGAGAATCCAAAAATTGTGAAACAAATTTTTTTGGATTCCTCTGATAGAGTACTATCCAAATATGAAACCCAATTTGTACGAAACCCTATATTTAATTCTGTAAAATTCTTTAAAGCTTTTTAGCAAAAGAATTTTTGAGGGAGTTTGGTCAATCCAAAAATCCTCAAATTTTGCCAGAATAGTCTGTAGGGTATTATTGAACCCATGTAAAATTTTCAGCTCAATTGGAGTTTATTTGATCAGGGAAATTTAGATTTGAAGATGCTGTGTTCAATTGAATACAGAAACATTTTCAGAAAATTTCCAAAACTTGGAAATTCAGTTCTGGGCAGGTCTTAGCTCCCAAAAATGCTAGGAAAATTCATGCAAACTTTATGAGCTATAATTGAAATTTTAGTTCACTAATTTTTGCATGAACATGGTTGTGATCTCAGAATTAATTTTTCTTTGCTTAATTGCTTAGAAAATTATTCTGAACAAACCACTCAATGAAAAGTGCTAATTTTTGGTCCAGAGAACTTTCTTGTGACAAGGAACTCACATGAAAATTCTCAGATCCATTGGAGCCCTGGATCACCCCTGTTCTTTTTAACCTCTTTAGGTGATCAATATAGAGAGGGGGAAAACCACTTAGCACTTAATCATGTGCTTAGATCCAAACCTAAACTACTAGCACCAGTGTCATTTTAAATTCTTAAACAGAGTTCCAGTTTTTGAAAACTTGTTATTAGGACTTGTAGCAAAGTCTTTACAATTAAACGATATGCATATTCATCACGTGTAGTATCTACGTGGAGGAGTTGAAGTCATCGGAGTAGAAATCAAGGAAGGAGGAAAGAGGTTGATCAAGCACCAAGTGGTCTTCACTAACTGCATATATATATAAGTCACCTGCAAAACAAAGGCAAGCCCTGGTTTGCATCAAATTTACAAGTTTTTATTTGTAGTCACTTCATACGTCTAGCATTTTATTTATTGCATTACGTCTAGATGGTATGAAACTCCAAATGCATGACCCAGAAAACCCTGGAGTTTAATGTAGGATATGTTATCAATTAATTATAACTGCTGATCTCAACAAAAGTGGATTAAAAGAAGCAAACCTCGAGTGGGCAGATTCCTACTCGTGAACAGGGATTTAGGGGGATTAATCGGAAGAGTTGGGAATTGATCCTCATAGTTGGGAATGGAGACCGGGCAGTGGATGGAAGGTCAAGGACGTGGTCCTATGAGCCTAGTCTATGTCTGCGTCGATTAAGGCCCGTTCTCGTGTGCGGGCCGTTGGGCAAGTTTGAGTTGTGTACCAGATGCATACTGGCTATATGGGACCCAGGAAACCGATGTAACATGTTAACCTGGGTGTCGAGGCATACCTCACCGTCTGATGCCGATGCTGAAAGGATAGAGAAGTCTGCTCTACGAGGGTTTGCCGTAGAGAGACTTAATCCCAGTCGGTGGGACCGGTTCGACATTTGGGTGTCGTGTGAAAGGTGACCACGTACGACGTCAGTGACGGTTGCTGTGTGCAACGTCGAGTACGGGCGTACGTGTCGTGTCAGCCGGGTGTTTTTGATTGCAATCACCGTCGCTCGCGGTAGTGAGCATACTTGTTCTCTGCGTCGTGACGTAGTAATAAACTGGGAAAAGTTAATAATGCTTCGTGAGTAATCCTCATAATGGAGATGAGGAATGATCAACACTTTCACTAAATTTATTTTCCACCTTGGGCTAGTAGCGTCGAGGCAAAGCATTTCTTGTTTAATTGTGGAGTCTCGACATTGATGGCGCAAGGTCTGTATGAGTCTAGGGTAGTTCACTAAAGTTACTTTCACCTCGGGCAAGTGACATCGAGATGAAGCGTTTCTTGTTTGATTGTGGAATCTCGATGTAAGTTGCGCGAGGTCTATAAAAGTTGATTAAAACTGGAAGTAAGGACTCTCCTTTAGCTCAAGTTCATCGTTTATGCAAAATGCTATAATCAGCCCTCTATTTCCATCATATAGAGTTTCATGACTAGGGTGACGGGTCAGTCTTGCTGAGCTTCGTGCTCACAGATACTGCATAAGTTGTTTTGCAGGTAATAACTGTACGCTGAGATGTACGGGTACCTGATGAGACTCGGAGCTCTCCGAGGGATGAATTCAGGGTAACCCCTGCCGCTGCTATTATGACAGTGTTGCTAGCGAGAAGGGTCCGCGGGCTGGACACCTTTTCTGTTGCTTAGCGTAGGTATGAGACGTGAATTGTAATAGTCTTCCGCTGTAGTTCATTTTGAGAAGTATGTGTAAAATTTACACTTTGTAAGCTTCCGCCTGATGTATGTAATATGATGCTTTATTATGTGTGCTGTTGGGTGCCGCATCGCACGGCACCACCCAATGCGATTCCCGGGCGAGGTGCCCTGTCCCCGTGAATGATCGGGACGGTGGGTCCTTACAGTCCTTAGGCAGTTTCACCTCGTGCGCGGGGGTACCTGGTATTGAGGATACCGACAGTGGCCCCCGGGCCCATCTCGGGGGAGGTAACGAGCCCGAGGTGGGGCCTTCTTCTTCCCGCGCACCTTCCTGTCTTCAGTACTCCCTCTGTTTGTAGGGTCTTGCCCTCTTCGGAGCTCGGCCCTATGGAAGGGGGAGGTCCGGAATCGGAGTTCACCTCTCATGAGAGGGAGAAGTCTGGCTTCGGAGCTCGCCTCTGAGGAGAGGCAGAGGTCCGGCTTCGGTGTTCACCTTTACAGAGAGGGTGAAGGCCGGCATCAGAGGTGACCCCTACCGAGGGGGTGAGGTCTGGCATCGGAGCTCAGCCTCTAAGAAGAGGGGAGGTCGTGGAGGTCATCAGAGCTCAGGCTAGTGGAGGGCGTGAGGTCCGGCATCGGAGCTCAGCCTCTGAGAAGAGGAGAGGTCCGGGAGGTCATCGGAGCTCAGGCCAGCGGAAGGCGTGAGGTCTGGCATTGGAGCCCAGCCTTTGAGAAGAGGGGAGGTCTGGGAGGTCATCGGAGCTCAGGCCAGCGGAGGGCGTCAGGTCCGGCTTCAAGTCCACCCCTGTGCAGGGGGTGTTGTGCGGCATCGGACCTTAGCCCAGTGTAGGGCGCAAGGTCCGGCTTCGGTGTTCACCCCTGCGGAGGGGGTGATGACCGGCTTCGGAGCTCACCCCTGCGATAGGGGTGTCGTCCGGCATCGGACCTTAGCCCAGTGTAGGGCGCAAGGTCCGGCTTCGGTGTTCACCCCTGCGGAGGGGGTGATGACCGGCTTCGGAGTTCACCCCTGCGATAGGGGCGTCGTCCGGCATCGTACCTTAGCCCAACGTAGGGCGCAAGGTCTAGCTTTGGTGTTCACCCCTGTGGAGGGGGTGATGACCGGCTTCGGAGTTCACCCCTGCGATAGGGGTGTCGTCCGGCATCGGACCTTAACCCAGTGTAGGGCGCATGGTCCGGCTTCGGTGTTCACCCATGCGGAGGGGGTGATGACCAGCTTCAGAGTTCACCCCTGCGATAGGGGTGTCGTCCGGCATTGGACCTTAGCCCAGTGTAGGGCGCAAGGTCCGGCTTTGGTGTTCACCCCTGCGGAGGGGGTGATGACCGGCTTCGGAGTTCACCCCTGCGATAGTTGTGTCGTTCGGCATCGGACCTCAGCCCAGTGTAGGGCGCAAGGTCCGGCTTTGGTGTTCACCCCTGCGGAGGGGGTGATGACCGGCTTTGGAGTTCACCCCTGCGATAGGGGTGTCGTTCGGCATCGGACCTTAGCCCAGTGTAGGGTGCAAGGTCCGGCTCCAGTGTTCACCCCTGCGGAGGGGGTGATGACCAGCTTCGGAGTTCACCCCTGCGATAAGGGTGTCATCCGGCATCGGACCTCAGCCTAGTGTAGGGCGCAAGGTCTAGCTTCGGTGTTCACCCCTGCGGAGGGGGTGATGACCGGCTTCTGAGTTCACCCCTACGATAGGGGTGTCGTCCGGCATCGCACCTTAGCCCAGTGTAGGGCGCAAGGTCCGGCTTCTGTGTTCACCCCTGCGGAGGGGGTGATGACCGGCTTCGAAGTTCACCCCTGCGATAGGTATGTCGTCCGGCATCGGACCTCATCCTAGTGTAGGGTGCAAGGTCCGGCTTTGGTGTTCACCCCTGTGGAGGGGGTGATGACCGGCTTCGGAGTTCACCCCTGCGATAGGGGTGTTATCCGGCATCGGACCTCAGCCCAGTGTAGGGCGCAAGGTCCGGGTTCGGTGTTCAGTGTTCACCCCTACGGAGGGGGTGATGACCGGCTTCGGAGTTCACCCCTGTGATAGGGGTGTCGCCCGGTATCGGACCTTAGCCCAGTGTAGGGCGCAAGATCCGGCTTCGGTGTTCACTCCTGCGGAGGGGGTGATGACAGGCTTCGGAGTTCTCCCCTGTGATAGGGGCGTCATCCGGCATCAGACCTCAGACCAGTGTAGGGCGCAAGGTCCGGCTTCGGCGTTCACCCCTGCGGAGGGGGTGATGACCGGCTCTGCTCAGAGGTCCTCCCTTCGCTATCTCTTAGTCTTATTTGGCTTACTGTCCCGGGCCAGTGTACGGGGCCCAGGGCAATCCGGTTCCCTTGGTCCCGGAGGTCTAGCTCCCGCCGTAGTCAGGCTGTAACCGTCCGGCCCCAAGTACTCAGACCGTAGCACTGGGGAGGCAGAGTGTGCATGCTTTAGGTACAGGACCGGGCAAAGCAAGGCTCCTAGACCTCCCGCTCTGCCGTAGGTCCTTTCCTAGAGGAGACCGACTGACGTCACAGTACCCTGACTGGGGGAGGTCCTGTAGGATCGAAGAGCACGTGAAAAGCTACCAGAGGGGGTGAATGGTAGATTAAAACTTTTCGCAGCGGAAACAACAAAAAACCCTCAGCAAAAAATCAATCGGTTAAACAAACCGTGTGTGCAAGTGTTTTCAAACATGTTCAACCGTGAAAAATCAAGTAGAGAGGTAGAGAATCAAGTCACGGATCTAATGCAACAAGAATCACTTGAAAACACGAAGTAAAACTTGAGATACGATCAAAACATTAAACGAAGGTCAATCTGTTCTACCCGATATAAAACAGATCTGCAACGCTGCAAAGAAACTCGTGTATCATAAAAACTACAGATCCGAAGCTCCTGAAAACTTCGCAGATGATAAATAATTGAGTTGTGAAGACAACCCAAAAAGAATCACGTCAATCGGATCTGTAAAACTCGAGTTATGAACGAAACACCGAAGCAACATCGGTCTGTCCAGAAACTCGGCGAGAAAGACTTGACGATAAACAAATTGGACGAACAAGGCACAAAAGCTCCTCGAAACTATGAACTTTATTCAATAGAAACACAAGAGGAACAGCCCAAAGTTCTCTACACACGAGAGCTCTGGCCTCCCTTGCTTTTATAGCCAGCCCTCAGGCTAAACAATCCAATCTAGGACTCCTACTCCTAATTGGACTCGTATCCTAACTTACCATAACTGCTCAGGACTCTCCTATTCGCAGATAGAAGCAATCGTGAGACTTCCAAACACCTTAGGAACGTCCTAAACGTTCCTAAAACATCGTGCCTAGCACGAAATCCTATCATAACCAACTCAAATCTTCCATATTTGAGCCATATCCGACTCAGCCTCAGCCTGAGTACGCAATCCAGCTGGTTGGACCTTTCTGACCAATTCTTTACGTCCACTTCTCTTCATCACGCCTTGGAACAATGTTGCCACGTCCATGCACTCCTTGCACACGTGCAAACACCTTCCAACGATGTACACGCAACCTTCATATGCACTGCCCTTGATCCAAACATGCTGCGCGACCTCCCGATCAACTCAACCACAGCTCCTCCCGAACTTGGTTGTTGGAACCTCATCTCCTCCCTGAGACTAGTCCAAGGATCCCGTCACCAGCCATGTCTTAAACTCAAGCAACACCTGCACATGAATAAACAACCAATTCTTCCGAGCACAAGTCCTCGACTTGACTCACGTTAGTTCGAAAACCACAACACCTTACATGAGCACGTCACATAAGCATGTTGCAAACCATATCAAATGATAACAGCCATAACCACCAAAACACACCAAAAACTTAGCAAATTAATACTAAGCAAACCTTCCCATAAAGCAAGTTTGAAACATTGCGAGTTAAAAGCAAAAACAAGACGCTACAGTTCTACGAGTTGAACTTCACCAGAGCTCCCTAAAAACAAGCTCCAGACCTCACAGAAGCTCTCCGGACCTCGCAGGAGCTCTCCGGACCTTGCGTCGGACCTTGCCAACACTTGGCGGACCTAACAAAGAACTTGTCGGACCTTGCCACAGAAGAATGTTTTGGCAATATTCAAAACTTTGAATGTTAATGCTAACTTTTATCCTAATTGTCAATGTATTCAGCACACATAGGTCTCACAATCTCCCCCTTGATGAATGCATTGGCAACACCAATTAAAATCCGAACATTGGCTTATGAAAAGTTTTGAAAAGCTTTGAAAACTCATTTCTCCCCCTTTATTAATTTCTCCCCATTTTTTAAATCAGAGAAGGAAGAAAGTGTATAACATATGCAAAGTGTAAAAAAAATCTCTCCTTATACATATTTCTCCCCATTTGACAATGTATTCAGCAAGGTTTAAAAGAGAAATTTTTAAATGTTATGAGCATATTATAACATATACATACAAAACAAAGCTCATCCAAGTCATACTATCAGGTTACTTACACTATCACATCAATGAGATACATAAAGTAGTGTAAGCCATGCTAGAGATCAAATGTATTTTTCAGTTTAAGCAAGTCATGATCTCCCTTACTCAACTATTTCAAAACCTGAAAACATGACACTTGTTGCTGCATTTTTATTATTTATAATCATTTAAGGCACAAAGTTGATCATATGATATTTGCAAGAGATTATATGCCGCATCAGCCTTATTCTAACCAACCAAGCCAAGCCTATGTCATTTGACAATCAGAAGCTTAAGGACATGGTTTTAGTCATACACAATTCCTTCCAAGTTCATATCTTAGTGCAATGATAAGAAATCTCAAAAGAAGAAGTGCGATGCATGCATATTCTCTTGATCTTTTCTCAATTTTTTATTTGAAAACTCAACATGTGAGCTGATCACTTGATTAATTTTTTATGATTAAAAGCACTTGTGAGCACGCAACAAGTTCAAAACAGCAAGAAAGTTCGATCATGACCAGATTTAGTGTAAGTAATTATTCCAATTACTAGTCATGGCAAAAACTACAAAATGTATAACATGAGTAATGTAGTAAGAACTTTCAGCCTGTAAAAGGAATCACAAAGTCATATTTGTATGAAATACTATGCTCATATTATTTTAGTTTCAGATTCACACATCGACTTTCAAAGTTTCAAAAACTCCCCCTCAATTTAAGCCATGAGGATTCATAACCCCTATTTCACTACGAATGAAACAAAAACGAGTGAAATCCAAAGGTTTTGTAAAAATATCAGCCAATTGTTGTTCGGTATCGACATGGTGAAGCACAATGTTTCCTTTTTCAACATTATCACGAAGAAAGTGATACCTAATGTCAATGTGCTTAGATCTAGAGTGTTTCGTGGGGTTTTTAGCAATACAAATTGCACTAGTGTTATCACAAAACAGTGGAACACTATCTAAATCAACCCCATAGTCCTTAAGTATTTGAACAATCCAAAGAATTTGTGAGCAAGCGATAGCCGCAGCTACATATTCAGATTCGGCCATGGATTGTGCAACTGAACTTTGTTTTCTAGAGGACCAAGCAACAAGTGAATTACCAAGAAAATGACAAGCACCCGAAGTACTTTTCCTATCAATCCTACAACTCCCAAAATCAGCATCCGAAAAAGCTTTCAAAGAAACGGTTGAGGAAGAAGGAAGAAAAATGTCAAATTCTTGAGTTCCATGTAGGTACCTGAGAATCCTTTTGATGGCTTGGTGATGTGAAGCACGTGGAGAAGCTTGAAAACGTGCACAAAGACATACGCTGAATTGTATGTCCGGTCTTGACGCCGTGAGATACAAAAGTGATCCAATCATACTTCTGTATTGTTTTTATCGACCGGGTCACCATCTTCGTCAAGTTCAAGTGTTGTTGCTGTTCCCATTGGTGTCCGAAGAGGCTTGCATTTGTCCATGTTGAAGCGCTTAAGAAGGTCCTTTGTATACTTAGTTTGATGCACAAAAGTTCCTTCTTTTGTTTGCTTGATTTGCAGCCCCAAAAAGTATGTGAGTTCTCCCATCATACTCATCTCAAATTCTAAACTCATCATAGCTGAAAACTTGGACACGAGATCATGAGAAGCACAACCAAAGATAATATCATCCACATACACTTGAACGAATAATGAGTCATTGCCATGCTTAAGTACAAAAAGAGTTTTATCAACCTTGCCCATGGTAAACCCCTTTTCAAGTAACAATGTGTTTTAACCTATCATACCATGCTCTAGGGGCTTGTTTTAGACCGTACAAGGCTTTGGACAGTTTGTAAACATGATTAGGAAAATTTGGATTTTCAAAACCCGGTGGTTGCTTAACATAAACCTCCTCCTCTATGTAGCCATTAAGAAAAGCACTTTTAACATCCATTTGATATAACTTGAAACTTTTAGATGCAGCAAATGCTAATAAAATTCTTATAGCTTCTAATCTAGCAACAGGAGCAAATGTTTCATCAAAATCTAGACCTTCAATTTGAGTGAAACCTTGAGCAACCAACCTAGCTTTATTCCTAACCACAACCCCATCCTCACTTTGCTTATTTTTAAGTACCCATTTAGTTCCAATTAATGTGTGACCTTAAGGTGAAGGTACAAGTTTCCAAACATTATTTCTTTCAAAATTTTCTAACTCTTCTTGCATGGCATTAATCCAAGATTCATTAGTGAGTGCGTGTGATATATCCTTGGGTTCAAAAGAAGCAACAAAAACAGAATGAGCAAGAGAGTTTGGATCGCAAAACCTGGACCGAGTGACTCGTTCATGCAAGCTTCCAATGATTTGTTGTGGAGGATAACTTTTGAGTACTCGGAGGGGAGTAGACACTTCACAAGCACCTTCTTCTTCATGTTCGGACCTTTGATTAGGAGAGCTTGTTGATTGAGGAAGGTCCGAACCAGCAGTAGTGACTGTTGGTGCTGGTTGTGGTGCAAAATCAGCAGCTTGATCGTTATTTACTTCCAAGTTTTCGGGCAGCAGCACCACTTCTTCATCTTCTTCAATAAAAATACTCTCCCCCTGCGGATATGGATCTGGACCTGCAATATCGGAGCTAGTACTTGGGCTAGCTTCATCAAAAGAAACCTCGCAAGTCTCCACAATTTTGTTAGTGTCAAGTAAAAGCACACGGTAGCCTCTAGTATGAGATGGATAACCAAGAAACATGCCATCAACAGATCTAGCTTCAAATTTATCAAGATTACCATGTTTGTTAACAAAGCATTTGCAACCAAAAACCCTAAAGTGTGTAACACTAGGCCTATGTCCAAACCGGAGCTCATATGGGGTTTTTCCAAGCTTAGCACGCAAGAAAACACGATTTGAGACATAACAAGCGGTTGCAATTGCATCAGCCTAAAATTTCCTAGGAGTTTGATATTCATCAAGCATAGTCCTAGCCATCTCAACTAAGGTCCTGTTCTTTCTTTCTACGACACCATTTTGTTGTGGTACATAGGGTGAAGAGTATTGATGATCTATTCCATTTTCAGCACAAAAGTGATCAAAGAATTGGTTTTTAAATTCAGTTCCGTTATCACTTCTAATTGCTTTTAATGATCCTGGGTGATCAATAGATAATCTAAGAAATAAAGTTCTAAAATGACTAAAAGCTTCATTCTTAGATGCCATAAAATAAACCTAAGAATATCTGGAATAATCATCAACAATCACAAGCACATACCATTTACCTCCGAAGGATTGAACACGTGCCGGACCTACTGTGTCAAGATGTAAAAGTTGTCCCGGTTCAGCTGTCATGGTCATTGTGAGAGGAGCATGTGAACCTGCAACAAACTTAGCATGTCTACAAGAAGAGCACACAATATCATTGTCCTTTTTAAGCTTCGGCAGCCCACGTATGCGATCGAGAGCACTAACACGAGTGAGATGATCAAAGCCTATGTAACCAAGTCTACGATGCCAAAAATATAGATCCTTTGTATCATTAGCAACTAGACACCGATGCTTAGAAGTTGACAAATCAAAATCAGCTTTAAAAACTCTTTCAAACCTAGACATGTTAAACAAAAGCTCACCTTTTGAATCTACAACCTTGCAGCAATTTTTAGCAAAGCTAACCTCTAGATTTTCATATAGCAATTGTGAAACCGAAAGCAAGTTGTATTTTCAAATGTAGAGATTGTTTACTCTAACCGAACCTTTAGCAATTATGGGAGTAGAAGAGTTATCGGCGAAAGTAACATTTTCTACACGTGACACAAAAGAGAGAGAGGAGAACCATTCTTTGTTACCGGGCATGTGGCGTGAGCAACCTGAATCCACAATCCAAATGTTCTCCTTCCTCAAACGTGAAACCTACACAGCAGCACAATACGTCGATGACTCAATACTGGGGTTAGTTAACAGACTTTTAGGAATCCAGTACTGAGTCACACGACGTCCAGCAGGAATAACACGCGAAAGCTGAGAAGGTACAGCAGGTTTATGAGCCAAACATCGAAAATTTTTGTTCCCAACTACTGACTTAGAAAATGTGTTATATGTAGTACAAAAAACAGTAGGTCCGGGAGCAAGTTTTTGACTCATTACAGCAGGTTGCAAGCTCCGAACATTCGGTCTAGCAGATTTTGCTTGGTTGTTATGTGATCTAGCAAGTATTCTTTGTTTCTTATCGTGTTTAGCTAGTCTATAATAAAAATCCATGACATGACCATCTCTACCACAGCAGGTACAATGAAAAATAATCTTATTATCATGTCTAGATGAGCAAGCAACACGTTTATTAGAACCCGAATGGGACAGTACTCCTGCAAGATTTGAAAATCACCTCTTTTTGTCTAGGAGCTGTTTGAATCAAACCGCTTCCTAATGGCTTTACAACTTTAGGTGGGTGTGCCTTAGCATGAGCATGAGAATTAAAACCTAAACCAGTTTTATCATTACAAGACTTGGAAGAATTCAGCAGCAAGTTTAGGTTCTTATTTGCATTAGAAAACCGATCTAGTGTCCTATGCATGTCATCAAGTTTATTGGACAGATCAAAGCAGTTTTCACATGAAGTTTTTCCTTTTAGTTTGCAATTTGAACAATATTTAACTTCATGCACACGTAAAGCATTGTTCAAAATAGAAATCTCATTCATAGCATCATTTAGTTTCTTATTCAGATCATCACATGAAGAACAATGCAAATCAATTGTAGAACAACAAGCATCTTTCAAATTTTTATCATTAAGTGCAGCAAGCTCTTTGTTCTTTTCAATTTCAAGTTCAAGTTTATCAAGTGTAGATGCGTGTGCACTTCTTAAAGAGGATAATTGTTCATAAATCAAATCACATGAGGAACAAGAATCATCACTAGGAATCAAAGTTTTTAAACGATTAATTTCAGATTCTAGTGATCCAATTTTAACAGCATTGTTCCTAAATTTTTTATCCTTTTTCTTTAATATAACAGTGGCACGAGAAATAGCATCACACATTTCTTCGCAAGTGGGACATACCTCTTCATCGTCGCTGTTGTGTTCTGCCTCCTCGGAGCTTGAACTTGACTTGCTCGCCATGCAGCACATATTTGCCATAGCTTCTTCATCTTCATCACTACCGGTGTCCACATCACTTGAGCCGAAATCTTGAAGTGCAGAGATCATACTATGCACTATGTTGCGCATTGATAAATCTTTCTTCTTCTTATTCTTTGCAAACGATTTCTTCGGCCTTGCTTTCTTTTCTTCACGTGAAGTCGGACCTGAAAGGTTAGGGCACTCCGTACGAAAATGTCTTGTCTTACCACATTCAAAACATCGTTGAGGTCCGGAGCTTCCTCTCCTTCTAGTTCTCACATTTTGCAATGCTTTTGAGAACCGAGTAGAGATGAGTGCAAGCTCCTCCTCTGGAAACTCTTCAATCTGTTCAAGGATTAGAGAGGACAGCAAAGAGAGTGCATCACTAGATGATGATTGACTAGAACTAGACATGTCACGTTGCGAAACAAATGCAATAGACTTGTTGGGGTTTTTACGTGAGATGATGTCAATTTCATGAGTTTTCAATTTAGAATAAAGCACGTCTAAAGTAAGAGAACTCATGACAGTAGATTCATGAATAGATGTAACTTTCATCTCCCAAATTGACATATCTAATGCTCCTAACAATTGTCTAGCATTTTCAGCATCTGAAAAGTTAACATTGACACTACGCAAGTTGCTGAGAATTTTATTAAAGCGAGCAAAAAGGTCGTCAATTGACTCACCGGGTTGCATCTCAAAACGCATGTATTCTTTCTTGAACATATCTTGCCTTACCTCCTTGATCATATTGGATCCTTCATGGTAGTCACAAAGAGCTTTCCAAACATCATATGCAGATCGGAGGTGTGCAATACGGTCGAAGTCGCTTTGAGTCAATTCTTGGATGATCAAGTTGCGAGCCTTGTTGTTGTTGTCAACATCTCTCATGTTCGCAGCCGTAACTTGATTGTTGGGTGGTACATCAAAGTTCTAGTAGACCTTTTCCCATATGGCGAAGCCTTGCGCCTGTATGTAGGCCTCCATCCGCGCCTTCCAAACCAGAAAATCGATGCCATTGAACACACAAGGTTTTGCGGAGTACTTCTCCATGATGGTTAGTCAAAACACGTGCAAATCACAAAGATTAGAGCACCTTGGCTCTGATACCAATTGTAGGATCGAAGAGTACGTGAAAAGCTACCAGAGGGGGATGAATGGTAGATTAAACTATTCGCAGCGGAAACAACAAAAACCCCTCAGCAAAAAATCAATCGGTTAAAGAAACCGTGTGTGCAAGTGTTTTCAAACGTGTTCAACCATGAAAAATCAAGTAGAGAGGTAGATAATCAAGTCACGGATCTAATGCAACAAGAATCACTTGAAAACACGAAGTAAAACTTGAGATACGATCAAAACATTAAACGAAGATCAATCTGTTCTACCCGATATAAAACAGATCTGCAACGCTGCAAAGAAACTCGTGTATCTCAAAAACTACAGATCCGAAGCTCGTGAAAATTTCACATATGATAGATAATTGAGTTTTGAAGACAACCCAAAAAGAATCACGTCAATCGGATCTGTAAAACTCGAGTTATGAACAAAACACCGAAGCAACGTCGGTCTGTCCAGAAACTCGGCGAGAAAGACTTGACGAAACAAATCGGACGAACAAGGCACAAAAGCTCCTCGAAACTATGAACTTTATTCAATAGAAATACAAGAGGAACAGCCCAAAGTTCTCTACACACGAGAGCTCTGGCCTCCCTTGCTTTTATAGCCATCCCTCAGGCTAAATAATCCAATCTAGGACTCCTACTCCTAATTGGACTCGTATCCTAACTTACCATAACTGCTCAGGGCTCTCCTATTCGCAGATAGAAGCAATCGTGAGACTTCCAAACACCTTAGGAACGTCCTAAACATTCCTAAAACAACTCAACTTCGTGCCTAGCACGAAATCCTATCATAACCAACTCAAATCTTCCATATTTGAGCCATATCCGACTCAACCTCAGCCTGAGTACGCAATCCAGCCGGTTGGACCTTTCCGACCAATTCTTTACGTACACTTCTCTTCATCATGCCTTGGAACAATGTTGCCACGTCCATGCACTCCTTGCACACGTGCAAACACCTTCCAACGACGTACACGCAACCTTCATATGCACTGCCCTTGATCCAAACATGCTGCGCGACCTCCCGATCAACTCAACCACAGCTCCTCCCGAACTTGGTTGTCGGAACCTCATCTCCTCCCTGAGACTAGTCCAAGGATCCCGTCACCAGCCATGTCTTGAACTCAAGCAACACCTGCACATGAATAAACAACCAATTCTTCCGAGCACAAGTCCTCGACTTGACTCACGTTAGTTCGAAAACCACAACACCTTACATGAGCACGTCACATAAGCATGTTGAAAACCATATCAAATGATAACAGCCATAACCACCAAAACACACCAAAAACTTAGCAAAATAATACTAAGCAAACCTTCCCATAAAGCAAGTTTGAAACATTGCGAGTTAAAAGCAAAAACAAGACGCTGCAGTTCTACGAGTTGAACTTCACGGGAGCTCCCTAAAAACAAGCTCCGGACCTCAC
This sequence comes from Neostapfia colusana, assembly GCA_030760725.1. Lineage (NCBI taxonomy): Eukaryota > Viridiplantae > Streptophyta > Magnoliopsida > Poales > Poaceae > Neostapfia > Neostapfia colusana. Next base: position 61,952,110 of record JASWHV010000016.1, on the reverse strand, counting down.
AGAAGCTCTCCGTACCTTGCGGGAGCTCTCCGGACCTTGCGTCGGACCTTGCCAACACTTGGCGGACCTAACAAAGAACTTGTCGGACCTTGCCACAGAAGAATGTTTTGGCAATATTCAAAACTTTGAATGTTAATGCTAACTTTTATCCTAATTGCCAATGTATTCAGCACACATAGGTCTCACAGGTCCGAGAAGCCCTCGTGCCATCGGCAGGTACCCTAAGCACGACCGCACTCAGCAAGATAGCAAATGTCGACTAGGCATGAGAGCAGCGAAGGAGAGCCGAGTGTACGGAGGGCGTACACTATCTAGAGCTTAGGGAGGTGATCATATAAATTAATGCGTAATTTAAATGAACACATAAGTAAGTGTAGTAGGACTTACAGAGGTAGGGCCGGAGCGCCTGCCTCGTGCTCCCATGCATGGACCGGCGGTGGTAGTGCTGGAGCTCCTGCCGAGGTCGTGCGATCCGGAGCGTTGCTTGCCATCTTGCCTCATCGACGAGGTAGATGTCCTCACGCAGAGCGGTTCATGCGTGGCTTCATCGTACGCTTGGACACGGGGGGACCCCCATGGCAATCTCGGGGGGAAGCATGGCTTCGGCCCCGCATACCATGTAGAAGGGTAATTCCCGTGACTCGACCCTGGGATGTCCGGCTGGCCCCCGACATAGAGGAGCCGGTATCCCCCGACGGATCTGGGTGCAGCGTCTGCACCGGTTGTGTGGGCCTGCTCGGCGTGGACCTCGCACGCCTTGCATCTCCTAACCGGCTTGACGGCGTCCACATGGCTCTCGGTCGGTAGGAGCCATGCCGGATGGCTTAACCGACCAGCGTGTGGGAAGATGAGCTTCCCAGCACTCGCCTCCATGGATTACTGTGAGCGGGTCGCAGCCTTCCTCCTGGGTTATGCACCGCAATAGGATGTCGTGGCGCCACCCTAGTAAAGATACTAGCACGTAGCACATAGCCATCCGCACAATCCGTTCAGCAGATGCACGTTCATCAGGAAGGATGTTGTCTTTCAAAAAGTCCTGGGCCTCCGTGGTCCATGCATCGGGGCTACTTGAGCTACTGGATCTTGGGCACTGGGTAGCACGGAGTCCCCAAGGCGCATACGATCCTTTGGCTGGCACCATGGCTGCATGGCCACCGGGACCGCCAGCTTTGAGGTGCTGGTCTCGCCCCCTTCGCCCGGTCAGCACTCCGGGCTGTGAGTCACGGCAACGTCCCTTCGAAGGCTCCTTGGAGCTCTGGGGCTCCGGTGGAGGTCTTCCTTGACAGGTTGTTGGCGGCGGTGTCGTCGGCACGCGGTACATTGCACAGGTCCAAGGTACCCAAACCGCTCCCCTCTGGTGGCCAACTTCTCGAGCACCTTCTTGTCCCTCACACCCTGTCAGAATGCGACCACCACTGATGCGTCCGGGATGTGGGAGATGGTGTTGCGTACTTGGGAGAACCGCTGGATGGAGCGCAGTGATTCTCCCGGTTGTTGTTGCACGGCATGGAGGTCTAGCTCCATGCCAGGACGCACGTAGGAGCTGCTGAAGTTCGCCGTGAACTGTTTGCATAGCTCCACCGAGGAGGTTATGGTACCCTGTGGCAGGTTCATGAACCACGACCGCGTCGGGCCGGTCAAGGCGACGGGGAAGTAGTTGGCCATGACAGATTCATCCCCTCCTGCCGCTAGGATGGCAGTAGAGTAGACCTGCAGGAACTCTGCCAGGTTGATGCTTCCATCGTACTTCTCCGGCAGGTGTGGCCGGAACTTGCGTGGCCACTTCGCGAAGTGAATGTGTGGGGCAAAAGCCGCACACCTCGCTCCTGTTGTTGCAGGTGTTGGTGCCGCGAACGCTTGGTCCGCTGTTGGCACGGTGTACCCTGGCATGGGCAAAGGTGCGCCATAAACCGGGGGCGCCATTTGCAGGGCATATGCTACGTGGCGTATGCCTGGGGCAGAGATCGCGCGGCGAACGTCTGCAGCCCAGGTAGGGTCGAGGCGGTCGACATGCTGTCGACGACCTCATGGTTGTGACGTCTTTCTCGCTGTCGCTTGATGGTCACGCGGGCATCTTCGCCAGGTGACGTCGTTCCAGCTTCGACCTCAGGTCCACGGATGGGAACCTGGTGGAGTGGGAGTCTGCCGTCGTCCCGTCAACCGTTGGTGTGCGCGACAGTGACACATCCGGTTGACTGGGGCGTCGTCCCTGCCGTAGCTGAGGGTCTACGGCGGCGACAACGAGATGGTCGACGTCGCGAATCCACTGCTGGGTCGCCGCCTGAGGCGCGTCCCCAACAGGTGGACTGCGTAGAAGTGCTCGTGTTGCAGCTAGTGCGCTCCCATGGGAGACACTCGGCGCTGCAGCAGATCTTGGGCTTGTTGGAGTCCATGTCGCCGGAGTCGGCTGCTGGCTTCCAGCTTGCACCGACACACTTCGTCCTGAGTGTGTTGAGACGTAGGCATCGCTGGTCACTGTTCGCCGGGAACGTGGGCGAGGAGAGCTTGCCACTGAAGGAAGCTTCATCATCTTCATCGGCGTAAGCTCGTCGCGAGAGGGAAAATCCCCCTACCTGGCGCGCCAAATGTCGAAGTGTAGCTGTCGACACTTCCCCCGGGCCTGCTCTGGGCAGCCCGCGGAGGTTCTTTTTCGGAGGGGCTAGTCCCCATGGAGAGCCTAAGCATAGTTGGACGAAGGAAAGAGATGAACACAAGGGTTTTTTTACGTGGTTTGGGCCGCCGGAGCGTAATACCCTACGTCCACGGTGAGCAGAGGTGCTTGTTGTATTGCTTGAGGCTCAGAACCGGAGTTCTGAGCTTGAGGATGAACTGAGTGCTAGCTAAGTGTTGAATGCCAAAGGGGGTGAACCGAACCGAGTTTGAACCGACCCTTTGCAACGTTGCCTACCCGAGCTCTTTATAGTTCAGGGCTCGGGCGGCTTACAAAGGGGTCCCGAGACCCGACAGGTGGTCCCGGGGAGATTGTCTGCCATCTACCATATCTCGCAGTAATACCGGTAGTTGTGACTGGCGAGGGTTTCTGAGTCTCCTCCCTGTCGCCCTGCCCACGCCGCAAGCTAGGCGTAGTGGTTGATGATGGCAGGGGCGGCAGGGGATGTCTTATCGCTGTGTTTATTGGTGTACAACCTCTGTCATTGTGTGCCTGTCTTTACATCTTGGGAAGGCGCATCCTGTCTTGACCGTGCCTGGCCACAGTGGCGCCTGGCAGACGTGCGTCGCGTCTCCGCGTCTTGGGAAGGCGCGAGCCTTGAATGTCTTGTACGATAAGGGCATGGTGCGCTTTTACTCTTGCTGCCTACCGCACCGGGTGGGCAGCGCTGCTTCGCCGGCCACGTGGCGGGTCCGGAGCTCTCCTCTGAGGAGATGGAGGTCCGGCCCCGTAGGACACGTGGAGCCTTCGGAGCTCTCCCTGCGAGGGGGGGGAGGTCCGGCTCTGCTGGCCACATGGCGGTCCCGAAGCCCTCCTCTGAGGAGAGGGAGTTCCGGCCCGGCTGGACACGTGGAGCCTTCGGTGCTCTCCCCGCGGAGGGGGGAGGTCCGGCTCTGCCTGCCACATGGCGGGCCCGGAGCTCTCCTCTGAGGAGAGGGAGGTCCGACCCCGCATGACACGTGGAGCCTTCGGACCTCTCCCTGCGGAGAAGGGAGGTCCGGCTCTGCCGGCCACGTGGCAGGCCCGGAGCTCTCCTCTGAGGAAAGGGAGGTCCGGCCCCGCAGGACACGTGGGGCCTTCGGAGCTTGCCCCTGTGGAGGGGGCAAAGTCCTTAGACGGTTCCCCAGTGCACATGGCTAAAATATAAGCACTGGTAGAAGGGGATCTCTACCGGCGTGGCGCCAACCACGTCCTATTGCGGTGCATTACCCAGGAAGAAGGCTACGACTTGCTCGCTGAGATCCATAGAGGCGAATGTGGGAGTCATGCTTCATCACGCATGCTCGTCGGTAAAGCATTCCGGCATGGCTTCTACATGCCGACAGCACTCCAGGATGTCGCCGAGCTGGTCAAGAGATGCAAGGCGTGCCAGTTCCATGCCAAGCAGATCCACACACCGGCTTAGGCGCTGCAGATGATCCCGCCCTCATGGCCGTTCACGGTATGGGGGTTGGACATCCTGGGGCCATTCCCCAAAGCCGTCGGGGGATTCCGGTACCTCTTTGTCGCCATCGACAAGTTCACCAAGTGGCTGGAAGCTAAACCTGTCATCACCATCAACAAGCAATCCACAGTCAAGTTGTTCAAGTCGATCGTCTGCAGGTTCGGGGTCCCGAACAGAATCATCACCGACAACGGGACCCAGTTCACCAGTGCAGCGTTCCAAGACTACTGCGAAGACCTTGGCATCCAGATGTGTTGTGCCTTCGTTGCTCATCCAAAAAGAAACAGGCAAGTCGAGAGGGCCAACGCTGAAATCCTTCGGGGCCTCAAGACTCGCACCTATGCCAACTTGAAGAAGAATGGCGCCAAGTGGGTGGATGAGCTTCCGAGCACACTGTGGGCTAACCGGACATCCCAGAGCTGGGCCACCGGGGAGACACCCTTCTTCATGGTGTACGGGGCCAAATCCGTGCTTCCCCAGAGATCACCATGGGGTCTCCCCGTGTCCGAGCTTATGACGAAGCCACGCAGGATCAGCTCCGGCATGAAGACATTGACCTCGTCGACGAGGCTTGATTACAGGCAACGCTCCGCAACGCTCGGTACCGGCAGGCGCTCCGACGCTACCACCAAAGAATTGTGCGTGTCCGGGAGCTCCAAGAAGGCGACCTGGTGCTGCGGCGCATACTTTCTCGCGAAGGGACCAACAAACTCTCCCCCAGCTGAGAAGGTCCCTTCCGAGTCACGAAAGTTTGCCGCTCCGGGTGCATACGCCTTTCCACCGAGGATGGGGACCCACTCCGAACCCTTGGAACATAGAACACCTCCATAAGTTCTATCCCTAGAGCATTGGTAGCACAGGTCTTTTTCTTTCTGTAATAAATCCTATAGAGTCCAGGAACAGCGCTCGGAGCAACTAAGTCCCACGGGACGGTCCAGGACTACGTCCATCTTGGCCTGGTTCCGACCCTAAGCGCATAGAATCTTGCTTCCCTTCTTAATGGGGCAGGTCGTTGCTTCCATGTTTAGTCTGCCTTCCTCCTATGGGCATTTATATGGAAAGAATCCTATTCTACCACGCTCTTACTTATGTGTTCATTTAAATTACACATTAATTTTTATGATCACACTTTCATATCAAACACAGTGTATGCTCACCGTACACTTAGCTCTCTCTCTTCCCACTCTCATCCCTAGTCGGCATTTGCTATCCTACCAAAGACGGTCGCGCTTGAGGTACCTGCCGATGGCCAGGGGGCCTCTCGGGCCTCCCCCAGTCAGGTGCTACGATGCCAGTTGGCCACCTCGAGGAAAAACCTACGCTGTGCATGGGGGGTCCAGGGTGCGTAGCCTGCTTTGCCTGGTTCTGACCCAAAGCGTGTGCACCCTGCCCTTCGAAGGTCCAGGGGAGTACAACCTGCTTTGCCTGGTTCCGTACCGAAAGTCTGTGCACTCTGCCTCCCCAGCGTGATGGTCCAGTACTAGGGGCCGGACGGTCGTACCCTGACCTCGGAGGGAGCCGGACCCTGGCGCCGGGCGCACTGAATTGCCCAAGCCCCGTATACTGGACCAGGACTATAAGCCAAATAAGACTATGAGATAAGGAAGGGAGAGCCCCCGAGGAGAATTACGGTTCCTCTACTTGTGTGCAGGACCTCCTGCCCTTAGCTCCCCCGCAGGAATATGGTAGGTATGCCCAAACAATTGACCACACCTACCAGGGGGCCACTACAGGGACCGCACAAGGAAGGACCGGAGCTCCCAACTACTCCAACAGCAAGACCGGAGGAGCCGGACCTTGCCCCCTCCGCAGGGGCGGGTTCCGAAGGCCACACGTGTCTGGCGGGGACGGAGCCCCCCTCTCCTCAGAGGAGAGCTCTAGGCCCCCCACGTGGCCGACAGAGCCGGACCTCGCCCCCTCCGCAGGGGTGAGCTCCGAAGGCTCCACGTGTCCTGCAGGGCCGGACCTCCCTCTCCTCAGACGAGACCTCTAGGCCCGCCACATGGCCAGTAGAGCCGGATCTCCCCCCCCCCCCCCCCCCCCCCCCCCCCCCCGCGGGAGAGCTCCAAAGGCTCCACATGTCCCGCGGGGCCGGACCTCCCCCTCCTCAGGGAAGAGCTCCGGGCCTGCCACGTGGCCAGCAGAGCCAGACCTCCCCCCATCCACACGGGGCGAGCTCCGGAGACCCCTTGGGTCCTTAAGTCAGTAAGGACCTAAGGAAGGTGTCTGTGCAAAGCTTCAAGATCGGTGGAGACCTCCCAAAGCCCTTGCAGAGCTAAGGGCTCGGGCAGGCCAAGCCAAGAAAAAGAAGCTAAGAGCACAAGATACACAAATGCAAAAGTCCATTCACCAAGGGCTCCAAGAGCTGGACTACAAACTCAACAAAAACAAAAGTACAAGGTACAAAGCCCTACGGCTACAAGGGCGGACGCCTAGGAGTCCCCGGACTCCTGCTGGAATCTAGACGCGATGAGAGCGGCGACGTCCCCGACTCCGGCCCTGGCGGCTTCCTCCCGCTCCACGACGGGGCCCTGCCTCATCGGCTCCAGAGAGAGGGAGGGATCCTAGCTCTGGAAGAATGACAACACGTGCATGGTGACCTCCTTCGCCAAGCTCCGCCCCTCCACCTCAAGCTCGTTGGCAATCACAGCCTCGAGCTTATCCAGCTTGGCGCCGATGGACTCAAGTGTCGGAATCGCCTCGGCCACCTCTTGCGCCGGAGCCTCCGTCCTCACGGGGCTAAAGCCGAGGGGTACCAGGACGATCCCCGCCAAACCGTAGGCCGCGAAGAATACGATCTCCCCGGCCTCCAGACATAGGGGGAGAGATCCCCGCCGGAGGCAGCGCCGCTGCTCCTCCGAGTGCCAGCCTAGCAGCTTACGCACCGGCCCGAGGTCTTTCGTCCGGGCAAGGCGCGGCGGAGGCAAGTTGGAGGCCATCGATGGCGGAGGCGCAAGGATTGGTAGATAAAGGCGCAAGAGCTTGAAGAGACAAAGAGGGCTCTGGCGCAGGGAAGTTTGCAAAGGGAAGCCTACGATGCAGATGAGATCCCCTTTTAAACTTCCCAGAAGCGATTCAAAACGCTTCGTATGCGCCGCTCGGAGTAGACGCCCCAAGTCCAAGTCCAGGTATCAATGACAAGTGGACCCAGGCCGTCCAGCAGAAGTGGTGGACCAAGAAGTCAGTCCCCCATGCATACGAACCGGCGGGACACTTTGGCAGTTCCCGATGAGGCGCTGCGACGTGAAGTAGTGGTAGCCTTCGGAACCACCGCAGTAAAAGCAGCCATCAAGCAGGGCTCGCGCCCCCACGACCCCATGACCGTTGGTGCTCCGACAACGATCAAAGGGGGTCTTTGGGAAGGTGCGCGGGATAGAAGAGATGGGGGCCCCACCTCGGGCTCGTTATCTCCCCCGAGATGGGCCCGGGGGCCACTGTCGGTACCCTCAATATGGGGTACCCCCGCACACAGGGGAAAACCGTCTAAGGACTTTGCCCCCTCCGCAGGGGCAAGCTTTGAAGGCCCCATGTGTCCTGTGGGGCCGTACCTCCCTCTCCTCAGAGGAGAGCTCCGGGCCCGCCACGTGGCCGGCAGAGCCGGACCTCCCTTCTTCGCAAGGAGAGCCCCGAAGGCTCCACGTGTCATGCGGGGTCGGACCTCCCTCTCCTCAGAGGAGAGCTCCGGGCCCGCCACGTGGCCAGTAGAGCCGGACCTCCCCCTTCGCAGGGAGAGCACCGAAGGCTCAACGTGTCCAGCAGGGCCGGACCTCCCTCTCGTCAGAAGAGGACTCCGGGACCGCCACGTGGCCAGCAGAGCCGGACCTTCCCCAACCCCTCCCCCCCCCCCCCCCCCCCCGCAGGGAGAGCTCCGAAGGCTCCACGTGTCCTGCGGGGTCGGACCTCCCTCTCCTTAGACGAGAGCTCCGGGCCCGCCACATGGCCGGCGAAGCAGCGCTGCCCACCCGGCGCGGTAGGCAGAAAGAGTAAAGGCGCAACATGCCCTTATCGTACAAGACATTCAAGGCTCGCGCCTTCCCAAGACGCGGAGACGCGGCGCACGTATGCCAGGCACCACTGTGGCCACTCACGGTCAAGACAGGACGCACCTTCCCAAGACGTGAAGACAGGCACGTAATGACAAAGGTTGTACACCAATAAACACAACGATAAGACATCCCCTGCCGCCCGTGCCATCATAAACCACTAAGCCTAGCTTGCAGCGTGGGCAGGGCGACAGGGCAGAGACTCAGAAACCCTCGCCAGTCACAACTACCGGTATTACTGCGAGATATGGTAGATGGTAGGCAATCTCCCCGGGACCACCTGTCGGGTCCCGGGACCCCCTTTGTAAGCCGCCCGAGCCCTGAACTATAAAGAGCTCGAGTAGGCAACATTGCAAAGGGTCGGTTCGAACTCGGTTTGGTTCACCCTATTTGGCATTCAACACTTAGCTAGCACTCAGTTCATCCTCAAGCTCAGAACTCCGGTTCTGAGCCTCAAGCAATACAACGAGCACCTCTGCTCATCGTGGACGTAGGGTATTACGCTCCGGCGGCCTGAACCACGTAAAAAACCCTTGTGTTCATCTCTTTCCTTTGTCCAACTATGCTTAGGCTCTCCGTGGGGACTAGCCCTCCAAAAAAGAACCTCTACGGGCTGCCTAGAGCAGGCCCGGGGGAAGTGTCGACAACTACACTTCGACACTTGCCTCCCCCGATGATGAGTAGGACCCAGGTCCACCCATCACACACCGGGGGCCAGGTGGGTAACTTTTCGGGAACATCCGGCGGATCCCGGGAGAAGCAGTGTGGTGGAACTGCAGCGGTCGACCCAAAGGCTGCAACAGTAACTGCCACGGGGCAACTTCTCGAGCACGTCGCCACGACCCGCCAGTTAATAGCCATCACGTGTCCACTGCACCGACGACGTGTTGCTGCTTTGCCTGGCGAGTGCGCCCACTACGCCAAGGATGTGCAGTCTTTTCATCTCCCAGGTAAAATTACTCGCCCACTATGTGAGGATCTCGCCCCCACATCAGTTCCCAAAGTACAGGATCAAACCACCTTGGGAGATAGATGGGGCCCCACCTACGGGCTCGATGCCTCCCCCAAGATGGGCCCGGGGGCCACTGTCGGTACCCTATAGACCGGGTACCCCCGCGTAGTGGATAAAAAGACAGTCTGGGTCCCGCCTCCCCGCTGAGGCAGGCCCCAGCATAAGCCACGTACCCTAGAAACCATGGTCAGCCCTAGGGCTGACACGTGCGCATGAGCACCGTATCTGACACGTGCCCTGGGCTCCAGCACGAGCCTCCCCGCTGAGGTGAGGTCTGAAGCTAACACGTGTCCCCTAGCTCCGAGCCGCTTCCCCGCTGAGTACAGCTCCGGTGCAGACACGTGACCTGGGCTCCGACCCGAGCCTCCCCCCTCAGGTGAGGTCCGGGGATGACACGTGTCCCCTGGCTCTGAGCCACCTCCCCGTCGAGGGCAACTCTGGTGCAGACACGTGCCCTGGGCTCCGTCCGAGCCTCCCTATCGAGGTAAGGTCCAGGGATGACACGTGTCCCCTTGCTCCGAGCTGCCTCCCCACTGAGGACAGCTCCTGTACAGACACATACCCTGGGCTCCGGTCCGAGCCCCCCCCCCCTCCCCCCCGCTGAGGTGAGGTCTGGAGATGCCACGTGGCCCATGAGACCAAGCTCATCGATAAGAGCTCTAGAGCTGCCACGTGCCCCATGATCCGTCATGGGCCGCGAGTCGACGAAGTCAAGAAGAAAGTGCGTTGTCAAGCTTCGAACTCAAGGCTCGCGCCTTCCCCAGTAGCATGGCGCACTTCACATGCCTCCGACCCTTGCTCGTTAGCCATTAACGTGACAAGATAGGACGACAAGGCGTGACAGCAGTACAGTGCTGCCCAACGGCACGAAGCCGCCCAAGCAGGGCGAGAAGACGCGGCGACAAGACGGTGTCTTCATCATAACTTGACACGCGGTCAGGGGTGCTCAGCGCGCCGAACGGCGGGACTTAACTCTTCCGCCGGCCACTCTACTTAGAGGACGAAGCCCTAGATTGTGTATAGGGTTTACTTAGCTCTGGGGCCACATGTCGGGCCCCAGGCCCCATTGTAACCACCTCGGCCTTGAACTATAAAAGGATCGGGGTGACCACCCGGCAAGGGGTTCCGTGATTTCGCATCTCAGATCACACAACGCACACACACGCGCTCAAGCAATAGAACAAGCACTCCCGTGGACGTAGGGTATTACGCTCCGGCGGCCCAAACCACGTAAATATCGGTGTCCATCAGCTCTCTCGAGCCCAGGTCGCGTAGGGCGCCAAGCCCCTTCCGGAAAAAAAGAACCTCGCGGGTTGCTTCTGAGCAGGCTGGGAGGAGTGTCACAGCTCGCACTCCGACGGCTAGGATGTTTCTCTTTAAATCTGAATCTAAACTCTACAAGAGTTGAGTGAAATGACCTTCTGTTTTCGGCCAATTAAAAATTACACTATCCATTTACAGATACATATCGTGCCAGCGACGCTCATGCTGCCTTTACGCTTGCAACGTATGCAAGTGCTGGAAAGCTAAGTTTTATCTTGGATCTTACCTTCTTCACATGTTTTTCTCATGTGTCCTATCGCAACATATTGTGTTAGTGGCCGATAGGTAAGAAAAAATTGTAAGAATGTCTTTGTGCATATCCTAAAACCAGTGTCGGTGTCGCGTGCTTGCAACGTCTCATTGCGCCAAAAGAAATGGATGTTTCATGCGTGATTCGGCGCAATAAAGTATTGTTGGCACAAACTTTTCTTCTCTAGAAACTTTTGTGCCTGCCAAATAGCAAAGATTTTAGTTTATATCACCCTTTCGCATAAGTTTTTACATGAATATTTTGTTGGCACATAAGAATGAGAATGCTCTTGATTGCTAGGATCCTTCTAGTTAAATCTAAATCTAAACTCTATGAGCGCTGAGTGAAATGACCTTCTGTTTTCGGCCAATTAAAAATTAGACTCTATTTATTGATGCATATCGTGCCAGCAACGCTCATGCTGCCTTTACGCTTGTAACATATGCATGTGCTGGAAAGCTAAGTTTCATCTTGGATCTTACCTTCTTCACATGTTTTTCACATGTGTCCTATCGCAACATTTTGTCTTAGTGGCCAACGGGTAAGAAAAAATTGTAAGAATGTCTTCATGCATATCCTAAAACCAGTACGTGCTTGCAACATCTCGTATGCATGTGCTGGAAAGCTATGTTTCGTCTTGGATATTACCTTCTTCACATGTTTTTCTCATGTGTCCAGTCGCAACATATTGTTTTAGTGGCCGACAGGTAAGAAAAAAAAATTATAAGAATGTCTTCATGCATATCCTAAAGGAAAAAGTCCATTTTACTACCCCCAATTATGCTCTTTGTCCATATAACCCCCCGTACTAATATTTGGTTCACTTTCCCCCCGTGATTTGCTAAACCAGTTTATATTACACCTTTGTTAGTAACCCTAATCTGGATTTGCTCAAGTGTACAGTGGTTTTGCTGATTAGGCGCCATGTAGGATGCCACGTTATAATTGAACCTCTCTGGCATCATTGAGGAAAAAAATCGTTAGAGTCGGGGAGGCAGATCAATATTAAAGTCTTCACTCCGGCGGCGGCAGCGACATGCCTCCTGACGGTGATGGTCGTAAGAACTCACTTGCCCTCCCAATGTCCTACTCATCTTCCCGTGAACTATACTGGACTCCATTATTAGCAAGGATTAACACATCTGTTGGCATGTCGCGCAGAAAACAGGGTGCCTCTGTAAAGACTATCACCGAAGATCGTAGGTCTCAGATCGGATCAGCTCGCCTGCTGCGTCCTAGTGCGTGGCCGCTCGTGTTGTTGCCCTCCAAAGTGAAATCTAATGGGAAGCATATCCAATGGATTCATTCCTTTGATAATCAAACAAAAGATATTTCTTTACAGTAAACAAGGTACTAGCACTGAGGTCAATTTTCAAGAACTGATTATTTCTAATTTTGATTGTTGGTTTATTCAAAAAATCTTGTAGGAGCTGCAACAAGAAAAAATAGTAAAATTAATTTAGGTTATCTCAGACAACAAGATTATGTGTCACATCACAACATAATACAGAAAACTTTTTGTAGTCAAGTATGAGTATAAAACCAAAACGAAAGTAGACAAAAGACTTGCAATGTATATAGATCGATGATTAAAAAATCAACTGGGAGCCACCAGCCATGCGAGCGGCACAGGTCAGCAATCATCAATCATTTACAAATCAACACTGAAGTAGACAAATTACTTCACATACGAGCGCGAGCCGGCATGCAGGTCAGCAGCAAAGTGGCTTGCTTCTCAGGACGAGCAGCAAGAAGCCGAGTAACAAGAAGATGAGCAGCAGAAGCCAGAACCCAGTGCAACAACACGAGCGGCCACGCACTAGGACGCAGCAGGCGAGCTGATCCGATCTGGGACCTGCGATCCTCGGCGATAATCTTCACAGCGGCGCCCTGTTTCCTGCGCGACATGCCAACAGATGTGTTACGATCCTTGCTAATAATGGAGTCCAGTATAGTTCACGGGAAGATGAGTAGGGCATGGGAGGGCAAGTGAGTTCTTACGACTATCACCGTCAGGAGGCACGTCGCTGCCGCCGCCGGCGTGAAGACTACAATATTGATTTTTCTCCTGACTCTAACGATTTTTTTCCTCAACAATGCCAGAGAGGTTCAATTATACTGACGATCTACATGAAATTTTTCTACAACGTGGCATCCTACATGGCGCCTAATCAGCAAAACCACCGTACACGTGAGCAAATCCGGATTAGGGTTACTAAGAAAGGTGCAATGTGAACTGGTTTACCAAATCACGGGGCAAAGTGAACCAAATATTAGTACGGGGGGTTATATGGATAAAGGGCATAATTGAGGGTAGTAAAATGGACTTTTTCCTATCCTAAAACCAGTGTTGGTGCCACCTACGTGCTTGCGACGTCTCTTGCGCTGAAAGTAATTAATGTTTCATGCGTGATTCAGCAGTATTTGCTGGCACACAGCCTTTTCTCTAGACACTTTTGTGACTGCCAAATAGCAAAATTTTAATTTATATCACCCCTTCGCATAACTTTTACATGAACATTTTTTGGCACATAAGAATGAGAAAACTCTAGCATGCTAGGATGTTTCTAGTTAGATTTGAATCTAAACTCTACGAGCGTTGAGTGAAATGACATTCTCTTTTAAGCTAACTAAAAATTAGACTTTCAATTTACTGACGCATGTTGTGCCAGCAACGCTCATGCTACATTTGTGTTTGCTGGAAAGCTAAGCTTCATCTTGTATCTTACCTTCTTCACATGTTTTTCTCTTGTGTACCGCCGCAATTTGTTGTGTTAGTGGCTTGCAAAAAAGATAAAAACAGAAAGAATGTTTTCATGCATATCATAAAAACCGACAGTGGTGCTGCCTTTGCGCTTGCAAAATCTCCTCGTGCTGAAAAAAGGGATATTTTCAGTGTGATTGGACGCAATAAAGGACCGGTTGGCACACACTACAGGAAACCGATCAATTTACGACGGTTTTTTATTATTTACGACGGTTTCTAACCGTTTCCGTTAATTAGTCATAAATAACATTAATTACGATGGTCACCATCATAACTAAATTACTTACGACGGCCGTTCTGATCCATCGTAAATAAGGGACGTCACCCATGGTCGTGCCACGTGGCGGGCTGGGCACCTAACTTACGACAGCTTGGACCACAGGCCGTCATAAGTTAAGTAGGTTAACTTACGACGGCCTTGTATACCTGGCCGTCATAAATAAGGTTTTTAATTTTTTCTAAAAAAAACATAAAACAGCTAGCCTAGCACAATGGACAGCTCACAGAACAACTATTCATATAGACAATAAGATATCCCATCAAATAACCATTCATAATATAAAATGATGATGAGTTAAATACAACCCCTTCCACTCGCTCCTCCACTCATTCCGGGGCCGAAGAATCCATCTTGTGCCCTCCTTTTGGTGCTGGTAGCTGTGGCGGTGGAGTTTGAACCTCCGTTGCCGGTCCCTACAATGCAAATAAATAGTTGGAGTGAGTTTGAGCTTCCAACCCACTGATTCTTTATCCCCCCCTCTCAGCCCCCCTCTCTCTACCACTCCCTCTCTCTATCTCACCCCCCCTCTCTACCACTCTGTCTCTCCCTCCCTCTCCCCCACACTTTCACTCTCTCTCCCTCCCCGCACTCTCACTTTCTCCCTCACCTTCTCTCTACCACTCCCTCTCTCTCTCACCCCCTCTCTCTACCACTCTGTCTCTCTCTCTCCCAACCTCTCCCCCTCACTCTCACTCTCTCTCCCTCTCCCTCCCCCACACTATCACTTTCTCCCTCACCCTCTCCTCCCTCTCTCTACACTACAAGAATCCCGCAAATTACCACGACCGCTGGTATTTATGACGGCTAACCCTACAGCTGTCGTACATAATGTAATTTATGATGGCCAGGTTCGACCGTCATAAGTAAAAGCTTGTTTACGACGTCCTAATCTAGGCCATCATAAATAGAACCTTATTTATGATGGTCCTGGTCTAACCGTTGTAAATAGGCAGTATATACCCGCGGGCCCGAGGTCGGCACGGGCATTCATGCCCGTGCCTACCCCGAACGCGCCGCCGCCGCACCAAGCGTCGCCGTCCCCGCCGCCCCAGCTTACCGCCCCGGCGCCTCCCCTGCCCTCCCCTGACCCCGGTGCTCCTCCCCGACCCCGACGGACCTGGCACCCTCCCTCGAACTCCGGCAGCCCCCGGTGCTCCTCCCGGACCTCGGCATCCCGCTGCCCCGCCCCCCAGCCCCGAGATCCAGCGGCATCGAGCACGTCGCATCCATCGAGAAAGTTAGCGCCTTTAATTTTGGTGATAATTAGATTTAGTTTAGTTAATTTAGTTATTAGTTATTATTGTTTTATTTATGTAAATTGTTTGTGTTAGTTTTGGATTGAATTTACTTTGGTTATAATTTGTTTAATTCAGTTGTAAATTGTTTGTGTTAGTTTTAGATTGAATTTATTTAATTGTAAGTTTAGTTTATGAATTTTGTTTAATTCAGTTCTAACTTGTTTGTATTAGTTTAGATTGAATTTAGTTTAGTTGTAAATTGGTTAGTTTATGAATTTTGTTTAAATTAGTTGTAATTTATCTAGTTTTAGATTGAATTTATCTTCTCTCCCGTCCACCCGCACATCCGCCACCACAGCCGCCCCTGCCTCGTCGCCGGCCGCCCCGCCGCGTCATCGGGTGCCGCGCCGCCACCCAACCACCCCCAGCCTCCTCCACGCCAAGGCCAGCCTCTCTGGGTTTAGGCTACACACACCCTGCCCCAGCCCGCCGCCAGCCCTCCACTGACCCACCGCCTATTTGGTTGTTTTGATTATTTAGTTGAATATTGTGTATAAAATTGAGTGTTTATTATACGCTCTCATGATGGTTAGCTATATATATATATACCGTCGTGAGAGCATGTGTAAAATATGTTATTTACAATGGCTTCGGACAGGTTGCCGCGTCACCCTCTCCATCGTGACGGTGGTGGGGGTCGGAAGGCCCCGAACCTCCAAGCTTCGAGCACCCAAGGACGCGGAGAGACGCTCGACGAGAGCCGTCGGTCCGGGATCGGCGCCCAACTGACCTCCCTCCAACGCTCAACCGCTCATCCGCCGTGATCAGT
This sequence comes from Neostapfia colusana, assembly GCA_030760725.1. Lineage (NCBI taxonomy): Eukaryota > Viridiplantae > Streptophyta > Magnoliopsida > Poales > Poaceae > Neostapfia > Neostapfia colusana. The sequence goes on along the minus strand of JASWHV010000016.1, from coordinate 61,936,253 downwards.
CGCAGAAGGGTAAGGATCTCCCTACAACCTGTGTCCGGTGCCCGAGCCCCCGAAAGGCCAGCAAACTTTGGCTTTGTCCTTCTCCCTTTGTTCTTGAGACTCCGGACATGCCAAAGGATTAGGTCGGATGGACGCAGACCCCACCTCTCTCTCTTTCGTTCTTTCCTCGCTCTCTCTCTCTCTCTCGTAAATGACTCAAAAATGAATGACTAACGTAAACCTTTAGAATATGTATCACCCATTTTGAATCGGCTCGTCTCACATGCGTTACGCATGTGAGGCGGGTAGGTTCAGAATTGTCTATTTTTGGACAACCTGGGAGTAACCGAGGGAGCGTGCCTATGACGAGACGCAGGTCTAAATCCGAATGAGAGTTCGACAGCATAACCCCAACTAAAGCAGTTGTTTATTTCAAAAAGAACAGTCACACACATGATATGGCACAAAGAAGGTGTACGTCATAACAATGGAGTCATGACGCACCCGTCCGATGCTGAGGCATGGAAGAAGCTGGACCGCTCCGATCCAGACTTTGCCAGTCGGAAGAGATTTTGACAAACCTTATTTACGACGGCCAGCTATACAGGGCCGTCGTAAGTTAACCAGAATAACTTACGACGGCTAGAGGCCAGCCGTCGTAAGTTAGTACCCAGCCCTCCACGTGGCACGGCCACAAGCAACGGCTCTTTTTTTAAGACGGCTGGGAACTGCTGTTGTAAGTTATTTACGACGGTGACCTTCATAGTTAACGTTACTTACGACCAATTTACGGAAACGGCTAGAAATCATCGTAAATAAGAGAAAACCGTCATAAATAACTTATTTATGATAGTTTCCTCTTATTTACGATGATTTTTTGCCGTTGTAAATTGGTCAGTTTCCTGTAGTGCTACCATTATTTCTCACCCTCACTCCCTCCCTCTCCCTCACTCTCACCCTCACTATCCCCCGTCCACCACACTAAGTTTTTCTTAGATTAGAAAATAGCAAATAAAGAACACATTATCTGGATATCTGAAATCCATGTGCTGGGAGCACCTGTGATGAGGTCAACTCTGATGGCTGCCACGTAGGGATCGGGATCTGTTGCCAACTCTGTCCAGCTAAGCCCTGTAATTGCAAAATATTAAAACATAGATACTAATGGAATGATGTTAATTTAAAATAAATTATGTTGAATTACTTACCTCAACCGCCGTCTGCATCTAATCCATGTAGTTTGCCATATAGGCGGCATGTTGCTCCTATGCGGCCCGGGCTATATCCCGCTCTCTCTAGAGCTCCTCTCTCTCCCTCTCCCTCTACCTCTGGAGCTCCTCTCTCTCTCCGGATCTCATCTCCCTCCCCATGGAGCTCCTCTATCTCGCTCTGCAAGAGACGACAACTTATCTGGCCAACTGTCACACCCGGTTTTTTCCGAAGAACAACCAAGTGAATATCACATGTATGCCAGGATCATTTTCTCATACATGTGATGACAAATAGTGAAGCATCATTTATTACAAGCCAGGTGTCGAATATAAATAAGTCTTACATCACAAATGTCTCAATGAACACTAATGCTTCATCACAAGTAAATAAACTAGCAGCGGAATATTATTCTTTAGGGCTCCATCACAGGTGTTGCCCGGGGTCTTCATGAACCTAAAAACCTTCCTCGGGTCCAAAGTCTTGGTCATTATACACCACCTCATTATCTTGACCTGAGCAGCAATATAAACCAACAAATATGCAAGGTTGAGTACCAATGGTACTCAGCAAGTGTGGGAAAATTATATCATGCATGGCTAGAACAAGGAGAGGTTGAACTCATGGTTAAAGCACTACGCAATTAATACCTATCACCTTAGCTTATTAAGCACCTACATTACTACACAGGTGAAATGGTTCAAATCTCCCATCCCATCATCATAAACCAATAACCATAATCATCATTTCCAATGTTAAGCTCCCTGCTTAACTTCCAAAACCATCAATCCTCTAATCATGAATAAGTCCAGGCCGCTCTTAACCGTGAGCACGGCTGTCAAGACAGTTTTGACTCTGCAGAGTTTGTACCACTGTACCCACAAGTAGTGATTTCATCCCCCGTTGCCGGGTGGACTAAAAGAACCTCCATTATGCCAGTGGCTACGAACCACATTCACACTTCCCAGGTGTGTGGCCAAGAGATCACTACGAAGCCTTTACAAAGGGATTCCCGACGAGCGTGGGCCCACTGAGGTTTCACCCCTAACAGCATACAAGAGGCTCCAACCCCGCTGCAGTGGCCCCCTCTTGAGCCTTGCGGTTCATATGGTAGTCCAGCTGACACCCCACTCCACGCACCATCCAACACACCCATACTACGCCGGGGATACACCTAATTAATTGGCCAAGCTGCCCCATCTCAGCATGTGGTTGGCACTGTAAAGCCGGGTTACATGCTCCATGAACCGGTCCTTAGGATCCAGGCAAGTACTAAACACAAACCCAAGTCTCGTGCACCCAGCACACAACCAAAACATCCAACTTGCCTTGATCCCTACCTCTACATAACTCACAATATCTCATTCAAGAGTATGGTAATATAAACTGATGATTTCATGTCCCAAACATCCCATTCTAAGCATGGCTAAGCATATGCATGGACATGAATAACATGACAAAATAAATCCCAACCCAAGCTACAAGGAAACAAGGTAATGCAACTCTAGGGAAACTTCCTAGCATGGGTTTCATATTTCATTTGACAATGCAAATAATTCTATCTACACATCCTAGCATAGGATCAAAGTGGTCAAGGACACTTGCCTCCTTCTTGCTGCTCTTGAAATGGGTAGTCCTGATCTTGGAAACTGATAGCTTGCTCTTGAACAGGTTCTACTTCATACCATCACACATAGCAAAAGAAAAACAACAATCATAAGACATAGTTCACACTTCTACTTCATACAAACCACACATTCACATTTATGAAAGTTTCTTTACCATTTTATGTGTTGTGGATACTCTATGTGTGTTGATTTGGGGCTTGCATACACTTTTATTTACATGTGTATGATTCCTACTTTGGTGTTCATATTTATACTCACATATTATATATATATATATATATATATATATACATGTATATATGTGTGTTTCAGTTTTAAATAAATTCCTTATATATTAAACTACCAAGTATGTATGAAAAGTATTTTTCTTCTCCATATGTGCCTTCATAATTTCTATCAACCCTAAACTGAATTCTTTGTGTTTTAGAAACTCCATTTATCCTTTACTAGTTTCTATATTTTCAGATTTATATTCTTATGCATAATTGTGCATTTTATTATTAAATTATTAATACACACTACCTAAACAGATTAGGTTCTGGTCCTAAATAATTTTAAGATCATATTTTGACCTTGGCTTCTGATGTATACTATTTCATAATTATTTTCCCTATTTTTCTTTAACTATTCTTTACTTAAAAATGTGTCCCTATACTATTAAATGTGAATAATAGATGAAACAGATTTATTTCAGCCCAAAAATATATTTTTATCTCACTCCAAAGTTTTCTAAGTACTGAGAAAGTTTTTAATAATTTTGACAATTATGTTTGTCCCCCTTTTTAATATTTAAACACTAGTTACATATTCAATTTTCTAAATTAAATACTAAACAGGGCTAAAATAATGAATTCACCCCATTACAGGGTCTATAATATTATTTTCATAATTTCCAGGGGTCTAGCTACACTTTTCAGAGGTGTTTTTCTTAATTTCTATTAAGTCTAGGGGCTAAAACTGATTTTTAAATGAATTTACATGATTTTCTGGAGTTCCAGGGGCTAGATCTGAAGTTTCCGGGGCTAGCTCTCAATTCCAGAGAACCCCAGGGGGTAGCACGTAAGAATTCCTGTCTTTATAACGCGGGGCTGACGTGGACCGTCTGATTTTAAACCGACGGCTGAGATTATAACATCGAACCGGTACGCGGGGTTTTAAAGTCTACCGTGCGATTTAAAATAAACGGCGCACAAGCGGCCACGTCGCTCTGATCGAGCGCGGGCGGCGCTGCCGGCGGCGCACGGCGGCGGGAAGCGGCGATCTCGCCGGAAACTTTCGGATCCTCGAGAATTCTACCTAGAACTGTGATCTTATGGCCTAGATCGGTAGAGGGGAGGTCAGGGATCTCACCTCGGGGGTTTTCTCGAGCTCGGGGGTCCTGGAAAGTGCTCGGCGGCGAGGTCCGAGGCAAAACCACGGCGAAGCTCGTCGGAGCTGGATTTGCACCGTAAGTCTTCGGGTTTTCTGCACCTGCAAAGTTTCCCGGAGGCGGTGGATCCAGACCAACGAGTTAGATCAGAGTTTCCGAGCTTAGATCAGCCAGAATTCACCGGCGAAGTCTCGGTGCTCACCGGAGTGAAAATCGGCGATCGCGTGAGAAAAACTGATCGGATCGGTTGTTTTTATAGCCGGGGAAGGGCGGTGGTTCTGTTGTGATCGAGTTAGAGTCCTCAGGGTCCAGAATTCGGCTGCGGGACGCGGTTTCCCGATCGGTTGCGATCGCGCGCGCGGGGAAGAAGTCCGGAGTCGCGGGGTTAGGGATGACAGGCGGGTCCCACCCGTCAGCGAGGGGCAGCGCGGCGCGCGCGGGGGCGGGCTGCGCGGGGGTTTGCTGGGCCGGCTGGGGTTTCGGCCCACTGGCCAGTTTTTTTCCGGTTTTCCTTTTTCTTTTTCCATTTCTTTTCTGTTTTGAGTCTAATTTGAATTCCAGTTTGAATTTGAATTTTTGCAAAACATGCAACACGTCCAAAAATTTCTAAATTCCCCTCTGAACATGGTTTATGGTTCTAAATCAAAATTTGAGTTTTGACTAAAAATTTGGGGTGTTACAGCTCTACCCCCCTTAAAAGAAATCTCGTCCTCGAGATTGGTGTTTCTAAGAAAACAATTCCGGAAATTGTGCCTTAAGCTCATCTTCCCGTTCCCAGGTGGCTTCCTCTTCTGAGTGATGCTTCCACTGCACCTTGCACATCCTGATTCTCTTATTTCTGGTGAGGCGTTCCATTGTCTCCAAAATCTTGTATGGTTGCTCGGCATAAGACAAATCCCCAGCTACATCCACTTCATTCATGGGTAACACCTCCTCAGGCGTCCTCAGACATTTCTTGAGTTGCGACACATGGAACACATCGTGCACGTCCGACAGATGAACCGGCAACTCTAGTTGGTACGCCACTTCGCCTTTTCTTTCCAAAACTTGAAAGGGTCCGATGTATCGAGGTGACAACTTCCCTTTCACCTTGAACCGACGAAGTCCTCTGATAGGGGACACCTTGAGATAAACATAGTCTCCCACGTTGAAAACGAGTTCTCTTCTTCGTACATCAGCATAACTCTTCTGGCGTGTTTGTGCTATCCTCAAGTTGTTGCGAATCTCCCTCACCTTTGCCTCGGCTTCTTGTAGAACTTCTGGACCAAACACTTTACTTTCTCCTGTTTGGTTCCAAAATAGGGGAGTTCTGCACTTCCTTCCATACAAAGCTTCAAACGGTGACATCTTCATACTGGCTTGATAGCTGTTGTTATAGGAAAACTCCGCATACGGTAAGTTCTTGTCCCAACTCCTATTGTTTTTGAGTGCACATGCCCTTAACATATCTTCAAGGATCTGATTGGTTCTCTCCGTCTGTCCGTCAGTTTGGGGATGATAGGCAGAACTGAAATTCAGATGGGTTCCCATGGTTTCATGCAACTTTTGCCAAAACCTCGAGGTGAACTGTGTCCCTCGGTCCGACACTATCTTCTTTGGCACTCCATGGTAACACACAATCCTTGACATGTACAATTCGGCCAATTTGGTTCCGCTGTAGCTTTCCTTCACCGGAATGAAATGAGCTACCTTGGTTAGCCTATCAATAATAACCCATATTGAATCATACCCGGACTGGGTCCTAGGCAATCCCACGACAAAATCCATGCTGATCTCTTCCCACTTCCATTCAGGCACTTTGAGTGGTTGCAGCAATCCCGCGGGTCGTTGATGTTCTGCTTTCACCAACTGACATGTGTCACATAGGGCAACATGTTCCGCGACATCTCGCTTCATGCCATACCACCAATACCTGCTTTTGAGGTCCTGATACATCTTCGTACTCCCAGGATGAATGGAATAGTCGGAATCGTGAGCCTCCTTCAAAATTAATTTACGAATCTCCTTTACTTCTGGCACACAGATCCTTTTCCCGTGCCACACCGTTCCTTGTTCATCCTCTCTAAAACCAGGAGCTTTATTTTCCTTGATGAGCTGTCTGATCTCTTGTATCTTCTCATCATTCTTTTGTCCCTCGCGTATGTCTCGCTCAAGTGTGGAGTCCACTTCCATGGTGATGGCTTCACCACTATTTACTAGACATAGATTGAGCCTTATAACCTCGTCCTTCAATTCTGCAGGCATATCCTTCAAGCTCAACTTATTGACCTGCACTTTCCGACTCAAGGCATTGGCCACGACGTTTGCTTTCCCGGGATGATAGTTGATGCCTACATCAAAGTCATTGATTAGCTCTAACCATCTCCTTTGTCTAAGGTTGAGATCTGGCTGTGTGAATATGTACTTCAAACTCTTATGATCCGTATATATCTCTGTCCTCTTCCCCATCAAATAGTGCCGCCAAATTTTCAACGTGTGTACCACTGCAGCTAGTTCTAAGTCATGTGTAGGATAGTTCTTCTCGTGCTTCCGAAGCTGCCGGGATGCATATGCCACGACATGTCCCTCTTGCATGAGAACACATCCCAACCCGTTTCCAGAGGCATCGCAGTACACCGTGAAATTCTTCTGCATATCTGGCATAACCAACACGGGGGCTGTTGTCAATCTCTTCTTTAGCTCCTGAAAGCTCGTATTGCACTGTGGCGTCTAGGTGAATGTGATTCCCTTTTCCAACAGTTTGGTGAGAGGTCTCGAGATCTTGGAGAATCCCTCAATAAACCGTCGATAGTATCCAGCCAATCCCAAAAAGCTTCGAACTTCCCCGACATTTTCAGGGGTTTTCCATTTCTGGATATCCTCGATTTTGGCGGGATCTACGGAGATTCCTCCCTCCGAGATTATATGTCCTAAAAAGGGGACTCTCTTTAGCCAAAACTCACACTTGCTCAACTTGGCATACAGTTGGTGTTCTCTCAGCCTCTGTAACACCAACCTTAGATGTTTCTCATGTTCTTCTTCATCTTTGGAGAAGACGAGAATATCATCTATGAAAACCACCACAAATTTGTCCAGATATTCCATGAATACCTTGTTCATGAGGTACATGAAATATGCCGGGGCATTGGTTAGCCCGAAAGGCATGACAGTGTATTCATACAGTCCGTACCGAGATACGAAAGCTGTCTTGGGAATATCAGATTGCCTTATCTTGAGTTGGTGGTATCCCGACCTGAGATCAATTTTCGAGAACACGCAAGCTCCCCTCAACTGATCAAACAAGTCTTCAATGCGGGGTAATGGGTACTTGTTCTTGATGGTCACCTCATTCAAGGCACGGTAATCCACGCATAACCTTTGAGTTCCATCTTTCTTAGGCACAAATATTACCGGGGCTCCCCATGGTGAGGAACTAGGGCGAACATACCCCTTTTCCGTCAATTCTCTCAAATGATCCTTGAGCTCTTCTAGCTGCTTGGAGTCCATTCGATAAGGTCTCTTGTATATCGGGGCTGTTCCCGGTACTAGCTCGATTGCGAATTCCACGTCACGGTCGGGAGGCATTCCTGGCAACTCCTCCGGAAAAACATCTGGATATTCCCTGATAGTCCTGATTTCCTCAACTTTCACCTCCACTTGATTTAATTTAATGTCCCTCCTAGGCTCGTGTATCGTTATGAACTTTACTCTTGTGCCACTAGGGTGAGTTAGTTCCACCGTTCTGGTCGAACAATGGATGATTCCTTTATGTTTGGTCAACCAATCCATACCCAAAATAATATCTATCCCTTGTGAATCGATCACTATGAGGTTAGCGGTAAATACTACCCCATTAATGTCTAGGTTCACTTTGGGACACACTTGTCTTGTCCTTATTTCTCCACCTGGAGAGTTTACCGCTAGCATATGGTTCATTTGTGTGGTTGCTAGGTCATGCTTCTTAACAAACCCTTGAGCAATGAACGAGTGGGTAGCACCAGAATCAAACAGCAGAGTTGCAAGGTGTAAATTGGCAGGAAACTTACCAACTACCACGTCGGGTGCCTCTTGTGCTTCCTCCATGGTGACGTGGTTCACCCGTCATCTCACTACATTCTGCTATTGTGGCGGCGCAGGCTTCTTCTTCGGGCATTTATGGGCGTAGTGCCCCACTTCACCACAGTTGAAACATTGCACCCCAACCTTAGATGCTTGACCCTTGTTGTCTTGGGGTGGGTTTTGGGGTCCTTGCACTGCTGGTCGAGGTGGATATGCAGGGCGAGGCTGCTGCACAAACTGACGTGGCGGCTGTGCAGATGCTGCGGGAGGCCTGTAGTTTGGGTTGTACCCTCTTGGTGCTGAATAGGGTACCGCAGCACGGCTCATCTGCCCCGTAGGTTGCTGCATCATACGTGGGCGGGTGTTGCTCCCTGAGGCTTGATGTGACCACCCGGCCTTCCTCTTATTCTCATTTTCTAGGGCCTTTAGATTCCTTTCTACCACAAATGCTCTCTCCACCATCTTTTGAAAACTTTCATACTCATTGGAGGACATGGCACACTGCATTTCTGCGGTAAGCCCTTCCACGAAACAATCTTGTTTCTGCTCATCAGTCTCTATGTCTCGTGGAGCATAACGGGATAGTTGAGTAAATTTAGTGAGGTATTCCCTCACCGTCATGTTTCCCTGCTGCAGTCCCAGAAACTCTTTCCTCTTGTTTTTGAGTTCACCTCTTGGGATGTAGTGGTTGCGGAAGCTACGCTTGAACTCTTCCCAAGTGATGTTCTCAGGGTCATGATGGGCGGCCACGTAGGCGGTCCACCAATCAGCAGCAGGTCCCTGCAATTGATGAGAGGCAAACAGCACCCTCTCATACCCTTGGCATTGGATTATCCTCATCTTACTTTCAATGGTCTTCAGCCAATCATCGGCCTCCAGAGGTTCAGCAGCACTTGCAAACTTTGGAGGTTGAGTTCCTAGAAACTCACTCAACCTTGGTTGGCGTGGTGCAGCTTGTGGAGGTGGAACTTGATGCAAGTTGGCCACCACTTGAGTCAAGTTCTGGATAACCTGATTTTGATTCTCCAGCATTTGGTGGAGAGGATCAACTTCTTCACGGCGACCACCCCTGTCCTGGCCTTCAGAAAGATGAGGGTTGCATGTCTCATCGTTGTTGTTGGCGGGGTTGGCAGCACGTCCTTTCCCTCTTCCGGCCATCTGGCAGAATCAACAAATGTTAATTTGATACCATTTAGTATCATCTTACTACCTTCATTTGTTGGTACTTTGAGGTGTTGAGGCTTTGTTAAAATTTTACGAGGGTTTATATCTCACATCAAATAAATGCACTATTATTTCCTATGGGTTCACACACCAAAGCAAAACAATCTGAAGACGAGGCTGTGGACAATTGCTCATGGCTTCCACAACTCACGTCACACACCAAGCATTATCACACCATTAACTACGTCACGACTCGACTACTCGACCTCTTGCTAGCTAGGGGAAAGACTCTACACTACTCGTCCTCTTGAGCTGGCTCCTCGGGATCTTCCTCCTCATTTCGGCTACCTTCGGACTCTGCTTTGGGTGGGGAGGCTGCTGGTGGAGAAGTGCAACGACGCCTGATTGCTCGGCGATTCGGGGAGTCAGGAGTCCATGGATCACTCACGGTGACACACAGTTCATTCCCATCTCCTCTTTCTCTCGCCTTTAAGCAAGCTCGCAGCAACGCCTCCGTTTCCTTTAGGGTGTCTCGGACGTCCTGAAGCTCTTGTTGACACTCCTGCAGTCGAGTGCTGAGCATAGCAGCATCCTCCAAGCACAAGTCCATGTGCTCATGGGAAGTCCCTTGCTGCACCGGTGGGTACTTGTACTCCGTGGTACCACTCTCACGTTGGAGGACATACATGTACTCAGTTTTATCCAAGTGGCGACGATAGATGTGACTCTGGCAGGTGATGGCCTCCCAGGTGACATCTCTCTCCGCGTCAACTTGTGTTGCTCGACAAGCTGGAGAATGGTGGATCTTCAGCAGCTGATTCTCGTGTATAATCCTCATCTCCGAACTCCATTCTTCCCTCTTCTCACGGATGGTCCTGGTGGAGTTATAGTGGATGATGAGCTTGCCCGTATTGCCTGCGGCTTCGAGCATACGTCGAAGACGGCGCAACAAGTCTCCTACTGCCAATCCATAGGAAAGGTACGTCACTGGACGACTCTCCTCTCTTTCGGCAAGGGCAACTACGGGAACTCTCCCTCCTGTGGACTTACGAGCGGTGCGAATCATGCGAACCATCTAAAACAAAAGAATTTAAAATTAGGTTAGATAAATTCTCAAACAAAAATCCTATTTTGAATGAAAGTTGGGGTAAGATGAAGGAAATGACTCCTTTAATAACACTTTTCCACCCACACTTTGGAAAATAGTTTTTAAGAAAATAGGGCCCTTAAATACGTCCATTTCTACCTAGGTCCACGTTCCTACGGGCAACCTTGGCTCTGATACCACCTCTGTCACACCCGGTTTTTTCCGAAGAACAACCAAGTGAATATCACATGTATGCCAGGATCATTTTCTCATACATGTGATGACAAATAGTGAAGCATCATTTATTACAAGCCAGGTGTCGAATATAAATAAGTCTTACATCACAAATGTCTCAATGAACACTAATGCTTCATCACAAGTAAATAAACTAGCAGCGGAATATTATTCTTTAGGGCTCCATCACAGGTGTTGCCCGGGGTCTTCATGAACCTAAAAACCTTCCTCGGGTCCAAAGTCTTGGTCATTATACACCACCTCATTATCTTGACCTGAGCAGCAATATAAACCAACAAATATGCAAGGTTGAGTACCAATGGTACTCAGCAAGTGTGGGAAAATTATATCATGCATGGCTAGAACAAGGAGAGGTTGAACTCATGGTTAAAGCACTACGCAATTAATACCTATCACCTTAGCTTATTAAGCACCTACATTACTACACAGGTGAAATGGTCCCAATCTCCCATCCCATCATCATAACCAAATAACCATAACATCATTTCCAATGTTAAGCTCCCCGCTTAACATCCACAACTCCCAAAACCTTCACTCCTCTAATCATGAATAAGTCCAGGCCGCTCTTAACCGTGAGCACGGCTGTCAAGACAGTTTTGACTCTGCAGAGTTTGTACCACTGTACCCACAAGTAGTGATTTCATCCCCCGTTGCCGGGTGGACTAAAAGAACCTCCATTATGCCAGTGGCTACGAACCACATTCACACTTCCCAGGTGTGTGGCCAAGAGATCACTACGAAGCCTTTACAAAGGGATTCCCGACGAGCGTGGGCCCACTGAGGTTTCACCCCTAACAGCATACAAGAGGCTCCAACCCCGCTGCAGTGGCCCCCTCTTGAGCCTTGCGGTTCATATGGTAGTCCAGCTGACACCTACTCCCCGCACCATCCAACACACCCATACTACGCCGGGGATACACCTAATTAATTGGCCAAGCTGCCCCATCTCAGCATGTGGTTGGCACTGTAAAGCCGGGTTACATGCTCCATGAACCGGTCCTTAGGATCCAGGCAAGTACTAAACACAAACCCAAGTCTCGTGCACCCAGCACACAACCAAAACATCCAACTTGCCTTGATCCCTACCTCTACATAACTCACAATATCTCATTCAAGAGTATGGTAATATAAACTGATGATTTCATGTCCCAAACATCCCATTCTAAGCATGGCTAAGCATATGCATGGACATAAATAACATGACAAAATAAATCCCAACCCAAGCTACAAGGAAACAAGGTAATGCAACTCTAGGGAAACTTCCTAGCATGGGTTTCATATTTCATTTGACAATGCAAATAATTCTATCTACACATCCTAGCATAGGATCAAAGTGGTCAAGGACACTTGCCTCCTTCTTGCTGCTCTTGAAATGGGTAGTCCTGATCTTGGAAACTGATAGCTTGCTCTTGAACAGGTTCTACTTCATACCATCACACATAGCAAAAGAAAAACAACAATCATAAGACATAGTTCACACTTCTACTTCATACAAACCACACATTCACATTTATGAAAGTTTCTTTACCATTTTATGTGTTGTGGATACTCTATGTGTGTTGATTTGGGGCTTGCATACACTTTTATTTACATGTGTATGATTCCTACTTTGGTGTTCATATTTATACTCACATATTATATATATATATATATATACATGTATATATGTGTGTTTCAGTTTTAAATAAATTCCTTATATATTAAACTACCAAGTATGTATGAAAAGTATTTTTCTTCTCCATATGTGCCTTCATAATTTCTATCAACCCTAAACTGAATTCTTTGTGTTTTAGAAACTCCATTTATCCTTTACTAGTTTCTATATTTTCAGATTTATATTCTTATGCATAATTGTGCATTTTATTATTAAATTATTAATACACACTACCTAAACAGATTAGGTTCTGGTCCTAAATAATTTTAAGATCATATTTTGACCTTGGCTTCTGATGTATACTATTTCATAATTATTTTCCCTATTTTTCTTTAACTATTCTTTACTTAAAAATGTGTCCCTATACTATTAAATGTGAATAATAGATGAAACAGATTTATTTCAGCCCAAAAATATATTTTTATCTCACTCCAAAGTTTTCTAAGTACTGAGAAAGTTTTTAATAATTTTGACAATTATGTTTGTCCCCCTTTTTAATATTTAAACACTAGTTACATATTCAATTTTCTAAATTAAATACTAAACAGGGCTAAAATAATGAATTCACCCCATTACAGGGTCTATAATATTATTTTCATAATTTCCAGGGGTCTAGCTACACTTTTCAGAGGTGTTTTTCTTAATTTCTATTAAGTCTAGGGGCTAAAACTGATTTTTAAATGAATTTACATGATTTTCTGGAGTTCCAGGGGCTAGATCTGAAGTTTCCGGGGCTAGCTCTCAATTCCAGAGAACCCCAGGGGGTAGCACGTAAGAATTCCTGTCTTTATAACGCGGGGCTGACGTGGACCGTCTGATTTTAAACCGACGGCTGAGATTATAACATCGAACCGGTACGCGGGGTTTTAAAGTCTACCGTGCGATTTAAAATAAACGGCGCACAAGCGGCCACGTCGCTCTGATCGAGCGCGGGCGGCGCTGCCGGCGGCGCACGGCGGCGGGAAGCGGCGATCTCGCCGGAAACTTTCGGATCCTCGAGAATTCTGCCTAGAACTGTGATCTTATGGCCTAGATCGGTAGAGGGGAGGTCAGGGATCTCACCTCGGGGGTTTTCTCGAGCTCGGGGGTCCTGGAAAGTGCTCGGCGGCGAGGTCCGAGGCAAAACCACGGCGAAGCTCGTCGGAGCTGGATTTGCACCGTAAGTCTTCGGGTTTTCTGCACCTGCAAAGTTCCCCGGAGGCGGTGGATCCAGACCAACGAGTTAGATCAGAGTTTCCGAGCTTAGATCGGCCAGAATTCACCGGCGAAGTCTCGGTGCTCACCGGAGTGAAAATCGGCGATCGCGTGAGAAAAACTGATCGGATCGGTTGTTTTTATAGCCGGGGAAGGGCGGTGGTTCTGTTGTGATCGAGTTAGAGTCCTCAGGGTCCAGAATTCGGCTGCGGGACGCGGTTTCCCGATCGGTTGCGATCGCGCGCGCGGGGAAGAAGTCCGGGGTCGCGGGGTTAGGGATGACAGGCGGGTCCCACCCGTCAGCGAGGGGCAGCGCGGCGCGCGCGGGGGCGGGCTGCGCGGGGGTTTGCTGGGCCGGCTGGGGTTTCGGACCACTGGCCAGTTTTTTTCCGGTTTTCCTTTTTCTTTTTCCATTTCTTTTCTGTTTTGAGTCTAATTTGAATTCCAGTTTGAATTTAAATTTTTGCAAAACATGCAACACGTCCAAAAATTTCTAAATTCCCCTCTGAACATGGTTTATGGTTCTAAATCAAAATTTGAGTTTTGACTAAAAATTTGGGGTGTTACACCAACAGAGGAACCCTCGGTCGATGGAGTGACGATCGAACGTTGCGCTACCCTCGAGTCGACAACCCTATCGAATATGGCAAACCTACAAAATAATAAAAGAATAATAATCAAAAGAAGCAGGATTATAAAGAAACGAAGAAAATGACCAACTAACCGTCCATATGCATTCACGCCTCCGCTAGCGTACACGGCTTGAGGGTCGATTGGCGCGTTTTCCAAATCGTACCCTTCCCCATGTATCCTCACGGCCTCTTGCACATACTTTTCCTAAAAGCAGTAAAATTGCGTATTAGTAACAACAATAGTATTAGTAACAATTGAATTGATGAGTTTTGATAACTTACTAGTCGACTGGCTGCGACCTGAGTGCACCCCCTAGGCTAGGATGGGTCCTTATGACCTTGCTTCTAGACTTGAGTGACGGTCCATACCTGGCCGGTTCGCGCTCCTGCATATATGTGTTAGTATGCTAATTATATTATGAAGACATACAAAGAAGGGTTATAACTCTTACCATGCGTTTAGCCAAACGCACATAGCCATTGGGGCCATAGGAGTGCTTCCCGTCGGAACCTCTACATCCACGAGCCCTCCTGTACTTAGCGATGAAAGCATCGCTAGCCCACATCTGGCAGAGAGCTCGGTATGCTTCGGGACGACCCTCTACACGGAAAATACTGACCTGTACATATTTATTATATCATTGACATACTATTTACATAACTAAATATTGAAATAATTGAACACAAACAACTTACATCCACGTACTGCTCCTCCGTCAAGTACGTGTTCGAGGCCCTCCTAAACGGCCACGACTGGTGCTCCTGATGCCGCTTGAGGTACTCGTTCACGGCTTGAATACGAGCGTACGACAATTCTTGTGTTACAAGCTTCCCCGCGTTCCTGTTGAACATGTCTCTAGCATGGTCCAACATGTTGTGGCTCGTGTCCTCTAAACGATACCTCAGCTATAAGAAAACAAATATTAAAGAGATATGCATTAAAAATTTAAGCAAGTTGAAGAATACTAATTTACAAAATGTTATTAAGTATACTTACCATAAAATCCGCCTATACAGCCCCCTAAAGGTTGCTGTGCACCTCGTGAGAGGCATCGTTGTTCTCCATCTGCACGTGTGATAAAGGTGCAGCGGAGAACATCAGGGGTTACGTTGTTCTCGTCCGGATTCAGGCCCGCTTCATGTCATACGCAAGTCCCCTCAGTCACTCCCAGACTGTTCAAAAAGGGACAATTCCGAGCATACCCGGCTCACATGCATAACCCATGTAAGATGGGCCGGTTTGAAATGGGTGATGCATATTCTAAAGGTTTACGTTACTCATTCATTTTGAGTCGTTTACGAGAGAGAGAGAGAGAGAGAGAGAGAGGAAAGAACGAAAGAGAGAAAGAGAGGGGGAAAGAATAGGGGTGATCGTCAATGTGCGGGTCCGCGTCCATGCAACCCAATCCTTCGGCATGTCCGGGGTCTCAAGAACAGCGGGAGAAGGACGAAGCCTAATCTCGCCGGCCTTTCGGGGGCTCGGGCACCGGACACTCGGGTCATTGGGGGGGGGGGTCCTTACCCTTCTATGACGGGTCACGGAGGATGGGCGGTCGAGCGTTGGATGGAGGTCAGTCGGGAGTCGAGCTCGGACTGACGGATCTCATCGAGCGTATCTCAGCGTCCTTGGGTGCTCGAAGCTTGTAGGTCCAGGGCATTCCGGCTCCCCCTCCGTCGCGACGGAGAGGGTGATGCGGCAACCTAGTCAGGAGCTGTTGTAAATAATGTATTTTACACATGCTCTCATGACAGTGTATATATATAGCTAACCGTCATGAGAGCATATAATTGTCACTAAATTTTATACCCAATATTCAACTAAATAATCAAATGAAGCAAATACTTAACAATTGAACTAACGAAATAAGAAATTATCTAATGTAACAACTACTTATCACATAAAATAAAACTAATTAATAAACTAGAGACAATTTTCAACTAAATAATTAACAACTAAATTTACAATTCAATTTACAATCAGGCTTTCAAATCCCAGGCGTCCGACCAGATGCGGCGGCAGCGGGCGGCGGGCGGTGGTGGTGGTGGAGGAGACAGAGGCGGAAGGGTGCGGCGGGGTCTAAAGTGGCGGGCTCGGGGACAGAGTCGGGGCGGGCTTCGGTCGGAGGTGGGCTCCGACTAAGGAGCCCAATCACCACGAACCGTTGGATGAGATACGATGCTCCACATTTCAGATGGGTTATATAAAACTGTAATTTAACCCAAACCCTACTCATTCTCTTCCCCACTTCTGCTCAAAAATGTTGAAATTTTGTTGTTGAAGATCAACAACGGGTTTTGGGGCTGATTCTTAATCCGACGACTCCGAGAGGCCCACGTCGTCCTGGCCGTAACCAAAAGATACGCACGGCGGCAGCGACGACTCTCACCGGAGAAACGCAAGCACACGGAAAAACTTACTAATTCTCAACTTTTTCTACCAAATTCAAAGCAGGAAAACATGAGGAACTCACTTTCTGCGGTTTTTTTATTGAAACAACCCAGAAATGTGTTGGCGATGGTGAAAAGCGCGGTAGAGTTCGGTTCTCACCGGTGTAGCCCTCAATTCACAATTTCTTGTGGCAACATGGTTGGTGATCTTCCCTGTGGCCGTGTGAAGGTGGAGCGTGTGTTAGAAATGAAGGAAGGGGAGTGATTCCAAACAATCAACGATAGAAGGCGGTGTTCTCACCGGAAATGTTGGAGTGTAATCGGTGAAGTAAATTGGAAGCCTCTACGGAGTTTAAATAGGTTGGTTAGGGACACCACTTGGGACGTGACCGATCGCAAGGGTTGCGTGTATTCGGTTGTGGCCGATTGGCTCGCACACGTGGTCACAGGGAGGGGAACGAGCGGTTGGGCGGTGGTGAGGTGTGACAAACTACCCCTTTTAAATAGAATCTCGTCCCGAGATTCTGTAGGTTTAGGTTCTCGAGAGATTGTTTGACTAAAATTGGTTTGATTAAGATGTTTAAGAAAGTTGTAACCAAAATTTAAAGGTTTGGGATAAAGACGGTTAATATCAATCAATTTGTGCCTACGGTGATGGTTAGGTGTTAATCAACTGTTTGGACATGGTGAATTAATAGTCAGTTTAATAAACTAGGATACACACACTACATAGAAAAAAAATGTATAGTATTAGAACTTTGTGAAAATATTTAATGCCTCTGAGCTTGCTTCGTGTTAATCATGGTCCTTCGTCTTCATGTGTGAGATCTTTCTATAACTATTTTTCTTCCTTGTGTTGTTATCGTTGGCGATGTCCTATTGTATCGATTATTTAATTGTGCTTGAAAAGAGTGCTAAAATGGGATAAGATACTCCCTTAAATAAAAAACACTAAATTGCAATACATCAAACAACATATTTTTTCTATTGTTATGACCAAGGCATGAATTTCACTTGCTCATCAAAATGGAACCTAAGCGAGTAATGAATAAGTTTCTTCAAAAGTCTTCTTCCTCTTTGATTTCTTTTCATACGATAATCGAATTTTTTTTGTTGATTGAGTGGAAAAATAACAAAGTTAGAGAACAAAACAAAACATTTTTTGAAGCTAGATGAGGTTGGACTAGAAAAAAAATTATATCAAAAGTAAACAACAAAATTTTTGTAAATAATTTTTATAAAAATAGTATATATTTATTATGTTTGTTTCTCACTAGCCTCGCGTCCTACGGACAAACTTGGCTCTGATACCACTTTGTCATACCCGGTTTTCCATAAAGAATAATCGAGCGTATTCTCACATGTAAGCTAGGATCAGTTGACTCATATACGTGACGACAAGAGTGGAATATCAATATATTATAAGCCAGGGTTAACATGTAACATAATATTACAACATATATCATATAAACTTAATAAAACTACTATAACACTATTTATACAGACAGTGGAAGACTAAAATAGTGTGCTCCGTTCCACAGGCGTTGCCCGGGGGTTTCGCCAACTAAGAATAACTCGTCTGGATCAAAGTCTTCTTTGTTGAAGTTTGTCTTCATTTACACCTGAGCAGCATATAACATCCAACAAAAGCAAGTTTGAGTACCAAATGGTACTCAGCAAGTGTAGCAAAAGATGATATGAACGCCAGTAAAAAGGAAAGGTTGACTCTGTTAAGCACTTTGCATTAATCCTAGTCCTTACCTTTAATTAGCAATCTATACTACTAAGTGATAAATCCCACCATCTTCATTAATAAACTAATAAAGTCAGGTTGCACCACCTAACATCTTTTTCCGATTCATATCCATGTTTCTCTAATCATGGACAAATCCAAGCCGCTCTTGACCATGAGCACGGCTGTCATGACAGTCTGGTTCTCTGCAGAGATTGTACCACTTTACCCACAAGTAGTGATTTTATCCCCTGTTGCTAGGTGGACTAAGAACATCCCTGATATCCATGGTTGCAAGCCATATTACACACTTCCTTTGGTGTGCGATCAGGAAATCACTACATGGCCTTTATAAAGGGTCTACCGGTAAATACGAGCCCGCCGAGGTCTCACCGCTGCATTGCTTGGGAGTAAACCCTCCTCTGCAGAAGCCCCCTCTTGAGCCTTGCAGTTCCCAAGGTAGTCCAAAAAAATGACTACTATTCGCCGCACCATCCAAACACTCATAATATGCCGGTAAACTCCTAATTAATTGGCCAAGTTGCCCCATCTCAGTCTTGTGGTAGCACTGTAAAGTCGGGTTACTATTCTATAAACCGGTCCTTAGAATCTAAGACAGACACTAACACTATCCCGAGTCTCGTGCACGAAGCACCATACCAAAACAACCAGTCTGTCTAGATTCCTATCACTAGACAGACTCTTGTGTCTTTCATATATTCCACAAGACTAGTAACAACTATGTTTTATTCATTTTCTAAGTTCTAAGCATGGCTAAGCACATAAAATGACAATGACATATCCTAACTAAATCCCTCCATGATTTTGCAAGGAATGATAAGGAATAAAACTAGTGAAACTTCCTAAACTGGGTTTCATATTGAAGACATCATGCAAATATTCTAACTAATCATCCTAGAATGGGAGCAAAGTGGCCAAGGAACACTTGCCTTTTCTTGCTGCTCAAAAATTTTGAAATTTTGTTGTTGAAGATTGACAACGGGTTTTGGGGCTGATTCTTAATCCGACGACTCTGAGAGGCCCATGTCGTCTTGGTCGTGACCGAAAGAGATGCACGGTGGCGACGACGACTCTGACCGGAGAAACGCAAGCACATGGAAAAAAATTACTAATTCTCAACTTCTTCTACCAAATTCGAAGCAGGAAAACATGAGGAACTCACTTAGTGCGGTTTCTTTGATCGAAACAACCCAGTAATGTGTTGGCGATGGTGAAAAGCGTGGTGGAGTTCGGTTCTCGTCGGTGTAGTCCGAATTCACAATTTCTTGCGGCAACTTGGTTGGTGATCTTCCCTGTGGCAGTGTGAATGTGTAGCTTGTGTTAGAAACGAAGGAAGTGGAACGATTCCGAAGAATCGACGATGGAAGGCGGCGTTCTCACCGGAAATGTTGGAGTGTGATCGGTGAAGTAAATTGGAAGCCTTTACTGAGTTTAAATAGGTTGGTTGGGGGCAGCACTTGGGACGTGACCGGTCGCAAGGGTTGCGTGTATTCGGTGGTGGCTGATTGGCTCGCGCATGTGGTCACACGGAGGGGCACGAGCAGTTGGGCAGTGGTGGGATGTGACAAACTACCTCCCTTAAATAGAACCTCATCCCGAGATTCGGTAGGTTTAGGTTCTCGGGAGTTTGTTTGACTAAAATTGGTTTGATTAAGATGTTTAAAAAAGTTGTAACCAAGATTTAAAGGTTTGGGATAAAGACGGTTAATATCAATAAATTTGTGCCTACGATGATGGTTAGGTGTTAATCAATGGTTTTGATATGGTCAAGTAATAGTAGGTTTAATAAACTAGGATACACACACTACATAGAAAAAAAACGTATAGTATTAGAACTTCGTGACAATATTCAATGTCTCTGAGCTTGCTTCTTGTTAATCATGGTCCTTCGTCTTCATGTGTGAGAGCTTTCTATAACTATTTTTCTTCCTTGTGTTGTTATCGTTGGCGATGTCCTATTGTATCGATTATTTAATTATGCTAAAAAAAGAGTGCTAAAAATGAGATAAGCTACCCCCTCTTAAACAAAAAAACACTAAATTGCAATACATCAAACAACATATTTTTTTCTAAATCGTTACGACCAAGACATGAATTTCACTTGCTCATCAAAATGGAACCTAAGCGAGTAATGAATAAGTTTCTTCAAAAGTCTTCTTCCTCTTTGATTTCTTTTCATACGTTAATAACATTTTTTGGTCGATTGAGTGGAAAAATAACAAAGTTAGAGAATAAAACAAGACATTTTTCCTGAAGCTAGATGAGGTTGGACCAGAAAAAAATATATCAACTAGTAAACAACGAATTTTTTGTAAAATAATTTTTATAAAAATAGTAAAATATTTATTACGTCCGTTTCTCACTAGGCTCACGTCCTACGGACAACCTTAGCTCTGATACCACTTTGTCACAGCCGATTTTCAATAAAGAGCAACCGAGTGTATTCTCACATGTAAGTCAGGATCAGTTGACTCATACATGTGCCGACAAGAGTGAAATATCAATATATTACAAGCCAGGGTTAACGTGTAACATAATATTACAACATATGGCATATAAACTTAATAAAAGTACTATAACACTATTTATACAGACAGCGGAAGACTAAAATAAAGTGCTCCAGTCTACAGGCATTGCTCGGGGGTTTCGCCATCCTAGAACAAATCGTCTGGATCAAAGTCTTCTTCGTTGAAGTTTATGTCTTCATTTACACCTGAGCAACATATAATATCCAATAAAAGCAAGTTTGAGTATCAAATGGTACTCAGCAAGTGTAGGAAAAGATGATATGAAGGCCAATAGAAAGGAAAGGTGACTCTGTTAAGCACTATGCATTAATCTCCTACTCCTTAGCTTTAATTAGTAACTTATACTACTAAGTGATAAATCCCACCATCTTCATTAATAAACTAATAAAGTCAGGTTGCACCACCTAACATCTTGTTCCAATTCATATTTATGTTTCTCTAATCATGGACAAGTCCAAGCCGCTCTTGACCGTGAGCACGGCTGGCATGACAGCTTGTTTCTATGTAGAGATTGTACCACTTTACCCATAAGTAGTGATTTCATCCCCTGTTGTCAGGTGGACTAAGAACCTCCTATATATCCGCGGTGCAAGCCACATTACACACTTCTTTGGTGTGCGATCAGGAGATCACTACATGGCCTTTACAAAGGGTCTACCGGTAAATACGAGCCCACTGAGGTTTTATCGTTGCATTTCCTATGAGTAAACCCTCTCCTGCAGAAGCTCCCTCTTGAGCCTTGCAGTTCTCAGGGTAGTCCAAAAAAATGACTCCCATTCCCCGCACCATCCAAACACCCATACTATACTGGCAAACTCCTAATTAATTGGCCAAGCTGCCCCATCTCAGTCTTGTGGTGGCACTGTAAAGCCGAGTTAACTGTTCCATGAACTGGTCCTTAAAATCTAAGACAGGCACTAACACTATCCCGAGTCTCGTGCACGAAGCACCATACCAAAACAATCAGTCTGTCTAGATTCCTATCACTATGACACACTTTTATGTCTTCATATATTCCACAAAACTAGTAACAACTATGTTTCATTCATTTTCTAAGTTCTAAGCATGGCTAAGCACATAAAATTATAATTACTTATCTAACTAAACCCCTCCATCGTTTTGCAAGGAATGATAAGGAATAAAACTAGTGAAACATCCTAAATTGGGTTTTATATTGAAGACATCATGTAAATATTCTAACTAATCATCCTAGAATCGGAGCAAAGTGGTCAAGCAACACTTGCCTTTTTCTTGCTGCTCAAAAATGTTGAAATTTTGTTGTTGAAGATCGACAATGGGTTGTGGGGCTGATTCTTAATCCGACGACTCCGAGAGGCCCACATCATCCTGGCTGTGACCGAAAGAGACGCACGGCGGCGACAACGACTCTCTCACCGGAGAAACGCGAGCACATGGAAAAGCTTACTAATTCTCAACTTTTCTACCAAATTTGAAGCAGAAAAACACGAGGAACTCACTTAGTACGGTTTTTTTTATCGAAACAACTCAGAAATGTGTTGGCGATGGCGAAAAGCGTGGTGGAGTTCGGTTCTCGTTGTTGTAGTCCTCGATTCACAATTTCCTGCAGCAACTTGGTTGGTGATCTTCCCTGTGGCCGTGTGAAGGTGTAGCGTGTGTTAGAAACGAAGGAAGGGGAATGATTCCGAAGAATCGATGATGCAAGGCGGCGTTCTCACCGGAAATGTTGGAGTGTGATCGGTGAAGTAAATTGGAAGCCACGGAGTTTGAATAGGTTGGTTGGGGGCAGCACTTGGGACGTGACCGATCGCAAGGGTTGCGTGTATTCGATTGTGGCCAATTGGGCGGTGGTGGGGTGTGAAAAAATGTTGCTTTTCCTGTAGTGACAGTCTTGTTCTATATGACCTTTCGCACCTGCTAAATATACCAAACATTTTAATTGATATCACCCCTTCATATATTTCTGGTATTAACATTTTGTTGGCGCACAGGAATAGGAATTCGCTTGCTTGCTAGGAACTATGATGTTCCTCTAGATAGAAGGCTTTATATTTCTTTTTCAAAACGTCCGACACCTCCGGGATATATTTAGAAGAAGAATACCATATTACATCAGGTTATCGGCCGAGATGGCCGAAATCAGAAAAAAAAAGACAGCTCCTACCGAGTTCCTAAATTCTACACCTTGGGGATTTTGGGATACAACAAAGAATAGATGAGTAATAACCACATCTAGCTGTTCCGCCCCGGCAGCCAGCCATTGTTTTTCTATGAAGCTAGAAACCATCCCTGTCTCCCATTCTTTAGCACTATAAAAAATTCTAGCATTCTTTTGTAACCATAACTTCCAAATGACAATAATAATTAAGATTCGTATCCCATTTCTTCTACTGTTTTGAACTTTTGCCAATATGCTCCTAACTCCATCCAGCAAGGAGGGAGGCCCATTCCAGTGCATGGCTAGGGTTCAGCTGAGGCTAACCAATCCAGTCACTAATCCGTCTCCATATTTGTTTGGTCAGCAGGCACTCTAGAAAGATATGTAACATTGATTCCAAGCTTTAAAAATAGAATTGACAAAAGTAGCTGTCAGGTACTTACCTTACCTAACAGTGGTAAGACTACTGTAGGGCTGAAGCGTAATTAATAATTCCTGCATTCATCAGCAAATGGACTTCAGAGCTATTTCTTAGAGCTTTACCAAAAAGACTCGGCCTTTTTTCTGCCTAGAGACGATAATCCGATCAATCACTCTTAGCTATGCGGTGGCCTCTGGACACTCCCTTCCAAAACATTCGTCAATGAAATTAAAGGCTGTTTGTTTGTTTGGTCCGGTTGTTTTGGACCAGCCACCAGTCCACTAATCACGCCTCGTCACGTCGGCACCAGCAGCAAGCACACACCTGTCCAGCCGTAGGTAGGCATCCAACTGGTTTGGTGCCATGAGAAATTGAAATAGTAAGAGGTTCACCCAAACCAACCGTCCCCGCAATATATAATCTTGTGGTTGTCGTCTACTAGCTCGTTGGGTTGTGCCGTGAAACATAAGAAGAGTGTCAAACTTTAGGTGGCACTGATGGGAAAAAATCGATGTGACGGTGTTGTAGTTTTTTTAATGTGTAACATCTTCTAAATTTCTGTCACGTGATTTTACGGCTGAGACAAAACGATCGGCTTGTGTCGGCTATCCTCCTCAGCTCGATAGGTTTGTTTATATCAGCAGACTTAAGATTCGTACGAGAGACACAAGGCCAAAATCTGAGAAGTATTATTTGTGGAAATGTTTACAACAACGTTGCAGTGACATCATTCAAATGTATCCATTCAACAAAGTAACCTGGTCGTGAGTTCTAGGAATGGCAATTAGGGATGAAAACGGACGGATATGGACGGATAAAATATTTTTCATATCCATATCCATATTAAAAATTTCAGAAACGGATTGGATAGGATGTTATCGAAAACGGATATGGTATCAGATATGTCGGATGTAACGGATTCATCGGATCGGGGAGTTATGGATATCAGACGGAATTCGGATATTTATTTCAGAAAAACAATTCAGAAGTAACATATAATTTATAGTTCATACATTTAATTCAAAATACATCCACATCAAATTCATACATGGTTCGTACATAAAATTTGAAACACATAAATAGTTCATACATAATGCATATATGGTTCATACATAGTGTATATTTTTCAATCTTCATCACCGCTAGATGAAAAAATCAGCAACATCATTCATCTCATCGGGATCACTTTCTATGTTCTCGTCCTATGAAATAATGAAACAATAAGTAAAATGATGTGAGGTAAAATGATGCTACCAATTTTATTTATAATAAACAAATTTGAATTTCATTGATACCCATCGCCTCCTTCTTCGGTCTCCCTCCACCCCCTTCGTTGGTTGTCACAAAATCATCGACAATAGTAAGTATACTCTTACGATCTGAAATAGATGAAAATGACATAAGCAAGTCTAAACCCTCAAAAATAAGAAACATTAAGCTAAAACATTAACAAACTTCTCGCCTTTTCTTGCTACAGCAATTCAAATCTTGGTGCAAATCAAAACTTGTACAATTTCAGTATCGAGTCGATTACGGTGTGGATCAATCACATGTCCACCGACACTAAAATCCGATTTTGAAACAACCGTTGACACTTGTACATCTCGAGCTATATGGAAAAGAATCGGATATTCATTTTCTTGATGCTTCCACCATGATAAAATGTCAAATGAAGAAGATCCACTATGCTTATATAGTGGTGCAGCCATATATTTTTTTAGATCATTTGAGCATTCTTCAGCTTCAACATACGACTCATTTAGAAACTGTTCCAACTCTTGAGCTTCAGCATCCATAAAGGAATCAAATATTTTGCTTTTGTTAGTATCTAGTGTCTTTGAAGGAGGTGTTTGTGCAACATAAAAATAATACATGTGCCTCATTATAGTAACAAATTTCTCAATCATAGAATGATATAACACATCACCATAGAACTTTCTTGTGTAGAACTCTATTACTTTTCTCTTGTACCTTAGAATATAGAAAAAATCATTTCATTTCAGCAAACAATTTGAAACTATAATAGCATGATAAATGATGATAACATAAACATAATGTACCTTGGATCAAGAAAATTTGCCACTGCAAGAGCCACATTTGATTTGTGCCAATATTTCTCAAACTTTTTGCCTATAGAAATGGACATTTCACGAATAGTTACATCTTGATGTTTAGACCACTCGGCAAGCATATTTTTAATCTCACAAAAGCCTTTGTAAAATAACTTGGTAGTTGGATATAACGTACCGGATAGAAGTTCAGTTAACTCATGAAATTTTCTCAAAGCATGACATAATGTGTTTGCTTTTATCGAATTATCAGCAGACGGACATATGTTGTCATACCTTCGTCGATCAACCGTCTTGAGCCTCATAAAAGCTTCCTTCAAAAGAGAAAAATATATAAGATATATAAAGTTACAAGAAATACAACTCAATTAGCAAATTTAAAAGTTCAAGAAAGTAGACTTTGTAGCATAAAGCATCCCTCAACATCAAATAAGTTGAGTTCCACCTTGTTCATACATCAAGTGAGATTAACTTATTAGTTTCCAATCCCTCAGCAATTGCACACTTCATCAATTCCTCCCATTGTTGTGGAGAACCCTTCACGGGTAGGACCAGCGACTTGATATTTGCAATTATACTAGAAGTGACACGCAACCCATCTCTAGCAACTAGGTTCAAAATATGGTTAGCACATCTCACATGAAAAAAAGGCACCATCACACACTAAAGAAGAAGTGCCACAATTGGTATTGAAATATCTATTATATCTTTAACCGCTACTTCATTAGATGATGCATTATCTAAAGTCAATGAGAATTATTTCTTTTCTATATTCCACTTAACCATGCATTCAGTGGAGGATACATACAACTTTTACCCTGTGTGTCGCTCTTCTACATGAAAGAAATCAATAATCCTCTTTTGAATTTGCCAATCATCATCTATCCAATGCATTGTGACACACATATATCCTTTGTTTTAATTTGATGTCCACATATCCATTGTTGTATTAAACCTACACTTAAATGACTTAAGATATGCAAATAACTTGCTCTTTTCTTCAGAATATTTATCCAAGATATCTTTTCTAACACTTATGCGAGATTTCAATGAAAAACTAGGACGCAAAGACTTGAGTGTCCAGAAGATACTCATGCTCCACAATGTTAAAAGGATACTCATGCATGATAATTGCCGAATTGAATTTTCTTATGCTAACCTCGATATCATACCTGTAGGGTTGAACATAATGCAAGTCTTTTTCATGATCTTTTCCTGTTGCTAGTTGTTGTTGACCTTTCACAACATTGTGTGCAATCTTTAAATGTGTCCAAAAACTAGTTGTTCCCATGTTGCTCTCACATATATATTTTGTCTTGCACCTTGGAAAGTTGCAAGATGCCCATTTTTGCACATATTGCTTGCCATTGACTATTATAGTCTTGTCCTCCTTAGTAAAATGTTACCACACTTCTGAAGTGGGATTCTTAGCCTTATTTATAGCTCGTTCATCACCATCATCATCACTAACAACAACTTGAGCATTATCACTTTCAAGTACATTTCCACTTGAAGAATATGCCGCAACATTACTACTACCAGTACCAATAGACATTCCTATATACAAAATTTTCTTATTGTCATACAATCATACAAGTCACTGTTTTTTCTCACAAATGAGTAATAATTATACCGGTCGGTAGTGTTGGAGGGGGCTCCAAAAGAAAATGACGTGTAGGGGCTGATTTTGGAGCCGACACGTTAGTGGGTGTCTCTTCCATTGATGGACTGAACGACATTGACAAAAACAAATAAATCTTTGGCGTTATAGGTTCAACACAAACTTTTACCATAATGTAGTGTGTTTTTTTTGGTGGCTTCCAATTCCAAACATGTAGTGTGTACTTATGGTAAGAAGTAAGAAGATCTTCAGCTATGAACTTGCTTCCATCATTCCATGCCATATGCAGAAAAACACCTTAAAAACACCTTAGAATCACTACTAGTGGCAGGCAGCCGGTCGTCGGGCGGCAAAGGCGAGGGAACGTCGGGAGCGGCGCGGCGCCGGCGACGGGGGCGGCGGGGCGACGGCCGGCTGGGCGTTGGGGACAGAAGGCCGTCGGGGGCGGAGCGTCAGGGCAGGCGGGTCGTCGACTCGGGGCGTCGGGGGCTCGGAGCAACGGGACGGCGGGGTGTCGGGGGCCGCGGCCGGCTAGGCGTCGGGGGCGGCGGCCGGTGGCGCGTCGAGGCGGTGGAGCGGCTAGGCGGCGGGAGCTCAGGACTCGGGAGTCGGGGCAACGGGCGTTGCGGGCCGGTTGGGCGACGGGGCGGCGGCCGCCGGTCGACGGCGGCGGGGAGTCACGGGCAGCGCCGGCAAGAACCGGGGAGGCGGTGGCGCTAGGGCCTAGGCGTCGAGGTACTGAGGGAGCGGAGAGTCGGGGTCGGTGGCTGCGGGGTGGGGCCGTGGGGGGTCCGGGTTACTTAGGGTTTTTGTTGGGTCAAATATTGTTCGGATATATTCAACTCAATATGGATATCCGACAAAATGGACGGATTCTGATTAAAAACATATCTGATTTCAAATATCTGAATCTGTATCCGAATCCGAAAAAATCCGACAAAAATGGATATGGATCGGATATTTTTGAAAACGGTTGCGGACGGATCGGAAAATATCCGATCCGTTTTTATCACTAATGGCAATGGGTTGGGTTCGGGTCGGGTGGATCAAAATCCCGCCTGAAACAAAATAGGTCGCGCGTGAAATTTAAGACCCGCACCCGTCGAGTTTCGGACGGGTTTCTGTTCCACGTCAGGTTTGACTTTTTTTATAAACATACTACAATCATTTAATAAGTAGGTCTAAAATCATCTATTTTAAATGGCAATGCAACAAAAAAATTTTAATTGCTTATAAAGATTGTAAATATAGGTTGTGATAAGTAAAATGAAATAATTAAGTTATATAAAACAATTAAATTTGATTTTAAAATTATAAACATAAATTATTTCAAGTACCCACGGGTGAAAAATAAAACTCGCATCCGCGACAAGTCGGGTGGGGTGCGGGTTAGACCTACGAGTAGAAAATCTCACCCGCACATGCATCCGTCGGGTGCAAAAACCCGCACCGGCAAGGGTGGGATTGCCATCCCTAGTGAGTTCGAATACGTGGTAGCTGGTTGGTCGGCACCTTCGTTGGTGTACCATGTTCAAATAAAAAAATGAAAATTACTAAATAAATACTCTCTCCGTTTCGAATTATTTGACACTAGTTAGTTCAAAATTTAACTAGTCAAATAATTTGAACGTGCACACGTTTTCCGACAGCAACCTCGCGTGTCGCGCGTGCCTGGAGATCCCGCCCTTGTTCTTCAACCCCCCCGCTTGACCCGTCGTCCATGCACGGCATCTCATCTCGCACGTCTTTTCGCGCACGCACAGTTCTTTTTAGGGTAGCTGCTGCCTGCGCGGAGCACGAGGTGGTGAGTACTACCCAGATATGAGAAGCAGCCGTCCCCGGCCCCCTCTCTCTCTGCTGTCCTCTCTCTTCTCTCTCATGCGCGCAGATCGAGTGCAGAGAGAGGAGGCGTGGCCTTCGGTCTGCGGCGCCCGGCTGCTGACAAGCGCGCGAGCTAGGACCCCAACAACAGCGGCCAGTGGCCCGGCGCCGGCGACGCCGCCACGGTCTCCCAGCTACTTTTTTGAACGCCCTTGTTCCCCCGGCGACGACCTCCTCGATCGAGAGGGTTACCTCGAGGTTTTGCATACATGCATGCATGATAATGTAGTGCTGGGAATTGGGCCCGCCGGGCTGGCCGGCCCGATCCGGTCGTGCTTCAGGCCGTTCTGCCCATGGCCCAAAAGCACGGCGGGTCTATTCGTGCCGGGCCGGGGCTGCCTGAAGTGCAAGAATACCGGCCCAGGCACGGCCCATGGCATGCCGTGCCAGGCCCGAGCCCGACTCGGAAATGGTGCTGAGACGGAAAAATATAAAAAATATATACAAAAAATATAGGAAAAATCACAATATATAAAGTGGAAAAAATAAAAAAATTATATAGATAAGAATGGCTTACAAGATTTATTGAAAAGTTCATGCACACGCAAAAAAAAACACAAGCCAAATTTTTTAGGAGTATTAAATAAATTTCCACGTTGCAAGCTAAATTCGGACCGATGGCTTTTTCGTTTCGTTTTCAAAAATTCAGGCCGGTCCGGCCTGAGCACGGCCTGAAACTTCATATCGTGCCGTGCCGCCCGTCGTACCCGATTCTCAGACCCGACACGGCCCGAAGTTTCGTGCCGGACCAGCCCGGCCTAAAACCTTTTCGTGCCTGACCAGTCCACGGACCGTGCCTTGCACCCGTGTTTTGGCCCCGTTCGAAAATGGCCCAACCCAATTCCGAGGAGTATGCATGACAAGGAAAGGATCGATGCCCCTCGATCGTCTGGCATGCGCGCTTCAACCTTGTCTGCATGCCATGGGTGTGTGCGCGCGCGCACAGGCACAGGCATGTGCATGCATGCATGCGCACGGCCGCTTGTCCGTGTGCCGACATCTTTCTCTGTCTGCCGCTTGCATGGCTTGTTTTGTTTGCTTGACCGAGGCGAGGCTGGGGAAGAAGGAATCTTTTCTCGGGCAGCGCGAGGAGAGAGAGAAAGCATGGAACACGAGGAAGGGTTTCATTGGCCAGTGTTCTGCAGAGTGTCTTGGTTCGAGACCGGTTCAAAGCTTGTTTGGTAACAATAAATGGAGTGGATATTAGAGTGTAATGAAATGGAAAATGAACTAATTTTTACTTAATTATCTTTCATTTTACTCCAAATGAAGAGTATTTAAGTGTATCCAAATAAGCCCTTAAGAGTTAAAGTTAAACATGTGAGCTGATGCATCACACTCCAACTCAAAGTTCATAAAAAACAAAGATGTTCATCAATTTCTGATCGCCCCCGGCACTTGGCCTGGCCACACAATATGACTGCATGCATGGGGACCTCACTCGTTGCCTAATTATACCGGGAATCAACAGTCAGTCAGTCAATCAGTCCCATGACATGACAGGTTCATCAGCAGCCAGCCACACGACCAGTGCTCGACGACATACAGAGAGAGAGACGCCGCCGTCGCAAGAATGCATGCGCACGCAGCCACAGGAAACGACGACGGCGACGAAGAAGCCTGCGGTCAATATATTTCGAGCGGCCGCTACCACCACTAACTCGGTTCTTCTCAGATGCGCCGCCAATGGCTACCACGTCGTCCGATCCGGCGACTGTTCCCGCCGCCTATGCATGCGCTGACTCACCTTTTGCCATGGCCACTGCCTGCCACTCGCCGTCGTCGACGATCGCTAGCTGTCCATCAGCGGTCGAGATGGATGGATGGATGGATACGCCGTCTCCGTCTGCTGGTCTGCTGCGTCGTCCGTTCGCATGTCGCTCCAGCCCTATCTTTTCTCTGTCAAAAAAGTTGTTCGTCGTTCCAAGGCATGTGCTTGGACTACTCCGGCCGTTTTCGAGCGGTGGTAGCTTTCGTCTTTCTGACCTTAGGTAATAAGAAATGGAGTGAATTGGAGTAAAATGGAGTGAAAAATAAACTAATTTTTACTCCAATCTCTCTCAATCCATTTTAAATAGAGAATATTTAGTTATATTCAAACAAGCCGCTTGTTGCTAAATCATTGATTGAGAGAGAGAGAGAAAGAGAGAGAGATTCTAAGTTAAGATTAGCGCAGGTCCGACTGACTACTGCTATGTAGGTTTCTGCCTGCACTGATTTTGGTATTTTTCTTTTACTCAGACGCGGCGCTTGTGACCACGTCTGGAACCACCACCCCTTTAATTTCGAACGCTGAAATTTAGCAAGAAATAGTTTTGACTATAAGAAAAACGCATGATTCTATAACACCTTTTATGGCGGTGAAGTAGAATATTACCGGCACGCGTCACGATCTTTCAACATTTTGGGAATGCGAGCTGCTAACTCGGATGGCTTTTTTTTTCTGGTCAGTAGTACCAGTGGAGGTATATCGTTTTTTTTTCATTTACCAGGTTCACGTAATTTGCATGGCGACACATCGAGATGGAACACATGGCCACGCTTTGTGTTGTCCAGTGAACCGCATCAAGTTATATTGACTCAGTATCAAACCGGAAACGCGTAAGCAGAAAAAAAAAAGGGGCATGAAAAGATAAGCAGCGGGCATCCAAGCAACTGAATCTGAGGGAATTCTAGTCCAGCCAGTGCAACCCAATAATCGGCCCCAGTTTAGGCCTTGCCCACTTTCGGAGTCCAGTGTCGGAACAATCTGAGTTTTTTTCCCCTGGTCTTTCAGTAACCCCATCATACAAAACGTCTCTCTGTTGGGAGGACAATACTCGATACACCAGTAAGGACACGAATCATCTGGGGACTACAGTTTCCATGAATTGCCCTGCTCCAGCATCACCTCATCAGCAGGTTCCTTACCGGTGTATTTCATCATCTGGCCCCAGGTCATCGATCGGTGGTCGCTGTAAGTTGTGATCGGTGACGGACTGGTAGGCCATCGCCAGCGCCAGAGCCTGCGAGCAAACAGACGTCAAAACACAAACAGAGCCATTGGGGTTGCACACCGGTGCACTCGTGCCTTCACACATTTGATACGAACGTATAGGATGTTTTGGGAGAACGAACTTACAACGTGGTCATGGTCAGGAGGAGCGTATATTCCTGTCGTCACAGTTGTTCTTCTCCTCGTGCCGCCCTTCGGTGGGTTCTCAATGCTCTTGAATCCTGTCGGCACAACAACCACCGGCATCCCAACGAGATTCCCCAGACAAACGAGCTCCCAGTCGGTCACGTTGCCAATGATCGCGTCAACTGTGAAGCTATCTTTGACTTCCTCAATCAGCTTGCCTCGTGCTCGCTGCGCCTGTTCTTCAGAAGTTCACAAAACAAGTAATGTAAATGTTCTCAAATGAACAAGTCGATTCTGATGTGGGAGCTTAGTGTGCATCATAAACAACCTGCAGGTAGTCCACTGCTGGGATTAATCGCGCACGACGAAGCTCGACCGGCCATTGGTCTTGAGCCTCAAAGTGATCATCATGTCCTTCACGCTGCCAGATGTCAAAGTGTGCAAGCATATCGATATCCATCGTTATGTTCAAGATGGACTGAACTGATTCCACGGTGTAGTTCAGCTTGAAAGGTACAAGCTTGACACCTTTAGCGGAAAGAATACGAACAACCTGGTATGACAGGAAAAAAGAGTAGGCCAAGTATGTTAAAGGGAGCAGATCAGGATTTGGCTATGTGTATATAAAAGCAGTACCTCCATCTCAGCGTCTTCAAGATAGCCAACAGTAAGTTGTGTGATGTCAACATGAAACGGATCGTCTAAAACAACCTCGCGGGATGATACATCGCTGGGATCCTTGCCACGAATTGCATCTAGTACAATGGCACAATCTACTGCACTTCTGCAGAAAGGGCCAAGTTTATCCTGCCATTTTAGAATCAGGTACTTATTTTTCATAATTCAGCATGAATCTGAGCAGCATCTAAGTGCTTGCAGGTAAATACCAAACTTTCAGAAATACTCATGACGCCAGTCCGTGCAACTGTTCCAAACGTTGGGCGCAAGGCAGTTACTCCACATCTAGCGGCAGGATATGTTATGGATCCCGCAGTCTCTGAACCAATTGCAAATGGAACCATCGCTATTGCAGTGCAGAAAGTTGTGGTCAGTATATACCTTGAAAATTCACAGTTCAGATATGCAAGCCTTTTAAACTAACCTGCAGAGGTGCTAGACGCAGGACCTGCTGACGAACCAGTAGAAAATTCCTGAATGTTCCAGGGGTTTCGTGTCCTTCCCCCGAACCATATATCATCATAGGCGAGTGAGCCTGTGACAAGCTTTGCTACAAGGACTGCTCCAGCTGACTTCAATCTGAAGGACGGTGGCGCATATAGAAGACAGGTAATCAATGATGATCTCACAAGGTAACTTAAAACTGGATTTATAAACTGTATAACCGAACTAACCTTTTGTACACGTAGGCTTCGGTATCAAGGACTTGATTCTTAAATGTCCTTGAACCCCAAGTGGTCTTGTAGTGAGGTACTGCAATTATATCTTTTAAGCCATATGGAATGCCATGTAGAGGACCTGAGACCAAGATGTTTTATCAGATTGACTTTTTGAGCATAACACTGACCATGCAGTAAATAAAGATTTAAGGTTCTGAGTATTTCATATTCATGCAAGAGGCATAATTAGCCCAATGTAGAATTAAAAAGACGACGACAACAACAACAAAGCCTTTTTGTCCCAAGCTGGATGGGATAGGCTAGAGATGGAACTTCCAACAAAAAAAGACAATAAACAATTAAAAATGATAAAACAAAAAAAAGAGGAAACAAAGGGAAAACTGGAAAAATAAGGGGATGAAAAACCAAATAAGCATCAGTTGTACTAAGAAGTAACAATATAAGACAATATTTCCCAATGAAGCAAAGGGAAAAAGGTTAACAAAATATATGGCCAATAGTGAAGACACTAGTAATCTTTTAGGGTCTCAGGCCAGGTAGTTATGTACCAAGATATTTTCCCTGTGCAAACAAGTCATCTGCTCTTTTTGCTTGTTTGTATGCCAAATCTTCAGTAAGAGTGATAACAGATTCAAGAACAGGGTTGTACCTGATGAACATATCAAACAGTTATATGATTAAAATACAATATTTTTCATCAATGTTTGTATCCACAGAAGTTAGATGAAGGAAATAAGAAAGACAGAAACATAACCTAACCTCTTTAACCTTTTCAAAAATATGTCAGTAAGCTCATGTGAAGTTATTTGCTTTGTTCTAATAAGCTCCCCGAGCTCAATTACCTGCATGAATATTACTTATTGTATTTGAGAAAGATATATAACCAATGTGTGACAAGATGGTCAGAGAACTGACCGACATGAAAGCAATATCTTCATTGTTATTTGGACGCTGTACATTGGAGGCACGAGGGTAGTCGAAGCTTTTACTCTCTGTTGCCACACTGCCACTCCATTGGGATTTGAAGACCAGAACAGAAGGATTATGCAATCCACCATTCTCTAGAGCAACTAGTTTCCTATTTTCCCTAAATGCAGGCACATTAAATTCTTTTGCACCATCTTCCATCTCACGTAGCTACAAGCACAAAAAACAGCATACATAAGACCAAAAACACGGCATTACTCTTCTTGAAGATTGTAAATAGTCCTTCAGCTTTACTTTTGAATCGTTGAAGAAATCAGCATCAAAGAACTTCATTGATTCCTTTAAGGCAATCACACCGCTAACTGGTTCTTTCTTCAAAATGTCTTGTTCAGAAACAACTCCCTTCGTGTCCTGAAACTGAGAGGCAAAAGATATAAAACTGATCCCAAAATAATCTCAAAAGTAAAAGAGGGTCCTGCCTTCCAAATCTTGTGGTATTTGGAAACAAGAGTATATGAATAACTCTTCCCACTGTTTGGTAAGGGTAACCATTTGCATTTTGGTAGCCACACCTGTGTTCCACAATGAGCAAATAGTAAGAACATAAGAGCATTCCTGATAGGAAATTGCATAGAAACTACTTATGGTGTTATGATCTGGTACTTGGCTTCTTCTTCTTATACAAAGCCTTTGTCTCAAGCATGTTGAGGTACGCTAGATAGTAGATATGAAACCCAAACTGGGTTTCATATCCATAGTAATGGCTAGCTTTGATGTTGGCTCGCCAAGCCTATCACAACCCTCCTCCTTTACCCGGGCTTGGGACCGGCTATACCTAAAAAGGCATAGGTGGAGTTTGATCTGGTACTTGACATTTAGAAAAAATAAAATGAAGCAAAGCTTGGATAATTACAAAATTATTGTCTTGGATGGTGAATCCGTCAGCATTCTTTTTATTAATTCAAACTGTTATATTTGATCATATATACATTCATGTTTGGCAAAATTGTTTCTTAGTTTTGACCCAGGCGCATACACACTTTCAGGTTCTAACAATTTAAATTGTGAACATACTGTCTGCTTCTTCATCAGAAAAAATACCCTGTAGAAGAAACCTCGGCACACTGATAACTGATCAAACTAACATAACGGAAAAAATCATGACTATGTCCGAAGACCAGAAGATAGCGAGGAGTTAACGACCCCAAGGGGTCCATTTTTGAGATAATGACGGCACCACACAACTGATCAAGGAGTTTTCGAACTCCAACCACCATGATAATGAAGCTTCCACTAGGTTTTTTTATTTGTCCCGAGCAAATATTGATCATTAAATTGTCAGTTTCTGAAACCATTGTAGTGCGCAGATAAACTCATAGACCAGGAGCCAAGATTCCTTAATCGAGACACTTCCCTTCCAACTTTATCCAACAGAACGACCTCACTAGTGCATACTTGCTTTGCGCAAACTACAAAAGTGAATACCAGAGCAATCAACAAAACAATTAATTTTAGCAAACAGCTGCCGATAAAATATCAGGACAAATTATACGCACAAGTACTTCGAGGTATTCACTCCATTTGACCCCGCTCGTACTATGGAAGGCACACAAACAACCTCAGCTTGGTGTCGCCACGGAATTACAGAAAGGTCATGGCTTTCTTGGTTGGGGATGGAGACTAAGGGTAAGCAGAGACGGTTCGATCAACCTCACGGAACAAGAAAAAAAGTGAACACATACCATGGCGGCGACGCTTCCGATGACTCGCCCGCCTCCTCCTCCTCCGCCGGTCCCTGTTCTCGATGCCGCGGCGGCGAGCGTCATCAGGAAAGCGGAACAGAGGAGGGGGACAAGGAAGAGGAGGGAGGAGGGGAGAGGTGGCGACGGCGGCCGGGAAGGACGTGGCAGCCGCATGCACGACATCTGGAGGAAGACTAGCGCAGGCAGGCCGACAGGCGACAGGCAGGAAGGAGAGGGGCAGAGGTGGCTTCGATTGTGCACTCGTCTTTCCTCTACGTGCGAAGAAATCCTTGGTATTGATGAGGATTGTTGGACCAGTAGTTTGATGGTGCTTTTTTTTCGAATTTAATTTTTAGAAGTGTGGATTGATACTGGTTAGCGATACTTAAAAAAATCGAGCACGCTATTCAGAAGTACTATCACAGAATAGAAAGATTCGGGCCAAGTCTGTACGACGTGTATTCTACACTGTCTCAGTCGGCGCACCACTGATTTTGACCAAGACATTGCCAGTTTTGGTATGTTTCGAAAAAATTGCCAGTTTTCGGTAATTCAGACGTACGTGCCTGGTGCCAACAGCCAAGTATATGGAATGCCAAGATTTGTACGGTATCCAACACCTTAAGCATACTCCTCGTTTCCGAATTATTTGATGTTGGTTAGTTTAAAATTGAATTACTCAGCGTCAAATAATCGAAACGATAGGAGTAATTAGGATGAGAACAACGACGATCCGATGTAATCGAGGTGACGGGAGAACAAGGTGAGCATCTACCATTGCCATTGTGGTTCTTGTGGCGCCGCCTTCTCCTCCACGGTCTTCTGTTTTCTCGGTGCCTCGGTGGCAGCTGTTAAATGGCGATGCACGCGAAGCATGCGAGGAGGGTGGCCAAGCGGAACGGTGGCGTCGACTGGGGTGGAAGTGGTAGTGAAAGTTACCTAGAGCGGGGTGAATAGACTAATAAAACCTGAAACTACTGAAAACAGCGTATTAAACTTGAAGGGGGCCGGACTAGTCCGGTCTAGAGGCGGACTAGTCAGGTCTACGTATAGAAATTGCGTTTTTAGGGTTTCTTTTCAAGTTTGTTTAAGCGGAAGGTATGTAAGTAGTCTAACAATCTAACTAATAAGTTTGTGAATGACAGAATAATTAGATTGCAAGACTCACAACAATAAAGCAATTCACAAGTTTTAAGCGAGACGAAACTTAACAAGTAACTTTAGTGAATGAGCGAGAAGGTAAAAGAAACAAGAGACGCAATTTATCCCGAGGTTCGGTTCCACACAGGAATCTACGTTCTCGTTGAGGAGTCCACAAAGGACCGGGTCTTTTCCAACCCTTCCCTCACCGAGCGATCACCAAGATCAAGCCCGGGCTCTTTCACTATCAATCAAATGTGAATACAATACTCTTAGGGGCTACTCATAAATTGAGGCACCCTACAACAACCTAAAAGTTCTAGGAATCAAAATACAACAACCAAGAACTCAAATTAACAATTAGAGTGCAAGAGATTCAAACCGAGAGCTCAAACGTCGATCACCACATCTCTCCTCTCATAAATCCCCAAACCCCTTAAGATCCAATCTTAGGGGTCAAAAGGTGAGGAAAGAGGCTTAGAAGAGGTCAAGGAATGAGTTCTCGGCGCTAGGGTTTCAGTTTGCTGCATTCTCAGTCGGGGGTCCCCTTTTATAGAGATCCCGGCATCTAGCTGTTATACCTACTAAAGTCTAGACTAGTCCGGTCAGAACCCCGGACTAGTCCGTTCTTGGGGGACCACTCACGTCACAAAGGCTACCAACTAAAGTCCTGTGACTGTTGAATTCAAACGGTCATAAAATCCCGGACTAGTCCGCTGAAGAGCGGACTAGTCCGATCTCACTCAGGAACCTTTGTTCCGGATGAGAACGGACTAGTCTGGCAGAGAGCGGACTAGCCCGGCCCCAAAGGCGGACTAGTCCGGTCTTACCAGACTTAGTCTCGATAACTCTCTAATCTCAGATTTGTGGACTAGTCTAGCCATATTCGGCCTAATACGAGCACACACAGGAACCTTTGTTCCATCCTAAATCGGACTAGTCTAAAGGAACCGGACTAGTCCGGCCTGTGGAGCGGACTAGTTCACGCAGAGACTCCTTCTCCGGACCTAAACGGCTTAGTCCGCTTAGCGGACTAGTCTAGCCTTCTGAGACTTAGTCTCATAAAGGCTCAGACTCACTCAAAAACGGACTAGTCCGGCCTAAAACGGACTAGTCCGGCCTAAAACGGACAAGTCCGAACTCACTCAGAGACTTCTTGTCCGGTCAGAAACGGAGTAGTCCGGCTGGGAACGGACTAGTCCGGCCTCGAGTCCGGACAAGTCCGGTCTACTTTCTCAGCCATACCTATTACTATTTCCTCTCACGATTCTAACTAAAATTTGAGCTCTCTAATGATTCTCAAGCACTCTAAAAAAGGTGACCCTATACACAACTAGAAAATGTGAAGCTCAATAGAAAAAATCTATTTTCCACTCTTGCAAGTCTTCTTCTTTTCCTTTTTTTTTTGCTTCTTGAGAGACTCCACATCCATTCCTTTTGATAAGGACCTGTGCTCATACTCAATAAAACTCATTAGTATCTTAATTTTCATCATTAATCATCCAAAACCCACGGGGATTACCTAGATGCACTTCCAATCTCCCCCTTTTTGGTGATTGATGACAACACATTAAGACTCTCGATAAATGGATATAATATTTTATTTTCATAATACATGTGTGTATGGTTCACTCCCCCTAAATGTGTACACAAGAGTTTGTCAAGGAAAATATGCACATGAATGAGTTCTTTGGGGATTTCATACATACATGTGTTATGGTGGGGTGGCTAAGTGTGATGTGATAAAATGAGTGTTAAACGCATTGAGGAAGGTATAACATCTACGAACAAGATCATCTCAATATGGCATAGTATGAAGACATAATATGGCATAGTCATTACAAAATAACATAACGTGGTATAATGTGGCATAGTGGCATAGATACAAACCAAGACAATTTTAAAGAGCTAGACTAGACTACTCCCCCTTGTTCTCTCCCCCTTTGGCATCAAAGCACCAAAAAGGGAAAGAAAAGAGAGAAGGGCCTAATCGCTATCATCTCCATCTTGATCTTCAGCTTGGTCACTCTGAGTTTCCTCATCCTCATCCTCATCATCGTCTTCATCGTCATCCTCATGATGAGCGTGGAAGGTAGGAGGAGCAGCAGAGGAGGAACCACCTTCACCAAAGTAGGCAAGCTCGTCCTCGGTGAGAGTGGGAAACTCTGTCACTCCTTTATCATTCGATGACGGTGGAGACATAGGTATATCCATTTTGTCCCACATTGTCTTGAGATACTTCTCTTGGCGTTGCTTCATTTTCTACGTGTGAACTTCCACTTTCCGGCACGAGGAGAAAATGGCCTTGAATATTTTGAGCAGCCCACTAGAGAAGCCACTCGACGATGGAGGAGCAGATGGCCCAACTGAAGAGTATGGAGCTGCAGAGGAGCTCCTGCCCAAAGACACAGGGGGGCGAGGAAGACGAGTCGGCATTTGTGGACGTAGCTTCCTGTGCTTCACATCCTTTGCAAATTCCAAGCCTGTGACTTTCTCTATCATGCACATGATGTATGGCACATATCCACAGGACATGTTTGGGGTGTAAGAGATATTGAAGATATCATTGTATATGTAGTCGAAGACGTTGAAGTGCTCTTCTTCATTGAGTAGCTTCAATAAGTTTTCTGAGATACCCTTGTATCATTTCCGCATCGCCATCTTTGGGAGCTAGAGTCTTCCTTAGGATTCGGTTGAGCACTCCAAAGAAGGGATTGATGTTGTGGGTTGAGGATGGCTCATAGGTGAGATATGAGGGATACATGAAGTCCAAGTCATCCTTTCCCAAGGTCCTCTCATTGTGAACTATGATCTCATAGTTCAAGTGCTCCTCAAGTCCAAGGATCCTCGCAAACTCATCGTATAGCACCGAGTACACCACACCATTTGTCATCCAGGTGATCTTTCTGTTTCCATAGGTGTGGAAGTAGCAGGTGGTGTAGAATTGGACTATCACCTCAATATTCCAATCGTACTGAAAAGCCATCAGATCCTTGATCCCATGACGTTCTACCACTTCAATCACTACATCAAAAGCTTGATGCTTCTTGTTTGCCATGTAGGGTCAATCCATCCACTGAGCATCGACTACTGGTGTCTTCATTAGGAGATAGACGAGTCGGTAGTAGTCACAATGGAAGTCACACTAGAAACGAGGATCTGGTGTGGACTTCTCATATTTGTAGACCTCTTCTTCCCTGAGCCTTCTAGCTTTGTCAGCTCCTTTCCCTTTGAAAGTTGCACTCGCTAAATTGGGTTGGCGGTTTGGATTGTGCATAGGTGGTGCCGTCTCAAGTGGCCCAATCGGTCCTTGTGAGGGATTCTCCCTTCCACGTCTAGGGTTGTCATGAAGGACAAGTCCGTTGTTGGCCAAAGCCTTTTTTCTGGGAGGATCTGCTGTTTTTCCTTTCCCTTTGTCTTGGGTTTTTCTTTGTGACTGAGCGTGCTATTTTTCCTTCAATGTCACCAGCCTCTTCCTTCTTGGAGGATCGACGGACTGAGAAGCTTGTGCTTCCCTATCAGCCCGTTTCTTTGTTCGAGCCTCTCTTGCTGCAGCCTCTCCTGCCTCTCCCTCGGCTGCTGCACGATAGGCGCTTGGCGATCCGCTTTGGCTTCGGGGTTAGGGAGAGGACTGTCTCCGAATCCTGACATGATCTGGTGATAGATGAAAGGGAAAGATTAGACGTGAGAGCATTGCGTTTGAATTAGTATACATCCCCAAAGTTAGGGGCTAAAACTGCATCAACCGGACTTGTCCGGGCCAGGGGCGGACTAGTCTGCCCTGGCCGGACTTGTCCAGTTGGTGTCGAGACTAGTCCGGACTCTACAGTTTTAAACCCTAACTTAAGTTATTTGAACACAAATTCAACAAACTAAATGCAATACTATGAGGAATTGCAACGATATGGCATAGGAACATCAGGGAAGGCCTAAGACACTAAAAGTATGACCTAGAAACAAGAGATTCGTGAAAAATTGAAGTTAGGTCAAAAATTACCTTAGAGTGAAGAAATTTGATAAAATCTGCGGATCGAAGGAGCGGAGATGGTCGGAGAAGGATTCCCCGCACTCCACAAGCCTTGAATCGAGGATTACTTCGTGGGATTTGAGGGAGAGCTCCAAAATCGCCAATGGGTGCGAGTTTTGGAGGAGAGGGGTGGAGTAGAAGTGAATGAGAGAGGGAGAGGGGTTCGACCCCGACCCTTGGAGGTTAAGCATCCAGGGGCCGGACTAGTCCGGTTCACTGTCCGGACTTGTCCGGTTGCAGTCCGAACTAGTTCGTTGTGGTCTTGTCTGCTGCATCCCGGACTATTCAAGATATCCAGACTTGTGCGGCATGTTGGGCAGACTAGTCCGGTTCTTAAAGATTGAAAAATTCTTATATATTAGAATTTCACCAAGAGTGATTTCAGTGAATTTACTTGCACCTTCTATTAGACAGCTATGGTCTATATATATCAAAGCACATGATTAGATGATGACCATAATATAGCCAAAAATAATATGAGAGAAAAATTAGAGAGGGAACAAGTTTTTCATAATCGTGCACATTTTTTGAAGTTTGTGAAAATTTTAAAGACTCCTAATTGCTAGCATTTAGATGCACAACATTTCAAGTCGCATTCTAGAGTCTAGGATATTTAGCTCATTTCGAAGTTCACAAAATTGTTTTTCATCTAGTGGCTTGGTGAAAATATCATCTAGTTGTTTTTCGGTTCTTACATGTGAGATAGCTATGTCCCCCTTTATAGAATGGTCTCTCAAAAAGTGATGTCGGATATTTATGTGTTTGGTTCTATAGTGTTCAACGGGGTTATGGGCTATCTTAATAGCACTCTCATTGTCGCATAGGAGTGGAATGTGGTATAAATTATAACCATAATCACTTAGAGTTTGTCGCATCCAAAGAAGTTGAGCACAACAACTTCCGGCTGCAACATACTCCGCCTCGACTGTGGAAAGTGCAATGGAGTTTTATTTCTTGGATGACCATGATACTAGGGACCTAGCCAAGAATTGACAAGTCATTGAGGTGCTTTTTCTATCTACTTTACATCCGAAGTAATCTGCGTCGGAGTATCCGATGAGATTAAACTTAGACCCCTTTAGATACCACAATCCTAGGTTAGGTGTGTGAACTAAATATCTTAAGATTCTTTTAACGGTAGTTAAATGACATTCTTTAGGTGATGCTTAAAAGCTTGCCCACAAACATACACTAAGCATGATATCGGGCCTAGATGCACAAAGATAAAGCAATGAACCAATCATAGAGTGATATACCTTTTGATCAACGCTTGGTCCATCTTCATTGAGGTTAAGGTGCCCGTTTGTTGCCATTGGTGTCTTGATGGGTTTGGCCTTGTCCATATCAAACTTCTTGAGTATGTCTTGTGTGTACTTCGTTTGACTGATGAACGTTCCTTCCTTGAGTTGCTTGACTTGAAATCCTAGGAAGAACTTCAACTCTGCCATCATAGACATCTCAAGCCTGTCTGTCATTATCTTACTAAACTCATTACAAAAAGATTTGTTAGTTGAACCAAATATAATGTCATCGACATATATTTGGCACACAAAGAGATCATCATCTACATTCTTTGTGAAAAGAGTGTAATCTGGCTTGCCTATCTTAAAACCATTATTAATAAGAAAGTCTCTGAGATTATCAAGCTCTAGGAGCTTGTTTGAGGCCATAGAGAGCTTTATGCAATTTAAACACATA
Organism: Neostapfia colusana; assembly: GCA_030760725.1. Lineage (NCBI taxonomy): Eukaryota > Viridiplantae > Streptophyta > Magnoliopsida > Poales > Poaceae > Neostapfia > Neostapfia colusana. The sequence goes on along the minus strand of JASWHV010000016.1, from coordinate 61,893,233 downwards.
ATTAGGATATTCTTGATCTTCAAACCAAGGTGGTTGCTCCACGTACACCTCCTCTTTGATTGGACCGTTTAAGAAGGCGCTTTTCACATCCATTTGATAAATCTTGAAATCATGGTGGGTAGCATAGGCCAATAGAATATGAATTGACTCAAGCCTAGCTACGGGAGTAAAGGTTTCATCGAAGTCCAAACCTTCGACTTGAGCATATCTCTTTGCCACAAGTCGGGCCTTGTTTCTTGTCACCACTCCGTGTTCATCTTGCTTGTTGCGGAACACCCAAATGGTGCCTACCATATTTGCATTTGGTCTTTTCACCAGCTCCAACACTTGGTTTCTTGTGAAGTTGTTCAACTTTTCTTGCATGGCTACCACCCAATCTGGATCTTTGAGTGCTTCTTCCACCCTAAATGGTTCCAAGGAAGACACAAAAGAGTAATGTGCATAAAAGTTAGTCATTCGAGAACGTGTTGTTACCCCTTTTGTGATATCTCCAAGGATGTTGTCAACGGTGTGATCCCGTTGAATGCTTTGATGAACCCTTGGGTGAGGCACTTGATTTCTTGAGTGGTCTTCTTCTTCTTTGTCTCGTCCTTGATCAACATCATGGTCTCGATTTTCTCCTTCTTGAATTTGACCGTCTTAATCTTGGGGTTCTTGAGCTTGATCTTGTGTGAGAGGCGCCGATTGTGATGAACTTGGAGCATCTTGTCCTACATCTTCTTGAGGACGGACATCTCCAAGCCCCATTCTTATTAGTGCTACACATGTATTTCTTATTCATCTAGCACACATTGATCAACTTGCTCCACTTGGGAGCCATTAGTTTCATCAAACACCACGTCACGTGCAATCTCAACACAATCGTAGGTTTTGTTGAAAACACGATAGGCGTAGGTGTTTGAGTCATAATCAAGTAAGAAACCTTCATCGGATTTCGAGACGAACTTTAAAGTCCTAGGCTTCTTGTTGAGAATGTAGCATTTACTTCCGAAAACACGAAAGTAAGATATGTTGGGTTTGTTACCGGTTAGGAGCTCGTATGGAGTTTTCTTCAAGAGTCGATTAAAATAGAGGCGGTTTGTGGCGTGGCAAGCGGTGTTGACCGCTTCCGCCCAAAACCGATCCGAAGTCTTGTACTTATCAAGCATGGTTCTTGTCATATCTATGAGTGTGCAATTTTTCCTTTCGGCTACCCCAATTTGTTCGGGGGAGTAGGGGGCCGAGAACTCATGCTTGATGCCGTCTTCATCCAAGTATTCTTCTACTTGAGTGTTCTTGAATTCGGAGCTGTTGTCACTCCTTATCTTCTTGATTTTTAAGGAAAACTCGTTTTGAGCTCTCCACAAGAATTTCTTGAGGACGCTTTGAGTTTTTCCCTTATCATGCAAAAAAACAAGTGAAACGAGAATAGTCATCAACAATTACTAAACCATATTTGTTACTGCCAATGCTTATTTAGGTGACTGGGCCGAAGAGGTCCATGTGAAGCATCTCCAATGGTCTTGTTGTTGTCATCACATTCTTGGCGGGATGAGCTGCTCCAATTTATTTTCCTGCTTCACATGCGCTACATGGTCTATCTTTCTCAAAAACAACATCTTTTAGTCCACGGATGTGATCTCGCTTTAGAAGTTTTTGTAAGTTCCTCATGCCAACATGAGCTAGTATCCTATGCCACAGTCATCCCATGTTGGTTTTTGCTATTAAGCATGTGTTAAGTTGAGATTTGTCCGTGGAGAAGTTCACCAAGTAAATCTTTCCCTTTAACACGCCCTTAAAGGCAATCGAGTTGTCACTTCTTCTAGAGACGGCCGCACCCTCGTTAGTAAACAAGCAATTATAACCTTTCTCACATAGTTGAGATATGGACAGTAGGTTATAATCTAGTGATTCAACATGTATAACATGAGAAAGAGAGTGTTGAGAAGAGATTGCAATTTTACCAATACCGAGCACCCTTCCTTGGCTATTGTCACCGAAGTAGATGCCTTCACTTGGATCATCATTTTCTTCATACCCAACGAACATCTTTCTCTCTCTAGTCATATGGTTAGTGCACCCGCTATCTAGCACCCATTTAGTGCCACTAGAGTAGGCCTGCAAACAATTTAAGCTTTGATCTTAGATACCCAAACTCAGTTGGGTCCTTTGAGGTTAGTTACAAGGCATTTGGGCACCCACACACAAGTTTTTGGACTCTTGCGGAGTGGCCCAACATATTTTGCATATACTCTACCATACATGCTCTTCGTAAGAACATACATCAAAATTATGAAATACGGTAGAGTTTATATTTTTGGTAATTTCATATGAGGTAGATGCAAGGTTGTTATTCTTGACTTGACTTTTCTTTGACAAAAGGTACACACTTGTTATTATTTTAAGGATTCTAGCGTTTTGCTTTCCTCCCCTAGTATAACCAAGTCCATCTTTGATAAGAGGAGATCTTGTGATTGAGTATGCACTACGTGCATATTTGATCTTCTCCTTATCGAAGATCCCACTTTTGTGTGTATTCTTGCTTTGTTTCTCTTTGAGCTCATTTTTCAAGTTTAGAACAAGATTAGCACATTTGCAAGTTTTAGTGTTGGATTCCATATTTGTTGAGAGGGAGTTCTTCGAGGATGAAGTAGTTGAGACACTTGACTTATGTGAGTTAAGGTGTGCTTCAAGATTCTTGTGAGTCTTGGTTAAACTAACAAGTTCATCTTGAAGTACTACATTCTTACTTTTAAGTTCAACACAAATTTCCTTACTCATGGCAAGTTCGCTTTTGAGTGCTCTACTCTTCTCTCTCTCAAGTTCAAGGAGCTTCTCAATCTCAAGGTTTTTTTCCTTTTCAAGGATAAGCAATTCTTCTTGTTGATTGATAAGCTCTTCTTGTTCAAATATTTCATCCGATAGCATTTTCATTTTAGCTATAGCATTTTTGTTTAAGCCCTTAAACATGATTTAATTTTACTATTACTATCAAAGTCACTATCATTTACAGTATGTAACTTGGAAGGTTTAGACACTACCTTATGCTTTTCTTCCTTTTCCATGAGGCATGTGTGGCTTGGGCTCTTCCAATCACCCTTGTTTGGCAAGAGTGATTTCTTCATGGTTGGCCTCTTGTTGGTGACGGTTGCCACTTTTTCTTCATCTTCGGAAGAGGATTCTTCGTTTGAGTCCCACTCTTCTCCAATGTGAGCTTGTCCATAAGCCTTCTTCTTTTTGAAGATCTTCTTGTCTTGAGGCTTCCTATCCTTCTTGTTCCTCTTGTCATCTTCCTTGCTATGGGGGTAATTCACAATAAAATGCCCATATTCACCACAGTTGTAGCAAGTCTTCTTTATTCTTGACTTGCCCTTATCTTTACTCTTGTTCTCATAGTGATGGCTTCTCCTTCTCCTCATCAACCTTTTGAATATTTTGATGAAGAAGACCATCTCCTCATCATCCATGTCCGTGCTCTCATCATCACTCTCTTCATCTTCACTTGTGAGTTGTATTTCTTTTCCATTGGACTTGGATGTGGCCTTGAGAGCAATGCCCTTCTTCTTGGATGAGGTGACGTTCGCTAGGTCGTTGACGTGTTGGGCTTCTTTCTCCATCATCTCGTGGTTAATGATCTTCCCTAGCACTTCATCCGGAGTCATCATGTGAAAGTTTGGACTTTCACGGATTAAAGTGCATAGGGTCACATTGTGAGGCATAAAAGCTCTTATCATTCTCTTGACCAACTCATGATCATTCCATTTCATGCATCCGTACGCCCGACTCTTGTTGATAAGAGTTTTGAGCCGGTTGTACATTTCTTGAGGTGTTTCGCCTTCTTCCATGGCAAACCTTCCAAGCTCTCCTTCGATCATCTCGATCTTGGCTTCCCTCACGGATCGATTTCCTTCATGTGCAATCTTGAGGGTGTCCCAAATATCTTTGGCGAGCTCTAACCCATCTACCTTGTTGAATTCTTCAAGGCTCAGAGATGAGTTGAGCATGGCCGCCCCTTGTGCATTGCGGTGGATTTGTTGTTCTTGCTCTTGGGTGAGTTCATCCTCGTCTTCGGGGATATCTATACCTATACAAACAACATGCCAAAGACTTGGGTTTAAGGAAATTAGATGCAACTTTATGTTGTGCTTCCACATTGTATAGTTAGTTCCATCAAAGTGAGGTATTTGCCTAGGAGAATTGACAAATAACTAGAGTGAGAATTTAGACGTTCATAATTAAAAGGATATCGCGAGTGGTCTTGTTGACTACTCTTGAGCTTCTTCTCTAATTTCTCCTTCTTTTTCTTCTTAGCTTCCTCCTTCTTCTTCTTGAGGAGAGCCATAATACGAAGAACTTCTTCATCTTTTTCCGAGCTTGAGACGTCTTGTGGAGGAGTAACCGCTGGAGGCGGGTTAGAAGCTTGCTCTTCAAAGTTGCTCGGACTTCCTCCATTTCCCTTCATAAGATCAATTTGGCTACCGGTCTTGTCCCCCATCTCCTCTCTAAGCGGTTAAGCTTTTGTGGAGAGTTAGGCTCTCATACCAATTGAAAGTTGCCTAGAGGGGGGAGTGAATAGGCTAATAAAACCTGAAACTACTGAAAACAGCGGATTAAACCTGAAGGGGAGCCGGACTAGTCTGGTCCGGGGGCGGACTAGTCCGGTCTAGGTATAGAAATTGCATTTTTAGGGTTTCTTTTCAAGTTTGTTTAAGCGGAAGATATGTAAGTAGTCTAACAATCTAACTAATTAGTTTGTGAATGACAGAATGATTAGATTGCAAGATTCACAACAATAAAGCAATTCACAAGTTTTAAGCGAGATGAAACTTAACAAGTAACTTTAGTGAATGAGCGAGAAGGTACAGGAAACAAGAGACGCAATTTATCCTGAGTTTCGATTCCACACAGGAATCTACGTCCTCGTTGAGGAGTCCACAAAGGATCGGATCTTTTCCAACCCTTCCCTCACCGAGCAATCACCAAGATTAAGCCCGGGCTTCTTCACTATCAATCAAATGTGAATACAATACTCTTAGGGGCTACTCACAACTTGAGGCTCCCTACAACAACCTAGCAGTTCTAGCAATCAAAATACAACAGCCAAGAACTCAAATTAACAATTAGAGTGCAAGAGATTCAAACCGAGAGCTCAAACGTCGATCATCAAGTCTCTCCTCTCACAAATTCCCAAACCCCTTAATATCCAATCTTAGGGTTCAAGAAGGTGAGGAAAGAGGCTTAGAAGAGCTCAAGGAATGAGTTTTCAGCGCTAGGGTTTTAGTTTGCTGCATTCTTACCCGGGGGGTCCACTTTTATAGAGATCCCAATATCTAGCCGTTATACCTACTAAAGTCCAGACTAGTCCGGTCAGAACCTCGGACTACTCCATTCTTGGGGGACCACTCACGTCACTAAGGCTGCCAACTAAAGTCCTGTGACCATTAAATTCAAACGGTCATAAAATTCTGGACTAGTCCGCTGAAGAGCGGACTAGTCCGATCTCACTCAGAAGCCTTTGTTCCAAATGAGAATGGACTAGTCTGGCAGGAAGCGGACTAGTTCGGCCCCAAAGGCGGACTAGTTCGGTCTCACCAGACTGTCTCGATAACTCTCTAATATCAGATTCGCGGACTAGTCTCGCCATATCCGGCCTAGTCTGAGCTCACACAGGAACCTTTGTTCCGTCCTAAACTGGACTAGTCTAAAGGAACCGGACTAGACCGGCCTGTGGAGCGGACTAGCCCGAGGTCACTCAAAGACTCCTTCTCCAGACCTAAACGGCTTAGTCCGCTTAGCGGACTAGTCCGGCCTTCTAGGACTTAGTCTCATAAAGGTTCACTCACTCGAAAATGGACTAGTCCGGGCTAAAACGTACAAGTCTAAACTCACTCATAGACTTCTTGTCCGGTCAGAAGTCTGGACAAGTCCGGTCTACTTTCTCAGCCATACCTATGACTATTTCCTCTCACGATTCTAACTGAAATTTGAGCTCTCTAATGACTCTCAAGCACTCTAAAAGAGGTGACCCTGTACACAACTAGAAAATGTGAAGCTCAATAGAAAAATTATATTTTTTACTCTTGCAAGTCTTCTTCTCTTTTTTTTGCTTCTTGAGAGACTCCACATCCGTTCCTTTTGATAAGGACATGTGCTCATACTTAGTAAAACTCATTAGTATCTTTAATTATCGTCATCAATCATCCAAAACCCATGAAAATTACCTAGATGCAGTTTCAGGTAGCCGCATTAAGACATGAAAGTGGTGCGGGCCACACCGCTAACCTGCCGGGTCGGCTCGCACCACAACCCGCATCTGCTTTCAGCTGGCCCGTAAAATCCGAGCGGCGCCACTACGGTGACCCGCATGTCCAGGCAGCGCCGCAACAGCTGGTGAGAACCAGTACTCGAGGATGGTGAGTGAGCGTAATGGCAGCGACAGTCGCCACGACCCACGAGGCCACGAGGGCGACAACAGGGCGCTAGATGGAGGCGTGCTCGAGCCCGGCACGGCCGCGGGAGACCCTAATCCTATTGCTAGCTGGCACTAAGGCCACAAGGCGATGCAGGCATCGTGAGCTGCCCCAAAAATAAGCAGTTGCGAGGCAGGTTTGCTGCAACAGCCCGCGTCAACGTTGCGGCTTGTGGGCGGTGGGGCGGGCCGCCGCAGCCCGTCCCGCTTTCAACGATAGCCGCATTCTCGACGCCTGGATGGCGAGCGCAGGCATGCTACCGCCGACAAGCAGAGAGAGGGAGTGACGGATTTGTTTCTAGGTTGTGAAATTCTTTTGGTCTTCCTTATTACCTATACCGCAGATTCTCCACTCCGTTGCTTGGTTAGAATTGAGGGATGGTGCCACGTGTTATCGGTAAAATTTAATCCAGGAACAAACGCTACTAGTTGCAGGTCACACAAGCACACATATATGGTTGTAAGGTCGCTATCTCTGCCTCACATAACTTTTTTTAGATAATGATATTATATTCTCAACATGACCTGATTGTAGACACTAAAAAATAATATATAATTTAGTACTCCCTCTATTTTTAAATAAATGACGTCTAGTACAACTAATTTAGTTTAAATTGAACTAGATTTTTTTCTAAACTTCATTTATTTTGAAACGAATTGTAGTATGCGAATATTAGTACTAAAGATCTACGTCTAACTTCTATTGAGCTCTCCTGTAACCTCCGTAGATTTTTTTTCAAATAATTGCTTGCTACAATTCTCTAGCGTTTCGATGTAGTCACGTTCGCAAGACGGGGTTGCTGATAGGTTGTCATCGAGGGGATGAGGCGGTTTGAGAGTGCAAATATGATGGTTGTCGAAGTGTTCGGTCGACACTTCCCCCGGGCCTGCACTGGGCAGCCCGCGGAGGTTCTTTTTTCGGTGGGGCTAGTCCCTTGCGGAGAGCTTGTGCGGACGGACGAGTTAGTAAGAGTTTGACACGGTGAGTTTTACGTGGTTCAGGCCGTCCGAGCGTAAAACCCTACGTCCACGGCGAGCTATGGAGCTCGCTGTATTGCTTGCTGCTCAGGGCCGGAGTCCTGAGCTTGGGGGTGAGTTACAGCTTGGAAGTGTATGGCCAGCGTATGAGTTGCAGAGTGCGAACCCTTGCTATCGTCGCCTACCCGAGCCTTTTATAGTCCAAGACTCGGGCAACTTACAAGGGGAGCCGGGACCCGACAGGTGGTCCCGAGAAGATTGTCTATTATCTACCATATCTGCAGTTATGCCGGTAGTTGTCTCTGGTCGAAGGCTTCTGAGTCTTCATCTTGCCGCCCTGCCCATGCCGCATGCTAGTCGTAGTGGTTGATGACGGCGTAGGCGGCATGGGATGTCTTGTCGCGGTGTTTATTGGCTGGCAGGTTCTGACACCGTGCGCCAGTCTGTGATGCGACTGGGCGCAACGGCACCTGACAGAGGCGTGCTCCGCGTCTCCGCGTCTTGGGAAGACGCGGGCCTTGAATACCTTGTACGGGCAAGGTATGGGGCGTCTTTACGCCCGCTGCCTATCTCTCGGGGGCTGGCAGCACCGTTCTTATGGCCACGTGGCGGGCCAGGAGCCCTTCTCAGAGGAGAGGAGGGTCCGGTCTGCGGGGCACGTGGAGCCTCCGGACCTCTCCCCGCGGAGGGGGAGGCTCGGCTTCTGTCGGCCACGTGGCAGGCCCGGAGCTCTCCTCTAAGGAGAGGGAGGTCCGGCCCCGCTGGACGCGTGGCGCCTTCGGACCTCTCTCCCGCGGAGGGGGAGGTCCGGCTCCTGTATGCCACGTGGCGGGCTCGGAGCTCTCCTCTGAGGAGAGGGAGGTCCGGCACCGCCGGACGCGTGGCGCCTTCGGAGCTCTCCCTGCGGAGAAGGGTGAGTTCCTTAGACATTTTCCCCTGTGCGCGGGGGTACCCCATATCTCAGGTACCGACAGTGGCCCCCGGGCCCATCTCGGGGGAGATAGCGAGCCCGAGGTGGGACCTCCGTCTCTTCCGATCCGCGCACTTTCTCTAAGTCCCGAATTGACCGCTGCCGGAGCACGAACGGCCGCGGGATCGTGGGAGCGTGCGCTCACTTGATGGTTGCTTTTACCGTGGCGGTTCACAAGACTGCCACTTCTGCACGTTGCGGCGCTTTCTTCGGGAACCGCCAAAGTGCCTTGCCGGCTCATCTTCTCAGGAGACTGACTCCTTGACCCACCGCTTCAGTTGGGCGTCTTGGGTCCACCCGTCATCGGCACTCGGTTTAGGAGCCGAAGCGGTTGCCGATGCAGTGTATTCGAAGAGTTCCGAATCGCTTGGGATTGCACCCGGGGAGGTGTGAAATGAAACCCCCATGTGGGTACGCTCCCCTTATAAGGCTTCCAGCCCCTGTGCTTCCCTCGAGTCTCTGCAGTCTTGTCTTCTTTCATGGCTCTTAACCCGCCTTATGGGGGGAGAATCACTCTCGATTTCCTCCAGCGATGGCGTCTGCACCAAGCCTGGGATTCAGGGAGCCTGCCTGCCTTGCCTCTGAGGGTGGCGCCACCAAGGGGTCTCTGGTTCGTCCTCCCGACGGGGCCCTTCCTTGGTGACGGCAGGCAGAAAGCTCCTTGGCGTTGCGTCCCTTCTCAGGTGGTGGAGTCTTGAAAGAAACCGCTAAAGCACCAAGGAGAATCCCAGGCGGCAGAGTCTCCGAGAAGGCCACTGAAGCTGCGGAGAGGGGGCCTCAGGAGCACCCTTGATGACACCGGCTTTTGCGCAGGTGATGAGGGAAGGAGGCTCCATGGGCACCCTTGATGACACCGGCTTTTGCGCCGGTGATGAGGGAACTTCAGGAGAAGGAAGCCGCCGATGCACCATGGAGGATCCCAGACGGCAGAGTCTCCAGGAAGACCACTGAATACTGCGGAGGGGGCCCCAGAAGCTCCCTTGGTGACACCGGCTTTTGCGCCGGTGATGAGGGAGGCGATTCCTGCGCTCAGGTCATGGAGCGGGAGAGTGCCGCCAGGGCTGAAGCCTGGTGATGCGGCCGTCCTTGCAACTTCTAGATTCTGGTCATGTCAGGAGACCCTTGGGGCTTGTTTCTTTCTTTTTATCGAGTCTGTAGTCCAGCTCAAGGAGCCTCGCATAGTTTGACTCTTTTAGATATTTGTGTCTGTGACGCTCTTTCTCTCCTTCTTGGCTTTGCCTGTCTGAGTCCTTAGCTCCGCAAGGTACTCAGAGGCCATCTCCAATCTCGGAGCTCTGCGTAGACACCTTCCCCAGGTCCTAACCATGTTAGGGGTCCCCGGGGGTCTCCGGATCTCGCCCTATGGGGAGCTCCAAATCTGCCTGCCACGTGGCGGGTCCGGAGCCCCTCCTTAGGAGGCGGGAGCTCCGGCCATGCTGGACAGGTAGGGCTTTCGGAGCCCTCCCACTGGGGGGGGGGAGGTCCGGTTTCTGCCTGCCACGTGGCGAGCCCGGAGCCCCTCTCATGGGAGGCGGGAGCTCCGGACCTGCTGGACGCGTGGGGCCTTCGGGCCTCGCCCATGCTGAAGGGGCGGGGCCCGGTCCTTCCAGTCCTGGGCCGGTGCTGTTGATAGCTCCTTTCCCCCCGCTTTATGTAGTCCCTGTTGCCATAACCTGGAGGTCCTATACACAGGTAGAGGAAACGTAATTCTCCTTGGGGGCTCCCCCTCCCTTATCTCATAGTCTTATTTGACTTATAGCCCCTAACCATATGCTTGGTGCTTGTAAGGAGGGGGAGCTGAGCACATGGCAACCATGCACTGCAAGGGTGGCTAAAAAACTTAATACACAATTTAAATGAGTACGAGGAAAGAGCAAAGTAGAGCAGGTTTCTTTTCGTACAACTTTCCACAGGAGGAAGGCAGACTAAACATGGAGGCCACGACCCGCCCCTAAGAGGGGAAGCAAGACTCTACGCGCTTGGAGTCGGAACCAGGCAAAGCTGAACGTAGTCCTGTACCGTCCCCTGGGGCTTAGCTGCTCCGAGCGCTGCTCCTGGACTCTATGGAGTTTATTACAAAAAGAAAGTACTGTCCTATTTTTGCTCTAGGGGTAGAACTTACGGAGGTGTTCTATGTTCCAAGGGTTTGGGAGCAGGTCCCCATCCTCGGTGGAAAGGCGCACACACCCGGGGCGGCATACTTTCGTGACTCGGAAGGGGCCTTCCCAACTAGGGGAAAGTTTGTGGGCCCCTTCGTGAGAAAGTATGCGCCGCAACACCAGGTCACCTTCCTGCAGCTCCCGGGCACGCACAGATCTCTGGTGGTAGCGCCGAAGCACTTGTCTGTACCGCGCGTTACGGAGTGCTGCATGTAATCGGACCTCGTCGACGAGGTCGATTTCTCCACGCCGGAGGTTGTCCTGCGCGGCTTCGTCGTAAGCCCGGACACGGTGAGACTTCATGGTGATTTCTGGGGGAAGTACAGCTTCGGCCCCATACACCATGAAGAAGGGTGTCTCCCCGGTGGCCCGGCTCTGGGATGTCCGGTTAGCCCATAGTGTGCTCGGAAGCTCATCTACCCAGTTGGCACCATGTTTCTTCAGGCTGGTGAAGGTGCGAGTCTTAAGACCCCGGAGAATCTCCGTGTTGGCCCTCTCAACTTGCCCATTGCTCCTTGGGTGGGCGACAGAGGCGTAGCACACCTGAATACCAAGGTCCTCGCAGTAGTCTTGGAATGCTGCGCTGGTGAACTGGGTCCCGTTGTCGGTGATGATTCTGTTCGGGACCCCGAACCGGCAGACAATAGACTTGATGAACTTTACTGCGGATTGTTTGTTGATGGTGACAACTGGTGTAGCTTCCGGCCACTTGGTGAACTTGTCGATGGCGACATAGAGGTATCGGAATCCCCCGACGGTTCTGGGAAATGGTCCCAAGATGTCCAGCCCCCATACGGCAAATGACCACGAGGGCGGGATCATCTGTACCGCCTGAGCCGGTGTATGGATCTGCTTGGCGTGGAACTGGCATGCCTTGCAGCTCTCGACCAGCTTGACGGCATCCTGGAGTGCTGTCGGCCAGTAGAAGCCATGCCGGAAGGCTTTATCGACAAGCGTGCGTGAGGAAGAGTGACTTCCACATTTGCCTCCATGGATCTCAACGAGCAAGTCGCAGCCTTCCCTCTGGGTTATGCACCGCAATAGGATGTGGTTGGCGCCACACCGGTAGAGATCCCCCTCTACCAGCGCGTATCTCTTAGCCATACGCACAATCCGTTCAGCGGTTGCATGTTCATCAGGGAGGATATTGTCCTTCAAGTAGTCTCGGATCTCCATGATCCATTCATCGGGTCTGACTTGAGCTTCTGGATCTTGAGCGCTGGGTTGCATGGAGTCCCCAGTGATGCTTACGATCCTTGGCAGCATCGATGGCTGTAGGGCCGCTGGGACCGCCAGCTTCGAGGTGCTGGTCAAGCCCCCTTCGCCCGGCTCGGCGGGCCGGGCTGTAGGCCGCAGCAACGTCCTCTCGAAAACTCCTTCGGGCGCAGGGGCTCCGGTGGAAGCCTTCGTTGAAAGGTTATCAGCTGCGGCATTACCAGCGCACGGTACGTGATGCAGGTCCAAGGCGAGGAATTCTTTCTCCAACATCTGCACGTGAAGCAGATACGCAACTAGCTGTGGGTCATTGCAGGAGCATTCGCCCTTGACTTGCTTGATGACCAGTTGAGAGTCGCCCTGTGCCAACAACTGGCGAGCGCCTAAAGACAGGGCTGTCTGCAGGCCAAAGATGAGTGCTTCATACTCCGCCATGTTGTTGGTTGCCTTGAAATTGAGACGCACCATATACCCAAACTGTTCCCCCGATGGCATGAGGAGCAGTACGCCGGCACCGGCCCCCTGCTTTCGCGAGGAGCCGTCGAAGAAAAGTGTCCAGTCGGGTTCGGTGAAGACCGGAGCTTGGTGCTCTGGCTCACCGCCTTCATGCCCCCCTGGGTCAGTCTTCGTTGGTGTCCACTCCGCCACAAAGTCAGCCAGTGCCTGGCTCTTGACTGCATGGCGTGGGAGGAAGTCCAGCTCAAACTCCACCAGCTCCGCCGCCCATTTAGCAATGTTTCCAGTCGCATGGGGGCTGTGAAGAATTGTCTTCAGCGGATACGAGGTGACTACCGAGACTCGGTGGGCCTAGAAGTAATGGCGGAGCTTCCTGGAGGCCACGAGCACCGCATACAACAGCTTATGGACTTCTAGGTACCTTGTCTTGGCATCATGAAGTACTTCGCTGATGTAGTAGACAGGCCTCTATATGGTTCGAACCCTCTCTCTTAGGCTTGGGAGGTCCTCATCCATTGGCCCTGGCCCATTGGAGGTGAGTGGACCCACGGGGGCCTCCGGGAGCTGGGACCCGGAGGCCCTTAAGCTATCTTGATTATCCGGGAGCTCCGGGGGGTCTTGAGGGACCTCCGGGAGGTCCCAATTGGCCCCCGGGGATTTATCTTGGGGGTCCGGGAGACCGCCCTGGACCTCCGGGAGGTCGACCTGGACCTCCGGGGGGTCCGGGAGACCGCCTTGGCCCTACGGGGCCCCCTGGCGTCTGTCTTCTGCTACCGGAGCAGGTTGCGAAGGTGAGGGGTCTGGCCGCTCTGCGACGAGGACCATACTCACCACTTCAGTCGTCGCCACGATGTAGAGCAGTAGGTGCTCCCCGGGCTCAGGGGCTACCATGATAGGTAGGGTCGTCAGGAGTTGCTTCAACTCTTGGAAAGCCTCTTCTGCTTCGTCAGTCCAGGCAAAGGGGCCTGACTAGCGCAGGAGCTTAAAGAAAGGGAGTGCCCGCTCTGCTAGCCTCGGTATAAACCGACTCAGCGCGGCTAGACATCCCGTGAGTTTCTGAACATCCTTGACGCGGGCAGGGGGCCGCATCAAGTCGATGGCCTTGATCTTCTCTGGGTTGGTCTCAATCCCTCGGTGTGAGACCAGGAACCCTAAGAGCTTCCCAGAGGACACACCGAACACACATTTATCTGGGTTCAGTTTGGTGCGCGTAGAGCGCAACTTGTCAAAGACTAAGGCTAGGTTATCTAGCAAAGATGAACCCTGCTTGACCTTGACAACTATGTCATCGACGTACACCTCAACTAGGTCTCTTATTAACTCCCCAAAGGTTTTGTGCATCGCTCGCACAAAGGTGGGGAGTGCATTCTTTAGGCCGTAAGGCATAGACACATAGCAATAAAGGCCGTCTACTGTGATGAAGGAAGTGTGCTCCTCGTCCTCCCTAGACATGGGGATCTGATGGAAACCCGAGTAGGCGTCTAGGAAGCACAACATATCACAGCCTGACGTTGAGTCTACTATTTGATCTATTCTAGGGAGAGGGAATGGATCTTTGGGACATGCCTTATTGAGACTGGTGTAGTCGATGCACATCCGGAGCTTCCCACCGGCCTTCGGGACAACGACGGGGTTCGCCAACCACCGGGGGTGGTGGACCTCCCGTATGAAGCCAGCGTCCAGCAGCTTCTTGACTTCTTCACGGATGAAGTTTTGCCGCCCGATGGACTGCTTGCGGGGCTTCTGTTGAACCGGTCGGGCGTCGGGGAAGACTTTCAAGTGGTGCTCGATCACCTCCCTGGGGATCCCCAGCATCTGTGACGGCTGCCATGCAAACACGTCGACGTTGTGCCGGAGGAAAGTGACGAGCGCGCCTTCCTATTTGTTATCCAGGCCCCCGACTACCCGGGTGGTCTGGGTGGCTTCGGCGCCGACTTGGACGACCTTTAAGGGGACGCCGCCCTCGTCGAGAGGTTGCACGCGGGGTGCTGTGGTGGAAGCACGGTGACGTGCGCTCGAGCGGAGCTGGTCCGACTCTGTATTGCCGGGGGCTGATGCCCCAGCTGTTGCGAGCGCTTGGAGCTTCTCTAGGGCCGACACTGCAGCAGTGCGGTCCCCACGAATCCTGAGGACGCCCGTCGGTGTTGGCATCTTCAGGACGAGGTAGCCGTAGTGGGCTACTGCCATGAACCGGTACAGGGCTGGCCTGCCAATTATGGCGTTGAAGGGGAGGTCTATCTCCGCTACGTCGAACAGAATGTACTCTGTCCGATAGCTGTTCGGGGCCCCGAAGGTCACCGGGAGGCTGATGTTGCCGTAGGGAATGACCTGTCCCGGCCCTACCCCTGAGAACGGGCTCGACGGGGTGAGCTTGGCCATCGGGATCTGCAGCTTCTAGAAAGCTGCACAGCTGATGAGGTTCAGCTCAACTCCTCCATCTACCAAAATGTGGTACATTCTCACGTTGGCGATGGTAGGGGCTACCAAGAGCGGTAGTTGGCCGGCCCCAGCCATGTTCCTAGGGCAGTCGGTGGCGTCAAAGCTGATGGGGGTCCCCATCCACTTAAGGTGCGGTGCGGCACTTGGGAGTGGCGCCACCGACGCTACCGCTCGGCGCAGAGTCTTGACTGCGCTTCGGAACGAGGGGTCGGCGGACCCGCCGTATATGACGTAGAGCTTCTTTCGACGCTCATCGTCACTGGAGCTGGAGTCCTCATGATTGCGTGCCGCCTTCACGACACGCTGAGGCTCCTAGATCTCCTCTGGGTGGTCGATGCTGTCTGGAACATCCACCCTATGTTCGTCTTCCTTTGGACAGAAGGGCGGGGCATCAGCCCGCTGCCGCTTCCCCTTGCGGAAGCGCTCTGCGAGCCTTCGGATCTCCCGGCACTCGGCAGTAGTGTGGCGACAGTTGCCGTGCACGGGGCACATATTGTCTTGATTACCTTCTGGGATTGGTGATCTTCGCTGCCTCTTGTCGGGGCGCGGCCCCCGAGCCCCACTGAGCGTCGCTGTAGTGACGACTAGGGCTGCGGCCGGTGATCTTATCTTGTTTCTGCCTCGGCTCTTGGTCTTCTTGCTGCCTCCATAGGGAGTAGGACCAGATCCGGGCAGTCCTCCTGATTCGGAGGACGGCTGTGAGTGCCAGTTCCATCCTTCGGCTGCTCTGGCGCACTTGTCTGCTAAGCTGAAGAGCTCTGAGGCATCGCGGACCTCCCTGGTCGCGAGCTTCTCGAGCATCTTCTTGTCCCGGACGCCTTGCCGGAACGCCACCACCACAGAAGCATTTTGAATGTGTGGGATGGTGTTCCGCACCTGGGAGAACCGCTGGATGAAAGAGCGCAACGACTCCCCAGGTTGTTGCTGGATGGCGTGGAGGTCGAGCTCCGTGCCAGGCCGGGTGTAGGAACTGCCGAAGTTGGCTATGAACTGGCGGCAAAGCTCTCCCCAGGAAGTTACGGAACCCTGGGGGAGGTTCATGAGCCAAGACCGGGCTGTGCCAGTCAAGGCGACAGGGAAGTAATTGGCCATGACGGCTTCATTCCCTCCTGCGGCAAGTACGGCGGTGGAGTAGATCTGGAGGAACTCCGCCGGGTTGACGCCGCCGTCGTACTTCTCGGGCAGGTGCGGCCGAAACTTGCGCGTCCACTTCACGAAGCGAAGGTGGGGCGCGAGGGCCGCACACCCTGTTTCTGTCGCCGCAGGTTCTGGTGCCGCGGACGCTTGGTTCGCACTGAGCACCGTGTACCCTGGTACGCGCAAGGCTGCACCATAGGCCGGGGGCGCCATCTGCAGGACATATGACTATGGCATATTCTGCACGGCGCAGGCCTGGGGCAGAGATCGCGTGGCGAAGGTCTGCTCTTCAGGCTGGGTTGAGGCCGACGTCATGCTGTCGTCAGCCTCTTGGTAGCGACGCCTTTCTAGGCGCTGCTCGAGGTATACCCGGGCATTTTGACCCAGGCGACACCGCTCCAGCTCTGTCCTCAGATCTGTCGATTGGAGCCTGGTAGAGCTGGAGTCTGCCGTCTGCTCGTCAACCAATGGTGCGCGCATCAGCGACACGACCGGTTGGCTAGAGCGTCATCCCCGCCGAAGTCGAGGGTTTGCGGCAGCGACGACGAGACGGTCTACCTCGCGGATCCACTGCTGGGTCGCTGCCTGAGGCGCGTCCCCAGCGGGCGGATTGTACAGTAGCGCTCTCGCTACAGCTAGCGCACCCCCACTGGGTACGCCCAGCGCTACTGAAGACTTGATGCTGGTCGGAGCCTGCATTGCCGGGGTCGGCGCTGCCAGAGCCAGTTGCTGGCTCCCAGCTTGTACCGACACACTCCGTCCCGAGTGTGTTGACATGTACTCCCCCCTGGTCGCGGTTTGCCGCAGATGCGAGGGGGAGAGTTCGCCGCTGAAGGAAGCTTGGTCATCTTCGTCGGCGGAAACTCGTCGCGCTAGGGGAAAAGCCCCCTTCCTGGCGCGCCAAATGTCGAAGTGTTCGGTCGACACTTCCTCCAGGCCTGCACTGGGCAGCCCGCGGAGGTTCTTTTTTCGGTGGGGCTAGTCCCTTGCGGAGAGCTTGCGCGGATGGACGAGTTAGTAAGAGCTTGACACGGTGAGTTTTACGTGGTTTAGGCCGCCGGAGCGTAAAACCCTACGTCCACGGCAAGCTATGGAGCTCGCTGTATTGCTTGCTGCTCAGGGCCGGAGTCCTGAGCTTGGGGGTGAGTTACAACTTGGGAGTGTATGGCTAGCGTATGAGTTGCAGAGTGCGAACCCTTGCTATCGTCGCCTACCCGAGCCTTTTATAGTCCAAGACTCGGGCGGCTTACAAGGGGAGCCGGGACCCGACAGGTGGTCTCGGGAAGATTGTCTATTATCTACCGTATCTGCATTTATGCCGGTAGTTGTCTCTGGTCGAAGGCTTCTGAGTCTTCATCTTACCGCCCTGCCCATGCCGCATGCTAGTCGTAGTGGTTGATGACGGCGCAGGCGACATGGGATGTCTTGTCGCGGTGTTTATTGGCTGGCAGGTTCTGACACCGCGCGCTAGTCTGTGATGCGACTAGGCGCAACGGCACCTGACAGAGGCGTGCTCCGCGTCTCCACGTCTTGGGAAGACGCGGGCCTTGAATACCTTGTACGGGCAAGGTATGGAGCGTCTTTACGCCCGCTGCCTATCTCTCGGGGGCAGGCAACACCGTTCTTCTGGCCACGTGGCGGGCCCGGAGCCCTTCTCAGAGGAGAGGAGGGTCCGGCCTGCGGGGCACGTGGAGCCTCCAGACCTCTCCCCGCGGAGGGGGAGGCTCGACTTCTGTCGTCCACGTGGCGGGCCCGGAGCTCTCCTCTGAGGAGAGGGAGGTCCGGCCCCGCTGGACGCGTGGCGCCTTCGGACCTCTCTCCCGCGGAGGGGGAGGTCCGGCTCCTGTATGCCACGTGGCGGGCTCGGAGCTCTCCTCTGAGGAGAGGGAGGTCCGGCCCCGCCGGACGCGTGGCGCCTTCGGAGCTCTCCCTGCGGAGAAGGGCGAGTTCCTTAGACATTTTCCTCTGTGCGCGGGGTACCCCATATCTCAGGTACCGACAATGGTCTTCTCCGGCGGATTTACAGCTAGGAATATGTGACCGTTACCACATCGATCTGCCAAACGGGTAGATCTACCAACAGCGGTTGCCACCTTTTGAAACATTGGTCCGTCGACCCCATTCGAACATTTAGGTAAGCATAAACATGATCCACTGAAAATAGAATATGGTGACACCAAATCCTCTAACCATAAAATACCATCATCATCAAGTATGGTTAGACTCTCCGTCTAGAAGTCCCTTATCTGGCCACAACCACTATGGACACCACGCATGACTTGTCTACTTAGAAGTCTCCCATCCGACCAAAATGTGATCCGGAGCGTAAGCCACGGGATGCGTGTGGTTGCCGGTGGTGCTAGAGTTTGCCTGCTGCTGCTCGATTGTGGTTGATGCGGGTGTGTGATCCATATCACTACACCACCCACCTTGTGTGCTCACCGCGGTGCCAATCGACCCGATCTCGTTTGGTTGTTATGCGGAAGATTCAACAATACGCACTAGTATATTCTATGTTAAGGTTGTATGCAAAATTTGAAGTCAAACTAGATGTCGGGGTGTGTGGGCGATCTGTTTGGGCCGTGGAAGCATTTACTGCTCTGTGAGCCTAAGTTCAACAACAGACCAGGCCCACTTCCGCTAGTGGATAAGCGTCATGTGCCTCCGCTCACTGAACGCCTGGCCCCACCGTAGCGTTCAGGGAAATGAAAACGGAGCCCTCATCTGCTTGCCGACCTTTCCACCGCACGATCCGGATCCGACCCCTCATATTCGCTCTCCCACGTCAAGTCGTCAACGCGCCGCCGCCGTGCCCCGCTGATCTGGCATTTTCTCTTTCCCTCTCGCTCTCGCCGCGTACGAGGTGGAAGCGCAGCGAGGCCGCAGCAGCGCCCGCGATGGCGAGGAGGAGGGGGTGGGCGCGCGGGGCCGCGGCGTTCGCGGCGGCCGCGCTGGCGGTGGCGGCGGGGCGGCGGTACGGGTGGAACGGGGAGTCCGCGGTGGCGGCGTTCCGGCGGGCGCGGAGCGCGCTGGGGCCCTGGGCGGCGCCGGCGTACGTCGTGGCGCACGCGCTCACGCTCGCGGTCTGCCCGCCCTACGCCATCTTCTTCGAGGGCGCCGCCGCCCTCATCTTCGGCTTCCTCCCCGGCGTCGCCTGCGTCTTCTCCGCCAAGGTCCTCGGCGCCTCGCTCTCCTTTTGGATCGGCAGGTCGTGGCACCCCTCCCATCTTCACCCGCCTTGCCGTGTTTGTGGTCTGCTGTCCTTGGATCACTTTTATTTTTTCGCTGCACGGAGGCGTCTAGATCTGTAACGTGCTCCAGCTTTTTACGTGGATCATGAAATTTCGTACAATAGTTTGCGCCTAGCGCTGGTCTTTGGAGATCAGGACAAGAATAGCTAGCGGGGAGGTAGATTTGCTGTCATAGTAGACATAAAAGTTGCCACTTTTTTGGATGTTTTAGGATGCGTACGTCCTGGAAAATTGTTGGAATTGTGCTTCGTCAAGATCAATTGGATGTGATTTAGGGGACCTAGTCTTGATCTCTCTAGATGAGAGGTACTTTTAATAGAAAAATAAAAAATATGGAAACCGTGATCCTTTTGATGCTTTATGTGAGTCCACAAGCTTTGATGTCCATAAGGCAAGTTTATTAGTAGTTCGTAACTCAAGTCCAACTTGTGAACTAAATTGTGAATATAATGGATGGTGTAGTTGTAACTTTGTGTGTGTGTGTGAGAGAGAGAGTAGGCTGGAAGCCTGGAACTAGAAAAAAGGTGAGCACTTATGTTTATTACAAATGGACGATTTTGATGTAAAATCACACTACTGGAACTATTCATCATGCTTATCGTCACATTATGCAGTGCATATGTTATTTAACCATGAGCTACTTAACTGACATATGTTGTCTGAGACTGGGTTTTAGTTGATGTTGACTCTACTTAACTGAACTTCTTGCTGCAAGCTCATAATACTGTTATCATTTGGTACATACATCATACATGGCACATCAACCTCATTACATAGCCCAATAAATATATTTGATTCCACATGTACATTTTTAAAAGGTTATTAAAAGACTATCTAAATATAGCAATTGCTGAGTTTTACCACAGTAGAGGTTTCCCCTGTCTTCCTCTCAAAAGAAATGACAGTTCGTGAGTTTCAGATGAATAATGGGCTAGGTTAGTCATGCTCATCACTCAGATGGTTAGTGAAGCCATGTTCCGCACCGTACTATATCCTGCAACATTCTCAATAGTACCACCTTGGTCCTGGATTAATTTTTTTTTAGGGAAACAACTCAATAAAAAGGGCTTACCCAGTGCCGAAGGCTCCCACACATGTGGGGTCTAGGGAGGGTTATTTCTAGACAATCTTACCCCTGCTTTTGCAGAGAGGCTGGTTCGAACCCAAGACCTCAGGACACAAGTGGAGACACACTACCACTGCACCAGGTCCACCGTTCAAGGGAAACAACTCAATCCATTCATTAATTGATAATTCAGTACAAAATGTAAATAAAAAATATTTGTGAGGCGCCCGGCCCGGGAATAGCAGTAGGTGGCGCCGGTGCGATGCGGCACCCAACAGCATGCACGAAAATAAGTTTAAGAACATATGAAACCATTTTGTTACTCAAGATAAGTTCTTTTACAACATATTGCACACACACAACGGAAATTAAAACTAGCTGGACAATCTAATCACTCTCGACCCTAACTACGCCGAAGAGAAGTATTTCAGCCCGTGAACGCTTCCTACTAGCTTCACCAAAGAAAGGCAGCGGCTAGGTTTCGGATGAGTATAACGATCCGTGAGGTTCGTCGTCTCACCGAACAACCCTCTTCATAGCAGGCAACCTGCTACCTGCAAAACAACTCAGAAGCAACCGTGAGCACTAAGACTCAGCAAGTCTTATCCGTTAATAACATGTAACTCTACATGCAGGGGTAGTAAGACAGTAGGAACATGAATTTGCAAAATGCAGCTTGACTAAAACTTGATCCTTATATTCAGATTCTTATAGCCTTCATTTTAGTGGTCCTCATGCCTCACAACACCGGAAGTCCATAATCAAACAAGAAACGCTTATCCCGATGTTGCTAGCCTAAGTGAGAATAGAACTTTAGTTGGCACTGTAGCTAATTCAGTCATGGTTCCAATACGATGATTAATCCATAACAGTATGTTAAGAGACTTAGTTCCTCTTCTTACTACGTCACGGCGCATGCTCAATCCTCTTCCGCGAGCGACGGTGATTCGAATCAATAACAACCTGGAATACATGCCACATACACCCGCTTCGAAAGACTCTCTCAAGAGCTCTTTCTTATGTTGTATGCAACAACCTTTCACACGACACCCCGACATAGAAAAACGTTTCGCGCCGAGCAGGATGGTCCTCTACGCGGACACGTCAAAGTTGTCCGCTAAAGGATTTACACCTCCCGCCTTCTCAACGCCATTCCCACGCGAAGGATGAGTTTCTATATCACGGTCCATCAAGTTACATCGGTTTAATGGGTCCCATACCCCACTATATATCCGGTACAACTCAATCTTGTCCAGCAGGGCCGCATACGAGCGGTCCTTAACCGATACGGATGGGGCTACAACCAACCTCCACATTTGCCTTACCATCCCGGTCCAGGCCAAATGTGGTCTCAAACATTGTCACACCCATCGTAGGCCGAGACCAACCTTGAGCGCTCCATCATACAGGAACATCCCCGTCCACATCTCATTTTCATGAGGGTGCTCTTATCATCAATCTCTCGCGAGTAACTCTGTTACTCGAACTTTCTCGCGAGTAGCTTTTTACTACTCGACTTCTACCGAGCTAGCTACAACATTAGCCTACCATCTACTACGAAGCAAAGCCTACACTAAACCTTCTACTCAGTGATGTAATAGCCATGCAAGTGGGTTTCAAACATACTAGACATAATACACAATATCAAGTCTAATAAACATTAGGTGGAGTGAAGCAAAATTTAAAACGGTAATGATATGCAAACCGGGGCTTGCCTTGCTCAACGGTTTTGTTAGAAGTAGGAGTTAGTCTTCCCTCGGAGAATCCGCCAAACTCGTCACGAGATGGAGATCCTCGCTATGGAGTTGAGTTCTCGTCGAACTTCGACGTCACGTGAGCTATTATATTACAATGCACATATATTTCAAAAGCAATTTAGAAACTGTTTCAAAACTGTTGTTCAAGTTAACTCACACATAAGAGGGACAAACAACAACAAGGTTTTTGTTGTTGGATCTAAACCTTAGAGATGATGAAAGCTAGATGAAAAGGGAGGAAAATAAATCACCATGTGATTACATCCTCATATGAACACTTAGACTAAAAGATGGTAGCTCAAGTTCCAGAGGTCCAATGAAGCTGAAAATTTAACCACAACTTCTATGATAGGACCGCATAGAAAGTAGCATTCCATGTGCCAGAATCGTAGTCTTGTTTTTTTCTTTTTCTTTTCTCTGTTCTCTTTTCTTTTTTCTTTTTCTTTTTCTTTTTCTTTTTCTTTTCTCTTTTCTCTTTTTCTTTTTTTCCTTTTTCTTTTTTTTTTCTTTTCTTTTTTTCTTTTTTTTTTCCTTTTTTTTCTTTTTTCCTTGTTCTTATAACTCTTCCTCTCTTTTACTTCATTGATATTGGGTTTCATGTCTAGCCGACCCCAACAGGCTTGGGATAAAGGCTTGGTTGTTGTTGTTGTTGTTGCAAAAAATTGAGCTCATGAAATAACTTCATGTGAGCACAACAAATCCTTATGTGGTTTTCACTAATCTGCCTTTACCCCCTAGATATTAAGCTTTTCTAGGCTGCAAAGTAGACTTTTTGTGAAGTACAAAATGTCTTGAGTCCATAGGAATTGGTTTTACCATTTTTGGAGTTTCCTACATGGAGCTATGGATTTTACAAAGATTGGGGAAAAGCTGAAAATGTCTCTGTTCATTTTTCCTATTTTTCAGAGACATAAGGAATGAACACATCATTCGACCAAGCAAATGAGGTCAAATGAGTTCAAGGAATTTTGGAAGAATGCCCTGTCCAAATTTGGGAATTTTCCAATAAACAGAACTCCTGTAAAAATTCCTACAAGATTTTTCTTAAATGAATTAATGAGCCAAATCCAGAGATTTTCATAAATATTGGGATGCACCCCTGGATAGTACTCTCTGAGAGGAATCCAACAAAATTTATTTCACAATTTTTGGACACTCCTACACAAAGTTATGGCTCTCCAAAGTTTGAACTAAAATGGAAAAATCTGGAAATGTTTAAAACCTGCCTGTGGGTCCTACCTGTCATCCCTAACCTTTAACCTCGCGCCAAACAGGGCAGTGGCGGCGCCCTCTGGTGAGGGTCGCCGGAAAGGCCCTTCCCGGCCACTTCCCGACCCCCTGTTGGCCGCCCCCCATTTCCACCACGCTGAACATGTTGGTGAGGTCGTCGACGGCCGAAACTCGTCGGAAAACAGGGTGCACCGATGACAGCAAGAACTAGGGTTCCGACGAGATTGCGGCGGCTCGTTTCTTCACCAAATGATCGGCTCCTTGGCTCTAGAGCACCAGGGGAGCGTGTAGAAGATCAACACGGGATCTAAACGAGCCGGGGAGCGCTCCAAACCTGTCGGCACCGTGTGCCCGACGTGGTCCAGCGGTATTCCCTCGAAAAGAACTCGTATTCCTTGCTCTACACTCAATTCCTTGGTCTAAAATCGATGGAGAAGGTGTGCTAGGCAGTTAAGATCCCGTTTGTGAAGTTTGAAACACAACCAACAGGAATTAAGGACAAATTTTGCAATTCCTTACCCCGGGGTCAGTTTGTGTCGCCCGGGAGAAAAGCTTGAAATTCTCCCTTTATGATCAATGGCTAGGGCTGAGCTTCGAGGTGAGCAACTAGGGTTGTAGGTGCACCGATGGAGTGGCTTGCTTGGGCGTGATCACCCTTGGTTCGGGCTGTCCACGGTGACCAAGTTCGGTTTCTTCAATTTCAACACGGGCGCCGCTGCAATTCTACCGTTTCCAGGCGCAAGCAAGCACGGAACCGTGGGAAGAAGTTGCTATGCGGCTAGGGCACTTGTGTGCGAAGCTTTTTCATGTGGAGAGCTCGAGCAAAGGGTGCTCGGATGCTAGGGTGTGCTCGAGCGAATAGAGAGCGGCGAGCTGGGTGTTTTCATGGGAGCAAACCACTGAGGGAGCGAGATAGCAACTTGCTTTGGTGCACCAGCTGCGTGAAGATTAGGCCGAGCTCACGAGTGGAAGCAGGAGCTGGCGCTAAACTTCATCGGGAAGGTTTTCTGCCGGCGCTGTCGCTCGTGTGTGCACCCGAGAGTAAAAACAGAGGCGATAGAGTATAACGTGTGGCTGACAGATGGGGTCCACAGCCCCACAATTATGTCCCCCTCTGTGCTTTAATATTCCCGCACCGCCATTGTCCAAATTCCACCAAAATTGGACGGTAGCCCAAACATGTTGTGAGGAACTTGAATCTAAACTCAGATTTCAAAATTGAGCACGTTTGGTTTGGTTTTCGAATTCAAATTTGAATGTAAACTCTCCCTCAAATATTCCTCGGAATAATTGGTATACGGGCTCCAAAAATATCCAAATTTAGATCATGAGCTCATTCATACATGAGGAATGCATCGGTGAATTCATTTGTATGCATGTGGGCAATCTGAACATGAATTCTTTCAAAAGAATTCAAATTGTGTTTAAATTCCCTCTACTCCACTCATAGAGAATGTGCACATGAGTTAGAGTTTTTGGAAGTAAAATTCTTTCCCACTAGGTTAACATGTGTTGAGCATGGGCTAGAGAAAATTTTTAACTCTCTCACATGTCCATATTTGTGTTCATCATTTCATGTGACACAACTATAGTCTTTTATCGCCTTAACTTTATTTCATAAGTTGAAATCAAACTTTACAAAAGTTAGGGCTGTTACAATATTAAACTTAAAGCTGACACATATAATCCGGTTGAGCTGACCTTGCATGCTTAAAAAGTCATGCACAACAACAACAAGAAGCCTTCGTCCCAAACAAGGGAAGGAGGGAGGGGCGGGAGGGGTGAGGGCAAAAAAAGGGGGGCTTTTTAAACTTGGTGCAGCCGCACTACATAGGGTCTGACCAGCCCTTGACCTGGGCGCGCGCACAAAGGGGGATCAGGGTTCGCCCCCCTGTTCTGGCCGCCCAGGCCCAGCGGCAGATCATCCCACATCCTCCTCCTAATCCTGACGCTGGGCCACGTCCAGGATCCTGATTCTTCTTCTCATCTCCACGAACTTCTTTCTTCCAAGGGCCTTGGTCAAAATGTCCACCATTTGGTCTTGGGTGGAGGTTTGCTCAAGCACAATAGTACCGCTGTCCACACACTCTCGTATGTAGTGGTACTTGACATTGATGTGCTTGCTTCTGTCATGGTGTACCAGGTTCTTGTTCAAGTCTATAGCTGACTTGTTATCAACCCGCAACATCGGCGCTTTCGATTTTTCAGCTAAATCCTCCATCAGTCGTGTCATCCATACACCCTGACATGCCCCTTGAGCTGCTGTGATATATTCTGCTTCACATGAGGACAAGGCCACCATCTTCTGCTTGCAGGACTGCCATGAAACGGGGTTGTTTCCAAGACAAAACAGCACCCTGCTTGTGCTCTTGCGGTCCTCCACGTCTCTCGCATAGTCACTATCCGAGTACCCAATAAGCTCCATGTCTCCTCCTCTTGCATAGAAGACTCCATAGTTGATTGTACCCGCTATGTAGCGTACAATGCATTTGACTGCAGCAAAGTGCTCCTCCTTGGGCTCCTCCAGAAACCAACCAACGTACCCGACCGAGTAGGCGAGATCGGGACGTGTGTTCACCAAGTATCGCAGCCCTCCCACCAAGCTCCTATAGTCCGTTGCATGCACCAACGAACTATCACTTGTCTTGTAAAGCTTGAGGCCTTGCTCCATGAGGAATGCACAGGGGTTGCATCCCTCCAGGCCAGCTTTAGAGATAAGTTTTGGAAGTGTAGGCCGCCTGCACAGCGCTTATCCCTGCATCCGTTTGCCGCACATCCAGGCCAAGATAATATGATAAGAGACCCAAGTCGCTCATCTTGAACCTCTTCATCATCTCCCCCTTGAACTTCTTGAGATCGTCTCCTCGTGTGATCACAAGATCGTCGACGTACACGCTGACGATGAGCTTCTCATCTTCAACTCCATGGAAATAGATCCCGTGTGTTGGAAATCCGAGGTTAATTTCCTCTAATCTGTTCTCTTGATCTATTCTCAATGGGGGGCTGTATATATAGCCCCAAATTACAAACTCCTACTCTTATTGGACTAGGACTCTATCTCTAACACCAATTATTAGAAAAACGGGATTATATCTAACAATCACCCCCTAATCTCGTTTTTCTAGATCACACTCATACTAATATTAGGATGGAGACACACTTCCACCCTAAACGCACTTTCGGGATGGACACAACTGCACCCCCAGGATGGTCACATCTACACCCTGCACAACTCAATTTTGGGATGGGCACGTCTTCATCCCCAGGATGACCGCATCTTCATCCTGCACACAAATTCGGGTTGGTCACATCTTCAACCCCAGGATGGGCTCATCTTCATCCTGCACACGCATTTAGGTTGGTCACATCTTCAACCCCAGGATGGACTCATCTTCATCCTGCATTTGATCTCGGAATGGAAACATCTTCATTCCGACCACATATTCGAGATGGTCACGTCTTCATCTCGAGCACACCTCGCATTGGCCTGCTTTTCCTCACGCGACAAAGCACCCAATATTCTTCTTCGTCACCTTCATCGTTGTGGCGATAGCACCTCGGGTCAGTGATCTCGTACTCCTCCAAGATCCATCCCGTGCTACGACGCTTCCCGAGTTCTCCGCGCATGTAGAAGCAAAACTTGACCAAACGCCACTGCACCACAACTCCCATGTTGGAAATCGACTGTGCACACTTGGTCGCGCTATGCTTCCGGATGCCATTCGCCGGACCGCTATACTCGAGGCTTGCTCCGCTTGCGTAACGTGAAGAAGTATTCCAAGTCGCGCAGGCCGTAGTTCGCCAAAAGGTCTCACGGCGTCACATCATAGAAGTCTGCTTCTATCACAACGCCCGCCTTGCGTGGTGGAAAACCACATAGCTGTGGTCGGAGAAAGTGAAGCACCAACTCGTCCTCCGTTGGTGTGAAAGACGAATCATGTGCCATGTTCTGCAGACACCTCCTTGATCGTGAACTGGCACTTGACCAACACAAGAATACGCAGTCCAACCCAGCCCAGTCCAGATCCTCTTGACATCCTCTGGACCACCTCAGCCCAGTCGGCCCAACTAAGCACACTTGGCCCAACAGGCCTCAGCCTTGGTCTGTATCACAAGAACCAGCTCAAGCCCACGAGGCCCAGCTAGCCCAGGGCGCTTCTCCTTCTCTTTAGAAACCCTAGCAGCCTCTCTCTCCAAGCCAGCCGCCTGCCCTGTGCTCGCCGCCGTGCTCCAAGGCAGAGCTGCCGCCTCCTCCTCCGGATCGAGCGTCGCCTTCACCCGCAGCGCGTCACACCTACTGGGATCCGCCTCGTCCCGCCTCCTTGGGCAATGCCGCGGCCGTCCCGCTGTCGTCGGCTCGTCGCCCGCCTGCCTGCGCCCGCGCCTGGCCTGCTTGCGGTCGCCCGCCCGGCCACCTGCTGCGCTCTCCCGCCAACGTCGCCCTTGGGGCCCCTCGCCCTGCTCGCCGCGGACTGCATCACCTGTCGCGCGCACCGATGCAGCGGCAGTCTGTGGCCTCCAGTCTTGTCGCTTTTGTCGCTGGGCCATCAAGCATGCCGCCACACCGTCGAGAACCGACGATTCCCACCGATTCACGCCTGTTCTTCGTCGGATTCAACCTGATCTGCTCTCGAGCTGCTTCCCTGGCCGCCGGATTCACCTCGAGAGCGCCCCCTCCACCTTGCGCAGGAGCTGGCCTCGACCCCTCTATCCCCGAACTCGCTCGCCCGTGAACCGCTCCGAGCCAGTTTGGGCGTGCCGCCCCCGAGAGTTTGTCCTCCCAGGGGCAGCACAAGGTTAGATCAACCCTAGCTCTGATGCCAATTGTTGTAAATCCGAGGTTAATTTCCTCTAATCTGTTCTCTTGATCTATTCTCAATGGGGGGCTGTATATATAGCCCCAAATTACAGAGTCCTTATCTAATACTAACTCCTACTCTTATTGGACTAGGACTCTATCTCTAACACCAATTATTAGAAAAACGGGATTATATCTAACACCGTGCTCGCTCGTACTCTTCTGGAAACCAAGCGATAGCAAGCTATCGTTGATCTTGGCATTCCAGGCCTTGGGCGCTTGATGAAGTCCATATAAAGCCTCCTTGAGCCGATACACCTTGTGTTCGGCTCCGTCGATGATGAAGTCAGCAGGTTGGAAGACGTACACCTCCTCCATCAAGTCGTCGTTCAGAAAGGCACTCTTCACGTCCATGTGGTGTACCTCCCACCCCTTGTGCGCAGCAATTGCAAGGAGCAAGCGAACAGATTCGAGACGAGCTACAGGAGCAAATAACTCGTTAGAATCTATTCCTTGCCGCTGGACATAACCTTTAGCCACCAATCGAGCCTTGTGCTTCACCACCTCCCCATGCTCGTCCCTCTTCACCTTGAACACCCATTTGAGGCCAATGGGCTTGTGTCCTGCAGGAAGATCAACAAGTTGCCAAGTCTTGTTTTCTTCTGTAGACTCCATCTCCTCGAGCATGGCCCGTCTCCAGCACGGGTGTTCCTCAGCATCGGCGAAGGACGTGAGCTCCTCCGCGGTGGTGAACATGAGCTCCCCCTCCTCCAAGCTTGGTGGGCGCTCAGCCCGATTAGGAGGGGTAAGGGTTCCAAGCACGTTGCGCATCGTGCGGAACCGTAGTTTCGCGCCGTCGTCGTAGTAGGCGTCGACGACGTTGCTGCCCGGGTCCGACAACGGTGTGGCGAAGCAGATGGGCCGTGGAGGATTCCGGGGCGTGGCGAAGGTGCTGGAATCTTCAAGTCCGGAAACCCCCGCTGCTGCTGACCCCCATGCAGGACTGTCCCAGCCCTGATCTGCGCTGGACAGTCCCTGCAGGAGCCTTTGGGGCGACGCCGTGGGTGTTGGACCTCCTCCAGCAGGTATGGAGGCTGGCGCAGGAACTCCTAGGGTCTGGACTGACCCTTCTGTGCCCCTCTTGGGCACTGCTGGGGTGTTGTTCGGCCCCTCCAGACCCTGCAGCACCTCTCCGGGTGCTTGAACAGCAGGTCCAGCAGCTGCTGGACCTAAGGAGTTGACGTGGAAGGCGGTGTAGTCCTCTTCTCTTGCTCCTTCTCCCTAGTCCCACTTGGCCGCCTCGTCGAATATCACGTCACGTGATATGTGTGTGCGCCCATCAGCCAGATTATACATCCGATAGCCCTTCGTCCCTGCAGCATAGCCAAGAAAAATCATCGGAGTACTCCGGTCTTCCAACTTTTTCAGGTGAGGGCGCGTGTTCTTGACATGCCCCACGCACCCAAAAGTT
Organism: Neostapfia colusana; assembly: GCA_030760725.1. Taxonomy (NCBI): domain Eukaryota; kingdom Viridiplantae; phylum Streptophyta; class Magnoliopsida; order Poales; family Poaceae; genus Neostapfia; species Neostapfia colusana. The sequence goes on along the minus strand of JASWHV010000016.1, from coordinate 61,863,858 downwards.
TAGAAGTAGTTGACGGTTGGTCGCTCTCCATGCCAAGCTTCATATGATGTCTTTCCGTCGAGGCCACGGGTGGGGGATCGATTTAAGATGTGGACAGCCGTAATAGCTGCCTCACCCCAAAAAATCCCGGGCATACCCTTCGCTTTCAACATACTCCTCGTATGCCGACCGCCGTTTGATTGCGCCGCTCCACAACCCCGTTTTATTGCGGCGTATATGGGGTTGTGAGTTGACGTCATACTCCATGCTGAGCGCAGTACTCGCCGAACTCCTGTGAGGTGAACTCCCCTCCGTGATCAGTGCGGAGTAGCTTCAGCCTCCTCCCGGACTCTAATTCAGTCGTCGCCTAGAATTGTTGAATTAAGTCGGGCGCCTGGTCCTTAGTTGCTAGAAGATAGAGCCACATATAGCGACTCATGTCATCCACTAGCAACAAGAACATCTTCTTGCCGCCTGGAGTCGTCGGCGTGATAGGCCCGCAGATGTCGCCGTGGACGAGGTCGAGCGCACCCTCCACGCGTCGCCGAGCTTGCTTGGGGAAGCTGGAGCGCCTCTGCTTCCCGACCAAGCAAGCTTCACACAATTGATCGACATGATCAATTTGTGGAAGCCCGAGCACCATCTCCTCTCGTGCCAACTTCCGAAGTGTCTGGAAGCTGATGTGTCCGTAGCGTTCGCGCCAACGCCACGCAACATCATCACGCCTCGCGGTTAGGCAAACCGTACGTGTGATGTTGAGTCTGATGGAGTACAACTTGTTGTCGTCGCGCTGAACTCGTGTGAGGAGATGCTGCTGCTCATCTCGTATGTGCATCACTCCTCCTTGCACCGTGATGTTGCAGCCATCCTCATCCAGCTGACCGACGCTGATGAGGTTGGTGGTGAGGCGCGGGATGAGGTAGACGCCGGTGAGCCTCTTGTGCTCACCCGTCTTGGCAGCGAATAGGACCGTACCCTTCCCCTGGATATGCACGACGGAGTTGTCGCCGAACTTGATGGTTTCGACGACGTTTTCGTCGAGCTCGGAGAAAACGGCGCGCGAACCCGTCATGTGGTTGGTCGCGCCCGTGTCGAGGTACCAACGAGTGTCGTCAAAGTCTTCGTCATTGCTGTGGTGAGCGAAGACATGTCCCTCCACTATCTCCAGTGGGCGCGTAGGAAGTTCCTATACAGACTCCTCCTGTACTGAGGCCACCCTTGTCATAAACAAGGCGCCATCTGCCTTCGCCACGAAAGCCTGCTGCTGCGGCTCCTCCTGCTTAGACTTCGACCGACACTCTCTGGCCCAGTGGCCCTTCTTCCCGCACTGGTCCCGCGGAACATCCTTCCCGGAACCTCCCTTCTTGCCTCCGTTCTTCTTGGGCGGGCCCTTTCGGCCGCCCCTCTTAGAAGAACCCGCGGACTAGGTAGACCGCTCCTTCCGCTGTGTCTCCCACTCCTCCCGAGTGAGATACAGCTGGACGTCGTGTACTCCTCCCTTCCGCTGCGTCGAGTCAAAGGCGTTCTCCGCCGCCCTGAGACGCCCCGTCACTTCCGATAAGGTGAGGGTCGACACGTCCAGCAGTGTCGTGATCGCTACCACGATCTGTTGGAAGCGTTCTGGAACGCTTCGTAGGAGCTTCTCCACGTCCCTCTCTTCTCCTATCTCCTCCCCTAGCGACGCAAGCCGTGATAGCATTGCCACTTAGGCGGAGGGAGAAGTCCTCTACACTCTCGCCATCCTTGAATGCAGCGGCTTCGAACTCCTTCCGGAGTTGCTGTGCCATCGTCTTCTTCACGCGGTCGGCCCCGACCGCATGATGGCGATCGTATCCCATGCCTCCTTCGTCGTCCTCTTTTCTCCGATCATCGTGATCATCTTCTGCGGGACAGCACTGACCAAGATGTCAAGCACCATCATATCTTCTTGCTCGCTCACGTTGCCCTCCTCCACGGCCTTCCAAAGCAGCCGTGCCTTCAGCTTGATCTTCATCATGACAGCCCACTCCGCGTAGTTGGTCTTGGTGAGCACGGGGAACCCTGTCCCGGTGTTCACCTCACGAGTTGTCGGAGAGGGTGTCGCATGGCCGGTGGTGCTGCCGCTGCTTGTAGGTGTAGATGACATCTTGCTGAATTCAACCTAGTGTCGAACCGGCTCTGATGCCACGAATGTTGCAATTCGGGTGCTGATCACACCAAAACTGTCCTGTCCCGATAGCAGTTCAGCATCCCACCTGGGTGCTGTTCTTACTGATCTGTTCTAGCAGATCTGAGTAGGGGAAGAACAGATTGCTGGCGCCTGTTCCTGGAGGTGGAGACGCAGAACAGATGGAACAGCAGATGCAGAGGAGGGAGATCAGGGCGACGGTGGCTAGGGCTGCTAGCCTGGGCGGCGGCGGCTGCTCTTGGGGCGGCTAGGGCAGAAGGAGGCGGCGGCTTCAAGGGAAGAGAGAGGTGGCGGGGCTAGGGTTTGAGGAGGAGGAATTCTTCTCTTTATTGACCTGAATAAAATTAGGGTGTTTGGCTTCTTTATATAGCCCCCCTTACAAGAGTCCTGATCTATTACAATAGGAGAAAAATTTAAACACTTTCTAAATTAGGGCTGCCACCTAAACTTGGTACGGCCGCACCACATAGGGTCTGACCAGCCCCTGACCTGGGCGCGCGCACAAAGGGGGGATCAGAGTTCGCCCCCCCCCCCCCCCCCCTGTTCTGGCCGCCCAGGCCCAGCGGCAGGTCATCCCACAATATTTGCATTCATTTGTTATAAACTGAACCTGTGTCCTTTGATGTCCCCTCAGTTATATCAATTTGAACAATGTACCTACGAAATAGAAGACCAAGTAACTAGCAATCAAACTGTCGAACCATCATGATCAAATACGCTAAAACTTCAGCCATTAACATGACAATGACATAGAGAAACTCAGCTAAACATAAAAATAGTTCTTACAAACAACCCAGTACGGACATGACAAATGATGAAATTAAATACATTTCATACAATCAGCCCACATGATAGCATAGTTCTCATAAAAACAAACTGATTATATGATGATCAAATGTATAGGCTTAAGAGCCTCCTCAATCATCATTCTCCCCCCTCCTTGCTTATGACCTGTTGTGACCACATCCTCTTGGTCAGACTCAAACTCAGTCTCTTCCTCATCTTCTTGTTCTTCTTCCTCGGGTTTCAAGTGCACATCATCTTCAATCTCTCTTGGTTGATTCAGTCTTGCACTTTTACAAAGTTTAGTGACGTCCTCAGCCCCAGATGTTTCTGCGATTAGTTACGGGGGATTGGATGGAGGAAGCAGTGCCTGAATCCAGTGGACGGACAACCACGTACAGCGGATGATGGAGAGCGACCACAGTGCCTGCTCTGCGCGGATTGGATGATAGAGAGCAGCCACAGATGGTGGACTATGGAGGATTAGACGCAGGGATGGTCATGGCGGTGTCTGACTGTGCGAGGGGACAGGTGCAGTTGGGTGTCCCCGCACCGTATATATGCGCCGGGGTCTAGGCGCCGGGTTAAACTGTGTGTTTGGGTGCCGCCCGCCATTCAGAGCGGTCTAGACATCCATCTAGAACCGTTTAGGAAAACATTGCATGAATCCTTTTGTTCTTAACTTCTTATTAGGGAATCAAGGTTACTGAATTGCATATTTATTCAATTTTGTCTGTTTTTATCTGTTACTCATCGCAAGTTTTCCCTACATATCAGCTCCCATAGTGTTAAGCCACCATCTTCTTGAGTTCTTGTGTAACTTGATCATGTTTGGAGCAAAATATTGTTCAGCTTTTGTTTGTAAAATTAGATATACTATAGAGTTGTTGACATTGTGATAATATAAATATATCATATTGCAGATCTGTATGTGGCCTCGGGATAACTGTAGACTGCTCAATTTAGAAAATAATGTTACAACAAACTAGATCTACTGTTCATAACATTTTTATAGCAATAATAATGTAAAAGTAACCTGGATGACTAAAGCTACTGTAACATGTATGCTGCACTGCAGAAGTTGCATGACTAGTGGATGTTTATCAGCTAACTTTAGCATATATGTTTTGTGAAACACTGTATATTCTACCAGCTTATGTGTACAAATTCTTTGTGTTATAATCATTCTCTGCTTTTTTACACACTGTAGAAGCTGTTGATTTTTGTCTGCTGTTCTGGCCCTTTGATAACCGTTCTTGTCTGAATTTCTGCAGGGCAATTTTCAGATACTTCACTTCAGCAATGGAATGGCTGCAGAGAAACAAGTACTTCCATGTGGTGGTTAAAGGAGTTGAACGTGATGGCTGGAAATTTGTATTACTAGCTAGATTCTCGCCATTGCCATCCTACATTATTAACTATGCTCTGTCAGCCACAGATGTTGGATTCTTCAGAGATTTTCTCCTTCCCACAATTATCGGCTGCTTACCAATGATACTACAGAATGTGTCCATTGTAAGCCTTGCTGGTGCAGCAGTTGCTTCTACTACAGGATCTAAGAAGTCCCATATCTACTCTTACCTCTTTCCGACAATAGGTATTGTGTCCAGCATTCTCATATCTTGGAGGATTAAACAATATTCTTCAGTCCTTGCTATTCCTGAAGAGCTCAAAAGTTCACCTAGCAATGGAAATGCAAATGGGGATGCTAAGCTGGTTTCAGAGGCATCTAAAAACACTAACACTGGGAAAACTAAGAAGAGAAGGTGACTTGCAAGTATCTTCTGTATTATTGTGATGAGAGCCCTGACTCGTCAAGCAGCTACACAGCTAGATCCTACTTGAACCTCCACACTAGTCCATTACTAGGTGAGATGTGATATCTGTTTCATGCCATCATTTTTGAGGTGTTTAACAGATACCCGGTTTGGTACCATCTTGTAACTGCCTTCGAGCCTTTTCTTTCTGATGATATTGTAAGGTTAATTTAGTAGAAGCTCGGACGTCACATCTAATCCAGATTAATGTTGTGGTTTAGGTTCCTACCAACTGTATTCAGGGAAACCGTTGTGGGATTCCTCTTCATGATTGTATTGAACTCGATGTATTTGAACATGTAAAGAAAATCCGTTTGTGTAACTGAGTTCAGAACGGCTGTTGTGATATTCTCTGTTAGCGATTGTCTCAAGTCCACTTTGGCCACACTCCAAAGCAAATCATGCAGTGGACTCCAAGAATCTTATACAGGATGCACAAGCTTTGGCCTTACTCTCGGGCTCTCCCATCACAATATTTAACACGGGTCCTGCACCTCCATGCTCGTGTCCAAAAATCCTCAGAGATGAGGCTCTTCACGGCCTTGTGTTGTTGCATTCTCCTCGTTGGCATCATCAGTGCTCCCAGAACCCTTTCAGACAGCCCCCCTATGCAGGACGTGTGCCCCATGGCTCCCCAGGGTGAAAGGAAGCAGCTGTTCATGAACGGTTTCCCCTGCAAGCACCCTAGCACCGTAGCAGCCTCCGACTTCAAGACGCTGCTGCTCGACCACGCCGGGGACACGGACACCATGGTCCGGTCGTCGGTGACCATGGTCACCGCCACCGAGCTCCCCGGGCTCAACACCCTCGGCCTGTCCATGGCGCGGACGGACGTAGCTCCGGGCGGGGCGGTGCTTCCTCACCACCACCCGAGGGCGTCGGAGATGGCGTTCGTCCGTGCCGGCGCCGTGGTGGCTGGCTTCTTCGACACCGACGGGAGGCGGTTCCAGAAGAGACTGGGCGAAGGGGACGTGTTCGTCTTCCCCCGCGGCCTGGTCCACTACCTCATCAACTGCGGCCCCGGCCTCGCGACGACGTTTTCGGTGCTCAACAGCCAGAACCCCGGCGTGGCTGGCATCGCCCACGCGATGTTTGCGCCGGATTCTGACGTTGCTGAAGGGCTAGTGTCCAGGATGCTGCTGGAGTTTGGAGAGACCGGAGTGAGTGGAAACAGTACTTCAGACGTGCCATGGACTATCTGACTATATATGTTTAACATCGTGATTCAATCTGAAAGAATATCGTCGTCCAGTTGAGGATCGTTACTTAGAACTGAGTGCATTTGTGATGAAGCTGATTGATCATTTCTGTAACAGTTGCCTTAATCTGAACCAAAGCACGACAGGAAACAAGTTAACACCTGATCGTTTTCTCACATCTGTCTAGAGAGCAGCTTATTATGCATTTTATCTGTGTATGGTTATGATGTTTGTGTTACCCCTGCAATTTCATTTCTGCTGCACAGTCCCCGTCTCACTCTGCAATCTCATGTCAGTGGTGACGCAAAAAAAAACTGCGTCATGCAACAGTTGCCATACTCTTTGCTTCAGCGCAACCGAGTTCAGCAGCATTCTTTGGACGGCAGCCTTGTTTTGCCTTTCGCTTTACTCAGTGGATTTCTATACCTTTTGTTGCTTAGCATTATCTCCTGCCCCTTGAAGGTGAGAGTATTGGAATTCTTAGGAAGCGTTGAACCCTTTGCCTCGGGTCGCATATTTATTTATATGAGATCAAACAACCTGATCCGTGCTGGTTACATGGAAGTTTAGATCATGACTTTTTAGTTACAATAATCTCATACCTAACGAGCCTATACAAGATATTAACCGAATGATATATTTCTATTCTAACAGCCCCTTTAATCACAACTTTACTAAGTTGAGATTATTCTTGAAGCTTTCCAATTGTTTGCTTGATAGTGGCTTTGTGAACCCATCTGCAATTTGATCTCCTGAATGAAAAATTGTATCTTCAATTGCTTATTTGCAACGCGTTCCCTGATAAAATGGAAATCTATCTCAATGTGTTTCGTTTTGGCGTGGAAAACTGGATTTGCTGATAAATATGTTGCTCCTAGATTATCACACCATAATTATGGGACATGACTCTCTTTTATTCCAAGCTCTTCAAGTAATGAGTGTATCCAAATTATTTCGGCTCTGGCGTTTGCTAGGGCTTTGTATTCTGCCTCAGTGCTTGATCTAGAGACTCTTTGTTGTTTCCTTGCACACCATGAGACAAGGTTTGAACCGACGTATATTGCAAAGCCACCTGTGGACCGATGATCTTCCAAAGACCCTGCCCAATCTGAGTCAGAGAATGCATGTACACTCAATGTTGCACACTTACTAAACACCAAACCAGTGCTGGAAGTTTTCTTAACATATCTTAAGACTCGCTTTGCTGCTGTCCAGTGAGATGTGGTAGGAGAGTGTAAATATTGGCATACCTTGTTATCTTCAAAGTCTTGTGAGTGTAAGATACTGAAGTCCACCCATAATATTGCGAAACTTTGTGCTATCTTCGGCACTAAGAGGACTTCCTTCATGAGCTGAAAGCTTCTCTGTGTTTGAGAGAGGAGTGAGAGATTCCTTGCAGTTCTTCATACCGACTTTAGTTAGTAAATCTATGGCGTATTTTTCTTGAGTAAGTGCTACTCCTCCTCTTGTTTTCTTAACTTCAATTCCTAGAAAGAAAATGTAAGTCTCCAAGATCTTTAAGAGCAAAGTATGAGTTTAATACCTTTAATAGCTTTGAGATCGTCTCTTGAGATGATCCTGTCACAATTATATCATCAACATATAGTAACATGTAAATTACTACATCATGATTATTGTAGATAAATAGTGATGTATCAACCCTTGAAGCCTTGAATCCAAAATCAAGAAGTCTTTAACTCAACCGAGAATACCAAGCCCTCGGGGCTTGTCTTAATCCATAGAGAGCCTTATCTAACTTGCATAAATAAGTAGGCATATTTTTATCTTCAAATCCAGGTGGTTGCCTCATGTATACCTCTTCTTCCAAAATGTCATGTAAGAACGCATTTTTCACGTCTAATTGCTTCAAGTTCCATCCTATAGTTACTGCAATAGAGATGACTAGTTGGATTATTACTGATTTCACACTGGGCTAAACGTGTCTTCATAATCTATCCCGTATCGTTGCTTAAAATCTTTTGCTACTAATCTGGCCTTGAATCTATCTATAGTACCATCAGATCTTCTTTTGATCTTATATACCCATTTACAATCAATCACATTCTTTTCTTTGCTTGGTTTTACTAGATGCCACATTTTGTTCTTCATAAGGGCATCATATTCTTCCTCCATGACTTTCTTCCAATTTTTATCCTCAAGAGCTTCAGTCAAACTCCCTGGTTCTCCTGTTGGTGTTAAAAGACCATATTCAATTATTTCAGGAAACAAATTTTTTGGATTTGTTATTGCAACCGGGTTAGTGGTCTGGTTGGTTGTGGTTGTTGTGCCACAGAAGATCTGGAGCCATTTGAAGCAGGTGAGGTGTCGTCGTCTGAGTGGCTGATTCGACTCTATCCCTGCACCAGATTCGCTGTCATGATTGTGCGCAGAGTTCAATACCTGTGCATGTTGCTGCTGCTGGCCAGACACCGCAGCAGATTTGAGGCAGGTGAATCAGTTCTGACTCCCTGGGATCGTGTGCCCCTGCTTATTGTCACACGCCACGCGAATCAGATTCGATATCCGCGCCTGTCCGGTTGTTGTTATTCCATGCTGGTAGCTGATTTTCCCGTGGGATTTGCTCCGGATTTTCTTCACCGTTCACTACAAAAACATTCTCACGTGCAGACTCATCATGCAAAGTGGCAAAACCAGGATTAGTCACTTGATCATTGCTTATATCACCCCCATGATCAAGAAAATTAAGCCGAGTGTTTTTCGGTAAGAGGAGCATTTCTTGTTGTAGGATTCTACCGGCATTTGGATGAAGATCACAGAATAGGAATTTTTTTCATCAAACACTACATCCCTAGAGATATAAACACGACCAGATTTTGTGTCAAGGCATTTTACTCCTTTGTGTCGTGGACTATAGCCTAGGAATACACATTAAATTAAGCGGAATGCAAGCTTATTTCTGTTGTAAGGTCTGAGATTAGGCCAGCAGGCACAACCAAAAACACGAAGATTTGAATATATTGGTTTTGCACCAAAGAGTCGCTCAAAAGGTGTGCTATAGCTTAATGCTTTACAAGGCAGAATATTTATCAAGTAGGTAGCAATGAGAAAAGTTTCGTCCCAAAACTTTAGAGGCATCCCAGCATTTGCTAATAATGTGAGGCCCATTTCAACGATATGGCGATGCTTTCGTTCAGCCGAACCATTTTGTTGATGGGCATGAGGACAAGACACTCGATGCAAGATTCCACTCTTTTGGAGGATATGATTAAGTCCTTCATATTCTCCCCCCAATCTGATAGTATAGCTAAAATTTTCTTGTTGAACTGCCTTTCAACAAGAGTTTGAAAATTTTGAAAAACACTTAATACATCAGACTTCCTTTTAATGAGATGTATCCAAGTGAACTTGCTATAGTCATCGATGAAGCTTACATAATACTCAAAGTGTCGATTGATGTCGGAGCTCTGCCCCATACATCTGTAAAGATCAACTGAACGGGAGAACTAGACACACTAGTGGATATAGAGTAGGGCAGTTGATGACTTTTACCAAGTTGGCACAAGTCACACACCGTGGTTTGACTAGACTCGTCTATAGGGCCAAGTTTATTTGTACTAGCTATTTTTTTAACAATCTGGGATGTTGGATGTCCTAATCGGTCGTGCCATCTAGAAAAAGAGACTTTGGTAGAGCTAAAATGCTCCTTTATTCGTCCTCCACTCTTGAGGAATGAAAGGATAGACACCGTTTCTACATCTGCCTTGGAACAAGACCTTCCTCGTAACCTGGTCCTTGATCAAGAAAAACCACGGGTGAAATCCTATAAAGGTGTGATTGTCACGGGTGAAACGATGAACTGAAAGAAAATTCTTGGCAGTGCTAGGAACATGAAGAATATTTTCAAGTTTAAAGTTCTTTTGTGGGGTATGAATAAGCGAATGACCAACGTGACTTATATCCATACCTGCGCCCTTTGCATTGTACACTTGTTCTTGGCCTCGATATCTTTCCTTCATTGACATCTTGTCTATCTCTCCGATGATATGATCCGTAGCTCCACTATCCATATACCAGTTTGTGTCAACTCTATATGTTGAGTTTACCGAGCAGTCATCCTCTCTTCCGGTTCATACTCCTCTTCAAAACGATGCCAACACATAGCTGTTGTATGCCCTATCTTGAGACAGATTTGGCAAGTTGGTCTCTCACCACTTCGACTGTTATTCTTGTAACCTCCACGACCTCCTTTGGTATTTCCACGATAGTTGTTTGATCAGCGTTCTCCTCGATTTCTTGAGTTGCGACCAGCACCTCGACTACCTCTGATGTTTCCACGATAAGAGGTACCACGGCCTCGTGTCATTGCATTTGCTGATGACTGAAAATCATTCGAACAATCTCCTCCTCTAAGAATCACTTGATGAGTCTCGAAATTTGTCATCTGTTCAAACAGATTGCTTAATGTCACAGGTGTCTTTTGGGCATCCAATGCAGCCACAAGAGCATTGTATTCCTGGTCTAAACCGGCAAGAATATATGATACAATTTCATCTTCTTCTAGAGGTTTTCCTGCACCAGCAAGTTCATTAGCGTACCCCATTATCTCAAAAAAATACACTGCAACCGACTTGTTTCGTTTGGATGCATTTGCCAGTTTTACCCGTAGATTTTTTATCCTTGATCTGGATTGCGATGCAAACATGTTTTCCAGCGCTGACCACACTTCTTGGGATGTTTCATATGTTGTAACGTAACTCAAGGTTTGCTTGGATAATTTTTCAAGAAGATAGCCGAGAATCTGTTGATCCTGCGCGACCCAAACATTGTAGGTTGGGTTCTCAATCTTCACACCTTTATCTTGGTCGACAATCATCTCCTCCGGTACACCCATGGTTCCATCTAGATACCCAAGTAATCGAGCACCTCGGATTTGTGGAAGTACTGAGCCTTTCAGAGGGAGTAATTCTCCCGTGTAAGCTTCTTGGTGACGGCTGTGCCAAGAAGAATCACCGGTGATGCCACGGTAGATGAACTCACCGCCGTGTCGCCAAGAGATGGAACTCGCTCCTAGACGTGATGTGGAAGAATGGCTCTAATTACCATATTGGAATTCTTAGGAAGCGTTGAACCCTTTGCCTCGGGCCACATGTTTATTTATATGAGATCAAACCGTGGTGGTTACATGGAAGTTTAGATCATGATTTTTTGGTTACAATGATCTCATACCTAACCAGCCTGTACAAGATTTTAACTGAATGATATCGTTATATTCTAACAGAGATTGGTAAGTCAGGTTATAAACCATCAAACAACGACAACAACAAAGTCTTCGTCCCAAGCACGTTGGTTATAAGCCATCAAACAAAGACGGTATTTTTTTCACACTCCCAATTGAATCCACAGAAAGGGATGATGGAAGAAATGCAGGTTTGGTTCCACATTTTCAGTATGGTTGGGCTTGTAGGTTTGGCTCCTCAGCCGGATGACAGGATCTTAAGTGAAAACGGTGGATTAAAACTGACAAATCGAAGCCAACTGTATTCAAGCAGGGAATCAACACGTTAGTCACTCTTGGAGCTACTCCCAGTATTCAGGGAACCATTTGTTGAATAATCTCGTTGCTTGCATGTTAGTTCTGCATGATAGCTGAATAACAGACCGAGGCTTCAGGGTTGAGATGAGTTCTGTAGGATCAATAACAACCGGGTGGACGTTGATGCCGAGTAAGAAGGAGGACGTGAGCCCATTCTTCGGGCGTGGCGTAAAGATCGGGGTTTAGCTAGTGTGCATGCGTGTGTCACCGTTGTAATCATCTTTATATATTGCAATACAGCAGTGTGCATGGGGTGCCAGTGCCCAACACTTTTCTCTCGCGTCCTCTGTTTCTGTTCTAGTTCCACGAACTGCCTGAGTGCATCCTGTGTGCGTGGTGACCTCGGTGACATCCCGGCGGGTTCGAGCCAACGGAGATCGTCACAAATGGCGCCATTGCACCAACAAGTGGCATCAGAGCCTTATTTGAAGTTCAGAGAAGGAGAGAATCATGGCCAGCAACAGGACTTCACCCAAAACCCCACCAAGACTCCCTGGTGGCAAGGGAGACGGCGACGGAGGTATGTCCAGCCCCATAATTGTACAGCGAGTTGTGAAGGAGGCCGGAAGCTCGCTGGTCTACCCTATGCTTTCGCGCACAAACTACAACCAGTGGTCACGTGTGATGCAAGTGAACCTGGAGGCTCAAGAATTGTGGCATGCCATCGTGCACGACAAGGTGGAACGTCGGGAGGACAGATTGGTGTTGGTGGCCATCCTCTGGGGAGTTCCAGTCGATATGCATCTGTCGTTGGCAGCCAAGTCGAGCGCAAAGGAGGCATGGGAGGTGGTGAAAAGTATGCGCATTGGTGATGAGTGTGTCCGGAAGGCAAATGATCAGCAGTTGCTCAAGGAGTTCGAGAATATCGAGTTCAAGGAAGGGGAAGCTGTCGACGAGTTTGCCATAAGAATTTCTGGATTGGCCAGCAGCCTGCGAACGCTCAATGAGAAGATTGAAGAGGTGAAAGTGGTGAAGAAATGTCTATGAGTGGTGCCTACAAGGTACATACAAATTGCACTGTCCATTGAAACTTTACTTGATCTCAGTACACTCTCTGTCGAGGAGCTGGTGGGTCGGCTGCGTGCTGCTGAAGATAGACTCGGTGGAGGAAGAGAAGTTGTGGGCAAGTCAGGCAGGTTGTTGTTGGCCAAAGAAGAGTGGCTAGCCAAATATAAGCACCATTTGGCGCCGGAGCCATCACGCAACAACAACAAATCAGGCGGGAATTCTCATCAAAAATACAAGACTGGAGAACGTAGACGTTTTGACCAACGTAATTCTGGTGGCAAGCTCACCTCAGAAGGCACACCAAGGCGAAAAGGAAAATGCAAGAATTGCGGTATATGGGGTCACTTGGCACGTGATTGCCGCAAACCTCAAAAGAATCACAAGGAAGAAGTGTTGGAATTTAGGTCATTCAAGTGGCCCATTCAGCTGAAATTCTAAAGCAACATGGCTATTGGTTTTAGTCCCATATTGCTAGTTCAAAATGGTGCAAACCAACTTATATAGTAGCCCTCATACCCATGGCTGAATAGAGAAAGCAATAATATAATGAGGGGTTGGCTATATATGTACTCACACACACGCATGCACGCGCGCGTATCCGCGACTTTTCGCGCGTTCTTCCGTGTGACTTGTGACTGCATGTTTGTCACTTGTATTGAGTGTATTTTGTCACTTGTATCCTTCACAATATCTGAATTATTTTGTACTAATAGAAAATTAGTGCATGTTTTATTGCCATAAACACCGTTTGTTTATTGTCATAAACACCGTTCATTTATTGCCATAAACATCATTTCTTCATTGCCATGAACATCATTCTTTTATTATCATAAACACCATTAATTGGTCAGCGGCCTTTAGTGGTTGTTATTGAGGGGAAATGGCTTCTAGAGAGCAGTCGTGCCTATATAAGGCCCTGGATACGTTCAGGTTTGAGCACAGAGAAATTTCCTCTCATCTATTCTTCTTCCTTCCTTTGGAATTTTGTGTTGTGGTGTTTGAGTGGTCATACTTCACCGATCCTCTTTCTTGACGTGCACCGAGGAGGAGGGTCAGTGGTATCTCCGAACCGTTGCCGTCGTGAAGCCTGCACGAGGGACGGTAGTAAGGTTTCTGGGCAGCGCATCTGCGCGACCGCTCAAAACTGATTGACATTGTTCTGCGCTGCCTCACGGACGAACTGCAACTTCTACTTCAACGGTTCGTTTTAACTATAATTTGTGCTCATCAAAGCACCGACAAAATTAAAGTGAGTCCATATGCCTCCCCTAGTTTTTATTGTATTGATCTACCTACCGCTCAGTGAAATTCGCATGGTAGCTTTAAATATATGTGAAACTTGCCTCAATGTTGAATCTGGATTTAGAATAATACGCAATTTTCCAACATTCCAGAAACCTTATTGCTGCGTTTATTCTATTATTCTAGCAATGACTGGTGCTTCGGATGGAATGAAACCTGAGGGGTTTGGAGGTGGTGAAAACTTTTGAAGATGGCAGACTAAAGTCAAATTTTAGCTTATGTTGATGGGGCTGTGGTGGGTGATCCACCCTGTAATGTCATTCACGGTTGAGCAGACCGCCACCTATCCAACTGCGCGTGACTCCGCGCTTGGCTGCATCTTTTGGCCGATAATCTCTATGATGTGTATATGAAGTACACTGACCCCATTGAGTTGTGGGAAGCACTGGAGCGTAAATATGCCGTCTCTGAAGCCGGTCGCTTGCTGTACTCTTGTGAGCAACTCTTCGATTTCAGCATTGATGTGCAAAGTCTATTGTTGCCCAAGCTCACGAGATATAGCTGTTGGCCGGAGAGATCGCAAGTTTGAGATGTGCCTTGCCTGACAGGTTTGTGGCCGCAGGCATTATTGCCAAACTCCCTGCTTCATGGAGGGATTTTGCAACGAGCTTGAAACACAAGAGGAAAGATATCTCTACTGAGAATATGATTATAGCCCTCGACGTGGAAGAAAAGGCAAGGGCAAAAGACGCTCCTAGTACATCTGCTGTTGTACAGAATGGTGCTAGTGCAAACATAGTTGAGAAGAAAGCCTACCACAAAAATAACTACAAGGGTAAGATGCAAGCCGTTGGTAAAGCCAAGAAAACCACTAACTTTAAAAAGAAGAAAAATGAGAAAGACAACAGGGCATATTTTGTGTGTGGCAAAGAAGGGCATCTTGCAAAAGATTGTCGTTACCGCAAAATCAAAGATGATGGGCAGCAAAAGAAGGTTGTGAATGTGACTATTGGCAAAAACAATGGCAGTGGAGCCGATCCTTCTGGGTATGGTAATTTACCATTTGTTTTTTCAGCCATACAATCTTCAGATTGGTGGGTTGATACAGGTGCCAATATTCATGTGTGCTCTGACTTGTCTTTCTTTTCTTCTTACCAGGGAACGTGGTCTTCCACCATCTTGATGGGAAACGGGTCAGCTGCTTCTGTTCTTGGTTTTGGTACGGTCGAACTGAAGCTCACTTCAGGGAAGATTGTCCATTTGAAGAACGTACAACATGCTCCATCAATAAATAGGAATCTGATTAGTGTTTCCTTGTTATGTCAAGATGGTTATAAGTTAGTATTTGAGTCAAATAAAGTTGTAATATCCAAGTTTGGAAACTTTATAGGCAAAGGCTATGTGAGCGGAGGCCTGTTCCGTCTAAGTACTTTTGATATGAGTCATCACTTGAACTTTGCATCCATGAGTAATAAAGCTTGTGAAGCTGATATATGGCATTCACGTTTTTGTCATATTAGTTTTGACACCGTTGCTAGAATGTCTAGATTAGATTTAATTCCTAAGTTTAATATTGTCAAAGGATCAAAGTGTCAATCTTGTGTGCAAGCAAAACAACCTCGAAAACCATTCAAAAGTTTAGAGGAAAAGAGAGACTTGGCACCATTAGATCTTATTCATTCTGATTTGTGTGAGATGAATGGATTGTTGACTAGAGGAGGCAAGAGATATTTTATGACTTTTATAGATGATGCTACTCGTTTTTGTCATATTTATTTGCTAAAAACTAAAGATGAAGCTTTACATTACTTTATTATAAGGCCGAGGTTGAGAACCAACTTGAGAGAAAAATTAAACGGTTGCGCGATGACCGTGGAGGAGAGTATACCTCAATCGACTTCTCTCAGTTTTGTGCTGAACATGGTATTATCCATGAAGTGACACCACCATATTCACCTCAATCCAATGGGGTGGCTGAAAGGAAAAATCGAACTCTAACAGATTTGGTAAATGTCATGTTAGAGAGCGCTGGTATGTCCTACGAATGGTGGGGGAAGCTATTTTGACAGCAAATTTTGTCCTAAATAGAGTAGTGACTAAAAACAAAGAAGTCACACCATATGAGTGAAAGTGCATCTAGGTAATCCCCGTGGGTTTTGGTTGATTGATGATGACAATTAAGATACTAATAAGTTTCTACTGAGTATGAGCATAGGTGTTTATCAAAGAAATGCATATGGAGTCTTTCAAGAAGCAAAAGGAAAAGAAGAAGACTTGGAAGAGTAGAAAATAGAATTTTCTATTAATTTTCACATTTTCTAGTTATGTACAAGGTCTTCTCTTTTAGAGTGCTTGAGAATCATTAGAGAGCTCAAACGAAGGGTAGAAAGTTAGAATCATAAGACGAAGGAGTCATAGACATGAAGAAAAAGGGGAGACCGGACTTGTCCGGACAACTGGCCGGACTAGTCCGTTCAGATCTGGACTAATCCGTTTTGGACCGGATAAAAAGTCTGTGAGTTAGTTCGGACTTGTCCGTTCAAGGCCGGACTAGTCCGTTGTTGTATGAGTCTGAGCCGTTATGAGACTAAGTCTCAGAAGGCCGGACTAGTCCGCTAAGCGGACTAAGCCGCTGAGGACCGGAGAAGAAGTCTTTGAGTGCCATCGGACTAGTCTGCTCTACAGGCCGGACTAGTCCGATCTTTTCAGACTAGTCCGAATTAGGACGGAACAAAGATTCCTATGTGAACTCGGACTAGTCCGAGGTTGGCTGGACTAGTCCGCAGCTCTAGTTTAGAGAGTTTTTAGACTAAGTCTGGTAAGACCGGACTAGTCCGCCTTACCAGACTAGTCCGTTCTCATACGGAACAAAGGTTCCTGATTGAGATCGGACTAGTTCGCTCTTGGTCGGACTAGTCCGGGGTTTCATGACCATTTGAATCCAACGGTCACTAAAACTTTATTTGGTAACCTGTGACGTGAGTGGTCCCTCAAGAATGGACTAGTCCGGACTTTAGTTGGTAACGGCTAAATATCGGGATTTCTATAAAACGAGACCCCCCGGCTGAGAATTGGGAAGACACGAACCTAAGCGCTGAAAACTCATTCCTAGAGCTCTTCTAAGCCTCTTTCCTCACCTTCTAGACCCCTAAGATTGGATCTTAAGGAGTTAGTGGTTTTTGTGAGAGGAAAGACGTGGTGATCGACGTTTGAGCTCTCGGTTTGATTCCCTTGCACTCTAACTATTATTTTGAGTTTTTAATAGTTGTACTTCGAATTCTAGAACTACTTGGTTGGTGTAGGGAGTCCCAAAGTGTGAGTAGCCCCTAAGATCATTGTATTCACATTCGATTGATAGTGAGAAAGCCCGGGCTTGATCTTGGTGATCGCTCGGTGAGGGAAGGGTTGGAAAAGACCTGGTCCTTGGTGGACTCCTCAACGAGTTCAACGAGGACGTAGATTCCTGTGTGGAATCGAACCTCGGGATAAATCGTGTCTCTTGGTCTCTCTACTATTTCAATTGCTCACTAGAATTACTTATCAAATTTTCATTGTGTTATTGTCCGCAAATTATTCTCCTATTTCGCAATCTAATCATTCTCAACTATTTAGTGATATCATTTGACTACTATATATTTTCCGCTCAAACCTAAAAGGAAACTTAAAACACAAATTTAAACCTAGACCGGACTAGTCCGACCTCAGACCATACTAGTCCGGCCTGCTTCTGTTTTTATCCGCTGTTTACTAAAATTTCAGGTTTTATTAGCCTATTCACCCCCCCCCTCTAGGCAACTTTCAATGAGGGATGGAATGGAAGAAAACCCAACGTCAATTTTTTGAGGACTTGGTGTCGTTTGGCAAAGGTCAATCTACCTGAGCTGAAAAAGAGAAAGCTTGGATCTAAAACAGTAGATTGTGCATTCTTGGGATATGCACATAACAACACGGCCTATAGATTTTTAGTAGTTAAATCTAACACCCCAGAGCAAAATGTGAATACTATCATGGAGTCAAGAGATGCTTCATTCTTTGAGAATATATTTCCAACGAGAGCAGTAGGTAGCACATCTTATAATGAGAATAACCATACTCATATAACTGCTCCTGAGGACTACACACCACCTCAATTAAACGACGAAACAAACACACCATCTAAAGATGATAACAATTTAGTCGATCCAGGATTTTTTCATAGGAGTAAGAGACAAAAGATTGCGAAATCCTTTGGTGATGACTTTATTGTTTATCTTATAGATGATGTGCCCAATACTCTTTCAGAGGCATATGCTTCTCTAGATGCAGAGTATTGGAAAGAGGCAGTCCATAGTGAGTTGGCCTCCATCATGTCAAATGGGACTTGGGAGATCACCGATTGTCCAAGTGGGTGTAAACCAATTGGCTGTAAGTGGATCTTCAAAAGGAAATTGAAGCCGGATGGTATTATTGAGAAGTACAAGGCTAGGCTTGTGGCCAAGGAATTTACACAAAAAGAAGGAGAGGATTTCTTTGACACATACTCTCCTGTTGCCCGAATTACCACTATTAGAGTGTTGCTTGCGATTGCTTCTTCCTATGGTCTACTTGTACATCAAATGGATGTAAAGACGATTTTCCTTTACGGGGAGTTAGAGGAAGAAATATATATGGAGCAACCAGATGGTTATAAAATTTCTGGGCAAGAGAATAAAGTGTGTAAATTAATAAAATCCTTGTATGGTCTAAAGCAAGCACCCAAACAATGGCATGAAAAATTTGACTTCACTTTGACATCAGCCGGATTCAGCGTGAATGAGGCAGACAAGTGTGTGTACTATCGTTATGGTGGGGGTCAAGGAGTAATATTGTGTTTGTATGTTGATGACATATTAATTTTTGGAACAAGCACAAGCGTGATTGATGAGATCAAATCTTTCTTGTCTCGATGCTTTGACATGAAAGACTTGGGACCGGCAGATACAATTCTGAATATAAAGTTGATTAAAAGTGAGGATGGGATCACTCTAAGTCAATCTCACTATACAGAGAAATTTTTTTTCTCGCTTTAGCTTTGAGAACTGTAAAGTCTCTCCAACTCCCTATGATGCAAGCATCAAGCTTAAAAAATTCATGGGAGAGGGAAAAGATCAACTGAGATATTCACAAATAACCGGTTCTCTTATGTATCTAGCTGGTGTCACGCGACCTGATATCTCCTATGCTGTGAGCAAACTTAGTCGGTTTACATCAAACCCAGGAGATAATCATTGGAAGGCACTTGAACGAGTGTTGTGCTATTTGAGAGGCACGACCTCACTTGGAATTCACTACACGGGATATCCCCCAGCGTTGGAGGGATATAGTGGTTCTAATTGGATCTCAGATGCAGATGAGATGAATGCCATGAGTGGCTTTGTGTTTACGCTTGCTGGTGCTGCAGTTTCATGGATGTCTTGTAAACAGACTATATTAACAAAGTCCACCACAGAGGCAGAACTTGTAGCACTAGAAACACCTACCAATGAGGCTAAATGGCTAAGAGAGCTATTGATGGACTTACTTTTTATTGAAAAGTCGGTACCGCCTATCCTAATGTATTGTGATAACGAATCAATGCTAGCTCAGGTTATGAATACAAAGGATAATTCAAAGTCCAACAAGCACATCAAGCGTAGACTGAAATCTGTCAGGAAGATGAAAAACTCCAGAGTTAGAGCTGCAAGCTATGTGAGAAGTGAAAATAATCTAGCAGATTCTTTCACAAAGGGATTATCACGAAATGTGATTTCCGGGATGTCTAAGAACATGGGTATGAGGCCCACTTGAAGTTACATCACAATGGTAACCTGTCCTTTTGATCGGAGATCCCGTGATTTAGGTACTAGGAAAAACAAGTTGACTGATGTAACCAAACAATACATTGTAAATAAAAAAATGTACCCATGTTCAAATGACACCAAGTACTCTTTACTATATGGAAGGTTGGCATAAATTAAGCCTCAATGTTTTCCATTGTAAAGATATTAGCCTACAGGATATCTTGAAGGGAAACACCTACTTGAGCTCAACTGTAGGTCGCAGTTCCTGAGAATAGCGCGTTCTCATAAAGGCTCATGAGAAGATACGGGAGCAGATCGTTAACGCTCCAGATAGGTGAGGTTGTCTGGAACCTAGTATCAGTTATGATCTCAAGTGAAATCTTTACACAAGAGGCTGAGAATTCAAGGCCTAGTCCATTCTTCAGTCGTGGGAAGATGAATCTTGTTATTCTAGGTATAAGTTCAACCCGTACGGGACTTATACCAAAAGACTGGTATATAAAACAACACTACAGCACAATGATATTTTGTCCTCCATTCCTTGCTTTGGAATTGGTGGGGGATTGTTGGAATTTGGGTCATTCAAGTGGCCCATTCAGCTGAAATTCCAAAGCAACGTGGCTATTGGTTTTAGTCCCATATTGCTAGTTCAAAATGGTGCAAACCAACTTATATAGTAGCCCTCATACCCATGGCTGAATACAGAAAGCAATAATATAATGAGGGGTTGGCTATATATGTACTCACACACACGCACGCGCGCGTATCCCCGATTTTTCGTGTGTTCTTTCGCGTGACTTGTGACTTGTGACTTGCGACGTGCGACTGAGACGTGGCTGCATTGAGTGTATTTTGCCACTTGTATCCTTCACAATATCTGAATTATTTTATACTAATAGAGAATTAGTGCATGTTTTATTGCCATAAACACTATTTGTTTATTGTCATAAACACCATTCGTTTATTGCCATAAACATCATTTCTTCATTACCATGAATATCATTCTTTTATTATCATAAACACCATTAATTGTCCAGCGACCTTTAGTGGTTGTTATTGAGGGGAAATGGCTTCTAGAGAGCAGCCGTGCCTATATAAGGCCCTGGATACGTTCAGGTTTGAGCATAGAGAAATTTTCTCTCATCTATTCTTCTTTCTTCCTTTGGAATTATGTGTTGTGGTGTTTGAGTGGTCATACTTCACCGATTCTCTTTCTTGGCGTGCACGGAGGAGGAGGGTGAGTGGTATCTCCGAACCGCTGCCGTCGTGAAGCCTGCACGAGGGACGGCAATAAGGTTTCTGGCCAGCGCATCTGCGCGACCGCTCAAAACGGATTGACATGGTTCTGCGCTGCCTCACGGATGAACTGCAACTTCCACTTCAACGGTTTATTTTAACTATAATTTGTGCTTATCAAAGCACCGACAAAATTAAAGTGAGTCCATATGTCTCCCCTAGTTTTTATTGTATTGATCTACCTACTGCTCAATGAAATTCGCATGGTAGTTTTAGATATATATGAAATTTGCCTCAATGTTGAATCTGGATTTAGAATAATACGTAATTTTCCAACAAGAAGTGCATCTGGCCAAAGCAGATGCTGATCAACTGGCGTTATTCCTGGCATCTACAGAGGCTCACACTGAGGTAAGGCCTCAAGAAGTACATCTGGATGAACGTGGAGTCCTTCCTGAGAAAGGAGATGAAGATATGTGGCATCTAGACAGTGGTGCCAGTAATCATATGACTGGGGTAAAGTCATATTTGTCATCTCTAGATGAAACAGTCAAAAGGACTGTACGCTTTGGGGATGGTTCTCAAGTTGAGATATGTGAACTTAGGTCAGTGGTCTTTAAAGGACAATGTCAGGAACACAATGTCTTATCAGAAGTTTATTATATCCCCAAGCTGAGAAGCAATATCATTAGCCTTGGCCAGTTAGAAGAGGGAGGCTGCAGAATCCTGATACAAGATGGTAAGATGTTCATCTATGATCAAACTCCTGCACTGCTTGTCAAGACAACTAGGTCAGTCAACAGGTTATACACAGTAAGCCTGAAGCCAACAAGTGGTATCAGAGTTTTATCCCATACTCCCCCAAATAAGCACTGAAAGTTGTCGAGTTGAACTCACCTCCTCTGTCGGTTCTGAGGGCCTTCAATCTCCCTTCCGCTTCAGTTTCAGCCTTACACTTGATCAACCTGAAATAATGCAGAGCTTCATCCTTTGATGCTAGCAGTTCAACCCACATGAACCTGCTAAAATCATCCACCACAAGGATGAAGTATCTTTAGCCACCAGGAGTGGGAGGATCAATATACCCACATAGATCTCCATGAAACAGCTCCAGTCTCTGTCTTGCTCTATATTCAGAGATATGTGGAAAAGGCTTGCGGTGGTGCTTACCCAGGGTGCAGCTGTCACATACTTGTTCCACCTGGTTGATGATTGGAAGTCCTACAACCATCCTCTTCACTCCAAGATCATGAAGAGCCCTGAATTCAGATGTCAATACCTCATGTGCCACAACCACGCTTCATCAGAGGTTCTTGCCATCAGACATGCTGGTATGAGTGGCTGCAACCCGAGTGAAACTCCAATGGAGCAGAGGCTTCAACTCAGAGTTTCAGGCGAGGGAAAGAAGTTCAGTGCAGAAAAATACAGGAGCATTATTGGCTGCCTGAGGTACCTCGAGAACACTCGACCAGACTTGGCGTTTTCTGTTGGGATGGTTAGCAGGTTTATGGAAATGCCTACTGAAACCCACTGGTGTGCCGTAAAGAGGATTTTGAGGTATGTAGCTGGAACCACTAGTTATGGATGTATATATTCAAAAGGGTCTTCTGCAGAGCTTGTTGGGTTCTGTGATAGCGATTTAGCAGGGAACCTCAATGATAGGAAAAGCACCACTGGGATTGTTTATTTTCTTGGTGATAATCTGATTACTTGGAGTTCTCAGAAGCAAAAGGTGGTGGCTCTATCATCCTGTGAGGCTGAATATATTGTTGCTGCTACTGCAACATGTCAGGGGGCGTGGCTCAGCTTAAGTAAGCTGATAGCAGAAATGCTGGGGATGAGTCTAAGTGTTTTAGACTTTGGATAGACAACAAGGCAGCCATCGAGTTGAGCAAGAATCCGAAGTACCATGAAAGAATGAAGCACATAGATACAAGATTCCACTTCATACAACAGTGTGTTGAAGAAAGGAAGATGGAACTTGATCATGTGAGAACTGACCAAAGCCTTTGGCAGAGTAAAGTTTATTGAGAATAGGCAGAAGTTAAATGTGGTTCCGGTGCAACGAGATTAGGTGGTGAGATGTTGAATAATCTCGTTGCTTGCATGTTAGTTCTGCATGATAGCTGAATAACAGACCGAGGCTTCAGGGTTGAGATGAGTTCAGAGGTCGAGCGGGTCTGTAGGATCAATAACAACCGGGTGGACGTCGATGCCGAGTAAGAAGGAGGACGTGAGCCCATTCTGCGAGCGTGGCGTAAAGACCGGGGTTTAGTTAGTGCACATGCGTGTGTCGCCGTTGTAATCATCTTTATATATTGCAATACAGTAGTCTACATGGGGTGCCAGTGCCCAACACTTTTCTCTCGTGTTCTATGTTTCTGTTCTAGTTCTACGAACTGCCTGAGTGCATCCTGTGTGCGTGGTGACCTCGGTGACATCCCGGCAGGTTCGAGCCAACGGAGATGGTCACAAACGGTGCCATTGCACCAACACCATTGGCCTTATAGAGGAAGAGGGTCACCTTTGGTGTCTTGCGGGGGCTTAGGGAGCTCGTACGGCTCTCTGCCTGCTGCTGCTGCCGGCTAGGTGAGAGTAAAAAGAAAACAGTCGCGGTCGTCTATTTATCAGCAAAAATGTCTGTTTTTAATGATCGGAACAAAAATGTCTCGCTTTGTTATGCAACTGTCTGTGTTTGTCATATGCTGCTACTCTGCTTGATCGGACTGTCTAGTGTAAGTGAGACAAACTGCATCTGAGGGAGGACAGCTGTACAAGGCCATTGGATCATTCTTCTAGAGCAAGAGCTGATCAAATTCTGATCTGACCCGGTGGTCGGTCACAATCAAGCAAGCAATACCTACTTTGATATAATCCTCAACATCCATCTGCATGTATGGAATTAATACGGCATGTACTGAACTCGTCACGCGATAGGTTCATTCAATTGGTTGCAGAGATTAGAAGTTCTCCTTGTGGAAGTCGAACTTTTTTTTTGAAACGCCATTCGGCTTATTAATAGTAAGAAGGAGAAGGTAATCGATTTACATACGCAAGATGCGCATAGAAACATATTAGATTAGACAAAAAACAGATAGAGAGGGGTGGAAACAGAAGAGCGAAGAAGTAGGTTAGGGCTGATGCTCCGCACTAATAGTACACAGCGTAGCTAGCTTAGTAGCCCCGGCAACACACCAGTAGAGTAGTTCTTCATACAGTTGTCCGTTTGCTTCCTTCCTCGAAACACCCTCTCATTTCTTTCTTTCCACAAATTCCAAGTCACTGCCATGATCAGTGTCCGCAACCCCTGGGCACGTGATTTAGGCCGGGTGTTTGTGTCACCCGAAGCCTGTCAGTAAGCAAACAAACAAACATTCTCCCAATTATCCGGATGTAGTTCCAGGATCCGCAATTCCATACTAATCTTCTGCCAGAACAGTTGGGTGACCGGACACTAAAGCACTAAATGAAGAGAAGTCTCAAGACTCCGAAAACAAAATACGCAAAAGTATGAATTTGGCCAACCACGCCGTTGCAGCCTGTCGGCCGTCCACACCCTATCTTGTGAGAGAAGCCATGCAAATACTTTACACTTGGGCGGCGCCCGAAATTTCCATATTAGCAAAGGGTCTATTGTAGACTGGTTCCCTTCAAATTGTATCCGATATGCTGAACGAGTAGTGTATATTTCGGAAGTCGACTTCCATATGATAGTGTCTTCGACCTCATCACGGAGGTTGACCCTCTCCTCCCTGATCATGATTAGTAAGAACTGAACCTGAAGCTCAATGGAGAGTAGGGGCTGGAAAGTAGCGATCCACGCCTCTTCCCTGACAGCCTGCAATACAGTCATCCACTTCTTTCGACAATTGTTGAAAAGTTCAGAAAATAGCGCAGCTGGCGCCAGGCCTCGTAACCAACTGGACCACCAAAATGACGCTCTTTCACCATTCCCAACTGTTACTATGGTGGCAGCCGCAAATAGAACACGATCAGTTATGTCGACCGGAAGCTCCATACAATGCCACGGCAGCTGCGAGCTAGTCCAAGCGCGCCAGAGCCACCGGAGTCGCAACGCCCGGCTGAAACGCTGCAGGTCCAAAATCCCAAGACCCCCTCTCTCAGTCGGTGAACAGACCCGTCCCCATGCAACCTTACATTTTCCCCCACTCAGTTGTTGAGACCCAACCCACAAAAATCGGCGACATGATTTATCTACCTGCTGAATAAATTTGGAAGGCACTCGCACAGAGCTCAGGAGATACATCGGCAGCGAAGTGAGGACTGTCTTCACTAATTCCTTCCTCCCTGCTAGCGTCAATAGTCTGGCCTGCCAACCTGCTAACTTCGCCTGAATCTTCTCCAGGACCGACTGCAACTGCTGAAGGTGCAGTCGTCCTAGGTGGATCAGTAGACCAAGGTAGGTAATAGGAAGGGATGTCAACTCACCCTCAAAATCCTGCAGAATAGTCGGTAGCTCACTTGCTTCACATCGAACTGCGGTAATAGTGCTTTTGGACATATTACCCACCAAACCAGACGTCCGGCCAAAACGTCGTAGAATCTCCAGTGTGAGCTTCACTTCAGTTCGCACCGGATTTAACAAGATTACCACATCGTCAGCATACATTGAGACCCGCAGAGAGGCATGATCACTGTGAAGAGGGGATAAGACACCTTTCGTTGTTACTTTCTGAAAAATGGCGTGGAGCGTGTCGATTGCCAGAATAAACATATAGGGGGATATTGGGTCCCCTTGACGAAGACCCCTTTCATGATAGACTGTAGGACCCCTAGTCCCATTTAGTAGCACCTGAGAACTTGCCGTGGACCACAGAAGAGCCATCCGATTTCTCCAACGGCTCGGAAAGCCTCATATCTACAGCAGTTCGAACATATACTCCCAGGCAACAGAATCAAAAGCCCTGGAGATATCAAGTTTCAGCATCAGAACTGGTCTTCCCATATTATGAAATTGACGCACCACATTCCTAATATATAGAAAGTTATCTTGGATAGACCGCTTCAAGATGAAGGCACTCTGCGCAGGCGAGATTAAACTGTCCATTTCCGCCGATAAACGCCTTGCGAGCACCATGGAAATGATTTTAGCCACAGAGTGGATCAGGCTTATCGGCCTAAAATCAGCCGGAGCCCATGCTTCCTTTTTCTCAGGCAACGAGGTAATATCAGCACCATTCAGTTTGTGAAGAGAGCCACAACGCATGTTGAAAAAGCAGTGTAATGCACGCATGAAATCATCTTTAATAATCGTCCAGCAACGCTTATAAAATTCCATTGTAAAACCGTCTGGCCCCAGCGCCTTTTCTGATGGCAGCAGCAGAACAGCTTGGTGAACCTCCTGCTCGGAAAACGGCCGAACCAGAGAAGTTGGGTCATGGACAGTTGGAAGGTTTAGGTCCCATTGAACAGATGCCAGCCGCTCCAAACGAGATCCAATATTTGATGTGAAAAAACTGATGAAGGAGCTGATCTTTTTCTTCATGCGACCGCACCAGTGAACCTTCAGCATTTAACAGATGGAAAATATAATTTTTTTTAGCCCGCGTCTTATGCTTTGCATGAAAAAATCTTGTACATGCATCACCCAATCGTAACCAAGTCAGTCGAGAGGCCTGACGGCGTCTAGATCGTTCAATAGCTGCTAGGCCGAGTAAGCACAGTTTCAGCTCTTTCCTCAATTCAACTTCCAAACTCGAGAGAGCCCTGACTTCTTGAGCTGAATCCAAATTATGAATGATGTCCATTATCATATACAGTTGCATCCTTGCCTTCCCGAAAAGGTCCGCACTCCACCGACGCAGAGCCCTGGCTATGTTTGAAAGTTTATGGTGTAGAACCAAGAGAGGAGAGGCATTGTGCCTACATACTTGCTCCGCCCAAGCCGTTTGCACCACCTGCGTAAAACCCGGTATTTGCAACCAAAAGTGTTCAAATCTAAACATGAGTGATCTTGGGGGGCTTTTCTTGCTGCGCCAATAAGATGGGACAATGGTCCGATATAGATGATGACAAAGCCACCACACCGAAGTCGTCGAAGGCCGCATCCCATGCCTAGTTGTAGAAAACTCTATCAAGGCGAACCAGTGTAGGATTGGCACGTTCATTACTCCAAGTGAAGTTTCTGTTAAGGAGCCGGTACTCAAGCAGCTCAGACGAGTTGAGTGTGTTTCGGAATGCTCCCATCCATCTCCTATCGACATTCCCATTGCTCTTATATTGAGCTTCATATATGAGATTGAAGTCTCCTAAGCAAACCCATGGCATACCATGCACCGGCTTCGCAGCTCTTATTTCTAACAAGAAGTCCAGCTTGCCCTCATCCGAGGAGGGCCCATAAACAACAGTCAACATTGCAGTAGTGAGAGATGGGGTATGAGTGAAAGTCATGGTTACAGAAAAGGTATCAAGGGTGTGTGTCGTGACAGCGACTATGGAAGGGTTCCATGCCACTAATATACCACCTCGCGTGCCTGCTGCAGGTAGATGGAGGGACTGAAGGTTGGACCCGATACAATCTGCAGTGAGTCGAGCATCCAGATGTTGAAGTTTTGTCTCTTGACTGCAAACAATTGAGGGGCACGCTGAATAAATCAAGGACTTCAGTATCTCACGACGAGCCGGCGTATTAAGGCCCCAAACATTCCAACTTAATATAGATAGGATGCCATCCATAAGCTACATCAAGCACCAACTACTTCACCTTGATACACAAAGAGGGAAAACTCCCATACTAGCACCAGACATAATAAAACACCAACCCTAGTGCACAAAGACACATTCCAAGTCCCCAAGAAAGTCTTCATGCTTACATACTTCATTGACACCAGCGAGAACAGCAGCAAACTGGTTAAGCCAATGCCAACTGAGCCACCAACTCAGTGGTCACCAGCGCCAAGGAGGCCGCAGAGATGCCTGCCCGCATAAGCCCCGTGATCTCCTTCATTTTACTTATAACAGGCGCTGGAATAGGCTGCTTGTAGAGAGCAGAATAGCGATGTAGAACAGCATCATCAATAGGTTCCTCTGGACCTGCCAAGTCTAATTGCCTGATTAGCCGAAAAGTAGCACAAAGAGATACTGGAATCTGCGAGCCTTTGAAAGCCTGGAGCGCACTACGCCTTCCTGCCGTAGCCGGTACCGACTGGCCCCTCGCAGTAGGTCGACGACTGGTCGGCGGAGGCAGCAGTCCAGACTCAGGAGGGCCGAAGACAGTGTCCTCGAAACATGCAGGGGCAGCAGGTTATGATATCGGTGAGGGCAGTGGAATCTGCACATTAGGAGCCTCCTGGCTTTGGCCTTCAGTGAGCGGTAGTACAGGGCGCACACTATTCGTTTCCACCATGAGCATTGGGTCCTTCGGGCTGGGTGGGGGGGGGAGCAATGAGTCGGCAGAATGTCCGGAGATGCCGCACGATGATTAACAGCCACCAGCACCGGAGGGCAGTGAGCCTTATGAGAGTCTGCTCTAGCACGCTCTCGAGTACGACCCCTAGGAGGGGTGCTGCTAATCTTTTCCATAGCATGTGTTGTGTCTTGGCGACGAAAACAGGGTACAGGATCAAAACCAGGCGGCCCACTGCGAGAGACATCATCGAGAATTCCACGCGACCACATGAACCTCTTAGTACGCGGGAAGGCGCCTCTAGATGAGTTGGAAGAATCAAAGGATCGACTATCGCCTCCGCGACGATCATCCGAGGACGACGATGAAGAGTCTGGATCCACCGGAGTGTAATCATGATAATGATCAAGGTGTAGGATGAGACTGATCTGATGTCCGCTAGGAATCTGAGCGTTAGAATGATCGATGTCATCTTGAGGAGGCCCGTCGCTATTCCCGGTACGCGCCCTGATCCTCCCGGAAACAGGATGATATCCTTGGCGAGAGGGAGGAGATTTGGGTTCTGCATCCACTCAACAACCCCACAGATGTCCGTGTCTTCTTGATGAAAGGTAGAGGAGTCAAAGTAATCGAAGAGCACCGTATCACCCAAGATTTGACGCACAGCTTCTGCTTTCCACACGTGCAAGTGGTAAGTTTTCAATACATATCTTGACATGAAAAAACCACCCTTCAATAGAGGCTTGAGCAGGGAACCCCCATGGCTTGAATATAAGGCTAGATCGAGGCAGTGCCAGTGAGCCAGCAAGAAGAGCTTGGTCACGGAGCTGCGGGCTCTGGAAGGATGCGAGAAAGCCTGAGCGATGAGTGGCGACTTTGCATGCCCAATGCGGAATACCAAGCTGGTTGTGGATGGCCGTAGATATCTCATACGGGGATGTCGTAACACGCCCCTATAGAGGCATAATGAACAGTGCTTGCCGACAAAGGCGCCGCAGCTTAGAGATCATCACATTTCCGGACAAGACGGCCGCCTGCCCGAAGGACGGGCGTCGTTCAGGGGCACCCGGCGTCCGCCTGGTCCTGGGCATGGCTTCTTTGATAGGTGTGGAAGTTACAGCAGCAGCGTATGAAAGTCCTGGGCGGACAAGAGAGGGAGCGGGTGTTGTTGGGGCTTGCCGAGGGAAGGTGAGCCTGCCTACAAGCGGCGTTTCCTAAATAAGCTGAGCATGTAGCGGGGGGCGGCCATCGGGTCCTTTGGGTAAAAGGCAACGGTTGGAGCGATGGCCTGGCTGCATGCAAGACCAGCACCGAGGAGGGTCCCTGCACACTGCCGCGATATGTCCGCGTCCAAGACAACGGATGCATCGCCCTTTGAGAAAATCTCTGCAATCGGGCGTGACCGCGTCGCGTCGTGGCGCAGAATCCCGAGGCACCGGGTGAGGAGGGCTTCTTCTCGAACGGCGTACCATGGTCATTCCTCCCTCGGCGGACAGGGGCGGTGGCCCAAGCCTGGAAGCAAGACGATGGCGTGTTGTAAGCGTGGGAGCATGACGTGCCGTGGGAACAGTGGGGGGGCAACGTTGATGTAGTCGCTGTGACAGGAGGCGGGGCGCCCAGTATGGAGGGTCGTGTCACTTGTCCCGTCGGTTGACGCGCTGCAAGACAAGTTGCAAGGATTAGGTGAAGAACCAGTCTCAAAAGTAATGCGAGCAACAGGTCTAACAGTAGCTGTGCTAGCAGGGGTAGCTTGCGGCGAGGCCATGATGGCTTTCGGGACGCATGAGAGTTTCTCGGGCTCCGGGCTCTCGCACTTTGGAGGTGCAGGAGCCCCTCTGACGATCACCGGACACTCAGGGATACCTTTTCTGCCAGTAAGGAGTACATCGCTGCCATCTCGGGAGAAAGTATAGAGGGCATACAGGTCGACGAATGACGGAGCATCGGTGAAGTATGAACTGACAAAGGGGATGGATCGTCAACATCAAGGTCTGCCCTCTCCAATGCCAGAATCGGAAGCAAGGAGTAGTTCTCCTCAGAAAGAGCCGCCGATTGATCCTTGCGGATAAGACCTGGGGACTGAAGCTCTGAGAATGGCGTACACGGGGGAGATCGCACCTCTTCACGAGATTGAACAAGAGACTCATCAAGGGAGGTTCCTCTAGGAAGAATTTTGACAGTTTGCCTCAAACAAGGGGAAGGCAGAGCAGAGGAAGGAGAACTCATTTGCGCTATCGGCATAGATGCCCCCGTGACCGACAGTGCCTTACTCCTAGACTGCTCCGAACGCCCCGCAGAGGCCTCCTCCAGGTCGTCCATGTTGTCGATAGTTAGGGAGTGCTGAGTAGGGGACAAAGCTAAGGACACCAGAGGTTCCATCGAAGACAACGATGAGTGCATGGCCATCGGCGGCAAAGTACCGTTCGACGCTATCGAAGGAGAAGCAAGGATAGATCGAGCGGGCGTCAAAGGTGATGAGGCTTCCAACAGGGGTAGTTGAGAAACGGAAGCAGGTTGGGTGGGCACCGGCGAGGGCAGTGGGGGGCAGGATTAGCTGGTTGGACGCCGACGGCGACGAGCCTTCAGGCGAGACCGACAAGACAGGGTGCAATAGTGGGTCCCCCAGAACCAGCGATGGTTGGGCAGACATCGGCGGCGAGTCGTCATTAGAGACTATTGGAGGAGACACCAGAGTTTGCTGGGTGAGCGCCCATAACGGAGCACCCACTAACGTGGACGGCGGGGGGAGTGGGGTGGGCGCCGGAGGCGGCATACCTTTCGGCAAGGGCGGCGAGAGCGAGGGCGGCGAGAGCGGATCCTGGTTTTGGTTACCGGTGGAACAATGAAGAAAAGGCTGGTCTACCTGTAGCTGATCCTTATGAAAATCCTTAAGTCGAACTTGGTGCCGGTCTTCCTCGAGAAATCCTGCGCCAGCTCGCGCAGCTCCTTGGTCAGCACGGGCCAGGGGCGCTGCGGTAGAACACCCCTGCAGCATCAGAGGAGCGAGCAGGCGTCAGTGTCGATAAAGAGAGAAGTGCTGCAATGAGAGAGAGAACGGGTCGGAAAGGAGAGGGTGCTGCTGCTGCTTACCGACGCGCTGGTCGCGGTGGTCGTTGAGCGCGACAAGCTTGTAGACGTTGCGCCAGTTGGGGCGGGCGAAGTGCGTCCTGACGCGGGTGCCGGAGACGACGTCGACGCCGTGCTTGGGACGAGGCGTTCCGGATGACGGCGCGGCCGAACGAGGAGGGGGAGGAGCGGTTCTCCAGCGTGCGCGCCATTAGCAGCGTGACGGCCGGCCTGACGCTGTGCACCGCCACCGAGTCGTCCCAACACGTCGAGGGTGATCTCCACGTAGCCGCCGCCGCAGTCGTCGTTGCTGCTGCTCGTGGCGGAGAGCGGCGCCGACACAGACTCCGCGAAGCGCGCGCTCTTCCGCGCCCCGGACTTGTTGTCCAGCGGCCCGCAGCGCGGCACCACGCGCTCCCGCTTCCGCTCCTCCTGGTGATGCTGCGGAAGAGGGGTGCGTTTGGCGAGAAGCGGGGACGCGGCGCGGATGATGATTTATAGCGCGCGGGCGGTGCGGAACGGAACGGAACGGGACTGAACGGGACGGGGCGTGCGCTGTGGTGGCCGTCGCCGGCCGCCGTAGCCCGTAGCGGCCGTGCTGTGGTCAGGCGAGGTGGGGATGGGGAAAATCCACGGTCAAGAGGCGGCTGACGCGGAAACGCTTTGTTCGTTCTTTTCTTTTTATCTTTTTCCTTGTATTACATCCAGATTTTCCTTATACTACATCCAGATTTTCCTTATATTACATTCATTTTTTCTTTCTATTACATCCAGATTTTACTTATATTACATTCAGATTTTGGTGGTCATGGTGCGAAGAAGAGAATGCAGCTAGATCAATACCTGCTAGTTGCTTTTCTAGACCAGTAACGACCAGAGACGACGTACACCTTTCACCTACCTTGCACAAAGATGATTCTGACCATTCTGAACGTCTCATACTTACGCCGCAGTTGGTGCAGTGGACGTCTAGTGGGAACCGAACTTATGGAGCGGTCTGCTGTGTGATTCTCATGCCAGTTGTATAAAAATGTGGACGGTCGATTACTAGAAAAAATATTTTCATAGACGGCTCTAAACATATTATTACATGTGGTTTTAAAATCGTATGTGACAAAGCGACTGTGAAATAGCCGATTATCACAAGCTGCAAAAAAACATCTATGAAAATGTATTAAATCGATATTTAGCATGAAATGAATCTGAGAATAATGCAAGAAAAAATCTATGAAAACATTAACCCAAAGAGAAAAAATAAAAAAAATTTGAAATTCAATATTACAACGCTTCATTACATTGTCAAAAACACAGCAGTTCGCCCAATAAATGACAGAGCGGATAGAAGGCCAGCTTTGGATCGGAAGATGCTTCAACATGTAAGCGGTGATGGGTGATGGTCAATCCTTCACGTTGGCGGCGACACCTTCTGATGCTATTTGAAACCTTGCTTCAGCTCCAGCCAGGCAGGAAGAGCTTATTACTTTACAGATTCTCTCCTCCCCTCGTCCCTTGCGAAGAGCAAGCCCGAAGCAAGGGCATTGTCAAGGGGTGAAAATGGAACACAACAGAACAGAAGCGGGTAACTTGGATATAGATGACTCATTAGGACTATCTGAATACTTTTGAATTATTTGACGTTGTTTAGTTCAATTTTGAACTAACCAGCGTCAAATAGTTCAAAACGGAGCGAGTACAAAATAACGCACCTGGTTGTGAAGCAAGCATGGGCCATGATGTTTCCACCAATGGGCTTGATCTGTGGTCCAGCAAACATTGCAGAGATCCATCCACCTGTGCTACTACTACTGCTAGTTGATTCGTGATAACCACAGCTACTAGCTCCAAACTGCATGCAGCGATCAGTTAACCAAATTAAACATCCGATCCCAAACAATGAATGCCCAAGAAGCACATGGCGTTAATTTAATTTGAATGGCAGTTAAGACATAAACAAAGACTAAAGACTTCTGTTTTTTCAACATTGATAACAAAAGGAGATTAACTTGTAACTGGCCTCGTCCGCTAACTTCTGAATTAAGGCTCCTCAGGAACTTTGCCATATGCATTTGCCTGGCCGATCATAGCTCCCCTCTTCCTGAGAAATCAGTTCTGTATAGAGCTGCCGCACTGTCTACTACCATGAGAGCAAACCTGTTTTACATCGGGATCCAGCTGATAAGGAATTCTGACCTACAGTAGCGGATTTACTACGTTTTCTAAACCATGCGATCTGTAGCTACCCACAAAACAAGAGTTATATAGGGATGACACGTACTGCAAACTCGCATGGATTAAGTTGAACTGTAGTAGTAGTAGCCGCAGCACGGAACTGGGCTGGGCTCGGATATTTCAGCCCGGCCCGGAATGCGCGCGGGCAGGGAAGCTTAGAACGGGCCGAGGCGCGCGTGTGCACGGGTCCAGGACTCGAGTCCGGTCGGGTGGCCACGTACATTGGTGGTAGGATCTCGATGGCTAGCAGTGTCCGAGCTGAGTAGTTGATGACGGGCCACCTCCTTGCGGCCTTCTTCTGTCCAAACAACGATCCTCATTAATGTTTATCAACATATAAATGTTTTTATGTTGCTAACACGTTAACAACCACCCGTGACCATCAGATCCAGCACGAGGGGCCACGATTAGTGGTGGTTGAAGAAACATTTAGGTAATACGTTAGTCCTTCACCAGAACTGATCTAATCGTGACCCCTTGACCCTAGCTCACGATGGATTTGATGGTCACATATATATATATATATATACGCACTACAAGAGTCATATCTACTCCCGGCAGCCATTTCAAAATATTTGACGTTGGTTAGTTTGATTTTGAACTAACCAGCATCAAATAGTTTAAAACGACGGAGGGAGTATTGACTAGCTTGACGACAAATGTGCAAATACAAGCTTGTGTCCATTTAATCTTTTAATAACGTGTTATGCCAATGTTCAATTTAGCGTTCGTAGTACGACATAAGGCGTGTCCACTGTTTGCATATACCAAGGGTAGCCCTCATTCCTCCATTCGTCAATAATAATAAAAAAGAAGACAACGGTAGCCTGACAGAGTAGTGGGTCTAGTAGTGGTACCACGACGGTCCAAACGACGAGGACTGAACAAAGTGAGAGAGCGGCTGCTAGCTATGCGACGTGGTGCTAGAGGTGGGAGTCACGCCGAGCCGGGCCAGCACCTCCCTGCCCTTTTGTGCTTTGGGCCATTTTGGCCCGCGGCCTGAAAGCATGAAGGACCTTTTTGGACCAGGCCGACAGACATGAAAATGGAGAACTGCGGCCCGAGCACAACACGCGGCTCGACAAACCAATTTCGGGTCGGGCCAGGCCCGAGCACGACCCGTTTATTAAAAAAATCCAAAAAATACAAAAAATTCTTGAAAATCCAAAAAATACTGGGGTTCCGGCCATTTCAGGCCGATGGGCCGTTCCGGGCTGATGGGCTCATTTTGGGCCGTGTCGGCCCGAGCACGGCCTGAAATTCATTTTCGTGTCGGGTCGCCTGACCACGCCGAACCTGGGCACGGCACGGCATGGCCCGAAATTACGTGTAAAAACTCAAAAATCCAAAAAAAATCCAAAAAATCCAAAAAATATTGGGATTCCGACCATTTCAGGCGATGGGCTCATTACGGGCCATGCCGGCCTGAGCACGGCCCGAAATTCATTTTCGTGTCGGGTCGCCCGACCACGCCGAACCCGGGCACGACACGACCCGAAATTACGTGTCGGGTCGGACCCGGTCCGAATATATTTCATGCCTTTTTCGTGCGTGGGTCGTGTCGGCCCGTCGGTCTTCGGCCCGCCCGGAATTGGCTCGGCGCAACTCCCAGCTCTACGTGGTGCAACTTGCAAGGGAGAGGGACACGTAGGTCTTGCGGCTCGGGCCATCTTTTTTTATCCAACTCCGGTTTCAGACTTCTCTAGGGTCAAGCCCATGCCGCTACGAAACATCATGCACATCCTGCGTGCAGAAAATCGCGGTTGCTTGCCAGCACTCTTCATTCTCCTTAAAGGAAACAGCGCGGCGACGTACGTAGCTTGAAGTCTTGAAAACGGAGGAGCTAGGTGGTGGTGGTAAATACAGAATTATGAACAATTAACGACGGCTGGAACTGTCGTTAATAAAGGGCAAACCGTCGTGAATAGGTTATTCATGATGAGGAAGCTTTATTCATGACGGTTTACGGTCGTCACTGATAATTAGTCGTAAATAAGGTTGTTAACGACGGCTCCCGTCGTAAATAACTTTATTCACGACAGCTAAAAAATCATGTCGTGAATAAGTTCCCCCGACTGCCACGTGGCTGGGGGAATTTATTCACGCCGGGCCGTCGTGAATAGACCCATTATTTACGACGGCCGACAACAGTTATCGTTAATACTAGTGGCTTATTTACGATGGTTGGTCTTGATCATCGTAAATACTAATGGCTTATTTACGATGGCCAGCACCAGGAAACCGTCGTACATAAGTTTGGTAATTTTTTTAAAAAAATTAGAAAATACAGCCCTAGATTCGAGGTCGGCCCTGGCTCGATGCCTAGCTCACACAGACAGTCAACAACAACAACAACAACAATATGCAGTGAAAATATTATAAACATCTACACTAGCTAGCCACACACACCACACTACACACTACCTCGTGCGCTACCTCCAGAACCCGGGAACTCGTCCTCCAGCCTTTGTCCTCCCGGTAGTTGCGGCGATGGCGTGTGAACCTCGGTCGTGGAGCCCTGTTATGTATAAGTGTATTTAGACAAGTTATAAGTTTTTAAATCCATATTTACCTAAGTGAGCTATGTTTTGGCTATGTTTGACTAAGTTTAGTGATATTCTAATAAATTTAGCTAAATTTCATCAAATATGGCTATGTTGTGGAAGTTCGAGTAAATTTGTATCTCTGCTCTAGTAAACGGGGGCTGTGGGTCCTGTGGGGGCTGCTACTATTCAAAGACGACCGGCTGCCCTGCCGCCATAGCCTGTAAACAGAAAATATTATCATACAACCATCATTGATATGTTAGAAATATTAATTAAAATGATCGTTACATACCTGCATTGTTGTTTGCATCTGTAGCATGAACGAGGCATGATACTCGTCCTGAGCCCTACTTGCCGCGGCTTGACACTCCCTTTCTAGCCAGAGTTGCTCTCTTTCTAGCCGGAGCTCCTCCTGTGTCATGCGGAGCTCGTCCCGGACACTCTGTAGCTCTAGAGAGCTAGGCTGCCTTGATCCCACCTGCCGCGATGAAGAGCCACTCGAGGAAGGCCGTGCCTCCCTCGAGTCAACAACTCCATCGAAGATGGCGAACCTACAAAAGAAGAAAGATTATTAAATTTTCAAATATCAAATTCATTAATATTAATAAAAAAGAGAACTTACCGTCCGGGAGGTTTCCCGCCTCCGGTTGCATACACGACTTTTGGGATGATTGGCGCGCTCTGCCAATCGAAGCCTTCACCGTGAAGCCGTTCCGCCTCCTGCCCATACCTTGCATACAAGGACGAAAAGATAATGTCATCAAAATTATTTAAGAAAACTCAATATAAATACAAAACAACTCACCAGTGCATCCGACGCCGCCTGAGAACACAGTTGATCAGGCTGTGACGGGTCACTTCCTCTGTGACCCCTCTTCCAGACCTGAATCGGAGTCGGCTCCTGACCGCTCTCGCGCTCCTATGTATATGTGTTAGTTCAATGAATAATTTTAACATATTTCAAAACAATAGTAATCACGCTTACCATGCGTTTAGCTAGACGTAACTAGCAGCCCGCAACAAACGTGTGCTTCCCATCTGTCCTTCTACTCTATCAACGGGTCCTAGAAACTTCGTGGAACCTCTAACTCGCCCACAGAGCACATAGGACACGGTAGTCCTCCGGACGGCCGTCTAACCACGCTACACCGACCTGCATACATTTATTATTAGATTATAGACTATTTAAAATAAATATTTTATAATTTACCTCTGCATACTGCTCCGCCGTCAAGTACCTGGAAGCCACGTTTCTGAATGCCCCCAGCTCACCCTCTTCCAGATGCAGCTTCATGTACGCTCTCGTCGCTTGAATTCTTGCGTTCGATAGCGACGCGTAACGAGCTTCCGAGCGTTCTTCTGGAAAACGACTCGGGCGTAGTCCACCTCGGCCTCGTCCTCCAAACGGTACCGTGCCGAAAAAACATATTTATACATCATTGGTATTAACCATATTATAGATTTGTATTATAGAAATATATAATTCATGATTACCATGAAGTCGGACCACACAACCTCCTAGTGGTTGCCGTGAGCAACGTGCTGGGCGGTGGCGTAATCGTCCCACGACGTGGCGGGGACACCGTTCACTGCACCGGGGTAGTGCAAACGGATAAGCCGTCCGAGGACACTGTTCACCTGCTTGTGGCGTCCTTAACCCGTGAACGAGTCATCGTACAAAGATCTGATAAAGAATGATAAATCAATACATCTAGAACGCTAAAATAATCTAAATTGAAGACTTAGAGATTTACTTACATATCACCAACCGGACGAATAACTATCCGGTCATCTGGGTTTGCAGGAGCCGGAGGAGGAGCCACATAGTGACTCCTCCTAGTCCGACGCCTCTCAGGTGGATCGACGTCAGGTAACCCGGAGGAGTGGTCACCTAAAAAGTCCACAAGTGGGTCCACAGGCTGGCTACCCGACCCCGAAGGGTGGTCAGCCTGTGCTAGCTGCAGAGGACCTCTCGTCTCTGAGTCCTCGGACCTAGAGTCTTCTTGATAATTTAAAAGAACCGTAATGTAGATGAATGAAGTAATTATTGACATCGTAAGATTCACAAAATGTTATTTACCTCATCTGACCGCCGTAAGGCGACTACTGCGTCTCTCAGCTCCGGTATCTCACTCATCAAAGCAGCCCGACTAGCTGAAAGTCCGCTAGACGTACTGCACTGAAAGACGTCAGCTGTCCTACGCAAGAAACCTCTAGCTAGAGTCATCGCTTTTCCCTTTACTCTACCAATGCTCGACGACAACCTATTGAAAAGAAAAAATTGTTAATGAATATAAAGGAAAATATATAAGACAAAAGAAGAGATATAATATGTTACTTGAAAATATATAAGACGTTACTCAAAATCTGTTTCAAAATTCATCAGTATCAGGACCATGAAATCTACTCCTTAATCCGAACCACCGATCTTTTGTTGTGATTGTTTTTCGTTTTCGTTTTCGCATTTTAGAAGTCTCTAAATATTGAGTATCTCCAAATAACTCATAGAGACCTAAACCAGGTTCAATGACAAAAGAGTCTGGCAACTCTTGTTCTTGGTAAACCTCATCAATCTCAACATTCAACAAACTATCTTGGTACCTAGCATCATCTGGTGTATATAACTGCTCATGAGGATTCACCTTGTGTATAACCCACCAAGCATGTAGATTGTTGCATGGATAATGTAAATAATACACGTGTTAGACTTGACATGCAAGGACGAAGGTGTCGTGGCCTCGTAGTTGTTCATTGTGTTTGACTTCTATCATGTCAAATTGGTTATGCCGAGTTTCGTTATTGTTGTCAAACCATTCGCAGTCAAAGAAGACTACTTTAACCTCCTTATTCCCGACAAAACTGAATTCAAGGATATTTTTAATGATCTCATAATAATTAGTTTCCCGTCCTTCGGCGTCAACAGTTGTAGTCACAACACCGGTATTACAAGTTGCTGCAAGAGGACGAAGAGCTTCAAATTCAGTTGAACGGAATCAAAAACCATTGATGTCGTATCAACCATAGCTTCTAGCTTTAATAGATCCGTAGGACAGCTGATGCAAGTCCTCATGGACACTGGAATCTTTTTTACACTATCCAAACTATAAACGTTAGAAGACTATATCGAGCAATACTCGTAAGTCATATGAGAATAAAGACAAGAAAACGTTACATGATCTCTAAACCAAGATTGAAAGTTAGGCCCCCATTTAGTCCATAATGTCGCATCGTTTCTACTTGCTTGCTCATAGGATGATGCTTAGGTTTCCAATTTTGACGATCAAACTCACTATATATATAATAAAAAATAACGATTACAATATATGTATGGCAAATTTATATTAATTAGTATAGCTGGTGAATAAACACTTACTTGAAATATTCGTCCATCCCGTCTATATTAGCGTACATATAGAGCAAAGCAACCATCTTTTCTTCTATTGTGGCGTCGTAGCTCATGCTACTACCAACGGTAGTGCCTCTAGTTTAAAAAATGGAGAGATCGCTACAAGGAGGTGCTTCATCGATATTGTATCACAACGTAGGAGCATTAACATTGTATTCTTCTGCAAAATAAACACTTGAGAAGTAGTCTATCTCCTGAAATGTAAATGCTTCGACGATGCATCCTTCAACCCTTGCTCTATTGCGAACCATTGGTTTAAGACACCTGAGTGCTCTTTCAATATGGTACATCCACCTATATTGAACAGGGCCACCCACTTTAGCTTCATATGGAAGATGGATTAGGTGGTGTTGCATTGGGTTGAAGAACCCTGGAGGGAAAACTTTTTCTGTCTTACATACCAAAACTGGTATCTCATTTTCCAACTTCTCCATCATCTCATTTGTGATTTCTTTAGCACAAAGCTGTCTATTAAAATAACCCAGCTCGACTAATACCTTCCACACTGCATCGTCATGGTAGCCCCGAAACATAACCGACAAAAGTCTTTCTATGATTATGTGATAATCATGACTTTTCAACACGGTGAGCTTTCCCGTCTTAACATTCACAGCTCGTCTCAGGCTAGCAGCATAACCATCTAGGAATTTCAACTTTTTCAACCACCGCAACACTTCTTTCTTTTCTTTAGGTCTAAGACAAAAAGTAGCGTGTGGTTTGCCACCAGTTTTAGAGAGCTCAAGACTTGGACGGTTACAAACCTCCGCCAAATCTTTTCGAGCCTTAATATTGTCTTTTGTTTTGCCCATCCTATCCAAGCAAGTGCTTATGATGCATTCACTCATATTACGCTCCTGGTGCATGACATCAATGTTATACATTAGAATTATGGACTTCACATACGGTAGTTCCCAAAATACACATGCATGAGTCCAATTGTGGTCCTCTCCGTAACCAACAAAATATCTAGAACAATTTTCATCTGGCACTAGTTTGTCCAACATGGATAATATCTCTGACCCGTTCAAACGTTGCGGTGGTCCTTTTTGGCAACAGTGTTCTTTTTGAAGGCATTCCTCTGTTGTCTGAACATGTGTTTCAGAGGTAGCCAACGTCGATGACAATCGAAATAACATATCTTGCCACCATGACTAAGATAAAAATATTCCATGTTCGCAGCATATATCGGACATGTCAAACGACCATGAGTACTACAGCCAGAAAACATTTCGTATGCTAGAAAATCATGAACGGACCACAAGTATGCAGCTCAAAGATTGAATTTTTGCTTTTTGTGACAATCATACGCTTCATTCCTGTCCATAACAATTTCAACTCTTCAATCAACGGCTTCAACATCACGTTGAGTCGTGAACAAGGATGATTTGGTCCAGGAATGATGAGGCAAAGGAACATGAATTCATACTTCATACAGAGAGATGATGGTAAGTTGTACGGAATGGCGAACACGGGCCAACATGAGTATGGCATGGCGTTTGTACGGAACGGTGAGAAGCCATCTGTCGCTGACCCGATGCGAACATTTCTTGCATCGTTGGTGAAATCTAGATCGAAGCGGTCCAACGCCTTCCATGCCTCACCGTCGGACGGGTGCACCATGACTCCGAGGTTCTCACGTACACCTTCTTTGTGCCATCTCATATGTGTGGCAGTTCTTTTCGAGAGAAATAAACGCTTAAACCTAGGTGTGACAGGCAAGTAACGAAGATGCTTATGTGCGACTTCAGTCTGTATGCACTCTCGTTCGTCATTATCAACCTCGACAAATATTGATTTGTCACATTGTAAGCACTTCTTCTCGTTGGCGTGCTGTTTCCAAAAAAGCATACAGTTGTCTAGGCAGATATCAATCTTCTCATATTTCATTCCAAGACCAGAAATCAATTTCTTGGACTGATACATATCTTTCGGCACTTTATGCGGTTGAGGAAGGATATAGTTGGTCAATTTGATGAGATTGTTGTAACAGTTGTTGGAGAAGAAATACTTAGACTTAATTGCCATAAGTCTGGTCATGAAATTAAGAATAGTCACTTTTGTATGTTCATGCAGTTGCTCTTCTGAAGCTTTGAGAAGCTCAAAGAACGTTTGAACCTCCATTGTAGGAGCATCTTCCGTCAACTCAGGATCTATGGCTTCAAGCATCTCGTCCACCCTTATCGACTCCCATGCTATCATCCACCACTTCATCTTCTACAGCTTTAGAACGTGTCTCACCGGAAAAGTACCATACCTCATACTTTTGCATGAAACCGTTTGGACACAAGTGAAACATCAACGTCACCTTGTCGAAAAATTTCGCATTCTCACATTTGGTACATGGGCACCGCACCTTGCTGCTGTTGCACAACAAAAAAGCTCGTTGTATAAAAGCATCTGTCTTGGTGAACCACTCCTCTGAGTGATGCCCATTCATTTTCCAACCAGAATACATTCAAGTCCGGCCTTTAGCCATGTCTGAGGTTATACCTTCAAAACGGACAAATCATTATTAGTACATTTTGATGTCTTGTCTCGGCCCTACAACTAGGTAAATAGGTCTTAAACCCATCTAAGAGTGACCGAGGTAACGTGCTTATGACGAGACACGGTGTACGAATCTGGACAAAATTTCGGCAGCATAACCCCACTGTTCTCTAACTGCACGCCCAAAAATGGTGCAGCAGAGAACATTAGGGTTATGTTGTCGAATTCACATCGAAATCCAGACCCTGTACCTAACTCGTCAAAAGCAAGTCCTTGGTCACTCCCAGGATGTCCAAAAAGGGACAATTCCAAACCTGCACGTCTCACATGCCTATCGTATGTGAGACGTGCAGATTCGAAACGGATAATAAATTTCTATAGGTTATGTAACCCATTTTCATTTTTCAGTCATTTACAAGATAGGAAAGAATGACAAAGAGGGGGTAAGTTGATCAGAGTTGAAAGTTCAAAGGGGTGACGCGTCACCATTGAAAGTTACAAGTCATTGTCGTCGTTCGCCTTCGTGCTCGTCTCGACACATAAGTTGCGACTAAAACCATCTGGGTTGTGCCGGGTCGGGGCAGGATCGGCCCGTGCCGGGTCGGGCCGGATTGGGCCTTGCCGAGTCTGGCCGGGTTGGGCCGTGTCGGGGCGGGGGCGGGATTGGGTCGTGCCTGGTAAGGCCATATTGGGCCTTGCGGGGTCGGGACGGGTTGGGCCGTCCTAGGTCGGGCCGGATTGGGTCGTGCCAGGTCGGGCCAGATTGGGTCGTGCGTGAAAGTGCATCTAGGTAATCCTCGTGAATTTTGGATGATTGATAAAGACAATTAAGATACTAATAAACTTTACTGAGTATGAGCACAGGTCTTTGAAATAAGAATGAATGCGGGTTCCCTCAAAAAGCAAAAAGGAAAAGAAGAAGATTTGCAATAGTAGAAAATAGAATTTTATTCTTGAGTTTCACATTTTCTAGTTGTGTATAGGGTCTTCTCTTTTAGAGTGCTTGAGAATCATTAGAGAGCTCAAATTATTAGTTAGAATCCTTGGAGGGAATAGTCATAGGTATGCCTGAGAATGCAGACCGGACTTGTCCGAACTCAAGGTCGGACTAGTCCGACCCAACCGGACTATTCCGTTTTGGACCGGACTACAAGTCTCTGAGTGAGTTCGGACTTGTCCGTTTTAGGCCGGACTAGTCCGTTCTTGTGTAAGTCTGAGACTTTCTGAGACCAAGTCCTAGAAGGCCGGACTAGTCCGCCTGTCGGACTAAGTCGCTTAGGTCCGGAGGAAGTACCTCTGAGTGACCTCGGACTAGTCCGCTCAACTGGTCGGACTAGTCCGGTTTCTTTAGACTAGCCTTATTTAGGACGAAACAATTGTTCCCGTGTGAGCTCGGACTAGTCCGGATATGGCCAGACTAGTCCGTAATGTGAGAGAGTTTTTGAGACTAAGTCTGGTAAGATCGGACTAGTCCGCTACTAGCCACACTAGTCCGTTCTTACCCGGAGCAAAGGTTCCTGTGTGAGATCGAACTAGTCCGCTCCTCAACGGACTAGTCCGGGATTTTATGACCGTTTGAATTCAAAGGTCGAGGGGACTTTAGT
Source organism: Neostapfia colusana (assembly GCA_030760725.1). Classification (NCBI taxonomy): domain Eukaryota; kingdom Viridiplantae; phylum Streptophyta; class Magnoliopsida; order Poales; family Poaceae; genus Neostapfia; species Neostapfia colusana. Next base: position 61,820,371 of record JASWHV010000016.1, on the reverse strand, counting down.
TGGTAACCTTTGTGACGTAAGTGGTCCCACAAGGCTAGACTAGTCCGGGGTTCTGGCCGAACTAGTCCGGACTTTAGTAGGTGTAACGGTTAGATGTCGGGATCCCTATAAAAAGGGACCCTCAGGTTTCAAATGAGGTGTTGTGCAACCCTAGCGCCAAAAACTCTTTCCCTGAGCTCTTCTAAGTCTCTTTCCTCACCTTCTTGACCCCTAATATTGGATCTTGAGGGGTTTGTGGATTTGTGAGAGGAGAGATGTGGTGATCAACGTTTGAACTCTCGGTTTGAATCTCTTGCACTCTAATTGTTAATTTGAGCTCGTAGCTGTTGTATTTTGTTTCCTAGAACTGCTAGGTTGTTGTAGTGAGCATCAAGTTGTGAGTAGCCCCTAAGAATCTTGTATTCACTCTTTGATTGACAGTGAAGAACCCGAGCTTGATCTTGGTGATCGCTCAGTGAGGGTAGGGTTGGAAGAGACCCGGTCCTTTGTGGACTTCTCAACGGGGACGTAGATTCCTGTGTGGAATCGAACCTCAGGATAAATCGAGTCTCTTGATTCGTTTACTTTCTCGTTTATTCACTAGAGTTGCTTGTTAGGTTTTGTCTCGCTCAAAACCTGTCAATTGCCTTATAGTTGTGAATCTTGCAATCCAATCAGTTTCTCATTCACAAACTAGTTAATTAGATTGTTAGACGAATTACATATCTTCTGCTTAAACAAACTTGAAAAGAAATCCATAAAAATGCAACCTTTACATAATTTCTATACCTAGACCGGACTAGTTTGCCCCCAGACCGGACTACTCCTGCCCTTCAGGTTTAATTCGCCGTTTTTCAGTAGCTTCAGGTTTTATTAGCCTATTCACCCCCCTATATGCAACTTTCGATTGATATCAGAACCTACTCTCCAGAAAAGCTTAACCGCTTGGAGAGGAGATGGAGGGACAAGACCGGTAGCCATATTGATCCTACCAAGGGAAATGGAGCAAGTTCGAGCACCTTTGAAGAGCAAGATTCTAACCCACCTCCAGCTGTTACTTCTCCACAAGTTATCTCAAGCTCGGAAGAAGATGAAGAAGTTCTTCGTCTCATGGCTCTCCTCAAGAAGAAGAAGGAGGAAGCTAAGAAGAAAAAGAAGGAGAAGTTGGAGAAGAAGCTCAAGAGTAGTAAACAAGACTACTCGAGATATCCTATTAATTATGAGCGTCTAAATTCACATTCTAGTTATTTTTCAATTCCCTTAGGCAAAACACCTCACTTTGATGGAACTAACTATACCATGTGGAAGCACAAAGTGAAGTTGCATCTAATCTCCTTAAACCCAAGTCTTTGGCATGTTGTTTGTACAGGTATAGATATCCCCTAAGACGAGGATGAATTCACTCAAGAGCAAGAACAACAAATCCACCGCAATGCACAAGCGGCGGCCGTGCTCAACTCATCCCTAAGCCTCGAAGAATTCAACAAGGTGAATGGGTTAGAGCTTGCCAAAGACATTTGGGACACCCTGAAGATCGCACATGAAGGAAACCGATCCGTGAGGGAGGCCAAGATCGAGATGATCGAAGGAGAGCTTGGAAGGTTCGCCATGGAAGAAGGCGAAACACCTCAAGAGATGTACAACCGGATCAAAACTCTCAACAACAAGAGTCGGGCGTACGGATGCAAGAAATGGAATGATAATGAGGCGGTAAGGAGGATGAAGAGCTTTCATGCCTCGCAATGTGACCCTATGCACTTTAATCCGGGAAAGTCCAAACTTCCACATGATGACTCCGGATGAAGTGCTAGGGAAGATCATCAACCACGAGATGATGGAGAAGGAAGCCCAACACGTCAATGACCTAGCAAAGATCACCTCATCCAAGAAGAAGGGCATTGCTCTCAAGGCCACATCCAAGTCCAAGGGAGAAATGTAACTCACAAGTGATGATGAAGAGACTAATGATGATAGAACGGACATGGATGATGAAGAAATGGCCTTCTTCATCAAAAGATTCAAAAGGATGAGGAGGAGAAGAAAAAGGCATCACTATGAGAACAAGAGCAAGGACAAGGGAAGTCAAGAACAAAGAAGACTTGCTACAACTGTGGCAAATATGGGCATTTCATTGTGAATTGCTCCCATAGCAAGGAAGATGACAAGAGGAAGAAGAAGGATGGGAAGCCTCAAAACAAGAAGATCTTCAAAAATGAGAAGGCTTATGGACAAGCTCACATTGGAGAAGAGTGGGACTCAAACAAAGAGTCCTCTTCTGAATATGAAGAAAAGGTGGCAACCGTCACCATCAAGAGGCCAACCATGAAGAAATCACTCTTGCCAAACAAGGGTGATTGGAAGAGCCCAAGCCACACATGCCTCATGGCAAAGGAAGGAAAGCGTAAGGTAATATCTAAACCTTCCAAGTTACATATTGTTGTTGATGATGATGACTTTGATAGCAGTAGCGAAAATGAATTCTTGTTTAAGGGCTTAAACAAAAATGCTATAGCTAAAATGAAAATGCTATCGGATGAAATATTTGAATAAGAAGAGCTTCTCAATCAACAAGAAGAATTGCTTATCCTTGAAAGGAAAGAAACCTTGAGATTTGAGAACCTCCTTGAATTTGAGAGAGAGAAGAGTAGAGCACATGAAAGCGAACTTGCCTTGAGCAAGGAAACTTCTGTTAAACTTAAGAGTACGATTGTAGTACTTCAAGATGAACTTGTGAGTTTGACCAAGACTCACAAGAATCTTGAAGAACAATTCAACTCACTTAAGTCAAGTGTCTCAACTACTTCATCCTCCAAGAACTCCTCCTCAACAAATATGAAATCCAACACTAAAACTTGCAAATGTGCTAATCTTGTTCTAAACTTGAAAAATGAGATCAAAGAGACACAAACTAAGAATACACACAAAAGTGGGATCTTTGATAAGGAGAAGATCAAATATGCACGTAGTGCATACTCAATCACAAGATCTCCTCTTACCAAAGATGGACTTGGTTATACTAGAGGAGGAAAGCAAAATGCTAGAATCCTCAAGAATAACAACAAGTGTGTAGCTTTTGTCAAAGAGAACTCAACTCAAGTTAAGAACAAAAACCTTGCATCTACCTCACATGAAATTGCCAAAAATAAAAACTCTACCGTATTTCATAACTTTGATGCATCTTATGTTCTTATGAAGAGCAAGTATGGTCGAGTATATGCTAAATATGTTGGGTCACTCCACAAGAGTCCAAAAACTTGTGTGTGGATGTCTAAATGCCTTGTGACTAACCTCAAAGGACCCAACCAAGTTTGGGTACCTAAGACCAAAGCTTAAATTGTTTTGCAGGCCTACTCCTCCGTTGGCACTAAATGGGTGCTAGATAGTGGGTGCGCTAATTATATGACCGGAGAGAGGAAGATGTTCGTTGAGTATGAAGAAAATGATGATCCAAGTGAAGGCGTCTACTTTGGCGACAATAGTCAAGGAAGAGTGCTCGGTATCGGTAAAATTGCAATCTCTTCTCAACACTCGCTCTCATATGTTCTACATGTTGAATTACTAGATTATAACCTATTGTCCATATCTCAACTATGTGAGAAAGGTAATAATTGCTTGTTTACTAACGAGGGTGTGACCGTCTCTAGAAGAAGTGATAACTCAATTGCCTTTAAGGGTGTGTTGAAGGGAAAGCTTTATTTAGTGGATTTCTCCACGGATAAAGCTCAACTTGACACATGCTTAATAGCGAAAACCAACATGGGATGGTTGTGGCATAGAAGACTAGCCCATGTTGGCATGAGGAACTTACAAAAACTTATAAAGGGGGATCACATCCGTGGACTAAATAATGTTGTTTTTGAGAAAGATGGGTCATGTAGCGTGTGTCAAGCCGGAAAGCAAATTGGAGCAGCTCATCCCGCAAAGAATGTGATGACGACAACAAGACTATTGGAGATGCTCCGCATGGACCTCTACGGTCCAATTACCTACAAAAGCATTGGTGGTAACAAATATGATTTAGTAATTGTTGATGACTATTCTCGCTTCACTTGGGTATTTTTCTTGCATGATAAGGGAGAAACTCAAAATGTCCTCAAGAAGTTCTTGAGGAGAGCTCAAAACGAGTTCTCCTTAAGAATCAAGAAGATAAGGAGTGACAACGGCTACGAATTCAAGAACACCCAAGTAGAAGAATACTTGGATGAAGAGGGCATCAAGCATGAGTTTTTGGCCCCCTACTCCCCCGAACAAAATGGGGTGGCCGAAAAGAAGAACCGCACACTCATAGAGATGGCAAGAACCATGCTTGATGAGTATAAGACTTTAGATCGGTTTTGGGAGGAAGCGGTCAACACTGCTTGCCACGCCACAAACCGCCTTTATCTCCATCGACTTTTGAAGAAAACTCCATACGAGCTCCTAACCGGTAACAAACCCAACATCTCTTACTTTCGTGTTTTCAGAAGTAAATGCTATATTCTCAACAAGAAGGTTAGGACTTCGAAGTTCGCTTCAAAATCCGATGAAGGTTTCTTACTTGTTATGACTCAAACAGCTACGCCATCGTGTTTTCAACAAAACCTTTGGTTGTGTTGAAATTGCACGTGATGTGGTGTTTGATGAAACTAATGGCTCCTAAGTGGAGCAAGTCGATCAATGTGTGCTAGATGAAGAAGAAGCACCATGTGTAGCACTAAGAAGAATGGGCTTGGAGATGTCCGTCCTCAAGAAGATGTAGGACAAGATGCTCCGAGTTCATCACAATCGGCGCCTCTCATACAAGATCAAACTCAAGAACCCCAAGATAAATACGGTCAAGTTCAAGAAGGAGAAGATCGAGACCATGACATTGATCAAGGGGGAGACGAAAAAGAAGAAGACCACTCAAGAACTCAAGTGCCTCACCCAAGGGTGCATCAAAGCATACAACTGGATCACCCCGTTGCAACATCCTTGGATATATCACAAAAGGGGTAACAACACGATCTCGAATGGTTAACTTTTATGTGCATTACTCTTTCGTGTCCTCCTTGGAACCATTTAGGGTGGAAGAAGCACTAAAGGATCCGGATCGGGTGGTGGCCATGCAAGAAGAGTTGAACAGCTTCACAAGAAATCAAGTGTGGGAGTTGGTGAAGAGACCAAACGCAAATGTGGTAGGCACCGAGTGGGTGTTCCGCAACAAGCAAGACGAACACGAGTGGTGACAAGGAACAAGGCCCGACTTATGGCAAAGGGATATGCTCAAGTCGAAGGTTTGGAGTTTGATGAAACCTTTGCTCTAGTAGCTAGGCTTGAGTCAATTCGTATTCTATTGGCCTATGCTACTCACCATGATTTCAAGCTGTCACACCCGGTTTCTCTGAAGAACAACCGAGTGAATATGACATGTATGCCAGGATCATTTTCTCATACATGTGATGACAAATAGTGAAGCATCATTTATTACAAGCCAAGTGTCGAATATAAATAAGTCTTACATAGCAAATGTCCCGATGGACAATAATAAGTTCATCAAATGTAAATAAACTAGCAGCGGAATATTATTCTTGAGGGCTCCGTCACAGGCGTTGCCCGGGGGTCTCCATGAACCTAGAAACCTTCTTCGGTTTCAAAGTCTTGGTCATTATACACCACCTCATTATCTTGACCTGAGCAGCAATATAAACCAACAAAATATGCAAGGTTGAGTACCAATGGTACTCAGCAAGTGTGGGAAAGTTATGTCATGCATGGCTAGAACAAGGGGAGATTGAACTCATGGTTAAAGCACTACGCAATTAATACCTATTACCTTAGCTTATTAAGCACCTACATTACTACACAGGTGAAATGGTCCCAATCTCCCAGCCATCATCATAATCAAATAACCATAACATCATTTCCAATGTTAAGCTCCCCGCTTAACATCCACAACTCCCAAAACCATCAATCCTCTAATCATGAATAAGTCCAAGCCGCTCTTGACCGTGAGCACGGCTGTCATGACAGTTTTGACTCTGCAGAGTTTGCACCACTGTACCCACATGCAGTGATTTCATCCCCCGTTGTCGGGTGGACTAAAAGAACCTCCATTATGCCAGTGGCTACGAACCACATTCACACTTCCCAGGTGTGTAGCCAGGAGATCACTACGAAGCCTTTACAATGGGATTCCCGACGAGCGTGGGCCCACTGAGGTTTCACCCCTAACAGCATACAAGAGGCTCCAACCCCGCTGCAGTGGCCCCCTCTTGAGCCTTGCGGTTCATATGGTAGTCCAGCTGACACCTACTCCCCGCACCATCCAACACACCCATACTACGCCGGGGATACACCTAATTAATTGGCCAAGCTGCCCCATCTCAGCATGTGGTTGGCACGGTTAAGCCAGGTTACATGCTCCATGAACCGGTCCTTAGGATCCAGGCAAGTACTAAACACAAACCCAAGTCTCGTGCACCCAGCACACAACCAAAACATCCAACTTGCCTTGATCCCTACCTCTACATAACTCATAATATCTCATTTAAGAGTATGGTAAAATAAACTGATGATCTCATATCCCAAATATCCCATTCTAAGCATAGCTAAGCATATGCATAATAATAAATGACATGATAAAATGAATCGCAACCCAAGCTACAAGGAAACAAGGTAATGCAATTCTAGGGAAACTTCCTAGCATGGGTTTCATATTTCAATTGACAATGCAAATAATTCTAGCTACACATCCTAACATAGGATCAAAGTGGTCAAGGACACTTGCCTCCTTCATGCTGCTCTTGAAATAGGTAGTCCTGATCTTGGAATGGAATAACTTGCTCTTGAGCAGGTTCTACATCATACCATCACACATAGCAAAAGAAAAACAACAATCCATAAGACATAGTTCACACTTCCACTCATACAAACCACACATTCATATTTATGAAAGTTATTCACCACTATATGTGTTGTGGTTACTCTATGTGTGTTGATTTTGTGGCTTGCATGCACTTTTAATCCTGTGTATATGATTCCTACTTTTGTATTCACATTTATGCTTACATACTATATATATGGGTTTCCAATTTAAATAAATTCCTTATATTCAATCACTACACCTTTTAGCTACCAAGTATGCATGAAAGGTATTTTTCATCTCCAGATGTGTCTTCAGAATTTCTACCAACCCTAAACTGAATTCTTTGGATTTTATAAACTCCATTTATCATTTACTAGTTGCTATATTTTCAGATTTAATTCCTATGCCTAAATGTGAACTTTATTATGAAAATAACAAGACACATCATCTAAACAGAATAGGTTCTGATCTAAAATATTTTCTACTATATTTTTGGCCTTTTTCCTCTGATGTAAACTATTTTACAATTATTTTCCCTATTTTCCAGAGCTATTCTTTTACTTAAAAATGTGTCCCTAAATGTGAATAATAAATTAAACGGATTCATTTCAGCCCAAAATATATTTTTATCTCACTCCAAAGTTTTCTAAATACTGAGAAAGTTTTTAATTTAATTTTGACAATATGTTTGTCCCACTTTTTAAATTTTAAACACTAGCCAGATATTCAATTTCCTAAATTAAATATTAAACAGGGCTAAAAAGGTAAACTCACCCCACTTCAGGGTCTATAATATTATTTTAACAATTTTCAGGGGTCTAGCTACACATAACAGAGGAGTTTTTCCAAATTTTTATTAAGTCCAGGGGCTAAAACTGTTTTTTAAATGAATTTACATTATTTTCTGAAGTTCCAGGGGCTAGATCAGAAGTTTTCGGGGCTAGCTCTTATTTCCCGAGAACCCCAGGGGGTAGCACGTAAGATTTCCAGTCTTTATAACGCGGGGCTGACGTGGACCGTCCGATTTAAAACAGACGGCTGAGATTATAACGTTGAACCGGTACGCGGGGATTTAAAGTCTACCGTGCGATTTAAAATAGATGGCGCACAAGCGGCCACGTCGCTCTGATCGAGCGCGGGCGGCGCTGCCCGGCGGCGCACGGCGGCGGGAAGCGGCGATCTCACCGGAGACTTTCGGATCTTCGAGAATTCTTCCTAGAACTGTGATTTTATGGCATAGACCGGTGGAGGGGAGGTCGGGGATCTCACCTCGGGGGTTTTCTTGAGCTCGGAGGTCCTGGAAGGCGGTCGGCGACGAGGTCCGAAGTGAAACCATGGCGACGCTCGTCGGCGCTGTGTTTGAACCGCAAGTCACCGAGTTTTCTGCACCTGCAAGGTTCCCCGGAGGCGGTGGATCAAGACCAGCGAGTTAGATCGGAATTTCCGAGTTTAGATCGGCCAGAATTCGCCGGAGAAGGCTCGGGTTCTCACCGGAGTAAAAACGGCGGATCGTGTGGGAAAAACAGAACGAGGCCGGGGTTTTATAGACGGGGGAGGGAGGCGGGGTGGTTTAGATCGAGTTTGCGTTGCCCCCGATCGAAATTCGGCTGGGATACGCAGAAATCCGGGTCGGTTTGGATTCGGGGTGAGAGAGTCCCGGCGCGGGCACGAGGTAGAAGAAGGGCTGGCGGGCCCAGCCTGTCAGTGGGAGGAAGGGGACGCGCGCGGCTACGGGCTGGCGCGGGTGCTGGGTGGGCCGGCTGGTGGGTTTCGGCCCACTGGCCGGTTTTTTTCTGTTTTTTTTCTTTTTCTATTTCTTTTCTGTTTTGAGTTTAAATTGAATTTCAGTTTGAATTTAAATTGTTGCAAAACATGCAACTCGTCCAAAAAATTTTAAATTCCTCTGTCGAAGTGTGCGATCGACACTTCCCCCGGGCCTGCACTGGGCAGCCCGCGGAGGTTCTTTTTTCGGAGGGGCTAGTTCCTAGCGGAGAGCTTGCGCGGATGGACGAGTTAGTGAGAGCTTGACACGGGGAGTTTTACGTGGTTCAGGCCGCCGGAGCGTAAAACCCTACGTCCACGGCGAGCTATGGAGCTCGCTATATTGCTTGCTGCTCAGGGCCGGGGGCCTGAGCTTGGGGGTGAGTTACAGCTTGAGAGTGTATGGCTAGCGTATGAGTTGCAGAATGCGAACCCTTGCTATCGACGCCTACCCAAGCCTTTTATAGTCCAAGGCTCGGGCGGCTTACAAGGGAAGCCGGGACCCGACAGGTGGTCCCGGGAAGATTGTCTATTATCTACAGTATTTGTAGTTACGCCGGTGGTTGCCTCTGGTCGAAGGCTTCTGAGTCTTCATTTTGCCGCCCTGCCCACGCCGCGCACTAGTCATAGTGGTTGATGACGGCGCAGGCGGCATGGGATGTCTTGTCGCGGCGTTTATTACCTGGCAGGTCCTGACACCGCGCGCCAGTCTGTGATGCGACTGGACGCAACGACACCTGACAGGCGCGTGCTCCGCGTTTCCGCGTCTTGGGAAGACGCGGGCCTTGAATACCTTGTACGGGCAAGGTGAGGGGCGCCTTTACGCCCGCTGCCTACCGCTCGGGGGCAGGCAGCACCGTCCTTCTAGCCACGTGGCGGGACCGGAGCTCTTCTCTGAGGAGAGGGAGGTCCGGCCCCGCTGGACGCGTGGCGCCTTCGGACCTCTCTCCCGCGGAGGGGGAGGTCCGGCTTCTGCACGCCACATGGCGGGCCCGGAGCTCACCTCTGAGGAGAGGGAGGTCCGGCCCCGCTGGACACGTGGCGTCTTCGGACCTCTCTCCCGCGGAGGGGGAGGTCCGGCTTCTGTATGCTACGTGGCGGGCCCGGAGCTCTCCTTTGAGGAGAGGGAGGTCCGGCCCTGCTAGACGCGTGGCGCCTTCGGAGCTCTCCCTGCGGAGAAGGGCGAGCACCTTAGGCATTTTACCCTGTGCGCGGGGGTACCCCATATCTCAGGTACCGACAGTGGCCCCCGGGCCCATCTCGGGGGAGATAGCGAGCCCGAGATGGGACCTCCGTCTCTTTCGATCCGCGCACTTTCTCTAAGTCCCGACTTGACCGCTGCCGGAGTACGAACGGCCGCGGGGTCGTGAGAGCGTGCGCCCACTTGATGATTGCTTTTACTGCGGTGGTTCCCAAGGCTGCCACTTCTGCATGTTGCGGCGCTTTCTTCGGGAACCGCCGAAGGGCCTTGCCGGCTCATCTTCTCAGGAGACTGACTCCTTTACCCCACCGCTTTAGTTAAGCGGCTTGGGCCCAGCTTTCATTGGCGCCCAGTCTCGGAGCCGGCGAGGTCGCCGATGCGATGTTTCCGGAGCTTTTCGAATTACCTCGAACCATCCTTGGAAAGTTTTAAAAGGTGATCTCACCTGCATCGTGGCTTCCCTTCGCATTGCGCTCGTACTTCCCTTGAACTCTTGCGCCCCGGCTCTCCTGCCCTTGCGCCTTCTTTCGCTATGGCTTCCAACTTGCTTCCGACGCGCCTCGTTCGCTCCTCCGAGCTCGGGCCAGTGCGCAGGCTGCTGGGCTGGTGCTCGGAAGAGCAGAAGCATCGGCTCCGCCGTGGATCTCTCCCCCTGGTCCTGGGAAAGGGGGAGACGGTCTTTTTCACCGCTTATGCTCTGGCGGGGTTCGTTCCGCCGATTTCTTCCTTCTTCGTCACCCTGCTGGAGACATACGGTCTCCAACTCCACCATCTCTCCCCCAACTCCCTCGCAATGGCGGCAGTTTTTGTCCACTTTTGCGAGATGTTCGTGGGGGTGCACGCCTCCGTGACGCTCTTCCGCCACTTCTTTGTGCTGCGTACGACCGGACGCGGCTCAAAGACTCAGATGGGGGCGTATTACTTCCAGCATCGCTGCAAAGACCCCAAGGTCTCCGGATACCTCCTGCCCTTCAGCGCATCAAGGTGGGAGAACTGGAGGGAGAGCTGGGTGGTAGTGCAGACCGATGAGCACGATCGCCTACAACTCCCAACCGCCAGCCCAACCACCGATCGCCGCTTCTGGGAGGAGATCCCTGAGCTGGAGCAGGAGTACACTCCGGTCTTGGAGCGGATCCGGTTCTTGGCCAACGAGGGGCTGACGTCTCTAATGGTGCTGATGGACTTTGTGTCACGCCGCATTGCTCCCTTGCAGCAACGCAGCCGCCCAGCGTGGTACTACACCGGTGAGCAGGACTGTACCAGGCTGGAGAGAGGCCCCGACTCTGTCCCTTCCGACGAGGAGCTGGAGGAGATGGTGAGCGGTGACTATATTCCCAGCGGCGTCCCCGTCCTTCCGCCTTCTGCCACCCCCCTCTTCTTGGAGCCTCAGAGGAGGTCAGAGCTCCTGCGGAAGATGTCGAACCTTGATGATATCGGGATTGCCGTTCGTCAGGTCGGGGATGCCTTTCGGGGCATCACCATTCCAGGAACCGAGCACCCCGAATCAGGGCATGAGGCATCCACTGCTGCCAAACCTTCCCCCAGAGCCGACGGAACCCAAGCCGCCGATAAAGGGAAAGGAAAAGAGCCGGCCCTCGGGCATCTAGAGAAAAAACGCGCTCGGTCTCCTCCGAGGGTGCCGCCTGTGCCAATCCAGGGTGCCGGAGCTACCTTGCTTCCATCTCCCGGAGGTGCTGGTCCATCGGGTGGCGACCCGAAGAGGTTCCGAGTGTCCCTCCCCGGCGGGTCTCTCCCTAGACAGCAGCCGTCCGAATCAGCCCAAGTATCTCGCCATCCTCCCTCGAGCGGCGGGGCTCCCAGGATGGATGTTGGTGGGGCGACGCCGACGAGCACGCCGGAGGTCCAGGCGTCCCATTCCGCGACCGTTCCAGCCGCTGGTCCTGGTAGTTCAGCTACAGCCCAGAGGCCAGTGCAGCAAGCTCGCTGGAGCGCTCATGCCGCTCAGTAAGTGTTATTCTTTCTGACTTATAGGAGTAGAGCTCCTGCCTCTTCTCTTATTCTGAGGGCTTCTTCTTCTTTGCAGGGACCGACCGGCTGCCAGGGGCGGGCCTCTTATCAGGCCGCCTTCAACCAGCGGGGGCTCCGCGCCTCGGCACCTGGGGGCTGCGGCGGCCCCCATAGCTCCCAAATCGACGGGGGCAGTGGCCTCAGTGGCCGCATCTGCTCCTACCCGCCCTCCTTCACCAGCCCAGAAGCCAGGTCTTGAGACCGGGAGGGCCGCTGTAGGTGTGCCTGCTGGCCCCCTGGCCTGCTTAGGACAGCGCCCCCTCGTAGCTGCCGAGGCGCCGACGCTCCCGCCGGTCTTGGACTCGTCCGGGGGGTCCAGCGGCGCGACTCCTGCTCCCCCTGCTCCGGTACCCGTGTGGGACGCCATGGAGCGTGCCCAGACCAGCTCCCGGCAGCTCCAATCTGCCTTTGAGCAGGAGCGGAAGGCATTGGCCGGCGAGAGGGACCGCCTTCTCAGCTGGCACCAGCGGGCCCGGGCGGACCTCGACTCAAGGCAGTCAAGGCTTGAGGCCATGAGTGCTCTGCTTGGCGCCCAGAAGAAGGCCATTAGCCGCTTGGAGCTAGAGGCCCAGCGGGTTCGCGCCACCTACCGCGAGGCTCTGGCCAAAGCTGAAGCCAAAGCCAAGGAGTGTTCCGCCGCCGCGGAGGAGTTGCAGCTGTAGGTAGCCCGTCGGGAGCATGTCGTCGCTGATCGGGAACGCGCTGCTGCGGACGAGGAGGAGAAGACCACCGCTCGGCTGAGGGCCAAGGTGGAGGAGCTAAGGGCTCGGACTGAGGAGTTGGAGCTCCGTGAGTCGGCTGTCGCCGCGAGGGAGGAGCAGTCTTCCAAGGAGCTTCAGGCGGCGATGGATCGCGAGCTAGCGGCCCGCCAAGAGGTAGAGAGGCTCCAGTCCCTGCGGACTGCCGAGGCCCAGGCGGTCTGGCACTTCATTGCTAAGGCGGGATCCGCCTTGGCTCCTCTTGGTTTTAGCCCTGTGCAGGTGGAGACCCCAGCACGGCCGGTGTCCGAAGCGGCCCCAGCCCTTGAGTCTCTCGGCGACGAGCTAGGTCGGCTTGAATCAGTGATCACCGACGAGCTGGAAGCGGAAGGTCGGGGCCTTGCGAAGGAGGTTGCGATGCACGTTCTGTCGTGCTTCGTTAGCCGAGACCCTTCCTTTTCCCTGGGGTCGGTCCATTTAGGACCCATCGCCGACCAGGAGGAAGCTGCCAGGGCCAAAGTCGAGGACTTAGCTGCCCTCGTGGCCTCTAGGTTTCATCGGGAGTCCGGGGACCCCTAGGCACCCGCCCTCGTGTCTACAAGGCCCTGTACTTCCTTTCTTTATTTTTGTTGAGTCTGTAGCCCAGCTCGTGGAGCCTTTGTATGGACAGACTCCTGTTTCTTTCTGTGTCTGCATGCCCTAGTCTTCTTCTTGGCCTTTCCCGACCGAGCCCTTAGCTCCGCAAGGGCTCGGAGGCCTTGACCAATCTCGAAGCTCTGCATGGACACCTTGTCCGGGTCCCCACTGTATACTAAGGGTTCCGGAGGTCTCCAGGACCCGCCTCACGAGATCGGAGGAGGGTCCGAGCCTATTGGCCACGTGGCGGGCCCGGAGCTCCTGCCTGGGAGGAGGTCCGGGCCCGCAGGGCACGTGGAGGTCCCCGGCCTATCCCTGCAGACCACGCGGTGATCCCGGAGCTCCCCTCGAAGAGGTGGGAGGCCCGGCCCTGCCGGACACGTGGGGCCTTCGGACCCCACCCCTGCGAGGGCTAGCCCTTTGATCTTACCTTAGGGTTTTTGGCCTACCGCGATCCCGTAGCGGCCCCCTGGTAGGTGCGTTCTATTGGGTGGATGCGCCTACCATACTCCTGCGGGGAGCTGAGGCTGAGAAATCCTGCACATAAGGAAAAAGTAATTCTCCTTGGGGGCTCCCCCCTCTATTCCTTAGTCATATCTGCAGCAAATTCCGACTAAAGATGAAAATGAGAAGAGGGAATTGAACGCATAGTGAGCACGCGTTAGTAGGGTAATCATAGAAATTTAATAAGTAAATTAAATGAGTACCAAAGAAGAGCAACGTAGGGTGGGCTTCTTTTCATATAAATTTCCATACGGGGGAAGGAGGGCCACATATGTAGGCCACGACCCACCTCAAGGGAAGCAAGACTCTACGCGCTTGGGGTCGGAACCAGGCGAAGCTGAACGTAGTCCTGGACCGTCCCCTAAGGCTTAGTTGCTCCAAGCCCGGTTCACAGACTTTTATGGAAATTACTATGAAAAGAAGGGCCTGCCTGATTGTTGCTCTAGGGGTAGAACTTACAGCGGTGTTCCGTGTTCCGAAGGTTCGGGAGCGGGTCCCTGTCTTCGGTTCTGGGGAATGGTCCCAGGCCCGGGATGTCCAGCCCCAGTACGGCAAATGGCCATGCGGGCTGGATCATCCGTACCGTCCAAGCCGGTGTATGGATCTGCTTGGCATGGAACAGGCATGCCTAGCAGCTCTCGACCAGCTCGACGGCATCCTGGAGTGTTGCCGGCTAGTAGAAGCCATGCCGAAAGGCTTTACCGACAAGCGTGCGTGAGGAAGAATGACTCCCACATTCGCCTCCATGGATCTCAGCGAACAAGTCGCAGCCTTCCCCCTGGGTTATGCACCGCAATAGGATGTGGTTGGCGCCACGTCGGTAGAGATCCCCCTCTACCGCCATGTGTCTCTTAGCCATACGCGCAATCCGTTCAGCGGATACACGTTCATCAGGGAGGATATTGTCTTTCAAGTAGTCCCGGACCTCCGTGATCCATGCATCGGGTCTGACTTGAGCATCTGGATCTTGAGCGTTGGGTTGCACGGAGTCCCCAGTGACGCTTATGATCCTTGGCGGCGCTCATGGCCGCCGGGACCGCCAGCTTCGAGGTGCTGGTCTAGCCCCCTTCGCCCGGCTCGGCGGGCCGGGCTGTGGGTCGCGGCAACGTCCTCTCGAGGCCCCCTTCACGCACAGTGGCTCCGGTGGCAGTGGGGGCCCTCGTTGAAAGGTCGTCAGCTGCGGCCTTGCTAGCGCGCAGTACGTGGTGCAGGTCCAAGGCGAGGGGGTTTGTCTCCGCCGTCTTGGTTGATAACCAGACTGGGGATTGCCCTGACCCAACGACTAGCGAGAAGGATGAGCACTCCATACTCTGCTATGGTGTTGGCTGCCTTGGAATTGAGACGCGCCACATACCCAGACTGCTCCCCCGATGGCATGAGGAACAGTACGCTAGCATCGGCCCCTGCTTTCGCGGGGAGCCGTGGGCGAACATCATTTGATGAGTCCTGATGAAGGTCAGGGCTCAGGGTCCTGTTCCATCGTCTTCATGGCCCCCTGAGCGTGCGTCTACTTCAGCCACAAGTGAACTAATGCTCGGTTAATGTCTGTATGGCGGGAAAGGGAACCTAGATCAAACTTCAGTAGCTCCGCCGCCCATTTGGCGGCATCGCCCGCCGCATGGAGCTGTGAGGGATAGCTTTTAGCCTGGGGAGATCGCCGGGTGCCCGACACTCGGGGGTCCTCAGGCTGCTTTGGACCTCGCGGGAAGCTCCGCTGTCGTCCCGGGGGCTCCGGGAGGTTGTGTCAGGGATCCGAGGTCTGGTCTTCTGGTGCTTGCTTCTTGGTAGCGGAACAGGTTACTGTGGTATGGGGTTAAAGCCATTGCGCGAAAACCAGAAATTCGCGGGACCCCTAGCTATGCCGAGTTGGCTTACGCCGGGTTTAGTAGGTAGGGGGCGCCCTTCAACTACTTCAGACACAGGGGTCTGATGGGAGCCCTAGCAAGCATTTGGGAAGCGCAGCATATCACAGCCTGGTATCGAGTCTACTATTTGCTCTATCAGCCGAAGAGAAAATAGGTCTTTAGGACATGCCTTATTGAGACTGGTGTAGTGGATGCGCTTCCGGAGCTTCTCGCTGGCCCTCGGGATAATAACACGGTTTGCCAAGCGCCGGGAGCGGCGGACCCTCCGTCTCGTCGGACGGCTGGACGTCGGGAAAGACCTTTACGTAATGCTCCATCACCTCCCTGGGGATCTCTGGCCTCGGTGATGGCTGTCATGCAGCACATCGACCTCATGCCGGAGGGGGGCAACGAGCGCGCCTTCCTATATGCTTCCCGGGCCCCCGGCTACCCGGGTGGTCTGGGTGGCATCGGCGCTGATTCGGATGAGCCTTGTGGGGACGTCGTCCTCATCAAGGGGCTGCACGCGGGGTGCGGCGGTAGAGGCACGATGGCGTGCACTTGGGTGGAGCTGGTTTGGTCCTGTACTGCCGAGGGCTGGCGCTCTAGTTGCTGTAAGCGCCCGAAGCCTTTCCAAGGCTAATACTGCAGCAACACGGTCTCCACAACCTTGGGGATGCCTGTTGGTGTAGGCATCTTCAAGACAAGGTAGCCGTAGTGGGCTATTGCCATGAATCGGTACAGGGCTGGCCTACCGATTGTGGCATTGAAGGGGAGGTCAGTCTCGGCCATGTCGACCAGAATGTACTCCGTCCGGTAGCTGCCCGGTGCCCCAAAGGTCACCGGGAGGCTGATGCGGCCGTAGGAAACGACCTGTCCCGGCCCTACCCCTGAGAACGGGCTTGATGGGGCGAGCTTGGCCATCGGGATCTGCAGCTTCTGGAAGGCTGCGTGACTGATGAGGTTCAGTCCAGCCCCACCATCCACCAAAACGTGGTACATCTTCATGTTGGCGACGGTAAGGGCCACCACGAGCGGTAGTTGGCCGGCCCCAGCCATGTTCCTGGGGCAGTCGGTATCATCAGAGCTGATGGGGGTTCCCATCCACGTGAGGTGCGGTACTGCACCTAGGAGGGGAGCCACCGACGCTACCGCTCGTCGCAAGGCCTTAGCCATGCTTCTGGTCAGGGGGGTCAGCGGACCCGCCGAAGATGTCACAGGGCATCTTCCAGTGCTCGTCATCACTGGAGATGGAGCTTCCATGATTGTGCGCTGCCTTTGCAGCGCGTCAGAGCTCCTGGAAATCCACCTGGCGGTCGTCGCCGTCTCGGGCCTCGACCTTCTGGTTGCCCTCCCTTACTATAGGATGGGGCATCAGCTAGGGGCTGCTTCCCCTTCCGGAAGCGCCTCGCGAGCTTCTGGATTTCCCGGCCTCTGGAGGAATTCCGCCGGGTTGATGCTGCCGTCGTACTTCTCAGGCGAGAGTGACCGAAACTTGCGCGGCCATTTTGTGAAGCGAAGGCGGGGCGCGAGGGCCGCACACCCCGCTTCTGTCGCCGCAGGTTCTGATGCCACGAATGCTTGGTTCGCGCTGAGCATCGCATTCTCCGGCGGCCATACACAGGACATACGACTGTGGCATATTGAGTAGCAGCGCTCTTCGCTGCAGCTAGCGCACCTTTACTAGGTACACACAGCGCTACTGAAAACCTGACGCTGGTCGGAGCCGGCATTGCCGGGGTCGGCGCTGCCAAAGCCGGTTGCTGGCTCCCAGTGCAGGTATCGGCGCCACAAACGCCTGGTCCTCCGCTGGCACAGTATGCCCCGGTATGGGCAAGGCCGCTCTATAGACCGGGGACGCCGTTTGCAGGGCATATGGTTGTGGCATATACTGCGCGACGTATGCCTAGGGCAGAGCCCGCGTAACGAAGATCTGCCCTTCAGGCTGGGTCGAGGCCGACGTCAAGACGGTCTACCTCGCGAATCCACTGCTGGGTCGCCGCCTGAGGCGCGTCCCCAGCAGGCGGATTGCGCAGCAGCGCCCTTGCTGAGGCTAGCGCACCCCCACCGGGTACGCCCGGCGCTACTGAAGGCCTGACGCTGGATGGAGCCTGCATTGCCGGGGTCGGCGCTGCCAGAGCCGGTTGCTGGCTCCCAGCTTGCCTTGTCACACTCCGTCCTGAGTGTGTCATCATGTACTCTCCCTTGTGGTCACGGTTCGCCGTGACCGCGGAGAGGGAGAGTTTGCCACTGAAGGAAGCTTGGTCATCTTCGTTGGAGGAAACTCGTCACGCTAGGGGAAAAGCCCCCTACCTGGCGCGCCAAATGTCGAAGTGTGCGATCGACACTTCCCCCGGGCCTGCACTGGGCAGCCCGTGGAGGTTCTTTTTTCGGAGGGGCTAGTTCCTAGCGTAGAGCTTGCGCGGATGGACGAGTTAGTGAGATCTTGACACGGGGAGTTTTACGTGGTTCAGGCCGCCGGAGCGTAAAACCCTACGTCCACGGCGAGCTATGGAGCTCGCTGTATTGCTTGCTGCTCAGGGCCGGGGGCCTGAGCTTGGGGGTGAGTTACAGCTTGAGAGTGTATGGCTAGCGTATGAGTTGCAGAATGTGAACCCTTGCTATCGATGCCTACCCGAGCCTTTTATAGTCCAAGGCTCGGGCGGCTTACAAGGGAAGCCGGGACCCGACAGGTAGTCCCGGGAAGATTGTCTATTATCTACCGTATCTGTAGTTACGCCGGTGGTTGCCTCTGGTCGAAGGCTTCTGAGTCTTCATTTTGCCGCCCTGCCCACGCCGCGCACTAGTCATAGTGGTTGATGACGGCGCAGGCGGCATGGGATGTCTTGTCGCGGCGTTTATTACCTGGCAGGTCCTGACACCGCGCGCCAGTCTGTGATGCGACTGGACGCAACGGCACCTGACAGGCGCGTGCTCCGCGTTTCCGCGTCTTGGGAAGACGCGGGCCTTGAATACCTTGTACGGGCAAGGTGAGGGGCGCCTTTACGCCCGCTGCCTACCGCTCGGGGGCAGGCAGCACCGTCCTTCTAGCCACGTGGCGGGTCCGGAGCTCTTCTCTGAGGAGAGGGAGGTCCGGCCCCGCTGGACGCGTGGCGCCTTTGGACCTATCTCCCGCGGAGGGGGAGGTCCCGCTTCTGCACGCCACGTGGCGGGCCCGGAGCTCACCTCTGAGGAGAGGGAGGTCCGGCCCCGCTGGACGCGTGGCGTCTTCGGACCTCTCTCCCGCGGAGGGGGAGGTCCGGCTTCTGTATGCCACGTGGCGGGCCCGGAGCTCTCCTCTAAGGAGAGGGAGGTCCGGCCCCGCCAGACGCGTGGCGCCTTCGGAGCTCTCCCAGCGGAGAAGGGCGAGCACCTTAGGCATTTTACCCTGTGCGCGGGGGTACCCCATATCTCAGGTACCGACATCCTCTCTTAACATGATTTAGGGTCTTAACCAGATTTTTGGGGTGTTACACAAGCTTTATCAAATGGATGTGAAAAGCGTCTTCCTCAACGGTCCAATCAAGGAGGAAGTGTACATGGACCAACCACCCAGTTTTGAAGATCAAGAATATCCTAATCATGTGTTTAAATTGCATAAAGCTCTCTATGGCCTCAAACAAGCTCCTAGAGCTTGGTATGAGTGTCTTAGAGACTTTCTTATTGATAATGGTTTTAGGATAGGCAAAGCTGATTACACTCTTTTCACAAAGAATGTGGATGATTATCTCTTTTTGTGCCAAATATATGTCGATAACATTATATTTGGTTCGACTAACAAATCTTTTTGTAATGAGTTTAGTAAGATAATTACGGATAGGTTTGAGATGTCCATGATGGGGGAGTTGAAGTTCTTCCTAGGATTTCAAGTCAAACAACTCAAGGAAGGCACGTTCATTAGTCAAACGAAGTACACACAAGACATATTCAAGAAGTTTGACATGGACAAGGCCAAACCCATCAAGACACCAATGGCAACGAACTGGCATCTAGATCTCAATGCAGATGGACCAAGCGTGGATCAAAAGATCATGTCGGTATCCGGAGATAGTCCTCTCCCCAACCCCGAGGCCGAAGCGGCTCGCCAAGCCGCCTATCATGCAGTAGCCGAAGCCGAAGCGGGTGAGGCTGTAGCTAGGGAGGCTCGGACAAAGAAATGGGCTGACAGGGAAGCACAAGCATCTCAGTCCGTTGATCCTCCAAGAAGGAAGAGGCTAGTTACCTTGAAGGAAAAACAACAAGCTCGGTCACAGGGAACTGCCCAAGACAAAGGGAAAGGAAAAGCAGTAGATCCTCAGAGAAAAAAGGCCTTGGCCAATAGGGGTCTTGTCATTCGTGACAACCCTAGGCGTGGAAGGGGGAATCCCCCACAAGGACTAGATGGGCCACTTGGGAGAGCACCTCCCATGCACAATCCAAACCGTCGACCCAATTTGGCGAGTGCAACATTCAAAGGCAACGGAGCTGAGAAAGCTAGAAGACTAAGAGAGGAAGAAGTCTACAAGTATGTGAAGGCCACACCAGACCCTCGCTTCTTGTGTGACTTCCATTGTGACTATTACCGACTTGTCTATCTTCCAACGAAGACACCGGTAGTCGATGCTCAGTGGGATTAGTCCTATATGACGAACAAGAAGCATCAAGCTTTTGATGGAGTGATTGAAGCTGTAGAACGCCATGGGATCAAGGACTTGATGGGTTTTCAGTATGATTGGAACAACGAAGTCATAGTCCAATTCTACACCACCTGCTACTTCCACACTTACGGAAACAGGAAGATCACTTGGATGACAAATGGTGTGGTGTACTCGGTGCTATATGATGAGTTTGCAAGGATCCTCGGGCTTGAAGAGCACATGAACTATGAGATCATAGTTCACAATGAAACGACCTTGGGAAGGGATGATTTGGACTTTATGTACCCATCATACCTCACCTATGAGCTATCCTCAACTCACAACATCAAGCCTTTCTTTGGAGTGCTCAACCGAATCTTGAGGAAGACACTAGCTCCCAAGGATGGAGATGCAGGGATGATACAAGGGTATCTAAGGAACTCATTGAAGATACTCAATGAAGAAGAGAGGTTCAACGTTTTTGACTACATTTACAATGATATTTTCAACATCTCCTACACTCCAAACAGGTCTTGTGGCTATGCACTATATATTATATGCATGATCGAGAAAGTCACCGACGTGGAATTTACCAAGGACGTGAAGCACAGTAAGTTGCGTCCACAAATGTTGACTCCTCTTCCTCGCCCTCCTGTGTTCTTAGGTAGGAGCTCCTCTGCAGCTCCATCCTTTTCAGCTCGGTCGTCTGGTCCTCCGTCGTCGAGTGGCTCTTCTAGTGGGCTACTCAAAATCTTCAAGGCAATCTTCTCTTCATGCCGGAAGGTGGAAGTTCGCACACAGAAAATGAAGCAACGCCAAGAGAAGTACCTCAAGGAAATGTGCGACAAGATAGATATTCCTATGTCTCCACCGTCATCGGACGATGAAGGAGTAACCGATTTTCCCACTCTCACCGAGGACGAGCTTGCCTACTTTGGTGAAGGTGGTTCCTCCTCTGCTGCTCCTTCTACCTCCCACGCTCATCATGAGGATGACGATGAAGACGACGATGAATATGAAGAGACTCAAAGTGAACAAGGCGAAGATCAAGATGAAGACGATAGCGATTAGGCCCTTCTCTCTTTTCTTTTCCTTTTTGGTGCTTTGATGCAACAGGGGGAGAGAAAGAGGGGGAATAGTCTAGTTTAAGATTTTTAAATTTCTTGTCCTGTTTTGTAATGACTATGCTACATTATGTTGTTTTGTATGCCACATTATGTCTTTATACTATGCTATGTTGAGATGATCTTGTTAGTTGATATCATTTATATTCCCCTCAATGCATTTTACACTCCTTTTATCACATCACACTTAGACACCCACCATAACACATATCTGTATGAAATCCCCATAGAACTCATTCATGTGCATATTTTTCTTGACAAACTCTTGTGCACACATTTAGGGAGAATAAATTATACATATATGTATTATGAAAACAAACTTTTATATCCATTAGTCGAGAGTCTTAATGTATTATCATCAATCACCAAAAAGGGGGAGATTGAAAGTGCATCTAGGTAATCCCCATGGGTTTTAGATGATTGATAACGACAATTAAGATACTAATAAGTTTTACTGAGTATGAGCACAGGTCTTTGAGATAAGAATGAATGTGGAGTCCCTCAAAAAGCAAAAAGGAAAAGAAGAAGACTTGCATGAGTAGAAAATAGAATTTTATTCTTGAGTTTCATATTTTCTAGTTGTGTATAGGATCTTCTCTTTTAGAGTGCTTGAGAATCATTAGAGAGTTCAATTTTTTAGTTAGAATCTTGGGAGGGAATAATCATAGGTATGACTGAGAATGTAGACCGGACTTGTCCGGACTCAAGGCCGGAATAGTCCGACCCAACCGGACTATTCTGTTTTGGACCGGACTACAAGTCTTTGAGTGGGTTCGGACTTGTCCGTTTTAGGCCAGACTAGTCCGTTCTTGTGTAAGTCTGAGCCCTTCTGAGACCAAGTCCCAGAAGGCCGGAGTAGTCCGCCCACGGGGCCAGACTAGTCCGTCTATCGGACTAAGCCGCTTAGGTCCGAAGGAAGTACCTCTGAGTGACCTCGGACTAGTCGCTCAGCTGGCCGGACTAGTCCGGTTTCTTTAGACTAGTACGGTTTAGGACGGAAAATTGTTCCTTTATGAGCTCGGACTAGTCCGGATATGGCTAGACTAGTCCGTAATGTGAGATTAGAGAGTTTTTAAGACTAAGTCTGGTAAGACCGGACTAGTCTGCTACTAGCCAGACTAGTCCGTTCTTACCCGGAGCAAAGGTTCCTGTGTGAGATCGGACTAGTCCGCTTCTCAACGGACTAGTCCCGGATTTTATGACCGTTTTGATGACCGTTTGAATTCAAAGGTTGCGAGGACTTTAGTTGATAACCTTTGTGACGTAAGTGGTCCCCCAAGGCCGGACTAGTCCGGGGTTCTGGCCGGACTAGTCCAGACTTTAGTAGGTGTAACGGTTAGATGTCGGAATCTCTATAAAAAGGGACCCCCCCCCTCGGTTTCAAATGAGGTATTCTGCAACCCTAGCGCCGAAAACTCTTTCCTTGAGCTCTTCTAAGCCTCTTTCCTCACCTTCTTGACCCCTAAGATTGGATCTTGAGGGGTTTGTTGATTTGTGAGAGGAGAGACGTGGTGATAAAAGTTTGAGCTCTTGATTTGAATCTCTTGCACTTTAATTGTTAATTTGAGTTCGTGGTTATTGTATTTTATTTTCTAGAACTGCTAGGTTCTTGTAGGGAGCCTCAATTTGTGAGCAGCCCCTAAGAATCTTGTATTCACTCTTTGATTGATAGTGAAGAACCCGGGCTTGATCATGGTGATCGCTTGGTGAGGGTAGGGTTGGAAGAGACTCGGTCTTTTGTGGACTCCACAACAGGGACGTAGATTCTTGTATGGAATCAAACCTCGGGATAAATCGAGTCTCTTGATTACTTTACTTTCTCGTTTATTCACTAGAGTTGCTTATTAGGTTTTGTCTCGCTCAAAACCTGTTAATTGCCTTATAGTTGTGAATCTTGCAATCCAACCAGGTTCTCATTGACAAACTAGTTGATTAGATTGTTAGGCGACTTACATATCTTCCGCTTAAACAAACTTAAAAAATCCATAAAAACGCAACCTTTAAATAATTTCTATACCTAGAACGGACTAGTCCACCCCCAGACCGGACTAGTCCGACCCTTCAGATTTAATCCGCTGTTTTTTAGTAGCTTCAGCTTTTATTAGCCTATTCACCCCCCCCCCCCTCTAGACAACTTTCAGTGCAAGGTCGAGCCGGGTTGGGCCGTGCCAGGTCGGACCGACTCAAAACCCGTTAATATACGTATAAATAGTACACACTCATAATCAATCAATTAACTAATTATTATCTAATTGAACAAATCGAAACAAAATAAACAATTAAATAATTTAAACAGTAGTAAGCTGGCGCGCATACCGGGCAAGGAGCCGGCGGGCAGGGACCCGACGGGCATGGCGGGTAGGGAGCCATCGGCGGTGGGCGGGGCCATGAGCCGGCGGTGGCGGGCAGGGCCGGGGCGGGAGCCGGCGGCGGCGGGCAGGGAGACGGTTGCGGCTGGCGGGGAGGCCGGGGTGGGCGGCAGCGGAACCGGTCGAGGACGACACGAGCGTGAATGCCCGCGCCGACCCCGACCCGGGCAGGTTGAATAAGCTAAACTAAACTAATTTAAAGTAATTAAGCTAAACTAAACTAATAAAATCATTATTAGAAACTAAACTAAATAATTAAAATAACCTGATTACAACTATATATTTAAACTAAACTAAACTAAGCTAATTAATTAAAACTAATTAAAAAACCTCAATGGGCCAGGCCGGGGCGGGGCGGGAGGGCCGGCCGGGTCGGCGGCAGCAAAGGCGCACGTGGAGGCCAGGGTGGGTGGCGGCAAAGGCGCGCGCGGAGGCCGGAGTGGGTGGCGACGGCGGCGCGCGGGTAGGCGGTTGGGCGGCGGCACGCAGGGAGGCCGGGGTGGGCGGCGGCGGCGCGCGGGTAGGCGGGTGGGAGGCGGCGCGCAGGGAGGCCGGGGTGGGCGGCGGCGGTGGCGGAACGGTCGGGGACGGCGCGGGCGTGAATGCCCGCGCCGACCCCGACCCGGGCGGGTTGAATAAGCTAAACTAAACTAATTTAAAGTAATTAAACTAAACTCGACTAATTAAAACATAATTACAAACTAAATATAAAATCAACTAAACTAACTAAATTAACCTAATTACAACTATATAAAGTAAACTAAACTAAAATAAGTAATTAATTAAAACTAATTAAAAAAACCTCAATGGGCTAGGGCGGGGCGGCGCCTGGTCTGCAGCGGGGCGGTCGGGGCCGACTAGGTTGGGGCGTGGCAGCGCCGGGTCGGGGCAGGGCCGGCGGCGGGTGACCGGCCGGGGCAGCGGCGGGGGCCGGACGGGGCGGTGCTAGGCGGCCGGGGCGACGCCGGGGGGTGGACGAGGCGGGCCACCAGGGCGGTCGGTGGGTGGGGCGGCGCCGGTGGCGGCTGGGCCGGGGCGGAGCTACGCCGCGAGGGGGCGGTGCGGCGGCGGCCGGGCCGGCGCGGGGCGGCGCGGCGAGGGGCGGGGCGTGCAGAGGCGGCGCCCGAGTCGGGCGCGTGAGTGGGGCGGACGGGCGGCCGCGCGACGGATAACTAGGCCATTATTCACGACGGTGCGGCTCAACCGTCGTGAATAATGGTTTTATTCACGACGGGGACATGCACCGTCGTAAATAAAGCTCTTATTCACGACGGTATAAGTCAGCCATCGTGAATAAGACCGTTATTCACGACGACTGCTTTCAACCGTCGTAAATAATTTTATTAACGACGGTATCATCGTTAATAAAATTGACCGTCGTTAATTTATCTTTTTCCTGTAGTGGGTGTCACACCCGGTTTTTCCGAAGAAACAACCAAGTGAATATCACATGTATGCCAGGATCATTTTCTCATACATGTGATGACAAATAGTGAAGCATCATTTATTACAAGCCAGGTGTCGAATATAAATAAGTCTTACATCGCAAATGTCTCAATGGACACTAATGCTTCATCACAAGTAAATAAACTAGCAGCGGAATATTATTCTTTAGGGCTCCATCACAGGTGTTGTCCGGGGTCTTCATGAACCTAAAATCCTTCCTCGGGTCCAAAATCTTGGTCATTATACACCACCTCATTATCTTGACCTGAGCAGCAATATAAACCAACAAATATGCAAGGTTGAGTACCAATGATACTCAGCAAGTGTGGGAAAATTATATCATGCATGGCTAGAACAAGGAGAGGTTGAACTCATGGTTAAAGCACTACGCATTTAACACCTATCACCTTAGCTTATTAAGCACCTACATTACTACACAGGTGAAATGGTCCCAATCTCCCATCCTATCATCATAATCCAATAACCATAACATCATTTCCAATGTTAAGCTCCCCGCTTAACTTCCAAAACTTCCAAAAACCATCACTCCTCTAATCATGAATAAGTCCAGGCCGCTCTTAACCGTGAGCACGGCTGTCAAGACAGTTTTGACTCTGCAGAGTTTGTACCACTGTACCCACAAGTAGTGATTTCATCCCCCGTTGCCGGGTGGACTAAAAGAACCTCCATTATGCCAGTGGCTACGATCCACATTCACACTTCCCAGGTGTGCAGCCAGGAGATCACTACGAAGCCTTTACAAAGGGATTCCCGACGAGCGTGGGCCCACTGAGGTTTCACCCCTAACAGCATACAAGAGGCTCCAACCCCGCTGCAGTGGCCCCCTCTTGAGCCTTGCGGTTCATATGGTAGTCCAGCTGACACCTACTCCCCGCACCATCCAACACACCCATACTACGCCGGGGATACACCTAATTAATTGGCCAAGCTGCCCCATCTCAGCATGTGGTTGGCACTGTAAAGCCGGGTTACATGCTCCATGAACCGGTCCTTAGGATCCAGGCAAGTACTAAACACAAACCCAAGTCTCGTGCACCCAGCACACAACCAAAACATCCAACTTGCCTTGATCCCTACCTCTACATAACTCCCAATAGCTCATTCAAGAGTATGGTATAATAAACTGATGATCTCATGTCCCAAATATCCCATTCTAAGCATGGCTAAGCATATGCATGTAAATAAATGACATGACAAAATGAATCCCAACCCAAGCTTCAAGGAAACAAGGTAATGCAATTCTAGGGAAACTTCCTATCATGGGTTTCATAATTAACTTGACAATGCAAATAATTCTATCTACACATCCTAGCATAGGATCAAAGTGGTCAAGGACACTTGCCTCCTTCTTGCTGCTCTTGAAATTGGTAGTCCTGATCTTGGAAAGGAATAACTTGCTCTTGAACAGGTTCTACTTCATACCATCACACATAGCAAAAGAAAAACAACAATCCATAAGACATAGTTCACACTTCTTACTTCATACAAACCACACATTCACATTTATAAAAATTCTTTACCATTATATGTGTTGTGGTTACTTTATGTGTGTTGAGTTGTGGCTTGCATGCACTTTTAACCATGTATATATGATTCCTACTTTTATGTCCACATTTATACTTACATACTATTTATATGGGTTTCCAATAAATTTCTTATATTCAACTACTACACCTTTTCACTACCAAGTGTGTATGAAAAGTATTTTTCTTTCCCATATGTGCCTTCATAATTTCTACCAACCCTAAACTGAACTCTTTGGATTTTTAAAAACTCCATTTATCATTTACTAGTTGCTATATTCTCAGATTTATATTCCTATGCATAATTGTGTATTTTATTATGAAACTAGTAATACACATCATCTAAACAGTATAGGTTTTGGTCCTAAATAATTTAATAACATATTTTGACCTTGGCCTCTGATGTAAACTATTTCATAATTATTTTCCCTATTTTTCTATAGCTATTCTTTACTTAAAAATGTGTCCCTATGCTAAATAATGTGAATAATAAATGAAACAGATTCATTTCAGCCCAAAATATATTTTTATCTCACTCCAAAGTTTCCTAAGTACTGAGAAAGTTTTTAATTAATTTTGACAATTATGTTTGTCCCACTTTTTAATTTTTAAACACTAGTTACACATTCAATTTTTCTAAATTAAATACTAAACAGGGCTAAAATAATGAACTCACCCCATTACAGGGTTTATAATATTATTTTCATAATTCCCAGGGGTCTAGCTACACTTATCAGAGGTGTTTTTCCTAATTTTTATTAAGTCCAGGGGCTAAAACTGATTTTTAAATGAATTTACATGATTTTCTGGAGTTCCAGGGGCTAGATCTGAAGTTTCCGGGGCTAGCTCTCAATTCCAGAGAACCCCAGGGGGTAGCACGTAAGAATTCCAGTCTTTATAATGCGGGGCTGACGTGGACCGTTCGATTTTAAACCGACGGCTGAGATTATAACATCGAACCGGTACGCGGGGTTTTAAAGTCTACCGTGCGATTTAAAATAAACGGCGCACAAGCGGTCACGTCGCTCCGATCGAGCGCGGGCGGCGCTGCCGGCGGCGCACGGCGGCGGAAAGCGGCGATCTCGCCGGAAAGTTTTGGATCCTCGAGAATTCTGCCTAGAACTGTGATCTTATGGCCTAGATCGGTAGAGGGGAGGTCAGGGATCTCACCTCGGGGGTTTTCTCGAGCTCGGGGGTCCTGGAAAGTGCTCGGCGGCGAGGTCCGAGGCAAAACCACGGCGAAGCTCGTCGGCGCTGTGTTTACACCGTAAGTCTCCGAGTTTTCTGCACCTGCAAAGCTCCCCGGAGGCGGTGGATCAAGACCAGCGAGTTAGATCAGAGTTTCCGAGCTTAGATCGGCCAGAATTCACCGGCGAAGTCTCGGTGCTCACCGGAGTGAAAATCGGCGATCGCGTGGGAAAAACCGATCGGAGCTGGGGTTTTTATAGCCGGGGAAGGGCGGTGGGTCTGTTGTGATCGAGTTGGATTCTTCTGGGACCGGAATTCGGCTGAGGAACGCGGTTTTTCGATCGGTTAAGATCGCGCGCGCGGGAGAGAGTTCGGGGTCGCGGGGTTGGGGATGACAGGTGGGTCCCACCTGTCTGTGAGAGACAGGGCGGCGCGCGCGGGGGCGGCTGGCGCGGGGAAACTGGGCCGGCTGGCGGGTTTCGGCCCACTGGCCGGTTTTTTTTTCCCGTTTCTCTTTTTCTTTTTCCATTTCTTTTCTGTTTTGAGTATAATTTGAATTCCAGTTTGAATTTGAATTTTTGCAAAATATGTAACACGTCCAAAAAATTTTAAATTCCCCTCTGAACATGGTTTAGAGTTTTGAATCAAAATTTGGGGTGTTACAGTGGGTGCGGGGTAACGACGCATGGCGACGGACGGATGGTGGTTGCGTGCTTAAGTGGCGCCGTCACCGATCAGGACGACAATCAAGCATGCAGAGCTCGCGCCGTCACGGGATACGATTGATCGATCTAGATAATAATGCGTGCATGGAGGCAACGATCGAACGCACGTTCTCGTGAACTTGCCGTGCTGGATGCAAGAAATGCGCGCCCATGAAACAGATCGGGCCGGGAGGCATGGGAGCATCAAGTCTGCGTACTGCGTAGGCGACGATCGATGCATGCCGAGATCAGCAACAAGGAAACGCCGGCGGCGGCGACGGTCCGTCCATCTATCCGCCGGCCGGGGCATGATGCACTCACGGCCGCGCGCGGCGTCGTCGTCGTCGTCGACCACTGGCATGTCCGCGCGCCGGCCGGCTGCGCCCGGCCCATCCGATCCGTCCTGCGCGCGTACGTGCGTGCGCGCACATGGGCGCTGCCGGCCGGCCGGTCTCGCTCTAGATCTGCTTGTTTGGTAGTAGTAGTAGTGGCTGGCTTCCAAGTTGCAACTGTCTGCATATCGGGTCGTTATCAGTGACCACTCCAGTGTATGAAACCGCCACGAACACTGTCTGTATCCTGGTGAAAACCTGACCATTCCGTGAGAACAATTGTCACCATGCATATATAGAAAACTCTATCCCTTGCAGCCAGCGGTCGATCTGATTGGTCTATAGACCTGAACGCACGCATGGGGTCGTACGTTTCTCGCCAGGGGATCTTCTTCTTGTTACCGGAGACGATCGACACGAGGCGGACGAGGCGCGTGCACGTGCAGTTTCCATGTTCGGACACCCTCGCGCGCCGGCCGGTCAAGCTGGGGCCGCGGCCACGGGCACGGGCGGCGGTAACATAGTGATGCGTA
This sequence comes from Neostapfia colusana, assembly GCA_030760725.1. Lineage (NCBI taxonomy): Eukaryota > Viridiplantae > Streptophyta > Magnoliopsida > Poales > Poaceae > Neostapfia > Neostapfia colusana. Next base: position 61,791,038 of record JASWHV010000016.1, on the reverse strand, counting down.
CCGCCCGGACAAGATGCGCCAGGCGGCGCCGCGCCGCCTGCGAGAGTCGTTGTCACTTGACCTGACCTATCCAGATGCATGTTCAGCAGCAGCAATCAGGACCATCGTCGATCGTCGCTTCTCCGTGCATGGCCACCCCATGTTACGACTCGTCGCCGGCGCCGGCGGGACAGGACGCGCGCGTGCAGTGGCCACCCAACGGCCACCGGCCGGCGCTGTGTGCCGTGGCTCGATCGACACTACGGTAATCATTTGCGACGACTATAATTATTTACGATGGCGGCCTGTCACAAATTAAATAAATTATGATGGCTAACCCTAGTTCATCGTAAAAAAAAAAGAAGTCGTCGTAAATAGTACCCTATTTACGACGGCTACGACTGTAGCCGTCGCAAATAGCATTAATTTGTGACGGTCAGACCTATGGCCGTCGCAAATTAAGCAACCATCGTAATTAAAAGCTTGTTTGCAACGGCCGAAGGAAATACCGTCACAATTAAGGAAGCCATCGCAAATGACCCTGATATACCCGACCGAGCACCTCCCGACTCACACAATTCTCGCCGTCGCCGCACCGTGCCCGCCTCCCGCACCGTCGCCCGCCGCCGCTGCGCACGCCGCGCCCCGCCTCCCTCGGCCTCCGGCCACGCCCCAGCGCGCCGCCGCCCGCGCTCGGTCGCCCCCGCCTCCAATTTTCGGGCCGCAGCCCGCTGCCGCGTCCCTCCACGTCCGCCGCCTCTCGCTGCCGCGCACGCCGCCTCCCGCAGCCTCCCGCCGCGCCCGCCGCCGTCGCCGTCTCCCACCGCGCCCGCCGCCATCACCGCCTCTCGATAAACTCCTCCATCTAAATGTATTTTTTATTTTTTCTTGTTATTAGTTAGATTAGGATAGAGTATAGTTAACTCAATTTGTTTTAGAGTAATATGTAATTAATTTGGTAATTAAATTGTTTTTTTAGTTAGTTAGGTAATTAGGTGGTTATAGTTTAATTTGGTTTATAGTTAATTGATTTGCGACGAACCGCCCCGCCGCGCATCGCCGTGTCGCCGCGAGCGCACCGCCTCCCGCCACCGCGCCCCGCCGCGGCCGCCACCTCCCGCCACCGCTCCCCGCCGCGGCCGACGCCTCCCGCGGTCGCGCCCGCCGCCACCCGTGTGTGCCTATTTTGTGTTGAACATGTTATTTTATGTACTGGCTCTAGTGAGGCGCATACTAGACCAATGCTCGTATAAAGTCTTATTTGCGACAGCCAAAGAAAAAGGCGTCGCAAGTAAAATAAATTGCGACGGTTTTCTATAGTGCCTGTCTTCTTCCTCCTCGCGCGCCCGCGCCTCCCCGTGGCTGCCCTCGCCGGAGAGCTCACCGGAACGGTGTTCCCGTGCCCCAACCTTCGCCAAACTCGCCGCTAGTGCCTATTTACACACGGGAAACATGTTACCGGTCTTACCCCTCACCGACGATGGCCGGAGATGGGCGTGCGACGGTGGCAGCGACTTTGGTGACTCCGGCGACATGGTATTGGTACTCCCTCGGCGAGGCTGGTAACCGTCGCAAATAAAGTCTCCAAGCCATAATTGGCGATGGTAACCGTCGTTCATCAGCAGGATGTCGTTAGTTACGACAAGCTCCCACGCGTGGACGGCGGGCCTCGACGGGTCGTTTTCTCCCATTCATTCCTCCTCTTTCGTTATTTCCTCGCCTCCTCCCTTTTTTGGATAGTTGACCCCAAAGCTTGAAGAACTGCACCATTTTTGGGGGTGCAGTATAAAAGAAGTGAGGTTATGGTGCCAAAATTTTGTTGGGCTTCAGATATTGTGTCTCGTCAGAAGCAAGATAAATCTTGCATATATTAACGATAATTTCTTCGGCTTTAAACTGCAGAGTCAAACATGGGTGAAGACCGCAGTTGGATGTATATTGGCTGGAAGAGCAGAACAGGTAGTCACTCGGATGAGTGGTACATCAAGTTAGATAAATTCTTGGATCGAGCATTTTCATTGTCAACAGATAATAGGTGTGGTGCCCATGTATGAAATACCGGAACACTAAGTTTTTGAGCAGATTGGATCTTTCAAGAGATTCTTTTTTTATAGGCTCGCTATATTCAATGGAGTTGTCGACTCGAGAGCGGCGAGATCTGCGAGAGGCAGCTCCACACAGTCTTCGTCGGCGGGCCCGAGTCGCCGTGTCTCGCAGGTGGAGACTCTCGCCCGTCAGGTCCAGGAGAGACGCGAGCAGTATCAGGCGGCGATGGAGCCACAGAGGGTGGCGATAGAGGCCACCATCTCCTACCAGCGAGCCTGCATGGAGCAGATGAGGCAGAGGATGGGGATGCAACGACAGGCAATGACGGTAAGTTAAAGTAATTTAAATTTATCGCATTCTTAATAATATGTAATAACTTGTAACGTTTGCAATGACAGAGTTTCTTTCAAGGTCGCGAAGTCCAGGGGTTGCACCTCGAGCTACCTCCACAACCACCACCAATTTCACCGCCAGAACTGGAGCTACTGCTGCCGATGCACATTTCTCCGGGTTTTCAGGTAATAAAAACGTTCTTAATCAATTCTAGTCAAAAACGAAGTTCTAAACTAATCCATATGTCAAACAACTTCTATGTGTTGCAGGGATCGGCGACGAAGGCTCAAACTCCGTCGCCGTCTATACCGACGTCTGGACTGATGCGCGGCGAGGACGTTGGCGGCTCTGGAGGTAACGCTAGCGGATAGGCTCTATTCTTTTTTTCTATTGTTGTGATGAGATGCGAGACACTTTTACGTTGTAATGAGATGCGAGACACTTTTGTGTTGTGATCGATTGAAATGTTATATGTTGTCTTTTATGTTGTCTCTGTCGTGTTTCTGGCCATCGAGTCGGGCAGAATGTTTTGTTTTTTTAAATAAAAAACCTTAATTGCGATGGCTTTTTATACAGTAACGTTGCAAATAAGGTTACAACTGTCGCAAATTAACATATGTTATTTGCGAAGCCTGAATACGGTTGTCGCAAATAGGTCCTTATTTGCGACGCCAACAGCCGGCCGTCGCAAATTGTCTTGATGAGAACTTATTTGCGACGGCAGACCGAAACCGTCATAAACAACTTTATTTACGACGATGACCGTTGCAAATAAACTTAATTGAGCGACGGACGGAAACCGTCGTAAATAAGTGAAACCATCACAAATGATCGGATTTGCTTAATTCTAAGCTAGCTAACATGGTACCATGCGGTCTAGTGTAGGCACACCTCCCCGGGACCGGAGCCGGCCGGCCACATCATCCATGCGCGGCGCGGCGCCGGGCTCGGTGATCCGGCCGGGGCCCGTTCCGAAAGGGACGACGACGACGGCTCCTGATTGCGATGCATGCCGCCAGCTCGTCGATCATCGCGCCGTATGCCTGCTGCATCTGCATCTGCATGCATGTGGGCACGCCCCCATGTGACCCGCATTGACGCCTGCCAGCCGCAGGCCGGGTGTTCGTGCCGTGTTCCGCTGCCACACAGCAGTCGAAGCTAATCAGGGACGACGACAGCCCATCCGTGGTGTTGGTTAGCTTGGCCACTACTGTCCGAAGCTAATTAAGCAGGGACGAGTGTGAGCTTAGCTCTAGCTGCCCTCTAACTAAATCACCTTAGAAACTCGAGATCTCCACCGTCTAATGACCAGATCGTCTCCCTGGGATCCCCCGTAGTGGCATGTCACAGAAGGATCTTGCAAGTTGCGATCGATGATCTCTCGGTGGAGCAATCAGTCCGCTGTGCTTGGTTTTGCTAGCTAGCTAGCTATCCCACGGGGCCGACCTGAGCCGCACTAAGACAAGCTCGTCGTCGGCGTCCCATGTGGTGGTGGATCCATGAAGCTAAGAGCTAAGATAGCTGATGTGTCTTCTGCAGTTTCGACATGATGGGCGGCAGTAGATTAGGAGGAACATGTATATTAAACCCCATTCCCCGTTTTCTAAAATTATCTTGGAACAGAAAGAATCCATTGTTCAGGAAAGATTTTGTCCCTGGTAATAATATCGTTTTTGCTTCCTGCTAATAACTCGTAAACATTGCATTGTTCACGGTTACCACCGTAACATGCCACTATGACACTAGTATATCTTAATAATGAACGGGCGACAGGATGATGTGACTGCGCCTTTCGTTACTTTTTATTTGACGCTAATTAGTTCAGCACTGCTACATATTCTCTATAAAAGTTGCAAAACGTAGCTGTTGGGAAACAGAGCGTCCATTCCTTTTTGCATCATCAATTCATTTTGATCTTTGATTTTCGCTCTTTATAGAGCATCTCTAAAAGCCCATAAACTAGCCTCTAAAACCAGTTTTTAGAAGGATTATGTTAGTTGTAAAATGATCATTAATCAATAATATATATTTCACAAAATGTTAATCTTATTAATTATAAGAATGAGTAAAGTGCACTGGCGGTCCTCAAATTTGTCTCGGGGTGTTATCTAGGCCCTTAAACTTTGAAAATGCAGATATGAGTCCTTAAACTTGTTAAATTATGTTATTTAGGTCCAAGATACCGTTAAATTGTTTACGTTTTTGGCACATTATTTCCCTCTCTACAATCGTGTCTTCGTCACAATTGATAGAACAACACCTTAGGAGAAAATGGAGTGGGAAAATATGAACCATTCAATCAAACAAAAGTAGCAAAAACAGAAGAGAGTTGACATTGGCTTGGGCACATCAGAAACTCGAATTTGCGTTTCCATTTCATGTTCTGAAGGAGAATCCAAGTATGCTCATCATTTGCTGAACCTCTCCTTCGGAGTATGCTCATCATTTGCTGAACCTCATGAGCACGTGCATTTAGTTGTACACCAGCGCAACAAATAAAAATATTTGGTCATACTCTGCTCATAACCAAGTCACTAAAAACATTTGAGACTGACATATATCTAGGACTGATAAAGGGCCCAAAAAATGAACTAACGATCTGAATAGCAGGATCGGATTAGAATTGGGTCAAATTTATATTTATTTTTGAACTAATATTTAATAAGAGCCAAAATAAATTGTGAAAGGGCCTGTGGGCCGAGTCCAATCACCACCCCTACATATATATGCCATAGTTGTGCAATATCAGAGAAGATAACATCAACTAGAACTGCAATGATATGACTAAACATGTTCTTGAGTATCAATTTGTGATGATGAGACGGTTGTAGGGAGAGAAAGAGTACGACAAAACGTACACGATCAGAGCTACAGGGGTATTTTTGGAATATTGGACCTAAATGATACACTTTTCAAGTTCAGGGACTCATATATACGTTTTAAGAGTTTAATAACCTATAGGACACATCAAGACAACTTTGAGGACCGCCAGTGCACTTTACTCTATAAGAATTAACTGTTAATTGTAAAGATTAACTCTACCACTGCTGTGAAGGTCACCTGAATTTAAGCCTGATCCCTACAATCTAGACAACCCTTCTTCTTATCTATAGCTACAGATGAGAGACGGTTTAGGAGAATTAAAACAATAGTGATGATTTTGGGTCCTGTTCAAGTCATTTTTTTTCAAAATAAACCTTAATAACTAAGTTCAAAAAATATTTTAGTTCAACTTCAGGAGATACTATTGACAATTTATTATGATTCGGTTCACTGTAGAAAGCACATCAAACCGTTTTACCGAAGACGGCTGCTCCTCCCTATAAATACGCGTGCGCACTCTGCTTCTCAGCATCCATCCCACTCCCCGATCAGCTTCCCCCAGCAGAACGGCTAGCTGCCCGCGAGGCGAGAGCAGCCGAAGCAGGGGGGGCGGCGAGTAGCAGCCAAGCTAGGCGGCAATGGCGACCGCGCGGTGGGTCGTCGTCGTCGTGGCGGCGGCAGCGCTGCTGCTGGCGGGCGGCGCGGGCGCGGCGGCTCCGCGGAGGCCGGTGGACGTGCCGTTCCAGAAGAACTACGTGCCGACGTGGGCGTCGGACCACATCCACTTCGCGGATGGCGGGCGGGAGGCGCAGCTGTACCTGGACAAGACCACGGGGACGGGGTTCCAGACCCGGGGCTCCTACCTCTTCGGCCACTTCAGCATGCACATGAAGCTCGTCGCCGGCGACTCCGCCGGCACCGTCACCGCGTTCTACGTACGTACGGCCGCTCGCGTTCTTTCCCCGTCCTCTGTTTCTCTTCTCGGTTGCTTGCCGCGCGCGCTACTGACGGAGCTAGGCGGGGCCGGGCCGGGCATCAGCTGTCCTCGCAGAACTCGGAGCACGACGAGATCGACTTCGAGTTCCTGGGGAACCGGACGGGGCAGCCCTACATCCTGCAGACCAACGTGTTCACTGGCGGCAAGGGCGACCGCGAGCAGAGGATCTACCTCTGGTTCGACCCCACCAAGGAGTACCACTCCTACTCCGTGCTCTGGAACCTCTACATGATCGCGTAATTAATTACGCGTACCCCTCCTCTCTCTCTCTCTCATCACTCGTTGCATGCAAGCAGCACCCAAGCACCACCAGTGTCGTTGCTAACCTGTTCCGCTCGTGGTCTCGTGCAGGTTCTTCGTGGACGACGTGCCGATCCGGGTGTTCCGGAACAGCAGCGCGGAGCTGGGCGTGCGGTACCCGTTCAGCCAGCCGATGAAGCTGTACTCGAGCCTGTGGAACGCCGACGACTGGGCGACCCGCGGCGGGCGGGAGAAGACGGACTGGTCGCGGGCGCCGTTCGTGGCCTCGTACCGCGGGTTCCACGTCGACGGCTGCGAGGCGGCGTCCGCGGGCGAGGCGCGGTACTGCGCCGCCCAGGGCGCGCGGTGGTGGGACCGCCAGGAGTTCCGGGACCTCGACGCCGCGCAGTATGGCAGGCTCCGCTGGGTCAGGGACAGGTACACCATCTACAACTACTGCACCGACGGCGACCGGCACCGGACCGCGCCGCCACCGGAGTGCCGCCGCGACCGCGACGCCTGACCGAGTGCCTCTCTGTCGTTCGAGCGCGCCGAGTTTCGTGCCTGGCGCGCGGCGGCGACGGTGCTGCCTGGCTTGGCTTGTTTATCATCATCAGCTGCTGCTGCTGCTGCAGCAGGCTTGAGGTTGTTGTGTGGGCGAGATCCATTCATGGGTTCAGGCTCGAGGCTAGCCTGGTGCCATGCATGGTATGTGTGTGCGTGCTCGTTTATACGTCTTGTATTGCATGGTCTTGAGATAAACTTGATCCGTTGATAATGGCATTGCATTGGTCTGATGGCACGATCTATCTATGCTCTTTCTTGGCAACAACCGACCTACCGACCGTCCGTCGCCGCGGTATCCTGTCGTTTGATCCGCCCCAGGAGACCGTGCATGTTCTGTCTGCCTGCCATGCGTGTTGTCCTGACCTCGAGACATGCATCATGGATAAACAGGAGAAGACAAGATGGGTGGCAGACGAGGCAGCAGGAAGCATTTTACAGACGAGGCAGCATTTTACCCCTCTGTTTTTCATCTGGGGGGGCTTGGCATATATGGGCGAGAGAGAGGCTAGGGCTCAACCTGTCCATGGCTATGCTACGCCGCTGCAGTTCTGTTGCCCAAGCCAGTTTAGATCATCAATCACCATCCTGTGTTCACTGGTCGTGACGGCAAGTGGCAGGGACTTTTCACCTCCATCCTTAGAACGACACGTGAATCGAGAAATTTACCTAGTGACAGTGTTTTTTTTTTCTGAAGCAAGACAATAACGTATCTGCATTTTTCTGATTTTAAAACCCACCTCAAACGACAAATTAAACTGAAGCAAGACAATGGCACTGTGTTGTCTCGTGGTTCTGATTTCTGAAATCTTTTGAAAACTGCAGGCCACTTCAGAGTTCGGCGCGGAGAAGCAAATACATGAGCCTTTTCTTCCCTAGGAATATACATCAACAAGGGCAGTCGCCACAGACTCAGACAGAAATTTTAGTAGGACACTGATCTAGCTCAATGAATACCACGCCATGTTCATGAAGATTATGTCCTAACTTTCAAAAAGATTGGCATTAACCGTGAAATTAAGTGGTTTTGAAATTTCAATCACACAACAGACGAAAAACATCATATCGCCGCTCAGACTTATATCTCATTTGAGGTCACAAAAATTTCACATAAAAGAAAAAAAATCATAAGAATCGTCCACAGTATGACGCACCCAAAAAGTGATTGCATTGAACATGTTGCCTTAGAAGTAATTCTGGAATCACTACATACTAGCATAAGACATGTTTGGTAAAAAAACAAAATCACAAATCCACACCAGCACACCAGTGGAAGCCTGGAATCAGTACACTATTACAAAAGTGCTAACAGAAGCTCCCGAGAAGTAAAATCTCAAGCTAAACTTGCCATAACATCAATTTAAAGATCAACACACGAGTTTGTATGGCCACATTGGTTGAACCTTTAACTGTCACCGAAGGAGGGGAATATGAAGTCTGCACTTAGGTGATCATTTCCTTTTCTGGCCACAGGAGCTAGAACTTGTCCAAGGAAGAGCAATAATCTTGGCAGAGCAAGACATATTGTATTATACCTTAATGCGATAATCAGAATCCCAAAACCTTGATCCTTGACCATGGTTAGGAATCTGGTAATTAAAGGTTGTCATACAATACAACCGGCTGCTCAATGCGGCCACTTTATGCTTCTTCAGATTGTGTCACAAACTCTGCTATCAGCTCTACGATCTCCTCAGTGGCATCCTCCTGTTCAATGTGATGAAAAATAACAAAATCATTATTTCAGATGGTAACTTAGCTACAGTAAGTTTGTGATTAGCAATGTCCCGTCCAGAACATAGTGCCTAAGGGCTATAGGTGAAGTATCATTCCTGTGCGTAGTTGTGAAATATCAATACAAGGTGGAGTCAAGGAGTGCTTCTTGAAGGAAAAAGCAAAATGAAGGAATAACATAGAGAGTCAGTTCAATCGGGAAAGGATACTTAACTAATTGGCTCTGAAGCTTACTAATTCATTCACTGCTGCCACCTAATCTGCGAATTATTTGCATATTTCGCCAATCGACACATGACAGAGGCTGGTCAAACTATGTCTTAAAGAAATTTCACTGAGAGCTCCTTATTGGAGCATAAATAAGACACGATGATAATCCAGCAAGATCGGACGCCAGGCAGCAGAAAGCAACAGAAAGTTAAATAAGATTTTTCAGTTTGTTAATAGACGCTTGTATCAAGATTTTTCTGTTTAACATATCCCGTTGGTTGAGTTATCTGTAACAACCATCGGAAAGATTGCTTGTACGATTGCTTTATATATTAACACGTAACCCGGCATCATCTTGAGTTTAAGAGAGCCGGTTCACCATAAGCTTCCTCCTCTGTTTTTTCATCATGGTATCAGAGCTTAGGAGATCTACAACAACTTCATGGCGTCTCCAATCCTCCCGGCGAATCCACTTTCTGGATTACAAGTCACGGAGAAGCTCAGCAAGCTAAACCATGCGGTATGGGCGGCGCAGATTCTTGCTGCCATACGCGGTGCTCGGCTTGAAGGACATATCAACGGCAAGACCGTGGCTCCTGAGGTCGAGATTGAAGACGGAAACAAGAGGAAGATAATCAATCCAGCATATGAAGACTGGTATGCAACAGACCAACAAATCCTTAGTTTTATTTTAACATCTCTGTCTCGAGAATTGATGGGACAGGTAGCTGCTGCGAGAACAGCAGCCGATGCATGGAAGACAATTGACAATATGTTTGCTTCTCAAACACGTGCTCGGGTAATTAATCTACGGTTAGCACTGGCAACTGCAAGAAAAGGAACTCAGACAATCTCTGAGTATTTTGGAAGGATGAGAGCCCTCGGTGATGATATGGCAGTAGCAGGAAAACCATTAGATGATGAAGAACTGACAGCCTTTATACTTAATGGGCTGGATTTTGAATTTAATCCAGTCGTATCAGCACTAGTGACAAGAGAAAATCCAATCTCGATTGGAGAACTCTATGCACAACTACTGAGCTTTGAAACAAGACTTAATCTGCAACAAGGTGATACGATCTCTTCAGCAAATTCAGCAAGCCGAGGTAATCGTGGGTTCTATGGCCGTGGTGCATCAAGTCATGAAGGGCGAGGACGAGGCTACCGTGGCCGAGGACGTGGAGGACGCATGAATCATGCAAATTCAAGTCAACGTCAAAACGGTGGAGATAAAGATGATCGGCCTCTGTGCCAAATCTGCTACAAAAGAGGACATGTTGCATCTAGTTGTTGGCATCGGTTTGAAGAGAATTATACTCCAGAAAAAAAAATTGCAGGCGGCGTCAGTCAATCCTATGGAATTGATACTAACTGGTATGCTGATTCAGGAGCGACTGATCACATTACAGGGGAACTTGAAAAGATGTCCGTACGTGACAAATACAAGGGTAATGATCAAGTACAAGCCGCTAATGGCACAGGTATGAAAATTAGCTACATTGGCCACTCTATTATTTCGGCTCACACAAGAGATTTGCACTTAAACAAAATTTTATATGTTCCTCAAGTCAAGAAAAATTTAGTATCTGTTCATCGTCTTGTTAAAGATAATTCGGCCTTTATTGAATTCCATCCACATTATTTTGTGATCAAGGATCAGGATACGAGGAACACGATCCTTAGAGGAAGGTGTATCAATGGACTTTACCCCCTGCCTACAGAAGATTCACTAAAACAAGTTCTCTCGGTGGTCAAACCATCCTTTGAGCATTGGCATAGTCGACTAGGACATCCTTCATCTACCATTGTTACTAGAGTTGTTAGCAAAAATAATTTGCCTTGTTCCAGTCAAGCTAATAAAGAGACAATTTGTGATGCTTGTCAAAAGGCCAAGAGCCATCAACTTCCTTATTCAAATGCTACTCATGTCTCAAAATTTCCCCTAGAGCTTATTCATTCGGATGTCTGGGGACCCGGACCAGATTCTGTTGGAAAAAAATGTTATTATGTGAGCTTCATAGATGACTATAGCAAGTTCACTTGGATTTATTTGCTCAAATTCAAATCTGAGGTATTTCAAAGATTTCGTGATTTTCAGAACCTAGTTGAGCGAAGATTTAATCGAAAGATCATCTCCATGCAAACTGATTGGGGAGGAGAATATCAAAAACTCAATTCCTTTTTTGATCAAATTGGCATTTCACATCAAGTATCGTGTCCACATGCACACCAGCAAAATGGTTCAGCCGAAAGAAAACATCGCCATATAGTCGAAGTAGGGTTGTCATTGCTTGCTCATGCTTCCATGCCACTCAAGTTTTGGGATGAAGCCTTCCTTACAGCAACATATCTTATAAATCGCACACCAAGCAAAGTTATCAGCTATGACACACCATTAGAACGCCTCTACAATCAAAAGCCAGATTATTCCTTTCTTCATGTGTTCGGTTGTTCTTGTTGGCCTAACCTTCGTCCTTTTAACAAGCATAAACTTGAGTTTAGATCCAAGAAATGTGTCTTTCTGGGCTACAGCCATCTTCACAAAGGATATAAGTGTTTAGATGTATCATCCGGACGGGTATACATATCCCGAGATGTTGTATTTGATGAGAATGAATTTCCTTTCTCACAACTACATCCAAATGCAGGACAACGTCTAAATTCAGAAATTTCTCTACTTCCTGCAAATCTCTTGAATCCGGAATATATAGATGGTCGTGTTACTAATTTTCCAGGACAAAATGACACCTGTGGCCAAAATCCTGGTACACAAACTCTTGTGGATGCAGGAAATACTGAAGTTGCTGACATTGAGGAGGATTTGGCGCAAGGGGAGGAACATTCCTCTCGGGATCATCACGTGCAGGAGACAATAGATTCTGTGTCAGAAACTGTGGGAACAGCAGTTAACCAACCTGCTAGTTCCGATGTAAATCCAGGTTCAGCCAATCATGAAGTACGGGGTGCAATGGAGTTGGCTGCACCACCAGGATTCTCTGTGGCGGATCAAAATCAAGTTGACTCAACTGCACCAACCGCACACGCACCAGGAAATCTGCGTCCCAAGACACGCTTACAAAGTGGCATTAGAAAAGAAAAGGTATACACTGATGGCACCATAAAATATGGATGTTTTACTTCTGCAGGAGAGCCATATAATGTAGATGAAGCTCTGGCTGATAAAAATTGGAAAGCTGCAATGGATGATGAGTACAATGCACTGATGAATAACAGAACTTGGCATCTAGTTCCACCTCAAAAAGGGCTAAATATTATAGACTGCAAGTGGGTATATAAAATCAAAAGAAAAGCCGATGGGAGTCTTGACAGATACAAGGCACGATTGGTGGCAAAAGGTTTTAAACAAAGATATGGGATAGACTATGAAGACACATTCAGTCCGGTAGTTAAACCAGCTACTATTCGAGTAATTCTTTCTGTTGCGGTTTCTAGAGGATGGAGTCTAAGGCAGTTAGATGTTCAGAACGCTTTCCTGCATGGGTATCTTCAAGAAGATGTATACATGAAACAACCACCTGGTTATGAAAATAAATCTTTACCAGGATACATTTGCAAGTTGGACAAGGCTCTATATGGCTTGAAACAAGCACCCAGAGCTTGGTATTCAAGATTGAGCATGAAACTTCATGAACTCGGTTTCAAATCATCAAAGGCCGATGCATCTTTGTTCTTCTATAATAAAGGTACAATTAGTATTTTTATGCTTATATATGTTGATGATATAATTGTTGCCAGCTCAACTCAAGAAGCAACCGAAGCACTCCTAAAAGATCTGAACAAAGAGTTTGCATTGAAGGATTTAGGCGAATTGCATTTCTTCCTTGGAATAGAGGTAAAGAAGGTAGATAATGGGCTTGTACTTACACAAGAGAAATATGCAAATGATGTGCTTAGAAGAGTCGGCATGTTGAGCTGCAAACCTGTGAGTACTCCATTGTCTACCTCCGATTTACTATCAGCTCATGAAGGTATATTACTAGGACAAAATGATGCTACACAGTATAGGAGTGTAGTAGGAGCATTGCAATATTTAACACTCACAAGACCAGACATTTCATACGCAGTGAATAAAGTATGTCAATTCTTGCATGCTCCTACTACAACTCATTGGGCAGCGGTAAAAAGAATTCTGAGATATCTAAAGCAGTCTATTAAACTCGGTCTAAAGATTAGTAAGTCACATTCTCTTCTTGTCAGTGGATTCTCTGATACAGACTGGGCAGGTTGTCTTGATGACCGAAGGTCCACTGGAGGCTTTGCTGTGTTTCTTGGATCTAATGTTGTGTCATGGAGTGCACGAAAGCAAGCCACTGTTTCTCGATCAAGTACTGAATCTGAATATAAAGCGGTTGCAAACACTACTGCAGAAATCATGTGGATACAGACACTTTTACAAGAGCTAGAAATATGTGCTCCAAAGAAGGCCACGATATGGTGTGATAATATTGGAGCAAAGTACTTGTCTGCTAATCCAGTTTTTCATGCTCGTACAAAACATATAGAAGTTGACTTTCACTTTGTACGAGAAAGAGTGTCAAGAGGATTACTAGACATAGATTATATTTCAACGAAGGATCAAGTAGCTGACGGATTCACCAAGGCAATCACAGCAAGACAACTGGAAATATTCAAATACAATCTGAATCTCACGAGCTCAGATTGAGGGGAAGTATTGGAGCATAAATAAGACACGATGATAATCCAGCAAGATCGGACGCCAGGCAGCAGAAAGCAACAGAAAGTTAAATAAGATTTTTCAGTTTGTTAATAGACGCTTGTATCAAGATTTTTCTGTTTAACATATCCCGTTGGTTGAGTTATCTGTAACAACCATCGGAAAGATTGCTTGTACGATTGCTTTATATATTAACACGTAACCCGGCATCATCTTGAGTTTAAGAGAGCCGGTTCACCATAAGCTTCCTCCTCTGTTTTTTCATCACTCCTGACAAGCTAGGCCTAGGGGCAGATCTATCAGATAGAGTGCACAACATTGATCTTATCCTAAAAAATTGGCAGTTCTGATTCACAACATCTAGTTTTGTATGACCTCTCATATCATAAGAGAAGAACTGTTTGGATGTAACTTTATCATCCTTGTGAACCATGAATGACAACTAAGCATGCTTTGAAATTGATAAGCTTAAAAACCACACTGACCTGAGGCCATCGACCGCCACGATGGTACACAAATCTGGCGTCCGGCAACGCAGCCACTACCTTCTTCCCCTCATCAATCCACTTATCTGACCAAGAACCCGACCACAACACCATCATCGGCAGCTTCCTCATGTCCTCCGAAGAACGTCTCCACTCCCCAAGCTGAAAGCTGTTGTTCTTTACCTTCCATGCCTCAACCACCCCTTCTGTCCTCCCCTCCCCGCGCATAGCAGCCCGGTGCGCCTCTGCCTCCTCGGGTCCCATTCCCCGCGCACAGCACATCCGCACCAGCCCGTGGAACAAGGCTGGCACCCGCAGCACCAGCCTCCCCAGCACGGGCACGTCGAACACCGCGGCCGGGAACGCCGGGAGCGACACGGTGGTGTCGACAAGCGTCACGCTCCGGACCATCCCCGGGTTGGCCGACGCGAACGCGGCCCCGGCGGCGAGCGCGGAGTCGTGGAGCACGAGGTGGACGGGGGCGACGCCGAGGGCCTCCACGGCGCGCGCGACGGCCGCGGCGGCCTGGGCAGGCGCGTACGGGGACGAGGCCAGCGGAGGGGGGCCCGTGCCCGCGTCCGGATCCTGGTACGGCACCTCGCCGGTCTCGACGAGGTGCTCGAAGGCGTGGAAGACGCCGCGGTCCAAGATCTCGCGGAGGGCGCTGGCGCGCCGCGGGGCGGGCGGCGTCGGGGAGAGGCCCTGGCCGGGGAGGTCGAGGGCCGCGGCGAGGACCCCCCGGGAGGAAAGGGCGGGGAGGACGCCGCGGAAGGAGAAGGTCCCCGCAGCGAGGCCCGGGAGGATAAGGACGCGGGGCGCGGGGCCGGCGGCGGACGGGCGGGAGGAGACGGCGAAGAGGCCGGGGGCGGGGTCGAGCTTGAGGACGCGGCCGGCGGCGAGGTGCCGACCGAGGAGCGGGGGCGGGAGCGGCGCGGGGGAGGAGGAGGAAGGCAGGACGTAGGGGAGCAGGAGCGCGAGGAGAGAGACGGCGGCGGCGAGGTAGAACCAGAAGGGGAGCGCGGAGGCGAGGGGGAGGGGACGCGGCGGCGGGGGCGAGGAGGAAGGCGCCGCAACGGCCGGGGGATCGCGATCGCGACCGGACGCCGGCATTGCTGCCTCGGTTTGCTCGCCGGCGTGGGAGTGGAGCGTGCAGTGGGAAAAGCTGCTCCCTTCGCTTGCAAAAAAAGCGGGTTTTGGGGGAGACTTTCCGCTCCGCGTGCTGGTGTCGCCGCAGTGCTTGGGCCGCTTCCGATCTTTCGCAAGCAGGAGGAGCTGCCATGAGTCCACATCTATTACCGCCTCTGGATGCAGGTACTGAATCGATGCTTCTGCACGACGAAGCCCACAAAGACCACGACCGAATCAAACCAGGCCGTGAAAAATTTCGCCTGTTTGGATTATAGACTAGTGTTGGCACGACTAAGCTTTGTCAGATATAGTTTTCTTGGTAACATTTTTACCCCATCAGGATGCCTGAAAACCACTGGGGGTTTTAGACAAATCACCTACGGTGCTAGCCTTTCAAAAAAAAACTTAGCCTTCTCTTTTTACATTGTTACAATAATTTTAGTTTTTTATAGATCAAAATTTTTATGCTAACGATAATAATTTAAGAACAGAGAGAGCATTCCCTTTTTCTAAGAACCAGCGTTTGTTGAGTCGTCGCAGCAAAAAAATTAAACTGAATGACCAGCATTCTAAACCCCATCTGTGCACGGTGGTTTCGCCTTTTCGCCTGAGCAACGTGTACGAAAAAGTTTGACGTATTTTGAGTTTGCCAAGGCCTCGTTTCAATATTTCAGACGAATAACATGAGAATCATCCCTTATTAGAATCCTTCAAAATTTGCATCGTCTGTGACGCAAATGATCTGAAAAAATTTGTTGATTTTTTGAAGAAAAAACGAGATGTGTAGTTATAGGGTTGGTTATATGTGTGGATGCGTGTCTGTGTGCGTGGATGATGTGAGTGGGTGTGTTAAATAAATGAACACATACTACCGATAAAAAGGAATAAAAAAATCTGGAACCGAAAGCCATGTTCATAGAAAACAGTTGAACCGCTCCAGCCCAACATTCTGTCATGATGGCCCAACTAACCCTCGGCCCGCTTTCCCTGATCCGATTCCGATGCGCTTCGATGGATGCGCGGGGCACGACCGCCTACGCCGTCACGTCCGCGCGTGTTGCTCGGCGGTGGGGCTGCAGGAAAAAAAAGCGAGGAGAGAGAGAGCACCCGTCGAGCTGAGCGCGGAGGTGAGGCGGCGGAGGCGGAGATGAGGAAGAAGCTCGGCACCCGGTTCCCGGCGGTCAGTTGCTCCCCCTCTGCCCCTCTCTCCGGTCTCCCCTCTCGCGGCCGTGATCCGATCCGGGCCGCTGTGACCGCCGCCGCTCGCGCGGGCGCGGGTCTTCGTGTCCCACCCACCGAGATCCGGACGCCGCGGCCGCCCGTTGACTCGCTGCCCTTTCACGTGTTTCTGCGCCTGGGTGTCGCTTGCGGTGGCGTGGGCCGAGTTGAGGCGCCGTGGAGGCGCGTGCGGTCTCCTCGTGCGCGCGCGCGGGCGGCGGGAAATCAATTCATCTCGTTTCTTTCATTTCTGTATTTTTTTTCGTGGTCTGCCTGCCTTGGAAGTAGGGCTGATGAGTTCGTCGAGAATCCGGCGGCTGGTTCTGTGTTCCTGCCTAGGTGAGCTGAGGCGAGAGATCGGCAGTCTGGCGGACTGAGTACTTTCGTGGAGCGAAATAGAGAGAATTCCTCGGTGCTCCCATCCAGTGGTCCTCTGGACTTCTGGCGAGTTTTGAGAGCTCGCTCCTCGTCAGGGGCAGCCTGCTGCGATTTGTCACTCGTTTCTGACGTGCATGGAGTGAATGTGATCCGTGATCTTGTGCGTCATGGTGGCGGCTCGGTTGTGAGATCTCCCAAGTATATATGAGCATGTACAGCCGTTGGGTTTTCAGCTTGTGTTTGTGTGCTTCGGTGCCTAAACTGTGGGATTCAACATGTGCATCGCATATTGGTAGCTGTTGTGTTAGTTTGCACTTCCAGAACCTCTCTGCCCTTCTACTTACATCCAGTGTTCCATAAGGCGCTAGGCGGGCGGTGACACACCGCCTAGAGCCTAGGCGTTCCTAGGCGGTGTCTACACGTTTTATACTAATGCAAATATTTAAAAAATTTAAAAACACAAAGGTATAGTCATACCTAATTTTTTGCTGCAACACTGATTTCCTACACTCCTTTTCTTCATTTTATCAAACTTTTGTTCCTAAGAGTAACATAGAAAGACGAATATTAGTGAAGTATCATTAACTTATGAATAACGAATACTAATATAACAGAATTTGTACTCATGTGCCGTTGTTGTTATTTTCAATAATGGATACTTCTGAATTCTAATTCCACAAATAAATGACAATACATTACAGATTCTTGCTTAATTCAGAATTGCATGAACAATTCATAAATATATTTTGTGCTTAGTTCAGAATTAACAGATACATGAACGGTGCAGTCAGGAGTCCATTACACACTTAATAAAAATACAAATGATAATTCATTGCAGATTTGTTCAGCCTGCTCAATCCTCATCCATGTCTTCCTCTTCTACCTCAAAATCCTCTTCTTCAGAATCAAATTCCCCTTCTGCATAAAGCTCTCTTATTCTTGGGCTTCGACGAACTTGAAGTTGTTTTTCCACTCCCATTGCTTCTCCAATAACAAACCAAGAAATATCTGTGCCATGCATTTTCATCTTCATCCCTATAAACAACTAGTGCACAATCATCACCACCCTCAAATAGAAATCCTTGAGCTTCAGTTGTTTCACTAGATAGGAGGACATCTGTGATTGTCTTGGACTTGATTTTTACTCTCTTGTTCATCAATTTAGAATTAAATGAATGAAGACCAGAGCGTTGAGGCATTCAATAGTTAGCCTATTCCTTCTCTTTGAATGTATTTATAGATGATAAGTGAATAAATAAACTTAAGCAAGCTTAACAGTTAACGACAAGCTTCATAGTTCAGTAAGCTTCAAAGTTGTACTTTAAAACAATGAAAATTCAGTTCACTTCAGTTCACATGAAACATCCATCTATTCAGTTCAGTTCACAGAGGTTCTATTCAGCAAGTTTTACATTTCAGCAAGCAAACAGTTAACAGGAAACAACCATCTATTCAGTTCAGTTCACAGCTAATAGCAAACAATTAACAGGAAACAACAAACATCTAACAGAATTTAATAAGACATATATAAAAGCCAAACCATATCAAAGATGCTCCAATTTCTTTCATATCCAGAAGACCTTGAAGTTAGTGACAGAATCCGCACAACCATCCTTTGTAGAATAGGTGTCCCATTTCCATATAGCCTCCACCATGAAGCTGTAAAAGTAAAAAAAGTGCATTATTTGAAACTGTACAATTACATTACATTATCTATTGCAGATTTACATGGATTATAGTTAGGGATGGCAACGGGTGCCCATTACCCGTTTACCCGCGGATATCCGATCCGATGGGTACGGGTTCAGGTATAAATTTAAATCCACGGGTACGGGTTCGGGTAACGGGTAGAATCCAATGGATATTTTTTATCGGGTAAAAAATTCCATATCCATATACGTATACCCGAACCCGTTGTCTGACATGTGGGTCCAATACAACATTATGTAAATACATCTTGTTCTAGGATTTTCTCCTCTTTTTTCCAGCTCCCTGACTCCCTGCGCAGCGCCGCATCCCGAGTCCTTCCGATGCTTTGTATTTTATTTAAGCTGCAATTGTTTTGTTGTCAAGAGTTTGTCAGTTGTGCTAATTTATGTTTGTGTTATGTGTTGAACATGTTCTTCTTTGTGCGTATGTTTGTGTTATATGTTGAACATGTTTTGTTATGTGTTAAAGTGTTACAGAAATTTATATGCAATGTACTTTTTTATTAAAGGTTTTCGGGTAACGGATATACCCGCGGATAAAAAATATCCGCGGGTAACGGATACGGATAATGTTTTACACCCGCTACGGGTAACGGGTTCGGGTACGGATTTATCCAGCAGGTACGGGTAACCCAGAGTAATATCCGCGGGTTTTTTACCCGTTGCCATCCCTAATTATAGTTAGAGTTTTGACAAGTCCTGACAAGATTCTTTGCAAATGAACCTTCCTTGTTTTGAAAGAGCCTAAGTTCAGTGTTCACAACTTGATCTTGTTTATCCTCAGCATCATGATCAGTGTTTCAAAAAGCGCTAGGCGGGCGGTGACCCTCCGTCTAGAGCCTAGGTGCGCCTAGGCGTTATAAACTGTAGCAGTAGTACACTTTAATTTTTTTTAAAATACAGAAATAAAAGAGTATATTCTGCTCTATTGGACTAATTTTTCATGGGCCAATTTCTTCCTCTCCACACAACCTTTCCCGCAGCGCACCCACGTGCAACCTGGCCCAGTGCCATCCTTCAGCTCCTCCTCCCTGCACCGCTGGATTTGCCCACACAGCCGGCCGACGAGATCTGGGGATTCCACACGCCCCCCCCCCCCCCCCCGCCGCCGCCCGGAAAACCTCCAGGCCTCCCGCTGCGGCCCTCGGGGGTTTCCTCCCCCCCTCCCCCGGCGCCGCGGCCCTTCAGGATCTCGCCCCCCACATCGACGCTGGCGCTCCTCGCCGTGGCAAGCGCGAGGAATCCCCCCCCCCCCCGGGGCCGCGGCCCTCCGGGATCCCGCCCCCCAAGAGAGCGGCGAGATCTGGAATCGCCCCCCCACCCCCCCGGCGCGCGCCGCCCTCTGGGGATCCCCCCCCTCCCGCCGGGGCCGCGGCCCTCCAGGATCCCGCCCCCCAAGCGAGCGGCAAGATCTGGAATCCCCCCGGCGCCTCACGAGCGCCCACCCTCTGAGGCGAGGCGGGAGGCCAGCGCCCCGCGCTGAAGCGCGCCTAGGCGACCGCCTTAGAGCGCCTTTTGGAACGCTGATCATGATAGAACGTCTCAACACAATTGATGAACCCTTCTATTATAGCGCTATCATAAAAAATTGAAGGATTTGTATAACTATACTAAGGATTCAACAAATATGCAGCCAAGTGCAATGAAGAGTCAAGTCGTCCATTCACCTTTTTATCAACAATAGCCATGACATCTTTGTAACGAGCCTCCACATCACTATAGCATTGTTTTATCTCTCTCTTTGCCTTGATTAATTCTCCAAATAGGAAACCCATGGATGGCTTCACATCCCCATCTACCAAACGAAGGACCTTTACTAGAGGCTCAAAAACACTCAAACACATCTTGACATCCTTCCAAAAAGTTGGGTTGCTGTGGATGCGTTTGTGGGCCGCCAATATGGTCGGCGTGGGGCCCACAAAGCCCACAACTAGGCCGCCAGGCCCTGCAGCCGCACCAGAAGGAGATCTTCTAGAAGATTTAATTAGATAAGAAAGATTTAAAGAATAAAAGAGTTATAGATTGAGTTTAGTTTAAATAGAAGATAATAGAATAAATAAGGAAATAAGAGAAGGAGTCCTGATCGGTTTGGGGGGATTGTCCCCAACCGACCAGGGGTGGCGCGCGGCCAAGGGGGGAGGGTCCTGTCCCCCCTATATAAGCAGCCTCCCTCCCTCATGTATTACTCATCCAGGAAATAAGAATCACCCATTGGGGTTGTTCTTCTCCTTGGGTCACCGTGGCTTCGAACTCTAACCCTAGCCGCCGTGATCACCTCGCTCTTCCTCCACGATACGTGCTGCGCAGCTTCTCCCACTCCTTCTCGCTGCTGGTTTCCCCCCTGCGTAGCCCTAGGCGCAGCCGAGGGACCTCCTCCCACCCGGTTTATCAGCATTTGGTATCCAGAGACAACGAAGCAGCGACTATGTCCGGCGCCGGTGACGATTCTGGGCCCCTGACCCTTGAGCGATCCATGCCCAGATGCAAGATGGCTTCACCCAGATCCTGGCGCAGCTGGACAACATCACGTTACGGCTGAACAGCCATGACATACGCCTTGCCCGTGTGGAAAAACAACCTGAGACGACCTTCTCAGCGCAACAACAGCCACAACACGAACAACAACCGCAGACCGTCACCACGGGCAACATTCGGGGACGCGGTGGCCGCGGCAGCGGTGGTGGTGACAACGATGACGGTGACGACTTCAGCCCGCACGACTACGGCCGACGCCCCCAGGGGCGTCCCGTGTTCGACGGCGGCGGCCTGCGTCGCCACAAGGTCAACTTCCCCAAGTTCGACGGGGAAACAAATCCTCTGCCCTGGCTCACCAAGTGTGAGACATACTTCCGAAGGACACGTACGATGCCCGGAGAGAAGGTATGGCTTGCGTCTCTCCACCTGGAGGGTGTCGCGGCCGAATGGTACACTGCTCTAGAATGCGATTGCGGCATCGTGTCTTGGGAGCAGTTTGTGGACTTCGTCAACATGCGCTTCGGGCCTCCGCTCCGCTCCAACGACCTGGCGGAGATTAAAGATCTCCGTCGTACTGGTATGGTTGAGGAGTACCAGCGTCAGTTTCTGGTCCTTCTTTGTCGTTGCGAGGACCTCAGCCAGCGCCAACAGATCAACCTCTTCACAGCTGGCCTCGACGAGCCACTTCGAACGGATGTGGAGCTCCAGTTTCCCACTAATCTGCAGACCGCCATGAGTCTGGCCAGAGCCTTTGAACGTCGACTTGCGACAACAACAGACAGTGGAACACAGAAGAGAGCCGCCTCTCAACGCTCTACGCGTTCTTCTGTTATGTCCCGCACCACCACCATGGCTTCAAATGGCGGTTCTGCAGCACCCGCCCCGACATCATCGACAATGGCATCTTCTCGCCCGCGCTTCAAACGCCTTACGCCTGATGAGATGGCTGCTAAGCGGGCAAGAGGCGAGTGCTATCACTGCCCTGAGCGGTACACACCGGACCATAAGTGTGTCGACAAAGGAATCTTCCTCCTGGAGCTCGACGACGACGACACAACCGTTGCTGATATGGGCATCTCCCTACACGCCCTGACCGACATCGACCTCGCCAACACAATGAAACTCCAGGTCTATGTCTGCGGCAACCTGCTGACAGCATTGGTCGACACAGGATCCACTCACACCTTCATCAGGGAGCCACTCATCGAGGAGCTCGGCCTTATGATGTTGCCACGGCCAGGCGTCGGCGTCCAAGTCGCCAACGACGACTCTATCTCGGCATCTGTCCACATGTACCCTTGATGATTGCAGGAGATCGCTTCGACGTCACATGCTACGCGCTTCCACTTGACGGCTTCAACCTTGTTCTAGGAGTTCAGTGGCTGCGGTCCTTGGGATCCATCCTCTGGAACCTTGAGGACCTCACGATAAAGCTGTGGCGCGGGAAACGTGAGGTGATCTGGACGGGGCTGCGAAGTTCCGCCCTAGTGTGTGCCTCTCTAGCACCACCTACTGATATGATGGGCGCCCTCCTGGATGGCTTCTAGGACCTCTTTGACGAGCCACGCGGTCTTCTTCCTGCACGGCGCCACGACCACCACATCAGGCTCCTGCCGGGCACAACTCCAGTAGCTGTCCGACCGTACCGCTACCCCCAGCTTCTCAAAGACGAGATTGAGAAGCAGTGCGCCGAGATGCTTCGCCAGGGCATCATCCGAGGATGCACATCTGCGTTCTCCTCGCCAGTACTATTGATCCGAAAAGCCGACGGCACGTGGCGCTTCTGCATCGACTACCGCGAGCTCAACGCCAGAACATTGAAAGACAAGTTCCCAATTCTGGTGGTTGATGAGCTACTGGACGAGCTCCGCGGCGCGAGGTTCTTCACCAAGCTTGACCCACGCAGCGGCTACTTCCAGGTGTGCATGCACCCGGACGACATCGAAAAGACAGCATTCCAAACTCAACGAGGCCACTATGAGTTTTGGTGATGCCATTCGGCCTCACCAATGCGCCGTCCACGTTCCAGTCATTGATGAACGGCGTCCTCGACCCCTATATCAGAAAATTTGTGCTTGTCTTCTTTGATGACATATTGGTGTATAGCAGGTCGTGGGTCGAACACCTTCAGCACGTCAAGTAGGTGTTCCAGACACTACGGGCGCACAAGCTGTTCCTAAAGAAGTCTAAGTGCTTCTTCAGCCAGGAGACCGTGTCCTACTTAGGACACATCATATCTGCCCACGGCGTGGCATTGGATCCGACCAAGGTGGAGGCCGTGGAACGTTGGCCTACACCTCGGTCCTTACGAGCCTTGCGAGGCTTCCTCGGGCTTACCGGCTACTACCGCAAGTTCATTGCGGGGTATGGTGCGGTGGTCGCCCCCCTCATCGCCATCCTAAAGCGGGAGGCGTTCTGCTGGACTGATGATGCGTAGGACGCCTTCTCTCAGCTCAAGCAGGCGCTGATACATCGCCTCTTCAAATGCCGAACTTCGACAAGCGCTTCATCGTCGACTGCGACGCGTCCGACACCGTCTTCGGGGCGGTTCTGCACCAGGGCAACGACGCCATAGCATTCTTCAACCACACTGTAGCGACTCACCATCATAAGCTACCGGCGTACGAGCGTGAGCTGATCGGCCTTGTGAAGGCCGTACACCATTAGCGGCCTTACTTGTGGGGCCGCCCCTTCACTGTTCAGACTGATCACTTCAGTCTGAAATACATCCTGGATCAGCGACTCACGACGATGACAGGACCCCGCCGCCCCAATCACGTCACGGGGACGGGGCACCTTGCCCGGGAATCGCATTGGGTGGTGCCGTGTTATGCGGCACCCAACAACACATATAAGGAACACTGTATTACATAAATCAAAACGGAAGCTTACACATGTTCTTTGTAAATAATTTACATAAAGTAGCTACAACGGAAGTCTATAAACAGCTCACGTCGAATAACTAAGAAGCACTCGAGAAGAGGTCCAGCCCACGGACTCCTCTCGCTAGCAACACGAAGACATGGCAGCGGCTAGGTCCTCCATGTGTAACATGACTCGGATGTTTCCGAGTCTCACCGGACAACCTTCTTTATGGCGTCGTATTAACCTGCAAAACCACTCATATAGCAAGAGTGAGCACAAAGGCTCAGCAAGACTTAACCGTCTCTCTCTAAGACATGAAACTCTACATGAAAGTAACCTAAGACTTAAACCTGTCATTTGCGAAAAGACTCGCCTACGAGTTCATCCTTAACTTTCAGGTTTTAGCCATAATAGTAGTGACCTTGCGCCCAGCAACATTGGAACTCCACAATCAAACAAGAAACACTTCATTCCAGTGTTACTTGTCCCAAGGTGGAAAATAACCTTAGTTTGCTCTATCTCTACTTCAAACATAGTTTTCATGCAATTTACAATTATCATAACAACATTTAAAACTTTGCAAACTATTTCCACACAACTTGATTACTACGTCACAGCGCAGTGAGCAAGCGGTACTCATAACCGCGAGGGACGGTGATTCGAATCAAACACTACCCGGATAACTCGACACATACACCCGCCTCTGAAGACCCAAATCTGGCGTCCTTCATTACGTCATATGTGGCAACCTTTCGCAGGACACTAGACTGTAGAACCGGTCGTGCCGTCTCGGGCTCATAGGTCTAACGAGACGATGTGGTATGCCTCTACAATCCAGTGAACCTAATACCTCGGTTTCCTGGTTCCCATATGTCAGTAAGCATCCGGTACACAACTCAATACTTGCTCCCAGGGCCGCACACGCTTCGGTCCTTAACCGACACAGGCAGAGCTATTCGACCAAGACCTCGTCTTGTTGCTGCCTAACCCCCAATGTTTTCAAGTCGCCTAGTCGACCCTAGTCGCTTGAGGGGCGACTAATCGTCGACTAGGGCGACTAGTCGACCCTAGTCGATCCTAGTCGACCCTCTAGTCGTCCTGTCTATTTTTTGTTGTAGTTTTCTAGTCGACCCTATATATATATTAGCAGTTTACAACAGATTATATATATATATATAAACAATGCTGCATTCTACATTAGTATTACACAAGAGATATATAAACTAGATGGATAAAACAGTCAATAGTTAATTAGGAGAAACATATACTATTATACTCACAACACAAAGGCAGAATTAGAACTTCAGTTTCTGAACAGTTCAACAAACAGCAAGAGTTAAAACACAGAGACAATAAAAACAGCAAGTTCACATTTATGCACTATGCTAATAGCAAGAGTTCAGAAAGACTAAAAAATAGATAAACAATTCATAATTTAGTTCAGAAAAACAAGAGTTCAGTTCAGCAACAATTTATTTTAAAAAGCATGTCATCATCAAGTTGGAAGCCTCTATTTCCTACTGGGATCAAAAAGAGCAGAGGAGTCAAACAGAATAAAGGAGAGAAGGTACTGAACCCTAATGGGCTGGCAGCAGAAGGCCCATATATTTTTTTCCAGCAAGTCGCCTGATCGCCAGACCTCCTAGTCGCCCGACTAGGACGACTAGTCGGACGACTAGGTTTCTAGTCGCCCTGATCGAGTCGATAGGCCTGATCGTGATCAACTGGGCGATAAGGACGACTAATCGGACGACTTGAAAACACTGCTAACCCCACTGCCCGGTCTCATCTTTAGAAATGTAAACTTTAGTTTGCTTCTCTCTCCCAACCATACTTATGAAATCTGGAACTAGAACTCGCGAGTAGATTTCAACTACTCGTCTTTTACCGGATGTCCTAGCCTATTTAGCACGGTCTTATTCTACAGCGATAACACCTTTCTACCCTTGACCTCAGGGTTCGTTTTTGGTTATGCAAGTGGAGTATAAAACATCCTTGACCTAATGCACATACAAACTTTGACCCATAGTGGTGAACAAATGAAAAACTTTATAAAACAACTTAAATGCAAATTGGGACTTGCCTTGGTTTTGCAGGTGACTAAAGTCAGAGATGTATGAAGTTAGTTTCTACTGACTTGAAGCTTAATCCCTGCCCTTCTTGCTCCTTGATCTAAGCTCAACTTCTTCTTCTTCACTTTCCACGTTTTATCACTACACGTTACGAATAGGTATACATGTTTAATTATAAAACTTTTGCTAACAAGTTCTAAAGATAAGTTTAAACTGGAACTCTGTTTAAGAATTTAAAATGAAACTGGTGCCAGTGGTTTGGGTTTGTGTTTAAGTACTAGGATCAAGTGATGAGTGGAATTTCATCACTTGGGTGGTGATCACCTAATGAGGTTGAACAGAACACTACTCATCCAGGGCTCCAATGGAGCTGACAATTTTCTTGTGAGTTCTTTGTCACAAGAAAGTCATCTGGACCAAAATTTAGAATATTTCACTAAGCAGATCACCCAGAACAATTCCCTAAGCGTTTAGGCAAAAAGGAATTAATTCTGAATAAATTTGCACTTTTATGCAAATTCAAGTGAACTATAATTTCATTCATAGCTCAGGGAGCATTTATGAATTTTCCTAGGATTTTTGGAGCTAAGGATTGCCCAGAACTGAATTTCCAAGTTTTGGAAATTCTATGAAAATGTTCTGTATTCATTTGAATACAGAAACTTGAAATCAGAATTACCTTGACTAAATCAACTCCAAATGCTCTGAAACTTTTACAGGAGTTTCCTAACATCCTAAAGAATATTCTGCCAAAATTTGGGGATTTTTGGGATGAAGCAAACTCCCTCTAAAATTCTTTTGCTAAAAATCTTTAAAGAATTTTTCAGAATTTTCTATTGATTTTTATACAAATTGGGTGGCATATTTGGATAGAGTTTTTCATCCGGAATCCAACTCAATTTGAATCACTAATTTTGGAGCATCCTATCAAAAGTTATGCAGTTCTAAAGTTTGAACTGAATTTGAAATTTAAATTAAACCGAGAATTGTTCAAACTCTGACTGCGGGCCACAGGGCCACGTGTCGACCGCTGGAACCCGAGCCACACGGGCCGCAGAGTTTTTCCCGCGTTGTCGCAGACAGATCCGAGGCCACAGAAGATCTAACCCCTCGTAACAGAGACTGACCCGTGGGCCAGCCACCGTCTTCGTCTTCCTCTAGCAGCCCGCGCTCCGCGCCGCCGAGCTCGCCGGGAGTGGGTTCCGACGCTCGGAACTTGCTGGTTCTCGCCGCCCGCACGTATTTTCGTGCGAGGAACACATTGTCGGGCTTATCTCAGATCGACGACGGCCGGAAACCTAGGTGCGACGGCGACAGTGGTTGTGGCACCTCCGGCGATGTCGCTAGGGCGTTATACCGCACCAAACATATCGCCGTTTGCTCGTACAGCACCACTGCACCGAAGGGAACACGGATCTAACCTCTGATCTCGTTGAAACTCGTCGGGAGTATGACCTCACCGTCGGGCTAGGTCAAAATCCGGCGAAAATCGAAAAACTCGATGAACAACGGCTTTGCTTGATGGTGCTTGATCCTATGAACGCGCACGGAGGTGTAGAAGGTGTATGCTACGTTGTGTGTGGAGTGGTTCGATGTGTGGGACGAATTTGCCGAGTCCCCCCCCTCGGTTATTATTGCATGTCGACGGCAAAAACGAAATTCCGGTGAGCACCGTCCGTGACAGGCAGCCGGGGTTGTGGTGAAGCGAGTAGGGGTGTTGGCGAACCTTTTTGCTTTTGCAACTCGAGAGGAGAGGCTCTGTGGTGGCCGGGCGACGGATTCTTGCAACGGCGGCTTCACCCGGTGCCGTGGAGACAAACTGAGCTCGATGCCGAGGTTCCCGTGGGTTTAGCACCGGTTCCTTGCGTCGGCCACGTTCAGTGAGGGCTGGTGATGCTGTGGAGATGTTCAGCACGGCGTGTGCCTCGTCGGTGTGGTCGGGCGTCGATGAACTGCGCGATTTCCTCCGCGCGGTAGCAACTCGGCGAGGAAAGCCCGAGATAGCGTCGGTAGTGGTGGGAGGCGGCTGTATGGGGCGACGCTCGCTCGGTGGGATCGATAAGGGCGAGGGAAACCACCTCTGAAGCTGCTCGGGAGCCGGCGGCAATGCTGCCCTGGTGGCACGCGCGTGCTGCGTCCGACGCTTCGAGCGAAAACAGAGAGTTGCTTCGGGTTTAAGCCTTCCGTGGCTCACTGACCAGTGGGACCACCCTCCTTCTTATCCCTCCAACCTTCCCACAAATATCTCTCAAATTTGGCACAATGCAAATTTAAATCCTGAAGCGCTCAGATTCAAAAGTTGTTTGGAATTTTGACCTGGTGTTCTTCAGTTCAAATTTAAATTCAAATTTCAAGGAAATTCATAGGCCCCTTTGATACTCATATAAAAGCTCCTCCAAATTTTCTCAAAACTTGGCTCCCTCATAATTAGGACCTGAGAAATTCAAATATGTCCTCTGATCTTTGAGTTGGTCACTGCAAATACCACTTCTTAAACAACAGTTTGAATTTTCCTTTTTGAAAATGACCCCCTTATCTTTGGAATGAGTGGAGTGAGTCTTTTAGTTCAAACTGAATTTAAAGTTTTATTGCACATGCCCACACTTTCATGAGTAAACAAAAGTTTTTGCAAGTCCCATTTCTTGTATTTACATTCAACTTTATTCATAGCTCAAGTTTTCCATTTACAAGTTTTGGGACTTTTACATTCCTCCCCACTTAAAAAGAATCTCGTCCCGAGATTCATGATTAAGGACAACGTGGAGAGGACAACTACTAAATATAAGCCTCTAACAACTCCGGATGATTGCGTTGTAAATATTCCTCGTTTTCCCATGTAGCTTCGTCAGACGTATGATTTTCCCATAGCACTTAAAAAATCGCAGCGTCCGATTTCTGGTTTCGCGGGTCTTTTTATCAATTATCCGGGTTGGATGCTCAACATATGTGAGGTCCAACTTCAAATCTGCTATGTCTCCCGTGAGAATCTCCGTTGGTACTTTCAAACACTTCCGCAACTGAGATAATGTGGAAGACGTTATGAACTACGGCTAAGGCTACCGGTAGCTCCAAACGGTATGCCACGGGTCCACACCTTTCAATGATGGCGAAGGGACCGATAAAACGTGAAGCCAATTTTCCTTTCACTCCAAATCGGTGAATACCCTTCATAGGAGATACGTGGAGATATACGTGGTCCCCAACATGGAAATCCAGAGGACGACGTCTCCTATCCGCATAGCTCTTTTGTCTGGACTGAGCGGCTTTAAGAATTTCCTGAATAAGTCTCACCCGCTCTTCTGCTTCATTTACGAGATCAATCTCGTAAATAACCCGCTCGCCGGATTCACACTAGTTCAAGGGTGTGCGGCACTTCCGGCCGTAGAGAGCTTCATAAGGTGCCATTTTTATGCTCGTTTGATAACCATTGTTATACGAGAACTCCGCCAACGGTAAGTGATCATCCCAACTCTTACCGTGGTGGATGGCACACGCCCTTAGCATATCCTCAAGGATTTGATTCACCCTCTCAGTTTGCCCATCGGTTTAAGGGTGGTACGCGGAGCTTCGAATCAGTTTAGTTCCCAAGGATGCGTGTAGCTGTTCCCAGAAGCGGGACACGAACAGCGATCCTCTGTCGGAGACAATGGTACGGGGAACTCCATACAAGCAAAAGATTCGTGCTATGTACAACTCCGCATACTTTTTGGTGTTATATTTGGTACGTACTGGGATGAAGCGTGCGGATTTGGTTAACCGATCCACGATTACCCAAATCGAATCATGCTTATTAGCCGTGAGAGGTAGTCCAACAATGAAGTCCATACTAATATCCTCCCACTTCCATGCAGGAACACTTAGCGGTTGTAAGGTTCCCGCTTTCTTCATGTGGTCGGCTTTAACTCGCCGACACGTATCACATTCTGATACGTATTTAGCAACCTCTCGCTTCATCCGGGTCCACCAAAATTTGGCCTTCAGTTCTTGGTACATCTTGTTGCTGCCCGGATGAATAGAAAATTTGGATAAGTGAGCCTCATCCAAAATTTTCTTCCGCAGCTTCATATCACGGGGTACGACTATCCGGTCCTTGAACCATAGGGTGTCTTCCTCATCTAACCGGAACCATTTCATCTCCCCGTTCTTCAACCTCCTTTTGATATGAGTCATGCCCTTGTACTTCTTTTGAGCTTCCGTAACCTCCTCTCTTATTGTGGGTATGAGAGCTAGATTATGTAGAGCTCCATATGGAACCAAGTAGAGACTTGGTTCTTCCTCTTCTATCGGCGTAATGGTCAGGTTATTAACATGAGACTTCCGGCTGAGTGCATCGGCAACCACATTTGCCTTGCCCGGATGATAATGAATTTCAATCTCATAGTCTTTGATCAGCTCCAACCATCGCCGTTGTCGCATATTCAACTCTTTCTGAGTGAATATGTACTTCAAGCTTTTGTAGTCGGTGTAGAGATGAACCAAATTTCCCAATAGGTAATGTCTCCACATCTTCAAAGCTAATACCACGGCAGCAAGTTCGAGATCATGAGTTGGATAATGTTGCTCATGATTCCGTAATTGTCGTGATCCATAAGCGACCACACGTCCTCCTTGCATGAGTACACAACCAAGTCCGATGCCGCACGCATCACAATAAACATCAAATGGCTTGGTTGTATCCGGTTGAGCTAGAACCGGGGCTGTTGTGAGGTGTTTTACCAACGCTTGAAAAGTTTCCTCACATGGCTTGCTCCAATCATATTTGATGCCTTTTTTCAGTAGCTCAGTCATAGGTTTGGAGATTTTTTAGAAGCCCGGGATAAATCTCCGATAATATCCCGCCAAACCCAAGAAGCTACGAACTTCATGGACTGATGTTGGAGACTTTCACTTCAGCACTTGTTCAATCTTGCTTGGATCAACAGCAATGCCTTCCGCTGAAATAATATGTCTAAGAAATGGCACTTGGTTGATCCAGAATTCACATTTACTAAACTTTGTATAGAGCTTGTGATCTCTCAGTCGTTGGAGCACAATATGCAAATGTTTAGCGTGTTCCTCTTCAGATTTAGAATAGACCAAGATGTCGTCAATGAATACCACGACAGACTGATTCAGCTCCGGCATGAATACCGAGTTCATAAGATACATAAAGTGGGCCGGAGCATTGGTCAACCCAAATGACATGACAAGATACTCATAGAGTCCATATCTTGTCGAGAATGCTGTTTTCAGGATATCTTCCGCTCGGATCTTGATTTGATGATATCCCGACCTTAAAGTCCATCTTAGAGAAGACTTTAGCACCCACTAGCTGATCGAAGAGGATATCAATTTTTGGTAGTGGATACTTGTTCTTTATTGTCACCGCATTTAAAGGACGATAATCGACGTAGCCTCATCGTCTCATCCTTCTTCTTCACAAACAAGGCCGAGCAACCCCATGGTGATAAACTTGGATGAATAAACCCTTGTCCATCAGATCTTTGAGTTGCTCCTTCAGTTCTGTTAACTCACTCGGAGCCATTTTGTATGGTCTCCGAGAGATCGGCGTGGTTCCCGGTATCAACTTTATTTTGAATTCCACCTCGCGCTCAGGTGGTAAGCCTGGAAGATCTTCGGAAAACACGTCCGGATATTCATGGACTACCGGAATGTCTTCTAACTTGTAAGCCTCGGCATTGCATACTTCCGGGTCTTTGGAAACTGCTTGGCCAAGACACAATGTTTGACGCCCGTGAAGTGGAGAGTCCAAGTGAACACTCCTGTTCTCGATGTCCAGAACAGCCTTATGGAAGGTCAACCATGATATTTCCACTATGGCATTGATTCCTTGGTCTTCGAGAATAATGAGGATCGTAGGATAAATTTTTCCACCCAAGCAAAGTGGTGCTCGAGAAACGACCTCATCAGTTGATATGTCTCCACCTAGCGAATGAATAAGGTAAGAACCTTTTGTGATAGTTGTGGAGATCTGATCCCGGATCACCGTTGCCCTGCTAATGAAGTTATGTGTTGCACCAAAGTCGAATAAAATGACAACCGATTTGTCATTTAAGGTGAACCTGCCGGCAAGAACAGGTCCTCCCTTTGGCAGATCATCGACTGACACATAATTAACTGTCCCCACTTTTGGCATAGCTTTTCTTGGCTGTCCAAGATCACTTTTTGGAACTGGACCCGCAGATACAATGTTGCTGTTCGGTTCAGTTGCTTCATTGACGTTGAGCTCGTTGTCAACATGAAGTGGAACAACACTTGGTTCAGCTGAGAAATCACCTTGTTCATCATCAACCTCTTGAGGGAATGTCACACCCGTTTATTCGAAGAACAACCGAGTGAATATCACATGTATGCCAGGATCATTTTCTCATACATGTGATGACAAGTAGTGAAGCATCATTTATTACAAGCCAGGTGTCGAATATAAATAAGTCTTACATAGCATACGTCTCGATGGACGATAAATAGTTCATGACACGTAAATAAGCAGCAACGGAATATTATTCTTGTGGGCTCAGTCACAGGCGTTGCACGGGGGACTCCATGAACCTAGAATCCTTTTTCGGGTCCGAAGTTTTGGCCATTGAACACCACATCATCCCCTTGACCTGAGCAGCAATTTAAACCAACAAATATGCAAGTTTGAGTACCGTTGGTACTCAGCAAGTGTGGGAAAGTTATGTCATGCATGGCTAGAACAAGGAGAGGTTGAACTCATGGTTAAATCACTATGCAATTATTTCCTACCACCTTAGCTTATTAAGCACCTACATTACTACATAGGTGAAATGGTCCCAATCTTCCATCCCATCATCATAATCAAATAACCATAACATCATTCCCAATGTTAAGCTCCCCACTTAACATCCACAACTTCCAAAGTCATCATCCTCTAATCATGAATAAGTCCAAGCCGCTCTTGATCGTGAGCACGGCTGTCATGACAGTTTTGACTCTGCAGAGTTTGCACCACTGTACCCACATGTAGTGATTTCATCCCCCGTTGCTGGGTGGACTAAAAGAACCTCCATTATACTAGTGGCCACGAACCACATTCACACTTCCCAGGTGTGTAGCCAGGAGATCACTACGAAGCCTTTACAAAGGGATTCCCGACGAGCGTGGGCCCACTGAGGTTTCACCCCTAACAGCATACAAGAGGCTCCAACCCCGCTGCAGTGGCCCCCTCTTGAGACTTGTGGTTCATATGGTAGTTCAACTGACACCTATTCCCCGCACCATCCAACACACCCATACTACGCCGGGGATACACCTAATTAATTGGCCAAGCTGCCCCATCTCAGCATGTGGTTGGCACGGTAAAGCCAGGTTACATACTCCATGAACCGGTCCTTAGGATCCAGGCAAATACTAAACATAAACCCGAGTCTCGTGCACCCAGCACTAACTAAATCATCCAACTTGCCTCAATCCCTACCTCTACATAACTCATAATATCTCATTCAAGAGTAAGGTAAATAAATTGATGATCTCATATCCCACTTATCCCATTCTAAGCATGGCTAAGCATAAGAAATATGAATGAATGACATGATAAAATAAATCCCAACCCAAGCTACAAGGAAACAAGGTAATGAAATTCTAGGGAAACTTCCTAGCATGGGTTTCATATTTCAATTGACAATGCAAATAATTCTATCTACACATCCTAGCATAGGATCAAAGTGGTCAAGGACACTTGCCTTCTTCCTGCTGCTCTGGGAATGGAAAGTCTTGGTCTTGGAAGGGGAGAACTTGCTCTGGGGCAGGTTCCACTCATGCCAATACACATAGCAAAAGAGAACACAATCCATAAGACATAGTTCACACTTTCACTTTATGCAAAACACACATACATACCTATGAAAGTCATTCATATTTCTAAGTGTTGGGGTTACTCCACATGTGTTGATTTTTGGCCTACATGCACTTTTAAACATATGTATATGATTTTCAACTTTTGTATTCAAATTTTTTTTATTTGCACACTATATATATATGAATTTCAATTCTAAACAAATTTTTTATATTCAATTAACACACTCTTTAGTTACCAAGTTTGCATAGAAGGTAATTTCCTATTTCAAGTGGGTTTTAAACCTTTTTCCAAATCCCAAACTGAAATCTTTGGATTTGGAGACTTCATTTATCATTTTCTAATTATGCATACCTATTTTTCCTTTATTTTTTAGATTTATTTTCTATGCCTAAAAGTGAGTTTTAAATATTAAATAGTAGGGCATAACATCTAAACAGAATAGGTTCTGATCTAATATATTAAATAATGTGTTTTTGAACTTATCCTCTGATGTGAACTAATTTAAATTTATTTTTTCCATTTTCAGAATTATTTATTTACCTAAAAATGTGTTCCTAGAACAAATAAATATGAACCACACCCAAACAGATTTCATATCAGCCTAAAATTTATTTTTAGTTCATTCTAAAGTTTTCCAAGTGTTAGTAGAGTTTAAACTTGATTTAACACTTGTGTTTGCCCTTCCTTTTAAATTTAAATCCTAGTCACACATTCAAATTCCTAAATTTAATACCATATAGGGTCAAAAAGGTAAATTCACCCTACTACAGGGTCTAATTTATTATTTTACAAATTTTCAGGGGCCTAACTATGCATAACAGAGGGGTTTTGCTAATTTTTATTAAGTCTAGGGGCTAAATTTGATTTTTAATTGAATTTACAAGAATTTCTGAAGTTCCAGGGGCTAGATCAGAAGTTTCCGGGGCTAGCTCGTATTTTCCGAGATCCCCAGGGGGTAGCGCGTAAGAATCCCGACCTTTATAATGCGGGGCCGACGTGGACCGTCCAATTTGAAACAGACGGCTGAGATTATAACGTCGAACCGGTACGCGCGGGCTTTAATTCTACCGTGCGATTTAAAATAGACGGCGCACAAGCGGCCACGTTGCCCTGGCCGTGCGCGGGCGGCGCTGCCCGACGGCGGGAGGCGGCGATCTCGCCGGAAAACTTCGGATCTTCGTCTATCCCTCCTAAAACTGGGATTTCATGGCATAGATCGGTAGAGGGGAGGTCGGGGATCTCACCTCGGGGTTTCTCTTGAGCTCGGAGGCCCTGGAAGGCGGTCGGCGACGAGGTCCGAGATGGAATCGCGGCGATGCTCGTCGGAGCTGTGTCTAGGGCGCAATCTACCGAGTTTTCTGCACCTGCGTGATTCCCCGGAGGTGGTGAAACAGGATCGGCGTGTTAGATCAGAAAACCCGAGCAAAGATCGAGAGAAGACGGTGATCGGAGCTTCGGTTCTCACCGGGAGGAAAAACAGACGATCGGGTGGGGAAAACGGGGCGACGCCGGCGTTTATATAGACGGGGGAGGGCGGCGTGTCGGTTGTGATCGAGTTTGAGTCGTCCGGTACCAGAATTCGGCTGGGGAAACGCGGGTTTCCGGGGTGGTTTGGATTCGGCGCGCGGAGGAGTCCCGACGGTTTGCGTGATCGCGCGAGGAAGACGATGTCCGCGGGCCCCGCGTGTCAGTGAGAAAGAGAGAGGAACGCGCGGCTGCGGGCTGGCGCGGGGGCGGGTGGGCCGGCTGGTGGGTTTCGGCTTACTGGCTGGGGGTTTTGGTTTTTCTTTTTCTTTTTCTTTTTCTTTTCTGTTTTGATTTGAATTTGAATTCCAATTTGAATTTGAATTTCTGCACATGCAATATATCCAAAAAAATTTAAATTTCCCTCTTAACAGATTTTGGGGTGTTACAGGAAAGTAGTATTCTGGTGCACCTTGTTGATACTGAGGTGCATACGAAATAAGTTGCTGTTGCGATGGAGGTGAATAAGACCTCTGTGGAGTAGAAGAGTTGTCACACTTCCAGAATGATTGCACCTCTTGTGGAATCTCTCGACCGGAAGGTGAACGAATTACCAACCGATACTTCCGAGGCAGATGATTGTCTTCATCCAGTGATGAGTCCCTCTCCCTCTTTTCTTTGAGGTGGAGATTGGAATAATATTCCTGAGCGATAGCACAGCTCACAAACTCATCAAAATTCTCTTGGCTAAACTGAGCCAACTCACATCGCAGCCTAGCGGTCAACCCTCGGTAGAAATGGTAACCCTTCAAAGTTGGTGATTTCATATAGTCAGGGACATATTGAGCTAAGCGATCGAATTCCTTTTCATACTTAATAACACTCCTGTCCCCTTGCTTCAGACTCCAGAATTCATCCAAACTGGTTTGTATTATGCCCGCAGGGATGAAACGAGCACGAAATGCAGCCTGGAACTCCTCCCATGTGACACGATGCCCTGCTGGTTGGACAGCAAGGTATTCTGCCCACCATACTCCAGCAAAGCCGTGAAGCTGCTGAGCGGCATATAGAGTCTTCGAGAATTCATCACATTGGATCAACCCGAACTTGGACTCAATGACACGTAACCAGTCATTTGCTTCACAATGGTCAGTCGCCTTAGAGAATACCGGCGGTTGTGTCACCAAGAAATCCAGATACGTGCTCGCGGTTGGCATGTGATGCTGAGCTTCTCTACTTATTCCTGGCTGAACTAGAGTTTGGAGAGTTTCATTCATCCTTGCCATGATTTCTGCCAATCCGGTTGGCGATGGCTCTTGTGATGAAGTCGGGTCGTTCCCACCTCGACTCGAACCTCCAAGCTCCATTTGAGAATATGTGCGTATCATACTGCACGAAACAAAATTTTGAGTCAATCAAAATTCTATCTCAGTAGTAAGTAAAGATAAGTAAAACATAAACATGTCATGAACTTTAGGAAAGCATAACCACATTCATGTTTAAACAAATCTTATGTACGCTAAGCTAATCAGCGGGACTACTCTGACCAGTTCACACAAACTCCAAATTTTACTCAAGTTATCAACAGATTCTTGACTCGAGTTCAATACCAAAGCTGTAGTAAACTTCAGTATCTCTCCAACAAATACTCATAGGCTCCTTAAGGATTTTTCTACAGGAAGTTATGGCTTAAAAACAGAAAGGTCCAGAGAGGTTTTTGCTACTGTCCTAGTTCTGAACAGTTTGCCATCAACTGGACTTTTCATCAACTTAATGTGTAATTCTGCTCTGGAGGTCTACAAAGAAGTTGTAGAGCACTTGAAAACCTTTCCAGAACTGTATCATACACCTTAATTGGTTAAATCAACTCAGAGTTATGCCCTGTCAAAGTCCAGCAAGAATTTCTGCCAGAAACAGAGCACTCTGTTTTGGAAATCTTTGAAGCCTAGTCATGCTCTCATTTGAATCTTAGCTCAAAACAAGAGTTTAACTAATATTTGTTTCAAATTTACATTTTTAGTTCAAAGTCAGTTCATGAATCGTTTCTTCATAGGGAAGAGGATTATATGTTCAGTACGGTGTCGATGCACCGTAAGACTCATATCGGTACTACGTTGCCTCACCAAAGAAAATCTTAACCGGATTATACTGGCATATACGTATTATCAGTGGCACTAAGACGGTCTCTCGCACACGTGTACTACACAGGATACGTACGTGGTTAGTACCTGCAGAAGAACACTCAATAGTGGTGCACTCAAAGGTTGTTTTATTTCAGGCAGTTCCATAATTGAAAGTAAATACAAACGTCCGTATCATTATCATACGACCGTCCTTGAGTCAAGCCACGTCTCAAGGTACGTGATCGTGTTTCAACACCACACGACGGGGAACCCGAGTATATCATGAACGGGTCGTCACGATTGAGAATGTTATCAACCCAACGGATACCACCTACTGCCCTGCAGGGCACGCCGATGGCAAGCGCTGCGTATGTCCTCCTGGGCTATTTCCAGACGAACACACTATCGCGTTACTGACCACACGATGTGGTCTCCACTTACTTGCCTAATGCACGCTAGGGATCAGTGTTTCATATGAACTCAGAACATGAAGAGTCCAAGAGTTTCATATTAACGTCTCACACCAAGCTGTGAGACCTATCCCTGAACCACTTTCCTCGTCAGGGGAGCTAACCGAAATTGAACCGCTTTCGGTGGCGTTCCTTACCATGCTTACCTGAGCGTAGGTGCGTCGTTACGTAATAAAAATTTCAGAATTATAACACATATGCTAGTCTTGCCACTTTAAGTAACTATACTACTATAGTCCTTATGTGGGCCTAATACCGTTTTATCACTGTATCCTAAGTTTTTGTCGTAATACGATCCTTATTCCGTGCGCTATTACCAATGCGGCTCTGATACCACGTTGACAGGACCCCGCTGCCCCGATCACGTCACGGGGACGGGGCACCTTGTTCGGGAATCGCATTGGGTAGTGCCGTGTTATGCGGCACCCAACAGCACACATATAAAGGACATTGTATTACATAAATCAAAACGGAAGCTTACACATGTTCTTTGTAAATAATTTACATAAAGTAGCTACAGCGGAAGTCTATAAACAGCTCACGTCGAATAACTAAGAAGCATTCGAGAAGAGGTCCAGCCCGCGGACTCATCTCGCTAGCAACACGAAGACATGGCAGCGGCTAGGTCCTCCATGTGTAACATGACTAGGATGTTTCCGAGTCTCACCGGACAACCTTCTTTATAGCGTCGTATTAACCTGCAAAACTACTCAT
Organism: Neostapfia colusana; assembly: GCA_030760725.1. Taxonomy (NCBI): domain Eukaryota; kingdom Viridiplantae; phylum Streptophyta; class Magnoliopsida; order Poales; family Poaceae; genus Neostapfia; species Neostapfia colusana. The sequence continues at coordinate 61,752,496 of JASWHV010000016.1, read as the reverse complement.
ATAGCAAGAGTGAGCACAAAGGCTCAGCAAGACTTAACCGTCTCTCCTAAGACATGAAACTCTACATGAAAGTAACCTAAGACTTAAACTTGTTATTTGCGAAAAGACTCGCCTACGAGTTCATCCTTAACTTTCAGGTTTTAGCCATAATAGTAGTGACCTTGCGCCCAGCAACATTGGAACTCCACAATCAAACAAGAAACGCTTCATTCCAATGTTACTTGTCCCAAGGTGGATAATAACCTTAGTTTGCTCTATCTCTACTTCAAACATGGTTTTCATGTAATTTACAATTATCATAACAGCATTTAAAACTTTGTAAACTATATCCACACAACTTGATTACTACATCACAGCGCAGTGAGCAAGCGGTACTCATAATCGCGAGGGACGGTGATTCGAATCAAACACTACCCAGATAACTCGACACATACGCCCACCTCTGAAGACCCAAATCTGGCGTCATTCATTACGTCGTATGTGGCAACCTTTCACAGGACACTAGACTGTAGAACCGGTCGCGCGGTCTCGGGCTCATAGGTCTAACGAGACGATGTGGTATGCCTCTACAATCCAGTGAACCTGGTACCTCGGTTTTCTGGTTCTCATATGTCAGTAAGCATCCGGTACACAACTCAATACTTGCTCCCAGGGCCGCACACGCTTCGGTCCTTAACCGACACAGGCAGAGCTACTCGACCAAGACCTCGTCTTGTCGCTGCCTAACCCCACTGCCCGGTATCATCTTTAGAAATGTAAACTTTAGTTTGCTTCTCTCTCCCAACCATACTTATGAAATCTGGAACTATAACTCGCAAGTAGATTCCAACTACTCGTCTTCTACCGGGTGTCCTAGCATATTTAGCACGGCCTTATTTTACAGCGATAACATCTTTCTACCCTTGACCTCAGGGTTCATTTTTGGTTATGCAAGTGGAGTATAAAACATCCTTGATCTAATGCACATACAAACTTTGACCCATAGTGGTAAACAAATGAAAAACTTTATAAAACAACTTAAATGCAAACCGGGGTTTGCCTTGGTTTTGCAGGTGACTAAAGTCAGAGATTTATGAAGTTAGTTTCTGCTGACTTGAAGCTTAATCCCTGCCCTTCTTGCTCCTTGATCCAAGCTCGACTTCTTCTTCACTTTCCACGTTTTATCACTACACGTTACGAATAGGTATACATGTTTAATTATAAAACTTTTGCTAACAAGTTCTAAAGACAAGTTTAAAACTGGAACTCTGTTTAAGAATTTAAAATGAAACTGGTGCTAGTGGTTTGGGTTTGTGTTTAAGTACTAGGATCAAGTGATGAGTGGGATTTCATCACTTGGGTGGTGATCACCTAATGAGGTTGAACAGAACACTACTGATCCAGGGCTCCAATGGAGCTTGAAATTTTCTTGTGAGTTCCTTGTCACAAGAAAGTTATCTAGACCAAAATTTAGAATATTTCACAAAGCAGATCACCCAGAATAATTCCCTAAGCATTTAGGCAAAAAGTAATTAATTCTAAATAAATTTGCACTTTCATGCAAATTCAAGTGAACTATAATTTCATTCATAGCTCAGGGAGCATGTATGAATTTTCCTAGGATTTTTGGAGCTAAGTATTGTCCGGAACTGAATTTCCAAGTTTTGGAATTTTTATGAAAATGTTTTTGTATTCATTTGAATACAGAAACTTGAAATCAGAATTACCCTGACTAAATCAACTCTAAATGCTCTGAAACTTTTACAGGAGTTTTCTAACATTCTAAAGAATATTTTGCCAAAATTTGGGGATTTTTGGGATGAACCAAACTCGCTCTAAAATTCTTTTGCTGAAAATGTTTAAAAAAATTTCCATAATTTTCTATTAATTTTTATAAAATTGGGTGGCATATTTGGATAGAGTTTTTCATGCTGAACCCAACCCAATTTGAATCACTAATTTTGGAGCTTTCTAGCAGAAGTTATGCAGTTCTAAAGTTTGAACTGAATTTGGAATTCAAATTAAACCGAGAATTGTTCAAACTCTGACTGCGGGCCTCAGGGCCACGTGTCGACCGCTGGAACCCAAGCCACACGGGCCGCAGAGTTTTTCCCGCGTTGTCGCAGTCAGATCCGAGGCCACAGAAGATCTAACCCCTCGTAACAGAGACTGACCCGTGGGCCAGCCCCCGTCTTCGTCTTCCTCCAGCAGCCCGCGCCGCCGAGCTCGCCGGAGCTCTCGCCGGGAGTGGGTTCCGGCGCTCGGAACTTGCTGGTTCTCGCCGCCCCCAGGTATTTTCGTGCGAGGAACACGTTGTCGGGTTTATCTCAGATCGACGACGGCCGGAAACCTAGGTGCGACGCGACAGTGGTTGTGGCACCTCCGGCGATGTCGCTAGGGCGTTATACCGCACCAAACACATCGTCGTTTGCTCGTACAACACCATTGCACCGAAGGGAACACGGATCTAACCTCTGATCTCGCTGAAACTCGTCGGGAGTATGACCTCACCGTCGGGCTAGGTCAAAATCCGGCGAAAATCGAAAAACTCGATGAACAGCAGCTTTGCTCGATGGTTCTCGGTGGTGATTGATCCTATGAACGCGCACGGAGGTGTAGAAGGTGTATGCTACGTTGTGTATAGAGTGGTTCGATGTGTGGGACGAATTTGCCGAGTTCCCCTTCCCCCTCGATTATTATTGCATGTCGACGGCAAAAACGAAATTCCGGCGAGCACCGTCCGTGACAGGCAGTCGGGGTTGTGGTGAAGCGAGTAGGGGTGTCGTGATCGGTTTGGGGGATTGTCCCCAACCGACCAGGGGGGGGCGCGCGGCCAATGGGGGGGTCCTGTCCCTCAATATAAGCAGTCTCCCTCCCTCATGTATTACTCATCTAGGAAATAAGAATCACCCATTGGGGTTGTTCTTCTCCTTGGGTCACCATGGCTTCGAACCCTAACCCTAGCCGCCGTGATCATCTCCCTCTTCCTCCACGATACGTGCTGCGCAGCTTCCCCCACGCCTCCTGGCTGCTGGTTTCCCCCCTGCGCAGCCCTAGGCGCAGCCGAGGGACCTCCCACCCGGTTTCTCAGCATGGGTTCATCATTGTTGCGGTTGCACCATTTCCTTTCTTTGACTTCACATCTCTCAATGTGTCCCACTTGCTATCAACCACCATCTTTCTTAGTTGATCTTTCTTCTCTAAAATGTTGCTCGAAGTAAGAAAATCTGAAGCAAATCTAGTCACACCCGGCTTTATGATTTCTCTCCCCTCTGTGAAGTGCCTCATGCACTCCAAGGTTCTTGTGTGCCTATAGACAAAGATGGTGAATGCCTTTGCTTGATCAAGCGCCTTCTTGAATCTTGGTAGGTTACCAATTCCTTACAACATCAAGTTGATTGTGTGCGTAGCACAAGAAGTCCAAAATAAGCGAGGCCTTTTAGTTAACATTAGCTTGTTCAGTTTTTATGACAGCAATGTTCAGTTTTTACTTACCATGTGTTACACCCATCTTGCTACATATTTTTGCACATCATGTGTTCTTTGCTTCCAAAGCTCCTTGTTTAGCTTTTGTTGCTTCAAAGCTTCAGCTTGAGTTGCAGTTGGTTCAATTGACTTTGTCCACTTATCAATGGGTCCTGACTTATGAGGCTCCGAGCTGCCAACACAAGTAACTTCATCCTCATCTCCTCCAACTCGAGACACGTTCACTTCTTCTCTAAAATTTAGAAGACGAATGGTCCTCTCCCTCCTCTTCGTTGTTGCCTCCTCAAGTGATTTTTTGCGCTTCTCTTTTGCCTCCGTTGAACTCTTCTTGCACTTAGCACCAGCAGATCCAACATGTGCTACATGTTGCTTCAGACGGTTAATCTCTTCTGAGCTGACATGGTTACAAAGCAAGCACCGAAGCTTGTTCTTATTATTAACATCAATTAGAACTCCATACTCCCATCATATGTCATTCGACTTTCTTTTCAGCATAACCTCACTCTCAGTTTCTGCTGCTGCTGTCCCACTCATCTCCTTCGACATTGACATCCTACAACAACACACAGAAGATCTTGAGCCAAGCAAAACAAACAGGCTAACAGTTTTGAATGACTACGATAATACAACCAGATTTTAGCTAACTCCATATCCTCTCAAACCCTCATAAAGTCTAACATGGCCATGAAGAATTCAGCAAAGTCCATAACAACACAACTTGTCTGCAGAAATTTTGAGAATGCAGATGCTAGAATGAATAAAACCCTTTCAATGCAGAAATCTTAACTTTCCTAAATGTGCATATATTCATGGTTGCTTAGTGTTACTCAAATTCAATGTACAGATGCAAGAACAGAGGAGGTGGGAGGGGGGAGCTCACACATGGCCAGAACTCTAGAACAGAGGAGGGAGGACCGTAAGAGCTCTGAGCTCACCTTGCTTCAAGGTAGCCGCGCCGCAGGAGAGGTGGCCGGGACCCAGGAGCCTGGGTAGCCGCGCCGCAGGAGAGGTGGCCGGGACCCAGGAGCCTGGGTAGCCGGCGCCGCAAGAGAGGTGGCCGAGAGCCCGGGATTCAGCGGGCAAGGTGGGCGGGAGATCGGGATTCAGTGGGCGAGGTAGCCGTGAGCTCGGGATTCAGCGGGAGCGGTGGTCGGGAGCCTGAGATACAGCGGGAGCGGTGGCTGGGAGCGGAGGTGGCGCGCGGGAATCGACGGGAGAACGTTGCGCACGGAGCAAATGAGCTGAGTCGAGCGCGCAGGAACAGATGGTGGCCGACTCGTCTCGTGCGGGAGCGCGTGCTAGCAAAATTTGCCCACCAAAATTGGTCGGGCGCCGCCCGCCTCCGCACGCCTGGGTGAGTGTCGCGCGTCACCTAGGCGCAGCCACCGCCTCGCCTCCGCCTACCCCTTGGGCACAGCGTCGGGGCCTCGCCCACCGCCTAAGCGCGCCTGAGCGAGCGCCTTTTCACGCCTTTTGTAACACTCCTTACATCACTCTAACACAAGTGGAAGCTTCAAGCCACAAGGACTTTGTGCCCCTGTTTGTGCTGCAGGAGCGGTTTGTATTTAATTTGACTGAACGATACCATGCTATTGTCGCCTTTGCTACATTCTTTCATGAAATAAGTTGTGATTCAAAAATTATGTATTGCTTACTGAAAGTGTTGGTTTTTGAATTTTGTAACAATAATGTCCCTATTGAGGTGTGGAGATGCATTGGGGACGTGTCAATAGTATGGCTCACAAAGCTATTCAACCATATTTTTCAGTCAAACAAGATGCCTAAAGAATGGAGGAAAAGTATATTAGTACCTATCTTCAAAAATAATGGAGATATTCAAAGTTGTACTAATTATCAAGGGATTAAGCTTATGAGTCATACTATGAAGATTTGGGAGAGAGTGATTGAACACCGCCTGAGGAAAGTGACAAATGTCACTAAAAATCAATTTGGTTTTATGCCTGGGAGGTCTACTATGAAGACGATTTTTTTACTTTGTCAGCTTATGGAGAGATATAGGGAGCAGAAGAAGGACCTGTTCATTGACTTGAAGAAGACGTACGACAGGATACCAAGGTCAGCCATGTGGTGGGCACTAGAGAAACATAAAGTGCCAACAAAGTATATTACCCTTATCAAGGATATGTACAATAATGTTAAGACAAGTGTGCGCGTAAGTGATACTGAGACTGATGTATTTCCTATCACAGTAGGACTACATCAAGGATCAGCTTTGAGCCCATACATCTTTTCCTTGGTGATGGATGAGGTGTCGAAGGATATACAAGGGGATATCCCTTGGTGTATGCTCTTTGCCGATGATGTAGTGCTGGTAGATGAAATTAGGGATGGTGTTGATAAGAAATTAGAGTTATGGAGACAAACCTTAGAGTCTAAGGGGTTTAGACTTAGTAGGAACCAAGACTGAGTATATGAGGTGTGACTTTAGTGGTGTTGCTCGTGAAGAGGGAAATGTTAGTCTACAAGGACAAATAGTACCTAGAAGGGACTCTTTCCGATACTTAGGATCAATGTTGCAAAGCAATGGCGATATTGATGGGGATGTTTGCCACATGATCAAGATAGGGTGAATGAAATGACGACGAGCTTCTGGAATCCTATGTGATAGGAAGGTCCCAGAAAAGTTAAAAGGGAAGTTCTATAGGACGGTGGTTAGACCCGCGATGCTATATGGGGCGGAATGTTGGCCAACAAATGAGCGTCGCAGAGATGCGCATGCTACGGTGGATGTGCGGGCACACGAGAAGAGACTGAATAAGGAATGAGGCGATTCATGATAGGGTAGGGGTGGCGTCGATTGAAGAGAAGTTAGTCCAACATCGACTAAGGTGGTTTGGACATATCTAGCGGAGACCTCCGGAAGCACTGGTTAATAGTGAGATTTTAAGATGTAATAAAAATATTAGGAGGGGTAGAGGACGACAAAGGTTGACCTGGGAGGAGGGGGTAAAACGAGATTTGAGAGATTGGAATGTATCCAGATACTTAGCTCATGATAGGACCGCATGGAAAGTAGCAATTCATGTGCCAGAATATTAGTCTTTTTTATTTTCTTTTTTTCTTGTTGCTCTTATATCTCTTCCTCTCTTTTACTTCATTGATATATGTATATATATATATAATTATTGGGTTTCATGTCTAGTCGACTCCAACATGCTTGGGATAAAGGCTTGGTTGTTGTTGTGGTGTCTGTACTTGTCACACAGGTTGGGTATCTTTCCTAGATAAATTTTTGAAGTGTTTACATAGTGTGTCAGGTTATTTCTGCTAATTAGGTGCTGTGCCATACTAGGCGCGGATCAAAAAGATAATGCAAGCAGATGAAGATGTTGGCAAGATTGCATTAGCGGTGCCTGTCTTAGTTTGTAAGTTATGCAGAATCTTTGGTTTTATGTTGATGTACTTAGTTGAACTGTCATTCTACTATAAGTCAAAGTGACATGATTGATGTTTTCTAGTATTTCTGTTTATGCTGATAGATTCAGATCACTGTATTTGAGTAACCTGTATTGCTACTTCAATAAAATAACCAGAAAGGGGTGTATTTAGCAGCATTTGAACCAATTGTATATTTTAAAGTTCTATGGAGGAATAAATCATTAGAAAAAAACAAGGTACCTGAAATTGTCTTATCCTACGAAAATCTTTTTTCCCCTTTTTATCATCATTTGATGCCTCATCACCTGGTTGATGCCATTAGGTTCACTTTTCATGCTAATCATACTGAAGAGATTCGCCTGATAATTTTATGAGGTTCCTTGTTCATCATTTTCAGCTTCTTTTGAGTTTTCGGTCATCTTTGCTTTCAATTATCTATGTGTATGTTGTACCTCTTAGTTGAGTCATGATGCATGTATGAATTGAATATCTGACATTTTGATTATCGGTTGCACGCAGCAAGGGCTCTTGAACTGTTTTTGCAAGATTAATTGACCGAACTTATGAAATTACTCTTCAAAGTGGGGCAAAGACTCTTAATTCCTTCCACTTGTGAGTTCTATACCAACCGGGGTTTTGATCTATAATTTAATTCTGTATTTTCATTATGTTGTTTTGTTGCTTTTTGTTTCCTGTTTTAAAAATATAAACCAAAAAGCTGTGGACTTTGAAGTATGATACTATCATTTTTTTGTTCTTATTTTACTTTTTATATAAGTATGGCTTCAGCAGGTTCCAGTATGTTCTGTAGATTACAATGTATAAGATACAGGCAAGGTTATGGATGCCTTCTTTGAGGGCCTAGTTTTATCCTGTTTAGCACCTTGCACAGTAGGTGGTGGACAGTTTGTCTAGAATTGATAGATATAGCTCATGCTGCACATAACTCATTTCTTATTCATGCTAGTGCATGTCACACACTATCCATATTTCCTTTGATACATTAAAATATAGGCATTGTTCGTAACTCTGTTGATATGGATAAAAGAGTGAATGATTAAAAAAAGATAGCTGTGATTTAATTTAAGTTAATGTTTATAATATCTCTAGGTGGGATATGAGAACTGATCGGTTCTGTCAATGGACAACTAATTTGTATATAAAATAATAAGGTACTCAAAATTAGACTCAACTGATGTTTTTGTCTGACCTCTGGAGGAAGCGATGAACAGATCGCTTTCGGCGGAAGTCTCGACTTCAAAGTAGTCTCCTAAGATCTGAACTTTAAACACAAAAACAGGTTGGTTTTGGTAACCAATTGGAAGCTGGTATTTTTCGTATCAATGTATGCTACTCTAATGTGGTTTCTGGAACTCGAGCTTTAGAAGATCTATAGAGAAAATATATCCTCCAAAATGAGACTGGGCAGATACAAATCCTGCTCCAATGGGTCTAGAACATGGGTTCATCTAGCTTGTTATTGGTTTATGTTTCATCTCTAAATGCAAGCTTTTATAATGGGATTAATCTAGAGGGAGCGGTCAGTTTGCATTTCATATTGAACGCTAGCTGTTACATTGAGGTTGTATATGCCTTCTGTCATTTTTCATGTTAGTTTTTTATTCATGCCTATATTGTGCTTGGAATTTCAATTTTGAGCAATGATGACTAATGGTTTTATATTTATCATCTGCAATTTTCAGGAACCAATGTGTGAAGAGGTATAGCTCTTTTGATTTTCTAACTGAAGTTGTCAACAAGGTACCAGACCTTGGTGGTGCCGGCTCTTGTGGAGATGAAAGGGGTTTACCTCGAAGGAGGTAAATTCAGTTGTAATCAACTTTTCATGGCTCTCTTTAACAAATACCTAATTAGCGGTTAAAAATTCCTGTTCAGAAAGTCAAATGGCAGTGACCCGGAGAATGATGAATCAAGATCCAGCAAAATGGTATGCCTACATCAATAATCAGAGTCGCTTGATTAACGACGTCATAGAAATGGGTGAATGATAACAAACTATTGCTTTTGCAGGTCATTAGAAGCTCACTCAGCCCCAGAGGACGGGGGAGAGGTCGAGGTAGAGGGCGTGGACGGCCACCAACCAAGAGAAGGGAAGTTGGTTATGTACAATCTGAGGATGAGAGCAGCATGTATGCTGAACAAGGTGAAACCTTACCAGAGGAAGACACAGTTCCAGATACCAACCATGGCAATGAGACCATACCACAAAGTACACATCCTCAAGTAGAGGTAGCTACATCAGTTCCTGCACCAGCCACAAGTTCGAAGGTGGAAGAAACAAACACCAACCATCAGGCTGATTGGTCTATGCCAGATGCCATTGGAAATTTCGGCGTTGGACCATCTGGTTTTCAGCATCTAACAGTGCAAGTTGATGAGGATGAGGACTACGACAATGAGGATTAGGCATGGTCATTGCCTCATTGTATACTCTGACAGGACAGTTGTGGTGTTGTAAAATGTAAATATAGTTTGTAGCTGGCGCACCATAGCTGTGATGCTGCCGATGTTATGCAGTTATGTAGTTGCCATGTTTTATGTGTTACCCAATAGTAGTGGTTGTGTTGTCATACCACATTGTTATCCGCAGTTTTTCACCAAAGTATTCTGTAATCAACTATAATATTATGTGAACAGGGTTGTATTAGTTGCTTATAATTCTGGTTGTGGTACAAGTACAATATTAAACTGACAAAATACTGGTGTAAATATATGCAATCAAAGAGTCAAAATGGCTGTGATTCGCTTGTTCCAGATATAACACAAACTAGGACTGTATATGCACCCATTTCGAGATGGTGGCAATTCACCAGTACTTGGCTCAGATATAATATAAATACTGAAATTACAGCCATGTGAATTTTTGTTCAATCAGAACTGCTAGTGTTACAAAGATGAAAATATTATTGGGCAGATTTATGTACCTCCGCTACTAGCTATACAAAATCCATGGTAACAATGTGAAGGATCCATCTTCAGCTCTGGCATGCTACAAGCATAAAATAAAAATACGCTTCTTCCAAAATATCAACTCAAGTACAATAATTTGAGATTCACACGCAAGAAACAAAAGAAACACTAATCACATTCCAGATTCAATCTGAATGTAATGGTAAAAGGTCCCAAGCCCCAAAAAAGGATTTCCAAGCCAGCAAATATGGTTCAAGGATTTCTTCGCTCAGTGCAGCAATCTTCATGGGATCATGGACCCCTCAGATTCATGGTGCGTGGCAGCAAAAATCTAGTTGGCATTTAACTTCTCTCCCAAGATTTTATTTAACAAAACAGGGTTGGCCTTGCCCTTCGATGCTTTCATCACCTAGACTCAATTGAGATAATATATGATAAATGGTCAGGCCTTGTAGCTGCAGTTGTAAACAGATTCTTGTTTAAAACAAACCTGGCCAGCAAAAAATCCTTGCAGCTTGGTTTTCCCGGCCCGGTACTGCTCAAGTTGCTTTGGACTGTCAGCAATTACTTTATCTACCATTGCCTCGATTGCAGCTGGATCTGCTATCTGCCATTTCAAATCAACCACATATCAATATAATAAAATGGCATCAACTAAAGATGACCATAGCACAATAACGTCCTGGACTACTTTTGCGAAACTTTAAGAACATGCAAAGTGCAACAGTGATGAAACTAACAGGGGTCTTCAATATATTTTTCCAGTTCTTTCACTTTCATGTCACCGGCAATGCCAAAGAATAATATAATATACTGGAAAAACAAACACTTCATGCTGGGGGGCAGCGGTTGTAATATTTCTTCAGTGCTCGAACTACTATGGTTCCAAATAGTAACATATGTGAACTCAGTTACCTGAACCAAATCCTTCTCCTCTATTACAGCCTTAACTGTTCCGCCTTTGGCAATGAGTTCAACCAGTATCTTCAAGCACAGATTAGAGAGATGTAAAATATGATTTGTGACTGATCTAAGTATATTCATTGATTGTAACAGAATATCGTAAAGGCAGCAAGGTACGTTTTATATTTTTCAACAACAGTAGAAAAGTTCACTTTTTTTGAGTAACTAGAGCAAAAAGTGGACTTGCCTCCTTGCCGATCTTCCCACTGATAGTTCCATTCTTTATGGATGCAATCAGTTCAGAAAGCTCCAGAGGTGATAATTTAATTTCATCAATGGTGAGTTTTTCATTTTTCAGATAAGCAGCAATGTCACCCATGATCCAGTTGGCAGCCAGCTTTGCATCAGAACCATGCTCAAGAGTAGAATCGAAAAAACGAGCAACCTGGGAAGATGTATAAAGATCAGATTACTACAGTTATATCAAACAATGCAGAAAATGTATTGTGTTATCTTTGCAAAAAAATATTTTGCTACATTGGTTATGCATTTTAAAAATAAGGGTCAAGCAATTAGGTCATCAGAAAATATGTGCACCTCTACCAATCCTGATGAAATGCAATCTTTCAACTAGATAGCTGGCCAAAGATTGAACAGGAATGGAGACATCAAGATTATCTGTGAACATGAAGATGCATGGGATTGGGAAACGGAAATATTTCAGAAAATAATTACATTATCATCATTGGCAAGGAACAGAACATCTTGCATGCTGAGTCCCATATTCTCGTAACGCCTACGTTTTGCTTCTGGAAGCTCTGGCATTGACTTGCGAATCTCATCAATATATTCATTGTTGAGAACAACTTCAGGAAGATCTGGCTCAGGAAAATATCTGTAGTCAGCAAGTCCCTCCTTTTTCCGCATTGTAAAAGTTTTCTGAGGATGTAGGTACATAAAACAATTAGACATGCTAGTAAAAGGCCAGCAGGAAAACAAAATATTGAAGGGCTCGAACAACCTGAGATGACTCATCCCATAGACGGGTTTCTTGTACAATTTGATCAGCTTGGCCCTCTTTATGGAGCAGAATCTGCCGGGAGATCTCATAATCGATTGCCCTATTTATCGCAGAAAAAGAGTTCATATTCTTTATTTCTACCTGTTGGAATTCGAAAAAAGAGAGTGATGCCATGTCTATAAATAATAGTGGATAAGGACAATTTAAATTATTTAGTAAACTAATCAGGTAAAGAGAGTGAAGGGCAGGCCTGGCGCAGTGGTAGAGTCTCTCCACTTGTGTTCTGGAGGTCCTGGGTTCGAATCAGCCTCCTTGCAAAATAAGCAAGGGGAAGGCTGCCCAGAAATTCCCTTCCCCAGACCCCACAACGTGTGGGAGCTTTCAGCACTGGGTATGCCCTTTTTTAGTAAACTAATCAGGTACAAAACTTCTAAGTAGCTGCATTAATGTATACTAGTACCCACTTCACCACACAGACAGCTAAATATCTGAAAGCTTTGTCTATCCCCCAAACATCATGTGATGTGATTTTTTATGAATGGAGGAAAGATCTGAGGCATCATTCAAAAGGCTACACTAAATATCTGAGAATTATAAATATCCCCAAATACATCAAGCACTGTCTTTTAATGGAGGAAAGATCCAAGGCATCATTCAGAAGGAACACCGTTCATTTGTCAGGACAAATATAGCCTTACATAATTGATAAATTGTCAGATCAAAACGCTGAGAACAAATGTTGTCACATAAAACATACTAAAAGTACTCGGCCGGTGGGTAAAAACTAAAAACCGCCCCCACAATATTGTAATTAAGAGGAGGCTGAGGAGCTCAACCGGAGCCTGGCCAAGAAAGGTTACGAAGTTGCGCCCCCACCCCCCCTCCCCCCCTCCCCCCCCCCCACACACACAACACGAGGCTCTACCCCCTACCAGTCGGATATTTACTCATGCTTTGATCCTCCTAGCCCCTACACGAGGATCCACCCCCTGTCAGTCCATCTTGTGTGCGCACGACCAGGGGAACCAGCGAGTGACCTTTTTTTTACCAAATTCGCTCCCACGGGGAATGGAACCCAAGGCCCTGGGGGTGCTACTAAAAATCCTAGGCTCAGATCCCTTTCACTAGAACGTACTACAACAGTTGAGAAGTTCGAAAGATGTGGATGTTACCTTTGTACCAAATTCTGATTGTCCAACTGGCCGGACTGAAACATTCACATCACAACGAAGGGAGCCTTCCTGCATGTTACCATTACTCACTCCTAGGTACCTTACAATCCTTTGCAGCTCAGCTCCATACTCAGCAGCCTCTATCCCTGTTCTCATGTCTGGCTCCGAGACAATTTCGAGCAAAGGTACACCAGCCCTGTTTAGGTCAACCTATCCAGCCAGAGTAGTAATCACTGGTTAATAACCAATTTTGCTGTTTCTGAAGTGAAGAGTCACTGTGCAAGTGTTTGGTGTCAAAATTACTTTCTATTATTTTCTTTCCCTTGATTTTCTGTCGATATTGGAGCAATGGTTGTCTCTTATTTGGGTGGCCTTACATGCACTATACTTACAAAGAAATCCAATTCCTTGCTAATCCATCTCACTTACAAGAAACCCAGTTCCTTGCTATCCTATCTCATGTGTTTAAAGTCAGCGTACAATAACACTTCTCTTGGGAAATTAAGTTGCTTTATTGCGATCTTTACTACTTTTCGTGGTCCTGTAAGTTAATCCAAAGGTTTTAATCTTACACAATGGTAAATGTCAAAACTTTTCAGTTGTTCTATGCTTCTATAGCTGTTATGTCAAACTAAAATGATAAGAATATCAATAGCAAGAGACAGTAATGAAAACCTGAGAGTAACTGCCAGATTCAGAATGAAGCAGCTTGCCAGCATCTTCTTCCATATGAACCCTTGTGATTCCAAACTTCCTGTGCCCACCACCAAACTCCATTGGAAGATCCAGATCAATATAACCCTTCTTGGCAATGGGAATGTCAAACTGTGAAATCTGGTAACCTTTGGGGAGGTCCGGGTAGAAGTACTGCTTCCGATCAAACTTGGACGTCATGGAGATCTCGCAGTTAAGAGCAATGCCCAACTTCACGGCACACTCGACAACCTTCTCGTTGAGGACCGGCAGCGTCCCGGGGTGGCCCATGCAGGTAGGGCAGATAGTGCTGTTAGGATGGGAGCCATAGTTGTACGGGCAGGAGCAGAACGCTTTCGTGACGGTCGAGAGCTGAACATGGGTCTCGATCCCGATGACCGCTTCGAAACCTTGCTTCTTCTGCTCTGCGGCCTCCTTGGTCGCCATCTGAATTGACTTGTGTGCTGCTTTTGGGTCAGCAGCCTGGGCACTCTCCGCCCTGGTTGTGAAGCGCGCCGATGAAGGACGGTGCAGAGTAGTAAGGAAGAGGCTGGCGTTTGTTCTGAGCAAGACCGGTGCCCTCATCCCTCGGAGGAGGGTTAGAGCCATTGCGGCCAATGTACCCCCAGAGAATCACAATGTGTTCTGATCACAACCTGTAACGATGAGAAGGGAAAATCATGAGTGCAATGAAGCGGAGGCGGACCGACCGCCGGGGCCAGGTAACGCCATCGGAGACACCCCCTCCTCCCCTCTCCTACGAGAGCTCTGGCCCCCAGGTCGCCTGCCCGGCATCGGTGGCGTCGCTGTCTGCCGCTTTCGAGAGGCTACCGTTCCAGGAAGAAGTAAGTGATGAAAACATCCTTCCCATGCCCGCCACCCCACCGCCGGTACATCCAGCCTAAATGACAACAACGAAAGGAAGGAGGAGGATTCGCAAGAGGATTGGGGAGGAGAGCTCAGCTCTCACCTTCCGGCGAAGCTGGAGGAGGAGGCGGCGGCAGGCTTGTGCCCCGTTCTGGCCGTGCGAGACCCAGCCGCGGAGCCTAGTGCCGGAGCAACAAGAGAGAGCGGCGGGGTGTGCGTGCGGGCGGCCGGAGCGAGGGGATGGGGTGCGTCATCCGTTTGCGAGTTGGGCCGTGGGCTGGGCCCAAATCTTGAGCCTGCGGAATACAACGGGCCCAATGTGATCTAATCTACGTGTTTTTGCTGTCCTCTTCAAACTTCGTATGATTTTGGGAACAACTAGAATATGTAAAGGTGGGAGGGTCCACCGTAGGATAAAAATCATGTTGTATAGAAGAGATTTTCGCACGATTACACCAAAAAACTGTTTACATTCTAGTCGTTCTCATCTCTAGATACCATGAATAGATACCATGAATGACTCTTGCACACATAATTGTTCCTTAAATCTTTCCAACATTTTTAACAATTAATCGCCATTTCTTCTTCGCAATCAAACACCACACACGAGTTAAAATTAAATAGGTTCATCGATGAAAATTATCCAGCAGAGTTCTTATTAGAATCAACACCCCTACCTGACCACCAAAAAGCGGTACAGAAAATCTGCATAAGTGCAGGCAGTCGGATTTCATCCCATCCACCCAAGTGCCTGGACATTCAGCATGTGAGATGTCAACCGTCTTTGAATTGCATCCTCTCAACATAGGCTTTGGATTCTCAAAACTCAGCCCCCTAGGGCAGTTTTGACAGTGGTACTGAACGATGGCTATTCAGTGTTAGAATTTGCTTTCACAGCCTAGAAAGGATGAAATCGCCTTAGAAATGATGAGATTGGAACCTACATCTGAAATATTTGCGTAAAATGCACATGAATTGGTCTTGCCTGGTCCAGAAAGTCCATGCAACGTGAGGAACTTGTTGATCAGAGAGTATAGTCTTCTTTCGGGCAAACGTACTCGAACGCTAATTTATACTTACTATATGGTGTACAAAAACAAATATGAAAATAAAATCGTTAAAGGGTAGAAAAAAATCTGTCATTTCTACATCCTAAGCTGGTGTCCTGAGGATCCATCCCAGGCACTCTTTTCTAAGAGGCGAGTCGGTGAAAATTGCTTTGATGAATTTTTGCACCTGGACAGAATTAGCAACAGGTGGGTTATGATCACAAATTGACTTGGAATGTAAAGATTTATCCAACATGATAAAGCTCAGAAAGTTCTCAAGCTGCAGTTTGAATTACGAAAACAGGATTTCTTTTCAGATAAGTCTTTTAAGGTATATTGGAACACGACAGCATAAATCTTGCCAGGGACAAGCAGAGATTATAAAGGTATGCTGGAGCCAGCACCGTATCGATGGAAATGCGAGATAAACTTGATGCCCAGAAAGGTATTGCAATACTTTCAAAAGGCATGGCAAATTCTTCTTTGGTAAACCAGCAGCAATAAAGCCTTTAATCCCAAGCAAGTTGGGGTAGGTGAACTCTGCTTTAATATGATTAAAAAAAGAACGGAAAAAGACCTCACTCACCTCAGATGATGTGAAACCACAGCTGATTAACTCTCCACTTTCCCAAGCAGCTGTGATGGACTTCAATGACATATCAAGCAACTCTGGATAACATTACCATTATTTTTTCAGTACTACCCAAGGAAAGGAAATAAAACATACACTCCATATAAACCTGTTAAGATGTAAAGGATCCATAATTAGAGGCAACAAAACTGACCTGCTAACTTCCGAAACTTCTTCAGAGATGGTACACTTTTGTCCAATTGAATCCAAGTATCATGGTCTAGAAACTTTTCGCTGCCATCATCATTCTCAACCAGTGAAAGAAATAGTGAGGAGAGGTTTTCAAGAACCAAATGGATAAGGCCTTGCAGCTGTAAGCATACCACATATTAGCGAACTGGAATGATCAGCTCACACCTTTAAGGGAGAAAAGACATCACCTGTAGTGTCTCTTCTGCTGCCATGTCATCTATCAGAAGCATATCCCTTGTGATTCTAGAGAAGACGGATCCAAGGACATCAGACATACTTTTTCTGTAGGTTGATCTTGGCAGTATAGACTCCCACATGATGCGTATCTTTTCTAGAATGAAGACAACCTGCATTGAACTCATACAATAAGTCGATAATGCATCAGAGCAAAAAAAATAATGTTGCTAATTATAACTCTAGTTTAATGAAAATCTTGTCCAGTATAAACTACTGATAGGAGGAATAGTTTTTTAGTAGCAGAGAATATCATAAATGATTATACCAACTAATAAATAATACTGGAGTGTTTTTGTCTAAGAAAGAAATGTGGATTTCCTATTCCTTTTGCAATATATTAAATATGTGTACTTCAAGGTTAGAACAGCTTATATCCTTTGACAATGTAATCCGAACACACCTGCTCCACACTAAATTTCGCTGATCCGTAATGCTGAGGTTGGTGTGTATTCTGGAAACCATCAGCGCTATCTATAGCCTGAAAGGGTGACGCAAACTAGAAACTTTAGATATATGTTCAAAACTAGGAGTAAATATTATATATATATATGGGAAAATACTAAAAATAGAAGGATTCAAAGACCTCGCTTATGGTATCAATAGCAATATGGATTTGCCTTCTCAATACACTATTCGCCATTTGGGTGAAGATTGGAGCTAAATCCACAAACACCACTTGTTTCTGTACAGCACAAGGAAAATCTGCACGGTACTGGAATAAAAGGATAATTAATAGTCACTAGAATGCATGTCCATTTTGAAAAAAAAATATATATCTTCAATGGAATCTATCTCAGGAATGAAAATTCAATTTAATTGCCCAAAGAGTGCATATAGGTTTACAGTAAACAAACTGGCTATTTTTCATTTTTTTTGTCTGATAATAGCAACGGCCCACAAAGTTCCAATGGTAATTTATGCAAATACTAGTTTTAGAGAAAGTGTAGAAACTACAATATACACACCTGGAACGCAAAGCCAAAAATTTCTTGGGATAAATAGTAGCAGTCATTGTAAACAATAGCAGCCACTTGATTTACACTACCAAGCTGCTTCTCTAGCTTCAGGAGAAAAAAAAAACGTTTGCAGCACAGATCAATTAGTATGAAACACTGGTGGGGTGCCTAGAACAACTGTAAAATAAATAAAAAATTTATCTCATCAGGCAAGGATATCCACATCGCCAAGAACTGTTGGAAATCCGTGAGAAAAAATTCTCTAATTATTCTTCTCTTTTCTCTGTTATTATTCTCATTGGAGGGGGGCTGTATATATAGCCCCAATTACAATAGACTCCTAGTCTAATACTATCTAGACCCCTACTCTTATTTGACTTGGACTCTATCTCTAACTCTAGTTTAATCTAGAAAATGGGGTTATTTCTAACAATCACTCACTAATCTCGTTCTTCTAGATCACACTCACACTATTTAGGATGGGGATACACTTATTCCATCCTACACACACTTTTGGGGTGGACACTACACCCCCAAGATGGTCACTTCACCCTGCACACACTAGAGGATGGGCACTACATCCCCTCGAGATGGGCACTACATCCCGGACACGAATTTGGGTTGGACACTACAACCCTGGAGTGGGCACTACACCCCTGAGGTGGGCACTACACCTCGAACACTCAATTTTGAGATGGGCACGTCTTCATGCCCAGAATGGTCGCATCTTCATCCTGCACACAAATTCGGGTTGGTCACATCTTCAACCCCAGGATGGGCTCATCTTCATCCTGCACTCAATCTTGGAATGGGCGCATCCTCATTCCGATCACATACTCGAGATGGTCACATCTTCATCTCGAGCACACTCGCATTGGCATGCTCTTCCTCACGCGACAGAGCACCCAATATTCTTCTTCACCTTCATCGTCGTGGCGATAGCACCTTGGGTCAGTGATCTCGTACTCCTCCAAGATCCATCTCGTGCTACGTCGCTTCCCGAGTTCTCCACATATGTAGAAACAAAACTTGACCAAACGCCATTGCACCACGACTCCCATGTTGGAAATCGACTGTGCACACTTGGTCGCGCTATGCTTCCAGATGCCGCCACCGCCGGACAGTTGTACTCGAGGCTTGCTCCGCCTGCGTAACGTGAAGAAGTATCCCAAGTCGCGCAGGTCGTAGTTCGCCAAGAGGTCCCACAGCGTCACATCATAGAAGTCTGCTTCTATCACAATGCCTAGCTCGCGCGGTGGAAAACCACGCAGCTGTGGTCGGAGAAAGTGAAGCACCAGCTCGTCCTCTATTGGTTTGAAAGTCGAATCATGTGCCATGTTCTGCAGACACCTCCTTGGTCGTGGGCTAGCACTTGACTTCCTCTGGCCCACCTCAGTCCAGCCGGCCCAGCTGAGCACACTTGGCCTTTGTTGGCCCAAGTCAGCCCAGTCGGCCCACTTTATCTCCCAAACCCTAGCACCTCCAATCTCCCATAACAACAACCGACGCCTCCTAACCAAGCTCGACCGCCTCCTGTTGCCGCGCGCACCGCTACCGCCAGCGCTGGCCGCGCTCGCGCCCGGCCACCTGCGGCGCGCCCCCGCCGATGTCGCCGCTTGCCCTGTGCTCGCTGCCGCGCTCCAAGGCAGAGCTGTCGCCGCTACCCTGTTTAGGCCGAGCTGCCCGCGCTCCTCTGTGCTCCTTTGCTCGACTGCGTGCGGCCGCGTGCGCCTCAAGGATGGCCTGGTCATCCCCCTGCCCCTGGAGCACGACCTCTTCGCCTGTTGCCGGATCTGCGTCGGGATCCACTCCGACCCCGATGAGATCCGCCCTGCGAGAGCCCAATCCGAAGCTTTGCTCCCCGGAATCGACCTCCTATGTTGCGAGTGCGCCCAATCTACGATCGCGGGGCCGGAGATCCGCCCCAATCCACGCCCTCCTTGAGGTACGCTCATTCCCTTCCTGCTGTTAGTATCTGAGATATTACTCTCATGGAGAGGATGACACTAGGAGTTGGGAAATTTTTCTTGTTTCATTCCACACACAATGCCATGCTCAACCTAGGGGTTGAGGTTACATATTTATAGCTGAGGCAGCCAAGCATATACCTAGATGCTAGTCTAAGATGCCAAGATGTTGTCCTACCAAAAGACTAATATGATGTCCTAACAAGGACTGATATGTTGTCCTCTAAGATGTTGTCCTAACAAGGACTGATATGTTGTCCTCTTGGTCTAAGATGTTGTCCTAACAAGGACTAAGATGTTGTCCTAACTAGGGGCCACAAAGACCACGAGTACAAGTTCCATAATTTTTCCCCTAAGACTTGTGTGTGTCTTGTGGGAGAGTTGGACCATCCCGATCCTGAAGCAGAGCTCAAGGAACTTGATCCTCCCAAGGGGCTTGGTGAGCAGGTCTGCAAGCTGGTCCTTGGTGTTGATGTAGCACGCCTTGATGCTCCCTTCCTCCAAGCAGCCTCGGAGTAAGTGGTACCTCACCCGGATGTGCTTGCTCTGTTCATGAAAGACGGGGTTCTTTGCTAGAGCCAGAGCGGACTTGTTGTCCACCCTGAGTTCCACCGCTCCGGTGTCTTTGCCGAAGAGATCACCAAGCAGTCGAACTAGCCAGAGCGCCTGAGTCGAAGCGGTAGAGGCCGCTATGTACTCGGTCTCGCAGCTGGACAAGACCATCACCTGTTGCTTGACCGACTGCCAGCTAACGAGCCACTTGCCGAGGAAGAAGAGAATCCCGCTCGTGCTCTTGCTATTGTCGATGTCGCCGGCATGGTCGCTGTCGCTGTACCCGACAAGGTGTGCCTCCCGAGGGCACCTCAGGTAGTAGAGGTCGTGGTCGAGAGTCCCCGCAACGTAGCGGATGATCCTC
Source organism: Neostapfia colusana (assembly GCA_030760725.1). Taxonomy (NCBI): domain Eukaryota; kingdom Viridiplantae; phylum Streptophyta; class Magnoliopsida; order Poales; family Poaceae; genus Neostapfia; species Neostapfia colusana. Next base: position 61,732,097 of record JASWHV010000016.1, on the reverse strand, counting down.
TTCACAGCCTGTTAGTGCTCCGTCCTTGGTCGATGCATGAACCGACTGACGTAGCCGACAGAGAATGCCAAGTCCGGCCGTGTGTGGGCGAGGTAGCGAAGGCTCCCCACAAGACGCCGATACTGCGTAGCGTCCACCTCCTCCGTCGTGTTGTCGCGGCTCAGCTTCAGTCTCTCCTCCATGGGAGTGAGAGCTAGGTTGCAGTCTGTGAGCCCAACCAGCTCAACAATGCGCTTGGCGTAGGCAGTCTGTCGAAGCATGATCCCGGAATCGGCCTGGTGCACCTCGATCCCCAGGTAGAAGGAGCGAGATCCCAGGTCACTCATCTGGAAGATGACTTTCATCGCTTCCTTGAACGCTGCCACCTCCGCATCCTTGGTGTCGGTGATCAACAAGTCGTCGACGTAGACACCCACCAATAGGGCATATATTCCATTGCCCCGCCGGTAGATGGCCGCCTCGTGCGGGCTTTGCTCGAAGCCCATCCCCTTGAGTGTGGAGTCCAACTTGGCATTACACGCCCTTGGTGCCTGTCGCAGGCCATAGAGGGCCTTGCACAGGCGCAACACCTTGCCCTCCTTGCCAGGAATCGTAAATCCCGGCGGCTGGTGCACATAGACCTCCTCCTTTAAATCGCTGGTAAGAAACGCCGACTTGACATCCATGTGCTGAACCCGCCAGCCTCCCTGAGCAGCCAGCGCAAGGAGGAGTCGCACAGATTCCATCCGTGCCACGGGCGCGAAGGCATCGTCGAAGTCAATCCCTTCCTGTTGCATGAAACCGTGTGCCACGAGCAAGCCTTGTGCTTGACGATGGCACCGACTTCATCCCTCTTCAGCTTGAACACCCACTTAAGGGTGATCGCGCGGTGACCATGAGGAAGGTCAGCAAGCTCCCAGGTGCGATTGTTCTCAACTGCGTCCATCTCCGACTGCATCGCGGCACGCCATGTCGCATGTCTCTCAGCCTCCCCGAAGGACCGAGGCTCGTCGTCGTCGCACGCAAGATGCAACTGCGCCTCCAGATTGCGAGGGACCAGTCCCGGCATCGGCTGGTCGCCGAGAAGATCCTCCATCATACGATACCGCAATGGCTCGTCGTCGTGGTACGCATCGATGTGCTCCTCGTCGTGGGAGAGCGAAGTAACGAACTCCACCGGGTTGTGCTCGACACGAGCTGATGTCGGAGTGGATGGCAGTCAGTGCTGAAGTGCGTGGGGTCGCCGGTTGTGGTGGTGGTGGTGGCGATGGCGGAGAGGTTGTCGCAGCCGAGGTCGTGACTGGGGAGCGTGGCGCTGAAGTCGGTGGAGAAGAGCTGCCTACTCCCCCAGTTCCCTTGAAGTGGACGTACTCGACGATGAAGTTGTCGTATGTCGGAGTCGAGCCGTCGTCTACCGCCTTGTCCCATGCCCATCCTCGCCCTTCGTTGAACACTACACCACGTGTCGTGCGCACGCGCTGTGTTCCTTGGTCGAGAATGCGGTAGGCCTTCGAGCCCTCCACGTAGCCAATGAACACCCCTGGAATGCTCCTGTCGTCGAGCTTGCTGATGTGGCCAAGCTCCTTGGCGAACGCGAGACAGCCGAAGACCCGTAGGTGAGAGACTGTCGGCTTGGGCCCATGACAAGCCTCGTACGGCGTCCTGCCGTTGAGAGCCTTGGTGGGCGAGCGGTTGAGGATGTAGACCGTTGTCACCACCGCCTCTCCCCAGAATATAGCCGGCATTCCCCTCTGCTTGAGGAGGGCCCGAGCCATCCCCACAACCGTCTGGTTGCGTCGCTCGACGACGCCGTTCTGCTGCGGGCTGTACGGCGCGGAGTAGTGGCGTTGAACATCCTCATCCGCGCAGTACGACACGAATTCAGCCGCCTTGAATTCGCCGCCGTTGTCGGTGCACAACGCGCGCAGCTTGCGGCCGCACTCGGCCTCCGCAATGGCCTGCGCGTGCGTGATGGCGTTCGTAGCCTCTCCCTTGCTGCCGAGGACCATCACCCACATGTAGCGGGAGAGGTCATCGACAAGCAACAGGAAGTAATGTCGTCCTCCCGGTGTAGCCGGTGTCACCGGGCCACACAAGTCCCCGTGCACGAGGTCGAGCCGCTTCTTGGCTCGGAAGCTCGAGTGCTAGGGAAAGGGGAGCCGCCTCTGCTTTGTCACTACGCAGACATCGCAGAACTGCTCCACATGGTCAAGGCACGGAAGGTCTCGTACCATCTCCTTAGCACTGAGCCGCTTCAGGGCCTTGAAATGAAGGTGCCCAAAGCGCTCATGCCACTGCCACGCCTTGTCATCCCGGCGAGTAGCAAGGCAGAGAGGTTGTGCTACCTGCACGTTAAGGACGTAGAGTCGATTGGTGCCTCTGGTTACCTTAGCAAGAAGGCGACCATGGTGATCCCAAATCCTCATGACTCCGTCCTTGATCTCCACGCGCGAACCGTTCTCATCCAGCTGACCCAGGCTGATGATAGGTTCCTCAACGCGGGGATGTAGTAGACTCCGACGAGCAGCCTGTGCTCACCAAACTCGGCGGTGAGGATGACAAAGCGGGCGCCCTTGATCTCCAAACCAGAGGCGTCCCCAAACTTGACGGAGCCTCGGAAGTGAAGAACTCCCGTCGACCAGTCATGTGATGTGTGGCGCCGGTGTCGAGGCACCACCTGTCAGTCTTGTCGTTGCTGGAGCCGTCACCAAGGAAGGTGTGTGCTCTTGGCTCATCGATGTGAAGGAGAGCCGTTGCGGGCGATGCCACTGGAGGTGACATGATGCTTGCGTGTGCCAGGAGCAGAGTCGGGTCCTCCTCCACCTATGCGACGTGGGCCTGGCCACGTCGTTGCTGCCGACACTCACTGGCCCAATGACCAAGCTTGCCACAGTTGTGGCAGGTGTCGTCTCGTGCTGGCTTCCGGTTGCCGGTGGCGCCGCCCTGGGCGCCTCCGTGGGCACCACCCTCGGCACGTCTCTGCGCCTCGGCTTGGGCACCTCCGCGCCCCTTGCTTGGCTTGCCGCGCTTGCGACCACCTTTCGAGGAGGAGGGCTCCCCCTTCTTCCCGTCACCTTGGCAGGCCTCCCACTGCTCTCGAGTGAGATGTAGCTTCCCGCCGATGGTGATAGGCCCCGAGAGAGGTTGAGATTCGTCGTTGTCGACGACCTTGAGGCAGCCTATCGCCTCTTCGATCGACATCGTGGAGAGGTCCAACAGAGACTCGATCGAGCGAGCGATCGGCTTGTACTTCTCAGAGATGCAACGGAAGAGCTTCTCGACGGCTCTCCTCGTTGTAGGTGTCGTCGTCGAACTGCACCATCTTCTGCAGTAGTGTGTTGAGACGGAGAGCAAAGTCATCAATATCCTCACCTGGCTTGAAGGTCAGGTTCTCTCACTCCTTGCGAAGTGCCAGCAGTGTGGTCTTGCGGGCGCGACCGCTGCTGATGCGTGCCACAGCGATGGCGTGCCATGCCTCCTTGGTAGTCCGCTTATTGGAAAGCGAGAACTACATCTCGAGCGGTACTGCAGCAATGAGAGCATCCAGCGCCCGTCGATCCTCGTGGTAGTCGACGTCGCCGTACCGGACGGCTTCCCACATGTGCCGCACTTGGAGCCGTATCCTCATCACCGCGGCCCACTCGACGTAGTTGGTCTTGGTGAGGGTAGGTCACCCACCGCCGGAACCAACGTCCCTGACAATGGCATGGATCCCGTGGTGACCATGGTACCTGTTCGGGGAGGGAGAGTCGTGCCGCCTGTAAATGCCTCGATCTCCGTCGACCCAACCACCCCCGTCGGGAGTGTCGCCGGAGCGTCCGCGCCCGTCTAGGCTGCAGCCGCCGCGCTCATGGGGGTGCGCGGCTGCCCACTGTGGCGTCTGTGGTCGTGCTACCTCCCTTGCCCGCCTGAGGTCTTCGTTGGTGCCGCTGTCGGTAGAGTCAGAGCCTTTGTCGCTACCGCCACGCAAAGCCTCAAGCTCTGCTGCAACCGCACGCGCTGCATCCGCAGCCGCTGCTGCTTCTACTTCCGGCCTCGCCGCTGCCAGTTCCGCCGCCGCCAGCCTCGCCGCCCTGGCTGCAGCCTCTGTCGCTGCTCGCTCGCGTTCTTATGCCGCGGCGACCTCGACCTCCTGCCGATGCCGCGCGCTCAAAGCGACCGCGTGCTGAGACTGTCCTTCGGACATGGCGCGCTAGTGGGGGAGTGTTGTGTGGGGAAGAGACTGTCTCAGACAAGTTGTTGCTCGTCTGTGCAGAAGAGGATGAATGAGTTGAAACACCCGGTGTTATTGCTGCCGGTTGAGGACGAAGAGAGGCATGGGAAGGAGATGAGCAGGAGATGTCTAAGCTACAGGATAGAACGGTTCTGATACCACTTGTTAGTATATGAAGTATTACTCTCATGGAGAGGATGACACTAGGAGTTGGAAAAATTTTCTTGTTTCATTCCACACACAATGTCATGCCCAACCTAGGGGTTAGGGTTACATATTTATAGTTGAGGCAGCCAAGCATATACCTAGATGCTAGTCTAAAATGCCAAGATGTTGTCCTACCAAAAGACTAATATGTTGTCCTAACAAGGACTGATATGCTGTCCTCTAAGATGATGTCCTAACAAGGACTAAGATGTGTCCTAACAAAGACTGATATGTTGTCCTCTTGGTCTAAGATGTTGTCCTAACAAGGACTAAGATGTTGTCCTAACTAGGGGCCACAAATACCAAGAGTACAAGACTTATTCCTTTAGCTGCCCTTCGGCACCGCACCGGCGACCACGACCACCGCCGCCTGAAGCTGCAACCCTTCCAGAGAGCGCCACCCGGTTGCGTGAGCGACGCAGCTGCGTGCGCACGTAAGATCTCCAAGTTGCCACCGCAAGGGCCTCCTCCCCACAGGCCGTTGCCCACCGCCGAGAGCACGTCCTCCTGGTGGCAGATCTAAAACCCTAGCTCTGATGCCAATTGTTGAAAATCCGTATGAAAAAATTCTCTAATTATTCTTCTCTTTTCTCTATTATTATTCTCATTGGAGGGAGGCTGTATATATAGCCCCAATTACAATAGACTCCTAGTCTAATACTACCTAGACTCCTACTCTTATTTGACTTGGACTCTATCTCTAACTCTAGTTTAATTTAGAAAACGGGATTATTTCTAACAGCAACAATTATCATTAGAAAAACAATAATGAAACCTGATCTTAAAATTTCCTTCTAACATAAAACCTGGGCCTTGGGGCAGCGATAAAGCTGTCGCCTTGTGACCATGAGGTCACGGGTTAAGTCCTGGAAACAGTCTCTTACAGAAATGTAGAGAAAGGCTGCGTACAAAAGACCCAAGTGGGTCGGACCCTTCCCCGGACCCTGCGCAAGCGGAAGCTACATGCACTGGGCTGCCCTTTTTTATATAAAATGAACTATCACATGTATGTCTGAATTATTACACCATAATTCCAAAACCATACTGTGTATCTTACTTTGTGAACTTTTATTTTTCTCATGATCTGATGATATTTAATTAATATGATTGAACAGCAGGCGGTACCATTTCTGGTGAGCCACGCTAAGTACCAATAATGTGACAAAGTTTTGCAATTACAAACTATCTGTATAATGTGTAAATGCACAAACCTGAACTGGCACAATAGCCTTATACAAAAGTAAGACATCCCTGGCAGCATAGCAGAACTCCTTAGCAACTCTTGCAGATGACAAGCATGCATCCTGCTCTGGTTATTCAGCAGAAAAATGGATATAAATCAAATCATCACCCAAGAAAATCGTAAAGTAGTGGATGCTGCAAGATGGAAGACTAAAGTTGCATGCAACTGTGGTTGGGGTAGTGAAATCAAGTAATGAAAAGTTGTCATATTTTTTAGTAGAAGCAAATGTACGTAAGAACATACAGTACTATGAACAGTAGAAAAGTTATTTTGATCCATGCTAATGGATCTACAGAATAAAAAGGAATTGTGGTAGCAGGCATACCTTGAGGGCTCCGTGGACCAATTTCATTAACTGAAGTGCTGATTTGGATACAAAACACTTTTCTGGCTGGAAAAGTAAATCAACAACAGAATCATCTCGGTCAGCAGATTCCTGCAATAACAAGCCTCTTCAGTGTGTTTGAAAACATAAATCCAACATTACCCTGCTAAGTAATTTGCCCATGGTAAACCTTGATTTATCAAAAGCAACTCACAAGAGGATTATCGTAATCATATTTTACAAGAATATCTCTTGCTTTCACCATAATCTCGTTTCTCTTCCTTACAGCAAAATGAACTTCAACATCATCAACAAATTGTGTCAACCTGCCATCCTTTCTATCAGGTGAAATAAACATCATTCCCCTAAGTTTGTCCTCAAATTCAGCTGTACTTCTTACAACAGCTTGGAACTCAATAAGCTTGGATGCTTCATTAGGAACAGCCTGAAAAGATGTACCTGAATGGTCAGTCCAGTACTCCAGTTAATAAGATGATTGCTACAAAACTATTTTTGATAATTATACAGTGTATCTAAAGCATCATCTTTCCTCTGGAACAGGTGAAAACAAAGACAAGGAAACAGAAATGGGGAAGTTCATAGAGGCCAAAAAAGTTCCCTGTTCCTTTTTTTCATCAAATTGTTCTTCGCAATACGGGATTGGAAGGATCAACTGTTCATTTGGTGGGACTTTGTATATGCCTATATGGTATTTTATTATAGGGATAAACTATTCAAAGGGCATTGACTATAAATCATTGTTTCTATAAGAACCTATACAGCAAAAAAAAAGGTTGCTAATTCAATCAACTTAAAACAATGAAGGAATTCAAAACTTTTACCAGGAACAGGAAGACCCATATCAAGATTATGGAAGTTAAGATGCAAGAGGTGTTGCATCAAACTAAGGCATTGCACAGTCCTAACCACAATTCATGAAGACGGTACTGTAGATCATTAGAGAAAACAAATGTTCCTAAATCCCCATAATAAGAAACATAGAAAAGCAAAGTTCTGAGCATTTTTCCCCTCATAAATTAGGAAGAACCATACCTTGGAAAGAAAGTGGGTGATCACCAAATCAGAAATTCTTGACCAGGTTAGCTTTGAAAAGGACTGCATCCACTTGCTATTTTCGATACAAATGCACTTGTACACAAACTTAATGATATCAATTATTCTTGAGTACAGATCTGAACCATCTTGGTCATCCTTCAACAATAACAACCAGTTACAAGATTGTACAAAAAGATCACATAAGGAAACAAGATACAAGGTTTACTTAGTCTATCCATTAGAAATCAGCGGAAATTTATCAATTTGTCATGGAGCTAAACTGACTGGGGTGTGTAATTGCAGATGATAAAATATCTAACTCCCTCTAGTCAATATTTAATTGCTTAGATCAAAATTTGTTTGAATCACGATGATTTAGGATCAGGTAGGCAGAATAAAGAATGTAGCAATTGCAATAACAAAAGGTTATTGGCTTGAACAAACATACTTAGGAACTATTCTATCTTATATATTAGGAAATATTATAAATTTTTACCTTTTGCTCCTCTGAAGGGATTACGCTTAAGACTGATACAGAGTGTCCTGGACCACCTTCCTCTAGCACCTCTATATTAACTGCAACTGACGTCTTACTGATTGCTGGAACCAGGACATGTTTCATCATCAAGTCTGCAATTTTTGCCATCCCGTAGTCTAATGCATCGATCATCTGCATAATCAATGACGCAAAGTCGCAAAGAAATGAAATTGGGCAGGCCTAACAGTTACTGTGTAATGTGGGGCTTGCACCATGTGATGCACCCGGTGCACCCTGATGGCAGAAGCCACGGGCCAAACTATTGGAAGGTCGTATCCATAATGATATTCCTTGCCCCCCCCCCCAAGTTTGTAAAGTTACTGATGAAGATTTTAAGCTCATTCATCTCCCTTCATCTGATTACCTAGGAGCAGCATACACCACTACTACCCTGCTCTCCAATTCCAATCTAGCCCATAGTATAGACCGATAGATTATCAAATACCGAACACAGAGGAAGCTGGTGGAGATTCTGGTGTAGTGGATGTTACTTTCAAATTATGAAGGTAATTCATAAATGAATGAGATTGTTTAAAAATGTGGATTAACATAGTTGTATGCAAATGGTTGTCCATGATGCATTTTTTTCCCAGAACTATGGGGATATTAATAACCAATAATATTAGTATTTCTAATGTCTACCAGCAGCTCCTGGAATCATTGGTCAATACCCCATTTTTAACAGTTTTGTCCATTGTATCAAATGCTCTATAATCTTAAAACTCAAACTAATGTACGATTTATGCTCTGGGTGTCCACAAAAAGTTCCAAACTAAACTGCACTAGTATGTTTCCATCAGATGGACAAAATACCATACCCAAAAGTTAACGGCTTAAATCCTTCTAAGTCAATTAAGTTTATGGATTATGGTCAGATACATTGAAGCCGTCAGAACCCTGACGGCAGTAGCATCAATCAGACTTTTGGTCATAAGCCTAACCTCCAATGCCTGCAATGCCACACGAAGATCGACACTACGTGTCTCGCTGGAACGGTCTTTAGGAGAATCCCTGACCACCACCTTCCCTCCCTCCGATGCAAACTGAACGCACTCCCCCACATTCTTGGTGAGCCCCACTTGCAGCTGCATCACCAGCACAACCCAACAAAAACAGTTAGCACAATTGCAAACCCTGACATAAGCTGAAACACTCTAAAGAACTTCCTGTCACCTCGTCTACTAGCTGCTCCCAGTCGCTCTTGAGGAGCCCAAACACGACTGGATCGTCTTGATCGGAACCAGATCGCTCAGGGTCGATCAGGAGGGGCTTGAGCTCAGCAGCGGCCGCGGCAGTGTCGAGGGGGCTCGCTGCGGCACGAGCCTCGCAGAGGCGGGCGGCGAGGGCAGCGACAGAGGAAGCAGCGGCGAGGTGCTCCTGTCGCTCGGCGAGCTCGCGCCGGGCCGCGAGCAGGCGGTCGGCGAGGGCCTTGAGATCAGAGAGGTCGGGCGAGGAGGCCAGCGGGGCGAGCACGGAGGCAAGGGAGGACTGGAGGGAGGCGGAGGATCCGGCTGCGGAGGCCGCCCGGAGGAGCGCGTCGGCGAGGGCCCCGCGGTGGGAGGCGGCGAAGGAGAGGGCCGAGGCGTGGAGACGGTCGGAGCGGAGGCGGAGGCGATCGATGAGGAGGCGGAGATCGGGCGCGGAGAGTGGGGTGGACGGGTCCGCGTCGGCGGTGGTGGAGAGGAGGAGCTCGCGCACGTCGTCGGCCATCGCGCGCGGATCCGGAGCTCCGGACGGGCTCGGGTTTGGCCGGCTGTGCTGTCGCTGCAGGAGACGAGCTTTCGTCGAGAGATCTTACTACAGATTTACCGTACTGCCCTTTGCAAAATCTTACAAATTTTCATTTCCGAGTTGAATTTTCGTATGTAGAGAATGTTATGTGCACTACCATGGCTCACCAAATTGGCAAATTGAATGATATATAAGTTTATAAAATAGTTGCCCAATTCATAATTTGACCAATAGAAGCTATGATACTAAATTTCAAAATGGTAATCCAATCCAAGGTACGTAAGAATTATGCATCAACTTATTTATTACTTTGAATGTCAACTCTTACATTCTTGCTAAATGTCACCACCATAGGCACAATAACCTAACTCCATGTCTCTACCGAACAGGCAGCCATGTGGCCATATGGCCATCAACAGTGTTAGGTACAAACAGTATAGACCCGAGAAACCATATTTAAACTACTAGCTACTACAAACAGTATAGACCCGAGAAACCATATTTAAACTACTAGCTACTATCAAATATATAACTCATGCACTAGCTACTATCAAATATATATAACTCATGCACTCTCACCATAAACATAACTACTATTGAATAGCTATATTATTAAATGGTATGCCTTCCATCTCAGCTTTAAAAATCTAGAAAAAAATCCAATTCATGGTCAACCCTAACATGCTACACTGATTTGGTTCTACCAATGAAGACCAATATGTTTGTAACAGATTAAAACACATCACTCTCAAAGGGTTGCACATTGTTACACTCTGGGTCTGTGTTTCTTTAAGTTGTGTGTAACGACATGCAGTTTAGAGATTAGTTGAATAATCCACTTTGACAGACATTGGTTGTACGATATCTTATATTATAATAAAAAGATATCTAACACAAAAGTGTTTCTTACCTCAAACTCAAGGTATAGTCTAGTAGAACTATCATTCTATATTCTTGTTGCAATCACACGAGACTCAGTTTTGCAATAAAAAACATACCATGAAAATAAATTCTGTATAAAAAAGAAACTTGTCTGTTACAGTTGCTGTCGATAATCAAGAGTACGTTTTTTCCTTGTATGCATGCAAGCATTTGTAACAAATAGAACTAATGTACTAGTGAAAAGGAAGTACAATTGATACATAAGACTATGACTCTGTGACTCCAACCATAGGATACCTACAAAGGGTAAATAGTCCTTAGAAGTCGTCTTCAACTTTCTTCAGGAAAGCCTTTCACCGAGCCAAGGACTTAGTTTGATCCTATATCAATACAAGAACTAACATTGAGTTATATTATATACGAAAAAAATGAAATCAATGATGATAATTTCATACCTTAGATACAGGAAGCTTACACAATGTTCTTTTCGATATTTCTAGAGAGCAGTCCATATTTGTATCTCCAGTAAGAGATAAACATGTATAAACTTCAATCTTGATGCACATGCTGTGATATAAAGTAGCAATAATCTAGAAAAAGGTAACAAATAAAAATACCCAAGATCAAGGTAGACCAAACCCTCAAACTTTAACTTGCTTTGTGTGTAGCACAACCACTATATAACGAGACAAGAGATGTCATAATTGTAGGAAGAAATCTCATGCAAATGACGTTGAATACCTCAATCTTGTATTAACATATTATTAATACCATTTTAACCGATGACTATCTCTCACGGTTTAAAAACTGAGGATTTTTTATCAAGTCGTTTTATTCTTTAGTCAACTGAAGACGAGTCTCTTTCTAGTCAACTACTTGTGGGCCTATGGATCTAAAATCAACAACAACAACTTCACCTTTATCCTTCGGCCATTCTTTCTTCTCTCGTGTGTACCACAATCAGTAGTTCGCTTCACTGTCTCTCCCTCCTCCGTCCATCCCCACTGTCGGATCCACAACCACTCCCTCCGTCACGCTAACTCATCGCCATCGAGCTCTTGCGCCCCGGCCCGGGCTAAACGCCATCTCACACCGTTCACAAGACGGGTCTCCTATCACCTCGTTCCTCCACCCATCATCTCATGGAGCCTTCTTCTAAGATCGAGGGCCATGGAGCTCAATGGAAAAGCCCCATATCTCTGAAGTCAGAAGATTTAAACATCAACTAAAATCATCTCTAATACTGAAAATTAACGTTTACTTATTTCATTAAAACCTTTTGTGATATCCTGTCCTTGTACGTTCCGGGCCGGGCTCCTGTCGAATAGAACCGCGTCCGGTCCGGTCGGCCAGTAAAGAACGGGAACCGACCCGAACCTAGGGTTTGGTCCGCCCCTCCGGCGCAGGCACGTGTCCGCCACACTTCCAAAGGGATACCCGCTCTCCTCCATCCGCAACCTCGCCACCTTCGGCGCCGCCGCCAGGCTTTCTTCGGCTTCCTTCCCCTCCTTCCACCCCACCTCCCCCGAGCCCTTCGCGCATCGGCGGCGGAGGCGAAGGAGGAGAGAGGCGCCGGAGATGGCAGACCGGCTGACCCGTATCGCGATCGTGAGCGAGGACAAGTGCAAGCCCAAGAAGTGCCGCCAGGAGTGCAAGAAGAGCTGCCCCGTCGTTAAAACCGGTAAATTCCCGCTCTTCCCCTCCATGCCCTGCGTTTCGCCCTAGGTAGTTTCGGCGGTCCGGGGCTCAGATCCCGGAAGATTCGCCTGGCAATCCGTGCGCGTGGTGAATTTTTGTAACGAACGGGTGCTGGTTGATGTTTTGTAAGATCCATGGAACCTGAGAGGCTAGCTCGAGGTTGAGGGGGCGTTACTTTTTCAGATTGGGGTTTTGGTTAAGGACTTAGGACTGTTCTTTATTAGTGATGTTTTTCTAGAAAAAAGGAATATGTGTTAACTGCTGATAGATTCTAGTTTGTTCATGCTGCAATTGATGGAGATCTAGTGCCCTAATACAAACGCATCCTTTTTCAATAAGCAACAGATGCGATCGTATTTTAGTGGTGCTAGTTCAGATTGTATATTTCCACTCTTGGTAGTCTCCTGGTAGGCGGGTGGAGCGAATTGAAGTTTTACTGTATTGTGGCGCAGGGAAGCTTTGCATCGAAGTAACCTCGGCATCAAAGCTTGCATTCATTTCTGAGGAGCTGTGTATCGGTTGTGGTATTTGCGTTAAGGTAGGTTGCTAATTCGGTGTATGATTTGCTTATGTGGTGTAATATGTGCTTCTAACTCCTGCTGCAATATTTATCAGAAATGTCCATTTGATGCGATTGAAATCATCAACCTTCCAAAAGACTTGGAGAAGGATACTACTCACCGATATGGTCCAAATACCTTCAAGTTGCACAGGTAATCTCGTTTAGTCAAAAGATCTGGCTATGCTTGTACAGATTTGGTGTTACGTAATCTGGCCTAAATCTTACCCCTTTTGGACAGTTACTGATTTAGTACCATCTGCAGGTTGCCTGTCCCGAGACCAGGTCAAGTTTTGGGCCTTGTTGGAACAAACGGAATTGGAAAGTCTACAGCGCTTAAAGTGTTGGCTGGCAAGCTGAAACCTAATTTGGGACGCTTCAAAGTATATTTTAATGCCTGCTCCTACCAAATTACTTCGTTCTATCAAAGAAATTCCTTTTCCTCTATGTGAACAACACAAAGATGACATTTTGCTGTTGCAACGCAGAACCCACCTGATTGGCAAGAAATCCTTACATATTTCCGTGGGTCTGAACTTCAGAACTACTTCACACGCATATTGGAAGATAACCTGAAGGTGTTGTTTTGCTACATTTTACTTTCGCTCCTTGTACTTTTTATGTAGATCGTGTTAGTATGTAGCCTGTAACAGTTGGAACCTGATTCCCTGTGTACTGTAACTATGAAATGGCTCTGAGTACTAGCATGCTATCTTCAGTCTTTGATCTGTTTTCCGTCCAACGGAATCATGTGGAATGATAGTTTTTTAACAATGTTTGTATTGCATCTAAAGTTACAAGCAATGGTTGATAGCAGCATAAAAAGGTAGCAACATTTTTTTGGTCCACGTAGCTTTTGGTAATCACACATATTTGAGTTTTAGTTGTTGCTGTACCTTAGCAACAAACATAGAAAGAACTTGACACCGTTTAATTGTTCTGATACCTTGGATCCTTTATTTTTTACCACAGGCAATTATCAAACCTCAGTATGTTGACCACATTCCAAAAGCTGTTCAAGGAAATGTAGGCCAAGTACTTGAACAGAAGGATGAGAGGGATATGAAAGCTGAGCTGTGTGTTGACCTTGAATTGAACCAAGTTATTGACCGAAATGTAGGAGACCTGTCTGGTGGTGAGCTGCAGAGATTTGCAATAGCAGTTGTTGCTGTACAGAATGCAGAAATTTACATGTTTGATGAGCCATCAAGTTACCTTGATGTTAAGCAGAGGCTTAAAGCTGCACAAGTAATTAGGTCCTTGCTTAGGCCAAACAGGTAACACATGTTCTTTTTACCATGATTCTGTTTTGAATACAAGTTTATACAAATTTGTTACATGGAGCTATCCCTTTCTGTTTCAGCTATGTCATTGTTGTTGAACATGACTTGAGTGTCTTAGATTACTTGTCCGACTTCATTTGCTGCTTATATGGGAAGCCAGGAGCTTATGGTGTGGTTACATTGCCCTTCTCAGTTCGAGAAGGTATCAATATTTTCTTGGCTGGATTTGTTCCAACAGAAAATCTTCGGTTCCGAGATGAGTCCCTTACATTTAAGGTAAGTATGCACTTGCTACTTGAATCCTTTCTCTGTGATGAACCTCCCCCTTACATTGGTGTTGCACTGTTAGATTGCTGAGACTCAAGAAAGTGCTGAGGAGATTGAGTCATATCAACGCTATAAGTACCCCACCATGAGCAGAACACAGGGAAATTTCAAGCTTACCGTTGTCGAGGGTGAATTTACCGATTCCCAGATTGTTGTGATGCTTGGTGAAAATGGGACAGGGAAAACTACGTTCATCAGAATGCTGGTAAAGAAACCCCCTCCCCTGGCAGTTTTTATTTATTCTTGAAGTCATTTTGAGAGTCTTGTAGGTACTGTGGGTATGCTAAACATCAGAACTGGATACCTTGGGTTCTTGTGCTACCCACTATTGTGGCACTTGGATTTTTGCTTGTGCCTTGTGTGCGTTGGCTATATTGTTCTTCTTCAGGATTGTTAATGACATTGGGAGTGGAATATTGAAAAAAATTCAATGTCCATGTACTTAGAAACTAATATTGTTAGTCAGGCCTCTATCATCGACTTTGTTATGTTTAGTATTTTAGTTAGCTACTTAGCTTTAAAGCTCTGGTATTCAGTTATGCACCAGATGTATGCATCATTTGGTATATTATGCTCCTTGTTTGTTATGACCTGACAGGCTGGGTTGTTGAAGCCTGACACGATGGAGGGAACTGATGTTGAGATTCCTGAATTCAATGTGTCATACAAGCCCCAAAAAATTAGCCCAAAATTCCAGAATACTGTGAGGCACCTGCTTCATCAGAAAATACGGGATTCATATATGCACCCTCAATTTGTGTCTGATGTCATGAAACCACTGCAAATTGAGCAACTCATGGACCAGGAGGTTATTAATTTATCAGGTGGAGAACTCCAAAGAGTTGCAATATGCCTGTGCCTTGGAAAGGTAATACCTCTATTCTTTTCTTAAATGAAGGATTGCTTTATTTTACTTGCTTTTTCCTGATTGGCATATTGTTTCCAAAACTTATTTTATAGGATATGTTACTTTGACTATTAATTTTACAATTGTCTTTTTCCTGCTATGTTTCTAATGATTGCTTTATTTACTTGTTTCTTCTTGATTGGCATATTGTTTCCAAAGCTTATGTATATGATATATGTTACTTCCACTATTAATTATACAATTGTCTTTTTACTGTTATGTTTCTAATGCTCTTCTGATCAGAAAATGTAAGGCTACATTTAGGACATTGACTTAGCCATACAAGATGTCATTATCAGTTACTATTAAAAATGCACTTTTGGATCATATGAATTATATGTCACAAAAACATTATTGAAGATTATTCACACTTGTAGCACTATTCGCAATTAGTGCTCACGATGCTTGACCAATGCAAATCCTAAGACAACTTCTGTTTTCCAATCAGAGGGATTATGTAGATACAGAACTTATATGGGCGGGCCACATAGGGGTTATGCTCTAATTCAGCTAATAATGTGTTCCGCTCTATCCTAAATATTTCAGTCAGCTTCTTGATACTTACATTGATGCAAATGTTCAGCCTGCAGATATCTATTTGATTGACGAGCCAAGCGCCTATCTTGATTCGGAGCAGCGTATTGTTGCCTCAAAGGTCATCAAACGATTCATTCTTCACGCGAAGAAAACTGCATTCATTGTTGAGCACGATTTCATCATGGCGACCTACTTAGCTGACAAGGTCGTCGTTTATGAGGGGCGGCCTTCAATTGACTGTACTGCCAATGCACCACAGTCGTTGGTATCAGGGATGAACAAGTTTCTATCGGTAAGTGCAGAATAACCAAAGCGTGATCTGTCATCCACATGCTACTAGCTCAACTATCCTTTTTTTTCCAATCATACACTGTTCTAGTAAGACTAAATTCTTGGGGTTAACCTAACCTAGTTTCTTACATAATTTTTTTGAGGGAAGTTTCTTACATAGATTTCTTTGTAGATATTTACTTGCATTGGGATCTTCGTTGTTGACTTGTTCTGTATCCTTCCACGCTAATCTTCTTTCTGTTTCCCTTGTGTTTGGTAGCATCTTGACATTACATTTAGAAGGGACCCGACCAACTATAGGCCGCGAATTAACAAGCTGGACTCCACAAAAGATAGAGAGCAGAAGTCGGCCGGATCCTACTACTATCTGGACGACTAACGTGAGGGGGTACAGGTTACATCCTATCTGTTTGAAGAGTTCTTGGATCCTGTAGCTTCTTGTATACTTATCTAGTGATCTTCTTTCTCTTATTCCTTGTTCAGTATCTTGTTGGATTGGAGAGCCAGCTTCCCATCCATGGTCTTTCCAGGCTGAGTGAGGACATATGGGGCTAGATCTGAAGGTGCCACTGCATGGCGTGAGCGTGTCGAATAATTGGGAGTGGGCAGGCAGGAGTGGATGGAGGGCGTTGAGTATACTCACTTCGTTCTGAATTAATTGATGTTAATTAATTCAATTAATTCAGAATGGAGGGAGTACCTTATAAATCAAGCATAAGATGTTGGTGTTGAGCTTTTTTTTTGTCGGGTTGATCTGTATGACGCGGAAGGTCTCGGTTTTCTTTGAACTGGGCTGAACCGAGGGGAGTGTGGAGACTCGTCGTTTCCCTTTTTTTTTCAATGCCGTGCCACGGAACTTCGCATGGAATCGATCGGTGGCCCATCCGATACGATTCCAATTCGCGAAGTATTCGGTGGCCCGACGCGATTGGTCAGCCGCGCCCTCCCGTGTCACCGCCACTGACCGGCGGGCCCCACCGAACCTTCCCCGCTTTTGGTGAGGCGGTGGCGAGTGACCACCGATCGATCCCTCCCGCCCCCGCACCCCTCGCAAGATCTCCGCCCTCCAGGTCGGTCCCATGCATCTCCTCCGCCTCGCCGTGCTCGTGGCCGCGCCGCCGCGGCCATCCACGCCTACGACCGGGAGCCCCCCTTCCGCGATACCTTTTGTCCAGACATGCATATCCAGGTGAGGTGAGGGTGAGTCTGACAAAGGGGAGCTGATGGTGAAGATCGATAAAGACAGACGCTGGTGTTAGCCATGCTTTCAGCTTGGGAGACGAGACCAGAATCCTGCGCATATTATAGATCAGCCGGAGTTGGGTTTATTTATACGGAAGGAGGATGTGAGAGCATGCTATGCTACCCCACGACGGAGAGCAGTCCCTTTCAGTCAGGCAGTTGTCAGCTAGACTAGAGCCTTCAGACCGGCTCGCATCATCTGTCAGTCAGTCAGTGATGCTGCGGTCACTCATAGCACCAGCTGATCGATCAGCTGATGAGCCAGCTGGCTAAAGGAGTTTTTCTGTCTTGGTGATCGAAACGAAACGAGAGCTGTTGAAACAAAGAATTGAACGTGCATGGATGGAACGTGCATAACGTGTGCACAATGAAGAGTCAACAGATATACCGAAGACTTGAAGCAAGAATCAAGCGTAGATAAGTATCAATTATTTGTAACAAACTAGAAGATAAAGTCTGGTGCTGAACCGAATGGTTTGCTAGGAGAATAAAGATAAAACTTAGTTAAGATTTTATGTAACAAACTGATCGGATCTCAGCATCAAGCCTATGTTGTAATGTTCTATAAATATCAACATGAAGGCGGGTGAAAAGTACCGCTTCTGCCATATTTTTCATGGTAACCAGAGCCATCAATCTCCACTGAGAATCAATGTCGAGTTCTACCTCGACAATGGCGGGCTTCAACACACTTAGTCATCATGTTGAAAAGCTGACTAGGGATAATTACCTTCTATGGAAGGCGCAAGTTCTGCCATCTATTCGTGGTGCGTAGATGTATGGGTTCATCGATGGAACCAAGAAGAAGCCTGACGAAGAAATTACAATAGAGAAGGCGGACAAGACTTGAGAGAGGGTTCCAAACCCGGAGTTTGCTGCATGGCTTGCTCAAGATCAGCAACTGTTGAGCTATCTGAATTGAACATTGTCCAAAGAAGTATTAGCACAAGACACAATGTATTCGTCCTTTGCAGAGGTATGGAAGGCTATACAAGAAAGTTTTTCTTCGTAATCAAGGGCTCGCATAATGCATCTGAGAGCAAAACTCTCGGGCACAAGAAAAGGTGAATTGGCAATTGCTCCGTACTTTGCAAAAATGAAAGCATATGTGGATGAGATGATCGTAGCTGGAAAGAAGCTAGAAGATGATGATGTGGTATCCTATATTCTAACAGGTCTGGACTCTGATTATAACTCTCTTATTGAGAATGTTACCACTCGAACATAACCTATTTCGTTGTCAGATCTATTTGCACAATTACTAGCAACCGAGGCTAGATTGGAAAGACAAAGGTCCAACCAATATCATATCAACGCAAATAATGTATCAAGGGGAGGTTCACGTGGCAGGGGTGGCCGCTTCAATAGAGGAGGCCGTGGCTGGCAACCGAAAGGTGGTCGTGAAACATCAGAAAACAAGTCGGTCTGCCAGGTATGTGACAAAGTCGGACACACTGCTATAAGGTGCTGTCGGTACCCTCAATACCGGGTACCCCACGCACATGGTGAAACCGCCTAAGGACCTCGCTCCCTCCGCAGGGGCGAGCTCCGAAGGCGCCATGTGTCCAGTAGGGCCGGAGCTCCCCTCTCCTCAGAGGATAGCTTCGGGCCTGCCACGTGGCCTAGAAGGCCGGACCTCGCCCCCTCCGTAGGGGCGAGCTCCGAAGGCGCCACGTGTCCAGTAGGGCCGGATCTCGCCCCCTTTGCAGGGGCGAGCTCCGAAGGCACCACGTGTCCAGTAGGACCGGAGCTCCCCTCTCCTCAGAGGATAGCCCCGGGCCTATCACGTGGCCACGTATAGCGCTGCCCGCCCTGGTGCGGTAGGCAGCAGGAGTAAAGGCGCGCCATGCCTTTACCGTACAAGGCATTCAAGACCCGCACCTTCCCAAGACGCGGAGGCGCGACGCACGCCTGCCAGGCGCCACTTTGTCTAGTCAAGACAAGCGCACAATATTAGGAGCAGTAGACCAATAAATGATGCGACAAGACATGACCTGCTGCCCCTGCCATCATCAACCGCTACGCCTAGCTTGTGGCATGGGCAGGGTGGCAGGACGACGACCTCGAAGCCAGCGCCAAGACATAGTAGCTCGTAGGAAATCACCCTGGGGCCACATGTCGGGCCCCGGGGCCTACCTTGTAAGCCGCCCGGGCCTTGGAATATAAAGGGCCCGGGTAGGCAACGTTACAAGGGGTTCGAACTCCCTTGAGTTCAGCTCCCTCTAGGCCAAGGGTTCGGCAGTTCGCCACCCGACCAGAAACTCAAGGAAACAAGTGCTCCAAGCACTCCTATGGACGTAGGGTTTTACGCTCCGGCGGCCCGAACCACGTAAAATCCCGGTGTCAATCCACCTCCATCTCCTTCCTTCGTTCAACTCAGGCGAGACCCTCCGAGAGGACTAGCCCCTCCGAAAAAAGAACCTCCGTGGGCTGCCCAGAGCAGGCCCAGGGAAAGTGTCGACTGCAGACGCTTCGACATTTGGCGTGCCAGGTAGGGGTCTTTTCCCTCTCACGACGAGTCTATACCGACGAAGATGTCCAAGCTTTTTTCAGAGGCAAGCTCTTCGCGTCGACGTTCCCGGTGAATTCCATCAACCTCAAGATCTGCCGCGGCGCAGAGTGCCACTCAAGCAAGTGCACTAGCCGCCGCAGAAGCGCTCCTGGACAATCCACCTGCTGCAGGCGCTCCCTAGGGGGCCGCCCAGCAGTGGATCCGCGACGTCAACTACCTTGTCGCTACTGCCGTCAACCCTCCGCTGCGGCGGGGACGACGCCCAGGTCAACTAGCTGTGTCGCTGTCGTGCACACCAACGGTTGACGGGCAGACGGCAGACTCCCGCTCCACCAGGCTCCCAACGGCGGACCTGAGGATAGAGCTTGAGCGATGCCGCTCGGGTGAAGACGCTCGCATCACCATCGAGCGACAGCGGCAAAGGCGTCGCATCTAAGAGGCCAGCTATAGCACGCCGACTGCCTCAACTCAGCTTGGGCCGCAGATGTTCGCCACGCAACCTCTGTCCCAGGCGTACGCCATGCAACATATGTAGCAACCATATGTCCTGCAGTCGGCGCCCCCGGTATATGGTGCACCAATGCCCATGCCGGGGTACACCGTGTCAGCAGCCGTCCAAGGGTTCGCGGCACCAGGATCTGCGGCAACGGGGACGGGGTGTGCAGCCGTGGCGCCACACCTTTGCTTCGCAGTGTGGCCGCGCAAATTCCGGCCACACCTGCCGGAGAAGTACGACGGAAGCATCAACCCGACGGAGTTCCCGCAGGTCTACTCTACTGCCATCCTATCGGCATGAGGGGATGCAGCCGTCATGGCCAACTACTTCCCCGTTGCCTTGACCGGCCCAGCGAGGTCATGGTTCATGAACCTGCCCCAGGGTTCCATAACCTCCTTGGGGCCAGTTCACGGTGAACTTCAGCAGCTCCTACACACGTCTCGACAAGGAGCTGGAACTCCACACCATACGACAACTACCGGGAGAATCACTGCGCTCCTTCATCCAGCGGTTCTCCCAAGTACGGAACACCATCCCCCACATCCCGGATGCATCATTGGTGGTCGCATTCCGACAGGGTGTGAGGGACAAGAAGATGCTCGAGAAGTTGGCCACCAGGGAGGTGCGAGACATCTCGGAGCTCTTCAGCCTGGCGGACAAGTGCGTGAGAGCAGCAGAAGGGCGTCACTGGCACCCACAGCCAGCCTTCGAAGCAGGAGAACAACCCGAAGATGGCAGAGTTCAAGCTGGACTCCCAACCACGTCAGACAGTCAAGAGCCAAGCACCGACTGACTTCGTGGTCAGGTGGACGCCACCACCAAGCATCCTAGGGGGCCCCGAAGGTGGAGAACCAGAGCCCCGAGCACCGGTCTCCACCGAGCCTCACTGGACGTTCTACTCCGACGGCGTGCTGCTCCTCATGCCAACAGGGGAGCGGTTTGGGTACTTTGGACCTGTGCCATTTACCACGCTCCGACGACACCGTCGCCAACAACTTGTCAACGAAGGCCTCCCCGGAGCCCCAAGGAGCCTTCGAAGGGACGTTGCCGTGACTCACAGTCCGGAGTGCCGAACCGGGCGAAGGGGGCGAGACAAGCACCTCGAAGCTGGCGGTCCCGGCGGCCCTGCAGCCATGGTGTTCGCCAAAGGATCGTATGCGCCACTGGGGACTCCATGCTACCCAACGCCCAAGATCCAGAAGCTCAAGTAGCCCCGATGCATGGACCACGGAGGTCCGGGACTTCTTGAAAGACACCCTTCCTGATGAACGTGCACTCGCTGAAAGGATTGTGCGGATGGCTAAGTGCAACGCGTTGGTATCTTTACCGGCGTGACGCCACGGCATCCTATTGCGGTGCATAACCCAGGAGGAAGGTTGCGACCAGCTCGCAGTAATCCACGGAGGCAAGTGCTGGGAACGCTCATCATCCCACACGCTGGTCGGTAGTGAAAGTACATCTAGGTAATCCACGTGGGTCGGGCTGACCCCCTCCCTCCCTCTCATTCACCTCCACTCCACTCCTCTCCTCCAAAACTCGCCCCCATTGGCGATTTTTGAGTCCTCCCTCAAATCCCTCGAAGGAATCCTCGATTCAAGGCCTGTGGAGTGCGGGTAATCCTTCTCCGACCATCTCCGCTCCTTCGATTTGCGGATTTCATCAAATTTCTTCACTCTAAGGTACTTTTTGACCTAGCCTTGACTTTTCACGAATATCTTATTTCTAGGTCATACCTTTAGTACCTTAGGTCTTCTGTGATGTTCCTACACCATATTATTGCAATCCCTCATAGTATTGTGACTACTTTACTGAATTAGTGATCAAATCACTTAAGTTAGGGTTTAAAACTGTAGAGTCCGTACTAGTACGGACTCCAACCGGACAAGTCCGGCCGGAGCGGACTAGTCCGCCTCTGGCACGGACAAGTCCGGCTAATACAGTCTTAGCCCCTAACTTTGGGGTTGTAAACTAATTCCAACGCAATGCTCTAGCATTTAAGTCCTTTTTTCTCACCAGATCATGTCAGGACCCAGAGACAGTCCTCTTCCAAACCCCGAGGCCGAAGCGGCTCGCTAAGCCGCTTATCGTGCGGCAGCCGAGGCAGAGGCACAAGAGGCTGCAGCAAGGGAGGCTCGGACAAAGAAACGGTCTGACAGGGAAGCACAAGCCTCTCAGTCCGTTGATCCTCCAAGAAGGAAGAGGCTAGTGACCCTGAAAGAAAAACAACATCCCGAGTCCCAAAGTTCAACCCAAGACAAAGGAAAAGACAAAGCAGCCAATCCTCCCAGGAAAAAGGCCTTGGCCAACAGGGGACTCGTCATTCATGATAACCCTAGACGGGGAAGGGAGAATCCCCCACAAGGACCTATTGGGCCCCTTGAGAGGGCACCTCCTATGCCAAATCCAAACCGCCAACCCAATTTGGCGAGTGCAACCTTCAAAGGAAAAGCAGTTGACAAAGCCCGAAGGTTCAGAGAAGAGGAAGTTTACAAGTACGAGAAGTCCACACCAGACCCTCGCTTCTGGTGCGACTTCCATTGTGACTACTACCGGCTCGTCTATCTCCCAATGAAGACACCGGAAGTCGACGCTCAATGGGTGGACTGGCCGTACATGGAAAACAAGAGACATCAAGCTTTTGATGCAGTAATTGAAGCAACAGAACGCCATGGGATCAAGGATCTAATGGCTTTTCAGTATGATTGGAACATAGAGGTGATAGTCCAATTCTACACCACCTGCTACTTCCACACCTATGGAAACAGGAAAATCACTTGGATGATAAATGGTGTGGTTTACTCGGTACTGTATGATGAATTTGCTCGAATCCTTGGACTTGGGGAGCACTTGAACTATGAGATCATAGTTCACAATGAGAGAACCTTGGGAAAGGATGACTTGGACTTCATGTATCCTTCATATCTCTCCTATGAGGCATCCTCAACCCACAACATCAAACCCTTTTTTGGAGTGCTAAACAGAATCCTGAGGAAGACTCTAGCTCCAAAAGATGGGGATGCGGGGATGATACAGGGGTATCTCAGAAACTTGTTGAAGCTGCTCAATGAATAAGAAAGATTCAATGTCTTTAACTACATATACAATGATATCTTTAACATCTTCCACACCCCGAACAGGTCCTATGGATATACATCATGTGCATGATAGAAAAAGTCACAGGACTAGAATTTGCAAAGGATGTGAAGCACGGGAAGCTACGTCCTCAGATGTCGACTCCCCTTCCTCGCCCTCCTGCGTCTTTGGGCAGGAGCGCTTCTGCAGCTCCATCCTCCTCAGCTGGATAATTCGTCCCTCCATCATCGAGTGGCTCCTCTAGTAGGCTGCTCAAAATTTTCAAGGCCATATTCTCCTCGTGCCAGAAGGTGGAAGTTCACACGCAGAAAATGAAGCAACGCCAAGAGAAGTATCTCAAGGCCATGTGCGACAAGATGGAGATACCTATGTCTCCACCGTGATCAGATGATGACGAAATGATAGAATTTCCCACTCTCTCCGAGGACGAGCTTGCCTATTTTGGTTCCTCCTCAGCTGCTCCTCCTACCTCCCACACTCATCAAGAGGATGCCAATGAAGACGAAGATGAAGATGAGGACGAGGAGACTCAAAGTGACCAAGACGAAGTTCAAGATGATAGCGATAAGGTCTTTCTCTCTTTTCTTTCCCTTTTTGGTGCCTTGATGCCAAAGGGGGAGAGAATAAGGGGGAGTAGTCTAGTCGTAGTCTTTAGTCTTGCTCTTTAAACACTCATTTTATGTTGGTTTGTAATAACTATGCCATATTCTGCCACGTTATGTTATTTTGTAATGACTATGCTATTTTATGTCTTCATATTATGCCATATTGAAATATGTTTGCTCGTAAATGTTATATCTTTCTTAATGCGGTTAATGCTCACTTCAAACATCACACTTAGCCACCCCACCATAACACATGTATGTATGAAATTCCCAAAGAACTCACTCTTGCATATTTTTCCTTGACAATCCCTTGTGCACATATTTAGGGGAGTGAATCATACACACATGTGTTATGAAAACAATCTACTATATCTATTTATCGAAAATCTTAATGAGTTGTCATCAATCACCAAAAAGAGGAAGATTGAAAGTACATCTAGGTAATCCCCGTGGGTTTTGGTTGATTAATGATGACAATTAAAATACTAATAAGTTTTTACTGAATATGAGCACAAGTGTTTATCAAAGAAATGGATATGGAGTCTCTCAAGAAGCAAAAGGAAAAGAAGAAGACTTTTAAGAATAGAAAATAGAATTTTCTATTAATTTTCACATTTTCTAGTTGTGTACAGGGTCTTCTCTTTTAGAGTGCTTGATAATCATTAGAAAGCTCAAACTAAGTTTATAAAGTTAGAATCATGAGACGAAGTAGTCATAGGTATGGGTGAAAAAGGAAGACCGGGTCCAACCCGGACTACTCCGTTTTATACCGGATAAAGAGTCCCTGAGTGAGTTTGGACTTGTCCGTTCCTGGCCGGACTAGTCCGTTGTCGTGTGAGTCTGAGCCGTTATGAGACTAAGTCTTAGAGGGCCGCATTAGTCCGCCCGTGTGGCCGGACTAGTCCGTTAAGCGGACTAAGCCATTTAGATTCGGAGAAGAAGTCTCTGAGTGACATCGGACTAAGGAACAAAGGTTCCTGTGTGAGCTCGAACTAGTTCGAAGTTGGCTGGACTAGTCCGCAACCCTAGATTAGAGAGTTTTTAGACTAAGTCTGGTAAGACCGGACTAGTCCGCCCTTAGGGCCGGACTAATCCGTCCTTACCAGACTAGTCCGTTCTCATACGGAACAAAGGTTCCTGACTGAGATCGGACTAGTCCGCTCTTGGCCGGACTAGTCCGGGGTTTTATGACCGTTTGAGTCCAATGGTCACTAGACTTTAGTTGGTACCCTTGTGACGTGAGTGGTCCCTCAAGAACGGACTAGTCCGGGGTTGGGACCGGACTAGTCCGGACTTTAGTTGGTAACGGCTAGATGTCGGGATTTCTATAAAAGGAGACCCCCCGACTGAGAATTGAAAGAAGAACAACCCTAGCACTGAAAACTATTTTGTAGAGCTCTTATAAGCCTCTTTCCTCACCTTCTAGACCCCTAAGATTGGATCTTAAGGAGTTTGTGGTTTTGTGAGAGGAAAGACGTGGTGATCGACGTTTAAGCTCTCGGTTTGATTCTCTTGCACTCTGATTGATAATTTGAGTTCTTGATTGTTGTATTTTGTTTCCTAGAACTGCTAGTCGGTATAGGGAGCCTCAAGTTGTGAGTAGCCCCTAGGAGCATTGTATTCACATTTGATTGATAGTGAAAGAGCCCAGGCTTGATCTTGGTGATCACTCGGTGAGGGAAGGGTTGGAAGAGACCCGGTCCTTGGTGGACTCCTCAACGAGGACGTAGATTCCTGTGTGGAATCGAACCTCGGGATAAATCGTGTCTCTTGGTTCCTTTACTTTCTCACTCGCTCACTAGAATTACTTGTTAAGCTTTCATTTTGTTAACACCCGTGAATTGTTCTACCATCTCACAATCTAATCATTCACAAGTAATTAGTGATATTATTTGACTACCATATATCTTCCGCTCAAACAAACTTAAAAAGAAAATCTAAAACGCAATTTTATACTTAGATCGGACTAGTCCGCCCTCAGACCGGACTAGTCTGGCCTCCTTCAAGTTTAATCCGCTGTTTGCAATAGTTTCAGGTTTTATTAGCCTATTCACCCCCCTCTAGCCAACTTTCAATTGGTATCAGAGCCTAACTCTCCGCAAAAGCTTAACCGCTTGGAGAGGGGATGGGGGACAAGGCCGGTAGCCGAATTGATCTCATCAAGAGAAAAGGAGCAAGTACGAGCAACTTTGAAGAACAAGGTTCTAACCCGCCTCCAACGGTTACTCATCCACAAGACGTTTCAAGCTCAGAACAAGATGAAGAAGTTCTTCGTCTCATGGCACTCCTTAAAAAGAAGAAGAAGTCTAAAAAGAAGAAGAAGGAGAAGTTGGAGAAGAAGCTCAAGAGTAGTCAACAAGACTACTCGCGATATCCTTTTAATTATGAACGTCTAAATTCTCACTCTAGTTATTTATCAATTCCTCTAGGCAAACCACCTCACTTTGATGGAACTAACTACACAATGTGGAAACACAACATGAAGTTGCATCTAATTTCCTTGAACCCAAGTCTTTGGCATGTGGTGTGTACAGGTATAGATATTCCTGAAGACGAGGATGAACTCACCCAAGAACAAGAACAACAAATCCATCACAATGCACAAGCGGCGGTCATGCTCAACTCATCTCTAAGCATTGAAGAATTCAACAAGGTAGATGGGTTGGAGCTCGCCAAAGATATTTGGGACACCCTCAACATCGCACATAAAGGAAACCGATCCATGAGGGAAGCCAAGATTGAGATGATAGGAGAGCTTGGAAGGTTCGCCATGGAAGAAGGCGAAACACCTCAAGAAATATACAACCGACTCAAAACTCTTATCAACAAGAGTCGAGCGTACGGATGAAAGGAATGGAATGACCATGAGGTGGTCAAGAGAATGATAAGAGCATTTAATG
Source organism: Neostapfia colusana (assembly GCA_030760725.1). NCBI lineage: Eukaryota > Viridiplantae > Streptophyta > Magnoliopsida > Poales > Poaceae > Neostapfia > Neostapfia colusana. The sequence goes on along the minus strand of JASWHV010000016.1, from coordinate 61,705,473 downwards.
CCTCACAATGTGACCCTATGAACTTTAATCCGAGAAAGTCCAAACTTTCACTTGATGACTCCGGATGAAGTGCTAGGGAAGATCATTAACCACGAGATGATGGAGAAGGAAGCCCAACACGTCAACGACCTAGCAAAGATCACTTCATCCAAGAAGAAGGGCATTGCTCTTAAGGCCACATCCAAGTCCAAGGCAAAAGAAACACAACTCACAAGTGAAGATGAAGAAAGTGATGATGAGAGCACGGACATGGATGATGAAGAAATGACATTCTTCATCAAAAGATTCAAAAGGTTGATGAGGAGAAGGAGAAGCCATCACTATGAGAACAAGAGCAAACACAAGGGCAAGTCAAGAACAAAGAAGACTTGCTACAACTGTGGAGAACATGGACATTTCATTGTGAACTGCCCCCATAGCAAGAAAGATGACAAGAGAAAGAAGAAGGATGGGAAGGCTCAAGATAAGAAATTCTTCACAAAGAAGAAGGCTTATGGACAAGCCCACATCGGAGAAGAATGGGACTCAAACGAAGAATCCTCCTCCGAAGATGAAGAAAAAGTGGCAACCGTAGCCATCAAGAGGCCAACCATAAAGAAATCACTCTTGACAAACAAGGGTGATTGGAAGAGACCAAGTCACACATACCTCATGGCAATGGAAGGAAAGCGCAAGGTAATGTCTAAACCTTCCAAGTTACATATTGAAGATGATAGTGACTTTGATAGTAGTAGTGAAAACAAAATCATTTTTAAAGGATTTAACAAAAAGGCTATAGATAAAATGAAAATGCTATCAGATGAAATATTTGAACAAGAAGAGCTTCTCAATCAACAAGAAGAATTGCTTATCCTTGAAAAGGAAAGAAACCTTGAGATTGAGAAGCTCCTTGAACTCGAGAGAGAGAAGAGTAGAGCACTTGAAAGCAAACTTGCCATGAGCAAGGAGACTTGTGTTCAGCTTAAAAGTGAGAATGTAGTACTTCAAGATGAACTTGTGACTTTAACCAACGCTCACAAGAATCTTGAAGCACAACTTGACTCACTTAAGTCAAGTGTCTCAACTAATTCATCCTCCAAAAACTCTCCCTCAACAAGTATAGAGTCCAAAACCTGCGAATGTGCTAGCATTGTTTTAAACTTAGAAAATAAGCTCAAAGAAGCACAAAACAAGAATACACACAAAAGTGGAATCTTTGATAAGGAGAAGATCAAATATGCACGTAATGCATACTCAATCACAAGATCTCATTTCATCAAATATGGACTTGGTTATACTAGGGGAGGAAAACAAAACGCTAGAATCCTCAAAAACAATAGCAAATGCGTAGCCTTTGTCAAAGAAAACTCAAAACAAAACAAAAGCGACAACCTTGCATCTACTTCACATGAAATTACTAAAAATGTAAAATCTATAGTATTTCATAGTTTTGATGCATCTTATGTTCTTATGAAAAGTATGGTAGAGTTTTTGCAAAATATGTTGGGCCACTCCACAAGAGTTCAAAAACTTGTGTGTGGGTGCCCAAATGCCTTGTAACTAACCTCAAAGGACCCAACCAGGTTTGGGTATCTAAGACCAAAGTTTAAATTGTTTTGTAGTCATACTCCTCCGGTGGTACTAAATGGGTGCTAGATAGTGGGTGCACTAACCATATGACCGGAGAGAGAAAAATGTTTGTCAAGTACGAAGAAAATGATGATCCAAGTGAAGGCATCTATTTCGGTGACAATAGCCAAGGAAGGGTACTCGGTATTCGTAAAACTGCAATCTCTTCTCAACACTTTCTTTCACATGTTCTACATGTTGAATCACTAGATTATAACCTATTGTCCATATCTCAACTATGTGAGAAAGGTTATAATTGCTTGTTTACTAACGAGGGTGTGACCGTCTCTAGAATAAGTGATAACTCAATTGCCTTTAAGGGTGTGTTAAAGAGAAAGCTTTACTTAGTGAACTTTTCCACAGATAAAGCTTAACTTGACACATGCCTAATAGCAAAAACCAACATGGGATGGTTGTGGCATAGAAGACTAGCTCGTGTTGGAATGAGGAACTTACAAAAACTTCTAAAGGGGGATCACATTCGTGGACTAAAAGATGTTATTTTGTAAAAGATAGGCCATGTAGTGCGTGCCAAGCAGGGAAACAAATTGGAGCAGCTCATCCCGCCAAGAATGTGATGATGACAATAAGACCATTGGATATGTTTCACATGGACCTCTTCGGCCGTGTCACCTATATAAGCATTGGCGATAACAAGTATGGTCTAGTAATTGTTGATGATTATTCTGGTTTCACTTGGGTATTTTCCTTGCATGATAAAGGAGAAACTCAAGGTATCCTCAAGAAGTTCTTGAGGAGAGCTCAAAATGAGTTTTCCTCAAAAATCAAGAAGATAAGGAGCGACAACGGTTCCGAATTCAAGAACACTCAAGTAGAAGAATATTTGGATGAAGAGGGCATCAAACATGAGTTTTCGACCCCCTATACTCGTGAACAAAATGGGGTGGCTGAAAGGAAGAACCGAACACTCATAGAGACGGCAAGAACCATGCTCGATGAATACAAGACCTCGGATCGATTTTGGGCGGAGGCGGTCAACACCGCTTGTCATGCTACAAACAGTCTCTACCTCCATTGACTTCTAAAGAAAACCCCATACGAGATCCTAACCGGTAACAAACCCAACATCTCTTACTTTCGAGTTTTTGGAAGTAAATGCTACATTCTCAACAAGAAGCCTAGGACTTCGAAGTTCGCTTCGAAATCCGACGAAGGTTTCCTACTTGGTTATGACTCAAACACCTACGCTTATCGTGTTTTCAACAAGACCTCCGGGTGTGTTAAAATTGCACGTGACGTGGTGTTTGATGAAACTAATGGCTCCCAAGTGGAGCAAGTTGATCAATGTGTACTAGATGAAGAAGACGCACCATGTGAAGCACTAAGAAGAATGAGACTTGGAGAAGTTCGTCCCCAAGAAAATGTAGGACAAGATGCTACAAGATCATCACAATTGACACCTCTCATTCAAGATCAAACTCAAGAACCCCAAGATCAAGACGGTCAATTTCAAGAAGGAGAAAATCGAAACCATGATGTTGATCAAGGGGGACAAGGAGAAGAAGAAGAAGAAGAAGACCACTCAAGAAATCAAGTGCCTCACCCAAGGGTTCATCAAAGTATTCAACGGAATCACCCCGTTGACAACATACTTGGAGACATCACAAAAGGGGTAACAACACGTTCTCGAATAGCCAACTTTTGTGCACATTACTCCTTTGTGTCATCCTTGGAACCATTTAGGATGGAAGATGCACTCAAAGATCCGGACTGGGTGATGGCCATGCAAGAGGAGTTGAACAACTTCATAAGAAACCAAGTATGGGAGCTAGTGAAAAGACCAAATGCAAATGTGGTAGGCACCAAGTGGGTATTCCACAACAAACAAGATGAACATGAAGTGGTGACAAGAAACAAGGCCCGACTTGTGGCAAAGGGATATGCTCACGTCGAAGGTTTGGATTTCGATGAAACCTTTGCTCCCGTAGCTAGGCTTGAGTCCATTCGAATTCTATTAGCCTATGCTACTCACCATGATTTTAAACTCTATCAAATGGATGTGAAAAGTGCCTTCCTAAACGGTTCAATCAAGGAGGAGGTATACGTGGAGCAACCACCCGACTTTGAAGATCAAGAATATCCTAACTATGTGTTTAAATTGCATAAAGCTCTCTATGGCCTCAAACAAGCTCCTAGAGCTTGCTATGAGTGTCTTAGATACTTTCTCATTGATAATGGCTTTAAGATAGGCAAGGCAGATTATACACTCTTCATAAAGAATGTAGATAATGATCTCTTTGTGTGCCAAATATATGTCGATGACATTATATTTGGTTCTACTAACAAATCTTTTTGTGATGAGTTTAGTAAGATAATGACAGATAGGTTTGAGATGTCCATGATGGGAGAGTTGAAGTTCTTCCTAGGATTTCAAGTCAAGCAACTCAAAGAAGGCACGTTCATCAGTCAAACAAAGTACATACAAGACATACTCAAGAAGTTTGACATGGACAAAGCCAAATCCATTAAGACGCACTCAAGAAGTTTGACATGGACAAAGCCAAATCCATCAAGACGCCAATGGCAACAAACAGGCACCTTGACCTCAATGAAGATGGACCAAGCGTGGATCAAAAGGTATATCGCTCTATGATTGATTCATTGCTTTATCTTTGTGCATCTAGGCCCGATATCATGTTTAGTGTATGTTTGTGTGCAAGATTTCAAGCATCACCTAAAGAATGTAATTTAACAACCGTTAAAAGGATCCTAAGATATCTAGTTCATACACCTAACCTAGGATTATGGTATCGAAAGGGATCTAAGTTTAATCTCATCGGATACTCCCATGCGGATTACGTCGGATGTAAAATAGATAGAAAAAGCACCTCAGGGACTTGTCAATTTTCGGGTAGGTCCCTAGTATCATGGTCATCCAAGAAACAAAACTCCATTACTCTCTTCACAGCCGAGGCGGAATATGTTGCAGCTAGAAGTTGTTGTGCTCAACTTCTTTGGATGCGACAAACTCTAAGGGATTATGGTAACAATATGAACCACATTCCACTCCTATGTGACAATGAGAGTGCCATTAAGATAGCTCATAATCTTGTTGAGCACTCTAGGACCAAACATATAGACATCCGGCATCACTTTTTGAGAGATCATTCTATAAAGGGGGACATAGCCATCTCACATGTAAGAACAGAAAAACAACTAGCCGATATTTTCACCAAACCACTAGATGAAAAACGATTTTGTGAACTTCGAAATGAGCTAAATATCCTAGACTCTAGGAATGTGAGTTAAAAAGTTGTGCATTTGAATGATAACAAATAGAAGTCTTCAAAAATTTTCACAAATTTAAAAAATGTGCACGATTGTGAAAAACTTGTTCCTTCTCTAATTCTTCTCTCATATTATTTTTTGCTATATTATGGTCATCATGTAATTGTGTGTTTGATATATATATATATATATATATATATATATATATATATATATATATATATATATATATATATATATATATATATATATATATAATAGCAGGTGCAAGTAAATCCACCGCAAACAAAGGAAAAATTCTAATATATAAGATTTTTTTCAGACTTTAAGAGCCGGACAAGTTCAGGCATCCTAAGTAGTCCGAGATGCAGCGGACAAGTCCACAACAGACTAGTTCACCCGACACCCGGACAAGTTCCACTACAGGGATACAACGAACTTACGACGGCTGATGGGTCGTAATTAAGCCATAAACCGTCGTAAGTTAGCTACTTATGACGGTATTTCTTTACTTACGACGGTATACAGCCGAGGTAATTACTACGTCGTAAATAACCTAACTTACGACGACTACCGTTGTAAATGAAGTAACTTACGACGGCGTTGCACATCCGTTGTAAGTAACGGCCCAGGCCACGTGGTGGCCCAAGGCACGTTACTTACGACGGTTCTGGTGACCGTCGTAAGTAGCAGAAGCTAACTTACGACGGTTTTGCTGCCCGTCGTAAGTAGCAGAGGCTAACTTAAGACGGCTTCTGGGCAGTAGCCGTCGTAAGTTATGTTTGTAATTTAAAAAAAAAACAGAAACGCACTAACCTAGCTCGATGGCCAACTCACAGAACAAACAGTTATAAAACAGGAGTAAACAGTCATAACACAGTTCATATGCATCACACACAACATAAATTACAAATGGGCTACACACTACCCCCTCGACTACCTCCGGAGCCGAAGATATCATCTCCACGCGTCTCTCTTGGAACCGGTAGCTGTGACGATGGAGTAGAGGCCTCCGTCGCCGAACCCTACAAAACACATGAGTAGTTACGACGGTTTGGATTCAGATATCAATGTCTTTCTCTTTTTTCTCACTCTCATCCTCTCCCTATACTTTTCATCATCTCTCTCACTCTGTTCCTCTATCTCTATACTATTCATCCCCTCTTTATGTCATTCTCACAAACACCCTCTCTCGCACTCTCTCTCCCTCTATTGCAACACTCCATCTCTCCATCTCACTCTCACTCTCTCTTGCACTCCCTCTCTCTTTTCTGTACCACTCTACATCTCCCTCTCTCCTTATGTTAGATGAAAAATACAATATTAAAGAGTTTATTACCTGTACCGAAGGCACCTGGGCTGCGGGGCTCCTGTGACGGGGTCACCTGTGACGGCTGCCACGCAGGAATCACGATTTGTTGACCGTTCTGTCGAGCTAAGGCCTATAATTGGAAAATATTAGAACATATGTATTACTGAAATGTTATGAAAGTAAACTACAGTAATTGAAATTACTTACCTCCACCGTTGCCTGCATCTGGGCCATGTAGTTAGCTTGGTACTCCTGGATGGCCCTCGTCCTGTCGAGCTCCTCCTGGGTCCGCGTCAGCCTCTCCTGCATCGCACGGAACTCCATGTCCCTCTGCGAGAGACGGCCACTCGACGGCCCAACTGACGAATTCTGCGTCGATGAAGTGCCTCTCGCAGGTCACGCCGACCTCGAGTCGACAACTCCATCGAAAATGGCAAACCTACAAAAGAAAGAAAACCTAAATCAAAGAAACCAACTCACCAGCCATGGGCCTTCCCGCCGCCGCTTGCATACACGGCTTGAGGGTCGATTGGCGCATTTTCCTAATCGTACCCTTCACCGTGTATTTTGACGACTTCCTGCCCGTACTTTTCCTAAAAAACATAGAAATGGTGTTAGTGTGTCAATAATAATATTAGTTATAATTAAATTGAATAATTCTGAAAACTTACCAATCGATCGGTCGCGACCTGACTGCACTGCCCCGGATGCGACGGGTCACTTCCCCTGTGACCTCTCTTCCAAACCTGGATCGCGCTAGGCTCCTGGCCGGTCTCTCGCTCCTGTAGATGCGTGTTAGTAGGATAAATATGCTATGAACACATAAACGAACTTATAATACACTTGCCATGCATTTAGCCAAACGCAAATGACCATCGACGCCATAGGTGTGCTTCCCGTCGGACCGTCTGCATCCTCGAGCCCTCATGGACTTAGCTTTGAAGTCATCGCTAGCCACATACCGACAGAGAGCTCGGTATGCGTCGGGTTGACCATCTAACCAGGAAATACTAACGTGCACATATTTAGTATATCATTAACCGTTAACATAAGTAACTATTGAGTTTTTTTAACAATTAGAGCTTACCTCTGCGTATTGATCCTCTATCAAGTATGTGTCGGAGTCCCTTCTTAAGGAACCCCGTTCCTGCTGCTGATGTCGTTTCTGGTAGTCGTTAACGACCTGTATGCGGGCGTACGACAACGCTTGCGTCACGAGCTTCCGAGCGTTTGTGTGGAACACGAGTGTCGCGTGCTCCATCATGCTCTCGCTCGTTTCCTCTAACTGGTACCTCAGTTTTAAGAAAACAAACATTTAATCAATATGCATTAACAATATAAATGAGTTGAAGAATGTAAACATTTAAACTTACCATAAAATCGTTCCACACGGCCCCCTCAAGAGTGACGTGCACCTTGTGCGAGACACGAGCGTAGTTGTCCCACAATAAAGCAGGGACACCATCGATGACACCGGGATAGTGCAAACGCACTAAAGCCCCGATGACACCGTTAATCTGCCTGTGGTGTCCCTGGCCCGTGAACGAACAGTCGTACCAAGATCTGCAAATTTTGTTATCTTAGTAAGTATGTGTAGACATCATGAAATATGTACCAAGTATATGATTTTTTTACCTGTCTCCAACTCGACGAATAGTGACCCGCTCACGAGGAACAAGAGGAGGAGCCGCAAAGTGGGTCCTCCTCGTCCGTTTGAATCTGCAGTTTAATGTCAAGGAAATTATAGTTAGTTTATAATTTATTTATGTCACGGCACTACATCTATTGGAAAGGATAGGTCCTAAACCCACCCAAGAGTGACCGAGCGGAGCGTGCTCATGACGAGACGTGTGGTCTGGATCCGAACGAAATTTCGGCAGCATAACCCCGTTGTTCTCCACTGCAGGCCTGAAAATGGTGCAGCAGAGAACAACAGGGTTGTGCCGTCAAAATCTCGTCTAGATCTAAACCCGTGTCTCATCACAAGCCACGCCCCCTCGGTCACTCCCAGGCTGTCCAAAAGGGACAATTCTGAACCTACACGCCTCACATGCATAACACATGTGAGACGGGCCGGTTCGAAACGGGTGACGCATGTTGTATAGGTTTACGTCAATCTTTCATTTTTGAGTCATTTAAAAGAGAGAGAGAGGAAAGAACGAGAGAGAAGGAAAGAACGAGAGAGAGAGACAAAGAAGTGGGTCAGCCGTCTTAAGTTATTGTCACACCCGGTTTTTCCGAAGAACAACCAAGTGAATATCACATGTATGCCACGATCATTTTCTCATACATGTGATGACAAATAGTGAAGCATCATTTATTACAAGCCAGGTGTCGAATATAAGTAAGTCTTACATAGTAAATGTCTCGATGGACAATAATAAGTTCATCACAAGTAAATAAACTAGCAGCGGAATATTATTCTTTAGGGCTCCATGACAGGCGTTGCCCGGGGGTCTTCATGAACCTAAAAACCTTCCTCGGGTCCAAAATCTTGGTCATTATACACCACCTCATTATCTTGACCCGAGCAGCAATATAAACCAACAAAAATGCAAGGTTGAGTACCAATGGTACTCAACAAGTGTGGGAAAATTTTATCATGCATGGCTAGAACAAGGAGAGGTTGAACTCATGGTTAACGCACTACGCAATTAATACCTATCACCTTAGCTTATTAAGCACTTACATTACTACACAGGTGAAATGGTCCCAATCTCCCACCCCGTCATCATAATCCAATAACCATAACGTCATTTCCAATGTTAAGCTCCCCGCTTAACTTCCAAAACCATCAATCCTCTAATCATGAATAAGTCCGGGCCGCTCTTAACCGTGAGCACGGCTGTCAAGACAGTTTTGACTCTGCAGAGTTTGTACCATTGTACCCACATGTAGTGATTTCATCCCCCGTTGCCGGGTGGACTAAAAGAACCTCCATTATGCCAGTGGCTACGAACCACATTCACACTTCCCAGGTGTGTAGCCAGGAGATCACTACGAAGCCTTTACAAAGGGATTCCCGACGAGCGTGGGCCCACTGAAGTTTCACCCCTAACAGCATACAAGAGGCTCCAACCCCGCTGCAGTGGCCCCCTCTTGAGCCTTGCGGTTCATATGGTAGTCCAGCTGACACCTACTCCCCGCACCATCCGACACACCCATACTACGCCGGGGATACACCTAATTAATTGGCCAAGCTGCCCCATCTCAGCATGTGGTTGGCACTGTAAAGCCGGGTTACATGCTCCATGAACCGGTCCTTAGGATCCAGGCAAGTACTAAACACAAACCCAAGTCTCGTGCACCCAACACACAACCAAAACATCCAACTTGCCTTGATCCCTACCTCTACATAACTCACAATGTCTCATTCAAGAGTATGGTAAAATAAACTGATGATCTAATATCCCAAATATCCCATTCTAAGCATGGCTAAGCATATGCATGTAAATAAATGACATGACAAAATAAATCCCAACCCAAGCTACAAGGAAACAAGGTAATGCAATTCTAGGGAAACTTCCTAGCATGGGTTTCATATTTCATTTGATAATGCAAATAATTCTATCTACACATCCTAGCATAGGATCAAAGTGGTCAAGGACACTTGCCTCCTTCTTGCTGCTCTTGAAATGGGTAGTCCTGATCTTGGAAAGGAATAACTTGCTCTTGAACAGGTTCTACTTCATACCATCACACATAGCAAAAGAAAAACAACAATCATAAGACATAGTTCACACTTCTTACTTCATACAAACCACACATTCATATTTATGAAATTCATTCACCATTATATGTGTTGTGGTTACTTAGTGTGTTGATCTGTGACTTACATACACTTTTATTTATATGTGTATGATTCCTACTTTGGTGTTCATATTTATACTTACATACTATACATATATATATATATATATATATACATGTGTGTTTCAGTTTTAAATAAATTCCTTATATTAAACTACTACACCTTTTCACTACCAAGTATGTATGAAAAATATTTTTCTTCTCCATATGTGCCTTCAGAATTTCTACCAACCCTAAACTGAATTCTTTGGATTTTAGAAACTCCATTTATCTTTTACTAGTTGCTATATTTTCAGATTTATATTCCTATGCATAATTGTGTATTTTATTATGAAATTAGTAATACACATCATCTAAACAGTATAGGTTTTTGGTCCTAAATAATTTAATAACATATTTTGACCTTGGCCTCTGATGTAAACTATTTCATAATTATTTTCCCTATTTTTTTTCTATAGCTATTCTTTACGTAAAAATGTGTCCCTATACTAAATAATGTGAATAATTAAATGAAACAGATTCATTTCAGCCCAAAATATATTTTTATCTCACTCCAAAGTTTCCTAAGTACTAAGAAAGTTTTTAATTAATTTTGACAATTATGTTTGTCCCACTTTTTAATTTTTAAACACTAGTTACATATTCAATTTTCTAAATTAAATACTAAACAGGGCTAAAATAATGAACTCACCCCATTACAGGGTCTATAATATTATTTTCATAATTTCCAGGGGTCTAGCTACACTTATCAGAGGTGTTTTTCCTAATTTTTATTAAGTCCAGGGGCTAAAACTGTTTTTTAAATGAATTTACATGATTTTCTAGAGTTTCAGGGGCTAGATCTGAAGTTTCCAGAGCTAGCTCTCAATTCCAGAGAACCCCAGGGGGTAGCACGTAAGAATTCCAGTCTTTATAATGCGGGGCTGACGTGGACCGTCCGATTTTAAACCGACGGCTGAGATTATAACATCGAACCGGTACGCGGGGTTTTAAAGTCTACCGTGCGATTTAAAATAAACGGCGCACAAGCAGCCACGTTGCTCTGATCGAGCGCGAGCGGCGCTGCCGGCGGCGCACGGCGGCGGGAAGCGGCGATCTCGCCGGAAAGTTTCGGATCCGCGAGAATTCTGCCTAGAACTGTGATCTTATGGCATAGATCGGTAGAGGGGAGGTCAGGGATCTCACCTCGGGGGTTTTCTCGAGCTCGGGGGTCCTGGAAAGTGATCGGCGGCGAGGTCCGAGGCAAAACCACGGCGAAGCTCGTCGGCGCTGTGTTTACACCGTAAGTCTCCGAGTTTTCTGCACCTGCAAGGTTCCCCGGAGGCGGTGGATCAAGACCAGCGAGTTAGATCAGAGTTTCCGAGCTTAGATCGGCCAGAATTCACCGGCGAAGTCTCGGTGCTCACCGGAGTAAAAATCGGCGATCGCGTGGGAAAAACCGATCGGGGCTGGGGTTTTTATAGCCGGGGAGGGGCGGTGGGTCAGTTGTGATCGAGTTTGAGTCTTCTGGGGCCAGAATTCGGGCTGAGGGACGCGGAATTCCGGGCGGTTAAGATCGCGCGCGCTCGGGGGGAAAAGTCCGGGCCGCAGACGCTCGGGGTTAGGGATGACAGGTGGGTCCCACCTGTCTGTGAGCGACAGCGCGGGCACGCGGGGGCGGGCTGGCGCGGGGAAAACTGGGGCGGCTGGCGGGTTTCGGCCCACTGGCCGGTTTTCTCCCGTTTTCTCTTTTTCTTTTTCCATTTCTTTTCTGTTTTGAGTCTAATTTGAATTTCAGTTTGAATTTGAATTTTTGCAAAACATGCAACACGTCCAAAAAATTTTAAATTCCCCTCTGAACATGGTTTAGGGTTTTGAATCAAAATTTGGGGTGTTACAGTTGTGCCAGAATCGTAGTCTTGTTTTTTTTTCTTTTTTCTTTTCTCTTTTTCTTTTCCTTTTTTCTTATTTCTTTTCTCTTTTTCCTTTTCTTTTTTTCCTTTTTTTCTTTTTTTCCTTTTTTCCCCCTTGTTCTCATATCTCTTCCTCTGTTTTACTTCATTGATATTGGGTTTCATGTCTAGCCGACCCCAACAGGCTTGGGATAAAGGCTTGGTTGTTGTTGTTGTTGTACAGTTATGCCCCGCTGGGGCCTGCCATTATCTTACGACGCTTTTAGGGTTAGCTGTCGTACGTTATGCCCCATCATAAGTGGGTCAAAGATGAAACCACCCCGTCGGGGCCCGCCGTCCACGCGCGGGAGCTTGCCGTCCTCCGTGCCTGTCTCGACTAATACATTACCACTAAATGGGCCGTGACAGACGCTAAATGGGTCTTGTCAGGCCGGATCGGGCTAAAACATATTTATTTACATATAGTAACTAATCACGCAATCAATCAAAGTATTAATTAAATAATAATCAATTACAATACTAATTAAACAATTAATCAACTAAGATCAATTAAACATGTAATCAACTAATTCAACCATTTAAACAACTAATTATTCTATTAGTCAAAAAACCAACAATTCAACAAATAATCAACAAATAAATTAACAACTAATCAGCAATAAAACAACTAATTACTCAACAAACGGAAAGCTACCATAATTTAACAATAAAACAACTAATTACTAGCTAATTCAACTAATGATTCTTTCTCTCTGTCTCTTTCTCCACATACACACATACACACATACACACGGTGTCGGGTCACGGCACCCACGGTGTCGGGAGGCGGCACGGCGAGCAGGAGCCGGGCGGCGCGGTGAGCAGTAGCTCGGAGCGTGGCGAGCATGGCTCCAGGCGGCGCGGTGAGCAGGGGCCGGGCGAGGCGGGGCGGGGTCGGGCGACGTGGCAGGTCGGGGTCGGGCGGCGTAGCAGGGCGGGGCTCGGGGCGGCTCGCGGCGAGCAGCGGTGGCCGAGGCGCGGACGGGGCTCGATGCGAGCAGGGCGGCCGGGCGAGGCTTGGGTCGGGACGGAGGCGGCTACGCCAGGGCGGGGCGAGGCGCGGGGCGGTCGCGCTACGGCAGGGCGGGGCGCGGGGCGGCCGCGCTATGGCGGGGCGGGGCGCGGGACGGCGGTGCGCGGTGGGGCGGGGCGCGGGACGGTGGTGCTCGGTGGCAGGGCGGGGCGTGGCGGCAGAGGCGGCGCGACTCGGCGAGGCCGAGTGGCGGCAGTCGGCGGGTCGCGCGCGTGAGTGGGCCGAGCGCGCGGCCCGTGAGATGTAGGGTTATGTTCTTTATTTACGACGGCTTCTTTACTTACGACGGTTTAGCTTTTAGCTGTCGTAAATGGTACTTAAATTCCGTCGGTCCTTTTATTTACGACGGCCGAGAGCCAGCGGCCGTCGTAAGTTAGTAAACTTACGACGGCTACGACGCGTCGTCGTAAGTACGTTAATTTACAACGTCGTAAAATGTTGATTTTCCTGTAGTGAGGCGCCACGGCTGCGACTGGCGGCCGGCGGTGGAGGCGGCGGCGGCGGGTGGCGATGGAGGTGGCGGCGCGGGTCAACTCGGGGCAGGGCTGAGAGTCTGGCTCGGGCTCGGGTTGAGCAGCCCAAGTGCCCACGACCATCGGATCTAATCCGACGATCTACGCGTTCTATGAGGGTCATGAAAAACGGCCCTCAACCCTAATACACTCATTTTTATCCCCCTCCCTCTCTCCTCTCCAGAGCACAGGAGGCGGCGACGCGAGAAATCGCCAGCGTGAGGCATCGGCGGTGGCAGCGCGAGGGGCCGACGGCGCCTTGCAGCGACGATGGCGGGCGGAGGCGGCGCCGGCATCGGCGACGCTCGGCGAGGCCAGGCGAGTCGCCCTGGCATCCCCCCGCCACCGACTGGACGCCTAGGCGTCGGTATGCTGTCGGCGACGGCGGGGGCTGGTGGCAGCAGGGCCTGGGTAAAGCAAAAACAATGTGCTTAAACTACTAATCAATCAATTAACTAAATTAAATAACTAAAATTAGAAACAATTACTAATTTAAACCAAATAATTAACAATTAAACTAATTATCTACTAAATACATACAAATTGATTAAGTATTTAAAATTTTATCTAATCTTACTAACAACTAATTACAAAAACTAAAAAATTACATGATTCGGTCTGGCGACGGCGGCGATGGCTGCGGCGACGGAGGCGGCGGCGGTCCGCGGGAAGCACGGGGTGGGGGCCGCGACCGTCAGCGGCGAGGTTGGGGCCGGAGGCAGCGAGGCGGCGCCGGGCGGCTCGGGGCGGGGCCGGGGCGGCCTGGGGCAGCTCGTGGCGGCGTCGGGTGGCGGAGCGGTGGCGGCTCGGGGCGGCGGGGCGGGGGCGGCTGGGCGGTGGCGGCTCGGGCGGCGGGGCGGCGCAGGACGACGGCGGCGGCGGTTCAGGCCTTGGCTAAATTAGCCCGAGCCTGGGCCAGGGCGGCGGTTAACACCATCCACTTACGACGGTCGCGTAACTTACGACGGCTTAGGTTACGGCCGTCGTAAGTTACACTTAGTTTACGACGGTGGTGTAACTTACAACGGCGTAGGGCTGCGGCCGTCGTAAGTTACGGTTATCTTACGATTGTCGAGTAACTTACGACATTCATGGGCCCGTAGCCGTTGTAAGTTAGTTTACTTATGACAGCCCGAAGCGACCTTTGTAAGTTAATTTACTTACGACGGCTAGCTGTCGTAAATAACGTGGGTCGTCGTAAGGTGCGACGTTTCGTGTAGTGTTCTGACTAGAGACTAGTCCGGACTGAGGACCGGACTAGTCCGGCCCCTAGAGACTTAAGCTCCAAGGATCAAGCTGACCCCTTCCCTCTCTCTCATTCACCTCCACTCCACTCCGCTCCTCCAAAACTCGCCCCCATTGGCGATTTTGGAGTCCTCCCTCAAATCCCTCGAAGGAATCCTCGATTCAAGGCTTGTGGAGTGCGGGGAATCCTGCTCCGACCATCTCCGCTCCTTCGATCCGCGGATTTCATCAAATTTCTTCACTCTAAGGTACTTTTTGACCTAGCCTTGACTTTTCATGAAAATCTTATTTCTAGGTCATACCTTTAGTACCTTAGACCTTCTGTGGTGTTCCTACACCATATTATTGCAATCCCTCATAGTATTGTGACTACTTTACTGAATTAGTGATCAAATCACCTAAGTTAGGGTTTCAAACTGTAGAGTCGGGACTAGTCCGGACTCCAACCGGACAAGTCCAGCCGGAGCGGACTAGTCCGCCTCTGGCCCAGACAAGTCCGGCTGATACAGTCTTAGCCCCTAACTTTGGGGTTGTAAACTAGTTCCAACGCAATGCTCTAGCATTTAAGTCCTTTTTTCTCACCAGATCATGTGAGGACCCGGAGACAGTCCTCTTCCAAACCCCGAGGCCGAAGCGGCTCACCAAGCCACTTATCATGCGGCAGCCGAGGCAGAGGCACAAGAGGCTCCAGCAAGGGAGGCTCGGACAAAGAAACAGGCTGACACAGAAGCACAAGCCTCTCAGTTCGTTGATCCTCCAAGAAGGAAGAGGCTAGTGACCCTGAAAGAAAAACAACATGTCGAGTCCCAAAGTTCAACCCAGGACAAAGGAAAAGGCAAAGCAACCAATCCTCCCAGGAAAAAAGGTCTTGGCCAACATGGGACTCGTCATTCGTGACAACCCTAGATGGGGAAGGGAGAATCCCCCACAAGGACCTATTGGGCCCCTTGAGAGGGCACCTCCTATTGCAAATCCAAACAACCAACCCAATTTGGCGAGTGCAACCTTCAAAGGAAAAGGAGCTGACGAAGCCCGAAGGTTTAGAGAAGAGGAAGTTTACAAGTACGAGAAGTCCACACCAGACCCTCGCTTCTGGTGTGATTTCCATTGTGACTATTACCGGCTCGTCTATCTCCCAATGAAGACACTGGTAGTCGACGCTCAGTGGGTGGACTGGCCGTACATGGCAAACAAGAGACATCAAGCTTTTGATGCAGTAATTGAAGTAGCAGAATGCCATGGGATCAAGGATCTAATGGCTTTTCAGTACGATTGGAACATAGAGGTGATAGTCTAATTCTACACCACCTGTTACTTCCACACCTATGGAAGCAGGAAAATCACTTGGATGACAAATGGTGTGGTTTACTCGGTACTGTATGATAAATTTGCTCGAATCCTTGGACTTGGGGAGCACTTGAACTATGAGATCATAGTTCACAATGAGAGAACCTTGGGAAAGAATGACTTGGACTTCATGTATCCTTCATATCTCTCCTATGAGGCATCCTCAACTCACAACATCAAACCCTTTTTTGAAGTGCTAAACAGAATGTTGAGGAAGACTCTAGCTCCAAAAGATGGGGATGCGGGGATGATACAGGGTATCTCAGAAACTTGTTGAAGCTGCTCAATGAAGAAGAAAGATTTAATGTCTTTGACTACATATACAATGATATCTTCAACATCTCCCACACCCCGAACAGGTCCTATGGATATGCACCATACATCATGTGCATGATAGAAAAAGTCACAGGACTAAAATTTGCAAAGGATGTGAAGCACAGGAAGCTACGTCATCAGATGTCGACTCCCCTTCCTCGCCCTCCTACGTCTTTGGGCAGGAGCGCTTCTGCAGCTCCATCCTTCTCAGTTGGACCATCTGTCCCTCCATCATCGAGGGGCTCCTCTAGTGGGCTGCTCAAAATTTTCAAGGCCATATTCTCCTCGTGCCGGAACATGGAAGTTCGCACGCAGAAAATGAAGCAACGCCAAGAGAAGTATCTCAAGGCCATGTGCGACAAGATGGAGATACCTATGTCTCCACCGTCATCAGATGATGACGAAGTGACAGAATTTCCCACTCTCACCGAGGACGAGCTTGCCTACTTTAGTTCCTCCTCAGCTGCTCCTCTTTCCTCCCGCACTCATCAAGAGGATGACAATGAAGACGAAGATGAAGATGAGGACGAGGAGACTCAAAGTGACCAAGACGAAGATCAAGATGATAGCGATTAGGTCTTTCTCTTTTTTCTTTCTCTTTTTGGTGCCTTGATGCCAAGGGGGAGAGAATAAGGGGGAGTAGTCTAGTCGTAGTCTTTAGTCTTTAGTCTTGCTCTTTAAACACTCATTTTATGTTGGTTTGTAATAACTATGCCACATTCTGCCACGTTATGTTATTTTGTAATGACTATGTTATTTTATGTTTTCATATTATGCCATATTGAAATGTGTTTGCTCGTAAATATTATATCTTTCTTAATGCGGTTAATGCTCACTTCAAACATCACACTTAGCCACCCTACCATAACACATGTATGTATGAAATTCCCAAAGAACTCACTCTTGTGCATATTTTTCCTTGACAATCCCTTGTGCACACATTTAGGGGGAGTGAATGATATACACATGTGTTATAAAAACAATCTACTATATCTATTTATCGAAAATCTTAATGAGTTATCATCAATCACCAAAAAGGGGAAGATTGAAAGTACATCTAGGTAATCCCCATGGGTTTTGGCTGATTAATGATGATAATTAAGATACTAATAAGTTTTTACTGAGTATGAGCACAGGTGTTTATCAAAGAAATGGATATGGAGTCTCTCAAGAAGCAAAAGAAAAAGAAGAAGACTTGAAACAGTAGAAAGTAGAATTTTTTATTAATTTTCACATTTTCTAGTTGTGTACAGGGTCTTCTCTTTTAGAGTGCTTGAGAATCATTAGAGAGCTCAAACTAAGGTTAGAAAGTTAGAAACGTGAGACGAAGTAGTCATAGGTATGGGTGAAAAAGGAAGACCGGACTTGTCCGGACTATGGGCCAGACTAGTCCGTTCCAACCCGGACTACTCCGTTTTAGACCGTATAAAAAGTCCTTGAGTGAGTTTGGACTTGTCCGTTCTTGGCCGGACTAGTCCGTTGTCTTGTGAGTCTGAGCTGTTATGAGACTAAGTCACAGAGGGCCGGACTAGTCCGCCCGTGTGGCCGGACTAGTCCGTTAAGCGGACTAAGCCGTTTAGGTCCGGAGAAGAAGTTTTTGAGTGACATCGGACTAGTCCGCTCCACAGGTCGGACTAGTCTAGTCCCTTCAGACTAGTCCGATTTAGGACAGAACAAAGGTTCCTGTGTGAGCTCGAACTAGTCCGATGTTGACTGGACTAGTCCGCAGCCCTAGATTAGAGAGTTTTTAGACTAAGTCTGGTAAGACCGGACTAGTCCGGCCCTTACCAGACTAGTCCGTTCTCATATGGAACAAAGGTTCGTGACTGAGATTGGACTAGTCCGCTCTTGGCCGGACTAGTCCGGGGTTTTATGACCGTTTGAGTCCAACGGTCACTAGACTTTAGTTGGTACCCTTGTGACGTGAGTGGTCCCTCAAGAACGGACTAGTCCGGGGTTGGGACCGGACTACAGTTGGTAACGGCTAGATGCCGGGATTTCTATAAAAGGAGACCCCCCCGGCTGAGAATTGAAAGTTGTTCAAGAACAACCCTAGCACTGAAAACTCATTCCTAGAGCTCTTCTAAGCCTCTTTTCTCACCTTCTAGACCCCTAAGATTGGATCTTAATGAGTTTGTGATTTTGTGAGAGGAAAGACGTGGTGATCGACGTTTGAGCTCTCGGTTTGATTCTCTTGCACTCTGAATGATAATTTGAGTTCTTGATTGTTGTATTTTGTTTCCTAGAACTGCTAGTTGGTATAGGGAGTCTCAAGTTGTGAGTAGCCCCTAAGAGCATTGTATTCACATTTGATTGATAGTGAAAGAGCCCGGGCTTGATCTTGGTGATCGCTCGGTGAGGGAAGGGTTGGAAGAGACCCGGTCCTTGGTGGACTCCTCAACGAGGACATAGATTCCTGTGTGGAATCGAACCTCGGGATAAATCGTGTCTCTTGGTTCCTTTACTTTCTCACTGGCTCACTAGAATTACTTGTTAAGCTTTCATTTTGTTAACACCCGTGAATTGTTCTACCATCTCGCAATCTAGTCATTCACAACTAATTAGTGATATTATTTGACTACCATATATCTTCCGCTCAAACAAACTTTAAAAGAAAATCTAAAACGCAATTTTATACTTAGACCGGACTAGTCTGCCCTCAGACCGGACTAGTCTGGCCTCCTTCAAGTTTAATCCGTTGTTTGTAATAGTTTCAGGTTTTATTAGCCTATTCACCCCCCCTCTAGGAAACTTTCAATTGGTATCAGAGCCTAACTCTCCGCAAAAGCTTAACCGCTTGGAGAGGGGATGGGGGACAAGACCGGTAGCCAAATTGATCTCATCAAGGGAAAAGGAGCAAGTACGAGCAACTTTGAAGACCAAGGTTCTAACCCGTCTCCAGCGGTTACTCCTCCACAAGACGTTTCAAGCTCACAAGAAGATAAAGAAGTTCTTCGTCTCATGGCACTCCTCAAAAAGAAGGAGGAGGCTAAAAAGAAGAAGGACAAGTTGGAGAAGAAGCTCAAGAGTAGTCAACAAGACTACTCACGATATCCTTTTAATTATGAACGTCTAAATTCTCACTCTGGTTATTTATCAATTCCTCTAGGCAAACCACCTCACTTTGATGAAACTAACTACACAATGTGGAAACACAACATGAAGTTGCATCTAATTTCCTTGAACCCAAGTCTTTGGCATGTGGTGTGTACAGGTATAGATATCCCCGAAGACGAGGATGAACTCACCCAAGAACAAGAACAACAAATCCATCGCAATGCACAAGCGGCGGCCGTGCTCAACTCATCTCTAAGCATTGAAGAATTCAACAAGGTAGATGGGTTGGAGCTCGCCAAAGATATTTGGGACACTCTCAACATCGCACATGAAGGAAATCGATCCATGAGGGAAGCCAAGATTGAGATGATAGAAGAAGAGCTTGGAAGGTTCGCCATGGAAGAAGGCGAAACACCTCAAGAAATGTACAACCGACTCAAAACTCTTATCAACAAGAGTCGAGCGTACGGATGCAAGAAATTGAATGACCATGAGGTGGTCAAGAGAATGATAAGAGCATTTATGCCTCGCAATGTGATCATGCACCTTAATCCGGGAAAGTCCAAACTTTCACTTGATGACTTCGGATGAAGTGCTAGGGAAGATCATTAACCACAAGATGATGGAGAAGGAAGCCCAACACGTCAATGACCTAGCAAATATCACTTCATCCAAGAAGAAGGGCATTGCACTTAAGGCCACATCCAAGTCCAAGGCAAAAGAAACACAACTCACAAGTGAAGATGAAGAAAGTGATGATGAGAGCACGGACATGGATGATGAAGAAATGGCATTCTTCATCAAAAGATTCAAAAGGTTGATGAGGAGAAGGAGAAGCCATCACTATGAGAACAAGAGCAAAGATAAGGGCAAGTCAAGAACAAAGAAGACTTGCTACAACTGTGGAGAACATGGGCATTTCATTGTGAAGTGCCCCCATAGCAAGGAAGATAACAAGAGAAAGAAGAAGGATAGGAAGCCTCAATATAAGAAATTCTTCACAATTTTATACTTAGACCGGACTAGTCCGCCCTCAGACCGGACTAGTCCGGCCTCCTTCAAGTTTAATCCGCTGTTTGCAATAGTTTCAGGTTTTATTAGCCTATTCGCCCCCCTCTAGGCAACTTTCAGGTAGAACCATCCGGCATGGCTTC
Organism: Neostapfia colusana; assembly: GCA_030760725.1. Lineage (NCBI taxonomy): Eukaryota > Viridiplantae > Streptophyta > Magnoliopsida > Poales > Poaceae > Neostapfia > Neostapfia colusana. The sequence continues at coordinate 61,684,900 of JASWHV010000016.1, read as the reverse complement.
TACAGATCGACAGCCTCCTGGACGCCGTCAAGCCGGTTAGGAGATGCAAGGCGTGCCAGGTCCATGCCGAGCAGACCCACATAACCGGTGCAGACGCTGCACCCAGTACCGTTAGGGGACACCACCTTCTCTACGTCTGGGGCTAGCCGGACATCCGAGGGCCGGGTCACGGGAATCACCCTTCTACATGGTATGTGGGGCCGAAGCCATGCTTCCCTCGGAGATCACCATGGGGGTCCCCCCGTGTTCGAGCTACGACGAAGCCACACAGGACCAGCTCCTGCGTTCATCTACCTCATCGACGAGGCAAAATGGCAAGCAACGCTCCGGATCGCACGGTCCCGGCGGGAGCTCCAGCGCTACCACCGCGGGTCCATGCATGGGAGCTCGAGGCAGGCGCCCCGACCCTACCTCTGTAAGTCCTACCACACTTACTTAGGTGTTTATTTAAATTATGCGTTAATTTATATTGTCACCTTCCTGGGCTCTAGACAGTGTATGCTCATCGTACACTTGGCCTCCTTTCCTGCTCCCATGCCTAGTCATCATTTGCTATTCTACCGAGGGCGGTCGTGCTTGAGGAACCTGCCAAAGGCCCGGCAGCCTCTCGGACCTCCCCCAGTTAGTGTACTGTGATGCCAGTTGGTCTCCTGCAAAAAAAGACCTACGTCGGAGCAGGAGGTCCAGGTGCCTTGCTTTGCCCGATCCTGCACCCAAAGCATGCGCACTCTGCCTCCCCAGTGCTACGGTCTGAGTACTAGGGGTCGGACGGTTACACCCTGACTACGGCGGGAGCCAGACCTCCAGGACCAAGGGCACTAGATTGCCCGAGCCCCGTACACCGGTCCGGGAGTGTAAGCCAAATAAGACTAAGAGGCAGGGAAAGGGGGACCTCTGAGCAGCGCCGGACCTCACCCCGTCAGCAGGGGTGAGCTCCAAAGCCAGACCTCGTCTCCCTCTCCTCAGAGGCGAGCTCCGAAGCCGGACCTCGTCTCCCCCTCCTCAGAGGCGAGCTCTGATGCCGGACCTCACGCCCTTCGCTGGCCTGAGCTCCGATGACCTCCGGACCTCACGCCCCCACAGAAGGACCGAGCTCCGATGCCAGCCCTCGCCCTCTTCTCAAAGGCGAGCCCTGATGCCGGACCTCACACCCTCCGCTAGACTGAGCTCCGATGACCTCCGGACCTCACGCCCTCCGCTGGTCTGAGCTCCGATGACCTCCGGACCTCACGCCCTCCGCTGGCCTGAGCTCCGATGACCTCTAGACCTCACGCCCTCCGCTGGCCTGAGCTCCGATGACCTCCGGACCTCACGCCCTCCGTTGGCCTGAGCTCCGATGACTTCCGAACCTCCGCCCCCACAGTAAGGTCGAGCTCCGATGCTAGCCCTCGCCCTCTTCTCAGAGACGAGCCCTGATGCCGGACCTCACGCCCTCCGCTGGATTGAGCTCCGATGACCTCCGGACCTCACGCCCTTCGCTTTCCTGAGCTCCGATGACCTCCGGACCTCACGCCCTCCGCTGGCCTGAGCTCCGATGACCTCCGGACCTCATGCCCTCCGCTGGCCTGAGCTCCGATGCCTTCCAGACCTCCGCCCCCATAGCAGGGCCGAGCTCCGATGCCATCCCTCGCCCTCTTCTCAGAGACGAGTCGTGATGCCGGACCTCACGCCTTCCACAGGGCTGAGCTCCGATGCCAGACCTCACCCCCTCAGCAGGGGTGACCTCTCATGCCGGACTTCACCCCCTCCGCAGGGGTGTACACCGAAGCCGGACCTTTACCTCTCCTCAGAAGCAAGCTCCGAAGCCGGACCTTTACATCTCCTCACAGGCAAGCTCCGAAGCCGGACCTCTCCCTCTCCCCAGAGGCGGGCTCCGATGTCGTACCTCACCTCTCCGCAGGGATGAGCTCCGAAGAGGGCAAGACCCTACAAACACAAAGAGCACTCAAGAAAGTGCGCGGGGAAGACAAGGGGAAGGCCCCACCCCGAGATCGTTATCTCCCCCGAGATGGGCCTGGGGGCCACTTTCGGTACCCTCAATACCGGGTACCCCCGCGCACAGGGTGAAACCGCCTTAAGGACCCCGCTCCCCTCTCCTCAGAGGATAGCTCCGGGCCTGCCACGTGGCCACGTACAGCGCTGCCCGCCCTGGCGCGGTAGGCAGCAGGAGTAAAGGTGCGCCATACCTTTACCGTACAAGGCATTCAAGACCCGCACCTTCCCAAGACGCGGAGGCGCGGTGCATGCCTGCCAGGCGCCACTGTGACTAGTCACAGTCAAGACAGGCGCATAGTGTCAGAAGGAGTAGACCAATAAATGCTACGACAAGACATGACCTGCCTCCACTGCCATCATCAACCGCTACGCCTAGCTTGCGGCATGGGCAGGGTGGCAGGACGACGACCTCGAAGCCAGCGCCAAGACATAGTAGCTGGTAGGAAATCAACCCGGGGCCACATGTCGGGCCCCAGGGCCCACCTTGTAAGCCACCCGGGCCTTGGACTATAAAAGGCCCAGGTAGGCAACGTTACAAGGGGTTCAAACTCCCGTGAGTTCAGCTCCCTCTAGGCCAAGGGTTCGGCAGTTCACCACCTGACCAGAAACTCAAGGAAACAAGTGCTCCAAGCACTCCCGTGGACGTAGGATTATACGCTCTGGTGGCCCGAACCACGTAAAATCTCGGTGTCAATCCACCTCCATCTCCTTCCTTCGTTTAACTCAGGCAAGACCCTCCGAGAGGACTAGCCCCTCCGAAAAAGAACCTCCGCGGGCTGCCTAGAGCAGGCCCGGGGGAAGTGTCGACCGGAGACGCTTCGACAGGTGCTGGCACCGTTTTGACCGAGACTTTAAGGTAGAGGAGAAATCTGCCAATAATGCTATGACCTCCAATGGAATAGATACCAATTGGTATACAGACACAGGAGCTTCCGATCATATTGTGGGAGATATGGAAAAGCTCACTACAAAAGAGAAGTACAATGGCCAAGAGAAAGTTTATACGGCAAACGACTCAGGTATGAGGATAGATTTTGTTGGTAATTCAATCCTGCATACTCCTGATCGCACCCTTCAACTCTCAAACGTATTGCATGTCCCGACCCCACAAAAGAATATGTTATATGTCCATAAACTCACCTATTAAAATCCTATCTTCATTGAATATCATGCTAATTTTATTTTGGTGAAGGATTCCATCACGAGGTAAACACTTCTACAAGGGAGATGTAAAGGAGGGTCGTATCCGTGGCCTTCACTCGAAAATTCGTCATCATCATGCGCTGTCATGACCATCAAACCATCTCTTGAAAGATGGCATGAGAGACTAGGTCATCCATCCATGATCATAGTCAATAAAGTCGTCAATGAGAATAAAATTCCTTGTTCCTTGATGTCTAGTGTATCCCAAGTTTGTGATGCCTGCCAACAAGGCAAAAGTCATCAACTTCCCTTCTCCAAGTCATTAAGTATGTCAAAAGGTCCTTTATATCTAATATTCTCCAACGAATGGGGACATGCCCCAATTTCAGTTGGGAGAAATAAGTTTTATGTAAGCTTCATTGATGATTTTAGTAAGTTTACATGGGTCTATATGATTCAGCATAAATCGGATGTCTTCCAAAAATTTTGCATCTTTCAAGCTCATGTTGAGAGAACATTCAACAGGAAGATAATCTCAATACAAACCGACTGGGGTGGGGAATATCAAACGTTAAATCTCTTTTTCTCCCAGCTAGGCATATCACACCGAGTGTCATGTCCTCACATTCATCAACAAAATGGGGCTGCAGAAAGAAAACATAGACATATAGTTGAATGTGGATTGCCTCTCCTAGATAGAGCCTTCATGCCTCTCAAGTTTTGGGATGAGGCTTTTAGTACCGCTGCGTACCTCATCAACAGAACTCCATCACGTGTCATTGGATATCAAACACCGTTAGAGAGATTGTACAAGGAAAAACCAGTCTATAATCAGCTTAAGATTTTTGGGTGCGCTTGTTGGCCTAACCTTCGGCCATATAATACTCACAAATTATCTTTCAGGTCCAAGCAATGTGTATTCCTTGGGTACAACTCATTGCCCAAAGGATACAAATGCCTTGAAGTACAAAGGGGGAGAATATATGTATCAAGGTGTGTTGTATTTGATGAAACAAACTTTCCTTTTAAAAAATAAATCCAAACGCTGGTGCACGTCTTAGAACGGAAATTATCCTCCTTCCTCCTACCTTTGATTAATCCTACAGGAACTAGATATTATCAACAAAATAATCCTCAAGAAAGAGCTCAATCCGTTGATGTTACTAATGAAGAACGAAGTATTTGTCCTGTGCAGGAAAATAGCTCGGATCAGCTAAACGCAAAAGTTTCGGAGGAACAGTTATATGAAGAATCAGCATCGGGATCGGAGCACCAATCAACAGGAAGGCTGTCACTCGCATCAGCCTTGGATCATGTGCCGGCGCAGTCCGGCGCGCTGCAGGGTGCGGAAACAGACAGAGAATCGCCCTAGGAAAAAGAGTTTTCCGATTATTCAAGTCTGGCACGCGACGAGGGAGTAATCAGGTGACATCTGTCCCTGTAGGATCTTCTGCGCCGGGTGGATTTGAAGAAGTTGTGGCTGGATCTTTAAACGGACCAAAGACTAGGTTACAAAATAAAATTTCTAAACCTAAGTCTTTTGGTGATGACTATGTGTGCTTTCTCACAACAACAGGAGAACCTGAAGATTTACATGAGGCTTTGAGCGATAAAAACTGGAAAAGAGTGATGGATCTAGAGTATGAAGCGCTAGAGAAAAACAACACTTGGCATCTTGTTCCCCGAAAAGAAGCAAGTAACATAATTGATTCAAAATGGGTCTACAAGATCAAGAGAAAAGCTGATGGATCCATCGACAGGTACAAAGCAAGATTAGTAGCGAAAGGATTTAAACAAAGGTACAAAATTGATTACGAGGATATGTTTAGTTCTGTAGTGAAAGCGGCTACAATAAGAATAGTGCTCCCCATTGCTATAACAAATAATTGGTGTTTAAAACAACTTGACGTCCAAAATGCCTTTTTTCATGGAAGTCTTGAAGAGGATGTGTATATGAGTCAACCACCCGAATATGAAAGTTCTAAACACCCTGATTACATATGTAAATTAGATAAGGCTATATATGGACACTCAAACAACCTCCTAGAGCTTGTTACTCCAAATTAAGTGCTAAGTTGGTACAGCTCGGTTTTGAAATGTCAAAGGGAGATACTTCACTATTTATTCTCAGGAAGAATGGGCTCACAATGTATTTGTTGATTTATGTAGATGACATTATTGTGACCAGTTCTTCTCAACAAGCTGTTAATAGTTTGCTGACCAATTTGAGAAAAGATTTTGCTCTCAAGGGTCTAGGTGATCTACACTATTTCTTGGGAATCGAAGTGGAGAAGGAAAAGAATGGAATTTTATTAACTCAGAAGAAATATGCAACCGAGTTGATTAAAAGAGCTGGCGTGAAGAATTGTAAAGCTGTAAGCACTCCACTATCCAACTTGGAAAAATATTCTGCCTTTGAAGAAAAGGCTATCGAAGGAACAGAAGGAATTAAGTATAGAAGCATAAGACCCGACATTACCTTCTCTGTGAACAAGGTATATCAATTCTTATACTCTCCTACATCTAACCATTTAATAGCGGTAAAAAAGAATTTTAAGGTATGTGCAAGGAACTGGCATAAGGTTTGTGAGAGGAAGTTCTATTCAAATAAACGCATTTTCAGATGCCGATTGCGCTGGATGCATTGATGATAGACGCTCAACAGGGGGTTTTGCATTTTTTCTAGGACCTAATCTTGTTTCATGGCATGTAAGAAAACAAATAACAGTGTCAAGATCAAGTACTGAAGCAGAGTATAAAGCTTTAGCAAATGCTATGGCTGAGGTTATATGGGTTGAAACCATTCTTAAATAATTGGGTGTAATTCAGTAAGAAGTGCCTTCACTATGGTGTGATAATTTGGGAGCAACTTATATGTCAGCTAATCCCGCCTTCCACGCACGCACAAAACACATAGAAATTGATTTTCATTTTGTAAGAGAGAATGACTAACAAGCTCTTGCAGATCGAGTTCATCTCCTCAAAAGATTAAGTAGCCGATGGATTTACCAAATCACTGCCAGTTTGAAAACACATGGAATTTTGACGCAATCTTAGCATGGGTAGTTAGATTGAGGAGATGTGTTGAAATAAAGAATTGAACGTGCATGGACGGTACGTGCATAACGTGTGCACAATGAAGAGTCAATTGAAGCAAGAATCAAGTGTAGATAAGTATCAATTATTTGTAACAAAGTAGAAGATAAAGTTTGGTGTTGAACCAAATGGTTTGTTAAGAGAATAAAGATAGACCTTAGTTAAGATTTTATGTAACAAACTGATTGGATCTCAGCATCAGACCTAGGTTGTAATGTTCTACAAATATGTACACGAAGGCGGGTGAAAAATACCCCTTCTGCCATATTTTTCAAGAGCTTCGTGAGGAGACTGGTGCGATAGGATGAATGGTATCATAGAACAATTCCCATGCGTAGCATAAGCCAAAAGGGAAAGGGAAGCGATCCGACGCGTCACCTCTCCTTGATCCATTAACAACGGATCCATATCCTCTGCTGTGAAGAAGAAAATTCAGAGAACTGTATCAATCGCTACAATAAAATGTGAGGGATCAGCTTCTCTCTGTTGTGGTACTGCAGCAAACAGTATTAAAACAGTAATTCAGAGACTGTAGCACTAATCTGTTACTATATCCTTGTACTGTAGCAATCGATCTAAACCATCTATTTTTTATCGAAAGATCAAAATAAGCTAACTCAGAATACTGAGCGTCTCTACATTGATCCCTGTAATTCAGAGGATACGGATCGATTTAACAACACACTGACTGACTGAGTGACTGACACTGACTGTGACCGACTGGCCGGCTCCGTTCCGTTGCAAGGACTCTCTCTAATCAGGGGTAGCCGAACGGCAGCGGGCGCACGCTGTCGCTGAGCGGCGCGGCGTGTAGGAACCCGTACGCGCGGAGCACCTGGTCGTCCGCGAACGCCAGCGCGCGGCGCATCCCGTCGCGGCAGCTCTCCTCCGAGTAGGCCGGGTTCCGCTCGCCGCCGCAGGGGTTGCACCCCGTGAAGTGCGTCACGAACGGGCGGCGCCACCCGGCCTGCCCGCCGCCGTCGGGGCCCGGTACCGCCCGCCGCACCGCGGCGTTCCGCGCCGCCGCGTACGCCAGGTGCTCCCGCTCCGCGTGCCGCCGCCGGAGCGCCCCCGCGCCGCGCTCCACGGCCTCGTACCGCTGCGCCACGCCGTCCAGCCGGCCCACGACCTCCGCCCAGTACCCCTGCAGGTAGTACCCGGCCTCGAGGTACGTCCCATTCCCCCACCGCTCCGGGTGGCGGAGCAGCAGGTACACGAGCGCCGACTGGTCGTCCGACTCGGCGTTGGGCTTCCCCTTCAGGCCCGCCCGCAGCGCCTCCCCCCACCGCCCGTACGCCGGCGACGCGGGGCCCATCCCCGCCCACGCGTCCATCAGGTCGAGCGACCACTGGCAGTTGCGGATGAGGAACACCCCGGCGTTGAGCCCCACCCACGACCGCTCCTCGTACACCTCCCGCGCCCACCCGTACACCACCAGGTTGCGCCCCGCGTACCGCCGCAGCGGGAGGGAGAAGTCCATGTCCGTGACCACCGCGTCCGCGTCCATCCACCACACCCACTCCGCCTCCGGGTGCGCCAGCATCGCCGCGCGCACCGCGGGGATCTTGGCCCAGTACGCCAGCATGCGCGCCTCCAGGTGCGCCGTGCTGTAGAGCAGCTCGACGCCGTGGAGGCGGCAGTAGTCGAGCTTGTTCTTGAGCAGGCGGAGGAGGAGGTGGTCCCCTCCCGCCGCGCGGCACGGCTCCGGCTGCGACCCGGACAGCATCACCACGCGGTCCGACGACGACAGCCCGCGGGACCGCAGCCACGCCGCGCGTTTCGCGTCCCAGTCCGCGACGCGCCCCCCGCCCACCGCGTAGGACAGGTCCGGGTCGTCGTAGAACGTGCGCGGGCCGTCCGTCGGCGCGCCCACGGACGAGGAGGAGGAGGACGAGGAGGGCGGGAGGGTGACGACGATGTTGGGCACGGGCGGCGGCGAGAGGACGGAGGCCGAGCCCAGGAGCACGAGCGCGGCCGCCACGGCGCCCGCGGCGAACGCCAGCGCCGCCTCGCGGACACGCGCGTGGTGGCCGTGCGGCCTCGGCGCCCCTGCGCCCTTCCCGCCCGTCGCCGCGGACTCCATTGCTCTCGCGTCGTCGCGCCCGAAAAAGGAAAAGCTGCACGCCGGACCGAGAGCCCGGAGCCGCGCGTCGTTTCAGGCGGGGAAAAGGGGCGAAATGCCCTCGTCGCCTCTTTTGACGGGGAGCGTGGCGTGCGAGAGGGAGGGATGCTCGGGGTCGGCGCCGCCCTCGGCCTGGGATAGGGATGGGCCAAGTGAAGGGAGACGGGCGCGGTGTCGGCGGCGGCAGCGCAGCGCACATGTGGTGCACTGGTCGGATCGGGTCTGGGTTTTTCTCGGGGCTTTTCTTTTCCCGGGGTTTAAGGCCGGCACGCATGCACGCGGCGCGGGACGACTCACGAGCACGTTCGCGGTACCCTGACTGACGATGCGGCGCGCGATGCGGATCCGGATCCTCTGTGCCATTATTATTATTATTGAAGAAAAACGGTTATATTAGATCATCAGTAACATATCACGTAGATTTGGGATTGCAGTCCTAACTACTTACTCCCTCCGTTTCAAAATAAATAGCACCTATTAATTTAAAATTAACTATCGAGCATCATTCATTTCGAAACACATGGTGTACTAAAAGAATGGTGCAGAGGTGACGTTATGAAATAGTAGAGGCGTAAATCTGCCAGAAGATTTCACTGGCCTCTAAACATTGCGGCTACATGCATGCCAATGTCAAATATGAGGCTCAACAACAACGGAAGAAGAGAGGTAGGGGGAATCCACGTGCAATCAACCCTATTAAGAGGTGTAGCTGCAACATAGTGAGCACAGATGGACTTTGAGCGTCATTTGTTTTAAAACTGAAGGGGTACTAGGGAAGAAAATAAAAGTTAAACATGAAAAAAATCATCATTCAATATCAAAGGTTTAATTTTTTGAGTCTCGTCCTCTTTCAAACCAGCAGTAGACGTTTTGATGGGTGTGCTTGGTGTAAAGCTGGGCGCAGCGGGCGCCGCTACTGGTGTCGCGCCTACAAATTCCGCGGCCCCGCGGGTAGCAGGCGGCTGCAGCGGACGCAGGTAGAGGCCCTGCAAATCTGTGTGTTTAGTGTTCCTGGAAATTCCCAGGGGTGTAGAGCCTGGAAGAAAGAGAGGGGGAAGGAAAAAGAAAAAGAAAAAAGGAAAGAAAAAAGGGAAAAGGAAAGGAAAGAAAAAGGGGAAAAGGAAAGGAAAATAATAAGAAGGGAGGGAAAAAAGAAGTGAAGGAAAAATGAAAGGGAAAAGAGAGAAAAGACAGGAAAAAAGAAGTGAGGGAAAAAAGAAAGGGAAAAGGGAAAAATGTGAGGGAAAAGAAAGAGAAAAGGAAAAATAAGAAAAAAGAGAGTAGAAGAAGTAAACAAATAAATTTAATAATTGTATATAAGTTATAAATATAATATTATTAACGTAAGTAGTTATATGAAATAATATAAAATATGATATAATTGTATTATCTAAAAGTTGCTTCGACAGCTGAGTGAGAGTATGCCATGAGAGAGACGGTGATGGCACTTGAGGATATGTTCTGTTCCGTCTTAGCGGCAAAGAACATTGCCCGGAGTTAAAAACCAGGTTTGGACAACTCTCCAGGCCACTTTTTACTGTGTTCCGGCTTCTGGCCAGTTCATTTCATTACCTTCTTTTTTTTCCAAATACAAGGATACAATGGACTAAGATTAGGATTCGTCGGATGGTCTAAAAAAAGAATGAGAGTACCATGAGTTTTCATCCGCAGGTTGATCAAAATGTTTTTACTAAAACGGAACGGTCCGTGGGCATGGGGGCCAGCAAGCTAGCTGCAGCGGGTTGGTCTTGAGGGAATTATTTTCCCCAAATTTCAAACATATTTATCTCCCAAACTGTTCGAACCCGCAGACTACGTCATTTCAAATATTACTTTTATGAAAATTCTAAAAATGGCTCAAAGGAATTATTAAGTATGACGTTTACAGTTTTAAATATTAAGTATGACGTTTACAGTTTTAAATATTCTATCTTGTGGATCAAAGAACAGGTTAACTACCTAGGCCTGTGGGCCGACCGTTCGAGTCCGTCCAACCTTGTCGCCTACATGCGGCCATGCCCATGCGGAAGTTCCGCTTTTCTGTGATTTAGCCCATCCATCCAAGAGGAACGTTGAATGCCTGGCCTTACACATGCAACGGTTGGTTGTCGTCTCAATGAAAACTAATGTACTCTCGTCTAATGTCAGTACTCGTCCTGTTCTGAAAAAATGATGTTTAAAATAGATAATTTAATTGAAATTGTTTATATTTTTTATTCTAAACGTTATTTACTTTATAAAGAGGGAGTATAATATAATTTCCCGTTAACTTTTATCTGACATCATTGATTTCGGCGACATCTTTGACTATCTATTTTATTTAAAAATATCAGTCTAGATATATAAAATCATCGGTTATAAGTAAATATCATTATTAATAAAGCAAATTACGGTGGTTAATTCAATTTTTAACCATCGAGCATCAAATATTTCAAAACACCGAACCGTATACTGAAGGGGCGACATAATTGTTTATTAATAGAAATAATACAGTAGTAAAAATACAAAATAGCAAAATAGAAATAACCGCACCAAACCGGATCATCCCTCGTTTCTCGCCGAACCACCCGCACACAGCACGCACTGTCTCAGTCCAATCGAAACCACCCACGCGGCCACCGACCACGCGGCGCTGCGCTCCCCGCCTCCGCCACACGCGTGACCACACAGCCTCTTCCCGCACCGCCACCCCCGGCGCGCGGCCCGCTCCTTTGACCGCCGCGTCGTCCCGCTGCCATGCGGGTCCCGCAACCTCCGGGGGCCGCGTCCGCTTCAAATGCCCCCACCACTCGCTGCCTCCCTCACCACCTCCGCACAAACGCGTCGCACCCGGTACGAGGATCCGCTGTTCCGCGCGAACCCTGTAACCTTTCCCGTGCCTGCGCCGGCCACCGGAGGAGATCCCCGCACCCCCGAGCCCGCTCGCCATGTCGCCGTCGGAGCCCACGCGGGAGGAGGGCGTGTACATGGCCAAGCTGGCCGAGCAGGCGGAGCGGTACGAGGAGATGGTGGAGTTCATGGAGCGCGTGGCGCGGGCCGCCGGCGCCGGGGAGGAGCTCTCGGTGGAGGAGCGCAACCTGCTCTCCGTCGCCTACAAGAACGTCATCGGCGCGCGCAGGGCGTCGTGGCGGATCATCTCGTCCATCGAGCAGAAGGAGGAGGGCCGCGGCAACGAGGCACACGCCGCCTCCATCCGCGCCTACCGCTCCAAGATCGAGGCCGAGCTCGCGCGCATCTGCGACGGCATCCTCGCGCTGCTCGACTCCCACCTCCTGCCCTCCGCCGGCGCCGCCGAGTCCAAGGTTTTCTACCTCAAGATGAAGGGCGACTACCACAGGTATAAATCAGATCTCTCTCTCTCTCCCTGCTTCTTTCTCCTGCGAGTGCTCCACGTGATGAGGCTTGATCTTTATGTGGATGTGACGGACTGATCGATTTCACATATTTTATTAGGTGTCTTAAATTTTGGACTCCGGATTACTGGGGTTTCAGTCCTTATTTATTGGTGGCCACTACCTGATCTCGGACCTTTGTTTTTGGACCTTGCAGTTGCGGTTGGTGAATTCAAAATTTTAGGATCTAATGACCTTTGTTAGGGATCTGATGTCTTTGGTGATGAATGAGTCTCAGTTTGAGTCGTGGTGGTCATTTTCGTCTGAATTTGTTGAGGTTTATTTATAGTTTCTTAGTTGTGGCTAAAAGTCAAATAAAAAGTGGAAATAGATTGTGATGCTTGGAGTTCTCTTTATGGCTCATATCTTGACTGCCATTCATTAATTTAAAATCTTATTATTGATATTATGAATGGTGCTGTGCTGTGATGTGAGTTCTTTATTCTGTAGGTGCTTGCATATTGTAATTTTTTCAGTGTGCGAGGTAAGTGTATCTGATCTGTCTTGACGACGATGGCTTTGCAGGTACCTTGCTGAGTTCAAGTCTGGCACCGAGAGGAAGGAAGCGGCAGAGAGCACCATGAACGCATACAAAGCTGCTCAGGTTGGATTCCTGATGACAGGCAATCTGTTTATGTGTAGATGTGGAGAGAACTAGCAGATCTTGTGATCCATTGATGGTGTTTGGTTCTGTGTTTGTAGGATATTGCTCTTGCAGATCTGGCTCCGACCCACCCCATTAGGCTTGGTCTTGCGCTCAACTTCTCCGTGTTCTATTATGAGATCCTGAACTCCCCCGACCGTGCTTGCAACCTTGCGAAACAGGTCTTCTTCATCTCCCTATCTCTTTCTGTTTTGATTTTTCTGCTGCAATACTTTATATCATTTAATATTCTAGTGTACAACTATTGCTTGCAAGTATTATAAATTTACATAGACAACAATGTGAGAGCATATAGATATCATAGTGATTAATTAGTCCCATTGTGAACCACTAAGGAATAAGGATCTACTTTGATAGATTTGGTTCTGATGTCACAAAATAATGTTCTTGAAGTAGTGCACAGACTAGTTGCGGCTCGATATCTGTTGTCATGGATTAGTAGATGCTGTTTTGTTGTAGAATTGTACATAGAAAGAAAGAGCATTACACTGCAAGTCTGTAAATAGCATACAGTTATGGGGCATGTTGCCTGACACTGGACTTTTGTTGAACACTAGAGCCCCATGACGATCTTGCAAGCATTCTTTCACAGTTGCTCTGCTAGTGTATATTTTGCATGTGTAATAATTTGATCACATGATTCTGTTATTAGTAGTGCATTGAATTCATGTGGTTCTGGTGATGCCAATTGCTTTTTAATTATGTTTTTAATATTCCATCATTTGTTAGTGTCAACATTCAATTATTCTGATATGTGCTTGTGATTTTTTATAACTTCCACGTTGAAGTATGTGATGCATTTTCTTATTATGGATGGTAAAATTGTTCTTACATGTCGTGGATGTCCTGGGTTTGAATCAGCCTCCTTGCAAAATAAGCAAGCGGAAGGCTGCCTAGAAATTCCGTTCCCCAGACCCCACAACGTGTGGGAGCTTTCAGCACTGGGTATGCCCTTTTTTTATCAAGCTGTTAGCTATTTGTCATCACAACATAGAAATCAATGTGATGAGCAATGTTGTGACTCTCTTGCTTCACTTCCTTTTTGCTTGGAGCAACTGGCTGAAACTTTTAAGATCAATACCGTAGGCCTTTGACGAGGCCATCTCAGAGCTCGACAGCCTGGGTGAAGAATCCTACAAGGACAGCACCTTGATCATGCAGCTCCTTCGTGACAACCTGACCCTATGGACATCCGACACCAATGTAAGTTCCCTTTCCAGCCGGATTGTCTGCTATCCTGTGTATAACGTTGGTAGTCGTATGACGTTGGATCGTTTCTGCACCTTCAGGAGGATGGTGGTGGCGACGAGATCAAGGAAGCCGCCGCGCCAAAGGAATCCGGCGATGCGCAGTAAGATGCTGACTGGGACTCCTGACCTGAGATGTCTGCTGAGGTCGGGAGGTCCGCGAACATGCTCTTGATCCCGATTAGCTCTCTTATCTTCTAGCATACGTGCCGCCCCATCGTCGTGTAGACGATGCCGCTGCGTTGCTGTTTAAATTTAAGCACTTTAGATGTCTCTCGGTCGATAAGTGCCGGCTGGGATGCTGTGGTTTTCATATTGCCCAACCCAACCCGAACCACTACATGGAAAACTCTGCTGCTCCGTGGCGGAGCGGTTAGACTGTTGCTGTGTTAACGACCTCTATTTGATTGCAAGGACTCGGCTTTCGATAGTGTTGTGTTGAGATATGGTGGCCTCGAAAAAAACTTGGTTTGGCTTCAGCACGGGTTTTGGACCATGCCTGTCGTTAGATCTGTGTGTGTCGTTAGAGTGTGGCACGAGCTGTTGAATCGTGTGTGGTTATTATTATGTCTTGCGCTGTTTGTACGGGCAGGGTTTGGCTCTATGGATTGTCGATCCGTGCGGCGCTCACGCTCGTGACCGATGAGTTCGTACTGTACTTGGTGTGGGTGTGGCCGTGGCCGTGCGTAGAAGACGCAAGATATGATTTGCCTCAGATTTCCGTCTCATACAGCATCATGACCAAGGATATTTGGTTCTTGAGGTCCCACAGAGCCCCACCCGCCCCGCTCGAGAGCTGCTCCACCCCTAGGACTAGGAGCAGGAGCTGTCGTGGAGGCCGGGGCAAAAGTGTTCCTATGTCTGTTTAGGCTTAGGAAAATAAGAACAGAAAAATAGATGGATAATGGCAGAGACTGATCCAGCGAGCATGTATCACAAAAGACGATATCCACCTACACCCCACCCTCCAAATGAGAACACAGACACACACATGTGAGGTAGGTTTTCTTTTTTTTTTTTCGAAAACCAGAAGGTATTCAATTATAAGGAGTAAGGTTTTGCACCAGAGGTGCGATAGTACAAATTAGATTACAATCAACAAAGCCCTAAAGGTTCGCACACGTACCCACAATCACTCAAAAGGCCGAAGGCGGAGGTGTGCTATAGTAGGATAGAGCCGATGTCCCGACAGCCAGCTTCCGACCAGTTCAATGCTTGACTTCTGATTCGCCCAACAATTGTTGCACTGTGTGCTCCACACCTTGGAAGACTCGCGCATTATGCTCTTTCCATAAACACCAGAGTGTGAGAAGGATAAGGGCACGAAACCCCGGTCACTGTTCTTGCTTGAGAAAGAGCTTTTAAGGTCATTGAACCAACAATCAACTGAAGAGTAATCATGCCAGTTCTCTGGGTGCAGCCTGTTTTCTTTTGTCCAAGCACTGAGGCCGACCCATATCTCTCGTGATAATGAGCATTCCACCATCAGATGATAAGTTGTCTCTAAGTTTCGATAACACAAGGGGCAAAAATAGTTATTCGGCCATTCCCTTGCTAGTAGCCGATTAGCGGTCCACAGGTGATTCTTCAGCAGCAGCCATATGAAAATCTTACAAGGAGAGGGCGCCCAGGATTTCCAAACTAGAGCACGGAAGGACGATCGGCTGGATCCCTCAAACTGCATCTTCTTGGCAGAGTTGGCCGTATACTTCCCCGAGGCCAAGAGCCGCCATGAGATGTTGTCCGAAGTGCCCTCCTGTAAAATCGGTTGGGCATCCTCAATCATGGACCAAAGCTGGACGAAGTCGCCCGGAAGTGTTGGAGAGAAGTTTTGAATCAGGTCAGAAATCCAAGAGCTGTTAAAAAGGGCTTCGACCACGGTCCTTGATTTGCTGCGGCTATGTTTGTACAAGTTTTGGAAATAGGATATACGGCGCCTTGCCCAAGAGCCAGCTATCCCGCCAGAAAAGCGCCTTCTTACCGTCGCCAAGTGCTACTGAAGTTGCGGTGGCGAAAAGGGCGCTGACCATTTCATCTGTTGGTAATTCTACTCCAGTCCAGAATCTGTTTTGGTTAGTCCACGATGCCCAAAGCCAACGAACGCGTAGTGCAATACTGAATTTCTCCATGTTTATAATCCCAAGACCATCACGGTCCAAAGGACCAGCCCAGAGAAAGCGTCGCCGTATTTTGTCTAGGTCTTTGAAAACTTGACGAGGTGGCTTGAGCACGGTCAGATGGTAAGAGTAAGAGAGCTAAGAACCGAGTGCACCAGCTCCCCGCGACCTCCAATATTCAGCATCTTGCATTGTCAGCCCGCAAGCTTAGCAAGGGCGCGATCCTGTATGCTTTGGAAATGAACAACCCGCAATCGGCCAAGAGACAGTCGCAAGCCCAAGTAAGTCAGTGGCCAAGAGGACAGTTGCTATCTGGAATGCTGCAGCAAGCTACCCAGGTTTACCGATTCACATCTGATTGGTGCGATAGTGCTTTTCTCCTCACTGATGTGAAGCCCAGTGGCCTTGCTGAAGAAGTCTAGTATGGTCTTGGTAGTTGCGAGATCTTGTTGTGTTGGATTAAGAAAAATAATTACATCATTCGCATACATAGAACACGCAAAGCGCATGTCGACCAGGCAGGGGCAACAAAGCACCCTCCTTCGTTGCGAGCTGAAAGAGTCTCTACGGAGTATCAATGACCAGTATAGACAAGTATGAAGACAAGGGGTCGCCTTGCCGAAGGCCTCTCAGATGTGGTATGGGTTGACCAGGCACACCATTGAGCAGGCAGCAAGATGAAGAGGAACTCAATAGAGCTGCGATCCAATCCCTCCACCTGACAGAGAAACCTCGGTGCTGTAGAAGTTCCAACAAGTGCTCCCATGACACGGAGTCGAAGGCTTTGGAGATGTCAAGTTTTAAAAGCAGCATTGGTTTGCAAGTTCTATGATATCGCCTAGCAAGGCTCCTCACATGGACGAAGTTGTCCTGAATTATTCTCCCTCTAACGAAAGCACTCTGAGTTTCTGAGATGAGCCGGTTGATCACTGTTCTTAGCCGAATGACTAGTACTTTGGAGCTTATCAAATTATTTGATGCCGGTTAGTTCAATTTTGAACTATCCGGGGTCAACTATTTCAAAAGGAGTATACAAGTGTGATTCTCCACAGGTTACCGCTGTGTCCATCCACCACGTCGTGAACATCTCAACATTCACATACACCGATACACGTACGAGCTGCTTTCTCAGTTGACACAGACAATCACCATTTCTTTCTCTCGCACACAGTAATTGGGTAATGGAGCTCGAGCTTCCGCATACACGCCGATCGAGCTAGCTAGCAGCAGGTCAGGTCAGCTAGCTCGCGTCCGTCGTCAGCCGACGGCGCAGTCTTGTTGATGGCCCAGCTGTGCAGGACCGCGCCGGCGACGACGTCGTAGAAGGCGAGCTGCGCATCCGTCTCGATCGCTCAGCAGCCGCATCGACGACATGAACCGGCCCCTGCCCGTCGTGGAGGAACTCCACCTTCTCGATCGGAGGTGACCTTGAACTTTGCCCGTCCACGCCTTCGACCCGCCGCCGCTCGTCACGAGCTGAAGGGAGCTGCGTATACATCTCGATCGTTTTTTTTTCGCCGTGACAAGAGTTAGAGATGGTATTCGAGAGTACACCTGTCTCTGCTGGTGATGTGCTGCAAGCAGTGGTCATGGCCGTTCAGGTACACGTCAACCCCATGCTTCTGCATCGTTGCCATGCCATGGAGAAGCACCAACTAGATCGGATTCAGATGCCCAGGTTTGTTATGCACCACCAAGATACGTACGCTGATCGATGCCATCAAGTACTCGCCTCGAGGACCGGGAGAAGCAGCTGGCTTATATTTTGTTTGATACAGTTGAATACTCTTCATTCAGAATGGATTAAAGGTCGAGGACTAGAGTAAAAATTAGTTTATTTTTCACTCTATTACTCTTTATTTCACTCAATTTATTATTACCCAAACAAGCCCTCTGCTCAATGGCGTTCTGGTGCTCGCAGCCGCTGGGGTGGAGGCCGAGGACGATCTTCCGGGACGACGCCGTGGATCCCGTCGTCGGAGCCGATAATCCAGATCCTAGCTTGGAAAGCGACGATCGACATGTGATGGTCGTCTGCTGCATGCATGAGAAATCGATATATACATACACCTGGAGGAGATCTTCGACGCACGTATACGTGGTGAGAGGAGCCACCTGCCTCCAGTCGTACTTGGAGTCGTTCCAGTACTTCTAGATGAACGGCGACGTACGTGTCGACGAGGAAGAAATCCGCTACACCTTGGATCAACAGTATAAAATCCACACATCATAAAGACTCCAGATCTTAATTAGCTTGGGGTAAGTGTAGTAGAGCATGCTGGAATCGGATGCGATTATACCTATGTACCAAGGCTTCTGAAGGCTGTCAGCGGTGTAGACGTAGGACTCCCTGAAGAGAGCGGGCCGGTCGCTGGCGTTGGCGATGCCGTCGTCGTAGAAGTTGTCGCCGGTGGAGATGACGAAGTCGACGTCCAGCTCCTCGCCGATCACTCCCATGCATCTACGGACGGACACACAGAGAGAGGTCACGTCGACCGCTTGTTAGAAGCTAGACTAGCTACGTACGCTAGGAAGATATATATATATATATATAGCTGACATGCATGCATGAACGCATCAATGCACAGGCACAGGCGCCAGCGCGCGCGGCTTACTGCAGGACCGAGAGGGGTTCGCAATGCGTACGTACGTACGTACGTACGTACCTGCTGGGCGACCAGGGTCTGGTTGAACTACTGCCCTCGCGCGCCGGCCCCAGTCGCCGACCGCCGGCGAGGATGGCGAGCGACCCCTCGGTCTTGGGCGCGTGCTCCACCGTGTCGTCAGCTCAGCGCCCGTCTGCGCAAACAGCGCCGCCGCCGCCAGCGCAGCCCTCGCCATTGCTGAGCTTGCACCACCACAGGTCCTCGCCATGCATATAGTCCACCCAGTGATCGTTAGAGGTGGGACTCGGGGCGGGCCGGCACGGCCCGTAACTTTCGTGCTTCGGGCCGATTTGGCCCGCAGCCCAAAAGCACGACGGGCTTTTTCGGGCCGGGCCGGCAGGCACGAAATTAGAGACATGTGGCCCGAGCACGGCACGCGGCCTGACGGACCAATTTCGGGCCGGGCCAGGCCCGAACACAGCCCGTTTATCTGGAAAAATCCCAAAAAATAAAAAATTCTAAAAAAACTGTAAATCGAAAAAAATTCCAAACAAATCCAAAAAATGGCATGAAGCCAACCATGAAACATAACAAAAGATGAACCAAAAATCTCTTGCAGCTCGATCCCTTTGATCTCAATCTCTCCAGAGACCTAGTTTGCCTCTGGGAAGTCATAGCTGCCCATGCAGACCTTAGTTTGTTTGAAAGCAGGACAAAATCCATGGAGGCCACCGTGGCCAGCAGCCCCCTGACTTAACATAGGACTGTGAATACAACAGCTTGGGGGATGGAGAGGGATCAACAAACTTGGTCCATGTAGAATCCCGCAAAAAATTGGTAAACCAAACAGGTCTCAGTTTGCCACCACGCTTTGCAGTTGCGGCACGGGAACTGGCAAGGAGCTAGCTGGACGGATCGGATTCTCCAGGACAAAGCAAGGGAGCAACCTACCCGAGCAAGCAAGAGCTCACTCGGCGGCAAGCAACCTATCCAAGCAAGCGAGAGCAAACGCGGCTCGCGCAGAGCGGCTCAGGGGCGGCGCGGGCGTTCGGCGCGCGCAGGTTTGTGGTGCCGGCGGCGCGGGCGGCAGCGGCGCCCTGCGGGGGTGAGCGGATCTCAGGCATGTGTGCGGGGCTACGGGCGGCTTCGGGGTGGAGTGCTTCTCTCTCACAGGTCTAAACCTAACATACTTCGGGCTATTTCGGCCAGATGGGCCTTTCCGGGGTGATGGGCTTTTTTCGGGCCGTGCCAGCCCGAGCACGGCCCAAAAATCATTTTCGTGCCGGGTCGCCCGACCACGTCTAACCCGCGCACGGCACGGCCTGAAAAACCGTGCCGGGCTGGCCCGGCCCAAATATATTTCGTGTCTATTTCGTGCCTGGGCCGTGCCGTCCCGTCGGGCTTCGGCCCGCCCGAAATTGGCCCGGCCCAAGTCCCAGCTCTAGTGATCGTTCAACCTCGACGATGACTCGACGACGAAGGTAGTCGTCCATATACACTTCACACGAGCTATGTACGCATGCGTTTATAGGCTCGTTAATCATCAGCGCGAAACCAACAGTTCAAGCTAGCTAGGGATCGGCGCTGGCCAGTCGGTCGGTGAGACGCTGCATGTGGCCGGGCCCAGCCGCTCGTACGTTAGATGCATGCGTGCATGGAGAGGTTGCCGGTGATCACCAGCCAGCGAGGACATGCGTGAGGGTTACGTACCTAACCGGCTGTTCGGCATGCATGGACACGGACGCACTTGATCCAGTCTGTTCGGCATGCATGAGGGTTACCCAACCGGCTGATTGCACGTGACCGTTTTTCGTCGATTGATAAGAGCATCCTCGACCAACTGTAAAGAAAACGATGCAAGTTGTTTGCTGAGCCACACACAGATCCACAAAGGGATCAATTCAATTTATATAGCCAAGGTACATGCACACGTTCATAATAGACTCCGCCCATAACGCACGTCGCACGAGTCGGGCTTGAGCTAACAGAATATTCAAAGGATGACCCAGACCAACCTATAACAATTCTTAACACTCCCCCTCAATCTTAACCTATGGAGACCATGTTAAGATTGTGAATAATGTGATTGAACGGAGCCTTTGACAATGCCTTCGTGAAAATATCAACCACTTGATCAGCAAACGATATAAACCTTATTTCCAGTGCCTTCCGGGCCACTTGCTCTCTAACAAAATGAAAATCAACTTCATTGTGCTTTGTACGGGCATGGAACACCGGATTTGTAGTTAGGTATGTTGCGCCGAGATTGTCACACCATAACAAAGGAGCTCTCCATTGACAGACTCCTAAGTCCTTCAGTAATGACTGAACCTAGATGGTTTCTGTTGCTGCATTAGCAATAACTTTGTACTCCGCTTCGGTGCTCGACCTGGAGGAAGTGGCCTATTTTCTAGAGCTCCAAGAAATAAAGTTTGGACCAAGGAAAACAGCGAAGCCGCTAGTTGATCTACGATCACCCGGGCAACCTGCCCAATCCGCATCTCAAAACACGTTGAGTGTTAGCTTGTTTGTCTTATGAATTTTCAGTGCTGAATCCACAGTTGGTGCATGAATATACTGACAAACTCGGTTTACCACAAAGGAAAGATCAGTTCTAGTTATGGTCAAATATTGCAAACCTCCAACTATACTTCTATAGTTGAACTATCCCTTGTCAGACAGTTGCTTTCCCAGATCCTTGCTCAATTTCTCTGTTGAAGCTATAAGATTTGAAATGGGTTTACACTTCTCCATATTTGCCCTCTTGAGCAGATCTAAATCATAACGCTTCTGTGAGAGTCCAACTCCATCTTTCAGTGCTTTAACTTCTATCCCAAGAAAGTATTTCAATTCTCCGAGATCCTTCACTGCAAAGTCATCCTTCAATTGCTGAATTAACCTCTTTGATGCTGATACAGTTGAACTGACCATTAATATATCATCTACATAGATCAACATATATATTGTTAAACCACAATGGCTCAAAATAAAGAGTGAAGTGACAGCCTTTGTAGGTATGAAACCCACTTCTTGTAGTTTATTTATCAGTCTCGAGTGCCAGGCACGAGGTCCCTGTTTTAGACCATATAGTGTTTTCTTGAGTTTGCAAACATAGTTTGGGGGCTTTGTCTGATCAATATATCCAACTGGTTGTCTCATAAAAACCGTCTCTTGTAAATAACCATGCAGAAATGCATTTTGGATATCTACTTGATGCATGTCCCAGCCTCTAGAGATTACCACGGTTAGAATAGTTCTTAATGTTGTTGTCTTGATCACTGGAGAGGAAGTTTCAAAATAGTCAATACCATGTTGTTGATTAAATCCCTTTCCCACTAATCGGGCCTTGAACCTATCAACCGAGCCATCTGATTTTCTCTTGATCTTAAACACCTAGCTCAATGAGGTTCGTGTTCTTCTGAGGAGGCACTAGCTCCCATGTTTGATTCTTGATCAGTGCAAAATACTCAGTGTCGGTACCTGAGATATGGGGTACCCCCGCGCACAGGGGAAAATGCCTAAGGAACTCGCCCTTCTCCGCAGGGAGAGCTCCGAAGGCGTCACGCGTCCGGCGGGGCCGGACCTCCCTCTCCTCAGAAGAGAGCTCCGAGCCCGCCACGTGGCATACAGAAAGCCGGACCTCCCTTCTGTGGGAGAGAGGTCCGAAGGCGCCACGCGTCCAGCGGGGCCGGACCTCCCTCTCCTCAGAGGAGAGCTCCGGGCCCGCCACGTGGCATACAGAAAGCCGGACCTTCCCTCTGTGGGAGAGAGGTCCGAAGGCGCCACGCGTCCAGCGGGGCCGGACCTCCCTCTCCTCAGAGGAGAGCTCCGGGCCCGCCATGTGGCCAACAGGAGCCGAGCCTCCCCCTCCACGGGGAGAGGTCCGGAGGCTCCACGTGCCCCACGGAACGGGCCCTCCTCTCCTCTGAGAAGGGCTCCGGGCCCGCCACATGGCAGCAGAACGGCGCTGCCTGCCCCCGAGCGATAGGCAGCGGGCGTAAAGACGCCCCATACCTTGCCCGTACAAGGTATTCAAGGCCCGCGTCTTCCCAAGACGCGGAAACGCGGAGCACGCTTCTGTTAGGTGCCGTTGCGCCCAGTCGCATCACAGACTGGCGCGCGGTGTCAGAACCTGCCAGCCAATAAACATCGCGATAAGACATCCCATGCCGCCTGCGCCGTCATCAACCACTACGACTAGCATGCGGCATGGGCAGGGCGGCGAGATGAAGACTCAGAAGCCTTCGACCAGAGGCAACTACCGGCATAACTGCAGATACGGTAGATAATAGACAATCTTCCCGGGACCACCTGTCGGGTCCCGGCCCCCCTTGTAAGCTGCCCGAGTCTTGGACTATAAAAGGCTCGGGTAGGCGACGATAGCAAGGGTTCGCACTCTGCAACTCATACGCTAGCCATACACTCCCAAGCTGTAACTCACCCCCAAGCTCAGGACTCCGGCCCTGAGCAGCAAGCAATACATCGAGCTCCATAGCTCGCCGTGGACGTAGGGTTTTACGCTCCGGCGGCCTGAACCACGTAAAACTCACTGCGTCAAGCTCTTACTAACTCGTCCATCCGCGCAAGCTCTCCGCAAGGGACTAGCCCCACCGAAAAAAGAACCTCCGCGGGTTGCCCAGTGCAGGCCCGGGGGAAGTGTCGACCGAACACTTCGACATTTGGCGCGCCAGGTAGGGGGCTTTTCTCCTAGCGTGACAAGTTTCCGCCGACGAAGATGACCAAGCTTCCTTCAGCGGCGAACTCTCCCCCCTCGCCTCTGCGGCAAACCGCGACCAGGGGGAGTACATGTCGACACACTCGGGACGGAGTGTGTCGGGACAAGCTGGGAGCCAGCAACCGGCTCTGGCAGCGCCGACCCCGGCAATGCAGGCTCCAACCAGCATCAAGTCTTCAGTAGCGCTGGGCGTACCCAGTGGGGGTGCACTAGCTGCAGCGAGAGCGCTACTGTACAATCCGCCCGCTGGGGACGCGCCTCAGGCAGCGACCCAGCTGTGGATCCGCGAGGTAGACCGTCTCGTCGTCGCCGCCGCAAACCCTCGACTTCGGCGGGGACGACGCTCTGGCCAACCGGTCGTGTCGCTGATGCGCGCACCATTGGTTGTTGAGCAGACGGCAGACTCCAGCTCTACCAGGCTCCAATCGACAGATCTAAGGACAGAGCTGGAGCGGTGTCGCCTGGGTCAAGATGCCCGGGTATACCTTGAGCAGCGCCGAGAAAGGCGTCGCTACCAAGAGGCTGACGACAGCATGACGTCGGCCTCGACCCAGCCTGAAGAGCAGACCTTCGCCACGCGATCTCTGCCCCAGGCCTGCGCCGTGCAGAATATGCCACAATCATATATCCTGCAGATGGCGCCCCCGGCCTATGGTGCAGCCTTGCCCATACCGGGGTACGCGGTGCTCAGTGCGAACCAAGCGTTCGCGGCACCATAACCTGCGGCGACAGAAGCAGGGTGGGTGGCCCTCGCGCCCCACCTTCGCTTCGCGAAGTGGCCGCGCAAGTTTCGGCCGCACCTGCCTGAGAAGTACGACGGCAGCGTCAACCCGGCGGAGTTCCTCGAGATCTACTCCACCGCCGTACTTGCCGCAGGAGGGAATGAAGCCGTCATGGCCAATTACTTCCCTGTCGCCTTGACTGGCCCAGCCCGGTCTTGGCTCATGAACCTCCCCCAGGGTTCCGTAACTTCCTGGTGAGAGCTTTACCGGCAGTTCATAGCCAAATTCGGCAGTTCCTACACCTGGCCTGGCACGGAGCTCGACCTCCACGCCATCCAGCAACAACCTGGGGAGTCGCTGCGCTCTTTCATCCAGCGGTTCTCCCAGGTGCGGAACACCATCCCACACATTCAAAATGCTTCTGTGGTGGTGGCGTTCCGGCAAGGCGTCCGGGACAAGAAGATGCTTGAGAAGCTCACGACCAAGGAGGTCCGCGATGCCTCAGAGCTCTTCAGCTTGGCAGACAAAGTGCGCCAGAGCAGCCGAAGGATGGAACTGGCGCTCACAGCCGTCCTCCGAGTCAGAAGGACTGCCCGGATCTGGTCCTACTCCCTATGGAGGCAGCAGGAAGACCAAGAGCCGAGGCAGAAGCAAGATAAGATCACCGGCCGCAGCCCCAGTCGTCACTGCAGCGACGCTCAGTGGGGCTCGGGGGCCGCGCCCCGACAAGAGGCAGCGAAGATCACCGATCCCAGAAGGTAATCAAGACAATATGTGCCCCGTGCACGGCAGCTGTCGCCACACTACTGCCGAGTGCCGGGAGATCCGAAGGCTCGCAGAGCGCTTCCGCAAGGGGAAGCGGCAGCGGGCTGATGCCCCGCCCTTCCGTCCAAAGGAAGACGAACAGAGGGTGGATGTTCCAGACAGCATCGACCACCTAGAGGAGATCCAGGAGCCTCAGCGTGTCGTGAAGGCGGCACGCAATCATGAGGACTCGAGCTCCAGTGACGATGAGCGTCGGAAGAAGCTCTACGTCATATACGGCGGGTCCGCCAACCCCTCGTCCTGAAGCACAGTCAAGACTCTGCGCCGAGCGGTAGCGTCGGTGGCGCCACTCCCAAGTGCTGCACCACACCTTAAGTGGATGGGGACCCCCATCAGCTTTGACGCCACCGACTGCCCCAGGAACATGGCTGGGGCCGACCAACTACCGCTCTTGGTAGCCCCTACCATCGCCAACGTGAGAATGTACCACGTTTTGGTAGATGGAGGAGCTGGGCTGAACCTCATCAGCCGTGCAGCTTTCCAGAAGCTGCAGATCCCGATGGCCAAGCTCACCCCGTCGAGCCCGTTCTCAGGGGTAGGGCCGGGACAGGTCATCCCCTACGGCAACATTAGCCTCCCGGTGACCTTCGGGGCTCCGGACAGCTATCGGACAGGGTACATTCTGTTCGACGTAGCGGAGATAGACCTCCCCTTCAACGCCATAATCGGCAGGCCAGCCCTGTACCGGTTCATGGCAGTAGCCCACTACGGCTACCTCGTCCTGAAGATGCCAACACCGACAGGCGTCCTCAGGATTCGTGGGGACCGCACTGCTGCAGTGTCGGCCCTAGAGAAGCTCCAAGCGCTCGCAACAGCTGGGGCATCAGCCCCCGGCAATACGGAGCCGGACCAGCTCCGCCTAAGCGCACGTCACCGTGCTTCCGCCACAGCACCCCGCGTGCAACCTCTCGACGAGGGCGGCGTCCCCTTAAAGGTCGTCCAAGTCGGCGCCGAAGCTACCCAGACCACCCGGGTAGCCGGGGGCCTGGATAGCAAATAGGAAGGCGCGCTCATCACCTTCCTCCGACACAACGTCGACGTGTTTGCATGGCAGCCGTCACAGATGCCAGGGATCCCCAGGGAGGTGATCGAGCACCACTTGAAAGTCTTCCCCGACGCCCGGCCGGTTCAACAGAAGCCCCGCAAGCAGTCCATCGAGCGGCAAAAC
Organism: Neostapfia colusana; assembly: GCA_030760725.1. Lineage (NCBI taxonomy): Eukaryota > Viridiplantae > Streptophyta > Magnoliopsida > Poales > Poaceae > Neostapfia > Neostapfia colusana. Next base: position 61,659,068 of record JASWHV010000016.1, on the reverse strand, counting down.
TTCATCCGTGAAGAAGTCAAGAAGTTGCTGGACGCTGGCTTCATACGGGAGGTCCACCACCCCCGGTGGTTGGCGAACCCCGTCGTTGTCCCGAAGGCCGGTGGGAAGCTCTGGATGTGCATCGACTACACCAGTCTCAATAAGGCATGTCCCAAAGATCCATTCCCTCTCCCTAGAATAGATCAAATAGTAGACTCAACGTCAGGCTGTGATATGCTGTGCTTCCTAGACGTCTATTCGGGTTTCCATCAGATCCCCATGTCTAGGGAGGACGAGGAGCACACCTCCTTCATCACAGTAGACGGCCTTTATTGCTATGTGTCTATGCCTTATGGCCTAAAGAATGCACTCCCCACCTTTGTGCGAGCGATGCACAAAACCTTTGGGGAGTTAATAAGAGACCTAGTTGAGGTGTACGTCGATGACATAGTTGTCAAGGTCAAGCAGGGTTCATCTTTGCTAGATAACCTAGCCTTAGTCTTTGACAAGTTGCGCTCTACGCGCACCAAGCTGAACCCAGATAAATGTGTGTTCGGTGTGTCCTCTGGGAAGCTCTTAGGGTTCCTGGTCTCGCACCGAGGGATTGAGGCCAACCCAGAGAAGATCAAGGCCATCGACTTGATGCGGCCCCCTGCCCGCGTCAAGGATGTTCAGAAACTCACGGGATGTCTAGCCGCGCTGAGTCGGTTTATACCGAGGCTAGCAGAGCGGGCACTCCCTTTATTTAAGCTCCTGCGCAAGTCAGGCCCTTTTGCCTGGACTGACGAAGCAGAAGAGGCTTTCCAGGAGTTGAAGCGACTCCTGACGACCCTACCTATCATGGTAGCCCCTGAGCCCGGGGAGCACCTGCTGCTCTACATCGCGGCGACAACAGAAGTGGTGAGTATGGTCCTTGTCGCAGAGAAGCCAGACCCCTCACCTTCGCAACCTGCTCCGGTAGCAGAAGACAGACGCCAGGAGGCCCCGCAGGGACAAGGCGGTCTCCCGGACCCCCCGGAGGTCCAGGTCGACCTCCCGGAGGTCCAGGGCGGTCTCCCGGACCCCCAAGATAAATCCTCAGGGGCCAATTGGGACCTCCCGGAGGTCACTCAAGACCCCCCGGAGCTCCCGGATAATCAAGATAGCTTAAGGGCCTCCAGGTCCCAGCTCCCGGAGGCCCCCGTGGGTCCACTCACCTCCAACGAGCTAGGGCCAATGGACGAGGACCTTCCAAGCCTAAGAGAGAGGGTTCGAACCATACAGAGGCCTGTCTACTACATCAGCGAAGTACTTCATGATGCCAAGACAAGGTACCTAGAAGTCCACAAACTGCTGTATGCGGTGCTCGTGGCCTCCAGGAAGCTCCGCCATTACTTCCAGGCCCACCGGGTCTCGGTAGTCACCTCGTATCTGCTGAAGACAATTCTTCACAGCCCCCATGCAACTGACAACGTTGCTAAATGGGCGGCGGAGCTGGCGGAGTTTGAGCTGGACTTCCTCCCATGCCATGCAGTCAAGAGCCAAGCACTGGCTGACTTTGTGGCGGAGTGGACACCAACGAAGACTGACCCAGGGGGCCATGAAGGCGGTGAGCCAGAGCGCCAAGCTCCGGTCTTCACCGAACCCCACTGGACACTTTTCTTCGATGGCTCCTCGCGAAAGCAGGGGGCCGGTGCCGGCGTACTGCTCCTCATGCCATCGGGGGAACATTTTGGGTATATGGTGCGTCTCAATTTCAAGGCAACCAACAACATGGCGGAGTATGAAGCACTCATCTTTGGCCTGCAGACAGCCCTGTCTTTAGGCGCTCGCCAGTTGTTGGCACAGGGCGACTCCCAACTGGTCATCAAGAAATTCAAGGGCGAATGCTCCTGCAATGACCCACAGCTAGCTGCGTATCTGCTTCACGTGCAGATGTTGGAGAAAGAATTCCTCGTCTTGGAGCTGCATCACGTACCGCGCGCTGGTAATGCCGCAGCTGACAACCTTTCAATGAAGGATTCCACCGGAGCCCCCGCGCCCGAAGGAGTTTTCGAGAGGACGTTGCTGCGGCCTACAGCCCGGCCCGCCGAGCCGGGCGAAGGGGGCTTGACCAGCACCTCGAAGCTAGCGGTCCCGGCGGCCCTACAGCCATGGATGCCGCCAAGGATCGTAAGCGTCACTGGGGACTCCGTGCAACCCAGCGCTCAAGATCCAGAAGCTCAAGTCAGACCCGATGCATGGATCACGGAGATCCGGGACTACTTGAAGGACAATATCCTCCCTGATAACATGCAACCGTTGAACGGATTGTGCGTATGGCTAAGAGATACGCGCTGGTAGAGGGGGATCTCTACCGGCGTGGCGCCAACCACATCCTATTGCGGTGCATAACCCAGGGGGAAGGCTGCGGCTTGCTCGCTGAGATCCATGGAGGCGAATGTGGAAGTCACTCTTCCTCATGCACGCTTGTCGGTAAAGCCTTCCGGCATGACTTCTACTGGCCGACAGCACTCTAGGATGCCGTCAAGCTGGTGGAGAGCTGCAAGGCGTGCCAGTTCCACGCCAAGCAGATCCATACACCGGCTCAGGCGGTACAGATGATCCCGCCCTCGTGGCCATTTGCTGTATGGGGGCTGGACATCTTGGGACCATTTCCCAGAACCGTCGGGGGATTCGGTACCTCTATGTCGCCATCGACAAGTTCACCAAGTGGCCGGAAGCTACACCAGTTGTCACCATCAACAAACAATCCGCAGTAAAGTTCATCAAGTCTATTGTCTGCCGGTTCGGGGTCCTGAACAGAATCATCACCGACAACGGGACCCAGTTCACCAGCGCAGCATTCCAAGACTACTGCGAGGACCTTGGTATTCAGGTGTGCTACGCCTCTGTCGCCCACCCAAGGAGCAATGGGCAAGTTGAGAGGGCCAACGCGGAGATTCTCCGGGGCCTTAAGACTCGCACCTTCGCCAGCCTGAAGAAACATGGTGCCAATTGGGTAGATGAGCTTCCGAGCACACTATGGGCTAACCGGACATCCTAGAGCCAGGCCACGGGGGAGACACCCTTCTTCATGGTGTATGGGGCCGAAGCTGTACTTCCCCCAGAAATCACCATGAAGTCTCACCGTGTCCGGGCTTACGACGAAGCCGCGCAGGACAACCTCCGGCGTGGAGAAATCGACCTCGTCGACGAGTTTCGATTACATGCAACACTTCGTAACGCGCGGTACAGACAAGCGCTTCGGCGCTACCACCAGAGGTCTGTGCGTGCCTGGGAGCTGCAGGAAGGTGACCTGGTGTTGCGGCGCATACTTTCTCGTGAAGGGGCCCACAAACTCTCCCCTAGTTGGGAAGGCCCCTTCCGAGTCGCGAAAGTATGCCGCCCCGGGTGTGTGCGCCTTTCCACCGAGGATGGGGACCTGCTCCCAAACCCTTGGAACATAGAACACCTCCATAAGTTCTACCCCTAGAGCAAAAATAGGACAGTACTTTCTTTTCGCAATGAACTCCATAGAGTCCAGGAGCAGCGCTCGGAGCAGCTAAGCCCCAGGGGACGGTACAGGACTACATTCAGCTTTGCCTGGTTCCGACTCCAAGCGCGTAGAGTCTTGCTTCCCCTCTTAATGGGGCGGGTCGTGGCCTCCATGTTTAGCCTGCCTTCCTCCTGTGGAAAGTTGTACGAAAAGAAACCTGCTCTACTTTGCTCTTTCCTCGTACTCATTTAAATTGTGTATTAAGTTTTTTAACCACCCTTGCAGTGCATGGTTGCCATGTGCTCAGCTCCCCCTTCCTACAGTCCCCAAGCACCAAGCATATGGTTAGGGGCTATAAGTCAAATAAGACTATGAGATAAGGGAGGGGGAGCCCCCAAGGAGAATTACGTTTCTTCTACCTGTGTGCAGGACCTCCATGCTATGGCGACAGGGACTACATAAAGCGGGGGGAAAGGAGCTATCAACAGCACCGGCCCAGGACTGGAAGGACCGGGCCCCGCCCCTTCAGCAGGGGCGAGGCCCGAAGGCCCCACGCGTCCAGCAGGTCCGGAGCTCCCGCCTCCCATGAGGGGGGCTCCGGGCTCGCCACGTGGCAAGCGAAAACCGGACCTTCCCCCCCCCCCCCCCCCCTGGTGGGAGGGCTCCGAAAGCCCTACGTGTCCAGCATGGCCGGAGCCCCCGCCTCCTAAGGAGGGGCTCCGGACCCGCCACGTGGCAGGCAGATTTGGAGCTCCCCATAGGGCGAGATCCGGAGACCCCCAGGGGCCCTAACACGGTTAGAACCCGGGGAAGGTGTCTATGCAGAGCTCTGAGATTGGAGATGGCCTCTGAGTACCTTGCAGAGCTAAGGACTCAGACGGGCAAAGCCAAGAAGGAGAGAAAGAGCATCACAGACACAAATATCTAAAAGAGTCAAACTATGCGAGGCTCCATGAGCTGGACTACAGACTCGATAAAAAGAAAGAAACAAGTCCCAAGGGTCTCCTGACACGACCAGAATCTAGAAGTTGCAAGAATGGCCGCATCACCAGGCTTCAGCCCTGGCGGCACTCTCTCGCTCTATGACCCGAGCGTAGGAATCGCCTCCCTCATCACCGGCGCAAAAGCCGGTGACACCAAGGGAGCTCCTGAGGCCCCCTCCGCAGTATTCAGCGGTCTTCCTGGAGATTCTGCCGTCTGGGATCCTCCATGGTGCATCGGCGGCTTCCTTCTCCTGAAGTTCCCTCATCACCGGCGCAAAAGCCGGTGTCATCAAGGGTGCCCCTGGAGCCTCCTTCCCTCATCACCTGCGCAAAAGCCGGTGTCATCAAGGGTGCTCCTGAGGCCCCCCCCCCTCCGCAGCTTCAGCGATCTTCTCGGAGACTCTGCCGCCTGGGATTCTCCTCGGTGCTTCAGCGGTTTCTTTGAAGACTCCACCACCTGGGAAGGGACGCAACGCCAAGGAGCTTTCTGCCTGCCGTCACCAAGGAAGGGCTCCGTCGGGAGGACAAACTAGAGACCCCTTGGTGGCTCCACCCTCAGAGGCAAGGCAGGCAGGCTCCCTGAGTCCCAGGCTTGGTGCAGACGCCATCGCTGGAGGAAATCGAGAGCGATTCTCCCCCCATAAGGCGGGTTAAGAGCCATGGAAGAAGACAAGACTGCAGAGACTCAAGGGAGGCGCAGGGGCTGGAAGCCTTATAAGGGGAGCGTACCCACATGGGGGTTTCATTTCACACCTTCCCGGGTGCAATCCCAAGCGATTCGGAACTCTTCGAATACACTGCATCGGCAACCGCTTCGGCTCCTAGACCGAGTGCCGATGACGGGTGGACCTAAGCCGCCCAACTGAAGCGGTGGGTCAAGGAGTCTGTCTCCTGAGAAGATGAGCCGGCAAGGCACTTCGGCGGTTCCCGAAGAAAGCGCCGCAACGTGCAGAAGTGGCAGTCTTGGGAACCGACGCAGTAAAAGCAACCATCAAGTGAGCGCACGCTCCCACGATCCCGCGGCCGTTCGTGCTCCGGCAGCGGTCAATTCAGGACTTAGAGAAAGTGCGCGGATCGGAAGAGACGGAGGTTCCACCTCGGGCTCGCTATCTCCCCCGAGATGGGCCCGGGGGCCACTGTCGGTACCTGAGATATGGGGTACCCCCGCGCACAGGGGAAAATACCTAAGGAACTCGCCCTTCTCCGCAGGGAGAGCTCCAAAGGCGCCACGCGTCCGGCGGGGCCGGACCTCCCTCTCCTCAGAAGAGAGCTCCGGGCCCGCCACGTGGCATACAGAAGCCGGACCTCCCCCTCTGTGGGAGAGAGGTCCGAAGGCGCCACGCGTCCAGCGGGGCCGGACCTCCCTCTCCTCAGAGGAGAGCTCCGGGCCCGCCACGTGGCCAACAGGAGCCGAGCCTCCCCCTCCGCGGGGAGAGGTCCGGAGGCTCCACGTGCCCCGCGGAACGGGCCCTCCTCTCCTCTGAGAAGGGCTCCGGGCCCGCCACGTGGCAGCAGAACGGCGCTGCCTGCCCCCGAGCGATAGGCAGCGGGCGTAAAGACGCCCCATACCTTGCCCGTACAAGGTATTCAAGGCCCGCGTCTTCCCAAGACGCGGAGCACGCTTCTGTCAGGTGCCGTAGCGCCCAGTCGCATCACAGACTGGCACGCTGTGTCAGAACCTGCCAGCCAATAAACACCGCGACAAGACATCCCATGCCGCATGCGCCGTCATCAACCACTACGACTAGCATGCGGCATGGGCAGGGCGGCGAGATGAAGACTCAGAAGCCTTCGACCAGAGGCAACTACCGGCATAACTGCAGATACGGTAGATAATAGACAATCTTCCCGGGACCACCTGTCGGGTCCCGGCCCCCCTTGTAAGCTGCCCGAGTCTTGGACTATAAAAGACTCGGGTAGGCGACGATAGCAAGGGTTCGCACTCTGCAACTCATACGCTAGCCATACACTCCCAAGCTGTAACTCACCCCCAAGCTCAGGACTCCGGCCCTGAGCAGCAAGCAATACATCGAGCTCCATAGCTCGCCGTGGACGTAGGGTTTTACGCTCCGGCGGCCTGAACCACGTAAAACTCACCGCGTCAAGCTCTTACTAACTCGTCCATCCGCGCAAGCTCTCCGCAAGAGACTAGCCCCACCGAAAAAAGAACCTCCGCGGGCTGCCCAGTGCAGGCCCGGGGGAAGTGTCGACCGAACACTTCGACACTCAGCATCCATAGCTTCCTTCCATCCAAGATGCTCCAATGCTTCTCTCCAGTTTGTTGGTGCAGAGTCTTCTACTAACAGACTTTGAGTCACAACACTGAAGCCTTTTCTTTCAGAGTACCGAATTGTTCCATCGGTAAACTTCTTTGGTTTCACAACGTTATTCCTAAGCCTTGTGCACATTGGATGTTGTACTTCTTCGACCAGAGACTGAGTATTAGTATCCGGACTAGCTTTTATCAGCCCCTCCTCTGAATCTGAGACAACTGCTTCATTATTTGCATCAGTCTGAAGGACTTCTTCCTCTGATTGTCCTAACGGGTTAAGACCTGCAATGGAGGGATTACTAGTAGAGGGATCATTATCAAGTATTAGTTCACCTTGACCATTTTCCATGGGTAACTCATTACTTGCTAGCTCACGGAGAGGAGAAGTTTTAGAGTTGACAGTTCTGATGAGGTTTTGTTCAATGTAAAGGAAAGGCTTGGGTGCAGTGGGAAGAATGACAGGTTGGTTCGTATTTTTCGTAGGAGCAACATCTGATTTATGAGCAAAAGGAAACAAGTGCTCATCAAACACGACATCACGAGAAATATACACACGTCCACTGGATGGATAAAAGCATTTATATCCCTTATGAGAGATGGAATAACCAATGAATACACACTGCCTTGTTCTAAACTGAAGTTTTCTAGAGTTATATGGCCAAAGATCAGGATAACAAGCACAACAAAAAACTCTAAGGACATTGTAGTCTGGTTTTACCCCAAATAATTTATGTATAGGTGTATCATGATTTATAGTTTGGCTCGGCATTCGGTTTATGAGGTAGCAGGAAGTGTGAAAGGCTTCATCCCAGAAACGAAGTGGCATGTGAGATTGAGCTAACAAGGTGAGACCTGTCTCAACAATATGCCTGTGTTTTCTTTCGATAACCCCATTTTTTTGATGAGTGTGAGGGCAGAAAATCTGGTGTTTTATTCCCGTTCTGTTAAAATAGTGGTGAAGACGATGATACTCACCCCCCAGTCTGATTGTATAGACTGAATTTTGGTGTTTAAAAGTTTTTCTACATGCTTTTGAAAATAGATAAAGATGGACTCAACTTCTGATTTGCACTTAATAAAATATACCCAAACAAATTTGCTATAATCATCAAGGAAAGAGATATCATACTTGGAGCTATTTACTGATGGAAGGGCCGGACCCCACACATCAGTGTGAATTATTTGTAAAGGAGCAGAGGAAGGATGATGTTTAAAGCACTAAAAGGGAGCTGATGTGCTTTGCCATCCTGACAAGCGTTACAAATCTGGGAAATGGAAGAGCTAGGAACTACAACAATAGAACATTATTATTGTTCAGAACTCGTTGAGTAACAATCAAATAAGGGTGACCCAATCTTTGATGCCACTGGTCTTGAGAAATCTTGTTTGACAGAAGAGCTTGACAGACTTTCTTGTTTGGAAGGCTAGAGTCCATTTCTACATTCTCCTCTTAGAAGTATGGTCTTTGTGGCCCATCCTTAAGAAGAAACGAGTTTGGGTGAAATTCAGCAAATGCATCATTATCAGTTGTTAATTTACAAACAGAGATAAGATGCTTGTTAATATTTGGCACATGTAGAACTCTATTCAGATGCAGAGAACGAGTTGAGCCAGCAATATAAGAATGACCGACATGAGAAATGGACAAACCTGAACCATTTGCCACCTGAATCTGATCACCCCCATTGTAACGTTCTCTGGTTGTGAGACGCTCCAAATCACTAGTAATATGGGCAGTTGCCTCTGTGTCAAGATACCAGTCGGGATCAACAGTATAGCCACTTGTTGCAGCAGCACCTACCTTTGTTACTTCTTCAGGCTGATAGTTCTGATCAAAATGATGCTAGCACCGTGAGGCATCATGACCTATCTTGTGACAAATCTGATAAGGCTCTCGGTAATTATTAACTTGTCCTTGGCTCGACTGGTTCTTGCGTCCACCAGAGAAACGTTCACCATTGCCACGACCATGACCACGACTGAAGCGGCCATCTCGGTTGCCTGATGTTTTGTTGGCAATATTGCCAGAAATCCGGGAATCTGTGCTATTGTTTTCTAGGCGCATTTCATAACTCAGCATATGAGCATAAAACATCACTAAGTGTATAGTTTTCACCTCGGGTCATCATGCTTGTCACAAGTGAATCATACTCACTGCCGAGTCCACGCATGATGTAGGAGATCGACTCTTCATCGTCGATAGGCTTCCCAACTGCAGCAAGTGTGTCTGCAAGATTCTTCATTTTGCGATAGTAAGTCGCAATCGTCATATCTCCCTTCTTTGTAGTTGTGAGTTGCATGCGGATCTGCATGATCCGTGCACGCGAGCTTGACGCAAAATTCTTCTCGAGTGTCCGCCACGCATCAAGGCTGGTGTTTGACACCAACAAGGGATGCGAGCACATCCTCTAAGACAGGGGAGATGATGGTGCTCAACACCAGTTGATCCTGGTAGTACCACGAGTTATACTTGGGGTTGGCAGTAATACTGTGGCTTTGGCCTGCTTCTCTATCTGTTGTAACAACGATGGTCTGTGGTGGCTGAGGAATTAAGCCATCCACGTATCCAAGCAATGTCTGACTATTCATGTATGGAAGTATATGTGTCTTCCATAGCAGGAAATTCTCCTGTGTGAGCTTGGTGCTAAGAGCATGGCCGGCAGCTGGCATGGCGAGGGATGGTGTGGCAATGGCGGAGGAGCCGGAGGTAGCGGAAGTACTAGACATAAGGATCAATTGGCTTCTGGTACCAAGTAAAAAAAACGATGCAAGTTGTTTGCTGAGCCACACACAAATCCACAAAGGGATCAGTTCAATTTTTATAGCCAAGGTACATGCACATGTTCATAACAGACCCAACTCAACTCACTCCTCCCATAACGCACGTCACACGAGTCAGACGTGAGCTAAAAAAATATTCAACGGATGACCCAGACTAACGGATAACAATTCTTAACACTCCCCCTCAATCTTAACCTATGGAGACCATGTTAAGATTGTGAATAATGTGATTGAACGGAGCCTTTGACAATGCCTTCGTGAAAATGTCAGTCACTTGATCAGCAGACGATGTAAACCTTATTTCCAGTGCCTTCCAGGCCACTTGCTCTCTGACAAAATGAAAATCAACTTCAATGTGCTTTGTACGGGCATGGAACACCGGATTTGTAGTTAGGTATGTTGCGCCTAGGTTTTCACACCATAACAAAGGAGCTCTCCATTAACAGACTCCTAAGTCCTTCAGTAATGACTGAACCCAGATGGTTTCTGCTGCTGCATTAGCAATAGCTTTGTACTCCGCTTCGGTGTTCGACCTAGAGACAGTGGCCTGTTTTCTAGAGCTACAAGAAATCAAGTTTGGACCAAGGAAAACAGCGAAGCCGCTAGTTGATCTACGATCATCCGGGGAACCTACCCAATCCGCATCTGAAAACACGCTGAGTGTTAGTTTGTTTGTCTTATGAATTTTCAGTGCTGAATCAACATTTGGTGCATGAATATACTGACAAACTCGATTTACCATAAAGGAAAGATCAGTTCTAGTTATGGTCAAATATAGCAAATCTCCAACTATAATTCTATAGTTGGACTATTCCTTGTCAGACAGTTGCTTTCCTAGATTCTTGCTCAACTTCTCTGTTGAAGCCATAAGAGTTGAAATGAGTTTACACTTCTCCATATTTGCTCTCTTGAGCAGATCTAAAGCATAACGCTTCTGTGAGAGTCCAAATCTTTAAGTGCTTTAACTTCTATCCCAAGAAAGTACTTCAATTCTCCGAGATCCTTCACTGCAAAGTCATCCTTCAATTGCTGAATTAACCTCTTTGATGCTGATACAGTTGAACTGACCATTAATGTATCATCTACATAGATCAACATATATATTGTTAAACCACAATGGCTCAAAATAAAGAGTGAAGTGACAGCCCTTGTAGGTATGAAACCCACTTCTTGTAGTTTATTTATCAGTCTCGAGTGCCAGGCACGAGGTCCCTGTTTTAGACCATATAGTGTTTTCTTGAGTTTGCAAACATAGTTTGGGGGCTTTGTCTGATCAATATATCCAACTGGTTGTCTCATAAAAACCGTCTCTTGTAAATAACCATGCAGAAATGCATTTTGGATATCTACTTGATGCATGTCCCAGCCTCTAGAGATTACCACGGTTAGAATAGTTCTTAATGTTGTTGTCTTGATCACCGGAGAGGAAGTTTCAAAATAGTCAATACCATGTTGTTGATTAAATCCCTTTGCCACTAACCGGGCCTTGAACCTATCAACCGAGCCATCTGATTTTCTCTTGATCTTAAACACTTAGCTCAATGAGGTTTGTGTTCTTCTGAGGAGGCACTAGCTCCCATGTTTGATTCTTGATCAGTGCAAAATACTCAGCATCCATAGCTTCCTTCCATCCAGGGTGCTCCAATGCTTCTCTCCAGTTTGTTGGTGCAGAGTCTTCTACTGACAGACTTTGAGTCACAACACTGAAGCCTTTTCTTTAAGAGTACCGAATTGTTCCATCGGTAAACTTCTTTTGTTTCACAACGTTATTCCTGAGCCTTGTGCACATTGGATGTTGTACTTCTTTGACCAGAGACTGAGTATTAGTATCCTGACTAGCTTTTATCAGCCCCTCCTCTCAATCTGAGACAGCTGCTTCATTATTTGCATCAGTCTGAAGGACTTCTTCCTCTGATTGTCCTAACGGATTAAGACCTGCAATGGAGGGATTACTAGTAGAGTGATCATTATCAAGTATTAGTTTACCTTGACCATTTTCCATGGGTAACTCATTACTTGCTAGCTCACGGAGAGGAGAAGTTTTAGAGTTGACAGTTCTGATGAGGTTTTGTTCAATGTAAAGGAAAGGCTTGGGTGCAGCGGGAAGAATGACAGGTTGGTTCGTATTTTTCATAGGAGCAACATCTGATTTATGAGCAAAAGGAAACAAGTGCTCATCAAACACGACATCACGAGAAATATACACATGTCCACTGGATGGATGAAAGCATTTATATCCCTTATGAGAGGAGGAATAACCAATTAATACACACTGCCTTGTTCTAAACTGAAGTTTTCTAGCGTTATATGGCTCAAGATTAGGATAACAAGCACAGCCAAAAACTCAGGACATTGTAGTCCGGTTTTACCCAAAATATGTTTATGTATAGGTGTATCATGATTTATAGTTTGGCTCGGTATTCGGTTTATGAGGTAGCAGGAAGTGTGAAAGGCTTCATCCCAGAAACGAAGTGTCATGTGAGATTGAGCTAACAAGGTGAGACCTGTCTCAACAATATGCCTATGTTTTCTTTCGATAACCCCATTTTTTGATGAGTGTGAGGACAGGAAATCTGGTGTTTTATTCCTGTTCTATTGAAATAGTGGTGAATACGATGATACTCACCCCCCCCCCCCCGGTCTGATTGTACAGACTGAATTTCGGTGTTTAAAAGTTTTTCTCCATGCCTCTGAAAATAGATAAAGATGGACTCAACTTCTGATTTGCACTTAATAAAATATACCCAAACAAATTTGCTATAGTCATCAAGGAAACAGACATAATACTTGGAGCTATTACTAATGGAAGGGTCGGACCCCACACATCAGTGTGAATTATTTGTAAAGGAGCAGAGGAGGGGAGGTGTTTAAAGCACTAAAAGGGAGCTGATGTGCTTTGCCACATTGACAAGCATTACAAATCTGGGAAATGGAAGAGCTAGGAACTACAACTATAGAATATTATTATTGTTCAGAACTCGTTGAGTAACAATCAAATAAGGGTGACCCAATCTTTGATGCCACTGGTCTTGAGAAATCTTGTTTGACAGAAGAGCTTGACAGACTTTCTTGTTTGGAAGGCTAGAGTCCATTTCTACATTCTCCTCTTAGAAGTATGGTCTTTGTGGCCCATCCTTAAGAAGAAATGAGTTTGGGTGAAATTCAGCAAATGCATCATTATCAGTTGTTAATTTACAAACAGAGATAAGATGCTTGTTAATATTTGGCACATGTAGAACTCTATTTAGATGCAGAGAACGAGTTGAGCCAGAAATATAAGAGTGACCAACATGAGAAATGGACAAACCTGAACCATTTGCCACCTGAATCTGATCACCCCCATTGTAACGTTCTCTGGTTGTGGGACGCTCCAAATCACTGGTAATATGAGCAGTTGCCTTTGTGTCAACATACCAGTGGGGATCAACAGTATAGCCACTTGTTGCAGCAGCAGCTACCTTTGTTACTTCTTCAGACTGATAGTTCTGATCAAAACGATGCTAGCACCGTGAGGCATCATGACCTGTCTTGTGACAAATCTGATAGGGCTCTCGGTAATTATTAACTTGTCCTTGGCTCGACTGGTTCTTGGGTCCACCAGAGAAACGTCCACCATTGTCACGGCCACGACCACGACTGAAGCGGCCACCTCGATTGCCTTGTATTTTGTTGGCAATGTTGGCAGAAATCTGAGAATTTGTGCTATTGTTTTCTAGGCGCATTTCATAAGAGCATAAAGATCACTAAGTGTATAGTTTTTGTCGGTACCCGCGATATGGGGTACCCCGCGCACAGGGGAAAATGCCTAAGGATCTCGCCCTTCTCCGCAGGGAGAGCTCCGAAGGCGCCACGTGTCCAGCGGGGCCGGACCTCCCTCTCCTCAGAGGAGAGCTCCGGGCCCGCCACGTGGCCAGCGGCAGCCGGACCTCCCCCCTCCGTGGGGAGAGCTCCGAAGGCGCCACGTGTCCCGCGGGACCGGACCTCCCCCTCCACAGAGGAGAGCTCCGGGCCCACCACGTGGCCGACAGAAGCCGGACCTCCCCCCTCCGCGGGGAGAGGTCCGGAGGCTCCACGTGTCCCGCGGGGCCGGACCTCCCTCTCCTCAGAGGAGAGCTCCGGGCCCGCCACGTGTCCAGCAGGACAGCGCTGCCTGCCCCCGCGCGGTAGGCAGCAGGCGTAAAGACGCGCCATACCTTGCCCTTACAAGGTATTCAAGTCCCGCGCCTTCCCAAGACGCGGAGACGCGGAGCACGCCTCTGTCAGGTGCCGTTGCGCTCAGTCACATTGCAGACTGCGCGCAGTGTCAGAACCTGCCACCCAATAAACATAGCGACAAGACATCCCCTGCCGCCCCCCGCCGTCATCAACCACTACGACTAGCTTGCGGCATGGGCAGGGCGGCACCACGAAGACTTGGAAGCCTTCGCCAGAGACAACTACCGGCATAACTGCAGATACGATAGTCGGCAGGCAATCTCCCCGGGACCACCTGTCGGGTCCCGGGTCCCCCTTGTAAGCCGCTCGAGCCTTGGACTATAAAAGGCTCGGGTAGGCAACGTTAGCAAGGGTTCGCACTCCAGCAACTCGCACCCTAGGCATAACTCAGCCTCAAGCTCAGCACTCCAGTTCTGAGCAACAAGCAATACAGCGCGCACCTCTGCTCACCGTGGACGTAGGGTTTTACGCTCCGGCGGCCCGAACCACGTAAAACTCGTCGTGTCAAGCTTCTCCCTCACTCGTCCCTTACGCTGAATCTCTCCGCAAGCGACTATCCCCTCCGAAAAAGAACCTCCGCGGGCTGCCCAGAGCAGGTCCGGGGGAAGTGTCGACCACACACTTCGACATTTGGCGCGTCAGGTAGGGGGCTTTTCCCTCGCGTGATGAGTTTCTGCTGACGAAGATGACGAAGCTTCCTTCAGCGGCAAGCTCTCCTCCCCCTGCGTTCACGACGGACCGTGACTAGCGGGGAATACGTGTCAACACACTCAGGACGGAGTGTGTCGGCGCAAGCAGGAAGCCAGCAGCCGACTCCGGCAATGAAGGCTCCAGCTAGCGTGAGATCTTCTGCAGCGCTGAGCGTTCCCCATGGGGGTGCGCTAGCTGCAGCAAGAGCGCTACTGCGTAATCCACCTTCTGGGGACCCGCCTCAGGCAGCGACCCTGCAGTGGATTCACAAAGTAGACCGTCTTGTCGTCGCCGCCGTAAACCCTCGACTTTGACGGGGACGACGCCCTGGCCAACCGGCTGTGTCGCTGACGCGCACGCTAACGGTTGACGAGCAGACGGCGGACTCCAGCCCCACCAGGCCCCTATCGACGGACCTGAGGACAGAGCTGGAACGATGCCACTTGGGCCAAGATGCCCAAGTGTTCATCGAGCGACGACGAGAAAGGCGTCGCAACCAAGAGGCCGGCGACAGCATGACGTCAGCCTCGACCTTGCCTGAGGCGTAGACCTTCGCCACGCGATCTCTGCCCCAGGCATACGCCACGCAGCATATGCCACAGCCATATGCCCTGCAAACGGCGCCCCGGTCTTTGGCGCAGCCTTGCCCATACCGGGGTACACAGTGCCTGCAGCGAACCAAGCGTTTCCGGCACCAAAGCCTGCAGCAACAGGAGCAGGATGTGCGGCCCTGGCGCCTCACCTTCGTTTCGTGAGGTGGCCGCGCAAGTTTCGGCCGCACCTGCCCGAGAAGTACGACGGCAGCGTCACCGGCGGAGTTCCTCCAGATCTACTCCACTGCCGTACTTGCTGCAGGAGGGGATGAGGCCGTCATGGCCAACTACTTCCCCGTCGCCTTGACCGGCCCAGCCCGGTCTTGGCTCATGAACCTCCCCCAGGGTTCGATAACTTCCTGGGGAGAGCTCTGCCGGCAGTTCACCGCCAACTTCGGCAGTTCCTACACCCGGCCTAGCACGGAGCTCGACCTCCATGCCATCCAGCAACAACCTGGAGAATCGCTGCACTCTTTCATCCAACGGTTCTCCCAGGTACGGAACACCATCCCACATATCCAAAATGTTTCTGTGGTGGTGGCGCTCCGGCAAGGCGTTCGGGACAAGAAGATGCTCGAGAAGCTCGCGACCAGAGAGGTCCGCGACGTCTCAGAGCTCTTCAGTCTGGCGGACAAGTGCGCCAGAGCAGCAGAAGGGCGGAACTGGCACTCCCTGCCAGCCTCCGAGTCAGGAGGGCAGCCAGGATTTGGAGCCGCTTCCTATGGAAGCAGTAGGAAGATCAAGAACCGGGGCGGTGGCAAGATGAAACCGCCGGCCGCGGCTCCCGTTGCCGCAGCAGCGGCACCCAGTGGAGCTCGGGGGCCGCGCCCCGACAAAAGGCCGCGGCAGTCACCAGCTCCAGATGGTGGCCAAGGCGAGCTATGCCCCGTGTACGGCACCAGTTACCATACTGCTGCCGAGTGCCGGGAGATCCAGAAGCTCGCGGAGCGCTTCCGGAAGGGGAAGCAGCTTCGAACTGATGCCCCACCCTACCGTCAAAGGGAGGGCAAGCAGAAGGTCGACGCCCCAGACAACGTCGACCACCAGGTGGAGTTCCACGAGCCTCAACGCGCCGTGAAGGCGATGCGCAATCATGAGGGCTCCAGCTCCAGTGATGACGAGCGCCGGAAGATGCTCTACATCATCTACAGTGGGTCCGCTGACCCCTCGTCCCGAAGCGCGGTTAAGACCCTGCGCCGAGCGGTAGCGTCGGTGGCTCCCCTCCCGAGTGTCGCGCCGCACCTCAAGTGGATGGGAACCCCCATCAGCTTCGATGCCACCGACTGCCCCAGGAACATGGCTGGGGCCAGCCAACTACCGCTCTTGGTGGCTCCCACCATCGCCAACGTGAGGATGTACTACGTTTTGGTGGATGGCGGGGCTGGACTGAACCTCATCTGTCGCGCAGCTTTCCAGAAGCTGCAGATCCCGATGGCCAAGCTCACCCCATCGAGCCCGTTCTCAGGGATAGGGTTGGGACAGGTCGTTCCCTACGGCAACATCAGCCTCCCGGTGACCTTTGGGGCACCGGACAGCTATCGGACAGAGTATATTCTGTTCGACGTGGCGGAGATCGACCTCCCCTTCAACGCCATAATTGGCAGGTCAACCCTGTACCGATTCATGGTAGTAGCCCACTACAGCTACCTTGTCTTGAACATGCCTACACCAACAGGCGTCCTCAGGATTCGTGGAGACCGCACTGCCGCAGTGTCAGCCTTGGAAAAGCTCCAAGCGCTTGCAACAGCTAGAGCACCAGCCCTTGGCAGTGCAGAACCAGACCGGCTCCACCCGAGTGCACGCCACCGTGCCTCTACCGCAGCACCCCGTGTGCAACCCCTCGACGAGGGCGACGTCCCCTTGAAGCTCGTCCAAAACGGCGCCGATGCCACCCAGACCACCCGGGTAGCCGGGGGCCTGGATAGCAAATAGGAAGGCACGCTCGTCACCTTTCTCCGGCACAACGTCGACGTGTTTGCATGGCAGCCGTCGCAGATGTCGGGGATCCCTAGGGAGGTGATCGAGCACCACTTAAAGGTCTTCCCCGACGCCCGACCAGTCCAACAGAAGCCCCGCAAGCAGTCCATCGAGCGGCAAAACCTCATCCACGAATAAATCAAGAAGCTGCTGGACGCTGGCTTCATACGGGAAGTCCACCACCCCCGGTGGTTGGTGAACCCTGTTGTTGTCCCGAAGGCCGGCGGGAAGCTCCGGATGTGCATCGACTACACCAGTCTCAATAAGGCATGTCCCAAAGATCCATTCCCTCTCCCTAGAATAGATCAAATAGTAGACTTGACATCAGGCTGCGATATGCTGTGCTTCCTAGACGCCTACTCGGGTTTCCATCAGATCCCTATGTCTAGAGAAGATGAAGAGCACACCTCCTTCATCACAGTATACAGTCTGTACTGTTATGTCTCTATGCCTTATGGCCTAAAGAACGCTCTCCCCACCTTTGTACGTGCAATGCACAAAACCTTCGGGGAGCTGATAAGAGACTTAGTTGAGGTGTATGTCGATGACATCGTTGTTAAGGTCAGGCAGACTTCATCCCTACTAGATAACCTAGCCTTAGTCTTCGACAAACTGCGGTCTACGCGCACCAAGCTGAACCCCGACAAGTGTGTGTTCGGTGTATCCTCTGGAAAACTCTTAGGATTCCTGGTCTCACACCGAGGAATTGAGGCTAACCCAGAGAAGATCAAGGCCATCGACTTGATACGGCCCCCCCCCCCCCGCCCGCATCAAAGAAGTCCAGAAACTCACGGGATGCCTAGCCGCGCTGAGTCGGTTTATACCGAGGTTAGCAGAGCGAGCGCTCCCCTTCTTTAAGCTCTTGCGCAAATCCGGCCCATTTGCTTGGACCGACGAAGCAGAAGAAGCTTTCTAGGAGTTGAAGCAACATCTGACGACCCTATCCATAATGGTAGCCCCCGAGCCCGAAGAGCATCTGTTGCTCTACATCGCGACGACAGCTGAAGTGATGAGTATGGTCCTCGTCGCAGAGCGGCCGGACCTCTCGTCGCCACAGCCTACTCCGGTAGCAGGAGACAGGCGCCAGGAAACCCCGGAGGTCCAAGACGACCCCCCGGATCTCCAAGACAACCCCCCGGAGGTCCAAGACGGACCCCCGGACCTCCATGACAACCTCCCGGAGGACCAGCGGGACCCCCCGGAGGTCCAACGGAACTCCCCGAAAGTCCAACGGGACCTCCTGGAGCTCCCGGAAAATCAGCGGGACCTCCCGGAGGTCCAAGGCGGCTTGGGAACCTTCGAGTATCAGCTCTCGGCAGCCTCCCTGGACCCACCCACCTCCTGTAGGCCTGAGCCCATGGATGAAGATATCTCTGGCCTGGGAGGGAGGGTCCGGACCATCCAGAGGCCTGTCTACTACATCAATGAGGTCCTCCATGACGCCAAGACAAGGTACCTGGAGGTCCATAAGCTGTTGTATGCAGTGCTCGTGGCGTCCAGGAAGCTCCACCACTACTTCCAAGCCCACCGGGTCTCGGTGGTCACCTCCTATCCGTTGAAGGCTATCCTTCACAGCCCCCACGTGACTGGCAATGTCGCAAAATGGGCAGCGGAGCTGGCGGAGTTTGAGCTGGACTTCCTTCCTCGTCATGCAGTCAAGAGCCAAGCACTGGCTGACTTCGTAGCTGAGTGGACGCCAACGAAGGCTGACCCAGGGGGGGCACGAAGACGGTGAACCAGAGCACCGAGCTCCGGCCTTCACCGGGCCTCACTGGACGCTCTTCTTCGACGGCTCCTCGCGAAAGCAGGGGGCCGGTGCCGGCGTACTGCTTCTCACGCCATCGGGGGAGCAGTTTGGGTATATGGTGCGTCTCAATTTCAAGGCAACCAACAACATGGTAGAGTATGAAGCACTCATCTTTGGCCTAAAGACAGCCCTGTCTCTGGGCGCTCGCCAGTTGTTGGCACAGGGCGACTCCCAGCTAGTTATCAAGCAAGTTAAGGGTGAATGCTCCTACAATGACCCACAGCTAGCTGCTTACCTGCTCCACGTGCAGATGTTGGAGAAAGACTTCCTCGCCTTGGACCCGCGCCACGTACCGTGCGCTGGCAATGCCGCAACTGACGACCTCTCAACGGAGGCCTCCACCGGAGCCCCTGTGCCCGAAGGAGTCTTCGAGAGGACGTTGTTGTGGCCCACAGCCCGGCCCGCTGAGCCGGGCGAAGGGGGCTGGACGAACACCTCGAAGCTGGCGGTCCCGGTGGCCCTGCAGCCATGGACGCCGCCAAGGATCGTAAGCGTCACTGGGGACTCCGTGCAACCCAGCGCTCAAGATCCAGACGCTCAAGTCAGACCCGATGCATGGATCACGGAGATCCGGGACTACTTGAAAGACAACATCCTCCCTGATGAACGTGTATCCGCTGAACGGATCGTGCGCATGGCTAAGAGATACGCGTTGGTAGAAGGGGATCTCTACCGACGTGCCACCAACCACGTCCTATTGCGGTGCATAACCCAGGGGAAAGGCTGCGACTTGCTCGCTGAGATCCATGAAGGCGAATGTGGGAGTCACTCTTCCTCACGGACGCTTGTTGGTAAAGCCTTCCGACATCGCTTCTACTGGCCAACAGCACTCCAGGATGCCGTCAAGCTGGTCGAGAGCTGCAAGGCGTGCCAGTTCCACGCCAAGCAGATCCATACACCGGCTTAGGCGGTACAGATGATCCCGCCCTCATGGCCGTTTGCCGTATGGGGGTTGGACATCCTGGGACCATTCTCCAGAGCTGTCGGGGGATTCCGGTACCTCTATGTCGCCATCGACAAGTTCACCAAGTGGCCGGAAGCCACACCAGTCGCCACCATCAACAAGCAATCCGCAGTAAAGTTCATCAAGTCGATTGTCTGCCGGTTCGGGGTCCTGAACAGAATCATCACCGATAACGGGACCCAGTTCACCAGCGCAGCGTTCCAAGACTACTGTGAAGACCTCGGCATCCAGGTGTGCTATGCCTCTGTTGCTCACCCAAAGAGCAATGGACAAGTCGAGAGGGCCAACGCCGAGATTCTTCGGGGCCTCAAGACTCGCACCTATGCCATCCTGAAGAAACATGGTGCCAATTGGGTGGATGAGCTTCCGAGCACACTATGGGCTAACCGGACATCCCAGAATCGGGCCACCGGAGAGACACCCTTCTTCATGGTGTATGGGGCTGAAGTTGTGCTTCCCCCAGAGATCACCATGAAGTCTCACCGTGTCCGAGCTTACGACGAAGCCGCGCAGGACAACCTCCGGCGTGGAGAAATCGACCTCGTCGACGAGGTCCAATTGCATGCAGCACTCCGTAACGCACGGTACAAACAAGCGCTCCGCCGCTACCACCAGAGGTCTGTGCGTGCCCGGGAGCTGCAGGAAGGCGACCTGGTGCTGCGGCGCATAATTTCTCGCGAAGGGACCCACAAACTCTCCCCTAATTGGGAAGGTCCCTTCCGAGTCACAAAAGTGTGTCGTCCCGGGTGCGTACGCCTTTCCACCAAGAATGGGGACCCACTCCCGAACCCCTGGAACATAGAACACCTTCGTAAGTTCTACCCCTAGAGCAATAATAGGACAATCTCTTCTTTTTGTAATAGATTCCATAGAGTCCAGGAGCAGCGCTCGGAGCAGCTAAGCCTCAGGGGACGGTCCAGGACTACGTTCAGCTTTGCCTGGTTCCGACCCCAAGCGCGTAGAGTCTTGCTTCCCTTCTTAATGGGGTGGGTCGTGGCCTCCATGTTTAGCCTGCCTTCCTCCTATGGAAATTTATATGAAAAGAAACCTGTCCTACTTTGCTCTTCCCTGGTGCTCATTTAAATTACGTATTAAATTTTTATGGCTGTACTTCCGGCGTATGCTCACCATGCGCTCAACTCCCTCTTCTCATTCTCACCTCTAGTCGGCATTTGCTGCCCTACCAAAGGCGATTGCGTTGGAGGTACCTGCCGATGGCCAGGGGGCCCCGAGCTCCCGGCACTTCGCGCACTGTAGTCCCCAAGCACCGTATAAGTGGATGGGGACCGTAAGCCAAATAAGACTATGAGATAGAGGAGGGGGAGCCCCCAAGGAGAATTATGTTTCCCTTACTTGTGTGCAGGACCTCTCGGCCTCAGCTCCCCGCAGGAGTATGGTAGGTGCACCCAACCAATGGGACACACCTACCAGGGGGCCGCTACGGGATCGCGCAAGACCGGAACTCCAAGGTAAGACCGAAGAATCCGGACCTCGCCACCTCCGCAGGGGCGAGACCCGAAGGTCCCACGTGTCTAGCGGGGCCGGACCTCCCTCTCCTCACGGGGAGCTCCGGGCCCGCCACGTGGCCGACAGAAGTCGGACCTCCCCCCCTCCGCGAGGAGAGGTCCGAAGGCTCCACGTGTCCCGCGGGGCCGGACCTCCCTCTCCTCAGAGGAGAGCTCCGGGCCCGCCACGTGGCTAGCAGGCCCGGACCTCCCCATTCTCATGGGGCGGGTCCTGGAGACCTCCGGGGCCCTTAATACAGTAAGGACCCGGGGAAGGTGTCTGTGCAGAGCTTCGAGATTGGTCAAGGCCTCTGAGTACCATGCGGAGCTAAGGGCTCGACCAGGTAAAACCAAGAAGAAGACTAAAACACGTCAACGCAGAAGATAACAAGAGTCTATTCATACAAGGCTCCATGAGCTGGGCTAAAGACTCAACAAAAATAAAAAAGGAGGTACAGGGCCTTGTGGCCACGGGGGCAGATGCCTAAGAGTCCCCGGACTCCCGTTGGAACCTAGAGGCCACAAGGGCGGCCACGTCCTCGACCTCGGCCCTGGCAGCTTCCTCCCGCTCGGCAACGGGCCCTAGACGGACTGGCTCCAGAGAGAAGGAAGGGTCTTGGCTCCGGAAGCACGCCAGTACATGCGTAGCGACCTCCTTCACCAGACCCCGTCCCTCCACCTCAAGCTCGTCGGCGATCACCGCTTCGAGCCGGCCCAGCTTGCCGCCAATGGACTCAAGTGTCGGGATTGCCTCGGACATCTCCTGCGCTGGAGCCTCCATCCACACCGGGCTGAAACCAAGAGGAACCAAGGCGGACCCCGCCTCGAAAATAAAAGCCCCAGACTGCCTGGGCCTCGGTAGACCGCGAAGACTGGAGCTTCTCTACCTCTTGGCGAGCCGCGAGCTCGCTATCCAACGCCGCCTGGCGCTCCCGGGAGAATTGCTCCTCCCTCGCAGCAGCAGCCGACTCGGGGAGCTCCAGCTCCTCGGCCCGAGCCCTCAGCTCGCCCTCTTTGGCCTTCAGCCGTGCGGCAATCTTCTCCTCCTCGGGCGCTGCAGCACGTTCCCGATCGGCGACGGCGCACTCTCGACGAGCTACCTACAGCCGCAACTCCTCCGCGGCGGCAGAGCGCGCCTCGGCCTTGGCTTCAACATGGGCCAGGGCCTCGCGGTAGGAAGCGCGGAGCCGTCGGGTCTCTGAGTCCAGGCGGCTGATGGCTTTCTTCTGAGTGTCAAGCAGAGCACTCATGGCCTCAAGTCTCGACTGCCTCGAGTCAAGCTCCGCCTTAGCCTCCTGGGTCCGCTGCTGCAGGAGGTGCTCCCAGCTAAGAAGGCGTTCCCTCTCTCCGGCCAGCGCCCCCCGCTCCCACTCAAAGGCGGCCTGGAACTGTCGGGCGCTGGTCTGGACACGCCCCAGGGCATCCCACATGGGCGCCGGGACAGAGGGGACAGGAGTCGTGCCCCTGACCTCCCCTGTCGCGTCTAAGACCGGCGGAGGTGCTGGTACCTCAGCAACCGGAGCAAGACGTTGTCCTGAGGGAGCCAGGGAGCCAGCAACTTCACCTACAGCGGCCCTTCCAGCCTCAGCACCGGACTTCCGGGCTGGTGAAGGAGGGCGGACAGGTGCGGCCGCAGCCACCGCGGAGGGCGAACTTGCCGGCACAAAAGAAGCCCCCGCCGACTTGGGGGCCATTGGAACCACCGCGGTTCCCAGATGTTGTCGCGCGGAGTCTCTGACAATTGGAGATGGCCGGGTAAGAGGCCCGCCCCCGGCAGCCGGTCGGTCCCTACAGGAAAAGAAAGCTCTCAGGCTAAGAGAGGGGACGAGAACGCTACTCCTACAAGCCAGAAGGAGCAACACTTACTGGGCGACGTGAGCGCTCCAACGGGCTTGTAGCCCCGGCCTCTGGGCCACAGTTGAACCGCCAGGACCAGCGGCTAGAACGGTCGTGGGCTGTGGCGTCTGGACCCCCGGCACACTCCCCGGCGTCGCCCCACCAGCGTCCATCCTAGAATCCCCTCCTCCTGAGGAAGGATGGCGGGACGCTTGGGGTTCTTCAGACTGCCGCTGTCCGGGAAGAGACCCACTAGAGTGGGACACCCGGGGCCTCTTCGGGTCGCCACTCGATGGACCATCGCCCCCAGGAGATGGGTGCAAGGGTGCTCCGGCTCCCTGACTCAGCGCAGGCGGCGCCCTCGGAGGAGACCGGGCACGTTTCTTCTCCGGATGCCCGGGGGCCGACTCCTTCCCCTTCCCCTTGTCGGCGGCTTGAGTTCCACCGGCTCTTGGGATGGGTTGGGCAGCGACAGACGCATCGCGCCCCGATTCGGAGCGCTCGGTTCCCGGGATCGAGATGCCCTGGAAGGTATCCCCAACCTGTCGGACAGCGATCCCGATGTCGTCGAGGTTCGGCATCTTTCGCAGTAGCTTTGACCTCCTCTGCGGCTCTAAGAAGAGGGGAGTGGCAGGGGACGGGAGGGCGGGGTCGCCACTGGGGATGAAGTCGTCGCTCACCTTGCCCACCATCTCGTACAGCTCCTCATCGGAAGGATCAGAGCCGGGACCCCTCTCCAACCTGGTACAGTCCTGCTCACCAGTGTAGTACCATGCTGGGCGACTACGCTGCTGCAAGGGCGCAATACGGCGCGACATGAAATCCATCAGCACCATCAGGGACGTTAGCCCCTCGTTGGCCAAGAACCGGATCCGCTCCAAGACTGGTGCGTACTCCTGCTCCAACTCTGGGACCTCCTCCTAGAAGCAATGCTCGATGGTTGGGCCAGCGGTCGGGAGCTGTAGGCGATCGTGCTCGTCGGTCTGCACGACCACCCAGCTCTCCCACCGGTTTTCCCACCTCGACGCACTGAAAGGTAGAAGGTACCCAGAGACCTTTGGGTCCTTGCAGCGATGCTGGAAATAGTACGCTCCCATCTGGGTCTTTGAGCCGCGCCGATGACAGGTGGACCCAAGCCGTCCAGCTGAAGCGGTGGGTCAAGGGGTCAGTCTCCCAAGAAGACGAGCCGGCATGGCGCTTCGGCGGTTCCCAAAGAAAGCGCCGCAACATGCAGAAGTGGCAGCCTTGGGAACCGCCGCAGTAAAAGCAACCATCAAGTGGGCGCACGCTCCCACGATCCCGCGACTGTTCGTGCTCCGGCAGCGGTCAATGCGGGACTTAGAGAAAATGCACGGAGCAGGAGAGACGGAGGCCCCACCTCAGGCTCGCTATCTCCCCCGAGATGGGCCCGGGGGCCACTGTCGGTACCCACAATATGGGGTACCCCCACGCACAGGGGAAAATGCCTAAGGATCTCGCCCTTCTCCGCAGGGAGAGCTCCGAAGGCGCCACGTGTCCAGCGGGGCCGGACCTCCCTCTCCTCAGAGGAGAGCTCCGGGCCCGCCACGTGGCCAGCGGCAGCCGGACCTCCCCCCTCCGTGGGGAGAGCTCCGAAGGCGCCACGTGTCCCGCGGGACCGGACCTCCCCCTCCACAGAGGAGAGCTCCGGGCCCGCCACGTGGACGACAGAAGCCGGACCTCCCCCCTTCGCGGGGAGAGGTCCGGAGGCTCCACGTGTCCCGCGGAGCCGGACCTCCCTCTCCTCAGAGGAGAGCTCCGGGCCCGCCACGTGTCCAGCAGGACAGCGCTGCCTGCCCCGCGCGGTAGGCAGCAGGCATAAAGACGCGCCATACCTTGCCCGTACAAGGTATTCAAGGCCCGCGCCTTCCCAAGACGCGGAGCACGCCTCTGTCAGGTGCCGTTGCGCCCAGTCACATCGTAGACTGGCACGCAGTGTCAGAACCTGCCAGCCAATAAACACAGTGACAAGACATCCCCTGCCGCCCCCGCCGTCATCAACCACTACGACTAGCTTGCAGCATGGGCAGGACGGCACAACGAAGACTCGGAAGCCTTTGCCAGAGACAACTACCGGCATAACTGCAGATACGATAGTCGGCAGACAATCTCCCCGGGACCACCTCTCGGGTCTCAGGCCCCCCTTGTAAGCCGCTCGAGCCTTGGACTATAAAAGGCTCGGGTAGGCAACTGTCGGTACCCTCAATACCGGGTACCCCAGCGCACAGCGTAAAACTTCCTAAGGACCTCGCTCCCTCTGCAGGGGCGAGGTTTGAAGGCGCCACGTGTCCAGCGGGGCCGGAACGCTCCCCTCCCCTCGGAGGATAGCTCCAGGCATGCCGCGTGGCCCAGGGGGGCGGACCTCACCCCCTCCGCAAGGGCGAGCTCCGGAGGCGCCACGTGTCCGGCAGAGCCGAGGCTCTCCTCTCCTCAAAGGATAGCTCCGAACCTACCACGTGGCCCGGAAGACCGGACCTCGCCCCCTCCGCGGGGGTGAGCTCCGAAGGCTTCACGTGTCCAGCGGAGCCGGAGCTCCCCCTCTCCTCACAGGAGAGCTCCGGGTCTGACACGTGGCCAGCAGAGCAGTGCTGCCGCCCGGCGCGGTAGGCAGCAGGAGTAAAGGCGCGCCATGCCTTTACCGTACAAAGCATTCAAGACCCGCGCCTTCCCAAGACGCGAAGACGCGGAGCACGCCTCCGTCAGGTGCCGTTGCGCCCAGTCGCATCACAGACTGGCACGCAGTGTCAGTACCTGCCAGCCAATAAACACAGCGCCAAGACATCCCGTGCCGCCTCCGCCGTCATCAACCACTACGGCTAGCTTGAGGCATGGGCAGGACGGCAGAACGAAGACTCGGAAGCCTTCGCTAGAGACAACCACCAACATAACTGCGGATACGATAGTCGGCAGGAAATCTCCCCGGGACCACCTGTCGGGTCCCGGGCCCCCCTTGTAAGCCACACGAGTCTTGGACTATAAAAGGCTCGGGTAGGCAACGTTAGCAAGGGTTCGCACTCCAGCAACTCACACCCTAGGCATACTCACCCTCAAGCTCAGGACTCGGGTTCTGAGCAACAAGCAATACAGCGAGCACCTCAGCTCATCGTGGATGTAGGGTTTTACGCTCCGGCGGCCCGAACCACGTAAAACTCGCCGTGTCAAGCTCCTCCCTAACTCGTCCCTACGCTTAAGCTCTCCGCATTTGACTAGCCCCTCCGAAAAAGAACCTCCGCGGGCTACCCAGAGCAGGTCCGGGGGAAGTGTCGACCACAGCAACGTTAGCAAGGGTTCGCACTCCACCAACTCGCACCCTAGGCATAACTCAGCCTCAAGCTCAGGACTCCGGTTCTGAGCAACAAGCAATACAGCGAGCGCCTCTGCTCACCGTGGACGTAGGATTTTACGCTCCGGCGGCCCGAACCACGTAAAACTCGCCGTGTCAAGCTTCTCCCTCACTCGTCCCTTACGCTGAAGCTCTCCGCAAGCGACTAGCCCCTCCGAAAAAGAACCTCCGCGGGCTGCCCAGAGCAGATCCGGGGAAAGTGTCGACCACACACTTTTACAGTTTTCACCTAGGGTCATGATGCTTGTCACAGGTGAATCATACTCATTGTCGAGTCCACGCATGATGTAGGAGATCAACTCTTCATCGTCAATAGGCTTCCCAACTGTTGTGTCTGCAAGATTCTTCATTTTGCGATAGTAAGTCGCAATCGTCATATCTCTCTTTCTTTATAGTTGTGAGTTGCATGCGGATCTGCATGATCCGTGCACGCGAGCTTGCCGCAAAATTCTTCTCGAGCGTTCACCATGCATCAAGGCTGGTGTTTGACACCAACAAGAGATGCGAGCACATCCTCTGAGATAGAGGAGATGATGGTGCTCAACACCAGTTGATCCTGGTAGTACCACGAGGTATACTCGGGGTTGATAGTAAAATTGCGGCTTTGGCCTGCTTCTCTATCTATTGTAACAACGATGGTCTGTGGTGGCTGAGGAATTGAGCCATCCACGTATCCAAGGAATGTCTGACTATTCAGGTATGGAAGTATATGTGTCTTCCATAGCAGGAAATTCTCCTGAGTGAGCTTGGTACTAAGAGCATGACCGCCAGATGAGCTCTGAAGGAGCCGGAGGTAGCGGAAGCACT
Source organism: Neostapfia colusana (assembly GCA_030760725.1). NCBI lineage: Eukaryota > Viridiplantae > Streptophyta > Magnoliopsida > Poales > Poaceae > Neostapfia > Neostapfia colusana. Next base: position 61,631,841 of record JASWHV010000016.1, on the reverse strand, counting down.
AGACATAAGGATCAATTGGCTTCCGGTACCAAGTAAAGAAAACGATGCAAGTTGTTTGCTGAGCCACACAGGTCCACAAAGGGATCAGTTCAATTTATATAGCCAAGGTACATGCACACGTGCATAACAGACTCAACGCAACGCACTCCGCCGCCTGCCCGCCCATAACGCACGTCGCACGAGTCGGATTTGAGCTAACAGAATATTCAAAGGATGACCCAGACGAACCGGTAACAATTCTTAGCACCAACAACTCCAAAAAACAGAGTTCATGTACTTCAATTATTTTAACCGCCATTAGTAAGGTTACTGGTCTGACACAACAAATCAAATAAGGAAGCCTGACCAATATGTTGTTATTAATAATTAGCTGGGGTATTGTTTCGAGACGCAAAAATTATTGAGGAGTGTTTAAGATTTGATATTATTCTTGTGCATGCAATTTGCTAGATCAGGTGTATTATTATTATTATTATTATTATTATTATTATTATTATTATTATTATTATTATTATTATTATTATTATTATTATTATTATTATTTCTCCTGGAGTAGGATCGGAATCAAACCAAAGATGAGCTGCAGGCGGCATTAACACACTCTCAATTATTTCTTTGTTATTACTTGTGATGAGTTTGTTCAAACAGCATCGATCGATCGATCGAACACACACAGACGGGGATGCTATGCTAGCTGCATTGTTTGTTTCAACACTGCCATCGGTCAACCAACCGGGCAGCAGCACTCCCACAGGTTCCTGCCGCGGCTATCGTGGCCGCGGATCCTGCTGTAGCCGCGCGGGTCCAGGCAGATCTTGGTGCGGCACTCGTGGTCCTTGGGCTCGTTCCCCTTGTAGGGATGGCACCTCCACTCTTGTTGACCTGGCGGCGACGGCGGCGGCGAGGAGGGGGAGGAAGAGGAGGAGGAGGAGGAGCAGGAGCCCCCCGGCTGCAGGCCTGCAGGTTTTGTTGTTTTTTGCGACGAATCAGACCAAGATCAGAGAACAGCGCGTGTCTCTGAAGAAAGAACAGAGAAAACGGAGTCGGGTGAACGTAGAGCTGCTGCTTACAGTTCCCAGCTCGGCAGGAGGAGAAGAAGGTGGACGCCATGATGATGGCGACCGTGAACGAAGCGGCGGTCCTCGTGCTGTTGTTCCTCACAAGAGCCATCAGGAGACACGGTCTACTTATGATGCCTCTGGATCGCACGCGAACCTCGGTCTCTTCCGGTGCACAGCTAGCAGCACAGGTGGTCAGGTGTGTGTGACTGTGTGAGCCTGTCTGAAACTCTGAATGCGCATGCGGTCTCGTCAGTCTTACTTAAAAGTGTGTGGTTCCTTCAGAATTTATTTCGGCGTCTCTAGCTATAGCTCTCAACGAATTAACGCTCGCGTATCCTGCACGGCCGTTTGGGTGATATCCCCTAGCTAGGACTGGTTATGGCGTCTCCTGCAGGTACTTGTATGATATGCCTGGAATTGTTAATTTGGATACTGACGCATTCATTCAGGAGGGTAAGAAGGTATTGAAACCTTGTCTCGCTCGAGATATGATGCATTGATAGTATTCAGCTTGCACACAGGAAAGTTATACATGTATAAATAAACAATCGCCTACCGCACATTATCCTCACAAACTAATTTAGTTTAAATTAAACTATTTAAACATCATTTATTTCAGAACGAAACAAACAATAATTTCATTACTCTTACACGCCACATCTCTCCCGGCACCCCTCTACCTATCCTTGACATGCACACAGGAGCAACGAAACGTACAGTCGCCAAAAGAATCTATATCTGTGTTTGCTAGCTAGGTGAGCGAGTGGACCGAGATCATGATCGTGGCCACCATGCAGACGACGGCTGCCATCATCAGACCGCACGAGGCGTCCACGAGTACACAGAAGCTGTCGACATCTGAACCGTCGTGCCTTATAAACCGCTGATACTCAGCTGTTAGGCCTAGGCCCGCGGCTCCTCCCGTGGCGATTAGTACGGCGAGTACCTGCATGCATCGATCATGAGCAAGGAACTGAGCACTGGAAGGGGGGAGCATTCTTAATTAATTGCTGCTATAAGCATATATATGCTCATTTAACCCAGAAAAAAACCCCAAAAATTCAACATTTAATCATGAATTTGGCTTAATATCTTAGTTTCGTGTGTGAAAGTTCATACCATATATGTACATAATATTTACCACTTTCTTTCTAGAAGTAAAATTAATCCGCCATGGCAGTTACAGTTAGACTAGAAATTAGAAAGCCTTTTCATAGTTGGACCAGGATTAGAGGCGAAATTTTTGGAATTGTTACCACATCACTGAAAATGAGGAACACTGTAGCGCCAGTACGCCCAGTTCTCTTTCCCTTGGCGACATGGATGGCGGCAAACGGAATCACCAGCACGGTGTAGGCGCATCCGATGACAGCGACGGACAGAACGTACCTGCACGCAGAAGACACATGAACACGTACAGGCCAACAAATTACATTACGAACATGCAAATAAACTCGATGGGTAACTACATGTGATCAAACTGCTACTCGCCGGCTAGAATCAATCAATCAACTCGCACACCAAGATCGATGCGATTAAGTTTATTACTCGACGAAAGCATATATGCAGAACAGTCAGCTAGGCTGCTAGATACATAATTCAGAAGATAATGCAGAAAACAAGTAGAGATGATGATCAGAGATCGAGCTCCTGTTGACACTCACCGGAGCGCGTGCAAGTCCCGGAAGGTGACATTCGGTGGGTCTGCCACGCTTACGAACGGCGCGTAGATCTTGTCCGTGGCTACGATTACGAGAGAAGCTGCGAGGAGGAGGAGCGTGAGAGTTCGCAGGAGCAGGGCGACCACGGTGAGAGCTCTGTCTGAGAAGGCCATTTCAGTTCAGTTCCCTGTGCGCAGCAAAAGATATAGATGAGCTAGCTGCTTCCCTGCACATGCTCATCTCAAGCTTTTTTATATGTGTAGTGGTTGCTTGTGCATTTGATTTCTTTGTGAAGGTACAAATATAAGTAGTTGATATTGCAAGGCGTTTGGAACGATATGTCCTTGGTCTAATCGCTATCCTTGAAGTTATTTGAGAGATATATAGGCTGGAGATAATCTGGCGTGGTTGTAGCATTGTTATCTTGTTTGTTGTGGCTGAAGCAAACAAATAAAGGCCTGGTTGCACCGAGCAGCAGCTGGCTAAACTAAAGAGACATTGCAAGCCTCTCGATCCTAGCTGGCAATTTGTAGAAATGCTGCACGAAAGCTGGTATATGGATTTTATTCCAAGTACATTTTGCAGCATGGGCATGAAAGTGAGCTTAATATAATGGTTTGTCACTGATGATGCCAAATTTTGTCAATCACTACAGGAGAAAGATAAATTAACGATGACCAATTTTATTAACGACGGGACCGTCGTTAATAAAATTGTTTACGACGGTTGAAAGCAGCCGTCGTGAATAATGGTCTTATTCATGACGGCTGACCTAGACCGTCGTGAATAATAGACTTATTTACGACGGCGCCTGTCCCCGTCGTGAATAAGACCATTATTCACGACGGTTGGGCCGCACCGTCGTAAATAAAGCCATAGTTATCCGTCGAGCGGCCGCCCGCCCGCCCCACTCACGCGCCCGACTCGACGCCGCCGCTGCACGCCCCGCCCCTTGCCGCGCCGCCCTGCCCAGGCAAGACCACCGCCGACGCCACCCTGCCCGGGCCCGACCACCGCCGACGCCACCCGCCCCCTCACGGCGCCGCCCCAGCCCGGCCGCCGCCGCCCTACCCGTCGGCTGCCCCAATGCCCCGGCTCGTCCCAGCCGCCCCAGCGCCCCTCCCTGGCCGCCTAGCAGCGCCGCCCCGTTTGGCCCCGGCCGCTGCCCCGGTTGGCCACCCGTCGCCGGCCCCACCGCAGACCCGGCGCCGCCCCGCCCCGACCCGAGGTTTTTTAATTAGTTTTAATTAATTAGCTTATTTTAGTTTAGTTTAGTTTACTTTTAATATATAGTTGTAATTAGGTTATTTTAATTAGTTTAGTTGATTTTATAATTAGTTTAGTTTAGTTTCTAATTATGCTTTAATTAGTTTAGTTTAATTACTTTAAATTAGTTTAGTTTAGCTTATTCAACCTGCCCGGGTCGGGGTCGGCGCAAGCATTCACGCCCGCGCCATCCCCGACCGGTTTCGCCGCCGTCGCCGCCCACCCGGGCCTCCCTGCGTGCTGTCGCCCACCCTAGCCTACCCGCGCGCCGCCGCCGCCACCCACTCCAGCTCCCCACGCGCATTTGCCGCCGCCCACCCGGCATCCCCGCGCGCCTTTGCTTCTGCCGCCCCGGCCGGCCCTCCCGCCCCGCCCCGGTCGGCCCTGACCGCCTGGCTGCAGACATGGCCCCGCCCCGACCCGCTGCCATCCCGTCTCGGTCCACTGAGGTTTTTTAACTAGTTTTAATTAATTAGCTTATTTCTAATTAGTTTTAATTAATTAGCTCCCTACCCGCCGGGTCCCTGCCCTGCCCGCACGCCGGGTCCCTCCCCTGCCCGCCTCGCCCGCCGGCTTCTTGCCCGCCCAACCTGACAGCTTACTATTGTCACTACAGGATTCCCGTCAGCATACGACGGCCAAAACCGTCATATATAAAGTCGAAGCCGTCGTATATAACCTATATATGATGACAGGTATTTATATACGACGGTTTGTGCCCGTCGTATATATTTTGTCGTATATATAATTATATACGATGACACCATCGTATATAACAGTATATATACGACGGCCCCTTATATACAACGGCCCGTTTCGTACACTTGGGCCAGTTGGCCGGGGCCTTTATATACGACGGCTGGGCCCTGGCAGTCGTATATAAGAGCTTATATACGACAGCGGCTGGGCCCTAGGTGTCATATATAAGAGCTTATATACGACAGCCTGGGCCTAGCCGTCGTATATAATTTAGGCTTATTTACGACGGCCCTGTATAGCGACCGTTGTATATAAACTATACAGGTCGTCGTATATAAGCTTTTCCATTTAAAAAAACAGAAAATGGCTAACCTGGCTCGATGGTCAGCTACACATCTAAATCAATAGACAACAACAAAACAGTTTGACATACAAAATCACAACAAGGTGCAATAGTACACATCCACAATCACGAAGTCTGACATCCACACAATCAAAAACAAAATCACAAGTCTATTGATTACTAGCCCCTACACTACCTCCGTGAGCGAAGCAGTCATCCTGCCGCGGCGAACCTGGCACCCTTAGCTGCGGCGATGGAGTCTGAGTCTCCGTCTCTGATCCCTGCGAAACACAGTGACATATGTACAAGTTTACAATGGTGTTCTCGTATTCAATTGTTTAGTTGAACTTAATGTAACTTCCTTTTTGTACCTGTACTCCAGGAAACTGCTCCTGTGGTGGCGACGGCGCAGCACGAACGGAGGTGGCTGCCACAACGGTATCTGGATTTGCTGCCCTTGCTGTCGAGCTAGCGCCTGTCATTTCAAACATTTTAAACATTACAATTTACAATTTACGTCAGTGGAGGAGGGCGGCGGCGCACGAGCCGGAGCGGGAAGGCGGTGCGGGCGGCGGCACGCGCGGGGCCGCGGCGAGGGCCGGCGGCGGCGCGGGGCGGCGGCTCGGGTGGCAGGCTGCGGCGCGGGCGGCGGCGGCTCAGGCAGCAGGCGGCGGCGCGGAGCGGGTAAGGAGAAAAAAATTAGGGTTGGGCCCGATGGGCTCTATATGTGAACTATATACGACGGTCGGCTCGAGATACGACAGCCAGCCATACGGGCTGTCGTAAATAAATGCTATATACGATAGCCTAGGGCTGGCTGTCGTATATAACTGCTATATACAACAACCATATACTAAACGACGGCTGTACTGTCGTATATAAACTTATATACGATAGCCTCTGTTGACAGTCGTATGTAAGTTTATTTACGACAGCTAGCCATCGTATGTTATACAGGCTGACGTATGTTGCCTGTTTCCTGTAGTGTGTTTAAATTATTTATTTGTTTATTTTGTTTCGAATTCCTCAATTATATTATAATTAGTTAATTGATTGATTATGAGTGTGTACTATTTATATGTATATTAATGGGTTTCGAGTCAGTCCGACCCGACATGGCCCAACCCGGCCCGACCTGGCAAGGCCCAATCCGGCTCGATCCGGTATGGCCCAACCCGACCCGATCTAGTAAGGCCCAATCCGGCCCGACCTGGCACGGTCCAATCCCGCCCCGACCCGGCACGTCCCAGATGGTTTTAGTCGCAACTTATGTGTCGAGACGAGCACGAAGGCGAACGGCGATAATGACTTGTAACTTTCAACGGTGACGCGTCACCCCTTTGAACTTTCAACTCTGACCAACTTCACTACAGGGATACGACGGACTTACGACGGTTGAGGCCGTCGTAATTAAGTCATAAACCGTTGTAAGTTAGCTACTTACGACGGTATTTCGTTACTTACGACGATATACAGTCGAGTTAATACTATGTCGTAAATAAGCTAACTTACGACTGCTACCGTCATAAATAAAGTAACTTACGACGGCGTTGCGCATCCGTCGTAAGAAACGGCCCAAGCCACGTGGTGGCCCAAGGCACGTTACTTACGACGGTTCTGGTGACCGTCGTAAGTAGCAGAAGCTAACTTACGACGGCTTCTCGGCAGTAGCCGTCGTAAGTTATGTTTGTAATTTTTTTAAAAAAAAAACAGAAACGCACTAACCTGGCTCGATGGCCAGCTCACAGAACAAACAGTTATAAAATAGGAGTAAATAGTCATAAAATAGTTCATACAACAGTTCATATACATCACACACAACAGAAACTACAAACGGGCTACAGACTACCCCTCGACTACCTCCGGAGCCGAAGAAATCATCTCCACGCGTCTCTCTTGGAACCGGTAGCTGTGGCGATGGAGTAGAGGCCTCCGTCGTCGAACCCTACAAAACACATGAGTAGTTACGACGGTTTGGATTCAGATATCAATGTCTTTCTCTTTTTTCTCACTCTCTTCCTCTCTCTATACTTTTCATCATCTCTCTCACTTTGTTCCTCTATCTCTGTACTATTCATCCCCTCTTTATGTCAGTCTCACTCACACCCTCTCCCGCACTCTCTCTCTCCCTCTATTACAACACTCCATCTCTCCATCTCACTCTCCCTCTCTCTCGCACTCCCTCTCTCCCTTCTGTACCACTCTACATCTCCCTCTCTCCTTATGTTAGATAAAAAATATAATATTAAAGAGTTTATTACCTGTACCGGAGGCACCTGTGTTGCGGGCTCCTGTGACGGGGTCACCAGTGGCAGACCCTAAATGGGTCCTATCAGGCCGGCTGGGCCGAAACCCATTTATTTACATATAGTAACTAATCACGCAATCAATCAAAGTATTAAAATAACCAATTACAATACTAATTAAATAATTAATCAACTAAGATCAAATTAAACATGTAATCAACTAATTCAACCATTTAAACTACTAATTATTCTATTAATCAAATATCCAACAATTCAACAAATAATCAACAAATAAATTAACAACTAATCAGCAATAAAACTACTAATTACTCAACAAAGGGAAAGCTACCATAATTCAACAAGAAAACAACTAATTACTAGCAGAAAAGGTAAAGTGGGCTGGGCTGAGGAGGCTGAGGTAGAGAAGAGGGATGAAGCGGGATTACAAGAAAACAACTAATTACTACCATAATTCAGATGAAGCGGGATGGAACATGGCCTCTGTGCGCAGATCCAGCGACTGAGGGGGCGGGGAACAGCTTGGTCCGTGATGGCGTCTGCTTGAAGCTTAGTTGGGCGGTGCGGCGCACAGCAATCATTCGCGTGGGCACGATGCAGCTCGGCTGCGGCGGCGCATGGAAGGCATCTCGGCTACGGGTTGCGGCGCGTGCTTGATTTGGGTGACGCTCAACGGGTGCAGATAGGGTACAATTTATATTCGTTTTACATACTTCACGCAAACGAGGCAAAACAGCGTTTAAATCCGACCCAAAACTATTTCGTTCAGCCCGTTTACAACGTTTAGATGACCTAAATAAACTAAATTAATTACTAAATGAACTAAACAAACTAAATTAATTACTAAATGAACTAGATAAACTAAATTAATTACTAAATCGACTAAATGAACTAAATTAATTAATAAACAAAACGTACCTCAAAGTGGAGGCGGCACCAGGGCGGCTCGGGGCGGCGCCGGGACGGCTCGGGCGGCGTCGGGGCGGCTCGGGGCGGCGCTGAGGCAGCTCGAGCGGCGCCGAGCGGCGGAGCGGGGGCGGCTCGGGAGGCAGGGCGGCGCCGGGGCGGATCAGGGAAGCGCCGAGGCAGCTCGAGCGGCGTCGAGCGGCGGAGCGGGGGCGGCTCGGGCGGCGGGGCGGGGGTGGCTCAGGCGGCGGGGCGGGGGCGGCGCAGGACGACGGCGGCGGCGGTGCGGGCTCGGGCTAAAAGAGCCCGAGCCCGGGCCGAGGCGGCGGTTAAAACCATCCACTTACGACGGTCGCGTAACTTACGACGGCTTAGGTTACGGCCGTCGTAAGTTACACTTAGTTTACGACGGTGTCGTAACTTATGACGGCACAGGGTTACGGCTGTCGTAAGTTACGGTTATCTTACGATGGTCCAACAACTTATGACAGTCATGGACCCGTATTCGTCGTAAGTTAGTAAACCTACGACGGCCCGAAGCGACCTTCGTAAGTTAATTTACTTACGACGGCTAGCCGTCGTAAATAACGTGGCCGTTGTAAGGTGCGACGTTTATTGTAGTGCTTACCCCCTCTTTCTCGTTCTTTCCTATCTTGTAAATGACTGAAAATGAAAATGAGTGACATAACCTATAGAAATTTATTACCCGCTTCAAATTTGTACATCTCACATGCGATAGGCATGTGAAGCATGCAGGTTCGAAATTGTCCCTTTTTGGACAGCCTGAGAGTGACCGAGGACGTGCTTTTTACGAGTTAGGTACGGGGTCTGGATCTGAATGTGAATTCAACAGCATAACCCTAATGTTCTCTGCTACACCATGTTTGGGCGTGCAGTTGGAGAACAGTGGGGTTATGCTACCGAAATTTTGTCCAGATTCGGACACCATGTCTCGTCATAAGCACGTTACCTCGGTCACTATTAGGTGGGTTGAGGACCTATCTGCCTAGTTGTAGTGGCGAGGACATGACATAAAAATGTACTAATAATGATTTGTCCGCTTTGGAGGTATAACCTCAGACATGGCTGAAGACCTAACGTGGATGTATTCTGGTTGGAAAAAAGAATGAGCATCACTTAAAGGAGTGATTCACCAAGACAGATGTTTTTATACAACGAGCTTTTTCGTTGTGCAACAGTAGCAAGGTGCGGTGCCCATGTACCAAATATCAGAATGCGAAATTTTTTGACAAGGTGATGTTGACATTTCACTTGTGTCGAAGCGGTTTCATGCAAAAGTATGAGGTATGGTACTTTCACGGTGAGACACGTTTTGAAGCTGTAAAAGATGAAGTGGTGGATGATAGCATGGGAGTCGATAGGATGGACGAGATGCTTGAAGCCATAGATCTTGAGTTGACGGAGGATGCTCCTACAATGGAGGTTCAAACGTTCTTTGAGCTTCTCAAAACTTCAAAAGAGCCGCTGCATGAACATACAAAGTGACTCTTCTTAATTTCATGACCAGACTTGTGACAATTAAGTCTAAGTATTTCTTCTCCAACAACCGTTACAACGATCTCATCAAATTAATTAGCGATATCCTTCCTCAACCACATAAAGTGCTGAAAGATATGTACCAGTCCAAAAAATTGATTTCTGGTCTTGGTATGAAATATGAGAAGATCGATGTCTGCCCAAACAATTATGCTTTTTTGGAAAGAGCAAGCCAACGAGAAGAAGTGCTTACAATGTGGCGAATCGAGATTTGTCGAGGTTGATAATGACGATGGAAATCGTGTACAGACTAAAGTCACACATAAGCAGCTTTGTTACTTACGTGGCACACCTCGATTGAAGCGTTTGTTTCTCTCGAAAAGAACTGCCAGACATATGAGATGGCACAAATAAGGTGTATGTGAGAACCTCGGAGTCATGGTGCACCCGTCTGATGGTGAGGAATGGAAGGCGTTGGGCCGCTTTGATCTAGATTTCGTCAACGATGCAAGAAATGTTCGCATCGCGTTAACGACAGATGACTTCTCACCTTTCAGTATAAACGCCACACCATACTCATGCTGGCCCGTGTTCGCTATTGTGTACAACTTACCACTATATATCTGTATGAAGTATGAATTCATATTCATTTGCCTCATCGTTCCTGGACCAGATCATCCTGGTTCACGACTCAACGTGATGTTGAATCTATTGATTGAAGAGTTGAAATTGTTATGGACATGAATCAAAGCATACGCTTGTCACAAAAAGCAGAAATTTAATCCTTCAACTGGGTACTTGTGGTCTGTTCATAATTTTCTAGCATACGGCGTGTTTTCCGGCTGGAGTACTCATGGTCGTTTGACATGTCCGATATGTGCTGCGAACTCGGAATGTTTTCCTCTTAGTCATGGTGGCAAGATATGTTACTTCGATTATCATCGACGTTGGCTACCTCTAAAACACATGTTCAGACAACAGAGGAATGCCTTCAGAAAGAACATCGTTGCTACAAAAGGACCACCGCAACGTTGGAATGGGTCAGAGATATTATCCATGTTAGACAAGCTAGTGCCAGATGAAAATCGTCCTGGATATTTTGTTGGTTACGGAGAGGACCACAATTGGACTCTTGTATGTGTATTATGGGAACTACCGTATGTGAAGTCCTTAATTCTAATACATAACATTGATGTCATGCACGAGGAGCGTAGTATGAGTGAATGCATCATAAGCACATGCTTGGATGTGATGGGCAAAACAATAGATAATATTAAGGCTCAAAAAGATTTGGCAGAGGTTTGTAACCGTCCAAGTCTTGAGCTTTCTGAAACTGGTTGCAAACCACTCACTACTTTTTGTCTTAGACCTAAATAAAAGAAATAAATGTTGCGGTGGTTGAAAAAGTTGAAATTCCCTCATGGTTATGCTGCTAGCCTGAGACGAGCTGTGGATGTTAAGATAGGAAAGCTCACTGGGTTGCAAAAGTCATGATTATTACATAATCATGGAAAGACTTTTTACCGGTTATGTTTAGGGGCTACCTTGACGATGTACTGTGGAAAGTGTTAGCCGAGCTGAGCTATATTTATAAACAGCTTTGTGCTAAAGAAATCACAAAGGAGATGATGGAGGAGTTGGAAAATAAGATACCAGTTTTGGTATGTAAGATGGAAAAAGTTTTCCCTCTAGGGTTCTTCAACCCAATGCAACACTTTAATCTATCTTCCATATGAAGCTAAAGTGGGCAGCCCTGTTCAATACAGGTGGATGTACCACATTAAAAGAGCACTCACGTGTATTAAGCCAATGGTTCGTAATAGAGCAAGGGTTGAAGGATGCATCGTCGAAATATTTACATTTCATGAGATAGGCTACTTCTTAAGTGTTTACTTTGCATAGAACACAATGTTAATGCTCCTACCCTGTGATACAATGTCGATGAAGTGCCCCCTTGTAGCGACCTCTCCATATTTCAAACGAGAGGCACTACCATTGGTAGTAGCATAATCTACGACGCCAAAACAGAAGAAAAGACGGTTGCTTTGCTCTATATGTACGCTAATATAGATGGGATAGACAAGTATTTCAAGTAAGTATCTGTTCACCAGCTATACTAAGTGGTACAAATTTGCGATACATATATTTTAATAATTATTTTTTATTATATAAGTAGTGAGTTTGATCGCTAAAATTAGAAATCTAAGCATCAACCTACGAGCAAACAAGTAAAAACGATGCGATATTATGGACTAAATGGAGGGCCTAACTTTCAATCATGGTTTAGAGATCATGTAATATTTTCTTGTCTTTATTTTCATATGACTTACGAGTATTGCTCGATATAGTCTTCTAACGTCTATATTTTATACAGTAAAAAAAGGTGCCAGTGTCCATGAGGACTTGCGTCAGCTGTCCTACGGATCCATTAAAGTTAGAAGCTATGGTCGATACGATGTCAATGGTTTTCGATTCCGTTCAACTGAATTTGAAGCTCTTCGTCCACTTGCGACAACTTGTAATACTGGTGTTGTGACTACGGATGTTGACGTCGAATGACAGGAAACTAATTATTATGGGATCATTAAAAATATACTTAAATTCAGTTTTGCCAGGAATAAGGAGTTTAAAGTAGTCTTCTTTGACTGCGAATGATTTGACAACAATAACGGAACTCGACATAACCAATTTGGCATGATAGAAGTCAAACACAACGAACGACTACGAGGCCACGACACCTTCGTCATTGCATATCAAGTCTAGGTGTATTATTTACATTATCCATGCAAAAATCTACATGCTTGGTGGGTTGTACACAAGGTGAATCCTCGTGAGCAGTTATATATACCAGATGATACTGGGTACCAAGATAGTTTGTTGAACATTGAGATTGATAAGTTTACCAAGAATAAGAGTTGTCGGACTCTTTTGTTATTGAACCTGGTCTAGTTCTCGATGAGTTAGTTGGAGATGGTTAAGATTTAGAGACTCGTGAAATGCGAAAACGAAAACGAAAAACAATCACGATAAAAGATCGGTGGTCCGGATTAAGGAGTAGATTTCATGGTCGTGATACTGATGAATTTTGAAACAGATTTCGAGTAACGTATTATATATTTTTCAAGTAACATCTTATATCTCTTCTTTCGTCTTATATATTTTCCTTTACATTTATTAACAATTTTTCTTTTCAATAGGATGTCATCGAGCAGTGGTAGAGGAAAGAGAAAGGTGAGGAGTCTAGCTAGAGGTTTCTTGCGTAGGGCAGCTAACTTCTTTCAAGGCAGTACGTCTAGCGGACTTTCTGCTAGACGGGATGCTTTGATGAGTCAGCTACCGGAGCTGAGAGGCGCAACAGTCGCCTTACAACGGTTAGACGAGGTAAATAATATTTTGTGAATCTTATAATGTCAATAATTAGTTCATTCACCTACATTACGATTCTTTTAAATTATCAGGAGGACTCTAGGTCCGAGAACTCAGAGACGAGAGGTCCTCTGTAGCCAGCACAAGCTGACCACCCTTCGGGGTCGGGTAGCCAGCCTGTGGACCTGCTTTATGGACCCGCTTGTGGACTCTTCCGGTGACCACTCCTCCAGGTCACCTGACGTCGAGCCACCTCAGAGGCGTCGGACTAGGAGGAGCCACTATGTAGCTCCTCCTCCGGGTTCTGCAAACCTAGATGACTCTTCAATTTAGATTATTTTAGCGTTCTAGATGTATTGATTTATAACTCTTTATCAGGTCTTGGTACGATGACTCGTTCACGGGTCAAGGATGCCACAAGCAGGTGAACAATGTTCTCGGGTGACTTATCCTTTTGCACTACCCCGGTGTAGTGAACGGTGTCCCCGCCACGTCGTGAGACGATTACGCCACCGCCCAACACGTTGCTCACGGCAACCACCAGGAGGTTGTGTGGTCCGACTTCATGGTAAGCATGAATTATATATTTCTATAATATAAATTTATAATATGGTTAATACCAATGATGTATAAATATGTTTTTAGTCACGATACCGTTTGGAGTACAAGGCCGAGATGGACTACGCCCGAGCCGTGTTCTAGAAGAATGCTCGAAAGCTCGTTACATAGTCGCTATCGAACGCAAGAATTCAAGCGACAAGAGCGTACATGAATCTACATCCAGAAGAGGGCGATCTGGGAGCATTCAAAAACGTGGCTTCCAGGTACTTGACGGCGGAGCAGTACGCGGAGGTAAATTGTAAAATATTTATTTTAAAATATAAAAAAGGCACAATAGGTAAATAGTCTATAACCTAATAATAAATGTATGCAGGTCGGTGTAGCGTGGTTAGACGGCCGTCCAGAGGACTACCGTGCCCTGTGTGCTCTGTGGGCGAGTAAGTAAGGGATTCTAGGAAGTTTCTAGGACCCATCGACAGAGCAGAGGGACGGATGGGAAGCACACATTTGGTGCGGACGGCTACTTACGTCTGGCTAAACGCATGGTAAGTGTGATTACTATTATTTTGAAATATGTTAGAACTATTCATTGAACTAACACATATACATAGGAGCGCGAGAGCGGTCAGGAGCCGATTCCGATTCAGGTCTGGAAGAGGGGTCACAGGGGAAGTGACCCGTCATAGCCTGACCAGCTGTGTTCTCAGGCGGCGTTGGACACACTAGTGAGTTGTTTTGTATTTGTATTGAGTTTTCTTAAATAGTTTTGATGATATTATCTTTTTGTCTTTGTAGGCAAGGTATGGGCAAGAGGCGGAGCAGCTTCACGGTGAAGGCTTCGATTGGCAGAGCGCGCCAATTATCTCGTAAGCCGCGTATGCAACCGGAGGCGGGAAACTTCATGGACGGTAATTTCTCTTTTTTATTATTTAATATTAATAAATTTGAGATTCAAAAATTTAATAATCTTTCTTCTTTTGTAGGTTCGCCATCTTCGATTGAGTTGTCGACTCGAGGGAGGCACGACCTTCCTCGAGTGGCATTTCATCGCGGCAGGCGGGATCGAGACAGCCTAGCTCCCTGGAGCTCCAGAGTGTTCGGGACGAGCTCCGTAGGATACAGGAGGAGCTCCGGCTAGAAAGGGAGCAACTCCGGCAAGAAAGGGAGCGTCAAGCCGCGGCAAACAACGCTCGGGACGAGTATCAACCTTCGTTCATGCTACAGATGCAAACAGAAAAGCAGGTATGTAACGGTCGTTTTAATTAATATTTCTAACATATCAATGATGGTGTTATGATAATGTTTTCTGTTCACAGGTTATGGCGGCAGGGCAGCCGGTCGTCTTTCCACAGTGGCAGCCCCCACAGGAGCCACAGGCCCCGTTTATAGGAGCAGAGGTATAAATTTTCTCAAACTTCCACAACATAGCCATATTTGATAAAATTTAGCCAAATTAATTAGAATATCACTAAACTTAGTCAAACATAACCAAAACTAGTTTAACTTGATCAATTCTAGGTTATAATAAGCTCACTTAGGCAAATGTGCATTTTAAAACTTACAACTTATCTAACTACACTTATACATAACAGGGCTTCGTGACCGAGGCTCACACGCCATCGCCGCAGCTATCGAGAGGACGAAGGCTGGAGGACGAGTTCCCAGGTTCTAGAGGTAGCGCACGTGTTAGTGTGTAGTGTGATGTGTGTGTCTAGCTAGTGTAGATGTTTATAATACTTTTACTGCATATTGTTGTTATTGTTGACTACGTGTGTGAGCTGGCCATCAAGACAGGGCTGGCCTCGAAGCCAGAGCAGTATTTTTTATTTTTAAAAAAATTACGAAACTTATTTACGCCCGGTTTCCTAATACTGACCGTCGTAAATAAGTCATTAGTATTTACGATGGTCAAGACCAGCCGTCGTAAATAAACCACTAAAAATAGATGAGCTAGCTGTCTGAGAAGGCCATTTCAGTTCAATTCCTCGCAGCAAAAGATAGATGAGCTAGCTGCTTCCCTGCACATGCTCATCTCAAGCTTTTTATATATGTAGTGGTTGCTTGTGCATTTGATTTCTTTGTGAAGGTGCAAATATAAGTAGTTGATATTGCAAGGCGTTTGGAACGATATGTCCTTGGTCTAATCGCTATCCTTGAAGTTATCTGAGAGATATATAGGCTGGAGATAATCTGGCGTGGTGTTGTAGCATTGTTATCTTGTTTGTTGTGGCTGTGAAGCAAACAAATAAAGCCTGGTAGCACCGAGCAGCAGCTGGCTACCCATATAGCTGTATGCCGTAAACTAAAGGGGCATTGTAAGCCTCTCGATCCTAGCTGGCAATTTGTAGAAATGCTGCACGAAAGCTGGTATATGGATTTTATACCAAGTACATTTTGCAGCATGGGCATGAAAGTGAGCTTAATATAATGGTTTGTCACTGATGATGCCAAATTTTCCCTGTTCCTTTCGTACCATATGTGTCAGCAGACCAAAATTGACAGTGAGCGGATATATTGTTGAATCTAATCTGTAGCTATTTAACGTGCCAAACCTGTTAGGCTGCTAGCAGCGGGGCGCTGTACCCGCTCCGCTCCACCAAATACGGCGGCTGCAGGTGAAGCTGCCGCGCGCACCGGGGTCCGGTAGCGGCCCTGCAAAATACAGACCGGTACAGTGCCCCTCCATTTTCAGAGATGCCTGTAGCGCCGGTAATAGCAGAGAAAGAAAAGAAAAAAAAGAGAAGGAAAAATGGAAAGGAGAAAAAGAAAGAGGGAGGGAAAAGAGAGAAAGGAAAAAGAAAAGAAGAAGAAGAGAGGGAAAGGAGAAAAGAGAAAAAAAGAAGAAAAAAGAAAAAAAATAAATTTGATGTTTTTATAAGTTGTAAATATAATATTATAAATATAAACGTATTTATATGAAATAATATAAATATGATTAAGTTGTGTTATGTAATATAAAATAGATGATAGTTGATATAGAGTTTTGATTTAGAGATTCACGAGCGCAACGAATTGAACTGTAAAACTGAGAATCTTTTAGAGTTAACTGTAATATTCTTTTAGAGATCGGATATAGAGATGAGTTCGAGCAGTCTTCCTTCTATTCACAACATTTAACCAGCCCACTAATGCGCATAGTTGATTCAATCAAATTTTGGTAGGCGTACACCATAGTTGATTGAATTGAATGGGCGGCTCCATGTCTGGAATCAAATGCCAATGAGACAATTGGAATTATACCACTCCCAACGTTGGGCTTCGCCAGAATACCACTCCCAATAGATGACTCGCTAAAATACCATTATAATTGTGACCAGTTCGCTCGTTTACCATCGAGACATTATAACTTGTCTCCTAACTCCCTTTTAACAGAAAAGAACATAGAAAAAGACCAAAATACCCTTAACTTTCAAGTGAGTGATGTGAGTAAAAGAGTTAAGGGTATTTTAGCTTTTTTCTATGTTCTTTTCTGTTAAAAGGGGGTTGTGAGACAAGTTATAATGTCTCAAGTGAGTGATGTGAGTAAGAGAGATAAGGGTATTTTGGTCTTTTTCTATGTTCTTTTCTGTTAAAAGTGGGCTGTGAGACAATTTATAATGTCTCGATGGTAAACGAGCGAATTGGTCACAATTATAATGGTATTTTACCGAGTCATCTGTTGGGAGTGATATTGTAGCGAAGGCCAACGTTGCGAGTGGTATAATTCCAATTGTCTCAATGCGCGGCAAAGACAATGGATATTGGCCACGCGAATTCGACAGACAACGCCATGGGGGCAAGCTCAGGAGTGGGAGAGACGAGCTCACCACAAAACTCAGCTGGTCACAGCCCAAGTTCATCTTTTTCCACCGACAAATCAACACACCGGCGACTCAGATTGTGCTTCCCCGACATCACATCGAGCTCCAATCAGTTCAGTCCCCATCTGGAATATCGCTGTGGTAGAAGAAGCGAAAAGGAAGCGGATGGAAGGAGCACAGGGGAGCAAGACAACAGGAGCAAACGACAGGGCCATCCATACCTTGCTCTGCCTGTTGTTGACAGGCTAGGCGAGCGAGCTAGGGCAACGAGAGGTCCATCGAAGGATCCAAGCGGACCTTACCCTCCACAGTCCGCGCCTCCATGCTCCGCTACCGCCGCGCGCCGCTCCTCGCCGCCGCCGCCGCGGCGGGCGCCGCCCTGGTGGCGGCGTCGCCCTCAGGCGACAGCGGCCGCGGGATCGCCTACACACTCCACCACGGCGTCGCCCGCTCCTCCCGCGCCGTCTACACGGTTCGCCCTCCCCGCTCGGACTCGATGCTGCTGCATCCAGGATGCAAATATCAGTTGCCGCTTTCGCTCATTTTTTTCTTCCTCTTCTTGGAATTGGTTGCTAGATTGGGTTCGTGGTGGCGGACTACAAGTACTCGCTGAGGGGGTTGTCTACTGGGTCGGCGGATTATCGGGTTAAGCTCTCTGAGGTGCCGATTCCCTCCCTCACGCACTGCTGTGTTGTGTGTGTTCCTAAGATTGTTGAGGGCAGCAATCTTCCCGACTATATCATGTTTATGAGCTACTACTATTTCCTAGCTCTGTGTGTTTGGCTGTTGAAGTTGTCTAGAAAATGGATGTATAATCATAGGCTATAACTCAACATCGATGTGGTAAATTCACATTCGAACAATCTCTCTGAGGTGTGGTGCGGATTCCCTCCCTCGACGCAGTGTTGTGTTGCCATGTGACCATATAATCTTTCGAAGCGTGTACTGGATCTGTGATGAGACATCTGGAATTGGCGGATTTTATAAATCCTTGTTGATTTATTGCATTTGATTGCCAATTCAAATGAGTATGGGAACGACAAAAAGCACAGTCTATTCTAGAAGGCATCAAATTGAGAACATCCAGATTACTTAACTTGGTTCCAAAGAAAAATGAGGCGCGAGGCGAACGTTCACAGTTTTGAGCTGAAATTAATTGCAAATACTTGCTGCACATCATAGAGATAACTAAAACTCCTGCAATGAAGTTCCTCACATGAGGGGCAAATAAAGCATTGTAGGGCAGCTCGGTATATGTAGCTCCCGCTTACGCAAGGTCCGGGGAAGAGTCTGACCCACTTGGGTCTTGTGTACGCAGTCTTTTCCTATATTTCTGCAAGAGGCTGTTTCCAAGAATAAATCATTGTAGTCACAAAATATTTTGGAGCAGTATGTATTATGTTGTCTTGTATGAAACAGTTGTGAATTTGAGTATAGTGTATTTGCTTTTTCAAAGCTCATGCCCTTTCATCTAACATTTAACTTTTCCCATGCAATTGTAGGAGTAGCAGGAGTTCACTGATGGTTATAGACAAGATTAACCTTTAATATATATATATATATATGTTCATTTCCTTTTCATGAATGCAGGTTCATCTGCGTTCAGCAAAAAAGTTACTTAAACTTTGTGAAGTCAATGGAGGCTTTTATGTTAAAGCTGGCCAATTTGTTTCATCACTAAGACAAGTACCAAAAGAGTACTCATCAACTCTCTCCTGCCTGCAAGATCAGGTTTACACCACTCCATCATACTGTATAACAGTATACCTGGCCCTTCTTTTTACTAGCTTTCTTCGTTCAATATCTCAGGCAACTCCATCGAGCTTTCAAGATATAAAAATAGTCTTAGAGAAGAATTTTGGCAAGAAAATAAATGACATGTAAGTAATTAGTTTCATGACTATTCTTTTTTAGATTGGTTGTTTATTATCTATGAAATCATCTTTTGTATTCTTTAATTTTCTTAGAATTTGGTACCAAATATATACAGGTTGCCGATTCCCTAAAGTTGAACTGGGATATCCAGGTCAAGCACTTATTTTTGCATTTTATATAGCTGAAAACGTGCACCCTTTGCATGTTCTTTCTTATGTACAGAGATCATTAAAAATTAGCAGTAAAGGGTAGAAACATGAGTTTCTCTTTATATTAGCTTTCTATCACATGATCACATCCATGCCTAGCATCATCCGAAGGCTGTGCATTTTAGCTCATTATTTGATAACGTTTTCTGTTGATTAGGTCCTTTTGAATTATCCTTAGTAGTTGTTTACGAAGTAAAAACATTCACAAACTTTAATATGTGAGTATCAGATTCCTGGAATTGGATGAGCATCCGATTGCTGCTGCATCAATTGCTCAGGTGCATCGAGGCCGGTTGTGTAACAACAATCTAGAGGTAGCTGTCAAGGTTAGACTTTGTTAAACGCCAATTCTTTATTCCACTTTGGCAATGGTATATTGTTGACTTTTTGCTCAAGAACACTATCATTGCCCATCATGCTAGCACCATCACTACATGTATCCACTGATCCACCTTTCTTGCTTGTTCTACATCTATGACCTACTGAATTTGTCTTTGTGAAATATTTTGCAAGCATGAGCCTTTATGAAATATTTTTTTCTCACTAAGATACCCTTGAAACTACTAGTTTGTTTTGTAGTTAGCTACTCAATTTTAGTATGCATTTGCAGGTTCGAGAATCACAATGTTTGTAAGAATCACTAGTAAATGACAAAGCATGATCGCTTTAAATTGTCACTAGTTGTACCTTTAGGTAAGCATAAAGTGATTTGAAACTGAAGAAGATTAGCACCATCCATTGTGGTCAACATTAATATTTCTTTGCAATTCATGTTTTAGTTACTGTTGGAGGAATTTTAATTATAGACATAGACATATAGGCATATAGCTTGCGGAATATAAAACGCCTGCAGAAAATTATTCTCTTTAATCTACATATAAGCATATATGTATTCAGCTATGTACACATGAGAGTGTTAACCGTAAAGAGCTCTTATTGAAAGCTTTCTGATGTCTAGGTTCAGTACCCTGGATTGGAGCAGCGAATGAAGATAGACATAATGACAATGACATTCTTGTCAAAATCTGTCTCTTGGGTATATTAAATAATAATTTTTGGGTTTTCCTTTGGTTCTGAAATGATGCAATTTCCATTGGTGTATGCAATCCATCTATCACATTAAACCTATATCCATTACTTTGTTAAAACTATATCCATCTGTCGTGTTAAAAAATTCTAATGTTTTAGCTAAAGGAAAATCTTAGTGTACAATTTCCGGTGGCAAACATTTGTGTAGTGCAAAAGGAAAATGTATCATGATTTTTTAAGCATTACTTGTGATGAATGAATTGATGCGAGTATTAGTGTAGATGAGCTAGTCTTTTAGATGGAAGTTGCAATTATTGATTAACTTTAGATAGGCTGGAATTTCATGACCATCTTTGGTCCCACGATCTTGTCCTCCACCGGTCAACATCTTACTTTTTGCATGTTTAAACATGTTGCCGTGGTTTTATGGCTTACCGAACTCTGCTGAATTAAGGTTCGACATGTACCACAATGCTCACAAAGCTTTATCATTTTTAAATGCCCTTTGTCGTAATTTGATAGGTTTACATAGGTTAAGATTCAATGGCCACTGGCCCCATACTTTTGTCCTCCATTGTCGTGATCTTTTCATTCCTTTTTAGAAAAGCTTGTTTTCTTGTTCTTATGCTGAATTGATTTTCTTATTTAAAGTCTAACGTGTACTGCAATGCATCTTAATAAATGCTTTGTGTACCATTACTTTTCTTTGAGGTCATCGTTATGTTAAAAAAGTTACATTCAATTTTTCAACCTAAAGCAAGTCAGTGATCGGTACTCCGCTTGGTGTCTGTACTTCAATAATTGCAGTTGATAAAAAATCTCATTGATGGCAGTTGCCCAAGTGGATTGCTTCGAGAATACAGGAAGACTTGTTGTCTATCATTCTAGTGTTGTAGTTTCTAGAACATGCTCTCTGGAGTCTTATGCCAACAAAAATTTTAATCAATTTAAACAATTATATGTATAACATTGTATTCTCATATCCTTTCGTACTGATTTGATGGTACATTCAAACTTTATTCTGTCTGCAGATGTTTCCTGATTATAGATTTGACAGAATCTTACGTGAATTTGAGAGATCCATGTCGATGGAACTGGGTAAGTGTATCTGATTTCGTTTGTTTTGAGCTGCAGATCTAGCTAATTCATAAAAGTTAAGTGTAAAATTGTACATGTGACTAAAGTATACTGTCCCACTGCAATTTTTGCATGTTTGACTTATTCTAAGTTATTTTTTTAGTTTACATGTTTGAATTAATTTCAATTATGCGCTATGGAGGCATAACTGTAAACAGATTGTTTCCATTTTATCCTCCTTTCAATAAAAGTAACAGACAATTGTCCTGTACATAGATAAGTAGTTCAATGCTATGAAAAATAACTTGATAGAGATGATATGAAAAATGTTTTTTAATTTTTTTCCTTTCATCATTGTATGAATGTATGATGGTCACTTCTATTTTTTCTTTAATTATTACTTGTCCTTGTTTATCATGCGCTTGTTTACACTTTTCACTGTGGTGAAGCTTTTTTGTTAGTTCATTCTTTCATATCACTTTTTCTCTTTTAGGTTCTCAGTGATTCTGTTCTAGTGTTCAAAGCCTCACTTCGTTTGTGATAGTGTTTTATCAAAATGAGTATCGCCCATTTACAGATTTTACGAAGGAGGCTGAGAATTCTGAGAGAACGGCTAACTGCTTCAGGAAAAATAGTGCTGTTAAAGTGCCTTATGTGTTCGGGGTATGATGCCTATTAATGGCTTGAGGACAAAGTTTTTCCTTTTTTTGGAAAGTTTAATTTTTTTGCAAGATAATTATTTTGAAAGCATAAATCTATAAACAGAAGATTGTGCTGAAAGTAACATTTTAGCAGTCAATTAATTAATAATTAAATAATATATTATTAGTGATACTAAACGGACTTACAGGTTCTTAGATTCTTGGTTACCTTTTAGGGGCATAATTTGCAATTTTACATGTTTTTTATTTTTTCATGCAGTTTATGACTATTTAAACCTGTTTCAGGAACTGACTACCAGGGAGGTTTTGACTATGGAATTTTGTTACGGACACAAGGTAAATGATTGATACTTGGGCTACAAATGATTGATACTTTTTTGGCGTTGATTAGTGCAAATTTGCACTAACCAACATCAACAAATTAAAATTGGAGGGAGTAGATTGCCATCATTCATCAATCAGTAGGCTTTATTTATGAATGTCCGGTATTTGATCCTTCAGCCTCTTGGTTGTTGAACCTTATCCTTAATGTTATGGACTCCTTTGTGGGGCGCAAATACCAGAGGCGCGCCCACAAAGGGTCCAGCAGTGGGAGTCAGTTTGACGAGGGAGAGAAAAACCAATAAGTTGTTAGGTTGTTAGCTGTTGAATAAAATCAGGGAGTTGTTAGCTGAGTCGTTTGGTATATAAGATAAGGCGCCTGATTATCTATAAAGAGTGCCATAGTTTGTACTAGGGGAAGGACCGAAGAAGAAGTTTCTCCCAGGTTGGGCGTGACTGCCTCCGGCCACCGTGGCTGGCTCTTAATCCAGCACTGGTGAAGAGGGCAGCCCGACACCCAGCCGACCCCATTATCCCTTGCACTCTCTTCCTCAGTCTCACCTCCTTCTCCACTCACCACTATGCACACCCCGAAGGAAGAGGCATAACACTTAATGACCAACCACTGGCGAAAAAAGTTAAAACCACCCATGCCCTCCAAACATCCTCCTTAACTTAGAATAAATATAATAGTGAGGAATATAAATTTGATCCCCTGGATAATAAAAGGAACTTTTATTAATAAATTATTTGTTAACAATGCAGAAACACCATTGACCCCATTGTTGTATAACAGGTTGATGACCTGGACTTCCTAAGAAGAGCAAATATCGACCCAACTAAGGTTCTTCAATTCCTTCTGACATGTATATATTTGTCTATCCTAACTCAAGACTTGTTGTGTTGTGTGCATATACATTTTGCAATTGTGACATAAAAGGTAGAAGCAAATTACATTTTCCTATTCCTGATGTATTTACCTTCCAGGTAGCTAAAGCTTTGGTTGAACTGTTTGGTGAAATGATATTTGTACATGGTTTTGTTCATGGTGATCCACATCCTGGAAACATACTGGTTTCTCCACAAGGCCATGGGAACTTTTCATTAGGTATTTGTTTTGCTTCAGAACATGTTTGTTTTTAATAGTTGTCTAAAATCACTAATTTATTACAAGGAGTGAGTTTAACACAGGCTTTTCAAGGCGACGCCTAGGCGTCCAGTCGGTGCAGCCCCGACGCCTGGAGTGGTCGCCTGGCATGGAGCCACCAGGTCGCCGCCAGCTCGCCGCAGCCGTCGCCCGCCGCCCTCCGACATCTTCCCCAGCCACCGTCGTCGCAGCCGTCGCTCGCCCCCTCGTGGCCGCCTCTGCTCACCGTGACCGCCGCCGTTGCCGTCGCGCTCGCCTGGGCCGCCGCCGGTGGAGACGAGATAGGAGAGGGTGAGAAAGGCTAGGGTTATAACCGGATGAAGTATATATATAGATGCCGATCTGTAAAATGCACCGTTGGATACGATCCAATGGCTTCACATCAGACAGACGGCCGAGCGTCTTCTTCCTCCGCCCCGACACATCGGCCGCCGCCCGCCACTCACCCCTGCCCTCGCGGCCTCGCCGCCCGCCCTTGCCCTCGACACCGCCGCGGCCCGCTCCCATCCCTTTCTCGCTCGACGCCGCCGCGACCCGCTCCCCTGCCTTCCTCGGCTTCTCCTCGCCCTCGCCCTCCCCGCCTGGCGCTCACCTAGGCGTCCTGGCGGCCGGCGGGCGCCTAGGCGTCCAGGCGTGGATTCGCAACCCTGGTTTAACATTGTACATCCTGCAAACAGTGTAAAGAATACATGCACTGAAGGAACTAAATGCATGTATTACAGTTCTATATTACTAGTCGGGCTAGTTTACATATGTCATGTGCACACAAGGTTTTATTACCACAATATATGATTGGCTGTAGAGAATTAATGGGAGATTAGAGAGCTTGTTTATTTATGCCGTGGTTGAAATTAGACGCGATGAGGATAGGGAAATTGAGGGAGAGGGACCTGATATGTTGAAGTGAGTTAGTTTAAGCTAGTTTTTTTTTTATGTAAGCCAGTACACAAGCTGTTGTGCCTCTAGTTACAACTCAAATGATTTTTACTTAGTAACCTTTTACTTATGGCTGCTTGTAATATTTAGAATCTAAAGTGGTGCATATTGCTTTGTAGTTCTATTAGACCATGGAATATATAGAGAACTAGACCAAAAGTTCAGATTGGACTTTTGTGAGCTGTGGAAAGCACTGGTGTTGTTGGATGCGAAAAAAATTCTGGAATTAGGAGAACAGTTTGGCGTCGGCAAATATGCAAAGTACTTTCCTTTAATATTTACTGGGAGAACTATAGAAAGGTAAGGCACGATTTCCTTATTACCCGTCTTCAGCATTGGTATATCATCTTTCCCAATTGCTGTAATGGTTATACCGTTATCAGCAAATCAGTTCTTGGAACACAAATGTCCGGCGAAGAGAAGAAGCGGCTGAAGGAGGACTTGAACTCTCTGGGAATGGATGATATATCTTCGTTTACAGAGTCCTTGCCGCCAGACTTCATTGTTATACTGCGAATAGAGTAAGGAATTTTCTATCTGATCGCATCCGCATGTCATTGTTGTTACATTCACCCTTTAACCTTTTTGACCTGGCTCATATAGTGGTGTTTGATCACGATTTCAGTGGACTACTGAGGTCCATTGCAGGAAACTTAGGGCTGCCACGCCACGTTCGGCTCCTCACTTACGCAAAATGTGCTGTACACGGCCTCGAGAAACAGCCCAACATGGAGTCTGGTAAGTGAACTAAGTAGTAGTCTGAGTACCATCACTACAGCCTGACGCTACTGTGGTATTCTGGAATCCGTGATATCTTGGATCTGTTCTACTGCCTTTTAGGTCTGATCGGTCGTATGTTTTCGCAAGTCAAAACAAATGTTTGCTATCTCCATCTGAGGGTAGTTATCGGTAAGTTGCCGTAATGTCATGTCCTGACAGTTCCACCTCGTGTGGTGTATACGGATCTGGTAACTAAGCAAAACAAAATCTCCCTTTTCAGAAATAGCGAGGCTGTTAGCGGAAGTAAACGATGTCAGGCACCAGGTCGTGTTCAAACTGAGACATGCTCCAGGCGATTGGTGGGAATCCTTGCGTCCTGGGTTGATGCCCTGAAGCTGGTGTGCCCTGAAGTCTGAATCGAAGTGGATTGTGAACTCGACGATGTACAGCAGGCCGGGTGATCTTGTTGCATGTCGTGCGTGTTGTACCTACAAGTCGCGCCTGATACGCCGATGAAGGCCTTGTGTTGTCCGTCTGTGGTGGTGGATTTCCCTGTGATATCGTGTAATAGTGTTGGGTGTCCCGGGGTCTAACCGTGTGTATTGGACTAGGTTTCAGAGGAGCACTGTCTCGTGGATCTACTGGGTTGTAGCTGTGTTGCCATGCAGATCTAAATCTGCAAACCCAAAGATTTTCATTGCCTACGCAACACAACATGCTTCACATTGAGACAATTGGAATTATACCACTCGCAACGTTGGGCTTCGCTACAATACCACTCCTAACAGATGATTCGGTAAAATACCATTATAATTGTGACCAATTCGCTCGTTTACCATCGAGACATAAATTGTCTCACAGCCCACTTTTAACAGAAAAGAACATAGAAAAAGACCAAAATACCCTTATCTCTCTTACTCACATCACTCACTTGAGACATTATAACTTGTCTCACAACCCCCTTTTAACAGAAAAGAACATAGAAAAAAAGCCAAAATACCCTTAACTCTTTTACTCACATCACTCACTTGAAAGTTAAGGGTATTTTGGTCTTTTTCTATGTTCTTTTCTGTTAAAAGGGAGTTAGGAGACAAGTTACAATGTCTCGATGGTAAACGAGCGAACTGGTCACAATTATAATGGTATTTTAGCGAGTCTTCTATTGGGAGTGGTATTCTGGCGAAGCCCAACGTTGGGAGTGGTATAATTCGAATTGTCTCGTCTTTTCTAGACGTTATTTTATTAGCCTTCAAAATATAAAGGAAAAGTCTATTTTACTATCCAAATTATCTACATTGTTCACTTAACCCTGTAAAGAAAGTTTCAGTTTAATTTACTCTCTTGAACTATTATATTTGTTTAATTTAGCTTCTTTTGAGATTTTTTTGTTTCTTTTTGTATGGGCCATGTTTATAGTTACAATTTTGTAGGATGATATATGACATAATAAACAATGTTAAAATATTCTTTTGAAACTTTTCATAAATGTATTTTTGCATTATTTCATCTATTATGTCAAAATTTACATGCTTCCAACGTAAAAAAGAAATTACAAATTTTTTTAAACTATCATTTTGACATACGAAATATTGTAACTTATAATCTTATAAAATTTTATCCTCAAACATTACATATACATAGAGAAATGAAAAAGTAAAATCTCATAAATGATGAATTGAACCAATCTAAATAGTTCAATGAGTAAATTAGACTAAAAATTTATTTAGAAGATTAAAGAAGATATTTGAGATTAGTAAAACAGACTTTCTCCAAATATAAAACCTATGGAAAAGCATCGGACAAGTCCAACGAGGAAGCAAGCTTCAATGCCGCTCTCTCCCGTTCCGTCGTTCCACCTGATGGCACTGCAGACTGCACCATCACCGTCCGATCCGCCATCCAGCGGCCTGCCACCGTCAGACCACCGCGTCACTCCTCTGACCACACTCCCATCTGCAGGTCTGCCCCGGCCTAAAAACCCAACCACTCCGGAAACCGGAGCACGACCTCACCGCCGGCTGTCGCCTTGTCGGACATCCCCGCCGTCCGCGACCACCGAACCCTTCGACGCCGCCCGTCGACCCCCGTCGCCGTCCCGCCGCGTCGCCTCGAAGAAATCGCGGCACAGCCCTAGCTCCCCCCTTCACGGCCTCCGCCGAGGGGCCCCCATGGCGGAGATCGAGGTGGTGGCGGACGGCGGCGGTGCTGGGCGGGATAAGGAGGAGCGGGGGAAGGCCGGGACCGGGCCCGCGCAGCCGGACCCCGTGGTGGACGTGTACTCCGCGGCGGCGTACGGGGACCTGGGGCGGCTGCGGGGGTTCGTGGAGGAGGGCGGCGCCGCCGACTCGCTCAGGAAGCCAGACGGAAACGGCTACCACGCGCTCCAGTGGGCCGCGCTCAACAACTACCCGCACGTCGCGCTCTACATCATCGAGGTCCGCTCTCCTCGCCGCTGCTCGGACTGTTCGCTTGCCCGCCGCTGGCTCCTATCTGGTGCCCATTTTGAGCGATGTTTGAGCTTCCCTTCGCTTCGCTGACGGCCCCGACGTCTGTGCAGCACGGGGCCGACGTGAACGCGACGGACCAGGCGGGCCAGACCGCGCTACACTGGGCGGCGGTGCGGGGAGCGATTGCGGCGGCCGATGTGCTGCTGGGGAATGGCGCGAGGGTCGAGGCACCGGACATGAATGGCTACCGGGTAATGCGGAACCCTTATGCTTCCTGATGAAACTGTTCCTGATCTGTCGCACCTTGCTTAGCTGGTGGTGTCTTTAGGGTTTTGTTTCTGATGACATTGGAATGTTTGGTTGAACCATTGAAATTGCTGGATCATTGTTGACTGCTGGTTGCCATCTCGTCAAGCATGTCTAATGAAAGGTTTGCGTGCGTCAATATACATGACTACAGACAACCATGCGCTATTTTCCTGTGTGTAAGTAACTAGGAGTGAGACTGATGATCTGTGAAGTGTCTCGTACCAAAGTAATTTTGAAAATATACATTCGTTAAATTGTCCTGATAGAACCCCATCCATTTGCTTGTAACAAATCATTTGCGATAGGAAGAAGTATGGATTGATTATGTCGCTTGTGCTGCTGGGCAAGCCTTGCTTCACCAGAAAACTGGTGCCAACATTTACAACGCAACATCTGAGGATTTACCATATGATTTAATAGCTTATCTTGTTGAAGATTAGCTCTTCTTTTTGAGGCGTAATGCTAAAAATATAGTTAAGTTTTGTCTGGCTTTAGCTTAATATCCCGCCGTATTTAACTTCTGTGAAGTGATTGAAATCCTCTGTTTGACTATTATTCCTCTCGACTATTTCGTCAGGCAGTCCATGTTGCAGCACAATATGGCCAAACATCATTCTTGCATCACATTATCTCAAAGTATGGTGCAGACTTTGATGCTTTGGACAATGACGGGAGGAGCCCGTTGCACTGGTACGTGAATGTGGCCAAAATCATCCTGCTGTCACTTACCTATCACCGGCATGAGGAAAAACGAAAAATACAGTTCACTATAGATTGTACTGTATATTATGTTTGTCAAATGCTGTGTCAAATGAATCATGCAAGTAAAATGATTAAGTTAGTTGTGTTTTTGAGGTTAAGGAGGCCTTAAAAAGGATGAAAGGAGGAAATGCCCTCGGCCCTGATGATGTCCCTATTGAGGTGTGGAGATGCCTTGGAGACGTGGCAATAGTATGGCTCACAAAGTTATTCACCATATTTTTCAGTCAAACAAGATGTTTGAAGTACAGAGGAAAAGTATTTTAGTACCTATCTTTAAAAATAAAGGAGGTATTCAAAGTTGTACTAATTATCGAGGGATTAAGCTTATGAGTCATACTATGAAGCTTCGAGAGAGAGTGATTGAACACCGCCTGAGAAAACTGACTAATGTCACTAGAAACCAGTTTGGTTTTATGCCTGGGAGGTCTACTATGGAGGCGATTTTTTTGCTTCGTCAGCTTATGGAGAGATATAGGGAGCAGAAGGACCTACATATGGTGTTTATTGACTTGGAGAAGGCGTACGACAAGATACCAATGTCAGTCATGTGGTGGGCACTAGAGAAACATAAAGTGCCAACAAAGTACATTACCCTTATCAAGGATATGTACAATGATGTTAGCACAAGTGTGCGCGTAAGTGATAGTGAGACTGATGCATTTCCTATCACGGTAGGACAACATCAAGGATCAGCTTTGAGTCGATACATCTTTTCCTTGGTGATGGATGAGGTGTCGAAGGATATACAAGGCGATATCCCTTGGTGCATGCTCTTTGCCGATGATGTAGTGCTGGTAGATTAAACTAGGGATGATGTTGATAAGAAATTATAGTTATGGAGACAAGCGTTGAGTCCAAGGGGTTTAGATTCAGTAGGACCAAGACCGAGTATATGAGGTGTGATTTTAGTGGTGTTGGTCGTGAAGAGGGAAATGTTAGTCTACAAGGACAAATAGTATCTAGAAAGGATTTTTTCCGATACTTGGGATCAATGTTACAAAGCAATGACGATATTGATGAGGATGTTTGCCATAGGATCAAGGTAGGGTGGATGAAATGGCGACAAGCCTCTGGAATCCTATGTGATAGGAAGGTCCCACAAAAGCTAAAAGGGAAGTTCTATAGGACGGTGATCAAACCCGCGATGCTATATGGGGCGGAATGTCGGGCAACTAAATGGCAACATGTCCAACAAATGAGTGTCGCAAAGATGTGCATGCTATGGTGGATGTGCGGGCACACGAGAAGATACCGAGTAAGAAATGAGGTGATTCGTGATAGGGTAGGGGTGGCGCCGATTGAAGAGAAGTTAGTCCAACATCGACTAAGGTGGTTTGGACATATCCAGCGAAGACCTCCAGAAGCACCGGTTAACAGTGGGATTTTAAGACGTAGAGAAAATATTACGAGAGGTAGAGAACGACCAAGGTTGACTTGGGTGGAGGCGGTAAAACGAGATTTGGGAGATTGAAATGTATCCAGAGACTTAGCTCATGATAGGACCGCATGGAAAGTAGCAATTCATGTGCCAGAATCTTAGTCTTTTTTTCTTCTTTTTTTTTCTTTGCTCTTATATCTCTTCCTCTGAAGGGGGGCCTTGGCGCAGCGGTAAAGCTGTTGCCTTGTGACCATGAGGTCACGGGTTCGAGTCCTAGAAACAGCCTCTTGCAGAAATGTAGGGAAAGGCTGCGTACAAAAGACCCAAATGGGTCGGACCCTTCCCCGGACCCTGCGCAAGCGGGAGCTACATGCACCGGGCTGCCCTTTTTTTTTCTTATATCTCTTCCTCTCTTTTACTTCATTGATATATATATATAAAAAAGAAAGGGCAGCCCGGTGCATGTAGCTCCCGCTTGCGCAGGGTCCGGGGAAGGGTCCGACCCATTTGGGTTCATTGATATATATATATATATATATATATATATATATAATTATTGGGTTTCATGTCTAGCCGACCCCAACATGCTTGGGATAAAGGCTTAGTTGTTGTTGTGTATATATATGTATATATGTATATATATATATATATATATATTTATTGGGTTTCATGTCTAGCTGACCCCAATATGTTTGGGATAAAGGCTTGGTTGTTGTTGTTGTTGTTGTCTTTGTCCTATGCATGCGTATGGCATGGCGTTGTTTGATGCTTTCAGATCTCTGTTTGCTGGTATCAACTATCAAGTAAATTAACAACCACCCCACCACTGTTGAAAAAATGAATCTCATATTTGAGTAACCGAAGAAATGATAAACATCTGTAACATACTTGTCAGTATATATTCTACAGAAAATCATTGTTGGTTCTACATTGGCAGTTTATCACTTTATCTAAGAATCGTGTACCATTGTCCTCCAACAAACTAGTGCATCACCAATATTAATTCACCCAAATTTACAGCAGTCTGAAGTTTGTTAAATAAAGGTTAAATGTATCTGCACTACAGCCCTGAAGAGTCAGTTGATATATTGCTTACCTTCTGTTTTTTGGGACGCCCATAAAATG
The DNA here is from genome assembly GCA_030760725.1 of Neostapfia colusana. Classification (NCBI taxonomy): domain Eukaryota; kingdom Viridiplantae; phylum Streptophyta; class Magnoliopsida; order Poales; family Poaceae; genus Neostapfia; species Neostapfia colusana. Next base: position 61,600,420 of record JASWHV010000016.1, on the reverse strand, counting down.
GGTACTTGGTTCTACATTTTCAAGTTTGGCTTCATGTAACCCTATAAGCTCTATCACATGTATAGGGCTGCCTACAAGGGAAGTGCAGATACAGTTAGATTGCTTCTATTTCTTGATGCGAATCAAGTAAGGCAAGACAAAAATGGTACTCCTCTCTCTCTCTCTCTCTCTCTCTCTCTCTCTCTCTCTCTCTCTCTCTCTCTCTCTCCCTCTCTCCCTCTCTCCCTCTCTCCCTCCCATGTATATATGTATGTGTGTGTGTGGCATTTCATTTCATAACCGCTTCATGTTTTTTTTGTTGAAATCTTTATCTTGTGCTAAGAATAGTATTAGCAACTTGTATTTGACACACTCTGCTTGTGAAATTGTGCTAAAGTGCGCATAAATTTTATTATTGGATGTTTCATTTCCAACGGAGGCTAGCCATAGATAAGAGAGCATGGAAACTAGCAATCCACGTGCTAGAACTTTGATTTTTTTTCTTATCTTTTCTTCCCCTTTTTTCCTTAAACATTTCTCTCCCTTTTCTGTTCTATATCTATTCCTTTCACCCGACTTTCATTTGTCTTCCGTTGGTACTTGTGTGTTTCATCTCTAGCCTACTCCAACTTGCTTGGGACTAAAGGCCTTGTTGTTGTTTCATTCATCATAATGAAAAGCAAAATCTTGGAGAGCCAGTGTTTCTCCCCTGGAACAATGGATGTTCATGGATGTATCCTGGACTTTCTTTTACATTCTTCTAGGCACCTATATTGTTATATTTAAAGCTCTATTTTGCAATTCTGTGCAGGCTGTGCCCCTTTACACTGGGCTGCTATTAGAGGGAATTTGGAGGTTTGTACTGTTCTTGTACATGCTGGTACGAAGGAAGAGCTCTCGCTAAAGGATAGTGGTGGGTTTACTCCTGTGCAACTTGCAGCAGACAAAGGTCATCGGCATCTCTCCTATATCCTTGTACGGTATCCCCTGGCATTCTTGTTCGCATATTAAGAGCTAGCATTTTCTTATTTCCACATGAGAAATGTTATTAATCAGTTCTCAACTTCTCATGCACTAATGCAGTTATTTTAGGGGTGTGTGCTGTGGTAAATGTTAGCAATAAGCCAATAACACTTAACACCTATGTTAAGTGTGTTGTTATTGTTGCCCTCACATTTGTTTTCTTCCATTTTCCCATTTTGCTTTCCTAACAGGAATACTTTGTTGTTTGTTTTCTGAAGCTTGTTCAGTTGCATATGCGTTAAATACTGATCTTTTCAACTCAACTAACAGGAAGTATTTTCTACTTGTAGTCTAATGCTACAAAAGTAAGCTTTGAAGAAAAGTATTGCCCTGGAAGGTCGAGGAAAGTAGGATATGCACCTATCTTGTTTGGTTATCTTGTCATCTGCCTCGTCCTTTTCTTGAACTCTATAGTTTTTGGTGAGCACTGTTTGTGAGTTCTTGTTGTTTTTTATATTAAAATATGGGCCTAGATTGATCGCCTGACCTGATTATGAAATATCTGCAGCACCTAATTTTTCTAGGATTACTGCTACTGCTGGTATTTGGTCTTGGGCTGCTATATCTCTTTTCTTTGCAGCTCAAGTAATGTTCTACAAAGTTAGCAGGTAGTTGACGTTACATGTTTACCAGACTATTATGTGCGCCTTTTGTAATTCGTGACATCTGCTATATTGTTATTCTGTTATACATTAGATATACAATTATACCTTGATGTGACCTTTGGGGAGTTGAACTACTGCAGACAAAAGGAATTTTGTGGTAACATAACAGAAAGGATGAGAAAAGGCTTGAATATATATTTCTTTGTGTGAAAATCTCCATTTTTTACTTTTTATTTCAACATTTCCATTGTGTAGATGGTCAGATTATTTTGTTCTCAAATCTCAGCACTTGTTGTTTGTCTCATGCTCCCTCTTAAAATTCCCGATCTTTTTGTATTTCGGCAGAAAAAATCCTGGCTACATCAAGGCAAATACCAAGAGCCGTGATCAAAAGGTAAAATGTTTTTACAAGTGTTGTTCAGAGTCTATGTGTACTTTAATGAAATACCCAATTTCATATTCATAGAATATTGACATGCTTCGGACCCTTGCAAGGTTTTATAGGAAGAGTTCAATATCCTACTTGAGTTTTTAGTTGGTACAGTTAGAACGTGCTACAATACAATATATGGAATTGTGCAGTTCATGGGGTCTGTTTTCAGTTATATCTTTGCCATTGTGAGCAAATGGTTTCTGGAATGAATAATTTGGACACAGATAATAACATCTTTTTGATTTCCAAAATAAAATAAAGTCATATGCTCATGCAACATTTCATCTGCTTGACATGTGCAGGAACCACTTATGGAGATTGATATTAATAATTGTTCTACTTGGACAGGCAATTGGTCTCAGCTATGTCCTACCTGCAAGGTAGGGAAAAGTCCAATTATTATTTTCACTGCTTTGTTTTCTCTCTTTCCTTTTTTTTCATATTGTGCTTGTATTTTCATGCGGCAAATGGCACAGTTTTGCAAGCATAACATTTGTGCCTCTTGATATCTATTATATTTTTATGACATAAATTCTTCTATGCATTATTGTAACTGAATGGATAACTTTACTTTTTTACTAGATAATTCGCCCTATGCGCTCCAAACATTGTCCAACTTGTAAGCACTGTGTCGAGCAGTTTGACCATCACTGCCCCTGGATCTCAAACTGTGTTGGGAAGGTAAGCAGTTGTGCACGCATCATGAATTATCTTAGACAGTGGATTTCTGGTTAAATTTTTCGGTTTAGTTTCATCTAATATCTGCTCAGAACTTTCTATTATATAGTTTGTGCTGTAATAGAAAAAGTACCCTATAAGTCTATTAATATTCACTAGAATAGTTGTAAAAAAAATAGGTATCAAGGCATGTTCTGCTGTTCCCCTCGTACTAGGAACATTTTCTGAATATTTTTTGGACTAGATCAGACAATAATTTGCTCTTTAGAAGAATATATGGTGCCTTCCACTAGAAGACTATACAGAGGTATTCACATAAATAGTTTTTGGCAAGGGTTTTGTTTTGGAATCTGACTGCAACAATTTTAAAGATTTGCCTCACTTGAACCGCAATTTTATTCGATGCAGCTCTGATGATTCCCTGGTACTAATGTCTGTTTTGTTTTCAGAGAAATAAGTGGGACTTTTTCGTGTTTCTTTGTATGGGCGTGGCTACATCCTTTCTTGGTGCTGCTGTTGGATTCCACAGTAAGGAGATCTTGCTAATAACCTTCCTTTTTTTTGTTTTTTCCCATATCTTAGTTGTAGTAACAAGTCAAGGACATCTGATGCCAGGACTTTGGACAGAACCCATTATACTTTCATCTTCTGAGTCGTGGACACACTTCATGGTGACAAAGCATCCCGGTGCTGTATTGTTCATGTTTATGGACATCTTTTTATTAACCGGAGCTCTTATTCTGGCTGGAGCGCAAGCAACACAGGTAAATTGTTTAGTAAAGCAGTCTTCTAGATCATGCTGCTGCATGATTTTTCTCTCCCAGTGATTTGTAATTGTATGTTTTCAGAAAGCATTGCTTGATTGTCTAGTGTACTATCCAATTATGCTCTTACATGCTCTATATTCTTTCGACATGGGGAATAGCTGAGTATCATGCAATGAATATTTTGTGTCTTGTACATTTTGGAACTTTGCTACTTAGATCATAATATGAGAATGGCCTAGATCGCTATATGAGACATACTACAGCAATGACACTAGTGGGACCCACATGCCCATGGCTGTAGAGTGAACTACCGTGTAAGTGGGCTCACGTGTCACGGTCGCACTGTGTAAGCAAGGCCCGTGTGCCCATGGCCTCACTTTGTTGCAATAGTATCTTTTGGGCAAGTAAACAAACTGTATCTCTTGTCCTGATTCCCTTTTATAGTTTTGACTTGTATTTATCTTCCTTTTATCTCTAGTTTCCCCTTACAATCAAGTCAAGCCTGTACAAAATGCCACAAGTGCAATGGGAAAACATTTGTATGTTTGTGTGAAACTGTAGTTCCATTCCAGATTGTTAGTAGTAGCAGAATCTAGCTAATCCACACTGCATTATCCACTTCTGTGGATATATCACCAGCTTCTCATAACATGTATATTTGAACCATGGCAGATAGCACGGAATATCACAACTAATGAGGTAGCAAACCGGTCACGCTACTCCTATCTTCTTGGGCCTGACGGGCGGTTCAGGAATCCTTATAATCGAGGTTGCCAGAGGAACTGCACGGATTTCCTTGTTAATGGATACAACAACGACGAGGAGGCTGCATGGCCAACCCTTCAACAAACAATACAGCGAAGTTAGTGTCTACCAGTCCCTGAAGCAAGTACAAGTTACGCATCACAGCTCATTTGTAAAAGAAGCACTCGAAAGACAATGCTAGCAGTCGAGAGTTTGAAACGGTGAGATTGTTCAGACTTGGTTGGATAATGGGAACATAGAGCAACCTTCTCGGATCGATTCCGAGTCACAAGGTTTCTTACAGGCTTTAGTTTGTGTTGGCCATTGGATCGTCTGATTCTGTAAATTATTCATGCATGTTTACGTCTGTCTTGCGTGATTTTCTTTTTCCGCCCTTTTGGTGCTTCCAGCATTTTAGCACCAGCCATTTGGGATATCCATACCCAAGGCACATATAAATGAGAAGCGGCTCTTCTGAGCCTCGCATGATGTCTTACGTTTACGTCAGCATCTTTTTGGTTCCATTGATGAATTATATCAGGCAGTACATATAAACTGCACCTGTTCTTTGTTTCTGCATGGGATCATCTGAGGCTCTGAGCTGTCTTTTCTTTTTCTCCTCTTCTTTCTATTGTAAAAATTCAGGGAGGGACTCCATAGTGTGATTGCGAGGGGCTCGAGACCCCTAGGGCTGTTGAATCCGCCCTTGCTCGCATTGTATACAAAGATTGGTCTAAAGTACTGGAACCAGAAAACCATGTAAGGATGTAAAAAAAACCTTAAGTGGATTGAAATCTAGAGAAATTAGCAACAAGTGTCAGGTAGATACAAACCCATCGATCGGAGACATGTCCAAATAATAAATACAAACATCATCGGACATGATACATATGTGATATTACGCATTTGTTTCACATATTTGTTTACGTTGCTTACCATGGTTATGCCCATGTGTGACGTCCTCAATTCTGTGTAAAACCACGGAATCAAGAACTAATGCATATGTGTGTCCAGAATGTTCATCACACATATACAAATGATCCACAAATTGAATTCAGAATATATATAACCACGAGTAACAGAGTTTATTACAATTTTTCATGAGTCTTGGATTCATGCCCACAGCGGAAGTCTTATTTCTATGCACCGGAAATCTTTATTCTAATGCGGAAGCAATCTAACTAATGTGGAAGTAAATCTAAGCAGCAGTGGCTCCATCTCTACTCCATTCCCACAGGCAAGGTTGAGAACAGATTACGCGCCTAATGCTCCATTTGGTCTTCATAATAATCTTCTCCTATTGCTGATGATGAAATAATAATGCAAGTTTGAGTACAATGATGTACTCAGCAAGTGCGGGAAAATATGATATGTAGCTCACAACAAGTTAGGTATAAAAATACTCATTGCAGAAAATAAAGTTATTTATCAAAAAACATGATAAAACAACAACTCACCTTTATGTGAATGTAATTCCAACATGTATGAAACTACCAATTATACCTCCATTATGTTCATTACCTTCCATGTCACAACCAGACATCAATCAATCTCATTCTTGCTCACGAATACCTCCTCGTATTCGCTACCATCTCACGGATACCATCTCGTATTCGCTACCATTTTCATCTTCATACTTTGTCTCCCACCGAGACCAACCTTGTTGCCATGACTCAATAGTCATGCAACCCATCTTATCACCCGGACTCATCAGTCCCAAAATCCAAACCAAAGTCAAACCATAACCAATAACCATCCCAACTAACCATGGAAGTTGGCCAGACGCTCGTGACCGTAAGCTCGGCTATCATGATAGTTTTAGAACTCTACAGAGTTTGCACCTTTTTACCCACAAGTTTATGATTTCGTCACCCGTCGGCGACTGCAGAACCTCCATTATACCAGTACACAACTGTCGGTGTATGGCCAAGAGATCACAAAATAGCCTTTACAAAGGGGTTACTAGATGTATGGACTCACTAAGGTTTCACCGGCAGGCTAGAATCTCCAGTTCTCCTACCTACGAGACCCCTCTTGTGCCATGCAGTTTCCAAGACAATCCTCACTCAACTCTCATTCCCCGCGCCTTCCATGGTCCATAACAATCTAGCAACTTACCTAATTACTCAGCTAAGCCGGACCCATACTTGGCCTTGTGGTGGCACTGTTATCCTGGCATGTGCTCGCATGAACCGGTCCTTAGATCTACGGCAAGTAAAACCACCATCTCATGCTACCTCATTCACAAACCCGGTCTTGCCTAGATCTCCCTGCGGTCCATGTTCATTAACGACATCAGTTTCTCATTATCATTATGAGTTCAGTTAGCTAGACACATCTATCTCGCTTTCCAATCCCATAGACTCAGCGAAGCATAAAAGTAAAATCCATACCCGACTCATAAACTTTCCAGACGACAAGGGCGGTTTAACAAAAACTAGTAAAGTCCTATAAAAGAGTTTCCCATCATGTTTGACTTAGCACACACACCTTTTCGTAAAACAAAACAATTTTTCCTAAAACATAGGATCAATATGGTCAAGGAGCACTTGCCTTGTTCTTGCGGTTCCGGTTGTTCTCGGATGTCGAAACCTTGTTGTTGCAGCTCGTCGTAGACAGCTCCCTGAGCTTGTCCTTCTATACATGATCACACATATACAAGATTCACAGCAATCAATATCATGCATAAACTTTAACTAGATGCGATGATGCATATGTATGCTATCCTATAATCAGTTTTATTAGATCAGTTGTACGTATTCTTGCATGGTTTGCATGGATGTTATGATGAACAGAGGTGTTTGGATCAAATGTGGACGTGGCGATGATCTTGTCTTTAGATCAACCCGATCAACAAGTGACCTATCCACGAGAAAGCTTCTGTTCGAAAGGAATCGAAGAACAGATGCAAAGAAAACACGACGATGTCGTAAGGTGATATTGGAGGCCTACCTTACGTTCTTCTTGGTCTTGGGGTCCTTCTCTGATCAGACAGATCTTTGGGGCTCTCTTCCGGCGATCTTCCTCGACTGAACTCCGGCGATGGGCTTACTCGGCGAGTTGGGGTTAGGGCTCTAAGTCGTTGGCTCAGGAGTTGGAAAAGAAGTTCGTGGTTTCGGCCAGAGGTTCTGGGTTCTATTTATAATCGGGAGAAGAAGAGTACTAATCTGATTGTATCTCGAATAAGAGTTCTATTCAGATTGTCGTTGAATCTTAACAACTTATCTTGAGTTGATTTGGTGCGGTAAAATTGTGGAATTCAGGCCGGTTTCTCCTCCGTACCGATATTTCTACGCGTACAGAATCCAAAAACCGCTCCAGAACTCGTTACCTCCTTGGCGATGAGCTTCGGAAGATCCACGTGTCCACCGGGGCCTGATCTCCACTTTTCCGCAGAGACGAGCTCCGGTTGTGCCGCATGTCAAGCGAGCGAGACCTCCCTCTCCTTCGGAGGTGAGCTTCGCGTGCTCCACGTATCCTGGCGGTTGGGACCTCCTCTCTTATTCGAAGGTGGCTCCGCGCACGCCACGTGTCAATGCCGGACCTTCCCTCTCTTCGGAGGTGGCTCCGGGTGTGGCACGTATTCGGACCTCTCTCTCTTCGAAGGCGAGCTCCGTGAATGCCACGCGTCAAGTAGCGTCGGACTCCCTTTTTCCCCAGAGACGAGCTCCGAGGTAGACACGTGTCCAACAATGTCGGACCTCCCGGAGATAAGCTCTGGTGGCGACATGTGTCCAATAGAACCGGACCTCTCGGAGGTGAGCTCCGAGATCGACACGTATCCCGCACGACGGGTCCTCTGATTTCCGTGGTGACTAGCTCCGGGGTTGACATGTGTCCCGCGGAACTGCCTTTGCTTCTTCCGCAGAGGCTACCTCCGGGGGGCAACACGTGTCCTACAGGGTCGGACCTCTCCCCTTTACGGAGATGAGCCCCGAGCCTGCCACGTAGCCAGTTTAGGGGCGGACCTCTCCCTACTTCGGAGGGATGAGCTCCGAACACGCCACGTGGCCAGCGGGCCGCGGAAGTTGTCTTCGACGTTTTCTGTGAACTGGATTCGGCTCTTTTTGACTATCCTTTTGATATTCTCTTTGTTCCTACTTCCTTTAAAATGTTTTTTTACATGAAACATGAATACATGCAGAAACCAGAAATGAGGGTGTCACACCATGTTAAAACACAGTACTCCCTTCGTTTCGAATTATATTTAACATCGGTTAGCTAAATTTTAAACTAATCAGCATCGGAGTGAGTATTAGGAAGTCCTATATGCAAGTACTCCCTGGAGGGAGTAGTTGATAGTGTGCCACATGTTGACAAATACACAGCAAAGACCGGATCAACGAAGAGAGAAACCATGGCAAGCATCAGAGGCCCAAATGCCAGAAAAGAAAAAGTACCGCCAAGTGAGAATAGTGACTTTTCTCCTGGAACAAGCCTCTGAAAAGGAATAAGCAGCAATTGAGGGGAAGTACTCCCTCCGGTTTTTAATTGTCGACGTTTGTTAGTGTAAATTTGAACCAACAAATGTCAGAAAAAAACGGAGGTACTATCTGAACTGACCATTGATGATGCCGGGCTAATATTCTACACGGAATTCATGGCTTTACCAATCAAACTAAATCAATCATCGGTTCATGTACCGACTAAAAGTGATAAAACTAGCATGCAGCAATCTCATTGCGATTTCTCTATGGAACTGCCGGTTATGACGATCCAGTAATATTCTTGACTCCCTCAGTTTTAAATTATTTAACGCTGACTAGCTCAAAATTAACTAACTAGTATAAAATAATTTGAACGGATGTAGTATTTTTTAAAATCATCTATGATCCTCAGGCAAAGAACAGCAATCAGTTTTGGGGAAATCAACGCTGGCAGCACTCCGTTTCGAGGTAGGGGGGGCCCAGGATTTTGTTCCCTTGTCCAGAACAGGGGAGGTGCGCATTCAATCGGTCGCTTCCTCCTCTCCGCTTCCCTCCCCCGGAGCAACGAGCCAGCCTGGTTTCCCTTTCCCGAACACACAGCCATCGCCCCCGTCCGTCGCCCCGTCTCCTCCTCCCCCACCACCTCCGAATCCTCTACCGGTATGGGCGTGACGCCCCAAGCAGCCGCGGCTCCGAGTCCTCCCTAACTCCTCCCGCGGATCTCCGCGAGCTATGGAAGGAGGCCGCGATGCGTTTTGGGGGAGCGCGATGGCGGCGCCGCCGCAGCCTTCCTCCTCGTCTCTTGGATCCGCAGCAACCAGCTCCGGTGGAGCGCAGATGCTGAGCTTCTCCTCCAATGGCGGCGCAGGTGAGACGAGATGATGCAAAAAAAAAGGAGAGTTTTTTTTCGTCCTGTTTTTTCGTTGCTGAAGTCAAAACACTGTTGCATCTGTGGGGCTGAGAGCGCTCGCTGAGCCCAGCTGCGACTGATTGTTTGCTCATGGGGCGGCGGCCATGGCAGTCGTCCTGCAAAAGCCCCTCTGCCTTTGGGGTCTTGTCAAGAGCAAAAGGGAGGGGGCGAGGTTTATTACTATTCCTCTCCCCTTTTGCTTTTGCAGCCATACCTCAGGATGTGTCCTGTCCCCAAAGATGCAACCTTTTCCTCCTTGGATTTGCCTCTCACCATCTTTTTCTGTCACACAAAAGAGTAAAGCCGTAAAGGTGTCACTGATCTGTGCTGCTTCCTTAAATCTTGCATGTGTGGGTACTAGGAAACCAGTGGCCAGGGATACCATTTCCTTCAGCCCTACTGTACTTGCTTCATGCGTCCTGAGTGACCGTTGCATGGTTTGTTCTTGTATCTGATTCTGTCGTTGTGATGAAGGGTTGGGCCTGTGCTCAGGGGCCAGCAACATGCAGGGGGTGTTGTCGAGGGTGAGGGGGCCGTTCACCCCGACGCAGTGGATGGAGCTGGAGCACCAGGCCCTGATCTACAAGCACTTTGCCGCGAATGCCCCTGTGCCGTCAAGCTTGCTCCTTCCTATCAGAAGAAGCCTCAATTCATGGAGTACCCTTGGCTCCAGCTCCTGTAATTAGTCCTCTTCTCTCTTTGCTCTGTTTTTGTCAATTGTTGACTCTGTTTTTGTCAGGGGCTGAAAGTAGGAGTAGTGTAATAAGTTACTTAAAATACATTGATGCAGCATTTGAAGTAGTCATCTTGTTTTGTTTTTCCTGTTTGTCCATTGCTCTGTTATACTGTTTCAGCTACGAAAGATGTTTTGCGTTGGGATTTTGTTGTGCTTTAGTTATATTTGTGTTTTTCTTAGGATAAGATGGTGCTTGTTTATTCAGGCACATAGATGTTGCAGATCTCAGCAGTATTATGATATCAGCAATTCCAGTAATGTTAGGAACATATCACTTCTGGGGTGTTTATCTGATGCACATTTAGTAATATTTTGCTGTTACCAATGTTATGCTGCATGATTTTTGGATATAAAGAACCCTCTGGCAGTGGAATTCTGTTATATTTTAGTCATGGCTGTCTTTTTAGAGAGGAAAGGGAGCTCTGGCATAGCGGTAAAGCTGTTATCTTGTGACCATGAGGTCATTGGTTCGAGTCCTGAAAACCGTCTCTTGCAAAAATGCGGGGAAAGGCTGCATACAAAAAATCTAAACTAGCTCGGTCCCTTCCCTGGACCCTACGCAAGCGGGAGCTACATGCATCAGGCTGCCTTTTTTCGTCTTTTTAGAAACAAGGTGGATGCCCATATGTCGTGAATCCATTTACTCGAGGCTTTTCATTTCTTTTCTTTTAGTATGTAATAAGCACCTCAAGATGCAAAAGCACTGATAATGATCTGAAACTCTGAATGTTGCAGAGTTAGTTTCAGAAAGTTGAGTTTTGGTATAGTTAATGTTATGGCATTTTCTCATATATTGGGGACTCTGGTTTGCAGTAGGATGGGCACAGTTTCGTCCTGGATCTTCTGATGTAGAACCAGGCAGATGTCGCCGCACCGATGGCAAGAAGTGGCGGTGCTCCAGGAATGCTGTTGGGGACCAAAGGTACTGTGAGCGGCACATAAATCGTGGCCGTTACCGTTCAAGAAAGCATGTGGAAGGCCAAAAGGCGACAACCACCATTGCTGGACCGGCAATGTCTGTCTCTACTGCGAGCCACACTGTGGCTTGGCAGCAGCAGATGAAAAGCTCAGTTGCTAGTGCAACCAATCCTTCCCCAAGAGAGTCCAATAGGTTAAGTTACTTGATCCTGCTCTACATTAGTCTACTCATCTCTGCTGCCTATGGGATTATTTATATGTGTTTGTGTAAATAAGTAACACCTATATTGTTAAATGATTGTCAATGTACTGTTTAGAGTTCAGGATATAATAACACACTTCGCACAAAAGTTTGGATATTTGAATTTACACTCTAATCTTTGATCTTAGTTTCCTTATTGAATCAGTAATTACTTCGTTTACTAAGAAGTTCATTCTGCCTTTCATGCATTCCATATGTGTATGCCCATCTTCACACATGCGTACAAGTATTTGTGTGAGTTAAACCAGCTATCCTAAGCATGTACAAAAAAGGTAGTGAGAAGCAAAACAAATTTTTAGATAAAAGGATGTTTATTTCATCGGGTACATGAAAATATCCCAGTCTCTTTCATCTGAGATGAATGTAACCAATAATTATTACAAAATCTTACTATGGGATAGACTCCGTTGCCCACATAGCAAGCACACCCAACAGCCAAACAAACAGCTTAGATAAAGAAAGGAAAGGAGCCCGGTGCATGTAACTCCCGCTTGCACAAGGTCCGGGGAAGGGTCCGACCCTTTTGGGTTTTTTGTGCGCAGTCTTTCCCTGCATTTCTGTAAGAGGCTGTTTTCAGGACTCGAACCCGTGACCTCATGGTCACAAGGCAACAGCTTTACCGCTGCGCCAAGACCCCCCTTCAAACAAACAGCTTAAATATAGCAAAAAAATTGTGTTTATGATGAATTTTTGCTATATCTAAGCTATTTTTTTGTTACAAACAGGTTAGATATAGCAAAAAAATCATCATAAACACAAAATTATTGCTAAACCTCCACCCATATCTGGTGAAGATTTATATTGTCATTGTTTCCAAAAAAGACACACATTTCAGAGTGAGTTACGCTCCTCCTTGAATAATGACCACATCCTGGTCTAGTATGTGGCCCTGTAAATAACCTCCATATAAGATAAGATAGGTGTTTTATCAAAAAAGACATCATTTCAGCTTAATCATATGGCCCAACATATTACGCCTACTCCCACAAAAACCAAGTGTTGCTTGATTACACTCATTATATACACGTACCCTACCGTGCTTGGGACAAAGACTCTGTTGTTGTTGACTCAAATTATCTAGCCAAGCTCCAAACATATGGGTAACACTTACAGGGTGTCCAAAACCAAAAGTTGATTGTACCCAGGCTTGTGAATGGGCGCCTAGGCAGTTGGCAAGGCACCCAAGGCAGCGCCGGTGGCGGCAGCAGGATTGGTGGCTACGGGTGGGCGGCGGAGGCGGCGACTTAGGCGGGCGGAGGCGGGCAGCGACGAAGGAGACGAGCGGAGGCATCCAATTTGGACCTGGGACGCGGCCAATTCGGCCCGGCTGATGTGGACCGTCGGATATATAAAAACCCACCCATCCCTAAGCCCTAACCCTTCCCTCACCCGCTCTCTCCCTCTCCCTCCCTCTCCCTCTCTCTCTCTCTCCCTCTCCCTCTCCCTCCCTCTCTCCCCCTCTCTCCCCCTCTCCCTCCCCCTCTCTCTCTCCCCCTCTCTCTCTCTCTCTTCGCACATCGACGACAGCAACCTAGCGGGCGACGTTGAGGCGCAGTGGCGGCGCTAGGGTGCGGGTGGAGGTGGCGGCGGCGGCGGCGACTAGGCGGCCGGCCAGGCGAGTCGCCCAGCCATGGTGTCCAAGCCGGAGCGCCTGGACGCCTAGGCGGCGACTAGGCATCGCTTGGTAAACGCTGATTGTACCACTCACCATATGAACTTGGCAAGAATACAATCAAAAAATAAATGTTGTATAGTTCCATAATTACTACAAAAGCAACATTTTTCATTCTCATGCCAATTTCTTTTAACTAAGTTGTCCTTGGTGAGTGTGACTCCACTATAAAGAAACGAAAGAACGCTTTTTTACTTTAAATGGTATCTTAATTTTCTATAGATATCTGTTATGCGGCATAATATTTGAGTCTAACATTGCATTATACATTGAACTAACTGAAAAACAATCATTTGAATTAAGTGACACTATTGGTAACCAATAAGGAGTATTTGAAACTAGATGGCCTCCATAAGACTACTCAACACAGAGAAGCACAGCAAATGACTTGAAACACATGGTATTTAGATCATCACTTAGTTTTAGGGATATTTAGGACAAAGCCGCAATGTTAAATGAAATATTGTAGTTGACAGTGAAAAAAAACTTGAACAGATGTTTCAACTCATAAACTTGTACTATGCTTTGCAGGAATTTTCTGGAAGAACATAATAGTATGCAAGACCATATATCAGTATCCACTTCCATGGATTCCTTTGACTTCTCAATCACATGTACTTCCCCAAACCGGGAGAAAGTAACACTGTCAGCAGCGGGGTTGCAGCATGATTATCATCAGACGTACCACATGCATGAAACCGGCACTTTGGCAGAAAAAAGTAATGAATTGCATGAAGGTCGGTTACTAGTGTCTAGGGAAACAATTGATGATGGACCTCTAGGTGAAGTTTTCAGAAGCAAGGCTTGCCAACCAGCATATGCAGACATATTAACTGATGAATGGGCTGCAAACCGCAAGTTGCATTCGCCAACGGGAACCCTGCAGATGACTAGTAAGTTGTCCAGCAGCAAAACAGTGCCAGTAGAGAATCACATAAGTAGCGATGGCTACCTCACAAGAAGAATGGTGGATTATCAGACTGTCCCAACACTCTAGGTGTTAAAGCTGCACCTGTTGGAATCACAAATAACTCAAACTATGTTCATGGCATGTGTTTACTGATTTAACTCTTGCTTTGGTTGTTATGTTGCCTTCTGCCGTGTTAAGAGTTTCCAATCTAAGATTCAGTTCTGCTGAGATTTTGCATGCGCCAAACATTGTGGTATTATGAATATTATGCAGTTCTAACTTCCAATGAAGCATTATTCCTTAGAATTGTGCAGAAAATTTGTTTGTATGAAATTGTCAAATTGCTGCCCTTTCGATCAAGCTTGCTGGATGCTAGTTATTCTTGAAGACAAGTGGCTCGAGCTTACTGAAACAAATACATAAGAAGTGATATATGCAACCATTCTGTCTACGGAACGAAGCCCTTGTTTTAATGAGTAGAGTCACAATTCTACTGAGACTGCAGTTGGGCATGTAATTCCGTATTGGTTCAAGAACATTTCTACACTTCAGATCCTCTAAAATTTAGATTTTGCCTACACAAACTGGCCTACAACAATAGCTGTAAGCAACAACATTCAATGATGACTAGACAGAAGTAGTGCCCATTCCTTTCCGAGGGTCTTATTCATGAATCAAGCCACCACCTAGACAAGCTGCCAGGAACTAAATGCATGCAGACATCTTAACTGATGAATGGGCTGCAAAACGACCACCCGTTCCTCTTTTGCCAGCCGGCAGCAGAAGTCCATGTCGTCTTCGATGTCTCGCAGGCAGGACAGATCCAGTCTCACCTGTATCAAGCCAACGAAACTTTCGCACCCATTAGCAAATATCCATGGTCTCTGTTGAAATATAAAATAAATTGCTAGCCTTTTGGGGTCAATTGGTCGGTGCATAGTAGCCTAACATGATATCAGAGTCAGAGGTCTCGAGTTTGAACGGACGTGATTTATTAAATAAATTGCAGCCGACTCCTATTCCACGTTTACGGTCTAAGAGAGCCTGCACGCGAGGGGGTGTTGAAATATAAGTGAATTGTCCATCCTTCTCCATCAGCTTAAACTTTTGAGGTCAATCGGTCGGTGCATAGTAGGTTAACATAGTATCAGGGCCAGAGGTCTCGAATTTGAATTCTATTTACGGCCCAAGAGAGGCTGCACGTGAGGGAGAGTGTTGAAATATAAAGTGGATTGCCAATCTTTTCTCATCATATTAAACTTTTAGAGTCAACCAGTTAATGGATAGTAGCTTAACAGTCTTCACGTACGATCCATCAAGCCGCCACCTAGGCACGCACCAACCCATGCATCTCTTTGATATGGAATGGACCCACTGAAGAGTGAGCGAGCACCGGAGGTACGCACTGAACCAAACAAACGCCCATGCATGCATGCTAGGTCGTAGCTGCTACCTACCTCGGCGAGGTGCTCGTAAGTGTAGACGTTGCCGCAGGGGTTCCCGGCCGGCCGGGGTTGACGATGACCATGCATTCGTGGCAGCCGTGTTCTAGCTTGTCGGCGAGAGCCCGGATCGGACGTCCACCTGCCAGTCTCTGCCCGGTCGGCCGGCAAGGAGATCGAAGCACCGGAGGACCTCTCCATGCCGCGTTTGAAGGCATGCAGCTCGCGCCTCGCTCGTACAACAGGTAGCCCGATCGACGGCCTCGGGCCGGGAGCTAGCAGGATGTTGGCGCCAGGGCGAGCCAGGACCAGGACGGAGCACAGACTATTTCTCAGCTCGGTTGCCTTCTGCGCACAGCAGCCGCTTGTGAGAGGTAGACGTCGTCAGGCGAGAGCTTGCTTGTACGGCAGGTCGCGCGACAGATCACCTGCAAACCAGTCAGCATCAAATAATACGAAACTTAAGTACGAGAGAACAGATACCGAAACTAATTGATTCGGTTTGCAACAGATGAAATTGGAAGTGTTGTTTCGATTCGGTTTGCAACGGATGAAATTGGAAGTGTTCATCAGTTTAGATTCAAGCAGGACAGACTTGCATATGCCAGCTTGAGAAGAAGAAAAAAAAAGAAGGAACAAAAAATGGAGACGAAACAAGCCAAGAAGAAGGCACAGGAAACTTTTCTTCTAGCGTGCCTGTCGACCTCCGCTCCGTGCCGGCTGGAGGCCAACGCGCTCAGGGGGGCGTACGAGAGTCGTGCTCGCCGAACGCAAGAGCCTAGTTGCCGGAACATAAAGACGGATCAGTGCTAGTAAAGCCAACCCACTGCAATACATACTGCACGACTCCTAGGACCAAACAGCGCGAATGCCTACGAATGAAGTTCAAGAACAGAATGCACCAGTAGGAACTACCCAGAACAAGCTGCTAAGTAAGACCCAGTTACCAGCAGACATAGATAGATAGACTAAATTCTGTCAATATCCTCAGCTCAGGCCACAGCCATCATGAGCATGTTACATACACATTCGTAACCGGTTCAAATGACCATATGACATGAATTTTTCATCCGCAACCTAAACGGTACCTAGATAACATGAACACTAGTTAGATAACACGTCCAAATGATCCCTGAGATCAAGATGTCCAGTTAGATGCATTCAAACGATTCCCACCCGCCCGTGGCGGAAGAGACTATAACGGCCTCTCGCGGCGGCGCAGGTCATCCAAGAGGTTCCGGAACTGCCGTTCTCCTCCATCACATGCCTCCTCGAACCTGCTACGCTCTGATTTGAGTCTTGACAGCTCCGCGTCTTCCCGTTCTCTATCCTTTTCAATCTGCTGTGCTTCCTGGCGAAGGCGCGCCAGTTGCTGCTCAAGGTCACATATAGCTCCATCCTTCTCGTCGAGCAACGCATCCATTCGGAACAAGGAAGTTGCCTTCGCCACCATCTCCGCCTTCAGATTGTTTATTTCTCCGAGGTACTTGGAACAGCTAGATTTGATCTGGAGCATCTCTGTAAGCCTAGTCTGCAAGAACTGGACACTGAATCCATTAGCCTCGAGATGGCAAAGTGTATTCATCTTGTCCACAAAGAATTCCATGCTCTCTTCTATGCTCGCCTCCCTTATATTCTCCACTAAGGTGGTGAACGCCACCGTCAGACCTAAGGCAATTCCTTCACGCATTTCAAGCGAATATTCCCGAAGTGGAAGGAAGTGAGGTCGTTGTGGTACCAAATTAAACGCATCCGATGATTCAACTAGAGACCACGCAGGTGATCTCTTGACAAATGGAACTGGGTGTCCAGATATTTGAGAGGTCAAGTGTGAAGGAATAGAGCATCGAGCCATAGAGCGGCTCCTTAGTTTAGAGTCGTCAACAGTGAGGTGTGTGCTGGCGGCATTATGATAATTCACACGACCCTGTTGAACCTGACGGTTAAGAGGTAACTGAGACACATCCATAGGCTGTCTGCTTTTATCTTCTTGGATAGCAGCATGATCTGTGGACACACCTCCATTTCTGTTTGCTTCACAGATGCCATTGGTGAGCTCTTTATCCAACAGACTATCACGTATGTCGATACCTGCTTAAAGAAATCAGGTTACATAAAATATCTGCTACCCTGAAGTATGCACACAACTTTTTATATATTATGCAGATTTCACTGTGGGACAAATTTTCATTATTCATACCATCTGCATGATACATAGATTCAAACCCTGGAGGTATCAATGGTAAGAATTCTTGATATGTATCCTCCACCAAAGATCTGTCAAGGTCCTGCTGAGTGCCAGATTTTATTCTCCTCTTCTGTATGTGAAATGAATTGCAAGGATTAGAATACAAATATCAGCTCAAGACAGTATGTTCCTGCTACAAAGGAAGACTCACTCATTGGCCCTACCGAATTCTCTCTTCCTCTATGCTGGACACTACTAGACAGTTCTTTAGATCCTTTCTTTTCAGTCACTGCAGATTGTACATCAGTCATTAGATTTTAATACACTATATTGTTCATGAGAG
Organism: Neostapfia colusana; assembly: GCA_030760725.1. Lineage (NCBI taxonomy): Eukaryota > Viridiplantae > Streptophyta > Magnoliopsida > Poales > Poaceae > Neostapfia > Neostapfia colusana. The sequence goes on along the minus strand of JASWHV010000016.1, from coordinate 61,582,383 downwards.
TGTTGGAGGAAATACTTACATCTATTATATATAGGAACCTTCGTATTTGAACCACTTCTAGTCTGCCTTGATACCTTCTCGTATATTAACAAACAGAACAGAACACACACATCAACATTAATAATAAAAGCATATGTCCAGACAGCGGACAATCAACAAATCAGAAATCTGTACCTGCTTATCCAGCGGTGAACTGGCCCAGCAGTCTACAGAGGTAGTCAAAGCACAGATGATTTCCTTACTCCATGAATTGCCATTTGCAATCAACTGACTCTGCAGCAGCAAAAAAGAACTGATATGGGTAGGAATTATGAATGCTATAGATGCAACTTGTTACTAATGAGATGGACTCACATTATCAGAAGCATCATGTTTTCCCTGAAGTTCTTGAATAGGATGTGTTTTCCCTCTTCCACTATTGGATATATCGTTCGTCAGATTGAGTGCCTTGACAGAGAGCGGCCTTTCTTGTGTCTTTTGGCCAGCACTGCTTTTACAGGCTGGAGTGATTTTCTTTCTTGGTTCAGCAACCAAAAGTGTGTCACAGGCATCAGCAGCATCTGTTCCAGAGGTAGTTGTATTAAGCTGACCATCAAGCAAAACCTGAGTCAGGATTTCTTGATTGATCACTGCTTGCCCAATACTCTTTGGCCTGACTTCAAGATTATTCTTTCCAGGGAACGGAGAATAATGATAGGGAGAATGATTCCTTTCTTGTGACTTGCACAATGCCCTTAAAGGGATGTCCATCTCAGAGATTGGAACATCTACCAAACCTTCAGCTAATATGAGCTCTTGCTGCTGCGTTTCTTTCCTTGGCCTTTTTGTGGCATTCCTTGACTTTTCAATAGCAGAGGATTCATGATCATGACTATGTTCATCTCCACTGGATACAACATCAATAGTTGAGCTTCGACTTCTTCCAGACATAGACCATCTTGTCAAGTTAGCCTGTCTCTGTATGAGTCAAGAAATGGCAATTGCAACAATCAATTAGCTAGAATCCTATGCATTTACTAGTACACATTCAAAGGAACACCAAAGTCAGGTGTGTGGATTAATTAGCTAGTCAAATAAACTGAGGATGATTAATGAAGCATAAAATTTCAAACTGGCCATTATATTGTGGTAATAGCTTCATGCATCACTTGTATCCATAAGTTGTCTCTAAAAAGCTAAAGCCTTCATTTTCATTGCTTTTGTTTTCTGAACAAAGGAAAACCAAATCGATAGTGCACAGTCTGACTCTCATTACTCATTTACTCTACAATCTCTAACACCATATAAACACATGTTAGCTCTATAAGCACAGTACTATCAGCAAACTGTTATATAGCTAGCTCCACCAAATTTGCATCTTACCATGCAGATCTAGCCCTGTCAATTGCAGGGACATTCTGACTAGCTAACATGACCTTACCATTTAACTTTCTTTAACAATATTTCAAATATTCAACAGCGAGCAAGTAAAAAGGAACCAAAGTATCAATACCTAACAAACATCAAACTGTAGATTGGTTATACACCTAAACTATCACAGAAATAGCTGACAGTTATTAAATAAAATGACAACACATTTCCTCAGAGTCTTCTGTTAGCAATAATCCTGTTTTCTAGAGATTAGGATAGAGTTAGAGATAGAACCAGATAGAGTTAGAGATAGAACCTAAGTCTATCTCTAAATTAGAGTAGGAGTCTAGGTAGTATTAGACTAGGAGTCTTGTAATTGGGGCTATATATACAGCCTCCCCCAATGAGAATAATAACAGAAAAGGGAGATAATTAGAGAAAATTTCATGACTAATTACCCATGGATTTCCAACAATTGGCATCAGAGCTAGGGTTCTAGATCCTGCCCCCGGGAGGACAAACTCTGGGGGGTGGACAACGACACAGAGAGGGGGGAAGCAACAGACACACCTTCACGTGAAGCTGTGTGCTCGGTGACTCATCGACGAGAAGCCGTGCACGCACGAATCGGCACGGCGGACGAGGAGCGCGCCAAGGCAGGCGTCGAGGGCGCGCTGGTAGGCGGCGCAACGCAAATCTCAACAAAACAAAGTCAACCGAATCAAACGCGGATTCGGCAGAGATTTGACGTGATTTGCTCAAGGTCGCGCGTGACCTGACTGTGCATGGGGGGGGGCGCAGCTCGGTGGCTGCTACAGAGGCCATGCGGGTGCGCACAAGGTCTCATGAGGCGCCAGATCTAAAGGAGGCGGCGGCTGCTGTTCTGGTTTGGAGGTGCTAGGTTTTGTACAAGGATGTGCCTGCTGGGTTAGGCCTGTTGGGCCAAGTGTGCTCAGGTGGTCTGGCTGGGCTGAGGTGGGCCAGAGGAGATCAAGAGAATCCAGTCGGGCTGGGCCAAGTAGCTGGGCTGGGCTGGACTGTGTGTTTTTGTGTTGATCAAGTGCCAGTTCACAACCAAGGAGGTATATGCAGAACAAGACACATGATTCGAAGTTCTAAACCAACGAAGGACGAGATAGTGTTCCACTTTCTTCGGCCATAGTTACACGGACTTCCACCGCGTGAGGCGGGCGTTGTGATAGAAGCAGACTTCTATGATGTGACGCCGTGGGACCTCTTAGCGAACTACGGCCTGCGCGACTTGGGATACTTCACGTTACGTAGGCGGAGCAAGCCTCGAGTACAGCGGTCCGACGGCGGCGGCATCTAGAAGCATAGCGCGACCAAGTGCGCACAGTCCATTTCCAACATGGGAGTTGTGGTGCAGTGGCGTTTGGTCAAGTTCTGCTTCTACGTGTGTGGAGAACTCGGGAAGCGACGTAGCACGGGATGGATCTTGGAGGAGTACGAGATCACTGACCCAAGGTGCTATCGCCACGACGATGAAGGTGAAGAAAAAGAATATTGGGTGCTATGTCGTGTGAGGAAGAGCAGGCCCATGAGGTGTGCTCGAGATCAAGATGTGACCACCTCGAGTATGTGATCGAAATGAAGATGTGTCCATTCAGAGATCGAGTGCAGGATGAAGATGAGCCCATCCTAGGGTTAAAGATGTGACCAACCTGAGTTTGTGTGCAGGATGAAGATCCGACCATCCTAGGGATGAAGACGTGCCCATCCCAAAATTGAGTGTTCGAGGTGTAGTGCCCACCTCAAGGGTGTAGTGCCCACCCCAGGGTTGTAGTGTCCAACCCAAATTCATATCCGGGATGTAGTGCCCATCTCTGAGGGATGTAGTGCCCATCCTCTAGTTTGTGCAGGGTGAAATGACCATCCTGAGGGTGTAGTGTCCACCTCAAATGTGTGTGTAGGGTGGAAGTGTGTCTCCATCCTAAATAGTGTGGGTGTGATCTAGAAAAACAAGATTAGGGGGTGATTGCTAGCAATAATCCCGTTTTTCTAGAGATTAGGATAGAGTTAGAGATAGAACCAGATAGAGTTAGAGATAGAACGTAAGTCTATCTCTAAATTAGAGTAGGAGTCTAATGTTAGATATAATCCCGTTTTTCTAATAATTGGTGTTAGAGATAGAGTCCTAGTCCAATAAGAGTAGGAGTTAGTATTAGATAAGGTCTCTGTAATTTGGGGCTATATATACAGCCCCCCCCATTGAGAATAGATTAAGAGAAGAGATTAGTGGAAATTAATCCCCGGATTTCCAACATTTGGTTTCAGAGCTTTAGGTTGAGAAAACAGAGGGGGGCGGGATCTCACCATGCAGAGGTCCTTGGCTGCGCAGGTGGTCGGGCGACAGCAGGGGGCTAGGCCACCGGCAGGGAGGAGGCCAAGAACACGCACCTCAACAGATCAGATTGCTCTAGTTCGTCAGCCCCCCCCCCCGAAACCCTAGGCGCCAGCAGGGGGACACCAGAAGGGGCGACTCTAGCCCGGCGCTGAAGGAGGAAGTTGAGGCGGGAGCTGCCGAGACGGTCGCGCTGCAAGACGCCGTCGACGCCCTCGAACGGAGACCGGTCGCAGTGGCGGAGGAAGTTGAGGCGGCGACTGCTAGCGCTCGGTTGGAGGCGCGCAAGGGCAGAGGAGGCGGCGGTAGGAGAAGCTGTTGTGGCGGCTCTGAAGGAGCAGGCAACGGCTGGACAGAGAGGAGGAGGAGGCTTGTGTGGCTGATTAGGGTTTGCTGCGTGACGGGCTGGCTGGGTTGTTTGGGCCCTTCAGATCACTTGGCTAAATTGAACTGGGTCCAGCTGTTGTTGTTATTTGCTAAAGCCACCCGAAGTGTATCAGAGATTGATATTGATTTACTAAACGTACACAAGAGGTGTACATAATATGGAGGGTAAATCAATGACACTTCATTATCCCTTATTAACGAAGACCAACTATACAGCATGGGCTATAAAGATGAAGGTTTTCTTGAAGGCGCAAGGGGTATGGGAAGCTATTGAGGAGAAGAAAAGCAACGTTGATCCAAAGCAAGATCAGCTGGCTCTTGCGGCCATCTATCATGCTATTGATGAAGACACTCTCATGCGAATTTCTGAGGAGACAGCTAGAGAAGCATGGGAGTTGATCAAGATCAAGTTCTTGGGTGAAGAACACGTGATGGAAGCAAGAATCCAGACTCTTCAAAATGAGTTCGACCTAATGCGCATGAACGAAGGAGACTCCATCGACGACTTTGCCACAAGAGTAATGATCATTGTCACAAAGATCCGTGGTCTTGGAGGAAGAGTTGAAGAAAGCTACATCGTGAAGAAATTATTGCGAGCTCTACCTTCGAAATTCCTTCACATTGCATCCACCATTGAGCAATTTGTGGACTTAAAGGCAATGACTGTGGAAGAACTCGTCGATAGGCTCAAAGCACATGAGGAGCGTGTACTTGGCTTCAACAACCAAGATCATGAAGAAAGACTCCTTTTAACAAGAGAGGAGTGGAGAGCAAGAGAAGCAAAGGGTGGAGAGAAGCTTCTTTTGACAAGAAAAGAGTGGAAGGCTCAGGAGGGTGGTCAAAAGAAGAACAAGAAATTTGACAAATCGAAGATTCGATGCTTCAATTGTCAAAAACTTGGTCACTTTGCCAAAGAATGCTCCAAGAACGAAAAGGAAGATGAGATGGCGCTTCTTGCGTCAGAAGATATTTTGTTTTGATCTCACAAGCAAGGTGTGCTCGAGATGAAGATGTGACCATCTCGAATGTGTGGGTGTGTGATCGGATTGAAGATGCGACCATTCCGAAATCAAGTGCAGGATGAAGATGAGTCCATCTTGGGGTTGAAGATGTGACCAACCCGGATTTATGTGCAGGATGAAGATGCGGCCATCCTAGGGATGAAGACGTGCCCATCCCAAAATTGAGTTGTGCAGGGTGTAGATGTGACCATCCTGGGTGTGCAGTTGTATCCATCCCAAAAGTGTGTTTAGGGTGGAAGTGTGTCTCCATCCTAATTAGTGTGAGTGTGATCTAGAAAAACGAGATTAGGGGGTGATTGTTAGATATAATCCCGTTTTTCTAATAATTGGTGTTAGAGATAGAGTCCTAGTCCAATAAGAGTAGGAGTTAGTATTAGATAAGGACTCTGTAATTTGGGGCTATATATACAGCCCCCCCCCCCATTGAGAATAGATTAAGAGAAGAGATTAGAGGAAATTAATCCCCGGATTTCCAACATCTAAGTAGTATTAGACTAGGAGTCTATTGTAATTGGGGCTATATATACAGCCTCCCCTAATGAGAATAATAACAGAAAAAAAAGGAGATAACTAGAGAAAATTTTGTGACTAATTACCCACGGATTTCCAACATCTTCATATATGTTTCAATCATACATGGTCGAAGGTTCGATAGATAGCATCAAGGGACATCATCTCGTTTCAGGTTAGTAACTGATGCAGAATGGAATTGAGCTGAGGTGATTGATAATTTGATATCCTCAAGCGAGACCTAAAGTATACAGTATCAATACACCAGATCGCATGTTTGAGATGAGGTACCAAGCAAAGCAACCACATGGATTTATTGCAGTATTACCTTGACACTGACAATCTTCCACTGCTTGCCGTTCCACTTGTACTGGGGCTTGAGCAACTCCACCACCTTGGTGACCAGCACCTGCGCCTTCTTGCCATCAATGCTGACCTCGTACTCGCCATCCCCAACAACCCTTCGCACAATCCCTGGCGACCAGGCCCCATCACAGTACGCCTCCACGGCGGCGCCAGGCACGAGCTGGAACTCGCTCTCCAGCGGCACGTGCTCCACGGCCGGCCGGATGAAGCGCCAATGCAGGTACTCGGTGGCCTTCTCCGCCCCGACGTCCCCCTCCACCTCCTGGTCGAAGTAAATGACGACGTAGCTGAGCGGATCAACCACCTTGGCCACCGTGGCCGGGAACCAGGAGTAGCCGAACACCTCCCGGTCCCTCCCCACCTCGACCTTGTCGCCGACCTCGTACACCCTGACATGGCGCTTGGGATGGACGGCGACCACGGCGCGCGACGGGACCCACTCGCCGGCGACGTAGTCGCGGCGGGGCCGCACGAGGTGGGGCGGGAACGAGATGACCTCGCGGGTGATGGGGAACGCGACGGTGACGGTGGGGGCGGGGTCCTTGGGGGCGCCGACGACGACGATGCCCGACCACCACCCGTCGTTGTGGAACGCCTCGACGATGTCGTGGAGGCGGAGCGGGGACGGTTGCGGCGGCGGGGGCGGGCGCGGGCGGGTGTGCGACGGGGCGAAGCGCTCGGCTAGGACGCCGCCGCCGTCGTCGGCGAGTAGGTGGGAGTAGGCGACCGTGTACCGCGCCGGGACGCGGCGACCGCGGGCGGGGGAGAAGTCGACGACGGTGGCCTCGAACCAGGAGCCGTGAAACCCGTCGTCGTCGACGCGGACCTCGACCTCAGCGCCGGGAGGGAACGGCGCGGCGACGGCGGCCGCCGGGGACGAGTGCGGCGGCGGGGGCTTCTTCCTCAGTTTGCTCCACCCACGCCGGCGTCTTCGACGGCCAGAGATCGACGGCGATCTGCCGGCGGCGGCCATTGGGGGGGGTCGATTTGGGTTTTACTCGCCGGGGGCGTTGGGTTTTGGGCGGTGGGGAACACCAAGCAGTGTGCTTTGGTTGGGTGGGAGAGATGAACCGGCACCGGGAGCCGCAGCTTGGGCGAACTGGGGTCCACCTCTAGGTAGTGTAGCCTGTCTAGCTGACTGATGGGTCACAGAATGAAGCGTCAAACCAGGCCCATCTGTCGGTTACTTTAGTAGCTGGGTGACGGTTATTTGTAGGGTGCCGTAGCCAAAGCCTCGCGCGAGGTGGTGCGGGGTCAGGTCTGGGGGAGCCACGCGGCGTGGCAGTGATCAGACGGGGAGGTTGACGATGACCACGTGGCACGGTGGCAGTGGGACACGGTTTGTATGACAGGTGCGCCACGTCTCGCGAGTATATGGCCCATTCTTCCCTACAAAAGAAATTAACACAATTTGAACAATTAGGCCACACAACCTCCGCCTCCCGCCATATGAATCGCTTTAACACATGAATCGCCGGTGATAATTCTGGCTATTGTTACAGGTGGTTCCATGAATGTTATTGATTATTGAAATTAGTGTGGTATAAAAAGATATTTTTAAAATTGCACTTATACATTTTTAAAAAATCTGGAAAGGTTTAGTTTCCCTAATTTCACCAACTTCTTAATGTATACTGCTTTAATATGAAATGCATACACGTGCTTATATTACCATATGAGTGCACAATTTAACGTTGACCCTTCTTAGACAAGACTGAGAAGAAATGATAGAGAAAGTGACAGATGACAAATGTGTTGCCTAAGATTTTAAATGCTTGAGAATTTGTATGGTCTGAAATAGAAAAAAATTTCAGGTATAAAGTTGTACATCAAGAGCTAGAATTTTGACACGAGTTTAACCCAATCTAACTCAAAGAAATAAGTTATGAAACAGTTGCCATACTAGCCGTTCTTATAACAAACTATTGATTATATACCATATTACGGACTGCTTTTAGTAATGTCTTTAGAACCACAAGCACAGTTCTATTGCTTTTTGAACCACATGTCCGAAAATCACTTATAATAATGTCAGCAACTTAGACTTTTGGACGACGTGTATTTGGCCTCGTCGTTATAGTAGCGCAGGCGAGTGAGCAATGGTGCCGCTGCAGCTGGCTTGTCATCGGCTGTGCTGAAGCACGAAGCTCTGCCTCCTCAGCGCAGCCTCAGTAGTGGACTCTCATCGCTTGGACTCACAAAAGACGCGGTAGAGTTTCTCACAAGCGCACTCAGAGAGAAAAGGTAGGGTGGAAAAACATTCCGTTATTTGCCATTAAAAGAATTATAGTTCCCTATTATCAGCCACTTAAAAAGTTTAATTTAGAACAAGTCAGATTTTAGTTGGGAACTGTTATATGCCTTTAGTACTGTCAGTCGATGGACCGACTGAATTTTTATGCAGAATGCAGATGATTTTCTAGAGTTTTGGTTGTGTTATATTATATTTGTTTGTTGAGTGCTAAAAACTTCCTTGAGGCATTCTGATGCAGTGTTCCTTATTAGCCATAAAGAAAAAATCATAAGATTTATTCCTTACTGATAAAGTTTCCCCAATATCAAATTTGCTCCAAGTTTCTTTCATGCTAGTACTTTAGTAAGGAACCACAATGTTTTTTGATGGCTATGATAGAAATTTCTATAGAATCTTATATTTTTGCATCACTCTAGTTGAACCATTGATTGTTGCCCATTAATTAGTTGCTGCAGTGGATGTAAGGTGAGTGCAAAAGTAATGCACCATGTATCTCCATACACAAAAGTAGTATCCAATTTTTGGAAGGAGAAGACATAACTAATGCACCATATCCTCTCCTGCACCAAGTAGCATATGTAACATTCGGATTTCCCTATCTATGGTTATTAGGACATTAGGTCAAGGAGGCTAGCTAGGCCAACAACTGTAGGTACTCCCTCCGTTTTAAATTATTTGACGCTGGTTAGTACAAAATTGAACTAACCAGCGTCAAATATTTCGAGACAGAGAGAGATAGTATCAAACAAATGGGCTCTGATATTATTCCACAGGAAACTACTGGTCATTGGGTTCACAAGAAACTGGTCAAGTTTGATCTCTGTTCGATTAATGTTCATCAGGAGGAGCAAATTTAATTTAAGTGATTTTTCTAACAATATATGCCGCCCAAAAATATAAAAAGGGATGACTGATACAGGATAAGAAATGATCTGCCAAGAAGTAGCACACACAAAAATAGCTTTTAGGAAAACCTGGCCAACTCCATGGCTTTAATGCTGTTGCCGACTACAGCTAAACTAAATTGGACGGATTTAGTACCGTACCATCAATGTACACCATATATATCCAAGCTAATAGACATAGATTTAGTAACATTGATAAACTTTAAAGTCCACCATATACACCTTTCAAAAACATTCTGACGTAGATGTGCTTCTGTATAAGAACCAGAACACACTGGTAATGAGAACACATACACATAGATCTACGGGAAGATACAAGCTGTATACCTTGGTCATCTCGAAAGCGGCGGGTCGACTGTTTCTCTCACTCATGGCGCTCGTCAGGAACAGAGGGGCAACAAGGGTTGCTACGTGCTTGGCCGCTGCAGCTCTCCTCTTCTTCCTCGCGATCACGTCTACCACCACCTTCCAGTCCTGCGAAGCTCGAGCCGAGCGTAAGCAACCCCCCTTCTCTTACTCGATCTCGAAAGTGAGCAGCAGGCCGATCTGATCTCTTCGTCCGCTGTTACATCGCGTCGTCGTGTTGCATGCATTGTGCAGACCCCTCGCCGCCGTCGCCGCCGCGGCCGACCGTCAGGTACAGCTGCGCTCCCGTGGAGGAAGGGACGCGATGCACCCTCGAGGAATGCGGCACCGACTGCGTAAGCCGGCACTTCTCGCGCGAAAGCGCACACTGTCCTGAAGATGCTCCGGAGCTGTGCTGCTGCAGATACGATGATTAATTAGACACACTGCAATATATGCAGTGCGTCGTCCATCGATCCGTCGTTTGGTGCAAGATCATCATCAATAATAAGCGTGCTTTTCAGCTATCCAAAATGCATGCCCTATGTTTTTACTACATGCAAACGAATGGTATGCTGATCTGTTAGAAATAAATCACGCCATGGTCTGGTCTAAGCGTGTGTCGTGTGCGTCTCATTTGTTGTGTACGTGTATATGTGAGCTAGTTGCCTTGGAGTACAGGTGCTGACTGGGAATAGGTGGTGGCTAGGAACGACGTGAGTTGCGGAGTGTGTAATTGAGCTCCTGCATGGCTTGGCGCATGACAGGTCTTGCACCTGAGCACAGGTTGTGGTGTAGTGACCAGACAAGCAGTAACGAGTTGCAACGTCTTTCACATGCATGGATGTGCTCATCCATGCATGGACGTTGCATTGGATTAGGTAAGACATGCGATTAGTTAGTCTAGAAATCTAGTCTTGAGTAGTGGCTGGATCACGTGCATACGCATGACTTGAAAGTCAAAGATGAAGTTGTAGTGCGACCATTAGACTTGGTCGAAGTAGTTACTCAGCGTGGTAGGGTGTAGCTATGAAGCGGACATGTAATCTTTGTTTAGAGAAGAGTTTGGGTGGCGTGAGTTGCGTCAAGCTCCCACGTATGTACGTCGCCGGCTACGTTCGAGCATGTGCGTATTAAAACATCCCAGCGACGAATGTCGTATTCTACTATATGGCTATTTTAATACATGCTTGATAACCATTGTTGTATGAGAATTCCACCAACGGCAAATGATCATCCCAACTTTTATCGTAGTGTATGGCACATGCTCGAAGTATGTCTTCGAGAACTTGGTCCACCCTCTCCATTTGTCCATCAGTTTGAGGGTGATATGCGGAGCTCCTAATCAGTTTAGTTCCTAGTGAGGCATGTAGCTGCTCCCAGAAACGAGCAATGAACAGTGTGCCTCGATCGAAGATGATTGTACGGGGAACTCCGTGTAAGCACAATACTCATGCAATATACAACTCCTCATACTTCTTGGCAAGGAATCCGTATTTACAGGGATGAAATGTGCTGATTTGGTTAATCGGTCAACAATCACCCAAATCGAATCATGCTTGTGCACTGTGAGAGGTAGTACGACAATAAATTTTGTACCAATATCCTCCAACTTCCATGCCGAAATATTTAGCGGTTGACGTGTTCTCGCTTTCCTCATATGGTCGGTTTTAACTCGCCGACACATATCACATGTGGATAAGTACTTGGTGTTGGTATTTAGTAACATCTACATATCATTCTGGCAATGGATGTCAGCAATGCTTGTGACAACTAGGCTAACCTAAGGCCAAAGTAGGATGAGTTCTACAAGAGCACGAAAAATATCATTGGTGCGTTTCACCCAACAGTATTGCCTAGTGTATCGTATTTCCCAAAGGAAGGTGAAGTGTGGCAAGATGATCGATGGGATAAAGTGTTCAAGTGTGACACTGCTTGTACATATACGAAATCTCATTAGTTTCGCCAGGATTCTCCATAACGTTAACCATGAAGCGTTGGAAGAAATGCTGAATTTTTTTTTGACGAAAAAGGCAGGTGCTCTGCCAGTTAATTAATGGACGAAAGAGATAGAATGAGTACAAAATTTTATATACACACAGGTGACAGGCAGCTTGAGCTACCTTGAGCATGCACACTACATGAAACTAGATAGAAGAGTAGAGAAAGAGAAATGAAAAAATATCACCGGTTACGATGAACTTCCCTAGACGGCAGGAGAGGCACGTAGCCTCGATCGGGTCATAGTGGTTGTTGGATATATAGCTTATTATGGATGTCTGATTTCTAGCCAAATGCTTCTTCTATTTTTTATTTTTTCAAGTATGGAATAATCCTATACCATTCCGAATCCGGACGCTACATCCGAGCGAGGAAGAAGGCTGCTGCATCCCTACGCAAGTTGGGTGATGTTGTTCGTTTCTCCTACGTTTTTTTTTAGAAAAGCTTTGTTTCTCTTACATGGAATTGAACTAAGCGGCGTCAAATAATTCAAAACGGGGGAGTACAATTTTAAACTAAGTAGCGTCAAATATTTGAAAACGGAGGGAGTAATATGGTAGTCCCTAGAATATTGAATCTCCGTATCATTCTTGTGGAATCATCAGTTGCGTTGCTCATTAATTGCTAAGGATGTAAGGTGAGCATAGAAAAATGATGCACCATATATCTGTTCACACAAAAAAATCAGTGTCTAATATTCGGGAGGAGAGTACATAACTAATGCACTGTATCTCCTCATGCACAAACAAGTACGTAACATTGAGATCTCCATATATATATATATCTATGGTTATTATATTAGGACAATATAAGTATAGATAGATATCAAACAAATCGGCTCTGATGATAGATGTTTTATTTATTAGTTTATTTCTTTAGAGTGTCGTGTGCTTCTATATAATTAAGCACACCATCATACTGTGATCAGATAATACGTACACATACAGAGGAAAAGCATACCATCGATCTCTGCTTCGTCGTCGTCACGATCGAACAAGCTAGCTAGAGACGACGGGTTCTTCTCCCTTACTCATGGCCATTATCAACAACAAGAGCGTAGGGACAACAAGGGCTGTTACGTACCTGACCACCGGTGTTCTCTTGTTTCTTGCCATCATCTCCGCCACCTTCCCATCCTGTCAAGCTGGAGGCCACTGTAAGTATAGTACTACCCTTCTCTTGATTCCTCTACTCCTGTTTTTATTGTGGTTCTTACAGGTTAAGATCAATTCTAGTCCAAAAATAAAACTAGAGTTGTTTAAAAATAAACTAGAGTTGTTATCCTAACGATAATAATTTAAGAACGGGAGATCGAGTATGATTTCTTATACACTTAGTTAGTTTTCATATTGGTACTGAGCAAATAAACCGGTCTTATATATGTGCAGGCTCCAAAGGACAGCGTCGTCCCTGCTTGCCGCCGCCGGCGCCGGCGTCATACATGTGCTTCCCTTTGAGAAACTGCACCCTAAAGGAGTGCAGGAAGGAGTGCGCGAGGAACGACTACCCGAGTTATGGCTGCTACTGCAAGCACGCCGGCGAGTGCTGTTGCAGAGAAGATTATAGCTAGCTAGCTAGCTAGTCGTAGCTAGGCATTGTAAGATATAATATGCTGCATCCATGCATGCATGCATTTTGCTTGCTCTATGGAAACAAGTGGTATGCTGAGTAATGCATGACCGCACTTGTTTCCATTCGATAAAATAAAAAAAACTTATGTCTATACACATGTCGATATTCTTTTCTTGCCGCTGCTTTCTCGGTCGTCGCATGTCTCTCTATAGTATAATAACAGTGATTTAGATGTTCCTGTGGCTGACCGGGTGAAATCTGTTGCCCCTTTGTACTTCCTCTATTCTGAAATAAAATGACGTTCAGATATAAAGTTTAGTTTAATTTAAATTAAATTAGTTGTCCTAAACGTCAGAACGGAGAGAGTAAACAAAGAACATGTGCTCGAGGGAAATGAAAATAAAGGCATATTTTTGTTCAAATATATCCAATACCGAGGATGCATTTCAAATGCTTTTGTTTTACAGCAGCACCTTAATTTGTGTTCATTGTACGTATTACAATAGGCACCATCACCAGGCAGGCCTTGCTCATAAGGAACATGGAGCACTTGTACGACAGTGGAGGTTGTTTGGCGACGATAAGTGGCGGCTCTCAAGCCTACGCATGCATGCATGGAAAACAATAATATAAACGGAACTAAAATTCGTTTTCCAACAAAAATAATAATTAATATGTTTGTATATATCCATGAAACAAATGCCGCAGAGTAAGCTAAAGAATGGGTGCTCACCATACATTTCGTTCTTGAGCTTTTCACAGGATTGAAATTAAGGTACTGGTGAACATGACCCCAAAAACCAAGACGATAGCGACGGTCAAGTACATGATCCTAGTCATTTTGATGCTGAGGAGCACCGTGGGGAAGAAACTCTAGCCTTGTCGTCGTTTCGTTGACCATATGTTTATATAGGAGCCCAACAAATCTAAGGTATCAGTATACTATATATTTCAGATTTTTTTCCTCCTATTATTGTCATATCATCATATCGGAGACAGACTTTGGATACCTTACGTACGTACGACTAGGATATGGTATCCCCCTCCTATACTGTAATAAATATGTGATTATCCATCTAGTAGTTCATAGTTTGCCCCTAAATTTTGTGATTCGTTTAAACATGGTATAGGATTTTATTGCGCGCATGTTGATATTTTCACAAGTACCATGCACAAGGAGTATCTCAGAAGTCATTAATTGATAATCAAACAAACTGTGTAAATGACTAAAGCACATGCACCACCACATCTCGCCTTAGGATACTCTAAGTGGGGTGGGGGGTAATTTTTACTCCCTTCGTTTCAAATTATTTGACACTCTAGTTACTTCAAAATTGAACTAGCCAGCATCAAATAATTCAAAACTGAGCGAGTATTAAATAAGGTTGTCGGTACCCTCGATACGGGGTACCCCCGCGCACAGGGGAAAATGCCTAAGGACCTCGTCGTTCTCCGCAGGGAGAGCTCCGAAGGCGCCACGTGTCCAGCGGGACCGGACCTCCCTCTCCTCAGAGGAGAGCTCCGGACTCGCCACGTGGCCAACTGAGCCGGACCTCCCCCCTCCGTGGAGAGAGCTCCGAAGGCTCCACGTGTCCCGCGGGGCTGGACCTCCCTCTCCTCACACGAGAGCTTCGGGCCCGCCACGTGGCCAGCAGAAGCCGGACCTCCCCCCTCCTCGGGGAGAGCTCCGAAGGCTCCACGAGTCCCGCGGGCCCGGACCTCCCTCTCCTCAGAGGAGAGCTCCGGGCTTGCCACGTGGCCAGCAGAGCAACGCTGCCTGCCCCCGCGCGGTGGGCAGCAGGAGTAAAGACGCGTCATACCTTGCCCGTACAAGGTATTCAAGGCCCGCGCCTTCCCAAGGCGCGGAGACGCGGTGCATGCCTCTGTCAGGTGTCGTTGCGCCCAGTCACGTCGCAGACTAGCGCGCCATGTCAGAAGCGTGACCGCCAATAAACGCAGCGACAAGACATCCCCTGCCGCCCCTGCCATCATCAACCACTACGACTAGCTTGCGGCATGGGCAGGGCGGCAGAACGAAGACTCAGAAGCCTTCGCCAGAGACAACTACCGGCATAACTACAGATACGGTAGATGGCAGGCAATCTTTTCGGGACCACCTGTCGGGTCCCGGGTCCACCTTGTAAGCCGCTCGAGCCTTGGACTATAAAAGGCTCGGGTAGGCAACGTTAGCAAGGGTTCGAACTCTGTGGACTCGCACTCCAGACATCACTCACCCTCAAGCTCAGGACTCCGGTTCTGAGCAGTAAGCAATACAGCGAGCACCTCTGCTCACCGTGGACGTAGGGTTTTACGCTCTGGCGGCCTGAACCACGTAAAACTCCCCGTGTCAAGCTTCTCCCTCACTCGCCCCTAACGCTGAAGCTCTCCGTGTCTAGCCCATCCGAAAAAGAACCTCCGCGGGCTGCCCAGAGCAGGTCCGGGGGAAGTGTCGACTACACACTTCGACATTTGGCGCACCAGGAAGGGGGCTTTTCCCTTGCGCGACGAGCTTTCGCCGGTGAAGATGACCAAGCTTCCTTCAGCGGCAAGCTCTCCTACCCCGCGTTCACGACGAACCGTGACTAGCAGGGACTACATCTTGACACACTCTAGACGGAGTGTGTCGGCGCAAGCTGGAAGCCAGCAGCCGACTCCGGCAACGCCGACTCTGGCAACACGGACTCCAGCAAGCGTGAGATCCTCGGCAGCGTTGAGCGTCCCCCACGGGGGCGCGCTAGATGCAGCAAGAGCGCTACTGCGCAATCCACCTGCTGGGGACGCACCTCAGTCAGCGACCCAGCAGTGGATTCACGAAGTAGACCGTCTCGTCGTCGCCAACGCAAACCCTCGACTTCGGCGGGGACGCCGCCCCGGCCAACCGGCTGTGTCGCTGACGCGCACGCCAACGGTTGACGGGCAGACGGCGGATTCCAGCTCCACTAGGCTCCCATCGATGGACCTGAGGATGGAGCTGGAGCGATGCCACTTGGGTAAAGATGCCCGAGTGTTCATTGAGCGACGACGAGAAAGACGTCGCAACCAAGAGGCCAGCGACACCATGATGTCCGCCTCAACCCTGCCTGAGGCACAGACCTTCACCACGCGATCTCTGCCCCAAGCATACGCCGCGCAGCATATGCCCCAGCCATATGCCCTGCAAATGGCGCCTCCGGTCTATGGCGCAGCTTTGCCCATACCGGGGTACACGGTGCCAGTAGCGAACCAAGCGTTCGCGGCACCAACGCCTGCAGCAACAGGAGCAGGATGTGTCGCCCTGGCGCCACACCTTCGCTTCGCGAGGTGGCCGCGCAAGTTTTGGCTGCACCTGCCCGAGAAGTACGACGACAGCGTCAACCCGGCGGAGTTCCTCCAGATCTACTCCACCGCCGTCCTTGCTGCAGGAGGGGACGAGGCCGTCATGGCCAACTACTTCCCCGTCGCCTTGACCGGCCCGGCCCGGTCTTGGCTCATGAACCTCCCCCAGGGTTCCATAACCTCTTGAGGAGAACTCTGCTGGCAGTTCACTGCCAACTTCGGCAGCTCCTACACCCGACCTGGCACGGAGCTCGACCTCCACGCCGTCCAACAACAACCTGGAGAACTATTGCGCTCCTTTATCCAGCAGTTCTCCCAGGTACGGAACACCATTCCACATATCCAAAATGCTTCAGTGGTGGTGGCGTTCTGGCAGGGCGTCCGGGACAAGAAGATGCTTGAGAAGCTCGCGACCAGAGAGGTCCGCGACGTCTCAGAGCTCTTCAGCCTGGCGGACAAGTGCGCCAGAGCAGCAGAAGGGCGGGACTGGCACTCACTGCCAGCCTCCGAGTCAAGAGGACAGCCCGGATCTGGTGCTGCTTCCTACGAAAGCGGCAAGAAGATCAAGAACTAGGGCGGTGGCAAGATGAAGACACCGGCCGCTGCTCCCGTTGCTGCTGCAGCAGCACCCAGTGGAGCTCGAGGGCCACTCCCCGACAAAAGGCAGCGGCAGTCACCAGCTCCAGATGGTGACCAAGGCGAGCTATGCCCCGTGCATGGCACCAGCTACCATACTGCTGCTGACTGCCGAGACATCCAGAGGCTCGCAGAGCGCTTCCACAAAGGGAGGCAGCTACGAGCTGATGCTCCGCCCTTCCGTCAAAGGGAGGGAAAGCAGAAGGTCGACGCCTCAGTCAACGTCGGCCACCAGGTGGGGTTTCAGGAGCCTCAGCGCGCCATAAATACGGTGCACAATGGTGATGACTCCAACTCCAGTGACGACGAGCCAGGGCAGTAGCCGACTACGGCTGCCCCGAAAGGTCAGTGGAGGTTGCACTGCTGCGATATTAGCCTTGTAGAAGCTCCAAGCAGTTGCAGCAGCCCAAGCACCAGCCCCGGCGGTGCAGAACTGGGCCAGCTCCACCCGAGTGCACGTCTCTGTGCCTCGGACTCACCTCCTGGGGGCCGCCCAGGATCTGTCAACCTCTTGACGGCCTTAGCCAGAAGGGGAAGACATCTTGGGTCTCCCAAGAAGAGTCCGGGTCCTCCTACCTCTTGACGGCCTTAGCCAGAAGGGGAAAGTACCCCGGGGCTCCCGGGAGAAGCCGCGCTGGACCTGCTCCAACGTGAAGATATCTACCTCGTCGGCAAGGAACAATTGTAGGTAACACCTCACAACGCATGGCCTCGGCTGGTGCTCTAGCACTACCGCCAAAGGACCAAGCGCGTCAGGGACCTACAAGAAGGCGACCTGGTGCCGCGGCACACACTTTCTCGCGAAGGACCTATAAACTCTCCCCCAGCCGGGAAGGTCCCTTCCGAGTCACGAAAGTTGTCGTCCTAGGTACACATGCCTTTCCACCAAGGAAGGGATCCGTTCCCGAACCCTTGGAGCATGGAACATCACAGTAAGTCCTACCTCCTGAGCATTAGTAGAACAGGGATTTACCTTTCTGTAATAAATCCCATAGAGTCCAGGAACAGCGCTCGGAGCAGCTAAGCCTCAGAGGACGGTCCAGGACTACGTCCAGCTTGGTCTGGTTCCGACCCTAAGTGCGTAGAGTCTTGCTTCCCTTCCTAATGGGGCGGGTCGTTGCCTCCATGTACAGCCTGCCTTCCTCCTATGGGCATTTACACTGGAACCTGTTCTACCCCGCTCTCACTCATGTGCTCATTTAAATTACACATTAATTTTTATGACCGCACTTTCTATGTATGCTCACCGTATATTTTGCTCCCCTTTCCCGCTCTCATCCATAGTCAGCATTTGCTATCCTACCGAAGGCGGTTGCGCTTGAGGCACCTGCCAATGGCCAGGGGGCCTCTCGGGCCTCCCCCAGTCAGGTGTTGCGGTGCCAGTTGGTCACCTCCAGGAAAGGCCTGCGCCGTGCATGGGGGGTCCAGGGTGCGTATCCCGCTCAGCCGGCTCTGTACCCAAAGCATGCGCACCCTGCCCTCCGGAGGTCTAGGATAGTACAACCGCTTTGCCTGGTTCCGTACCCAAAGCCTGTGCACTCTGCTTCCCCGGCGTACGGTCCGGTACTAGGGGCCGGACGGTCGTACCCGGACCTTGGAGGGAGCCGGAGCCCCGGTGCCTCGCGCACAGAATTGCCCAAGCCCCGTATATCGGACTAAGACCGTAAGCCGAATAAGACTAATAGACGGGGAGGAGAGAACCCCCCGAGGAGAATTACGCTTTCTCTACCTGTGTGCAGGACCTCCAGGTTCTAGCTACGGGGACCGCATGAAGGGGGGGGGGGGGGCAAGGAGCTATCGACTACTCCAGCGCAAGACCGGAGGATCCGGGTTTCGCCCTTTCAACAAGGATGAGTCCCGAAGGCCCCACGTGTCCAGCGGGGCCGGAGCTCCCCTCTCCTCAGGAGGAGCTCTGGGCCGCCACGTGGCCGGCAGGAGCCGGACCTCCCCCTCCGAGGGGAGAGCTCCGAAAGATCCACGTGTCCCACGGGGCCGGACCTCCCTCTCCTCAGAGGGGAGCTCCGGGCCCGCCACGTGGCCGGCAGATCCTGACCTCCCCATTCTCATGGGGCGAGATCCGGAGACCTTTGGGGCCCTTAATAAGGACCCGGGGAAAGTGTGTGTGGGGGCTTCGAGATTGGTGAAGGCCTCTGAGTACCTTGCGTTGCTAAGGGCTCGGCCAGGCAAAACCAAGAAGAAGACAAAAGCGCCACAGACACAAAAAGTCACAAGAGTCTATTTATTCATGACTCCATGAGCTGGATTACAGACTCAATTAAAAAAAGAAGAGAGAGATACAAGTCCTAGGGTTCCCCTGGCCCATCCGGAACCTAGAGGCTACAAGGGCGGCGACGTCCCCGACTTCAGCCCTGGCGGTTTCCTCCTGCTCCGTGACTCGAGCACAGGGATCACCTCGGCCACCTCCAGCGCAAGGGCCGTTGTCATCTCCGGGCTGAAGCCAAGGGAGACCAAGGCGGACCCCTGGCTCGCGCCGGAACCTAGAAGCTACAAGGGCGGCCACGTCCCCGACTTCAGCCCTGGCGGTTTCCTCCAGCTCTGCGACTCGAGCGCGGGGATCACCTCGCCACCACCAGCGCAAGGGCCGCTATCATCTCCGGGCTGAAGCCAAGGGAGACCAGGGTGGACCCTGCCTGGTCGACGAACCTCGAGACCGCAGGGGCCTCGGAAGACCGCGAGGCCAGGAGCTCCTCTACCTCGCGGTGGGCTGCCAGCGAGGGCCACTAGAGCCCGCCATCGCTGCTGACGGCTGCCCCGCAGTCGCTCGGACTGACAGAGCAGGGGATGCTTCTAAAGCCCCCCTCGGCGCTTCAGCAATTTCCTTGGAGACTCCACCGCCTGAAGCCCTCCTCGACGCGTCAGCAGTTTCCTTGGAGACTCCACCACCTGAGGAGGGAGGACGCGACGCCTGGGAACCATCAGCCCGTCGTCGCTCAAGAGGAGTCCCGTCGGGATGATGAGCCCGAGACCTCTTGGGGTCGCCACCGGACGAGGCACCATCTCCAGAAGCAGGGCGTGCAGGCTCCCTAGATCCCTGACTCGGCGCAGACGCCGCCGCCGGAGGAGATCGAGCGCGCTTCTTCTTCGGAGGCGGGTTGGAAGCCATGGCAGGAGACAAGGGCGCAAGAACTCAAGGAAGGTGCAAGCGCTGGGAAGTTTTATAAGGGGATCCTAGCCGCGTTGCGGCTTCCCTTCGCACTTCCCAGGTGCGATTCAAAGCGATTTGAAATTCTTCGAATACGCCGCTTGGGCAACCGCTTCGGCTCCAAGACCAAGCGTCGATGACAAGTGGAACCAAGTCGTCCAGCTGAAGCAGTGGGCCCCCCGTCAGTCTCCCAAGGAGACGAGCCGGCAAGGCACTTCGGCAGTTCCCAAAAAAAGCGCCGCAACGTGCAGAAGTGGCAGCCTTGGGAACCACCGCAGTAAAAGCAACCATCAAGTGGGTGCACGCTCCCACGATCCCGCGACTGTTCATGCTCCGGCCGCGGTCAGTGCGGGACTTAGAGAAAGTGCGCAGAGTGGAAGAGACGGAGGCCCCACCTCGGGCTCGCTATCTCCCCCGAGATGGGCCCGGGGGCCACTGTCGGTACCCTCGATACGGGGTACCCCCGCGCACAGGGGGGAATGCCTAAGGACCTCGCCCTTCTCCGCAGGGAGAGCTCCGAAGGCACCACGTGTCCAGCGGGGCCGGACCTCCCTCTCCTCAGAGGATAGCTCCGGACTCGCCACGTGGCCAACTGAGCCGGACCTCCCCCCTCCGTGGGGAGAGCTCCGAAGGCTCCACGTGTCCCGCGGGGCTGGACCTCCCTCTCCTCAGAGGAGAGCTCCGGGCCCACCACGTGGCCAACAGAAGTCGGACCTCCCCCCTCCCCGGGGAGAGCTCCGAAGGCTCCACGAGTCTCGTAGGGCCGAACCTCCCTCTCCTCAGAGGAGAGCTCCGGGCCCGCCACGTGGCCAGCAGAGCAACGCTGCCTGCCCCCGCGCGGTGGGCAGCAGGAGTAAAGACGCGCCATAGCTTGCCCGTACAAGGTATTCAAGGCCCGCGCCTTCCCAAGGCGTGGAGACGCGGTGCACGGCTCTGTCAGGTGCCGTTGCACCCAGTCACGTCGCAAACTGGCGCGCCATGTTAGAAGCCTGACCGCTAATAAACGCAGCGACAAGACATCCCCTGCCGCCCCTGCCATCATCAACCACTACGACTAGCTTGCGGCATGGGCAGGGCGGCAGAACGAAGACTCAGAAGCCTTCGCCAGAAACAACTACCGGCATAACTACAGATACGGTAGATGGAAGGCAATCTCCCCGGGACCACCTGTCGGGTCCCGGGCCTACCTTGTAAGCCGCTCGAGCCTTGGACTATAAAAGGCTCGGGTAGGCAACGTTAGCAAGGGTTCGAACTCTGTGGGCTCGCACTCTAGACATCACTCACCCTCAAGCTCAGGACTCCGGTTCTAAGCAGTAAGCAATACAGGGAGCACCTCTGCTCACCGTGGACGTAGGGTTTTACGCTCTGGTGGCCTGAACCACGTAAAACTCCCCGTGTCAAGCTTCCCCCTCACTCGCCCCTAACGCTGAAGCTCTCCGTGTCTAGCCCCTCCGAAAAAGAACCTCCGCGGGCTGCCCAGAGCAGGTCTGGGGGAAGTGTCGACTACACACTTCGACAAAGGCGATACATAAGTAAATTTGGTGACATAGCAAGAGATTTATAAAGAGGGGAGGAAGGGGTTTCATCTTGGTGAATCTGGCCAGACATGGTTCTCTAGGCATGAACTTGCATTGGAGAGGAGAGAAATTTCATTTCATCCTGCAGACAACTAATGAAACAAAATATAATTAAGTGCTATAGAAACAGTAAAGTGAAATCATACATTACAAATGGTTGCTTCATTCATGATGAAACAACAAAATGAAACCTCCATTGAGACGACTAGCCGTATACAGAGATGCTTGTAGTTCAATATCTACCTTGCAGGAAACAAAGCAAGACCAGGAGTGGAGATCACGCTGATTAGGGCATGCAGTGCACGCAGCTCAAGTCGCACTATTACAAAAATCATTATCACGATCGTGGGTTCTAGCCCTGGCGTAAGCAAGGGATAAGAGTAAACCTATTGGAGAAAGAAGAAAAAGGAACATCAAGGAAGACCTGCAGACATACTCTCTCCGTTCTGAAATAAATAATATCTAGAACAAAAAATCTAGGTCAATTTAAACTAAATTAGTTGTTCTAAACATCATTTATTTCTGGACGGAGTGAGTAGATAATTAGTTCTCCTTCGTGGCTGGGGACTCCGTCATAAGATATATATCAGACATTTAATTAAGATGCATCGTAGCATGCACTGGAAGTAATAATGCTAATTCTTCGCTGAGAATTCATAAATTCTGCCCAAACAAGGAGAGTATATATATATGATCGAAGAGTAAATGCACCACACATCCCATAGTCAGAAACAAAGTGGTAGTAGTATCCGGTGGTGTTTGGATCTCAACTAACATGCATGCATATCCTTCTAGCAAGGACACACGATTATTATTAATCAGTGAGTACCTACCACACATGCATGGCCGCCTCTACAACTATATAAACGAACACACGCCCCAGTTCTTTCTTAGATATATAAGTTCGCGCTCCTCTCTCCATAAGAGCATTGCACTAACAACGATGGCACACGACAAGAACAAGAGGCTGGTGATGGCTGTCTTCGTCCTCGGCCTGCTTCTCGCATCGTCACATCGTGAGCTAGCTAGTTCTAATTAAGGAGACTTTGAAATATGTTAATTTTCACGATGAAACAGTAGCTATAGATACATATATATCTAGTGCTTCTTCAACCTGTCGCAGGCGCCAGGGGCGGCGCGGCCGACTGCGAGGTCGAGACCTTCTTCTTGTGCTTCAGCGCGCAGCTGTGCGCGATCGGCTGCCACTTCGTGGGTTACGCCGGCGGCCGCTGCGGTGCGAGTGGCAAGTGCGCGTGCCTTAAGCCGTGCGGCGGCGGCGGCGCGACACCGCCCCCGCCGGCGGCACCGGGAGACGGCGACGGCGGTGCGCCGCCCCCGCCGGCGGCACCGGGAGACGGCGCCGGCGGTACGCCACCGCCGCCGGCGGCACCGGGAGACGGCGACGGCAGCGGCGCGACACCGCCGCCGGCGGCACCGGGAGACGGCCACGGCGGCGACGCGACACCGCCGGCGGCACCGGGCGACGCGCCGCCGCCGGCGCCGGGAATGCGCGGGACGATGGGGACGCTGCTGCTCATCAACTGACGGAGCGGCGCGCGGGGGGGGGGGGGGGGGTCTACCTGCACAGGCGTGTGTGGTGTTGTGGTGTGGTTCCGCGTTTTAGCCGTGAAAAATAATTTGGAGTGAGCTAGTGACAGAGAATATATATGTGCATGTTGATCATTTCATCGAAGAAAAAAAAACGCCGGTTACTAGCTGGAGCACCACTGCAGGCCGGCGCCGGACGGAGCTCGACCTCTCGTATATTTTTGTACGCTGCACCGTGCACCCACCCACCCACGTGAGATCACCGGAGAGGAGCCCCTTCTTCGGCCGCGTGCGTGCGTCCACCACACGGTGCGCTAGATCGCCGGAGATCTGCTTACCGTGGCCGGTAGCTCTACGGTCCCTGTCCGATCAGACCAGCAGCAGCGCCACCTCCTCAATCAGTCACAGGAGGAGGACGACCTGCAGGCTCTCTTGGCACGTAGAGGTCACTCTCTTTTATATTGCACGAGTGGTCGTGGCTTAATTCCTCCCTTTTATATAATGAACAGAATTAATATTTTCATTGCGGATAATTACTTGGTTAGCAGTCTACAGCCTCCACCTGGCATCTGACAGGATGCCAATAATACACTGAGCAGTAGGGCCCACCTACCAGCAGCTAGCTACCGCCCAAACCAAAAAGAAAAATAAATTAGAAAGCAAAATGTTTCCGATCACGCATCACGCGTGTGCCGAAGCAGAGCAAAAGCGCAGACGCGCACCGCCCGCCACGCTCGGTCCATCAGCAGCCGCCGAGGTCCACGACGAGCTCTTGCAGCAGCGCCTCGAACACCGCGGCCGATATCTTCGCTCTCGGTGAGCGGGTCACCGGAGCCGGGTCCCGCGTCTGGCACCTCGGAGGAGGCGACGAGCGCGGACACTGTGTGCGGTTCCCAGCAGGCGGCAGCCCTCAGGTCATCAGCACCTCATCGAAGTGTACGTGTTCGTTGTAGAATCCCCAATCCAACAGTGGTTTCGGTTTTCATCGACCGCCCGCAGATCATCATCAGCTCATCGACGAAGGAACGGGTTCAGGCCTTCGGTCTCACCACCGGACTGGGAGCTCAAGAGATTCCATCATCGCACAAGGCTCCTCCTCCTCCTCCTCCTCCTCCTCGTACCTAGAGCGCTCAGCTCAGGAGACAGATAGGAAACCTCTTAACTTGAGACAGTAGAAAACATGAGACATGTATGTACATTCTCTACATTTCACTGTTCGTACTCGTTCTGTTACGAAATACTGGACGTTGTTTAGTTTAATTTTAAACTAACCAACGTCAAATAATTTGAAAAGAAGAGAGTATGAGTTTATATATTAAGCTTGGGCTTTGGGGTAGATACAATTCAGAATCACAAATAGTTTGGCGTGATAACAAGTGCCCTTACCTTGCTACAGGGCATGTCATTATCACAACGTGTCAAAGTGTTGTCTCGAGCAGCTCGCAGAGGTTCTTTTTTAGGAGGGGCTTAATGGTCTTGAGCGTTGCAGCACGATGGCGAAATGAACACGAAGATTTACATGGTTCGAGCCACCTGAGCCTAATACCCTACGTCCACGGATTGTTGGTTGCTCTTTGTTGCCTGAGTTTGAGGGTGACTCGACCTTACGAGCTTACAATGATGTTCCGTGATCGGAGATGGGAATTGGGATCAGAATCGGAAAATGGAATCCTTTTGCTCGTTGTCTGTCTGGTCCTTTTATAGCTCAAGGCCAGACAACCTTACAAGTGGGCCCGGAGCCTGACAGGCGGCCCCATTATGGCCAGCAACCCCTACTACGGCTAGAACGGGTGCGTCGCCTTGTCGCATCGCCATCCTTAAGTGTCGCCTGACGAAGGCGGTAGGAATACGTCTTTTCCCACGACGCTGCACTGTTGTTGCCGTCAGAGCGTCACCTGTCAGTGCAAACCCCCTTTTGAAGGGGGCGCGACTGGTCTCTGATGCTAGTCACGCCTATACCGAGATCCGCTGGATTGCTTGCCTAGGAAACATGCGAACTTTAAATGCGTGATAGGACAACACACCTTCCTCTTTACTCCTTAGATATCTGCCCGTTGCTTGTCGGCGCGGCGTCCTGGTGGCTGACCCCCGGAACACGCGTCGTCACCGAAGCTATCTTGCGGAGTAGCGAGGGGTCCGGAGTCGTCGGACACGTGGCAACGCCGGTGCTCTCCCTGGTAGGAGGGGAGGTCCGAAGCTGTCATGCACGTGGCCGCACCGGAGCCCTCCTTGGCAGGTAGGGACGCCTGGAGTTGTTGCCTACGTGGCAGCACCGGAGCCCTCCTATGCTGGAGGTCAGGCCCGGAGCCGTAGGACACGTGGCACCT
This sequence comes from Neostapfia colusana, assembly GCA_030760725.1. NCBI lineage: Eukaryota > Viridiplantae > Streptophyta > Magnoliopsida > Poales > Poaceae > Neostapfia > Neostapfia colusana. The sequence goes on along the minus strand of JASWHV010000016.1, from coordinate 61,556,743 downwards.
CCGGACGCCTAGAGTTGTTACCTACGTGGCAGCACCGGAGCCCTCCCATGCTGGAGGTCGGGCTCGGAGTCGTAGGACACGTGGCACCTCCGAAGCTATTCTTGGCGAGAGATGTGGCTCGGAGGTTCCATACACGTGGGAGTCCTCCCTGGCGGGAGGTCGGGTCCGGTACCATCGGACACGTGGCAGCTCCGGAGCCATCCTCGGCCGGTAGTGAGGCTCAGATCGTGCAGACACGTGGCAGCCTCGGAGCCCTCCCGAGCAGGTGGTCGGACCCGAGGCCTAGGGCACGCACCTTCTCATGAGTGCTCCCTAGCTGGCGGTTGGGCCCAGCCTGCAGGCTGGGTCCCTGTCTTGTGCATACGTGCTGTGCTAACGTAAGTCTTCATTTGCTCTTACACGCGGGGTACCCGGTATTGAGGGTACCGAAAAGCTGCATGTTTTTTCCTTCTTCCTTTCATATGCACTCAAACTTGCTCTGTACCACTCCCCGGTTTCTGAAATAGATAACGTTTAACATAAAAAATCTATTTTAGTTTGACTAATTTAGCTGCTGTAAACGTAGTTTTTTCATATCAGAGTGAGTATTTAATTACTTGATGCAACAAAAATAGGCGATTCCCTTACCGATTTTCTAAAAAAACAGAGATGATGATGATGATCCTCTCCCTAGTGACGTTAATAGTTGAGCGACCATCAAGCATGCGATTACCTATCGATGCCGTGAGCCCGTGAGTGAAACTCATGGTCACCGACAGATGCATCCAAGAAGCTGCGTTCAAAATGCCGATCAGCTTTGAGCTGACCTGAACAGCGCTGAATTCTTGACCTCCCGACATCTCAATCTGAACGAACCTCTTCCAAAATGAATAAAAAACTAAGAGATGTTACGGAAAAAAGAGTCTTCGGATGGACTGCTACCGGTACACGGTTGACCGGACGGCTGTCCCGTCTCTGTCGTTGACTGAACTCCTGCTTCCAGCTCACCCGTTGACTTTTCCGGCTGATCTGATCTTCTCAGCTGTCGCCAAGTCGCAGCCGGCGACCTCCTGTGTGCACTCAAACGCTGCTGAATTTTCCTTGGTTGTGAATTGTGATCGGGAGATGAAATATGCTACTACTGTCCAGTCACCAAGTTGATCGGGAGACGATGCGTGCAACTAGTTTGACTATGAATCTGACCTCTTCAGTTCAGCCGTATAATAAGCAGAGCCCAAGGCAAGAACAGCGAGCCGATGCTGCTGTCATGGCTTCGTCCCGTAGCACGGTAACGGGCGGCTGCGGCTCCGTTTTCATGTTCGTCGCGGTCTTCCTCCTCCTCTCCGTTGGTTTCGCGCCGCGAGCCTCGGCGCAGCAGCCGTACGGCTCGGCGGTCGCGGACTGCGGCAACCAGCACAACGAGTCGGGCTTGCTCGGCTACTTCTGCGGCAGAGGGAGCGCGCCGTCGTGCCCGGCCTACCTCACCTTCACCGTCCGGCCGCCGTACGCCGACCTCGCCTCCGTCGCCGCGCTCCTCGGCGTCGACGCCGCCGGCCTCGCCGCGGCCAACTCGGCCGGGGAGACGGCGGTGCTCGTGCCGGGCACGAAGGTGCTCGTCCCGGCGGCCTGCTCCTGCACGGCCACGCCGGGGGGCCGGTTCTACCAGCGGAACGCGACGTACGTGGCGCGCCGCGGCGACACGCTGCTCATCGTCGCCGGCGAGAGGTTCCAGGGCCTGACCACGTGCCAGGCGCTCCGGGCGCAGGCCCTCGGCGGCGCGGACCCGACGAGCCTCCTCCCGGGGCAGCCGCTCGCCGTGCCGCTCCGCTGCGCGTGCCCGAGCGCCGCGCAGGCCGCGGCCGGGGCGCGATTCCTAGTGAGCTACCTCGTGGGCGAGTTCGACGAGCTCGGCGCCGTGGCCGCGCGGTTCGGCGTCGACGAAGAGGCCGTCGCGGCGGCCAACCAGCTGCGGACGCCGTTCACCATCTTCCCTGGCACTACCCTGCTCATACCCGTCACGGCCCCGCCTAACACGTCGCGGATCCAGTCACCGCCACCGCCGCCGCCGCCGCCGCTGGTGGCGGCGACCCCTCCTCCGGCCAAGAAGAGAAGCAACCGTGCCAATGTTTATATTGGCGTTGGTGTGGCAGCGGCGGCCATCATGTTCATTGCTTCTGCCGGAGCCTTCCTTGCTCGCAAGGTGAGGAGGAAGCGAGCCGGCGCCGTTCTGGCCACCCGCGAACCGGCCACGAAGGAAGGTAAAGGCGCCGACAAGTCAACGCCCGCTACATTCACCGGCGCCGGCGAGGTCTCCGTGTCGTTCAGCGACGCGTTCTCGAGCATCTCCATGTCGGACGTCAAGTCCTCGCTGCGAGTGTACACCTACGCGGAGCTGAAGACAGCGACCGACGACTTCAGCCCGAAGCGCCGCGTCGGCACGGGGTCGGTGTACCGGGCGACGTTCAACGGCGACGCCGCCGCCGTCGAGGTGGTCGACCGGGACGTGTCGACGGAGGTGGGGATCATGAGGAAGATCAACCACCTCAACCTGGTCCGTCTCATCGGCCTCTGCCACCACCACGGCCGGTGGTACCTCGTCACCGAGTACGCCGAGCACGGCGCGCTCCGGGACCGGCTCGCCGCGGCCACGGCGGCGCCGCCGCTGAGCTGGGCGCAGCGGGTGCGGGTCGCCCTCGACGTCGCCGAGGGGCTCAGGTACCTGCACGAGCACGCGGAGCCGCCGTGCGTGCACATGGACGTGAGCAGCGGCAGCGTCTTGCTTGCCGGCGCGGGCCCCCGCGCCAAGCTCCGGAGCTTCGGCGCCGCCAGGGTCATCACGGGCGGCGGCGGCGGAGGCGGATGCGAGGTCTTGTTCACGATGACGAGCCGCATCGCGGGGACGCGCGGGTACATGGCGCCGGAGTACCTGGAGCACGGCGTGGTGTCGCCCAAGGCCGACGTGTACTCCCTCGGCGTCGTGCTCCTGGAGCTCATCACTGGGAAGGGCGTGGAGGAGCTGGTGGGCGACGACGGCGTCGGCGACCCGTTCGCCGCCTTGCGCGATCTGGCCGAGGAAGACGACAGCGACGACGACGCCGCGCTGCGGAGGCTGGAGGAGCTCGTGGACCCGGCGATGCCGGCGGGGAGCTGCCCGCGGGACGGTGTCGCCGTGATGGTGAAGCTGATCGAGAGGTGCGTCCGGCGGGACGCGGCGGGCAGGCCGAGTGCGGGGGAGGTGGCGCAGCGCCTTCTGGTGCTTTCCTGCGTCTCGGTCGTCGGCTGGCAGAGCTCGCCGGGTCCGGAGTCGCCGCGGAGCCCACTCCGGCAGATGATTGGTGGTTGATTAATGTAATAAAATTAGAAACAAGTGTATCATGAAAGGTAATCGGAAGAGAACTTTCGTAAGTCCATTGTCGTCTAGTCCGGTTAGGATACCTGGCTTTCACCCAGGCGACCCGGGTTCAAATCCCGGCAATGGAATTCTTTTCTTTTTTTTTCCCTCTCCCGCCATCAACCAACCACATCCACCCACCGTCTAACGTCAGATCCGACGGCCAGAACGACTCGCCGTAGGTTCGACGCTCAACCGACCCCCACCGCCGCGCGTTCCGTTCCGGCACTTCCGATGGCCGCCGCCGACGTCGCCGGCGCCAGACGGTGATCCATGCAACCCCAGCTCTGCCGCAGTAAACAATGCGATGAAGATTCTTGAAGGCATCCGCCGCCAGGGTCTTGAAGCCAGAATAAGGGTGTGTTCGTGTGGATCACCTTCGGACAGGTTAACGAGATCTACCACTTATCTTCCATGTTCTTCAGTAACGAACAGATTTTCGTGTGTTAGACTTACTTTGTCCTTTTTCTATATGGTCTTTCGAGTGAATGTGCGCTGAAATTAATATATTATCCTCTTCATTTCAAATTATTTAATAAACTAACCGGTGTTAAATAACTCGAATCCGAGAGATATTTAAAACTATAGAGGAAACCTGAAAACGGAGCTTGTGATGCAGAAAGTGGCAAATCAAAATAGAGTCAATTGCTATTATAGCACTCGTTTAGAGCGGTTTCAATAAAATAACACTCGCGTCGTGGGCTTCGTTAAAATAACATTTTTATCATTGACGCACCGTTAAAATAGAATTTTAGTCTAATCTACCTCTTTTTAACAGTTTTCTTTTCTAATTATTATAAACTCTAAAATGACCAGTGTGCCCTTCTTTCATTTCTGGCCAGAGCGCGCGCGGCGCGTGGAGGCCGTCGAGCACGTCGGCCGCGGGGACGCCGCACCAGCCAGCAGCGTGGCGCGACAAGGGGGCAGCTGGCCTCTGAGAGAACCGAGACATGGACGTCGACCCGGCCCTCGAGGAACTCCGCGCCCACGAGGACCACCACGGTGTCGCCCCACGAGTGCTCGCCGCCGGCGCCGAAGGACGAGCCACCGCCGTGCTATAGCAGCAGTCCGAGGCGGACGCGTCCGATGAGACGGTGATGTATGGACGTAGCCGGCATGACAGCGGCGAGTACAACCAAGACTAAGGGAGAGGCCGATACGGTAGGGCACAGCCAAAAGATTAAGGGTACAACAAAAAATGAAACAAGGACACAATGGTCATTTCAAAGTTTATAATAATTAGAAAAGGAAAAATGTTTAAAAGATGTAGATTAGACTAAAATTATATTATAACGGTGCGTCAACGATAAAAGTGTTATTTTAGCGAAGTGAGTGTTAGTTTGTCGAAGCCGCCGGAAACTGAATGGTATAATACCAATTGACTCGATCAAAATATGCGGCGCACCTGGTAACGACCTGCTAATTGCGAAGCAGCAGAGGCTAAACTAAACCCGCAGCACCGAGGACGGAGGAGGCAGGCCCGGCCCGGCCGGCTCCCAGACAGGCGCCCTCCTCGTCGCCGGCGAGATGTCTTCGTCGGCGGCGTACGCCTACGCCGACGCCGACGAGAACCTGGAGGCCATCATCACCCGCATCGAGCAGAAGTCCCGCAAGATCGAGGCCCTCCTCAAGCAGTACGCCTCCTTCCCTCCCTCCCCTCCCCTCCCCTCCCCTCCCCTCCCCTCTCCCCCCAACCCATCCACCCCTCCCCGCCTGCTTCCCCCCCGATTCACCCGGCCCTCGCCGCGCGGCGTGCTGCAGGTCGAAGCCGGTGGAGGCCCTGAAGACGGCGCTCGAGGGCTCGCCCCTCAAGACCCGCGACGAGCGGTGCAAGGTTCGGCCTCGATCTCCTTCATTCTCGTGCCTCGCTTCACGTCTTTCTTCTTCTTCTTCCGTCGGTTCGATCTGGCGGGCTTCCTGACCGACGGCGTTGCGTGGGCGCAGTCGGCGAACTGGATCGTGGTGCACCGCGCGATGATGGCGATCAGGGATGTCGACGCCATGTTCAACTCGCTGGATCCAGAGTACTACGACATCCTCATGAAGTAAGACATGTACATCTCCTCTCTTCACTATTTCCATCTCCGTGCTTCCAAGATCTAATTTCTCAGGGCAGGGGTCTGCGATTTGTTTCGTAGAAGTTACATTTTCTAGTGTAGGTTATACAATTTGATACCGTTGCATCATAGATGGTTGATCCTCCCTGGTCTTGTCATAGTATTGCTACAGCGTATTCTAAATGTTACTGTAAAATGGAGTATGAACAATGTTACTTTAAGTTTGGAGTGTTCATGTGCATACTCTAAAACGTTCTCGCGTCGGTTGACATGTGGTTTTATTTCCTGTTTTGGCAGTATACAGTACAGAATCTTTTAGAGTGTGTTATAAATGGTTAGGAATGTTCTTTTAGAAAAGAAATTTAGTGTACGGCAGACAGTCTAACATTAGTCTTGTGTGGAGTGTGAACCATTGATATTTGAGAACACCCTTTAAGGGCACCTTCAATGCCTTTGATCCTGCTCCTGCCATGCTTGCTATGACTTGCCTATTCATTGTCAAGGTCTGGAAGTTGCTTGATTGTGTAAAGACTTGGAACCTACATGTCAGAATGAACCTTTGGAGCTTGCAGTGGAGTATTATCGGACGATTTTATTACTTTCTTTTTCAAGTGTCATAGTATTTCAAATTTTCAATTTGTTTGCATTTTTAATTTTTATTTACATGGAGTCAATCAATTTTAACATTGGTAATAATATCTTTGTACATGTTTGGATCAGAATCAGATGCGTAGATTTGTAATGATTTTTTTTGCAAGTTTTAAGTATTACAATAGAAATTTTGGATCAATTATGCTTTGGACTGGATAACGCAGTCAGAGAAAAAAAAATTCCTGCAACCATAGAGTATGTATTGAAAATGAGTTTAACACTATGAAAATATGACTTTCAACAGCTAAACAAGCATAGTGTTAGGTTTACTAAAGTAACTAAATCCCTACAGTGGGATGTGTGTACACCCTGCTTAATAGTGCTTATGGCAGTCATATTTGAATTGATGTCAACCAGTATTCCCACGTTTCTTCATTGTACCACATCATCCTTATCTCCATTTCTCAAGTATTTGCTTCAAAGTTGAAGTGCCATCTGCATTACAATGTGATCAAAATAATTTGGCTACAGTCCAGTTGACCCACATGTTTCATTCACTCTGTTTCTCTGATTCTTGCCCAGTTATTATTTTTGCCACCTTTGTTAGTAATCGCTCTCCTGAACTCGATGCATCATTATTTACCTATGTGCTGTTCTGTCTATGTTTTTTATGGAAATCGGTTCATGAAAACCACATAACCTGAAGGTTATTTTTCTGTTATCACAATCGTGGCACCAGGTACCTTTACAGGGGGTTATCTACCGGGGACAGGCCAACATGTGACCAGTGCCTCAAAATTCATGAAAAACTGACGGAGAAAGCGGGCTTAGGATGTATATTGCGATCACTTGCTGATACTGTAAACACTGTGTGAGCTTCGTCTTTGCAGAGAGGGCACAGGAAAAAGTTTGTTCTCTGCTGTAAAAAATCGTATCAATAGTTGTATGGAGTTCTCAATTAGATGTTTTAGTCGAAATCTTTTTCTTTGCCGTGTGGCAGTTCCAAATAGAGCGTCATTGTACTTCCCTAGAATCTTCTGTGGTATTGTGTTGTTTTCAACTCTTTGTCCCAGAACATTGTTTTCTTTTCCTATTTCCTAGTCCAGTTCAAATTGAGTGGGATTTCTGTACCATCAGAACTGACAAGAAGTCTGCCACAATGTCTCCTTGTCATAAGTTTTTTTGTTCTTGATTATAGATCTTGTGCCATCCGAATACTACAACTATTCCTTGCTAAATGTGCCTCCCCAAAACCTGATTTCGATCTTGTACAATCTTCTCATAATGTACTTGGCGTGTGGAATGGAAATTCACGTTTCTTTTCGAAACTGTGCTCCTTGCAGCTGATAAAGCACCAGTAGGTGAAATTATCCTATATTGTTGGAATGGTAACTGTAAAAGAAAGTACTTATCCTAACATTCTCAACTTGTTGAAGTGAAATTGGCCAATCAGTTAAACCTGCAACCTAAAGTCCGAAACGGAAACAAAAAATTCTAAACAGGGGTTTCTTGTGTAAATATGTAATATCGAGACAAGTAAATTAAAAGAAGCATGTGAATCCTGATATCCCTATGTTTTTCATGACATAGAAATTAGAATTTATCAAGAGTTTTCATTAAGCATCCAGTTACCATTGAAATTATATGGCCAGACTTTCAATGAGATTCTTCTACATATGAAGAATATAGAGTAGTCTAAAAATCATCATTCATTGAACACATAAATTAGCCATACATTGCATAGTGAAAACTCTTACAGGCTAGAACACTGCATCGAATCAAAGAAATGAACAATAATCAAACTAAGTTTAAACCATTTATTTTATCCTTCATCACTAATAATTTCTCTCCAACTTACCTGGACCATCTTCAGGTCTTTTCTCCTCGAGAAACAAATTAAACGCCTTTTTACCGGAAACACAAGATCGACTTGAACTATCATTAGATCAACCAACAAACAGTACATATGAAAACTCATCCAGAAACCTAATATAGACCGATCGACTAGAACATGATTGGATCCGCACAACAGCCGCCGGAGATACCCATGAGCCCATCCATGGTCTGCCCCGGCACGTCGCCGAGCAGCCAGTCCTCAAGCAGTGAGAAGGCGGCGGCAGCGCTCGAGCCCATCATCACCGGCGGCGCCACCGTGCCACATGACGACGAAGAAGACTTGATCGAAGAGCACATAAAAAACTACCACACGGGGCTGAATGATAGATTTAAACTTTTAAGCGGAAGCAACAAAAAATCACTCGACAGAAAATCGATCTGTTAAAAAAATCGTGTATGCGACTGATTTAAACGTGTTCAACTGTGACAAAAGTGGTATATATTATAGAGAATCAAGTCACGAAGACACGACAACAAGAATCACGGAAATCGTAAAAAACTCAAATTATGATCGAAAGATCAAAGAAGGGTCAATCTATTTTACTCGAGTAAAAACTAGATCTGCAACACTGCAAAGAAACTCGTGTAGATCAGAAACTACAAATCTAATGACCGTAAAATTTTCACAGATGCTAGATAATCAAGTTTTAAAGACAACCCAAAAAGAATCACGTCAACTGGATCTTTAAAACTCGAGTTATGATCAAAGCACCGAAACACTGTCGTGTTGTCCACAAACTCGACGAGAAAGACTTGAAAAAAACAAGTCGGACAAACAAGCCACAAAAACTCCTCTAAATTATGAATTTTATTAATCAAAACATAAGAGGAACAATCCAAAGTCGTCTTACCACGAGCTCTGGCCTCCCTTACTTATATAACCAGCCCGGAGGCCAACCTAATCCTAACTAGGACTCTAATCCTACTCAGTTTTTGAAACAAAACTTTTCATAACTGCTCAAGACTCTTCTATACGCAGTTAGCAACAATATTAAGACTTCTAAACACGTTAGGAACGTATCTCACATTTCTAAAATAACTCAACTTCATGTCCCACACGAAATCCTATTATAATCAACTCAAATCTTTCCATATTTGAGCCATAACCGGCTCAGCCGCAGTCTGAGTTCATAATCCAGCCGGTTGGACCTTTTCGACCAATTCTTTACGTCCACATCTCTTCATCACACCTTAGAACCATGTTGTCACGTCCATGCACTCCTTGCACACATGCAAACACCTTCCAACGACGTCCACGATACCTTTTTGACCAATTCTTTACGTCCATTGTTTTTGATCCAAACATGTTGCGCAACCTCCCGATCAACTCAGCTACAATTCCTCCCGAACTTGGTTGTTGAACCTTATCTTCTCCCTAAGACTAGTTCAATGGATCCCGTCACCAACCATATCTTGAACTCAAACAACACTTGCACATGAATAAACACCCAATACTTTCGAGCACAAGTCCGCGACTTGACTCACGTTAGTTCCGAAAACCACAACACCTTACGTGAACACCTTACATAAGCATGTTGGAAACCATATCAAAATGTTAACCACTGTAAACAGTCATAACACTTCAAAAACTTAGTAAAAGAATACTAAGCAAACTTTCTATAGATATAAAATAAGTTCGAAACATTTACATGGTAAAAACAGAAACATTGTGATTTAGCTCCGGATCTTGCCAAAGATAACCGGACCTTGAGCCGGAGCTTATCAAAGCTAGCATAATCTAGCACCGGAACTTACCAAAACTAGTCGGACCTACCGCCAGAGCTAACCAAATACATATCGGACCTAGCCATAGCAAGTCGGACTTTATGTCGGATCTTGTCGGAGCTCGGACCTAGAGTCGGACCTTGACAAAAAGAGTGTTTTGGCAAAATTCAAAACTTTTATCGTCATAACCAATGTATTCAATACACATAGGTCTCACAACTTGTCGCCGTTGATGAACATGATTTGGTCCTTGCAGATGACTACAGCCACTTGGTGGTCTTCATGGTACTCTTGCTTGGCGATCTTGTAGATTGCTAGTGTTAGCCTTGTTAGGGATCAGAGATTGAAACTTCGCCATCCACTCGCTGGCAAACGTGGCTGAGTTATTTTTCAGATCCTAAGTGCGTGTGTGTATGCGATGAGTATTTTCTGAAGGCCGCACATCCTCGGCTCCTTCTTCCATTTTCTTATAACTGAATGAAGCAAAACAAACAACGAACGTGTGCATGTATCCCTGGTCCTTCGCCATGCAGAACGTCACGCTAATCCAGCGTCAAGGCTGAAGACGCGGCCGCCGCATGCACACATGCATGCTAACAAACTTCTGTGGATGGCGCGGGACATATCCCCTGGCTCAACCACACACCACGATGACGTTTATTTAGGAAACAAAAAAACTTAGAAGTAATCAACAATCTCCCCCTACTTCTAAGTTTTGATCTTGGGAACCCCGATCCTCTTCCTGAGTTTTCAAAACGTTCCTTCCCAAGCACCTTTGTCAGCACATCTGCAAGTTGATCCTTTGTGCTTGTGTGTTCCAGCTCAATGTTCCCACGCTCCAAACATTCAAGAATGAAGTGAAACTTCACATCAATGTGCTTGCTACGATCATGTAACACTGGGTTCTTTGCCAAAGCAATCGCCGACTGGTTATCAACTTTGATCACTGGAACTGTTCCCTTGTGATCAATCAATTCTTCAAGCAACCTCTTGAGCCACACAGCCTGACATGATGCCGCTGCACCAGCTATATACTCTGCCTCATATGTTGATTGTGCTACAACCCTCTATTTTTGTGACAGCAAGGTAATTGGACTTTCTCTGAGGAAGAAAATAAACTCCCGTTGTACTTTTTCTATCATCTATATCCCCTGCGAGATCGCTGTCACTATAACCCACCAGTTTCATACCTTTTGTACCTTAGAACAGCCCGTACTCCGTTGTTGCAGCAACATAGCATAGTATATGCTTGAGGCAGGCCATGTGATCTCCCTTCGGATCTTCCATAAATCTGCTGAGATAACCAACACTAAATGGAAGATCAGGACGTGTGTGAAGCAAGTACCTGAGGCTTCCGATCATGCTTCAAAATTGTGTTGCATCCACCGTTGGTGAAGCACTTTGTTTTGACAATTTCAGCCTTGTTTCCATTGGCGTTGCACAAACATTGCAGTTGGCCATACCTGCTCTTTCAAGCAGCCTTCTAGCATATGTTCTTTGACACAATTCCATGCCATCTTTCTTTTGCTTGACCTCAATGCCAAGATAATAGGATAAAGCACCCAGATCACTCATCTTGAATATTTGCTTCATCTCCCTTTTGAACAACTCGAAGTCCCCAAGTGATTCCCCGATAATGAGTAGGTCGTCAACATAGACACCTACTATAAGTCTGAGACCCTCTTTGCTTCTAGTATAGAGTCCATGTTCAGACTTACATTTCTTGAAGCCCATGCTGCTGAGACTCGTGTCCAGCTTCGAATTCCAGGCTTGAGAAGCTTGTCGAAGTCCGTAGAGGGCTTTGTGAAGCTTTAGCACCATGTTTTCACATCCCTCAACTGTAAATCCTGGTGGTTGCTTGACATAGATTTCTTCAGCAAGATCACCGTTCAAGAACGCCGACTTTACATCCATGTGATGTAACAGCCAACCAAAATGTGCCGACAATGCAAGCACCAAACGTACCGACTCCATTCTGGCTCCAGGTGCAAAGACTTCTTCAAAATCAATGCCTTGCCTTTGAACAAAGCCTTTTGCAACCAGTCGGGCTTTGTGTTTGACAACATTTCCCTTCTCATCTTGTTTGAGCTTGAACACCCACTTCAGATCGATAGCACAGTGTCCTTGAGGAAGATTTGTGAGTGACCAAGTCTTGTTTTCCTCAATAGATATCATATCCTCTAGCATGGCAACACGCCATGCCTTGTTGCACTTGGCTTCTTCAATAGACACTGGTTCCTCATTGATGGCCAACATTAGCTTGGTGATGACATCGCACTCAACAGCCTCTTGAGGTGTATCTGTCCCAAGAATGTCGCTAAGCCGACGAAATCTAAGTGGAGCATCATCGTGATCAGCATCAAGATAATGTTGTTCACGTGTTGACGATCCTGAGATGTCCCCACACGACACAACTGGTGTGGCACCAAGTGTTGAAGTCACACTAACCTCCTGTATCATCGTTCCTTCTGACGGTGATGCATTGGGAGCAGGTCCTAATGACGATGATGGACGATGTTCTATCACGTCGTCTCCACTCCAGTTGAAGTTCCCGAACGTGATATACTCCACGTTGAACACATCATCAATACCACGATCAGCGTCGCCACAAGGTCCCCATTCCCATGCCCGATCTTCTTCGAACACTGCATCACGTGACACAACAACGCGTCACGTTGCAGGATTGTAGAACCTCCAGGCTTTCCTCCCTGGTTCATAGCCCACAAACACCACGGGCGTGCATCTATCTTCAAGCTTCGTTAAGCGCTTCATTCCCTGTTTGACTTGAGCAACACAACCAAAGGTTCGAAAAAAAATGAACAGCTGGTTTTGAGCCATACCAAGCTTCATATGGTGTTCTCCCTTCAAGACTTTTTGTTGCTGAACGATTCAGAATAAATACTGCAGTAGAGACGGCCTCCCCCCAAAACCAGCCCGGCATGGACATTGCTTTCAGCATACTTCTTGCCATGCCCATGATCGTTTGATTTCTTCTCTCCACAACCCCATTCTGCTGTGGGGTGTATGGAGCAGTGAGTTGTCTCCTCACTCCTTCCTCAGCACAATACTCCATGAACGCGCGTGCCGTGAACTCTCCGCCACGATCAGTGCGGAGCGTTCCTAGTTTTTCTCGGGCTTCACCTTCTGCACACGCTTGGAATATCTTGAACATGTTTGCAGCTTGATCCTTGGACTCCAGCAATAGCAACCACATGTACCGTCTTAAGTCATCAACAAGAAGGAAAAAGAACTTATTACCGCTTGGTGTTGTAGGAGTAACTGGTCCACACAAATCGCCATGCACCAACTCAAGTTTTCGCTCTGCACGATAACTTGACTCCCCCGGGAACGCTAGTCGGCGCTGTTTCCCCACCATGCAACTGTCACAAACTTGATCAACTAGATCAATGTGAGGAAGTCCACGTACCATGTCTTCCTGTGTCATATGTCGGAGCGCCCTAAAGTTTAGGTGCCCAAATCTGGTGTGCCAGCGCCACGCCGTTCGGTTGCCTTGCGCTGCCAAGCAGACCGACGTGCCAATGCTTGCAGTGAGTACATACAGCCGATCATCCTCGCGTTCCACCTTGACAAGCAGATGACCATGCGAATCCCATATCCTCATCCATCCATCTTGCACCAGGATCTTGTACCCATCTTGGTCCATCTGCCCAAGACTAATAATGTTGGCTGTGAGACGAGGGATGAAATATACTCCTGTGAGTGCCCGGTGTCCTCCCTTCTTGAGTTTGAACAGAACTGTCCCTCGCCCTTCGATGTCTGTTGCTGAGCCATCCCCAAACCGAACTGTTCCACGCACTTTGGTGTTCAGTTCCGAGAATGCACTCCGGGCACCAGTCATGGTGCTGTTTCTCTCCCTATCACCTTCAAGTTGGACATGTAGCCGATCTTCATCAAGATGAATTTTCTTGGCTGATTGAACGATCGCTGAGACTTGGTCTGTCATCATGGCTCCTGACCCGGTCGACACAGCCTTGTCGCAGGTAGTGGTTTTTGCCATCATCAGAGTGGTTTCAACCTCTCCCTCTACGTTGGCCGAGTGCGCTTGTTCATCCTTCTTCTTCTTGCGACACTCCCTTGCCCAGTGCCCTTTCCTCCCACAATAGCGGCACTCGTCATTGGCAGTGTTTCGGCCTGCACCACGTCCACCATGTGTTCACCCACAACCATGTCCATGTCCGCGGTTCTTCTCTGAATTGGGCGAACTTTCCTTCTGGCGATCTGAACCTGCACTCCCCGTCAACTTGAGCCTCAAGGACAGCCGTGCCACCAGCTCATCCTCTGTTAGGTTCAGTTTTACCGATGTGTCGCCGCCAGTATTGCTAGTACCGAGTCTTTCCTCCGTGGCTTTAAGTCGTCCGATCAGCTCATCTACTGTTACCTCACTCAGATCGAGCAAGGTCTCAATAGCAGCAGCTATCTGCTCAAACTTGGGAGGCACAGCTTGGAGAAACTTCCGCACCACTTCTTCTTCAGTATACCCATTACTGAGTGTCTCGAGCTGAGATACGAGACGACTGATGCGAACGCCAAACTCATCCACCGTTTCCCCGTCGCGAAACTTGAGTGCATCAAACTCCCGACGAAGGGTACTTGCACGCACCTTGCGCACGCGATCGGCACCTACATTGCGCAATTTAATCGCATCCCATGCGATCTTGGCTGTCTCTTTGCTTGCGACAATCCCCATCAACTCGGGCGGAACTGCTTTGGCAAGAACCTCCAGAGTCAGACGATCTTCGACGTAGTCATCCGTGCCAAGACTCGCCGCCGTCCACAGGCCTCTTGCCTGCAGCATCACACGTATCAACGCCACCCAATCCTGGTAGTTTGCCTTGGTGAGCATCGGGAAAGAGCCGCTGCTGCCACCTTCCTTGGTGATCTTGTGAATCACCAGCAAACCCGAGCCTCCTCCGGTTCTCCCGGAGCTCTCCGGTGGCGTGACGTCCCTCCATGGACGTCGAGGCGGTGAGGACGATCGACGTCGCGACATCAGCGCCCAATTGATCGCTTCGTCACGGCTCCAAACGGCGAACCTGGCTCTGATGCCAATTGTTAGGGATCAGAGATCGAAACTTCGCCCTCCACTCATCGTATACACACACGTACTTAGGATCTGAAAAACAACTCAGCCACATTTGCCAGGGAGTGGAGGGCGAAGTTTCGATCTCTGATCCCTAACAAGCCTCATCCGTGCCTGAACGAGATTGGAGACGTTCGTAGCTGCAGCCGTAGTAGCCTCGTCACTGCTGTAGGCAGCGCTATGGGATAGCTGTAGTTCATGGTTTGTTGCATGCCTTGAAGGTTGTGCTGGGTGCTGCTAGGGCTAGGGCCGTAGTAGTTTGGGCTGCCCACTGCGTCGTTGGAGGCAACAACGGTTTGGGTGGAGGAGTACTCTGCTGGCCGCGTCTGCTGCTGCAGCCTCTTCTCCTTCTTCTTCAGGTGTGTGTTCCAGTAGTTTTTGATGTCGTCGTTGTCTGTTCTCTGAGGTAGGTAAGAGGCTATGGCTGCCCATGTGCATCCAGCAGCACAAGAAGTTATAGACACGTACCACATAATCAGAGGCATGCATGCATGCATGGCAGGAGCAAGGAAGATCGATTTGATGGTCGTTGAATAGAGACAATCAAATCGATGATAAAGTTAATTAGGGCTTCCTTGACGGGGGTTTATCATGGATGGATGATAACTAATTACTTGTTTCCAAGCAATGCCTGAAGGTGGATAATGATCCCTTCCTCGTGAGGGGTGAAGATTCGTTCCCGCGCTTGATCCCGGGCCTGAGGCCACCGCAGCCTGCAGCTCTTGCTGCACCTCATCAGCCCTGATGACGATGAACGCAAACAAGCAACACGTACGTACGCCAAAACGCAATCAACCACGTGCAACACCGGGCCATGTTCCTCATCAGCAAGCATCAACCACGACCAAAATTACATTAGCATCTTTAGCATGCATGGGGATTGGGGACTGACCGGTGTTCTCGGGCACGGAGCGCCAGTGCCCGGCCGGGGCCGTGCTAGCTGCTGGATGTTGGAGTCGACGAGGACGATGGCCTCCTCCGGCGTCCACGCACGGCCCTTTCTTGACGCCGGCGCCGCCGTTGTCGTCGCGGCACGGAGGCCTCCGCACCATGTCGATCTGTCTCCTTCCAACTCAGAGCTCAGATACACCTACATAATCAAGATATGAAAACAGAACAGGGGATATATCGTACTATGGATGATAATGAGCACTCCATCAGGCCTTCGTCCAGTTGGGGTGCGTATCCTCTGCAGTACTGCACATGCAGTAGCAGTCACCCATGCAGACTACGGGCCCACATGTTAGTGACTACTACTACATATGCAGTACTGCAGAGGATTTGAGTCGGTCCAATTGTCTGAAAAAACCCATTGCTGCGTGTGCGCTGACGCTGCAGCTTTCAAGTGGCATGCATGCACGCACGCACATACGATCGGACATGCAGCCGATGCGCGGACGATGGACGCGCCTGTATGTTGGTCCAATTAAACCATGCCATGAGCTCGACCTCCGAAAACCGGATGGACGACATTGATTTTCTGAGCTACCACTCACTCGTTCGGTTTCAAAATATTTGACGTTGACGCTAAATATTTCAAAATAAGGAGAGAGTAGGAGACAAATCAGATGGCCACAACACGTCACTTCACCCTCCATGAGAACAAGAATTTTACTTGAGAAAAAGAATTTACCGTGCTCCCCAGTTCCAAAACGAGCTAGAAAAATTCGGGTCCCGTGAGCTGATCAGCAGCTGATGAGCAGACCCGTCTGTGGCGGCGCGGTCCGATCAAAACGGTTTTAAATTCGCGGCGCGTAAATGCCGCTCAAAGTCGTTGAGGCGTCGTATCGATCGTCGGACTTCCCCGCGCGCGCGGCGATCCGCCTTCAATTGCCGCCGGCCGGTTCGCGGCCGCGCACCAGCCGGCCACCGACCGGCTCACGCTTCTCGCACCTCCGATCAGTACGTAGCAGGACAGTACTACAACTACAACCACAGTGATGGTAGTGCTACGGAGTCAGAACTGAGCTCCGGCATGGCAGTAACACGAGCTTTAAATTGCCCACCAACCCACCCCCTCTCACCGCCATAACTGCTTCCCATCGGACCAGCTAGCTAGCGAGCCCTCCACTCCACTCCACTCCGAGTCTCCGAGCTCAAGAAAACCGGAGCCGCAGCAGGGGAGCGAAGAAGGAGGGGAAGAGGGAGACCCAGACCCACCCACCACATTGCACTTGACCGGCCCGTGGTGCCGAGATCCTAGCTAGCGGTCGGAGATCGAGAGGAGGGGATGGCGGGGACGTTCACCGTGAAGGTCGAGGATGCGGCGCCGGCCGCCGGCGGCAGGCCGTCGGCCGGGCCTGTGTACCGGAGCGTCTACGCCAGGGACGGCCTCATGCGGCTGCCGCAGGGGCTCCGGTCTCCATGGGACTTCTTCAGGTCCGTTCTCCTGTCCATATATATATATGCGCTCCGAGCCTCTCGCTTCGCCGCCGCGTTTCCTAGCGTTCGTACGTACCACACTGTGTGTGCTAGCTTCTACGTACTAGTATTCTGATCTTGAAGCCAATCTTGTAGTGAAGCAGTCAAGAAGTACCCCAAGAACAGAATGCTTGGCCGGCGCCAGGTTACAGATGGGAAGGTAAAATCAAATCTCTGAGAGACTAAAAATTCTGATGTTGACCACAGAGTTATGAATTTTTATTATGAGAGATGATGTTCCTTGTTTTTTTTGTTACTAGGCCGGTGATTATGTGTGGCAAACCTATGAGGGAGTGTACCGGAAGGTCTTGAGGGTTGGATCAGCCATCAGAAGTTTCGGTGTTAAGCCGGTGAGCAAATTAAAACTTCGATGTGCCTGTTCACGTGCATGTTTCCTTTTGATCCTGACAGTACATTTCAGCTTCAGTACTGATTTATTGATCGAAGTCTTGATATGTATCTGTTGTTAGGGGGGTCACTGTGGGATATATGGATCCAACTGTCCAGAATGGGTTATGGCGATGCAGGTGCCCTCACTTTCTTTTGTTTTTCTTCAGAATTATTGTGTAGAGGAATATGAATTATTTTGTAGAGGAATATGATGTAAGCTTCAAATTCGTCCTGTTTTCCTTTCCGCAGGCTTGCAACAGTCAGGGAATATGTTACGTGCCACTGTATGATACCCTTGGTATGTTCTCCATGCTTCATCAAACCCACTACAGGACAACATGACATAACGATGTGGATAGACAGATCTATAGTTCTTATTGGAATTAAAATGGATTTGAACAAAAAAACTGAGAGCAACCAGCTGTCGAAAGGAATAGAATGAAGGGAATTGATAATTGGCAACAGTCTGGTTCCTTTTACTCCTTCATATAGTTCATTGATAGTGTAGTACTGTGATACTGACAGCTAAGGTTTAAACTGGTGCAGGAGCAAATGCAGTTGAATTCATCTTGGACCATGCTGAGATATCCGTAGCCTTTGTCCAGGAGAGCAAGATAAAATCAGTAAGAGAACATATTGACATCCGTGTTCTTAGATAAGAAAGGGTTTCCATATCCTAAGAAGCAATATAACCACCTTCTGTACCTTACAATTGATATGTCTGCTGCGATGCTACACTTGCGTCAAATCTAAATGTATTTATGTGATCTGATGTTCCTCAGATGAACTAGAACCTGGCCTGAACTTGCTGAGATCAATGTTACCAAGTTTCAATTTACTTGTGAAGATCACTGTTACCATCACTTTAACTGACTTCTGATGTGTTCTTAAATTTGATTTACAGATACTAGCTGTAGTGCAAAAGTGCAGAGCACACCTTAGAGGTTAGTTTGTCAAGTATAAAACTCATAGCCTGGCTGTATGTAGTTTTATATAATTCATTTATGACATATTGACATGGTGCATCTTCAGCTATTGTTAGTTTTGGCGATGTGACAAGCGAGCTGAAAACTGAAGCTGAACAACTGGGAGTATCTTGCTTTTCTTGGGAAGTATTTTCTTCAATGGTCAGTCTGATTTCTTACCAGAACTCCTAAGCAGTACCTAAACCCCTGAAGTACTGCATTAATGCACTGCAACCACCTTAAAATACCAGAATGTTGTATTTGAATAGGGAAAGCAAAATGAAGAACTACCGAAGAAACATAAAGATGAAATTTGTACAATCATGTACACCAGTGGAACAACTGGAGATCCAAAGGGTGTGATCATCACAAACAGAGCTATTGTTGCTGGAGTTTCAACCACAGAACATCTTCTCAAAGAGACAGATAAGGCGGTAAAGCGCTATTATTGTTTTTATAAAAACAAAATTAGAAATATATATTACATATATGGTAATGTAACTAGCCATGAAAATATTTAATTGTAGTTTTAAACATATTTTACATAAATGATAAATAACGACAGTAAAATCAATTATGTTTTTTATTCACCTTTATCTATTAGTATATTGAAAGTTATGTTGGCCTGATAATTCTAATATTCATGCAGGTGACTGAAGATGATTCATATTTTTCTTACCTTCCACTAGCCCACATATTTGATCAAGTAATTGCAAACTACTGCATCTCTAAAGGAGCGTCCATAGGATTCTGGCAAGGGGTAAAAATTACCTGTTGCAAATAAAATAATAGTTTTGTGATTTGCTTCTAAATAAGTTTTTTTTGTTGGCCGTTCTCCTTTATCAACTGAAGTGTGAATTCGTCTAACAGGACATTAGGTATCTGATGGAGGATGTGCAAGTGATGAAACCGACAATATTTTGTGGCGTTCCTCGTGTTTACGATCGTATCTACACAGGTTTATTTCAAACATTGAATATTATGTTCTAATACTGACAAAATTTTTTGCATAGCCATAAATTCATAATCTGTGGGTCTCTTGAATTGAAGGTATCAACCATAAGATTCAGTCTGGAGGCATGATAGCAAGGCACCTGTTTCAGTATGCTTACAACTAGTAAGTAATACAAGATTCAGTAAAGAAACAATCGTTATCCCTTCCATCTCTGCAATTCAAGTGTAGTTACAACTGTGAAATTATCGTCAGCAAACTTTCCAATATGAGGAATGGACTGAAACAGCATGAAGCATCACCATTTTTTGACAAGATAGTTTTCAGCAAAGTGAGTGAACAGTCTTGGATCTTTCCTTTTGTCGTTCTTCACAGTATACTTCTGAAGCATTTATATTGTTGCTGGTACAGATAAAGGAAGGGCTTGGAGGACGTATACGTCTCATGCTAGCAGGGGCAGCTCCTTTGCCAAGACACGTTGAAGAGTTCATGCGGGTAACCAGTGGCAGTGTTGTTGTTCAAGGATATGGTATGATCTTCAGAATCCACGTAGCAACTGTTATGGAGTTCATAAGACATCAATTTTTCTTCATCAGAACTCGAATTCTAAACCATACTCTAGTAGTATTACATCTACACTCTTTGTAAGCATGCTAGTCTCACTGGTCTCGTTTGTGGATGCAGGGCTCACTGAGAGTTGTTCAGGATGCTTCACATCAATTGCCAACGTCTTCTCAATGATCGGAACAGTTGGTCCTCCTGTCACAACGATTGAGGCGCGACTGGAGTCCGTCCCAGAAATGGGCTATGATGCTATGTCAGACATACCCAGGGGCGAGATCTGCTTGAGGGGACACACCTTGTTCTCTGGTTATTACAAGCGCCCTGACCTAACTGAAGAAGTATTTTCAGATGGCTGGTTCCATACAGGTGCAGCATTACTTCTCCCTTTCTTGATGATCCGCTACGGAAAAATGGCTAATTTGTCTAAAGCTTGCAATTTTGCCTAATGTCCGCAGGTGATATAGGAGAGTGGCAACCTGATGGCACGATGAAGATCATTGACAGAAAGAAGAACATCTTCAAGCTGTCACAGGGAGAATATGTAGCAGTTGAGGTCCTAGAAAGCGCATACATGCAGTCGCCCCTCGTTGCATCGGTATGTCATCAAAACCTACAAAGACTAAATCGGAATACCTGAACACATAATTACGCTTGGATTGAACTTATGAAGGGTAACCTCTCTGGACCAGGTTTGGGTCTATGGGAACAGCTTTGAGTCATTTCTTGTCGCCGTAGTTGTTCCTGAGAGGCAAGCTCTTGAGGAATGGGCAGGAGCCAATAGCAAGGCCGGGGATTTTGCAGAGCTGTGCAATGATGTGAAAGCAAGGGGTTATATTCTAGAAGAGCTGAACAAAACTGGCAAGAAACTTGGGGTAAGTCGATACTCAATATATCATTCATTGCCAACTTTCATGGTTCATGTACAGGTCTTCGGGAAAGGAAAAAACAATAAGAACAATCCTTTGCCGTCATGCGCAGTTGAGAGGTTTTGAGATGCTGAAGGCGGTACACCTGGAACCAGTGCCATTCAGCATAGAAAAGGACCTCATCACTCCAACTTTCAAACTCAAGAGACCACAGCTGCTAAAATATTACAAGGTTAGACCGTTAGTGGGAACAAGCTTAATCTGCACAAAGTTTCACGCTTCACGATGTTCTCATAGTTTCTTCTGTAAAGAAGAATGTTCACAGCTTTACTCATACCAAGCATGAAACCCGTTTGTAGGATCGCGTTGATCAGATGTACAAGGAAGCCAAGGAGGTCCGGGCTGCAGTTTGAAGTAACGTCACCAAGCGGTGGTGATCTCTGTGATTCTTCAGAAGCGTATACGTGATGTAAGGCCTTTGTTGCCACGGTTCATGATGTAAGAACATAAAGTGGGTTCATGAAAGGGGCTGGTGATAGTTGATTGGGGCACTGATGAATTTGCCCCTCATATGTCATTCAAACCTGAACCATACAAATTGCGCCGAAAGGAAAACATATATGGATATTACAACTTTAGTGTTAAGTAACAACAGTTTTTCTCTTCTGGAGAGTTCCTTCCAACATGCTTGGGACAAAGGCTTTGTTGTTGTTGCTATAGAGTTCCTGTTATTTGTGCAAAACTGCACAACGCTGCAAATTCTGGATTTATCGAGAAATAAGTTCTTTTGAAAATTCCTGGAACGGATTGGAAATCTTGTGGCACAAAATTTCCTACGTCTAAGTCACGACGTGTTCTCTGGGACACTCCAAGGCGAACATGACTAGTTCCGATTGCCTCCAATATAATGTCTGGATGCTGGTTGTAATGTCGTATCATGTTCTCTACCTAGTCACATGCCGAATTTGAAAGCAATGAGGCGGGAAAATTGGGCAAGGAACTGTTCTACACTGCCACGGTTTTGTATAGATGATGATGAACCAGGGGTGTACCATCGTGATAGTCTATCTGCAGCAACCAAGGGGCAACAACTTAACCATGGTTCAATCCGTTGATAGAATTGTCGACATGAGTATGCTAAGCATGCACTTATCTTCAAACAAATTCTTTTTCATCTAAAAAAACTTCAAACAATTTAACCGGTGAAATTCTAGGAGAAATAGCTATGCATGCATGGGGAGCACTCATCAATTGGAACCACGCATGGAACCACTTGAGCGGAAGTATTCCCAACAACGTCGGGGCCATGCAGTTGCTTGAATCAGTCGACCGAGATACCACGAGAAATACCGACAACCTTGCCAAACTTGGACGTTCTTAAGCTACTCGGATCTTTCATACAACCATCTTTTATCTTGGCAAAAGATTGTTGTTCCATATTTGAAGCGGGTTGATTCTCTCATGGTACAATCCTCTTCCTTCCTGCTGAGCTCCCTTTCTCCTTGGTCCACAGATAAAAAAATGTAGGACTAGTGCTGACAGTTAATCACGGAAGAAAGAACTCAGATCGCTGACTAATAGAATAGTTTACTAACTAATACTAATATAAAGAAATAGATATCTAGAAATAGAAACAGACTAATATATAGATAATCGAAATCGAAAAAACTGTCTTTTCTGTATACTTTCCCCGCTCTATTGCTACCGCGGGTCTTATGCAATAGATCGGATCATATAGATATTCCTTCTACACAACATAGGTCATCAAAAGTGTCTCGTACGACTCACCAAAGCACGAAAGCCAGTTAGAAAATGGATTCCTATTTGAAGAGTGCCTAACCGCATGTATATGCTCACATTAACCTATCAATTTTGGATCCAATTTAAGATTTTTCTTGGGAAGTTTCGGGAAGAAATTGGAATAATATTGATTCATACAGAGAAAAAAGTTCTCTATTGATGCAAACGTTGTACCTAGAGGATAGGGATAGAGGAAGAGGGGAAAATCGAAAAGAAATAAATAAAGAATAAAGCCAAAAAAATAAGTGGAAGATAGAAGAACCCAGATTCCAAATGAAGAAATGTAAACTCGAAAAGGATCCTTCCGATTCTCAAAGAATGAGGGGCAAGGGGATTGATACGGAGAAACATTTCTTCTTATTACCAATGTGTGTTGAATACATTGGTAATTAGGATAAAAGTTAGCATTAAATTCAAAGTTTTGAATATTGCCAAAACATTCTTCTGTGGCAAGATCCGACAAGTTCTTTGTTAGGTCCGCCAAGTGTTGGCAAGGTCCGACGCAAGGTCCGGAGAGCTCCTGCAAGGTCCGGAGAGCTTCTGTGAGGTCCGGAGCTTGTTTTTAGGGAGCTCCCGTGAAGTTCAACTCGTAAAACTGCAACGTCTTGTTTTTGCTTTTAACTCGTAATGTTTCAAACTTGCTTTATGGGAAGGTTTGCTTAGTATTAATTTGCTAAGTTTTTGGTGTGTTTTAGTGGTTATGGCTGTTATCATTTGATATGGTTTGCAACATGCTTATGTGACGTGCTCATGTAAGGTGTTGTGGTTTTCGAACTAACGTGAGTCAAGTCGAGGACTTGTGCTAGGAAGAATTGGTTGTTTATTCATGTGCAGGTGTTGCTTGAGTTCAAGACATGGCTGGTGACGGGATCCTTGGACTAGTCTCAGGGAGGAGATGAGGTTCCAATAACCAAGTTTGGGAGGAGCTGTGGTTGAGTTGATCGGGAGGTCGCGCAACATGTTTGGATCAAGGGCAATGCATATGAAGGTTGCGTGTACGTCGTTGGAAGGTGTTTGCACGTGTGCAAGGAGTGCATGGACGTGACAGCATTGTTCTAAGGCGTGATGAAGAGAAGTGGACGTAAAGAATTGGTCGGAAAGGTCCAACCGGCTGGATTGCGTACTCAGGCTAAGGCTGAGTCGGATATGGCTCAAATATGGAAGATTTGAGTTGGTTATGATAGGATTTCGTGCTAGGCACGAAGTTGAGTTGTTTTAGGAATGTTTAGGACGTTCCTAAGGTGTTTGGAAGTATCACGATTGCTTCTATCTGCGAATAGGAGAGTCCTGAGCAGTTATGGTAAGTTAGGATACGAGTCCAATTAGGAGTAGGAGTCCCAGATTGGATTGTTTAGCCTGAGGGCTGGCTATAAAAGCAAGGGAGGCCAGAGCTCTCATGGGTAGAGAACTTTGGGCTGTTCCTCTTGTGTTTCTATTGAATAAAGTTCATAGTTTCGAGGAGCTTTTGTGCCTTGTTC
The DNA here is from genome assembly GCA_030760725.1 of Neostapfia colusana. Taxonomy (NCBI): domain Eukaryota; kingdom Viridiplantae; phylum Streptophyta; class Magnoliopsida; order Poales; family Poaceae; genus Neostapfia; species Neostapfia colusana. The sequence continues at coordinate 61,532,567 of JASWHV010000016.1, read as the reverse complement.
GTCCGACTTGTTTTTCGTCAAGTCTTTCTCGCCGAGTTTCTGGACAGACCGACGTTGCTTCGGTGTTTTGTTCATAACTCGAGTTTTACAGATCCGATTGACGTGATTCTTTTTGGGTTGTATTCACAACTCAATTATCTATCATCTGTGAAATTTTCACGAGCTTCGAATCTGTAGTTTTTGAGATACACGAGTTTCTTTGCAGCGTTGCAGATCTGTTTTATATCAGGTAGAACAGATTGATCTTCGTTTAATGTTTTGATCGTATCTCAAGTTTTACTTCGTGTTTTCAAGTGATTCTTGTTGCATTAGATCCGTTACTTGATTCTCTACCTCTCTACTTGATTTGTCACAGTTGAACACGTTTGAAAACACTTGCACACACGGTTTCTTTAACCGATTGATTTTTGCTCAGGGGTTTTTGTTGTTTCCGCTGCAAAAAGTTTTAATCTACCATTCACCCCCCCTCTGGTAGCTTTTCACGTGCTCTTCGATCCTACAATTGGTATCAGAGCCAAGGTGCTCTAATCTTTGTGATTTGCACGTGTTTTGACTAACCATCATGGAGAAGTACTCCGCAAAACCTTGTGTGTTCAATGGCATTGATTTTCAGGTTTGGAAGGCGCGGATGGAGGCCTACATACAGGCGCAAGGCTTCGCCATATGGGAAAAGGTCTACCGGAACTTCGATGTACCACCCAACGATCAAGTTACGGCTGCGAACATGAGAGATGTTGACAACAACAACAAGGCTCGCAACTTGATCATCCAAGGATTGACTCAAAGCGACTTCGACCGTGTTGCACACCTCCGATCTGTATATGATGTTTGGAAAGCTCTTTGTGACTACCATGAAGGATCCAATACGATCAAGGAGGTAAGGCAAGATATGTTCAAGAAAGAATACATGCGTTTTGAGATGCAACCCGGTGAGTCAATTGACGACCTTTTTGCTTGCTTTAATAAAATTCTCAGCAACTTGCATAGTGTCAAGGTTAACTTTTCAGATGCTGAAAATGCTAGAAAATTGTTAGGAGCATTAGATATGTCAACTTGGGAGATGAAAGTTACATCTATTTGTGAATCTACTGTCATGAGTTCTCTTACTTTAGACGTGCTTTATTCTAAATTGAAAACTCATGAAATTGACATCATCTCACGTAAAAACCCCAACAAGTCTATTACATTTGTTTCGCAACGTGACATGTCTAGTTCTAGTCAATCATCATCTAGTGAGGCAATCTCTTTGTTGTCCTCTCTAACCCTTGTACAGATTGAAGAGTTTCCACAGGAGGAGCTTGCACTCATCTCTACTTGGTTCTCAAAAGCATTGCAAAATGTGAGAACTAGAAGGAGAGGAAGCTCCGGACCTCAATGATGTTTTGAATATGGTAAGACAGGACATTTTCGTACGGAGTGCCCTAACCTTTCAGTTCCGACTTCACGTGAAGAAAAGCAAACAAGGCCGAAGAAATCGTTTGCAAAGAATAAGAAGAAGAAAGAGTTATCAATGCGCAACATAGTGCATAGTATGATCTCTACACTTCAAGATTTCGGCTCAAGTGATGTGGACACCGGTAGTGATGAAGATGAAGAAGCTATGGCAAATATGTGCTGCATGGCGAGCAAGTCAAGTTCAAGCTCCGAGGAGGCAGAACACAACAGCGACGATGAAGAGGTATGTCCTACTTGCAAAGAAATGTGTGATGCTATTTCTCGTGCCACTGTTATATTAAAGAAAAAGGATAAAAAACTTAGGAACAATGCTGTTAAAATTGAATCACTAGAATCTGAAATTAATCATTTAAAAACTTTGATTCCTAGTGATGATTCTTGTTCCTCATGTGATTTGATTTATGAACAATTATCCTCTTTAAGAAGTGCACACGCATCTACACTTGATAAACTTGAACTTGGAATTGAAAAGAACAAAGAGCTTGCTGCATTTAATGATAAAAATTTGAAAGATGCTTGTTGTTCTACAATTGATTTGCATTGTTCTTCATGTGATGATCTGAATAAGAAACTAAATGATACTATGAATGAGATTTCTATTTTGAACAATGCTTTACATGCGCATGAAGTTAAATATTGTTCAAATTGCAAACTAAAAGGAAAAACTTCATGTGAAAACTGCTTTGATCTGTCCAATAAACTTGATGACATGCATAGGACACTAGATCGGTTTTCTAATGCAAATAAGAACCTAAACTTGCTGCTGAATTCTTCCAAGTCTTGTAATGATAAAACTGGTTTAGGTTTTAATTCTCATGCTCATGCTAAGGCACACCCTCCTAAAGTTATAAAGTCATTAGGAAGCGGTTTGATTCAAATAGCTCCTAGACAAAAAGAGGTGATTTTCAAATCTGCAGGAGTACTGTCCCATTCGGATTCTAATAAACGTGTTGCTTGCTCATCTAGACATGATAATAAGGTTATTTTTCATTGTACCTACTGTGATAGAGATGGTCATGTCATGGATTTTTGTTATAGACTAGCTAAACACGATAAGAAACAAAGAATACTTGCTAGATCACATAACAACCAAGCAAAATCTGCTAGACCGAATGTTCGGAGCTTGCAACCTGCTGTAATGAGTAAAAAACTTGCTCCTGGACCTACTGTTTTTTGTGCTACATATAACACATCTTCTAAGTCAGTAGTTGGGAACAAAAATTTTCGATGTTTGGCTCATAAACCTGCTGTACCTTCTCAGCTTTCGCGTGTTATTCCTGCTGGACGTCGTGTGACTCAGTACTGGATTCCTAAAAGTCTTTTAACTAACCCCAGTATTGAGTCATCGACGTATTGTGCTGCTGTGTAGGTTTCACGTTTGAGGAAGGAGAACATTTGGATTGTGGATTCAGGTTGCTCACGCCACATGACCGGTAACAAAGAATGGTTCTCCTCTCTCTCTTTTGTGTCACGTGTAGAAAATGTTACTTTCGCCGATAACTCTTCTACTCCCATAATTGCTAAAGGTTCGGTTAGAGTAAACAATCTCTACACTTTGAAAGATGTGGCACTTGTTAAAAATTTGAAATACAACTTGCTTTCGGTTTCACAATTGCTAGATGAAAATCTAGAGGTTAGCTTTGCTAAAAATTGATGCAAGGTTGTAGATTCAAAAGGTGAGCTTTTGTTTAACGTATCTAGGTTTGGAAGAGTTTTTAAAGCTGATTTTGGTTTCTCAACTTCTAAGCATCGGTGTCTAGTTGCTAATAATACAAAGGATCTATATTTTTGGCATCGTAGACTTGGTCACATAGGCTTTGAACATCTCACTCGTGTTAGTGCTCTCGATCGCATGCGTGGGCTGCCGAAGCTTAAAAAGGACAATGATATTGTGTGCTCTTCTTGTAGACATGATAAGTTTGTTGCAGGTTCACATGCTCCTCTCACAATGACCATGACAGCTGAACCAGGACAACTTTTACATCTTGACACAGTAGGTCCGGCACGTGTTCAATCCTTCGGAGGTAAATGGTATGTGCTTGTGATTGTTGATAATTATTCCAGATATTCTTGGATTTATTTTATGGCATCTAAGAATGAAGCTTTTAGTCATTTTAGAACTTTATTTGTTAGATTATCTATTGATCACCCAGGATCATTAAAAGCAATTAGAAGTGATAACGGAACTGAATTTAAAAACCAATCCTTTGATCACTTTTGTGCTGAAAATGGAATAGATCATCAATACTCTTCACCCTATGTACCACAACAAAATGGTGTCGTAGAAAGAAAGAACAGGACCTTAGTTGAGATGGCTAGGACTATGCTTGATGAATATCAAACTCCTAGGAAATTTTGGGCTGATGCAATTGCAACCGCTTGTTATGTCTCAAATCGTGTTTTCTTGTGTGCTAAGCTTGGAAAAACCCCATATGAGCTCCGGTTTGGACATAAGCCTAGTGTTACACACTTTAGGGTTTTTGGTTGCAAATGCTTTGTTAAGAAACATGGTAATCTTGATAAATTTGAAGCTAGATCTGTTGATGGCATGTTTCTTGGTTATCCATCTCATACTAGAGACTACCGTGTGCTTTTACTTGACACTAACAAAATTGTGGAGACTTGCGAGGTTTCTTTTGATGAAGCTAGCCCAAGTACTAGCTCCGATATTGCAGGTCCGGATCCATATCCGCAGGGGGAGAGTATTTTTATTGAAGAAGATGAAGAAGTGGTGCTGCTGCCCGAAAACTCGGAAGTAAATAACAATCAAGCTGCTGATTTTGCACCACAACCAGCACCAACAGTCACTACTGCTGGTTCGGACCTTCCTCAATCAACAAGCTCTCCTAATCAAAGGTCCGAACATGAAGAACAAGGTGCTTGTGAAGTGTCTACTCCCCTCCGAGTACTCAAAAGTCATCCTCCACAACAAATCATTGGAAGCCTGCATGAACGAGTCACTCGGTCCAGGTTTTGCGATCCAAACTCTCATGCTCATTCTGCTTTTGTTGCTTCTTTTGAACCCAAGGATATATCACATGCACTCACTAATGAATCTTGGATTAATGCCATGCAAGAAGAGTTAGAAAATTTTGAAAGAAATAATGTTTGGAAACTTGTACCTCCACCTCAAGGTCACACATTAATTGGAACTAAATGGGTATTTAAAAATAAGCAAAGTGAGGATGGGGTTGTGGTTAGGAATAAAGATAGGTTGGTTACTCAAGGTTTCACTCAAATTGAAGGTCTAGATTTTGATGAAACATTTGCTCCTGTTGCTAGATTAGAAGCTATAAGAATTTTATTAGCATTTGCTGCATCTAAAGGTTTCAAGTTATATCAAATGGATGTTAAAAGTGTTTTTCTTAATGGCTACATAGAGGAGGAGGTTTATGTTAAGCAGCCACCGGGTTTTGAAAATCCAAATTTTCCTAATCATGTTTACAAACTGTCCAAAGCCTTGTACAGTCTAAAACAAGCCCCTAGAGCATGGTATGATAGGTTAAAAACATTCTTACTTGAAAAGGGGTTTACCATGGGCAAGGTTGATAAAACTCTTTTTGTACTTAAGCATGGCAATGACTCATTATTCGTTCAAGTGTATGTGTATGATATTATCTTTGGTTGTGCTTCTCATCCTCGTGACCAAGTTTTCAGCTATGATGAGTTCAGAATTTGAGATGAGTATGATGGGAGAACTCACATACTTTTTGGGGCTGCAAATCAAGCAAACAAAAGAAGGAACTTTTGTGCATCAAACTAAGTATACAAAGGACCTTCTTAAGCGCTTCAACATGGACAAATGCAAGCCTCTTCGGACACCAATGGGAACAGCAACAACACTTAAACTTGACGAAGATGGTGACCCGGTCGATAAAAAAGAATACAAAAGTATGATTGGATCACTTTTGTATCTCACGGCGTCAAGACCGGACATACAATTCAGCGTATGTCTTTGTGCACGTTTTCAATCTTCTCCACGTGCTTCACATCGCCAAGCCATCAAAAGGATTCTCAGTTACCTACATGGAACTCAAGAATTTGACATTTTTCTTCCTTCTTCCTCAACTGTTTCTTTGAAAGCTTTTTCGGATGCTGATTTTGGGGGTTGTAGGATTGATAGGAAAAGTACTTCGGGTGCTTGTCATTTTCTTGATAATTCACTTGTTGCTTGGTCCTATAGAAAACAAAGTTCAGTTGCACAATTTACGGCCGAATCTGAATATGTAGCTGCGGCTAGCGCTTGCTCATAAATTCTTTGGATTGTTCAAACACTTAAGGACTATGGGGTTGATTTAGATAGTGTTCCACTGTTTTGTGATAACACTAGTGCAATTTGTATTGCTAAAAACCCCGTGAAACACTCTAGAACTAAGCACATTGACATTAGGTATCACTTTCTTCGTGATAATGTTGAAAAAGGAAACATTGTGCTTCACCATGTCGATACCGAACAACAATTGGCTGATATTTTTACAAAACCTTTGGATTTCACTCGTTTTTGTTTCATTCATAGTGAAATAGGGGTTATGCATCCTCAAGGCTTAAATTGAGGGGGAGTTTTTGAAACCTTGAAAGTCTATGTGTGAATCTGAAACTAAAATAATATGAGCATAGTATTTCATACATATATGACTTTGTGATTCCTTTTACAGGCTGAAAGTTCTTACTACATTACTCATGTCATACATTTTGTAGCTTTTTCCATGACTAATAATTGGAATAATTACTTACACTAAATCTGGTCATGATCGAACTTTCTTGCTGTTTTAAACTTGTTGCGTGCTCACAATTGCTTTTAATCATAAAAAATTAATCAAGTGATCAGCTCACATGTTGAGTTTTCAAATAAAAATTTGAGAAAATATCAAGAGAATATGCATGCATCGCACTTCTTCTTTTGAGATTGCTTATCATTGCACTAAGATATGAACTTGGAAGGAATTGTGTATGACTAAAACTATGTCCTTAAGCTTCTGATTGTCAAATGACATAGGCTTGGCTTGGTTGGTTAGAATAAGGCTGATGCGGCATATAATCTCTTGCAAATATCATATGATCAACTTTGTGCCTTAAATAATTATGAATAATAAAAATGCAGCAACAAGTGTCATGTTTTCAGGTTTTGAAATAGCTGAGTAAGGGAGATCATGACTTGCTTAAACTGAAAAATACATTTGATCTCTAGCATGGCTTACACTACTTTATGTATCTCATTGATGTGATAGTGTAAGTAACCTGATAATATGACTTGGATGAGCTTTGTTTTGTATGTATATGTTATAATATGCTCATAACATTTAAAAATTTCTCTTTTGAACCTTGCTGAATACATTGTCAAAGGGGGAGAAATATGTATAAGGAGAGATTTTTTTACACTTTGCATATGTTATACACTTTCTTCCTTCTCTGATTTTAAAAAATGGGGAGAAATTAATAAAGGGGGAGAAATGAGTTTTCAAAGCTTTTCAAAACTTTTCATAAGCCAATGTTCGGATTTTAATTGGTGTTGCCAATGCATTCATCAAGGGGGAGATTGTGAGACCTATGTGTGCTGAATACATTGGCAATTAGGATAAAAGTTAGCATTGACATTCAAAGTTTTGAATATTGCCAAAACATTCTTCTGTGGTAAGGTCCGATAAGTTCTTTGTTAGGTCTGCCAAGTGTTGGCAAGGTCCGACGCAAGGTCCGGAGAGCTCCTGCAAGGTCCGGAGAGCTTCTGTGAGGTCCGGAGCTTGTTTTTAGGGAGCTCCCGTGAAGTTCAACTCGTAGAACTGCAGCGTCTTGTTTTTGCTTTTAACTCGCAATGTTTCAAACTTGCTTTATGGGAAGATTTGCTTAGTATTATTTTGCTAAGTTTTTGGTGTGTTTTGGTGGTTATGGCTGTTCTGATTTGATATGGTTTGCAACATGCTTATGTGACGTGCTCATGTAAGGTGTTGTGGTTTTCGAACTAACGTGAGTCAAGTCGAGGACTTGTGCTCGGAAGAATTGGTTGTTTATTCATGTGCAGGTGTTGCTTGAGTTCAAGACATGGCTGGTGACGGAATCCTTGGACTAGTCTCAGGGAGGAGATGAGGTTCCAACAACCAAGTTCGGGAGGAGCTGTGGTTGAGTTGATCGGGAGGTCGCGCAACATGTTTGGATCAAGGGCAGTGCATATGAAGGTTGCGTGTACGTTGTTGGAAAGTGTTTGCACGTGTGCAAGGAGTGCATGGACGTGACAAAATTGTTCTAAGGCGTGATGAAGAGAAGTGGACGTAAAGAATTGGTCGGAAAGGTCCAACCGGCTGGATTGCGTACTCAGACTGAGGCTGAGTCGGATATGGCTCAAATATGGAAGATTTGAGTTGGTTATGATAGGATTTCGTGCTAGGCACGAAGTTGAGTTGTTTTAGGAATGTTTAGGACGTTCCTAAGGTGTTTAGAAGTCTCACGATTGTTTCTATCTGCAAATAGGAGAGTCCTGAGCAGTTATGGTAAGTTAGGATACGAGTCCAATTAGGAGTAGGAGTCCCAGATTGGATTGTTTAGCCTGAGGGCTGGCTATAAAAGCAAGGGAGGCCAGAGCTCTCGTGGGTAGAGAACTTTGGGCTGTTCCTCTTGTGTTTCTATTGAATAAAGTTTATAGTTTCGAGGAGCTTTTGTGCCTTGTTCGTCCGACTTATTTTTCGTCAAGTCTTTCTCGCCGAGTTTCTGGACAGACCGACGTTGCTTCGGTGTTTCGTTCATAACTCGAGTTTTACAGATCCGATTGACGTGATTCTTTTTGGGTTGTCTTCACAACTCAATTATCTATCATCTGTAAAATTTTCACGAGCTTCGGATCTGTAGTTTTTGATATACATGAGTTTATTTGCAGCGTTGCAGATCTGTTTTATATCGGGTAGAACAGATTGATCTTCGTTTAATGTTTTGATCGTATCTCAAGTTTTACTTCGTGTTTTCAAGTGATTCTTGTTGCATTAGATCCGTTACTTGATTCTCTACCTCTCTACTTGATTTGTCACAGTTGAACACGTTTGAAAACACTTGCACACACGGTTTCTTTAACCGATTGATTTTTGCTCAGGGGTTTTTGTTGTTTCCGCTGCAAAAAGTTTTAATCTACCATTCACCCCCCTCTGGTAGCTTTGCACGTGCTCTTCGATCCTACATAAGATGTGATTTGATCGGCATAAGTTTGGGAAAAGAACAATCTTCTCCTTTCAACATAAATGGAAAGTGTTCAATTAGAATATGAAAACATGACTCAATTGGTCTTATTTAGTCTTCGGGACGAAGTGGAAGAAGGGCGGGGACTCTCGAACGAGGAAAAGGACCCCTCCGAAAGAATTGAACGAAGAGACGTATGAGGTAAAAATCTCATGTACGGTTCTGTAGAGGGACAGTAAGGGTGACTTATTTGTCGACTTTTCCACTATCAACCCCAAAAAACCTAACTCAGACTTACGTAAAGTTGCCAGAGTGCGATTAACCTCTGGATTTGAAATCACTGCTTATATATCTAGTATTGGCCATAATTTACAAGAACATTATGTAGTATTAGTAAGAAGAGGGAGGGTTAAGGATTTACCCGGTGTGAGATATCGCATTATTCGAGGAACCCTAGATGTTGTCGCAGTAAAGAATCGTTAACAAGGGCGTTCTAGTGCATTGTAGATTCTTATCCAAGACTTATATCATTTGATGATGTCATGTGAATCGCTAGAAACATGTGAAGTGTATGGCTAACCCAATAACGAAAGTTTTCTAAGGGGACTGGAGCAGGCTAAAGATCTTTCTAAAGAGATTTGGTTCGGAACTCTTATATGTCCAAGGTCAATATGGAAATTCTTTCAAGGTTTTCCCTTACTTTTTCCATGTCAACAAACAATTCAAAATACCTCGACTTTTTCATAACAGGTCTGAGTCAAATAGCAATGATTCGAAGCACTTCTTTTTCCATTACACTATTTCGGAAACCTAATAAAAATACAGGATTTCCGATCCTAGCAGGAAAAAGGAGGGAAACAGATTCTCACTTTAAAGTCAGTAAACAGAATTCCATACTCAATCTCATAGATACTCGATCTCATAGATCCCTATCGAGGAAGGATGCATCAAGGCAAGGTCACCCAAGAGGTCATGTGTAGGACCTATTTTGTCTTTGCTTCGATATGGCTTCATATTAGGAATCTGGGGTTTTGTGCTCTATTACTACTCATGGAGCGATGGAGAGTTGCGTACACCTTAGCCTCTTCGACAAGCTGTATGACACAGCACATGTGCTTGCGTTGTGATCCTTACTCGGGGAAGACTGGTGTTGTGTTGCCTTGTGCTTTGTTTATGTTGCAAGTCAAACTAAGAAGTGAAAGATGTGTTTTTATTTGTTTGTATTAGTCATGGTGCACCCGAGTTGTTTGCAACATATACAGCCTCTGGCCACACTATCCATAAAATACTTGTGTTTCAAAGACCTACAACAAGCAGCAACTCTAGGAACAGAAGGAATAAAAGAATACAAGTGGATGCACGGGCAATAAAGTTTCTGCAGTCAACTGCTGCCGTGAATTAAGAATCACAGAACTATCTAAGAATCAGAGCACGACTCTTTTTTCCACAAGTATCACAGCGATTTTAAATTGAATTCCTGAGAACGAAACGCTTGTCCAGTATAAATATGATTCAAATCACCCAGGGGTTTATATTCGTGTTTCATAGCAAAAACTAGATTAAATTTTGCAGTACCATAAATGTCACACCCGGTTTCTCCGAAGAACAACCGAGTGAATATCACATATATGCCAGAATCATTTTCTCATACATGTGATGACAAATAGTGAAGCATCATCATATTACAAGCTAGGTGTTCGAATATAAATAAGTCTTACATTGCATAGGTCTCGATGGACAATAATAAGTTCATAATATGTAAATAAAACAGCAGCGAAATATAAATGTTGTGGGCTCCGTCATAGGCGTTGCCCGGGGGACTCCGTGAACCTAGAATCCTTCCTCGGGACCAAAGTCTTGGTCATTAAACACCACATCATTCTCTTGACCTGAGCAGCAATATAAACCAACAGAAAAGCAAGTTTGAGTACCGTGGGTACTCAGCAAGTGTGGGAAAGTTATGTCATGCATGGCTAGAGCAAGGAGAGGTTGAACTCAGAGTTAAAGCACTACACAATTATTATCAATCACCTTAGCTTATTAAGCACCTACATTACTACACAGGTGAAATGGTCCCAATCTCCCAACACATCATCAAAATCAAGTAAACATAGTCTCATCTCAAATGTTAAGCTTCCCGCTCAACATCCTCAACTTCCCAATTCATCATCCTCTAATCATGAATAAGTCCAAGCCGCTCTTGACCGTGAGCACGGCTGTCATGACAGTTTTTGACTCTGCAGAGTTTGCACCACTGTACCCACATGTAGTGATTTCATCCCCCGTTGCCGGATGGACTAAAAGAACCTCCATTATGCTAGTGGCCGCGAACCACATTCACACTTTCCAGGTGTGTAGCCAGGAGATCACTACGAAACCTTTACAAAGGGATTCCCGACGAGCGTGGGCCCACTGAGGTTTCACCCCTAACAGCATACAAGAGGCTCCAACCCCGCTGCAGTGGCCCCCTCTTGAGCCTTGCGGTTCATATGGTAGTCTAGCTGACACCTATTCCCCGCACCATCCAAAACACCCATACTACGTCGGGGATACACCTAATTAATTGGCCAAACTGCCCCATCTCAGCATGTGGTTGGCACGGTAAAGTCAGGTTACATGCTCCATGAACCGGTCCTTAGGATCCAGGCAAGTAATAAACCAAAACCGAATCTCGTGCACCCAGCACCAACCAAATCATCCAACTTGTCTCGATCCCTACCTCTACATAACTCATAATGTCTCATTCAAGAGTAAAGTAAACAAGTTGATGATCTCATATCCCACTTATCCTATTCTAAGCATGGCTAAGCATAAGTAATATGAATGAATGACATAATAAAACCAATCCCAACCCAAGCTACAAGGAAATAAGATAATGCAATTCTAGAGAAACTTCCTAGCATGGGTTTCATATTTCAATTGACAATGCAAATAATTCTATCTACACATCCTAGCATAGGATCAAAGTGGTAAAAAACACTTGCCTTCTTCCTGCTGCTCTCGGAATGGAAAGTCTTGGTCTTGGAAGGGGGAAACTTGCTCTCGGGCAGGTTCTACTCATGCCAATACACATAGCAAAAGCAAACAACAATCCATAAACCATAGTTCACACTTTCACTCATGCAAACCATACATACATACATATGAAAGTCATTCACATTTCTAAGTGTTGTGGTTACCCTACATGTGTTGATTTTTGGCCTATATGCACTTTTAAACATATGTATATGATTTCTAACTTTTGTATTCAGATTTCTATTTGCACACTATATATTAATTTCCAATTTGAACGAATTATTTATATTTAATTAATACACTTCTTAGCTACCAAGTTTGCATGAAAGGTAATTTCCTACTCCAAACAGGTTTTCAGATCTTTTAAAAAATCCTAAATTGAGGTTTTTGGATTTGGAGACCTTATTTATCATTTTTTATTTATGCATACTTATTTTCCTATATTTTCAGATTTATTTTCTATGCCTAAAAGTGAACTTTACTATGAAAATAGTAAGACACATCATCTAAACAGAATAGGTTCTGATCTAAAATGTTCAATAATATATTTTTGAACTTCCTCTCTGATGTGAAACAAATTAAATTTATTTTACTATTTTATTAGAATTATTCCCTAGCCTAAAATGTGTCAGAAAATAAAAATGAGCAACACTTAGGCATATTTCATTTCAGCCTTAAATCTATTTTTAACTCATTCTAAATTTTTCCAAGTGCTAGGAGGGTTTAAATTTGAATTTGCACATGTGTTTGCCTTATCTTTTAAATTTAAATCCTAGTCAATATTCAAATTTCTGAATTTAATATCCTATAGAGTCAAAAAGGTAAATCCACCCTACTGCAGGGTCTAATTTACTATTTTCTAAATTTCCAGGGGTCTAACTACATATAACAGAGGGGTTTTCCTAATTTTTATTAACTCCAGGGGCTAAAACTGATTTCTAAATGAATTACACGAATTTCTGAAGGTCCAGGGGCTAGATCTGAAGTTTCCGGGGCTAACTCGTGTTTTCCGAAATCCCCAAGGGGTAGCGCGTAAGAATCCCGACCTTTATAACGCGGGGCTGACGTGGACCGTCCAATTTAAAACAGACGGCTCAGATTAGATCACCAAACCGGTACGCGTCGGTTTTATTTCTACCGTGCGATTTAAAATAGACGGCCCCCAAGGGGCCACGTCGCCCTGGCCGGAGCCAGCCCGCGCGCGCGGCTGCGCGCGGCGGCGGGGGGTGGCGATCTCGCCGGCGCAACCTCGGTTTTTGCCGCTACACGCTAGAACTCGCATCTTTTTGCACGGATCGGCTGCGGAGGGTTAGGGGATGATCACCGAGGGGTTTTCCTGCACTCGGAGGCCCTGGAAGTCGGTCGGCGGCGAGCTTCAACGGCGGTGGTCTTCGGTGCACGTTGGAGTGGTAGTTGGGACGCAAGACACGTCGTTTCCTTCACCTGCAGGGCTCCCCGGCGGCGGTGGAACGTGATCAGCACGTTAGATCAGGAAATTGGAGCAAGGATCGAAGGAAATCGGATGTAGAAACTTCGGTTCTCACCGGAGAGAAAAATGGCCGATCGTGGTGGGGGGGGAACAGGGCGATTGTCGGCGATTAAATAGGCGAGGGAGGGCGGCTGGGGTTTGTTTGGATGTGCCGCAGCGCATGGCTGGAGATCGCGGCATCCGGAGCCAGAAAATTGGCGTGGTTGCTGCGGTCGGCGCGGAAGTCGCGCGGCAGTTGGGGCGCGCGCGAGGAGAGGGATGGCACGCGGGCCTCGCGTGTCAGTGAGAGGGAGAGAGGGGGGCGCGGGTTTGGGCTGGCGCGGGGGGTGGGGGGTCTTGGGCCGGCTGGCGGGTTTCGGCCCACTGGTCGGTTTCGGTTTTCTTTTTCTTTTTCCTTTTCTTTTTCAGTTTTAATTTGAATTTGAATTCCAGTTTAAATTTAAATTGCTTTATCACATGCATTACGTCCAAAAAATTTTAAATTCCCCTCTTTAGAAGGTTTTGGGGTGTTACATCTCTACCCCCCTTAAAAGAAATCTCGTCCTCGAGATTGGTGGTTCTAGGAAAACAATTCCGGAAACTGTGACTTAAGCTCGTCTTCTCGCTCCCATGTGGCTTCCTCTTCCGAGTGATGCTTCCACTGCACCTTGCACATACAGATTCTTTTATTTCTTGTGAGGCGTTCCATTGTCTCCAAAATTTTGACCGGTTGCTCGGCATAAGACAGATCCTCTCGTACGTCAACCTCATTCATGGGTAACATCTCTTCAGGCGTCCTTAGACATTTCTTGAGCTGTGACACATGGAATACATCGTGCACATCCGATAGGTGAGCCGGTAGTTCTAGTAGATATGCCACTTCGCCTTTCCTCTCCAGGATCTGAAAGGGTCCGATGTATCGAGGTGATAACTTCCCTTTCACCTTAAACCGACGAAGTCCTCGGATAGGGGACACCTTGAGATAAACATAGTCCCCCACGTTGAAAACGAGCTCTCTTCTCCGTACATCGGCATAGCTCTTTTATCGGGTCTGTGCTATCCTCAAGTTGTTGCGGATTTCCCTCACTTTCGCCTCAGCTTCTTGTAGTACTTCGGGCCCAAACACTTTACTTTCCCCGGTTTGGTTCCAAAATAGTGGAGTCCTGCACTTTCTTCCATACAACGCCTCGAATGGTGACATCTTCATACTAGCCTGATAGCTGTTGTTATAGGAGAACTCCGTATACGGTAAGTTCTTATCCCAACTCCTATTGTTCTTGAGCGCACACGCTCTCAGCATATCCTCAAGGATCTGATTGGTCCTTTCCGTCTGCCCATCAGTCTGGGGTGATATGCAGAACTAAAATTCAGATGAGTTCCCATGGTTTCGTGGAACTTCTGCCAGAACCTTGAGGTGAACTGTGTCCCTCGATCCGACACTATCTTCTTTGGCACTCCATGGAAACACACGATCCTTGACATGTACAATTCCGCCAATTTGGATCCGCTGTAGCTTTCTTTTACAGGGATGAAATGAGCTACCTTGGTTAGTCTGTCGACGATGATCCATATCGAATCATATCCCGATTGGGTCTTGGGTAGTCCCACTATGAAATCCATACTGATTTCTTACCATTTCCATTCAGGCACTTTGAGTGGTTGCAATAATCCCACGGGTCGTTGATGTTCTGCTTTCACCAACTGACATGTGTCACATAGGGCAACATGTTCCGTGACATCTCGCTTCATGCCATACCATCAATATCTGCTCTTGAGGTCATGATACATCTTCATACTCCCAGGATGAATGGAATAGTCGGAATCATGAGCTTCCTTCAAAATCAATTCACGGATCTCCTTTACTTCGGGCACACAGATTCTTTTCCATGCCACACCGTACCTTGTTCATCCTCTCTGAACCCAAGGGCTTTATTTTCTTTGATGAGTTCTCTAATCTCTTGTATCTTCTCGTCATTCTTCTAACCATTGCGTATGTCTTACTCTAATGTGGAGTCCACTTCCATTGCGATGGCCTCACCACTATTCACCAGACATAGATTGAGTTTTGCAATCTCTTCCTTCAATTCTGTAGGCATGTCCTTCAAACTCAACATGTTGACCTGCACTTTCCGGCTTAAAGCATCCGCCACGACGTTCGCTTTCCCAGTATGATAGTTGATGCCCACATCAAAGTCACTGATTAGCTCTAACCATCTACTTTGTCTAAGGTTGAGATCTGGCTGTGTGAAAATGTACTTTAAGCTCTTATGATCCGTATATATCTCTGTCCTCTTTACCATCAAGTAATGCCGCCAAATCTTCAACGCGTGTACCACCGCAGCTAGCTCTAGGTCATGTGTAGGATAGTTCTTCTCGTGTTTTCGGAGCTGCCGGGACGCATACGCCGCGACATGCCCCTCTTGCATGAGAAAACATCCCAACCCGTGTCCAGAGGCATCGCAGTACACCGAAAAATTCTTCTGCATATCTGGCATAACTAGCACTGGGGCTGTTGTCAATCTTTTCTTCAGTTCTTGAAAACTCGTCTCACACTACGGTGTCCATGTGAATGTGATTCCCTTCTCTAACAATTTGGTGAGGGGTCTCGAAATCTTGGAGAAACCCTCGATAAACCATCGATAATACCCAAGCAATTCTAAGAAGCTTCGAACTTCCCCGACATTTTCAGGGGTCTTCCACTTCTGCACATCCTCGATCTTGGCGGGATCTATGGAGATTCCTCCCTCCGAGATTATATGTCCTATGAAGGGGACTCTCTTCAGCCAAAACTCACACTTGCTCAACCTGGCATATAGTTGGTGTTCTCTCAGCTTTTGCAACACCAACCTTAAATGTCCCT
The DNA here is from genome assembly GCA_030760725.1 of Neostapfia colusana. Lineage (NCBI taxonomy): Eukaryota > Viridiplantae > Streptophyta > Magnoliopsida > Poales > Poaceae > Neostapfia > Neostapfia colusana. Next base: position 61,516,611 of record JASWHV010000016.1, on the reverse strand, counting down.
CATGTTCTTCTTCATCTTTGGAGAAGACGAGAATGTCATCAATGAAAACCACCACAAATTTGTCCAGGTATTCCATGAATACCTTGTTCATGAGATATATGAAGTATGCCGGGGCATTAGTTAGCCCGAAAGGCATGACGGTGTATTCATACAGCCTGTACCGAGATACGAAAGCTGTCTTTGGAATGTCGGTTTGCCTTATCTTAAGTTGGTGGTATCCCGACCTGAGATCAATTTTTGAGAACACACAAGCTCCCCTCAACTGATCAAATAAGTCTTCAATGCGGGGTAATGGGTACTTGTTCTTAATGGTTACTTTGTTCAACGCACGGTAGTCTACGCATAACCTTTGGGTCCCGTCCTTTTTGGGCACAAATATCACTGGAGCTCCCCATGGTGAGGAACTAGGACGAATGTACCCCTTCTCTGTCAATTCTCGTAAATGTTCCTTGAGTTCTTCCAGCTGTTTGGAGTCCATCCGATAAGGCCTCTTGTATATCGGGGCGGTTCCCGGCACTAGTTCAATCGCGAATTCTACTTCACGATCGGGGGGGGGCATACCTGGCAACTCCTCCAGAAAAACGTCTGGATATTCCCGGATAATCCTAATCTCTTCCACTTCCACCTCAACGTGATTGAGTTTAAGGCCCCTCCTAGGTTCTTGTACAGTTATGAACTCCACTCTTGTGCCACTAGGGTGAGTTAGCTCCACCGTTCTTGTCGAACAATGGATGATTCCTTTATGTTTGGTCAACCAATCCATACCCAAAATAATATCTATCCCTTGTGAGTCTATCACTATGAGGTTTGCGGTAAATACTACCCCATTAATGTCTAGATTCACCTTGGGACACACTTGTCTTGTCCTTATTTCTCCCCCTGGAGAGTTCACTGCTAGCATATGGTTCATTTGTGTTGTTGCTAGATCATGCTTCTTAACAAACCCTTGAGCAATGAACGAGTGGGTAGCACCAGAATCGAACAACAGAGTTGCAATGTGTAAATTGGCAGGAAACTTACCAATTACTACGTCAGGTGCCTCTTGCGCTTCCTCCATGGTCACGTGGTTCACCCGTCCTCGCATCACATTCTGCTATTGTGGCTGCATGGGCTTCTTCTTTGGGCACTTATGGGCGTAGTGCCCCACTTCACCACAGTTGAAGTATTGCACCCCAACCTTAGGTGCCTGGCCTTTGCTATCTTGGGGTTGGTTATGTGGTCCTTGTCCTGCTGGTCGAGGTTGACATGTGGGGCGAGGCTGCTACACAAACTGACGCTGCGGCTGTGCTGGTGCTGATGGTGGCCTGAAGTTCGGGTTGTACCCTCTCGGTGCTGAGTAGGGTACCACAGCACGGCTCGTCTGCCCTGCGGGTTGCTGCATCAGACGTGGACGTGTGTTGCTACTTGAGGTTTGGTGTGACCATCCCGCCTTCCTCTTGTTTTCATTCTCCAAGGCCTTCAGCTTCCTCTCCACGACAAATGTTCTGTCTACCATCTTTTGGAAGCTTTCATACTCATTGGAGGACATTGCACATTGCATTTCCATAGTTAGTCCTTCCACAAAACAGTCTTATTTTTGCTCATCAGTTTCGATGTCCCGTGGTGCATAACGGGATAGTTGGGTGAACTTGGTGAGGTATTCTCTCACAGTCATGTTTCCTTGCTGCAGTCCCAAGAACTCCTTTCTCTTGTTATTGAGTTCACCCCTTGGTATGTAATGGTTGCGGAAGTTGCACTTGAACTCTTTCCAAGTGATGTTCTCGGGGTCATGATGGGCTGCCACGTAGGCGGTCCACCAATCAGCAGCAGGTCCATGCAATTGGTGAGAGGCAAACAGCACCCTCTCATACCCTTGGCATTGTATGATCCTCATCTTGCTCTCAATGGTCTTTAGCCAGTCATCTGCCTCTAGAGGTTCAGCAGCACTTGCAAACTTTGGAGGTTGAGTCCCCAGAAACTCACTCAATCTTAGTTGGCGTGGTGCATCTTGTGGGGGTGGAGCTTGGTGCAAGTTGGCCACAACTTGAGTTAAACTCTGGATGAGCTGATTCTGATTTTCAAGCATTTGGTGGATAGGGTCAGCTCCTTCACGGCGACCACCCCTGTCTTGTCCTCCAGAAAGATGAGGGTTGCCGGCCTCATCGTTGTTGTTGGTGGGGTTGGCACCACGACCCTTTCCTCTTCCAACCATCTATCATGATCAACCAAATGTTAATCTTAAAGCATTACGTATTAACTTCCTAAATTGCTTATTTAAACTTAAACTTTTGAGTCCTTAATATATTAAACATTTTCTGAGGGTTTCACGTAGATTTTTGGGAGTCACATCTCGCGCGAGAATAAATGCACTATTAATTCCTAGGGGTTCACACATCAAAGCAAAGCGACCTTAAAACGAGGTTGTGGACAAATGCCCATGGCTTCCACAACTCATGTCACACACCAAACATTAACACACAAATAACTAAGATATTGACTCGACTACTCGATAACCTGCTGAGATAAGGGAAAGGACTCTAAACGAATCGTATCACTGAGCTGGCTCTTCGGGGTCTTCCTCATTATTGCGGCTGCCCTCTGATTCCGCTTTGGGTGGGGAAGCTGCTGGTGGAGAAGTGCGGCGGCGCCTGCTCGTCCGGCGGTTTGGGGAGTCAGGAGTCCACGTGTCATTCACGGTGACACACAGTTCATTTCCATCTCCTTTTTCTCTTGCCCTCAAGATGGCACGAAGCAATGCCTCAGTCTCCTTCAGGGTGTCACGAACATCCTGAAGCTCCTGCTGGCACTCCTGCAGTAGAGTGCTGAGCATAGCAGCATCCTCCAAGCACAAGTCCATGTGCTCATGGGAAGTCCCCTGCTGCACTGGCGAATACTTGTACTCCGCAGTGCCACTCTCACGCTGGAGGACATACATGTACTCAGTCCTGTCCAAGTGGCGACGGTTGATGTAACTCTGGCAGGTGATGGCCTCCCAGGTGACATCATTCTCAGCATCGGCCTGTGTCACACGACAAACTGGAGAGTGGTGGATCTTGAGCAGCTGATTTTCATGGATAATCCTCATCTCTGAGCTCCATTCTTCCCGCTTCTCACGGATGGTCCGAGTGGAGCTGTAGTGTATGATTAGCTTGCCCGTATTGCCGGCGGCGTGGAGCATACGCCGAAGACGGCGCAACAAGCCTCCTACTGCCAATCCGTAGGAGTGGTACGTCACCGAACGGTTCTCCTCTCTCAGGGCAAGGGCAACTACAGGAACTCTCCCTCTGGTGGACTTGCGGGCGGTGAGGATCATGCGAACCATCTAAAATATAAAGCATTTAAAATTAAATTAGACAAGAGTTAAACAAAAATTATATTTTGAATAAAAGTTGGGGCAAGATGAGTAAAGTGACCCCATTAAATAACACCTTCAACCCACACCTTTGTAAAATAGTTTTTAAGAAAATAGGGTCCTTAAATACGTCCATTTCTACCTAGGTCCACGTTCCTACGGGCAACCTTGGCTCTCATACCACTTCTGTCACACCCGGTTTCTCTGAAGAACAACCGAGTGAATATCACATGTATGCCAGGATTATTTTCTCATACATGTGATGACAAATAGTGAAGCATCATCATATTATAAGCCAGGTGTTCGAATATAAATAAGTCTTACATTGCATACGTCTCGATGGACAATAATAAGTTCATAATATGTAAATAAAACAACAGCGAAATATAAATCTTGTGGGCTCCGTCACAGGCGTTGCCTGGGGGACTCCGTGAACCTAGAATCCTTCCTCGGGACCAAAGTCTTGGTCATTAAACACCACATTATTCTCTTGACCTGAGCAGCAATATAAACCAACAGAAAAGCAAATTTGAGTACCGTGGGTACTCAGCAAGTGTGGGAAAGTTATGTCATGCATGGCTAGAGCAAGGAGAGGTTGAACTCAGGGTTAAAGCACTACGCAATTATTACCAATCACCTTAGCTTATTAAGCACCTACATTACTACACAAGTGAAATGGTCCCAATCTCCCAACCCATCATCAAAATCAAGTAAACATAGTCTCATCTCAAATGTTAATCTTCCCGCTCAACATCCTCAACTTCCCAATTCAACATCCTCTAATCATGAATAAGTCCAAGCCGCTCTTGACCGTGAGCACGGCTGTCATGATATTTTTTGACTCTGCAGAGTTTGCACCACTATACCCACATGTAGTGATTTCATCCCCCGTTGCCGGGTGGACTAGAAGAACCTCCATTATGCCAGTGGCCGCGAACTACATTCACACTTCCCAGGTGTGTAGCCAGGAGATCACTACGAAGCCTTTACAAAGGGATTCCCGACGAGCGTGGGCCCACTGAGGTTTCACCCCTAACAGCATACAAGAGGCTCCAACCCCGCTGCAGTGGCCCCCTCTTGAGCCTTGCGGTTCATATGGTAGTCTAGATGACACCTATTCCCCGCACCATCCAAAACACCCATACTACGTCGGGGATACACCTAATTAATTGGCCAAGCTGCCCCATCTCAGCATGTGGTTGGCACGGTAAAGCCAGGTTACATGCTCCATGAACCGGTCCTTAGGATCCAGGCAAGTACTATACACAAACCCGAATCTCGTGCACCCAGCACCAACCAAATCATCCAACTTACCTCGATCCCTACCTCTACATAACTCATAATGTCTCATTCAATAGTAAAGTAAACAAGTTGATGATCTCATATCCCACTTATCCCATTCTAAGCATGGCTAAACATAAGTAATATGAATGAATGGCATAATAAAACCAATCCCAACCCAAGATACAAGGAAACAAGATAATGCAATTCTAGAGAAACTTCCTAGCATGGGTTTCATATTTCAATTGACAATGCAAATAATTCTATCTACACATCCTAGCATAGGATCAAAGTGGTCAAGGACACTTGCCTTCTTCCTGCTGCTCTCGGAATGGAAAGTCTTGGTCTTGGAAGGGGAGAACTTGCTCTAGGGCATGTTCTACTTATGCCAATACACATAGCAAAAGAAAACAACAATCCATAAGCCATAGTTCACACTTTCACTCATGCAAACCATACATACATACATGTGAAAGTCATTCACATTTCTAAGTGTTGTGGTTACCCTACATGTGTTGATTTTTGGCCTATATGCACTTTTAAACATATGTATATGATTTCTAACTTTTGTATTCAGATTTCTATTTGCACACTATATATGAATTTCTAATTTGAACGAATTCTTTATATTTAATTAATACACTTCTTAGCTACCAGGTTTGCATTAAAGGTAATTTCCTACTCCAAACAGGTTTTCAGATCTTTTACAAAATCCTAAATTGAGGTTTTTGGATTTGGAGACCTCATTTATCATTTTCTAATTATGCATACTTATTTTCCTATATTTTCATATTTATTTTCTATGCCTAAAAGTAAACTTTACTATGAAAATAGTAAGACACATCATCTAAACAGAATAGGTTCTGATCTAAAATGTTCAATAATTATTTTTGAACTTCCTCTCTGATGTGGAACAAATTAAATTTATTTTACTATTTTCTTAGAATTATTTCCTAGCCTAAAATGTGTCTCTAGAGAAAATAAAAATGATCAACACTTAGGCAGATTTCATTTCAGCCTAAAATCTATTTTTAACTCATTCTAATGTTTTCCAAGTGCTAGGAGAGTTTAAATTTGAATTTGCACATGTGTTTGCCTTATCTTTTAAATTTAAATCCTAGTCACATATTCAAATTTCTGAATTTAATATCCTATAGGGTCAAAAAGGTAAATTCACCCTACTGCAGGGTCTAATTTACTATTTCCTAAATTTCCAGGGGTCTAACTACAAATAACAGAGGGGTTTTCCTAATTTTTATTAAGTCCAGGGGCTAAAACTGATTTCTAAATGAATTTACACGAATTTCTAAAGGTCCAGGGGCTAGATCAGAAGTTTCCGGGGCTAGCTCGTGTTTTCCGAAATCTCTAGGGGGTAGCGCGTAAGAATCCCGGCCTTTATAACGCGGGGCTGACGTGGACTGTCCGATTTAAAACAGACGGCTCAGATTAGATCGCCGAACCGGTACGCGTCGGTTTTATTTCTACCGTGCGATTTAAAATAGACGGCCCCCAAGGGGCCACGTCGCCCTGACCGGAGCCAGCCCGCGCACGCGGCGGCGGGGGGTGGCGATCTCGCCGGCGCAGCCTCGGTTTTTGCCGCTACACGTTAGAACTCGCATCTTTTTGCACGGATCGGCTGCGGAGGGTTAGGGGATGCTCACCGAGGGGTTTCCTGCACTCGGAGGCCCTGGGAGTCGGTCGGCGGCGAGCTTCAACGGCGATGGTCTTGGGTGCATGTCGGAGTGGTAGTTGGGGCGCAAGACACGTCGTTTCCTTCACCTGCAGGGCTCCCCGGCGGCGGTGGAACGTGATCAACACGTTAGATCAGGAAATTGGAGCAAGGATCGAAGGAACCGGAGAGAAAAACGGCCGATCGGGGGGGGGGGGGGGGGGGCAAGGCGATTGTCGGCGTTTAAATAGGCGAGGGGGGGCGGCTGGGTTTGTTTGGATGTGCCGCAGCGCATGGCTGGAGATCGCGGCATCCGGAGCCAGAAAATCGACGTGGTTGTTGCGGTCGGCGCGGAAGTCGTGCAGCAGTTAGGCGCGCGCGCGAGGAGAGGGATAACACGCAGACCCCGCATGTCAGTGAGTGGGATAGAGGGGGGCACGGGTTTGGGCTAGCGCAGGGGGGGTCTTGGGCCTGCTGGCGGGTTTTGGCCCACTGGGCGGTTTCGGTTTTCTTTTTCTTTTTCTGTTTTAATTTGAATTTGAATTCCAGTTTAAATTTGAATTGCTTTGTCGCATGCATTACGTCCAAAAAATTTTAAATTCCCCTCTTTAGCAGGTTTTGGGGTGTTACAATAAACCAAATTGCACCATTCTTTCTTTAAGAGATAAGCTCCAGCATATATATATATATATATATATATATATATATATATATATATATATATATATATATATATATGCATACTCCAGTCTCTTGGACATAACAGCATCGTTGAAACCGTACCACTGTGTAATGAGATTAAGCAAAACATTGCACACGCCATCAATGTACATAACCCAACAAAAACAACTCACGTAAGCCTCCTCATTGTTTCAATGTTATTGGTGTGAAGTGTCTGCTTCTTTCCTCTGCCATTGTTGCCTGCCAGACTGGCTGTGCGGCTGTCTTCTTACGGCGTTAGCTCGGTTTCTCCTCCCATGGCCTGAATTCTTGTGCTTATTGCTATTAGTTTTATTTGTCAGGCTGTGTGGCTCCATCTCTGAGGTCGAAGTAGTGGTGTCTTCGCAAGAATCATTGTCTCCTGCAGCTGTGGCTGGCACGCTGGGAGGAAGAGAGATATACATCCCAGGCTGTATGGAAAGGTCTTTCTTTGGTTCAATCAAGCCATTGCACTCTTGCTGCAGATTAAAGAGTGACTCGATTCTTTTTCTCCTATTTTGCTCTGCCTCCGAATGGAGCAATTCTTTTTCATCTTCTCCCAGGTCAATTGTTAATGATGCCTAAAGGTGAAAAGTCATACACCTGAACATGTAGAAAAAAATATTTGTATGATTAATTTCTAATACATACCAGCAGAGAGTTATCCGAGCCCAACAGATTATGAACGTGCTCGATATCCTTTTCATCAAAAACTTTGCGGCAAACTGGACAAAATCCTTTCTGCTGATCCACATTGTGATGCTTGTCTGAGCTGGACAAATCCAATCCTTTAGAACCATCAACAACTGATTGCACAAATAAATATTAATGATGTTTATGTAGCCAATGAAAGAAAATTATAACTATCAAATATACATTATTATATTTGGAGCTTTAAACCCTTGATCGAGTGCCACTTGTCATCAGGCTTGTTAATCAACGCCTGGACGCCTAGGCGCCCGGCAGGCACCTGGATGCCCAGGCGCCCGCCTAGGCGCCCGGCCAGGCGGTGGGCGGCGCCGGCGGCGCTGCGGCGGCGGTAGGGGAAGTGGCGGCGGCAGAGGCGGAGATGGAGTGAGGAGGCGGGGGTGGAGGCGCCAGGCGGGCTGAGGGGTGAGGAAGCGGCCCAGTTAGTGTGAGTCATCGGATCTCATCCGACGGTCCACATTTTAGATGAACACATATAAATACTACCCCTACCCTAACCCTACCCATTTTCCCTCAACCCCTCTCTCTCTCCTTTGCAAAAGCGGTGGCGGCAAGGCGGCGGCCGTGGTGGCGACGGGAGGGCCCGCTGGCGGCCGTGGTGGCGACGAGAGGGCCCGCCGGCGGCCACGGCGCAGCGGCGGGAGGTCTCGGCCTGTTCAGCGGTGGCGGTGGCGACGGAAACTGCGGCGGCCAGGCGAGGCGGCCAGGCCATGGCGTCCGGGCCGGAGCGCCTAGGCGACGACTTGAAAACGCTACTTGTCATTGTACCAAGATATAAACATTCTCAAATGTTGTAGTTTTTCTATGCACTACAATGGTAGGCCAGTAAAGTAATGCTACCAGAATGTAAACTATCCTGTTTCAGAATGGAACAGAAACCTAGAACCTAACTGCAGTTCACAAAGGCAGTGTTATTCTTACCTTCATATGTCAAAGAGTAAATCAAAAAAGAAATCCATGGGCACCATATGGATATTAGACACCAACCCTGCTGACCTCCCCAAGCATCTCCAATTCAGGAGACACAATTTATGAAATATTATGCTCAAACTCTCAGATGTGAATGGGGGTAGAAATGGGATAAGGTCCGCACCTTGAGTGGTTACTGTTGTATTCCTCTCCTCAGGTTTGACATCACCATGTTGCAGCCATTCCCACCATCTCATAATGCAATCACTGCAATGGGAACTTGTAAGTTACCAATAGAAACAAGAAATAACTTTTACTATTGCAACAGTTCCATTAATGCCAAAAAGGTAGGTCAAAAACCTGTGGAAACAGTGGTAGCATGACATCAACTTCATAAATGGCAATGCGGAACCATCATTATGCTCCCTGACCAAAGGATATAGACACAGTGGACAATCCCCTGCTGGGTGATTCATGTCCGAGAGAATCTCTACAGCTTCCTGTTAGTGAATGTGAAGTTAAATGGAGTCGTTAGACATCCTCTTAGACAACAATTGTCATAACACACATAAACATTTATGTTAAAGAATTGTCCCAGACAAGTGGATGACGTACAAATCATACAATACAACATTCCCTAGGAAAAAATGCCATATGATAGTTGCCTAAAGTCATCAAAGTTAGTAGAGCACTAGTGTAATATACAACTTCAGGACATCAGGGCACTGTATTTTGTTACCTCCATTCCCATACAAATAATGAGTAAGCAGTAAAACAAACGGAACCTAATGCTATCAAGGACCCATGGTAATTTACAGACTACAGTATGCATGCAAATGCAATATTATTTCAACAAACATTTCAATACAACAACAACCAAGCCTTTGCCCCAAGCATGTTGGGGTAGGCTTCAACAAACATTTCAATACAACAACAGCAGCAACAACAACAACAACCAAGCCTTTATCCCAAGCATGTTGGGGTAGGCTCAACAACAAACATTTCAATAAATGCAATAAACCGTTTAATCTAGTTCATTGTGCAGAAAGAGAAAGAAAAGGCACACCTCACACAGTGTCACAAGCATCGGGTAGTTGGAAAGGTCTTTTGCCTTGTTCTGGATGATGCTAATAAGATATGCCTGTCGATTCTCATCGAGGCCCTTACTTTCTGCAGCATAAATCTGAGGTGGATCTTCCGGATACTGAAAAACATAGAGGTGTTAACCTTTTAACAAAGCCCAAAATATAACCAGCGATGAACTATTGTAAACAAGTTTGCTTCTGGGAGAATGGAAGCAGCATATAATGATGCATTATGATATAGTTACAAGCATGCTGGATATTGCTTTAGCACTCATATGGTCTTTACATGCGTACAACATAGAATATAAACATGAAATCTAGTGTTACCATTAGTCAGAATAAGTGCTCCCTATTCTTCACAAGACATTAATTTTGTTCTAAATTTTCATGATACCACAGGCATTAGAATATTGTTTTGACATAATGAAAATCTATTAGTAATTTTTATTAGGCATTGAAACTTTAGATAAGAGATGTAATTCAGTGTTGACAATACTGCATGACTGCCGTGGTTACATGCTTGAAGCTATCATGGCATACTCTTGAACATAGCTACCCAAATCAACTGACTCCAAGTACGGTACACTACATAACAGACACTAAAGAAATTAGCTGCAGTTGCAGGTTAAACAGTTTGAACACTGGTTCCACAACAGTTCTCCAAAAGTTGGAAGCACCTAGAATCTAGAATAGCATGGATAAGGCGAGAACCTAGAAAATTTGAAAGTACCTAGAATCTAGAATACTATAGAATTGGTGAGAATCTAGAAACAAGGTATGGGTCTATACCTGTGAAGATGCTTCGATTCCAAGAAAAAGCTCCACAAACTGAAAAGTGAAAAGAGAGGCATCACTAACATGCATACGGAGTCCTAATAGCAGCAGTACGATGAGGGTACACTTGCGGGTTTGGACGCTACGAGCAGTATCAAAGTCCAAGCAAGCTCATAAAGAAACCGGCATGGCTTGAACTGCGTGCAATGCGACTCAAAGTAGTAATGCCACTACAGTCAGCTCTAAGACGGAGCATAAAGATAATCACGCAACATATTGCCAATAACAATCACGTAAAACGTAGTGGCTAGCAGAGTATAACACGACCCGTTGGTGGAATTCTTTTACCACTCACTATCTACTCTTTTGAGAGATAGGGTTCCCTTCAGAATCGCCGCAACCGAACACCACCACGACCTCGACCGACAGATCGCTCGCGCGGGATTAGGTGGCGGCACCGGTGCAGCAGGAGCATCCACCACCCGCAACACGCGGCGATCGGGAGGGATCCGACGCCAGGGTGGGGGTGCGGGGCGATGAGAAAGAGGACGAGAGGTCGGGAGGACGAGACGAGGCGGACGGACCTGCTGCGAGGAGTCGTCGGCGGTGCGCGGGCGCACGTGGACGACGAGGTGGGGCGGGAGGTCGCGGAGCACGCGGCAGTCGTCCCCGTACACCGCCGCCACCGCCTCCAGCTCCAGCCGCACCTCGTCCTCAGCCTCCGCCGCCATCGCCTTCTTCAGCCGCGGAAGTTTTCTTTTTCTTTCTTTCCCACCTCTCTGCCTCTCCCTGTCCCCGTTGCGCGTACGAGAAAAAAAAAAGCAAGTTGCGGAGGTTGAGACTGGGCTAATTGGGCCTTGGCTACTGGATGTAGGAACGGACTGGGTTGGGCCCAACGGAACAAGGCCCTTTCGAGGTCTTGGACCAACGAGCCATTCAGCCCACGCTCTAGCGGCCCAGGCCCGAACCGACCGGCCCACTTCTCTCTGCTTCCTCTTCCTCTGGGCCCGGCGGCGGCCGGACGCGCACGAGCGACTCCCTCTCCCTCCGCGCCGTCACCCGCCGAAGCAAGCCGTTCTCGCGCCGGCCGCCTCGAGGGCGCCCGCCTTCTCGTTCGCCGTGGAGCGGGGTGGAGATCCGTTCGGGCTCCGCTGTACCTGCCTCCCCCCTCCGCCGTCGGTGAGGAAGCCCTGTATCCCTTGCTTGATTGCTTGCCTGGGTCGGTCGCCCTAGCCCGTAAAGCCAGTTTTGCGACGCAGGATCTTTACTTCACTTAATCGGAGAGTCAAATCCACCAGTCCAAACCATCGAGGGAGTAAAAACATGTTTTTATCAGATTAAGGATCTCCCAGGGCTGGAGTAGTAGTAGAATATTTGCAATATCTTCTCATATTGCAGCCTGTTACTGTTAGGTTTGCTGAATCTCGGTCTTGCTAGTTGCTGACTACCAGAAATCCAAGATCCGGCGGGCCACCATTTGTTACAGTTAACCCTGCATGTCCAGAGGACATGATTTTTCCCATTAAGCAACAAACAAGGCCTAATAGGCTTACACATACCAAAAAAAATTGTGTTTTGTATCATCGCTTCCTAATGAACACCTAGTAGTGTTTAGCGTCCATATTCCTTTTTAGTGTGGGAGTCCTAGATTGTCGTGTATGAGCTAGGCACAGTGTTTATACAATTGTTCTATACTTCTACTCAGGAGAAGCTATTGTTCTCCATTAGCCACTAAACAGTGTAGCACCGAGAGTAGTGAGCTTATTTGTTTTCATGGCAGAAGTGTTGCTCTGCGATTTAAGTTTTCCTGTTAGGGCTATTGGCCAAGTGATATAGAAAATTGTTATAAAGTTTCCAAACTTGTTATAAAGGAGCATAAAACTTTTTCTTTTTCTTTTTATTCCCTCCGCTGAATGGATAACCATTCACCAGCGAGGGAACTGATTGGATTTGCACAAAGATAAACCATAAATTTGTTTACGATAGACATCTAGGATAGAGCTTCATCTGTACTGGTCATGGTAATGTTTATGCTACAGCGATTTATTTGTACTAACTGCCCTTGTGTTTTTTTGTGCCATTTGAATGTAAAGCCGTAATACTTTTTGACACTTTATGCTCATTATACTTTTTATGCTGCAGCCTACAGCAAACAATTCATGTATTCCTTCGCTGCTGCTGATAAACTTTGAGAAGAACTCATCTTTTGCGACATACTGATACCTTTTTCCTTTAGCTGTGTATCCAGGGAAATGGCAAGCAAAGCAGGTGGTGACGGCAAAGAAGCCATCAATGAGCAAGTAATTGCAAACACATATGCCAACATGCGCTCCGAAATGAACCAACTCTACACCAAAATTACGGAGCTGGAGCTGGAGGTGGGCGAGCACTCCCTTGTGATTGGCGCAATCGAGCCGCTGGACCCCTTGAGGCGCTGCTACAGAATGATCGGCGGCGTCCTGGTAGAAAGGACCATCAAGGAAGTCCTGCCCGCCGTGAGGCGTAACAAGGAGGGCCTTGAAGAGGTCATCGCTCGCATGCACGAGGCACTGGAGAGGAAAAAGAAGGAGATCACTGAGTTTGAGCTCAAGTACAAGATCAGGATCAGGAAGGCTGACAACGACGACGCGGAAGAAGGTGACAAGAAGGAAAACACTGCACAGGGAGTTCTTGTTGGCCCTGCCGGCCAGTAAAAAGCCCAGCATGGAGACGTGCTTTCTGTATGCCACTTAAATTATGGTAGCCAGATGGCTAGTGTTTGGGTGATATGATTCTGTAGAAGTAGAACCAGCGATTGTGTTCTTTTTGCTATGTTGAACCTCGTTGGAAACTGCAGACTGCTACATCTTTTTTTTTTACATATGTTCTCTGGTGTCTCGGTTACCCAGGCGTGTGTTGTTGATGCCACAGGTTTGAATTTCGCAGGACCACATATTCTGTATGAGTTAACAGCTAAAGTACATAATTTCTAAAGCTGTATCCAAGCTCTGTGCGTCTGATTGCGACGAACTGATGTAAGAATTTTTATACTCATACAATTTGTTCTAACTTATACAGTACATCGCAAAAATTGAAAAAAAAATCCAAATTTTCATCCTACCAAATGAATTTCAGCTTTTAGCTACTTTTTGGCTTCGCTGTGATCGAACGGCAACCCAGCGACCTGTCGATCTCAGCGTCCCGCTCAACGGTCTCGTCTCACCCCAAAACCCCTACGGCCATCTCTAGGGTTCTGCTCCGCCCCACGACCCACCAGATGGCTCCCGGCGGCGAGGGCGAGGCGAATCCTGGCGGCGTCAAGGGCGAGGCGAATCCTGGCGACGTCAAGGGCGGGAGGAAGCGCAAATACTCCCCCATGGGAGGCCGGTGCGGAAGGGCGCGTACCCGCTGCGCCCCGGCGTGCAGGGCTTCTTCATCACCTGCGACGGCGGCCGGGAGCGCGACGCCACACGCGATGCCGTCTCCCTCCTTGACTCCGTAAGCCTCTTGCAATGGCCTCCTCCCCTCCCCCCCCCCCCTGGGGCCGCCGCCGAGGGCGACGAGCGGAGCGATAGGTGTTCGTTGCGTTGCCTGGTCAGGTGGAGGGTACTGCTATGCTATGTTGGAATGCGGTGTGGGAGATCGATGACCTGGGCTCCTTGAATCGTAGCTTTGTATGTTTGGTTGCATTTGCAACTTGGCTATAGTGATAGTGCGCACCTCAGTTAAGACGGTTATGCTTAGCATGTGTAAGTTACTTAAGTTCTGTTACCATGCGGAATGTGTTTTCCTTTTTGCTAGTTTCATCGTTTTTCTTACATACAATGTTGCTACTGTTCTTATCGATACACATGTGGTTGCTTACTTTATTGTATGTTCCATTGTTGTGTTAACATTTCTATGAAGACCTAGTGGACGGGAAAAGACCAAATGAGAATCCCAAAGCCATTCCTGACAAACCAATGAACAAAAAGATAACGTTTGACTCTGATTCCTCAGATGATGAGGATGAAGATCAAGCTGGTGAGGAAGCTGACAATGGTAATGATGTGAAGAAAGGGGAGGCTGCACCATCTGAGCCACAACAAGAGGTTCTTGGTTCCTCAGGAATTGTGGACAAGAATAATGAGGAACCAGGGGACAATGATGAATCAAAGACAAAGAAACCACGTGTAGAAGAAGATCCTCCAGTCTCTAAACAGACAGACCAAAAGGAATTTGCCGATAAACCGAAAGAGTCTAGTGAAAGAAACATTGATGATTTAATTGACGAGGACTTGAAAGAACAAGGAGACAGGAAAAAGGTAAGTTTGCAATCTGAAAATAAGTATATTTTATGATTGGTGCAGATCTTATAACTGTAGGGAGTTGTCCTTTAGTATCTTCTCAAAAGATTAGTCTGAAAATTGTGCATTAGTAGAACTATTATGTCTAAAATAAAGTACTGTCAGTAGGACTAAATCAAGAGATACTCTAATGGTCGAGAACCTGTTTGTGCAATTTGTTCTTTTGTAAAATTTCCTGCATATTCGTGACCCCTCATCACCTAAAACTTCCGCTCCAGGTTGAAATAATTGAGGAACCCTTGAAAATGTAATTAAGTGCTCTCCTTCTAAGTAGGTAATAATGTACTTTGCTTTTTCTCATATAGTTTAATAAATGTAGAGTTTTCCAGCATTAGTTAAAGGGGTTTCAGCCACTGACTAGTTTTGGGGATGTTTTTTCTATTTATTGTTCATATATTACTTCCTGCCTCCTTCTTGCTACAAGATCATTATGAATTTATATGTAGTAATCGTAGTACATTTAAGCAATTGTTTTAGCAGAACTCATGTTGTCATGTAAGAACCAAACTAATTTAATAGGTGAAATGTGTAGATAGCTGAGGCTTATATAGAGTCTTACCTTTTATTCATCTGTATTGGACATTTCCAGAAACAGCACTTTAGAATGCAGAAACATAAACAGAATAACTGTATCATATTTGGTATTTTTAAAGGAATGTCTTATTTCTTTTTATTTAGTGTGGTTTATATACTAACATATATGATGGAAATCATTATACTTGATACAGAGGCTCTTTGCAAGCCTTGATACTGGTTGCAATGGTTGCATCTTCATTCAGATGCACAAAAGAGCTGGAGACCCTGGTCCAGTTGAGATTGTACAAAGCATGATGTCGTTGGCTGCTTCAACTCGGAAACATATGTCAAGGTTTCTCATAACTCTCCTTACTCATATGTTATGATGTTATTTCGTCACTATTGTGAATTATTCTGTATTCTTACTGACTTTCGTT
This sequence comes from Neostapfia colusana, assembly GCA_030760725.1. NCBI lineage: Eukaryota > Viridiplantae > Streptophyta > Magnoliopsida > Poales > Poaceae > Neostapfia > Neostapfia colusana. The sequence goes on along the minus strand of JASWHV010000016.1, from coordinate 61,500,877 downwards.
TTGAATGTGCTAGATTTATTCCGAGGTTTTTGCCTGCTGAGTTAGCGTGTCATGCATCAGAGAGAAGAAATTACAAGAGCAATTGCCCCCCTTGTTGAAAAGTACTTCCCCAAAGAATGCCCTTCGGGACACAAGGTAAGTTACAAAGCTTTGGTTAGTAAGGCATGGTCTGATGAATGAACCTATGACATAGAAGCATGCCTGCCTTCTGGAGAATGTTTCTACAGTAGGAATTACTATCGGGCAACAATATTAAGACTTCCATAATTCATTGTATGAATAGGAAAAATGCCAAACTTTCACCTAGTATTAGTAGTCGTATTATGTTTATCAACTTCAGCATATGTGCTGCGTTGTTGATAGGTTTACAATGTCCAACTATTTAGAGTAGAATCGTTATGATTGATGCCTATTTCCTAGCATCGAGCTTATGTTGGTTGGGAGATAGAGGTTATGTGTAGGTGAAGATGCATTTCAACTTGATTGAAACAGTTTAGACCATGGTAACAAGGTCTAAAGTCTGCTTGTTGTAGGGTTGTTTTGACTTGTCTGGGCCTGGATCTGGAATACAATCCGTTTTTCCTATTAGCTAGCCCCTTTTATCCACTACCGTGTTGAAAAAAAAAGTTTGTGCGTCTCGAGTGCTTCTTCTTCTCTGTTGGAAATGTATCGTATAGCTAACTGAAGTAGAATATTAGTATTCAGGTCCTGTATGTACGTAGCTTTTTCTCGCCCCCTTGTTTTAGCTGTGCATGCTCGTCTGGAGACCCTGTTTCTGGTTCTGGCTGGGGATCAGTGGAGCATGCTATCTCCAGCCATGTTGCCCATGTTTCCTCGAACTGGGAACTGTGACCATGATTGTGACGTATTACATGGATAACTAAAGCTTTACAGGATAGCAGGTTAGTGCTACAACTATAAGTCCAACCTTGTTAAGCTTTTGAATTAGTTGCCCGGTCACATCTCCGTTTGGATCACGTGCAGACTGTATGCCTGGTCGGGGTCGTTGACAAGTATAAGGAGCTCGCGGAGTTCAACCTACGGCAGCTGGCTTCATCGGACAAGTAGTCGTGAAATCTATTCTTGGCCTTGCATTTTTCTTTTGTCATTTTGAGGGAAACCTGAGCACGATGAATCGAATTGCCCCTGATCAGTCGAACCGTTTCGGCGCAAGGTTCTGAACCGCTCTCATCTCGCGGTCACAGCATGGATCATGGATGCTTTTTTTTAAGCAACTTACTCCTTCTGTTTTGAATTGTTTGACATCGGCTAACTTAACTCAGCGTTCAAGTAATTTGAAACGAAAGGAGTATTATATTTTTCATATGTTACGACTATTTTTTGAAAAAAAATATTAATGAGCCTTAAGAAGCTATCCCGCAGTCTTGGAAGTTTGGGCGTGCGTGTGCGTCGTCCGCGCTAATAATAAGATGTGTTTAGGCTAGGGTATCGACGCATATTCTAGTTCATTATTAAAAAAACTAGGAATGTTCTAACGATGGCAATGTAGAAAAAAAAACTGAGCTAGTGATGGGGGGAGTGGGCAGTTTAAGTGTGGACCGGCCGTTCCGTTCGGACCAAGGCGTCGATGGTTTTGTTAACCACCCGCCGCTGTCGTTCCGCGTGTAGTAGCGCGTCGAGGGAAAAAAGCGGCACGCCACGTTTGCTACTCCGGGCGAAAGGAACAGCCGCGACGGACGCGTGGCCCGGTTCGGTCGGTCGGTCGGGCGTGGGGGTCGACTCGAGTGCCGTGCCGCTGCCGCTGGTGGTGCTGGTGGTGGTCCCGCGCCTCGGACGGACCAGCCACCAAGGGAAAGCAATAGCTAGCTAATAAGATCAACCGGCCAGCCAGCCAGCCAACCAGCCCGCCAGCCCGCCGTCCAGTTGGGGGTGCTCCTTGACGAGCCGTCCTCGTCAGGAGTACAAACTTTAATTCTCCTACGTCGGTTAAAACAGAATAGAGGGAGTATCAAATATACCATCCAATTCTAAGATACCGAAAATATCTATAAAAAGAACTTTTCTATGTTACTCAAGCAGCTCGGCAATAAGCACGCTCACGGTGTGTTTGGTCCGGAGACAAGGTGGGATGGATTGGATCCATCCTAGTTTTTTATAGATAGGACAGTTTTATTTTTTATTTATCTTGTGAAATGGGACGGTCCATGTTTTTTGTTTCGTTCCGAGGATAATGTGGGATTGAATGGTTTTGTCTTCTGTTTGAATAAAGGGGTAGGACAGAGACATATAAGTACGATTTAGAGATGTTAATCCCACTTACAGGTGCGGGTCTCGCAACCTCTTTTGTTTCGGGCGGTTTTTTCTCCACTCGATCCGTTGCCATCCCTCGGGGGCGGGGGGGTGCAGCCCTGGCTGCTGCCTCTGGACACTCGTCGCCCGGCTGTGTTTTATATTTTTTTTTCTAACTCGCGCGCGGTAGAGGCGCCGAGGCGGTGACCATGGAGCCCGCGCGCTGCTCACGTGCCGCTCGAGGGGACGAGCTCGTGCGCCTGCTTTCTTAGGGATGGTTCTATCCCGCGTCTCAGCTGCTAAGGATAACCCCCATCCCATCTATCTCTAAAACAAACACAAGTTAGAATCATCAAAAGTTGAATCGCTGGTGTCCGTAGCGATCGCCTGCCGGCAGGCAGAAGCAAGCGCGCGAGCAAAGGCGACGGGAACCCCCACCCCCAATAATTAACCCGCGTGGGGCCCACAGTCCAGCCCACCCCGTCCGTCCCCGACGGAAAAATGTTGTTATTATACTACGATGCGACTCCTCCCTCCTCTCCTCCTCCGTCGTACTCCTTCCTCCTCCTCCTTCGCCCGCTCGTTCGTCCGTCGTCGCTCGCTGCTTCCTCCGCCGCAGCCGGTCCCTCCCCTCTCCGGCGCGAGCGGTAAGGACGGACGGCTTGCCGTGATCTCATCACCTTTTCTGTCCAAGCTTCGTTTCCTTTTTCTTTCCTTTTTTTTTTGTTTTCGTGGGCGCCGCTCTGCTGCTCTGCTATGTTCTCTTCTGCATCTGGGCCTCTGTTCCGGTCCTTCTCGGAACGGATCCTCCTTGGGATCGCTATGCCGTTGGCTGCTGCGCAATGTTCGCTGCGGTTCCAGTGCCCAAGGAGGTAGATCCTCCCGGAATAGGTTCGAGAACCACCGTCGCAGCAGTGGCAGCAGCCTCTCGTTCCCGTGGGCTGTGGAGCTCAGCTCAAGCATGAGGCTGTTTCATGCTCTCTCTCTCTCTCTCTCTCTCTCTCTCTCTCTCTCTCTCTCTCTCGGGGACCTCGGAATCAAGGCCCCCGTTCCGGGAGGGGGCGCTGCGTTCCCCTGCTTCGTACCGCTACCGCCTATACCGGGCTGGTTCGGCGACCTCCTTTTCACGGCTTCCCATCTCTACAGCTCCCGGCGCGGCGGGTACGCGGGCGGGCGGGCGGGCCGGCGGAGAGGACGACGACGAGGAGGCTCCCGGCACCGGCCGCCGGCCATGGAGACGAGGAGGAGGGCGGTCCTGGAGCCGCGGGGCCGGCTGGACCGGACGCTGGCGCTGCCCGACCTCGCCGACCGGGCCTCGCTGAGGGTGCTGGTGGAGAGGCAGATCCTCGCGTCGGCCCTGCCCGGCGCCGCCGACCAAGGTCCGGGACCAGTTCCTCCACCTCCATCGATTTTTTTCTTTTACGGTTACGAATCTGGTCCTCTGGGCTAGACTGAAAGCTTGCTAGCGTAGCGTGCTGCTAGTTTTCCAGCGGTGGGTGATGATGCATGGGGGGTCTGTACTCGGGTTTTCACACCTGTCCTGCACGTGCGCGTTTATTGTTTCGCTTGTAGTACTATTCCCCCCTTGTGAATTGTGATGGTCCATCCTGCTACTACCGTAGCAGAAGGGGCTCTGTAGGGGTGCCTGAATGCCTTGATTGGGTTCGTTTTGCCGGCCTATGTGCGTATAAGTCATGCTTGCTATGTTCGTCTGATCTATATATACATGCATTTTGATGTCCGTTTTCAGGTGATATCGACCTGATTGTTGAAGCGCGGACGAAAGAAGTATCGGAATTCCTTGACATGCTGAATACTTCGAGCGATGGACGCGTCGTTCACGGGGCACCTCATAAGGAGTGGAAGGTATGTGTTGAAACAAAGTTGTTGACACATCTAGAGATGGCCCTGTATTGTAGTGGGATCGGCATACATATTTCTTTCCTTTTACTTCCTTTGCTGTTGTTCAGTCATTGATATCTAGAGTGCAACATTGCACATTTGTTTCTATTTTCTTCCTGCTTGATTGTATAGTTCTTTGACATGGCCTGTATCTCCTTTTTTTGGAGATGGGTTGATTGTTGCATTAAGATTCAAGTCGAGTTCTTGTGAGTCCCTGCAGTAATCTGCAGTTAATGTCCCTTTTGTAGGTAAAACAAGATACGGACCAGTTAAGGGTCATGTACCGCGAGGGCCCAGAGGGGACCCCGTTTCACACCCTTCTTGCTGAAGGCTTCGCTGATGGTCCTATTGATGTTTGTAAGTGAATCTAACCATCAACAAACTGAAATGCAGTAGCTTCAGATGGTTACTTAAGCACGCTGATTTTGTGTAGGTACATGTGTGTCAATGGAGGCAGGCCTATACAAAAAATGGTGAGCACGATGTTTTCTTCACTGAAGACAACTTTAAGCGATACTCTTGATATGATTAAAATTTCACTCTCTTGCAAACCACACATGGTATTCTCAACTATTCGTCAGGATACCACTAAGGCCTGTTTGGCCTAGCTTTAGCTTCCACACGAGTATTATTATCTAATTTTCCATGGTAATGTAGTGTTGGATATATTCCTTATTTTTAATTATGCACTTTAGGATTTAAACAATGCACATATGGCAGTTTTTTTGGATGAAACAGGAGGGACACATCCCTGCTGGTTATGTATATGAATAATAGTAAAGCTGTTCAGATACAAGGAAACATTATACTAAAATAAAAATGAAAAGGGAACAAAAGGTTATAAAGTGCTAGCCAACCACGAATTTCTGGGAATAATATTTATTTGTAAATATGCTGTTTAGGATGTAGACCATTTACATATTGTAAAAAAAAGGGCATACCCAGTGCTGAAAGCTCCCACACGTTGTGGGATCTGGGGAAGGGAATTTCTAGGCAGCCTTCCCCTTGCTTATTTTGCAAGGAGGCTGATTCGAACCCAGAACCTCCAGGACACAAGTGGAGAGACTCTACATATTGTAGTTTTGGACAAATAAGATATACTTTCCGTTTCAAGGATTCTTCACTTGACTTATTTAGTACGATTTTTTTATAGCCAACATGTAGCATGAGACTTGTTTTGGGCTTGATGGTGATTGATTGAGAATAGTTCACTCACATGTTACATAATCTTCTTATAACAGCTACATGGCCCATAAGTATCAAATTTTAATAACTACCTGATGTTGCACTATTTCACCTATATAACATATCTCCACAGTAACTGATAAAGATAGTTTTAAGGTCTTTTCACTGAACACCATATGAGGACTAAAGTAATTGATATAATTGGATGGGTTGTATTGCATGAATATGAGTTACATATATAGGGACACAGGGTGTAGGAGTCGCGCCCCATAGGGACTCTTACTAGGAGATCATTCCGGACTGTATGGAACAACAGGAATGGCGTGGTGCGCTTGAGCAAGGTCTCCACGTGGTCTTACCACTTGTTCAAGGCTCGCAGAATGTTGAGGACGAGTGTGCGGTGCGGCCATGTACGACCTCTCCAAGATCACCAGGGGCATCGACCATGCCCTTCATCTTACAACAATAGTCGGTGATAGACATGTCGCTTTGGGCGAAGGTGCAGAAGGAAGCATCAAGATCAAGAGCGCAAGTCTCGCGGTTTCCCAGAAACTACTCAATGGCAAGCCAGGAGTGGCGCACTGCGCCGTGCCGCCAAGCTCTCGGACAGTGTCCTGTAACTCGACGGTGCTGGTGCCCAAAATTTAGGGGAGGACTGTCCATCCTCTTCCAGGCGGAGATGGCGACATAGGCGATGTCAGAGAGGATGTGGTTGTTGCCGGCACGGTCAAACGCTACCGCTTCCATGGTGGCAGCCTCCTGGCAATCACGGTCAAGAGCGGCGGCCTATGCGGCAGCAGGGTCTGCTAGAGCAGGATCTGCAACAGAGGAGGTGCCGGAGACCGATGCAGGGGGATGCGGTGGCTGCTTGGGGGCCATGGCGGCGGCTAGGATTAGGGTTAGAGGCAGAAGCTAGGTCACAGGATTGTGACGTCTTTGTATACCATGATAGAATTGGAAGGGTTGTATTGCACGGATATGAGTTACATATATAAGGATGTAGGACGTAGGAGTCACATCCTATAGGGACTCTTACCATGACTCCACCCAAGTTCTACTAGGACTCTAACATTAACTTCTGTGGACACTACCAAAAAAGGGGGTACTATGCTAATTAGAGACGATGTCCTTAATTGCTGGGGCATCTCTGTGTGTTTTTATGAAAAAACATGCTGAGTTATTGACAGTAGTATATATCATCAACTTTTGAAGTTAACCCCCTAACTATGGAGAACAAAGTGAACATAATCAAATGAATTGCTTTATTTCAAGTGCTGATAAGATTGTTTTCTCCAGGTTTCCACAATACAACTTGCCGACTTTTAAAGTTGACCAATCAGGCTGCTTGAAAAAAGTTCGGATTGGTGAAGAAATTTCTTTGGTCAGGTTAGCTGAAGACTCTCTACTTTTTATCATTTTTTATTCATACTTACCCGTTTATGTTGTAATAGTTAATTTGTTTATTCACTATTTGGAAGAAAGAGTGAAGGTTCCATGGCCGGTTTCTGAGAGAGAGGCTCTGCTGCACTACTTTGAGTTGGAGTATCTTAAAGAAGATGTTGTCATTGTAATCATGAAAAGTGTGCGTATGTTCTTAAGTTTACATTGCTTTTTGGGAACCTTCCTCTACAGCGATGACAGCATGTGCCCTAGTTTATATATTTATTGCTTATTGACTTGTTTGCAGATATCCGATTTGGATAGTATAAATACACATACACATGGATTTAGTAGGGATGGAATTCCTGAAGCCGGTGACACGGTACGGATAGATGTATTTGGAGGCTTTGTCTTGCAAAGGATTACAAAGGATAAAAGCTTTTTCAGGTGACACGTGATGTTATTTTACATTTATATATAGCACTATATATCATATTTGAACACTCCCATGCATTTGAGGTCGTGTCACAGTTTTTGTTGCCAAGTTAGTGGGTCACGGTTCAAGAGAGTCCAGCAACTCAAAGTGGTATTATGGATGGTTTTCTTTAAGAGACCAGGGGGTTCCATTAAGTCTTTTGTTGGTAATTAGTATCTTTATTACTTTATCTATGTGATGCTGATAATGTTTGGTTTATATCCCATATAATACAATTTAAAGGCAACATGTATCTTTAGATTGAGTGAAGTACTTAACTGCAATATTCTTCATTTCATCAACCTGTTTTCTCAGCAATGCAATTTTCACTTTGCCTTTTGCTTGAACTGTGTTGTCCTTGATGTTGTGTCTCCTTTTCTTTTCTATTGCAGAAGAAAAGATGGTTTTCACAAAAAAAATCAGATTTATAAATAGATTATCAGCTATCCATCTTTTTGACCAAATCCTTTTTTACTATTAACATGTACTGGCACTCATTTCTTTTAAATTAAATCTGTCATTCAGGGCAATAGCTAATATGGATATCAAGCTAGACTTTGTTCCACCATGGTTGATCAACTTCATATCAAGGCAGCTGATTGGCAGTGGGCATAAACTGTATCAAAAGGTTAGTAGGGATAACAATTTGCACATTTCAACTTTGTTCTCTGCATGGACTTCGTTTTATGACACTTGGGTCAGTCAACAATGATACCAGGATAGTACTGCATGATTGTATATGTTGAGTCATGAGATCTTGAAAAGGCTATGTGCTCTGTTCATCAATTTTTAGTGGATTATCCTGCAGGCGGTCAGTACTGTGGCCAGTTATGATGTGGAGTACAAGAAAGCTTTGAGAGCACCACTCTATGTTAGGATCCGGGAATACCAGAATTTTGATAACAAGGCGAAGATAACCCCAACTGAGGAAGATGCTAATAATGGAATACTCCCTGAAAATCCCACTGTACAGAATCTTCTGGCGGTTACAAATATCACATCGAATAGTGAGATTGTTGAGGAGGAGAATGAACAAAATACATTCTCGAAGGATGATAATCTTCTAACAGTCCCTCTTAACCAACCAGCTGAACAGGTGCCACTGGTTGAAAATAACCCCTTCATCAGCACTGAGGTAGAGCAGGCATTGGGGATACTGGACACTGCTATTGCAGTTATCCGAGGCAGCAAGACAAATAACATCAGCAAGTTACAAAATTTGCTTAGTTTTGATGCGACTTTGGAAGACAATACTGTGGGTTTGAGAAGTTCACAAACTAAACTTCTCAGTTCAGACCATCTTTCGAACAGACGTTCTGCTACTGCACCAACACAGGGCTCCAGGTCAGCATGCAGTGATATGGACTACTCATATGTTGTATTTTCATGTCAGTTCATGGCCTATTTGTTACATGGACAGAAGGCATATATGTAATCTGACTTGTGTCTTCCGTGATGCAGAGAGATCCAAGAAACAAATGTCTTGCACAATGAGAAAGTGAGCCATAGAGTGGAAGATTGCATCAACAACGTATCCCTTCAAAACTCAACAGCTTCGACTATGACAAGGACAATGTCTACGACATTAAGGAGCGCAACTAGGGTGCACGGCGAAGAAAGCCTAAACACCAACGGCTTCCATCAGAGCGGTATCCACGGCAACAAAGAGTCAAAGCAACCAAGGAAGAGCAAAAGGTGGCTTTGCTGCTTACCCGTACCACTATAAGCGGGCATTTGAATCTAATACCTTGATTTTTTTTGCTGTATAACATAACAGGAAATAGTAAATTATAGAAAATGTGTCTTACGTCCATTACATGAATATCAAATGGCACAACTCATGAGGTAGCTTCCGGCTGCCCTAGGGAGTAGATAATTATCTTCTATAAATTAATTTATAGCAGAATTGTTGTAACTTGTAACCAATATGTAGAACATTGTTGTCATACATGACCAGCCTAGTAGCGCTGCTGCCAATAAGAGGAGTTGCATCTATACTCGATGAACTTATTCAGGGTTGAGCATTACAGTTTTCCACACATCCTTGTGATGTTTATGCTGAGCAGCAGCCTGTATGGTACTGAGCCAAATTGTTAGTCGACCCCAAACAGGCTGAGCTGGTTTAGAAAGGTTACTTCAGGAGCAATGTGCTTGGTACTGTTGGTTTGAACATACAACCTCCCAAGTCCTATCTCCAAACAAGCTTATCGATGAAATCGTTCATCCACCATCAGTATGCAGACTGAAAACTTGGTCGCGCTTTCTGTACCATAACAACAAAATATTAGGGTCAATCCCTCTTGCCCTAGGAAATCGTACCAGACTAAGTTATTTGTACCTTAGCGGTACAATACCAAGCACACTTGGGATCCTCACCATATTGTCACAGCTGAGTCTCTCATATAATTACTTGACGGGCCGAAATCCTAGTGCAATACTTCATTTGACGCTGGTTAGTTTAATTTTGAATTAAACAACGTCAAATAATTCGAAACGGAGAGAGTATTTAACATCTCGACAGTCAGTGGTATTTTGAACATACCATATAATACTCCCTCCGTTTTGAATATTTTGACGCTGATTAGTTCAAAACTGAACTAGCCAGCGTTAAATAATTCAAAACGGAGGGAGTAACTTGGAGGGGTCACTTCCGCAAAAAATCGGAAACCTTAAAAATCTTGTGGATTTCCATGCAGAATGGGACAACTTATTCACCGTTGGTCAATGCTAACTTCTGCAGTATCTTCACCTCCGAAATAACACCTCAAGTGTGGTAGCATAACATCCCGTTACTGTTGAAGGTGCTGAAACCTCAAGCTCCGAAGGCACTCAGATGGAAGTTTCACTGCTGAATGTGAAGCGTCACGAAATACGCTACGCCGAATCGAAATCTTGTCAAGATAGTTACAGTTTGCTCTAGCACTGATAACAGTCAACACAGGGGATGATGATCTCAAAGCAATAGTGCATGGCTTCCATCATGCCCCCATGGTAGTTTAGAAGGACGGCTACATCTGGACAGAAAAATGGTGTGAGGCGGAACGAAGATGCCTGAACATCTTGGAACGATGTGGCCATACTCCTCGATGACCTGAACTCGTTCTATTAAAAAATAAAAATAAAAATAGCTCGCAAATCTCCTCTTCCCGGCCGGCCGTGTGGTGGAAGTGGAGCTCAAAAGCACGGTGAAGGAGACAGAAACAGAATACGTACCTGGTGGATTCTTCGATCTTTGCGTGCAATTGGCAGCTTCGACGACAAGTTCCCACAAATGGATTTGGGTCGATGAAGCGGCAGCCGTACCGTAGCGATCGCGGCACCGCCGCCGCCGTCAGCCGGCGAGTTCACTGGTTATCACCTTTGGAACCGTGGGGGCTTGGCTTGTGATGGACGTTGCTGCTCTCTGAGAAGCGAGCGATCGAAGGAGAAGAAGACCATGCATGGGGGTAGTAGAATCAGTCAAGCTAGGCCACTGAAAACGCATCACTTTCTTCCTCTTACCAAGACTTTAGCAATGCTTCGCTCGCCCATTTACTTCTTTTTTACATCATTATACTCCCTCTGCTCCGATTTAATTGACGCTAGGAGGCACTAAGATATTTGTTCGGAAAAGGGTTACGGGTACATGAATACATTTCTTCGATGATCAATCAATCCCTATAGATATTATATCGCCTCTGACCTTTTCATTTGTCCCGTTTTGTTGCGAAATAAACACCATCTCATTCGTTCGTATTTCTTTGAGGAGAATTGCGGGCATCAAACCGGATATTCAAGGAAACCTCAACACGGTGTACAATAAAATTAGACGTGTTGATGATTGGATGCAATGCGACCAGATATTCATGGCTGGAGGGAGTGCACTCTCGTATAAGAAGGGTGGTATGTAAAGAATGAACCGTATGGAATCCCTGACCTAGTTTATGTCGAGACCCACCTCTCGCGGGGCTCACTTGTGCATTCCGTACCAATCCCTTGGATTAGTAGTTGGTATGCACAACATAACGTATCGAGTTCCATACCTTAAATTATCCTCAACAGGACATGCATGGTCTTACAAACAAGTCTTAGGTTTCAATCCATGAGTCTCGCAGGCCCACTAAAAACCGAAAGACAAAGTCGAACTACAGCGGAATGGGCTACACCTAGCCCTCAGGCAGCCTTGGGCACAGGGCTAGGCCTACTCGTCATTGAATCACGCTTTGTCTTCTTCTTCGCTTTCTTCCTCTGCATCTGAGGGTTGTGAAGAAAGCAAGAGTGAGTATGGAAGGTACTCAGCAAGCCCTAACACTACTCAAGGGGATGTGTTTCATATAAGGGGGTCGTAGCAAGGCAGAGTTATACGGCTTAGAGTTGCCAAAAAGCATTCATGTAGGGTTGCTTTTTGAAAAAAGGTTTTACAAAACAAAATGAGGTGACTGTATCTTGATTTTAGTTGGTGGGACCTGGGGGAATTGAACTCCATCCCGCCAGTTCCCTAAGTTTTATTCGAACGTTCAAACCCCAAAGTTTTACTAGTTTCGACACACAGCCGTAATCTCCAAAACACGGCAAACACTACCACCCATCACATCAAGGAATCACACACAGGCTAATCAACAAGAGCTCAGAACATAGCGTGTCAATACCGTGACAACGGTTATCCGGATTTACACTCTGCAGAGGTTGCACACTTTACCAACAGGTTAAGCACTCCTAGCAAAGGAGTAGCGTAATGTTCACATCATCTTCCTCGAGTAACCCCACAATCACACCTTGGGACGCACCCAGGGGCTTTTCGGGCAATTACTCTCTCAGCCGAACCACGGGTAATGACTCCCCCGTGTCTTTTCCTGGTCCCCCGTGCCCTACTAGCCGCTAGATGGCTCATGTGGAAGTCACCAAAAAGGTAGAGAAAATCCTGCCCATACAGGTTATGTGGTTGTACAAAATCACTATGACGAGGTCATATGAACCGGTCCTTGAGTTGGTGAGGCGGTTCCGTCCATGTCCACGACAGGTGGACTATACCGAAGCACACACTACTCATTCACCAATCTCGCCTCAACCATCCCCTTTTCTCACTTCACTCCACGCAGGTTGTATAACATCATCCCCAACCCATTTCCTAACTCACACCACCAAGACACATTTCACACTTTTCGAAAATCCGATGATTAATTGTAGTGAGACGTGATGCGAACATCGCGAGGGTCCCTAAGCATTCTACATTCAAAGGATTACGCATGTCATCACGTTATATTGTGATGACGGGGCCTTAAGGCATCAAGGAGGAGTCGACAAGGTCAAGGAGGGTTCATGGCACGTCACAAGTCAAACACGTGACTACGCGACCACTAGCCAAATGGGTCTTAGCTACCACAATGTTAAAAGTAGTCACAAAAAACATGCATATTAAAAACAGGCTATCAGGATAATTTCGCAAATTTATAGGAGCAATCATGATCAAGGAGGGGTTAGAGCTTGCCTTCGTGGACTTCTAGAAGTTCTTCATAATTTGGGTCTTCGGGTTCCTCGGCGAACTCCTTGTTTGCTACGGTACGTAACTTTCACGAATAAGAGTCAAGCCCAAGGTAACCACAAGAAATTCAAACAAAACTACGGAAGTATCAATACTCATAATTTTTGAAGAGATTATTTATTTTAAAGCTTATATGTGACTTCTCCCTTAGTTTATGATTCCTAGAAGGTTTTGGCTATCTTCTCACTTCCAATGACTTGTTTTGGACAAAAGTATTACCTCTATGATATTCTAGAGATCAAATGTTATTTACTAGGTAGTTTTGGTCGAAGTTTTAGATAATTATTTGTATGAGTGTTACTTAATCTAGAGCTCAGCGTAAGTTCTCTTATATTTTAACTTATTAAATGATTTATGGCAAGGTATAGTTAATTCATAAGCTTTACACAGTTAACTCGGCATCTACCCACCTCTATTATGTTTTAGAAAATAACTACCCTTGTTAGAGAACTTTATAGAATTTTTCTACACTAAGGAATGTATTCCTTAAAATTTTGTATATGCTTAGGGGTGGACTTAGCATTTCTGTGTGGTTCTAGTGGGTGGCCAAGGCGTCAGTTTGTACCTGTGTCTGTGGCGTAGGCTGCCACATGGGTTGGGCTGCCGAGGTGGCTAATGACCGGTCTGCCACCTAAGAAAGATGTTGTGGGTGCCACGTGTGTGTCTTTACTGACAGGGTGCTAGCTTGGATGCCATGTGTTCTAAACTGCTTATGTGCCATGCCATGCGTATGTCACGTGTGTGCCACATGGGCACCACCTAGGATGGGGTGTGTGAGGTGGCTGCTGACTAGACTACCACACGGGCAGAACTGCCAAGATGGTTGTCACCTAGCTGCCACACATATGTAATGGTGTTGGTTTAGTTGGGTCGGCGCTGAGTGGATGGATGCGTGGGGAGTTGGGCTGAGGTGGCGTGCCATGCAGGCAACACATGCGCCACGTGGGCAGGTGAGTGGTGTGGACGCCGGAGCGACGGTGAGCTACCGGCGGCTAGCCGGGGTTTGGGCGTTTTCCTCGCAGTACTTGGAGAAAATGTGTGTCGGTGATCTACACGATGTGGGGAGCTCGTTTAGAGCGGTTTGAAGCCGGTTCGGTCGACGTAGTAGAGCCAACGTGTCACCGGAGACGACCACATTGGCGGCGCCCGGCGAACTACACGTGCGCTCCTGTTTTCTAAAAGTTTCTGCGCTAGGATCATGCACCGACACGTGTGGGTGCTGCAGGGGAGCGCGGTCAGGTTGGTGTGGCCCCCCGGGACGGCCGGCGACGGCGGCTGTGGGCGGTGGCGCGCGGCGCCAGCCTCCTAGGGGACCACAGCGCGAGTGCTAAGGGGTAGCTCAGCTCTGGTGAACGTCCAGGGACGCTGGGGGAAGAGGAAGAGGGAGGCAAGGAGGCTCACCGGAGTAGAACTGAAGCTCGCCGGACTTGAGGAAGAAAAGGAGAAAAACTTTGTCTCATCTGTTTAGCTGCCTGAGCTCGGCGCGGATGGGGCTCCAATGGGTGCGGAAAGCTTCATGGAGGTATTTGCAGCCTAGTTCAGAGGAGAGGGTGGCTTAAATAGCGGGAGAAGGCGGTGGCGAGGTTGCTCGGGGAGGTGGTTGCGGCTGAGGGCTGGCGTCCGACGACTTGACAGGGGCGGCCGGAATTTTGGGGGTATGCAGAAGCGGTGCGGCCTCCTAGCGCGGCTGGGCGCCTTGATGGCGCGGTATGGCGAGGAGCAGGGGGGCCGACGCGCTTCCTGGTTGGTCGGCCGGGCTAGCATTTCATGTGCGTGACCGATTGAACTAAAGCAGTGGCTCACGGGAAAAGAGGAGGGTGTGTGTGGCTGACGTGAGCTTGCATTGTCTCTCAGTATAGGTTGGCGGAGAGGACAACAGTGTTGGAATTTGGCCTACATGAGCAGCACCCCAGTCCTGGGCTGAATTATTTGGGCCAAATCCGTTGGTATAAAGCCAAGGTGTGGTGTGGAGAGGTGGCTGGGATGTTTAGTCCCACCTTGCCTACCTAGATGGGTGTTTTCCAATATATATAGTGGCCTTTGGAGTGTTTCTTAACATGAGAATAATGAGGGAGATAAGGCTGCTGCTATGGACACACACACGCACGCGCGCGTTTCGCGATTTTACGCGTGTTTATCGCGTGACTTGTGACTTGCGACGTTGCGCGTTCGCGTCGTGACGAGTTGTGTTCAACTGAGCCTTTATTTTCTGCCACTTATATAATTTGAAATATCTCATCACACCTAGACTGCCAGGTCAACTTGAGGAGTAATTGTGGCATAACTACAGACACACATTTAATGTGTATAATGACGCGTAAATGAAGACACACATTTAATGTGTGTAATATCGCGTAAATGCAGACACATGTTTAATGTGTGTAATGATGCATAAATGCAGGCACATGTTTAATGTGCGTAATGGTGCATAAACGCAGGCACACGTTTAATGTGCGTAATGATGCATAAATACCGACACACGTTTAATGTGTGTAATGACCATAATTGCTCCATTAGTTGCACGTTGAAGGATTTCAGTGGGCGGTTTACTGAAATTATGGCAGATCGAATTTGAGAGGGTTGTCAGCCTCGAGTATAAAAGAGACGTCCTGGGTACTGGAGAAGACACACAAACTCAACCCTCTCAGAAACTGCTCTGCGCCGCCGATTTTTTGCCTGCCGTCCCTCCATTCGTCGTGCAACGGATTGAGGGAGGGCGGTGTCTCCGAACCGACGACCGGTGATCTGAAGAACTGCACGGGTGCCGGCGATCAGGTTTCTGGGAAGTGCGCTCGCACGGCCGCTCGCAGCACTTCCATCGTCCTCAACATCTTCGTCATCTAATCCCCTACTTCCTTAGCGGGATTCTTTGTAAGTAATTACTCGATCCATGACTGATTCGATATTTTTGATAAGCGGTCTATTCGTATATGTCTTAATTCATTTTCGTCTAATACTAGCACTATTCATGTTGACTGCTAGTATATTTGTTTTTCTTATTTCTCTGTTCTGGTTCGTCAAATTAATTGCATGCCATGTGAATTTTCCAACAATCCAGAAACCTGATAGAATTAACATGGCTGGACTTACTGATGCGCTAAAACCTGAACGATTTGCCGGGGGTGACAATTTTAAGAGATGGCAGACACGGGTCAAGTTCTGGCTCATGTCGATGAAGATCTGGTGGGTGATTTCCCCAGTTCTTCCTCTCACTGAGGAGCAGAACCGTGACTATGAACTGGACAATTCAACTTGTCCTGGTTGCTTGTTGTCACTTGTGTCTGATCAACTCTGTGATATTTACATGAACCATACATCGGCTAAAGAATTATGGGAGGCCCTAGACCGCAAATATGCGGAATCAGATGCTGGACGTGAATTATATGTTAATGACCAGTACCACGAATGCAAGATGGTCGATGATCGATCTATCGTGGAACTGGCTCATGAGATCCAGCTTCTCGTGGGGGAACTTGCACATTTTGATACTGTCTTGCCTGACAAATTCGTGGTTGGTGGAATTATTTCCAAACTGCCTCCATCTTGGAGAAGTTTTTCCACGAGTCTTAAACACAAGAAAGAGGTTATGACTGTTGAAAGTCTGATCTCAACTCTTGATGTTGAGGAAAAGGCAAGATCCAAGGATGTGCCTCGTTCTGTTCCGCGAGAAGGAACTCCTTCTAATGCCAATGTGGTTGAAGGTAAATCGGGTAGTGGCAATAAGAACAACAAGAACTGGAAAGGAAAGGCCAAACAAAACACTAGCTTTAAGAAGAAGAAGAAAGAAGACCTCACTTGCTTTGTATGCGGCGAACTTGGCCACATAGCCAGGAAATGCCGCAATAGAAAAGGCAAGAAAGGTGGTGGTCAGAAATCTGTGAATGTCACTATTAGCGAGGCTGGAGGAACGTCTGGATCAGGGTATGTTCCAGAAGTTTTTCTAGCATGTCTTTCTACCGATTGGTGGTTAGACACAGGAGCTAATGTGCATGTGTGTTCTGACTATAATTTGTTTTCTTCTTATCAGGCTACCGACAATTGCTCCGTGTTGATGGGCAATGGGTCTAGGACGGTTGTACATGGAATTGGAAGAGTCGATCTGAAGTTGACCTCCGGAAAGGCTCTTTCTTTGAAGAATGTGCAGCACGTCCCTAGAATAAATAGGAACCTGATTAGTGGTTCTCTTTTATGTCGTGATGGTTATAAGTTAGTGTTTGAGTCGAACAAATTTATTGTTTCGAAGTTTGGTTTATTTATCGGAAAAGGCTATGATAGCGGAGGTCTGTTCCGCCTTTCAGTTGTTGAAGATTGTAATAATCTTGTGAACACAGTTGCTTGTTCTAAGTCTGAATGCAATGGAAGAGAGGCTACTGTTTGGCACTCTCGGCTTTGTCACATTAATTACGATCGCATCATTAAACTGTCCAAACTTAATTTGATTCCGAAAATTCCTGTTGAAAGAAGATCTAAGTGTCATTCGTGTGTGCAAGCTAAGCAGCCACGTAAACCTTTTAAAAGCGTGGAAGAGAAGATCTTATCACCACTAGATCTTATTCACTCAGATTTGTGTGAAATGAATGGAATTTTGACTAGAGCAGGGAAGAAATATTTTATATCTTTTATTGATGATGCTACAAGATATTGTCAACTCTATCTTATTAAAACGAAAGATGAGGCACTAGATTGTTTTAAAATCTATAAAGCTGAGGTAGAAAATCAACTAGAAAGGAAAATCAAACGAGTTAGGTCCGATAGAGGAGGGGAGTATCTTTCTAATGATTTCAGCGAATATTGTGTGGAACATGGAATTATCCATGAGACAACGGCTCCCTACTCACCCCAATCTAATGGGGTGGTTGAGCGGAAAAACCGAACACTTACGGACTTGGTTAATGCCATGCTGGACAGTTCGGGTTTATCCAACTCATGGTGGGGGGAAGCCATTTTGACCGCATGTTTTGTGCTGAATCGAGTTCCATCATCTGAGGGTGAAATAACCCCATATGAAGGATGGAAAGGAAGAAAGCCTGCTCTCGGTTTCTTACGTGCATGGGGCTGTTTGGCCAAAGTTAATGTGCCTGCGTTTAAGAAACGAAAATTGGGACCAAAAACTGTGGACTGTGTCTTTCTAGGATACGCACAACACAGTGCAGCTTATAGATTTTTAGTGATTGAATCCGAGATTCCTGATGTGCACGTTAACACCGTGACTGAATCTCGTGATGCCACATTTTTCGAGAATATTTTCCCAATGAAGGATAGAGTTGCAGGTCGTAGCGAGACATCTACTAGTTTTACTCCTGATCCTTCTCCATTATTCGTACCTTGTTCTTACACTGAAAAACCCATTGAGGATGACAGTACAAATATTGCTCCTCGAAGGAGCAAGAGACAAAGGATTGAAAAATCCTTTGGTGATGATTTTACTGTCTACCTTATTGATGATACACCCAAAACACTTTTAGAAGCGTATGCATCGCCAGATGCAGAGAGCTGGAAGGAGGCAGTACATATTGAAATGGAGTCCATTTTAACAAATGGAACTTGGGAAATATGTGACTGTCCAGTTGGGTGTAAACCTGTTGGGTGTAAGTGGATATTTAAAAAAACTCAAACCAGATGGTACAGTCGATAAATATAAGGCTAGACTTGTAGCCAAGGGATTTACCCAAAAGGAAGGCGAGGATTTTTTCGATACTTATTCACCTGTTGCTAGGTTAACCACAATTCGTGTGCTTGTTGCACTTGCTGCGTGTAATGATCTCCTCATTCATCAAATGGATGTGAAGACGGCTTTCCTAAATGGCGAGCTCGATGAGGAGATATATATGAAGCAGCCTGATGGTTTTGTGGTGCCTGGGCAAGAGAACAAAGTGTGTAAGTTACGAAAATCCTTGTATGGCCTCAAGCAGGCACCAAAGCAGTGGCATGAGAAGTTCGATAGAACTATGATCTCAACAGGCTTTGTGGTAAATGACGCTGACACGTGTGTGTACTATCGGTTTGGTGGGGGTAAAGGAGTAATACTATGCTTATATGTTGATGACATATTAATTTTTGGAACTAGTATCGATGTGATAAATGATGTAAAATCATTTTTGTCCCAAAACTTTGATATGAAGGATTTGGGAGAGTCTGATGTTATTCTAAACATCAAACTGATTAAGTGTGAGAATGAGATTACTTTGAAACAATCTCATTATATGGAGAATATTCTTAGTCGATTTGGATACTCAGATTCTAAACCTTCTCCAACGCCATATGATCCTAGTCTAAAACTTCGCAAGAACAGAGGACCAGGGATTAATCAGTTGAGATATTCCCAGATTATTAGTGCTCTCATGTATCTTGCTGGTGCAACCAGACCTGACATTTCATTTGCAGTAAGCAAATTGAGCAGATTTACTTCCAATCCTGGAAGAGATCACTGGTGTGCACTAGAACGTGTAATGAGATACTTGAGAGGTACTTCAACATATGGGCTTCACTATACGGGGTACCCAGCTGTACTTGAAGGGTATAGTGATTCAAATTGGATCTCAGATGCTGATGAGATTAAGGCCACTAGTGGATACATATTCACTATTGGTGGTGCTGCAGTTTCATGGAGGTCTCGTAAGCAGACTATATTGACAAAGTCTACTATGGAGACGGAACTTGTAGCGCTTGAGACAGCCACATGTGAGGCGGAGTAGCTGAAACAACTCTTGATGGACTTGCCTTTGGTCGATAAACCTGTGCCGGCCATTCTTTTGCATTGTGATAATCAAAGTGTCATCACAACTGTTGGCAATGCAAAAGAAAATTTAAAGTCATCAAGACATGTGAAACGGCGAATCAAATCCGTGAGACATTTGAGAAATACGGGAGAGATTGCCATTAAGTATATTAATACTAAAAGAAATCTGGCAGACCCTTTTACTAAGGGATTAGCACGTGCTGTAATTGATGAAGCATCAAGGGAAATGGGTTTGAAACCCACGTGATGTTATCATACAATAGTAACCCAAACTATTTGATCAGAGATCCCGTGAAGTAGATCTTGGGAAAAACAAGTTGTATAGATAACTAGAGAGTACTATTCGTTATTCATTTCCGTTAGAAGATGCGTACTCTCAGTACTGCATGGAAGGTTGACTTTAATGTCTTAATGTGTTCTGAGGCCTATTTTGGAAAGATACAATCCTGCAGGGTATACTTGTAAGAACACACCTATATGAGTTTGACTGTGAGGTCGTAGTCTATGAGATATGGGTAATCTCAAATAAACTCATGAACAGACACGGGAGCAAGACCGTAATGCTCCAACCATAGGCATGACTTTAGTCGGCCTAGTATCAGCGATGCTTTCATTTAAAACTTACTTACATAAAACTAGCAATTCAAGACTGTGTCCATTGCAAAGTTGTGAGTATGTGAATCATGGAATGCTAGGTGTAGCTCAACCCGTTATGGGTCTGCACCGGAAAGCTGATATATGAAAGCGCAGAAATGTTACTTGTAGACCTTGGCTTTTGGTGGGGAATGTTGGAATTTGGCCTACATGAGCAGCACCCCAGTCCTGGGCTGAATTATTTGGGCCAAATCCATTGGTATAAAGCCAAGGTGTGGTGTGGAGAGGTGGCTGGGATGTTTAGTCCCACCTTGCCTACCTAGATAGGTGTTTCCCAATATATATAGTGGCCTTTGGAGTGTTTCTTAACATGAGAATAATGAGGGAGATAAGGCTGCTGCTATGGACACACACGCACGCGCGCGTTTCGCGATTTTACGCGTGTTTATCGCGTGACTTGTGACTTGCGAAGTTGCGCGTTCGCGTCGTGACGAGTTGTGTTCAACTGAGCCTTTATTTCCTGCCACTTATATAATTTGAAATATCTCATCACACCTAGACTGCCAGGTCAACTTGAGGAGTAATTGTGGCATAACTACAGACACACATTTAATGTGTATAATGACGCGTAAATGAAGACACACATTTAATGTGTGTAATATCGCGTAAATGCAGACACATGTTTAATGTGTGTAATGATGCATAAATGCAGGCACATGTTTAATGTGCGTAATGGTGCATAAACGCAGGCACACGTTTAATGTGCGTAATGATGCATAAATGTCGACACACGTTTAATGTGTGTAATGACCATAATTGCTCCATTAGTTGCACGTTGAAGGATTTCAGTGGGCGGTTTACTGAAATTATGGCAGATCGAATTTGAGAGGGTTGTCAGCCTCGAGTATAAAAGAGACGTCCTGGGTACTGGAGAAGACACACAAACTCAACCCTCTCAGAAACTGCTCTGCGCCGCCGATTTTTTGCCTGCCGTCCCTCCATTCTTCGTGCAACGGATTGAGGGAGAGCGGTGTCTCCGAACCGACGACCGGTGATCTGAAGACCTGCACGGGTGCCGGCGATCAGGTTTCTGGGAAGTGCGCTCGCACGGCCGCTCGCAGCACTTCCATCGTCCTCAACATCTTCGTCATCTAATCCCCTACTTCCTTAGCGGGATTCTTTATAAGTAATTACTCGATCCATGACTGATTCGATATTTTTGATAAGCGGTCTATTCGTATATGTCTTAATTCATTTTCGTCTAATACTAGCACTATTCATGTTGACTGCTAGTATATTTGTTTTTCTTATTTCTCTGTTCTGGTTCGTCAAATTAATTGCATGCCATGTGAATTTTCCAACAAACAGTGCCCGCGTTTCCTGCCATTGAAGGTTGCGGCAGCTGGAGGTGCAAGGAGGTTGGCTCGCTCTGGCCGGTTTTAATCGCGTGACAGCGTTGCACAGGCGGTAGTGCGCTGGCTCCTCGGCGTGTGTTCTGTGCTAGGAATCGGCTAGCTGGTGGCATGAGCAAGCGCGTGCGTCGGCAGGTTTCTCGGGCGGCACAACGGCTCTGTTGGGAAGAGAAGAAAGGCGGTGGGAGGAAGAAGAATAGTGTCGGGCTGGGCTTGGGTCGCGTGCAAGGAAGGAGGAAGTGGGCCGTGCCAGAAAAATGAAGAGGGAAGGGATGGGCTCGGGCCAAGAAGGTTTCAATTCTTTTCTGGATTAGGAGTTTAAATCCTGTATTTGAATTTGAACTTTGTTTTACACCCAAGATTCTATTGGCTTGAATTTGATACTGGATTTATTTGTGTTACGTGAGTTATTAGTGTATGTGCGTATATGTGTATATCCTTATATATTACTCTTTTTTTTCATTTTCGTTCTTAATCATTGAGATCTATGTTATTGTTTGGGTTATATATATATATATATATATATATATATATATATATATATATATATATATATATAATGTGTGTATGTACATATATATTCCATGTGAGTTCCTATTTTCTTATTTGATTTATTTGTAGAATTTGTATTAAGGTTTACCACATATACGTGTATATATACTTCTAACTACTTGGTGAGTTATATTACTTGTTTCAAACAATTTATTAGCTCGTGATGTACATACATATGATAATTTGCTAATACTATGACTTTTGCGTTTAAATTAGTGCTATTGGGTTTTGTGGAGTATGTTTATGTCAATTGCTTCGTGGTTTTTTTTTGTTTGAGGTAATTGGCTCTCAGTTTTCTTATTAACTTTAGCTTGTAATGGCTAGCATAGAGTTGTATATACATGTGCATATATGTCCCCATCAATCCTCTTTTGTGTCTGCCTATTAGGATAAGTTAAGTGGGTTGAGCTGTTCATGTTGTTTTTCAATTAACGTTGGTTCAAGATCCGGTTCCCTACTCTTGTTTGTTGTTTGATAATAGATATCTAGAGCTGACACATGATTATCTAAATTATTGGTTTCGGACCGATTTTGGTCTGGTTTCAAAATTCGGGTTGTGACAGTTTAATACTCGCTCTGTTCTGTATTATTTGACGTTGACGTCGGGAGAACTACAACAACAACAACAACCAAGCCTTTATCCCAAACATGTTGGGGTCGGCTAGACATGAAACACAATATCAATGAAATAAAAGAGAGGAAGAGATATAAGAACAAGAAAAAAATAAAAAAAAGAAAGAAAATGAGAAAGAAAAAAAGAAAAAAGAGAAAAAAGAAAAGAAAAAGAAAAAAGAAACAAGACTAAGGTTCTGGCACATGAATTGCTACTTTCCATGCGGTCCTATCATGAGCTAAGTCTCTGGATACATTCCAATCTCTCAAATCTCGTTTTACCGCCTGCTCCCAGGTCAACCTTGGTCGTCCTCTACCCCTCCTAATATTTTCTCTATCTCTTAAAATCTCACTGTTAACCGGTGCTTCTGGAGGCCTCCGCTGGATATGTCCAAACCACCTAAGTCGATGTTGGACTAACTTCTCTTCAATAGGCGCCACCCCTACCTTATCACGAATCGCCTCATTCCTTATTCGGTCTCTTCTCGTGTGCCCGCACATCCACCGTAGCATGCGCATCTCCACGACACTCATTTGTTGGACATGTTGCCGTTTAGTTGGCCACATTCCGCCCCATAAAGCATCACGGGTCTGATCACCGTCCTATAGACTTTCCTTTTAGCTTTTGTGGGACCTTCCTATCACATAGGATTCTAGAGCCTTGTTGCCATTTCATCCACCCTACCTTGATCCTATGGCAAACATCCTCATCAATATTGCATTGCTTTATAACATTGATCCTAAGTATCGGAAAGAGTCCCTTCTAGGTACTATCTGTCCTTGTAGACTAACATTGCCCTCTTCACGAGCAACACCACTAAAGTCACACCTCATATACACGGTCTTGGTCCTACTAAGTCTAAACCCCTTGGACTCTAAGGTTTGTCTCCATAACTCTAATTTCTTATCAACACCATCCCTAGTTTCATCTACTAGTACTACATCATCGGCAAAGAGCATGCATCAAGGGATATCCCCTTGTATATCGTTCGACACCACATCCATCACCAAGGAAAAGATGTATGGGCTCAAAGATGATCCTTGATATAGTCCTACCGTGATAGGAAATGCATCAATCTCACTATCACTTACGCGCACACTTATCCTAACATTATTGTACATATCCTTGATAAGGGTAATGTACTTTGTTGGCACTTTATGTTTCTCTAGTGCCCACCACATGACTGACCTTGGTATCTTGTCGTACGCCTTCTCCAAGTCAATGAACACCATATGCAAGTCCTTCTACTCCCTATATCTCTCCATAAGGTGACAAAGCAAGAAAATCGCTTCCATTGTAGACCTCCCTGGCATAAAACCAAACTGGTTTTTAGTGACATTGGTCACTTTCCTTAGGCGGTGTTCAATCACTCTCTCCCAAAGCTTCATAGTATGATTCATAAGCTTAATCCCTCGATAATTAGTACAACTTTGAATATATCCTTTATTTTTGAAGATAGTTACTAATATACTTTTCCTTCATTCTTCACGCATTTTGTTTGACTGAAAAATATGGTTGAATAGCTTTGTGAGCCATACTATTGCCACGTCCCCAAGGCATCTCCACACCTCAATAGGGACATCATCAGGGCCGAGAGTCTTTCCTCCTTTCATCCTTTTTAAGGCATCCTTACCTCAAACTCTTGTATCCTCCGCACGAACCGCCTGTTGGAGTCATCAAAGGAGTCATCCAACTCAACCATAGTGCTCCCATTCCCATCATCTATTCTTAATCTCTTCATCCTTCACTAGAATGCAGTCAGTCTCATCTTTGATGCATTTAACTTGGTTGAAATTTCTCAGCTTTCTCTCGTGGATTTTTGCTATCTTGTATATGTCCTTTCCACCTTCTCTTATCTCTACTCTCTCATATAACTCATCATAGGCCTGTCCTCTTGCCTTACTCACAACCCGCGTTGTATTTTTCTTGGCCTTTTGTACTTAAGCATGTTGCTGGCATTTCTATCATTATGCCAACTCTTGAAACACTTCTTATTCTCTTTAATGGTTTTTTGTACTAGGACATGCAAATACTACAGAGATGAGGGAGTATTATGCAAGCAGCTACACAAGACAGAGGAGAGGACACATGAACAGGAAGCCGAGGATCATCGGATGCCTCCACTGATTGGACCACCAGCGAGTACGTAGTCATGAGGCCAGAGGACCCGGGTCCGGACAGCTGCGAACTACTCTGCAGGCGCCGGCTGCTAATCATGCGCGAGCCAGAGAGAGAGAGGGGGGAACGGCTAGTATGTGTTAGCAGCAGCTGTGTGCTGGATCAGCGAGGTCGCGTCCGGACAAGGGGTGACAGCCAGGTCGAGGCCGCGCCCTGACCCCGTCCGTCCGTCCGTCCGGTGACGCGTGGACGAGATTACCCCCGGCGGTGTGGCCGGCCGGCGCCGGTGACGATGGACGGCTGGAGAAACGGGTGCGACTGCGACGACGATTGTTGTTCCCGCCTCTGTTGTTATCTAGACGAACTGTATTGAGACGTCTAAAAAGCTCTTTAGCTTTTTGGGTAGATTGGTTAGTGTACGGTTCTTGGTTGTATAGTTCTCACGTAATTTCATTTTAGTAAAAGAAAGGTCATCATTTTGAACTGTTTCTATAAAAGATGATTTTGAATAGTTTCTAGGTGAGGGTGAAACCACTATGTGCCATGAGTAATTTTGTTTCATGACGTATGCTATTTTTCGTATGATTATGCATCAAGTTTTGATCTGAAGCTGGCTAGAGCTGCCATGGGAGAGAGCTAACTCGTCTTCTTGGGTTGAAGAAGATCAGAAATAAGGGTGGGTTTTTCAAAGTCATGAGGCAATAATAATACGGAAATTAAACCCTCGGATTACCGGACGCGCGCGAGCTCCAGGACAAAAGCGTCGGCGCTGACGTCGGCGAGAGGACGGGGGCAGAACCGTCCGCGCGGACGGCGGCCGTCGGTTTTACTCGGGACGGAACGGAACGGGCACCAACTCCGCTCGCCAACTCCCCTCCCCCTCCCCCGTCGCGTCGCGTCCCGTGGCCAGCCCGGCAGCAGCAGTGGTTGGTGGGTGGGTGGCTGGCTGGCCGCTGCGCCTCCTCGGCCCCACCCGTGCTCGCGCGCCGCCGCCGCGTCCACGGTGATGGCGTCGCGGTTCCTGGACTGAGCGCCCGTCTCCCTCTCTCTCTGCCTCTCCCCGTGGTAGGTGCTACCGGCGGCAGCTGCCGGAGGCGGGATCTCGGCGCGGATCTGAGCCGCGCGCGCTGCGGGATGGAGGACGGCGATCGCGCCGCCGCCACGGCAGCGGAGAACGGGGCGGAGGACTACGTCGTCGTGAAGGCCTCCGGCGAAGGGGGCGCTGATCAGGGGGATCTCGCCGCTGCCGGGGAACCGCCGCCGCCGGCGGCGGCCGGATCTGAGGACGCCGCTCTGGCGGCGACGGCTGCTAAGGAGGAGCTGGACCCGGCCGAGGCCAAGGCGGCGACGACCAAGGTGCGTGACGCGGCGGTTGCTCGCGGAATTCCGGGCGACGATCCGTTACTGATAAAGATGGCTTCTTCCGCAGAAGGGTGGATCCGGGGAAGCAGCCGGCGCGAGGAAGGCGAAGGCGCAGAACGGCAAGGTGCCTGCCGCCGCGAAGGTGAAGAAGCCTGGTGTTCTCTCGCAGAGCGCGTCGTTCCCAGCGCGAGGACCATCCGGCGCCAGGAAATCGGTTGCTGCATCCGCGGTGACGATGCCCAAGCAGGCGAAGACCGAGGGGAAGGGTGCCGTGGCCAATGGATCAGCGACAGCAGGTGGGTTAGCTTTCCTTTCTCCTCCTTGTTTTTTCGCCGATGATGGGGTGGTGTCCGTTTTGCCGAATTGTGGGTGTAACTGAACTGCTTGCAGGCCGGGCGGTGGAGAAGAAGGTGAATTCTGCTCGGAGCCATGTTGCACGTCGGTCATTGGTAAAGGACCATCCTTTGATCTGTTGCATAAAGTTCAAAACCTTTTTTCTATTTTTCGTTGCATTGTGGTAACATATTTGTCAAATGTCTTCCGCTCAGCCTGTCAAGTCTGGATCAGTGGATGCAGCTTCAAATGATGCTTCTCCTGCAGTCCAAGAGTAAGTCTCGGTCTGCAACTTCAGTTGTTGTATTCTTCATCATTCCATATGTGACACCTGCCAAAATTAGCCGGGGGTGTTTGGGTCTTCATTCCATTTCTGATACTTGACAAAATTGATTTATAGTCTAATAGTCAGTATATCGTTGCAGTGGTTCGTTCATAACAAACAATATGTTTCTATCATAAGGCTTGATATCGATGTCCTGTCAGGATTATTACTTTTAGATCCATTTTGTCTTTAGTTATAGCCTACCCCACCGTACTTGGGACAAAGGCTTTTTGTTGTTGTTTCTGTTTGTCTCTAAATTCTTGATTGGATCTTATATGATGCTGCAAGCCATCTAAACTAGGAAGCCTTGCTTTTGCAACAAAATAAGTTTGGGGTATTTGACCTTGAACTCTATAAATCACAAGGATTGGAGTTTGCTTCTTTCTAATAAGTTCGATATTGGCTAAAAGGTCACAAGAGGCCACCACCAAACCATCGAATCAAACACGGCCAGGGAAAACAGAGGATGATGTGCGGTCCACCATATCGTAAGACACTCTTAATGGATCATGATAGAGTGACAATTGACTATTTATTCTTCACCATGTCATCAATACAAAATGCTTTCATGTGTTGCAGAAGTACCGATACTCCCCGTGCAGCAGCTCGCAAAAGTGCCGCTTCTGGTTTTAGTTTCCGATTGGAGCAGCGTGCTGAGAAACGAAAGGAGGTGTGCACTAATTTCATGATGCATAATTTTGTTTGCTTTTCCATTTCCTGTATTGAAGGGCTATATTTGTTCCATACTTCCAGTTCTTCCAAAAGCTTGAAGAGAAAATCCAAGCAAAGGAGCTTGAGCAAACAAACATGCAAGAAAAATCTAAGGTGAGAATTGTTCCCACACTGTTTATTCCATACTATTGATATATTTTATGATCATGTTCTGAAATTTTATTTATATACTCAGGAGAGCCAAGAGGCTGAGATCAAACTGCTTAGGAAGAGCCTGACATTTAAAGCGACACCTATGCCAAGCTTTTACAAGGAGCAGCCTCCTAAAGTTGAGTTGAAAAAGGTACTAACTTGACTTACTTGATGTGGTAAGGTTGCAGGTATATTCAAACAATTGGTTCCATGTGATTCCAGTACTTCCTATTTTTATCTTGAGTAGCAAAATTCACACTGAGCATGGTTTTTGTTAGGGATGGTTATTAAGAATACACATTGTAAATCTGTCATAATTAGATGTGTTATATGAATTCGCTGGTGCACCTTGAGCACATCTTTTTGCTTCCAATCACCTGTGAATTTTGATTGCTACTTTATGCTTAGATGATCAGTGTTGATTTACACTTAGTCTACCACGTTGTACATAGTTTTGATTTAAGGAATATAGCAGTCCAATTGCTTGTACAGTTTAATGGGTCTGTTGAAAAGTTCAGTTTACTGGAATTCTGGAATGTTCAATATAGCAGTTCAAATGCTTGTACAGTTTGCCGTTATTCTCTATCTGTGGGACCATAGTTATTAAGGCGGTAAGGCGACCTAAGGCGACCGACCCCCTTTTTACCTTTTAAGCGGTAAGGCGTAAGGCGAGGCGACGCCTTAGTAATAAATAAATATAAAATGAATAAATTCCAAATAAATAAGGATAAAAGTAGTAATTAGGAAATAAAAGTAGATAAGTAGTTCAACATAAGATACAAAATAGACTAAAAGTTCAACATCTCTCATTCTCTCAAACTCTCAAGTGATCAAGTCTCAAGTCCCATGATCTCATCTCTCAAACTCTCAAGACTTAATATCCATCATCAAACTCATCGGGAATTGTAGGATCATTTTCTTCTCCACCGGCACCACCATCTCCATCTGAATCTTCATCACTATCAGTCATGTCTATGTCATCATGTGGATCTTCCTCCAAGTCTGAATCATTAGCATCTTCTTCACCTTCCTCAACTTCTTGTGCCCTCATTCTTGCACGCCTTTGGTAGGTGTTCAACCTGCTAGCTTGTCTTGGAAGGTTACGACCTTGAAGCGAGCTTGATGCTCCAACGGCTTCATCAACATGATCCCATGTGAGGTCAAGTAGATCAGCATTATCCCTACCGGTGTGAACAACCGATGAGTCTATCCATTCATTGTCCCAATCAAAATCTTCAATGACCAATGGGTCATAACTTGGGCCAGCGTTCTCCCTCCTCTTTTGAAACCTACTTTGCATCTTTCGGTTGTATGAAACAAAAACTAAATCATTCAACCTCTTGTGTAGCAGCCGGTTCTTTTTTTTGTGTGCATCTATAAATTAAGCAATGAGAAGCTAAATGAGTATATGGATTATGCAACTTTAATATATGGATTGTGGATTCCAATACTTACAAATTCAAAGGTACTCCAATTCCGCTCACAACCAGATGATGAAGCACAAAGGCTAACTAGACGTTTTGCAAAGCTTTGCAATTCAAATGCTCGACCACCATATGATCGCCACCAATCAACTATAATGAGAAATGTAATCACATATTAGTTACAAACTAGAAATATAATTAATATGGATTATGGAGAAGAGAAACTAGCAAGCAAAAGACCGATACTTACGAGGGCTTTTTAGTTGAACTTGTTGTTGTGCCATGACGTTTGAGAAGATAGGCCCTCGTTGGTCTTGATATTGCATTGCATAGTTATCAATCTTGGCCCGAACTTCTTCATCGGGTTCCATTCTTGCAAGCACATCATTGAAGCAACTCCTTAGCTCGCCCACATATCTATCATCTCCCTTCCTTTGTATTGCAAAGAATTTTCCTGGGTTCAAAAAAAGTGCAGCTCCATACAATGGATGGTCCATTTGTGAGACCCATCTACGCTCAATAATGTCCAAGACTCTTTTCAGCAAGGCTTGCTTGTTTTGGGTAGGAAAGCTAGCACTTATCTTCTCTTTTGCAACATTCATTAGAGATGCAACCTCAGGCATGGCTGGTCTCTCATCAGCATCAACCGCCCTAAGCACAATAAGAAGAGGTGCCGAAGCTCTAAGACAATCTTCAACTGAGGACCAAAACACCTTAGCAAGAATAATGTCACAAACATTCTTTCCAGCCTCAGTCTTTGCTAATTTGTTTTGGTTCCATGCTTCACTCACAAATAGACCCCTCAAAGCATCACGATGCTTGTGTAGGCTCTTTAAAGTAAGGAAACAAGTGGCAAACCTAGTGGCTGCAGGTCTTACCAAGTCCATTCCACCTGTCTTCTCCCTCATTGCTGCAAGAATCCTCCCATGCCTATATATAAAAGTGGTGACCCGTTTGGCTTGTGCAATTGGCTTCTTAAAATCTTTCAACTTTCCAATGTCTTCCAACATAAGGTCCAAACAATGAGCTGCACAAGGAGTCCAAAACAATGTGGCAATCCGCTGCATTAGAATTCTACCCGCCGCCTTGTAGTTAGCACCATTATCTGTGACTACTTGAACCACTTTATCTTTACCAATGTGGGCAATCCTCTTCTCTAGCAGATCAGCTAGCATAGCTGCATCATGTGCCTCATTTGATGCATCAACGGACTCTAGGAAGTATGTTCCAGCTGGGCTATTGACAAGAAAATTAATTAAGTGATGCCCCCTTCTATCGGTCCATCCGTCGGACATAAGTGTGCAGCCATAGGTCTTCCATGCTAACTCATGATCAGCCCTCAAGTTACTTGTATCATTTACACACTCATGAAGTAATGGCTCCCTGATCTCATGCATACTAGGAGGCACATACCCTGAACCATATTGTGCTGTGGCCTCACAAGCAATATGAAACTGTCTGGAGTTTATAGCATTAAAGGGTACACCACACTCATAGAACCATAAAGCCCATTGCTTGTTCACATAATTCCTGTCATCCTTTGACTTTGTGCTAGCCTCAATGGTGGTTTGGTGTGGTCCTGAAGAGCGCCTATCATCCACAACTTGTTCAGGTGTTCTTCGGAGCATGCTTGCAACTTTCCCAGATTGTGATTGTGATGCTGCATCTTGTGTCTTCTTTAAGGTCTTCATCTCAAACATGGCTCTCCTCCTTTTAGCAGCCGTGCCTGAACTTGGCTGAACAACAGACTGAGAATTGTCCCCAACAGCAGGCTGCTCCTGTTGCTGCCCAACATCATCTAGGAAAATTGGTCTACTTCTTTTAT
This sequence comes from Neostapfia colusana, assembly GCA_030760725.1. Classification (NCBI taxonomy): domain Eukaryota; kingdom Viridiplantae; phylum Streptophyta; class Magnoliopsida; order Poales; family Poaceae; genus Neostapfia; species Neostapfia colusana. Next base: position 61,470,003 of record JASWHV010000016.1, on the reverse strand, counting down.
TTTTTTCCATGTAAGCTATCATCTCTTTTCTAATCTCAGTGGTAGTCTTGGAACACATATGAGTATCGGCATATCCTCCTGCAAGATGCTCTTTCAACCTTTTGATTCCTCCTGTTGTCACTGTCTTGCAAAGGTTGCATGTCACCTTGTCTCTGTTCCCAATTTCCGTCCAATAACCGTACTTCCATCCTGGATCATTGGACTTTGCTTTTCGTTTAGGATCAGCCATTGGATCATAAGCGTCTGCATTTACAGGAGCATCGGCAGAACCAGCACTCTCAGTTGGGTTCATTGTCAATTGTCAATCCTACATGAGCAGCAAGCAAATTCATACATGAGACAATCTATTCAGTATTCAGTTCACTCATTTCATTCACACCAGAGAGAAGCTTTAGCCTATTTAGTATTTACCAGTCAGAAACTCAGACCCTTAGCCAGCCGATGACAGAACAGAGCAGAGGGCCAGAGGAGCGCCGAGCAGTCAGACCCTTAGCCAACCGAGAACGAGAAGACAGAAGTAGCGCCGCCGAGGAGGAGCGCCGCCGAGGAGGAGCACCGCCGAGGAGGCGCGCCGCCGAGGAGGAGCGCCGCTCTGCGCCGCCGAGGAGGAGCGCCGCCGAGGAGGAGCGCCGCTCTGCGCTGCCGAGGAGGAGCGCCGCAGGAGAGCCGAAGCCGAGAGCCCGAGACGCCGCCGGGAAGCGCCGCGCTCACACAGGGGGCCGAGGCCAAGGTCTGAGCAGCCGCCGTCTAACCCTAACCTCTGCTTATCTTCTTCTTCCACGCATCGGCTGCGCGAGCCGCGAACATATAAAGGGCCGACCGGCCCGAAATCGATCTCGACCCGAGGCGTCGCCTTGAGGTCGCCTCGGCGGACGCCTCAGGACGCCCCGGACGCCCAGGACGCCTCAGGGACGCCTTACTCTCGTGATTAAGGCGACAAGGACGCCTTGACTCCTCCACTCGCCTTACCGCTTAAGCGTCGCTTAAGCGACGCTTAAGCGACGCCTTAATAACCATGTGTGGGACTAGTACTTTTCACGTTTTAACCCTGACTGTGGCACACCATCTAATCTAGTTACGCACATTGTCTCCGTCAACATTACACTCTTAAGTTGTGATCATGTACCTTAGTCCTTAGTGTGACAGCTGAATGATCCATTGTGGAGAGTCTTCACCATATTTATCGATTGCAGTGACATGTGCTGCCTATGTTTGCTGTCTATGGATATGATGGCGACATTGAAATAAGGCATAAAATTGTGAGGACTCTATTGCAGGGTCTCGCAAGCTATCTATATAATACTAATATGTTTATGTTGAAACTTGAAAGATTCATGTATGATGTATCCAATAGATCCTTCCTATTTATATTTATATATTTGATTTCTTGAATTATGTTCTATAACCTCTATCCAGATATGATTGAATATGTACTAGGATAATCAATAAGATTTGCATCCAATGAAACACCTTAATATGGGATTTCAATCCATGCCAGTATCTTCCATTTCACTTGAAGCCATAATTTTTTTTATTTGTCTCGCTGATTCTTATTTTTATTGTTTTTATTTTTTGTGCCAGAATCTTAGTTTACTGGTATTTTGTTACTCTTATATCTCTTTCTTTTTCTTACTTCCTTTTTTTTAAAAAAAGAATAAAATTGTTGGGTTTCATATCTTCCTATCCCAACATGCTTAGGACAGAGGCTTTGTTGTTGCTGTTGTGACGTTGATTGAAGCCATTTTTTTTTATAATCGACAAATTTGTCTATTTATTCTGGTTCAAATCATTCATATTTCAGTACTTACTAATCATTTCTATTTTATTGATATCCAAACATTTTATCTTCTGCAGTTGTGTAGAAAGTGTTGACAAGTTTCCTGAACTGTGTTGTTTTAGATACTTGTCTTGTCGCATCAATAACCTCAGCGTGCCTAAATAGAATTTCTGATGTTTTGGTTTTGCAGATTCCACCAACTCGTGCTAGGTCACCGAAGCTCGGCCGCCACAAGCCAGCCAATTCTGCTACTGCTGTTTCTGCAAATGGCTCTGTATCATGCGAGAGCCCACGGAGCACAGAAAATTCAGGCAAGGCAAATGATGTCGTGGAGAACAACAAACCAAGAGTTGCTACTAGGAAACCAGTTCAGAGACCAGTCTCAAGAACTGCACCCCAAGTGTCTGGCACCGCCAAGGCTGAAACAAAACCTGTGGTTACAAAGCCAAAAAACCTGAACTCAAAACCTAAGGTTTCAAGAACAAAGGCTGAGCAGGTGCAAGATAACCAAGTCGACGTTGCACCTTCAGAACCTCTTGCTCCAGAAGTGCATGCTGTGGAACATGGTGTTGAAGAAGCTACGGGACCTGATCTGGCTGCCTCTTTGGTCGCTTCAAACGAAGTTTCAGTCCATGGCTGATCGATTGTGCATTCTGCTATTTATTTCCTTGTTGCAGTCCTGTGAATAGTGAGGGTGTGTGCTTCATTGAAAGTTGAATCGCTCAAAGTGCCGTGGGATTATCGTTTTCAGAGTAGACCTCCTTTTTTTTTCAGCTTGTCATTGAGCATGCCATGTATATTGGTTGATAATTTGTTCATGCTTAAGTTTCTCAATCTTGTGTATATTGGATCTGTATGTCAATGGACATCCTAGGGTTGTTGCAGGACATCAACGCAACATGTGGGTTATTTTGTGCTCAGCCGATTCCCCTCTTCCTTTTCTGTTTAATCATTTTCTTTTCTACGGGACAGTTGTGTTTCCCTTACCATGAGCTCTCCATTTCGACCTTGAATAGAAATGGCCAGGAAACCGTTTCGAATTATTTAACGCTGGTTAGTTAAATTTTGAGTTAACCAGCATCGAATAATTCAAAACGGAGACAGTGTATTTCAATCCAATTCTCTTTTTTTTTAAAAAAAAATAAACAATATCGTGTTTCAGTACTATTTGCATATATCAACTGTTAATTATACATGTTTAATAATACTGTTTGGAGAAGCATATGATATTGATGTTGTTAAAAAAAGTCTTATAAATAAAGGGAACATCTAGAATGCAAACAGACATTTGGTACAATCGTGCAAAAATCCCTTCTAAACCACACGATCTACATCCTACGGTTAGTGTATTTTTACACTTAAACCCTCTCACTTGCACACTTCAATTCTTTTAACTTATATTGCCAGGTGGGAGGTTTTAAGTGTAAAAATACACTCACTGCAGGATGTAGATCGTGTAGTTTAGAAGTGATTTTTGCACGATTGTACCAAATAACTGTTTGCATTCTAGTCGTTCCCATAAATAAATATCAATATCAGAAAGTGTTAGAAATTATAGCAATTAAAATAGGCACAGTCTAGCATTGTCACCACTCACGGACTCACCGTTACAAAATCTTCGCGACGCCACGCCTCCACCCGCCAGCCTCGAGAGCAGCGCGCGCCGCCTCCCTTCCCAGGCACGCCCAAACCCAGGCCAAAACCTCCGCCGCGCCGCGCCGCGCCCCGCCCGCCCGCCCGCCTTCCACCGCGCACCGCCGTCGCCTCTACGCCCTCCTTCTCATCCCCCTCCCTTTTCCCTCATCGCGTGGTTTGCTGGGGCCAAGGCTGGATAGGGGCGGAGGAAGCACGAGCCGCCCGGCCTGAAGAACCCTAGCCCGTTCCTTCCGAATCGCGGCCAAGAACCTGGAACCTCGAAACGTGCGGCCTCCCTCCCGGGTTCAGGAAGACCCGGCCTTTTCGGCGGGTAGGAGATGGTGAGTGCGTTCTTGGCTCTCTAGCGCCCGCCTGGTTTCCTTTCCGCGAGTTCTTGAGCCGACGAGGGAGGTGCCTGAGCTCTCTTTCTTGGTTTTCTTGGCGCAGTCGTCGGATATCCGGAAATGGTTCATGAAAGCGCAGGACAAGAGCGGGGCTGCCGCGAAGCCCTCTGGGGCGGCGGGGGACAGGAAGCAGCCGGTGCTCAGCGTTCCGGAGAAGATGGCGGCGCCTTCGATGGTAGAATGCTGGTCCCGTACTCCCATTGTTATTGGTTCTGCTCTCTGTTCGTGATTCCTGCCTTCCTGTGGCAATGTCTGCTTTAGATGTCATAGATTGCCTTTATAATCCTTGTGGAAGTCGTAGATTTACTTTTGTACTAGATATTAGATTGTATTGGTGAAAAAAGGCTCATTTGTTTCCTTCAACAGTTTATCTCTGGTATCTGCACCATAATATAATGAAAGGAACTATGTATTCGCTTTTATGTTAATTGTGTTCTTGCATGATATCAATTGGTTTGTCTGGCCAATGCTAGCTATAGTTCTTCTCTAATGTTTGATGCGGCACACGTTTCTTACATTACTGTTGTTCATACTGGATCAATCAGGCACCCTGTGATCAAGATGCTTCTGCGAGAAGGAGGACAAGCAAGTTCTTTGCATCCAAACCAGAAAAAGACTCAGATGTTAAAATGACAGATGCTGTCACGGGTAAAAGTACAGAGAAGAGTACGGCCAAAAGAAAATTTCAGAAAAGTAACAAGGAACTCGAGGATGACAACAATCATCTGCCAGCAAAGAAAATCTCTAAGGATGAAGAAGATGACGACAGAGACTTTGTGGCACCTTCAAAAAAGAAGACTCCCATGAAACCACCTCCATCAAAGAAGTCTAAGGTTGAATCGAGTGTTGAAGTCCCTGGAAAGACTGTAGGTATTGATGAGGATGAGGATGAGGACAGGATGGATGAAGATGTCAAAACCCCTTCCAAAGTACCTGGAAGGGGAAGGGGCAGGGGAGGAAGAGGTGCAGGAGTAGCCCCCAGGGGAAGAGGAAGAGGAGGGGGTGGTGGGAGGGGTTTTATGAATTTTAGTGAAAGGAAAGATCCTCCTCACAAAGGAGAAAAGGTAACTTTAATATCTTTGTTGTCTGAGAAACTCAAAGCTGAACTTTAAACTGTTTATTTTATTTTCTGATATTTGTAGGAGGTCCCAGAGGGCGCCCCAGACTGTTTATCTGGTCTGACATTTGTCATAAGTGGTACTCTTGACAGGTACTTTTATTTTTTTCATCCAATGATATTCACTATTACGTTTATATATAAACACCGTTATTTGTTGGATTGCATGGCTGCTGCTTTAAAATCAACATAAGTTTCTCTTCAATATACTTGCAGTCTTGAACGTGAGGAAGCAGCTGATCTAATTAAGCGTTATGGAGGCCGTGTGACTGGCTCGATTAGTAAAAAAACAGTATGTGTATTAAGTAGGATGCCTATTTCTTGAATTACTGATGCCCTATATTTTTTTGGCTGACATTGCTTGTTGGCAGAGTTACTTATTGGCTGATGAAGACATTGGTGGAGTGAAATCTAACAAAGCAAAAGACCTGGGGTAATATTTGCTAGTTTTAACTTTTGTTTCAAAAAAAATCTTGTAATTTCTTATCCTCATTTCTCATAAATCCTTACACATTTTGCAGTGTTCCATTCTTGACTGAAGATGGTTTATTTGATTTGATCCGCAAATCAAAGCCTGTGAATGCATCTGTAGACAAACATCAAAGCAACAACTCTGAAAAGCTACAGAAATTACAGACAAAGAGCTCTCCAGCTAAAGTTGAAAAACGAGGTAGAATCAGTCAATCAGAACTTAATTTCAAATGCTTCTATAGTTGAATAGTGCATACATGATCATGCTTAACATAATTTGGTTCTTTTTCGCTCAAAGACTCAATGCAGCATGAACCTGATTGACGCATGACCTACGTCATTATTGTATCTTCTAACCTTTATCATTGTGGGTGTAATCCACATCCTCTGATGACTCAACTCATATGCATATAATATTTTGCTGATTTTAGCATACTGTTTCTCATGTTATTATGCTTTTGTATCTTGGTTTTGTATTCTTTTTAGCTGAAGCAAATTCTGTGGACAAAAGTACCATTTCAAAGAGTAATGTTGCTAGTGCCGTCAGTGACAACCAAAAGGCGAAAAGTTTTGACCGTGGTTCTATGCAATGGACAGAAAAGTATAGGCCGAAAGTTCCAAATGACATAGTTGGCAATCAATCAATGGTGAGTGGTTCTACTTTTTATATTGTTTACTTGCATCGATGCAGTAGTAACTTCATATGAACTTTCATATAAAGGTCAAACAACTTCATGATTGGTTGAAGAGTTGGGACGCACAATTCCTTCACTCCAGCCAAAAGGGTAAGGGAAAGAAGCTGGCTGATACTGGAGCTAAAAAGGCTGTGCTGTTGAGTGGACCTCCGGGTATTGGTAAAACTACAACCGCGGAAGTTGTCAGTCAGATGCTTGGATTGCAGGCCATTGAGGTGTTTTTATATACTCTGCACAATTCGTTCTTCATTTAACCTACCAGACATAACTTCAATTTTTTTTTGTAAACAGGTTAATGCAAGTGATAGCCGTGGTAAAGCAGACTCCAAGATCGAGAAAGGTGTTGGAGGGAGCACATCAAATTCTATCAAAGAACTTATCAGCAATGCGACTCTGAGTTATAGCGACAGTCGGTTGGTATTCCAGAATGGACCATGAACTTTTTGGACTTTTTTTGTTTATTATATATAAATTGGGCAACAATGTCACAGGTCAAAACATCCTAAAGCTGTACTAATCATGGACGAAGTTGATGGTATGTCTGCCGGAGATAGAGGTGGTGTTGCTGATCTTATTGCTAGCATCAAGATATCCAAGATTCCTATAATTTGCATTTGTAATGACCGTTATAGCCAGAAATTGAAGAGCCTTGTGAATTACTGTTTGCTGCTCAACTTCAGAAAACCAACAAAGCAACAGGTTACTCATGCCGCATTTCGTTCTGATGACCGCTATAATTGCTAGTATTTCTATTATAGACTGGTGCTTGTTTTTTTGATGTACTATATTGTTGACATTGTTTCTGGTAAAACTAGCACCTTATCTTCCTGTTATATCTAGGGACGTGCGATGTGGTTTACTTTGCTGCTATTTGTGTTATCTGCAAAATAACTCCATATTTGGTGTCTATTCGAATCTAAAAATAATTGGCTATCCACAAGGTTGATTGTGCGCACAACTGCAGATACTGCAGAGTTCTGAGACAATTTTACTGTTCCTTACAGCTGTTCCTATTTGATAAAAAAGGACGATTATTTGTTCCAAGTTGCAAATTGAATGCTACAACTCCGCCTATGTTGTAATAACATAGCCGGTCCCAAGCCTGGGTAAAGGAGGAGGGGTTGTGATAGGCTTGGCGAGCCAACAACTACACTTAGCCATTCTCATGGAAATGAAACCCAATAGAAATTCGTTGGGGCGTAACCCTCTTAGCGACGCGCCATATCGGAACCCGGGTATGGTGTTAAGTGGGCAAGGGCCGGGTCGCCACCGCCTTAGTGGCGCGCCATATCGGAACCCGGATATGGTGTTAAATGAGCAAGGGCCGGATCGCCACGACCTTAGTGGCGCGCTACATCATCGCCCGGATGTAGTGATAAGTGAGCAAGAGTGTTTGCATCTTACTCGACGGGTGCAAAGCGTAAGGAAGCTAGCCGAGGAACATAGATTTCGGGTGGGTAGTTGGAATGTAGGATCCTTGACGGAGAAGCTACGTGAGTTAGTAGATGTTGCCATTAGATGACGAGTAAATATCCTTTGTGTACAAGAGACTAGATGGGCGGGTCAGAAGGCGAGAGAAGTCGAGAATACCGGTTTCAAGCTTTGGTATTCTGGATCGGCTGAGACTAGAAATGACGTAGGTGTTCTAATAGATAAGAGTCTTAAGGATGGAGTAGTGGATGTTCGAAGACGAGGGGATAGGATCATCTTAATCAAGATAGTAATTGGGAACATTGTCTTGAACGTCATTAGTGCTTATGCCCCACAAGTTGGGCTCAACATGATTGCTAAGAGGCAATTTTGCGAGGACTTGGAGGATATGGTTAGTAGTGTACCGATAACTGAGAAACTCCTCATAGGAGGAGATCTCAATGGTCATGTGGGTGCAACTAACCTAGGATTTGAGGGAGTACATGGAGGCTTTGGATGCGGCGATAGAAATCAAGAGGGTAAGGACATCCTAAACTTTGCCGTAGCCTATGATCTGTTGGTAGCTAACACCCTCTTTAGGAAGAGGCAATCTCACCTAGTGACCTTTAGTAGTGCCCAACACTCTAGCCAGATTGACTTTGTCCTCACTAGGAGAAGGGATAGACGGGAGTGTCTAGATTGTAAGGTGATACCCGGGGAGTGTGTAGTGACACAACATAAGCTTGTGGTAGTTGACTTTCGCTTCCATACATGTTCTTTGCGGGACAAAGGTGTCAAAATCACAAGAACAAAGTGGTAGAAGTTGAAAGGAGAACCACAAGAATCCTTTAAAAATAGGGTGATCACAGAAGGACCCTGGGCAGAAAATGGAGATGCAGATAGGATGTGGGTGAAGATGGCAACTTGCATTAGGAAGGTAGCTAGTGAGGTGTTCGGTGTGAAAAAAGGAAGGAAACTTGTAGATAAAAACACTTGGTGGTGGAATGAGGATGTACAAAAAGCCATTAAGGAGAAGAAGGAGTGTTTCAAGAGTTGGCATAATGATAGAAGCGCAAGCAACATGCTTAAGTACAAAGAGGCCAAGAAAAATGCATGGCGGGCTGTGAGTAAGGCAAGAGAATAGGCCTATGATGAGTTATATGCAGGGTTGTGAATCCACGCCTGGACGCCTAGGTGTGGCGGCGGCGGCGGCAGCATAGGAGGCGGGTGGCCAGCTAGGCGGCGGAGGAGGCGGGAGGCCGGCTAGGAGGCGGAGGAGGCAGAGCAGGCGACGGCAGGGCGGGCGGGCGGCGGCAGGGCGGGCGGGCGGAGGAGGCAGGGCGGGCGGGTGGGCCTCACGACCCAACTATTGTGGACCGTCGGATGAGATCCGACGGTCCTCATTTTCACTAGGGTATATAAATATACCCTACCCTAATTTTCTCCTCACCCTCTCTCTCCCTCTTTTCTCCACTCCCAGCGGCGGCGGCAGTGAGGCGGCGGGGTGGACAGCGGCGGCGGCGGCACCTACGACGGCGGGGTGGACAGCGGCGGCGGCGACACCTACGGCGGTGCCAGGCGAGGTGGCAACAGGCGGAGGGGGCGCCATGCGAGGTGGCTGCGGGCGGAGGGGTCGCCGGCGGCGGGCGGAGGCGGCGGCGCCGCCCGACCAGGCGAGGCGAGCCGCCCTGGCGTCCGCGCGCTAGCGACTGGACGCCTAGGCGACGCCTCAAAAACGCTGGTTATATGAGAGACTAGAGACAAAAGAAGGTGAAAAGGACATATACAAGATAGCGAGAAAGATGAGGGATTTCAACCAAGTTAAATGCATCAAAGATGAGACTGACCACATTCTAGTGAAGGATAAAGAGATTAAGAATAGATGGCGGGGTTACTTTAATGGGCTATTCAATGATGGGAATGGGAGCACTATGGTTAAGTTGGATGACTCCTTTGATGACTCCAACAGGCGGTTCGTGCGGAGGATACAAGAGTTTGAGGTTAAGCAGGGCTTAAAAAGGATGAAAGGAGGAAAGGCTCTCGGCCCTGATGATGTCCCTATTGAGGTGTGGAGATGCCTTGGGGACGTGGCAATAGTATGACTCACAAAGCTATTCAACCTCATTTTTCCAGTCAAACAAGATGCCTGAAGAATGGAGGAAAAGTATATTAGTACCTATCTTCAAAAATAAAGGTGATATTCAAAGTTGTACTAATTATCGAGGGATTAAGCTTATGAGTCATACTATGAAGTTTTGGGAGAGAGTGATTGAACACCGCCTGAGAAAAGTGACCAATGTCACTAAAAGGCAATTTTCATACTATGAAGTTTTGGGAGAGAGTGATTGAACACCGCCTGAGAAAAGTGACCAATGTCACTAAAAATCAGTTTGGTTTTATGCCTGGGAGGTCTACAATGAAGGCAATTTTCTTGCTTCGTCACCTTATGGAGAGATATAGGGAGCAGAAGAAGGACTTGCATATGGTGTTCATTGACTTGGAGAAGGCGTACGACAAGATACCAAGGTCAGTCATGTGGTGGGCACTAGAGAAACATAAAGTTCCAACAAAGTACATTACCCTTATCAAGGATATGTACAATAATGCTAGGACAAGTGTGCGCGTAAGTGATAGTGAGACTGATGCATTTCCTATCACGGTAGGACTACATCAATGATCAACTTTGAGCCCATACATCTTTTCCTTGGTGATGGATGAGGTGTCGAACGATATACAAGGGGATATCCCTTGGTGCATGCTCTTTGCCGATGATGTAGTGCTGGTAGATGAAACTAGGGATGGTGTTGATAAGAAATTAGAGTTATGGAGACAAACCTTAGAGTTCAAGGGGTTTAGACTTAGTAGGACCAAGATCGAGTATATGAGGTGTGACTTTAGTGGTGTTGCTCGTGAAGAGGGAAATGTTAGTCTACAAGGACAAGTAGTACCTAGAAGGGACTCTTTTCGATACTTAGGATCAATGTTACAAAGCAATGGCGATATTGATGAGGATGTTTGCCACGGGATCAAGGTAGGGTGGATGAAATGACGACAAGCCTCTGGAATCCTATGTGATAGGAAGGTCCCACAAAAGCTAAAAGGAAATTTCTATAGGACGGTGATCAGACCCGCGATGCTTTATGGGGCGGAATGTTGGCCAACTAAACGGCAACATGTCCAACAAATGAGTGTCGCATAGATGCGCATGCTACGGTGAATGTGCGGGCACACAAGAAGAGACCGAATAAGGAATGAGGTGATTCGTGATAAGTTAGGGGTGGCGCCGATTGAAGAGAAGTTAGTTCAACATAGACTTAGGTGGTTTGGACATATCCAGCGGAGGCCTCCAGAAGCACCGGTTAACAGTGAGATTTTAAGAGGTAGAGAAAATATTAGGAGGGGTAGAGGACGACCAAGGTTTGACCTGGGAGGAGGCGGTAAAACGAGATTTGAGAGATTGGAATGTATCCAGAGACTTAGCTCATGATAGGACCACATGGAAAGTAGCAATTCATGTGCCAGAACCTTAGTCTTGTTTTTTTCTTTTTCTTTTTCTTTTTCTTTTCTTTTTTTTGTCTTTTTTTGTCTTTTTCTTTTTTTCCTTTTTTTTCCTTTTTTTTTCTTTTTTCTTGTTCTTATATCTGTTCCTCTCTTTTACTTCATTGATATTGGGTTTCATGTCTAGCCGACCCCAACATGCTTGGGATAAAGGCTTGGTTGTTGTTGTTGTTGCAAATTGAATGCTACATTCTTTCTACTATAAATTTCATAAATCATCTTGCCCTACTTTTATATTTGTATGATTATTTTGATGGGCTAGAATTATTACTTTTCTACTGTGATTCAAAATTGTATTTATTAGGTTTTACCTTTTTATTCGACAGATGGGCAAGAGATTGATGGAAATTGCCAGAAAGGAAGGGATTCAGGCTCAAGAGGTATGCCCCTTATCTCTCCCGGAGTTCCGTGCTTTTATTATCTATTATATGTAGTTTCTTTTTGTTGTCATTGTAGCATTGTTCTCATTGTTGTTTTCTATTGGATAGGCTTTCCCTGTTATGTTACTAATATACAGTTTCCTGATTGCTAGACTGCAATGGAAGAACTTGCGGAAAGAGTGCATGGTGATGTTCGCATGGCACTAAATCATTTGCAGTATATGAGCCTGTCCCAGTCTGTGGTCAAATATGATGACATTAAACAGCGACTTACTAGCAGTGCGAAAGATGAAGATATTTCTCCTTTTACAGCTGTTGACAAGTATTGTCCTTTCTTTTATAATTTCATCGATACAAAAGTATCACAATCAAGTTATTTTTTTAGTTTCTTTTTTTTTTCTGGATTGCCTCATGTTTTTATTGACCAGATGTGATGGATTGCATTTTACGCTGAGCTTTGTGTTTTCTATATTAAAATTTCAGTGTTTCTCTGTATTATTGCTTGAAAGGCAGATAATAACTTTCACTTGATGCATTTTAAGGGATTAGATGTTTGCATCTTGTGCTATTTTGCTGCCCCGGAGGATTATTTTTAAAAAAATTAAAACTACATGTTTTTATAAGGGCTATACTTGCAATACCTGTCAACTAGACTGACCATCCACCACCACAGTGCTTTTATTTCACATGCAGTTGGAACTGATGTGCTTCCTTCAAACTGCTAGTTTGCTCTTTATTGACTTACATTCATTTTTTTACAGCCACATGCTCTCCTTAGTTAATACAATACAATAGGCAGATCTCCTGCCTTTTCTTTTAAAAGCTTTCAGCTCTCAAATTACTGTCAGTAGGGTTACATTACATGAGCTTATGAATGGCACCATGCTTCTTTTCTTTGATACGGTTTAATATTATTCACGAACATTAATTAAATTTTCAGGCTGTTTGGTTTCAATGGTGGGAGATTACGGTTAGACGAGAGAATTGATTTAGGCATGAGCGATCCTGATTTAGTTCCACTGATTATCCAGGTACGGAATACTAACAGCAATTCTTTATATACATGTCAATTCTTATATGAATTCTCTGTTCTGAGACCTTTTTTTTTGGGTATTAAAAGTTCCTTTCCAATGTACTGCATGCAGACTACCTCTTCTTATGCTAACAGTTAATTTTTGTGCATCAGATTATTTATTATCAGTAATATAAATTTTATCATTAACAAGGCATTTTTACGAACTTGAATTGTGAAGCATTATTTATATTAGATTGTAAGCCTATCACAACACCATTTTCCCAGAAAATGGGGTTTCTCACATTCATAATTTCTTAAGTATTTTCTTTTGATATTATACAAAGAGAACACCAGTCTGCTATTGTGTTGATGTTTCATGAACCAGTGTGTATTAGAGCTATGTGAATATGTAATCCCTTAGGTTTAGTTTGCTATGACTATGACCTGTTCTACTGCTATAAACTTGTCCACTATTGTTAAGTTCCATTTGTTTGAGTTTATTAAGTCTTGGAAATCAAGATTTCTTTGGAGTTTACATCTATAAATATGTCTTTTGATAGGAAAATTACATTAATTATCGGCCTAACACCATTGGAAAGGATGAAAGTGGAATCAAACGAATGAATGCACTTGCCCGTGCCGCGGAGTCTATAGCAGACGGTGATATTGTGAATGTGCAGATAAGAAGATATCGACAATGGCAGTTGTCCCAAGCTGCTTGTTTTGTTTCATCTATAGTACCGTAAGTATTAGGGATATGATCAATATATTATACGAAGTATTGAATAACTTTGATTTTGCAAACCTGTTTTCAATATCTTTCGCATTTCCAGTGCTGCTTCGATGCATGGGAACAGAGAAATTCTTGAAGCTGTAAAGTTCAAACCTTTTCTATGTTTGCCTCTAGTTTGCTTTTGCCCATTTATCCAAATTGAATAGGGTAATAAATACTTTTCAGGGTGAACGGAATTTTAATAGGTTTGGTGGATGGTTAGGGAAGTACTCAACTACTAACAAAAATATAAGGCTACTGGAAGATGTCCATAGTCATATTCTTGCCTCCCAGCAAGCAAACTTGGACAGGTACTTCTACATATTCTTGAGATCTATCATGTAGCTCTTGGTGCACATTTGATTGTTCACCTATCCAATTCATTATGTTGCTGTTATGGTGTAGTACTGTAGTTAATTTCACCTGTATTCTTATTTAGTCATTTCCTGGCCCTAGCAGTATCATAATGTTTTTGGCTAACTGCGTGAGGTCTTAAAAAAGAGCCCTGGGGCTGCTTACCCCCTGCAGGTCCAGTTTTTTTAATGATGTTTCTGGCTAAGACATGGACTGATTTTTTTCTTTCCATAATGGGCTTCCATGGAAGGGGGGCCTTGGCGCAGCGGTAAAGCTGTCGCCTTGTGGCCATGAGGTCACGGGTTCAAGTCCTGGAAACAGCCTCTTACAGAAATGTAGGGAAAGGCTCCGTACAAAAGACTCAAGTGGGTCGGACCCTTCCCCGGACCCTGCGCAGGCGGAGCTACATGCACCGGGCTGCCCTTTTTTTTAATGGGCTTCCATGCCATCTGAGGGTACCTGGTTTGAACAACAGGGTTGAAGTTGAACTGACTGAGTTAAATGATTAATAGTCAATCCACATGTTTGACAGTTCCATTGTATGAAGAGGAATACCATCTCTCACTATTCTGGATAGTGTTTTCGTCTAGAACTAGATGATTTGCTGAATTTGTGTGGCTAGGCTCATAGGCTGTGGTTTGTAAAATAAAACTTGCATTTGCTGAAGCCATCAGGAATCATGTCTACCAGTGCTTGTGGTCCTGCAGAACACGCTACAGAATGATGCATTAAATTTTCTTGATTTACTACAGTAACTACACTTTAACATCCAAGCCTTTACAGTTCCCAATCGCATTTTGATTAGTTGCCTAGCACTTGGAATGCATGACTATCAAAATGTTACTGGACGTTTGACATGAGTCGAATGACATATAATATAGCCCTTAAAAAAAAAATTTCGTTCAGTTAGCTGCCAAATATAAGTTGCTGCATTGTTCAACAGGCCTTTCCTGTTACTGTTTTGTAAATGGTTGTCTCTCACAGTGATCAAATTCAACAGGCCTTGATTTGTTTAACCGACCTGCTTGACATCTTCAGGATAAGAAAGACTATTTTATCATTCTAAACCATGATCTGAAACAATAACCATAGATAAGTTTGTAGATCATTGGGTATCAATACTGGAAAAATTTGTACATCCTTTTTGTCAGTCCTTTGACTTTGAATAGCTGAATGGCATTCAATCTTTTTGGCATGGATAAGCTCTTGTTATATGTGGACCTTTGTTATGTTTTAGTGTGAGTCTATATTTTATAAATTTTGGAATTGCAGGGAGACATTAAGGATGGATTATTTTACTCTCCTCTTGAGACAGCTTACTGACCCGCTGAAGACAATGTCGAAGGTATCATTTCTCATCTTGTACTTTATGAATGAACACCATCTTTTCTTTTATTCTGTCACTCAACTATTTCATGGTGATAATAATACCCCGATCTAAGCATTGCATAAATCAGTCTCAACTTCATCATTCAGATTAGTCTTGAAATTCTACGAACCTGAAGAATCATGAGATCATTTTTTTTATTACAAAGTTTTAAAGCACATGTGTGGGAGCCTTCAGCACTGGGTACGCCCTAAAGTTTCAAAGCGTGAAGTTAAGGTTCACCAAAAACATATTAGTGTCACCTTCTGTCACTGACTTATTAAGCACATTGTTCATATTGTGTACCATATGATGTTAGGCTTTTTTTATTTGTTTCTCTCATGTTGGAAAAACCACATAACCGGTCGTCCACACTCCGCACAAACATGACATTGCATCATTAACATATTTTTAGCTCGTATTTGGTAATGCAGTACTATTTCTCATCTATAATTTATTATATGAGCAATCTGCTCGAAATCTTATATTTGCAATTACATCCAGGATGAAGCTGTTCAAAAGGTAGTGAAGTTTATGGATGCCTACTCCTTAAGCCAGGAAGACTTTGACGCAATTGTGGATGTATCCAAATTTAAGGTTGGCATTTTATTCTAAAAGCAGACTGATGCTTATTCCATATAATGGCATATTCGTTTGACCAGCGCATTGAATGGTGGCAGATGTACTAGGGCACTGAAATTACAACAACAAAAACAAAATCTTTGTCCCAAGCACGTTGGGTAGGCTAGATATGAACCCAATAATTTTATTTTAAAAAAGTGAAGTACAAGAGAGAGAGAAATAAGAGCAACAAAATATAAAAAAACTAAGATTCTGGCACATGAATTGCTACTTTCCATGCAGTCATATCATGAGGTAAGTCTCTAGGACATTCCAATTTCCAATCCCTCAAGGAGGCAGTAAAACGTGACTTGAGGAATTGGAATTTATGAATCAACTAGGGCACTGAAATCAAAGGGCAGCCCGGTGCATGTAGCTCCCGCTTACGCAGGGTCCGGGGAAGGGTCCGACCTACTTGGGTCTTTTGTACGCAGCCTTTCCCTACATTTCTGTAAGAGGCTGTTTCCAGGACTTGAACCCGTGACCTCATGATCACAAGGCGACAACTTTACCGCTGCGCCAGGCCCCCCTTCCGACTAGGGCACTGAGATCATTCATTATAAATGGTTATTGGCTGGCAATTATGTGTTTTCCACTGCACTGATGACAATTCACAACAACAACAACCAAGCCTTTATCCCAAGCATGTTGGGGTTGGCTAGAACACTGATGACAATTCGCCATTTTTAAATCGTTTTTATACTGAGTCATGGGAACCATAAATATTTCAGTAGAAAGAATATTTGCAGTGGTATCAATATGAACATGAAGAAAACAAATATTCAGTATAGAATTTAGAGAGAATATGGGGACATAAAAATATTACAATAACAGGGCACATTATAATTGTTAGATAAATGTCTCACTCAAATTGGGAGCATCCAGGTGGGTTGATTGTGAATTGAGTAAACTTGTTTTCTTAGTTATCATGCCCTGTCATCGTGGCTCTGAATACTTTTTTTTTTGTCTGTAGGGTCATCCAAATCCTATGGATGGTATTCCACCTGCTGTTAAAAGTGCCTTGACAAAGGCATACAAACAAGGAAGCACTTCTCGTGTTGTTCGAACAGCAGATTTATTAAATATTCCTGGCATGAAAAAGCCATTAAAGAAACGAGTGGCAGCAATCTTGGAGCCAGTGGAAGAGAGTCTACCCGAAGAAAATGGAGTACCATCAGCTGAAGCTGAAGAGGAGTCTTCTGATGCAGAAAATAATGATGGTACGTGTTTCTTTGCAAGAAAACCAGTAAATCAGAAAAATTTGATTCTTTACTAATAGATGAGTATCTAGGACAAATGAATTTTTGAGGCAATTGCCTTGTGCCTTATCACCTTCATATGCGTCTATGTACTTCCACCATATATTAAGAAGCAATATGGGCGAATAGCATATTAGTGATATTTGTGTTGATATTCACTATTCAGCAACATGCTTTGGGAAAAACACGTGACAAATAATCTATATGAACTATTCAGCAAGAAATAACTGCTTTTTGTTATAATCTTTTAGATGAACTTCTGCCTGGTGACTCGAAGCCGAAACTGAACTTGCAGAGTGATAATAAGAAAGGTTCTCTTCTCTTTCTTGACACTTGCTGCTGGCGTGTTCATGCCAAACTTTGTGGTAACCTTCTCCTGATTCCCAGGAATCCAAGTCCAGCTTGATCTCAAGAGCCACGGGAAGGAGTCCAGTGCAAAGAAGGCGCCAGCAGCCCGATCAAGAGCGTCTGGGTCTGGTGGGAAGAGGAAGCCTGTTTGTCGGTGACTAGCCTGGACAAATCCTTTGTGTGCAGGATGAAGGTTCAGAGTTTTGCTTGTACTGTACAGTGTACATAAGCCTGTCAAGTGGGTTTGGCCCTTGTACCGAGCTTTACCGGAATCTGTATGCGCCAAGCTGGCTTCCAGACCGACAGGTGCAAACCAAATGTGGAGTGCGTGCTCAAATTCTGTTATGATTTTGTGCTCAAACCAAGCAGATTACGAGCCTCGACTTCCTGTTGCCCTTCTTTTTTGCTGGCTTGTTTACACCATGTGAAAATTTGTATTGCTTACAGTATCGATTCTTGTTGGCCAAAGGTATCTTGCGTTAGAAACCCCATCGATCTACTCATCCATAAAAATCTGTTGCTTACTGTTAGATCTCGCATGGTAACTATTCGATATGATTAGACGGAGGTCGTCGGCAGTTACAGAACATGAAGTCAGATTGTGATAACCTAAGACATGCATATAGAATTTTATTTTGAAAAGCTCTGTTACTCAGACGTGAAATATCAGGTCTTTTTTTGAAATCAATGTCACGTGGAGGCCAGATACTGTGTGTTTCATTTTGAAAAAGGAAACATAGCCTGTGCAAAAGTCAAATTAAGACCTTTAATTATTGTTAAACTGGGGCTATAGCTCTCATTCATTCCTAAAATAAAATTCTCGTTTTAATGATAATAATTTAAAATTTAGGAAGTATATAATAGAAACATATCTAGTGTGAATGAGTATCATTGTGTTAACATGTACTCCCTCCGTTCCGAATTAGTTGACGTTTAGGACAAAAAACTTAGTTCAATTTAAACTAAATTAGCTGTACTAAACGTCAATTAATTCAGAACGGAGGGAATGTTTACTGTGATAAGTCAAGACATTTTATTTAAGTGGTACATGGCTTTTCTATCAGTTTTGATCGTGATATATCTGATAGTCACAAATTATTGTTAGCACTATAAAGACTATTTACCCCAGAATATGTTCTCATATACCATCCACTGCTGATTAAGAAAGGAGGAAGTATAACTGTTTATCTGATCTTCCATTTGCAAATTACCATTATAACCTTTGTGGAATGTTGGAATTTTTCATCTGGTTTTGTGGACCAATGTTTCATGCGAAGACCCCCTCCCCCTTGGTTTCCGAACTGAGACGCGCCTTCTTCTCCCCCACCGATCCGCCGTCGCCCCCAATGACGTCGCAGCGGCGGCCGACGGTGGCGCTGCTGCTGTGCCTGGCGCTCGTCTTCTGCCTCGCCGTTCTCTCCATCCAGTCGTCCTTCTTCGCCGCCCCGGGCACGTCCCACGTCCCCCGTCTCTTCCCCATTCCCAAGCCCTAGCTATCGCTTCCCTCCGCTAACGGACTCGGCTCTTCCGCAGGGGCGCCGGGCAGGAAGCTGGATTTGGGCGCCGGCGACGTGCGCGAGCTCGCGGGGTTCCAGTCCCGCGTCCAGCAGTGCGTGGTGCGTGGGCGCGCGCGCGATCGTTTCAGAGTTCCCCACATCCGCAATCTTTCTAGTTCTAGTTCCTGCATATCTGGACAGCAACGAAATATATCTGTTTCGGTTTCATGCTTCCGTTCTTCTGTATCAAACTTCTAATTGAGCTGACAAGAAATCTTTTTTTTTTGTTTGCCAATATATACGGACTGGGACTGGAGTAATGCGAACTGAAAGTTGTGCTGCTTATATTTCGGCCTTTGTTGCCATTTATCTTGCTTCTTAACTATCTTCCTTGTTTAGGCAAGAAGGGGACTTGGGCTCACAGCAGATATTATTGATCATTGCAAGCTGGTCCTTAAATTCCCTGAAGGAACCAACAGCACCTGGGTCAGTGTTCCTCCAAGTTCATGGCAAACTGCTGTTGTTATTTGCCCAGAATCCTCAGTTAAGGATTTACTCATCACAATGTTTCCTTAACTTCTGCAGTATAATGCGCAGTTCAAAATTTTCGAACCTCTAGAATACAAATATGATGTCTGTGAAACCGTCCTGTTGTGGGAACAGGTTAGGGCATTCTTCTTGAGTAACATTTTTGTTACTATCTATGTTTGTGCTAATACTGATAGCGATATTATGATTGCAGTACCGCAACATGACAACTGTATTGACAAGGGAGTACTTGGATGTGAGACCTGATGGATGGTTGGATTATGCAGCTAAAAGGATTGCACAGCTGTAACCTTGTGACTCGTATTCTCAATTGTTTATTCATTTTGAAGTGAAATCAATCTGCATACTGGTAAAAGTCATTTTGTTATTCAAAATTTGCAGTGGTGCTGACAAATGCTACAACCGTACTCTCTGTGATGAGCTTCTTAGTATTTTGCTGCCTGCTAAACCCCCTTTCCATCCACATCAGTTTGCGACATGTGCAGTTGTTGGCAACTCAGGGGATCTCTTGAAAACAGAGTTTGGACAAGAGATTGACGCACATGATGCTGTGTTTCGGGATAACGAGGCACCTGTTAATGAGGTAACCACATTGGATCATTCATTGAATTTATCTGAGATGAACCTTTGTAAACCACCTTGCTTATTTATGCTTTTCTTGGTATCTTCTTGTTCCTGGGTTCCCCTTTCATATAATTATGCTACCAGTCAATTCATTATTCGTACTTCCTGAGCTCAGGACCTTGCAATGTGCCATCCAAATATCTATGTCCTGACAAATATTTTTCCCTGAGTGCCAGGCTACATCTATTTTATACTGATATTAGTTTTGTTGCCTGTCTGCAGAAGTACGCAAAACATGTTGGGATGAAAAGGGACTTTCGACTGGTTGTTAGGGGTGCTGCTAGAAATATGGCACCAATATTGAAGGGCTCCTGTAATGCTGTAATCCTGATGTCCTTCTAATTTACTAGTTGTCCCTTCTCCTTAGCAAGGTTTTAGCTTCACTAGAAAAAGTAGGGAGCAACAGGAAATATTCACATTAATTTTTCTTTATCGCTGAAGCATTGACGGGTTTGTCTACAAACAAGATGCTTGACTCTGTGGCTTTCCCTTGCAGCTGATGAAGTTCTTATTATTAAAAGTTTGACACACAAAGAAATCAATGCTGTGATAAAGGTATTATGTGTTTGTATTGTTATGTTAAGCTGAGTTTGTCATATGAACTATATCTTAGTTATGACACGGAGAGTATGTTTATATTGAACATGGAACAACTTTATTTACCTGCAGGAACTTCCAAATCCCGTCTACCTATTTCAAGGTATAGTCCTAAGAAGAGGTGCTAAAGGAACTGGCATGAAATCTATAGAACTGGCCCTTTCCATGTGCGATATTGTCGACATATACGGGTTTACAGTTGATCCTGGCTACACAGAATGGTGAGTTAATTCATGGCTACAATGCTGAGTATTTCTTGGTTGGCATGGCAGCTGGCACTTGGCACTATCTTTTCCAATGCTTATTTTGTATAAATATATGTTCCGACCACTCCATTTTTCCAGGACACGGTACTTCTCACCCCCAAGGAAAGGGCACAATCCACTGCAAGGCCGGGCATATTATCAACTTCTGGAGTGCCTTGGTGTAAGGGCCACCATGTTCTCACTCTCACCTATATACGTGGAGTTATCTTGACCTAAATGATAATTACCTGCACGCAGGTTATTCGAATCCATTCCCCCATGAGGGCACAACGTGTGGAAGATTGGTCAGATATACCAAGCAAGGAAGAAACCAGAAGAGCACACGCTGCAGCTTTCCGCTTGAAGAGGCATGAAACTGGCCAGCCCGATGATTCGAGTCCATTTAGCAATTGCAAGGTGTGGGGCACAGTGGATCCCGACTACGGTCCGGTATCAGGAACCTCGGATATGAGTGAGGCACGTAAGAGCTCGAACTACACCAAGTGGGAAAAACTCCCGTTCAAGAAGCTAAGAAGAGAGGCTCAGGAACACCATGTCCAGATTGGCGGCGTGTCCCTGTACAAGATGGACGGAAACAAGTTGGATGATCTTGTGTGCGTGAGGCATGAACGTTCGTCTAGCTAAAACACGGACTCCTGTGACGAGCAGAAGATGGCGTGTTGGCGCATTGGTTTCACCACGGTTTTGAAAGGATGCTACGTATCAAGAGCTTCATCCGCTGTTGAATATGTATACTTTAGTGTATCCTTGTGTTTAAGTTATTGCCTTACTGGGGGCATTGTAACAGACGGCACACACAAAAAAAATAATGCACCAACCGAGCCCACTTGTAAGTCACACAAGAATCTTCTTCTTCCATTGGGCAGTTTGGGCGGCAAGCACCACGTGGCCGACGGCCACAGCGGAGCTGCGCCCCTGCCCCTCTTCCCCACGCTATTCCCCTGGCTTGTCTCCTTTCCACTTGCTTCCTCTTTCATTTTCTTCTCCGTTTTCTCTCTCCTCCATTATTGGAGCTCCGTCGATCTCCGGCTACGGGCATCTTCGTCCCAAACCGATCGCATGTCGGTCCTCTAGTCGACGAGGAGAACATCTTCTCTCGTTTTTGTTTCATTTCCTCCTTTGTTTCGGGTGCAAGAGCTCGCCGAAGTCCGGTATAAAAATACCTCGTCGCCGGCGAGCTCTGGCCTTTGTAGATATATGGGACCTCAAAATGGGATGCCCTCACTGTGCTCTTCATCTCATCCGTTGGCCACGCCGCCGCTCGAAGTGAATTCCGACGAGCCGGCCATGGCATAAAAATACCTCGCCGCCGGCGAGCTCTGGCCTTTGTAGCTATATGGGATCTTAAAATGGGATGCCCTCACCGTGCTCTTCATGTTCATCTCATCCGTTGGCCACGCTGCCGCTCAAAGTGAACTCCGACGAGCCGGCCGGCCATGGCCAGGAGCTCAAGCTCCTGCTCAGCTCCTGTGCACTGGCTGGGCCTTGGCGTGGGCAGGCCACCAGCAGCCCACAGCTGTTTGCCATTTTTCCACGTTTTTTTATTTCAGAATTAGCTACTCCTTGTAAAATACATAGTAAATCGTACAAAATTCAGAAATATGTGAAACAAGTTTTGTTAGCTCCCTAATAATCAGATCTACACAATGGAACACAAAAATCAATATGTTCATGCAGTGTAGAATTATTATGAATTTTATATGATTTATATTTAAAAAAAATCTTAACCATATATATATCACATGTTCACCTATAGTATACCTGTTTTCAGAACAAATTTAGCTCCATGATTCTGTGTACTTAATTAGAAACTAATT
Organism: Neostapfia colusana; assembly: GCA_030760725.1. NCBI lineage: Eukaryota > Viridiplantae > Streptophyta > Magnoliopsida > Poales > Poaceae > Neostapfia > Neostapfia colusana. Next base: position 61,447,472 of record JASWHV010000016.1, on the reverse strand, counting down.
TAATAGTATATTTCCTTATTTTAATCATGATAAATTATTTACTACATGAAAAACTCTGAAATTTTGTCAATAACTTCCTAAACAGTGTAGTAACCTACATTAAAACTTGTGAGATCATTCTCATAACAGAATTGTCACAGTTCTATTTTGAATATGTATTTTCATTATTAGTTGTTTTGTTAATCATTGGTCTAGTGTGATAAAAAAAGTTATTCTACATTATGTCGTTATGTAGACACCAAAATAGGACCTCTGACCCTGACATTGATTTAGTACTAATTTCACATTGCTTGACGTTCATATAAAGTTCTACTATATGATGTTATTGTCATATCAATTATTATTAAAATATGAGTTATTTATCTTTTACAAAGAAAGTGTACGTCCAACTAAAACTTTAATTTGGTTACACTATTACCCTCTAAAAATCTGTTGTAAATTAATAACAAGACCATACTATTAAACTCCTATACATAACACTTTATTTTCTATCACATTGCATAATCATATGTGCATTATATTGTATTTCAACATAGGAAACGACGGTGACGACACGGTAATTGGAGGTGCTGCGGTGACTTTGGAGACTAACCCAACCATTCCTTTTGAGTGTGCTCCCAATCCACAAGCTCAAGGCAAGCCCCGGTGCACTCCCAAGTATTTCAAAATTTTCCTTTAGTATCACATGATTGTAAATCGTGTATTGTGCATTACGTATAGGATTTGATTGAAACTCCAGTTGCATGTGACCCAAATAATCCTATTATGTGTTGTTTTAGATTGATACTAATGTCCCGTTACGCTATGCTTAACTTTTATAGCTATCGGTAGAAGTCGAGTGGATTGTAACCCGTTCGCGAGTTGTAGGGTGCTTGAAATATTATCTTATTATTACTTATGTTCATGATATTTCAACGGAGACCGAGCAAAGAGGAGTTAGGGTGCAACAAGACAAGCTCGTGTCAGTTGACGACCGACTCGAATGTGGCTTAGTTGATTAAGTTTGAATTGTACTAATCACATATTAGTTATAATGGGAACTAGCAAACCGATGTAACTCAATGACAATGATTGTTGGACATTAAACTCCCCTCTTTGGATTTATGTGGGAGAGCATGGCTATGGTGCTCAAGAGGGGAGATTTGAATCAACTTTAATTGTGTTGTTGTGAAAGGTTGTCACGTACGACTCCACGGGAGGGCGTACGTGACATGTGATTGGGTTTCTCCTACAGGATATAAATCAATTTAAATCACCGTTCCTCACGGTTAATGAGTACACTTGTGATCTTGTCACATCGTAGTAAGAAATGAGTAAATGAATCATTTATATGATGCTGAATTGTTTAAGTATTGTATGCAAATCATGTGTGAATTAATATAGGTTGGCACACCTTTATGTTTCTAATAAACCCACTTAACTTGGTTAAAACATGAAGATAATGATCGATATTTTAGTATTATTTCAGCAAATAAAAATCAGCCCCTTGAGCCTTGCATGGTCTAAAAATCGGTTACGGAGAACCGAAAATTTGACGGGTAAGTCTTGCTGAGTATTAGTTGCTCAGACTTAGTGGATTAAATTTTTGTTGCGGATGATTATCAAGAAAGCTTTTGTGATTGTTGTGGCAAGACGGTGTGGAAGGGTGAACCCCCGTCGGAAGGGACGATCGAGTGGGTTCCCGCCTCTCCATCGCACGGCCCGTGAAGGATGAAGCATGTCTATGGGCCGACATGCTTCGGATTAGGCTAATGGCGTTGAATGCGAGAACGCTTCTGCATATTTTGTATAAACTCGCTTTATTTTGATGTCATATAAGTATCTTGCCTATGTTATACTATTAGATCATTTGCTTGCCAAATTGACACCCGATGATCCTGGAATGACGAATCATCTCATAATTCGGGCGGTTCTGTCACAGCCATCAGGCTTGCAGCACAGCTATGGAGAGCTGGAGCTGTGAAGAGGTTGTTGTGGACGACACACTGGGCGTTTCCACTTTTAGAAATAGCCAGTTCTAGAGACGTTCTGCTCTAACTAAATGCCGAAGGAAAAATGTCATTTCCTCAGTTCTGAAGTGCACTCTTCTTTTTTTTTTCTGCTGTTGATCGATCGTTTTAATTCCGAACTGACTGTCGTTTTATGTTAAGCGATAATGTGCATATGAGTCGGACTGTTCACAGGAGTCTCGGTTCTTTTGAACTATACGGGTTGCGATTCAAGTCGCATCAATAATTGGTTTCCGTGAATGACGTGTTACATAGCCCAGGACGCCAGGCTCTTTCCAGTAAGAAGTATATATATGCAGGAACAAGTAGAATCAATCATGCACGTTTTTTTAACACCAGAAGCAACAGTTCAGCTGCACACCAAACTGAACGTTGTACTACAACTGTATGACAGCAGGAAACTTTGCTGTTCCGATCATATTTATCATGGATCCGCTAGGTATGAAGTCACCACAGTTATTTAAACTAGGAAACATCTGTGTTCAGGGAGAAATTTTTACAAAGACAAAACAGAAGATCAACCGACTTTCCTAGGCCCGGCTAAACACTTACCAAACCAATACATTGAACTAACATTCCGATTTTCTTGACTCGTTTATGCCATGGTTGAGAACATGACAGCATTATGTTGCCACTGCGCTTTTCAACTGTGGCTCGACACAACCTGGAAATAACAGTACCAAGATCTATTAATTTGATCCAACCGAGGTCCTAAGATAAGATATATGTGGTACCTTTGAGGACGAAGAATGGGCACGTGTAGGCCTTCTTTCTGAAATGCTTACATGTCTAATTTCAACCAGACGTCGTCACACAAGGGGTGGAAGAGTTGCTGACACTTGTCGTAGTAGGAGCAGCAGCAGTCGTAGAGTTGCTCTCTGTAGCCCTCTCATTTGTCGATTCGGTGGAGGGACCAACTTCAGCAGTAGATGTTGTTGGGCTATCACCTGTTCTGCTACTGCCTCTAGTTTCCAGACGCTCCATCATCCTAGACACGGATGCAATTCCAGTATTAACTTCTCTTCTCACTTCTGAACCAAGATCTGCCACAGATGAGTTACGTGAAAAGAGCCTCTCCTTCCACCCTCTGGTACTTTTTGTAATAGATTCTTTGTACCTGAATTGGACAAAGGAGAAGCTTAAGGATGACAACCGATTAAGCTGGATGGCTTAATATGAAACTAATTATCCATACTTCATAGAGACAGCATTTAAGCGAGACTTCAAAGAGTCTGAAAAGGACTGCATATCGGACGGTCCAGCCCTGTCTGGAGTTGACTGCCCAGTGGAGTGCCTCCTGATATACAAGAATCATCATTAAGTTTGATCAGAAAAGCAAATTAGTTTAATCACTAGATGATTAACATGAGAACATAGTGGCTGAATATAGATGGTTACCTATTGAAAAACCTTGGACTGGATACAGGAGTACTATTTCCGGAAGAAACAACAGCATCTTGTTCAGCATCATAGGTAAGCATGCCAGGACTTTGGTTACCAGTTTCTCCACTGAAATTAGAACGTGGAGATGACACACCAGCTCTAGGAGTGACAGGATTTGAATCATTATCACCTTCCCCATGAGCAGATGAAGAAACTGCTCCAGCAGAAGGTGAGTTTGGATGTGCAGAGAAAACTAGGAACTGTGGGCGATTGTGAGAGCCTGATCGGCCCCAGTGCCCCTCTCCTAATATTTTCTCTACCTCTTAAAATCCCACTGTTAACCGGTGCTTCTGGAGGTCTCCGTTGGATATGTCCAAACCACCTAAGCCGATGTTGGACTAACTTCTCTTCAATCGGCGCCACCCCTACCTTATCACGAATCGCCTCATTCCTTATTCGGTCTCTTCTCGTGTGCCCACACATCCACCGTAGCATGCGCATCTCTGTGACACTCATTTGTTGGACATGTTGCCGTTTAGTTGGCCAACATTCCGCCCCATAGAGCATCGCGGGTCTGATCACCGTCCTATAGAACTTCCCTTTTAGCTTTTGTGGGACTTTCCTATCACATAGGATTCCAGAGGCTTGTCGCCATTTCATCCACCCTACCTTGATCCTGTGGCAAACATCCTCATCAATATCGCCATTGCTTTGTAACATTGATTCTAAGTATCGGAAAGAGTCCCTTCTAGATACTATTTGTCCTTGTAGACTAACATTTCCCTCTTCACGACCAACACCACTAAAGTCGCACCTCATATACTCGGTTTTGGTCCTACTAAATCTAAACCCCTTGGACTCTAAGGTTTGTCTCCATAACTCTAATTTCTTATCAACACCATCTCTAGTTTCATCTACCAGCACTACATCATCAGCAAAGAGCATGCACCAAGGGATATCCCCTTGTATATCCTTCGACACCTCATCCATGACCAAGGAAAAGATGTATGGGCTCAAAGCTGATCCTTGATGTAATCCTACCGTGATAAGAAATGCATCAGTCTCACTATCACTTACGCGCACACTTGTCCTAACATTATTGTACATATCCTTGATAAGGGTAATGTACTTTGTTGGCACTTTATGTTTCTCTAGTGCCCACCACATGACTGACCTTGGTATCTTGTCGTACGCCTTCTCCAAGTCGATGAACACCATATGCAAGTCCTTCTTCTGCTCCCTATATCTCTCCATAAGCTGACGAAGCAAGAAAATCGCCTCCATTGTAGACCTCCCAGGCATAAAACCAAACTGGTTTTTAGTGACATTGGTCACTTTCCTCAGGCGGTGTTCAATCACTCTCTCCCAAAGCTTCATAGTATGACTCATAAGCTTAATACCTCGATAATTAGTACAACTTTGAATATCTCCTTTATTTTTGAAGATAGGTACTAATATACTTTTCCTCCATTCTTCAGGCATCTTGTTTGACCGAAAAATGTGGTTGAATAGCTTTGTGAGCCATACTATTGCGACGTCCCCAAGACATCTCCACACCTCAATAGGGACATCGTCAGGGCCGAGGGCCTTTCCTCCTTTCATCCTTTTTAAGGCCTCCTTAACCTCAAACTCTTGTATCCTCCGCACGAACCGCCTGTTGGAGTCATCAAAGGAGTCATCCAACTCAACCATAGTGCTCTCATTCCCATCATTGAATAGCCCATTAAAGTAATCACGCCATCTATTCTGAATCTCTTCATCCTTCACTAGAATGCGGTCAGACTCATCTTTGATGCATTTAACTTGATTGAGATCCCTCATCTTTCTCTCGCGGATTTTTGCTACCTTGTATATGTCTTTTTCACCTTCTTTTGTCCCTAGTCTCTCATATAACTTATCATAGGTTTGTCCTCTTGCCTTACTCACAACCCGCCTTGCATTCTTCTTAGCCTCTTTGTACTTAAGCATGTTGCTTGCGTTTCTATCATTATGCCAACTCTTGTAACACTCCTTCTTCTCCTTAATGGCCTTTTGTACATCCTCATTCCACCACCAAGTGTCTTTATCTATAAGTTTCTTTCCCTTTGTCACACCGAGCACCTCACTAGCTACCTTCCTAATGCAAGTTGCCATCTTCATCCACATACTATCTGCATCTCCATTTTCTGCCCAGGGTCCTTCTGTGATCACCCTATTTTTAAAGGATTCTTGTGATTCTCCCTTCAACTTCCACCACTTTGTTCTTGTGATTTTGACACCTTTGTCCCGCAAAGAACATGTATGGAAGCGAAAGTCAGCTACCACAAGCTTATGTTGTGTCACAACACACTCCCCCGGGATCACCTTACAATCTAGACACTCCCGTCTATCCTTTCTCCTAGTGAGGACAAAGTCAATCTGGCTAGAGTGTTGGGCACTACTAAAGGTCACTAGGTGAGATTGCCTCTTCCTAAAGAGGGTGCTAGCTATCAACAGATCATAGGCTACGGCAAAGTCTAGGATGTCCTTACCCTCTTGATTTCTATCGCCGCATCCAAAACCTCCATGTACTCCTTCAAATCCTAGGTTAGTTGCACCCACATGACCATTGAGATCTCCCCCTATGAGGAGTTTCTCGGTTATCGGTACACTACTAACCATATCCTCCAAGTCCTCCCAAAATTGCCTCTTAGCACTCATGTTGAGCCCAACTTGTGGGGCATAAGCACTAATGACGTTCAAGACAATGTCCCCAATTACTATCTTGATTAAGATGATCCTATCCCCTCGTCTTCGAACATCCACTACTCCATCCTTAAGACTCTTATCTATTAGAACACCTACGCCATTCCTAGTCCCAGCCGAACCAGAATACCAAAGCTTGAAACCGGTATTCTCGACTTCTCTCGCCTTTTGACCCGCCCATCTAGTCTCTTGTACACAAAGGATATTTACTCGTCTCCTAATGGCAACATCTACTAACTCACGTAGCTTCCCCGTCAAGGATCCTACATTCCAACTACCCATCCGAAATCTATGTTCCTCGGCTAGCTTCCTTACGCTTTGCACCCGTCGAGTAAGATGCAAAGACCCTTGCTCACTTATCACTACATCCGAGCGATGATGTAGCGCGCCACTAAGGTGATGGCGATCCGGCCCTTGCTCATTTAACACCATATCCGGGTTCCGATATGGCGCGCTACTAAGGCGGTGGCGACCCGGCCCTTGCCCACTTAACACCATACCCGGGTTCCGATATGGCGCGTCGCTAAGAGGGTTACGCCCCAACGAATTTCTATTGGGTTTCATTTCCATGAGAGTGGCTAAGTGTAGTTGTTGGCTCGCCAAGCCTATCACAACCCCCTCCTCCTTTACCCGGGCTTGGGACCGGCTATGTCATTACAACATAGGCGGAGTTCAGCTCAGCCTAAACTAAGGCAATCAATATTGTGAGCCAAACTACCACATTATAATTGTAAAAACAAGTTTCCTACACATGAATATTTTTCAATGGGATTCCATTTTCCATTGTTCTAAAAATTTTGGGTGCACGAATAAAACTGAATTCACGAGCTCAGATCAATTACAGATGAGCTCAGCATGTAAAAACACAAAATATAAAACAAAATCAGCTGCAATGATACAAATTACTAGAGCAAGTAACATACCACTCCAGAATGCATTGTAGATGGAACTCGTGCTTGCATAGAGTCAACTACAACAGAAAACAAGCACAATAAAATGGTTACACAATGCGCTCTCTAAGGAAATTAGTGCCCCTAACAAAACAGCATCATACCGCAGAAGGGTCACTCTCACAGAAAGCCTCAAGGCAAATGCTACATGCATCATCACATGCGTCCTGAATGCCACCCTCCACAAAGGCAGCAGGTGACGTCAAACTCTCCATCTTAGCTTTCTCCTTGGTCCCAGATGCCATTGCAAAGGAATCACAGCCTGATATCGAATCCATAAGAAAGGTGTGCATAGAATCAACGACTGGGTAAAGATAAGAAAAAATCATGTCCAGTTATTCATTATGCTCAGAAAACCAGTAAGACCATAATATGATTCACAAAAACTATTTATATAGATATAATAGACATCTTATCCACCTAGACAAATAGTACCCATTGACGAGGCACCAACAAATAGATATAATACATTGCACCAGGGGAATGTCAACCCAAAACAATCCCCTGTAAGCCTATAACAACATACATGTTCCAGGAAAAGAACGTTTTTTTTTTCATTTCAACACAACATTATACATGCAAATCATTATCTACTTATGCAAGTAATACTCTAAGAACTCCCAGAAACGGAACAAATGTGCGAGTGCCTCCAATACCCTAGAGAGCACTTTGCATCCACATATAAATACATCGATTTTAAGTGGAACTCAGACAGTCTGATCCGATCAAGCAACAGTACCCAGCCACAACCACCGCACACTCCAGCTGATGCTCGTTACCGGATCATAAACCGACGAGTCAACCAGAGGTGCAAGAGACACGACGTATCACTCCCCATTTCTCAACCTTGATCACTGCAAACGCCAACCCAACAGCAGGTCCGGCCGAATTCTTGAGTAGAGAACTGCATCGACAAGCTCTATTACACGCCCATCAGCCGCCTCAACTCAAATCGCGATCCAGGCTCATACCAACCGGTTCACAGAAACCACTACCTCAGAACAGGAAGAGGACGCCGATTACGTACGATACGGACCCGATCCCTTGAACCCGCTCCGCGATTCCCGCACCCAAAAACCCAAGTTCTGCCTCAAATGAAACGTGAATCCCCAAATACCGAACCGAAGCGACGCAACCAGCGGCAGGCACCTGCCGCACCGACCCCACACGAACGGGAACCAAGCCCCCAACCGCGGCGGCCTCGAAATCGCCCGGCCGTGCCGCCACGCCGCGCCGCGGTAGAGAGAGGGAGCGGGGAGGAAGGGGGCGGGGGGTCTGGCCTTACCAGGCACCCGCCGGGATCGCCTGCAGCCCGGCCGGATTCGCCGCGTGAGACCGGCGCGGGGGGGAGCACGAAACCCTTGCAGCCTCCTCACCTCTCTCTCTCTCTCTGGTCTACCGCAATCACGGTGACGATGGATGGGGAAAGAAGAGCGCAAGGAGGAAAAGCAACCAGCGGTGAAGAGAGAGACGAAGCGAGACGCGTGCTAGTCTCCACTCGGCCCTCTCGTCTCACCTACTCACAGTCACCGACTCGTCGGGCACAAGGTCCTGAGGGCCCGCTAGTCGGTGAGGTACGCGCCGGTGAGGCCGCGCGCCGGCGGAGCAGGTGCGGTGCGTGGGTGTGTGTGCGGTGACGTGGGGCCGGGGTGGCAGTGTGGCGCGGCTGACAGGTGGGACCGGACGTTTCGCGCGCGCCCCGCCCGCCCTCGCGGCTCGTCGCTTGGGTGGATATCCGCGCTGGCCCACCACCAGCGGCCGGCTGCTCCTCGTCTCCTCCCGCACTGGAATCCGGCCGCCCGCCTCCCGTCCAGATTCCCCCCCCCCCCGCCGCCGCCGCAGGGGTTGCGCCGGCCGGCCGGCCGGCCAGCGAGCCAGCCGTTTTAACCCGCGCCGCGCCCACCACCCCCGTCCGCTCCCTCGCGCGAGCCCTCGACCCGGCCGCGTCCTCCGCCATGCCGCCCCTCGCCGTGCCCGCGGGCCTCCACGCCCTCACCCCAGCCCTCGCCTCCTCCCCCTCCCCCTCCGCCCGCCCCCCGCGCCTCGTCGCGTGGACCAGGCCCCGCGGGGCCAGGCGGAGCGCGCTGGCCCCGGAGAAGCCGCCGCCGCTGCCGGTGCTGGCCGTCGCGGGGGAGGGGGAAGGCGACGGGGGGGCCTACGACGCTGTCGTGGTCGGGTCGGGGATCGGGGGGCTGGTGGCGGCGACGCAGCTGGCGGCCAAGGGCGCGCGTGTGCTGGTGCTCGAGAAGTACCTCATCCCGGGGGGGAGCTCCGGGCACTACCGCCGCGACGGGTTCACCTTCGACGTCGGGTCGTCCGTCATGTTCGGCTTCTCTGACAGGGTGGGTGGGCTGGTCCTCGCGCTTGCCTGTGCTCGTCATCAAGGGTTGGGACGGGACTCTGCCTCCTCCTTCCTGCTGGTTGATCGCGGGACGTGCTTACAGGAGCTGTTTCACCACCTATGCCAACCGTCTGATGAATAGTGTGGTGTATGTTGTGGTGCATGCGTTCCTCACTCGGTGTAATGGTTCTCATCCAGGGGAACTTGAATCTGATCACGCGAGCGTTGGAAGCGGTCGGGCACAAGATGGAGGTCATACCTGACCCGTCCACGGTCCATTTCCACCTACCTGGCGATCTCTCTGTCCTCGTGCACAGGGAGTATGACGACTTTGTGCGAGAGCTGATCAGCAAATTCCCTCATGAGGAGGAAGGGATCCTTAAATTCTACGGCACGTGCTGGAAGGTAATGTCTCGCTCTTTTCCTTGTGTTTCTTGCACTGCTGTGTTACAGTATCTATCTTCTTTTGCAAATAACAGATTACAGAACTTATACCGCAATCATGTTTCAACAGATCTTTAATTCGCTCAATTCACTGGAGCTGAAGTCCCTTGAGGAGCCTCTCTACCTTTTTGGACAGTTTTTTCAGAAGCCCCTGGAATGCTTGACTCTTGGTATTTGAAATGCAACACTTCTCTCAGAATCGAAATATTCACACTTCCACTTGATATGGACAAAGTGTGTACATAATTAGTTGACTCCATTTGAAATAAATGTTATCTCACAAAAACTTAGAGAATGATGTGCTACGTCTACACTGTGTCCACTGCTTAACCAGATTGGTCCACACAATAAAAACCACAGTTCTTTCTTCTCTGCAGCTTATTATTTGCCGCAGAATGCTGGAGATATTGCTCGCAAATTCATTAAAGATCAGAAGTTGCTCTCCTTCATAGATGCCGAGGTGTGATATATTTGTGAGTTGGCTCACTTTTCAAAATTCCCTCTTTGGAGCATAATAGTATGAACCGATGCTAGTTTAGTTGAAGACTAAAGATAATTCATTGTTTCTGTAGTGTTTTATTGTGAGCACAGTCAATGCCTTGCAAACACCCATGATCAATGCAAGCATGGTAAGTTCAAATTTTATCCTGCAGATCCTTATTTCAAATTCATTTGAACTTCTTGTTACCTCAATGTCAATATAACAGGTCTTGTGCGATAGGCACTTTGGGGGAATTAACTATCCAGTTGGTGGTGTTGGTGGTATTGCGACGTCCCTGGCGGATGGCCTTGTTGACAAGGGTAGTGAAATCCGTTACAAGGCGAATGTGACCAATGTGATTCTTAAAAATGGAAAAGCCGTGAGTTTTCTTACTGATTTGTTAGACTGCACTTGTATTAGGGTACTATAGGGGCAGTTTAGTCCTTTTGTATTAGGCTCCTTGGCCCCCAAGTTAGGGTTCCTTGGCCCTTAAGTTTTGTACCTACCTCTTAGCTGATTAATGGATCGTTCTTTCCCCCTCTAATTTAATATCTGGATTATTGGGTTTTAAATCACATCTCTGCACTTTTTACTACAGGTTGGGGTGAGGTTATCAAATGGGAAAGAGTTCTTTGCTAAAACTGTGATATCTAATGCCACGAGATGGGACACGTTTGGTAATCCTGCTCATTGGTTTTCATTTTAACTTTCATGCAAAGAAAACTAGTTCTTTCATTTTCACTTGTTGAGATGATTAAAGTCATTTCTTTGACATGCCAGGAAAACTGTTGGAAGATAAAGAGCTGCCAGAAGAGGAGAAAAACTTCCAAAAGAATTATGTGAAAGCGCCATCATTCCTTTCTATTCATATGGGCGTCAAAGCCTCAGTTTTGCCAGCTGGTACTGATTGCCACCATTTTGTGCTTGAGGTATGCATTTGGTTTCCTTCTTCTGGGAAAATACCACATCCCTTGAGAATTACAAGTTTTAGTCATACTTTTTGTGTGGATTATTTAGATAAGTATTACATGGAAATGTGTTTGGCAGGATGATTGGAACAATTTGGAGAAGCCTTATGGAAGCATGTTTTTAAGTATTCCTACAGTTCTTCATCCATCATTAGCTCCTGAAGGGCATCATATACTTCATATATTTACAACTGCAGGCATAGAAGACTGGGAGGTAAGGGGAGGGTTCCACCTGAAATAAATTTGTCAATATTGAGAAGCCATGCCTTCTTTTTAATGTTGCTTCGTTTTCATTCTTGGCAGGGTCTTTCTAGGAAGGAATATGAGCAGAAAAAAGAGTTTGTGGCCAATGAGATTATAAGAAGGCTTGAAAAGAAGTTGTTTCCTGGTCTTCAAGATTCAATAGTCCTCAAGGAGGTAACTTTTTTTTTCTTCCATACAGGATTCTGCAGATATGTGTCATCCTTTTATTTAATCTGTGTAAACTTAAAAGTTCTCGTAACAGCCCTTTAACTGATAATGGGAGATTAACATCTCTGCGAACAACTGATCATATAGCATATTTGTCTTTGTTGATTTCGGTCACCATCTCCTCATGAGATCTTTTTTATGTTGGCCCTAAATTACACTTTCTATGTATGACCCCTGGTGAAGCATACTGATGAAGAGCACTCTGATAAATCTGCTTGAATGAGTTATTTCATATAGTATAACCTACATTGAATATCAAACAGTTTATAATATAGTCTTACATAGGAAAGTACCAAAGCAGAGTTGGATTCTAAGTTTCCCAAAAACATGGAGCTCCATGCATCACAAATACACGAGTATGGCAAAATATATACAGTAGAATCTTTTATGGACTAGCCACACGCAACTTTTATGCTATGCTGTGAAATACAATGTGTTAGTACAACGACAGTATTTTCGTGTTATATTAATATATCATCGTAAATAGTTGTAGTTTGGTGTTGTATATCATTGTAAATAAATGGAACATACTTCACAGCATAGCATAAAAAGGTGAGTAGGTGACCACAGGTGGACCGTGTGCAAATAATCTTAGCTTTTTGAAGATTATTCATGTAATATTGACCTCTATCACTGGTACCTTTACTAATGCAAAAAAAGGTTTTGTTTCACCAGGTAGGCTCCCCAAAAACTCACCGAAGATTTCTTGCTCGAAACGACGGTACATATGGACCAATGCCGAGGGGTAAACCCAAGGGGCTGCTAGCAATGCCTTTCAATAGTACTGTAAGTTAATACACATCAGGGAATTCCGCTGTCATATCGTGGCTTGAATGTATTGAATAACTTCATGTACAAGCTTTGGTGAACTTAAATTATGGTGTTCCGATTCACAGTCCATAGATGGCCTTTACTGTGTTGGCGACAGCTGTTTTCCTGGGCAAGGTGTAATCGCTGTGGCATTTTCAGGGATCATGTGTGCTCATCGAGTTGCTGCAGATATTGGTAAACTCAGTTTCTTCTACGTTTTTTAGCTTGTTTCAGCCAAACAAAGCAGGATTTGTAATGTGGTTGATGTCTTTTTGCTGACTTGCTTTTCTATCAGGACTTGAACAAAGATCTCCTGTGCTAGATGCTGGTCTTCTTGGGCTACTCAGATGGTTGAGAACACTTGCATAGAAGATACACACAGATCGGAAATGGATATTTCATGTTTCTCACACCCCAACGAATGGCTGGATTCTGCACGATCTTCTAACCCATACAACCGCCTGATAGTACGCAGCACTCTGTACTGCCAACCATCTTGCCGGGTGGAAGTGGAACTGTCATATTTCATCCAATCATCTTTGCAGTGATGACGAAAACAATCTGGAATACATGTATGGATCCCAGTTCGTCAGTTAGGATCATTGAGGTTGTTTGCCTGTGCCCTGGCACATGGATGTAATCAGTTGTCTGTCTCATTTCATACTACTGCTCGAAGCAAAGATGTGTACTTCATGGGCAATGCAAATCAGATGTACGTACCACCTGCAACATACTTCTTCTTTTTTGAATTCCCTAGAAACCATTGAAATTCAGAAGCCCAAATGCTTCGCTATGGGTCGCTTCCATCCATCCTTTTTTACACGTTTTACAGGGAGCAGCCGTGCTTCATCAAGGAACATATGAATGCTATTCATATAAAAAATGTTTAAGTAAAACATATGAAATTTCGTTCTTACTGTATTAAGTAGAAAACGGTTGGAATGTTAGAGGTGATAGGTATAGTGAACGTCCATTGTTTTTAAGCAATGTCAAATAAAAATAAACAAAATAGTATTGGCCGCGCCAGGAAGGGGTCCAACCTTCGGGCTTCTGCTTAGGAACAGACGCTCTATCCACTGAGCTACAGGCGCTGTGGTCAAAACGACAATTTATGAATCAACATTTGATAGCAACAGAAACAGTCTACACTAGAGCCAAGTAGCAGTATCTTCCAAATTCAAATCACGCCACGTTTCGTATGAAGCCGTTTACGAGAATCTTATGCGTCTGGCACACAACCAATACCGTTCGCAGAATATCAAACGCAGCAATTCTTGGCAACGACGATGACTAACTAAAAAAGTGGCAACAATCAGGACTTCCTTTTATTACCAGCCGGTTCTAGTTAGGGATGGCAATCACACCCGCGGGTGTGAGTACCCGACGGTTTTGCACCCGAAGGGTGCGGGTGGGATTTCCCACCCGCGGGTCTAACCCGCACCCGACCCGACTTGTGGCGGGTGCTGGTTTTATTTTGCACCCGCGGGTACCCGACGAGCACCCGAAATAATTATTGTTTATAATTTTAAAGTCCAATTTGATTGTGTTATATTATTTAATTGTTTCATATCACTTATCAAGACCTATATTTATAATCTTTAAAAGTAACTTAATATTTTTTGTTATATTACCATTCAAAATGGATGATTTTTTAGACTTATTTTATGAAATGTTCTTATAAAAAAGTCAAACCCGACGGACACCCAAAACCCGCCCGAAATCCGACGGGTGCGGATGCGAATTTTCACCCGTGGATGCGGGTGCAGATATTAAATTCCACCCGTAAACTTTTTTACTTCGGGCGGGTTTTTGCTCCACCCAACCCGAACCCGACCCATTGCCATCCCTAATTCTAGTAATCTGCAACACGGAACGAATGGAACTGCAGCTGCAACCTGCGTTGAAAGGAGTTTATTGTTGTCAGTGTTGCAATCTGGCTCTGGTAATGCCTAGTATGTGTTGTTGACGTATGCCACTGGCTGTGAGAATGGTATCCCGTAATTGCATACTCCCCACCCCTATTCCAAAATATATATGACGTGCGTGCACCGGGCTGCCCTTCTTACATTCTGAGGGAGAATCGAAACCAACAACAGGCCCATTATACAGTCTCCTTCCATTATTACCAGATTATAAGACAGCAAATATCATCACGTCCATCTCAAATAACAGCTATACCCCTCCATGTACACATTGCCGAAACTTTTGAAGTTCTACCATTGCAGTCTTTGAGACCAGCCCGGTAAAAGACAATTATTCAATTGTAAAATTTTACCGGCTTCTCGAATGTGTGGCGGTTCTGCAGGTATTTGAACCGTCAGAGCAGGAAACAGTTACACTAATAGTATCTTGATATATTGGGATATTGGCAGAGTGTAACATAATATATGATAAGTACAATGATGTATAAAAGTTGAAAGTGAAGATGTAAGCGTGCATGCCAAGCTCAAGAAATGCTCCCAGCAGACGTTTACCAGTTTTTATACAAGTTTGTTTTTCAAAACAGCAAAGCAATGCGCTACCTCCGTCTCACTTGTCTAGATTCATAGCCAGAAATGCTTATGTGTTGGGACATAGGTAGTCCATCTTACCATGTTAAAGACATATCACTCTTTTTTTTAACAGAAAAAAATGAAAATAATAGGTGGGAAGTGCCCTATCGTTCTGCTCAAAAAAAATGTTAAGACATTCTATGCAACTGATTTCAAGATTGCAATGATGGCAAAAGGGCAATGCAGCTACCACGACCAGAATTTATTTTTGCCTAAGAATGAGTGAAAGAATTATGATGCTCAAAAGGGACGATACTAGGGCATACCTGATTCACTGTATAGGCCCATTTTGGTGCAGTATCCGTATGCTCCAACCCAAGATACTGCTCCCAAGCTCCATACACATCTCTCCGCTGCAGCAAATTAGCAACCAGGGAAAAAATCAAGAAAAAGAACATGTCCATAGAAAGAACCAGAGAAGAATGTTGGCAAACTGAATAATTTACCTGAAAACGGGCACGTACAACATCTGAATCCTGGAGGTAGTCTAGCCGATTCATCGATATGAACACAAATTTCCACTGGTCACACAAATGTTAATAGATAGGCCATCAGTTTTGTAGCTGCATAATATGCAATAAAACTAAAGGTGACTGGAATATTACAAAACATCCAGAAGCGAGGAACAGAACAGAAACAAAAGATCCAAAACCCTACCCAGAAGACAATTGAATATTACAGCAATACTTGATAAAATATTTTACTAGAGAAAAATTATGTGCATCCAATCTGCTTATTATTAATCAGAACATATTTTTTCTGAAGAATGACGAAAAAAATGTGGAGCACTCTTTGTAATTATTAAAATAGAATCATCCCATGACTCCAACTATTAGAAACACTTCAAGAAATGGAATACCTTGGAAAACTCAGCATCTGGGGTTTGGAGTCTACGCTGTATGTGTTTCTTGACTTCTGCTAAAGTCTCACCTTCACGAACAAGAAGCAAAAAAGGGTCTCCAAAGTTCTGGATCTCCTGTAGATCAAAAGAGTGTCAACTTCTTCAATAAGCTTAAATATAATACCTAATCTCCTCCTACAACTCATTTAAGTACCTGATTAGGATCTTTCATGAAGTGATATACATGAATCAGACGATCGTTGGGACCGATATTTTTCTCCTCTTCTGGAATCTAAGTCAATGGATAGAAGCATTTGTCATTTTACCAGGAACTTTTTCAAATGGAGAAAACAGATAAATCATCGCGTACCTCCTCAGCACGTAATGTCCAGTAATGATCATTTATATTCTCTATCTTCTCATGCAGCGGAAATATCTAAGAAAAAAATAAATTAGAGATAGACACGACAAATATAGACAAAATAAATGACAGTTTTTTAAAAATTACAATAAGTTACTTAAAAAATCAGTTTAGAAGCATATAATTATATGAACCACAGTGTAATTATATGAAGCCATACAACATCTGAATGCACAGGTACCTTATAGATTTTGTGGTAAAAGACTTCTAGAAGGCGTAGGTCAGCATCAGGACTGGATAATCCAACCTGTCGATAAAGATAAAGAAAAGGATCTTCAGGAAAGGAGGTATGAAGAGAAACATCACAAACCACTTTATGGTTCTCAATTGCAGTGGTAGTGAAGAAAGAAAAAAGTTAGTACTCCCTCCTTTTCGAATTATTTGAACTAACCTGCATCAAATAATTCAAAACGGAGGGAGTATGGCCGGTAAGTTTTTCCTACTTAATACGGTAATATAACAAGTGTAACTAGACTCTCATTAAACAACCAAGAATAGCCCTCCATCTCTTCGTTTCTTGTTTGATGTTTTACAAGTTGAAAAATGTTATTTTTGATTTGATGTCATAAGATCCCGAGAAGACACAGGCCTATATCTTCCTATAATGCCCCCCAAAGTCCTTTAGTGTTTGCAACATTCTAAAGGGTTTGCTCCCTTCGTTTATTGGTCACAACAGGTGACTGAGGGGAACCAGTACATTTAATAAGTAGCAAGGAACAGAAATCTACAAGGTGCATACCACATAAAGCAATCTTGTGTCAACGAGACATCAAATAAAGAAAAAAGGATAGAAGAATAACTAAGTGATACATAGTCCACTGCATTAGTGTGCCTTACTTCCAATAAGATGTAATTACGGAACAAAAAACTAAAATCACTCAAAAATAGACTCAAGAAGATGTAAGAGTATTACCTTAGTTTTCAAGTCATTAATTACATCAGCAATGGTGCTATTCTTTGGAAGCCTGATGCTATGAATGATAATCTAGAGAACAGATATCATTTGATTATTTGAAGATACTCATAATACATTAGGAAGTAAACAAAATATGTGACTGAGCAAGACAAACCTCATCCTTTGTAGCATGGTGGAATGCAACTTTAAGAGTTTTCAAGAACTGCAATTGTGGCAGTGGAACATCCAACACTTCGTAGTACAAGATGTGAGATGTCTGCAACAGGTAGATAATGCTTTAGTATGAATTACATTGCATCTTAATACAAAGAAATCATGTTCATAATGGCCAAACAAAATTACAGAAAAAAAAGTTTACCTCATTGTAATGAATGAGCATGTCTAATAGATGCTCCACACCTCGATATTTGGCAGGCTGTTGTTTAGGCTGCTGACAGTAACAATTATGGGATGTAAGCTGAATTTTTGCTGGATCATCCAAACCAAGTTGACGAGCAACTCTCTCCACAACATCATCATATGTATGAAGTTTTGACCTTAAGGAATAGGAAGAAACCATATACAAATGAGATAATTAGTCATTTAAAGATCTTATGAATGAATAATCAAGCACAATCTGCAAACCCTCACAGTTCCAAAGAAAAATCATCCTCCTTTGGTTTCTCCAAAGACCGGAAATGCACAACCTACAGAAAATATATTAGTCACTTGAGGAACAGGAACAGAAAGTAAAGTTTAAGCATGAAAAAAAAACTAAGTACACGCCTCATCCTCAAATGTAAACCATATATCTGGCAAATAAAATAAGAAACTACAAATAACTGATGAAAAAAGAAAAAGAAAAGAGATGGTGATGCGTAGTGGACAGATATCCCTGCAGCGTAACAAGTAGATGAAATAGCAATAAGTAGATGAAATAGAAGATGTTGACAAACATTTATCTTTGTATAGCAAACTTTTAAAAGAACTTACCTCTTCCTCACCTCCATATTGCTCTTCAAAGGCTTCATTAGCATCTTCTTTTGTTACACGCTCATCATCACATCTGTACCTGGGGATGGAAAGCAGAAAAAGAAAACAAGATCAGCAGATTGCTCGACATAAAAGGATTCATTACATCTATTAAATAAGAGCGCAAAAACACTGTGCCCCCAGTTTTGTAGCCGGAAATCCTAGTGTTGCGATGCCTCAACAATCCATAGATGGATTTGGGAGCATTGGGATTGGATTCAGGAAGGGGGAGGGGTAGATTAAATGGAAATGGATACTGAGGAAGAAGGGGATAAAAGTGGTGCCACAGAAAAGGGGAGATCTATGTTACCGAGGAAGAAAGAGAGATCTAGAGTCCTTGTGAAGGAGGGGAGTGTTGGAATTTCAGCCGTTCCTCCACGCCAGAGCAACACAGAACGCACAGCAGATCTGATCTGTTGTGAGGATCAGATCGGACAGGGCAGTACGCTAGCGCGTGGGGAAGAGCAGGGGAGTGCAGCAGGACAGAAGGTGGAGGAAGAACAGGAATAACTGGAGGGATATTTTATTCAATGACCTGCCGGCATTATATAGCCGGTTACACCCGGTTTGACTTGATCTAGTACACTTCTATCCTAATCCAAAAGAGCAACAAATTTTCTATCTATAACTAGGACTTCTAGTCCTGCCTAATCTACGGAGCCCTACTCTGACACGGCTTCTTGCGCTCCCCAAGCCAAACTGGCCTGCAGCAGGCCGTGTGTGCGCAGCCCATGCCGCACAACACAAGATCACCCAACAGGGAGCTGTAGGGTGGAACTTGACTCTTTACCTTTTTCTGTTTGACCTTTTCTTCCAGCAAGTTGTCAGCCTTACTTTCTGCTCCTTATCTACTACTTTCAAGTTTTTCTATGGAAGAGAGTATACTGAGTTCAATCAAGTAGGACCAAGTCGTTATCTATTGGGCCATCTCTTCACCAAGCCCAATAGCCTGGGTTTGCCAGGTTAGCCACAGCACAAGTCATGCAAGTGATGTCTTCCTTGTTGGCCTGACCGGCAACACCAGCACACACTCAACCTCACCACATACAAACACATGTTGGAATTCTGGCGGAGAAAAATGAATAGAAAGGGCAGCCCGGTGCATGTAGCTCCCGCTTGCGCAGGGTCCGGGGAAGGGTCCGACCCACTTGGGTCTTTTGTACGCAGCCTTTCCCTGCATTTCTGCAAGAGGCTGTTTCCAGGACTCGAACCCGTGACCTCATGGTCACAAGGCAACAGCTTTACCGCTGCGCCAGGGTCCGGAGAAAAATGAATAACCGGAGAGAATTATTATTTTAAATGATATGTTGGCCTTATATAGCCGGTCGCATCCTGATTTATTTTCAACTAGGCCTCTCCGTTTCCTAACTTCTAGAACTCTCTTTCCTAATCTAAATGGCAGCAACCTTTCCATCTTTAGAACTTGCCTAATATATGAATTTCATGTCTTACCTATTAGGGTCCAAGGCGCCAATGGGCTGATCTGGCCTGTAGCAGCCTGCACCTGACCCATGCTGTAACACATCAAGATTACACGACATTTCCCATGAAGCGTGTGATTGTCTTGTGACCTTATCACCGCTCATCCCATGTGTCAAGCCTTCTTCGCACCAAGCCTCCTGCGTGCCCAAGTCGCCGAGGGAGAAATTGTCGAGTCCTGCAGCAACGCTCCAAATCCTCCCGATCTGAGCCGTCACCCCGCCTTCAATCAACCACTGCAACGTGCTCGCTGTTGCGTGTCCGCTCGTGCCCATTGGCCTCATGCACAGCCCGCACTTGTCTGACGTCGACCACGCACCTCCCGCACGCCGTGCCGACCTCTACATGGCCATCTCGAGCCGCGACCCGTCGCATCTACAATCAAACTTTGTCGATTCCACTGAGGATGTCAAGCAGTCAATCATTATCATTGACCAACACCGATGGCCCAACAGTTGCTCGCCCTAACCACACGGCCCTCAGGGCCAAGCCCAGCCCAACGTCATGGTCTCCTCTGGTTCAGTCGTCTTCCTCGTCCTGAATTGGTCTTCATCGAGCCGCCCAGCCTTTCATGCCTTCCTCTGCAACGCGTCAAGCTGCCCGTGCCAATTCCAAGCCAAGGTCTAGTCCAATCGAGAAGCTACCAGCCACGGATACGCACCTTCCGCGCCTTCCTCCTTCCAACGCTGTGCTGCTGATATCTGCCGCAATGGTTGCATTCTACAGCCGCCACGACTAGCAAACATGATCTCTACCACAAGTCTTGCATGATTTCGGCCGAATTTGCGCAAGCCCCACCAAATCCGTGCCACCTCTGTTGAGATTACATTAGCAACACTCAATCTCTACCACATCAAGTCACTCTGTCAAGATCTGCCAAAGATTCGCGTCGAGTGCTCATGCGCATGGTTGCTCGCCTCGAATCGCCGCCACACTAGATCCTCCTGAAGGATCCCTTCTTGGAGTCGCTCGATCTGCGCACAAGGTCACCTGCTGCAACCTTCGTTGGGTCACACACTGGATCCTCGATCTGAGGTTGCGCCGCTCGGATCCACAGGTTCAGATCACGCCGTGTTTGATCTACCTCGATTCACGCCGGATTTGACGCCTCTTGTGTTGCAGCTCCCATGACAAGGACGTGCAGCCAACCTGCTTGCGCCGCTTGCCGCGAGGGCCCAGCAGCTGTCGCAGTCCCTGCCGTATTGGCCGTCCTGAGAACACATCCTCACGAGGGCAGCAGATACGATCTAGAAGATAAGCTTTGATGCCATTTGTTAGAATTTCAAGCATAGAAAAAGGGATAACCGGAAGGGATTATTATTTCTAATGATATGTTGGCCTTACATAAGCCGTTTACACCCTGATTTATTTCCAACAAGGAGTTCCCCTTTTCTAACTTCTAGAACTCTCTTTCCTTATCTAAATGACAGTGCCTAATCTATAGACTTATTGCCTTATATATTAGAGTTTTACCCAAAACGACTTCTAAGCGCCCATGGTTTGATTCGGCCTGCAATAGCCCATGCCTAACCCATGCAACAACACAGCAGGATTACATGACAACACACACATAGCTAAAGCAAGATGAAGTAGAAAAGTGAGCAAAGCACACCGTCAATTTGTGTAGTGATGCAAGTGATGTTTCCCAGGTTACCCACAACAAAAGTCATGCAAGTGACGTTTCCCTTGTTGGCCTAACCAACAGTGTTTAAAAGGTGTCGCCTAGGCGTCTGACGCTCCGTCCTGGTTCCATGGTCGCCCGCCTCGCTTGGCCGGTCGCCACCACCACATGGCCGCCCCCTCGCGCTGCCGCCGCCACGGCCACCTCTGTTCGCCGCCGGTGGAGGGCAGAGGTAGAGGGAGGAAGGAAAGGATTTAGGATTAGGGGTAAGGTGGTGAATATAGGATTTTATATGGCCCGATCTGAAATATTCACATCAATCAGGCCGAGTCCAGCCCAATCTGACGTCATCGTCTCGCGTCTCCGCTCACGCGTCTGCCGCCGTTGCCGCCACCACCGTCTGGGTGCCTAGGCACGCGTCCAGGCATGAATTTGAAACCCTGCTAACCGGCAACACTAGCACACTCAACCTCACCACACACACACACAACTTAGAGGAAGTAGGAGAGTGAGCAGAGCACACAATCAATTTGTGCAGCCAAATTGCTATGGGAGGAAAGCCTCCTCGACAGTCATACAGTATATAGTCAAAAGTATAGTACAAGGCACTGTTACAGCCATACCTAAGGCTCTACAGGCCATACTCCAACTTGCAAACATTCAATTTCAACTACTACTAGCTGCTGCTTCCTACAGCTACTAGCAACTGCATTTGGCACCCAAAATGCTAGCTGCTTGGCATCTAAAGTTTCGGTTTCAGGCTGAAACACTTAAGCCAAAAGAAGCAACGCATTCGGCAACGTTCCTCCTCCCTTCATGAATTGTCTAACCCCAAGCCGAAGTCATGCAGTAAAGATTCTTTAGTTAGTCAAAATCTAGGCACCACTGGGCCCTAACTTAAGATGGCCCATATCACATGAATAATGTGACATCCCTGGAAAGGTCCAATAACTTGTCACCACTCTATAGAATGATAATTTATAAAGAAGCTGAAACTACGCAATTCAATATTACGCATTGTTCTTTCTTTAAAAAAAAGAACAGCCCGATGCATATAGCTCCCGCTTGCGCAAAGTCCGGGGAAGGGTACACGACCCACTTGGGTTTTTTTTACGCAGCCTTTCTCTGCATTTCTGCAAGAGACTGTTTTCAGGACTTGAACCCATGACCTCATGGTCCTAAGTACCAAAAGACATGTTCTTTCTTTCTGGGTATAAAATTAAGTCTAGCAGAACAAGCACCAAAAGACCCACAATACATGCAGTATAAAAGAGGTATGTAAGGGAATATATTTCATCTTCTCCTAAACCAAAACACAGCATCTTTTAAGGAAGCTCAACAGTCATGCTGCAGCAGTGTTATCCTAAACGGCCTAAACGGCCTGTTTAAACGTGTTTAAACGCTAAACAGAGGGCAACTGCATAGTTTAGCCCCTAAACGTTAGATTAAACGGTTGACCCGTTTAAACGGGTCAACACCCGTTTAAACGGGCTAAACGAAACGGATTTTAAACATGTTTAGAACCATTTAGGCAAAGTGAACTTACAATTCTAAGTCAGATCCAGATTTCAAATTAATATCACAAAATTGATTAAAATCAAAACATTTTCTAAGCTTCACTTAAACACATTAGAAGTTATATTACTTGTGTTTCAAAAAATATAATAAAAACAACATTAGCAGTTGAAGGTTAAACTATTTGTTTAGTTTACTACATGCACAATTTTTCAATCTCAATATTATTATTTGGTGGTCTGATATTGTGATTGTCTCTTTAATTTTTATATAATATCAAAGTTAAATTTATTCCTATTTCCTAACATGAATTTGAACTTGATTTGAACATCTACCATAGAGCAGAATAGTAAAAAATATTTTTTTCTTGCTGCTACAGTACACACCGTTTAATCCGTTTAAACACCGTTTGAACGCCGTCTAAACCTTCTAAACGGTAAACAGAGCTCCACCGACTGTTTACCGTTTAGAATAACATTGTGCTGCAGTGTTCTTTAGTTCTTCCTCAGACAATATTTTTACATCCATTAGATATACTACAACATATTTTCTCAAAATGGAGTTAAAGGGCAACTTTTCACAAGGCCTGGAATTTTCCACAGCCCCTGTCACTAGTGGTGCAGTGTGATTAACCATATCCATTAAACTGTCATCCACTTCCATTACCCCATAAACATGCACTGAACAAAGACTAACTGAATAGTGTATATGGGCTTGTGGAAAATGAGAAGTCAAGTGCAGTATTTATAGGGTGTCGCCTAGTCGTCCAGGCACTCCGGCCTAGACGCCATGGCCAGCAGCCCTGGCTGGCAGTACAGGATATGATTTTATATGGCCCAATCTTAAATCAGGACCGTCGGATCTCATCCGATAGTCCACATCAATCGGGGCGAGTATAGCCCGGCCCGACGCCTCCGCTTGCTCGCCCGCCCCCCCCCTCGCACCCGCTGCCTGCATGCCGCCACGCCTAGGCGGGTGCCTGGGCGTCTAGGCGCTCGGCTGGCGTCTAGGCGTGAGAATTTAAAACCTTTGTCAAGAGTGTTGTCGACATGTGAAAGTCGATCCGGATCACTGAGACCTCGAAGGCTCTACTAAACGGCTTCTCTTTTGAGGATCAAGGAAGAACACACCTGATTAGCTAGGTTTGTATCGCCCTGAGGCTAATAGTCCTACGTCTTGCTTGTTGTATTGATTCTTGTGGAATGTCCTCCTCTTCACTTGCCTCTTCCTCGGCCCAAGTCCCCCTTTTATAACCGAAGGGAGACCTTACAAGGTTGGGCCAAGTAAAGGTCTTTAAGGCGGTTGTTGGTCCGCCGCACAGTTTATGGGAGTTGTCACATTCTCTACCCACTTGTGGCCCTCCTTTGACTCTTGGGCCCTCCCGCTTTTGGTGGGAGGACTGAGAATCATCACGAGTCCTAGCCACGCCCTAGCCAGGTCAGGTCGGTCCTATGACGCAACACAGTCCTATGACGCAACAGGGCATCCTCCGATCTAGGGTAACATCAAAGGCCAGGTCAGGGGTCAGCCCTCTGACCTGACCCTCATCGGTTGGGCTTCGTCTGTTGTGGCCCATTTCCAGGGCTGGGCCTCGTGGGCCGCCTCTCCCGCTTGGACGTCTGGGGTTGTGTTGAAACGGCTTGTAGTCTTTTTTGTCTTTGGTTATAGTGGCGGATGGGAACCCTCGTTCCTAATAAGCTGACAGGTGTAATTATGTAATATATCGAGTGTGTATAACACTCTAACTCCTGTAATAGCCAACTCGTCAGTTACAAACTAGAAATCCCATTTTTCAGAAACTACTAAGTGGATGATTTTCCAATACCAAGCTGGTTATGGTGAAAAGAGCATCCAGAACTTGAAATGGGGCCTTAACACTAATCACCAAAGAAACCTGAAGATCATCATTCAATAGTGCAAGGGTATTACCATTTACTAGCACATAGCAACTAGACCATGTAGTCAACTAATTCTGGTTCTTGAATTCAAGAATGTTCGTTAAGTCAAGAAAAAAGTAATAAAATTATGAAGAAAGTAGTTATGTAATTGTGGTAAGACATAAAAATAAGTTAATACAAAAGCCTACCATTGCTCAGATAGAGTTGGTCGTATGAAAGCATAGTAGTGACCACCATGAACCCCGCCAGTCCGCCACTATGAACGAGAACACTGGATAAAAGCAGGTGAACAGTATTAGCGCACAAAGAACATGCAAGAATCAAGTGTTAGGTAGTGGAAATGATAAGGATAATAGGACACATATAAGAGGCAAGTGTAGGGCACATATAAGAAGCAAGTGTAGGGCACATATAAGAAGCAAGTGTTAGGTAGTGGAGGTGATAAACAGAACAGGGCACATATATTGTACAAGAGGTGGGACCTTGTACAAAAGACTGGAGTAGAGTGAAGTACATAGAATCCTTTTGATGCATGCATGGAACCACA
Source organism: Neostapfia colusana (assembly GCA_030760725.1). Classification (NCBI taxonomy): domain Eukaryota; kingdom Viridiplantae; phylum Streptophyta; class Magnoliopsida; order Poales; family Poaceae; genus Neostapfia; species Neostapfia colusana. The sequence continues at coordinate 61,422,090 of JASWHV010000016.1, read as the reverse complement.
CAGCACACAATTACCCTACTATCCTTGACACACTACATTACCATAAGTACCCTACTATGCTCGACACACTAAATTACCACACTGCACAGCTACACCTACAGCAGAGATCTACACTATTGCACTGCACATTAACTCACAGCCTGGTAAATATTTAATGGTTCCTAAAGCCATAAAAAGATCTTGCACTGAGAAGAGGCCGTAGCCCAGTGGCAGAATCGCTCGGGTGGAGCGCTGCCACCCGGGTTCGATTCCTGGAATTGAACTCGGGGGGTCTCATAGAGACTTGTTTTCAGAATAATTTTCAGATGTCTTTTACGCGTGAAGACACAATGGAAGTGCAACGTCCCCGTCACGCAGACTCCAGTGGATTCCTTGATCTTTCGAAGGACGCGGTCTTAGAAGCAATGTTTTAAAAGGGCGCCTGGATGCCAAGATGGCGACTAGGCAACGCCTTTTAAATAGTGCTTAGAAGTTGTGTGTGGTTGTAGAACTGGATATGCGTGTAGGTGTGTGTTTGTGTGCGTCGGTGGTATGAGTGGGTGTGTTACACACATGAACAGATACTAGTATTACTACAATTATACCCAATAAAGAGGGATCAATAAAAATCTTGCACTGAGTGGCCTTAGAAGAAGGAAAAAGATATTACAATGAGTGGTACGAGTAACTGGAAGCCATTACCTGTGAAGAGTGTAAAGGTTTCGTGTACTTCGATCTGCATCAGGAGAAAGGTAATTGCCACCATCTCTATCTAAATCGAGTTGCAGAGGGAACTCATAGCGATCATTGATCTGCGCAAACATAACGGACATGACAACCTCAAACTTTAATAAAGAAGAATGATCTTCAAAACACTTTGTGTTAAGCTACTATGCACCGACCACTTGACACCAAAAGCTTAAGCTGATGGAAAGGGTTGGTGATTCACTTATATTTCAACACTTCTCCTCACGTGCAGGCTCTTTTAGCCCGCAAACGTGGAATAGTAGTCGACTGCAATTTATTTTAATAAATCGGGCCCGCTAGGATTCAAACTTGAGGCCTTTGTCTCTGATACCATGTTAAGCTACTATTCACTGACCACTTGACACCAAAAAGCTTAAGCTGATGGAAAGGGTGGACAATTCACTTATATTTCAACACTTTGGTTTGAGGAGTTCATACTTGTAGTCGGCAGTTTATATGTTACAAGTTATTAAAGCTGAGCGAACCAAAAATGAGATCTGTTGGGCACAGCACATTTACATGTACTTGAATAATATAACTAATTGAACAAAGAAATCGTGGAGTTATCAAAATAACAAACCTTCACCATGGTATCTCTCATATCATATAATCGTACTCAAAGCGCTTCAGCTGAAGTTGCAAAATGGGGGAAAATCAAGGAAGAGAACTCCCTTTTGCATCCTTTGAATCCAATCACCAAGTCAGTTCATAAGGGGAAAGAGTTCCCAATACAAACTTCATTCGTCAAAATAGAAAACTTAGCTGTACTTAAGGTGTAAGGTATGCAGTTTTAAGACTCCTTGTATGGTTATATATTTATTGTAAAGGGGCGTACCCAGTGCCGAAGGCTCACACACATTGTGGGGGTCTGAAAAAGGGTTATTTCTAGACAACCTTACATATGCTTTTGCAGAGAGGCTGGTTCGAACCTAAGATCTCAGGACACAAGTGGAGACACACTACCACTGCGCCAGGTCCGCCCTTCGGTTATATATTTATTGTCACAACAAATAAATGTATTGAGGTCCACAAGTTTTAATAATGCTAATAAAAATGTACATACCACTTTGATTCAAGTTTCCATATTAATCTGAAAGCAGGATATTCAGTTACCTGTAAACCATGATTATCTGCGTGGTATTTGTTATCACCCTCTAGATGCTCAACTTCAACATATTTATCAAAGGAGGAATACACGTCACGTCAACCTTTGACATCAAGCTGAAGCTCTGCAAGGGCATAAATCACTAGCCAGTCAAGAAAGAACGACACGTGATCGACGTGTGTCGAAGTGTTTCATGCGACATTTCCCTCGTTCTGTCCTGGAGTAGCCCGCGGAGGTTCTTTTTTAGGAGGGGCTTAGTGAATTTGACCGTCGTAGCACGATGGCGAGATGAACACGAGGACTTACGTGGTTCGGGCCACCTGAGCGTAATACCCTACGTCCAGGGAGTGTTGGTTGTTCTTTGTTGCTTGGGTGTAAGCGCTTGTGCTTGAGGTTGCAGGGTTGCGAACCCTTTGCCCGGAGGCTGCCCCGATCCTTTTATAGCCCAAGGCCGGGGCAGTTAAAATGTAGCCCGGGGCCCGACAGCTGGCCCCGTGGCTATCCATACCGTATACATGAGCTAGGACATTTGCAGTTATATGTAATGTCGTTGTCGGAAGAGTGAAGGCGCGCCGCCTGACAAGTCGGACGCCTCTGACCGGGTAGCAGGTGATGATGAAGGCCCCGTCTTGTCGCCGCGTCTTCTCACTCTGCTGAGCGGCTCTGTGCCGTTGCGCAGCACTGTTCCACCGTCACACCTCGCCTCTCTGTCTTGTCACCGTAATGGTGAACAGGTGGAGGACGGAGGCGTGCGCCGTGAGCCATGCTTCTGGGGAAGGCGCGAGCCTTGAATGCACGGTCTGACAGCGCACTTTCCTCTTTACTTCTTGGCTATCTGTCCGTGCCACCGAGACGCGCATCGTCACCGGAGCTGTCTTGCGGAGAAGCGAGGGGTCCGGAGTCATTGGACACGTGGCAGCACCGGAGCCCTTCCATGCTGGAGGTCGGGCACGGGGCCGTAGGACACGTGGCACCTCCGGAGCTCTCCTTGGCACGAACGGATGCCTGGAGTAGTTGCCCACGTGGCAGCACCGGAGCCCTCCCATGCTGGAGGTTGGGCCCGGAGCCGTAGAACACGTGGCACCTCCGGGGCCATCCTTGGCGGGAGACGTGGCTCGGAGGTTCCGGACACGTGGCAGCGCCGGAGCCCTCCTTGGCGGGAGGTCAAGCCAGCATCATTGGACATGTTGCGGCTCCGGAGCCATCCTCGGCCGGTAGTAAGGCTCAGATCCTGAAGACACATGACAGCCTCGGAGCCCTCCTTAGCAAGTGATCGGACCCGAGGCCTAGGACACGCGCCTTCTCATGAGTGCTTCTTAGCTGGCGGTTGGGCCCAGCCTACAGGCTGCTGGAATAAGTCTTGTAGTCCTTTGGTCTTTGGTCCCCTAGTCCCTTGTACCCTAGTCTTTTAGTTTGTTGCACTTTAGTCCTTGGTCCTTGTTGTACTCTAGTCCTTTGGTCTTTGTGGCCCCAATTAGGACAGCATCTAAGGACACTAGGACAGCATCTTAGTGTCAGCCAAGGACAGCATATTAGGACAACATCTAAGCATCTTAGACTAGCATCTTTGTGGCATATGCTTGGCTGCCATGGCAGCTATAAATATGTAGCCTCAACCCCTTGGGTTGGCATGGCATTGTGTGAGAAATAGACAAGAAAAATTGCCCCAACTCCTAGTGTCATCCTCTCTTCCAATGAGAGTAAGAATTCAACTACTAACATCTGGTATCAGAGCCGTTCTATCCTGTAGATTAAACATCTCCTGCTCATCCCCTTCCCGCACCTCTCTCTGTCCGCAACTGGCAGCAGGAACACCGGCTGTTCCAGCTCATTCCTCTCCTGCACAGACGAGCAGCAGCTTGTCTTCCACATACAACAGCCCTTCCCCACTAGTGCGCCATGTCCGACGGGCAGTCTCAGCGCTCGGTCGCCTCGAGCGCGCGGCAGACGGAGGTCGCCGCGGAAGAGGAGCGCGAGTGAGCGGCGGCAGAGACTGCAGCGACGGCGGCAATGGCGGCAAGATTGGCGGCGGCAGAACTGGCAGCAGCAAGGGCGGAAGTGGAAGCAGCGGCGGCAGCGAAGCTGGAGGCTTTGCGCGGCAGTAGCTCCAGCAGCTCTGTCGATGGCGGCGTCGACGATGAGCTCAGGCCGGTGAGGGAGGCAGCGCGAGCACGAGAGGTGCAGCGAGCAGCCGCGCGCCCCCATGGGCGCGACAGCCGCAGCCCAGACGGGCGCGGACGCGCCGATGGCGCTCCCGACGGCGGCGGCTGGGTCGACGGAGAACGCGGCCATTACAGGCGGCGCGGTTCTCCCTCCCCGGACAGGTACCATGGACACCACAGGGTCCAGGCCATTGTCAGGGACGTCGGTCCCGGCGGTGGGTGGCCTACCCTCACCAAGACCAACTACGTTGAGTGGGCCGCGGTGATGAGGGTACGGCTCCAGGTGCGACGCATGTGGGAAGCAGTTCTGTACGGCGATGTCGACTACTACGAGGATCGACGGGCGTTGGATGCCCTCATTGCTGCAGTCCCGCCCGAGATGCAGTTCTCGCTTTCCAAGAAGCGGACTGCTAAGGAGGCATGGGATGCCATCGCTGCGGCACGCATCGGCAGCGACCGCGCCCGCAAGTCCACACTGCAGGCGCTTCGCAAGGAGTGGGAGAACCTGGCCTTTAAGCCAGGTGAGGATGTTGATGACTTTGCTCTCCGTCTCAACACTTTGTTGTAGAAGTTGGTGCAGTTCGGCGATGACACCTACAACGAAGAGAGAGCTGTCGAGAAGCTCCTTCGGTGCATCCCCGAGAAGTACAAGCAGATCGCTCGCTCGATCGAGTCTCTGCTGGACCTCTCCACGATGTCGATCGAAGAGGCGATAGGTCGCCTCAAGGTCGTCGACAGCGACAAACCACAACCTCTCTCGGGGCCTATCACCATTGGCGGGAAGCTTCATCTCACTCGCGAGCAGTGGGAGGTTGGCCAGGGTGACCGGAAGAAGGGGGAGTCCTCTTCCTCGACAGGCGGCCGCAAGCGCGGCAAGTCGCGCAAGGGGCGCGGAGGTACCCAGGCCGGGGCACGCGGACGTACCAAGGGTGGCGCCCGCGGAGGGGCCCAGGGCGGCACCGTCGGCAACCACAAGCCGACACGAGACGACACCTGCCACAACTGTGGCAAGCTTGGTCATTGGGCCAGGGAGTGTCGACAGCCACGACGTGGCCGGGCCCACGTGGCACAAGTGGAGAAGGAGGCCCATGTGGCACAGATAGAGGAGGAGCCAGCTTTGCTTCTGGCACACGGAAGCATCAAGCCACCTCTAGTGGCATCGACCGCAGCGGCTCTCCTTCATCTTGATGAGCCAAAAGCACACACTTTCCTCGGCGACGGCTCCAGCAATGACAAGACTGACGGGTGGTGCCTCGACACCGGCGCCACCCATCACATGACCGGTCGACGGGAGTTCTTCGTTGAGCTTGACTCCAATGTCCGAGGCTCTGCCAAGTTTGGTGACGCCTCCGGCGTGGAGATCAAGGGTGTCGGTTCCGTCATCCTCACCGCCGAGTCTGGTGAGCACAGGCTGCTCGTCGGAGTCTACTACATCCCCGCGTTGAGAAACTCCATCATCAGCTTGGGACAGCTGGATGAGAACGGTTCGCGCGTGGAGATTAAGGACGGAGTCATGAGGATTTGGGATCGCCATCGTCGCCTTCTTGCCAAGGTAACTAGAGGCACCAATCGACTCTATGTCCTTCACGTGCAGGTAGCACAGCCTGTCTGCCTTGCCACTCGTCGAGACGACGAGGCATGGCAGTGGCACGAGCGCTTTGGGCATTTTCACTTCGAGGCCCTAAAGCAACTCAGTGCCAAGGAGATGGTGCGAGGCATGCCATGCCTTGACCACGTGGAGCAGTTCTGCGATGTCTGCGTATTGACGAAGCAGAGGCGGCTTCCTTTTCCCCAGCAGTCGAGCTTTCGAGCTAAGGAACGGCTCGAGCTCGTACACGGGGACTTGTGTGGCCCGGTGACACCAGCTACACCAGGAGGACGACGCTACTTCCTGCTGCTCGTCGACGACCTCTCCCGCTACATGTGGGTCGTGGTCCTTGGCAGCAAGGGAAACGCTGTGAACGCCATCAGGCGCGCGCAGGCCATTGCGGAGGCGGAGTGCGGCCGCAAGCTGCGTGTGCTGCGCACCGACAACGGCGGCGAATTCACGACGGCTGAATTCGCGTCGTATTGCGCGGATGAGGGTGTTCAGCACCACTACTCCGCGCCCTACAGCCCGCAGCAGAACGGCGTCGTCGAGCGGCGCAACCAGACGGTTGTGGGGATGGCTCGGGCCCTCCTCAAGCAGAGGGGCATGCCGGCTATCTTCTGGGGAGAGGCGGTGGTGACGGCTGTCTACATCCTCAACCGCTCGCCCACCAAGGCTCTCAATGGCAGGACGCCGTACGAGGCTTGGTATGGGCGCAAGCCGGCGGTCTCTCATCTACGGGTCTTCGGCTGCCTCGCGTTTGCCAAGGAGCTTGGCCACATCAGCAAGCTCGACGACAGGAGCACTCCGGGGGTGTTCATCGGCTACGCTGAGGGCTCAAAGGCCTACCGCATTCTCGACCCAGAGACACAGCGTGTGCGCACGACGTGCGACGTTGTGTTCAACGAATGGCGAGGATGGGCATGGGACAAGGCGGTGGACGACGGTTCGACCTCGACACACGACGACTTCATCGTCGACTACGTCCACTTCAAGGGAGTTGGGGGAGTAGGCAACTCTTCTCCACCGAGCGTGTCTACCCCAGCCCCCGACCGTCCACCTCCACCTCAGCCGGCGACCCCACGCACTCCAGCACCGACGGCCACTCCTCCGGGCACACCCACTCCGTCCCCAGCTCGTGTCGAGCACGACCCAGTGGAGTTTGTTACTCTGCTCTCCCACGACGAGGAGCACCTCGACGGGTGCTACGATGGCGAGCAGTTGCGGTATCGCAAGATGGAGAACATTCTCGGCAACCAGCCGGTGCCGGGACTGGCCCCTCACGATCTGGATGATCAAGATCTGGAGGCGCAGTTGCACCTTGCGTGCGATGACGGCGAGCCTCGGTCTTTTGCGGAGGCCGAGAAACACGCGACATGGCGTGCTGCGATGCAGTCGGAGATGGACGCGGTTGAGACGAACCGCACTTGGGAGCTTGCTGATCTCCCTCGCGGTCACCGTGCGATCACCTTTAAGTGGGTGTTCAAGTTGAAGAGGGATGAAGTCGGCGCCATCGTCAAGCACAAGGCTCGCTTGGTGGCTCGCGGCTTCGTGCAGCAGGAGGGGATCGACTTCGACGATGCTTTTGCCCCCGTGGCACGGATGGAATCCGTGCGACTCCTTCTTGCACTCGCTGCCCAAGAAGGCTGGCGTGTCCAGCACATGGACGTCAAGACGGCGTTCCTCAACGGCGACTTGAAGGAGGAGGTCTACGTACACCAGCCGCCGGGGTTTGTGGTCCCTGGCAAGGAGGGCAAGGTGTTGCGCCTGCGCAAGGCCCTCTATGGCTTGCGTCAGGCACCAAGGGCGTGGAATGCCAAGTTGGATTCCACGCTCAAGAGGATGCGCTTCGGGCAATGCCCGCACGCGGCGGCCATCTACCGGCGGGGCAATGGAGGAAACACCCTACTGGTGGGTGTCTACGTCGACGACTTGGTGATCACCGGCACCAAGGATGCGGAGGTGGCAGCGTTCAAGGAAGAGATGAAAGCCACCTTCCAGATGAGTGACATGGGATCTCTCTCCTTCTACCTTGGGATTGAGGTGCACCAGGCCGACTCCGGGATCACACTTCGACAGACCACCTACGCCAAGAGCATTGTTGAGCTAGTTGGGCTCACAATTTGCAACCCAGCTCTCACTCCGATGGAGGAGACGCTGAAGCTGAGCCGCGACAGCACGGCGGAGGAGGTGGACGCTATGCAGTACCGGCGTCTTGTGGGGAGCCTTCGCTACCTCGCCCACACACGACCGGACTTGGCATTCTCCGTCGGCTACGTTAGTCGGTTCCTGCAACGACCGACGACGGATCACCAGCAGGCTGTGAAGAGGATCATCCGCTATGTTGCGGGGACTCTCGATCACGGCCTCCACTACCCGAGGTGTCCTGGGGAGGCACACCTTGTCGGGTACAGCGATAGCGACCACGCCGGCGACATCGACACCAGCAAGAGCACGAGCGGGATCCTCTTCTTCTTCGGCAAGTGCCTCGTTAGCTGGCAGTCGGTCAAGCAGTAGGTGGTGGCCCTGTCCAGCTGCGAGGCCGAGTACATAGCGGCCTCCACTGCTTCGACTCAGGCGCTCTGGCTTAGTCGACTGCTTGGTGATCTCCTCAGCAGAGACACTGGAGCGGTCGAACTCAGGGTGGACAACGTGTCCACTCTGGCCCTGGCAAAGAATCCCGTTTTCCATGAACGGAGCAAGCACATCCGGGTGAGGTACCACTTCATCCAAAAATGCTTGGAGGAAGGGAGCATCAAGGAGAACTACATCAACACCAATGACCAGCTTGCGGACCTGCTCACGAAGCCCCTTGGGAGGCTCAAGTTCATTGAACTTCGCACCAAGATCGGGATGGTCCAACCCTCTCAGAAGACGACGTACAAGACTTAAGGGGAGAATGCTGGAATAAGTCTTGTAGTCCTTTGGTCTTTGGTCCCCTAGTCCCTTGTACCCTAGTCCTTTAGTTTGTTGCACTTTAGTCCTTGGTCCTTGGTCCTTGTTGTACTCTAGTCCTTTGGTCTTTGTGGCCCCAATTAGGACAGCATCTAAGGACACTAGGACAGCATCTTAGTGTCAGCCAAGGACAGCATATTAGGACAGCATCTAAGCATCTTAGACTAGCATCTTTGTGGCATATGCTTGGCTGCCATGGCAGCTATAAATATGTAGTCTCAACCCCTTGGGTTGGCATGGCATTGTGTGAGAAATAGACAAGAAAAATTGCCCCAACTCTTAGTGTCATCCTCTCTTCCAATGAGAGTAAGAATTCAACTACTAACACAGGCTGGGTCCCTGTCTTCTGCATACGTGCTGACGTATGACTTCTCTTGCTCTTACACGCGGGGTACCCGGTCTTGAGGATACCGACAGTGGCCCCTGGGCCCATCTGGACAGAGACGAAGGCTCTTGCGGATGGGGCCTCCGTCAAAAATCCGGCGTGGTGGTCTTCTGATCTTGCTTTGGGGAGATACAAGCTCCGGACCCTTCGGGAGACGTTAGCCTTGGGGGTCCGAGAGTGGTCCCCTGAGAAAGCTGATGTTCCAGAACCAACCCCACGGACCGGAGCCCTGTGACCTGCACATACACTAGAAGAAAGGGGTGACCGTGCCGTGTAGTTGTATTTTCTCTGCCTGCTGGCTACATTACGGCTTATGGTTCTTGACTAAGCTACGGGACCTAGACAATTCGGTGTAGTAGTGTCCAGACCATGGTTACCATCCTTCCCAGGGTGGTGTGCCATCCGTGCCTCCAGCACTTGGCTGCTACGCTGAGGAGGCAGAGTGTGCACGTTTAGGGTACAGGACCAGGCTAAGCAGGCTAAACACCCTGGACCTCCCGCTGACATGGCACTCCGAAGGGGGGGGCGTCCTTCTGGCGCCACGGGACCCGAGCAGGAAGATAACCAAGGGGGTCCGGAGACAGCACAGGTGCCTCAGGCGTTTCCGCCTTGTAGCAGGACGGCATAATTTTGGCCAAGAGCGAGACAGAGAAACACAACTATGTACACGTCGAGAGGCACGCAAAAATTTACGCAAGTTTGAAAGGAAAGCTGCAAAAATATAGATGTGCATAAGGTAGGGCAAGAGAGCGCAAATGACCGAGACGACTTAGCTGATGTGGGTAGCTATTTGCCAATGTCACGAGCTTGTTCCTCCGGGTCCTTAGCAGCATAAGGACCCAGGGTGCTCCGGCAGTGTGGCTACCACTCTTTCCGGGTCCCTGGCAACGCAAGGACCCGAGGGAAGTTCGGCCCTTGTCTTCAGCTTGTCGTAGCTGGCGCTCCGAGTCTTCTGCTCGCTGCACTGGATGAGGCAGGACGTCGGCACCAGGCCCCCTGGGAGTTCCGAGACGCCAAGGTCATGCGCGGACCTACAGACATGGCAGAAAGAGAGAGTAGTTGTTCTGAGCCAACTGACATGTGGCAGCTTCGGACCTCACCTCGGCGGGGAGGCTCGACCCAGAGCCTAGGGCACGTGTCGGCTCTGGAACTCAAGCGCACGTGGCGGCCCCAGGGCTGACCTCGGAGCCAAGGGCACGTGGCTACGCCGGGCTCTCCTCAGCAAGGAGGAGTGTCGGAGCCCGGATACACGTGGCAGCTCCGGACCTCATCTCAGCGGAGAGGCTTGGACCGGAGCCCAGGGCACGTGTTCTGAGCCAGAGCATGTGTCGGCTTTGGAACTCAAGCGCACGTGGCAGCCCCAGGGCTGACCTCGGGGCCAAGGGCACGTGGCTACACCGGGCTCTCCTCAACAGGGAGGAGTATCGGAGTCCGGATACAAGTGGCAGCTCCGGACCTCAGCAGAGAGGCTCGGACCGGAACCCAAGGCCCGTGTGGCTCTGGAACTCAAGCGCACGTGGCAGCCCCAGGGTTGACCTCGGGGCCAAGGGCACGTGGCTACACCGGGCTCTCCCCAGCAGGGAGGAGTGTCGGAGCCCGGATGCACGTGGCAGCTTCGGACCTCACCTCAGCGGAGAGGCTCAGACCGGAACCCAAGGCATGTGTGGCTCTAAAACTCAAGCGCACGTGGCAGCCCTAGGGCTGACCTCGGGGCCAAGGGCACGTGGCTACGCCGGGCTCTCCTCAGCAGGGAGGGGTGTCGGAGCCCGGATACACATGACAGCTCCGGACCTCACCTCAGCGAAGATGCTCAGACCAGAACCCAGGGCACGTGTTCTGAGCCAGGGCACGTGTGGCTCTGGAACTCAAGCGCACGTGGCCGCCCCAGGGCTGACCTCGGGGCCAAGGGCACGTGGCTACGCCGGGCTCTCCTCAGCAGGAAGGCGAGGCCCAGACTGTCTTTTACCCTCCACGAGGGGGTACCCGGTCTGCACGGTACCGACAGTGGCCCCAGACCCATCTCAGAGGAGTCAAGAGAAAGCACGAAACGAGTATTGGGGCAATGTCCGGGGTCCGGTTACTTTTCTTGTCCATATGTGTGTTCTTTCTGGCCCTCAAGTACTCAGTTGTAGCGCAGGTGAAGCAGAATGTGCATGCTAGGGGTATGGAACCAGGCATAGCAGGCTACACACCCTGGACCTCCCGCGGACGTTAATCTTTCAGCGAGGAGACCTTCCAGCGCCACGGGACATAGGACAAGTATGTAGGACAGACTCCGGACATTCCATTTACAGTTGATATGCATGAGCAAGCACAAACTATAAAAAGGTACACAGGGTAGGATATATTTTTCTTATTTCTGCCTTCCTTCGGGTGGTAGAAGGAAACAGGTCGTGTAAGAAGGCAGCGACCTGCCCCGGATGACAAGAGTAGTTGGACTCCTCCAAGGCTTGGCTGTTCTAAGCGCTGTTCCTAGACACTATGGCACCCTTACAAGAAAGAGAAAAAGAAAAAATATCCTACCACTGCGCTAAGGGTAGAACTTACAGGGGTGTTCTATGTTCTGTGGATTGGGTAGAGGTACCCATCCTCTGTGCCAGGTGTGCGTACCTGGGGCGGCGTACTTGTGAAGAAGCGCACCTGGGTTGTGAAGGAGTGCGCGAGCTGCTAGTAGCGCACTCTTCGGGGTGGCTTCGGTCGGTGCTTGTGACGCCGTCGCAACCGAAGGCCGCCGGGTGGCAGCGGGCACCATCGCTGTAGGGACTGCCACCGGCGCAGTCGGTCCCACTCTGGAACGGGATGAGGTTTCCTGCTCCCTCTGCTGCTAGCGATGCGAGGGGCGGGAAGAGCCTCCGAGAGACTGGACATCCACCATCGTGAGGTGCACGAACAACTTCAAAAACCAGAAGCCCCCTACCTGGCGCGCCAAATGTCGAAGTGTTTCCTACGACACTTCCCCCGGTCAGCCATGGAGCAGCCCGCGGAGGTTCTTTTTTAAGAGTGGCTTAGTGGATTTGAGCGTCGTAGCACGATGGCGAGATGAACACGAGGATTTACATGGTTCGGGTCGCCTGAGCGTAATACCCTACGTCCACGGAGTGTTGGTTGTTCTTTGTAGCTTGGGTGTAAGCGCTTGTGCTTGAGGTTGCAGGGTTGCGAACCCTTTGCCTGGAGGCTGCCCCGATCCTTTTATAGCCCAAGGCCAGGGCAGTTACAATGTGCCCCGAGGCCCGACAGGTGGCCCTGTGGCTGTTTGTACCCTATACATGAGCTAGGACATTTGCAGCTATATGTAATGTCGTTGTCGGAGGAGTGAAGGCGCGCCGCCTGACATGTCGGGCGCCTCTGACCGGGTAGCAGGTGATGATGAAGGCCCTGTCTTATCGCCGCGTCTTCTCGCTCTGCTGAGCGGCTCTGTGACGTTGTGCGGCACTGTTCCGCCGTCACGCCTCACTGCTCTGTCTTGTCCGTAATGGTGAACAGGAGGAGGATGAAGGCGTGCGCCGTGAGCCATGCTTCTGGGGAAGGCGCGAGCCTTGAATGCACGGCCTGACAGCGCACCTTCCTCTTTACTTCTTGGCTCTTTGCCCGTTGCTTGTCGGCGCGGCGTGCGGGTGGCTGGCCACCGGGACGCGTGTCGTCATCGGAGCTGTCTTACGGAGTAGCGAGGGGTCCGGAGTCGTTGGACACGTGGCAGCACCGGAGCCCTCCCATGCTGGAGGTCGGGCCCGGGGCCGTAGCACACGTGTCACCTCCGGAGCTCTCCTTGGCAGGAACGGATGCCTGGAGTTGTTGCCCACGTGGCAGCACCTGAGCCCTCCCATGCTGGAGGTCGGGCCCGGAGCCGTAGGGCACGTGGCACCTCCGGGGACATCCTTGGCGGGAGACGTGGCTTGGAGCTTCCGAACACGTGGCAGCGCCGGAGCCGTCCCTGGCGGGAGGTCAGGCCTAGCACCATTGGACACGTGGCGGCTCCGGAGCCATCCTCGGCCGATAGTAAGGCTCAGAGCCTGAAGACACGTGGCAGTCTCGGAGCCCTCCTTAGCAGGTGGTCGGACCCGAGGCCTAGGACACACGCCTTCTCATGAGTGCTTCTTAGCTAGCGGTTGGGCCCAGCCTGCAAGCTGGATCCCTGTCTTTTGCATAATGCTGACGTATGACTTCTCTTGCTCTTACACGCGGGGTACCCGGTCTTGAGGGTACCGCCAACGTGGAACCCAATAACGGCAACAAAACATACCATACAATGACTCCTTCCTGCTAGATTTATAGTCAACATTTATGCACTTGATATAATTGATGTTATGACCTTCAAATAGTTTCTCAATTGTTCCTTCTACAACAGTTCCCTAAGAAGAAGTGAAGTTAATAGAAGCTTGCAGCCATGCAAACTTCTACTAGATATGTCACCTTCATCTTGTCCTCAGGTTTCTCGCAGAGAACTCTGTTGAGCTCTTGTGCATCATGCTGCGTGAAAGAATCATGTGTCCCACCCAAAAGATTTGGTCAACTCTTGTAGCTACACTGTTGTCACTATACTGGAGCTTCTAGAAAAGGCTCTGCAGCGCCAAGGGAATAATTCCCGACGGCATGTCATTTTCAGTGGTTGGCATATGATACACAGCCTTACAGCAGAAAGAAAATATTGGTGAAATGAATGGAACAGGGTAGAAAGAACGTCTAGAATATGCATGGTCTCACACCTTCCTGAAGTAAGGTATGTGGTACAATGTTTGTAGAAGAGAGTTCATATAACAATAACAGGTAGCTCCTTGGTTTTTCAAACCAACATAACCTGTTTCCCTTTTTGAGTCATATGTCCAACAGTCAAGTTTTTTGCGGACAGCAACCTCGGCCTCCACAACAACAGTATCATTCACAAGGTAACCTCTACTTGGATCATAGAGCTCACCTAAGGGGATAAAGGATGTGAAACCCCAATCACTCTTGCGAGCATTAAATTGATGCTGGGTATCTGCAGAAAGAAATGCAACAGTGTATCGGTACTAGATTCATCAATAAACTATTATGTAACATTAACCTATTAATTATTAGTAATAAGTAAAAGCATTAAATTTAATTTATTAAAAGGGAAATGGCCGATTAACCACACTATGCAACTGCCAAATGGTGATTGAACTAGTTTTACCAACTAATCAGGTGATGAATGGAGTAAGTTGCCAACTTTTTACACCAGTGAGACTATTAGTGCTAAAATTTACTAATTTAGTCTAAATTTACATGGGTGTGGATGGCATTGGGGGCAAGTAGCAACTTCGGACATAACTAGGGCCTCTTTACAAATTTACAGGCACAAAATTTAATTGTCAAACTCAAACACATGATACTCAGCTACAAGGTCAGAAGTCCTGGATGGAATTTATTCTACCAAAATATATAAAGATTCAATGAATTTGATCTCAATTAAGAAACAACCTCCAAGGATAATTGCAATCATGACATCAAAAAAAGGGCAGCCCAGTGCATGTAGCTCCCGCTTGCACAGGGTCCGGGGAAGGGTCCGACCCACTTGGGTCTTTTGTACGCAGCCTTTCCCTGCATTTCTGCAAGAGGCTGTTTCCAGGACTCGAACCCGTGACCTCATGGTCACAAGGCAACAGCTTTACCGCTGCGCCAAGGCCCCCCTTCCAATTGCAATCATGACATCGACATTAGAATATAGAGTTAACTGGCACATTCATCCACGTGGTTTAACCAAAATCTTCAAAATTGGCAAGCTTTTTTCATACACAATCATAATGACCATGCAGAGAGGATAGCGGTATGTTAGAATTCCAGTATTTGTGTGTTATATCCTCTGTTTTGGCATGTATTCTCTAGATTATTAAGCCGCTCCTTTACAGTTTTTCTGTCCCCTTACATTTCTAAGATGTTAACTTACCTCCCCTAAATGTGTGTACATTCATAATGTGGAGCTGTGGACCACACAGCATGAAGTAAGGTTATACCTTTGCGTATTGAATACTTTGGTTGGATCTGGTTTATGACAGACATGCTAAACTGAGCATAGCGGCTCCAGCCATACGGGAGGTTAGCCGAGTCAGCAACATCCAAGTACATGGAGAACTGGTCCACATTGTTTCCCTTGGGGAAGATCAGCACACGCCTGCATTAAAATCAGCAGATATTATAAATACTCAAAAGCATCATAGAGGAAGGTTGGAAAAACCCTATGGCTTTCGGTTGCGGAACTAGTGAAGGGGTTCAGGGCTCACCATTTGTACCCGCCAACGACAAACACATCCGAGTATAGCTTCTTCCATTGGACGGGGTGGAGTTCTCGATCGTCCAGGTGAAATGCGACATCTGCGCGGGTCCTCGGCTGGCTGGCTCTCTGCCGTGGTAGCCACCTCCGTGGTGATTGCTGTTTCCGTATGTGCCACCACTGCCAGCAGATACCAAATGGTACGCGTATTAAGAATGAGAATCAGCCGATCACAGTATCTCACGTACCTGACGCAGCACATTGCTGAACCACACCGTAAATTAGAGTGAGGCAAAGCAGCAAACGAGATAGAGGGCGGTCCCGGTACCTTCCATGGGCTGCGCACCATCGGCGTTGGCGGCGGCAATCTCCTGGGGCACGAGCGTATCCTCGTCCTCTCGCTGGAAACGCGGGGAGAAAGCCGATAAGGGGTTAGATCCGGCACGGGGGCATAAACCCTAGGTCTGGAGGAGCACCACCCCAATCGAAGGGCTCACGGGGGTGGCGGTCGACGAAGGAGTGCGTCCGCGGGGAAGCGGACGACGCGTGGGGGGTGGTGCAACGGCGACGATGGGGATGGTCGCGCGCGTGCCAGCGTACGTACCTCGAGAGTAGGAGCAGGAGTCGCCGTGGTCACGGAGGCCACAGGGTCGCCTTCGGTGACTGCCGCAGTGTAACGTCCCGTGGCGGAGAGCCGTCGGACCTCCGCGTGAGTACGTCCAGAACGGCGACGGCGCGGCGAGGTCTCGGCGCGGGAGCGAGGGGGCTCGCAGGCGAACTCACAGACGAAACGTGGAAATGATTCTCGATTGTTCCCACCGACAGCCGGTGTCTCTTTTACATATCAGTCTCTGGCCCCTCCGGGCCCACCACACCTCACGCAGCGTTTATCCTATTCTTTCCACCCCACGCGACACACGCACACCTCTTCACCTTTTCACGCCTCGGCTTCCTCGGCGGCTCCGCTCCTTCTCTTCCTCGGCGACTCCTCTCTCTTCCGGCCGCGTCACCCAGCCTGCCGCACGCGCTCCGCCTCAACGACGCTGCCTCGGTCTCCGGTCTGCTGTCATCCTCCCGTCTCCCGTCTTCTCCCCCTTCAGATCTGACGCACGACTGTCTTCGTCTCCCGTCTTCTCCCCCTCCAGATCTGCCGCAAGACTGGCTTCCTTCACCCACCTCCTGCCTTCGCCACTCGTCCGCTCAGCTGCCGTAACATCTTCCCCCCCTTCAGAATCGGCTTGACCCCAAGCCGCCACTTCCGGGAACTTCTGGATGAGGACATACCAATCTTCCCAGCTTTCGGCTTCTTCCGGTAAAGACCATGCCACCCGAACCTGAGGTACGCCCTTACTCCCCTTCTTCACCAGTCTCCTTTCCAAAATCTTCAGTGGTTTAAGGCTCCCAGTTGTGAAGTCGACCACTTTTGGCAGATCCATAAAAACTGGCGCATAGTTGGGTGTAAAAGGCTTCAATTGCGAGGTATGGAACACCGGGTGCACCAATGCCCCTTCTGGTAATTCCAAGCGGTAAGCTTCTCT
The DNA here is from genome assembly GCA_030760725.1 of Neostapfia colusana. Lineage (NCBI taxonomy): Eukaryota > Viridiplantae > Streptophyta > Magnoliopsida > Poales > Poaceae > Neostapfia > Neostapfia colusana. Next base: position 61,405,405 of record JASWHV010000016.1, on the reverse strand, counting down.
ACCCACTTTCTCCAAGATCTTGTAAGGTCCGTAGAATTTGTATGATAATTTGGGATAGGGTCGATTAACCACCGAGGATTGCGCATACGGTTGTAATTTCAATAATACGAGCTCACCCACTTCAAAAGTTCTGTCTGTGCGCCTTTTATCAGCCTGTTGTTTCATTCTGTTTTGTGCCTTAGCCAACTTTTCCTTCAACATCTGTATATGTATCTCTCTTTGTGCTAACATTTCTTGTACTGTTTTATCCTCCACTTGTTGTATGGTTGGCGCCAAGAGTGGATTTGGTGTATATCCATACAGAGCCTGAAAGGGTGAACAACCAAGTGCAGAGTGGTGAGAAGTATTGTACCAGTATTCTGCCAATGGGAGCCATGATTTCCACTTAGTAGGTGTTTCATGCACTGCACAACGCAGGTACGCCTCCAGACATTGATTCACACGTTCTGTCTGTCCATCTGTCTGCGGATGGTAAGAGGTACTCATCAGTAATTTGATATTCATGCTCTTGAAAATATGTTTCCATACTGTGCTTGAAAAAATTCTGTCCCTGTCTGATAGCATTGTTTTTGGGAGTCCATGTAGCTTGATCACTTGATCCAACAGTGCAGTAGCCACCTGTACTGCTGTATAGGGATGTTTGAGAGGTATAAAGTGGCTGTATTTTGAGAGTCTGTCCACTACTACTAGAATAGTATTGTATCCATCTGATTTAGGTAGACTCTCTATGAAATCCATTGTGATATCCTGCCAGGGTGCTTGTGGAATTTCCAATGGCTGTAGTAAACCAGCTGGGCGACTCCTTTCATTTTTTGCTTGCTGACACACTTGGCACTGCTTCACCCAGTCTTCCACTTCCTTTTTTAACCCTTTCCAGGCAAATAATTGCTTCACCCTCTGATAAGTTTGTTGTATTCCCGAATGGCCCCCCACTGCACTGTTATGGCATGCCGCAATCAACTTAGCTCTCAAAGCTGAGTGCTCCCCTATCCAAATCCTGCCTTTCTTCCTGATCACCCCATTCTGCACAGTCAGCCCTTGTTCATTCGGGCTAGCCACCATCAACTCTGCCAAAAGTTGCTGAGCCGCCATGTCCGTCATATAAGAATTCTTCACCTCCTGAACCCATATAGGGGTTATCTCTAGATTTTCTCTGACTTCCATTACCTGCTCCACCCTGGATAACGCATCCGCAACTATGTTCTCTTTTCCCTTCTTGTACACAATTTTGAAATCCAACCCCATGAGTTTTGCCATTGCTTTCCGCTGAAGGTCAGACTGAAGTACCTGATCATCCAAAAATGTCAGACTCCTATGATCCGTCCTGATCTCAAATGTGGTGCGCTCCAAATATTGCCTCCATCTGCTGACAGCCATAATTAGGGCCAAAAACTCCTTTTCATAAATTGACCAGTGACGGTGCTGCTCTGCAATTGCCTTACTTAGAAAGGCCACTGGTCTCTCCTTCTGCATCAACACTGCTCCCACCCCAGAGTCGCACGCATCGGTTTCCACCACAAATGGCTCGTTAAAATTTGGCAACACCAAAACTGGGGTACTTCCCATGGCCTCTTTCAGTTTGGTGAATGCTTCTTGCGCCTCCTGGGTCCATTTAAACACCTTGTGCCTCAAAAGGTTAGTTAGTGGTTTAGCTATAATTCCATAGCCTTTAACGAATCTGCGGTAATAGCCCGTGAGCCCCAAGAAAGCCCGCAGTTGAGTAAATGAACCTGGTCTCGGATAGTCCTTCATGGCTTGGATTTTCTGTTCCTCAGTTCTAACTCCATTGGCCGAGATTAGGTGTCCCAGATAGCTCAGTTCTTCCTGTGCAAAGTTACACTTAGACTTCTTAATAAAAAACTGATGCTTCCTCAATGTCTCCATTACCAACCGCAAATGTCCCAGATGTGTCTCCCAGTCGGTGCTATAGACCAAAATGTCGTCTATAAATACCAGTACGAACTTACGTAGGTATGGCCCCAAAATGGAGTTCATGGCACACTGGAATGAGGCTGGTGCATTGGTCAGCCCAAACGGCATGACCTTAAACTGATAGTGCCCACAATGTGTCTTGAAAGCAGTTTTATACTCTTCCCCTTCTTTCATCCTCAACTGATGATATCCGGCCTTCAAATCCAAGCTGGTAAAAAACTGTGCCCCAGATAATTCATCCAGAATTTCCTCCACCATGGGCATGGGAAACCGATTCTTGATGGTCAGATCATTAAGTCTTCGGTAATCGACACAAAACCTCCAACTCCCGTCCTTCTTCTTTACTAGCAACACTGGTGAGGCAAAAGGGCTCACACTGTGCTCAATCATCCCTGAATCCAACAATTCAGCTACCTGCCTTTCTATTTCCGTTTTGTGCAGAGGAGAATACCTGTAGGGTCGGGCATTTACGGGCACTGCTCCAGGAACGAGGGGAATGGCGTGGTCAAAGGGTCGTTGTGGTGGTAGCCCCATCGGACTGCCAAACACATCCTGAAATTCCTCTAGTAGTTGCTGTAAATCTGTACTGGTATCCTTCTTCCCTTGCGACCTCTGTTCTCCTTCCCGTGCTTCCAACAACACCATACTCCACACCTCCTCCCCACGTAACCACTTCCCCAACTGACTGAACGACATAGCAAATATCTCCCGATCTTTGCTCTCCTGGTCTCCTTTCAATTCCACCTCCCTGCCCTCGACTGTGAACTGTATATGCTTTCTCCTCCAGTCACATTTCATTGGACTATGTTTCTCTAACCAGTCATACCCAAGCAGCACGTCATAGGCCCCTAACGTCAACACACGTATATCACCCCTAAAAGTTTGTTCCCCATTCCACCATTCAAAATTCTTCACCATCCTCTTACTGCTCAATACATCCCCTGACGCCACTTGCACGCATATAGGGTCGCAAGGAACAGTAGGGAGACCCAGCTTCTCCACAAACGAAGAGTTCACAAAAGACTGCGAACTACCCGAATCAACCAACATCACACACACCTTATTTTTAACCAGTCCTCTCAACCGCATGCTGTTTTGTCCCTGAGTTCCGGCCACTGCGTGCGCCGAGATATTCATACACTGCTCGTTCTCCTCGTCCTCCCTCTCCAATTTCCACAGCACCTCATCAGTCAACTCCTCCTCTCCTTTCTCCGTAGTCACTACATTCGCTTGTGCTGTCGTTCTCTTGGAACATCTTAGCGTATGCCCTGGCTCATACCGCTCTCCACAAGCATAACACAATCCGTTTAGCCTCCTAAAATCTCGTAGTTGCCTTTCCTTGTTCAGATCACCAATTCCTTGCCCTACCTTCCCATCAGTCTTCCATCCTCCCATTCTGCGTTCCCCAGCTCCTCGACTTGCCTTCCACCTACCCTTCTCCTGAATATCCCGCTGTATTTTAGCCAGTGTTATAGCTCGAGTCACTGTAGCGGGCAACTGGGATTGCACTGGCCCTTGTAGTTCCAGCTTCAGGCCCTTCATGAACTGGGTCACAAAAAATACCTCATCCAGCTCCGGATTGTGCATGGTTGTGGTGTATCTCGCTTCCTCAAACCCCTCAATGTAGTCCTCCAGCCCGGCTGTCTGTCTCAAATGAAGCAGGTCATGCATCGCCTGGGGATACTCGTAATCTCCGAATTTCTCCTTCACTGCCCCGGTAAATTCTCTCCAAGACCTCAACCCTTCCACTGTCTTGTACATTTGCAACCACTTAGCCGCTTTCCCTTCCATATGCATTCCAGCAGCCCTCACCCAAATCATCTCCGGTACATTGAAAATAGAGAAATAGTCTTCACATTTGTTGATCCAGATAGTGGGGTTCTCTCCATCAAACCGGGGAAACGACAGCTTCAACAGAGGCCTTTCAACCCCATGGCCTCTCTGTCCCTGACCACCTTCTTCACCCTCTCTCCTTCCGACCTCCCTCCTGGGCCCCCCGGCTAACCTCCTCCCTGGGAACCCATTAACCCCCTCATTTTTCAGGGCCTCAATCTTCCTTTCCGCCTCCTCCAATTGTTTCGCCAATCGATCTCTCTCTTGGGCAGCTTGGTCCACCATGGTGGTAGTCAGCAGCTGTTGCCCCTGCAACTCCTTCTGTCCCTGCGTCAACGTCCCCAACAGATCAAACACCTTCTCCCAACGCTCCTCCTCCACCTTAGCCGTTGCCTCCATCGCCTGTAATACAAATCTCGTCTGCACAGAAGGTTTAGGAGTGGGCGCCGTCGTGGATCTTCTCTAATCCTCCCTACTTCAATCTCCTCCAATCAATTACCCCTGAACAACCTCTCGACTTCCACAATCCACAAAAATAGAGAGAGATCGGAGGCTCTGATACCAGCTGTAACGTCCCGTGGCGGAGAGCCGTCGGACCTCCGCGTGAGTACGTCCAGAACGGCGACGGCGCGGCGAGGTCTCGGCGCGGGAGCGAGGGGGCTCGCAGGCGAACTCACAGACGAAACGTGGAAATGATTCTCGATTGTTCCCACCGACAGCCGGTGTCTCTTTTACATATCAGTCTCTGGCCCCTCCGGGCCCACCACACCTCACGCAGCGTTTATCCTATTCTTTCCACCCCACGCGACACACGCACACCTCTTCACCTTTTCACGCCTCGGCTTCCTCGGCGGCTCCGCTCCTTCTCTTCCTCGGCGACTCCTCTCTCTTCCGGCCGCGTCACCCAGCCTGCCGCACGCGCTCCGCCTCAACGACGCTGCCTCGGTCTCCGGTCTGCTGTCATCCTCCCGTCTCCCGTCTTCTCCCCCTTCAGATCTGACGCACGACTGTCTTCGTCTCCCGTCTTCTCCCCCTCCAGATCTGCCGCAAGACTGGCTTCCTTCACCCACCTCCTGCCTTCGCCACTCGTCCGCTCAGCTGCCGTAACACGCAGTGGCGGCGGTGGAGTGGTGCCCAGGGCCGGAGATGGTGGAGGCTGGGCCGCGGTGAGGAGCGGGGAGTGGGGAGTACGGTTGCGAGTACGGGAGGACTTGTGGGAAAAAAATTTCATGCAGCACTGCTGCAAATTCATCTATCTACAGCACCCCCGGGATACTCGACACCTGTCCTGGTATACATCTCAAAGAAGGACCCAAGAATCACTTCGTGGATCGATCATTGCAGATCACGGGCCTTGCCCGCTCGTGTTTTCACAGCTCGGCTTTGGACGTTCAATCACTCGTGTTTTAAAATCCTTAGGGTTAATTAAGCGGATTAATAGTCGGATAGTTTATGCGAACTCAATCACTCACAAGCAAATAAAGTTGTTTTTTTAAATTTTTTTCAAACAATGAAGTAGCTATGAGATATTAGACCACGACAAATATAGTCAGGTCATCACTGACAGTGCGCACGAGTTCATGTCAATATCCGCACTGTTCTTGAGTATAGTAACATCAACGGCATGATTATAAAACTGATTTGCCTTGCGTAAATCCTCATCGAAATAATCATACATCTACGTCAAGTAGGGCGTGTGAAAAGAAGGAAGCAAGGACCCCAACTCCTCGGAGCAGGCCATCAGGACTGGCTCTGGGCCTAGGCGGGAGGGGCGACCACCTAGGCCTAGGCCGAAGGGGGCCTACGATCTGCTATGCAGACTGCTCTAGTTGGGGTCAAGAAAATTAAGAAAAAATAGTAGTTAGCCTTATTAGGTTTAGTATGGTTCAATCGAAACCTAATTAGAACCCAATTAAGAGAGAGGATAAATCAATAAACTTTAATCCCTACATCCACGTCCCTTTCTCCCTGCCGCACGTTCTCTTCCTATGGATTGTGCCTCAAACGGAGAGAAAAAAAAGTGTTGCTTCACCGACGTCTTACTCCCTAAGGCAAGACGATCCATGATATCTTTGATCTCCTTACTAGCCACAGTAAAAAAACAGATTGCCCCTAGTACTTCCATCATGTTTCTCTTTTGTTGACCTCTCATGACTGCTGCTGGGTAGCAAGAAGAAAAATGACATAATGATCCGCCGCGAACGTACTAGACAGTGTAGAGGAAAAAATGATGACTACTAGTGGAAAAAGATCATCGCTACTCAGATCTTAGCATTAGGTTAGGTTCTGATCTAAGATATAAAATTCTTGGTCTTCCCTCTCTTTAGGTTGTTTCGATCTTCTAATTCGGTTCTAATCATTACAAAGAGATCATATTTGTCACGTCCATTTATCTGTTAGTGTTGTTGAAATATTAAAGTTGTATCAAATTTCTTTTAGAATCTAGTGTACCCGTGTAGTCTTCTCTGTTGTATAAAAATAGTTATAAAATTTTGAAGCCTATTTTCCTGCAGCAGAAAGATCGACTTGGCATTATTTTTGCGATTGACTTTAGGATCATTTTACTCTTTATTTGATTGCTTATATGTTTATAAAGTTATCTTTATTACTGCTGAACAGGGTGTTGGTGCCTTCAACCATGATTAGGCTTGGTCGTTTCGATCATTATCATCGGTTAACGACGTACACATCTATATGCTCATATATATCTAAAATCTTAGGGGTCATGTCATCTAATTCGCCGACGCTTCGAAACATAGAGCCGACCCTGCAGGCCATGGAAGCCGAGGAATCGAGCGGGCAAGCGAGGGGCTGCTCGGCCTCACATGGTGTCCTAGCTTCCGACCATGGTTTTGAAGCGAACGATATTTCAACACACAATGAATCTCCATGGTGAACCGTCTTCACTGCCCACATAAGATTTCCTTTCTCCCAACATCAAAATTCGTACTCCTATTCTATTCACGTGTATATGTCTTTTTTTGGTTACTTCCAATAGACTACAACTTGATCTCTTTCCATCCATAGAAGTTTTCGTTCCTTGTACGTCCATAGTAGACATATGTTGTCACGTCCACATTGATCACATTATTCAACATTCCCCCTTAATCTCAACTTCTCATATTGAGATTGCGCTTAAACTCAGCAAAACCTTTTGCTAGTAATATCTTTGTAGAACCATCTGTAACTTGATCTCTGGAAGATATAAACTTAACCTAAAGAAGTTTCTTAGCTACTCTTTCTCTAACAAAATAAAAATCAATTTCTATATGTTTGTTCCTGGCATGAAACACCGGGTTTGCAGACATATATGTTGCTCCAAAATTATCACACCAGAGGAAAGGTATCTCAACTTATTTTAGGCTGAGCTCCTTTAATATTGTTTGTACCCAAATTAGTTCTGCTTTTGCATTTGCCATCGACTTATACTCTGCCGCAGTACTAGATCGAGATACTGTGTTTTGTTTCCTTGCACACCACGAAACTAGATTTGATCCCGGATAGATGGTAAATCCACCAGTGGATTTTCTATCATCAGGGCATCCTGCCCAATCAGCATCTGAAAAAGCATTTACTTGCAAGGAACTGTTCTTTAGAAAAGTAATGTCGAGTGCAATGGTTCCCTTTACATACCTCAGTATTCTTTTTACCGCCGTAATATGTGTTGTTGTTGGAGCTGAAGAAATTGACAAACCTTGTTTACCGAAAATGCCAAATCTGGACGTGTTAATGTTAAATATTGTAAAGCTCCGACTAAGCTTCTGTATTTTGTTGCCTCCTTTTCACAAAGTTTCTCCTCTTGATGCACCGAGTATTTCTCAAAGATACATAATGGTGTATTATTAGACTTGCACTTTTCCATATGTCGGCCTTCTTTAATATCTCAGTTGCATATTTCTTTTGATTTAGAAGAATACCTTCTTTTGTGTGCGCAGCTTCCATGCTTAGGAAATAATGAAGTGTCCCAAGATCTTTCAAGGTAAAATCTCTCCTCAGTTTGTGCAACAGTAGTTCAACCATCTTCTCAGAAAAGCTTACAACAATTATATCATCAACATAGATTAAAAAACACCGTCACATTGTTATCATTATAGATGAACAGTGACATATCCCCTTTTGAGGCAGAAAAACCAAGTTGAATAAGCCTTGTACTTAATTTAGAGTACCATGCCCGTGGAGCTTGTTTCAGTCCATAAATATATTTATCTAATTTGCAAACATATTGAGGATAAGGTGGATTGTCATACCCCGCGGGGTTGACTCATATAAACTTCTTCTTCCAGGGTGTCATGGAGAAAGGCATTTTAAACATCTAGTTGACGATAGCACAATTCTAATCGTAGCTACCTTGACCACGAGGCTAAATGTATCTTCGTAGTCAATTCCATAACGTTGTTTAAAACCTTTTGCAACTAATCGAGCTTTATACCTGTCAACCGTTCCATTTGCACGCCTTTTAACTTTGAACAGTCATTTAGAATCAATCAAATTACTTATACCTTGCCTTGGAACAAGCCGCCATGTTTGATTCTTCTCCAAAGCTCGGAATTCAGAATCCATAGTTTGTCTCCATTGTTTATCTTCTAGTGTTTTATGAAGAGATGTCCATTCACATGTTGTTGTATACATGCAAATAAAGTCATCACCAAATTATTTGGGCTTTGAAATATTATTCTGAGAACGAGTTACTGGACGTAGGCGTGTTGAGATTTCTGGTGCATGCATTATTGGCACATATACCAAGGGCGCCAGTGCTGTCGACGTCACATGGTTAGAAGAGGAAACGGCAGGCGTGTCTCTTGACGACACTTGTCCCAAGCATACTGGAGGCGTGGTCCCCAGCGACAGATTCTCCCCGACAGCATCTGTCCTGACATCTGTTCCACTCGCCTGTTCCTGTCGCTGCATTTGTTCAGACACTGCACGTGTGAGGTCCTGTTCCGACGCTTGATTCGAGGATGCTTCTCTAATCAGATCTCCTCCGGATCTTGTGTCCTGATTTTCTGTGGCTTCTTCATCCTGCATACAATCACGAATACTTCCACTGTTTTGGTTAGAAAAATCACCCGAATCAATTTGGTTTTGAGAATCAATATATTGTTCCTCTTCTCCAACACGTCTTATAGGATTCAACAAAGTGGGATGGAGACAAATTTCTTTCTTGAGAATGGATCCTGCATTTGGATGGAGAGTTTCGAATGGAAAAACAACTTCATCAAATATCACATCTCGTGAGATGTATACTCTACCACTATTTATGTCAAGACACTTATATCCTTTGTGGATTGGGCTATACCCTAGGAAGACATAGCTTTTGGACCGAAAAGATAACTTGTGATTCGTGTATGCTGTCAAGTTTGGCCAAGATGCGCAGCCAAAAGTTCTCAGCTGAGAGTAATCTGGCTTGACATGGAATAGTTTTTCTAGTGGTGTTTTGCATCCTATGACTCGTGAAGGTGTTCTGTTGATAAGATATGAGGCAGTAGCAAATGTCTCATCCCAGAATTTCAAGGGCATAGATGCTCGGACTAATAGAGAAAGACCGACCTCCACTATGTGCCTATGTTTTCTTTCTGCTGCTCCATTTTGCTGATGAGTGTGTGGGCAGGAAACTTGGTGCATGATTCCAATTTAAGTAAAAAATTCATTAAGCTTTTGATACTTTCCACCCCAATCAGTTTGAATGGACAATATCTTTTTGTCAAGAATTCTTTCAACTTGTTTTTGGAATTATTGAAATCTATAAAATACATCAGATTTATTTTTGATGAGATATATCCATGTGAATTTACTAAAATCATCTATAAAACTCACATAATAGTTGTTTCTTCCAATTGATATAGGGGCAGGTCCCCAAAACATCAGAAAAAACATGTGAGTGGTGTTTAAGACACACTAGATGACTTTGGAAAAGGCAATTGATGGCTCTTGCCTTGTTAACATGCATCACACACCCTTTTATTTGGCTCCAAAGAACATGGAAGTTTATTTTGACTAATAACTTTATTCACTATTGTCATCGAAGGATATCCTAACCTATCATGTCACAGTTCTAAAGACGGTTTAGTGGACATGAGAGCACACATGGAGGAGGAAGAATTTTCTAATGATGGCCACGGGTACAATCCTCCTTCACATCTGCCTTGAAGAAGAACTCTCCTTGTATCCTGATCCTTCATAAGAAAATAATGAGGATGGTATTCAAGAAATATGGAATTGTCTAAGGTTAACTTATGAACGGAAATAAGGTTCTTGGTGGTAGGAACATGGAGTATTTTGGATAGATGTAGTGGTCGTGTTGGAGTATTTAGAGTAGAGGAGCCAACATTGTTGATTCTTATACGTGATCCGTTTGCGGTGTGCACTTTTTCTTGACCACCATATGTTTCTTTTGTTGTCAGTTTTTTCAAATCTCCTGTGATATGATCAGTGGCTCCCGTATCCGTGTACCAATTTGTATCCATACCATAGGAGGTCATGGTGTTATTTGCTGATTTTTCTGCAAGCTTGAAATCTCTATCAAATCTCTTATAACATCTGTTTGTCGTGTGACCTATCTTCTACAAATCTGGCACATAGGTCTTCCATCGGATGAACCACGACCTCTACCACATCCACGTACGAATCTTCCACCATCTCTACCTCCCCTGCCTCGGAAACCACCTCTTGATGTTGTATTTGCTTGATATTAATTACTATTTTGATACTGACTAGAAGGATTTTGCCTCTCTAATCTAGCCTCGGTTGCAAGAAGTTGAGCAAACAGATCCAAAAGAGTGTTTGGATCGACTCTAGTGCTTACATCCTCAACAAGCGAGTTATAGTCTACATCAAGACCGGTTAGTACATAAGAGACTATATCATTATCATCAAGCTTACACTACACGGATACGACTGACTTACGACGGTCGGAACCATTGTAAGTAAGTCAAAAACCGTTGTAAGTAGCTAATTTACGATAATATTTCTTTACTTACGACGGTGTCGAGTCGAAGTACTCATTTTGTCGTAAATAAGATAACTTACGATGGCTACTGTCGTAAGTTAAGTAACTTACGACGGCGTCGCACATCCGTCGTAAGTAACGACCCAGGCCACATGGTGGCCCAAGCCACTTTACTTACGACGGTCTGCTCAAAGCCGTCGTAACTAACAGAGGTTAACTTACGACGGTTCTGGTGACCGTCGTAAGTAGCAGAGGCTAACTTACGACGGCTTCTAGGCAATGGCCGTCGTAAGTTATGTTTATAATTAAAAATAGAAATTGACCAACCTGGCTCGATGGCTAGCTCACAGAACAGATAATATAGATAAAATATATAGTCATAATAGCTAAACAGTCTCCGGAGCCGAAGAAACAGACACTATAGAAAATATATAGTCATAGGGCTACACATTATCCCCTCGACTACCTCCGGAGCCGAATAAACCGTCTCCGCGCGTCCCTCCCGGAACCAGTAGCTGTGGTGATGGAGTCGAAGCCTCCGTCGCCGAATCCTGCAAAGCACATGAGTAGTTAGACATATTTTGGATTCAGATATCCATGTCTTTATCTTTTTTCTCACTCTCTTCATCTCTCTACTTTTCATCTTCTCTCTCACTCTGTTCCTCTATCTCTGTACCATCCATCCCCTTTTTATGTCACTCTCACTCTCACCCTCTCTCTCGTACTCTCCCTACCTCTATTGTAACACTCCGTCTCTCCATCTCACTCTCACCCTCTCTCGCACTCCCTCTCTCTCCCTTCTGTACCACTCTATCTCTCTCTATATCTCCCTCTCTCCCTATGTTAAATGAACAATACAATATTAAAGAGTTTATTACCTGTACCAGAGGCACCTGTGCTGCGGGCTCCTATGACGTGGTCGCCTGTGGCGGCTGCCACGCAGGAATTGCGATCTGCTAGCCTTTATGTCTAGCTAAGGCATATAATTGCAAAATATTAGAACATACATATTACTTAAATGCTATAAAAGTAAACTACAGTAATTTAAATTACTTATCTCCATCGCCGCCTGCATCTGGGTCATGTAGTTGGCCTGGTACTCCTGGATGGCCCTCGTCCTGTCGAGCTCCTCCTAGGCCCGCGTCAGCCTCTCCTGCATGGCACAAAACTCCATGTCCCTCTGCGAGAGACGGCCACTCGACGACCCAACCGACGAATCCTGCGTCGATGAAATGCCTCTCGCAGGTAGCGCCAACCTCGAGTCGACAACTCCATCGAAAATGGCAAACCTACAAAAGAAAGAAAAATAATAAGTAAAAGAAGGAAGAGTGAAAAACAAAAATCAAAGAAACCAACTCACCGGCCAGGGCCTTCCCGCCGCCGCTTGCATACACGGCTTGAGTGTCGATTGACGCGTTTTACCAATCGTACCCTTTACTTCATGTACAAGCTTTGGTGAACTTAAATTATGGTGTTCTTAATCACAGTCCATGGATATCCTTTACTGTGTTGGCGATAGTGTGGGATGACCCTTCCGCTAGGCCTGGGCGGCCAGGACAGGGGGGGCGAACTCTGGTTCCCCCGTGTTGTGTGCGCACACAGATCAGGGATGGTCAGCCCGACTTGGTGCGGCTGCACCATGTTTTAGGTGGCAGCCCTTGTTTAGATAATAATCTGTATTTCCTCCTATTGTAATAGATTATGACTCTTGTAGGGGGGTGGGGCTATATAAAAAAAGCCAAAACACCCCAAATTGAGAGAGACCAATAAACAAAAATTCCTCCACTTTTTCTTGCCCTAGCCACCTCTCCCCTCCTTGCTGTCGCTGCCCCTCTCTTTCTCTCCCAGGTCGGTGCCTCCCAAGAACCCTAGCCGCCACCAGGGACTAGGGTCTGCTGCCGCCCCTCAGAGCTGTTGTTCCAGCCGCCGCCCATGTCTGCTGCTGTTCCAGCCGCCCAGGGCATCTCCTTCCTCAAGACGTTGCCTCCCTCCTCAACCCTAGCTAACACTTGGCTTGGATCAGCCGCCATCAAAGCCAAGGTCAGACTGATCTGCTAGGGTAGATCAGTTTGTACAACAAGATCAGAAACAATTTTGGGGCTGGAATTGCAACATTCGTGGTATGAGAGTAGGTTTCAACCCTAAGCTGAATTCTGCAAGATGTCGTCTACACCTACAAGCAGCGGCAGCGCCCTCAGCCATGCGACACCCTCACCGGCAGCTCGTGAGGTGAACACCGGGATGGGGTTCCCCGTGCTCACCGAGACCAACTACGAGGAGTGGGCCGTCATGATGAAGATCAAGATGAAGGCGCGACTGCTTTGGAAGGTCGTGGAGGAGGGGAACGTGAGCGAGCAGGAAGATATGATGGCGCTTGACATCTTGGTCAGCGTTGTCCCACCGGAGATGATCATGACGATCGAAGAAAAGAGGACGAAAACGTTGTCGGAACCATCAAGTTCGGCGACAATTCCGTCGTGCGTATCCAGGGGAAGGGTACGGTCCTATTCACCGTCAAGATGGGTGAGCACAGGAGGCTCACTAGCCTCTACCTCATACCGCGCCTCACAACCAACCTCATCAGCGTCGGCCAGCTGCATGAGGATGGCTACAACATCACGGTGCAAGGAGGAGTGATGCACATATGGGACGAGCAGCAGCGTCTCCTCACACGAGTTCAGCGCGACGATAGCAAGTTGTACTCCATCAAGCTCAACATCACACGTATGGTTTGCCTAACCGCGAGGCATGATGATGTTGCGTGGCGTTGACACGAACGCTACGAACACGTCGGCTTCCAGGCGCTTAGGAAGTTGGCACGAGAGGAGATGGTGCTCAGGCTTTCGAAAATTGATCATGTCGATCAATTGTGCGAAGCTTGCTTGGTCGAGAAGCAGAGGCGCTCCAGCTTCCCCAAGCAAGATCGGCGACGCGCGGAGGGCGCACTCGACCTTATCCACGGTGACATCTGCGGGCCTATCACGCCGATGACTCCAGACGGCAAGAAGATGTTCTTGTTGATAGTGGATGACATGAGCCGTTATATGTGGCTCTATCTTCTAGCAACCAAGGACAAGGCACCCGACTTAATTTAGCAATTCAAGGCGGCAACTGAATTAGAGTCCGGGAGGAGGCTGAAGCTACTTCGTATTGATCGTGCAAGGGAGTTCACCTCATAGGAGTTCGGCGAGTACTACGCTCAGCACGGAGTATAGCGTCAGCTCACACCCCCGTATACGCCACAACAAAACGGGGTTGTGGAGCGACGCAACCAGACGGTGGTCGGCATGGCGAGGAGTATGTTGAAGGCGAAGGGTATGCCCGGGATTTTTTGGGGTGAGGCAGTTATCACGGCTGTCTATATCTTAAATCGATCCCCCACCCGCGGCCTCGACGGGAAGACGCCATATGAAGCTTGGCATGGAGAGCGACCAACCGTCAATTATTTCGGAACTTTTGGGTGTGTGGGGCATGTCAAGAACACACGCCCCCACCTGAAAAAGTTGGAAGACTGGAGTACTCCGATGATTTTTCTTGGCTATGCTGCGGGAACGAAGGGCTATCAGATGTATAATACGGCCGATGGGCGCACACACATATCACGTGACGTGATATTCGACGAGGCGGCCAAGTGAGACTGGGAAAAGGAGCAGGAGAAGAGGACTACACCGCTTTCCACGTCGACTCCTTAGGTCCAACACCGGTTGGACCTGCTGTTCCAGCACTAGCAGAGGTGTTGCAGGGTCCGGAGGGGCCAAACAGCACCCCAGCAGTGCCCAGGAGGGGCACAGAAGGGTCTGTCCAGACCTAGGAGTTCCTGCGCCAGCCTCCAGACCTGCTGGAGAGTGTCCAACACCTGCAGCGTCGCCCCAAGGGCCCTGCAGGGATTGTCCAGCGCGAATCAAGGCTGGGACAGTCCTTCATGGGGGTCAGCAGCAGCGGGGGATTCCGTACTTGAAGATTCCAACACCTTCGTCACGCCGCAGAATCCTCCACAGCCATCTGCTTCGCCACACCGCTATCAGACCCTGGCAGCAACGTCGTCGACACCTACTACAACGACGGCGCGAAACTACAGCTCCGCACGATGCGCAACGTGCTTGGAACCCTCACCCCTCCTAGTCGGGCTGAGCGCCCATCAAGCTTGGAGGAGGGGGAGCTCATGTTCACCACCGCAGAGGAGCCCACGTCCTTCGCCGATGCTGAGGAACACCCGTGCTGGAGACGGGCCATGCTCGAGGAGGTGGAGTCTATAGAAGAAAACAAGATTTGGCAACTTGTTGATCTTCCTACAGGACACAAGCCCATTGGCCTCAAATGGGTGTTCAAGGTGAAGAAGGACAAGCATGGGGAGGTGGTGAAGCACAAGGCTCGATTGGTGCCAAAAGGCTATGTCCAACGGCAAGGAATATATTTTGACGAGGTATTTGCTCCTGTAGCTCGTCTCGAATCTGTTCGCTTGCTCCTTGCAGTTGCTGCACACAAGGGGTGGGAGGTACACCACATGGACGTGAAGAGCGCCTTCTTGAACGACAACTTAATGGAGGAGGTGTACGTCTCCCAACCCGCTGGCTTCATCATCGACGGAGCCGAACACAAGGTGTATCGGCTCAAGAAGGCTTTATATGGACTTCGTCAGGCACCCAGAGCCTAGAATGCCAAGCTCAACGATAGCTTGCTATCACTTGGTTTCCATAAGAGTACGAGGGAGCACGGGATCTGTTTCCGTGGGGCTGAAGATGAGAAGCTCATCGTCAGCGTGTACGTCGACGATCTTGTGATCACAGAAGGAGACGATCTCAAGGAGTTCAAAGGGGAGATGATGAAGAGGTTCAAGATGAGTGACTTGGGTCTCTTGTCATATTATCTTGGCCTGGAGGTGCGGCAAACTGATGAAGGGATAAGCGTTGGGCAGGCGGCCTACGCTTCCAAACTTGTCACTAAAGCTGGCCTGGAAGGATGCAACCCCTCAAGCTTTGCAAGACAAGTGATAGCCTGTTGGTGCACGCAACGTACTATAGGAGCTTGGTTGGAGGGCTGCGATACTTGGTGAACACACATCCCAATCCCGCCTATTCGGTTGGGTACGTGAGTCGGTTTCTAGAGGAGCCCAAGGAGGATCACTTTGCTGCAGTCAAACGTATTGTACGCTACATAGCGGATACAATCAACTAGAGTCTTCTATGCAAGAGGAGGAGACATGAATCTTATTGGGTACTCGGATAGTGACTATGCGGGAGACGTATAGGACCGCAAGAGCACAAGCGGGGTGTTGTTTTATCATGGAAACAACCCCGTTTCATGACAGTCCTGCAAGCAGAAGGTGGTGGCCTTGTCCTCATGTGAAGCAGAGTATGTCGCAGCAGCTCAAGGGGCATGTCAAGGAGTATGGATGGCACGGCTCATGGAGGACTTAGCTGAAAAATCGAAGGCGCTGGTGCTGCGGGTTGATAACAAGTCAGCTATAGACTTGAGCAAGAACCTGGTACACCATGACAGAAGCAAGCACATCGATGTCAAGTACCACTACATACGATAGTGTGTGGATAGCGATACTATTGTGCTTGAGCAAATCTCCACTCAAGACCAGATGGCGGACATCTTGACCAAGGCCCTTGGAAGACAAAAGTTCGTGGAGATGAGGAAAAAGATCGGGATCCTGGACGTGGGCCAGGGTCAGGATCAGGAGGAGAATGTGGGATGACCCAGCCGCTGGGCCTGGGCGGCCAGGACAGGGGGGGCGAACCCTGGTTCCCCCCTGTTGTGTGCGCACCTAGGTCAGGGATGCTCAAACCGACTTGGTGCGGCTGCACCATGTTTTAGGTGACAGCCCTAGTTTAGATAATAATATGTTTTCCTCCTACTGTAACAGATTAGGACTCTTGTAAGGGGGGGCTATATAAACAAGCCAAAACACCCCAAATTGAGAGAGACCAATAAAGAAAAATTCCTCCACTTTTTCTTGCCCTAGCCGCCTCTCTCCCCCTTGCTGTCGTCGCCCCTCTCTTTCTCATCTAGGTCGGCGCCTCCCAAGAACCCTATTCATATAAAAAATATTTAAGTAAAACATATGAAATTTCGTTCTTACTGTATTAAGTAGAAAACGGTTGGAATGTTAGAGGTGATAGGTATAGTGAACGTCCATTGTTTTTAAGCAATGTCAAATAAAAATAAACAAAATAGTATTGGCCGCGCCAGGAAGGGGTCCAACCTTCGAGCTTCTGCTTAGGAAACAGACGCTCTATCCACTGAGCTACAGGCGCTGTGGTCAAAACAACAGGTTATGAATCAACATTTGATAGCAACAAAAACAGTCTACACTAGAGCCAAGTAGCAGTATCTTTCAAATTCAAATCACGCCACGTTTCGTATGAAGCCGTTTACGAGAATCTTATGCGTCTGGCACACAACCAATACCGTTCGCAGAATATCAAACGCAACAATTCTTGGCAACGACGATGACTAACTAAAAAAGTGGCAACAATCAGGACTTCCTTTTATTACCAGCGGGTTCTAGTTAGGGATGGCAATCACACCCGCGGGTCTAACCCGCACCCGACCCGACTTGTGGCGGGTGCTAGTTTTATTTTGCACCCGCGGGTACCCGACGAGCACCCGAAATAATTATTGTTTATAATTTTAAAGTCCAATTTGATTGTGTTATATTATTTAATTGTTTCATATCACTTATCAAGACCTATATTTATAATCTTTAAAAGTAACTTAATATTTTTTGTTATATTACCATTCAAAATGGATGATTTTTTAGACTTATTTTATGAAATGTTCTTATAAAAAAGTCAAACCCGACGGACACCCAAAACCCGCCCGAAATCCGACGGGTGCGGATGCGAATTTTCACCCGTGGATGCGGGTGCAGATATTAAATTCCACCCGTAAACTTTTTTACTTCGGGCGGGTTTTTGCTCCACCCAACCCGAACCCGACCCATTGCCATCCCTAATTCTAGTAATCTGCAACACGGAACGAATGGAACTGCAGCTGCAACCTGCGTTGAAAGGAGTTTATTGTTGTCAGTGTTGCAATCTGGCTCTGGTAATGCCTAGTATGTGTTGTTGACGTATGCCACTGGCTGTGAGAATGGTATCCCGTAATTGCATACTCCCCACCCCTATTCCAAAATATATATGACGTGCGTGCACCGGGCTGCCCTTCTTACATTCTGAGGGAGAATCGAAACCAACAACAGGCCCATTATACAGTCTCCTTCCATTATTACCAGATTATAAGACAGCAAATATCATCACGTCCATCTCAAATAACAGCTATACCCCTCCATGTACACATTGCCGAAACTTTTGAAGTTCTACCATTGCAGTCTTTGAGACCAGCCCGGTAAAAGACAATTATTCAATTGTAAAATTTTACTGGCTTCTCGAATGTGTGGCGGTTCTGCAGGTATTTGAACCGTCAGAGCAGGAAACAGTTACACTAATAGTATCTTGATATATTGGGATATTGGCAGAGTGTAACATAATATATGATAAGTACAATGATGTATAAAAGTTGAAAGTGAAGATGTAAGCGTGCATGCCAAGCTCAAGAAATGCTCCCAGCAGACGTTTACCAGTTTTTATACAAGTTTGTTTTTCAAAACAGCAAAGCAATGCGCTACCTCCGTCTCACTTGTCTAGATTCATAGCCAGAAATGCTTATGTGTTGGGACATAGGTAGTCCATCTTACCATGTTAAAGACATATCACTCTTTTTTTTAACAGAAAAAAATGAAAATAATAGGTGGGAAGTGCCCTATCGTTCTGCTCAAAAAAAATGTTAAGACATTCTATGCAACTGATTTCAAGATTGCAATGATGGCAAAAGGGCAATGCAGCTACCACGACCAGAATTTATTTTTGCCTAAGAATGAGTGAAAGAATTATGATGCTCAAAAGGGACGATACTAGGGCATACCTGATTCACTGTATAGGCCCATTTTGGTGCAGTATCCGTATGCTCCAACCCAAGATACTGCTCCCAAGCTCCATACACATCTCTCCGCTGCAGCAAATTAGCAACCAGGGAAAAAATCAAGAAAAAGAACATGTCCATAGAAAGAACCAGAGAAGAATGTTGGCAAACTGAATAATTTACCTGAAAACGGGCACGTACAACATCTGAATCCTGGAGGTAGTCTAGCCGATTCATCGATATGAACACAAATTTCCACTGGTCACACAAATGTTAATAGATAGGCCATCAGTTTTGTAGCTGCATAATATGCAATAAAACTAAAGGTGACTGGAATATTACAAAACATCCAGAAGCGAGGAACAGAACAGAAACAAAAGATCCAAAACCCTACCCAGAAGACAATTGAATATTACAGCAATACTTGATAAAATATTTTACTAGAGAAAAATTATGTGCATCCAATCTGCTTATTATTAATCAGAACATATTTTTTCTGAATGACGAAAAAAATGTGGAGCACTCTTTGTAATTATTAAAATAGAATCATCCCATGACTCCAACTATTAGAAACACTTCAAGAAATGGAATACCTTGGAAAACTCAGCATCTGGGGTTTGGAGTCTACGCTGTATGCATTTCTTGACTTCTGCTAAAGTCTCACCTTCACGAACAAGAAGCAAAAAAGGGTCTCCAAAATTCTGGATCTCCTGTAGATCAAAAGAGTGTCAACTTCTTCAATAAGCTTAAATATAATACCTATTCTCCTCCTACAACTCATTTAAGTACCTGATTAGGATCTTTCATGAAGTGATATACATGAATCAGACGATCGTTGGGACCGATATTTTTCTCCTCTTCTGGAATCTAAGTCAATGGATAGAAGCATTTGTCATTTTACCAGGAACTTTTTCAAATGGAGAAAACAGATAAATGATTGCGTACCTCCTCAGCACGTAATGTCCAGTAATGATCATTTATATTCTCTATCTTCTCATGCAGCGGAAATATCTAAGAAAAAAATAAATTAGAGATAGACACGACAAATATAGACAAAATAAATGACAGTTTTTTAAAAATTACAATAAGCTACTTAAAAAATCAGTTTAGAAGCATATAATTATATGAACCACAGTGTAATTATATGAAGCCATACAACATCTGAATGCACAGGTACCTTATAGATTTTGTGGTAAAAGACTTCTAGAAGGCGTAGGTCAGCATCAGGACTGGATAATTCAACCTGTCGATAAAGATAAAGAAAAGGATCTTCAGGAAAGGAGGTATGAAGAGAAACATCACAAGCCACTTTTTGCTTGAATACACTAGAGAACTGTGTATCATTTCATTAAGAATTGGTACAAAAGGAGGGGTGAGGCCTCCTCCAACCTGTCACAAACATCTCCTTACATCCCATTATAATTGAAAGGGAAGCCCGGTGCATGTAGCTCCCGCTCGTGCAGGGTTCAGAGAAAGATCCGACCCATTAGGGTCTTTTGTACGCAACTTTTCCCTGCATTTCTACAGGAGGCTGTTTCCAGAACTCAAACCCATAATAACCTCATGGTCACAAGGGAACATCTTTACTGCTGCGCCAGGGCTCCCATTCTTACATTCCATTACAATTAAAACACATAAATTTGATGGTTGCTTAACAAGCCACTTTATGGTTCTCAATTGCAGTGGTAGTGAAGAAAGAAAAAAGTTAGTACTCCCTCCTTTTCGAATTATTTGAACTAACCTGCATCAAATAATTCAAAACGGAGGGAGTATGGCCGGTAAGTTTTTCCTACTTAATACGGTAATATAACAAGTGTAACTAGACTCTCATTAAACAACCAAGAATAGCCCTCCATCTCTTCGTTTCTTGTTTGATGTTTTACAAGTTGAAAAATGTTATTTTTGATTTGATGTTATAAGATCCCGAGAAGACACAGGCCTATATCTTCCTAGAATGCCCCCCAAAGTCCTTTAGTGTTTGCGACATTCTAAAGGGTTTGCTCCCTTCGTTTATTGGTCACAACGGGTGACTGAGGGGAACCAGTACATTTAATAAGTAGCAAGGAACAGAAATCTACAAGGTGCATACCACATAAAGCAATCTTGTGTCAACGAGACATCAAATAAAGAAAAAGGATAGAAGAATAACTAAGTGATACATAGTCCACTGCATGAAGATGTAATTACGGAACAAAAAACTAAAATCACTCAAAAATAGACTCAAGAAGATGTAAGAGTATTACCTTAGTTTTCAAGTCATTAATTACATCAGCAATGGTGCTATTCTTTGGAAGCCTGATGCTATGAATGATAATCTAGAGAACAGATATCATTTGATTATTTGAAGATACTCATAATACATTAGGAAGTAAACAAAATATGTGACTGAGCAAGACAAACCTCATCCTTTGTAGCATGGTGGAATGCAACTTTAAGAGTTTTCAAGAACTGCAATTGTGGCAGTGGAACATCCAACACTTCGTAGTACAAGATGTGAGATGTCTGCAACAGGTAGATAATGCTTTAGTATGAATTACATTGCATCTTAATACAAAGAAATCATGTTCATAATGGCCAAACAAAATTGCAAAAAAAAAAGTTTACCTCATTGTAATGAATGAGCATGTCTAGTAGATGCTCCACACCTCGATATTTGACAGGCTGTTGTTTAGGCTGCTGACAGTAACAATTATGGGATGTAAGCTGAATTTTTGCTGGATCATCCAAACCAAGTTGACGAGCAACTCTCTCCACAACATCATCATATGTATGAAGTTTTGACCTTAAGGAATAGGAAGAAACCATATACAAATGAGATAATTAGTCATTTAAAGATCTTATGAATGAATAATCAAGCACAATCTGCAAACCCTCACAGTTCCAAAGAAAAATCCTCCTCCTTTGGTTTCTCCAAAGACCGGAAATGCACAACCTACAGAAAAATATATTAGTCACTTGAGGAACAGGAACAGAAAGTAAAGTTTAAGCATGAAAAAAAAACTAAGTACACGCCTCATCCTCAAATGTAAACCATATATCTGGCAAATAAAATAAGAAACTACAAATAACTGATGAAAAAAGAAAAAGAAAAAGAAAAGAGATGGTGATGCGTAGTGGACAGATATCCCTGCAGCGTAACAAGGCACAATTCAATGAAAAGGCGACATCAAGCTGTGGCAGGGGATGAAACAGAGACTCAACAAGGATAATAATGTGGGAGAGACTCATCATCTTTAAGGGCTGGACCATGATTATTGTCAAGTTGGATGCACATGTTCAATGTAAGGATAATAATGTTACATACTACAGTACTAGACTATATTGAATACTTCCGTTGGGAGAGAAATGAGAAATAGATCTGTGAATCATTAAAAATCTTCACAGGAGATATTTATAGTAGCCTAAAACATAGCAGAAATAATGCAGAATAACACTACAAGTAGATAAGGCAAACTGACACTGCAATACAAGCTTAGCAACAAAAAATAACATGAAAATCAGAAGAACAGGTAAAAGTCTTGGACCCACAGTACAAAGATTCAAATCGAGTTGGACATATAATATACCATACCTGCCTATTATGAACATACTCCAAAAATGAAGGGACGTCTGGATATCGCACTTCTATATCTAAGCATGCTCTTGGTGATCTTTGAAAGCATACAATATCCCCGTCTTGAAGCTGATATCAATAAATTTGGTAACAATTCGATATATATCCCCATCTAAGCATGCTCTTTGAATAGAAAAAGCACATTGACAAACCTGACTAGAACAGAAAGTACGTTCCTTGTCTATGACTTCACACATAACATTTGGCTCAAACTTAATTTCCTGCACATAAAATGCAACAATTTAAGCACAATGTTCCTTCTTGGGTCATATGAAGAAGCAGAGAATGCTCAGGATTTGTCATCTGGACAATAGTTAATCATGAATAGAAAACTTGCCTCATAAAGTTTAATTTCTTCATTTGGGGAAAAACCAGCCATTTCATTTAGTTTTCCCAGGATTTCCAAAGGCTTGCCCATGGCCTTCACGAAAAGCCGCCCGACAAAACTAAATCAATGAAAGAATGTAGTTAATCACGTATATGATTCTGATTTTAAGAAAGGATGATGAAGTATGTAATGATTCTTCCAGTTCGATAGAAGATGTACCAAAGTTCTTCCTTTTCTGGGTTGTATAACTTGAAGAAAAGAAGAATATCTTCCTTGCTCTTTTCAGGAGGAGGGAGAGGCCGCAAATCCTAAACGTGAAAACAGAGACAGGTAGGCATTTCATAGTTCAATGCCACAGAAGACATCACACGAAACATACAAGAGGAAGCAAAGCACAATGTCAGCATATCATTACCAGCCCGAGCTCTACTTCCAGAAACAGCTTCAGCTCAGCAGTACGTGCCTTATTTGATACCTCCCTCAGTTGTCCCACCTGTGAAGCAGAAAAAAACATCAGGAAAAATATGCCTTAACATAAAATTGAAATGTGAATAGCACTGGAAGGAAGGTTCCATATATAAATAGCAAGTTCTACTACATTCCCACCTGAACAACTGAGCTTAATGAATTAGCTACTGGAAAAAAACTTGTCTTAGCTGAGCATAACAAGTTATTGCAAAACAGGGGTTCTTTTCTAAAGAATATGCAGCCAACCCCTCCTACCGTTATACCGACTCTTATTATGAAAAGGGTGATAAATCAAAAGGGGCATTGTTGGAAATCCGGGGATTAATCTCCTCTCTAATTTCTCTCTTTTTTCTGTTGATTTATTCTCAATTGGGGGGGGGGGGGGGGGCTATATATATGGCCCCAATTTACAGAATCCTAATCTAATACTACCTAGACTCCTACTCTTATTTGACTTGGACTCTATCTCTAACTCTAGTTTAATCTAGAAAACAGGATTATTTCTAACAATCACCCCCTAATCTCGTTTTTCTAGATCACACTCACACTATTTAGGATGGAAACACACTTTCACCCTACACACACATTTGGGGTGGACACTACACCCCCAGGATGGTCACTTCACCCTGCACACACTAGAGGATGGGCACTCCACTCCCCCCCCCCCCCCCCCCCCCCCCGAGATGGGCACTACATCCCGGTGCTGAGTAACAGGGAGGGGGGGGAGACCCCTTGGCTGCGCTTAGGGCTGCGCAGGGGAGAAACCAGCAGCGAGGAGGTGTGGGGGCAGCTGCGTAGTACGTAACGTGGGGGACAAAGTAGCTGGTCACGGCGGCTAGGGTTAGGGTTCGAAGCCACCGTGATCCAAGGAGAAGAACCGCCCTCAACGGGGATTCTTATTTTTTCCTGGATGCCCAAAACATGAGGGAGGGGGGCTGCTTATAAAGGGGGGACAGGACCCCCCCTTGGCCGCACCCTACTCCTAGTCGGTTTGGGGACAATCCCCCAAATTGACTAGGATTCTTTTCTTCCCTTTTTTAGTCTATTTCTTTCTATCTAAACTGACTCAATCTATAACTCCCTTTTATTCCTAAACCTTATCTAATTAATTCTTCTAAATATCCTCCTGGTGCGGCTGCAGGCCTGGCCGACCTAGTTGTGGGCTTTGTGGGCCCCACGCCGACCATATTGGTGGCCCACAAATGCATCCACAACATTTCCCCCCTTCCCGACAAAGAGCTCGTCCTCGAGCTTAAAGGAGGGGTGCTTCATTCTGAAATCTTTTAGTTGCTCCCATGATGAATCAGCTTCAGAGTGTCCTGCCCATTTGACGAGTAGCTCCCAGACACCTCTGTTCAAACACGCCCTTTGTACTTTTTCAGGCGTAGGTACAACACGTCCATGGAGAAGTGGTGGTAAAGGCACCACCTGTATGGGAGCAGGACCTTCAAATTTCTTTAACAGGGACACATGGAAGACATCATGTATCCTTGCTTGAGGAGGCAGCTGAAGTTTATATGATACAGTCCCAATGCGTTGAATGATCTGATATGGTCCAAAATATTTTGGTCCAATCTTTGAAGAAGGCGTCGCCATTACTCCCACAGCTGTCCTCTGATGAAGCCGCAGCCAAACCCAATCACCGATCTAAAATTCCACCTCTCGGCGGAACTTATCTTCATAGCTTTTCATGGTGACTTGTGCTTGTACCAGCCTGTTCTTGATTTGAGCTAAGAATTCATCTCTATCCTTTAGCTGTTTATCCACTGCTGCTACTCTAGATACGCTCGGTTGGTAACCAACAAGAGCCGGAGGGTCCCTGCCATAGACCACTCTGAAGGGCGAGCATTTGAGGGTCGTCTGGTAGGAAGTGTTGTAGCAATACTCAGCCCAAGGAAGCCACTGCAACCAAGTCTTTGGTCGGTCACCAGCCAAGCAGCGGAGGTACACAGTGATGATCTTGTTGACGACCTCAGATTGGCCGTCAGACTGCGGGTGGAAGGCCGAGCTGAGCTGAAGTTGGACACCGACTAGCCGGAACAAATCTGACCAGAAGAGGCTGGTGAAGACGGTATCACGATCACTGACGATGGAGCAGGGAAAGCCGTGTAGTCGTACAATGTCGTCGAAGAATGCCCGTGCCACTGATGCAGCACTGTAAGGGTGGCTTAGGGGAATGAAGTGGGCATACTTGGAGAAGCGATCTACCACTGTCAAGATCACTGATTTCCCACCAACTTTCGGAAAACCTTCAATGAAGTCCATGGAGATATCACTCCAGACTTCCGACGGTATAGGCAGCGGTTGTAGCAGGCCGGCTGGATGAAGATGATCAGTCTTGTTGCGCTGGCACGTAGCACCCGCGGACATACTCACGCACCCGCCGTAGCAAGGACGGGTTGTAGAAGGAGAGGCGTAGCCGATGCACTGTCTTCTGGATGCCTTCGTGGCCCCCATCATGCGCCTCAGCTAGGAGAGAGGGCCACAAGGAGGACTTGTCGGGAACGAAGAGCTTCCCCTTGTGAAGTAGAAGGCCGTCGCGTTCGGCCCAGTCAGCAGGTGCGACTCCCTCCCGGAGTTGGGCACATAGCTGTTGCGCCTGCTGGTCTGTAGCGATCTCCGCGCGAAGCGAGTCGAAGAGTGGAAAGACTGGCGCGGATATGGCGTGAATAGCTATGTCTTCCTCGTCGCGGCGGGACAGGGCGTCAGCTGCCCCATTCAAGCGCCCCGGTCGGTACTCAACCTGCAGATCATAACCAAAAAGTTTGCTCACCCAAGCATGTTGGGGAATCGTCGTGAGTCCCTGATCCAGGATATATTTCAGGCTGAAGTGATCAGTCCGAACAGTGAAGGGACGACCCCACAAGTAAGGCCGCCAATGGCGTACGGCCTTCACAAGACCGATTAGCTCACGCTCGTATGCCGGTAGCTTATGATGGTGAGTCGCTACAACGCGACTGAAGAATGCTATGGCGCCGTCGCCCTGGTGTAGAACCGCCCCAAAGCCGGCGTCGGACGCGTCGCAGTCGACGATGAAGCGCTTCTCGAAGTCCGACATTTGAAGTAGAGGCGCTGTCATCAGCGCCTGCTTGAGTTAGGAGAAAGCGTCCTATGCATCATCAGTCCAGCGGAATGCTTCCCGCTTTAGGAGGGCGGTGAGGGGTGCGGCCACCGCACCATACCCCGCAATGAACTTGCGGTAGTAGCCGGTGAACCCGAGGAAACCTCGCAAGGCTCGTAAGGACCGAGGTGTAGGCCAACGTTCCACGGCCTCCACCTTGGTCGGATCCATTGCCATGCCGTGAGCGGATATGATGTGTCCTAAGTAGGATACGGTCTCCTGGCCGAAGAAGCACTTAGATTTCTTCAGTAACAGCTTGTTTGCCCGTAGTGTCTGGAACACCTGCTTGACGTGCTGAAGGTGTTCGACCCAGGACCTGCTATACACCAATATGTCATCAAAGAAGACAAGCACAAATTTTCTGATATAGGGGTCGAGGACGTCGTTCATCAACGACTGGAACGTGGACGGCGCATTGGTGAGGCCGAATGGCATCACCAAGAACTCATAGTGGCCTCGATGAGTTCGGAATGCTGTCTTTTCAATGTCGTCCGAGTGCATGCGCACTTGAAAGTAGCCGCTGCGGAGGTCAAGCTTGGTGAAGAACCTTTCGCCGCGAAGCTCGTCCAGTAGCTCGTCAACCACCGGGATCGGGAACTTGTCTTTCAAAGTTCTGGGGTTGAGCTCGCGGTAGTCGATGCAGAAGCGCCACGTGTCGTCGGCTTTTCGGACCAACAGTACTGGCGAGGAAAATGCAGATGTGCATTCTCGGATGATTCCTTGGCGAAGCATCTCGGCGCATTGCTTCTCAATCTCGTCTTTAAGAAGCTGGGGGTAGCGGTACGGCCGGACAGCTACTGGAGTTGTGCCCGGCAGGAGCCTGATTTGGTGGTCGTGGCGTCGTGCAGGAGGAAGCCCGCGTGGCTCGTCGAAGAGGTCCTGAAAGCCATCCAGGAGGGCGCCCATCATATCAGTAGGTGGTGCTAGAGAGGCACATACCGGGGCTGAACTTCACAGCCCCGTCTAGATCACCTCGCGGTCCCCGCGCCACAGTTTCATCGTGAGGTCCTCAAGGTTCCAGAGAATGGATCCCAAAGATCGCAGCCACTGGACTCCTAGAACAAAGTCGAAGCCATCCAATGGAAGTGCGTAGCATGTGACGTCGAAGCGATCCCCTGCAATCATCAAGGGTACACGTGGACAGATGCCTGTACAGGAGATAGAGTCGCCGTTGGCGACTCGGACGCCGACGCCTGACCGTGGCAACATCATCAGGCCGAGCTCCTTGATGAGTGGTTCCCTGATGGTGTGAGTGGACCCTGTGTCGGCCAATGCTGTCAGTAGGTTGTCGTGGACGTAGACCTGGAGCTTCATTGTGTTGGCGAAGTCGATGCCGGTCAGGGCGTGTAAGGAGATGCCCATATCAGCTACGGCCGCGTCAACGTCATCATCGTCGTCAAGCTCCAGAAGGAAGATTCCTTTGCCGGCACACTTATGGTCTGGTGTGTACCGCTCAGGGCAGTGATAGCACTCGACGCTTGCCCGCTTAGCAGCCATCTCATCGGGTGTAAGGCGTTTGAAGCGCGGGCGAGAAGATGCCGTTGTCGATGATGTCGGGGCGGGTGCTGTAGAACTGCCACTTGAGGCTGTAGTAGAGGCGCGGGACACAACAGAAGAGCGCGTGGAGCGTTGAGAGGCGGCGCCCTTCTGTATTCCGCTATCTGTTATTGCCGCAAGTCGACGTTCAAAGGCTCTGGCCAGACTCATGGCGGTTTGTAGATTAGTGGGAAACTGCAGCTCCACATCCGTTCTAAGTGGCTCGCCGAGGCCAGCTGTGAAGAGGTTGATCTGCTGGCGCTGGCTGAGGTCCTCGCAACGACAAAGAAGGATCAGGAATTGACGCTGATATTCCTCAACCGTGCCAGTACGACGGAGATCTTTAATTTCCGCCAGGTCGTTGGAGCGGAGCGGAGGCCCGAAGCGCATGTTGACGAAGTCCGCAAACCGCTCCCAGGACACGATGCCACAGCCACGTTCTAGAGCAGTGTACCACTCGGCCGCGACACCCTCCAGGTGGAGAGACGCGAGCCACACCTTTTCTTCTGGCATCGTACGTGTCCCTCGGAAGTATGTCTCACACTTGGTGAGCCAGGGCAGCGGATCTGTTTCCCCGTCGAACTTGGGGAAATTGACTGTTGGAAATCCGGCCTGTTCAGCCCTGTTTCTGGCTCTGCAGGTGTGCTGATCGGATCTGTTCGGCCAGAACAGATCTGTTATGCGGTGCAGATCAGAACAGGGTGATTCCTGTGTGCAGAACAGATAGAATAGAGAGAGTAGAAAGCACCCCTGGTGCTGATCAGATCGGAGTAGAAAGGAACAGAGAAGAACTCGCCGAGTTCTTGCTGGAACAGATGCGAAAATCCTGATCTAGGCGAGTTAGGGAACTCGGCTAGATTAGGTGCTGCCGTGGGGGCTTTTTCTGGTGGAGAACTTGTATAATTATTGTGCTGTTACAAAGGGGGGGGGGGGGGGCGCAACCCTGTTTATATAGGGGGGTTTTGGGAGAGTCCCAACCCCTTACAACTCTTATTCTATCTCTAAACTGAATAGGACTCATAAACAGAATTTCTAACTTCCTGGACTCTATTTTAACTGACCGCACCAGGGAGGCGGGCCTACCTGGGCGTGCGCGCCCCTGGTGGGCTCAGCCGCACCAGGCCGGCCCAGGCCCAGGCCCAGGGTCACCCGACATTCTCCTCCTGACCTTGGACCTGCAGTATGTCCAGAACGCCAATTCTTCTCATCTCGACGAACTTCTGTCTTCCAAGTGTCTTGGTCAAGATGTCCGCCATCTGGTCCTTCGTAGAGATTTGCTCAAGCACAATGTCACCGTTGTCAACACACTCCCGTATGTAGTGATACTTGGTGTCGATGTGCTTGCTCCTGTCATGGTGTACCGGATTCTTGCTCAAGTCTATGGCAGACTTGTTATCAACCCGCAGCACCGGTGCCTTCATCTTTTCAGCCAAGTCTTCCATCAGCCGTGCCATCCATACACCTTGACATGCCCCTTGAGCTGCTGCGATGTACTCTGCTTCACACGAGGATAAGGCCACCACCTTCTGCTTGCTGGACTGCCATGAAACGGGGCTGTTTTCAAGAAAAACCAGCACCCCGCTCGTGCTCTTCCGGTGCTCCACGTCTCCCGCAAAGTCGCTATCCGAGTAGCCAATCAACTCCATGTTGCCTCCTTTTGGATAGAAGACTCCGAAGTGGATCGTACCCGCTATATAGCGTACGATGCGCTTGACTGCGGCAAAGTGATCTTCTCTTGGCTCCTCCAAAAACCGACTCACGTACCCAACCGAGTAGGCGAGGTCGGGGCGTGTGTTCACCAGATATCGCAGCCCTCCCACCAAGCTCCTGTAGCCCGTTGCGTGCACCAACGGACTCTTACTTATCTTGTAAAGCTTTAGGCCTTGCTCCATGGGGAACGCACAAGAGTTGCACTCCTCCAGGCCAGCTTTCGAGACAAGCTTCGAAGCGTAGGCCGCCTGCCCAACGCTTATCCCTTCTTCAGTCTGCCGCACCTCCAGGCCAAGATAATACGACAAGAGGCCCAAGTCGCTCATCTTGAACCGCTTCATCATCTCCTCCTTGAACTTCTTGATCGTGCCACCTCTCCATGCTCGTCCCTCTTCACCTTGAACACCCATTTGAGGCCAATGGGTTTGTGTCCTGCAGGAAGGTCAACAAGCTGCCACGTCTTGTTTTCTTCAATGGACTCCATCTCCTCAACCATGGCCCGTCTCCAGCAAGGGTGTTCCTCGGCGTCGGCGAAGGACGTAGGCTCCTCCGCGGTGGTGAACATAAGCTCCCCCTCCTCTAGACTCGGTGGGCGTGGTGGGCGCCCAGGAGGGGTGAGGGTTCCCAGCACGTTGCGCATCGTGCGGAACCGAAGTGCAGCGTTGTCGTCGTGGTAGGCGTCGACGTTGCTGCCGACGTCCGTCGGCGGCGTGGCGAAGCGGATGGGCCGTGGAGGGTGCCGGGGCGTGACGAAGGTGCTGGAATCTTCAGTCTCGGAATCCCCCGCTGCTGCTGACCCTCGTGCAGGACTGTCCCAGCCCTGATTTGCGCTGGACAGTCCCTGCAGGGGCCCTTGGGGCGACGCTGCAGGTGCTGGACCCTCTCCAGCAGGTCTGGAGGCTGGCGTAGGAACTCCTAGGGTCTGTACAGACCCTTCTGTGCCCCTCCTGGGCACTGCAGGGGTGCTGTTCGGCCCCTCCGGACCCTGCAGCACCTCTCCGGGTGCTGAAACAGCAGGTCCAGCACCTGCTGGACCTAAGGAGTCAACGTGAAAGGCGGTGTAGTCCTCTTCTCCTGCTCCTTCTCCCAGTCCCACTTGGCCGCCTCGTCGAATATCACGTCAGGTGATATGTGTGTGCGCCCATCAACCGGATTATACATCCGATATCCCTTCGTCCCTGCAGTATAGCCAAGAAAAATCATCGGAGTACTCCGGTCTTCCAACTTTTTCAGGTTGGGGCGCGTGTTCTTGACATGCCCCACACACCCAAAAGTTCGGAAATAATTGACGACTGGTCGCTCTCCATGCCAAGCTTCATATGGCGTCTTCCCGTCGAGGCCGCGGGTAGGGGATCGATTCAGGATATAGACAGCCGTGATAACTGCCTCACCCCAAAATATCCCGGGCATACCCTTCGCCTTCAACATGCTCCTCGCCATGCCGACCACCGTCTGGTTGCGCCGCTCCACAACCCCGTTTTGCTGCGGCGTTTACGGGGCTGTGAGCTGACGTTGTACTCCGTGCTGAGCGCAGTACTCGCCGAACTCCTGTGAGGTGAACTCCACTCCGCGATCAGTACGGAGTAGCTTCAGCCTCATCCCGGACTCTAATTCAGCTGTCACCTTGAATTGCTGAATTAAGTCGGGCGCCTTGTCCTTGGTTGCTAGAAGATAGAGCCACATATAGCGGCTCATGTCATCCACAAGCAACAAGAACATCTTCTTGCCACCTGGAGTCGTCGGCGTGATAGGCCTGCAGATGTCGCCGTGGACAAGGTCGAGCGCGCCCTCCGCGCACCGCCGAGCTTGCTTGGGGAAGCTGGAACGCCTCTGCTTCCCGACCAAGCAAGCTTCGCACAATTGATCGACATGATCAATTTGCGGAAGCCCGAGCACCATCTCCTCTCGTGCCAACTTACGAAGCGCCTGGAAGCCGACGTGTCCGTAGCGTTCGTGCCAACGCCACGCAACATCATCACGCCTCGCGGTTAGGCAAACCGAACGTGTGATGTTGAGCCTGATGGAGTACAGCTTGCTGTCGTCGCGCTGAACTCGTGTGAGGAGACGCTGCTGCTCCTCCCGTATGTGCATCACTCCTCCTTGCACCGTGATGCTGTAGCCATCCTCATCCAGCTGGCCGACGCTGATGAGGTTGGTGGTGAGGCGTGGGATGAGGTAGACACCGGTGAGCCTCCTGTGCTCACCCGTCTTGACGGTGAATAGGACCGTACCCTTCCCCTGGATACGCACGACGGAATTATCGCCGAACTTGATGGTTCCGACGATGTTTTCGTCGAGCTCGGAGAAGACGGCGCGCGAACCCGTCATGTGGTTGGCCGCGCCCGTGTCGAGGTACCAACGAGTGTCGTCAAAGTCATCGTCGTTGCTGCGGTGAGCGAAGACACGTCCCTCCACTATCTCCAGTGGGCGCATAGGACGTTCCTGTACAGGCTCCTCCTGTACTGAGGCCACCCTTGTCATAAACAAGGCGCCCTCCTCCTCCGCCTTTGTCACGAAAGCCTGCTGCTGCGGCTCCTCCTTAGGCTTCGACCGACACTCCCTGGCCCAGTGGCCCTTCTTCCCGCACTTCCTTCACTGGTCCCGCGGAATATCCTTTCCGGAACCTCCCTTCTTGCCTCCGTTCTTCTTGGGCGGGCCCTTTCGGCCGCCCCTCTTAGAAGAACCCGCGGACTGGGTAGACCGCTCCTCCTTCCGCTGTGCCTCCCACTCCTCCCGAGTGAGGTACAGCTGGCCGTTGTGTACTCCTTCCTTCCGCTGCGTCGAGTCGAAAGCGTTCTCAGCCGCCCTGAGACGCCCCGTCACCTCCGACAAGGTGAGGGTCGACACGTCGAACAGTGTCGTGATCACCACCACGATCTGTTGGAAGCGTTCTGGAACGCTTCGCAGGAGCTTCTCCACGGCCCTCTCTTCTCCTATCTCCTCCCCTAGCGATGCAAGCCGTGATAGCATTGCCGCTCAGGCGGAGGAGAAGTCCTCCACGCTCTCGCCATCCTTGAAGACAACGTCTTCGAACTCCTTCCGGAGTTGCTGTGCTGTTGTCTTCCTCACGCGGTCGGCCCCGACCCGCATGATGGCGATCGTGTCCCATGCCTCCTTCGCCGTCCTCTTTTCTCCGATCGTCGTGATCATCTCCGGCGGGACAGCGCTGACCAAGATGTCAAGCGCCATCATGTCTTCCTGCTCGCTCACGTTCCCCTCCTCCACGGCCTTCCAAAGCAGCCGCGCCTTCAGCTTGATCTTCATCATGACAGCCCACTCTGCGTAGTTGGTCTTGGTGAGCACGCGGAACCCCGTCCCGGTGTTCACCTCACGAGCTGCCGGTGAGGGTGTGCCATGGCTGATGGCGCTGCCGCTGCTTGTAGGTGTAGACGACATCTTGCAGAATTCAGCCTAGGGTTGAAACCGGCTCTGATACCACGATTGTTGGAAATCCGGCCTGTTCAGCCCTGTTTCTGGCTCTGCAGGTGTGCTGATCGGATCTGTTCGGCCAGAACAGATCTGTTATGTGGTGCAGATCAGAACAGGGTGATTCCTGTGTGCAGAACGGAGAGAACAGAGAGAGTAGAAAGCACCCCTGGTGCTGATCAGATCGGAGTAGAAAGGAACAGAGAAGAACTCGCCGAGTTCTTGCTGGAACAGATGCGAAAATCCTGATCTAGGCGAGTTAGGGAACTCGGCTAGATTAGGTGCTGCCGTGGGGGCTTTTTCTGGTGGAGAACTTGTATTATCTGATTAATTATTGTGCTGTTACAAAGGGGGGAGGCGCAGCCCTGTTTATATAGGGGGGTTTTGGGAGAGTCCCAACCCCTTACAACTCTTATTCTATATCTAAACTGAATAGGACTCATAAACAGAATTTCTAACTTCCTGGACTCTATTTTAACTGACCGCACCAGGGAGGCTGGCCTGCCTAGGCGTGCGCGCCCCTGGTGGGCTCAGCCGCACCAGGCCGGCCCAGGCCCAGGCCCAGGGTCACCTGACATTGACCTTGTGACGACGCAGCCCGCTGTCGTCGAAGGTCGGGCGTCCCGATAGGCGCCTGGTACTGTAGTGGTCATCGTTGCCGCCATGGCCGCCGCTGCCACCGCCGCCGCCCTTGTCGCTGCCACAGCTGCGGGGAAGGTTGCTGCCCAAGCGCTTGTTGATGGTGTCTATCTGCCCCATCATCTTGCTCATCATATTGTCAAGATCTTGGAGGGTGAAAGTCCCAGAATCGTCCATAGGGCCGGACATGGTCGCTGCCCCGGAGTCTCTTGATACCAAATGCTGAGTAACAGGGAGGGGGGAGACCCCTTGGCTGCGCTTAGGGCTGCGCAGGGGAGAAACCAGCAGCGAGGAGGCGTGGGGGCAGCTGCGCAGTACGTAACGTGGGGGACAAAGTAGTTGGTCACGGCGGCTAGGGTTCGAAGCCACCGTGATCCAAGGAGAAAAACAGCCCTCAATGGGGATTCTTATTTTTTCCTGGATGCCCAAAACATGAGGGAGGGGGGCTGCTTATAAAGGAGGGACAGGACCCCCCCCCTTGGCCGCACCCTACTCCTAGTCGGTTTGGGGACAATCCCCCAAACTGACTAGGATTCTTTTCTTCCCTTTCTTAGTCTATTTCTTTCTATCTAAACTGACTCAATCTATAACTCCCTTTTATTCCTAAACCTTATCTAATTAATTCTTCTAAATATCCTCCTGGTGCGGCTGCAGGCCTGGCCGGCCTAGTTGTGGGCTTTGTGGGCCCCACGCCGACCATATTGGCGGCCCACAAATGCATCCACAACACCCGGACACGAATTTGGATTGGGCACTACAACCCTAGAGTAGGCACTACACTCCTGATGTGGGCACTACACCTCGAACACTCAATTTTGGGATGGGCACGTCTTCATCCTGCACTTGATCTCGAAATGGACGCACCTTCATTCCGACCACATACTTGAGATGGTCACATCTTCATCTCGAGCACACCTCACATTGGTCTGCTCTTCCTCACGCGACATAGCACCAAATATTCTTCTTCTTCACCTTCATCCTCGTGGCAATAGCATCTTGGATCAGTGATCTCGTACTCTTCCAAGATCCATCCCGTGCTACGACGCTTTCCGAGTTCTTCACGCATGTAGAAACAAAACTTGACCATATCCCACTGCACCACAACTCCCATGTTCGAAATCTACTGTGCGCACTTGGTCGCGCTATGCTTCCAGATGCCGCCGCCGACGGACCACTGTACTTGAGGCTTGCTCCACCTGCATAACGTGAAGAAGTATCCCAAATCGTGCAGGCCGTAGTTCGCCAAAAGGTCCCACAGCGTCACATCATAGAAGTCTGCTTCTATCACAATGTCTGCCTCACGCGGTGGAAAAACACGCAACTGTGGTCGGAGAAAGTGAAACATCAACTCGTCCTCCGTTGGCTTGAACTTTGAATCATGTGCCATGTTCTACAGACACCTCCTTGGTCGTGGGCTAGCACTTGACTTCCTCTGGTCCACCAGCAACTCAAATAGTTCCTCTGCTAGAATAAGTCTTGTAGTCCTTTGGTCTTTGGTCCCCTAGTCCCTTGTACCCTAGTCCTTTAGTTTGTTGCACTTTAGTCCTTGGTCATTGGTCCTTGTTGTACTCTAGTTCTTTGGTCTTTGTGGCCCCAATTAGGACAGCATCTAAGGACACTATGACAGCATATTAAGGACACTAGGACAACATCTTAGTGTCAGCCAAGGACAGCATATTAGGACATCATCTAAGCATCTTAGACTAGCATCTTTGTGGCATATGCTTGGCTGCCATGGCAGCTATAAATATGTAGCCTCAACCCCTTGGGTTGGTATGGCATTATATCAGAAATAGACAAGAAAATTGCCTCAACTCCTAGTGTCATCCTCTCCTCCAATGAGAGTAAGAATTCAACTACTAACATCTGGTATCAGAGTCGTTCTATCCTGCAGCTTAAACATCTCCTGCTCATCCCCTTCCCGCACCTCTCTGTCCGCAACCGGCAGCAGAAACACCGGCTGTTCCAGCTCATTCCTCTCCTACACAGACGAGCAGCAGCTTGTCTTCCACACACAACAGCCCTCCCCCACTAGTGCGCCATGTCCGACGGACAGTCTCAGTGCTCGGTCGCCTCGAGCGCGCAGCAGACGGAGGTCGCCGCGGCAGAGGAGCGCGAGCGAGCGACGGCAGAGACTGCGGCGACGGCGGCAATGGCGGCAAGGTTGGCGGCGGCGGAACAGGCAGCAGCAAGGGCGGAAGTGGAAGCAGCGGCGGCGGCGGCTGTAGCGCGTGCGGCGGCAGCGAAGCGGGAGGCTCTGCGCGGCAGTAGCTCCAGCAGCTTTGTCGATGGCGGCGTCGACGATGAGCTCAGGCCGGTGAGAGAGGCGGCGCGAGCACGAGAGGTGCAGCGAGCAGCCGCGCGCCCCCATGGGCGCGACAGCCGCAGCCCAGACGGGCGCGGACGCGCCGGTGGCGCTCCCGGCGGCGGCGGCTGGGTCGACGGAGAACGCGGCCATTACAGGCGGCGCGGTTCTCCCTCCCCGGACAGGTACCATGGACACCACGGGGTCCAGGCCATTGTCAGGGACGTCGGTCCCGGCGGTGGGTGGCCTACCCTCACGAAGACCAACTACGTCGAGTGGGCCGCGGTGATGAGGGTACGGCTCCAGGTGCGACACATGTGGGAAGCAGTTCAGTACGGCGACGTCGATTACTACGAGGATCGACGAGCGTTCGATGCCCTCATTGCTGCAGTCCCGCCCGAGATGCAGTTCTCGCTTTCCAAGAAGCGGACTGCTAAGGAGGCATGGGATGCCATCGCTGCGGCACGCATCGGCAGCGACCGCGCCCGCAAGTCCACACTGCAGGCGCTTCGCAAGGAGTGGGAGAATCTGGCCTTTAAGCCAGGTGAGGACGTTGATGACTTTGCTCTCCGTCTCAACACTTTGTTGCAGAAGTTGGTGCAGTTCGGCGACGACACCTACAACGAAGAGAGAGCTGTCGAGAAGCTCCTTCGGTGCATCCCCGAGAAGTACAAGCAGATCGCTCGCTCGATCGAGTCTCTGCTGGACCTCTCCACGATGTCGATCAAAGAGGCGATAGGTCGCCTCAAGGTCATCGACGGCGACGAACCACAACCTCTCTCGGGGCCTATCACCATTGGCGGGAAGCTTCATCTCACTCGCGAGCAGTGGGAGGCTGGCCAGGGTGACCGGAAGAAGGGGGAGTCCTCTTCCTTGACACGCGGCCCCAAGCGCGGCAAGTCGCGCAAGGGGCGCGGAGGTACCCAGGACGGGGCACGCGGACGTACCGAGGTGGCGCCCGCGGAGGCGCCCAGGGCGGCACCGTCGGCAACCACAAGCCGACACGAGACGACACCTGCCACAACTGTGGCAAGCTTGGTCATTGGGCCAGGGAGTGTCGACAGCCACGACGTGGCCAGGCCCACGTGGCACAGGTAGAGGAGCCAGCTTTGCTTCTAGCACACGGAAGCACCAAGCCACCTCTAGTGGCATCGACCGCAGCGGCTCTCCTTCATCTTGATGAGCCAAGAGCACACGCTTTCCTCGGCGACGGCTCCAGCAACGACAAGACGGACGGGTGGTGCCTCGACACCGGCGCCACCCATCACATGACCGGTCGACGGGAGTTCTTCGTTGAGCTTGACTCCAATGTCCAAGGCTCTGTCAAGTTTGGTGACGCCTCCGGCGTGGAGATCAAGGGTGTCGGCTCTGTCATCCTCACCGCCGAGTCTGGTGAGCACAGGCTGCTCGTCGGAGTCTACTACATCCCCACGTTGAGAAACTCCATCATCAGCCTAGGACAGCTGGATGAGAACGGTTCGCGCGTGGAGATTAAGGACGGAGTCATGAGGATTTGGGATCGCCATCGTCGCCTTCTTGCCAAGGTAACTAGAGGCACCAATCGACTCTATGTCCTTCACGTGCAGGTAGCACAGCATGTCTGCCTTGCCACTCGTCGGGACGACGAGGCATGGTAGTGGCACGAGCGCTTTGGGCATCTTCACTTCGAGGCCCTAAAGCAGCTCAGTTCCAAGGAGATGGTGCGAGGCATGCCATGTCTTGACCACGTGGAGCAGCTCTACGACGTCTGCGTATTGACGAAGCAGAGGCGACTTCTTTTTCCCCAGCAGTCGAGCTTTCAAGCTAAGGAACGGCTCGAGCTCTTTCACGGGGACTTGTGTGGCCCGGTGACACCAGCTACACCAGGAGGACGACGCTACTTCCTGCTGCTCGTCGACGACCTCTCCCGCTACATGTGGGTCGTGGTCCTTGGCAGCAAGGGAGAGGCTGCGAACGTCATCAGGCGCGCGCAGGCCATTGCGGAGGCGGAGTGCGGCCGCAAGCTGCGTGTGCTGCGCACCGATAATGGCGGCGAATTCACGGCGGCTGAATTCGCGTCGTATTGCGCGGATGAGGGTGTTCAGCGCCACTACTCCGCGCCCTACAGCCCGCAGCAGAACGGCGTCGTCGAGCGGTGCAACCAGACGGTTGTGGGGATGGCTCGGGCCCTCCTCAAGCAGAGGGGAATGCCGGCTATCTTCTGGGGAGAGGTGGTGGTGACGGCTGTCTACATCCTCAATCGCTCGCCCACCAAGGCTCTCAACGGCAGGACGCCGTACGAGGCTTGGTATGGGCGCAAGCCGGCAGTCTCTCATCTACGGGTCTTCGGCTGCCTCGCGTTTGCCAAGGAGCTTGGCCACATCAGCAAGCTCGACGACAGGAGCACTCCGGGGGTGTTCATCGGCTATGCGGAGGGCTCGAAGGCCTACCGCATTCTCGACCCAGAGACACAGCGTGTGCGCACGACGCGCGACATTGTGTTCAACGAAGGGCGAGGATGGGCATGTGACAAGGCGGTGGACGACGGCTCGACTCCGACACACGACAACTTCATCGTCGAGTACGTCCACTTCAAGGGAACTGAGGGAGTGGGCAGCTCGTCTCCACCAACTTCAGCGCCACGCTCCCCAGTCACGACCTCGGCTGCGACGACCTCTCCACCACCACAGTCGGCGACCCCACACACTCCAGCACCGACTGCCATCCCTCCGGGTACGTCCACTCCGACACCAGCTCATGTCGAGCACAAACTGGTGCAATTCGTTACTCCGCTCCCCCACGACGAGGAGCGCATCGACGCATACCACGACGGCGAACTGTTGCGGTATCGTACGATGGAGGATCTTCTCGGTGACCAGTCGGTGCCGGGACTGGTCCCTCGCGATTTGGAGGCGCAGTTGCATCTTGCGTGCGACGACGGCGAGCCTCATTCTTTCACGGTGGCTGAGACACGCGGCATGGCGTGCCGCGATGCAGTCGGAGATGGACGCGGTTGAGACG
The DNA here is from genome assembly GCA_030760725.1 of Neostapfia colusana. NCBI lineage: Eukaryota > Viridiplantae > Streptophyta > Magnoliopsida > Poales > Poaceae > Neostapfia > Neostapfia colusana. Next base: position 61,366,619 of record JASWHV010000016.1, on the reverse strand, counting down.
AACCGCACTTGGGAGCTTGCTGATCTCCCTCGCGGTCACCGTGCGATCACCCTTAAGTGGGTGTTCAAGTTGAAGAGGGATGAAGCCGACGCCATCGTCAAGCACAAGGCTCGCTTGGTGGCACGTGGCTTCGTGCAACAGGAGGGGATCGACTTCGACGATGCTTTTGCCCCCGTGGCACGGATGGAATCCGTGTGACTCCTTCTTGCACTCGCTGCCCAAGAAGGTTGGCGTGTCCAGCACATGGACGCCAAGTCGGCGTTCCTCAACGGCGACTTGAAGGAGGAGGTCTACGTACACCAGCCGCCGGGGTTTGTGGTCCCTGGCAAGGAGGGCAAGGTGTTGCGCCTGCGCAAGGCCCTCTATGGCTTGCGTCAGGCACCAAGGGCGTGGAATGACAAGTTGGATTCCACGCTCAAGAGGATGGGCTTCGGGCAATGCCCGCACGCGGCGGCCATCTACCGGCGGGGCAATGGAGGAAACACCCTACTGGTGGGTGTCTACGTCGACGACTTGGTGATCACCGGCACCAAGGATGCGGAGGTGGCAGCGTTCAAGGAAGAGATGAAAGCCACCTTCCAGATGAGTGACATGGGATCTCTCTCCTTCTACCTTGGGATTGAGGTGCACCAGGCCGACTCCGGGATCACACTTCGACAGACCGCCTACGCCAAGCGCATTGTTGAGCTAGCTGGGCTCACAAACTGCAACCCAGCTCTCACTCCGATGGAGGAGAGGCTGAAGCTGAGCCGCGACAGCACGGCGGAGGAGGTGGACGCTACGCAGTACCGGCGTCTTGTGGGGAGCCTTCGCTACCTCACCCACACATGGCCGGACTTGGCATTCTCCGTCGGCTACGTTAGTCGGTTCCTGCAACGACCGACGACGGATTACCAGCAAGCTGTGAAGAGGATCATCCGCTATGTTGCGGGGACTCTCGATCACGGCCTCCACTACCCGAGGTGTCCTGGGGAGGCACACCTTGTCGGGTACAGCGATAGCGACCACGCCGGCGACATCGACACCAGCAAGAGCACGAGCGGGATCCTCTTCTTCTTCGGCAAGTGCCTCGTTAGCTGGCAGTCGGTCAAGCAGCAGGTGGTGGCCCTGTCCAGCTGCGAGGCCGAGTACATAGCGGCCTCCACTGCTTCGACTCAGGCACTCTGGCTTAGTCGACTGCTTGGTGATCTCCTCAGCAGAGACACTGGAGCGGTTGAACTCAGGGTGGACAACGTGTCCGCTCTGGCCCTGGCAAAGAATCCCGTTTTTCATGAACGGAGCAAGCACATCCGGGTGAGGTACCACTTCATCCGAAAATGCTTGGAGGAAGGGAGCATCAAGGCGAACTACATCAACACCAATGACCAGCTTGCGGACCTGCTCACGAAGCCCCTTGGGAGGCTCAAGTTCATTGAACTTCGCACCAAGATCGGGATGGTCCAACCCTCTCAGAAGACGACGTACAAGACTTAGGGGGAGAATGCTGGAATAAGTCTTGTAGTCCTTTGGTCTTTGGTCCCCTAGTCCCTTGTACCCTAGTCCTTTAGTTTGTTGCACTTTAGTCCTTAGTCCTTGTTGTACTCTAGTCCTTTGGTCTTTGTGGCCCCAATTAGGACAGCATCTAAGGACACTAGGAAAGCATATTAAGGACACTAGGACAGCATCTTAGTGTCAGCCAAGGACAGCATATTAGGACAGCATCTAAGCATCTTAGACTAGCATCTTTGTGACATATGCTTGGCTGCCATGGCAGCTATAAATATGTAGCCTCAACCCCTTGGGTTGGTATGGCATTGTGATAGAAATAGACAAGAAAATTGCCCCAACTCCTAGTGTCATCCTCTCCTCCAATGAGAGTAAGAATTCAACTACTAACATCCTCAGCCCAGCCCACGTGGCCACCACACCAAGCAGGCCCAGCCCAAGTACTGATCTAGCCTAGCTCAGGTCTGGCCCAACCCACTGCCTCTGCCCTTCCGCGCCTCCAACCGAGCGATAGCAGCCTCTCCTCTTCAGAAACCCTAGCAGCCATCCGCCTGCCCTGTGCTCGCCGCCGCGCTCCAAGGCAGAGCCGCCACCGCTACCCTGTGCTCCTTTGCTCGACTGCGTGCGGCCGCGTGCGCCTCAAGGATGGCCCGGTCGTCCCCCTGGCCCGGTGTCGTCCGCTCGATGGTGGCGTCGCAGGCTTCGCAGACGACGACAGTGCAGCCTTGGTCGTCGACCTTGGTGCAGCCATGTGGCGTCCGCACGATGCCCAGTTGCCTTCGTCCGTCTCTCCCGCTGTTGGAGCACGACCTCTCCGCCTGTCGCCGGATCTGCGCCGGGATCTACTCGGACCCTGATGAAATCCGCCCTGCGAGCGCCCGATCTACGATCGCGGGGCCGGATATCCGCCCCAATCCACGCCCCCCTTGAGGTACGCTCGTTCCTTTCTTGCGTTAGCCGCCCTTCGGCACCGCACCGGCGACCACGGCCACCGCCGCCTCTCGCGTGCGGTTGCACCTGACCGCGCTACCGCGCCGCACCAAGCTGAGGACAACTGCCTCCTTCTCTGTGTCGTCGCCAGCCACACAACCGCCACCGAGTACGCCTCCCGCGCCTGTCTCACGGCCTCTGCTCGTGCCGTTAGCCACCCCCGAGAGCACGTCCTCCCGAGGGCAGATCTAAAACCCTAGCTCTGATACCAAATGTTGGAAATCCGAAGATTAATCTCCTCTCTAATTTCTCTCTTTTTTCTGTTGATTTATTCTCAATGGGGGGGGGGGCTATATATATAGCCCCAATTTACAGAGTCGTAATATAATACTACCTAGATTCCTACTCTTATTTGACTTGGACTCTATCTCTAACTCTAGTTTAATCTAGAAAACGGGATTATTTCTAACAAACAGCATCAACATTTCAAAATAATGATACTTTTAATGTCTTCTGTGTCATTTCTCCTTTAAAAGTATCATAATATGTTGCAACACGGAGCATTGACAGAATGCAGGACATGAACCATAATATTTTCATCATAGAAATGACATCAGACTCCCTAAAAATACTTTCTAGATTTGCACAAGGCAAAGGCAAATCTGCATATTAGTTCGTCACCAGTTACCTAACCGTGAACTGCAATCCTTTTAACAAATATTAGTTTATACTTCCTCTTTTTAGTCCCATTTTCTGTTCTCAGATTCATTATTGTTAATATCAGCATGCAAATTAGAAAATGTATGTTAGAAGCATCACTTTCTAAAGTACCTGTAGAACAAATCTACCAGGTAAAACACTTCAAGGAAATGAATAACTTACAAACTGTGTTTCCTCATGAGGGGTCAATAGACGGCTAGGGCGATATGTATGGTTCAGCCTCTTAGCCCACAACCAGAAGCGTTGAAACTGCACAGGGATACCATATTCCTTAGCCACCTCCTCCTATAAAAACAGATTATTTAACTATAATCAAGAAAGCATTTTTGAACTCAATTCAACACATAAATAACAAAAATGATTGCATATTCTGTTTTCCAAAGTTACCATAAGGAATTGCTAACAAAAAAGAACTTAGGTGAAGTTCTGGGACATTACCTTGAATGAACTAAATGGCAATTGCTTCTGTATTCGGAAACTACAAACTTTTTCATGGTCTACCAAGTCAAAATATATATCCTTCCCAATTTGTTCCTTCAAATCCTCATCTCGAGCTACCTGGATTTATTAGTACAAATCGAGCACTATAAAAAGCCAAACTCAAGCGGATTCAGATTATGTGGAGATGAATAGTAAAGAAACATAGATCAAAACCTTAATGATAGTATAGAGATGAGCTTCAGCCTTTTCTTTCTTTTTGTGTTCCTTCTGTTCTTGTTCCTCCTTCAACCTTATCTGCAAATCAACAATATTCAGCCACTGTACCAAAATATCAAACTGGAGTGAGAATACTACAGATTTGCATACCCTTAAATGCTCAGCAATGTCTTTTTCGTCAACAGTACACATTATTTTCTCCTTGTCACTCTCGCGGATGTAAACAAGCATATATGCGTTTGAATACTTTGTGAATTTAAATGGGGATTATTGAAACAAGGGTTTATTTCGGGTAACTGTTAAACAAAAGAGAGAAACGTTACAATAGCAATAAGTAGATGAAATAGAAGATGTTGAAAAACATTTATCTTTGTATAGCAAACTTTTAGAAGAACTTACCTCTTCCTCACCTCCATATTGCTCTTCAAAGGCTTCATTAGCATCTTCTTTTGTTACACGCTCATCATCAAATCTGTACCTGAGGACGGAAAGCAGAAAAAGAAAACAAGATCAGCAGATTGCTCGACATAAAAGGATTCATTACATCTATTAAATAAGAGCGCAAAAACACTATGCCCCCAGTTTTGTAGCCGGAAATCCTAGTGTTGCCATGCATCAACAATCCATAGATGGATTTGGGAGCATTGGGATTGGATTCAGGAAGGGGGAGGGGTAGATTAAATGGAAATGGATACTGAGGAAGAAGGGGATAAAAGTGGTGCCATAGAAAAGGGGAGGTCTATGTTACCGAAGAAGAAAGAGAGATCTAGAGTCCTTGTGAAGGAGGGGAGTGTTGGAATTTCAGCCGTTCTTCCACACAAGAGCAACACAGAACGCACAGCAGATCCGATCTGTTGTGAGGATCAGATCGGACAGGCCAGTATGCTAGCGCGTGGGGAAGAGCAGGGGAGTGCAGCAGGAGAGAAGGTGGAGAAAGAACAGGAATAACTAGAGGGATATTTTATCCAATGACCTGCCGGCATTATATAGCCGGTTACACCCAGTTTGACTTGATCTAGTACACTTCTATCCTAATCCAAAAGAGCAACAGATTTTCTATCTATAACATCTATAACTAGGACTTCTAGTCCTGCCTAATCTACGGAGCCCTACTCTGACACGGCTTCTTGCGCTCCCCAAGCCAAACTGGCCTGCAGCAGGCCGTGTGTGCGCAGCCCATGCCGCTCAACACAGGATCACCCAACAGGGAGTTGTAGGGTGGAACTTGACTCTTTACCTTTTTCTGTTTGACCTTTTCTTCCAGCAAGTTGTCAGCCTTACTTTCTGCTCCTTATCTACTACTTTCAAGTTTTTCTATGGAAGAGGGTATACTAAGTTCAATCAAGTAGGACCAAGTCGTTATCTATTGGGCCATCTCTTCACCAAGCCCAATAGCTTGGGTTTGCCAGGTTAGCCACAGCACAAGTCATGCAAGTGATGTCTTCCTTGTTGGCCTAACCGGCAACACCAGCACACACTCAACCTCACCACATAAAACACATGTTGGAATTCTGGCGGAGAAAAATGAATAACCGGAGGGAATTATTATTTTAAATGATATGTTGGCCTTATATAGCCGGTCGCATCCTGATTTATTTTCAACTAGGCCTCTCCCTTTCCTAACTTCTAGAACTCTCTTTCCTAATCTAAATGGCAGCAACCTTTCCATCTTTAGAACTTGCCTAATATATGAATTTCATGTCTTACCTATTAGGGTCCAAGGCGCCAATGGGCTGATCTGGCCTGTAGCAGCCTGCACCTGACCCATGTTGTAACACATCAAGATTACACGACATTTCCTATGAAGCGTGTGATTGTCTTGTGACCTTATCACCGCTCCCCCCATGTGTCAAGCCTTCTTCGCACCAAGCCTCCTGCGTGCCCAAGCCGCCGTGGGAGAAATTGTCGAGTCCTGCAGCGACGCTCCAAATCCTCCCGATCTGAGCCGTCACCCCGCCTTCAATCAACCACTGCAACGTGCTCGCTGTTGCGTGTCCGCTCGTGCCCATTGGCCTCATGCACAGCCCACGCTTGTCTGGCGTCGACCACACACCTCCCGCACGCCGTGCCGACCTCTACATGGCCATCTCGAGCCGCGACCCGTCGCATCTACAATCAAACTTTGTCGATTCCACTGAGGACGTCAAGCAGTCAATCATTATCATTGACCAACACCGATGGCCCAGCAGTTGCTCGCCCTAACCACACGGCCCTCAGGGCCAAGCCCAGCCCAACGTCATGGTCTCCTATGGTTCAGTCGTCTTTCTCGTCCTGAATTGGTCTTCATCGAGCCGCCCAGCCTTAAACGCCTTCCTTTACAACGCGTCAAGCTGCCCATGCCAATTCCAAGCCAAGGTCTAGTCCAATTGAGAAGCTACCAGCCACGGATACGCACCTTCCGCGCCTTCCTCCTTCCAACGTTGTGCTGCTGATATCTGCCGCAATGGTTGCATTCTACAGCCGCCACGACTAGCAAACATGATCTCTACCACAAGTCTTGCATGATTTCGGCCGAATTTGCGCAAGCCCCACCAAATCCGTGCCACCTCTATTGAGATTACGTTAGCAGCACTCAATCTCTACCACATCAAGCCACTCTGTCAAGATCTGCCAAAGATTCGCGTCGAGTGCTCGCGCGCATGGTTGCTCGCCTCGAATCGCTGCCGCACTAGATCCTCCTGAAGGATCCCTTCTCGGAGTCGCTCGATCTACGCACAAGGTCACCTGCTGCAACCTTCGTTGGGTCACGCACTGGATTCTCGATCTGAGGTTGCGCTGCTCAGATCCACACGTTCAGATCACACCGTGTTTGATCTACCTCGATTCACGCCGGATTTGACGCCTCTTGTGTTGCAGCTCCCATGACAAGGACGTGCAGCCAACCTGCTTGCGCCGCTTGCAGCGAGGGCCCAGCAGCTGTCGCCGTCCCTGCCGTATTGGCCGTCCCGAGAACACATCCTCACGAGGGCAGCAGATATGATCTAGAAGCTAAGCTTTGATGCCATTTGTTAGAATTTCAAGCACAGAAAAAGGGATAACCAGAGGGGATTATTATTTCTAATGATATGTTGGCCTTACATAAGCCGTTGACACCCTAATTTATTTCCAACAAGGAGTTCCCCTTTTCTAACTTCTAGAACTCTCTTTCCTAATCTAAATGACAGTGCCTAATCTATAGACTTATTGCCTTATATATTAGAGTTTTACCCTAAACGACTTCTAAGCGCCCATGGTTTGATCCGGCCTGCAATAGCCCGTGCCTAACCCATGCAACAACACAGCAGGATTACATGACAACACACACATAGCTAAAGCAAGATGAAGTAGAAAAGTGAGCAAAGCACACCGTCAATTTGTGTAGTGATGCAAGTGATGTTTCCCAGGTTACCCACAACAAAAGTCATGCAAGTGACATTTCCCTTGTTGGCCTAACCAACAGTGTTTAAAAGGTGTCACCTAGGCGTCTGACGCTCCGGCCTGATTCCATGGTCGCCCGCCCGGCCTGGCCGGTCGCCGCCACCACATGGCCGCCCCCTCGCGCTACCGCTGCCACGGCCACCTCTGTTCGCCGCCGGTGGAGGGCAGAGGTAGAGGGAGGGAGGAAAGGATTTAGGGTTAGGGGTAAGGTGGTGAGTATAGGATTTTATACGGCCCGATCTGAAATGTTCACATCAATCAGGCCGAGTCCAGCGCAATCTGACGTCATCTTCTCGCGTCTCCGCTCATGCGTCTGCCGCCGTTGCCGCCGCCGCCGTCTGGGTGCCTAGGCAGGCGTCCAGGCATGAATTTGAAACCCTGCTAACCGGCAACACTAGCACACTCAACCTCACCACACACACACACAGCTTAGAGAAAGTAGGAGAGTGAGCAGAGCACACAATCAATTTGTGCAGCCAAATTGCTATGGGAGGAAAGCCTCCTCGATAGTCATACAGTATATAGTCAAAAGTATAGTACAAGGCACTGTTACAGCCATACCTAAGGCTCTACAGGCCATACTCCAACTTGCAAGCATTCAATTTCAACTACTACTAGCTGCTGCTTCCTATAGCTACTAGCAACTGCATTTGGCACCCAAAATGCTAGCTGCTTGGCGCCTAAAGTTTCGGTTTCAGGCTGAAACACTTAAGCCAAAAGAAGCAATACATTCGGTAACGTTCCTCCTCCCTTCATGAATTGTCTAACCCCAAGCCAAAGTCATGCAGTAAAGATTCTCTAGTTAGTCAAAATCTAGGCACCACTGGGCCCTAACTTAAGATGGCTCATATCACATGAATAATGTGACATCCCTGGAAAGGTACAATAACTTGTCACCACTCTATAGAATGATAATTTATAAAGAAGCTGAAACTACGCAATTCAATATTACGCATTGTTCTTTCTTAAAAAAAAGAACAGCCCAATGCATATAGCTCCCGCTTGCGCAAAGTCCGGGGAAGGGTACGACCCACTTGGGTTTTTTTTTGTACGCAGTCTTTCCCTGCATTTCTGCAAGAGACTGTTTTCAGGACTTGAACCCATGACCTCATGGTCCTAAGTACCAAAAGACCTGTTCTTTCTTTCTGGGTATAAAATCAAGTCTAGCAGAACAAGCACCAAAAGACCCACAATACATGCAGTATAAAAGAGGTATGTAAGGGAATATATTCCATCTTCTCCTAAACCAAAACACAGCATCTTTTAAGGAAGCTCAACAGTCATGCTGCAGTGTTCTTTAGTTCTTCCTCGACAATATTTTCACATCCATTAGGTACACTACAACATATTTTCTCAAAATGGAGTTAAAGGGCAACTTTTCGCAAGGCCTGGAATTTTCCACAGCCCGTGTCAAATAATCTGGAAGCAAGAGCAGCCTAAAAGAATGTATAGTCAAGTGGTCACTAGTGGTGCAGTGTGATTAACCATATCCATTAAACTGTCATCCACTTCCATTACCCCATAAACATGCACTGAACAAAGACTAACTGAACAGTGTATATGGGCTTGTGGAAAATGAGCAGTCAAGTGCAGTATTTATAGGGTGTCGCCTAGTCGTCCAGGCACTCTGGCCTAGACGCCATGGCCAGCCGCCCTGCTTGGCCGGCGGTCACCACCGTTGCCGCCATCACAGGGTCGCCGCTGCCACCCCCTCGCGGCGCCGCCGGAGGAGAGGAGAGAAAAAGTGAGGACGAAAGGATTTAGGGTTAGGGGTAAGGATATGATTTTATATGGCCCAATCTGAAATCAGCACCGTCGGATCTCATCCGATAGTCCACATCAATCGGGGCGAGTATAGCCCGGCCCGACGCCTCCGCTTGCTCGCCCGCCCCCCCCCCCTCGCACCCGCTGCCCGCATGCCGCCACACCTAGGCGGGTGCCTGGGCGTCTAGACGCTCGGCTGGCGTCTAGGCGTGAGAATTTAAAACCTTTGTCAAGAGTGTTGTCGACGTGTGAAAGTCGATCCGGATCACTGAGACCTCGAAGGCTCTACTAAGCGGCTTCTCTTTTGAGGATTAAGGAAGAACACACCTGATTAGCTAGGTTTGTATCGCCACTTGCCTCTTCCTCGGCCCAAGTCCCCCTTTTATAACCGAAGGGAGACCTTACAGGGTTGGGCCAAGTAAAGGTCTTTAAGGCGGTTGTTGGTCCGCCGCACAGTTTATGGGAGTTGTCACATTCTCTACCCACTTGTGGCCCTCCTTTGACTCTTGGGCCCTCCCGCTTTTGGTGGGAGGACTGAGAATCATCACGAGTCCTAGCCACGCCCTAGCCATGTCAGGTTGGTCCTATGACGCAACACGGTCCTATGACGCAACAGGGCATCCTCCGATCTAGGGTAACATCAAAGGCCAGGTCAGGGGTCGGCCCTTTGACCTGACCCTCATCGGTTGGGCTTCGTCTGTTGTGGCCCATTTCCAGGGCTGGGCCTCGTGGGCCGCCTCTCCCGCTTGGATGTCTGGGGTTGTGTTGAAACGCCTTGTAGTCTTTTTGTCTTTGGTTATAGTGGCGGATGGGAACCCTCGTTCCTAATAAGACGACAGGTGTAATTATGTAATATATCGAGTGTGTATAACACTCTAACTCCTGTAATAGCCAACTCGTCAGTTACAAACTAGAAATCTCATTTTTCAGAAACTACTAAGTGGATGATTTTCCAATACCAAGCTGGTTATGGTGAAAAGAGCATCCAGAACTTGAAATGGGGCCTTAACACTAATCACCAAAGAAACCTGAAGATCATCATTCAATAGTGCAAAGGTATTACCATTTACTAGCACATAGCAACTAGACCATGTAGTCAACTAATTTTGGTTCTTGAATTCAAGAATGTTCGTTAAGTCAAGAAAAAAGTAATAAAATTATGAAGAAAGTAGTTATGTAATTGTGGTAACACATAAAAATAAGTTAATACAAAAGCCTACCATTGCTCAGATAGAGTTGGTCGTATGAAAGCATAGTAGTGACCACCATGAACCCCGCCAGTCCGCCACTATGAACGAGAACACTGAATAAAAGCAGGTGAACAGTATTAGCGCACAAAGAACATGCAAGAATCAAGTGTTAGGTAGTGGAAATGATAAGGAGAATAGGGCACATATAAGAGGCAAGTGTAGGGCACATATAAGAAGCAAGTGTTGGGCACATATAAGAAGCAAGTGTTAGGTAGTGGAAATGATAAGGAGAATAGGGCACATATAAGAGGCAAGTGTAGGGCACATATAAGAAGCAAGTGTTAGGTAGTGGAGGTGATAAACAGAACAGGGCACATATATTGTACAAGAGGTGGGACCTTGTACAAAAGACTGGAGTAGAGTGAAGTACATAGAACCCTTTTGATGCATGCATGGAACCACACAGCACACAATTACCCTACTATCCTTGACACACTACATTACCATAAGTACCCTACTATGCTCGACACACTAAATTACCACACTGCACAGCTACACCTACAGCAGAGATCTACACTATTGCACTGCACAGTAACTCACAGTCTGGTAAACATTTAATGGTTCCTAAAGCCATAAAAAGATCTTGCACTGAGAAGAGGTCGTAGCCCAGTGGCAGAGTCGCTCGGGTGGAGCGCTGCCACCCGGGTTCGATTCCTGGAATTGAACTCGGGGGGTCTCATAGAGACTTGTTTTCAGAATAATTTTCAGATGTCTTTTACACGTGAAGACATAATGGGAGTGCAACGTCCCCGTCACGCAGACTCCAGTGGATTCCTTGATCTTTCAAAGGATGCGGTCTTAGAAGCAATGTTTTAAAAGGGCGCCTGGATGCCAAGACGGCGACTAGGCAACGCCTTTTAAATAGTGCTTAGAAGTTGTGTGTAGTTGTAGAACTGGATATGCGTGTAGGTGTGTGTTTGTGTGTGTCGGTGGTATGAGTGGGTGTGTTACACACATGAACAGATACTAGTATACTACAATTATACCCAATAAAGAGGGATCAATAAAAATCTTGCACTGAGTGGCCTTAGAAGAAGGAAAAAGATATTACAATGAGTGGTACGAGTAACTAGAAGCCATTACCTGTGAAGAGTGTAAAGGTTTCGTGTACTTCGATCTGCATCAGGAGAAAGGTATTTGCCATCATCTCTATCTAAATCGAGTTGCAGAGGGAACTCATAGCGATCATTGATCTGCGCAAACATAACGGACATGACAACCTCAAACTTTAATAAAGAAGGATGATCTTCAAAACACTTTGTGTTAAGCTACTATGCACCGACCACTTGATACCAAAAGCTTAAGCTGATGGAAAGGGTTGGTGATTCACTTATATTTCAACACTTCCCCTCACGTGCAGGCTCTCTTAGCCCGCAAACGTGGAATAGTAGTCGACTGCAATTTATTTTAATAAATCGGGCCCGCTAGGATTCAAACTTGAGGCTCTGTCTCTGATACCATGTTAAGCTACTATCCACCGACCACTTGACACCAAAAAGTTTAAGCTGATGGAAAGGGTGGGCAATTCACTTATATTTCAACACTTTGGTTTGAGGAGTTCAAACTTGTAGTCGGCAGTTTATATGTTACAAGTTATTAAAGCTGAGCGAACCAAAAATGAGATCTGTTGGGCACAGCAGATTTACATGTACTTGAATAATATAACTAATTGAACAAAGAAATCGTGGAGTTATCAAAATAACAAACCTTCACCATGGTATCTCTCATATCATATAATCGTACTCAAAGCGCTTCAGCTGAAGTTGCAAAATGGGGGAAAATCAAGGAAGAGAACTCCCTTTTGCATCCTTTGAATCCAATCACCAAGTCAGTTCATAAGGGGAAAGAGTTCCCAATACAAACTTCATTTGTCAAAATAGAAAACTTAGCTGTACTTAAGGTGTAAGGTATGCAGTTTTAAGACTCTTGTATGGTTATATATTTATTATAAAGGGGCGTACCCAGTGCCGAAGGCTCATACACATTGTGGGGGTCTAGAAAAGGGTTATTTCTAGACAACCTTACGTATGCTTTTGCAGAGAGGCTGGTTCGAATCTAAGATCTCATGACACAAGTGGAGACACACTACCACTGCGCCAGGTCCGCCCTTCGGTTATATATTTTTTGTCACAACAAATAAATGTATTGAGGTCCACAAGTTTTAATAATGCTAATAAAAATGTACATACCACTTTGATTCAAGTTTTCATATTAATCTGAAAGCAGGATATTCAGTTACCTGTAAACCATGATTATCTGCGTCATATTTGTTATCACCCTCTAGATGCTCAACTTCAACATATTTATCAAAGGAGGAATACACGTCACGACAACCTTTGACATCAAGCTGAAGGTCTGCAAGGGCATAAATCACTAGCCAGTCAAGAAAGAACGACACGTGATCAACGTGTGTCGAAGTGTTTCATGCGACATTTCCCTCGGTCTGTCCTGGAGTAGCCCGCGGAGGTTCTTTTTTAGGAGGGGCTTAGTGGATTTGAGCGTCGTAGCACGATGGCGAGATGAACATGAGGATTTATGTGATTCGGGCCGCCTGAGCGTAATACCCTACGTCCAGGGAGTGTTGGTTGTTCTTTGTTGTTTGGGTGTAAGCGCTTGTGCTTGAGGTTGCAGGGTTGCGAACCCTTTGCCCGAAGGCTGCCCCGATCCTTTTATAGCCCAAGGTCGGGGCAGTTAAAATGTGGCTCCGGGCCCGACAGCTGGCCCCGTGGCTATCCGTACCATATATATGAGCTAGGACATTTGCAGTCATATGTAATGTCGTTGTCTAAAGAGTGAAGGCACGCCACCTGACAAGTCGGGCGCCTCTGACCGGGTAGCAGGTGATGATGAAGGCCCCGTCCTGTCGCTGCGTCTTCTCGCTCTGCTGAGCGGCTCTGTGCCGTTGCGCAGCACTGTTCCACCGTCACGCCTCGCCTCTCTGTCTTGTCACCGTAATGGTGATAGGCGGAGGACGGAGGCGTGCGCCGTGAGCCATGCTTCTGGGGAAGGCGCGAGCCTTGAATGCACGGTCTGATAGCGCACCTTCCTCTTTACTTCTTGGCTATCTACACGTTGCTTGTCAGCGCGGCGTCCGGGTGGCTGGCCACCGGGACGCGCATCGTCACCGGAGCTGTCTTGCGGAGTTGCGAGGGGTCCGGAGTCGTTGGACATGTGGCAGCACCGAAGCCCTCCCATGCTGGAGGTCGGACCCGGGGCCGTAGGACACGTGGCACCTCCGGAGCTCTCCTTGGCACGAACGGATGCCTGGAGTTGTTGCTCACGTGGCAGCACCGGAGCACTCCCATGCTGGAGGTTAGGCCCGGAGCCGTAGGACACGTGGCACCTCCGGGGCCATCCTTGGCGGGCGACGTGGCTCGGAGGTTCCGGAAACGTGGCAGCGTCGTAGCCCTCCTTGGCGGGAGGTCACGCCCAGCATCATTGGACATGTGGCGGCTCCGGAGCCATCCTTGGCCGGTAGTAAGACTCAGAGCCTGAAGACACGTGGCAGCCTCGGAGCCCTCCTTAGCAGGTGGTCGGACCCGAGGCCTAGGACACGCGCCTTCTCATGAGTGCTTCTTAGCTGGCGGTTTGGCCTAGCCTGCAGGCTGGGTCCCTGTCTTCTGCATACGTGCTGACGTATGACTTCTCTTGCTCTTACACGTAGGGTACCCGGTCTTGAGGATACCGACAGTGGCCCCTGGGCCCATCTGGACAGAGACGAAGGCTCTTGCGGATGGGGCCTCGGTCAAAAATCTGGCGTGGTGGTCTTCTGATCTTGCTTTGGGGAGACACAAGCTCCAGACCCTTTGGGAGACGCTAGCCTTAGGGGTCCGAGAGTGGTCCCCTAGGAAAGCTGATGTTCCAGAACCAACCCCACGGACCGGAGCCCTGTGGCCTGCACATACACTAGAAGAAAGGGGTGACCGTGCCGTGTAGTTGTATTTTCTCTGCCTGCTGGCTACATTACGGCTTATGGTTCTTGACTAAGCTACGGGACCTGGACAATTCGGTGTAGTAGTGTCCAGACCATGATTACCATCCTTCCCAAGGTGGTGTGCCATCCGGGCCCCTAGCACTTGGCTGCTACGCTGAGGAGGCAGAGTGTGCACGCTTAGGGTACAGGACCAGGCTAAGCAGGCTAAACACCCTGGACCTCCCGCTGGCATGGCACTCCGAAGGGGGGGGCGTCCTTCTGGCGCCACGGGACCCGAGTAGGAAGGTAACCAAGGGGGTCCGGAGACAGCACAGGTGCCTCAGGCGTTTCCGCCTTGTAGCAGGACGGCATAATTTTGGCCAAGAGCGAGACAGAGAAACACAACTATGTACACGTTGAGAGGCACGCAAAAATTTACGCAAGTTTGAAAGGAAAGCTGCAAAAATATAGATGTGCATAAGGTAGGGCAAGAGAGCGCAAATGACCGGGACGACTTAGCCGATGTGGGTAGCTATTTGCCAATGTCCCGAACTTGTTCCTCTGGGTCCTTAGCAGTATAAGGACCCAGGGCCCTCCGACAGTGTGGCTACCACTCTTTCCGAGTCCCTGGCAATGAAAGGACCCGAGGGAAGTTCAGCCCTTGTCTTCAGCTTGTCGTAGCTGGCGCTCCGAGTCTTCTGCTCGCTGCACTGGATGAGGCAGGACGTCAGCACCAGGCCCCCTAGGAGTTCGGAGACGCCAAGGTCCTGCGTGGACCTACAGACATGGCAGAAAGAGAGAGTAGTCCTTCTGAGCCAACTGACATGTGGCGGCTCCGGACCTCACCTCGGCGGGGAGGCTCGGCCCAGAGCCTAGGGCACGTGTCGGCTCTGGAACTCAAGCGCACGTGGCAGCCCCAGGGCTGACCTCAGAGCCAAGGGCACGTGGCTACGTCGGGCTCTCCTCAGCAAGGAGGAGTGTCGGAGCCCAGATACACGTGGCAGCTCCGGACCTCACCTCAGCGGAGAGGCTTGGACCGAAGCCCAGGGCACGTGTTCTGAGCCAGGGCATGTGTCGGCTCTGGAACTCAAGCGCACGTGGCAGCCCCAGGGCTGACCTCGGGGCCAAGGGCACGTGGCTACACCGGGCTCTCCTCAACAGGGAGGAGTGTCGGAGTCTGGATACAAGTGGCAGCTCCTGACCTCAGCGGAGAGGCTCGGACCGGAACCCAAGGCAAGTGTGGCTCTGGAACTCAAGTGCACGTGGCAGCCCCAGGGTTGACCTCGGGGCCAAGGGCACGTGGCTACACCGAGCTCTCCCCAGCAGGGAGGAGTGTCGGAGCCCGGATGCACGTGGCAGCTCCGGACCTCACCTCAGCGGAGAGGCTCAGACCGGAACCCAGGGCACGTGTGGCTCTGAAACTCAAGCGCACGTGGCAGCCCTAGGGCTGACCTCGGGGCCAAGGGCACGTGGCTACGCCGGGCTCTCCTCAGGGAGGAGTGTCGGAGCCCGGATACATATGGCAGCTCCGGACCTCACCTCAGCGAAGAGGCTCGGACCAGAACCCAGGGCACGTGTTCTGAGCTAGGGCACGTGTGGCTCTGGAACTCAAGCGCACGTGACCGCCCCAGGGCTGACCTCGGGGCCAAGGGCACGTGGCTACGTCGGGCTCTCCTCAGCAGGAAGGCGAGGCCTAGACTGTCTTTTACCCTCCACGAGGGGGTACCCGGTCTGCACGGTACCGACAGTGGCCCCCGGACCCATCTCAGAGGAGTCAAGAGAAAGCACGAAAAGAGTATTGGGGCAGTGTCCGGGGTCCGGTTAATTTTCTTGTCCATAGGTGTGTTCTTTCTGGCCCCCAAGTACTCAGTTGTAGCGCAGGTGAAGCAGGATGTGCACGCTAGGGGTACGGAACCATGCATAGCAGGCTACACACCCTGGACCTCCCGCGAACGTTAATCTTTCAGCGAGGAGACCTTCCAGCGCCACGGGACATAGGACAAGTATGTAGGACAGGCGCCGGACATGCCATTTACAGTTGATATGCATTAGCAAGCACAAACTATAAAAAGGTACGCAGGGTAGGATAATTTTTTCTTATTTCTGGCTTACTTCGGGTGGTAGAAGGAAACAGGCCGTGTAAGAAGGCAGCGACCCGCCCCGGATGACAAGAGTAGTTGGACTCCTCCAAGGCTTGGTTGTTCTAAGCATTGTTCCTAGACACTATGGCACCCTTACAAGAAAGAGAAAAAGAAAAAATATCCTACCACTGCGCTAAGGGTAGAACTTACAGGGGTGTTCTATGTTATGTGGATTGGGTAGAGGTACCCATCCTCCGTGCCAGGTGCGCATACCTAGGGCGGCGTACTTGTGAAGGAGTGCGCGAGCTGCTAGTAGCGCACTATCCGGGGTGGCTTCGGTCGGTGCTTATGACGCCGTCGCAACCGAAGGCCGCCGGGTGGCAGCGGGCACCGTCGCTGTAGGGACTGCCACCGACGACGTCGGTCCCACTCTGGAACGGGATGAGGCTTCCTGCTCCCTCTGCTACTAGCGGTGCGAGGGGCGGGAAGAGCCTCCGAGAGACTGGACATCCACCATCGTGAGGTGCACGAACAACTTCAAAAACCAAAAGCCCCCTATCTGGCGCGCCAAATGTCGAAGTGTTTTCTGCGACACTTCCCCCGGTCAGCCATGGAGCAACCCGCGGAGGTTCTTTTTTAGGAGAGGCTTAGTGGATTTGAGCATCGTAGCACGAGGGGCGAGATGAACACGAGGATTTACATGGTTCGAGCTGCCTGAGCGTAATACCCTACGTCCACGGAGTGTTGGTTGTTCTTTGTAGCTTGGGTGTAAGCGCTTGTGCTTGAGGTTGCAGGGTTGCGAACCCTTTGCCTGGAGGCTGCCCCGATCCTTTTATAGCCCAAGGACGGGGCAGTTACAATGTGCCCCAGGGCCCGACAGGTGGCCCCGTGGCTGTCTGTACCCTATACATGAGCTAGGACATTTGCAGCTATATGTAATGTCGTTGTCAGAGGAGTGAAGGCGCGCCGCCTGACACGCCGGGTGCCTCTGACCGGGTAGCAGGTGATGATGAAGGCCTCGTCTTATCGCCGCGTCTTCTCGCTCTACTGAGCGGCTCTGTGCCGTTGAGCGGCACTGTTCCGCCGTCACGCCTCACCGCTCTGTCTTGTCACCATAATGGTGAACAGGCGGAGGACGAAGGCGTGCGCCGTGAGCCATGCTTCTGGGGAAGGCGCGAGCCTTGAATGCACGGCCTGACAACACACCTTCCTCTTTACTTCTTGGCACTTGCTTGTCGGCGCGGCGTGCGGGTGGCTGGCCACCGGGACGCGTGTCGTCATCGGAGCTGTCTTACGGAGTAGCGAGGGGTCCGGAGTCGTTGGACACGTGGCAACACCGGAGCCCTCCCATGCTGGAGGTCGGGCCCAGGGCCGTAGCACACATGTCACCTCCGGAGCTCTCCTTGGCAGGAAAGGATGCCTAGACTTGTTGCCCACGTGGCAGCACCGGAGCCCTCCCATGCCGGAGGTCGGGCCCGGAGCCGTAGGACACGTGGCACCTCCGGGGCAATCCTTGGCGGGAGACGTGGCTCAGAGGTTCCGAACACGTGGCAGCGCCAGAGCCGTCCATGGCGGGAGGTCAGGCCTAGCACCATTGGACATGTGGCGGCTCCGGAGCCATCCTCGGCCGATAGTAAGGCTCAGAGCCTGAAGACACGTGGCAGACTCGGAGCCCTCCTTAGCAGGTGGTCGGACCCGAGGCCTAGGACAGGCGCCTTCTCATGAGTGCTTCTTAGCTAGCGGTTGGGCCCAGCCTGCAAGCTGGGTCCCTGTCTTCTGCATACATGCTGACGTATAACTTCTCTTGCTCTTATACGCGGGGGTACCCGGTCTTGAGGGTACCGCCAACGTGGAACCCAATAACGGCAACAGAACATACCATACAATGACTCCTTCCTGCTAGATTTATAGTCAACATTTATGCGCTTGATATAATTGATGTTATGACCTTCAAGTAGTTTCTCAATTGTTCCTTCTACAACAGTTCCCTAAGAAGAAGTGAAGTTAATAGAAGCTTGCAAACATGCAAAATTTTCTACTAGACATGTCACCTTCATCTTGTCCTCAAGTTTCTCGCAGAGAACTCTGTTGAGCTCTTGTGCATCATGCTGCGTGAAAGAATCATGTGTCCCACCCAAAAGATTTGGTCAACTCTTGTAGCTACACTGTTGTCACTATATTGGAGCTTGTAGAAAAGGCTCTGCAGCGCCAAGGGAATAATTCCCGACGGCGTGTCATTTTCAGTGGTTGGCATATGATACACAGCCTTACAGCAGAAAGAAAATATTGGTGAAATGAATGGAACAGGGTAGAAAGAACGTCTAGAATATGCATGGTCTCACACCTTCCTGAAGTAAGGTATGTGGTACAATGTTTGTAGAAGAGAGTTCATATAACAATAACAGGTAGCTCCTTGATTTTTCAAACCAACATAACCTGTTTCCCTTTTTGAGTCATATGTCCAACAGTCAAGTTTTTTGCGGACAGCAACCTCGGCCTCCACAACAACAGTATTATTCACAAGGTAACCTCTACTTGGATCATAGAGCTCACCTAAGGGGATAAAGGATGTGAAACCCCAATCACTCTCGCGAGCATTAAACTGATGCTGGGTATATGCAGAAAGAAATGCAACAGTGTATCGGTACTAGGTTCATCAATAAACTTTATGTAACATTAACCTATTAATTATTAGTAATAAGTAAAAGCATTAAATTTAATTTGTTAAGAGGGAAATGGTTGATTAACCACACTATGCAACTGCCAAATGGTGATTCAACTAGTTTTACCAACTAATCAGGTGATGAATGGAGTAAGTTGCCAACTTTTTACACCAGTGAGACTATTAGTGCTAAAATTTACTAATTTAGTCTAAATTTACATGGGTGTGGATGGCATTGGGGGCAAGTAGCAACTTCGGACATAACTAGGGCCTCTTTACAAATTTACAGGCACAAAATTTAATTGTCAAACTCAAAGACATGATACTCAGCTACAAGGTCAGAAGTCCTGGATGGAATTTATTCTACCAAAATATATAAAGATTCAATGAATTTGATCTCAATTAAGAAACAACCTCTAAGGATAATTGCAATCATGACATCGACATTAGAATATAGAGTTAACTGGCACATTCATCCACCTGGTTTAACCAAAATCTTCAAAATTGGCAAGCTTTTTTCATACACAATCATAATGACCATGCAGAGAGGATACAGTATGTTAGAATTCCAGTATTTGTGTGTTATATCCTCTGTTTTGGCATGTATTCTCTAGATTATTAAGCCGCTCCTTTACACTTTTTCTGTCCCCTTACATTTCTAAGATGTTAACTTACCTCCCCTAAATGTGTGTACATTCATAAGTGGAGCTGTGGACCACACAGCATGAAGTAAGGTTATACCTTTGCATATCGAATACTTTGGTTGGATCTGGTTTATGACAGACATGCTAAACTGAGCATAGAAGCTCCAGCCATACGGGAGGTTAGCCGAGTCAGCAACATCCAAGTACATGGAGAACTGGTCCACATTGTTTCCATTGGGGAAGATCAGCACACGCCTGCATTAAAATCAGCAGATATTATAAATACTCAAAAGCATCACAGAGAAAGGTTGGAAAACCCTATGGCTTTCGGTTGCGGAACTAGTGAAGGGGTTCAGGGCTCACCATTTGTACCCGCCAACGACAAACACATCCGAGTATAGCTTCTTCCATTGGACGGGGTGGAGTTCTCGATCGTCCAGGTGAAATGCGACATCTGCGCGGGTCCTCGGCTGGCTGGCTCTCTGCCGTGGTAGCCACCTCCGCGGTGATTGCCGTTTCCGTACGTGCCACCACTGCCAGCAGATACCAAATGGTACGCGTATTAAGAATGAGAATCAGCCGATCACAGTATCTCACGTACCTGACGCAGCACATTGCTGAACCACATCGTAAATTAGAGTGAGGCAAAGCAGCAAACGAGATAGAGGGCGGTCCCGGTACCTTCCATGGGCTGCGCACCGTCGGCGTTGGCGGCGGCAATCTCCTGGGGCACGAGCGTATCCTCGTCCTCTCGCTGGAAACGCGGGGAGAAAGCCGATAAGGGGTTAGATCGGGCACGGGGGCATAAACCCTAGGTCTGGAGGAGCACCACCCCAATCGAAGGGCTCACGGGGGTGGCGGTCGACGAAGGGGTGCGTCCGCGGGGAAGCGGACGACGCGTGGGGGGGTGGTGCAACGGCGACGATGGGGATGGTCGCGCGCGTGCCAGCGTACGTACCTCGAGAGTAGGAGTAGGAGTCGCCGTGGTCACGGAGGCCACAGGGTCGCCTTCGGTGACCGCCGCAGTGGCGGCGGTGGAGTGGTGCCCAGGGCCGGAGATGGCGGAGGCTGGGCCGCGGTGAGGAGCGGGGAGTGGGGAGTACGGTTGCGAGTACGGGAGGACTTGCGTGAGTTGGAAAGGCAGATGCAAACTTGGCAAACATAGAAGATCAATTCTTTTCTTACTCAATAGGTACCTA
Organism: Neostapfia colusana; assembly: GCA_030760725.1. Taxonomy (NCBI): domain Eukaryota; kingdom Viridiplantae; phylum Streptophyta; class Magnoliopsida; order Poales; family Poaceae; genus Neostapfia; species Neostapfia colusana. Next base: position 61,345,897 of record JASWHV010000016.1, on the reverse strand, counting down.
TCAAGAAGTTAGAAAAGTGTAGTCTAGTCTTCTTTAAATATACTCACTCGGTCTCAAATTATTTAACGTTGATAGTTTAAAATTAAACAGATGGAGTAAGAAAAATATGACTCGACAACCATATGACAATTAAATAAAAATAGTTTATCTTATAGTGGCTAAACGTAAAGAGTGAGTTGGTTTTAAAATCTTTAGGTTTAATTAAGCGGATTAATAGTTGGATAATTTATGTGAACTCAATTACTCACAAGCAAGTAAAGTTGATTATTTTTTTAATTTTGTTTCAATAATGAAGTAGCTATGAGATATTAGACCACGACAAATATAGTGAGGTTATCACTGACAGTGCGCACGAGTTCATGTCAATATCTGTACTGTTCTTGAGTACAGTAACATCAACGGCATGATTATAAAACTGATCTGCCTTGCGTAAATCCTCATTGAAATAATCATACAGCTACGTCAAGTTGGGCGTGTAAACAGAAGGAAGCAAGGACCCCAACTCCTCAGAGCAGGCCATCAGGACTCGCTCTGGGCCTAGGCGGGAGGGGCGACCACCTAGGCCCAGGCCGAAGGGGGCCCACGACCTGCTATGCAGACTGCTCTAGTTGAGATCAAGAAAATTAAGAAGAAATAGATAGTTAGCCTTATTAGGTTTAGTATGGTTCAATTGAAACCTAATTAGAACCCAATTCATAGAGAGGATAAATCAATTAACTTTAATCCCTACATCCACATCCCTTTCTCCTTGCCGCACGTTCTCTTCCTATGGATTGTGCCTCAAACGGAGAAAAAAAAAGTGTTGCTTCACCGACGTCTTACTCCCTAAGGCAACACGTTCCATGATATCTTTGATCTCCTTACTAGCCACAGTAAAAAAACAAATTACCCCTAGTACTTCCATCATGTTTCTCTTTTGTTGACCTCTCATGATTGCTGCTGGGTGACAAGAAGAAAAATGACATAATGATCCGCCGCAAACATACCAAACAGTGTAGAGGAAAAAATGATGACTACTAGTGGAAAAAGATCATCGCTGCTCAGATCTTAGCGTTAGGCTAGATTCCGATCTAAAATCTAAAACTCTTGTTCTTCCCTCTTTTAGGCTGTTTCGATCTCCTAATTCGGTTCTAATCACTACAAAGAGATCATGTTTGTCACGTCCATTTATCCGTCAGTGTTGTTGAAATATCAAAGTTGTATGAAATTCTTTTTAGAATCTAGTGTACCCGTGCAGTCTTCCCTGTTATATAAAAATAGTTATAAAATTCTGAAGCCTATTTTCCTACAGCAGACAGATCGACTTGGTATTATTTTTGCGATTGACTTTAGGATCATTTTACTCTTTATTTGATTGCTAATATGTTTATAAAGTTGTCTTTATGACTGCTGAACAGGTGCTAGTGCCTTCAACAGTGATTAGGCTTGATCGTTTCGATCATCGTTATCAATTAACGACATATACATCTATATGCTCATATATATCTAAAATCTTAGGGGTCATGTCATCTAATTCGCCGACCCTCCTAAACATAGAGCCGGCCCTGCAGGCCATGGAAGACGGGGAATCGAGCGGGCAAGCGAGGGGCTGCTCGGCCTCACATGGTGTCCTAGCTTCCGACCATGGTTTTGAAGCAAACGATACTTCAACACACAATGAATCTCCATGGTGAACCGTCTTCACTGCCCCCACATAAGATTTCCTTTCTCCCAACAACAAAATTCGTACTACCTTCTATTCTATTATATATATTTAATATTGATTAGTTTGATTTTGAACTAACTAATGTTAAATATAAGAGAACAAAGGGAGTAGTAATCAAGATATTAAAGCAATCATGTATGTATAGTTTGCTTGAATCTAGTGTTAGATTTTCAGGTCTGTATAGTCACCTCACCCGTTCTTACAAATATGATCAACATGGTATGTATGTGTGCATATGATATACCACTTTCCCATCTGCGTCACTGTATATTAGTTCCAAAAATAAAAAATAAACTACACATTTTGTAATTATTTGTACCACTGTATATTAGTTCCAAAAACAAAAAATAAACTACACATTTTGTAATTATTTGTACCAAAACTACATGTTCTTTAATTAAGTAAAATGAAACTACAGATTCTATTCACGTGTATATGTCTTTTTTTTACTTTCTCTAGACTACAACTTGATCTCTTTCCATCCGTAGAAGTTTTCGTTCCTTGTACGTCCATAGTAGACATATGTTGTCACGTCCACATTGATCACATTATTCAACATTCCCCCTCAATCTCAACTTCTCATATTGAGATTGCGCTTAAATTCAGCAAAACCTTTTGCTGGTAATATCTTTGTAAAACCATCTGCAACTTGATCTCTCGAAGATATAAACTTAATCTGAAGAAGTTTATTAGCTACTCTTTCTCTAACAAAATGGACATCAATTTCTATATGTTTGTTCCTGGCTTGAAACACCGGGTTTGTAGACATATATGTTGCTCCAAAATTATCACACCAGAGGCAAGGTATCTCAACTTGTTGTGGACCGAGCTCCTTTAATATTGTATGTACCCAAATTAGTTATGCTGTTGCATTTGCCATCGACTTATACTCTACCTCAGTACTAGATCGAGATATTGTGTTCCGTTTCTTTGCACACCACGAAACTAGATTTGATCCTAGATAGATGGAATCCACCAGAGGATTTTCTATTATCAGGGCATCCTGCCTAATCAGTATCTGAAAAATCATTTACTAGCAAGGAACTGTCCTTTAGAAAAGTAATGTCGAGTGCAATGGTTCCCTTTACATACCTCAGTATTCTTTCTACCGCCGTAATATGTGATGTTGTTGGAGCGTGAAGAAATTGACAAACCTTGTTTACCGAAAATGCCAAATCTGGATGTGTTAATGTTAAATATTGTAAAGCTCTGACTAAGCTTCTGTATTTTGTTGCCTCCTTTTCACCACGTTTCTCCCCTTGATGCACCGAATATTTCTCAAAGATACATAACGGTGTATTATTAGACTTGCACTTTTCCATGTCGGCCTTCTTTAATTTCTCATTTGCATATTTCTTTGGATTTAGAAGAATACCTTCTTTTGTGTGTGCAGCTTCCATGCTTAGGAAATAATGAAGTGTCCCAAGATCAAGGCAAAATCTCTCCTCAGTTTGTCCAACAGTAGTTCAACCATCTTCTCAGAAGAGCTTACAACAATTATATCATCAACATAGATAAAAAAACACTGTCACATTGTTATCATTATAGATGAACAGTGACATATCCCCTTTTGAGGCAGAAAAACCAAGTTGAATAAGCCTTGTACTTAATTTAGAGTACCATGCCCGTGGAGCTTGTTTCAGTCCATAAATAGCTTTATCTAATTTGCAAACATAGTGAGGATAAGTTAGATTTTCATACCCCGGGGGTTGACTCATATAAACTTCTTCTTCTAGGGTGCCAAGGAGAAAGGCATTTTGAACAACTAGTTGACGTATGCACCAACCCTTCAAGACAACTACGGATAGCACAATTCTAATCGTAGCTACCTTGACCACATGGCTAAATGTATCTTCGTAGTCAATTCCATATCGTTGTTTAAAACCATTTGCAACTAATTGAGCTTTATACCTAACAACCGTTCCATTTGCGCGCCTTTTAACTTTCAACACCCATTTAGAATCAATCAAATTACTTATACCTTGCCTTGGAACAAGCCGCCATGTTTGATTCTTCTCCAAAGCTCGGAATTTATAATCCATAGTTTGTCTCCAGTGTTTATCTTCTGTGTTTCTTGAAGAGCTATCAGTTCACATGTTGTTGTATACATGCAAATAAAGTCATCACCAAATTGTTTGGGCTTTGAAATATTATTCTGAGAACTAGTTTCTGGACGTGGGCGTGTTGAGATTTCTGGTGCATGCATGATTGGCACATATACCAAGGGTGTCGGTGATGTCGACATCACATGATCAGAAGAGGAAAGGGCAGACGTGTCTCTTGATGACACTTGTCCCAAGCGTACTCGAGGCGTGCTCCCCAACGACAGATTCTCCCCGACAGCATCTGTCCTGACATCTATTCCACTCGCCTGTTCCTATCGTCGCATTTGTTCAGACACTGCACGTCCGAGATCCTGTTCCGGCGCTTGATCCGAGGATGCTTCTCTGATCAGATCTCCTCCGAATTTTGTGTCCTGATTTTCTGTGGCTTCTTCATCCTACATACAATCACCAATACTTCCACTGTTTTGGTTAGAATAATCACCCGAATCAATTAGGTTTTGAGAATCAGTATATTATTCCTCTTCTCCAACACGTCTTATAGGATTCAACAAAGTGGGATGGAGATAGATTTCTTTCTTAAGAATGGATCCTGCATTTGGATGGAGAGTTTCGAATGGAAAAACAACTTCACAAAATATCACATCTCGTGATATGTATACTCTACCACTATTTATGTCAAGACACTTGTTCCTTTGTGGATTGGGCTATACCCTAGGAAGGCACAACTTTTGGACCGAAAAGATAACTTGTGATTCATGTATGCTCTCAAGTTTGGCCAACATGCGCAGCCAAAAGTTCTCAGCTGAGAGTAATCTGGCTTGACATGGAATAGTTTTTCTAGTGGTGTTTTGAACCCTATGACTCGTGAAGGTGTTCTGTTGATAAGACATGAGGCAGTAGCAAATGTCTCATCCCAAAATTTCAAGGGCATCGATGCTCGGGCTGATAGAGAAAGACCGACCTCCACCATGTGCCTATGTTTTCTTTCTGCTGCTCCATTTTGCTGATGAGTGTGTGGGCAGGAAACTTGGTGCATGATTCCAATTTAAGTAAAAAATTAGTAAGCTTTTGATACTTTCCACCCCAATCAGTTTGAATGGACAATATCTTTTTGTCAAGAACTCTTTCAACTTGTTTTTGGAATTATTGAAATCTAGAAAATACATCAGATTTATTTTTGATGAGATATATTCATGTGAATTTACTAAAATCATCTATAAAACTCACATAATAGTTGTTTCTTCCAATTGATATAGGGGCAGGTCCCCAAACATCAGAAAAAACACGTGAGTGGTGTTTGAGACACACTAGATGACTTTGGAAAAGGCAATTGATGGCTCTTGCCTTGTTGACATGCATCACACACCCTTTTATTTGGCTCTAAAGAACATGGAAGTTTATTCTGACTAATGACTTTATTCACTATTGTCATCGAAGGATGTCCTAACCTATCACCCCAGAGTTCTAAAGACGGTTTACTGGACATGAGAGCACACATGGAGGAGGAAGAATTTTCTAATAATGGCCACGGGTACAATCCTCCTTCACATCTGCCGTGAAGAAGAACTCTCCTCGTTTCCCAATCCTTTACAAGAAAATAATGAGGATGATATTCAAGAAATATGGAATTATTTGAGGTTAACTTATGAACGGAAATAAGGTTCTTCTTGGTGGTAAGAACATGGAGTATTTTGGATAGATGTAGTGGTTGTGTTGGAGTATTTAGAGTAGAGGAGCCAACATGGTTGATTCTCAAACCTGATCCTTTTGCGGTGTGCACTTTTCTTGACCACCACATGTTTCTTTTGTTGTCAGTTTTTTCAATTCTCGTGTGATATGATCAGTGGCTCCCGTATCCGTGTAGCAATTTGTATCCACACCATAGGAGGTCATGGTGTTATTTTCTGATTTTTCTTCAAGCTTGAAATCTCTATCAAATCTCTTATAACATTTGTTTGCCGTGTGACCTATATTCTCATAAATCTGGCACATAGGTCTTCCATCGGATGAACCACGACCTCTACCATGTCCACGTACGAATCTTCCACCATCTCTACCTCCCCTGCCTCGGAAACCACCTCTTGATGTTGTATTTGCTTGATATTAATTACTATTTTGATACTGACTAGAAGGATTTTGCCTCTCTAATCTAGCCTCGGTTGTAAGAAGTTGAGCAAACAGATCTAAAAGAGTGATTGGATCGACTCTGGTGCTTACATTTTCAACAAGCGAGTTATAGTCTACATCAAGACCGGTTAGTATATAAGAGACTATATCATCATCATCAAGCTTACACTATAGGGAACTGTCGTAAGTAAGGCAAAAACCGTCGTAAGTAGCTAACTTACGATATTATTTTGTTACTTACGACAGTGACGAGTCGAAGTACTTATTTTATCGTAAATAAGCTAACTTACGACGACTACCGTCGTAAGTTAAGTAACTTACGACAGCGTGGCACATCCGTCGTAAGTAACGGCCCAGGCCACGTGGTGGCCCAAGCCACTTTTCTTACGATGGTCTACTCAAAGCCATTGTAAGTAGCAGAGGCTAACTTACGATGACTTTTGGGCAGTGGCCATCGTATGTTATGTTTATAATTTAAAAAAAACAGAAACTGACTAACCTAGCTCGATGGCTAGCTCACAGAACAAACAATATATATAAAATATATAGTCATAACAGCTAAACAGTCTCCGGAGCTAAAGAAACAGACAATATTGAAAATATATAGTCATAGGGCTACACACTATCCCCTCGACTACCTCCGGAGCTGAATAAACCGTCTTCGCGCGTCCCTCCCGGAATCGGTAGCTGTGGCGATGGAATCGAAGCCTCCGTCGCCGAACCCTGCAAAGCACATAAGTAGTTAGACATATTTTGGATTCAGATATCTATGTCTTTCTCTTTTTTCTCACTCTCTTCGTCTATCTCTACTTTTCATCTTCTCTCTCGTTCTGTTCCTCTATCTCTGTACCATCCATCCTCTTTTTATATCACTCTCACTCTCACCCTCTCTCTCGTACTCTCGCTACCTCTATTGTAACACTCCGTCTCTCCATCTCACTCTCACCCTCTCTCGCACTCCCTCTCTCTCCCTTCTGTACCACTCTATCTCTCTATATCTCCCTCTCTCCCTATGTTAAATGAATAATACAATATTAAAGAGTTTATTACCTGTACCAGAGGCACCTGTGCTGCGTGCTCCTGTGACGGGGTCGCCTGTGGCGGCTGCCACACAATAATTGCGATATGTTGACCGTTCTATCGAGCTAAGGCCTATAATTGCAAAATATTAGAACATACATATTACTTAAATGCTATGAAAGTAAACTACAGTAACTTAAATTACTTATCTCCATCGCTGCATGCATCTGGGTCATGTAGTTAGCTTGGTACTCCTGGATGGCCCTCGTCCCATCGAGCTCCTCCTGGGTCCGCGTCAGCCTCTCCTGTATGGCACAGAACTCCATGTCCCTCTATGAGAGACGGCCACTCAACGTCCCACCGACGAATCCTGCGTCGATGAAGTGCCTCTCGCAGGTAGCGCCGACCTCGAGTCGACAACTCCATCAAAATGGCAAACCTACAAAAGAAAGGAAAATAATAAGTAAAAGAAGAAAGAGTGAAAAACATAAATCAAAGAAATCAACTCACCGGCCATAGGCCTTCCCGCTGCCGCTTGCATACACGGCTTGAGTATCGGTTGGCGCATTTTCCCAATCGTACCCTTTACTTCATGTACAAGCTTTCGGTGAACTTAAATTATGGTGTTCTTAATCACAGTCCATAATGGCCTTTACTGTGTTGACGACAGTGTGGGATGACCCTGCCGCTGGGCCTGAGCGGCCAGGACAGGTGGGGCGAAACCTGGTTCTCCCATGTTGTGTGCGCACCCAGGTCAGGGCTGGCCAGCCCGACTTGGTGTGGCTGCACCATGTTTGAGGTGGCAGCCCTAGTTTAGATAATAATCTGTTTTTCCTTCTATTGTAATAGATTAGGACTCTTGTAAGAAGGGGCTATATAAACAAGCCAAAACACCCCAAATTGAGAGAGACCAATAAAGAAAAAGTCCTCCACTTTTTCTTGCCCAAGCCGTCTCTCTCCCCCTTGCCGTCGCCGCCCCTCTCTTTCTCTCCCAGGTCGGTGCCTCCCAAGAACCCTAGCCGCCACCAGGGGCTAGGGTCTGCTGCTGTTCCAGCCGCCCAGGGCACCTCCTTCCTCAAGACGTTGCCTCCCTCCTCAACCCTAGCTGACACCAGGCTTGGACCAGCCGCCATCAAAGCCAAGGTCAGACTGATCTGCTAGGGCAGATCAGTTTGTACAGCAAGATCAGAAACAATTTTGGGGCTAGAATTGCAACATTCGTGGTATCAGAGCCGGTTTCAATCCTAGGTTGAATTCTTCAAGATGTCGTCTACACCTACAAGCAGCGGCAACGCCCTCAGCCATGCGACACCCTCACCGGCAGCTCGTGACGTGAACACCGGGACAGAGTTCCCCATGCTCACCAAGACCAACTACGCGGAGTGGGCTATCATGATGAAGATCAAGCTGAAGGCACGACTGCTTTGGAAGGCCGTGGCGGAGGGGAACGTGAGCGAGCAGGAAGATATGATGGCGCTTGACATCTTGGTCAGCGTTGTCCCGTCGGAGATGATCATGACGATCGGAGAAAAGAGGACGGCGAAGGAGGCATGAGCCATGATCGCCATCATGCGGGTCGGGGCCGACCGCATGAAGAAGACAATAGCAAAGAAACTTCGGAAGGAGTTCAAAGACGCTGTCTTCAAGAATGGCGAAAACGTGGAGGACTTCTCCCTCCGCCTGAGCGGCATGCTATCACGGCTTGCGTCGCTAGGGGAAGAGATAGGAGAAGAGAGGGCCGTGGAGAAGCTCCTGCGAAGCGTTCCAGAACACTTCCAACAGATCGTGGTGGCGATCACGACACTGCTGGACGTGTTGACCCTCTCCTTGTCGGAGGTGACGGGACGTCTCAGGGCGGCTGAGAACACATTCGACTCGACGCAGCGGAAGGGAGGAGTACACAACGGTCAGCTGTACCTCACTCGGGAGGAGTGAGAGGCAAAGCAGAAGGAGGAGCGGTCTACCCAGTCCGCGGGTTCTTCTAAGAGGGGCGGCCGAAAGGGCCCGCCCAAGAAGAACGGAGGCAAGAAGGGAGGTTCCGGGAAGGATATTCCGCGGGACTAGTGCAGGAAGTGCGGGAAGAAGGGCCAACGGGCCAGGGAGTGTCGGTCGAAGCCTAAGGAGGAGCCGCAACAGCAGGCTTTCGTGGCGAAGGCGGAGGAGGAGGGTTCCTTGTTTATGACAAGGGTGGCCTCTGTACAGGAGGAGCCTGTACAGAAACATCCTACGTGCCCACTGGAGACAGTGGAGGGACGTGTCTTTGCTCACCGCAGCAACGACGACGACTTTGACGACACTCGTTGGTACCTCGACACGGGCGCGACCAACCACATTACGGTTTCACGCGCCGTCTTCTCTGAGCTCGACGAAAACGTTGTCGGAACCATCAAGTTCAGTGACAATTTTGTCGTGCGTATACAGGGGAAGGGTACGGTCCTATTCGCCACCAAGACGGGTGAGCATAGGAGGCTCACTGGCCTCTACCTCATCCCGCGCCTCACCACCAACCTCATCAGCGTCGGCCAGCTGGATGAGGATGGCTACAACATCACGGTGCAAGGAGGAGTGATGCACATACGGGACGAGCAACAGCGTCTCCTTAGACGAGTTCAGCGCGACGACAGCAAGCTATACTCCATCAGGCTCAACATCACACGTCTGGTTTTCCTAACCGCGAGGCGTAATGATCTTGCGTGGCGTTGGCATGAACGCTACGGACACGTCGGCTTCGAGGCGCTTCTGAAGTTGGCACGAGAGGAGATGGTGCTCGGGCTTCCGAAAATTGATCACGTCGATCAATTGTGCGAAGCTTGCTTGGTCAGGAAGCAGAAGCGCTCTCGCTTCCCCAAGCAAGCTCGGCGGCGCGCGGAGGGCGCGCTCGACCTTGTCCACGGTGACATCTGTGGGCCTATCACGTCGATGACTCCAGAAGGCAAGAAGATGTTCTTGTTGCTAGTGGATGGCGTGAGCCACTATATGTGGCTCTATCTTCTAGCAACCATGGACAAGGTGCCCGACTTAATTCAACAGTTCAAGGCGACAGCTGAATTAGAGTCCGGGAGGAGGCTAAAGCTACTCCGTACTGATCATGGAGGGGAGTTCACCTCACAGGAGTCCGGCGAGTACTGCACTCAGCACGGAGTACAACGTCAACTCACAACCCCGTATACGCCGCAGCAAAACGGGGTTGTGGAGCGACGCAACCAGACGGTGGTCGACATGGCGAGGAGTATGTTGAAGGTGAAGGGTATGCCCGGGATTTTTTGGAGTGGGGCAGTTATCACGGCTGTCTATATCTTAAATCGATCCCCCACCCGCGGCCTCGACGGAAAGACGCCATATGAAGCTTGGCATGGAGAGAGTCCAACCGTCAATTATTTCCGAACTTTTGGGTGTGTGGGGCATGTCAAGAACACACGCCCCCACATGAAAAAGTTGGAAGACCGGAGTACTCCGATGACTTTTCTTGGCTATGCTACAGGAACGAAGGGCTATCAGATGTATAATCCGGCTGATGGGCGCACACACATATCACGTGACGTGATATTCGATGAGGCGGCCAAGTGGGACTAGGGAGAAGGAGCACGAGAAGAGGACTACACCACCTTCCACGTCGACTCATTAGGTCCAACACCTGTTGGACCTGCTGTTCCAGCACTAGGAGAGGTGTTGTAGAGTCCGGAGGGGCCAAACAGCACCCTAGCAGTGCCCAAGAGGGGCACAGAAGGGTCTGTCCATATCCTAGGAGTTCCTGCGCCAACTTCCAGACCTGCTGGAGAGAGTCCAGCACCTGCAGCGTCGCCCCAAGGGCCCCTGCAGGGACTGTCCAACGCGAATCAGGGCTGGTACAGTCCTGCACGAGGGTCAGCAGCAGCGGGAGGTTCCGGACTTGAAGATTCCAGCACCTTCGTCACGCCCCGAAATCCTCCACGGCCCATCTTCTTTGCCACACCGGTGTCGGACCCTGGCAGCAACATCGTCGACACCTACTACGACGACGGCGCGAAACTACGGTTCCACATGATGCGCAACGTGCTTGGAACCCTCACCTCTCCTGGTTGGGCTGAGCGCCCACCAAGCTTGGAGGAGGGGGAGTTCATGTTCACCACCGCAGAGGAGACCACGTCCTTCGCCGATGCTGAGGAACACCCGTGCTGGAGACGGGCCTTGCTCGAGGAGATGGAGTCTATAGAAGAAAACAAGACTTGGCAACTTGTTGATCTTCCTGCAGGACACAAGCCCATTGGCCTCAAATGGGTGTTCAAGGTGAAGTAGGATGAGCATGGGGAGGTGGTGAAGCACAAGGCTCGACTGGTGGCAAAAGGCTATGTCCAATGGCAAGGAATAGATTTTGACGAGGTATTTGCCCCTATAGCTCATCTCGAATCTGTTCGCTTGCTCCTTGCAGTTGCTGCACACAAGGGGTGGGAGGTACACCACATGGACGTGAAGAGCGCCTTCCTGAACGGCGACTTGATGGAGGAGGTGTACGTCTCCCAACCCGCTGGCTTCATCATCGACGGAGCCAACCACAAGGTGTATCGGCTCAAGAAGGCTTTATATGGACTTCGTCAGGCGTCCAGGGCCTGGAATGCCAAGCTCAACGATAGCTTGCTATCACTTGGTTTCCAGAAGAGTACGAGCGAGCACGGGGTCTATTTTCGTGGGGCTGAAGATGAGAAGCTCATCGTCGGCGTGTACGTCGATGATCTTGTGATCATAGGAGGAGGCGATCTCAAGAAGTTCAAAGGGGATATGATGAAGAGGTTCAAGATGAGCGACTTGGGTCTCTTGTCATATTATCTTGGCCTGGAGGTGCGGCAACTTGATGCAGGGATAAGCGTTGGGCAGGCGGCCTACGCTTCCAAACTTGTCACTAAAGCTGGCCTAGAAGGATGCAACCCCTGTGCATTTCCCATAGAGCAAGGTATCAAGCTTTGCAAGACAAGTGATAGCCCGTTGGTGCACGCAGCGGACTATAGGAGCTTCGTTGGAGGGCTGCGATACTTGGTGAACACACGTCCTGATCTCGCCTATTCGGTTGGGTACGTGAGTCGGTTTCTGGAGGAGCCCAATGAGGATCACTTTGCTGCAGGCAAACGTATTGTACGCTACATAGCGGGTACAATCAACTATGGAGTCTTCTATGCAAGAGGAGGAGACATGGAGCTTATTGGTACTCGGATAGTGGCTATGCGGGAGACGTGGAGGACCGCAAGAGCACAAGCGGGGTGCTGTTTTGTCTTGGAAACAGCCCCGTTTCATGGCAGTCCTACAAGCAGAAGGTGGTGGCCTTGTCCTTATGTGAAGCAGAGTATATGCAGCAGCTCAAGGGGCATGTCAAGGTGTATGGATGGCACGGCTGATGGAGGACTTAGCTGAAAAATCGAAGGCACCGGTGCTGCGGGTTGATAACAAGTCAGCTATAAACTTGAGCAAGAACCCAGTACACCATGACAGAAGCAAGCACATCGATGTCAAGTACCACTACATACGAGTGTGTGTGCACAGCGGTACTATTGTGCTTGAGCAAATCTCCACTCAAGACCAGATGGCGGACACCTTGACCAAGGCCCTTGGAAGACAGAAGTTCGTGGAGATGAGGAGAAGGATCGGGATCCTGGACGTGGGCCAGGGTCAGGATGAGGAGGAGAATGTGGGATGACCCAGCCGCTGGGCTTGGGCGGCCAGGACAGGGGGGGCGAACCCTGGTTCCCCCTGTTGTGTGCGCACCTAGGTCAGGGCTGGTCAACCCGACTTGGTGCGGCTGCACCATGTTTTAGGTGGCAGCCCTAGTTTAGATAATAATCTGTTTTCCTCCAACTGTAATAGATTAGGACTCTTGTAGGGGGAGGGGGGGCTATATAAACAAGCCAAACACCCCAAATTGAGAGAGACCAATAAAGAAAAATTCCTCCACTTTTTCTTGCCCTAGCCGCCTCTCTCCCCCTTGCTGCCGCCGCCCCTCTCTTTCTCACCCAGGTCGGCGCCTCCCAAGAACCCTAGCCGCCACCAGGGGCTAGGGTCTACTGCCGCCCCTCACAGCTGCTGTTCCAGCCGCCGCCCCTCAGAGCTGCTGTTCCAGCCGCCGCCCAGGTCTGCTGCTGTTCCAGCTTCCCAGGGCATCTCCTTCCTCAAGCTGCTGCCTCCCTCCTCAACCCTAGCTGACACCAGGCTTGGATCAGCCGCCATCAAAGCCAAGGTCAGACTGATCTGCTAGGGCAGATCAGTTTGTACAGCAGGATCAGAAACAGTTTTGGGGCTTGAATTGCAACAGACAGCTGTTTTCCTGGGCAAGGTGTAATCGCTGTGGCATTTTCAGGGATCATGTGTGCTCATTGAGTTGCTGCAGATATTGGTAAACTCAGTTTCTTCTACGTTTTTTAGCTTGTTTCAGCCAAACAAAGCAGGATTTGTAATGTGGTTGATGTCTTTTTGCTGACTTGCTTTTCTATCAGGACTTGAACAAAGATCTCCTGTGCTAGATGCTGGTCTTCTTGGGCTACTCAGATGGTTGAGAACACTTGCATAGAAGACACACACAGATCGGAAATGGATATTTCATGTTTTTCACACCCCAACGAATGGCTGGATTCTGCACGATCTTCTAACCCATACAACCGCCTCGTAGTACACGGCACTCTGTACTGCCAACCATCTTGCCAGGTGGAAGTGGAACTGTCATATTTCATCCAATCATCTTTGCAGTGATGACGGAAACAATCTGGAATACATGTATAGATTCCAGTTCGTCAGTTAGGCTCATTGAGGTTGTTTGCCTGTGCCCTGGCTCATGGATGTAATCAGTTGTCTATCTCATTTGATACTACTGCTCGAAGCAAAGATGTGTACTTTATGGGCAATGCAAATCAGATGTACGTACCACCTGCAACATACTTCTTCTTTTTTGAATTCCCTAAAAAACATTGAAATTCAGAAGCCCAAATGCTTCGCTATGGGTCGCTTCCATCCATCCTTTTTTTTACACGTTTTACAGCGAGCAGCCGTGCTTCATCAAGGAACATATGAATGCTATTCATATAAAAAATGTTTAAGTAAAACATATGAAATTTTGTTCTTACTGTATTAAGTAGAAAACGGTTGGAATATTAGAGGTGATAGGTACAGTGAACGTCCATTGTTTTTAAGCAATGTCAAATAAAAATAAACAAAATAGTATTGGCCGCGCCAGGAAGGGGTCCAACCTTCGGCCTTCTGCTTAGGAAACAGACGCTCTATCCACTGAGCTACAGGCGCTGTGGTCAAAACGACAATTTATGAATCAACATTTGATAGCAACAGAAACAGTCTACACTGGAGCCAAGTAGCAGTATCTTCCAAATTCAAATCACGCCACGTTTCGTATGAAGCCGTTTACGAGAATCTTATGCGTCTGGCACACAACCAATACCGTTCGCAGAATATCAAACGCAGCAATTCTTGGCAACGACGATGACTAACTAAAAAAGTGGCAGCAATCAGGACTTCCTTTTATTACCAGCCGGTTCTAGTTAGGGATGGCAATTGCACCCGCAGGTGCGGGTGGGATTCCCCACCCGCGGGTCTAACCCGCACCCGACCCGACTTGTGGCGGGTGCGGGTTTTATTTTACACCCGCGAGTACCCGACGGGCACCTGAAATAATTATTGTTTATAATTTTAAAGTTAAATTTGATTGTGTTATATTATTTAATTGTTTCATATTACTTATCAAGACCTATATTTATAATCTTTATAAGTAACTTAATATTTTTTGTTATATTGTCAATTCAAAATGGATGATTTTTAGACTTATTTTATTAAATGTTCTAGTATGTTTATAAAAAAGTCAAACCCGACAGGCACCCGAAACCCGACGGGTGCGGGTGCGAATTTTCACCCGTGGATGCGGGTGCAGATGTCAAATTCCACCAACAAACTTTTTTATTTCGGACGGGTTTTTGCTCCACCCAACCCGACTCCCACCCATTGCCATCCCTAATTCTAGTAATCCTGCAACACGGAACGAACGGAACTGCAGCTGCAACCTGCGTTGAAAGGAGTTTATTGTTGTCAGTGTTGCAATCTGGCTCTGGTAATGCCTAGTATGTGTTGTTGACGTATGCCACTGGCTGTGAGAATGGTATCCCGTAGTTGCATACTCCCCACCCCTATTCCAAAATATATATGACGTGCGTGCACCGGGCTGCCCTTCTTACATTCTGAGGGAGAATCGAAACCAACACCAGGCCCATTATACAGTCTCCTTCCATTATTACCAGATTATAAGACAGCAAATATCATCACGTCCATCTCAAATAACAGCTATACCCCTCCATGTACACATTGCCGAAACTTTTGAAGTTCTACCATTGCAGTCTTTGAGACCAGCCCGGTAAAAGACAATTATTCAATTGTAAAATTTTACTGGCTTCTCGAATGTGTGGCGGTTCTGCAGGTATTTGAACCGTCAGAGCAGGAAACAGTTACACTAATAGTATCTTGATATATTGGGATATTGGCAGTGTAACATAATATATGATAAGTACAATGATGTATAAAAGTTGAAAGTAATAATAATAGGTGGGAAGTGCCCTATCGTTAAAAGAAAGAAAGGGCAGCCCGGTGCATGTAGCTCCCGCTTGCGCAGGGTCCGGGGAAGGGTCCGACCCATTTGGGTCTTTTGTACGCAGCCTTTCCCTGCATTTTTGCAAGAGACTGTTTCCAGGACTCGAACCCGTGACCTCATGGTCACAAGGCAACAGCTTTACCGCTGCGCCAAGGCCCCCCTTCGTTCTGCTCAAAAAAAAAAATGTTAAGACATTCTATGCAACTGATTTCAAGATTGCAATGATGGCAAAAGGGCAATGCAGCTACCACGACCAGAATTTATTTTTGCCTAAGAATGAGTGAAAGAATTATGATGCTCAAAAGGGACGATACTAGGGCATACCTGATTCACTGTATAGGCCCATTTTGGTGCAGTATCCGTATGCTCCAACCCAAGATACTGCTCCCAAGCTCCATACACATCTCTCCGCTGCAGCAAATTAGCAACCAGGGAAAAAATCAAGAAAAAGAACATGTCCATAGAAAGAACCAGAGAAGAATGTTGGCAAACTGAATAATTTACCTGAAAACGGGCACCTACAACATCTGAATCCTGGAGGTAGTCTAGCCGATTCATCGATATGAACACAAATTTCCACTGGTCACACAAATGTTAATAGATAGGCCATCAGTTTTGTAGCTGCATAATATGCAAAATAACTAAAGGTGACTGAAATATTACAAAACATCCAGAAGCGAGGAACAGAACAGAAACAAAAGATCCAAAACCCTATCCAGAAGACAATTGAATATTACAGCAATACTTGATAAAATATTTTACTAGAGAAAAATTATATGCATCCAATCTGCTTATTATTAATCAGAACATATTTTTTCTGAAGAATGACGAAAAAAATGTGGAGCACTCTTTGTAATTATTAAAATAGAATCATCCCATGACTCCAACTATTAGAAACACTTCAAGAAATGGAATACCTTGGAAAACTCAGCATCTGGGGTTTGGAGTCTACGCTGTATGCGTTTCTTGACTTCTGCTAAAGTCTCACCTTCACGAACAAGAAGCAAAATAGGGTCTCCAAAGTTCTGGATCTCCTGTAGATCAAAAGAGTGTCAACTTCTTCAATAAGCTTAAATATAATACCTAATCTTCTCCTACAACTCATTTAAGTACCTGATTAGGATCTTTCATGAAGTGATATACATGAATCAGACGATCGTTGGGACCGATATTTTTCTCCTCTTCTGGAATCTAAGTCAATGGATAGAAGCATTTGTCATTTTACCAGGAACTTTTTCAAATGGAGAAAACAGATAAATCATTGCGTACCTCCTCAGCACGTAATGTCCAGTACTGATCATTTATATTCTCTATCTTCTCATGCAGCGGAAATATCTAAGAAAAAATAAATTAGAGATAGACACGACAAATATAGACAAAATAAATGACAGTTTTTTAAAAATTACAATAAGTTACTTAAAAAATCAGTTTAGAAGCATATAATTATATGAACCACAGTGTAATTATATGAAGCCATACAACATCTGAATGCACAGGTACCTTATAGATTTTGTGGTAAAAGACTTCTAGAAGGCGTAGGTCAGCATCAGGACTGGATAATTCAACCTGTCGATAAAGATAAAGAAAAGGATCTTCAGGAAAGGAGGTATGAAGAGAAACATCACAAGCCACTTTTGCTTGAATACACTAGAGAACTGTGTATCATTTCATTAAGAATTGGTACAAAAGGAGGGGTGAGGCCTCCTCCAATCTGTCACAAACACCTCCTTACATCCCATTATAATTGAAAGGGAAGCCCGGTGCATGTAGCTCTCGCTCGTGCAGGGTTCAGAGAAAGATCCAACCCATTAGGGTCTTTTGTACGCAGCTTTTCCCTGCATTTCTACAGGAGGCTGTTTCCAGAACTCAAACCCATAATAACCTCATGGTCACAAGGGAACATCTTTACTGCTGCACCAGGGCTCCCCTTCTTACATTCCATTACAATTAAAACACATAAATTTGATGGTTGCTTAACAAGCCACTTTATGGTTCTCAATTGCAGTGGTAGTGAAGAAAGAAAAAAGTTAGTACTCCCTCCTTTTCGAATTATTTGAACTAAACTGCATCAAATAATTCAAAACGGAGGTGAAAGAGGGCTAATGATAGATTTATTGAGATAATAGAAAAGCTGGGGTACAGGTGTGATTATATAGAGGGATTAGGAGGGGAGAAAAGACTAAACTACCCCCTAACCCTAATCCCTCTCTAATGACTAATATATTCCTGTGACGCACCCCTAATTACAGTGTCTAACACCCACCCGCAGTCACAACATCTAGCCGCTGCAGATGTTGAGACTGGAACGAAACTCGAAGAACATCGACGACGGGAGGCCCTTGGTGAAAATGTCGGCGAACTGCGTCGTCGTCGGGACATGGTGTACCCGAAACTTGCCCCGTGCAACCCGCTCACGAACAAAATGAAGGTCGATCTCCACATGCTTCGTGCGCTGATACTGGACCGGGTTGGTGGAGAGGTACATGTCGCTGACGTTGTCGCAGTAGATGAGGGTGCTCTTGATGACGGGAGTGTGGAGCTCCTGAAGTAGCTGCTGAAGCCAGGAGGCCTCAGCCACGCCGTTAGTTACGGTGCGATACTCCGCCTCAGCACTCGAGCGCGAAACTACGAGCTGTCGCTTCGAGGACCAGGAGACGAGGTTGCCGCCCAGAAAGACGGCGTACCCAGAAGTAGAGCGTCGTGTGTCCGGGCAGCCTGCCCAGTCAACGTCTGTGTACACGACCAGCTCGGAGGCCGTGTCACGCCAAAGAAGGAGGCCATAGTCGAGGGTGCCTCGTAGGTACCGAAGAATCCGCTTGACAGCGGTGAGATGCGGTTCCCTCGGGTCATGCATGTGGAGGCACACCTGCTGAACCGCATATGAGATATCCGGTCTGGTGAAGGTGAGGTACTGGAGAGCACCTGCAAGGCTCCTGTAAGAAGTGGGGTTAGAGACGGGTGTCCCGTTGGTAGCGGAGAGCTTCGCCTGAGTATCCACTGGAGTGGAGCACGGCTTGCAATCAGCCATGCTCGCTCGCTGGAGGATATCCAGACAGTACTATCGCTGGTGAAGGAATAGGCCGCCTGGTCGGTCCTCGACCGTAATACCCAAGAAGTGGTGGAGACGGCCCAGGTCCTTCATAGCGAACTCCTGCTGCAAGGCATAAATGGTTCGCTGAAGCAGAGCCGAACTAGATGCTGTTAGTACAATGTCATCGACGTACAGTAGGAGGTAAGCTGTGTCACTGCCCCGTCGATAGACAAACAGCGAAGTGTCCGACTTAACTTCAACAAACATCTGTGAAACCAAGAAAAAGGCAAACCGGCTGTACCAGGCTCGCGGTGCCTGCTTCAATCCGTACAGGGATTTGTTTAGCTTACAGACCATGTCTGGGTGAGCTGAATCTACAAATCCTGCCGGCTGACTGCAGTACACCGTCTCAGTCAGTGTACCGTGGAGGAAGACAGTACGGTACGAACTGTCGCCGGCTTCACCACCGGGCTGAAAGTCTCGTCGTAGTCAACTCCAAGGCGCTGAGTGAAACCTCGGAGTACCCAACGAGCCTTGTATCTCTCCAAGGTGCCATCCGCCTTCTTCTTATGTGTGAATACCCACTTGCCCGTGACAATATTACCACGACCAGGACGGGAAACCAGGTCCCAGGTCCGGTTGGCAAGCAGGGCCTCATACTCTTCCTCCATAGCGCGGCATCAGTTAGGGTCGGCGAGGGCGCTACGCAAGGAAGTAGGTATGGGCGAGATCGAAGAAGGCTCGGTCGGTGGAGATGTCGACGACGAGAAAGTGGCACTATTGAACCGCTCCACTGGCCGAAGACTCCCGGACGCACGTCGAGTCACCATCGGGTGGACGTGACCAGGATCCCTTTGAAGTAGAGGGGGGTTGTACACCGGCCGCTCGGGTACAACCAACTTCTCTCGTCGTGCGTGGCGTCGCTGGAGCAGGAGCCTCTCCCCGCGCTCGTCGCTGGTAGACAAGTGCGGGGTCAGCAAAACGAGAAGTCATCGTCGGTGCCGCGCGTGGCGCGGCTGGTGGCGTCGTGCTCGCTGCAGGTAACGTCGAGGAGGCAGCTGGTGATGCCGTTGGTGCCGTACGTGGTACAGCTGGTGACGCCGGGGGCACCTGTAGGACAGTAGGTGGCGTCGGGGAAGCCGAGGCCGCGCGTGGCGCAGCAGGTGACGTCGGAGCCGTCGATGCCACACGGGGTGCAGCGGGTGACGCCTGAGACGTCGATGCCACACGAGGTGCAGCAATCGGTGTCCAGGGCATCTGGGACGTAGCTCGTGTCGATCCTGCAAAAGAAATAGGCCAAGGCAACTGGGAGGCAGCCTCGGGGTCAGTAGGAAAAAGGGAGTCCAGCTCTGTGGTGGAATCAGAAGAGGTGGTGGAAAAAGGAAAAGATGACTCGTCGAAGACGACGTGCCGAGAGATCAAAAGACGGTGGGTAGCGAGATCTAAGCACCGATAACCCTTATGATCAAGGGAATACCCGAGAAAAACACACCGTGTCGAGCGGGGCGCAAGCTTATGTGGGGCGGTGGTGGAAAGATTAGGGTAGCAAGCGCATCCGAAAACTCGAAGGTGATCATAAAGAGGATCAATGCCATATAGAGCAAAGTAGGGGGTGGAGGCACGAATCGCCTTGGTGGGAAGACGATTGATCAGAAGTGTGGCAGTATGAAGAGCCTCCACCCAGTATCGGGCTGGAATAGATGCCTGGAACATCAGGGAGCGTATGACATCATTGATGGTGCGAATCATGCGCTCTGCCTTGCCGTTTTGAGGGGAGGTATACGGACAAGACATGCGTAGCTGTACCCTATGTGCGGAGAGAAAATTACGAAACGTAGAGTTGTCCGTTATCGCACTGGACAGCTCGAATGGTGCGCCCAAATTGAGTAGAAATCCAAACGAAGAAGTGAGAAAGAGTGACGAAAGTCTCAGACTTCAATTGTAATGGAAAAGTCCAGGAGAAGTGAGAAAAATCATCAATTATCACCAAATAATAATTAAAGCCCGATATACTGGAAATGGGAGATGTCCACAAATCACAATGTATAAGATCGAATGAGTGCTCAACATGAGTCACAGATGTGGGAAAAGGGAGGCGAACATGGCGACCAAGCTGACAGACATGACACAGGGAGTCATGTGTACCCCTAGAACACGAGATAACTGAGCTACTGAACAGCTTCGACATAGCATCTGCACCAGGGTGGCCAAGCCGGCGATGCCATATGGTGGATGAAGCTGTCGTAGTCAAAGCAAATGGCGGTGATGCAGCGGAAGTAGGAAGCCGAAGTGTGTATAGGGGCCCCGAGCTATCACATCGGAAAAGAGGTCGCCGGGTGGAAAGATCCTTCACAGACAAACCAAAAGGATCAAATTCAATGGAAACATTGTTGTCAGTGGTAAAACGGCGAACAGAAAGTAAGTTTTGAATGATATCCGGAGCGACAAGAATGTTTTTAAGCTGAAAAGTACCCGGAAGACCGGAATCACCTACTGAGGTGACCAGAAGAATGGACCCATTCCTAACAACGATAGATGAAGGAAAAGAGGGATTGGGAGGATGGGTGGAAGAGAGTATACCGGAATTAGGAATGGTATGATATGATGCTCTGGAATCAACTACCCAGTCGGCACCTGGTGGAGTAAGGTGCATGGTGCTGAAGGAGGAAGCAAGCGACTGTCGATCCCACGTCGACGGTGGCTCCTGGAGAGGTGCCGATAGCTCCGAGTTCCCAACAGGGTAGTCAGTGCCTCCATAGGTCGGGGCTGACTGTCCGCCAGAGGAGTATCCAGGCCCACTATAGGCCTGAGCTGTCGGCCCACCAGCACTGTGGGCTTGTCCACTGTAGCCGGGGGTAGCCGTGAACGCCAGCTGAGGACGTGGTGGTCGTGGAGGCTGAAAACCCGGGGACGGCCCAAGCCACATGTAGATCTGGCCAGTCCACGGGTTGTAGGGTGTGGGCCAGGGTGCACCTCCCTGGCCAGAACCACCACTACCACCAGTAGTCGAAGCCGTGGGGTTGCTGCGTGCACTGCTGCCACCACGGCCGCCGTTCTTTCCTCAGTGGAGATAGAACGATCACCCTGAACGGTGTTCTGGAACCGAGTGCTGATGTGGAGGGCTCGAGTCGCGCGGTTCCCTAGAAACCGTTGCTCAAGGACTAGCCAGGCCTGTCGAGCAGTACCTCCACCACACTGCCTGACGATGTCCTGTAGCTCCTCTGTCAAGGAGCCAAGGATCCAGGATAGTACCAGGCTGTCCATGCTGATTCAGGACACCTGTACTGAAGATTCGTCGTGGAGAATGTTAGTAGTTGAATTCTCACTCTCATTGGAAGAGAGGATGACACTAGGAGTTGGGGCAATTTTCTTGTCTATTTCTCACACAATGCCATGCCAACCCAAGGGGTTGAGGCTACATATTTATAGCTGCCATGGCAGCCAAGCATATGCCACAAAGATGCTAGTCTAAGATGCTTAGATGCTGTCCTAATATGCTGTCCATGGCTGACACTAAGATGCTGTCCTAGTGTCCTTAATATGCTGTCCTAGTGTCCTTAGACGCTGTCCTAATTGGGGCCACAAAGACCAAAGGACTAGAGTACAACAAAGACCAAGGACTAAAGTGCAACAAACTAAAGGACTAGGGTACAAGGGACTAGGGGACCAAAGACCAAAGGACTACAAGACTTATTCCAGCATTCTCCCCCTAAGTCTTGTACGTCGTCTTCTGAGAGGGTTGGACCATCCCGATCTTGGTGCGAAGTTCAATGAACTTGAGCCTCCCAAGGGGCTTCGTGAGCAGGTCCGCAAGCTGGTCATTGGTGTTGATGTAGTTCGCCTTGATGCTCCCTTCCTCCAAGCATTGTCGGATGAAGTGGTACCTCACCCGGATGTGCTTGCTCCGTTCATGGAAAACGGGATTCTTTGCCAGGGCCAGAGCGGACACGTTGTCCACCCTGAGTTCGACCACTCCAGTGTCTCTGCTGAGGAGATCACCAAGCAGTCGACTAAGCCAGAGCGCCTGAGTCGAAGCGGTGGAGGCCGCTATGTACTCAGCCTCGCAGCTGGACAGGGCCACCACCTGTTGCTTGACCGACTGCCAGCTAACGAGGCACTTGCCGAAGAAGAAGAGGATCCCGCTGGTGCTCTTGCTGGTGTCAATGTCGCCGGCGTGGTCGCTATCGCTGTACCCGACAAGGTGTGCCTCCCCAGGACACCTCGGGTAGTGGAGGCCGTGATCGAGAGTCCCCGCAACATAGCGGATGATCCTCTTCACAGCCTGCTGGTGATCCGTCGTCGGTCGTTGCAGGAACCGACTAACGTAGCCGACGGAGAATGCCAAGTCCGGCCGTGTGTGGGTGAGGTAGCGAAGGCTCCCCACAAGACGCCGGTACTGCGTAGCGTCCACCTCCTCCGCCGTGCTGTCACGGCTCAGCTTCAGCCTCTCCTCCATCGGAGTGAGAGCTGGGTTGCAGTTTGTGAGCCCAGCTAGCTCAACAATGCGCTTGGCGTAGGCGGTTTGTCGAAGTGTGATCCCGGAGTCAGCCTGGTGCACCTCAATCCCAAGGTAGAAGGAGAGAGATCCCAGGTCACTCATCTGGAAGGTGGCTTTCATCTCTTCCTTGAACGCTGCCACCTCCGCATCCTTGGTGCCGGTGATCACCAAGTCGTCGACGTAGACACCCACCAGTAGGGTGTTTCCTCCATTGCCTCGCCGGTAGATGGCTGCCGCGTGCGGGCATTGCCCGAAGCCCATCCTCTTGAGCGTGGAATCCAACTTGGCATTCCACGCCCTTGGTGCCTGACGCAAGCCATAGAGGGCCTTGCACAGGCGCAACACCTTGCCCTCCTTGCCAGGGACCACAAACCCCGGCGGCTGGTGTACATAGACCTCCTCCTTCAAGTCGCCGTTGAGGAACGCCGACTTGACATCCATGTGCTGGACACGCCAGCCTTCTTGGGCAGCAAGTGCAAGAAGGAGTCGCACGGATTCCATCCGTGCCACGGGGGCAAAAGCATCGTCGAAGTCGATCCCCTCCTGCTGTACGAAGCCGCGTGCCACCAAGCGAGCCTTGTGCTTGACGATGGCACCGGCTTCATCCCTCTTCAACTTGAACACCCACTTAAGGGTGATCGCACGGTGACCGTGAGGGAGATCAGCAAGCTCCCAAGTGCGGTTCGTCTCAACCGCGTCCATCTCCGACTGCATCGCAACACGCCATGCCGCGTGTTTCTCGGCCTCCGCAAAAGACCGAGGCTCGCCGTCATCGCACGCAAGGTGCAACTGCGCCTCCAGATCTTGATCATCCAGATCGTGAGGGGCCAGTCCCGGCACCGGCTGGTTGCCGAGAATGTTCTCCATCTTGCGATACCGCAACGGCTCGCCGTCGTAGCACCCGTCGAGGCGCTCCTCGTCGTGGGAGAGCGGAGTAACAAACTCCACTGGGTCGTGCTCGACACGAGCTGGGGACGGAGTGGACGTGCCCGGAGGAGTGGCCGTTGGTGCTGGAGTGCGTGGGATCGCCGGCTGAGGTGGAGGTGGACGGTCGGGGGTTGGGGTAGACACGCTCGGTGGAGAAGAGTTGCCTACTCCCCCAACTCCCTTGAAGTGGACGTAGTCGACAATGAAGTCGTCGTGCGTCGAGGTCGAACCGTCGTCCACCGCCTTGTCCCATGCCCATCCTCGCCCTTCGTTGAACACAACGTCGCGCGTCGTGCGCACACGCTGTGTCTCTGGGTCGAGAATGCGGTAGGCCTTGGAGCCCTCCGCGTAGCCGATGAACACCCCCGGAGTGCTCCTGTCGTCGAGCTTGCTGATGTGGCCAAGCTCCTTGGCAAACGCGAGGCAGCCGAAGACCCGTAGATGAGAGACCGCCGGCTTGCGCCCATACCAAGCCTCGTACGGCGTCCTGCCGTTGAGAGCCTTGGTGGGCGAGCGGTTGAGGATGTAGACAGCCGTCACCACCGCCTCTCCCCAGAAGATAGCCGGCATTCCCCTCTGCTTGAGGAGGGCCCGAGCCATCCCCACAACCGTCTGGTTGCGCCGCTCGACGACGCCGTTCTGCTGCGGGCTGTAGGGCGCGGAGTAGTGGCGCTGAACACCCTCATCCGCGCAATACGACGTGAATTCAGCCGCCGTGAATTCGCCGCCGTTGTCGGTGCGTAGCACACGCAGCTTGCGGCCGCACTCCGCCTCCGCAATGGCCTGCGCGCGCCTGATGACGTTCGCAGCCTCTCCCTTGCTGCCAAGGACCACGACCCACATGTAGCGGGAGAGGTCGTCGACGAGCAGCGGGAAGTAGCGTCGTCCTCCTGGTGTAGCTGGTGTCACCGGGCCACACAAGTCCCCGTGAACGAGCTCGAGCCGTTCCTTAGCTCGAAAGCTCGACTGCTGGGGAAAGGAAGCCGCCTCTGCTTCGTCAATACGCAGACGTCGCAGAGCTGCTCCACGTGGTCAAGGCATGGCATGCCTCGCACCATCTCCTTGGCACTGAGCTGCTTTAGGGCCTCGAAGTGAAGATGCCCAAAGCGCTCGTGCCACTGCCATGCCTCGTCGTCCCGACGAGTAGCAAGGCAGACAGGCTGTGCTACCTGCACGTGAAGGACATAGAGTCGATTGGTGCCTCTAGTTACCTTGGCAAGAAGGCGACGATGGCGATCCCAAATCCTCATGACTCCGTCCTTAATCTCCACGCGCGAACCGTTCTCATCCAGCTGTCCCAAGCTGATGATGGAGTTTCTCAACGCGGGGATGTAGTAGACTCCGACGAGCAGCCTGTGCTCACCAGACTCGGCGGTGAGGATGACGGAGCCAACACCCTTGATCTCCACGCCGGAGGCGTCACCAAACTTGACAGAGCCTCGGACATTGGAGTCAAGCTCAACGAAGAACTCCCGTCGACCGGTCATGTGATGGGTGGCGCCGGTGTCGAGGCACCACCCGTCAGTCTTGTCGTTGCTGGAGCCGTCGCCGAGGAAAGCGTGTGCTTTTGGCTCATCAAGATGAAGGAGAGCCGCTGCGGTCGATGCCACTAGAGGTGGCTTGATGCTTCCGTGTGCCAGAAGCAAAGCTGGCTCCTCCTCTACCTGTGCCACGTGGGCCTCCTTCTCCACTTGTGCCACGTGGGCCTGGCCACGTCGTGGCTGTCGACACTCCCTGGCCCAATGACCAAGCTTGCCACAATTGTGGCAGGTGTCGTCTCGTGTCGGCTTGTGGTTGCCGACGGTGCCGCCCTGGGCGCCTCCGCGGGCGCCACCCTCGGTACGTCCGCGTGCCCCGGCCTGGGTACCTCCGCACCCCTTGCGCGACTTGCCACGCTTGTGGCCGCCTGTCGAGGAAGAGGACTCCCCCTTCTTCCGGTCACCCTGGCCAGCCTCCCACTGCTCGCGAGTGAGGTGAAGCTTCCCGCCAATGGTGATAGGCCCCGAGAGAGGTTGTGGTTCGTCGTTGTCGACGACCTTGAGGCGACCTATCGCCTCTTCGATCGACATCGTGGAGAGGTCCAGCAGAGACTCGATCGAGCGAGCGATCTGCTTGTACTTCTCGGGGATGCATCGAAGGAGCTTCTCGACAGCTCTCTCTTCGTTGTAGGTGTCGTCGCCGAACTGCACCAACTTCTGCAACAAAGTGTTGAGACGGAGAGCAAAGTCATCAACGTCCTCACCTGGCTTAAAGGCCAGGTTCTCCCACTCCTTGCGAAGCGCCTGCAGTGTGGACTTGCGGGCGCGGTCGCTGCCGATGCGTGCTGCAGCGATGGCATCCCATGCCTCCTTAGTAGTCCGCTTCTTGGAAAGCGAGAACTGCATCTCGGGCGGGACTGCAGCAATGAGGGCATCCAACGCCCGTCGATCCTCGTAGTAGTCGACGTCGCCGTACTGAACTGCTTCCCACATGTGTCGCACCTGGAGCCGTACCCTCATCACCGCGGCCCACTCGACGTAGTTGGTCTTGGTGAGGGTAGGCCACCCACCGCCGGGACCGACGTCCCTGACAATGGCCTGGACCCCATGGTGTCCATGGTACCTGTTCGGAGAGGGAGAACCGCGCCGTTTGTAATGGTCACGTTCTCCGTCGACCCAGCCGCCGCCGTCGGGAGCGCCACCGGCGCGTCCGCGCCCGTCTGGGCTGCGGCTGTCGCGCCCATGGGGGCGCGCGGCTGCTCGCTGCACCTCTCGTGCTTGCGCCGCCTCCCTCACCGGCCTAAGCTCATCGTCGACGTCGCCGTCGATAGAGCTGCTGGAGCTACTGCCGCGCAGAGCCTCCAGCTCCGCTGCCGCCGCACGCGCTACAGCCGCCGCCGCCGCTGCTTCCACTTCCGCCCTCGCTGCTGCCAGTTCCGCCGCCGCCAACCTTGCCGCCATTGCCGCCGTCGCCGCAGTCTCTGCCGCCGCTCGCTCGCGCTCCTCTGTCGCGGCGACCTCCGTCTGTCGCGCGCTCGAGGCGACCGAGCGTTGAGACTGTCCATCGGACATGGCGCACTAGTGGGGAAGGACTGTTGTGTGTGGAAGACAAGCTGCTGCTTGTCTGTGCAGGAGAGGAATGAGCTGGAACAGCCGGTGTTCCTGCTGCCGGTTGCGGACAGAGAGAGGTGCGGGAAGGGGATGAGCAGGAGATGTTTAAGCTGCAGGATAGAACGGCTCTGATACCAAATGTTAGTAGTTGAATTCTCACTCTCATTGGAAGAGAGGATGACACTAGGAGTTGGGGCAATTTTCTTGTCTATTTCTCACACAATGCCATGCCAACCCAAGGGGTTGAGGCTACATATTTATAGCTGCCATGGCAGCCAAGCATATGCCACAAAGATGCTAGTCTAAGATGCTTAGATGCTGTCCTAATATGCTGTCCATGGCTGACACTAAGATGCTGTCCTAGTGTCCTTAATATGCTGTCCTAGTGTCCTTAGATGCTGTCCTAATTGGGGCCACAAAGACCAAAGGACTAGAGTACAACAAAGACCAAGGACTAAAGTGCAACAAACTAAAGGACTAGGGTACAAGGGACTAGGGGACCAAAGACCAAAGGACTACAAGACTTATTCCAGCAGAGAACGTGGTCACCGAGGCAGTAGCGCCTCAACGTGAGAAGCACCATATCACACCACCTGGCATATGAGGTGGACTCGGAGCTGAGAACAACCGGCACGAGCGTCCGGATGTTCTGAATCCCTGCGGCCTGTGCATGAAGAGCGGCCACAAGTGAACCTGAGTACGTACCAGCGTCCGAGGGAGACTCGTGGATAGCACTCGTCGATCGGCGAGCACTCTCCTCGAGTTGGTGGGATAGTGACGCCACGGAGGCACGCTCCTGCTCTAGGGCAAGGGCGAGTGCCCGCTCGCGTTCGCGAGAGGCGGCCAGTGCTGCGGCGATGTCAGAGGTCTCCGCAGTGTCGGTGCCGTAGGAAGAAGCTGTATTCTCAGCAGTAGCACCGGCGGCTGGGAATGGAATTACCGGGATCGCCGTGGTGCTCCCGTCGATGTCGAGGCCGGTCGAGTCCCGTAGCACGGAAGTACCTACCATGAAGGTGACAGCAGTGGCGGGGTTGCTGGTGGTACCGACGAGGGGTCCACCGGCGGCTGGACCGGTTCTCGAGAAGGAGGTGGCGGCGGCACCTCCAGCAGCGAGGGGCCTGGGAGCTGCGACACCTCCTAAGGAGGCGGCGCCCCCTCCAGAGGCTGTTGTGCCTCCAGATTCGGCAGACCAGAGGGCGGCGGCCCCTCCAGGGGGGGCTGACGAACCCCCCAGGGGCGGCGGCGGCCCTTCCAGGGGAGGTGCCCCCCCCCCCCCCCCCGTGCGCGCGTGGCCCCCATCCGGGTGGGGGCGGCCTGAATCCAGGCGGAGCCGCCCCGATCCAGGGCGCGGCGGCCCCGGATCCGGATGTGGCGGCGGCCCCTCCCCACGCCCAGGGTGGGGTGGCGGCGGCCCCTTCCTGCGCGCGCTGTCCTCTAGAGGAGGCGCCCCCCCCCCCCCGCTTGCGCGGCCCCGATCCAGCGGCTGGCGGCGGCGGGCGGCGCACCAGGGGCGGCGGTGGCTCTGGCGGCGGCGGCTCAAGGTGGGGTGGCGGCGGCGGCGTGCGCCCAGGGCTGTTGCGGCGGCGGCTGGACCATTAGGATTAGGTTTAGTCCTAATCTTAATTATTCCTAGCTAATGATACCATGAAAGAGGGCTAATGATAGTTGTATTAAGATAATAGAAAAACTGGGGTACAGGTGTGATTATATAGAGGGATTAGGAGGGGAGAAAAGACTAAACTACCCCTAACACTAATCCCTCTCTAATGACTAATATACCTCTGTGTCACACTCCTAATTACAGTGTCTAACAGGAGGGAGTATGGCCGGTAAGTTTTTCCTACTTAATACGGTAATATAACAAGTGTAACTAGACTCTCATTAAACAACCAAGAATAGCCCTCCATCTCTTCGTTTCTTGTTTGATGTTTTACAAGTTGAAAAATGTTATTTTTGATTTGATGTTATAAGATCCCGAGAAGACACATGCCTATATCTTCCTAGAATGCCCCCCAAAGATAATTAGTCATTTAAAGATCTTATGAATGAATAATCAAGCACAATCTGCAAACCCTCACAGATCCAAAGAAAAATCATCCTCCTTTGGTTTCTCCAAAGACCGGAAATGCACAACCTACAGAAAAATATATTAGTCACTTGAGGAACAGGAACAGAAAGTAAAGTTTAAGCATGAAAGAAAAACTAAGTACACACCTCATCCTCAAATGTAAACCATATATCTGGCAAATAAAATAAGAAACTACAAATAACTGATGAAAAAAAAGAAAAAGAAAAGAGATGGTGATGCGTAGTGGACAGATATCCCTGCAGCGTAACAAGGCACAATTCAATGAAAAGGCGACATCAAGCTGTGGCAGGGGATGAACACAGAGACTCAACAAGGATAATAATGTGGGAGAGACTCATCATCTTTAAGGGCTGGACCATGATTATTGTCAAGTTGGATGCACATGTTCAATGTAAGGATAATAATGTTACATACTACAGTACTAGACTATATTGAATACTTCCGTGTTGTGGATGCGTTTGTGGGCCGCCAATATGGTCGGCGTGGGGCCCACAAAGCCCACAACTAGGCCGGCCAGGCCCTGCAGCCGCACCAGGAGGATATTTAGAAGAATTAATTAGATAATGTTTAGGAATAAAAGGGAGTTATAGATTGAGTCAGTTTAGATAGAAAGAAATAGACTAAAAAAAGGGGAAGAAAAGAATCCTAGTCAGTTTGGGGGATTATCCCCAAATCGACTAGGAGTAGGGTGCGGCCAAGGGGGGGGGGTCCTGTCCCCCCTTTATAAGCAGCCCCCCTCCCTCATGTTTTGAAGCATCCAGAAAAAAATAAGAATCCCCGTTGAGAGCTGTTCTTCTCCTTGGATCACGGTGGCTTCGAACCCTAACCCTAGCCGCCGTGACCAGCTACTTTGTCCCCCACGTTACGTACTGCGTAGCTGCCCCCACGCCTCCTCGCTTCTGGTTTCTCCCCTGCGCAGCCCTAAGCGCAGCCAAGGGGTCTCCCCCCTCCCTGTTTCTCAGCATTTGGTATCAAGAGACTCCGGGGCAGCGACCATGTCCGGCCCCGTGGACGATTCTGGGACTTTCACCCTCCAAGATCTCGGCAACATGATGAGCAAGATGATGGGGCAGATAGACACCAGCAACAAGCGCTTGGACCGCCACGATATGCGCCTTGCGCGCGTTGAGAAGGCACCGGAGCGGGAGCTCTCCGGTGATGAGGACTTGCAACAAAACTCACCGCAGGGCAGCAACATTCCCCGCAGTTGCGGCAGCGGCAAGGGCAGCGGTGGCCATGGCGGCAACGACGACCACTACAGTACCAGGCGCCCACCGGGACGCCCGATCTTCGACGACAGCGGGCTGCGTCGTCACAAGGTCAATTTCCCCAAGTTCGACGGGGAAACAGATCCGCTGCCCTGGCTCACCAAGTGTGAGACATACTTCCGAGGGACACGTACGATGCCAGAAGAAAAGGTGTAGCTCGCGTCTCTCCACCTGGAGGGTGTCGCGGCCGAGTGGTACACTGCTCTAGAACGTGACTGTGGCATCATGTCCTGGAAGCGGTTCGCGGACTTCGTCAACATGCGCTTCGGGCCTCCGCTCCGCTCCAACGACCTGGCAGAAATTAAAGATCTCCGTCGTACTGGCACGGTTGAGGAATATCAGCGTCAATTCCTGGTCCTTCTTTGTCGTTGCGAGGACCTCAGCCAGCGCCAGCAGATCAACCTCTTCATAGCTGGGCTCGGCGAGCCACTTAGAACGGATGTGGAGCTGCAGTTTCCCACTAATCTACAGACCGCCATGAGTCTGGCCAGAGCCTTTGAACGTCGACTTGCGGCAATAACAGATAGCGGAATACAGAAGGGCGCCGCCTCTCAACGCTCCACACGCTCATCTATTGTGTTCCGCGCCTCTACTACGGCCTCAAGTGGCAGTTCTACAGCACCCGCCCCGACATTGTCAACAACGGCATCTTCTCGCACGCGCTTCAAACGCCTTACACCCGATGAGATGGCTGCTAAGCGGGCAAACGACGAGTGCTATCACTGCCCTGAGCGGTACACACCGGACCATAAGTGTGCCGGCAAAGGAATCTTCCTTCTGGAGCTTGACGACGATGATGACGTTGACGCGGCCGTAGCTTATATGGGCATCTCCTTACACGTCCTGACCGGCATCGACTTCGCCAACACAATGAAGCTCCAGGTCTACGTCCACGGCAACCTACTGACAGCATTGGTCGACACAAGGTCCACTCACACCTTCATCAGGGAACCACTCATCAAGGAGCTCAGCCTGATGATGTTGCCACGATCAGGCGTCGGCGTTCGAGTCGCCAACGGCGACTCTATCTCCTGTACAGGCATCTGTCCACGTGTACCCTTGATGATTGCAGGGGATCGCTTCGACGTCACATGCTACGCACTCCCACTGGACGGCTTCGACTTTGTTCTAGGAGTCCAGTGGCTGCGATCTTTGGGACCCATTCTCTGGAACCTTGAGGACCTCATGA
This sequence comes from Neostapfia colusana, assembly GCA_030760725.1. NCBI lineage: Eukaryota > Viridiplantae > Streptophyta > Magnoliopsida > Poales > Poaceae > Neostapfia > Neostapfia colusana. The sequence continues at coordinate 61,314,280 of JASWHV010000016.1, read as the reverse complement.
TGAAATTGTGGCGCGGGGACCGTGAGGTGATCTGGACGGGGCTGCGAAGTTCAGCCCCGGTATGTGCCTCTCTAGCACCACCTACTAATATGATGGGCGCCCTCCTGGATGGCTTCCAGGACCTCTTCGACGAGCCACGCGGGCTTCCTCCTGCACGACGCCACGACCACCAAATCAGCTCCTGCCGGGCACAACTCCAGTAGCTGTCCGGCCGTACCGCTACCCCCAGCTTCTTAAAGACGAGATTGAGAAGCAATGCGCCGAGATGCTTCGCCAAGGCATCATCAGAGAATGCACATCTGTATTTTCCTCGCCAGTACTGTTGGTTCGAAAAGCCGACGGCACGTGGCGCTTCTGCATCGACTACCGCGAGCTCAACGCCAGAACTTTGAAAGACAAGTTCCCGATCCCGGTGGTTGACGAGCTACTGGACGAGCTTCGCGGCGCAAGGTTGTTCACCAAGCTTGACCTCCGCAGCGGCTACTTTCAAGTGCGCATGCACTCGGACGACATTGAAAAGACAGCATTCCGAACTCATCGCAGCCACTATGAGTTCTTGGTGATGCCATTCGGCCTCACCAATGTGCCGTCCACGTTCTAGTCGTTGATGAACGACGTCCTGGACCACTACATCAGAAAATTTGTGCTTGTCTTCTTTGATGACATATTGGTGTATAGCAGGTCCTGGGTCGAACACCTTCAGCACGTCAAGCAGGTGTTCCAGACACTACGAACAAACAAGCTGTTCCTGAAAAAATCTAAGTGCTTCTTCGGCCAGGAGACCGTGTCCTACTTAGGACACATCATATCCGCTCACGGCGTGGCAATGGATCCGACCAAGGTGGAGGTCGTGGAACGTTGGCCTACACCTCGGTCCTTACGAGCCTTGCGAGGTTTCCTCGGGCTCACCGGCTACTACCGCAAGTTCATTGCGGGGTATGGTGCGGTGGCCGCACCCCTCACCGCCCTCCTAAAGCGGGAAGCATTCCGCTGGACTGATGATGCGCAGGACGCTTTCTCCCAACTCAAGCAGGCGCTGATGACAGCGCCTCTACTTCAAATGCCGGACTTCGACAAGCGCTTCATCGTCGACTGCGACGCGTCCGGCGCCGGCTTTGGGGTGGTTCTACACCAGGGCGACGGCGCCATAGCATTCTTCAGCCGCGCTGTAGCGACTCACCATCATAAGCTACCGGCATACGAGCGTGAGCTAATCGGTCTTGTGAAGGCCGTACGTCATTAGCGGCCTTACTTGTGGGGTCGTCCCTTCACTGTTCGGACAGATCACTTCAGCCTGAAATATATCCTGGATCAGCGGCTCACGACGATTCCCCAACATGCTTGGGTGAGCAAACTTTTTGGTTATGATCTGCAGGTTGAGTACCGGCCGGGGCGCTTGAATGGGGCAGCTGACGCCCTGTCCCGCCGCGACGAGGAAGACATAGCTATTCACGCCATATCCGCGCCAGTCTTTCCACTCTTCGACTCACTCCGCGCGGAGATCGCTACAGACCAGCAGGCGCAGCAGCTATGTGCCCAACTCCGGGAGGGAGTCGCACCTGCTGACTGGGCCGAACGCGACGACCTTCTACTTCACAAGGGGAAGCTCTTCGTTTCCGACAAGTCCTCCTTGTGGCCCTCTCTCCTAGCTTAGGCGCATGATGGGGGCCACGAAGGCATCCAGAAGACAGTGCATCGGCTACGCCTCTCCTTCTACAACCCGTCCTTGCTACGGCGGGTGCGTGAGTATGTCCGCGGGTGTGCTACGTGCCAACGCAACAAGACTGATCATCTTCATCCAGCCGGCCTGCTACAACCGCTGCCTATACCGTCGGAAGTCTGGAGTGATATCTCCATGGACTTCATTGAAGGTTTTCCGAAAGTTGGTGGGAAATCAGTGATCTTGACAGTGGTAGATCGCTTCTCCAAGTATGTCCACTTCATTCCCCTAAGCCACCCTTACAGTGCTGCATCAGTGGCACGGGCATTCTTCGACGACATTGTACGACTACACGGCTTTCCCTGCTCCATCGTCAGTGATCGTGATACCGTCTTCACCAGCCTCTTCTGGTCAGATTTGTTCCGGCTAGCCGGTGTCCAACTTCAGCTCAGCTCGGCCTTCCACCCGCAGTCTGACGGCCAATCTGAGGTCGTCAACAAGATCATCACTGTGTACCTCCGCTGCTTGGCTGGTGACCGACCAAAGACTTGGTTGCAGTGGCTTCCTTGGGCTGAGTATTGCTACAACACTTCCTACCAGACGGCCCTGAAATGCTCGCCCTTCAGAGTGGTCTATGGCAGGGACCCTCCGGCTCTTGTTGGTTACCAACCGGGCGTATCTAGAGTAGCAGCAGTGGATAAACAGCTAAAGGATAGAGATGAACTCTTAGCTGAAATCAAGAACAGGCTGGTACAAGCACAAGTCACCATGAAAAGCTATGAAGATAAGTTCCACCGAGAGGTGGAATTTCAGATCGGTGATTGGGTTTGGCTGCGGCTTCATCAGAGGACAGCTGTGGGAGTAATGACGACGCCTTCTTCAAAGATTGGACCAAAATATTTTGGACCATATCAGATCATTCAACGCATTGGGACTGTATCATATAAACTTCAGCTGCCTCCTCAAGCAAGGATACATGATGTCTTCCATGTGTCCCTGTTAAAGAAATTTGAAGGTCCTACTCCTATACAGGTGGTGCCTTTACCACCACTTCTCCATGGACGTGTTGTACCTACGACTGAAAAAGTACAAAGGGCGCGTTTGAACAGAGGTGTCTGGGAGCTACTCGTCAAATGGGCAGGACATTCTGAAGCTGATTCATCATGGGAGCAACTAGAAGATTTCAGGATGAAGCACCCCTCCTCTAAACTCGAGGACGAGCTCTTTGTTGGGAAGGGGGGGAATGTTGTGGATGCGTTTGTGGGCCGCCAATATGGTCGGCGTGGGGCCCACAAAGCCCACAACTAGGCCGGTCAGGCCCTGCATCCGCACCAGGAGGATATTTAGAAGAATTAATTAGATAATGTTTAGGAATAAAAGGGAGTTATAGATTGAGTCAATTTAGATAGAAAGAAATAGACTAAAAAAAGGGGAAGAAAAGAATCCTAGTCAGTTTGGGGGATTATCCCCAAACCGACTAGAAGTAGGGTGCGGCCAGGGGGGGGGGGGCTGTCCCCCCTTTATAAGCAGCCCCCCTCCCTCATGTTTTGGAGCATCCAGAAAAAAATAAGAATCCCCGTTGAGGGCTGTTCTTCTCCTTGGATCACGGTGGCTTTGAACCCTAACCCTAGCCGCCGTGACCAGCTACTTTGTCCCCCACGTTACGTACTGCGCAGCTGCCCCCACGCCTCCTCGCTGCTGGTTTCTCCCCTGCGCAGCCCTAAGCGCAGCCAAGGAGTCTCCCCCCCTCCCTGTTTCTCAGCATTCCGTTGGGAGAGAAATGAGAAATAGATCTATGAATCATTAAAAATCTTCACAGGAGATATTTATAGTAGCCTAAAACATAGCAGAAATAATGCAGAATAACACTACAAGTAGATAAGGCAAACTGACACTGCAATACAAGCTTAGCAACAAAAAATAACATGAAAATCAGAAGAACAGGTAAAAGTCTTGGACCCACAGTACAAAGATTCAAATCGAGTTGGACATATAATATACCATACCTGCCTATTATGAACATACTCCAAAAATGAAGGGACGTCTGGATATCGCACTTCTATATCTAAGCATGCTCTTGGTGATCTTTGAAAGCATACAATATCCCCGTCTTGAAGCTGATATCAATAAATTTGGTAACAATTCGATATATATCCCCATCTAAGCATGCTCTTTGAATAGAAAAAGCACATTGACAAACCTGACTAGAACGGAAAGTACGTTCCTTGTCTATGACTTCACACATAACATTTGGCTCGAACTTAATTTCCTGCACATAAAATGCAACAATTTAAGCACAATGTTCCTTCTTGGGTCATATGAAGAAGCAGAGAATGCTCAGGATTTGTCATCTGGACAATAGTTAATCATGAATAGAAAACTTGCCTCATAAAGTTTAATTTCTTCATTTGGGGAAAAACCAGCCATTTCATTTAGTTTTCCCAGAATTTCCAAAGGCTTGCCCATGGCCTTCACGAAAAGCCGGCCGACAAAACTAAATCAATGAAAGAATGTAGTTAATCACGTATATGAGGCTGATTTTAAGAAAGGATGATGAAGTATGTAATGATTCTTCCAGTTCGATAGAAGATGTACCAAAGTTCTTCCTTTTCTGGGTTGTAAAACTTGAAGAAAAGAAGAATATCTTCCTTGCTCTTTTCAGGAGGAGGGAGAGGCCGCAAATCCTAAACGTGAAAACAGAGACAGGTAGGCATTTCATAGTTCAATGCCACAGAAGACATCACACGAAACATACAAGAGGAAGCAAAGCACAATGTCAGCATATCATTACCAGCCCGAGCTCTACTTCCAGAAACAGCTTCAGCTCAGCAGTATGTGCCTTATTTAGTACCTCCCTCAGTTGTCCCACCTGTGAAGCAGAAAAAACATCAGGAAAAATATGCCTTAACATAAAATTGAAATGTGAACAGCACTGGAAGGAAGGTTCCATATATAAATAGCAAGTTCTACTACATTCCCACCTGAACAACTGAGCTTAATGAATTAGCTACTGGAAAAAAAACTTGTCTTAGCTGAGCATAACAATTTATTGCAAAACAGGGGTTCTTTTCTAAAGAATATGCAGCCAACCCCTCCTACCATTATACCGACTCTTATTATGAAAAGGGTGATAAATCAAAAGGGGCATTGTTGGAAATCCGGGGATTAGTCTCCTCTCTAATTTCTCTCTTTTTTCTGTTGATTTATTCTCAATTGGGGGGGGGGGGGCTATATATATGGCCCCAATTTACAGAGTCCTAATCTAATATTATCTAGACTCCTACTCTTATTTGACGAACTCTATCTCTAACTCTAGTTTAATCTAGAAAACGGGATTATTTCTAACAATCACCTCCTAATCTCGTTTTTCTAGATCACACTGACACTGTTTAGGATGGAAACACACTTTCACCCTACACACACATTTGGGGTGGACACTACACCCCCAGGATGGTCACTTCACCCTGCACGCACTAGAGGATAGGCACTACCCCCCCCCCCCCCCCCCCGCAGAGGATAGGCACTACCCCCCCCCCCCCCCCCCCCGAGATGGGCACTACATCCGGACACGAATTTGAATTGAGCACTACAACCCTATGTTAGACACTGTAATTAGGGATGTGACATAGGGGTATATTAGTCATTAGAGAGGGATTAGGGTTAGGGGTAGTTTAGTCTTTTCTCCCCTCCTAATCCCTCTATATAATCACACCTATACTCCAGCTTTTCCATCATCTCAATACAATTATCATTAGCCCTCTTTCATGGTATCATTAGCTAGGAATAATCAGGATTAGGGCTAACCCTAATCCTAATAGGCCAGCCGCCGCCGCAGCCCTGGGCGCACGCCGCCGCCACCCCACCCTGGGCCAGAACCACCGCCGCCCCTGAGCAGCCGCCCGCCGCCGCCAGGGCGCCGCCAGCCGCCGGATCTGGGCTGCGCACGCAGGGGGGGGGGGCGCCACCTCCTCTGGAGGACAGCGCGCGGAGGCCGGAGCCGCCGCCACCCCACCCTGGGCGCGGGGAGGGGCCGCCACCGCTGCCACCTCCGGATCCAGGGCCGTCGCGCCCTGGATCGGGGCGGCTCCGCCCGGATTCGGGCCGCCCCCACCCGGATGGGGGCCGAGCGCGCACGGGGGGAGGGGGGGCGTCACCGCCCCTGTCTGGGCCGCCGCCGCCCCTGTGTGCTCTGCCCCTGGGGGTCCGCCGGCCCCCCTGGAGGGAGCGCCGCCCCCTAGCCTGCCTGGACCGCCGCCGCCCCTGGGGGGTCCGCCAGCCCCACTGGAGGGAGCGCCACCCTCTGGACTGCTGAAACTGGAGGAACAGCAGCCTCTGGAGGGGGCGCCGCCTTCTTAGGAGGAGCCACAGCCCCCAGGCCCCTCGCTGCTGGTTCTGCAGCCGCCCCCTCCTTCTCGAGAACCGGTCCAGCCGCCGGTGAACCCCTCGTCGGTACCTCCAGCAACCCCGCCACTGTTGTTACCTTCATGGCAGGTACCTCCGTGCTACGGGACGCCACCGGCCTCGACATCGACGGGAGCACCACGGCAATCCTGCCGATTCCGTTCCCAGCCGCCGGTACTACTGTGGAGAACACAGCTTCTTCCTACGGCACCGACACTGCGGAGACATCTGACATCGCCGCAGCACTGGCCGCCTCTCGCGAGCGCGAGCGAGCACTCGCCCTTGCCCTAGAGCAGGAGCGTGCCTCCGTGGCATCACTATCCCACCAACTTGAGGAGAGTGCTCGCCGATCAACGAGTGTTGTCCATGAGCCTCCCTCGGACGCTGGTACGTACTCGACTTCGCTTGTGGCCGCTCTTCATGCACAGGCCGCAGGGATTCAGAATATCCGGACGCTCGTGCCGGTTATTCTTAGTTCCGAGTCCACCTCATATGCCCGGTGGCGTGATATGGTGCTCCTCACGCTGAGGCGCTACTGCCTCGATAACCACGTCCTCCAGGACGAGTCTTCAGTACAGGTGTCCTGGATCAGCATGGACAGCCTGGTACTATCCTGGATCCTTGGCTCCCTGACAGAGGAGCTACAGGACATCGTCAGGCAGCGCGGTGGCGGTACTGCTTGACAGGCCTGGCTAGTCCTCGAGCAACGGTTTCTAGGGAACCGTGCGACTCGAGCCCTCCACATCAGCACTCGGTTCCAGAACACCGTCCAGAGTGATCGTTCCATCTCCACCTATTGTCGGGAGATGAAGGGCATGGCGGATGCCCTACGTGACCTTGGTGAGCCGGTCACCGACAGCGCTCTTGTCCTTCGGGTCCTTCAGGGCCTGAACGAGCACTATTGTCACCTACGGACATGGCTACTTCGACTAGAGCCACTACCTACCTTCGAGAAGGTATGGTCTGATCTTGAACTTGAAGAGATCACTGCAGGAGGCTCTACTGGATCTGCCACAGCTTTCTATGGCTCCGAGCAATCCCCTCGTCCACCCTTACCAGCGGCTGGTGGACCGCTGTCACGTCCACCTTCTACTCCTACCAGTACAGGAGGTGGAAACCGTCATCGCCGAGGAAAGAACGGCGGCCGTGGTGGCAGCAGTGCAGGCAGCACCCCCACGGCTTCGACTACTGGAAGTAGTGGTGGTACCGGCCAGGGAGGTGCACCCTGGCCCACACCCTACAACCCGTGGACTGGCCAGATCTACATGTGGCCTGGACCGTCCCCAGGTTCTCAGCCTCCACGACCACCGCGTCCTCAGTCGGCGTTCACGGCTACCCCCGGTTACAGTGGACCAGCCCACAGTGCTGGTAGGCCGACAGCTCAGGCCTATAGTGGGCCTGGATACTCTTCAGGCGGACAGTCAGCCCCGACCTACGGAGGCACTGACTACCCTGTTGGGAACTCGGAGCCATCGGCACCCCTTCAGGAGCCACCGTCGATGTGGGATCGACAGTCGCTTGCTTCCTCCTTCAGCACCATGCACCTTACACCACCTGGTGCCGACTGGGTAGTTGATTCCGGAGCATCATACCATACCACTCCTAATTCCGGTATACTCTATTCCACCCATCCTCCCAATCCCTCTTTTCCTTCATCTATCGTTGCTGGAAATGGGTCCGTTCTTCCGGTCACCTCAGTAGGTGATTCCGGTTTTCCGGGTACTTTCCAGCTTAAAAACATTCTTGTTGCTCCAGATATCATTCAGAACTTACTTTCTGTTCACCGTTTTACCACTGACAACAATGTTTTCATTGAATTTGATCCTTTTGTTTTGTCTGTGAAGGATCTTTCCACCCGGCGACCTCTTTTCCGATGTGATAGCTCGGGGACCCTATACACACTTCGGATTCTTACTTCCGCTGCATCACCGCCATTTGCTTTGACTACGACAGCTTCATCTACCATCTGGCATCGCCGGCTTGGCCACCCTGGTGCAGATGCTATGTCGAAGCTGTCCAGTAGCTCAGTTCTCTCGTGTTCTAGGGGTACACATGACTCCCTATGTCATGCCTGTCAACTTGGTCGCCATATTCGCCTCCCTTTTCCCACATCTGTGACTCATGTTGAGCACTCATTCGATCTTATACATTGTGATTTGTGGACATCTCCTATTTCTAGTATATCGGGCTTTAATTACTATTTGGTGATAATTGATGATTTTTCTCACTTCCCCTAGACTTTTCCATTACGATTGAAGTCTGAAACTTTCGTCACTCTTCCTCACTTCTTCGTTTGGATTTCTACTCAATTCGGGCGTACCATTCGAGTTGTCCAGTGCGATAACGGACGGGAGTTTGATAACTCTGCGTTTCGTAATTTTCTCTCCGCACATGGGGTACAGCTACGCATGTCTTGTCCGTATACCTCTCCTCAAAACGGCAAGGCAGAGCGCATGATTCGCACCATCAATGATGTCATACGCTCCCTGATGTTCCAGGCATCTATTCCAGCCCGATACTGGGTGGAGGCTCTTCATAACACCACACTTCTAATCAATCGTCTTCCCACCAAAGCGATTTGTGCCACCACCCCCTACTTTGCTCTATATGGCACTAATCCTCTTTATGATCAGCTTCGAGTTTTTGGATGCGCTTGCTACCCTAATCTTTCCGCCACCGCCCCACATAAGCTTGCGCCCCGCTCGACACGGTGTGTTTTTCTCGGGTATTCCCTTGATCATAAGGGTTACCGATGCTTAAATCTCACTACCCACCGTCTTTTGATATCTCGGCACGTCGTCTTCGACGAGTCATCTTTCCCTTTTTCCACCACCTCTTCTGATTCCACCACAGAGCTGGACTCCCTTTTTCCTACTGACCCCGAGGCTGCCTCCCAGTTGCCTTGGCCTATTTCTTCTGCAGGATCGACACGAGCTACGTCCCAGACGCCCTCGACACCGATTGTTGCACCTCGTGTGGCATCGATGTCTCAGGCGTCACCCGTTGCACCCCGTGTGGCATCGACGCCTGCGACGTCACCTGCTGCGCCACGCGCGGCTTCGGCTTCCCCGACACCATCTACTGTACCCCAGGTGCCCTCGGCGTCTCCAGCTGTACCACGTACGGCACCAGCGGCATCACCAGCTACCTCCCCGACGTCACCTACAGCGAGCACGACGCCACCAGCCGCGCCACGCGCGGCACCGACGACGTCTTCTCGTTTTGCTGACCCTGCACTTGTCTACCAGCGACGAGCGCGGGGAGAGGCTCCTGCTCCGACGACGCCACGCGCGACATTGAGACCCACTCTCGTCTATCCACGACGAGAGAAGATGGTTGTACCCGACCGGCCGGTGTACAACCCCCCTCTACTTCACAGGGATCCTGGTCACGTCCACCCGATGGTGACTCGACGTGCGTCCGGGAGTCTTCGACCAGTGGAGCGGTTCGATAGTGCCGCTTTCTCGTCGACGACAACTCTACCGACCGAACCTTCTTCGATCTCGCCCATACCTACTTCCGTGCGTAGCGCCCTCGTCGACCCTAACTGGCGTCGCGCTATGGAGGAAGAGTATGAGGCCTTGCTTGCCAACCGGACCTGGGACCTGGTTTCCCGTCCTGGTCGTGGCAATGTTGTCACAGGCAAGTGGATATTCACACATAAGAAGAAGGCGGATGGCACCTTGGAGAGATACAAGGCTCGTTGGGTACTCCGGGGCTTCACTCAGCGCCCTGGAGTTGACTACGACGAGACCTTCAGCCCGGTGGTGAAGCCGACGACAGTTCGTACTGTACTGTCGCTAGCTCTCTCGCGTTCTTGGCCTGTCCACCAGTTGGACGTCAAGAACGCCTTCCTCCACGGTACACTGACCGAGACGGTGTACTGTAGTCAGCCGGCAGGATTTGTAGATTCAGCTCACCCAGACATGGTCTGTAAGCTGAACAAATCCCTGTACGGACTGAAGCAGGCACCGCGAGCCTGGTACAGCCGGTTCGCCTCTTTCTTGGTCTCACTGGGGTTTGTTGAAGCTAAGTCGGACACTTCGCTGTTTGTCTATCGACGGGGCAGTGACACAGCTTACCTCTTACTGTACGTCGATGACATTGTACTAACAGCATCTAGTCCGACTCTGCTTCAGCGAACCATTTCTGCCTTACAGCAGGAGCTCGCTATGAAGGACCTAGGCCGTCTCCACCACTTCCTGGGTATTACGGTCGAGGACCGACCAGGCGGCCTATTCCTTCACCAGCGACAGTACTGTCTGGATATCTTCCAGCGGGCGAGCATGGCTGATTGCAAGCCGTGCTCCACTCCAGTGGATACTCAGGCGAAGCTCTCCGCCATCGACGGGACACCCGTCTCTGACCCCACTTCTTACAGGAGTCTTGCAGGTGCTCTCCAGTACCTAACCTTCACCAGGCCGGATATCTCATATGCGGTCCAGCAGGTATGCCTCCATATGCATGACCCGAGGGAACCGCATCTCACCGCTGTCAAGCGGATTCTTTGCTACCTACGAGGCACCCTCGACTACGGCCTCCTTCTTCGGCGTGACACAGCCTCTGAGCTGGTCGTGTACACAGACGCTGACTGGGCAGGCTGCCCGGACACACGACGCTCTACTTCTGGGTACGCCGTCTTCCTGGGCGGCAACCTTGTCTCCTGGTCCTCGAAGCGACAGCCCGTAGTGTCGCGCTCGAGTGCAGAGGCGGAGTATCGCGTCGTGGCTAACGGCGTAGCTGAGGCCTCCTGGCTTTAGCAGCTACTTCAGGAGCTCCACACTCCCGTCATCAAAAGCACCCTCATCTACTGCGACAACGTCAGCGCCATGTACCTCTCCACCAACCCGGTCCAGCATCAGCGCACGAAGCATGTGGAGATTGACCTTCATTTTGTTCGTGAGCGGGTAGCACGGGGTGAGGTTCGGGTACACCATGTCCCGACGACGACGCAGTTCGCCGACATCTTCACGAAGGGTCTCCCGTCGTCGCTGTTCTCCGAGTTTCGGTCCAGTCTCGACATTTGCAGCGGCTAGATGTTGTGACTGCGGGGGGGGGGGGGGGGGTGTTAGACACTGTAATTAGGGGTGTGACACAGGGGTATATTAGTCATTAGAGAGGGATTAGGGTTAGGGGTAATTTAGTCTTTTCTCCCCTCCTAATCCCTCTATATAATCACACCTGTACTCCAGCTTTTCCATCATCTCAATACAATTATCATTAGCCCTCTTTCAAAAATGATTGCATATTCTGTTTTCCAAAGTTACCATAAGGAATTGCTAACAAAAAAGAACTTAGGTGAAGTTCTGGGACATTACCTTAAATGAACTAAATGGCAATTGCTTCTGTATTCGAAAACTACAAACTTTTTCATGGTCTACCAAGTCAAAATATATATCCTTCCCAATTTGTTCCTTCAAATCCTCATCTCGAGCTATCTGGATTTATTAGTACAAATCGAGCACTATAAAAAGCCAAACTCAAGCGGATTCAGATTATTTGGAGACGAATAGTAAAGAAACATAGATCAAAACCTTAATGATAGTATAGAGATGAGCTTCAGCCTTTTCTTTCTTTTTGTGTTCCTTCTGTTTTTGTTCCTTCTTCAACCTTATCTGCAAATCAACAATATTCAGCCAAACTGTACCAAAATATCAAAATGGAGTGAGAATACTACAGATTTGCATACCCTTAAATGCTCAGCAATGTCTTTTTTGTCAACAGTACACATTATTTTCTCCTTTTCACTCTCGCGGATGTAAACAAGCATATATGCGTTTGAATACTTTGTGAATTTAAATGGGGATTATTGAAACAAGGGTTTATTTTGGGTAACTGTTAAACAAAAGAGAGAAACATTACAATAGCAATAAGTAGATGAAATAGAAGATGTTGACAAACATTTATCTTTGTATAGCAAACTTTTAGAAGAACTTACCTCTTCCTCACCTCCATATTGCTCTTCAAAGGCTTCATTAGCATCTTCTTTTGTTACAAGCTCATCATCAAATCTGTACCTGAGGATGGAAAGCAGAAAAAGAAAACAAGATCAGCAGATTGCTCGACATAAAAGGATTCATTACATCTATTAAATAAGAGCGCAAAAACACTGTGCCCCCAGTTTTGTAGCCGGAAATCCTAGTGTTGCCATGCCTCAACAATCCATAGATGGATTTGGGAGCATTGGGATTGGATTCAGGAAGGGGGAGGGGTAGATTAAATGGAAATGGATACTGAGGAAGAAGGGGATAAAAGTGGTGCCACAGAAAAGGGGAGATCTATGTTACCGAGGAAGAAAGAGAGATCTAGAGTCCTTGTGAAGGAGGGGAGTGTTGGAATTTCAGCCGTTCTTCCACGCCAGAGCAACACAGAACGCACAGCAGATCCGATCTGTTATGAGGATCAGATCGGACAGGGCAGTACGCTAGCGCGTGGGGAAGAGCAGGGGAGTGCAGCAGGAGAGGAGGTGGAGGAAGAACAGGAATAACTGGAGGGATATTTTATTCAATGACCTGCCGGCATTATATAGCCGGTTACACCCAGTTTGACTTGATCTAGTACACTTCTATCCTAATCCAAAAGAGCAACAAATTTTCTATCTATAACTAGGACTTCTAGTCCTGCCTAATCTACGGAGCCCTACTCTGACACGGCTTCTTGCGCTCCCCAAGCCAAACTGGCCTGCAGCAGGCCTGTGCGCAGCCCATGCCGCACAACACAGGATCACCCAACAGGGAGTTGTAGGGTGAAACTTGACCCTTTACCTTTTTTTGTTTGACCTTTTCTTCCAGCAAGTTGTCAGCCTTACTTTCTGCTCCTTATCTACTACTTTCAAGTTTTTCTATGGAAGAGGGTATACTGAGTTCAATCAAGTAGGACCAAGTCATTATCTATTGGGCCATCTCTTCACCAAGCCCAATAGCCTGGGGCTGCCAGGTTAGCCACAGCACAAGTCATGCAAGTGATGTCTTCCTTGTTGGCCTGACCGGCAACACCAGCACACACTCAACCTCACCACATACAAACACATGTTGGAATTCTGGCGGTGAAAAATGAATAACCAGAGGGAATTATTATTTTAAATGATATGTTGGCCTTATATAGCCGGTCGCATCTTGATTTATTTTCAACTAGGCCTCTCCCTTTCCTAACTTCTAGAACTCTCTTTCCTAATCTAAATGGCAGCAACCTTTCCATCTTTAGAACTTGCCTAATATATGAATTTCACCATCTTTAGAACTTGCCTAATATATGAATTTCATGTCTTACCTATTAGGGTCCAAGGCGCCAATGGGCTGATCTGGCCTGTAGCAGCCTGCACCTGACCCATGATGTAACACATCAAGATTACACGACATTTCCCATGAAGCGTGTGATTGTCTTGTGACCTTATCACCGCTCACCCCATGTGTCAAGCCTTCTTCGCACCAAGCCTCCTACGTGCCCAAGCCGCCGTGGGAGAAATTGTCGAGTCCTGCAGCGACGCTCCAAATCCTCCCGATCTGAGCCGTCACCCCGCCTTCAATCAACCACTGCAACGTGCTCGCTGTTGCGTGTCCGCTCGTGCCCATTGGCCTCATGCACAGCCCACACTTGTCCGGCGTCGACCACGCACCTCCCGCACGCCGTGCCGACCTCTACATGGCCATCTCGAGCCGCGACCCGTCGCATCTACAATCAAACTTTGTCGATTCCACTGAGGACGTCAAGCAGTCAATCATTATCATTGACCAACACCGATGGCCCAGCAGTTGCTCGCCCTTGCCACACGGCCCTCAGGGCCAAGCCCAGCCCAACGTCATGGTCTCCTCTGGTTCAGTCATCTTCCTCGTCCTGAATTGGTCTTCATCGAGCCGCCCAGCCTTACATGCCTTCCTCCGTCAAGCTGCCCATGCCAATTCCAAGCCAAGGTCTATCCAATTGAGAAGCTACCAGCCACGGATACGCACCTTCCGCGCCTTCCTCCTTCCAAAGCTGCGCTGCTGATATCTGCCGCAATGGTTGCATTCTACAGCCACCACGACTAGCAAACATGATCTCTACCACAAGTCTTGCATGATTTCAGCCGAATTTGCGCAAGCCCCACCAAATCCGTGCCACCTCTGTTGAGATTACGTTAGCAGCACTCAATCTCTACCACATCAAGCCACTCTATCAAGATCTGCCAAAGATTCGCGTCGAGTGCTCGCGCGCATGGTTGCTCGCCTCGAATCGCTGCCGCACTAGATCCTCCTGAAGGATCCCTTCTCGGAGTCGCTCGATCTACGCACAAGGTCACCTGCTGCAACCTTCGTTAAGTCACGCACTGGATCCTCGATCTGAGGTTGCGCCGCTCGGATCCACAGGTTCAGATCACGCCGTGTTTGGTCTACCTCGATTCACGCCGGATTTGACGCCTCTTGTGTTGCAGCTCCCATGACAAGGACGTGCAGCCAACCTGCTTGCGCCGCTTGCCGCGAGGGCCCAGCAGCTGTCGCCGTCCCTGCCGTATTGGCCGTCCCGAGAACACATCCTCACGAGGGTAGCAGATACGATCTAGAAGCTAAGCTTTGATGCCATTTGTTAGAATTTCAAGCATAGAAAAAGGGATAACCGGAGGGGATTATTATTTCTAATGATATGTTGGCCTTACATAAGCCGTTTACACCCTGATTTATTTCCAACAAGGAGTTCCCCTTTTCTAACTTCTAGAACTCTCTTTCCTAATCTAAATGACAGTGCCTAATCTATAGACTTATTGCCTTATATATTAGAGTTTTACCCTAAACGACTTCTAAGTGCCCATGGTTTGATCCGGCCTGCAATAGCCCGTGCCTAACCCATGCAACAACACAACAGGATTACATGACAACACACACATAGCTAAAGCAAGATGAAGTAGAAAAGTGAGCAAAGCACACTGTCAATTTGTGTACTGATGCAAGTGATGTTTCCCAGATTACCCACAACAAAAGTCATGCAAGTGACGTTTCCCTTGTTGGCCTAACCAACAGTGTTTAAAAGGTGTCGCCTAGGCGTCTGACGCTCCGGCCTGGTTCCATGGTCGCCCACCTCGCCTGGCCGGTCGCACCACAGGCAAGGTATCTCACCTTGTTTTAGACCGAGCTCCTTTAATATTGTTTGTACCCAAATTAGTTCTGTTGTTGCATTTGTCATCGACTTATACTCTGCCTCGTTACTAGATCGAGATATCGTGATTTGTTTCCTTGCACACCATGAAACTAGATTTGATCCCAGATGGATGGCAAATCCACCAGTGGATTTTCTATCATCAGGGCATCCTGCCCAATCAGCATCTAAAAAAGCATTTACTTGCAAGGAATTGTCCTTTAGAAAAGTAATGTCGAGTGCAATGGTTCTCTTTACATACCTTATTATTCTTTACCGCCGTAATATGTGCTGTTGTTGGAGCATGAGAAAATTGGCAAACCTTGTTTACCGAAAATGCCAAATCTGGACGTGTTAATGTTAAATATTGTAAAGCTCCGACTAAGCTTCTGTATTTTGTTGCCCCCTTTTCACCAAGTTTCTCCCCTTGATGCACCGAATATTTCTCAAAGATACATAACAGTGTATTATTAGACTTGCACTTTTCCATGCCAGCCTTCTTTAATATCTCAGTTGCATATTTCTTTTGATTTAGAAGAATACCTTCTTTTGTGTGCACCTTCCATGCTTAGGAAATCATGAAGTGTCCCAAGATCTTTCAAGGCAAAATATCTCCTCAGTTTGTCCAACAGTAGTTCAACCATCTTCTCAGAAGAGCTTACAACAATTATATCATCAACATAGATTAAAAAAAAACACCGTCACATTGTTATCATTATAGATGAGCAATGACATATCCCCTTTTGAGGCAGAAAAAACAAGTTGAATAAGACTTGTACTTAATTTAGAGTACCATGCCTGTGGAGCTTGTTTCAGTCCATAAATAGCTATATCTAATTTGCAAACATAGTGAGGATAAGATGGATTTTCATACCCCGGAGGTTGACTCATATAAACTTCTTCTTCCAGGTGCCATGGAGAAAAGCATTTTGAACATCTAGTTGACGTATGCACCAACCCTTCGAGACAGCTATGGATAGCACAATTCTGATCGTAGCTACCTTGACCACGGGGCTAAATGTATCTTCGTAGTCAATTCCATAACGGTGTTTAAAACCTTTTGCAACTAATCGAGCTTTATACCTATCAACCATTCCATTTGCACGCCTTTTAACTTTGAACACCCATTTAGAATCAATCAAATTACCTATACCTTGCCTTGGAACAAGCCGTCATGTTTGATTCTTCTCCAAAGCTCGGAATTCAGAGTCCATAGTTTGTCTCCATTGTTTATCTTCTAGTGTTTCTTGAAGAGATAACGGTTCACCTGTTGTTGTATACATGTAAATAAAGTCATCACCAAATTGTTTGGGCTTTGAAATATTATTCTGAGAACGAGTTACTGGACGTGAGCGTGTTGAGATTTATGGTGCATGCATGATTGGCACATATACCAATGGCGCCGGTGCTGTCGACATCACATGATCAGAAGAGGAAAGCGCATGCGTGTCTCTTGACGACACTTGTCCCAAGCGTGCTGGAGGCGTGATCCCCAGCGACAGATTCTCTCCGACAGCATCTGTCCTGACATCTGTTCCACTCTCCTGTTGCTGTCGCCGCATTTGTTCAGACACTGCACGTCCGAGGTCTTGTTCCGGCGCTTGATCCGAGGATGCTTCTCTGATCAGATCTCCTCCGGATCTTGTGTCCTGATTTTCTATGGATTCTTCATCCTACATACAATCACGAATACTTCCACTGTTTTGGTTAGAAAAATCACTCGAATAATTAGGTTTTGAGAATCAGTATATTGTTCCTCTTCTCCAACACGTCTTATAGGACTCAACAAAGTGGGATGGAGACAGATTTCTTTCTTGAGAATGGATCCTGCATATGGATGGAGAGTTTCGAATGGAAAAACAGCTTCATCAAATATCACATCTCGTGAGATGTATACTCTACCACTATTTATGTCAAGACACTTGTATCCTTTGTGGATTGGGTTATACCCTAGGAAGGCACAACTTTTGGATCGAAAAGATAACTTGTGATTCGTGTATGCTCTCAAGTTTGGCCAACATGCACAGCCAAAAGTTCTCAGCTGAGAGTAATATGGCTTGACATGGAATAGTTTTTCTAGTGGTGTTTTGAACCCTATGACTCGTGAAGGTGTTCTGTTGATAAGATATGAGGCAGTAGCAAATGTCTCATCCTAGAATTTCAAGGGCATAGATGCTCGGGCTAATAGAGAAAGACCGACCTCCACTATGTGCCTATGTTTTCTTTCTGCTGCTCCATTTTGCTGATGAGTGTGTGGGCAGGAAACTTGGTGCATGATTCAATTTAAGTAAAAATTCATTAAGCTTTTGATACTTTCCACCCCAATCAGTTTGAATGGACAAAATCTTTTTGTCAAGAATTCTTTCAACTTGTTTTTGGAATTATTGAAATCTAGAAAATACATCAGATTTATTTTTTATGAGATATATCCAAGTGAATTTACTCAAATCATCTATAAAACTCACATAATAGTTGTTTCTTCCAATTGATATACGGGCAGGTCCCCAAACATCAGATAAAACACGTGAGTGGTGTTTGAGACACACTAGATGACTTTGGAAAAGGGAATTGATGGCTCTGACCTTGTTGATATGCATCACACACCCTTTTATTTGGCTCTAAAGAACATGGAAGTTTATTCTGACTAATGACTTTTTTCACTATTGTCATCGAAGGGTGTCCTAACCTATCATGCCACAGTTCTAAAGACGGTTTACTGGACATGAGAGCACACATGGAGGAGGAAGAATTTTCTAATGATGACCACTGGTACAATCCTCCTTCACATTTGCCTTGAAGAAGAACTCTCCTCGTATCCCGATCCTTCACAAGAAAATAATGAGGATGATATTCGAGAAATATGGAATTATCTGAGGTTAACTTATGAACGGAAATAAGGTTCTTCTTGGTGGTAGGAACATGGAGTATTTTGGATAGATGTAGTGGTCGTGTTGGAGTATTTAGAGTAGAGGGGCCAACATAGTTGATTCTCATACCTGATCCGTTTGCGGTGTGCACTTTTTCTTGACCACCACATGTTTCTTTTGTTGTCAGTTTTTCCAGTTCTCCTATGATATGATCAGTGGCTCCCATATCCGTGTACCAATTTGTATCCACACCATAGGAGGTCATGGTGTTATTTGCTGATTTTTATTCAAGCTTGAAATCTCTATCAAATCTCTTATAGCATCTGTTTGCCGTGTGACCTATCTTCTCACAAATCTGGCACATAGGTCTTCCATCGGATGAACCACGACCTCTACCACGTCCACGTACGAATCGTCCACCATCTCTACCTCCCCTGCCTCGCAAACCACCTCTTGATGTTGTATTTGCTTGATATTAATTACTATTTTGATACTGACTAGAGGGATTTTGCCTCTCTCATCTAGCCCCGGTTGCAAGAAGTTGAGCAAACAGATCCAAAAGAGTGATTGGATCGACTCTGGTGCTTACATTCTCAACAAGCGAGTTATAGTCTACATCAAGACCGGTTAGTATATAAGAGACTATATCATTATCATCAATCTTACACTACAGGGATATGACTGACTTACGATGACTTACCATGACCGGAACCGTCGTAAGTAAGTAAAAAACCGTCATAAGTAGCTAACTTGCGACGGTATTTCTTTACTTAGGACGGTGACGAGCGGAAGTACTTATTGTGTCGTAAATAAGCTAACTTACGATGGCTACCGTCGTAAGTTAAGTAACTTACGACGGCGTCGTACATCCATAGTAAGTAATGGCCTAGGCCACGTGGTGGCCCAAGCCATTTTACTTATGACGTCCTGCTCAAAGCCGTCGTAAGTAACAGAGGCTAACTTACGACGGTTCTGGTGATCGTCATAAGTAGCAGAGGCTAACTTACAACGGCTTCTGGGCAGTGGCCGTCATAAGTTATGTTTGTAATTTAAAAAAAAACAGAAACTGACTAACCTGGCTTGATGGCCAGCTCACAAAACAGACAATATAGATAAAATATATAGTCATAACAGCTAAACAGTCTCCGGAGCCAAAGAAACAGACAATATAGGAAATATATAGTCATAGGGCTACACACTATCCCCTCGACTACCTCCGGAGCCGAATAAACCATCTCCGGGCATCCCTCTCGGAACCGGTAGCTGTGGCGATGGAGTAGAAGCCTCCGTCGCCAAACCCTGCAAAGCACATGAGTAGTTAGACATATTTTGGATTCAGACATCCATGTTTTTCTTTTTTTTTCACTCTCTTCATCTCTCTATTTTTCATATTCTCTCTCACTCTGTTCCTCTATTTTTGTACCATCCATCCCCTTTTTCTGTCACCCTCACCCTCTCTCTCGTACTCTCTCTCTACCTCTATTGTAACACTCCCTCTCTCTCCCTTCTGTACCACTCTATCTCTCTTTATATCTTCCTCTCTCCATATGTTAAATGAATAATATAATATTAAAGACTTTATTACTTGTACCGGGGGCACCTGTGCTACGGGCTCCTATGACGGGGTCGCCTGTGGCGGCTGACACGCAGGAATCGCGACTCCTGACCGTTTTGTCGAGCTAAGGCCTATAATTACAAAAATATTAGAACATACATATTACTATAATGCTATGAAAGTAAACTACAGTAATTTAAATTACTTACCTCCATCACTGCCTGCATCTAGGTCATGTAGTTGGCTTGGTACTCCTGGATGGCCCTCGTTCTGTCGAGCTCCTCCTGGGTCCGGGTCAGCCTCTCCTGCATAGCACGGAACTCCATGTCCCTCTGCGAGAGACGGCCCAATCGACGAAGCCTGCGTCGATGAAGTGCCTCTCGCAGGTCGTGCCGACCTCGAGTCGATAACTCCATCGAAAATGGCAAACCTACAAAAGAAAGAAAAATAATAAATAAAAGAAGGAATAGTGAAAAACATAAATCAAAGAAACCAACTCACCGCCCATGGGCCTTCCCGCCACCGCTTGCATACACGGCTTCAAGGTTGATTGGCGCG
Source organism: Neostapfia colusana (assembly GCA_030760725.1). NCBI lineage: Eukaryota > Viridiplantae > Streptophyta > Magnoliopsida > Poales > Poaceae > Neostapfia > Neostapfia colusana. The sequence goes on along the minus strand of JASWHV010000016.1, from coordinate 61,294,131 downwards.
TTTCCCCAATCGTACCCTTCACCATGTATTCTGACGATCTCCTGCCCGTACTTTTCCTAAAAACATAGAAATGGTGTAAGCATGTAAATAATAATATTAATTATAATTAAATCGAGGAATTTTAAAAATTAACAGTCGATCGGTCGTGACCTGACTGCACTGCCCCGGCTGCGACGGGTCACTTCCCGTGTGACCTCTCTTCCAAACCTAGGTCGCGCTAGGCTCCTGACCGGTCTCTCGCTCCTGTAGATACGTGTTAGTAGGATAAATATATTATAAACACATAAACGAACTTATAATACACTTACTATTCGTTTAACCAAATGCAAATCACCATCGACGCCATAGCTGTGCTTCCCGTCGGACCCTCTGCATCCTCGAGCCCTCATGGACTTAGCTTTGAATTCATCGCTAGCCCAATAACGATAGAATCCTCAGTATGCGTCGGGTTGACCCTCTAATCAGGAAATACTAATATGCACATATTTAGTATATCATTCAAATGTTAACATAAGTAACTATTAAATTTTTTCAACAATTAGAACTTACCTCTGCGTATTGATCCTCTGTCAAGTATGTGTCGGAGTCCCTTCTAAAGAGACCCTGTTCCTGCTGTTGCTGATGCTGTTTCTGTTAGTCGTTAACGGCCTGTATGCGGGCGTACGACAACGCGTACGTCACGAGCTTCTGAGCATTTGTGTGGAACACGACTGTCGTGTGCTCCATCATGCTCTCGCTCATTTCCTCTAACTGGTACCTCAGCTTTAAGAAACAAACATTTAATCAATATGTATTAACAATTTAAATGAGTTGAAGAATGTAAACATCTAAACTTACCATAAAATCGTTCCACACTACCTCCTGAAGGGTGTCATGCACCTCGTGCGAGACACGAGTGTAGTCGTCCCACGACAAAGCAGGGACACCATCGATGACACCGGGATAGTGCAAACGCACTAAAGCCCCAATGACACTGTAACCTGCCTGTGGTGTCCCTAACCCGTGAACGAACAGTGGTTCCAAGATCTTCAAAATTTGTTAACTCAGTAAGTAACGGTAGACATCATGAAATATGTCATAGTATATGATTTTTTACCTGTCTCCAACTGGACGAATAGTGACCCGCTCACGAGAAACAGGAGGAGGAGCCGCAAAGTGGGGCCTCCTCGTCCGTCGCCTCTGCGCGGGCACCACGTCCGGTGACCCGAAAGGCTGGTCACCACTAGAGACCGAAGGCTCCACGCTCGCCGGCTCCGAAGGGAGGGTAGCCGGCTCCGAGGGATGGCTAGCCTGTGGCAGCGCCCTAACCTGTGACTCTGACGACTGTGAGTCAGACTGGAAAACTAAAGGATTGATAAGAATAAATTATTTATAAGTGCAATCTAAAATAACGTGACTGACAACTAAAATTTACCTGTGTGCGCTGTAAGGCCACAGATCGGCCCGCAAATCTGAAAGGTGCCTCATTAGCTGAGAGCGTCTCCTCGCACCTGACGAGCTACCTGAGAAGAGGTCACGTGACCGACTGAGGAACCCTCGTGCCCCCTTCTTCCCGCTCCCCTTTGATGACAACATCCTGTTGTAAGGATCACGCGCGTGATTGGGCCGCGCGCGCGGCCTGCGAGATGTAGTGTTATGTTATTTATTTACGACGACTTCTTAACTTACAACGGCCAAGATTCTGACCGTTGTAAGTTATACATTAAATTCCGCCGGCTAAGGTTTCAACCGTCGTACCAACGACACTTCTTGATCGAAACCACACGGTCCTCAACGGTTGTCTCGGCGGCGGCCATGGCCATGGGCATTGACCTTTAAATGGCCCGTGTCAGGCCATATATGGGCTGTGTGTCGCTGAGTCGGCCCAAAACCCGAATATATATATAATTAAACTAAAATTACTAAAATTAAGTAATAAATTAAACTAAAATTACTAACTTAATAATCAACTAACTCAAAATTTTAAAAGAAATATAAAACTAACTTAATACTCGACTAAACAAAAATTAAGTAATCTAATGAAGTAATAAATTAAATCATTAACTAAACTAATTAATAAAAACTAAATGAACTAAATTACTTACTAAATTAACTAAATTAATTACTAAATAAAATAAAATGAACTAAATTACTCAGTAAATGAACTAAATTAATTATTACACGAACTAAATTAATTACTAAATGAACTAAATAAACTAAACTAATTAATTCCTAAACAAAATAAATGAACTAAATTAATTACTAAATAAAACGTACCTCAAAGTGGCTGCGAAGCGGGGCGGGCTTGGGGCCAAGCGGCGGCGGCGCCGGGACGGCGCGGGGAGGCGCGCGGTGACGGCGCGCGGGCGGCGACGCGGCCAGGGGAGCGCGGGCTGATGCAAATGGCGGGGCGGCGTGGGGAGGCCGGGGGACCTCGGCGGCGACACTGGAGGTGGTGCGGGGCGGTGGCAGCAGCGGCGGGGGCGGCAGCAGCGGCAGCGGCAGCGGCTGTGCCGCTGGGACGGCGCGGGGTAGAGGCGCGGCGCGGCGGCGGGCTCGGGCTCGAGCTGAATGAGCCCGAGCCCGGACCGGGTCGACGGTTAAAACCCTCAACTTACGACGGTTGTAACCTAAGCCGTCGTAAGTTAGGTTTAGTTTACGACAACTCTCTAACTTACGGCGGCTTAAGGTTACGGCCGTCGTAAGTTACACGTAACTTACGACGACCCCTTAACTTACGACGGCCATAGTCCCAAGGCCGTCGTAAGTTAGTTTACTTACGACGGCGCAAAGCGACCGTCGTAAGTTAGTTTACTTACGACAGCTAGCCGTCGTAAATAACTTGGCCATCGTAATGTTTTACGTTTCCTGTAGTGTTATTACTTGCCGCAGCCATCTCATCTGCGTATTCCTTCATTTTGGCAAAGTAAATTGCAACCGGCATATCACCCTTCCTTGTGCTTGATAATTTGGCTCGTAGATGCATAATGCGTGCCCTAGATTGTGTGAAGCAAAACTTTCTTGTATATCGTGCCATACTTCAGCAGCAGAGAACATAGCTACAACACGCGCTAATACTTCTTTGGAGAGAGTCGAATTTATATAGCTGAGAAGTTGCTGATCTTGTACAAGCCACGTGTGAAAATCTGGATTGGGGATCTTCTCAGTTCTGTTTTCTTTGTGAGCTAAGAGTTTTTCCTCTTGCTTCTTGATTGTACCATCGAGCAGGCCATAAAGTTGAGCCCCTCTTATATCGCCGGTAACACTTGAGCTTTCTAGAGAAGAAAATTTTCTCTGGTTAATTTCTCGACATGATGCGAAAGAGTGTTGAACCCTGTTGTCATCGAGGAGGACGCCATCGCCGTCTTCTTGAGCTTCTCGGTGGAGATTTAGAAGGCTCTGGTTACCATGTTGAATTCTATTCAATTGGGAAGAATGCCAAGTCTTCAAACTCGAAGAGCTTTGGCTTTCCGTGTTGATATATATAGATCAAAAGTATATGGTGCGACATATACATGTAGAGATAAGATTGTGTGGCCGATCACAATTTTATTTAGATCTTAACAAACTAAATAAGATAAAGACTACATGCATATCTTAACTATATTATCTAGACTACAACATGATCTCTTTCTATCCCTAGAAGTTTCCGTTCCTTGTAGGTCCACAGTTGACATATGTTGTAACGTGTTGAAGGTGTGGAGGCAACTGAAACAAGAAGGGATTTTTTTTTTCTGACAGTCGCTCTTGTTGTCAGCGTGCTTCTATCTCTGCCTTGGATACGCCATGGGCAGACGCCGCCGCGGCGGGCTCTCAGACCTTCGAGCTCTGGTGCTCCGTCGCGCTGAAAGCGACGGGCTGCAGTTGACGCCGGCGGCGCGGAGAAGTTGCAGTAGCCTTGCCGCTGCCGTGCCGAGGTGCCTGAAAGCATCCAATAATTCGAGACGATATGTGGTCATGAGGACAAAAGTGGAAATACTATAGCTTCCAGTGCAAGAAAGATTACGAGTTCGAATCAGTTGTATTGGAATAAAAAGCAAAACAGTACTAGTACAGTTACAGTCTGTGACAGCATCTCTGTCGATATGGTCAGCTCACTGAACTGACAACAATAGTGATACCCAGCGATCCTATCCGTATCCGAAATTGCAAAGTACAGCAGCGCACGAGCTGGTCATGTAATTCCCACATTAAGCAATAAAATTCTTCCTTTCTTTTCTTAGAAAATCGTAAATTCTTCTTTTCTTTCTGCATACATTCAGAACAGCCCTGGTCTCTGTCTTTCTGTTGCCTTCAGACACCCCAAAGGAAACAGGGAAATATGAACGAGGAGACGACCCCTTCTAACATCACCTCTCTTTCAGGAAGCCAGCTGTTTCTATTTCGAGTGGACAAGATAGAGGAAAACAGAGCCATCATGCATGCATGATCATCAACCAAGGTCCCGGCACAAAGATGCACCACAATCAATTTACTGAAGAAAAAAAGTATGATTTACTTCAAACTGCAAAAGCCTCTTTATGAAAAATCGTTCTACTTGTTTCTCAGAGAAAGAACAGGGTGATGGGAAGAGCAGTCACATTTACCCCACCCATGGAGAGACATTGCCTTTGGTACATGAGCAAGGCATGATGAGACCAGAAGTGCCCCAACAGTGATTGCCTCAGCTTGTTTCCAACTTTTGTTTTGCTTACGATGAAATGTATGAGAACATTTAGTGAAAGGCCAAATAGTACATGTTGAAAAAATATAGACTTTGTTCAGGAAACAGTAAAGAATAGTTGACAATTATGTAGCACGGAGAAAGAAGTATGAAATTAAATACAGAGGGAAACATCTTAATATCTAATTGTGCGATGTCAAAGTCATTCTCCTTGGATTTGGAATCAGCCACACAGGGTTCGGCGAGTTGGACCGAAGCTGAGGGGATAGAATTCCCTCTCTGAAGCCTTTTTCTATGTCAAATACTCCAATATCATGCCTTTGTTTCTTGTACGACAATATAGCCAGATAATCATCATCAGTGAAATAGGCATGATCTGCCTTCAGCTGGGGATAATCTTCAGCGAGCAGGCAGTGTGATTGGCTTAAGTCCAAAAAAAAAACAGCACATGCTCAGCGAGGCCACTTAGCTCGTCCACAAGATGTCCTGATGTAAGGTCCACTTTATGTACTTTGACCCTGGAGGTCTCGGACATTTCAGGACTCGTCTTCTAACTCAAGTTCTGAATCTAAATCAGACTCAACTTCATCCCAGTCACCAGACCCCCTGCAAATTTGCAACGGGTCACCACATGGAGCTTTCATAATGTAAATCCTCCCAAGCATAATACCTGCATTTCGCACCTCTCATCAACAGTGATGATCTAGCCATACGAGGAACCGATGATCTGCCTACTTCGGATGGGCGGGTCCGGCATAGTCAATGTGTAGGCCTTCTTCTCCGCGAGGCTGCAGAGACCCGCAGCGGTTGCACCAGAGGATTCGGAGGCGTACAGGAGGCATGGTGTCTGATGCGGCCTGCAAGATCGGTCCTGCAGAGGCTGGTGTCGGCTCGTGTTGGCAGCGTTCCGGTTCAGCACGCACCACCGCGCGCGGGGGAAGTACTCAACGCCCTTTGCCGGTACGGGCATCGCCGGCCGTCGCCGCGCAGGTCCAGTGGGAACTTGGGCCGGCCCTCGAAGGTGAAGATGCCCCAGTGGCGCCGCTCGAAGTTGCCCGCTGCCCGGCGCCACGCTCTTGGCGTCCTGGCGGATGGCCAAGGCTCGATGCCGACCTTCTTGAGCGCCGACGCCAGCGTGTCGAAGCTGGCGTCGAACATGTTGGTGTAGGTTACCGCGCGGTCGACCACCGGCTTGGGCGGCGCGCCGCCGTCGAAGAAGGCATAGTCGAGTAGTCGTTGCCGTAGAGGCTGGGGAAGGGGTAGATGTTGACGGGGGACCGGTGCGCCGCTGCGGTTGAGGAAAGCGAACCGTCTCGACTCTCGATCGGCCGTGACACCCGCGACATCGTCACGGAACCTCCCCGTCGACGGTGCAGGGTTTTCCAGCAGGGAGTCATACACGACTGCGCGCTGGGATCGACCATATCAGTGGAGTAGACCTGAAAGTGGCGTGCGCCGCAACGCTAACCCGCTGGCCGGCCTGCGCCGTGGCCCGCAGATTATTTTCTATTCAACCCACAACTCACAAGTGGCGCCCACTAGAGCGACCTGCTTCTTCCGCCGGCGCCGCAACCGCAACATCCACGACACGACCGAGTGAAAGAGGCAATGCAGACGCGGTCACGCGGCGCAGAGCGGTAGAGGCACCCAACGGCCGGCGCGCACCGCCACGAGTCGTGGACGAGCTCATTGGTAGCGCCCTGGCTTGTGCGAAGGACGATATGGTGTCTGACTCGGACTGTCGTGCTATGACTATGAAATGTCATGCTATGAGGCGGGCTGACGGGCGCCGTAAATGGCCTTACAGCGGTGGGGCAAGGCGTCGCGGCCCGTTCGGCTTTCATGCGTATAATGGAGGAGGATCAAGAAGCATTTCTTCAAAGAGCCATCTCTTCAGAAGGATCTAAGATTTTCTTTACTATAAAATCATACTGCTCTTTCTCCTGAACTAAAGTAAATCTCTACATATGTCTTTATCGGAGTGTGAGCTTGGACACTCCTCCCGATCTACTCGAAAGCAACCCGCGAGGTTCTTTTTTCTCGGAGGGGGCTTGGCACCCTTCGCGACCTGGGCTCGAGGGAGCGGATGAACACAAAGATTTACGTGGTACGAGCCGCCGGAGCGTAATACCCTACGTTCACAGGTGTGCTTGTTCTATTGCTTGAGCGTGAGCGCTTGTGCGTTGTGAGATCTCGAGAGTGGAGAATCGGGACCATTTGCAGGGTGGTCACACCGGTCCTTTTATAGTTCAAGGACGGGGTGGTTACAATGAGACTTGGGACCCGACATGTGGCCCCAAAGCTTTGAGTGTCCTATACACAATCTAGGGCTTCATCCTCTATGTAGAGTGGCCGACAGGGGGAGTTAAGTCCCTCCGTCCGGTGCGCTGAGCACCCCTGACCGCATGTCAGGTGATGATGAAGACGCCGTCTTGTCGCCGCGTCTTCTCGCCCTGCTTGGGTGGCTTAGTGCCGTTGGGCGGCACTGTACAGCTGTCATGCCCCGTCGTCCCGTCTACTCATCGTAATAGCGAACGGGTAAGGAATGGAGGCATGGGTAGTGCGCCAAGCTTCTGGGGAAGGCGCGAGCCTTGAATGTGAAGCCTGACAGTGCACTTCCTTCTTGACTTCGTGGACCCACGACCCACGAAGGATCGTGGGGCACGCGGCGGCTCTAGAGTTCTGATCGACGGGCTTGGTGTCTCGGGACACGTGGCGGCTCCGGACCTTACCTCAGCGGGGAGACTCGGATCAGAGTCCAGGGCACGTGTCAGCACCGAAGCTATCCTCAGCGGGGAGGCGGCTTGGAGCTAGGGGACACGTGGCAGCTCCGGACCTCACCTCAGCGGAGAGGCTCGGACCGGAGCCCGGGGCACGTGTCAGCACCAGAGTTATCCTTAGCGGGGAGGTAGCTCGGAACTAGGGGACACGTGTCAGCTCCGAACCTCACCTCAACGGGGAGGCTTAGGCCGGAGACCGGGACACGTGCCAACCCCGGTGCTGTCCTCTTCGGGGAGGTGGCTCGAAGCCGGGGACACGTGGCAGCTCCGGACCTCTCCTTAGCGGGGAGGCTCAGGTCGGAGCCCAGGGCACGTGTGAGCTCCGGAGCTCAGGCGCACGCGGTAGCCCCAGGGCTGACCATAGGGCCCAGGGCACGTGGCTTATGTGGAGCCCGCCTCAGCAAGGAGACAGGGCCCAGACTGTCTTTTACCAACTACATGGGGGTACCTAGTCTATAGAGTACTGACAGTGGCCCCCGGGCCCATCTCAGGGGAGGCATTAATCCCGCAGGTGGGGCCCCCATCTCTCCCGCGTGGTTGTTCTGAACCTGTGTTTTGGAAACTGAAGCGGTGGCGAGACTTTTGCGTAGTGGCCGAGTGGTTGTACCTTGGAGACGAGAAGGCTGCACATCCCTGGCGTAATGGGCGTACTTGCCAGTTAAAGTGGCAGCACATCATCGGCTTAGTGGACACGTGCTCGCCCCAGACCGGCGGGTTGTGGCGACGTGCTCGAGGAGTTGCCCTGGGGCAGTTACTGCTACAGCCTTTGGGTTGGTCGCTGCAGCTCCACCGCGCCGCTTTTCCCGGGAACCGTTGGACGTTCCCGAGAAGTTACCCACGTGGACCTCAGTGTCTGACGGGTGGACCTGGGTCCTACTCATCGTTGGGAGAGGCACGTAACCCGTGGCGCAGCACGATGGAAACCCAAACGTCACGCCTATTTCTCTGCCAGAGGTTACGGGCGTATAAAGGGAATCCTTCCGGAGAAGGACGGTTCCCTTCTGCCCTTTGCAATCTTGGCCTCCCTCCTGCGCGCTCGAAGCTTCTGCTCCCCAGCGCTCTCAACCTTTCCTCGCCACCATGTCTTCCAGCCTCAGTTTTATCAGGCTCAGAAGCGATGGCGACATCTCTATCGTGAGGCGCCTGCTCGGCTGGCAATCAGCCGCGTTTGACGGAAAGATCCGCCGTGGGAGGGTCCCGCTTTCTGACATACGACCCGGTGAGGTGGTACTCTTCACCTCGTACGTGTTGTCTGGGTTCGCGCTCCCCGCTTCGTCCTTCCTCCCCACCCTGCTGGAGGTGTATGGGCTCTAGTTGCAGCACCTCACGTCGCACACTCTCGCACTAGTGGTCATCTTTATCCACTTCTGCGAGATGTTCGTGTGTGTACGACCTTCGATGCGGCTCTTCAGGGTGTTCTTATCCTTGAGGGCTTCAGGGAGAAGCACAAGCCAGCTGGGGGCTTATTACTTTCGGCACCGCGGGAGGCACTCCGCGGGCCTACATCGCGCCCTTCACTTCCGAGATGTGGGATCACTAGAGGGAGGACTGGGTGATTGCCTAGACTGGCGTTCATGACCGCTCGGAGCTGCCAGGTGGCCCGCAAATGACCGAGGTGGCTGTTGTGGATGAGATCCCCGACCTATAGGACACCTATATGTCGGTGCTGGAGAGGATCAAGTACTTGGCGGAGGAAGGCCTGACCTCGCTGATGGTCTTGGCTGACTTCCTATCCCATCGGATTGCTCCCCTCCAGCAGCGCGTCCACACAGATTGGCAGTACAACGGGGAGGGCGACATGACCCGGTTGGAGCGCGGAGCGGGGTCATCACCGAGTCAGGAGATGTTGGAGGTGATGCTGCAGAAGCTCTCCTGTGACCCGATTACCGATGACTCCATCACCCCGCCGGTGAGCTGCCAGCCCGCCTACCTCAACCCGCACGCGCGGTCAAGGCTGCTGAGGGAACTGTCAACACTGGACGACATCGAGACCTTGTCTTGTCGCTGTAAAATCCCCAAAAAGTGCTAACAAAGATTTCAGCACCTTTACACTTAGGAAAAATGATGGGAATTAAAACTTTGAATTATAACGGTGTGAGTTCAAAGTAAGGATTCAATCTTTCCAAAACTTCCCAATCTGGAGATCTAAATTCATAACTTGGGTCTTCATATTTCAAATATTCAACTTTCAAATCTCAGCTCATTTGGAGGAGTTCTAGTATTTGTTTGGGATTAAAAGAGGAAACTTTCGAATCTGAATTTAAATTTTAGTTTCAAATCCCAACTTTCTTAATTTGCAAATTTGGTTCCACAAATGTGTTCTCCACATTTTAATTAGCAACAACAACAACAACAACCAAGCCTTTATCCCAAGCATGTTGGGGTCGGCTAGACATGAAACCCAATATCAATGAAGTAAAAGAGAGGAAGAGATATAAGAACAGGAAAAAAGAAAAATAGAAAAATAGAAAAAAGGAAAAAAAGGAAAAAGGGGAAAAAGAAAAAAAGACAAAAAAGAGAAAAAAGAAAGAAAAAAAAAGAAAAAGAAAAAGAAAAAAGAAAAAGAAAAAAAGAAAAAAAAGACTAAGGTTCTGGCACATGAATTGCTACTTTCCATGCGGTCCTATCATGAGCCAAGTATCTAGATACATTCCAATCTCTCAAATCTCGTTTTACCGCCTCCTCCCAGGTCAACCTTGGTCGTCCTCTACCCCTCCTAATATTTTCTCTACCTCTTAAAATCACACTGTTAACCGGTGCTTCTGGAGGCCTCCGCTGGATATGTCCAAACCATCTAAGTCGATGTTGGACTAACTTCTCTTCAATCGGCACCACCCCTAACTTATCACGAATCACCTCATTTCTTATTCGGTCTCTTCTCATGTGCCCGCACATCCACCGTAGCATGCGCATCTCTGCGACACTCATTTGTTGGACATGTTGCCGTTTAGTTGGCCAACATTCCGCCCCATAAAGCATCGCGGGTCTGATCACCGTCCTATAGAACTTCCCTTTTAGCTTTTGTGGGACCTTCCTATCACATAGGATTCCAGAGGCTTGTCGCCATTTCATCCACCCTACCTTGATCCTGTGGCAAACATCCTCATCAATATCGCCATTGCTTTGTAACATTGATCCTAAATATCGGAAAGAGTCCCTTCTAGGTACTACTTGACCTTGTAGACTAACATTTCCCTCTTCACGAGCAAAACCACAAAAATCACACCTCATATACTCGGTCTTGGTCCTACTAAGTCTAAACCCCTTGGACTCTAAGGTTTGTCTCCATAACTCTAATTTCTTATCAACACCATCCCTAGTTTCATCTACCAACACTACATCATCGGCAAAGAGCATGCACCAAGGGATATCCCCTTGTATATCCTTCGACACCTCATCCATCACCAAAAAAAAGATGTATGGGCTCAAAGCTGATCCTTGATGTAGTCCTACCGTGATAGGAAATGCATCAGTCTCACTATCACTTACGCGCACACTTGTCCTAACATTATTGTACATATCCTTGATAAGGGTAATGTACTTTGTTGGAACTTTATGTTTCTCTAGTGCCCACCACATGACTGACCTTGGTATCTTGTCGTACGCCTTCTCAAAGTCAATGAACACCATATGCAAGTCCTTCTTCTGCTCCCTATATCTCTCCATAAGGTGACGAAGAAAGAAATCGCCTCCATTGTAGACCTCCCAAGCATAAAACCAAACTGGTTTTTAGTGACATTGGTCACTTTCCTGAGGCGGTGTTCAATCACTCTCTCCCAAAGCTTCATAGTATGACTCATAAGCTTAATCCCTCGATAATTAGTACAACTTTGAATATCACCTTTATTTTTGAAGATAGGTACTAAATATACTTTTCCTCCATTCTTCAGGCATCTTGTTTGACTGAAAAATGTGGTTGAATAGCTTTGTGAGCCATACTATTGCCACGTCCCCAAGGCATCCCCACACCTCAATAGGGAACTCTTGTATCCACAACATCATCAGGGCTGAGAGCCTTTCCCCCTTTCATCCTTTTTAAGGCCTGCTTAACCTCAAACTCTTGTATCCTCCGCACGAACCGCCTGTTGGAGTCATCAAAGGAGTCATCCAACTCAACCATAGTGCTCCCATTCCCATCATTGAATAGCCCATTAAAGTAATCCCGCCATCTATTCTTAATCTCTTCATCCTTCACTAGAATGTGGTCAGTCTCATCTTTGATGCATTTAACTTGATTGAAATCCCTCATCTTTCTCTCGCGGATTTTTGATATCTTGTATATGTCCTTTTCACCTTCTTTTGTCTCTAGTCTCTCATATAACTCATCATAGGTCTGTCCTCTTGCCTTACTCACAGCCCGCCTTGCATTTTTCTTGGCCTCTTTGTACTTAAGCATGTTGCTTGCGCTTATATCATTATGCCAACTCTTGAAACACTCCTTCTTCTCCTTAATGGCTTTTTGTACATCCTCATTCCACCGCCAAGTGTCTTTATCTACAAGTTTCCTTCCTTTTTTCACACCGAACACCTCACTAGCTACCTTCCTAATGCAAGTTGCCATCTTCACCCACATACTATCTGCATCTCCATTTTCTGCCCAGGGTCCTTCTGTGATCACCTTATTTTTAAAGGATTCTTGTGGTTCCCCTTTCAACTTCCACAAGCTTATGTTGTGTCACAACACACTCCGCGGGGATCACCTTGCAATCTAGACACTCCCGTCTATCCCTTCTCCTAGTGAGGACAAAGTCAATCTGGCTAGAGTGTTGGGCACTACTAAAGGTCACTAGGTGAGATTGCCTCTTCCTAAAGAGGGTGTTAGCTACCAACAGATCATAGGCTACGACAAAGTCTAGGATGTCCTTACCCTCTTGATTTCTATCGCCGCATCCAAAGCCTCCATGTACTCCCTCAAATTCTAGGTTAGTTGCACCCACATGACCATTGAGATCTCCTCCTATGAGGAGTTTCTCGGTTATCGGTACACTACTAACCATATCTTCCAAGTCCTCCCAAAATTGCCTCTTAGCACTCATGTTGAGCCCAACTTGTGGGGCATAAGCACTAATGACGTTCAAGACAATGTCCCCAAATACTATCTTGATTAAAATGATCCTATCCCGTCCTCTTTGAACATCCACTACTCCATCCTTAAGACTCTTATCTATTAGAACACCTACGCCATTTCTAGTCCCAGCCGATCCAGAATACCAAAGCTTGAAAAACCGGTATTCTCGACTTCTCTCGCCTTCTGACCCGCCCATCTAGTCTCTTATACACAAAGGATATTTACTTGTCTTCTAATGGCAACATCTACTAACTCACGTAGCTTCCCCGTCAAGGATCCTACATTCTAACTACCCACCCGAAATCTATGTTCCTCGGCTAGCTTCCTTACGCTTTGCACCCGTCGAGTAAGATGCAAAGACCCTTGCTCACTCATCACTACATCCGAGCGATGATGTAGCGCGCCACTAAGGTGGTGGCGATCTGGCCCTTACTCATTTAAAACCATATTCGGGTTCCGATATGGCGCGCCACTAAGGCGGTGGCGACCCGGCCCTTGCCCACTTAACACCATACCCGGGTTCCGATATGGCGCGTCGCTAAGAGGGTTACGCCCCAACGAATTTCTATTGGGTTTCATTTCCATGAGAATGGCTAAGTGTAGTTGTTGGCTCGCCAAGCCTATCACAACCCCCTCCTCCTTTACCCGGGATTGGGACCGGCTATGTTATTACAACATAGGCGGAGTTCCACATTTGAATTAGCAGCCATGCAAAAATTCAGAAATATTTGAGTTGGTTTTCTATGTTTTGGGAACAATGCAAAGGGAAAATTAAAATTCAAATAACCAAAAATCAGTTCAAATTCCACACTAGAATTCAAATCATTTGAATTCAAAGATTTCAAACCATGAATTTGAGGTGAAGCAAATCTTTTAATTGTGAGTAGCTGTGGGAAATTATTGATTAATAAATAAGGGGGTCGGACCCATTGGTCAGCCACACATTCTTCACAACCGACTCAGTTTTCCCTCTCTGTTGCCCACGAGCTCACAGCGCGCCGGCGCCACCACCGCACGAGGCCTCAGGTGCTACCTTCTACTACGTGATCTTTTTGCTCGACTTGATCACCACAGAGCGTGCACCGAAACTACTTCGCTTCCTCCACTCGCTCTCGCCCTCGGTTGTTTTCCTCGCGAAGAACACAACCGCTTGGTTTCTCCCAATCACGCCATAACAAACTGAGCTCGGTTGCTCGAGCTTTACACAGCAAAAGCATCGCCAATACATGCTCTAGCTATCCACCATCCCTACTCCTTCGGTCTCTGTGTATTATCGAAGTACACATGTAAAGCTACCAGAGGGGGGGGGTGAATGGTAGATAAAAACTTTTCAGCGGAAGTAACAAAACACCCCTCAGCAGAAAACCGATCTGTTAAATAAACCGTGTGTGCGACTAATCTAAACGTGTTCAACTGTGACAAAGCTAGTATAGATTGTATATAATCAAGTCACGAAGACGTCACAACAAGAATCATGAAAATACGTCGAGAGAAACTCAAGTTACGATCGAAAGATCGAACAAAGGTCAATCTGTCCTACGCGAGAAAAACAGTTCTGGAATACTGCAAAGAAACTCGTGTAGATCAGAAACCACAAATTAAATGACCGTGAAATTTTCAAAGATGATAGATAATCAAGTTGTGAAGACAACCCAAAAATAATCATATAAATTGGATCTGTAAAACTCGAGTTATGATAAAACCACTGAAGCAAGGTAGTGCTGAACAGAAACTCGACGAGAAAAACTTGTCTGAAACAAGTCGGACGAACAAGGCACAAAAGTTCCTTTAGAATATGAATTTTATTTATAAAAACACAAGAGGAACATCCCAAAGTCGTGCTATCCACGAGCCTTGGCCTCCCTTGCTTATATAACCAGCTCTATGGCCAATCCAATTCAAACTAGGACTCCTACTCCTACTTGGATTCAAACTGTAACTTTCTAATACAGCTCAAGACTCTTCTATACGCAGATAGAAGCAATCTTAAGACTTCCAAACACCTTAGGAACGTACCAAACATTCCTAAAACAACTCTACTTCATGCCTAACATGAAACCCTGTTATAACCAACTCGAAACTTTCCATAAACAAACCATAACCGCCTCAGCCGCAGCCTGAGCGCAAAATCCAGCCGGTTGAACCTTTTCAACCATATCTCTACTTCCATATCTCTTCACCATGCCTTGGAACCATGTTGTCACGTCCATGAACTCCTTCCACACGTGCAAACACCTTCCAACAACGTCCACGATACCTTCATATGCAGTGTTCTTGATCGAAACATGTTGCGCGACCTCCCGATCAACTCAACCACAATTCCTCCCGAACTTGGTTGTTGAACCTCATCTTCTCCCTAAGACTAGTTCAATGGATCCCGTCACCAGCCATGTCTTGAACTCAAGCAACACCTGCACATGAATAAACAACCAATACTTCCGAGAACAAGTCCTCGACTTGACTCTCGTTAGTTTTGAAACTACAACATCTTACGTGAGCACCTCACATAAGCATGTTGTAAACCATAGCAAAATGATATCAGTCATAACCACCAAAACACACTAAAAACTTAGTAAAATAATACTAAGCAAACTTTCCATAAGAGTAAAGCAAGTTCGAAACAGTGCAAGTTAAAAGCAGAACTATTGCAATCAAGCTCCGAATCTTACCAAAGCTAACCGGACCTTGAACCAGAGCTTACCAAAGCTAGTCGGACCCAGCGCCGGAGCTTACTAAAGCTTAGTCGGACCTAGCACGGAACTTACCAAAGCTAGTCGGACCTAGCACCGGAGCTACCCAAAACAAGTCGGACCTATCGTCGGACCTTGCAGGAGCTCGGACCTAGAGTCGGACCTTGTTAAAAAGGTGCGTCAAAGCCAATGTATTCAGCACACATAAGTCTCACACTCTGGCTATTGGAACTCGAAACTTCCGGAGTTGTAGCGGTGCCGCAGTGACCACCGAAGGTTTCCACTTTCGGTCACCGTGGACAGCCCGAACCGAGGAAGATCAAGCTCAAGTGAGCCACTCCCTCGGTGCACCCGTGAACTGAGCTGCTCACCCCCAAAACTCAGCCCAAGCCATGGCTCCTCGGAGGAGAATTTGGAAATTTTCCCCTGGGCGGCGCAACTCGACCCCGAGGTAAAGATTTGCAAAATTCGTTGTTAATTCGGGTTGTTAAGGTTTCAAACTTTGCACAAAGCTTCCTCACTACCTAGCACACATCATCCCTCAATTCTAGGCCAGGAAATGAAGTGTAGAGCAAGAAAATCAATGTTTTGACCTTGGCGCACCGCCGAACCACGTCGGGTGCACGGTGCCGATGGGTTTGGAGCGCTCCACTGTCCGTTAAGACTCCATATCCATGTTCTACACCTTCTCCTGGTGCTCTAGAGATTGAGAGCCGATCATTTGGTGAAGAAATGAGCCACCGTAACCTCGCCGGAACGCTAGCAAGGGATGTGACCGGTGCACACTATTTTCCGGTGAGCTTCGGCCGTCGGTGACCCTCTAGATGGGTTCAGCGTGCTGGGAAATGGGGGGGGGGGGGCGACTAGGAGGCCGAGAGGTGGCCGGAAAGTGTATTCTGGCGACCCTCGACGGAGGGCGCCACCAGGCCCCCTGTTTGGCCCTAGATTGAAGAAGGTGATGACGGGTGGGGCCACGGGCAGGTTCTAAACATTTTCAGATTTTCCCATTTCAGTTCAAACTTTGAAGAGCCATAACTTTGTGTAGGAATGTCCAAAAATTGTCAAACAAATTCTGTTGGATTCCTCTCAGAGAGTACTATCTAAGGGTGCAGCCTAATGGTTATGAAAATCCCAAGATTTGGCTCATTAATTCATTTAAATAAAATCTTGTAGGAATTTTTATAGGAGTTCCGTTTATTTGAAAAATTGAAGGACCTTCTTTCAAAAGTCCTTGAACTCCAGTAAAAATTTCAGAGGCATTGGACCTCATCTTCTTGGCCAAATGTGGTGTCAATCTTTTATGTCTCTGAAAAATGGGAAAAATAAACAGAGACATTTTCAGACTTTTACCCAAACTTGAAAAACCCATAGCTCCCTGTTGGTAGCTCCAAAAATGGTGAAATTTTTTTGTTAGAACCATGGAGACCTACCCTAATTAGATCTTCCACTGTTAGAAACTCCAGATTTGGGCTCAAAATTCAGAGAAGCCTTGTACTTGTGGGAATTTTGGAGACCACAAGGTGCAATAAAATTTCTCCAGATTTTGCTCAGATCATCCTTAGAGAGTCTAGTATCCACTGGAAAAATCCCAAATCAAATTAAGGAACATAAATAGCTGTAGCTATGAATAGAAGTTCACTTCTTCTAATTCATTAGCACTCATACACATATTTTGTTACATTGCATATAGTGACCGAAGTTGAGGATACGCCGGAGCCGTTAGACGTCCTCCCACCAGAAGCTAACTTTCCTTTTGACTCGCAACCAGGCAATTCCCGGTTTGCATTTAATTACCTCTTGCAAAGTTTTCATTTGTTTCACTTATGTCTAGGTTGAAATATTTGCATTAGAATTAAGGTGTTTGAAACCCCACTTGCATGACTTTAAATCCTATGAAGGGTTTGGTAGTTTACAAACTCGAGGAGTAGAGAATATCATGCTAATGTTCTTAGGATCATGGTAGAAGTTGAGTAGTTGGAATCTACTCACGAGGTAATGTTTTATCACACGGTATGGAAAAGAGTAGAGAATGGCTTAAGAATTGTGAAACTGAGACCCAACAGGGGGGATAGGATGCAGTGAGCGGAGGTCTCACGTGCCTAGCCCTGTTGGTGTCGATTGAGGACTGAGTCATGTGCGGGCCTGCTGAACAAGTAACGAACAGTACCGGATGGCATACTGCCATAAGCAGGAAACCGATGTAATTGGTTAACATGGGTGCCGAGGCTTACCCAACCATTTTATAGGAGTGGGTTGAGGGTACCAAGGTGTAAATTTGCCGGTGGGCACAGACACACTCCACGCGGGGACCTCCTGTCCGTTACGGATGGACCAGTTCAGCATTTGGGTTTCCTTTGATAGGTTGTTGCATACAACAGAGTACGAAGGTGTGAAGCACCACACTTATGAAAGTGGGTGTATGTGACGTGTTGTCCGGGTGTCTCCTGATTGCAATCATCGTCCCTCGCGGTTATTTGAGTACCGCTTGTTCACTGTTCTGTGACGTACTAAGAAGTGAAAGAAGCCAGATGAATGACATTATACTGTGATGAACTATTAATGATTTGAAACCATGTCTGCTGTAGATGTAGAGTTAATTAAGTTTATTTTCCACTTTGGGCATCACCACATCGGGGAAAGCGTTTCTTGTTTGATTGCGGACTTCCGATGTGAAGGCTGCCTAAGGCTCATTAAACTATTGCTATAAAACTGAAAGTAAGGATTAACATCAAGCCGATCAAAAGATCACGTAGCAGGAGGTGGCACCTGAGGCCTCGGGCGTTGGTGGTGCCGGCGCGCTGTGAGTTTGTGGGCAACAGAGAAGGAAAACTGAGTCGGTTGTGAAGAGTATGTGGCTGACCAATGGGTCCCACCCTCTTATTTCTTAATCAAAATTTTCCCACAGCTACTCACAATTAAAAGCTTTGCTTCACCTCAAAGTCATGGTTTGAAATCTTTGAATTCAAATGATTTGAATTCTAGTGTGGAATTTGAACTGATTTTGGTTATTTGAATTTGAAATAGAATTTGAATTCTCCCTTTGCATTGTTCCAAAACATAGCAAACCAACTCAAATATTTCTGAATTTTGGCATGGCTGCTAATTCAAATGTGGAGAACAAATTTGTGGAACCAAATTTGCAAATTGAGGAAGTTGGGATTTGAAACTGAAATTTAAATTCAGATTCGAAAGATTCCTCTTTTACTCCCAAACAAATACTAGAACCACTCTAAATGAGCTGAAATTTTTAAGGTTGAATATTTGAAATATGAAGACCTAATTTATGAATTTAGATCTCCATGTTGGGAAGTTTTGGAAAGTTTGAATCCTTACTTTGAACTCACACCGTTATAATTCAAAGTTTTAATTCCTCTCATTTTTCCTAAGTGTAAAGGTGCTGAAATCTTTGTTAGCACTTTTTGGGGATTTTACATCCCTCCCCCCTTAAAAAGAATCTCGTCCCGAGATTCCAAAAGAAAAGCAAAGTGGGGAAACTTTACCGGGTATACTATGATAGCAATTCCAGATAATTTGATTGAAGATAGTCCTCGCTCTCCCATGTCGCCTCCTCAGCAGTATGGTTACTCCACAAGACCTTGTAAAACCATAAGGTCCGGTTTCTTTTGGCGCGAGTATTTTCATCGATAATCCGGATCGGATACTCGGAGTATGTGAGGTCCGGTTGAAGAACTTCTATGTCTTCAATGCGGATTTCAGCCGAGGGCTTGAGGCACTTCCTCAGCTAAGAGATGTGGAAGACGTTGTGAATTCCTGCGAGCGACACCGGTAACTCCAAGCGATAGGCCACGGGTCCGCATTTTTCAATTACGGCAAACAGACCAATGAATCGCGGTGCAAGTTTGCCCTTCACTCCAAAACGATGAACTCCCTTCATCGGAGACACACGGACATAAACATGGTCCCCGATGTCGAAGTGGAGAGGACGGCGTCTTTTATCCGCATAGCTCTTCTGATGAGATTGAGCCGCCTTAAGGTTGGCTTGTATTACTCACACTCGTTCTTCAGCCTCATTCACAAGTTCGATGCCGTATATCACTCGCTCGCCGGACTCACACCAGTTGAGTGGTGTGTGGCATTTCTGGCCGTACAAAGCTTCATACGGCGCCATCTTGATGCTAGCTTGATAGCCATTGTTGTAAGAAAACTCCGCCAATGGCAAATAATCGTCTCAATTTTCGCCGTTGTGGATGGCACAAGCACGTAGCATGTCTTCAAGCACTTGATTCACCCATTCCGTTTGACCATCCGTCTGCGGGTGATATGTGGAGCTTCGAATCAGCTTGGTCCCCAATGACGCGTGCAGCTTTTCCCAAAACCGAGCGACGAACAGCGCACCGCGATATGAAATAATGGAGCGGGGAACACCGTGCAAGCACAATCCTTGCAATATACAGCTCCGCATATTGCTTGGCCACGTAACTTGTATGTACGGGAATAAAATGAGCCGACTTGGTTAGTCGATCGACTGTCACCCAAATCGAGTCATGCTTGTGATACGTGAGAGGTAAACCAACTATGAACTCCATGCTGATATCCTCCCACTTCCACGCCGGAATGTCCGATGGTTGCAGCTGTCCGGCTTTACGCATATGGTCGACTTTCATCCGCCGACACGTATCGCATTTGGATACGTACTTTGCGAATTGTCTTTTCATCCGCGTCCACCAAAACCTGGTTTTCAAATCTTGGTACATCTTGTTGCTGCCCGGATGAATAGAATACTTGGACAAATGAGCTTCATCCAAGATTTTCTTCCGAAGCTTCATGTCACGGGGTACTACTATACGGTCTTTAACCCATATAGTACCGAGTTCATCCCTTCAGAAGCATTTCATTTCGCTATTCTTCATTCTTCTCCGAATGTGGGACATTCCCATGTCTTCCTTCTGAGTTTCCATAATCTCCTCTCGTATGGTAGGGACGAGAGCAAGATTATATAATGCCCCATATGGAACCAAGTATAGACTCGACTCCTCCTATTCAAGTGGGGTGATGGACAGATTGTTGACATGAGATTTGCGGCTTAAGACATCGGCAACCATGTTTGCCTTTCCGGGATGATAGTGAATCTCGATCTCATAGTCTTTGATAAGCTCTAGCCATCTCCGTTGCCGCATATTCAACTCCTTTTGAGTGAATATATATTTCAGACTCTTGTGGTCGGTGTAGAGGTGCACTAAGTTCCCAAGTAAATAGTGTGTCCACATTTTCAATGCCAACACCACAGCAGCGAGCTCAAGATCATGAGTCGGATAGTGCTGCTCGTGGTTACGAAGTTGACGTGAGCCATAGGCGACCACTCTTCCTCCTTGCATCAATACACAGCCAAGCCCGATGCCGGACACATCACAATATACGTCAAAGGGCTTGGTCATATCTGATTGAGCTAACACCGGGGCTGTTATAAGATGCTTCACCAATGCTTAGAAAGCTCCTTCACATGCTGAGCTCCAAACATATTTGACCCCCTTCTTCAACAATTCCATCATCGGCTTAGCAAGCTTGGAGAAGTTCAGCATGAATCTCCGATAATATCCCGCTAACCCGAGAAAGCTCCTGACTTCATGGACAAATGTGGGGGACTTCCATTTCACCACTTGTTCGATTTTGCTTGGATCAACAACAATGCCTTCCGCAGAAATAATATGACCAAGAAATGTCACTTGGGTGATCCAAAACTCGCACTTGCTGAACTTGGCATAAAGCTTATGGTATTGCAATCGTTGAAGCACGATATGCAGATGTTCGGCGAGTTCTTCTTCAGACTTGGAATAAACAAAGATGTCGTCAATAAACACCACCACGAACTTGTCCAACTCCGGCATGAACACAGTTCATGAGAAAAATGAAATTTGCCCGAGCGTTGGTGAGACCAAAAGACATGACGAGGTATTCATACAGCCCATATCTCGTCGAGAAGACCGTCTTCGGAATATCCTCCGCTTGGATCTTCATTTGATGATATCCGGAGCAAAGATTTATCTTTGAAAATACACTCGCACCCACAAGTTGATCAAAGAGAATGTCGATGCGGGGCAGTGGATATTTATTCTTGATTGTGACGGCGTTGAGAGGTCGGTAATCTACACACAACCTCAAGGTTTCATCCTTCTTTTTCACAAACAGCATCGAGCATCCCCATGGCGAGGAACTTGGTCGAATGAAACCCTTACTCATCAGATCATTGAGCTGCTCCTTCAATTCAGCTAGCTCATTCGGATCCATCTTATACGGTCTCCATGATATTGGTGTCGTCCCGGGTACAAGTTCGATCTTGAACTCGACATCCCTTTCGGTGGCATGCCCGAGAGATCATCCGGAAAGACATCCGGGTATTCACGGACCACAAGAATATCCTCAAGTTTTGTGGCTTCCGTGTTATATGTGGCTGGAGCTTCTTGAACCGAACGGTCAAGAATAAGAACATGTGGTTCATGAAGTGGAGAGTTTAAATGAACCACACGTGGAATGATGTCAAGAACAGCACCATGGCGATGTAGCCATGACATTCCTAAAATGACATCGAGTTTTTGACTCTCTAACATAATTAAAGAAGTCGGGTATAGATTCCCACTCAATTGTAATGGTGCTCTATAGACCATCCTATCAGCTGTTATTTTCCCACTCGGAGAGCATATCAAGTATGAACTATTTGTGGGAATGATAGGCAATTGATATTTAATAACATAAGATTGACTTATGAAATTATGGGTGGCACTGGACTCAAAAAGTATGACTACGGGATGATCTAAATAAGAAAACGTACCCACGAGGACGGGTTCTCCTTCCGGCACGTCTTCGATGGCTAAGTGGTGGATGTTGCCGGGTTTTTGTGCTGGTTTCTTGGGCTGATTGCGGGGTTGATTTGCACCCTGATACGGTGCTTCACCCCTGCCCTGTCGCTGCTCGGGGCAGTCCTTCACAATATGACCGACACGGCCACACGTGAAGCACGTGTAAGGTGTCGAGGTTCCTCCAAATTGAGGACAGTATCCCGGTGCACGTGGTTGAAACTGAGGCACACGCGGGACCATCCTTTGCTGCTATTTTTGCTGTGGTGGATACGATGGTCGGAAACTTGGCGCATTATATTGCCGACCGTGAAACTGAGACGGTTGCGCCGGTGGCTGCCATCTTTGACCGGATGGTGAGCGATACACCACGCAGTATTTTTGTGGCGCCCCACCACTGCTGCTCGTCAGCGCGCTGCATTTCCTCTTATCAGAACCACGCTCGCGCTGAGCATTTTGTTGTAAAATCGCGGCATTAACAAGGTCGTTGAAGGTGCCTTGATTGCTTTGGGCGAGATGGACCTTCATTTTAGAATTCAGGCGCCGGAAGAACGCGTTTCTCTTTTCTTCCTCCATTCCCACAAATCCTGGTGCATATTGCACCAGCCGGTTGAATGATCTGGAGTACTCATGAGCACTTCTCTCGCCTTGTTTCAGCTCCAGAAACTCCTGGAGCTTCCTCTCCATAACACCGGGAGGTATATGATAGGCATTGAACGCCTCCTGGAACTCCGTCCATGTGACGGCATGGCCAGCCGGTAATGAGGCGATGTAGTTCGCCCACCATGTACTGACTTCCACTTGAAGCTGTTGCGCTGCGTACAGCGCCTTCTGATGTTCATTGCACCGAAGTAAACCGAACTTTGCCTCAAGAGTGCGGATGAAGCTGTCCGCCTCCAAAGGCTCCTCGGCCTCTGTAAAGACCGGTGGATGGGTCGCCAAGAAGTCCGAATATGAACTCTGTTGGGGCTGGCGTTGCCCATTGTCTTGGCGTCCTCCTTAACGGGACGCATTTTGTTGCACCAGCATCCGCAACAACTCGGTTTGCTCGTCGCACGAGCCGAGTACTGCGGCGAGAACCTCCGCAAGATTTCTTGGAAGTTCTGTCGGTAGAGGAGGTGGTTGCTGCTGCGTCGTGGTTTGCTCCGGAGGTGGAGACTCATCACCACGAACCTGACTTGGACCTCCCTCCTCTTGCATTGAACGTGTATGCACCATTCTGCTTTCATACCATTCAAACAATCAGCACATGCTTGAGGACTTCATCCAGTCTATACAATAGTAGTGCGAGAATGAAACAATTAATACGCATAACATTCACACATATGGATAAAGTATAAACTTTATACAACATACACATCCCTGGACCATGTCACCATAATCGAGTTCCAAGGTAATGAACTTTATGGATTAAAAGTTCATTTCGACCATCGTGGGTCACCACGGGATGTTAAGTGTGTTAGCCTGTGTAAATCCTCGCTATTGTACTGGACCCTAACATGTCCTCGCTCGAAATGATATTTTGAATGCATCAACTTTTCGACTCCAACTCTCTGTTTTACAACAGCCGCTGGATATCGAAATGTGAAAACTAAATGTTTTGGTGGAAACACTTCAACATGGTGTTCTCTGTCCAGCTTCTGGTCCAGCAGACCAGTTGGAAGAGTTTAACTGTTTTGGCCACCTTGGAAGCAAAATATGGACTAGAGTTCAACAACAAAGTTGTAGTAGACTCAAAAATGAATCCAGATTGTATTTTTTTTTGCCTACATAGCCTTTCTAGATTCTGAGTTATGATTTCTACAAGTTGACAGAATTTTCTCAGGAATTTTGACAGCACCTCCTTTGCAAGTGGCTGTTTTGTTCACAAAATTCCAACTATTTCTGCCATAAATCTAGGAAAACCCTGAACTAAAAAGTTGTAGAACATTTCCTATACTTTACCACGGTATCTTACTTGACTCTTAGAATTTTTTCTACAGAAAGTTGTGGTCGAAATACAGAAAATTCCGGAGAGCATTTTTGGTCTACCCTGTTTCTGGACAGTGCCTACTCATCTGAGATTTTGATCCATTTGGAGGGAGATTTTGTTCTGGAGTTATACAGAAAAGTTGTAGAAGACCTAAAAAACTTCCCAGAATGGTATCCCACACCTCCATTGATTCAACCAATCCTGTGTTATACCCTGTTTAAGTTCAACAAAATTTCTGCCGAAAACAGGGAAGGTTGTTCCTATGTCTTTGAGGTTGAATCTATACTCCCAATTGACTCTCAGTTCAATATGGGAGTTAAATAACCCGTAAATAGAATCCTAAATTTCATTTTGACTCTTTTCTTTGAAAATATACTTTTATGCAACTAATAACTTATCTCGGTACTACATTTCCTCACCAAAGAAAAATCCTAAGCCGGTATTCCGGCATATACGTGTCAAATGGTGGGACTAAGAACGTCACTCACAAACGATTTCTACATGTCATGCACTAACATGGTTAATGTACCTGCAGAAAACCACACAATAATGGTGCACACAAAGATTTTTAACATTTCAGGCAGTTCCATATCATAATAAAAACATACGGTCCGTATCATTGCCATATGGATCGTCCTTGAGTCAAGGCACGTCTCAAGGTACATGGTCGTGTTTTCACACCACACGACGGGGAACCCGAGTAGAGCGCGAACGGGTCGTCACGGTTGGGAATTTTATCAGCCCAACGGATACCACCTACTGCCTCATGACCTTTGGGCACGCCGGTGGCGAGCGCTGCGTATGGCCCTTTGAACATTGAACGTTCAAGAGTTGCATACTATCGTGTTGCTTACCACACGATGGGGTATTCTCGCTTTTGCCTAAAGCATGCTGGAGATCAGTGTTTTCATATGCTCTCAGAACCATGAGAGGGTTCAGAGACTCATATTAACTACCATGCCAAGCCACGGTAAACCATTCCGTACTGTTGCTCGTATGGCGAGCTTACCGCAATTGATCCGCCTGCGGTGGCGTACCTTACCTCTTACCTGACGTTGGAGCGTCGTTACAGTCGCTTCCTACACTCTTTGCCCAGTCTCATCTTTGGAAACATAAACTTAAGTTTGCCTCTTTAAACCATACCCGTGTGATCCCGAACTATATCTGGTGAGTAGATTCCAACTACTCGACTTCTACCGGATGTTACAGCCTATTTAGTATGGCAATATTCTACAGTGGGGACCACTATTCTACCCTTGACTCCAGGGTTCATTTTGGTAATGCATTTGGAGTATAAATCATACCTGACCTAATGCACATACAAACTCTAAACCATAGTAGTGAACAAAGTAAAAACTTTATAAATAACTTAAATGCAAACCGGAGCTTGCCTTTGTTTTGCAGGTGACTAAGAATGTATTCAGTTAGTGAAGATCACTTGAGGCTTGATTACTCGATCACCTTGTCTTTGAAATCTCACTTCACTTCCTTCACAAGTCCTCATGTATATGCTACACGTTATGAATATGCACAAGTATTTAATTGTAAAGATTTTGCTAACAAGTTCTAATGACAATTTAGAAACAAGAACTCTGTTTGATAATTTAAAATGACACTGGTGCTAAGGTTTGGTTTTGGGTTAATCAACATGATCAAGTGCTAAATGTTTTCCCCACTTGTGTTTTGATCACCTAAAGAGGTTAAACAGAACAGTGGTGATCCACAGCTCCAATGGAGCTGAAAATTTTCATGTGAGTTCCTTCTCACAATAAAGTCATCTGGACCAAAAATTAGCACTTTCACTGAGTGGTTTATTCAGAACAATTCTCTAAGAAATTAAGCAAAAAGGAATTAATTCTGAAGTAACTCACATGTTCATGTCAAAATGAGTGAACTACAATTTAAATTATAGTTCATATAGCCTGCGTGAATTTTCTTAGGATTTTTGGAGCCAAGATTACTCAGAACTGAATTTTCAAGTTTTGGAAATTCTCTGAAAAGTTTCTGTATTCATGTGAACACAGCAACTTGAAATCTAAATTCTCCTAATAAAATCAACTCCAAATGAGCTGAAATTTTTACAGGAGTTCAATATCATACTAAAGAATATTCGTGCAAAATTTTAGGATTTTTGGATGAACCAAACTCCTTCTAAAATTCTTTTGCTGAAAAGCTTTACAGGATCTTCCAGCTTTAAATAATATCTTTCATACAAATTGGGTTGCACATTTGGATAGATCTTGCCAAGATGAATCTAACCCAATGTGAATCACACAACTTAAAGTTTCCTAGCACAAGTTACAATTTCTAAACTTTGCTTGAAATCTGGAATTAATTTCCCACAGAAAACCTACCCGGACCCACAGTTTAAATGGCAGCCAATGAGGTGAGCCAACACACGGGCCACAGGGTTGTCTAGCACGCTGTCACACCGGATCACAGGTCACAGCCGATTTCGGTTTAAACTACTGCCGCTGACAGGTGGGCCAGCCCCGGGTCTTCTTCCTCCTCGGTCGATTTCCCGCGCCCGCTTCGCCCCCCTCGTCGGCAGCGGCGCCACCCTCGCCAGACTCCGCTTCCCGGCTGCCTCTCGGCCTGATACTTGCCACCCGGGGGTTTTTGAGGTCGGGGAAATCGTTGGTGGGGTCGGTACAAGCGGTAGAGGACCAGAACTATGCCAGTGACGTGTGGCGGCTTCGGTGAAGCTTCGGTGACCTCGGCCCGCTTCTCCCGACCGCCAAACACTCGGTTCATGGGCTCTAAAGCATCAGTGGCACCTAAGGAAGACCGATATGTGCACGAACTAGCTCGGGAACGGCGGCTACTAGGGTTTCACCGGGCGCCCGAAGGTCTCCGCCGTATTTGAGCTCGGGAAGATTTGAAATAGCCCGCCCACAGTCGGATTCAAGCTAGGTTTGCGAAGGAAATTGGATCGCCAATAGGTCTAGCTCATTTGTGCACGATTTAGTGAACTAAGGACGAGAATTGAGGGTGAAATTTGGAATTTCATACCAAAAGGTCCGTGGAGGTGCACCGGGAGAAAAACGTCGAATTCGTGCACGATGATTCATGGCTTGAGCTGAGGTTTGGGGAGTTGCAACGTGACGATCCGGCGCTCCTCTGTGTGCCCTTGCTCGGCCGTGAAAAGCTTCGGTGCGAGCTCTCCACGGGAGCCCGAACGGCGGTGAGGTTCGGTTGCCATGGGGACGAGCTGTTCTCGGGTCTGGAAGGCCGCAACTCGTTGGGTCTTGAACTGAGGAGGTGTAGGACGAATTCACGGTGTGTTTTTGCAGCTCAGCCGGCCTCTGCACGCACGAGTTCACCGGCTCTCGATCAAGACCGAGGCGGCGGTGGTGCTCTGTTCTGTTTTTGCTCGAGGAAGAGGCAGGGTACTGCAGCTCGGTTTAGTGGGAAAGACGTAAACGCTGAAAGGTGATGAGGGCGCCTAGCTGCTCTCCAGCGCTGCTCAAGCAGCTGGGAGGTGGCGGCAGCTCCCCCTCGGTGGCGCACGCTAGAGAGTCGGCTGGTTCGAGTCTGAACAAAGCGTGAAGACTTCGAGTGCAAGTCTCAGTTGCTCACTGACAGGTGGGGTCCACCCCTCTTTTTCCTCTTCTTATCCCCCCAAAAATCCTCACTAATATCTCCCAAATTTGCCAGGTAATAAATTCTAATATGTAGAGCTCAAATTCGGGAATTCATTTGGACATATGGCAAAGTTCCATCCAAGTTCAAATTTGAATTTGAATTCAAATACCCTTTTATGTCCTCTTGCAAATGCTTAGCCAAAACACTTTCAAATGCGGTAAAAATTTATATTCCCACAAATTTGGAGCTGAGTATTTCAAATATGGAATCAACTTTTAGATTTTGGTTAATGCAAATATAAACTTTGAACCAACAGTTTGAAAAACCTCCTTTGTGGTGACCCATTTGAATTTGAGTGAAAAATTTGGTTTGCTCATAGCCCATGCTTGATCACTCTTGGTCCTAGTTTGAACCTCACAAGTTCAGTTTGAATTTGCCTTTACCTTTTGAATTCAGCACGGATTCTAACATGATCATAATTAACTCCTTTTTAGCTCACCCTAAACTTAGAAGGTTGCCACCATCTATTTCCTCAATTTCAAACATATGAGGTTCCATGTGTATTCAAAAATTTGGTGGCAATTTGAGGTGAGCACTTGAGTCTAAAGATCTGCTTTTTATTCTTTCTCATACACAGGTATGATTTATACATGAATTTAACTTAACAATGGTCCAACACATCCAAATGAATCATTGAACCCATGTTGTTGAACCCCATGTATACCATCCCGTGTAAGAAAGTTTTTGTAAGTCCCATTTTTCATAAACCAGAAACACAATGACGTTAAAACATCCATTTCTTTGCATTCACGTTTTTGGGACTTTTACAATTGTGGGTATGAGAGCAAGATTATATAGAGCTCCATATAGAACCAAGTAAAGACTTTGTTCTTCCTTTTCTATAGGAGTGATGGTAAGGTTATGAACATGAGATTTTTGGCTCTGCACATCAGCAACTGTAACACCCCAAAATCCTGTTAAGAGGGGAATTTAAAATTTTTTGGACGTATTGCATGTGTTGCAAAAATTCAAATTCAAACTGGAATTCAAATTAAACTCAAAACAGAAATGAAAAAGAAAAAGAAAAAAGAAAAAATAAACCTTCCCGGCCAGTGGGCCGAAACCCACCAGCCGGCCCACCCAAACCCCGCGCCAGCCCGCAGTCGCGCGCCCGCGCACCTCTTGTAGACAGGCGGGACCCACCTGTCATCCCCGACCTCCCGCTCGTCTGAACCCGGGACTCCTCCGCGCGCGCACCCGATCGAAACTAACCCGGAAAACCGCGCGTTCCCAGCCGAATTCTGGTTCCGGAGGACTCCAACTCGATCTAAACTAACACGCCGCCCTCCCTCGTCTATAAAAACCCCAGCATCGTCCCGTTTTCCCCCACGATCCGCCGTTTTTCTCTCCGGTGAGAACCCGGTTTTCTCCGGCAAATTCTGCTCGATCTTCGCTCGGGATTTCTGATCTAACTCGCTGGTCTTGATCCACCGCCTCCGGGGAACCGCGCAGGTGCAGAAAACTCGGTGGTTTGCGGCTCAAACACAGCGCCGACGAGCCTCGCCGTGAATTCACCTCGGACCTCGTCGCCGACCGCCTTCCAGGACCTCCGAGCTCAAGAAAACCCCCGAGGTGAGATCCCCAACCTCCCCTCTACCGATCTATGTCATAAAATCACAGTTTTAGGAAGAATTGACGAAGATCCGAAACTCTCCGGCGAGATCGCCGCCTCCCGCCGCCGTGCGCCGCCGGGCAGCGCCTCCCGCGCTTGATCAGAGCGACGTGGCCGCTTGTGCGCCGTCTATTTTAAATCGCACGGTAGAATTTAAATCCCCGCGTACCGGTTCGACGTTATAATCTCAGCCGTCTGTTTTAAATCGGACGGTCCACGTCAGCCCCGCGTTATAAAGGCCGGGATTCTTACGTGCTACCCCCTGGGGTTCTCGGAAAATACGAGCTAGCCCCGGAAACTTCTGATCTAGCCCCTGGAACTTCAGAAAAATCATGTAAATTCATTTAAAAATCAGTTTTAGCCCCTGGACTTAATAAAAATTAGGAAAACCCCTCTGTTATGTGTAGTTAGACCCCTGGAAATTCTTAAAATAATATAATAGACCCTGTAATGGGGTGAGTTTACCTTTTTAACCCTATGTGATATTAAATTTAGGAATTTGAATATGTGTTAGTATTTAAAATTTAAAAGATGGGACAAACACATTGTAAATTCAAATTAAAAACTTTCCTAGTACATGGAAAACTTTGGGGTGAGATAAAAATAGATTTTTGGCTGAAATGAATCTGTTTAACTGATTATTCACATTTATTAGTAATAGGGACACATTTTTAAGTAGAGAATAATTCTGAAAATTAGTAAAATAAATGTAAAATAGTTCACATCAGAGGAGAAGTTCAAAAATATATTATTTAATATTTTAGACCCAAAACCTATTCTGTTTAGATGAGGTGTCTTACTATTTTCATAATAAAGTACACATTTAGGCATAGGAAATAAATCTGAAAATATAGCAAGCTAGGTATGAATAACTAGAAAATGATAAATGAAGTTTCCAAAATCCAAAGAATTCAGTTTAGGGTTGGTAGAAGGTCTGAAGACACATTTGGAGTAGGAAAATACCCTCCATGCCCACTTGGTAGCTAAAAGGTGTATCAATTGAATATAAGGAATTTATTTAAATTGGAAACTCATATATTGTATACAAACATAAATATGAATACAAAAGTAGAAATCATATGCACATGTTTAAAAGTGCATGTAAGCCAAAATCAACACACATAGAGTAACCACAACACATAGAAATGAGAATGGCTTTCATAAATGTGAGTGTGTGGTTTGTATGAAGTGGAAGTGTGAACTATGTCTTATGAATTGTTGTTTTCTTTTGCTATGTGTGATAGTATGAGTAGAACCTGCTCCAGAGCAAGTTCTTCCTTTCCAAGATCA
The DNA here is from genome assembly GCA_030760725.1 of Neostapfia colusana. NCBI lineage: Eukaryota > Viridiplantae > Streptophyta > Magnoliopsida > Poales > Poaceae > Neostapfia > Neostapfia colusana. Next base: position 61,263,620 of record JASWHV010000016.1, on the reverse strand, counting down.
GGACTACCCATTCCAAGAGCAGCAGGAAGAAGGCAAGTGTCCTTGACCACTTTGATCCTATACTAGGATGTGTAGATAGAATTATTTGCATTGTCAATTGAAAATATGAAACCCATGCTAGGATGTTTCCCTAGAATTGCATTACCTTATTTCCTTGTAGCTTGGGTTGGGATTCATTTTATCATGTCATTTATTATTATGCATATGCTTAGCCATGCTTAGAATGGGATATTTGGGATATGAGATCATCAGTTTATTTTACCATACTCTAGAATGAGATATTGTGATTTACGTAGAGGTAGGGATCAAGGCAAGTTGGATGTTTCGGTTGGTGCTGGGTGCACGAGACTCGGGTTTGTGTTTAGTACTTGCCTGGATCCTAAGGACCGGTTCATGGAGCATGTAACCTGGCTTTACCGTGCCAACCACTTGCTGAGATGGGGCAGCTTGGCCAATTAATTAGGTGTATCCCCGGCGTAGTATGGGTGTGTTGGATGGTGCGGGTCAGCTGGACTACCATATGAACCGCAAGGCTCAATAGGGGGCCACTGCAGCGGGGTTGGAGCCTCTTGTATGCTGTTAGGGGTGAAACCTCAGTGGGCCCACGCTCGTCGGGAATCCCTTTGTAAAGGCTTCGTAGTGATCTCCTGGCTACACACCTGGGAAGTGTGTATGTGGTTCGTGGCCACTGGCATAATGGAGGTTCTTTTAGTCCACCCGGCAACGGGGGATGAAATCACTACATGTGGGTACAGTGGTGCAAACTCTGCAGAGTCAAAACTGTCATGACAGCCGTGCTCACGATCAAGAGCGGCTTGGACTTATTCATGATTAGAGGAGTGATGGTTTTGGAAGTTAAGGATGTTAAGCGGGGAGCTTAACATTGAAAATGATGTTATGGTTATTTGATTATGATGATGGGATGGGAGATTGGGACCATTTCACCGGTGTAGTAATGTAGGTGCTTAATAAGCTAAGGTGATAGGTATTAATTGCGTAGTGCTTTAACCATGAGTTCAACCTCTCCTTGCTCTAGCCATGCATGATATAACTTTCCCACACTTGCTGAGTACCATCGGTACTCAACCCTGCATATTTGTTGGTTTATATTGCTGCTCAGGTCAAGATAATGAAGTGGTGTTTAATGATCAAGACTTTGGACCCGAAGAAGGTTTCTAGGTTCATGGAGTCCCCCGGGCAACGCCTGTAACAGAGCCCACAAGAATAATATTCCGCTGCTATTTTATTTACTTGTTATGAACTTATTATCGTCCATCGAGACATATGCTATGTAAGACTTATTTATATTCGACACCTGGCTTGTAATAAATGATGCTTCACTATTTGTCATCACATGTATGAGAAAATGATCCTGGCATACATGTGATATTCACTCGGTTGTTCTTCGGAGAAACCGGGTGTGACAGCAACCATATTTGACTTTCCCAGATTATAATGAATCTCAATCTCATAGAACTTTATTAGCTCTAACCATCTCCGTTGTCGCATATTCAACTCTTTCTGAGTGAATATGTATTTCAAGATTTTGTGGTCGATTGACACGACCCCATTGGGTCCTGTCGAGCCAGGATCACGCTGAGGGGTGCTGCGTTGCACAGCACCGTATAACACACGTCAAAGGTACAAAGCGGAAGCGGAAGCTTTATTACATAAACAAGTTTATTAACATGTTTACATCAAAATAAGTTTAGTCCACACTCGCGGGCGTAGACTAAGCATCAAGTGCACGTTCAGCCCTCGAACGTGTCCTTGCTAGCACACACGCACACTAACTCTGCGGCGTGCACGACTCCCACTCGACGGGGTTCCCCTCCTGGGGTTCCGTCTCCTCTTCGGGAGTCCCTTCCTCATAGAACCCTGCAAAAGCTTCAAACACAAGCAGTGAGCACGAAGGCTCAGCAAGTCTGACCCGTCTCACCTAAACATGGAACTTCTACATGAGGGTAATGGGTTGCATGAGGTAAAAATCATTTGCAAGGACTCGCCTAATTAGTAGAACCTTACTTTCAAGTTTTAGCAGCAGGTTGTGGAGAACCTTACGCTAAGGTACATGAGAGAGCCGCAATCAAACAAGAAACGCATTTCTCTCATGTACTTTGCCCAAAGTTGAAAAGAACTTTAGTTAGCACTAAGCTACAACATATCATTAACAATCAATATCCAACTTTCAATCAGCAACATTTTAACATGTAACTAGCCTGTTCTTTCTACGTCACGGTACAGTGAACAAGTGGTACTCACTGACCGCGAGGGACGGCGATTATAATCGATTTACACCTGCAGGGTTACCCGAACAACCCGTCACGTACGCCCGTACTCGATGTTGCCTACAGCAACCATCACGGACGCCGTACGCGACTACCTTTCACCCGTTAGCCAAATATTGAACCGGTCCCATCGTCCCGAGCAAGAGGTCCCTGCACGCGCATCTCTGTGCCGCCAGCTGATTTACACCTCGAGCTCTCAACCTACCCTCTGAACGACGGGCAATGCCTCAATACCCAGCTACCCGAGTTACATCAGTTTCCCGGTTCCCATATAGCCGGTAGGTCTTCGGTACTGTTCTAGCTTGTTCAACAGGCCCGCACACGGCTCGGTCCTCAATCGACACAAGCGGAGCTACAGCACACAGGCCCCAAAGTCCTGCTGCCCTTACTCTCCGCTCGGTCTCATTTTCTTGCCATGTGTATCATGTGCTATCTCTACCCGAGCAATGTGCCTCTAGCCTATTCTCGCGAGTAGTTCCAACTACTCGACTTGTACCGAATCCTACTCTATCCTAGCAATGCAGTGGCTAACGGGGTTTGCAATCCTAACCCCAACCCATGGTTTTCTTGGCTATGCAGTGGGGTTTCCAAACAAGACTCTAATGCACAACATAAAGAAAACAAGTATGTGCTCAAAACAATAAAAATTTATAAAATGGTTAATGCAAACCGGGGCTTGCCTTGCTGCTCTTGGTCGTAGGCTAGCTGTTCCTCCGGAGTAACGAAGTCTAGGACTTCGGGTTCCTCCTCGACCTTAGCGACTACATGATAAGAACAATGTATGTATTAATTAAATGCCTTTGTATTAACTTTGAAGTTGTGAAGTCTATAACCCTTGCTAGACAGACCTAATGACTCTGAAACTTTTACTGTGGTTTGGTTACAACCTAAACAAAGACTTGGTCAAGTTTTAGTTGCAGCAAAGCTCATTTGAGCCCTCCACAAATAATTATGTCCTTGACCTTAATTGGAACTCTTAGAGTGTTCTAGGAATTTTCATGAGACAAACTATGACTTTCTGAAAACTAGATTTTCAGAGGGTTCTAATGGAGTTGGTCTCACTTAATTTGGAAGTCTCTAACTAAAGATATGAGCTAAACAATTTCAGAGAAAATTCTGAAAATGTTTCTGAACATTTTCTATTTTCTCTGGAACAGTTTTACTAATCACACCATTAGGTGGACTAAATGAGCTCAAATGGATCTGAAATTTTTATGGTAGTTCAAGGATATTTTGGTGAACATCTCAGCAAAATTTCAGGATTTTCCTCCAAATGATTCTCCAGTTAAAATTCCTAACAGTTTAAACTTTAAGGAATTAATTCTGGAGAATTAAGGAATTTCATGAAGTGACACTTGATTTTCTGGAAAGTACTCAAAGAGCTGAATCCAGCAAAATTTGGTTCACTCAATTTGGAGCTTCCTAGCCAAAGTTATAAGGATTTGAAGTTTGAAGGAAATCTGAAAATCGGGGAAAAGTTTAAACTCGCGCATGGGCCCAGGGGACACGCGTCGCACGCCGAAGCGACAGCACACCGCGGCCCACAAGGATTTTGCGCGCCAGCACACCCGATCCCGGCCGCAGCCGGATCCCGATTCAAAATATCGGCCGCTGACAGCTGGGGTCCACCCCCTTCTTCAACCTCGCGACACCCGCGCTCCGCCGCCGAGGGACCTCGCCGGAGAGCTCGCCGCTGGCTGCTGTACCGCTCCAAACTTCTTGATTCTGGCCGCCCCTGCCTAATTTTACTTGGGGAACATGATCCGAGGGTCAGCTGCTCATGACAACGGCCGGAGCATGGTCGGCGACGAGCCGCCATATCGGAACGACTTCGGCCATGTCGGCTGACGCTCCTAGTGCCTCAGCTACTTGGGAAATCGGTCGGGGAGCATCAGTGGACCTCAGAGAAGGTCGACATGAACTCGGGGCAGCTCGGGGAAGGCCCGAAATAGGTCCTCACCGTGCGCCCGATACCCCCCCGTGCGTTCCGCCATTAGTAGACCTTGAATTACGCCGGGCACAGAAGTTCTCCGGCCCAGAGTTGTGAAGGCAACTTGTGCGTCACCGTGTCTAGTTCGTGTGGGAGTGGCCTGAGGCCCTCTAATCCTTTCTAGAGCACGAATTAAACAGAATCGTACCCGAAGGTCGTTCTGCACACAGAAAGGGGAAAAGTGGAAATTCGCCGCCGATGAGCAACCACTCGAGCTGTGGCTCGGGGGTGAGCAGCACCGGTCACTTGCGCGTCCAAGGGTGCCTTGGCTCGGGCGTGACAACGCCCAGGTTGGGCTGTCCACGAGAGCCCGAGGTGCGGCGGTTTCCAGTTCCGAGTTTGATCTTTCGGCACAGCCGATATCACTCGGTTTCAATCGATTTCTATCAATGGGAAGGATGGAGGATGGTTGCTAGTACCTTGCTGGGACCTTGGAATGGAAAGAGGGAGCTGCGATCGGCTTGATCAAGCAGGAACTCGAGCGCTAGTGATGGCAGTGGGAAAAGCAGTCGCGCACGCCGGTAGCTCGGGGAAATGGTGACTGAAGCACGCCGGGGAGGGAATAAATAGCCCGGCCGGCTGGTCTCCGGCTTGGGGCACGCAGCAGGAGCTGGCGCCGGCTGCCCCCTTCGGTGGCGCGCGCGCACAGCAGCCGGGAACCGACTGAACTGTGGTTCAGTCGGTTTGCTTTGAGGCAGAGGCTGACATGTGGGTCCCACTTCTCTTTTAACCTCTGAAATTTATTCCTAACAGCTGTGGTAAACAGTGAACCCTATTCTACCCTTGGCAATTCAAATTATTCACCCAAGAGCCATTTGAATTGATCAAAGTTCAAATGAGGTTTGGTTTGAATGAATTTCAGCACAAGTGCAGTTTGAAATTCAAATAAAGTTTGAATTTCTCCCCCTTAGCTCATGTCAAGATCAACTCCAAATGGAGTGAAAATTGGTGTGTGAGCTCACAAAAATGTGCTGAGCAAGAATATGCCTTCCACTTTTAAATTCAGTGGGTGAAAACAGTTTGAATTTGAATATGGTTTCAAACTGCCCTCTTCCTAACTATACCCAAAATGACCTCAAAAAGGTTTTGAATTTGGGTGGAACTTGGCATGGACATCCTTAGCAAAGTGTAGGAGTTTTCATATGTCCAGCCCATCTATATCACATGTGGGAAGTACCACTTTTGCAATGTGTGAGTTTGTTCCCTAATGAGCATGTTGATAATTGTTACTTGCTCTTTATTTGTGTTCATCATTCTTCCTCAAATGAGGTGTGTGGTGTGGTGATGAACACTGCAAATGAGTGTCAAAAACTGAGGCCCTTACATTCCTCCCCCCTTAAGAGAATCTCGTCCCGAGATTATAAGGTGAAATGAGAGAGAGGACGGTGGAAAATTACCGAATATGCGACGTGAAAAAGTCGGGGTAGTTAGTGCGAAGGAATTCTTCGCTCTCCCATGTCGCTTCGTCCATGGAGTGATTACTCCATAGAACCTTGTAGAACCACAACGTACGGTTGCGTGTGGTTCGGGCCTTTTCATCAATAATCTGCACCGGTTCCTCCCGATAGGTGAGATCCGGTTGCAGTTCTTCAATGTCTTCCAGCTGAACGGTAGTTGATAGCTTGAGACACTTCCTCAGCTGGGAAATGTGAAAGACGTCGTGCACACCGGAAAGTGCTTCTGGTAATCTTAGCCGGTATGCCACGGATCCACATCTTTCGGTAATCTGGAATGGACCGATGAATCGGGGTGCCAACTTTCCCCTCACCCCAAATCTGTTTACGCCCTTCATTGGAGACACTCGTAGATATACGTGGTCTCCAGCTTCGAATTGTAACGGACGCCTTCTCCGGTCCGCATACTGTTTCTGTCGGGATTGAGCGGCTTTTAGGTTCGCTTGAATCAGTCGAACCTTTTCTTCTGCGTTGTTGACAAGGTCAATCCCGAAGGTAACCCTCCCGCCAGACTCACACCAGTTCAGTGGTGTGCGGCATTTCCTGCCGTATAGCGCCTCGTAGGGCGCCATCTTGATGCTGGCTTGGTACCCATTGTTGTACGAGAACTCGGCTAACGGCAAGTGATCATCCCAATTCTTGCCGTGGTCGATAGCGCAAGCTCGTAGCATGTCTTCTAAGATTTGATTTACCCGCTCCGTTTGCCCATCCGTCTGCGGGTGGTAGGCTGAACTACGGATCAGCTTCGTCCCCAAGGCAGCGTGTAGCTGCTCCCAAAAACGGGACACAAATAAAGTGCCCCGGTCCGATACGATGGTACGGGGTACGCCGTATAAGCATAGGATCCGTGAGATGTACAGTTCAGCGTACTTCTTGGCGTTGTAGTTGGTGTTGACCGGGATGAAATGGGCAACTTTGGTGAGCCGATCGACGATCACCCACACAGAATCATGTTTCTGTAAGGTGGTGGGTAAACCGACGATGAAATCCATGCTCACGTCCTCCCACTTCCAGGCAGGAATGCCCAGTGGTTGCAGCAGTCCCGGTTTCCGCATGTGGTCTGCCTTCACCCTTCGACATGTATCACACTCGGACACGTATTTTGCAGTCTCTCGCTTCATCCGTGTCCACCAAAACTTTCTCCTGAGTTCTTGATACATTTTGTTGCTGCCGGGGTGAATAGAAAACTTTGATAAGTGAGCCTCATCAAAGATTTTCTTCCGTAACTCTGGGTTTCGGGGTACGACGATCCGGTCCTTGAACCATAGGACGCCGTCTCCGTCCTTCCGGAAACATTTCAACTCCCCACTGTCTACACGTCTCCGCAAATGCGACATGCCCTTGTCATTCTTCTGGGCTGCCGCTATCTCTTCACGGATGGTGGGGATCAAAGCTAGGTTGTAGAGAGCTCCATGTGGAATCACATGTAGTGGTGGTTCGCTCTCTTCCAACGGTGTGATGGTCAGATTATTGACGTGTGACTTGCGGCTTAGCGCGTCTGCCACAACGTTTGCCTTGCCCGGATGATAATGGATCTCTATCTCGTAATCCTTTATCAGTTCTAACCATCTTCGTTGCCTCATGTTCAGCTCCTTCTGAGTGAATATGTACTTGAGGCTTTTGTGGTCGGTATATAAATGTACGAGGTTACCGAGTAGGTAGTGCCTCCACATTTTCAGTGCAAGTACCACGGCAGCGAGCTCCAAGTCGTGAGTTGGATAATTTTGCTCATGATTCCTAAGCTGCCGTGACCCATACGCGACCACCCTTCGGTCTTGCATCAGCACACATCCGAGCCCAATGCCGGATGCATCGCAGTACACATCGAACGGTTTTGTTGTGTCTGGCTGCGCCAAAACCGGTGCTGATGTCAGGTGCTTGACTAAAGCCTTGAATGCTGCTTCACATGCTGGACTCCAAACATATTTGGTAGCTTTCTTCAGCAGCTCTATCATTGGCTTGGCAATCTTCGAGAAGTTCGGAATGAACCTCCGATAATATCCCGCGAGTCCGAGGAAACTCCGTACCTCATGAACAGTTCTCAGGGATTTCCAATTCAGCACTTGCGTGATCTTGCTCGGGTCCACAGCGATACCCTCCGCTGAGATGATATGCCCGAGGAAAGGCACTTGCGATATCCAAAACTCGCATTTGCTGAACTTTGCGTATAACTTGTGATCCCGCAGCCGTTGCAAGACTATACGCAGATGTTTCTTGTGATCTTCCTCCGACTTGGAATATACCAGGATGTCGTCGATGAAGACCACGACAAACTTGTCCAGCTCCGGCATGAACACCGAGTTCATTAAGTACATGAAGTGAGCTGGAGCATTGGTGAGGCCAAAGGACATGACCAGGTACTCATAAAGTCCGTACCTTATCGAGAAGGCTGTCTTTTGAATGTCCTCCGCCCTTATCTTAATCTGATGGTACCCGGATCTTAAATCCATCTTGGAAAAGACCTTTGCTTCGACCAACTGATCAAACAACATGTCGATCCGTGGTAACGGGTACTTGTTCTTGATGGTTACGGCATTTAATGGACGGTAGTCCACGCAAAGCCGCAACGTTTCATCCTTCTTTTTGACAAATAATGCCGAACAGCCCCATGGCGAGGAGCTTGGCCTAATAAATCACTTCTCCAGAAGGTCCGTGAGCTGAATCTTCAGTTCCGCCAACTCCTTGGGCGCCATCTTGTACGGCCTTCGGGATATTGGCATGGTTCCCGGTGCAAGTTCAATCTTGAACTCCACCTCTCTATCGGGTGGCATCCCCGGCAAATCATCCGGGAATACATCAGGGAACTCTCGGACCACTGGAATGTCTTCCAATCTGATGGTTGTGGCTTGATAGACACTTGGAAGTTTTATTTCTGGACTGTCCAGAAATAATGAGTGAGAACCGTGCACTTCTGAGTTTAAGTGCACGACTCGGAGGACGGTGTCTAAAACAGCGCCGTGGCGGGTTAACCACGACATCCCTAGGATGACATCGACCTTCCGTCCCTCTAAGATAATGAGAGACGTGGGGTACACTCTACCCGCTAAGCATAATGGTGCTTTGGAGACCATTACGCTTGCTGAAATCTTCCCACCCGGTGAACAAATTAAATATGGACTATCGGTGGGTAGTATTGGCAAGCTGTGTTTAGCAATGAAAGCTTGGCTAATAAAATTATGCGTGGCGCCTGAATCAAATAGTATTATAGCGGGATGCTGGTGGAGTTGGAACATACCCGCAAGGATTGGCTCGCCCTCCGGCACGTCCTCAATGGCAAGCTGGTGGACAGTGCCGGGCCTAGGGTTCGCCCGCCGCGCATTAGTAGGGTTCCGGGGTTGATTCCTCCCCGGAAACGGCGGTGCCACTCCGCTGCCTTGCCTCTCCGGGCAACTGCTTGCGAAGTGTCCTGGACGGCCACACTTGTAACACGTGGCCGCTGCTGGTGGAGTACTTGGTGGACGAAAGCCCGGCATGCGTTGCGAAGGTGCAAACGCACGCGGCATCGCCCGCTGCTGCTGTTGTTGTTGCGGTGGTGCTGGCAGTACCGGCCGGAATGCCGGTGAAGAGTACGACCGACTGCGGAACGGCATCGACCGCTGTGGTGGTTGCCAGCGTGGACCTGATGGTGGGCGATTCACCATCCGAAACTTCTGAGAAGGACCGCCTCCTTCTCCACTGCTCTGCGGCGCGCTTCGCTTTCGCTCTGCCGCCGCCAACTCCTTGCCGGAGTCCTCTTGAACAATCGCAGCATCAATCATGTCGTTGAGGCTGCCGCGATTGAACATCGCCAGCTTGTCCTTCAGGAGCGGGTTAAGCCCCTGGTAAAAGTGGTCCCGCCGCTTCTCGTCCGTATCTGCGTGATACGACGCGTAGAGCGCGAGATCGTTGAATGCCCTGGAATATTCCAGCGCGTTTCGGCTCCCTTGTTGCAGGTGTAGAAATTCCTGCGTCTTTCTCTTCATCAAACCGGGCGGTATATGATAGGCCCTGAAGGCCGTCCGGAACTCCGCCCAGGTCATCACTCGGTCGGTGGGCTGTGAAGCACAGAAGTTGGCCCACCACGCGCTCGCGGATCCTTGGAGCTGCTGGACCGCGAACTGAGTCTTGCGCTGCTCGCTGATTTGGAGCAGCCCGAACTTCATCTCTATGGCGCGGAGCCAGTTGTCCGCGTCAAGTGGTTCATCCGCCCTTGAGAATACAGGGGGATGAGTCGCCAGGAAGTCGGAGTAGGAGCTCTGTTGGCGCTCCTCGCGATCTTGACGTCTCTCTGGGCGAGACGTATTCGCAATTAACGTTTGCAGCAGCTCTGTATGCTGCTGATGTGAACCCGCCATTGCCGCGACAATGTCGGCCAATGTAACCGTTGGCAGTGGCGGTGGCGGTGTTTGCTGTTGCTGTTGCTGCTGCTGTCCCGAGGAGTCCTCGGGAGGTGGTTGGGAGGTCTCTCCCCCTTGGCTAGTACCTCCAACATCGGGGTTGGCATGAGTACGCGTCATTCTGAAATTCAACACAGCAGCAATTAGCACATGTCTTACTCAAAATTCCATAAACAGGAGTAAGTATTGAAGCGACGCATGATTAACTTGCACAACATTCACATATATTGATAAAGCATAAACTTTATACAAGATACATTATTCTCGGATCTCCGAGAAGTCGTGCTCATGTCGTCACTACCTATACATACGCTACTGTCTACACAACATGTCACCGATTACAAAAGTTGGGTTACGCTACCCTAGCTGCCCTACTTGGCAACCGTAACCCCCTACTCGGAGTAGAGCTCGACCTCCTGTGGGTCGTCCTCCTCCGGTACTTCTGCTGGTGGCTCCGGATATACCACCTCTTCCCCCATTCCGGGTTCTCCCATTGCTGGAAGACCCAAGACCACCGGTATGCCCAACACCGGGGGCACGAGGTCCTGCAATGCATGCACCTCGTCCATAGCCTGGTTGTAGTCCTCTTCCCAGCCTTGTCCTTCCTCGATGGCGTCGTCCCGCTCTTGAGCAAGGTCCTCGTTCTGCTGGGTTAGGGTCTGCACCAGCTCTTGCAACGCCGCGATGTCAACACGGCCCTTCTTCTTTACCTTCTTCAGACGACGCAACTGATTGTGTTGTTCATTCAGTCGCTTGATCGTCGGAAGGAGCACATTGCGGAGTGCGCTGTGAGCACCCTCGAAATGATCTCCACGGCTTGTGCTCTCCTTGAGCTTGGTGGCGAGATGCTCCGTATGAACAGCTTGGCTGTCCATCACAGCGTTTCCCGCCCTCATTTGGAGACTGAGATTTGCCTCCGCGGGGTTGTACCTTGGGCAACTCGGGTCTGTTGCCTCCAGGTACCTTTCCTCCCACACATGCTGAGCTCGCCCCTCCACCGGAACGAGTGCGTATGGTGTGCCCTCCATGGCCTGCACGTGTAGTTGGCAGAAGCGTGACATGGTGTCACGGGCTGCCACTTGCCACATCCCTTCCGGTTGTCTTCCTCTCACCGTGACGGTGAATGGCACCCAACCGGGTGGCGTAGGTCCTGCGGAAACCTCGACATGGATCATCCACGTCTTGCTCCCCTCTTCGCCTTCCTCCTTGGCGAAGTATTGCGGCATCTGGTTATACCCGAAATATTGGAGCATTTGCCACAATGCTTCCGGGTAGCCGCTACGGTCAGAACAGTGGGAAACTACCCACCCGTTCTCCAACCGTTTATCTGCTGCCATCTGTAAAAATATATTTGAGAAATGTCAAATATTTATTTAAACAGTAAACCATTGAGTTATAACATAAGATATGTCATTGAACCCATAACACTTGGAAACATAGTTCAAATTTTTAAACAAATTTGACTGCTGATCTGCTGTTACCATGACAGCCCTGACCAGTTTCCATATCAATCTGATTTAGGCCAGGTTAAAAGCAAAACCAATCCTGGAGCTCAACATCAAAGTTAAAGTTAACTTCAATAGCTTTCCAGAAAGTATTTGGTTGGCCTAAGATCTGTCCTGGTTCAAAAGTTATGAGATGTCAAAGTTACCAGAATTTCTGGAAACAATTGGACAGCACCTCCCTGCTTTAGGTACTGATTTGATCCAAGAATCCCAGTTAATTCTGTTCCTAATCTGACAAAACTTTCTGTTACAAAGTTGTAACCCATATAATAAGCTTTCCAGAACTACCTCATTTTCTATTTTTGGATTTTTATGCAGGAAGTTATGCTTAATTTACAGAGAGTCTACAGAGAGTCTTTGCTCCGTCCTGTTTTCTGGACAGTTTCAACTCTGCTGCATTTTTCGAGTGGTTAAGGGACGAAACACCTCTGGAACTCAACAGAAAAGTTGTAAAGCTCCTCCAAAGCTTTCCAGAAATGTATCATACGACATCAACCTCGAAAGAACTCAACCTCTAACCTCTGATTAACTTCAGCCTTAATTTAGCTGGAAACAGAGTGCTCTGTCCTTAACATCCTATAAGTTGAAAGCTTGTTAACTTTGAATATCCTGTTCAAGGGAAGGAGTTACATCAAGTTTTACTACTTTGGACCAAAACCTTCAAATTTTAAATGAAGTTGTTCATTTTGTTGGGTGTGACGTCGAGGCGTCACCAGATTATGTCGGTACTACGTCCTCACAAAGGAAAAACCTATACCGGACTTAGCCGGCGTCGTTAGTTCAGTGGCACTACTCGTCACTCGCACACGGATACTACACGTCTACCGTTTCGTGGTAAGGCTACCTGCAGAAATTCAACCAATCATCAGACTCGGCTGCACACCGAGCCCGGAATCCATACAGTTGGTACATCCGGCCGTCATCACTCGCCCGGATGTTCTCAAGCCAAACACGCCTTGAGTTACGTGTTCACGTTTCAGACCACGTGACGGGGTCTCCCATGTTGCACCACGCACGCCAGGGACAGACGTTGCCCGAGTACCCCAAACGACATGAAGAGTCGTAGAGGATACTAAAGCGGATCGGGTTACCTGCCACCCGTGGGGCTCCACCCTTCAGCTTGTGCGCACTGGTGGACAGCGCTTACGTGCACCCCCCAAGACATGAACATCCCGAGATGCACGATTTTCCGACATAACAAATAGGTTACTAAGCCACTTTCTATATACTAATAACATCCTTATACGGGCTACTAACTCGTTCCTCACTGGATTTTTGAAAAGGGAGACCTTTGTACTGTGTTAAACCTCAAGCGAGCTCTGATACCACGCTGACACGACCCCATTGGGTCCTGTCGAGCCAGGATCACGCTGAGGGGTGCTGCGTTGCACAGCACCGTATAACACACGTCAAAGGTACAAAGCGGAAGCGGAAGCTTTATTACATAAACAAGTTTATTAACATGTTTACATCAAAATAAGTTTAGTCCACACTCGCGGGCGTAGACTAAGCATCAAGTGCACGTTCAGCCCTCGAACGTGTCCTTGCTAGCACACACGCACACTAACTCTGCGGCGTGCACGACTCCCACTCGACGGGGTTCCCCTCCTGGGGTTCCGTCTCCTCTTCGGGAGTCCCTTCCTCATAGAACCCTGCAAAAGCTTCAAACACAAGCAGTGAGCACGAAGGCTCAGCAAGTCTGACCCGTCTCACCTAAACATGGAACTTCTACATGAGGGTAATGGGTTGCATGAGGTAAAAATCATTTGCAAGGACTCGCCTAATTAGTAGAACCTTACTTTCAAGTTTTAGCAGCAGGTTGTGGAGAACCTTACGCTAAGGTACATGAGAGAGCCGCAATCAAACAAGAAACACATTTCTCTCATGTACTTTGCCCAAAGTTGAAAAGAACTTTAGTTAGCACTAAGCTACAACATATCATTAACAATCAATATCCAACTTTCAATCAGCAACATTTTAACATGTAACTAGCCTGTTCTTTCTACGTCACGGTACAGTGAACAAGTGGTACTCACTGACCGCGAGGGACGGCGATTATAATCGATTTACACCTGCAGGGTTACCCGAACAACCCGTCACGTACGCCCGTACTCGATGTTGCCTACAGCAACCATCACGGACGCCGTACGCGACTACCTTTCACCCGTTAGCCAAATATTGAACCGGTCCCATCGTCCCGAGCAAGAGGTCCCTGCACGCGCATCTCTGTGCCGCCAGCTGATTTACACCTCGAGCTCTCAACCTACCCTCTGAACGACGGGCAATGCCTCAATACCCAGCTACCCGAGTTACATCAGTTTCCCGGTTCCCATATAGCCGGTAGGTCTTCGGTACTGTTCTAGCTTGTTCAACAGGCCCGCACACGGCTCGGTCCTCAATCGACACAAGCGGAGCTACAGCACACAGGCCCCAAAGTCCTGCTGCCCTTACTCTCCGCTCGGTCTCATTTTCTTGCCATGTGTATCATGTGCTATCTCTACCCGAGCAATGTGCCTCTAGCCTATTCTCGCGAGTAGTTCCAACTACTCGACTTGTACCGAATCCTACTCTATCCTAGCAATGCAGTGGCTAACGGGGTTTGCAATCCTAACCCCAACCCATGGTTTTCTTGGCTATGCAGTGGGGTTTCCAAACAAGACTCTAATGCACAACATAAAGAAAACAAGTATGTGATCAAAACAATAAAAATTTATAAAATGGTTAATGCAAACCGGGGCTTGCCTTGCTGCTCTTGGTCGTAGGCTAGCTGTTCCTCCGGAGTAACGAAGTCTAGGACTTCGGGTTCCTCCTCGACCTTAGCGACTACATGATAAGAACAATGTATGTATTAATTAAATGCCTTTGTATTAACTTTGAAGTTGTGAAGTCTATAACCCTTGCTAGACAGACCTAATGACTGTGAAACTTTTACTGTGGTTTGGTTACAACCTAAACAAAGACTTGGTCAAGTTTTAGTTGCAGCAAAGCTCATTTGAGCCCTCCACAAATAATTATGTCCTTGACCTTAATTGGAACTCTTAGAGTGTTCTAGGAATTTTCATGAGACAAACTATGACTTTCTGAAAACTAGATTTTCAGAGGGTTCTAATGGAGTTGGTCTCACTTAATTTGGAAGTCTCTAACTAAAGATATGAGCTAAACAATTTCAGAGAAAATTCTGAAAATGTTTCTGAACATTTTCTATTTTCTCTGGAACAGTTTTACTAATCACACCATTAGGTGGACTAAATGAGCTCAAATGGATCTGAAATTTTTATGGTAGTTCAAGGATATTTTGGTGAACATCTCAGCAAAATTTCAGGATTTTCCTCCAAATGATTCTCCAGTTAAAATTCCTAACAGTTTAAACTTTAAGGAATTAATTCTGGAGAATTAAGGAATTTCATGAAGTGACACTTGATTTTCTGGAAAGTACTCAAAGAGCTGAATCCAGCAAAATTTGGTTCACTCAATTTGGAGCTTCCTAGCCAAAGTTATAAGGATTTGAAGTTTGAAGGAAATCTGAAAATCGGGGAAAAGTTTAAACTCGCGCATGGGCCCAGGGGACACGCGTCGCACGCCGAAGCGACAGCACACCGCGGCCCACAAGGATTTTGCGCGCCAGCACACCCGATCCCGGCCGCAGCCGGATCCCGATTCAAAATATCGGCCGCTGACAGCTGGGGTCCACCCCCTTCTTCAACCTCGCGACACCCGCGCTCCGCCGCCGAGGGACCTCGCCGGAGAGCTCGCCGCTGGCTGCTGTACCGCTCCAAACTTCTTGATTCTGGCCGCCCCTGCCTAATTTTACTTGGGGAACATGATCCGAGGGTCAGCTGCTCATGACAACGGCCGGAGCATGGTCGGCGACGAGCCGCCATATCGGAACGACTTCGGCCATGTCGGCCGACGCTCCTAGTGCCTCAGCTACTTGGGAAATCGGTCGGGGAGCATCAGTGGACCTCAGAGAAGGTCGACATGAACTCGGGGCAGCTCGGGGAAGGCCCGAAATAGGTCCTCACCGTGCGCCCGATACCCCCCCGTGCGTTCCGCCATTAGTAGACCTTGAATTACGCCGGGCACAGAAGTTCTCCGGCCCAGAGTTGTGAAGGCAACTTGTGCGTCACCGTGTCTAGTTCGTGTGGGAGTGGCCTGAGGCCCTCTAATCCTTTCTAGAGCACGAATTAAACAGAATCGTACCCGAAGGTCGTTCTGCACACAGAAAGGGGAAAAGTGGAAATTCGCCGCCGATGAGCAACCACTCGAGCTGTGGCTCGGGGGTGAGCAGCACCGGTCACTTGCGCGTCCAAGGGTGCCTTGGCTCGGGCGTGACAACGCCCAGGTTGGGCTGTCCACGAGAGCCCGAGGTGCGGCGGTTTCCAGTTCCGAGTTTGATCTTTCGGCACAGCCGATATCACTCGGTTTCAATCGATTTCTATCAATGGGAAGGATGGAGGATGGTTGCTAGTACCTTGCTGGGACCTTGGAATGGAAAGAGGGAGCTGCGATCGGCTTGATCAAGCAGGAACTCGAGCGCTAGTGATGGCAGTGGGAAAAGCAGTCGCGCACGCCGGTAGCTCGGGGAAATGGTGACTGAAGCACGCCGGGGAGGGAATAAATAGCCCGGCCGGCTGGTCTCCGGCTTGGGGCACGCAGCAGGAGCTGGCGCCGGCTGCCCCCTTCGGTGGCGCGCGCGCACAGCAGCCGGGAACCGACTGAACTGTGGTTCAGTCGGTTTGCTTTGAGGCAGAGGCTGACATGTGGGTCCCACTTCTCTTTTAACCTCTGAAATTTATTCCTAACAGCTGTGGTAAACAGTGAACCCTATTCTACCCTTGGCAATTCAAATTATTCACCCAAGAGCCATTTGAATTGATCAAAGTTCAAATGAGGTTTGGTTTGAATGAATTTCAGCACAAGTGCAGTTTGAAATTCAAATAAAGTTTGAATTTCTCCCCCTTAGCTCATGTCAAGATCAACTCCAAATGGAGTGAAAATTGGTGTGTGAGCTCACAAAAATGTGCTGAGCAAGAATATGCCTTCCACTTTTAAATTCAGTGGGTGAAAACAGTTTGAATTTGAATATGGTTTCAAACTGCCCTCTTCCTAACTATACCCAAAATGACCTCAAAAAGGTTTTGAATTTGGGTGGAACTTGGCATGGACATCCTTAGCAAAGTGTAGGAGTTTTCATATGTCCAGCCCATCTATATCACATGTGGGAAGTACCACTTTTGCAATGTGTGAGTTTGTTCCCTAATGAGCATGTTGATAATTGTTACTTGCTCTTTATTTGTGTTCATCATTCTTCCTCAAATGAGGTGTGTGGTGTGGTGATGAACACTGCAAATGAGTGTCAAAAACTGAGGCCCTTACATCGATGTAGAGATGTACTAGGTTCCCTAGTAGGTAATGTCTCCACATTTTCAAATTAAGGACTACTGCAGGAAGCTAAAATCATGAGTTGGATAATGTTGCTCGTGATCCGTATGCGACAACCCGTCCTTCTTTCATCAATAGGCAGCCAAGTACAATACCGGATGCATCACAATATGCGTCGAACGGCTTCATCGTATCCGGTTGAGCCAAAATTGGGGCTGTTGTAAGATGCTTCACTAATGTCTGGAAAGCTTCTTCACATGCTGCATTCCAAACATATTTAACCCCCTTTCTTCAGCAACTCCGTCATTGGTTTAGCGATTTTGAAAAGCTCAGACTGAATCTCCGATAATACCCCGCTAAACCCAAAAAGCCGCGGACTTCAGGGATTGACTTGGGGGACTTCCATTTCAGCACTTGCTCTATTTTGCTTAGATCAACAGCAATACCCTCCGCTGAGATAATGTGCCCAAGAAATGGCACTTGTTTGATCGAAAATTTGCATTTTCTGAACTTGGCATAAAGCTTGTGGTCTCGCAATCGTTGGAGTATGATATGCAAATGTTCGACATGCTCTTCCTCTGACTTTGAATAAACCAAAATGTCATCCATGAAGACCACGATGAATTTTTCTAACTCTAGAATGAATACTGAATTCATGAGATAGATGAAGTGAGCTGGAGCATTGGTGAGACCAAAAGACATGACGAGAAACTCATATAAGCTGTATCTCAATGAGAATGCCGTCTTCGGTACATCTTCCGCCCAGATTTTAATCTGAGGATATCCAGACCGAATATACATCTTCGAGAACACCCTAGCACCCACTAATTGATCGAATAAAATGTCGGTGCACGGTAGTGGATACTTGTTCTTGATAGTAACAACATTGAGAGGACGATAGTCTACGCATAACCTCAATGTCTCGTCCTTTTTCTTTACGAACATCGCCAAGCATCTCATGGCGACGAACACGGTTGAATGAAACCCTTCTTTCTAAGGTCACTCAGATGCTTTTTTAACTCTGCGAGCTAATTCGGAGCCATTTTATACGGCCTCCGAGAGATCGGGTAGTACCTGGTGCTAGTTCAATCTTGAAATCCACATTCTGTTCGGGTGGAATGCCCGGTAAATCATCGGGAAATACATCCGCATACTCACGGACCACCAAAGTGTCTTCCAATTTTATGGCTTCAACGTGATATGTCGTTGCATCTTCAGAAACATTAGTTTCAAGAACCAATAGATGGGGACCATTAATTGGAGAGTTGAGATGGATGGTTCGAAGACCAGTGTTGATTATGACATCATGGCGATATAACCATGACACTCCTAAGATAACATCAATCTTTTGATCCTCTTGGGTAATAAGAGAGGTGGGGTATATTTTCACACCTAAACAGAGAGGTTCTTTAGGGACCATAGTCTGAGAGGCTATGCCCACCTGGTGAGCAGATCAAGTATGAAAATTTTGTGGGTAGCAATGGTATTTAATATTTGCTAATATATGATTTGATTATAAAATTATGGGTGGCACCGTGACGGGGTTCTAGGCCCTGACCCCCGGGGAAGTGGCGGGGGAGCGTCCCATGAGGGGTGACCAAGCTGGCCCGAGCCCGGACTCGGGAGGAGGCGCGATGAGGAGCCCAGGTCCTACCCCGGGGCAGGGTACAAGATCCATCCCCAAGGCGACCCGGAAAGAAAGTCTGAGCCCCCGTGAGAGAACCCAAGCCCGACCTTGAGTAGGAGAGAAGCAGGAGGCCTTTAATGCGGGGCAGGTGCTGCCTCAGCAGAGTGGAGGGGTAATTGAGTACCCCCCTGCCCCCAGCATTGAATGCACATTAATTCTGACGGGACCGAAGAGGAGTGGAGCAGGGGCGCGCGTGCTTCTCAGTATGGACCACTCCCCCAATGATGGGACGGGAGCAGGAGCGGCGGCAGGCCACGAGTACGGCGGCACCATCGAGTGCCCTACCGAACAAATGAAAAGACAAGCCATCCTGTGCCCATGACGTGCTGGCCCCTTGGCTACACGGAGGGGGGCGAGTAAGAGAGAGGACGAAGGAGAGAGAGAGAGAGAATAAATAGAGAGACTTGTCGGTTCGAGAAGGCAGGCTCACGCACTTGTAGGAACAACCCCCATTCTTGAGTAAGAACAAGCGAGATGTCCCGGCTGGACGTAGGGCATTCTTGCCCGAACCAGAATAATTCTTCATGTGTTCTTAGATAGGCCACCTTGAGGTAGAACGTGCAGTACATTTGATTACTAGTTGGAAATCCGAAACATCGACAATTGGTGCGCCAGGTAGGGGGACTACCGCACGTTAAATTTCCACCACCTCGATGGCCTCCCCACGATCAACTCTCGCACCCAGCACAAAGATATACTTCGGCAACCTCGACTTAGTCATCGACGGAGATGGTCTTCTAGGGTATGCCCCTGCTTGGCCCCCGAGTCGGATCGCATGACCAAGGAGCCGTGCCCCGTTCGCTTACAACACGAGCGTCGTCCGGGTCCCCGGCGGACAGCGGATTGCCTCGCCCCAAAAAGGCGTGCCTATCCACAGCTCCGGAGGAACACCACCAACGAGCGCTCGCCCCCTCGCAAGGAAATGGCCGATCCTGCCTTGTCGCCTCCCTCGGCACCCGGGAAGCCGATATCGCAACAACCGTTGTGTCTCCCCTCCGCTGGTCCGAGACCAAGATCACGTTCGACCGGGCTGACCATCCTGCCCATCTCTCTCAAGCTTGGCGCTGGCCCCTAATCGTGGACCCAATAGTTGGCACCAAGCATCTGACTAAGGTGATGATGGAAGGCAGGAGCGGCCTGAACATCTTGTCTGCCAAGAGACTCGACGATATGGGGATACCATGCTCCCACCTTCGGCCGGCCCAAGCACCTCGCTACGGCGTCATTCCTGGCAGACAGGTGATGCCGCTCGGAGTAATCGACCTCCTCGTCACCTTCAGGTGTGAGACAAACTTCCGTATGGAGACCCTCACTTTTGAGGTCCCCCAGTGCGAGAGCGACCTTCACGCCATATTAGGACGGCCATGCTACGCGAAGTTCATGGCCATCCCGAGCTACACTTATCTCAAGGTGAAAATGCCTGGCCCAAGGTAGTCATCACCATGCAATCAAACGTGCGACCAGCCTTTCATTGCAAGCGAATTGCGTGCAATCTGGCATCAACAGCGGTCGCAGCAGCAGAGCTCAGCGCGCTCCGGCAAAGTGCGACGCAAAGTGTGCCTGATCACAACGCCACATCCGAACCTTCCGGCCTGCGGAGGATATGAAGGCGGTACGGATTGACCCAAAATACCTATCAAAGACGATTCGTGTGGGCACCGCCCTAGGCCAAGAACGAGAGGCCGAGCTCACCGAGTTCCTGTGTTCCATCCGGGACGTCTTCGCCTGGCAACCCTCGGACATGCCAGGCATCCCCTGAGAAATCACCGAGCACACCCTCAACATCAAGCCGGGCTCTCAGCCCATCAAGAAAAGGTCGCGACACTTTGACATACAGAAGCGAGAAGTCATTGGGATGGAGATCAACAAACTCCTGTCAGCTGGCTTCATAAAATAAGTGCAGCACACTGAGTGGTTAGCCAACCCCGTACTCGTCAAAAAGAAGAGCGGAAAATGGAGGATGTGTGTTGACTACACAAGCTTAAACAAAGCGTATCCAAAGGATCCTTTCCCATTACCTCGCATCTATCCGGTCATCAATGTCACTGCCGGGAGCGAATCCCTGTGCTTTCTCGACACTTACTCAGGATACCATCAGATCGCCCTCTGCGAAGGAGAATGGCGTGCCACGGCGTTCATCACCCCCTACGGCTCCTACTGCTACGTGATGATGCCCTTCGGGCTGAAAAACGCGGGAGCCACTTACCATCGGTGCATGCAGAAGTGCTTCCAGCAGCAGATCAGGCAAAATTTTGAGGTCTACGTCGACGACATTGTCGTAAAGTCAAAGAAAGCGTCCAGCCTGGACCCCGACCTCGAAGAAACCTTCGCTAATATCCGCCGATACAACATCAAGATCAACCCGGAGAAATGTGTACTCGGCGCCCCTCGAGGGAAGCTGCTCGGACACATTATCTCGAAGCCAACATGGGACCCATCAGCAACGTTAAAGGCGTGCAAATATTGATGGGCTGCCTTGCATCCCTGAGATGCTTTGTCGCACGGCTCGGGGAACAGAGCCTTCCCTTCTATCGACTCCTAAAGAAGTCCCAGCCATTCAGATGGATGGAGGAGGATCAGAAGTCCCTCGACAATCTTAAAGGCTTCCTCACCAACCCACTGATACTGGCTCACCGGTGCCGGACGAGCCACTCCTCTACATCGCGACCACCAATCAGGTGGTCAGCACTGCCCTCGTCATAGAGCAGGAAGAGCCTGAACATGGCCATCGGGTCCAGAGGCCAGTCTACTTTGTGAGCTAGGTGCTATCTGACTGTGAGACACGTCATCCTCATGTAAGAAAGCTCCTGCACTACTTCCAGAGCCATCCATTGTGGGTGGTGACCGCACACGGGCTCGGGCGGTCATCAATAGTCGGGATTTGTACGAGAGGATCGCGAAGTGGACAGAGGCACACGCACCTCCAGCCCCGACCGATTGTAAGTACTGGGTGATGTATTTTGATGGATCGCTAACCCTTAATGGCACATGAAGGAGATCGGCTCTAGTACGTGTGGTGGCTGCACTTCAAGGCACCCAACAACGTCGCGGAATATGAATCCCTCCATAATGGACTCCGCACCGCAGCCGAGCTCAGCATACGACGACTCTACGTACGTGGCAATTTCGAGCTCGTGATCAACCAGATGATGAAGGAGTCGAGCTGCCACGACGCACGTATGAAGGCCCACCGTCGGGAGGCGCAGAATCTGGAGGAAAGGTTCGAAGTACTAGAGCTCTCCCACGTCCCCGGACGGGACAACGGTGCGGCCTTGCATTGGCCAAGCTTGTCTCCAGCCGTGAGGCCCCACCCCCTGGTGTGTTCGTTACCGACCTCCTCCTACCATCTATCCGCATTGAAGAATCACGGCCAAGTCGCTTGACCGAGCCCAATCTTCAAGCCAACATCACCGAGCCGGGATGGCAGGCCCTGTACATCGAGTACCCGATGACCGGAAGACCCCCCCCCCCCACCCCGAGGAGGTCGAGGCACATCGAATCATATGCCGGGCCAAGACGTTCACCCTCATAGAGGGTAAGATCTTCTGACGGAGCGTTACCGGGGTTTTGCAACGCTGCATCCCGAGCGAGCAAGGAAGGGAGTTGCTCCTAGACATCCACGAAGGGGTCTGCGGACACCATGCGACCCCAAGGTCCCTGGTTGTGAAGGCATACCGCCAGGGTTTCTACTGGCCGACTGCCGTGTCCGACGCCAAGCGAATCATGGTTTTGCAGGTGACATTGCATATGGCAACGTTAGGTAGGAAGGGTGATCCGAGCGGGGCAGCACACAATGAGGGGTGTGAGTCTCACTTGGAACCCTGCACGCCGCTGTGGTTCGGGTGTGTGCTAGTGTGAAGCATCCGCGGGCTGGATGGCTTCATTTTGCTTAGCATAGACTATAGTTCGTGAGTTGTATTCTTATCTTTCGCTGCAATGTACGCTGTACATTATTTGTAAAATGTGATAATAATATTTATTAAAGACATATGTTGTTGTGTATGTGCTCTTTTCGGTTATGTGCTGTTAGGTGTCGCATCGCACGACATCACCTAATGCAAATCCTGAATGTCGGGGCGGTGGTCCCCACAGATGTGGTTTCAGAGCCGCATTGGCAATAGCGCATCGAAAATGACACGTATTTTCAAAAATTTAGAGTATACAAGTGAGGATTCAGTACTAGTCCCACATAAGTCCTATTATTAGCATAAGGATGGAAGGTGTCAAACTAACTTACTTGTTATTCTATTCTGTAACGACATACCGCCGACCAGGTAAGAGGTAAGGTACGTCACCGAAAGCGGATTAATTTTGGTTAGCTCCCCTGATGAGGAAAGTGATTCAAGGAAGATATCTCACAGCTTGGTGTGAGACGTCAATATGATAACTCTTGAACTCTTCATGTTCCTGAGCTCATATGCAATGCGGTCCCTGGCAATGCCTTAGGCAAGAAAGTGGAAACCCCATCTTGTGGTCGGTAACGCGATAGTGTGTTCTTCTAGAATTAGCCTAGGAGGACATAAGCAGCGCTCGCCATCGGCGTGCCCTCGTGGACAATAGGTGGTATCCGTCGGGTTGATGAAATTCCTGACCGTGTCTACTCATACACGCTCTATTAGAGTCCCTTGTCGTGTGGTGTGGAAACACGATCACATCCCTCGAGATGTGCCTTACTCGGGGATGGCCCGTATGGCAGTGATACAGGGCGTATGTTTTTAGAATGATATGGACCTGCCTGGAACGATAAACATTGTGTGCCTCATTATTGAGTGGTTTTATGCAGGTACACTAACCACGTATCCATATTACGAACAGAATTCGCTTGCAAGTGAACGATTCTTTTGCCACTAATAGAACGTATACGCCGGATGTAATCCGGGTAGGTTTTTCTATTTTGTGAGGAACGTAGTACCGACATTATCATGAAACATGCATCAATACCTCGATCATCTCATAAACTTTAAGATTCTGTAGAATTTGAATGAATACAGTTCAAATCAATTTGTTAAAACTTATTTAGAAACCAACTCAAGAATATGTGAGTATAGAGAGACCAAAAACAGAGTTCCTGTTTTGGCAGTGTTTCTGCTGAAACTTGTACAGGGTGTTACTCATCATAGAAAAGGTCAATGGTAGTGTGTGATACGTTTTGGGAAAGGTGGAGAAGTTATCAAAAACGTTTCTATAAACCTCCAGGATAGAAACACACATCAAGTTGATCAAAAACCTTAGAAACGAAAACTGATACAAATGGGTAGAACCTGAAACAGAGTCTTTGTAATTCCACCGCAACTCTCGATGGAGAAATCCCTAAGGGTATTTTGATAAATTTATGGAAAGAGCATGAGACATGCTACAACTTTGTATTCAAAGTTTTTCCAAAACTGGAGTAGAATTAATTGGAATTGTGGATTGAAACTAGATACCTGTCACACCCGGTTTTATGTATAAGTAAAACCGGTCGTAATCTACATGTATGCCATGATCGGTTTAATCATACATGTAGGATAATTAGGGATAAACGGTTCTATATCGAATATAAATGTCATTTATACCTTAAATGAGTTTCAACTATCAGCGGAAGAGGAAAAACTTGTAGGGCCGTTCACAGGGCAAAGCGACTGGCAGCAACGTGACCTTCACACCGTCGTCATCTGATCCTCTTTTCACTGAGCAACATTTATAATAAAATAAAATGAAAAATGCATGAGTACATAAAGTACTCAGCAAGTGTGGGAAAGTTATGTCATGCATGGCTAGAACAAGGAAAGGTTGAACTCATGGTTAAAGCACTACGCAATTAATACCCATCACCTTAGCTTATTAAGCACCTACATTACTACATAAGTGAAATAGTCCCAATCCACTACCCCATCATCCATATCAAGTAACCATAACTTCATTTCCATTGATAAGCTCCCCGCTTAACAACCTCCACTTCCCAATTCATTATCCTCTAATCATGAATAAGTCCAAGCCGCTCTTGACCGTGAGCACGACTGTCATGACAGTTTTGACTCTGCAGAGTTTGCACCACTGTACCCACATGTAGTGATTTCATCCCCCGTTGCCGGGTGGACTAGAAAACCTCCATTATGCCAGTGGCCGTGAACCACATTCACACTTCCGAGGTGTGTAGCCAGGAGATCACTATGAGACCTTTACAAAGGGATTCCCGACGAGTGTGGACCCACTGAGGTTTCAGCCCTAACAGCATCCAGGAGGCTCCAACCCCCGCTGCAGTGGCCCCCTCTTGAGCCTTGCGGTTCATATGGTAGTCCAGCTGACACCTATTCCCCGCACCATCCAAACACCCATACTACACCGGGGATACACCTAATTAATTGGCCAAGCTGCCCCATCTCAGCATGTGATTGGCATGGTAAAGCTAGGTTACATGCTCCATGAACCGGTCCTTAGGATCCAGGCAAGCACTAAACACAAATCCGTGTCTCGTGCACACAACACCAACCAATGCATCCAACTTGCCTAGATCCTTACCTCTACACAATTCATAATAATCCATTCAAAGGTAAAGTAGCCAAGGTGATGATCTCATATCCCATTTATCCCATTCTAAGCATGGCTAAGCATGAGCAGTATGAATGACATAATAAAATAACTCCCAACCCAGGCTACAAGGAAGCAAGATAATGAAAATCTAGGGAAACTTCCTAGCATGGGTATCATATTCCAAATTGACAATGCAATTAAATTCTAACTACACATCCTGGTATAGGATCAAAGTGGTCAAGGACACTTTCCTTTTTCTTATGTCGTTGCTCAGTGCAGTGGTTGAACTCTTGATCTTCAAAGTCCTCGTGTTGGCTTCTTGATCGTCAGTTGTGCATGTATACCCTAAAGGATCGTGCAACACCAGAAGGAGAGCAAGACAGCTCACGGCTTCGAGGAGCAACGATGTTCTTCGGACATCGACGGGATCGCCGTTGGGATGTCTTTCACGTGCGTTCTTCGGGTCTGAGACATGCACTGAAGCGAGACAAAGACGTTGGTGCTGTTAGGAGGTGGAGGGACTAAGCGAAACTGAGATCTCATAGGGGAGAGGCAGAGATGCTCATCGGAATTCGTCGGGGTACACGCACGAGTGGCGATCTGTGTTGAAAGAAACCCTGAGGAAGCTTGCCGACGTTCCTAAAGAGAGGGCGGCAAAATCCTTCAATGCTCGTCAGGATGGGCTATGGGGTGTCGTTTCCTCGAGATCGATGAGTCGGAGACGCTCACTGGTGCGAAGGGTAGACGCTGTCAAAGTCAGAACTCGGAGGAAACAAACACAAAGGGGTGGAACGCCACGAAGGGCGGGGGATCTCACCGGAGCTCGTCGGATATGGGGGGTTGGAGGGCTTGTCGAGGTTGTTGACGTCTTAGGGAAGGTTCTTGGCGAGGGGGCGCTTGAGCGGCGAGTGACCGGGGGGAGCGGGGTGTAGTGGCCGGTGCGGACGCTGAGGCGGTCGTAGTCCTTGAGGAGCGGCCAGGTGGGGGGTGTCGAGCAATAGCACTAGGGACTGGGGCTTGATGAGGTAGCTGTGGGTCTACTCCTCGAGAGGCACTTGAAATGAAACCTCAGAGCGGTTGTGGAGCAGGCGTGGGACTCTAGCACGAACACTGTCCTCGACGTCGTGGAAGACGTCGGGGTTCTTGTCCCATCCGACGAAGAGGAAGGAATCGTTGCCAGAAACCGAGACACGTCATCATAGAGAACTTCACCTTCCTCTGGTACATGATGACCACACCACCCATGGGGATTCCGGAGAGCCTGAGGGCCATGGGGAACGACGGGTTCAAAATCTCTTCACTGAACGAGACAAACACACAAGCAGTCAAGAAACAAAATAAAATCAATGAAACCACCCCCGAACGGCGACAACCAGTGGACCGAGGGGGCCGATTTGCTGACCAGATTTTAATTATGTCAGGCTTGTTGAGGTGACTGTGGTGGATCTTGGAGTGGAGCGTCGCCGCCGTCCTGCGAGGAGGGGGAAAACAAACCCGATCGGTCAGCCCGAAGTGAAGTGGCAACAGGCAGCGAATTCGAGCGCGACTGTCAGAGGCGGAACCGACACATGTGAGGCGAGCGCGATTTGAGCGGGAATAATACGAGGGGCAGCAAGCAGGCACAACATACCTAGCCGAGCGGCGCCTTCCTCGCGAGGAGCTGGTGCGGTCGGGGACGAGAGTCAAAGACGGTCGTCGTTGCCGGAGTCGGACGAAGAGGAGCTGTAGAATATCTGAACGCCTTCCGTGGGGATCATGCCAGGAACTGCTTCTTCCGGCGTCAGGACAGGGGCCTCATCTGGGTGCGGCGGCGTCGGTGCGGACAGGCAAGGGAGGACGAGGCGCCGTAGGCAACGGGCGACGGGGGCGTAGGACTTGGTGGCGTGGGCGACGGGGCCTGTTCCTCCTTCACGGCGCCGCTGTTGGGCATGGGGGCACGGCGATGGAGACCCGCGGGGGGGGGGGGGCGCTCGATAGGGAGGAGAGGCGGTGGGGCTAGGGAGCGAGGGCGGCGCGAGGCAGTGGGCCGCGAGGGAGGAGGCGGCGCTGGTGGGCTGGGGGGGGCGGCGGTGCGAGGACTTGAGAGGAAAGAGGCGAGCAGCGGGCGGATAGGAGGAGAGGCGACGAGAGGGGGCGCCGGCTGGGGCGCGGATGCGCGGGAGAGGCGGAGTGGGAGGGAGGCCCGGGGGCGGCGCGCCTGCGGGGAGCCTGGGGAGGAGGAGGCGCTCGGGAGGAGAGGGAGGCAGGGGCGTGGTGGTTGCGGGCGCGAGCGTGGGCGAGCGGGTGTGGGGAGGTGGTGGATCGGGGTGGGTTAGGTTTATTTTCTAATCAGGGTGTTACAGTACCTCTGGGGAGGTGCTGTCAAAATCCTGCCAGAAATTCTGTTAACTTTGAACCATCATATATTTTGATCCAGGAATGCAAAGAGGTCATACAAATACACTTTCGGAAAGATTGGGAAGTTATTTACAATGTTTTTGTTCAACCTCAGGGCATGATCCTCCTGTAAAGGGGTGAAATTCGCAATACAAGTGATACTTTCCAGAGTACCCAAAGCCTGTGCATAGTTTCTGTACTGATTTGAATTTTGCTTATAACTTCCTGTATAAGAATTGTAAAATGTGAAATCTTACAATTATGAAAATCATATGAATCGTTCTTCAACTTTCTAATTATGAGTTTGATCCATATATGTTAATAACTGCATGGAAAAAGTTGAACCAAAGTGAGAACTTACAGGGGAGGTGCTGCTGAAATTCTTCCAGGATTTCTGTCAACTTTAGAAGCTCATAATTTTCGATATATAATTTAGCTCGGGCCAAATAAATACTTTATGGAAAGCTACTGAAGTTCTCTATAATTCTGGTATTTAACCCCATCCATGGAACTGTTGTTTTTATAACAGAAATCTGGTTTGTTTGAGGACTGGTCAATCTGAAGCAGAATGACCATAACTGTGACTACTCCAGTTATTCATTAAACCCTGGTTGTTAATTGGACCAAGTTTGCACGTAGATCACTTTGCTTACTTGTTAAGACTTCATTATCAGTATTTCACTACTTGGTTTATGGAATATGTCAAGTGATAGTGTTAAGCTGATAGTGAGCTCTTGCAGTATAGAATGATACGAACTCGTTCCATGTGTGAAGGGGGTGGTTCAAGTGGTCATGGTGGTGATGACTCTCCACATACAGAGCAGCAAGCTCTGCAACAGCAGAAGCCACCAGAACCTCCACCTACGTTCACGATGGCGGACGTTATGGCTGCCATGTCTGGTGCAAGCCACGAGCAACCGACTTGCTCCACACCATTATGCTAAATACGTCCCATCAAGGGGGACATCAAGACGAAGGCTCTCATCACCCTAAATGGAGCACATACTTTGAGTTCTTGGCGACTCAACCACCGGTCTTCACGGAGTCCGAGGAACCTCTGGTGACAGACAGCTGGATCTGTACCATCGAGTCTAAGTTCGGGTTGCTCCAATGCACCGAACATCAGAAAGTACTGGACGCGGAACAACAACAACAACACGGTTCCGCCAGTGCATGGTGGGCGAATCCTCTCACCTCTCTACCAGCTGGACATCAGAACACGTGAATGGAATTCCCGAAGGCATTCCTTGCTTACCATGTTCCTTCCAGAATAATCCAGAGGAATCTCGAGGAGTTTATAGTCGTAAAACAAGGAGGGAGGGATGCCCACAAGCATTCAAAAGTGTTCAATCAATTGGCATAGTATGCGCGTGACTACATGAACACGGAGGCACAACAATGCGAACAGTTCTTTCACAACCTCAATGCCAAGTTAAAGGAAAAACTGATCTTGGCAAATCGAAGTAACTTCAACGATTTAATGAGTTAATGCCAACCCTTACGTTTTGAAATCGGGGATCATGTCTATCTCCGAGTATCCACGATGAAAGGAATTCAACGATTCGGGGTGAAGGGAAAGCTAGCTCCTCGTTTTGTTGGTCCGTTTTGCATTACGGAAAGGTGTGGACCGGTAGCATACCGTTTGAGACTACCCACATCATTATCGGGCATACACGACATCTTCCATGTCTCACAACTAAGGAAATGTTTGAAGGAGCCGACGGATGTTCTTTCGGGAGGCATGGAAACATCACAACCGGATCTCACCTACATCGAGAAACCGGTACAAATCCTCGACGAAAAGACTCGTGAAACAAGGCGTCGATCGTTGCGGTTTTACAAGGTTTTATGGAATAACCACACCGACGACAAGGCTACATGGGAAAGTGATGATTTTCTTCGGTTGAATTGCCCGGAGCTGTTATCAAACTATCACCGGTAACATTCTTCTCCATCTCGTTCTTTTACTAATCTCAGGATAAGATTCTTTTAAGGAGGGAGGATTGTAAAATCCCCACGTTGCGCCTTGCTGGTTTTCTGTAGAATTCAAATCAACAGGGTATACTCCTTCTAAATTAGTTTGAAATTTGAAATTTTACCGCATGGAATATAGGGTACACTACGGTAAAGAAAGTGTAGCCAAAAGGAAGAAAATCACCGAATTTAAATTGGAGTGCAAGAGATGAACAACTTTACTATAATTTAATTCATTTGTTGAAATGTGCTGCAAAACTTTGAATTTGAATTTGGAAGCTACTGATTGGGGGAGACTGCCTGTGGGCTCTACATGTCAGTGGGACAGAGACAAACCTGAGTTTTTCCTCTGTGTGAGCGTGACACCGAGGTAGAGGCATGCTCCAGCGTGCTGCTTGTGTAACACCCTCATATTCATCACCATGCATGGCATTCATTTTCATGTAGAGAACCATTAAAAAGAAGAAGAAAAGGAAGGAAGGAATATAGAAACAAACAAATAAATAAAAGGAAATAAAAACAGGAAATAATAAAAATCAGTAAAAAAGAAAAAGAAATAAAAAGAAAAATAAGACCTGGCCGCCCCAGTTTCCCCCTAATTCCCCCTTAATCTCCCCAAACCCCCTAGTTTTCCCCTAATTTCCCCCTAAAATCCCCCCACGTAGGGAATTTTCCCCAATTTTGGCCGGCCCAAAATCCCTAGGTATTTTCCCCACTTTGGGGGATTTTCTCCCCCCCCCCCCGTTGGCCGCACCCCCTTAGGGGGAGAAACCCTAGCCGCTCCAAATCCCCCGCCTTTTGGGATTTTCTTTTCCCCCAATTAATCTCAGCCCTTAATGAAAAATATTGGATTAAATCTCAGTCCCAAGCTCCCACCTTTTCTCAACTTAAATCTCATCCCTTGATTAAAAGGTTTGCTGAAATCCTAGCCCCCTTGGCTATTTTCACCCCTTATAAATAAAACCCTCTCCCCCTAGCCACCACCCGTGCCCCAAAAATTCCTGGTCGCCGCCCTCTCCTTGCTGCCAAGCTCTGGTCGCCTCCCCTGCTGGTATTTTGCCGCCATCAAAGCTCTGCCCCGCCTCACCATCACCGGAGAAGAAGACCCCAACGTCCTGCCCTAGCCGCAGCTCTATTCTTCCCCGAGGAAAAACTCCAGATGCTGCCATTGCAAGAAAAAGGCCAGCCGCAGGGAGGAGAGGAGGAAGAAGAGTGGTAGGTCCCCATCACCCCTCTTACCACGTCGCTGCTGCTGCTACGAACCCCGTTTTCTCCACCCCCTGCGAGCAGGATCTACTGCACGTGGGTAGATCACGCTCTGGTTACGTTTTGATAGTAGAATTGATCTACTACTCGAGTTAGGATCATAGCCACGTCCACACTTATTTTCAGCAGCATCATTCATCGTAAAACCCCGTGAAAGCTTACTAAAACTTGCAAGAACACATGCAAACTGATCAATATGTGCTGCACTGTAGGATTTACATGCATCCACATCATTGCATCTTGAGTAAAGTTTGTGCATAACATTGCTTGCTGTGTTATTTGTATGTACGTTGTCGTGAGTAAAAGAACACGCTCAAGAGGCCATCTACGAGGACCTCCAACACCAAGACCTCGAGATGCTTGAGCAACACAAACCGGGGGGCAAGGCAAGTGCCCCTTGACCATATTGAACCTATGTTTCCAAACTGTTTTGTTTGTGAAAATTTCATGCTCGTGTCAACTTGACGGGAAACCATTTAGTAGGAGTTTACTAGCTTTGTTAGCCACCTTGTCGCCGGGAAAATTGTTGAGTCGGGTATGGTCATTTCTCCTTTGCTTCGCTTAACTTACGGGATTCGAGAAAACTGAAATAAACTTGTTTAGCTACTGCACTCATAAAGATTTAAGATGATGAGAACATGATGATGTTAATGAGCATTGAATCAGGGAGATCTAGGCAAGCTTGGTTCGTGGTTTGTGCTGAATGAGATAGTGGTTGCTTGCCTTAAATCTAAGGACCGGTTCATGCGAGAACATGCCAGGAAAACAGTGCCACCACAAGGCCAAATATGGGTTCGGCTTAGCTGACTAATTAGGTGTGTTGCTAGCTTGTTATGGACCATTGGATGGCGTGGGGAATGAGAGTCGAGGAGGGCTGCCCTAGGAACTACATGACACACGAGGGGGCCTGTGGGTGGGAGAATGGAGATTTGAGCCTGCCGGCGAAACCTTAGTGGGTCCGTACGTTCTAGTAGCCCCTTTGTAAAGGCTATTTTGTGATCTCTTGGCCATTCACCGATGGTTGTGTAGTGGCAGAATGGAGGTTTTCTCTATTCGTCGATGGGTGACAAAATCACGAACTTGTGGCTAAAGTAGTGCCACCTCTGCAAAGTGTAAAACAAGCACCTAACCAACTTCCATGATTAGAGACAAAACATGGGAGGGTTATTTGAGTATGGTTTGGGACTGGTTTTGGTTACGTTTATGAGTTTGGTTTCGGTTATGTGCATATGAGCTGATCATGAGCAAATGTGAATATGAGATTAGAGCATTGGCTGGCTAATAAATGATGAATTATGATGGTATGGAACATGAGGGATGTTGAATTACTCGGTTATGTCGGAATTTTACTCACTAGAGATAGTTGCTGTTTTTATCATGATTGTGAAATAAAACTTCTTGCTGCAATGAAACCTTTTATTTCCTACCTTGTTTTAAGCTACATGTCATACTTTCCCGCACTTGCTGAGTACGACATGTACTCACCCTTGCACTCTCACATGTACTTCAGCTACAGGGGAAGAGTACTTCGAAGAGCAGGTGGAGTACTAGGCATGTGCACTACCGTCAACATGCCTGTGGAGTTGAAGTTGGAGTTCCACTGTCGTTTAGAGTCTTCCGCCGCAGAATAAGTTAGATAATATGATTGAGACATTTTGTTATTGTAATAATGTACTTAAACACTATTTCTACGTGGTTATATTCTGAAATTCAGTTTGTGAAGTGCGTGTGTATGTGTGATGAACATCCTGGGCACACATGCACATCATTTGGTTCATTTTTCCAAACCAGGTGTCACAAATTGGTATTAGAGCCAGGTTGACCGTAGGACGCAAGCCTAGGTAGAATGGACACTCTAAAATACATAGGAACACCCCTCTAAAGTGCTATTTTCAAAATTTGCTTGCTGCTGCACTTTACTTGTCAACTCAGCCACCGCAATGTGCTATTTTTAGCCCCTCTTTCTTCTTTTCTTTTGGACAGCCACACCCTCTTTTTTTTTCTTGCTGAATAGCTGCTGAAATTTTGGATTTGTTTCCTTCTTCTCTAAGTTCTCATGTCTTATTTATAGATGCCAGTCACTAGGAGCACAACACGCATGAGATCTCGTCCACCGCCACGTGGAAGTGCACTTAACCCCATCAAGGTGTCCGATGGACCATATTGGGAGGAGGTGAAGATGGAACCTCATGTTGAAGATGAAGTCAATAGCTCTATGCATGAGGAAGAGGATCCGGAAGAGGTCGAACCAATCGAAGATGACATGGAAGACGATCCACAAGAAGAACAGCACTGGTACACACCTCAGATGGAATACCACGCGGGCTTACACCCGGCGGAGCCCTATGAAGCTACATCAGAAGAAGATGAATTCGAAGAGGAGCCACCACCTGCTGAGGCCGAGAATGAAGATGATGAACGGGCCGTCCGTTCTGTTCAGGAATTCTGGTCCAATGGGATGGAGGGAGGACACATAACCAGGGAGCTGAGAGAGTTCCTTGATTGCTGCAGTTTATACCTGGAGTACCTCCTCAAGAAAGTCCCTCGTCTCGGACATGAAGAGTGAAAGGATGAAGTAACCATCCTATCTAACGGTAGGGTTGTCACCCATCACTTCCCACCCACATGGAGAGCTACAAGGGCAGAAGCTGTTGATGATTTTGCATGGAATGCACTCACTGGATTGTGTTACGCTTTCCGTGGGCAGCTTGAGAACACTACCTTTGAGCTGCACCCGTATCGGGAGAGTGGTACAAGGGAGATCATAGGACCCCATGGAGGAGCTCTTTCCAACCCACAAGCTGCTGACAAGTCTTTGAGAATGCTCGTGGAGTTGGGAAACCACTATGCAAGCACACAAGAAGAGATCCGCTACCTCCGCAAGAGGCTATACATGTTGGAAAACAAGAGGAGACTTGTGCCAACGCGGGAACAAATGGAGCACCAGCGTCATCTACCCCTACATGGACTGCCGACTCATCATGGCGTGCGCCCATGTATGGACCACCCCTGTCACACGGGGAGAACAGAACTGGTTCTCACGATTAAGTTTAGGTTCCCCATTGAATAAAGTTGTAATAAGAACGCTTAGATCGTAGTAGTTTGAATAAGGGTGGTGTGCTGAAATTTTGTGATGATTGCTTATGTTTGCATGTTTGTGTGTGAGTTGTGGGACGCTTCGACGAATGTCCACATCCACACATAGTAGAGAGATGTGAGATGCTTCGACACTTGTTCACATCCTCATATAGGATGATACTAATAAAAGAAGTTGCTTAGTTCATACATCTTGATGCATATAGTTGGAAAATCGCTTCTTTCAAATCTGAGTTCTATTCTGAGAGTAAGCCTTGAAATAAGGTAGGTAGATTTTCTTGCCAACCTTATTGTCTTGGATTCCTAAGGGATTGATATAATACTCGGAATGGACTGGCTAAGAATGCATAATGAAGTGATTCAATGTTCCAAAAGGATTGTACAGTTGATAAGTGAGCACGGTAACTGTATCGAGTTCGAGGCAGCCCAACCTGCAACCGAGAAGGCAATGCTAAACCACGTGGAAGAAGTGACAATGGAAAACATTCTGGTGGTTCAAGAATATTCAGACGTGTTTCCGGAAGAACTGCCTGATATGCCACATGATCGTGACATCAAGTTTGCCATTGATTTAGTACCCGGAACTGCACCTATAGCTAAGAGGCCATATAGGTTGCCTGCTAATGAATTAGTGGAGCTCAAGCTAGATAAGGGTTTTATACACCCAAGCTCATCACCGTGGGGAGGCCCCGTTCTCTTCGTAGACAAGAAGGATGAAATCCAAAGGATGTGTGTGGACTACAGGTGTCTCAACGAAGCGATGATCAAGAATAAGTACCCGCTGCCCTGCATAGATTACTTATTTGATCAAATGAAAGACATCCAGATTTTTTCTAAGATTGATCTTCAGTTGGGATACTTCCAGCTGAAGATTAAACCCTCCGACATACCCAAGACGGCCTTTTGAACGCGGTATGGTTCGTACGAATATACCGTCATGTCATTCGAGTTGAAAAATGCGCCCGCATACTTTATGTACCTTATGAATAAGGTCTTCATGGGGTACTTGGACAAGTTTGTCGTGGTTTTCATCAACGACATCGTGGGGTATTAAAAAAGCAAGGAAGAACATGAGGAACACTTGAGATTGGCATTGCAGAAACCACGAGAGCATCAATTATATGCTAAGTTCAGGAACTGTCAATTTTGGCTAAAGGAGATATCATTCTGAGGCCACATCATGTCCGAAGGAGGAGTATCGGTTGATCCCGGAAAAGTGAGGGATGTTTTAAAGTGGAATCCACCGCAGAATGTGAGGGATATTCGGAGTTCCCTTGAGATGGATGGATATTGCCACCAGTTCGTCAAGGTTTTCTCCAGGATAACAAAGCCTATGACTGAATTGCTGATGAAAGAGAAAGCGTTTCAGTGGACACAAGCGTGTCATGACAACTTTGAGGAGTTAAAGAAGAGATTGACAACAACACCGGTTTTTGTAATGCCGGACGTAAGCAAGAGCTTTGATATATACTGTGACGCCTCAAGACAGGGAATTGGATGTGTCCTTAAGCAAGATTGCATTGAGGCAATTAAAGAAACATGAGCTGAATTACCCTACGCATGATCTGGAACTCGCAGCCGTGGTACATGCCTTGAAGATTTGGAGGCATTACATCCTCGGTCACCGATGTGAAATTTATACGGATCACAAAAGCCTAAAGTATATATTCACGCAAAAGGATCTGAATTTGAGGCAACGTCGATGGCTAGAACTCATCAAGGATAATGATGTAGGAATCAACTAATACCCAGGAAAGGCCAATGTAGTAGCAGATGCGTTGAGCCGAAAGAGAGTATGCCACCAACTCATGGTTGGGATCTGCCACCCGAGCTACGTAAGGAGTTTGAACGGTTACATCTTGAGTTCGTGAATGAGATAGAAGTGATAGAACTAAACCCAACACTGGAACAGGAGATACAAGATGGTCAGTCAATGAATGAGGAGATAAAGGAAATCGAGGAAAGAATCCGACAAGGGATAGAGAAGGATTTCAAGGAAGACGATAATGGCACGCTTTGGTTAGGAAAAAGGATTTGTGTGCCTAACGTGAAGCACATCCTCGACGCGATACTAAAGGAGGCACATGACTCTCCTTATTCCATACTTCCCGGCTGTACGAAGATGTATAAGGACCTGAAAACTTACTATTGGTGGGATGGCATGAAAAGGGACATCGCTGAATATGTTTCCCTATGCGAACATGTGCCAATGAGTGAAGGCCGAACATCAAAGACCCGCTGGATTATTGCAGCCATTGAAAGTACCCGAGTGGAAGTGGGAAGAAATTGGTATGGATTTCATAGTTGGATTGCCACGTACTCAGTCCGGCTATGACTCTATTTGGGTTATCATGGACCAATTGACGAAACCAGCCCACTTTATTCCTGTTAGAACCAAGTACACCATGGCGCAAATAGCCGAGCTGTATATGGAGCAAATTGTGTGTCGTCACGGAGTTCCAGGGAGGATAGTTTCAGATCGGTGTTCTCAATTTACCTCTAGGTTCTGAAAAAAGCTGCATGAATCCATGGGTACACGGTTGAATTTCAGCTCCACGTATCACCCACAAACCGATGGGCAAACTGAGAGAACAAATCAGATACTGGAAGACATGCTAAGAGCTTGTGTCTTGAAACATGGGTGTAGTTGGGACAAGAGCTTGTCGTATGCTGAATTATCATACAACAACAGTTACCAAGCCAGCCTGAAGATGTCACCTTTCGAGGCCCTATATGGTAGACGGTGTAGAACACCCCTGTTCTGGAATGAAATGGGAGAAAACCAAGTGTTTGGACCAGAAGTGCTATAAGACGCTGAGAAGCTAGTCCAAAC
The DNA here is from genome assembly GCA_030760725.1 of Neostapfia colusana. NCBI lineage: Eukaryota > Viridiplantae > Streptophyta > Magnoliopsida > Poales > Poaceae > Neostapfia > Neostapfia colusana. Next base: position 61,226,880 of record JASWHV010000016.1, on the reverse strand, counting down.
AATCCTTGAAAACCTGAAGGCCGCTCAGTCACGTCAAAAGGGCTATGAGGACAATAGGCGAAGGAGTCTGATCTTCGAAGTCGGGAACTTCGTGTATCTTAAGGTGTCGCCTATTCGAGGCCAACGACGGTTCAACGTCAAAGGAAAGATAGCACCTCGCTACATCGGACCATCCAAGATTTTTGGCAAGAGAGGAGAGGTAGCCTATCAACTAGAGCTGCCGACACACCTCTCCGACGTGCACGACGTATTTCACGTATCCCAGCTCAAGAAGTGCCTAAGAGTCCCGGAAGATTAAGTACCAATGGATGAGTTAAAACTCCAGGGGGATTTGACCTATGCGGAACACCCTATCAAAATCCTGGACATGAAGGAAAGAGTGACGAGGAACAAGGTAATCCGTTGGTGTAAAGTGCAACGGAGCCATCACACGGAAGCCGAAGCTACATGGGAGCGGGAAGAGGACCTCAAGACGGAATTCCCTCATCTTTTCTCCACTCTATCGACTCTCGAGGGTGAGATTCATTTTAAGAGGGGTAGGTTTGTAACACCTTCAGATTCATCTCCAAGCATGGCATCTATTTTCATGTAGAAAAGCATTAATAAGAAGAAGAAAAGGAAGGAAGAAATATAGAAACAAATAAATAGATAAATAAAAGGAAATACAAATAGGAAATAATAAAAATAAATAGAAAAGAAAAATAAATACAAATAAAAGAAAATAAAAAAAAATAAAACATGGCCGCCCAATTTCTCCCCTAATTGCACCTTAATCTCCCCCAACCCCCCCCCCCCCCCCCCCCCCACTTTCCCCTTAAAATCCACCCCACCTAGGGAATTTTCCCCACATTTGGGGGGTTTTTCCCCAATTTTGGCCGACACGAAAATCCTTAGGGATTTTCCCCACTTTGGGGGATTTTCTTCCCACCCCCCTTGGCCACACCCCCTTAGGGGGAGAAACCCTAGCCGCACCAGATCCCCCCTTTTTGGTATTTTCTTTTCCCCCAATTAATCTCAGCCCTTGATGGAAAATATTGGACTAAACCTCAACCCCTTGCTCCCACCTTTTCTCAAATTAAATCCCAGCCCTTGATTAGAAGGTTTGATGAAATCTTAGTCCCCTTGGCTATTACCCCCTTATAAATAAAACCCTCTCCCCCTAGCCGCCAACCCTGCCCCAAAAATCTATGGCGGCCGCCCTCTCCCTACTGCCAAGCTCTGGTCGCCACCCCTGCTGGTGTTTTGCTGCCGTCGAAGCTCTGCCCCGCCTCGCCGTCGCTAGAGAAGAAGCCCTTAATGTCCTGCCCTAGCCGCAGCTCTATTCTTCCCCCGAGGAAAAAACCCCAGCTGTTGCCATTTCAAGGAAAAGGCCAGCCGCAAGGAGAGGAGGAAGAAGGGAAAATTGATGAGTTGGGTATGGTCGTTTCTCCTTTGCTTCGCTTAACTTACGGAATTCGAGAAAACTGAAATAAACTTGTTTAGCTACTGCACTCATAAAGATTTAAGATGATGAGAATATGATGATGTTAATGAGCATTGAATCAGGGAGATCTAGGCACACTTGGTTCGTGGTTTGTGCTAAATGAGATGGTTGTTTGCTTGCCTTAGATCTAAGGACCGGTTCAAGCGAGAACATGCCAGGAAAAAAGTGCCACCACAAGGCCAAATATGGGTGCGACTTAGCTGATTAATTAGGTGAGTTGCTAGCTTGTTATGGACCATTGGATGGCGCGGGGAACGGGAGTCGAGGAGGAATGCTCTGGGAACTGTATGGCACACAAGGGGGCCCGTGGGTGGGAGAATGGAGATTCGAGCCTGCCGGCGAAACCTCAGTGGGTCAGTACATTCTAGTAGCCCCTTTGTAAAGGCTATTTTGTGATCTCTTGGCCATACACCGACGGTCGTGTAGTGGTAGAATAGAGGGTTTTCTCTAGTCGCCGACGGGTGACGAAATCACAAACTTGTGGCTAAAGTGGTGTCACCTCTATAGAGTGTAAAACTATCATGATAGCCTTGCTTCCGGTTACAAGCACCTGACCAACTTCCATGATTAGAGGCAAAACTTGGGATGGTTATTTGGGTATGGTTTGGGACTGGTTTTTGGAATGGTTTTGGTGATGTTTATGAGTTTGGTTTCGGTTATGTGCATATGAGCTGATCATGAGCAAATGTGAATATGAGATAAGAGCATTGGCTGGTAGATAAATGATGAATTATGATGGTATGGAACATGAGGAATGTTGAATTACTTGGTTATGTCGGGATTTAACTCATCTAGAGATAGTTGTTGTTTTTATCATGATTGTGAAATAAAATTTGCTTGCTGCAATGAAACCTTTTATTTCCTACCTTGTTTTAAGCTACATGTCATACTTTCCCGCACTTGCTGAGTACGACATGTACTCACCCTTGCATTCCCACATATACTTCAGCTACAGGGGAAGAGTACTTCGAAGAGCAGGTGGAGTACTAGGCATGTGCACTACCGTCAACATGCCCGTGGAGTTAAAGTTGGAGCCCCATCATCTTTAGTTATTTTCCACCGTCGTTTAGTCTTCTGCTGCAGAATAAGTTAGATACTATGATTGAGACATTGAGTTATTGTAATAAGGTACTTAAACGCTATTTGTACGTGATTATATTCTGAAATTTGGTTTGTGAAGTACATATGTATGTGTGATGAACATTCTGGGCACACATGCGCATCACTTGGTTCATTTTTTCAAACCGGGTGTCACAGCCTATGCCCTTGCTCCCGATGGCAGTTTAATCATTTCGTCTGCTGCTCGATAAACATTGTGGCTGCACAACCCAATGGCTTCTTCCCTGCTCGCACACTCAAACCGACAGAACGTCTCTAATCTCGCACCGAAGAAACACCCGCTCCCGCCCTCTGCTGCTTATCGCCGATCGACTCCAACAGGTTTTGGCGTTTGGTTGGGCCACCCAGGAGCTGTGCTGGTCTTTACTCGACGTCTTCCACCCCTCACCAGCTCGTCTCCGGCACCCTCCGAGCTGCACCTAGCCGTTTCTTCCTCCTCGGTTCAGCACGAAGTCGCCACCGGGGTTCATCGTCACCCGGCCATGTTCGTGGCGTTCCTGACTGATCACACGCACCCGAAGGTTATCCATGAAGTATAGTTCCTTTTCCAAAACCCTCCTTGCTCTCTCCTAGCACCGGCTAGCCAGAATTTGAAGTTTGGCGCCGGTAGACGTGTAAGACCGAGGGAGGTAAAAATGGGAAATTCTCCATGCGTGTTTGAGAATCCTTGATTCTGTTCAAGACATAGCATCTAGAGGTCCTAGCGACCCCCCTGGACCAAAACCACGAGAAACCGGCCATCCTACAAGCTGGGAAACGAGAATTCGCCGCTGCCGGCCAAAATGGCTCGGTTCACCGTCGAGCTCCGACTTGCCGCCGTTTCCTGCTCGGTTAGGGTGTAGAATCATGTTTCCCAAACCCTAGTGATGTTTTTTGACAGCTTTGCTCGTTGAATTCGGCTCGGGACATGCTGTGCACTATTGGCACCACGCCGCCGCCCACCGCCGCTGGTGCCGACCCATTTCCCGGCGGTTTCACGCTGCACAACCTTGCCCGGCGGCTGCGCCATGTGCTGAGGGTTGTGTACGGCGAAACTGTAGCAAAAATGATCCATCGTAGCTGAAGAACGGGGCGCGCCACTCCGTCTGTTGCGACGCCCTGGTCGCGAGGACGAAGACGACTCTGACTGGGGGGCCCCATTGTCAGCCGGGAGGGATTTCTCTGCGCAAAATAAATCCAAAAATTGTCTAAACTTTGGGAGCCCGTAACTTTGTGTAGAAAACTCAAAAAGAGTGAGACCAATTTTGTTGGAATCCTCATAAGGAGTACTTTGCAGAGAAGCAAAGTACATGTTAGGAAGATGCCCAGTACTTTCTGTAGAATTCTTTTTATTTATTCCTTTAGGGATTAAATCCAGGAATATTTCTTTATGAAACATTCCCGTTTTTGGTCAGAAAATCCTTCTACTAGTTCCTGATCTCCAGTAAAAATCTTCGGATTTTTGGAACTGATTAAGGCGGCCTAATCAGTAGGTTTTTCTCAGGGTTAAATAAATTAGCTGAAAAACCCCAGAAATAAATTCCAGAAATATAGATTGAGTTTCAACAAGCAATTCTGGACAGCAGAAAGTTTATAGAAATAGGAAACAAATTTTCTTAGAACCCTTTAGTCCATACCTATTAGAAGATCAGATTATCCATTATGAAAATGTCTGATTTATTTTCCTATAAACCATTGTATGTTGAATCTTCCAAGAATTATTGTGGCCAACTCCTTCATCAAAAACTTCTGAAAATTTCGTCATAACCCAATCATGAGTTTAGAAAGCTCCTGTAAAAATATCAACCCCAGAATCCTATGTCTTCATATAGTTTGGTTCTGTAGTTCATACATCACATTAATTCATAATGTGACGCATTGTTTATTGATCATTTCGATAGCCAGACATCTCGAGAAGACTTCGGAGGCTGCTGACTTGATTCTATTGACAGAAACCTTAGTTGGGATCAACCATAAGGCAAGCCTCGGTTTGCATAAAAAATTTACAAGTTTATATTTGTATACACTTTCTATTGTCTAGAATGGTTATTCCGCATTAAGTCTAGGTTTGTATGACACTCCACATGCATGACCCAATAAATCCCTGGAATATTGGTTAGATTAGGATTTCACTTGTGTAACCGCTATGATCAAGTTAAGAAAGTGGATTAAAGAGGCATAACTCGAGTAGGCCATTTCCTACTCATGAACAGGGATTAAGGGGGGTCAATCGGAAGAGTTGGGAATTGATCCACTTAATTGGGGAATGGAGACCGGGCAGGATGGATGGAATGCTCGAGGACGTGGTCCTGTGGGCATAGTCCCTGCCTGAGTCGATTGTGGACCGTTCTCGTGTGCGGCCCCGCTGGACAAGTTAGATCTTGTACCGGATGCATACTGGCAATATGGGACCCAGGAAACCGATGTGACATGTTAACCTGGGTGTCGAGGCAATCCCCACCGTCTCATGCAGATGCTGAAAGGAGAGAGAAGTCGTCACTACGAGGGTTTGCCGTAGGTGAGACTTACTCTGGGTCGATGGGACCGGTTCGACATGTGGATGTCTTGTGAAAGGTTGCCACATACAACATTGAGGGGATTGGTTGATCACCTTTCTCAGACGAGCGTATGTGTCGTGTCATCCGGGTGTTAGCCATTCGAATCACCGTCGCTCGCGGTAGTCATCATACTTGTACACTGAGTCGTGGCATAGTAAGAAACTGGGGAAATGGTTAATATGCTTCGTGATTAATCCTCATATTGGAGATGAGGTATGATAAGTACCATTCACTAAATTTACTTTCTACTTTATGCTAGTGGCATCAAGACAAAGTGTTTCTTGTTTGATTGTGGAGTCTCGATGTTGATGGTGCAAGATATGTATTGGTCTAGGTGTAGTCTCACTAAACTTACCTTCTCGAGCAAGTGGAATCAAGATGATGTGTTTCTTGTTTGATTGTGGAGTCTCGATGTAAATTGTGCGAGGCTTATAAAATCTGCTTAAAAACTGGAAGTAAGGACTCTCGGTTAGCTCAAGTTCATCGTTTATGCAAACTCCTGTATTCAGCCCTCTATTTCTAGCATTTAGAGTTCCATGTGTAGGGTTACGATTAAGTCTTGCTGAGCATAAGCTCATGAGTTGTTGATCCATTGTTTTGCAGGTGACGTTGCATATGGCAACGTTAGGGAGGAAGTGTGATCCGAGTGGGGCAGCACTCAATGAGGGGTGTGAGTCTCACTTGGAACCCTGCAAGCCGCTATGGTTCAGGTGTGTGCTGGTGTGAAGCATCCGCAGGTAGGATGGCTTCATTTTGCTTAGCGTAGGATATAATTCGTGAGTTGTATTGTTATCTTCCGCTGCAATGTACGCTGTAAATTATTTGTAAAATGTGACAATAATATGTATTAAAGACATATGTTGTTGTGTATGTGCTCTTTTCGGTTATGTGCTGTTAGGTGTCGCATCGCACGACACCACCCAATGCGATCGGGGCGGTGTCCCCACACTCGAGCCCTCCGAGCGGGGGACTTGGTCCTCCGAAGGATCCAGAACAACAAGGATAGACACAAACTGTCCTCCCCATCGGAAGGCCCGTACGTTGTCTCTACCGTCCTCCGGCCCGAAGCTTACCGTCTGGCTGACATCAAAGGCAATCCTCTCCACAACGTGTGGAACATCAAGCAACTCAGGTGATTCTACGCATACGGAGGCCGGCCCTGACACGGAGTCAGCAACAGACCGACCTCAGGGAACCCTGTGACCTCAGGGAACCCTGCATGGCAGAGAAAGCAGATCTCCTGCCCTGCGACGCTCGGGGGCTACACGCCCATATGGAGCCTCGGAAGCTCATAACGGGCAAAGCACCCGAGCCCTTCCCCCCCCAGCCGCACGACCAATGGCTAGGGGACAATGACAACTCCGAACGGATCCGCGATCCAAGCGAGGCAATGGGGGTGACTCCTCCCTCAAACTGCATGAGCCCCGAAAGCTCGCGCCAAAGAACCTTACCCTGTCAAGTCCGGATCCGCGTGACCCAGGCTAAGGGACAACGACAACCTAGAACGCAGACAGGGTCTGAACGAGGTATATTGTACAAAGCACACAACCACATGGAGCCTTGGAAGCTTATAACGGACAAAGCGCCCGAGCCCTTTTCCCCCGACCCACGCGACCAATGGCTAGGGGACAACGACAACCCCGAACGGAGCCGCGGTCCAAGCGTGGCAAAGGGGGCTACTCCTCCCTCAAATTGCAGAAGCCCCGGAAGCCCGCGCCAAAGGACCTGACCCTGTGAAGTCCGGAACCATGCGACCCATGACCAAGGGACAACGACAACCCTAGGGACAACAAAAACCCAGAACGCAGCCAGGGTCCAAACGAGGTATAATGGACAAAGCGCTCGGGACCCTTTCCTCCCGAGCCGTGCCGCGCGACCAATGGCCAAGGGACAACGACAACCCAGAGTGTAGCCACGGTCTGAACGAGGCGCAACAGAAAGAGCCCGGGCTTTCTCCCCGATGAAATATACCAAGTCTGCAGCTAACAATAGCGCCCAGAGAACGCAACGACACGAACGAGCAAACAAGATAAATCGAAAACTTGCCTCCCTTCTCTAATCATTCTTTAACAATAGCATTGATACAAAAGAGGGAAGACATACAAGACTACGAACGAACTACTCCAGCCGTTGCTGCTACTACTCCTCCATCTGCTGGACACAGTCGTCAGAGACCATCTCCTGCAGGGACCGGGCCACTGGTTCGACCCGTCAAAGCAGCTCCTTCAGCTCCTCGTCAGAAGAGACGTCAGAAAGCCCTCCCCAACAGTCTCGAGGTCGATCCCAGAGTAGTGCGATAGCACCACCCCCAAGGCCATCGAAGCTCCGCAGACAGCCCTGGCGCTCCCGTAGGACGACAAGCAAGCTGCAAGCCGGTCCCCGACCAATGTCAGCTCCGCGCCTCTCCTCTCCTCCGAGAACTCGCTGAGCACTGCGCGACAGACGGAGTGCCCGGCGTTCCGAAGACTGTCAAGGCCTGCCCGAAGCCCGCCGAGATCTTCGGAGATCTTCTTCATCCGACCCCTGATGAAGTTCTTGTCTGAGGAGGCATCGTCGGATGGACCCTGGACCAGGTCGCTGGTGGTTGTAACCGCGGCACAAATCCCCCGCAGATCCACCTCATCCTTGGAAAGTTGGGAACGAAGGCTTACGAGCTCCGTGTCCCGGTCCCAGAGCGCCTTCTCCGCCTCGGCTAGAAGACCCTTCATCTCTGAAGAAACAAAACAGAGCTGGTTAAAGAGATGCTGAAAGAAACCAAGAGCAGGGGGTAGGGGAGGGGGGAAGCCTACCGAAGAGCTGCCGACCCGTCGCAACCATGACGTCCCGGGCCACCCGAGCTTTCTCGGCACTGAACTCCACAGCTGCCCGCACCTTGGACACCTCGTCCAAAGCAGCTTGGGTAGCATCACGAGCCCCTGAGACCTTGTCGTCCGCCGCCAGCGCGCGGGCAACTGCGGTCGCCTTCTCCTCGGCGGCTCGAACAGCCTCCGCGCGGACTCGAGCAAGCTCCGCCTGCACCGCTGTCAGTACGGAGTCTGCTTCCATCTGACAAAGCTCGCCTTCCCGGGTGAGACGCGACTTTTTGGCCACTCATTGGATCAACCCCTGCAAAGAGTGGAAAACGCTCAAAAAACGGAGCGAAACAAACCAAGCAGACAAAGCAGGGACAGAGCCAAGATCCCACCTGGCCGCCAAAAGCGGCTTTCGGAAGTCGATCGAGCGCGTCGCCCACACGCTCATACCAGTCATTAGGCCAGCCAAGCAGCAGCAAGCTCTACACAAGAACTTTTGACTTCCCCGCAGGCTTGCTCCCATCACGCGAGCTCGGACGGGGAAACACCTGAGGCGGCAACATCACCCTCTCGGCCGGTCGGCAGCGCCGGACCCTCTGGGGTCGTGATCAGAGCCAAGCCCTGAGCAGGCATGGCTACAATTTCCCCAGGGCTGGCGAGGGCCTCGCTCGCGGAACGGCGGGGTGAGCCGCGACCGTCTTTGCCCCGCTCGCCTCACTGCCAGGCGCCGCTGGCGGCATAGTTTTTCAACCCTTGGGGGCTGTATCGACCTCGACGGGGGTGGGAGGCGGCGGTGCTAGGTCCACGATTGGCCCGACGGCGCCTACAGCCCCGGCCTGATCCACCTCAGAGCCTGCCGCTGGAGGGGGCGACTGCCCTTGACCCGCAACCGAAGTCGGACGAACCACCTATGCCAGCTTGCCAGCCAGAATGCCAGCGTCCGGATCCAAATTTCTGTGCCATGAGGGACGGTAAGAAATCCATGCATCTGTGCTAACCCATGCTGACACAACAGGAGAAAAGCCAATACCTCTTGGAGCGGCACAGTATTGCCCCGACTTTGATGGATGGAGCCGGACCTGGAAGGGCGGACGGTCTCCCCTTCACCCTCCACTTCCTCAGCATCAGGTCAGGTGCGCGGTCAAACACTCCGCGTGGGTCAACGCATGGGCGCGCAAAGAGCGTGGCCGCGCCGGGGGAAGCACGGCAGGGACGGCGTCATCCACAGGAGCCGCCCCGGTAAGGTCCTTCATCCTCGCTGCCACCTCCAAGGAAGAGAGCTCCACCTCCAACTCCCTCGTTGGATCTGAGGGACCCAGATATTCTCACATCGGATGCCCTCGGATCCGGAGGGGCTGGATCCTCCGCTCCACGAAGACACGGAGAAGGGCAGCACCGGTGAGGCCCCTCCCCTGGAGATCCTCCAGCCGGGTGAGGAGCGGCGCCAGTGCGGCTGCCTCGCTGTCAGAATAGCCCTCACGCTAGGAGGGTTTTGGTACCGGGGGGTTCCCGGAGAAGCACGGGAGTGCCGGCGATGGGTTCTGGATATAGAACCATCCATGATGCCACCCTTTGAGCAAGGACCAAAGGGGAATGGAAAAATAGCGCGTCTGCTGTGTCGAAGTTGAAGACAGGCGCCACCAAGATCGGGAAGCGGGGAATCGTTCACCGAGGCACGCATCTAGAAGAAAAATTTCCATAGGTTGAGATCCGGCTACACCTTCAGGAAAGCCTCGCACAAAGTGATGAACATCGAAATATACAGAATTCCGTTCGGTGTTAGATGATGAAGTTCAACGCCGTACTCGCCGAGGAACCGCTGGAAGAAGGGGTGTGCCGGGACCCCAAATCCTCACGCGTGGAACATGAGAAAGGAGACAATTTTGTCATCACGCGGCGCGGGGACACACTCCCCCTCAGGAAGCCGGACGGAATAGTCCTCCCTCGACGAAAGCAACCCACGTGCGGTGATCTCGGAGATCTGGCTTGAGCTCGCAGAAGAGGAAACCCTCGCAGACATGGTGAATGAAGGTTGGGACTTTTTCCTTGGTTGGATGCAAAGAGAAGGAAGAGCGCTGCATGAGACAAGAAACGCAGAAGCATTACAGGCGAGCCCGTGCTAGATATCCCAGAGGAAAGAGATATAAGGGCGTCGAAGTGATGCCCGGTCTGGCAACCGTCAGGGCACGAACAACGTCTCAAACCGCCTTGAGGGGGTCACCGCCAGGATGTCGCCCATTCGCCCCTAGATTAAAGCTGCTTAAAGCGACTGGGCAATCGAGTCGAGCAGTGCCTCCTTGTTTTTTCCATGGCGGAGTTAACCCAGGGATGGAGAGGTCCCACCGGACAACAACCACCTGACTTCGTGGTCTGAAATCACAAACCCGTTGCGGGAGCAAAGTCGAGCGGTGCCTCCTCAGTATTGGTAGAACCCGGAGGAGATGGAGGGCAACACGACCGTGGGAAGAAGGTAAGTTCTCAGCCTGCATAATGGGCTCGAAAGTCCCTGGTTTGAAGGCCGGCCAGCGTATGGCTCAGGAGCCGCCTGGGGCGATCCTGAGTGACGAGAAAGCGACACGAAGCAGTCCATGAAAAAGACAATTTCTGGTGGGATGAATCCCCCAGACACTTCTAAGATTGTAGCCGAGCCCCATCACCACAAGCGCCAAGGTAGTTCCCTGAAGGGTCGGCAGCGAGCCACCTGAGCCAACGAAGAGCTTGGGAACCACGCACATGCCTTGAGCTAGGAATCAATGAAACGCGCATGCCCCTCGACGTGAAGAAAAGCCGATGGTTCCAACCGTCCAAAAACAAACGGGACGAATGGGTTTCACTCGGCTCCACCCGTTAGGCAACTCACTAGGCTCGGGGGCTCGGCCATCGAGGCAATCCCTCAATCAACCCGACCCCTCTGATCCATGGACGGCTCACGGAAGGAGGAGGTTCACACATCACGTCTGTATAGTTAAGTGGAGTACTAATGACCTCTCTTGGTACTTTGCCTTTTGTTATGCAGGTTCAAGGCTGATTGGAGTTCACCCTCCTCCACCCCCCGACTGACCACTGAGGTCGGTCAAGGGCTCGGGGGCTATTGACGGGGTTCTAGGCCCTGAACCCTGGGGAAGTGGTGAGGGAGTGTCCCACGAGGGATGATGAAGCTGGACCGAGCCCAGACTCGGGAGAAGGCGCCACGAGGAGCCCGGGCCGACCCCCGGGCAGGGCGCAGGATCCATCCCCAAGGTGACCCAGAAAGAAAGTCGGAGCCCCTGTGAGAGAACCCGAGCCTGACCTCAGGTAGGAGAGAAGCAAGAGGCCTTTAATGTGGGGCAGGCACCGCCTCAGCCGAGTGGAGGGGTAATCGAGTACACCTCTGCCCCCAGCATTGAATGCACGTCACTTCCGATGGGGCCGAAGAGGAGAGCAATAGGGGCTCACATGTGCCTCGGTATGGAACACTCCCCCAATGACTTGATGGGAGTAGGAGCGGCAGCAGGCCACGAGTACGGTGGCACCATCGAGTGCCCTGCCAAATGAATGAAAAGACAAGACATCCTGTGCTCATGACGGACCGGCCCCTCGGCTACATGGAGGGGGACGAGTAAGAGAGAGGACGAAGGAGAGAGAGAGAGAATAAATAGAGAGAACTGCCGGTTTGAGAGGGCAGGCTCTTGCACTTGTAAGAACAACCCCCATTCTTGAGTAAGAACAAGCGAGACACCCCTGCTGGACGCAGGGCATTCTTGCCCAAACCAGGATAATCCTTCGTGTATTCTTAGCTAGGCCACCTTGAGGTAGAACACGCTGTACATTCAATTACTAGTCGAAAATCTGAAACACCGACACACCGGAATCAAAGAATATGAATACGGGGTGGTTGTGGAGAGTGAACATACCCGCGAGTACGGGTTCGCCTTCAGGCACATCCTCGATAGCGAGATGACGGATGTTGACGTGTTTCTAGGCTGGTTTCTTGGGTTGACCCCGGGGCTGATTTGCACCTTGGTGCACTGCTTGCCCGCTGCCCTACAGCTTCTCTGGACACTCCCTTGAGAAATGACCAACACGGCTACACGTAAAGCATGTGTAGTTGGTCGGTCCCCCACTAACTTGGGGACGGAATCGGGGTGCACATTGTTGTTGAGGATATGCACACGGAAACCCCCATTGCTGTTGTGGTAGAGGTGGTCGGAAGCTGGGCGCGTTGAATTGCCAACCACGGAACATCGGCTGTACCCTGGTGGTTGCCGCCTCTAACCGTGATGCACCATACGTTACTTTTGAGGAGTACCTCCTCCGCTGCCCTGTGGGGCACTCCTCTTTCTCTTCTCTGCACGGGAAGTATCCTTTTGCATGATGGCGGCATTGACCATGTCATTGAATGTGCCGCCATTAAAATGTGCAAGTTTAACTTTCATTATGGGGTTAAGACCCTGATAGAAGCTCTCGCGCTTCTTGTATTCCGTGTCAATATAATCTGACACATACTACGCCAAATGGTTGAATGCTCTCGAGTACTCGTGAGCAGTCCTCCCTCCTTGTTTCAGCTCCATGAAGTCCTGGAGCTTCCTCTTCATGATACTGGAGGTATATGGTAGGCGCGGAACGCCTCCTGAAACTCGGCCCATGTTAGGGCATAACCCACCGGTAGTGACGCAATGTGGTTTGCCCACCAAGCGCTGGCGGATCCTTGAAGCTGCTGCGCTGCGAACAGCGCCTTTTGATATTTAGTGCATCGCAGCAAACCAAACTTTGCCTCGATGGTCCGGAGCAAATTGTCCGCCTCGAGGGGTTCATCGGCCTCTGTGAAGATCGGTGGATGTGTCACCAAGAAATCTGAGTAGGAACTATTTGGAGGCTGGGGATGGCCTCCCTCTTGACGTCCCCCTTGACGGGACGTATTCTGGACGAGTGTGTGCAGCAGCTTGATCTGCTCATTGCACGAACTCGTCATTGCAGCAAGTACATCCACCAACATAATTGGAGGTGGAGGCAGTGGTTGCTGCTGTTGGGCTGTCTCCCGCTCGTGCTGCTGGGAGCTCTCTCCCTGACTCGTCCCACCAACATAGTGTGTGAAACGTGTGTGAGTCATTTTGCAGTCACAACAAAATTGCCACATGAGACACCATGCAAAATCTGATTCATTGCACCAATAATGAAATGTAAAGATGACAAAATTCTTGTAAAACAGTCTCATATATTGGTAAAGTATAACTTTTTTCACAATATATTTTCTGGGGACCACTCTTTACAATAACAACTCCAAAATGATGAACTTCTAGCCATAAAGTTCATCTTTACTACTATGGTCACCACAACCTGTTACATCCGCGTCGTCACTCGTTCTACAACCACTACCATTTACAATAGTACAAATATGGTCACATAATACAACATAGTAGATACAACACTACTTGTTGTACTATCTAACCAAAGGTGACTACTCTTCGTCCGAGGCTGGTTCAAACTTCTCAGGATCCTCCTCCGGTTCAGAGTCTGAGGCTGAAACGACCAGCTCGGGTTGATGGAAGGCTGCATATCCTGTTGTACAGCATTTAACTCATCATGAGCAAGAATCCAGTCTTGCTCCCAATTCTGGGCTGCCTCAATGGCATCATCACTCTCCTCTGTGAGTACATTTATGTGGTGCAATTGTGCACCCACCATTTTCTGACTTACATTCAACTCGTCCCAGACTTGCTGCAACTCTTCTTGCAGCTCATTCTCAGCCACCATGAGCTGATGTATCGCCGGAGCGAGATGTGCATGCAGCGAGTTCTTTTCATGTTGGAGCTGATCCTTGTGTGTATTCGCTTAAATTCATCTCTCCCATTAGTTGTTCGATGATCTTGGATTGACCGTCGACCAATAGCTTTCTGGCTGTGGCGTAGAAGCTTGTGGTGGACAACCTCAAGTTGGAATTGGGGTTGAACAAATCTGTAAGCTCGCTGTACCTTCGTTCCCATTCATGATGAGATAATCCCGTGACGGGTAGGAGAGCGAACGGCGTTGTCTCCACTTGCTTGGTGTGAAGCTGGAAAAACATGTGATAACTTCCGGGATGCCATCTCCCAAAAATCATCCATAAGGTGCCCCTTCACAGTGACAGTGAATGGTGCCCAACCCGGTGGGTCAGGACCCGCAGGGACGTCCAAGTGCATAACACAAGACGTCTCTCCGCTCAGTGTCTTCTCCTTTCCCCAATAGCGTGGGGCTTTGGTATACCTGAAATGTTGCAAAAGCTGCTGCAACATTGCAGCAAATCCGGGGAAGTGTTGTCCAAACAAATGAACCCATCCGTTGTCCAACCGGGTTCCAAAATCTGCCATCTTTGGAAGAAGAGTTTTGATTAAATAAAATGCTAAATTCCACAGCAAGATGATAGAATAAACACTGGACTTGTTAAGTAAAACAAGGAAGCAAAATCAAGTCCATGCTCATGCAATCCCCAAAATGTTAAGTTTAACCGATCAATTTATTGTCAGAATCGACCAGTTTACACTTATTCCAGTTTCTGATCTAGTTAACAGCATTTATATAACTCAAGTTGAACATCGAAGTTAAAGTTAACTTCAATATCTTTTCAACGAGTACTTATTTAAATCTAGATCAGTCCTGGATCAAAAGTTATGACATTTCAATGTTAACAGAAAATGTGGAAATTTTCAGCAGCACTTCTTTTTGAACAGGCTGACATGATTTCCTTTTTCCACACCTTTCTGCTCCAAATTTGAGTAGACTTTGAGTTACAAAGTTGTAACATATCTCATAAACTTTTCAACGGTGTATCACATGACCCTTAGAAAATTTTTATCCTAAGATTTATGATAGAAAAACAGAAAATTCCAGAGACAGTTTGCACTCATCTGACATTTTCACCAGTTTAGCATGTGATTCTGCTCAGAAACTCTGCAGAAAAGTTTTAGAGAACTTCAAAACCTTTGCATTCTAAAAAGTTGCACCCTGTTAAAGTCCAGCAAAATGTCTGCGAGAACAGGGGAGGTGATTTCTATGAATTTTACCAAGTCCTTATGCTCCCTTTTGATACTTAGTTCTAACATAGAAGCTGAATAGCTAAATTTCTGACCCTGAATCCCATTTTATAACTTCCCTTAATCCGTTTGTTTTATGCAACAAGTCAATATGCAGGTACTACGTTTCCTCACAATTAAAAATCCTAACCGGAATACACCGGCATATACGTGTCATATATGGTGGCACTAAAACTTCACTCACAAACGGATTCTAAACGTAATACGCTAACCTGGTCAAGTACTGGTAGAAGATCACCACCCGAAGAGGGGCTCCACACCTTTACAATAAAGCACACCCGTGGACCAGCGTTTTCATATGATTCATAGGACATCAAGAGTCCTAGAGAACATATTTCGTGTTACAAACCACACGATGGGGTCTCCTCCTCTTGCCCCTAGGTTTGTACATTGGAGGCTAGTGCATTTCATGTCTCTAAGATGTTGAGACTACCTACGCGCCAGACACAATCACTATCAACCTTTGCTACATTCATGCGGGCGATATCGGTATTTGATTTTCTCAGGATGATATCGCTATTTGATTTTCTCGTCTACAGAAAGATGATACATGACTTTTATTGTCTAACTTTGATTGAATTCAGAGGTTGTAGCCGAGTCAGGTTGCTGAAGTGAGGTTGTATGAGAACGGCGTGATCAAACGATGCTACAAAACTAAACATATTAAAATATTACCACATACTCCCTCCGTTTCGAAATATTTGACGCATGTTAGTTTGATATTAAATATTGAACTAACCAGCATCAAATATTTCAAAATGAAGGAAGTACAAATTTAGGGTCCCCTAAAAATTGGGGGCCCTGTTCGATCGAACAGGCTGCACACCCCTCTGGCCTGGGCCTGCTATAAGAAATGAAGTCTTAGAAAACATATTCACTTTCCGTTCATTGCTGAATGGAATATCCCATACTACTTTTCTTGCATGGGAGAACTAACCGAAATTGAACCGCTTTCGGTGGCAATCATTACCAGTCTTACCTCCACGTAGGTGCGTTGTTCCTCAATTGAAATACCGAAATATAACACATAAGTTAGTTCTGCCATCTTAAATAACTATGCTAATAATACCCCTTATGCAGGCTTACTACCGTTACCTCACCGTAAGCCTAAACATTTATCAATATGATACTTTGCAAGTGTGTTATTCCCAATGCGGCTCTGATACCACGATGTGGGGACCGGGGTCGCGACATTCTAGGAATCGTATTGGGTGGTGTCGTGCGATGCTACACCCAACAACACACCTCAAAAGAACATCATATTACATACCATACACTTGAATTTACATAGTAAAGTGGAAAATATAGTACATTCAAAAATATCTACAACAGAAGTCTTGTTTCTTAATTCACGCACTCAGGCCTAAGCTAAGAAAAATAGTGAATGGTCCAGCCCATGGACCGTTCATGCTAGCAGCATCCACATCTCAAGGCGGCATGCAGGGTTCCCATTCAACCATGTACCACGATGGGGGGTGTGGCCTCCATCTCGAAACCTTCGTCAAACGAGGCCATAGATGGCCCCTCACCTGCAGCAACAACTTATATAGCAACCGTGAGCACAAGGGCTCAGCAAGTCTTAACCGTCTCATCTAAACATGAAACTCTAAATGTTGGGGAAGAACTTAACATAGTCAGTGATGTTTGCATAATAGAATCGCCTAACAGTAGGTTCTTAACTTCAACTTTTAAGCAGCAGATTAGTCCCTGGTGTTGAACAACATGGTAAATCCACAATCAAACAAGAAATGCTTCATCACGATGTTGCTTACCTCAGAGGGAAAACATTAGATTTAGTTTGCACTACTCTAATTTACACAAGGTTGCAATACATCATTCAATCATATTAACAAGGTTATCCCTACACCAACTACTATTTCTTACTATGTCACAAGTCAGTGAACAAGCGGTACTCGTATAACCTCAAGGGACGGTGATTGCAATCAGAAGACACGCGGTATACACGATGTGTACGCCCATACTAGAAGCTGCTCGAGGCATGCTCTCTTTCTGCCATACACGGCCACCTTTCACGAGGACACTCAATCGTTGAACCGGTCCTACCGTCCCGAGCAGGAGGTCCCTACACGGAGCACCCATTCTCGATGTTGCCCGTTAGCGCATTTACACCTTTCTACCCTCCAACTCATTTAAGATGGCGAGCAATGCTTCAACGATCAAGTTAACTAAGTTACATCGGTTTCCAGGGCCCCATATATCTAGTATGCTACCGGTACAGTTCAAACTTGCTCAGCCGGCCCCACATGGTACGGTCCTTGATCCACATAAGCAGAGATACGCACACAAGACATCCTCGTCTTGCTGCACCCTACATATCTGCCCCGTCTCATTGTCAATTGAGTGAATAATGTTTGAGAACCATCTGTGTGCCTATTCTTTCTCTCGCGAGTAGATTCCAACTACTCGACTTCTACCAAATCCTTTCTATGACATAAGCCTAGCGTGAGTCTACACGATGGAACACTATGCTACCTTATAGTACAAGGATCATTTAGTCATGCAGTTGGGTTTCAATCATCCTAACTTAATACACATCTTAATTAGCAAAGTAACTATGTGATGAAATAAGACTTTATAAATTAGCTTGTTAAATGTAAACCGGGGATTGCCTTGTTGCTGCTCAGGTTCCCAGTTAGTCTCCGGAGGAAGGCCGGCAAGTGTCTCCGGAGTCTCCTCGAGTTCAGAAACTAAACCACATGAAAAATATGCAAGGAGTACAATTAGTTATATGAACATGATTCATATGTTTAATTGTATGTATTAACAAATGAACTCCAATGCCCCTCAGATTTCTATAGTAGCTAACATGGATCACACATGACCTGCTAGCCAAGTTTCATGATTTATTACTTAAGTATGTATGTATAATAAATCCTTAAGGTTTTAATTTTCTTTGCATTTCCAGAGAAAATATGGGGCTTTGACATGCAGCAACGTATGTTTTTCATACAGTACAAGTCATAAGGAGTCCAACAAAATTGGTTTTATAGTTTTCTAAGACTTCTACAGAGAGATATGTATTTTATAAGTTGCTATCACTTTCTGCAATTGATTTTGTGATTTTTGGGAATTTTCAGGGACATAGGGAAAAGTTCCATTATTTACCCTACTTATCAATGTCCACTGAAGCTGAAATTTTTACTAAAGATCAATGGCATTACAAAGAATGTTATGGCCAAATTTGGGATTTTTTTCCTAATATGGGGTCTCTTGGAATTAATTCCTAAGTATTTAAAATAAAGGAATCAATAAGCAAAATACAGAGACTTCCATACTAATTAAATGGTATTGACAGAAAGTACTGGTAACAGAGATTCTAAGAAAATTTGTTTGAGGAATTTTGAATAATTCTACCGAAAGATATGAATTTTCAAAGTTTGCCCTCAAACTGGAATTATTTTCCTATTGAAAAAGGTTTAAACAGTCATCCGGGCCCACCCATTCAAATGGACCACTCAGAACAAGGCAACAACGGGCTACATACTTAACCAATGCTGCCACACTGGATCTCGGCCACAGCTGATCCGAAACAGCCACTGACATGCGGGGCTCGTCGGGTCTTCTTCTACCTCGCGACACCCGACCCTTCCCGCGGTGGCGCACGACAGTGAGCTTGCTGCTGAGGTGTTCTCAACCCTTCGGATACTCCAAACTCACTGCCAGAGCCTAATTTTGCACACTGAGCATGCCGGTGGCCTCATCCCATGCCGGTGATGACCGCTGACCACGGTGACAGCGGCTCAAAGCTCGCTAACGATGGTGTTCTAGCTCGGGAAGGCCTTATTTTGATTGGGTTTTGCTCCTACAGCATTGTTGGATCATGTGGGGCATGAAAATGGACCAAGAAGCTGATGAAAATGGCCAGAAAGTAGAGTTCACCGGTGAACCGAAAGCTTTATGCCGCCGAGGGCAAAAACTTGGTGAACTCCTCGTTTTCTCGGTCAAATCTTGTTCTACTTCTTCCTACAGCTCCGTAAGGATGTCTAGATCATGTCCTTAAATGCACACGATCATTAACAGAGCGTGTGAGGTGAATTTCACCTCGAAACCTACTCGGTTGAAATGAACATACGGAGGAAAAACTAAGGAATACTCCAGGTACAATGAAGTAAACCAGAAACAACTTTCACCGTGAGGAACAGGGAACCTCGGCGCACCTTTTCTGTTTTGTGATCGATGCGCGAGGAAGGCTAGATCGCCGGGGCGATGGTGAACAGAAGTATCGGTGGTGGAGTGAGTTCGGCGGCCAAAAATGGAAAAGATCGGTGAGCTTGGTCGGTGTCACGAGGGGGTGAATATGCAACCGAGGAGATGAGGGTGCATTTAACTCATTTTTCCAGACTGCTGCCTGTGACTGTGCTTCACCCGGCTGGAATCACGCGGTGAGTCTTGGTGGCGCGTGGGCAAGCAGGAAGAAGAAAAACACTTCACTCTCAAACTGACATGTGGGTCTCACCTCTTCTCTTATCCACATTGTAAGTTCAGTTTAAAATAGTAAACCAATTCCTAAAATGGTAAAAATTGGCAACTAGACAAATCTGAATATGAGGAATCCAATGGTGCATTTCAATTTGGATTTGGATTAAGTTGAATTGTGAATCTTATGTTTTGAATTTAAATTTGATTCCCACTTTACCTAATCCAAATAAATAGCAAACCTAGTCCAAACTTAGTGAAATTTGGCAGGGATACAATTTGGAATATGGAGAACCTAATTGTGGAATCATATCTTCATGTTTGGAAAGTATGGAAGTAGAATTCAGATTTTGATCATGGAACACTACTAAGCAATACTTCTTTTATAAAAGCACTTAACTCCAAATTTCCTAAAATTTGGTAGCCTTCCTAGTTTAATCCTAATGACTTGAAATGTGATATCACTAGGTGATTGCTATGTACTATGTTCATGTTTTCAGTTTGAACTTGATCTCACACCTTTGTATTCAATTTTTTTTAATTCCTCCCAATTTTTGCTAAGTGTTCATGAGCTAAGCAACACTTGCTGAAATCTTTGGGATTTCACAAACATGTGGAATTTGCTTACTATAGGGAAGTACACTCAACAATAAATTTTTGTCCATTTGAGATAGTGTATGGTTTCAAACCTACTGCTCCCATTGATCTTCTACCTTCGCCTTTACAGGAATGTGAGAACTTTGATGCAAACAAGTGTGCTTAATTTGTCAAGAAACTTCATCATCAAGTGTGGAAAAACATAGAGAAAATGACAAAGATCTATGAGAAACGTGCCAACAAGGGTCGCAAGAAAGTGGAATTTGCAATAGGATATTTGTTTTGGTTGCATTTACACAAGGAACGATTTCCTTGCATCGCAAGTCCAAATTGCAGCCTCGAGCTGATGGACCTTTCAAAGTATATCGAAAGATCAATGACAGTGCTTATGATATTGATCTCCATGTACATATGGAGTAAGCACAACATTCAACGTCGCTGACCTGTCTCCCTACTTTGGAGAAGAAGAGTCGAGGACGACTCCTTTTCAAGAGGGGAAGGATGATGTGGACATCCCAGCAACATACACACATAAACGATCCTATGACGCACGGATTAACACGCACTCGTGCTAAAAAACTTGAACAACAGGTGAATGCTTTCCTCTCTACATTACATTTTAGTATTGGTTGCGAATAATATACTACCTAAGTAATGTAATCTACTATTACTCAGGTTTACACAAGAGGAGACACCATTGCCTAGCACAAAAAGCACTAAGTCAGTTCGCACTGTCCGAACTATGTGGCACGATAGTTCAGACTATCCGAATTGAGAAGGGTACACAGGAGGAATATCAAACTTCACATGTAATCCTGCACCAACCTATCATGTTTCATGGTGCATAATACACATAGTGTGAAAAAGCATATCAAGGCTACTTTCCAATGCAACAAATGGTGCATCATTTGGAGTTCCTGAACAAGAGTTATGATCATTTTACTACTGACTGCATGGTAGACAAAGAGAAACGCTAGGACTAAAGACCAACTTGGGAATTCTTCACCAGTTTTCATTCAAACTCAAAACGTAGTGACTTCAGTTCACACCTAGCTAGGAGGGTTGTTCCTAGTATAAATATCACCTTTGTCTTCCTGGAAAAACAACTATTGATGATTTGATAAACAAGATTGTTTCTACAGCTGAGTGCTGAGTTCCTTGCACACCTTGGTTCTTCCTTGTTCTTCATGGACTTGTGAAGTGATCCTTCTGGGATCCCATAATTCGTGCTCTAGGCTTTCAGGCCTTTTGTGTGGGTTAGTCCCGGTTTGTGGTTCTGCGGTCGTTCAAAGATCGAGTTGAAGTCTTTCAGGTTTCGGTGCCTCTCTCCCCGTCGCTTGGTCACAGCCAACCTTGCAGGTATAAAACTAGTTATCACGGATTGTGGTTCTGTGGTCGATCAGAGATCGAGCCGAAGTTCTCAAGACTTCGGTGCCTCTATCCCTGTCACTTGGTCACATCCAACCTTGGAAGGTGTAAAGCTAGTTATCCCGGCTGATTTTCAGCTAGTTATCCATTGTCGTACCTACTGCCGTGAAGATCGGGCCACCCCCGGGTTTCACCCTATCAGTCGCCTTGAAGTGCAGTCACCATGCATACTGGAGCTGATATCCTTTTGGGGAGATTAGGACGGCACCGCTTCCCGCACCTTTAAGGGTTAATGACCCATCAAAATACATCGTTCAATATTCATGACGGATCAGGCTTAGTGCCGCCTGGGTTTCCTTCCATTCAGCGACAGAGTTGGCGAGGACCTGAGACTTTATCGCCGTGAGGGCGGCGTAGGGTATATCGAAACCCATGAGTTCCAGGGCCCACTTCACAATCCTTCTGGACGAGTCCTGGCTGTTGATGATTGTGCCGTGCCCATGCGCGGTCACCACCCGCACTGGATGGCTTTAGAAGTAATGCAGGAGCTTCCACTTTGTTGTGAGGGCGGCGTACAGGAGTTTCTGCACGTGAGAGTAGCACATATCACAGTCAGATAGCGCCTTGCTGATGAAATAGACTGTCCTCTGGACCCGGTGGACGTGCTCGGGCTTCTCCTGCTATACGACTAGGGCGGTGCTGAACACCTGGTTGGTGGTGGCGATGTAGAGGAGAAGTAGCTTGTTAGGATCGAGCGACGCCAATATTGGGGGCATGGTGAGGAAGGCCTTCAGATTGTCGAGAGCTTTTTCAGCCTCCTCCGTCCATTTGAAAGGTCGGGGCTACTTCAGAAGCCTGTAGAGGGGCAGCCATCACTCCCTAGGCCGGGGTACAAAACGGCTCAGGGCCGCGAGGCAGCCCATAATCTCTATATGCCTTTGACGCCGCTGATGGGGCCCATGTTAATGATCGCCGTGATCTTCTCGAGGTTGGCTTCGATGCCGCGCTCCGAGATGATGTACCCGAGCAGTTTACCTTGGGGGACGCCGAACACACACTTTTCCGGGTTGAGCATGATGTTGTTGCTGTGGAGGTTGCCAAAGGTTTCTTCAAGGTCAGCGATGAGGCTGGATGCCTTTCTGAATTTTGCTATGATGTCGTCAATGTATACTTCAAGGTTCCACCCGATCTGCTGTTCCTCCTCATGGAGGGCGATCTGGTGGTACCAGTTGGTATTCCTTACGTCTACAGGTCATCCTGGCAATGGATGCAAGCAAGGCTTATGACAACTAGGCTAACCTAGGGCCAAAGCAAGATGAGTTCTGCTAGCGCACGGAAAATACAGCTGTAGCATTTCACCCAAGAGTATTCCCTAGGGTATCGTATAATCCCAAAAGAAGGTGAAGGGTAGCAACATGATGGATAGGATAGGTTGTTCTAGTAGGAAACCAAGGAGGATGGGTAAAAAGGATAACAAGGGTTGTGTGACACACACTGAGCAATCTACTCTAAGAGTAAGATGGTCCTAGTGAGAGTTAGACTAAGGTAAGGGGTTGTTCCTAATGTGCTTCTAGTATACATATGCATAGCCTAATAGTGTACATATGAGAATGCTAGTAGTGAATACTAGGGCTTAGTGGTACAACATATCGGGCACGGGCTTACCCCTGGTAATACCAGAGCGACTCCCGCCAAGAGTCTACGGCATAGCCTAACGTGGGGGATTACAGTGGACGAACAGGGCTGTCACCACCTACCCTCCTACCCCTACAATCCGTGGGTCTACGAGACATCCAACGCTACTTAACTATCAAAGCACCACACTTGCATGCTAAGTAAATACCTTAAGAGTCGCGATACAAGTACTATTCTAAGGCAATGACTAACCTAAACATCGTTGAACAAATGTTCGGACCAAGCACTATGTTATTCATACTAACATATTCATATCATATCTAGTTAGACAATAGTGGAGGCCTATGATGTTTATGATAACATAATAACAAAGTTACTATACTATCGTAATAACAACTAAACCTACCACATGCATGGATTCAACAATAAAACAAGAAACGCTTCATCCAGTCATATGAATAAAAGAAGACTAATATTGTAAATAAGAATAAAGTCATAAACAAAGGAAAAGATACATGAGCCATACCTTTCCCGAAGTACAGTTGGGGACTATAGACTCCTTCCTATAGCCTACTCCACTAAGGACTTGGATAGAGTGTGTATAGAAGAGAGTATTACTGAAGTGGTGTGTGTAGAAGTGAGGGGTAGAGAGTCCTATTTATACATGAGTTTAGGTCTGATCCCGTCAGAATATGCGCGTGAATCAATCAGAACCGACTTCAGGGAGCCACAGGGAGTCGACACATGGAAGATGACCGAGTTTGTGGGCAAGAGCAGTTCAGCCAAACCCGGCTTGGTTCCAGCTGTCCTGGTTTTCTTCTGGGTGACTGCCAGGTGGGCCCTCAAGTGTTTCCCGGGTGATACACCGTTGGATTCCCTTGGATACCCCTGTAGGTGGGCCATTGTATCCATGGACTTCCATGTGTCGTCCTCTGATTGGCTAGAAGTGTATAATTAAGGACTGCTCCCCTTAATTCTCCTCTATTCTGTATAGAATCCCTGCATGCACAATTCTTTCCAAGTACAAGTGGAACTACGTTATTTCTAAGGGTAATGTGTGCAAGAAATGATTGCTCCTTCACATAATTTAGTTATATTGATGGTCGGAATTGGTACTTAACAACCGTCAATAAACTCCCCACACCTTAACCTTTGCTCGTGCCAAAGCAAAGATCAAGACTTTGATTGCTGATCAAGAGTTGATACAATGTTCTACTTTTCAATAGTACCAAGTGCACAACAAAATTTTCTACCTTATATTGAATAAATTGGCAATGGTACTCACCATTTGTCTTAGTAAAGATGGGGCATATGTCTTCTCCTCTTCTTGGGTGGTTGAAAGATAGAACAACAAATCAAGCATGCATCACCTAAATACTATGTTCTACTTAAGTTCCGGAGAGTTTCAAATGGTTTTCAATTTTCAAGTTCCTAAATGATACTCTCAATCACTCATATTTGTGTTTGGATCTTTCCTCACAAAGGCAATGCCTCTTTTGATCCTACCTCTAAGTATGGCCTTTGTGGAGCTTGGTAGGGAACATGAGTAGGCATATTTCCATCACATATTTTGCTAAGTTAAAAAAATAATCCTTAGGAGAAAACAAATCATACTCTAGATCAAGATGTGCATGTGAGATGGATGATATGTGGAGGTGGAAGATAACTCCTTTTTGTGAACTCTGTTATTTTAAGGATGAAACATGGCTACTTTATTTTATTTTTCTCTTTTATTTCTTTTTATCTTTTTTTTTTTCTGATGCTCATGTATTGTGAGCATGTATTTTTTTTTCTTTTTCTTTTAGCCACGTCTTCTACTCCTTTTTTCAATAACTTCTAAGAGAGTGTTTGACAAGAAAAATATGGAGTATCTTTTGTTGTAGAGTGGTATTATGGATAAATTTGCTAACTTCTAGTGTAGAAGTTTAGCATGTGCGCGTGATATCTTGATCATAGAAGTATGAATTAAATCTCACATCGGTCTATACTAGTTTGACTAGGCTCAATGTGAAAGCAAATAACACATGCATAAGGTTTTATCTAGTGATAACATCATATAGCTTTGGTAGGAAGTTCTAATCAAGTGAGGAAACTTTCAAATTTGAACCAATTTGTATTTCTCCGGATATTAAGTTTCACTTTGATTATGATTTAGTAGCTCAATTGCTATACTATATCTCACAACAACCTAGAATTAGATGCAATCTTATGCTACCCACAAATTCTAAGTTCAAGGTAAAGTTACTCAAAACCAATATAATCAACATTTGGAGAATACTAAGTTGTATACTAGGGACTAAAGAAAAATAAAACAGAGTAACTATTCATCATTTCAACTTATGTAAAATGTAACATTCGTACCGCACATCTCTTATTCAATTCAAATCCTATTCTATGTTTTTTCTCATTTTTTAGATGCAAATGATGTGGAAAAGGGAAATGATCTGCAAGGTGAGATGTGATACAAGTTACCTCAAGTGGGGTCCTCCCCGGCCCCAAGCATGTTCTTGGTCAAGGTATGCGATAGGGGGGGGGGGGGGTTGATTCCCTAATAACGGAGGTAGGCCATAAGGTCGGCCTATCCTTGTTGCAGCATGGATTTGATGATGGAAGGTTGAGTGTCAATGTTATGATTCCTTCCATGGGTGCCATGAATGTGGTCGAAGAGCATGTTTGTGGATGTCGCTTGTCCGCATATCAATATCTCCCGTACGTTGGGTGTGATCCGTTATTCCTTGGCTAAGGTTATGATTTCCTTGAGCCACAAAGCAAAAACATTCACCCAGCTATGGAGGCAACTCCCTTGAGCTTGAATGGCTAATAGAATAGTTGGGAGCATATTGACTCCACTGATTCATAACAACCCATTGGTCGCTTGTAGAGGATTTCCATGACAAACCTCCCGCCTTGTATAGCTATGATTGTCCTTCGGGCTTATTTTCCGATAGGTTTCAGCCATGCTTGTTTACTCCTTGGCCAATAAATGTTGACATAGAATCTCCGGGGCTTCATTCAACGATCGACTTCTTGTATGCCTGCATAGAAATATTACTCCCACAAGCTTCCCCTCTTGGATGGAGAGGAATGATTAGCTCCTGGTACTTGTACAAATGAATTTCCTGGTTAGGTAACCAGATTTCATTTGTACATCCAGGGAAGAGAAACAGCAAAGATCTATCGGGTCCAATTTCATATAACTGTAGTGCATCCATAAACAATATGCCATTCATTGATATAAAAGCGGGGCTTTATAAATAGATCAATTTGCACATTTTCTAAAGCTCATACTCATAGCAATGCAAGTGATGGAAGTACACCCTATGGGTCCCTCATCTTGAAATTTTCTAACCATCATGGCTTTTATAAGAGCAAATTTTATCTTTAAAGATCATGGCAAAACAAGATTCTCAATGTTATCCTTCCCGAACATAGCTAATGACCTTCCTAGGAATTAGAGATTTAGTGATTCCATATGTGCATGAGATTCAAATTAAAATCATGGGTATCACTTATTCCTATGTTGCTACATACCAGTTTACCCATTAAGTTATTCCAAAAGCTTTATTTACTAAACCTAGAAAAAATAAATTGACCAAGTCTACTAAGCAATGCTTATGGGATTCTTGGTACTTGTTTTAGTTTCTTCCAAGTAAGGTGATATTCCTCATGAAAGTCAAAAGGTTGTATCATCACTTACTTTCGTGAGGGTGTATAAGAATTTAAATGAGGATGAGGAGGAATCCTTCCTCATCAATGCAAGAAAGTCATTCAATCCTAATGTAAACCAAACGATGGAAAATTCTAAATTCATACCTCTTCTGAAGCACAGTTCAAGGTCGAAGGCTCTTGTGTGAAAACACACAAAAACACGACCTTGGTGTTTAGCTTTTATGTTCGGTGCCACTTGCCAAGTCGAGGTTGGAGTCAGCAATGAATGCAGGCAAAGTTTCATCTTGCTACTCCATCGGGTCGTTATTTCGAGCATTCCTCCACCTCAAACTTTAGATGAGCGTAGTGGACGGATATGCTCTTGAATCCTTCTGATGGCGGCTTGATCTTGATGAGGCTCTCCTTCTTCTTGTCAAACAAACTTCTCATATTCTTCATCCTGGCTGCAAGTCAATCAAGAACAATCAAAACAACTCGAAAATGGGTTATGTTAGCAAAAGCAAACCGAACCCCCTATCAAATTGTATTGCCTAACTTGAAACATCTTGCAAATGCAATGAGGAATAAGGGAAATCTTTTTGGCTTGAGTTAGGAAAACAAATTCAAGTGGTTATGCCCAAAGTTTATATCCAAATTAATTTCCTTCCTAAACCAAAATTTTCTTTTTATGTCGGTTGTAAATTTTTAATTTCCAACATGCAGATGTGGAAATTCAAACATGCTAAATGCAAATGCAAAATTTGGTGGAAAATTCAAATATGTAATGAAAAAATAAATATGAGATAACTACCAATTAACCTACCGGTAAGGACTCACCAAATTTTAAAAGTCCAATGAGTGGGACTTACCTCCGTCCATTTTAGCGTGATGATGTGTCATCCATACCCGGAGATGAAGGTGTAGACGACTTCCCTTGCTTGACACACCAAATCTTTTTTAGTGGTCATCTGGACAGTGGGGCCCGTATGGCCCCAGTCTCTCCATCATCTTGATGTAGACTTGATGGTGTTGCAACGACATTGAAGATACTCTTTCATGAGCTACATGAGGCTTGTCGTTCTTTGGGCGTCACTTTGACCGTCTTGATATTCTCTTGAGTCAACCCATACTTGATCTTAGATCAAGGACTTCCTTGGGCATGATGACATGTGTAATCCACAATCAAACAAGGAAGCTTCATCCATGACGTCGCTTGCCCAAGGTTACACAGGCTTGGTCGAAGTGTAGGGTTCCAACAGGTGATTGTGGGATACCTTGGATCTTGAATGCTTCCAAGTGTCTTCCCGTTGGCCAATAGATTCTTGGGTGTGTTGTCATTGATTTTTGCTTGGTTATGGACAAGATACTTCAAGGTAGGCTGGCTTAAGATGAATCCCTTGGAATTGTTGAAATTCCCATAGCCTACTTGATGTAAGGGTGGTGTTGTTTCTGCCCTTGACCTCCTTGTGGATGGTAGCCGTTGGAGTTATTGTTTAGGAACAAATGGTCCTCACGGGTCATAGGGAAATAATTCCCTAAGTGTCTCGTGTTGACATGGACTTTCACACATCATATCCATGACTTGGATCCTCCTAATACTTCTTCGTTGGCTTGACTCTCTTGATACTTCATAAGGAGGTCTACTTTCGTAGTTAGAATGTCCACCTTGTTAATGGTGTGCATGCAAAACTGACGGAACTGGAGTCATTCATAGATCCACCCCATGATTGGTGACCATATTCTCACATCGATTTGTAACTTGCTCATGGTATATGAGAAGAAAGTTCCTCCGGCTTCAGCATGAATGTGAACACGGGTCGAGGGAGTCACCCCATTGTAGGAGTGTTGGATTATGAGCCAACTTTCCACCCACTGGTTAAGGCCAACTATCCAACCACGGGTCGAGGATAGATGTCTTTGGCCCCTGCTAGAAGCTGGAATTCTTCCGCAAAAGGCAATAGTGTTGCCCAACAAAAAGAATTTGTCGAGGAATGCCTTGTAACACCCTCAAAATTACTACCACGCATTGCATATATTTTTCATATAGAGAAGTTAAAAAGAAGAAGAAATAAAGAGAGGAATATAGAAGCAAATAAAATAATAAAAGGAAATAGAAATGGAAAATAACAAAAATAAATAGAAAAGGAAAAGAAATAAAAATAAAAAGGAAAAGAAAAAATAAATAAAATAGCCAAATTAGGCCACCCCAATTTTTTCCCCAAAATTCCCTAATTTCCCCCGTGTTTCCCTCTCCCCTAATTTCCCAAATTTTTTTTCCAATTTTCCCAAATTCCCCCAAAATTCCTCTAGGCGGATTTCCCCCCACATTTCGGAGGATTTTTCCCCCAATTTGGCCAAACCAAATTTTGGGAGACTGTATTGGGCCCCACCCTCTTGGCCGCAGCCCATTAGGGGAGAAACCCTAGCCGCCCCTCTTGGGACCATTGTGGGCTTTTATTTTCTAATTAAATCCTAGCCATTGGATGAAAATAAATAACAAAATCCCAGCCCGTAGCTCCCACCTCTTTTAAAATTAAATCTCAGCCATTAGATATTTGGGTTGCTAAAATCCTAGCCACCCTAGCCCTTTTTCCCCTTATAAATATAACTCTCTCCCCCCTAGCCGCCCCACCCTCTCTCTTTTTTTTGGCCGTCGCCCCCCCTTGCTGCCAAGTTGCCGCCCCCTCTCCTTACTGCCAGGTCGCCGCCTCCCTGCCGGAATTTGGCCGCCGTCAAGCTCCGTCACGCCTCGCCGTCGCCAGAGAAGAAGCCCCAACGTTCTGCCCTAGACGCAGCCTCATAATTCCCCCTAGAAAATCTCCCACTGCTGCCATTGCAAGGAGGGAGGCCCTGCCACAAGGAAGAAGTGAGGTAGGTCTTCGTTACCCCTCTTACAACGTCGCTGCTGTTTCTACGCACCCGTTTTTTCACCCCCTGCGAGCAGAAAATTCTGCGTGTGAATAGACCATGTTTTGGCCAATTTTTTACGGTGGAATTGATCTACACATTGTATCAAGATCATCACCACGTCCACACTTGATCTCCCGCAGCCCTGATCAAGATAAAACCCCATGGAAGCCTACTAAAACATGCAAGAACACGTACAAACTGGTTTTATAAAACTGCACCATAGGAATTGTATTCATTCACCTCATTCCATCTTGAGTAAAGTTGTGCATGATAATTGATTGCTGTAAATTTTGTATGTGCATGGTCGTGAGTAGAAGGACAAGCTCAAGAGGCCGTCTACTGACACAACCCCACGGTCTTGTCGAGCCAGGATCACGCTGAGGGGTGCTGCATTGCACAACACCGGATAACACACATCAAAGATACAAAGCGGAAGCAAAGTTTTATTACATAACAGGTTTATGAACATTTTTACAACAAAATATGTTCAGTCCACACTCACGGGCGTAGACTACGCATCGAGTTCACATTCAGCCCGTGAACGTGTCCCCGCTTGCACGCACACACACTAACACGGCGGCGTGCACGACTCCCACTCGACGGGGTTCCCCTCCTGGGGTTCCGTCTCCTCCTCGGGAGTCCCTTCCTCATAGAACCCTGCAAAAGCTTCAAACACAAGCAGTGAGTACGAAGGCTCAGCAAGACTGACCCGTCTCTCCTAAACATGGAACTTCTACATGAGGGGTGATAGGTACAGGAGATAAAACAAGTTGCAAGGACTCACCTAATTAGTGGAACCTTACTTTCAAATTTTAGCAGCAGGTTGTGGAGAACCTTACGCTAAGGCACATGAGAGAGCCGCAATCAAACAAGAAACGCATTTCCCTCATGTGCTTTGCCCAAAGTTGAAAATAACTTTAGTTAGCTCTAGACTACAGCCAATCATTAACAATCAAAGTTCATCTTTCAATCAGCAACATTTTAACATGTATCTAGCCTATTCTTTCTACGTCACGGTACAGTGAACAAGTGGTACTCACTGACAACGAGGGACGGCGATTATAATCGATTTACACCTGCAGGGTTACCCGAATAACCCGTCACGTACGCCCGTACTCGATGTTGCCTACAGCAACCATCACAGACACCGTACGCAACCACCTTTCACCCCTTAGCCAAATGTTGAACCGGTCCAATCGTCCCGAGCAAGAGGCCTCTGCACGCGCATCTCAGTGCCGCCAGCCGATTTACACCTCGAGCTCTCAACCTACCCTCTGAACGACCAGCTATGCCTCAACACCTAGCTACCCGAGTTACATCGTTTTCCCGGTTCCCATATAGCCGGTAGGTCTTCGGTACTGTTCTAGCTTGTTCAACAGGCCCGCACACGGCTCGGTCCTCAATCGACACAAGCAGAGCTATAGCACACAGGCCCCAAAGTCCTGCTGCCCTTACTCTTCGCTCGGTCTCATTTTTCTTTCCATGTGTATCATGTGCTATCTCTACCCGAGTTGAGTGCCTCTAGCCTATGCTCGCAAGTAGTTCCAACTACTCGAATTGTACCGAATCCTACACTATCTTAGCATTGCAGTAGTTAACGGGGTTTTCAATCCTAATCCCAACCCATGGATTTCTTGGCTATGCATTTGGGTTTTCAAACAAGACTCTAGTGCAAGAAATAATGATACTCAAGTAAGTGCTCAAAACAATAAAACTTTATAAAAAGGTGAATGCAAACCGGAGCTTGCCTTGCTGCTCTTGGTCGTAGGCTAGCTGCTCTTCCGGAGTAATGAAGTCTAATACTTCAGGTTCTCCTCGACCTTAGCGACTACATGATATAACACATACATGTATTAATTTAAATGCATTTGGATTGAATTTTAAACTTGTGAAGGCTATAAGTACAACTAGACAGACTCAATGACTCTGAAATTTTTACTGTGGTTTGGATACAAGCTAAACGGAGACTTGGCCAAGTTTTAGTTGCATAAAAGATCATTTGAGCCCTCCACAAATAATTATGTACTTGATCTTAATTGGAGCCTGTAGGGTGTTCTAGGGATTTTCATGGAGCAAGCCATGCCTTTATGAAAACTAGATTTTCAGAGGGTTCTAATGGAGTTGGTCTCACTTAATTTGAAGGTTCCTAGCTAAAGATATGAGCTAAACAATTTCAGAGAAATTCTGAAAATGTTTCTGGACATTTTCTATTTTCTCTGGAACAGTTTCATTAATCACACCATTAGGTGGATCAAATGAGCTCCAATGGATCTGAAATTTTTATGGTAGTTCAGGTATATTTTGGTGAACATCCCAGCAAAATTTCAAAATTTTCCTCCAAAGGATTCTCCAGTTAAAATTCCCAACAGTTTAACATTTGAAGAATTAATTCTGGAGAAATAAGGATTTTCATGAAGTGAAATTTGTTTTGTTGGAAAGTACTCAGAGAGCTTAATCCAGAAAAAATTGGTTCACTCGATTTGGAGCTTGCTAGCCAAAGTTATGTGGGTTTGAATTTTGAACTAAAACTGAAAATCGAAGAAAAGTTCAAACTTCTGCCCGTGGGCCCCACATACAGTGCTTCGTCTCCCTCCTCGCGCCAAATACTCGGCGGTGGCGGTCTCCGGCGAGACTCGCCGGAATCGAGCTCCCGGCCACCCCCTGGCCTGAAATTCGCCGCCTGCCCCTTTCCTGACCTCCCGAACTCGACTGTGGGTTCGCCGGCCGCCGGCGATGGCCGGAAACCCGTGCACACCGGTGACAGCACCGGCTAGGGTTCCGGTGAGGTTGGTTTTGCTCTACCGTGCACCAAATCGACCAGAAATTGTTCAGAGAGCATCCGTGGAGCACGAGGAACACGAACCCGGGCTTTGTGGAAGCTAGCAACGCCGGCAACCCTACCCTCGACGGTGAGCCGAGGTACTTTGCAACGGCGGCGAGGAAAACAGCCATAACACGGACGATCCTCAACGGTTTTCCTTACTTCTTTCTTGAGCATGTGCGCTAGTACGTGTAGAACCTACTGGACAACTGGCCTGACCAACCCTAGCGTGTGGAGTCCGAATTTCACTTGGAGGTGAGCTCGGCTCATATGAACTGGCTGGCAGTAAACTTGGAAATTCTCAACCGATGGTTGATCAATTGCCGAACGGCTTTCGGCTACTCCATCTACATACAATAACGCACCTTTCTTGTGTAGAGAAGTGGGCGTGACAACGGCTGCACCGAGCTGCCCACGAGAGCCCGAACAGTGGTGACGTTTGGTCCGCCGGAGAAGATGTCTGGTGTAGCTCGAGGGCGCCTGCTCACTGGCCAACACGGGGTCTAGGATGTTGCTCACGAGCTCCCGGTGCCGTTATGCTGCAGAGGAGTCTGGGCTTGCAAGTACTCGGCCTGATCACGAGCAGGATCGAGGGGCGGCTGGTTGCGGTGGAGCTCGGCGTGGAAACCGACTGATCGCGCCAGGGCTCGGGAACTATTTAACGGGAGCACGCCGGAGAGGGATAAGGAGCCCGGGCGGCTGGTCTCCAGCTCGGGGAACGCAGCAGGAGCTGGCGTCGGCCAGCCCCCTCGGTGGCGCACTCGGGCAGCACCTGAGAACCGAGTGTTCAGGGCTTCAGTCGGTTTCATTTGAACCAGTGGCTGACATGTGGGTCCACTTTCATTTTTAACCCCTGAACTTAACTCCATATCACTGTTGTAAACAGTAAGCCCTAAAATTCCCATGGTGATTTGAATTATTCACCCCTGAGCCATCTGAATTGGTTAGAATTCAAATTGGGTTTGGTTTGACTAAATTTCAGCACATGTTCAGTTTGAAATTCAAATAAAGTTTGAATTTGTTACACTTAGCTCATGTCAAGATCAACTCCAAATGGAGTGAAAATGGGTGTGTGAGCTCACAAAAATGTGCTGAGTAAGAATATGCCTCCCACTTTTGAATTCATGGGATAAAAACAGTTTGAATTTGAATTTGAGTTCAAACTACCCTCTTTCAAGCTATACCCAAAAGTACCTCAAAAAGGTTTTGAGTTTGGGTGAAACTTGGCATGGACATTCCTAGCAAGGTGTAGGAGTTTTCATATGCCCAGCCCCTAGATGATGCATGTGGGAAATACCACTTTTGCATTTTGTGAGTTTATTCTCTAATGAGCATGTTGATAATGGTTACTTGCTCTTCAAATGTGTTCATCAACTTTCTTCAAATGAGGTGTGTTGTGTGGTGATGAACACTTTAAACATGTGTCAAAACTGAGGCCCTTAATTCCTCCCCCTTAAAAGAATCTCGTCCCGAGATTATAAGGTGAAAACGAGAGAGGACGGTGGAAAATTACCGGATATGCGACGTGAAAAAGTCAGGGTAGTTAGCGCGAAGAAATCCTTCGCTCTCCCATGTCGCTTCGTCCATGGAGTGATTACTCCACAGAACTTTGTAGAACCACAACGTACGGTTGCGTGTGGTTTGGGCCTTCTCGTCAATGATCTGAACCGGTTCCTCCCGATAGGTGAGATCCGGTTTCAGTTCTTCAATGTCCTCCAGCTCAACGGTAGTTGATAGCTTGAGACACTTCCTCAGCTGGGAAATATGAAAGACGTCGTGCACACCAGAAAGTGATTCTGATAATTTCAGCCGGTATGCTACTGATCCACATCTTTCGGTAATCTGGAATGGACTGATGAATCGGGGTGCCAACTTTC
Source organism: Neostapfia colusana (assembly GCA_030760725.1). NCBI lineage: Eukaryota > Viridiplantae > Streptophyta > Magnoliopsida > Poales > Poaceae > Neostapfia > Neostapfia colusana. The sequence goes on along the minus strand of JASWHV010000016.1, from coordinate 61,192,607 downwards.
CTCTCACCCCAAATCTGTTCACGCCCTTCATTGGAGACACACGTAGGTATACGTGATCCCCGACTTCGAGCTGCAATGGGCGTCTTCTCCGGTCCGCATACTGTTTCTGTCGGGATTGGGCGGCTTTTAGGTTCGTTTGGATCAGCCGAACCTTCTCCTCCGTGTTGTTGACAAGGTCAATCCCGAAGGTAACCCTTTCGCCAGACTCACACCAATTCAATGGTGTGCGGTATTTTCTCCCGTATAGCGCCTCGTAGGGTGCCATCTTGATGCTGGCTTGGTACCCATTGTTGTACGAGAACTCGGCTAACGGCAAGTGATCATCCCAATTCTTGCCGTGGTTGATAGCGCAAGCTCGTAGCATGTCTTCTAGAATCTGATTTACCCGCTCGGTTTGCCCATCCGTCTGCGGGTGGTATGCTGAACTACGGATCAGCTTTGTCCCTAATGCAGCGTGTAGCTGCTCCCAAAAACGGGACACAAATAAAGTGCCCCGATCCGATATGATGGTACAACGTACGCCGTACAAGCAGAGAATCCGTGAGATGTACAGCTCAGCATACTTCTTGGCGTTGTAGTTTGTGTTGACCGGGATGAAATGGGCAACTTTGGTGAGCCAGTCGACGATCACCGACGCAGAATCATGTTTCTGAAAGGTGGTGGGTAAACCGACGATAAAGTTCATGCTCACATATTCCCATTTCCAGGCAGGAACGCCCAGTGGTTGTAGCAGTCCCGGTTTCCGCATATGATCTGCCTTCACCCTTCGACATGTATCACACTCGGACACGTACTTTGCGATCTCCTGCTTCATCCGTGTCCACCAAAACTTGCTTCTGAGTTCTTGATACATTTTGTTGCTGCCGGGGTGAATAGAAAACTTTGACAAGTGGGCCTCATCAAAGATTTTCTTCCGTAATTCCGGGTTACGGGGTACGACGATCCGGTCCTTGAACCATAGGACGCCGTCTCCGTCCTTCCGAAAACATTTCAGCTCCCCACTGTCTACACGTCTCCGCAAATGCGTCATGCCCTTGTCATGTTTTTGAGCTGCCGCTATCTCATCACGGATGGTGGGGATCAAAGCTAGGTTGTAGAGAGCTCCGTGTGGAGTCACATGCAGTGGTGGTTCGCTCTCTTCCAACGGTGTGATGGTCAGATTGTTGACGTGTGACTTGCGACTCAGCGCATCTGCCACTATGTTTGCCTTGCCGGGGTGATAATGGATCTCTATTTCGTAATCCTTATCAGTTCTAACCATCTTCGCTGCCTCATGCTCAGCTCCTTCTGAGTGAATATGTACTTGAGGCTCTTGTGGTCGGTATATATATGTACGAGGTTACCGAGTAGGTAGTGCCTCCACATTTTAAGTGCAAGTACCACGGCAGCGAGCTCCAAGTCGTGAGTTGGATAATTCTGCTCATGGTTTCTGAGCTGCCGTGACCCATACACGACCACTCTTCGGTCTTGCGTCATCACACATTCGAGCCCAATGTCGGATGCATCGCAGTACACATCGAACGGTTTTGTTGTGTCTGGCTGCGCCAAAACCGGTGCTGATGTCAGGTGCTTCACTAATGCCTTGAACACTGCTTCACATGCTGGACTCCAAACATATTTGGTAGCCTTATTTAGCAGCTCCGTCATAGGCTTGGTAATCTTTGAGAAGTTCGGGATGAACCTCCGATAATATCCCACGAGTCCGAGGAAACTCCGTACCTCGTGGACAGTTCTCGGGGATTTCCAATTCAGCACTTGTGTGATTTTACTCGGGTCTACCGCGATACCCTCCGCTGAGATGATATGCCCGAGAAAAGGCACTTGCCATATCCAGAATTCGCATTTGCTGAATTTCGCGTATAGTTTGTGATCCCGCAGCCGTTGCAAGACTATACGCAGATGCTTCTTGTGATCTTCCTCCGACTTGGAATATACCAGTATGTCGTCGATGAAGACCACGACAAACTTGTCCAGCTCCGGCATGAATTCCGAGTTCATTAGATACATGAATTGAGCTGGAGCGTTGGTGAGGCCGAAGGACATGACCAGGTACTCATAAAGCCCTTACCCCGTCGAGAAAGCCGTCTTCGGAATATCCTCAGCCCGTATCTTAATCTGATGGTACCCGGATCTTAAGTCCATCTTGGAAAAGATCTTTGCTTCGGCCAACTGATCAAACAACATGTCAATCCGTGGCAACGGGTACTTGTTCTTGATGGTTACGGCGTTTAGTGGACGATAGTCCACACAAAGCCGCAACGTCTCATCCTTCTTCTTCACAAATAATGCCAAACAGCCCCATGGTGAGGAGCTCGGCCTAATAAAACCCTTCTCCAGCAGGTCTGTTAGCTGGGTCTTCAGTTCAGCCAACTCCTTGGGCGCCATCTTGTACGGCCTTCGGGATATTGGCATGGTTCCCGGTGCAAGTTCAATCTTGAACTCCACCTCTCTATCGGGCGGCATCCCCGGTAAATCATCCGGGAACACGTCAGGGAACTCTCGAACCACTGGAATATCTTCCAATCTGATGGTTGTGGATTGATAGACACTTGGAAGTTTTATTTCTGGACTGTCCAGAAATAAGGAATGAGATTCGTGCACTTCTGAGTTCAAGTGCACAATTCGGAGGACGGTGTCTAAAACAGCGCCGTGGCGGGTTAACCACGACATCCCTAAGATGACATCGACCTTTTGTCCCTCTAAAATTATGAGAGACGTAGGGTACACTCTACCCGCTAAGCATAATGGCACTTTTGGAACCATCATGCTTGCTGAAATCTTCCCACCCGGTGAACAAACCAAATAAGGATTATCGGTGGGCAGTATTTGCAAGCTGTATTTAGCGATGAAAGCTTGGCTAATAAAGCTATGCGTGGCGCACTCTACCCGCTAAGCATAATGGCGCTTTTGGAACCATCATGCTTGCTGAAATCTTCCCACCCGGTGAACAAACCAAATAAGGATTATCGGTGGGCAGTATTTGCAAGCTGTATTTAGCAATGAAAGCTTGGCTAATAAAGCTATGCGTGGCGCCTGAATCAAATAATACTATGGCGGCATGCTGGTGGAGTTGGAACATATCCGCAAGGATTGGCTCTCCCTACGGCACGTCCTCTATGGCAAGTTGGTGGACAGTGCCGGGCCTAGGGTTTGCCCGCCGCGCATTAGTGGGGTTCCGGGGTTGATTCCTCCCCGGAAGTTGTGGTGTAACTCCGCCGCCTTGTCTCTCCGGACAACTGCTGGTGAAGTGTCCTGGACGACCACATTTGTAGCATGTGGCCGCTGCTTGTCCAGTGTTCGGGGGACGAAAGTCCGGCATGCGCTGCTGAGGTGCATACACACGCGGCATCGCCCGCTGCTGCTGTTGTTGTTACGGAGGTGGTACTGGCAGTGTCGGCCTGAATGCCGGTGAAGAATACGGCCAACTGCGGAATGGCATCGACCTCGGTGGTGGCTGCCAGCGTGGACCTGATGGTGGGCGATTCACCATCCGAAATTTTTGAGAAGGACCGCCTCCTTCTCCGCTGCTTTGCGGCGCGCTTCGCTTTCTTTCCGCCGCCGCTAACTCCTTGCCGGAGTCCTCCTGAACAATCACAGCATCAATTATGTCGTTGAGGCTGCCGAGATTGAATGTCGCCAACTTGTCCTTCAGGAGCGGGTTAAGCCCCTGATAGAAGTGGTCCCGCCGCTTCTCGTCGGTATCAGCGTGATACGACGCTTAGAGCGCAAGATCGTTGAACGCCCTGGAGTATTCCAGCGCATTCCAGCTCTCTTGCTGCAGGTGTAAGAATTCCTGCGTCTTCCTTTTCATCAGACCCGGCGGTATGTGATAGGCCCTGAAGGTCGTCCGGAACTCCGCCCAGGTCATCACTCGGTCAGTGGGGCTGTGAAGCACAGTTGTTTTCCCACCACGCGCTCGCGGATCCCTGGAGCTGCTGGACCGCGAACTGAGTCTTGCGCTGCTCACTTATTTGGAGCAGCCCAAACTTCATCTCTATCGTGCGGAGCCAGTTGTCCGCATCGAGGGGTTCATCCGCCCTTGAGAATACCGGGGGATGAGTCGCTAGAAAGTCGGAGTAGGAGCTCTGTTGGCGCTCCTCACGATCTTGACGCCTCTCTGGTCGAGACGTATTGGCAATCAGAGTTTGCAGCAACTCCGTGTGCTGCTGATGAGAACCCGCCATTGCCGCAACGATGTCGGCCAATGTAACCGTTGGCGGTGGCGGTGTTTGCTGTTGCTGTTGCTGTCCCGAGGAGTCCTCGGGAGGCTGTTGGGAAGTTTCTCCTCCTTGACTTGAACCCCCAACGTCCGGGTTGGCACGAGTACGAGTCATTCTGAAATTTAACACAGCAGCGATCAGCACATGTCATACTTAAAAATTCCAGATGAAACAGTAGGTATTTGAAATGACGCATGAATAATTTGCACAATATTCACATATATTTATAAAGCATAAACTTTATACAAGATACATTATCCTCGGTTCTCCGAGAGGTCGTGCTCATGTCGTCACTACCTATACATACGCTACTGTCTACGCGACATGTCACTGGTTACAAAAGTTTGGGTTACACCACCCTGGTTGCCCTACTTGGCAATGGTAAACCCCTACTCGGAGTAGAACTTGACCTCCTGCGGGTCGTCGTCCTTTGGTACCTCTGCTGGTGGCTCCGGATCTACATCCTCCTCTCCCATCTCGGGTTCTCCCATTGCCGGAAGACCCAAGACCACCGGTATGCCCAACACCGGGGGTACGAGGTCCTGCAACGCGTGCACCTCGTCCATGGCTTGGTTGTAGTCTTCTTCCCAGCCTTGCCCTTCCTCGATAGCGTCGTCCCGCTCTTGAGTAAGGACCTCATTCTGCTGGGTCAGAGCCTGCACCTGTTCTTGCAGCGCCGTGATGTCAAAACGGTTTTTCTTTTTCACCTTCTTCAGACGATGCAACTGATTATGCTGTTCGTTCAGTCGCTTGATCGTCGGAAGGAGCACATTGCGGAGTGCGCTGTGAGCACTCTCGAAATGGTCTCCATGGCTTGCGCTCTCTTTGAGCTTTGCGGCGAGATGCTCTGTATGAACAGTTTGGCTGTCCATCACGGCCTTTCCCGCCCTCATTTGGAGGCTGAGGTTCGCCTCCGCGGGGCTGTACCTTGGGCAACCCGGATCGGTTGCCTCCCTGTACCTCCCTTTCCACACATGATTCGCCCGTCCCTCCACCGGAACGAGCGCGTATGGAGTGCCCCCCATCGCTCTCACGTGTAGCTGGCAGAAACGTGACATGGTGTCACGGGCTGCCACTTGCCACATTCCCTCGGGTTGTCTACCTCTCACCGTGACGGTAAACGGCGCCCAACCGGGTGGTGTAGGTCCTGCAGGAACCTCGACATGGATCGTCCACGTATTGTTCCCATCCTCGCCTTCTTCCTTGGCGAAGTACTGCGGCATCGTGTCATACCCGAAATATTGAAGCATCTGCCTCAATGCTTCCGGATAGCCGCTGTGGTGAGAACAGTGAGATTCCACCCACCCGTTCTCGAACTGTTTATCCGCTGTCATCTGTAAAAATATATTTGAGAAATGTCAAACATTTATTGGTACAGTAAACCATTGAGTTATAACATAAAACATGTCATTGAACCCATAAACTTGGAAACCTAGTTCAAATTTAAACAAATTTGACTACCGATCTGCTGTCCAACCTGACAGCCCTGACCAGTTTCCGTTTCAACCTGATTTAGGCCATGCTAAAGCAAAACCAATTCTGGAGCTCAACATAAAAGTTAAATCTAACTTCAATAGCTTTCCAGAAAGTATTTGCTTGGCCTAAGATCTGTCCTGGTTCAAAAGTTATGAGATATCAAAGTTAACAGAATTTCTGGAGAAAATTGGACAGCACCTCCCTGCTTTAGGTACTGGTTTGATCCAAGAATTCCAGTTAATTCTACTCCCAGTCTGACAAAACTTTCTGTTACAAAGTTGTAACCCATCTCATAAGCTTTCCAGAACTACCTCATTTTTTTATTTTTGGATTTTTATGCAGGATTTTATGCTCAATTTACAGAGAGTTACAGAGAGTGTTTGCTCTGCCCTATTTTCTGGCCAGTTTCAACTCTACTGTATTTTTCGATTGGTTAAGGGATGGAACACATCTGGACCTAAACAGAAAAGTTGTAAAGCTCTTCCAAAGCTTTCCAGAAATGTATCATATGACCTCAATCTCTAACCTCTGATTAACTTCAGCCTTAATTCAGCTGAAAACAGGGGACTCTGTCCTTAGCAGCCTATAAGTTGAAAACTTGTTAACTTTGAATATCCTGATTAAAGGAAGGAGTTACATCAAAGTTTTAGTGCTCCGGATTAAAACTTTAAAGTTTTACAATGAAGTTATTCATTTAGTAGAGTGTGACGTCGATGCGTCACCAGAGCATGTCGGTACTACGTCCTCTCAAAGAAAAACCTATATCGGACTTAACCGGCTTCGTCAGTTCAGTGGCACTAAACGTCTCTCACACACAGATACTACACGTCTACCGTTTCGTGGTTAGACTACCTGCAGATAATTCACACAATCGTCAGACTCGGCTGCACAGCGAGCCCGGTATCCATACAGTTCATACACCCGACCGTCATCACTCGCCTGGATGTTCTCAAGCCAAACACGCCTTGAGCTACGTGTTCACGTTACTAACCACGTGACGGGGTCTCCCAAATTGCACCACGCACGCCAGGGACAGACGTTGCTCGAATACCCCAAACGACATGAAGAGTCGTAGAGGATATTAAAGCGGGTCGGGTTACCTGCCACCCGTGGGGCTCCACCCTTCAGCTTGTGCGCACTGGTGGACAGCGCTTACGTGCACCCCCCAAGACATAAAGCGTCCCGAGATGCACGTTTTTCCGACATAAGCAAATAGGTTAGTATGCCACTTTCTATACACTAATAACATCCTTAAATGGGCTACTAACTCGTTCCTCACTGGATTTTTGAAAAAGATGACCTTTTTAGTGCGTTAAACCTCAAGCGAGCTCTGATACCAACGCTGACACGACCCCACGGTCTTGTCGAGCCAGGATCACGCTGAGGGGTGCTGTGTTGCACAGCACCGGATAACACACATCAAAGGTACAAAGCGGAAGCAAAGTTTTATTACATAAACAGGTTTATGAACATTTTTACAACAAAATATGTTCAGTCCACACTCACGGGCGTAGACTACGCATCGAGTTCACGTTCAGCCCATGAACGTGTCCCCGCTAGCACGCACACACACTAACACGGCGGCGTGCACGACTCCCACTCGGCGGGGTTCCCCTCCTGGGATTGCGTCTCCTCCTCGGGAGTCCCTTCCTCATGGAACCCTGCAAAAGCTTCAAACACAAGCAGTAAGCACGAAGGCTCAGCAAGACTGACCCGTCTCTCCTAAACATGGAACTTCTACATGAGGGGTGATTGGTACAGGAGATAAAACAAGTTGCAAGGACTCGCCTAATTAGTGGAACCTTACTTTCAAATTTTAGCAGCAGGTTGTGGAGAACCTTACGCTAAGGCACATGAGAGAGCCGCAATCAGACAAGAAACGCATTTCTCTCATGTACTTTGCCCAAAGTTGAAAAGAACTTTAGTTAGCTCTAGACTACAGCCAATCATTAACAATCAAAGTTCATCTTTCAATCAGCAACATTTTAACATGTATCTAGCCTATTCTTTCTACGTCACGGTACAGTGAACAAGTGGTACTCACTGACCGCGAGGGACGGCGATTATAATCGATTTGCACCTGCAGGGTTACCCGAATAACCCGTCACGTACGACCGTACTCGATGTTGCCTACAGCAACCATCACGGACGCCGTACACAACCACCTTTCACCCGTTAGCCAAATGTTGAACCGGTCCAATCGTCCCGAGCAAGAGGTCTCTGCATGAGCATCTCAGTGCCGCCAGCCGATTTACACCTCGAGCTCTCAACCTACCCTCTGAACGACCAGCTATGCCTCAACACCCAGCTACCCGAGTTACATCGGTTTCCCGGTTCCCATATAGCCAGTAGGTCTTCGGTACTGTTCTAGCTTGTTCAACAGGCCCGCACACGGCTCGGTCCTCAATCGACACAAGCGGAGCTATAGCACACAGGCCCCAAAGTCCTGCTGCCCTTACTCTCCGCTCGGTCTCATTTTCCTTGGCATGTGTATCATGTGCTATCTCTACCCGAGTCGAGTGCCTCTAGCCTATGCTCGCGAGTAGTTCCAACTACTCGACTTGTACTAAATCCTACACTATCTTAGCATTGCAGTAGTTAACGGGGTTTTCAATCCTAATCCCAACCCATGGCTTTCTTGGCTATGCATTTGGGTTTTCAAACAAGACTCTAGTGCAAGAAATAATGATACTCAAGTAAGTGCTCAAAACAATAAAACTTTATAAAAAGGTGAATGCAAATCGGAGCTTGCCTTGCTGCTCTTGGTCGTAGGCTAGCTGCTCTTCCGGAGTAACAAAGTCTAAGACTTTGGGTTCCTTCTCGACCTTAGCGACTACATGATATAACAAATACATGTATTAATTTAAATGCATTTGTATTGAATTTTAAATTTGTGAAGATTATAAGTCCCACTAGACAGACTCAATGACTCTGAAATTTTTACTGTGGTTTGGATACAACCTAAACAGAGACTTGGTCAAGTTTTAGTTGCAGCAAAGCTCATTTGAGCCCTCCACAAATAATTATGTACTTGATCTTAATTGGAGCCTTTAGGGTGTTCTAGGGATTTTCATGGAGCAAGCCATGCCTTTCTGAAAACTAGATTTTCAGAGGGTTCTAATGGAGTTGGTCTCACTTAATTTGAAGGTTCCTAGGTAAAGATATGAGCTAAACAATTTCAGAGAAATTCTGAAAATGTTTCTGGACATTTTCTATTTTCTATGGAACAGTTTCATTAATCACACCATTAGGTGGAGAAAATGAGCTCAAATGGATCTGAAATTTTTATGGTAGTTCAGGTATATTTTGGTGAACATCCCAGCAATTTTTCAAAATTTTCCTCCAAAGGATTCTCCAGTTAAAATTCCCAACAGTTTAGTCTTTGAAGAATTAATTCTGGAGAAATAAGGATTTTCATGAAGTGAAACTTGCTTTGTTGGAAAGTACTCAGAGAGCTGAATCCAACAAAATTTGGTTCACTTGATTTGGAGCTTCCTAGCCAAAGTTATGTGGGTTTGAAATTTGAACTAAAACTGAAAATCGAAGAAAAGTTAAAACTTCTGCCGGGCCCCACATACAGTGCTTCGTCTCCCTCCTCGCGCCAAATACTCGACGGCGGCGGTCTCCGGCGAGACCCGCCGGAATCGAGCTCCCGGCCACCCCCTGGACCAAAACTCACCGCCTGCCCCTTTCCTGACCTCCTAAACTCGACTGTGGGCTCGCCGGCCGCCAGCGATGGCCGGAAACCCGTGCGCACCGGTGACAGCACCGGCTAGGGTTCCGGTGAGGTCGGTTTTGCTCTACCGTGCACCAAATCGACCGGAAATCATTCGGAGAGCATCCGTGGAGCACGAGGAACACGAACCCGGGCTTTGTGGAAGCTAGCAACGCCGGCAACCCTACCCTCGACGGTGAGCCGAGGTACTTTGCAACGGCGGCGAGGAAAACGGCCATAACACGGCCGATCCTCAACGGTTTTCCTTACTTCTTTCTCGAGCGTGCGCACTAGTACGTGTAGAACCTACTAGACAACCGGCCTGACCAACCCTAGCGTGTGGAGTCCGAATTTCACTTGGAGGTGAGCTCGGCTCATATGAACTGGCTGGCAGTAAACTTGGAAATTCTCAACCGATGTTTGATCAATTGCCGAACGGCTTTCGGCTACTCCATCTACATAAAAAATGCACCTTTCTTGTGTAGAGAAGTGGACGTGACAACGGCTGCACCGAGCTGCCCACGAGAGCCCGAACAGGGGCGACGTTTGGTCCGCCGGAGAAGATGTCCGGTGTAGCTCGAGGGCGCCTGCTCACTGGCCAACACGGGGTCTAGGATGTTGCTCACGAGCTCCCAGTGCCGTTTTGCTGCAGAGGAGGCTGGGCTTGCGAGTACTCGGCCTGATCATGAGCAGGATCGAGGGGCGGCTGGTTACGGTGGAGCTCGGCGTGGAAACCGACTGATCGCGCCAGGGCTCGGGAACTATTTAACGGGAGCACGCCGGGGAGGGATAAGGAGCCCGGGCGGCTGGTCTCCAGCTCGGGGAACGCAGCAGGAGCTGGCGCCGGCCAGCCCCCTCGGTGGCGCACTCGGGCTGCACCTGAGAACCGAGTGTTCAGGGCTTCAGTCGGTTTCATTTGAACCAGTGGCTGACATGTGGGTCCACTTTCATTTTTAACCCCTGAACTTAACTCCATATCACTGTTGTAAACAGTAAGCCCTAAAATACCCATGGTGATTTGAATTATTCACCCCTGAGCCATTTGAATTGGTTAGAATTCAAATTTGGGTTTGGTTTGACTAAATTTCAGCACATGTTCAGTTTGAAATTCAAATAAAGTTTGAATTTGTTACACTTAGCTCATGTCAAGATCAACTCCAAATGGAGTAAAAAAGGGTGTGTGAGCTCACAAAAATTTGCTGAGTAAGAATATGCCTCCCACTTTTGAATTCATGGGATAAAAACAGTTTGAATTTGAATTTGAGTTCAAACTACCCTCTTTCTAGCTATACCCAAAAGTAACTCAAAAAGGTTTTGAATTTGGGTGAAACTTGGCATGGACATTCCTAGCAAGGTGTATGAGTTTTCATATGCCCAGCCCCTAGATGATGCATGTGGGAAATACCACTTTTGCATTTTGTGAGTTTATTCTCTAATGAGCATGTTGATAATGGTTACTTGCTCTTCAAATGTGTTCATCAACTTTCTTCAAATGAGGTGTGTTGTGTGGTGATGAACACTTTAAACATGTGTCAAAGACTGAGGCCCTTACATCTACGAGGAGCTACAACACCAATACTTCGAGACGCTTGAGCAACACGAGCCACATGAGCAAGGCAAGTGCCCATTGACCATATTGATCCCATGTTTTTGAAACTGTTTTGGTTGCGAAAACTCGTATGCTTGTGTCAACTTGATGGGACACCCTTTTTGCTTCGCTTAACTTACGGGATATGGGAAGCTGAAATAAAACCTTGTTAGCTACTGCACTCATATGAATGAATATAATGATAACTTGATGGTGTTAATGATCATGGAATTGGGGAGATATAGGCGAGTTTGGTTCGTGGATGTTGCTGAATTATATGGTGGTTTGCTTGCCGTAGATCTAAAGACCGGTTCATGCGAGCACATTCCAGGAAAACAGTGCCACCACAAGGCCAAATATGGGTGTGGCTTAGCTGACTAACTAGGTGTGTTGCTAGCTTGTTATGGACTGTTGGATGGCGCGGCGAATGGCAGTCGATGTGGACTGCCCTGGGAACTGCATGGCACAAGAGGGGGCCCGTGGGTGGGAGAATGGAGATTCATGCCTGCCGGTGAAACCTCAGTGGGTCCGTACATCCTAGTAGCCCCTTTGTAAAGGCTATTTTGTGATCTCTTGGCCATACACGGACGGTTGTATACTGGTATAATGGAGGTTCTTTCTAGCCGCCGACGGGTGACGAAATCACGAACTTGTGGGTAAAGTGGTGCCACCTCTGCAGAGTGTAAAACTATCATGATAGCCGTGCTTCCGGTTACAAGCACCTGGCCAACTTCCATGATTAGAGGCAAAAACTTGGGATGGTTATTCGGTTATGGTTATTGGGATTGGTTTGGGGACGTTTTTGGGTCATGACAATGAGTTTAGTTTCGGTTATATGAAAATGAGATGGTTATGAATATTTATGAGTATGAGATGAACAGGTTATTGGCTGGTTGAGGCTTGATAAATGTTGAATTATGATGAAGGAATGTTGATGATTAACTTGGTTATGATGGGATTTAAATCACCTAGAAATAGTTGCTGTTTTTACCATGGTTGTGAAATAAAATTTGCTTGCTGCAATGAACCTCTTTATTCCCTGCCTTGTTGTAAGCTACATGTCATACTTTTCCCGCACTTGCTGAGTACAACATGTACTCACCCTTGCATTCCCACATATACATAAAATACAAGAGAAAAATACTTCGAGGAACATGTGGTGTACTAGGCGTGCGCACTACCGTCAACATGCCTGTGGAGTTGAAGTTGGAGCCTGCTGTCTTAGCCATTTTCCGCTGTTGTTTAGAGTATTCCGCTGCAAGAATAAGTTAGATATTCATGAGTGAGACAATGAGTCAATGTAATAAAGTACTTAAACATTGTTTTTATGTTGTTATATTCTGAGTTCAGTTTGTGGAATACATGTGTATGTGTGATGAACATCCTGGGCACACATATGCATTCACTTGGTTCATTTTTGGAACCGGGTGTCACAAATTGGTACCAGAGCCACGTTGACTGTAGGAAGAAAGCCTAGGTAGAATGGACAGTCTAAACACATAGGAACACCCCTCTAAACTATTATTTTCGAAAATTGCTTGCTGCTGCACTTTAGTTGTCAATTCAGCCACCGCAAAGTGCTGTTTTCAGCCCCTCTTTTCCCTTCTTTTGGACAGCAACACTTTTGTTTTCTTGCTTCATAGCTTCTAAATTTTTTTGAGTTATTTTGTTCTTCTCTAAAGTTTCTCATGTATTATTTATAGATGCCGGTGACTAGGAGCACAGCACGCATAAGGACTCGTCCACCACCACGTGGAAGTGTACTTAACCCCATTGAGGTGTCCGATGGACCATATTGGGAGGAGGTGAAGATGGAACCCCATGGGGAAGATGAAGTCAGTAGCTCCATGCATGAGGAAGAGGATCCGGAAGAGGTGGAACCAATCAAAGACGACATGGAAGACGGCCCACAAGAACAGCAGCATTGGTACGCACCCCAGGAGGAGTTTCACGCGGGCTTACACCCAGCGGAGCCTCATGAAGCTATGTCGGAAGGAGATGAATCCGAAGAGGAGCCACCCCTTGCTGAGGCCGAGAATGAAGGTGATGAATGGGCCAACCGTTCAGTTCAAGAATTCCGGTCTGACGGGATGGAGAGAGGACACATATCCAAGGAGCTTAAAGAGTTTCTGGATTGCTGTAGCCTATACCCGGAGTATCTTCTCAAGAAAGTCTCTTGTCTCGGGCATGAAGAGTGGAAGGCTGAGGTAACCATCCTATCTAACGGTAGGGTTGTCACCCAGAACTTTGCACCTACATGGAGAGCCACAATGGAAGAAGCTGTTGATGATGCTGTATGGGATGCACTCACCGGACTGTGCTACACCTTCCGTGAGCAGCTTGAGAACACTACCTTTGAGTTGCACCCGTATCAGAGTAGTGGTACAAGGGAGATAATTGGACCCCATGGAGGAGCTCTTTTCAATCCACCAGATGCTTCGACACTTGTTCACATCCTCATATAGGCTGAAATTAATAAAAGAAGTTGCTTAGTTCATACACCTTGATGCATATAGTTGGGGGATCAATCCAAATTTCTATTCCTACTCTACTCTATCTCTCACAGATGGTGTCGAAAAACTCCAACCGCCAATGAAAGAACGCTCAACCACAGGAGGATGGCAATGTGGAAGTTCCTGAAAATGCCAACCCCGGGGCTGATGCAAGCAACCTTGAACGGTTGATGGCTATGCAGAACCAGCTCATGCAAACTATGATACAAATGTTGGGTCAGCTGCAGGCCAACAACAACAACAACCCTAATCCCGTTCCTGCACCCCCACCGCCGCCACCACCACCACCACCGGCTCACAACAGATTGGGAGAGTTCATGATGACTAGGCCGCCTACTTTTGCACAAGCCAATGATCCTATGGAGGCTGATGATTGGCTGAAGTCTATGAAAAAGAAGCTTGCTATTGTTCAGTGCAATGATCGGGACAAAGTCCTCTTCGCATCAAACCAACTTATGGGAGCAGCCGCTGATTGGTGGGACGCTCTTTGCGATGCTCATGTCAACCAGGAGACTATCACTTGGTCTGAATTCAAGGAGAGTTTCCGCTCTCACTATGTCCCTGCAGGAGTCATGATGCTTAAAAGGCAAGAGGAAGATGCCATATCAAGGACAGCCACAAGGAAGTAACGTACGTCCCCGCTTCATGCCACCAGCTGCACCACACTATGGCTCGTCCGCTTCTACTTTCTGCCCTGCAAATCCACCTCGCTCTAATCAGCCACCGCAGCAACGTCCTGTTATGCAAGCACCTCGTATGCCTATGCCTCCTGCGCCCCGTCCCAACATGGGCACCTATGCTCAAAACCAGCCTCGCCCCAATGTTCCTGATGTTATGGGAAACAAGGCATGTTTTTCATGCGGAGAGGCGGGTCACTTTGTAAGTCAGTGCCCGAAGAAAGGCCTTGGACAGCCGAGCAACGCACCGAAGCAGAACCCATGGCCGAATGGAGGAGCTATGCAAGGTAACCGTGGACAGCAGAACCATGCTTGTGGCAATGTGAATCACGTCTCCGCTGAGGAAGCACAACAAGCTGAGGACGTCGTGATTGGTACGTTTCTCGCCAATTCCAACCCAGCCACTCTTTTATTTGATTCCGGAGCATCGCATTCATTCATCTCATCCAAGTATGTTGCCAAGTGTAACCTGCCCATACCTCACATGAAACAAACTATGTTGGTTAATTCTCCCGGTGGAGAGATGAGGACTAATATAGTATGTCCAGAGGTAAGCCTTAAAATAAGGGGGTAGACTTTCTTGTCAACCTTATTGTCTTGGATTCCCAAGGGATTGACATAATACTTGGAATGGACTGGTTAAGCAAGCACAACGGAGTGATTCAATGTGCTCAGAGGATCGTGCAGTTGACGAGTGAGCACGGTACTCGTATTGAGATTGAGACCGCCCAACCTGCAACCGAGAAGGCAGTGCTGAACCACATCGAAGAAGCGACATTGGAAAGCATTTCGGTGGTTCAAGAATATTCATATGTGTTCCCGGAAGAACTTCCAGGTATGCCACCTGACCGGGACATTGAATTTGTCATTGATTTAGCACCCGGAACTGCACCTATAGCGAAGAGGCCGTATAGGATGCCCGCTAATGAATTAGTGGAGCTCAAGAAGCAAATTCAAGAGCAGCTAGATAAGGGTTTTATATGCCCAAGATCGTCACCTTGGGGAGCCCCCTTGCTCTTCGTAGACAAGAAAGATGGGACCCAAAGGATGTGCGTGGACTATAGGTCTCTCAACGAGGTGACGATCAAGAATAAATACCCGCTGCCCCGCATAGAGGACTTACTCGATCAAATGAATGGTGCCCGGATTTTCTCCAAGATTGATCTTCGGTCAGGATACTTCCAGCTGAAGATTAATCCCTCCGGCATACCCAAAATTGCATTTCGAACATGGTATGGTTCGTATTAGTATACCGTTATATCTTTTGAGTTGATGAATGCACCTACATACTTTATGTACCTCATGAATAAGGTCTTCATGGAGTACTTGGACAAGTTCGTCGTGGTTTTCATTGACGATATCATGGTGTATTCAAAAAGTGAGGAAGAACATGAAGAACAATTGAGATTGACATTGCAGAAACTGCGAGAGCATCAATTGTATGCTAAATTCAGCAAGTGTCAATTTTGGCTAAAGGAGATATCGTTCCTAGGCCACATCATATACGAAGGAGGAGTATCGGTTGATCTCGGAAAAGTGAGAGATGTTTTGAAGTGGAACTAATCGTAGAATGTGAGGGATATTCGAAGTTTTCTTGGGATGGCTGGATACTACCGCAGGTTCATCAAGGATTTCTCCAAAATAGCGAAGCCTATGACTGAATTGCTGATGAAAGGGAAGGCATTCCAGTGGACACAAGCATGTCAAGACAGCTTTGAGGAGCTAAAGAAGAGATTAACAACAGCGCCAGTTTTCGTGTTGCCGGACGTGAGCAAGAGTTTCAATATATATTGTGATGCATCAAGACAAGGGCTCGTATGTGTGCTTATGCAAGGAGGCCAAGTGGTAACCTATGCATCGAGGCAATTAAAGAAACATGAGCTGAATTACCCCACACATGACCTGGAACTTGCAGCCGTGGTACATGCCTTGAAGATTTGGAGGCATTATATCCTTGGACACCGATGTGAGATCTATACGGATCACAAAAGCCTCAAGTATATATTCACGCAAACAGATCTAAATTTGAGGCAACGTTGATGGTTGAAACTCATCAGGGATTATGATGTTGGAATCAACTATCACCCCGGAAAGGCCAATGTAGTAGCTGATGCGTTGAGCCAAAAGGGAGCATGTCACCAACTCATGGTTTAGGAGCTGCCACCCGAGCTGCGTAAGGAGTTCGAATGGTTACATCTCGGGTTCTTGAACAAGATGGAGGTGATAGAACCGAACTCAACTCTGGAACAAGAGATACGAGATGGCCAAGCAACGGATGAGGAAATCAAGGAAAGAATCCGACAAGGTATAGAGAAGAATTTCAAGGAAAGACGAGAATGGCACGCTTTAGTTAGGGAAAAGAATTTGTGCGCCTAACGTGAAGCACATCAGCGACACCATCCTAAAGGAGGCACATGACTCACCTTATTCCATACATCCCGACTGTACAAAGATGTACAAGGACCTGAAAACATGCTATTGGTGGGATGGCATGAAAAAGGATATCGCTGAATATGTCGCCTTATGCGACACGTGCCAACGAGTGAAGGACGAACACCAAAGACCCGCTGGATTATTGCAGCCATTGAAAGTACCCGAGTGGAAGTGGGATGACATCAGCATGGTTTTCATAATAGGACTGCCACATACTCAGTCGGGCTACGACTCCATTTGGGTTATAGTGGACCGATTGACGAAAACAGCCCACTTCGTTCCTGTTAGAACCAAATACACCATGGCACAACTAGCCGAGCTGTATATGGAGCAAATCGTGTGTCACCATGGAGTTCCCAAGAGGATAGTTTCAGATCGAGGATCTCAATTTACCTCTAGGTTCTAGAAGAATCTGCATGTATACGGTTTTATTTCAGCTCCGCATATCACCCGCAAACCGACGGGCAAACTAAGAGGACGAATCAGGTTTTGGAAGACATGTTGAGAGCTTGCGCCTTGAAACATGGGCATAGTTGGGATAAGAGCTTTCCGTATGCTGAATTCTCGTACAACAACAGTTACCAACCCAGCTTGAAGATGTCACCTTTCGAAGCATTGTATGGTAGACGGTGTAGAACACCGCTGTTCTGGAATGAGACCGGAGAAAGCCAAGTATTTGGACCCAAAGTGCTGCAAGACGCAGAAAAGAAAGTCCAAACAACACGTGAAAACTTGAAGGCAGCTCATTCACGACAAAAAGGCTATGCGGACAATAGGCGAAGGAGTTTGACCTTTGAAGTTGGAGACTTCGTGTATCTCAAGGTGTCGCCTATCCGAGGCCAACGACGGTTCGACGTCAAAGGCAAATTAGCACCTCGCTACATCGGTCCATTCAAGATTTTGGGTAAGCGAGGAGAGATAGTCTATCAACTAGAGCTGCCAACGCACCTCTCCGACGTGCACGACGTGTTTCACGTATGCCAGCTCAAGAAGTGCCTAAGAGTACCGGAAGAACAAGTACCGATGGATGAGCTAGAGCTTCAAGAGGATCTGACCTACGCTGAACACCCCATCAAAATCTTGGATGTAAAGGAAAGGGTCACGAGTAACAAAGTAATCCGTTGGTGCAAGGTACAATGTAGCCATCACACACAAGCCGAAACTACATGGGAACGTGAGAAAAATCTCAAGGCGGAATTCCCTCATCTTTTCTCCACTCTATCGAATCTCGAGGGCGAGATTCATTTTAAGGGGGATAGGTTTGTAACACCCTCAAAATTACTACCATGCATTGCATACATTTTTCATATAGAGAAGCATTTAAAAAGAATAAGAAATACAGAGAGGAATATAGAAGCAAATAAAATAATAAAAGGAAATAGAAATGGAAAATAATGAAATAAATAGAAAAGAAAAAGAAATAAAAAGAAAAATAAAAAGAAAAAAATAAATAAAATAGCCAAATTGGGCCACCCCAATTTTCCCCCAAAATTCCCCAATTTTCCCCCAAATTACCCTCTCCCCTAAGTTCCCAAATTTTTTTCCCAATATTCCTGATTTTCCCCAAATTCCCCAAAATTCCCCTAGGGGGATCTTCCCGCACATTTGGGGGGATTTTCCCCAAATTTGGCCGCACCAAATTGGGGGGGGGGGAGACCCTATTTAGCCCCAACCCCCCCCCCCCCCCCCCTTGGCCGCAGCCCATTAGGGGGGAACCCCAGCCGCCCCCCCCCCCTTTGGACTATTGTGGGATTTTATTTTCTAATTAAATCCTAGCCATTGGATGAAAATAAATAATAAAATCCCAGCCCCTAGCTCCCACCTTTTTAAAATTAAATCTCAGCCACTGGATATTTAGGTTGCTAAAATCCTAGCCACCCTAGCCCTTTTTCCCCTTACAAATATAACTCTCTCCCCCTAGTCGCTCCACCCTCTCTCTCTTTTTCTTGGCTGCCGCCCCCCTTGTTGCCAAGTCGCCACCCCCTCTTCCTGTTTCCAGGTCGCCGCCCCCTCCCCCTGCCGGAATTTGGCCGCCGTAGAGCTCCATCACGCCTCGCTGTCGCCGGAGAAGAAGCCCTGACGTTCTGCCGTAGCCGCTGCCTCATAATTTCCCCTAGAAAATCTCCCGCTGCTGCCATTGCAACGAGGAAGGCCCTGCCACAAGGAAGAAGTGAGGTAGGTCTACGTTACCCCTCTTACAATGTCGACGCTGTTTCTACGCACCCGTTTTCTTCACACCCTGCGAGCAGAAAATTCTGCCTGTAGACACACCATGTTTTGGTCAATTTTTGACGGTGGAATTGATCCACCCGTGGAAGCCTACTAAAACATGCAAGAACACGTACAAACTGGTTTTATAAAACTGCACTATAGGAATTGCATTCATTCACCTCATTGCATCTTGAGTAAAGTTATGCATGATAATTGATGTAACAGCCCCAAAAATGTGTATGAATAAACCGAGGCTTGAAAGTCTATGTGTTGCAAATTCAAGAAAAATGGGACTTGCTAAAACTTTTCTTCACGCAAAGTTGCTCATGGATGTTCATCCAAAAAGAGACTCACATGTTCATTTGAATTTGTTGAACCAATATGGACTTAAACATTTTTTTTGCATGAAGGTTAAAAAGATTTTCCCAAATTCAAAGTTCACACAAATTGTGGCTAAAATTTTGAATATACATGCAGCACTATACCCATGACTTAGAGGAAATTAGGGGGCAAACTTTTCATTTTTGGGTGGGCTAAAAAGAAATTTAAGAGGAGAAATTGCAAATTCAAACCGAATTCAAATTTGCTATGCAAATTCAAACTGAATTCGACGCATTCAAATTCTAGCCCACTTTTGAAAATTCAGAGCTTGTGAATTTAGAGATTGGGGAGGAAATTTGGGTGGAGCCCACATGTCATTTAGATGAACATTGTGACTTGCACCCAAAGCAACCGAGACTGTTCTCATTTGATTAATTTCAAAAATTTTCATGTGAATAGGCCAATGTTCGGATTTTAAGTGGTGTTGCCAATGCATTCATCAAGGGGGAGATTGAGAGACCTATGTGTGCTGAATACATTGGCTATGACGATAAAAGTTCTGAATTCTGCCAAAACACTCTTTTTGTCAAGGTCCGACTCTAGGTCCGAGCTCCGACAAGATTCGACATAAGGTCCGACTTGCTATGGCTAGGTCTGACATGTGTTTGGTTAGCTCCGGCGGTAGGTCCGACTAGCTTTGGTAAGTTCCGGTGCTAGGTTCTGCTAGCTTTGGTAAGCTCCGGCTCAAGGTCCAGCTAGCTTTGGCAAGGTCCGGAGCTAAATCGCAATGGTTCTGTTTTTACCATGCAAATGTTTCGAAGTTGCTTTACATCTATGGAAAGTTTGCTTAGTATTCTTTTACTAAGTTTTTTAAGTGTTATGGCTGTTTACGGTGGTTAACATTTTGCTATAGTTTGCAACTTGCTTATGTGAGGTGTTCACGTAAGGTGTTATGGTTTTTGGAACTAACGTGAGTCAAGTAGCAGACTTGTGCTCGAAAGTATTGGTTGTTTATTCATGTGCAAGTGTTGCTTGAGTCCAAGATATGGCTGGTGACGGGATCCATTGAACTAATCTTAGGGATAAGATGAGGTTCAACAACTAAGTTTGGGAGGAATTGTGGTTGACTTGATCGGGAGGTCACGCAGCATGTTTGGATCAAGAACAATGCATATGAAGGTATCGTGGACATTGTTGGAAGGTGTTTGCACGTGTGCAAGGAGTGCATGGACGTGGCAACATGGTTCCAAGGCGTGATGAAGAGATGTGGACATAAAGAATTGGTAGGAAAGGTCCAACCGGCTGGATTTTGGACTCAGGCTGCGGCTGAGTCGGTTATGGCTCAAATATGGAAAAATTTGAGTTGGTTATGATAGGATTTTATGTGGGACACGAAGTTGAGTTGTTTTAGAAATGTGGGATACGTTCCTAAGGTGTTTGGAAGTCTTAAGATTGCTTCTATCTGCGTATAGAAGAGTCTTGAGCAGTTATGGAAAATTTTGATTCAGAAACTGAGTAGGATTAGAGTTCTAGTTTGAATTGGGTTGGCCTCCGGACTGGTTATATAAGCAAGGGAGGCCAGAGCTCATGGTAAGACGACCATGGGCTGTTCCTCTTATGTTTTAATCAATAAAATTCGTAATTTAGAGGAGCTTTTGTGCCTTGTCCGTCCGACTTGTTTTTGTCAAGTCTTTCTCGTCGAGTTTCTGGACAGCATGACAATGCTTCGGTGTTT
This sequence comes from Neostapfia colusana, assembly GCA_030760725.1. NCBI lineage: Eukaryota > Viridiplantae > Streptophyta > Magnoliopsida > Poales > Poaceae > Neostapfia > Neostapfia colusana. Next base: position 61,171,718 of record JASWHV010000016.1, on the reverse strand, counting down.
TGATCATAACTTGAGTTTTACAGATCCAATTGATGTGATTCTTTTTGTGTTGTCTTCATAACTTGATTATATATCATCTGTGAAAATGTCACGGTCATTGGATTTGTAGTTTCTGATCTACACGAGTTTCTTTGCAGTGTTGCAGATCTGGTTTTTACTCGAGTAGAACAGATTGACCCTCGTTTGATCTTTCGATCATAACTTGTTTTTGAAACTGTTTTGGTTGCGAAAACTCGTATGCTTGTGTCAACTTGATGGGACACCCTTTTTGCTTCGCTTAACTTACGGGATATGGGAAGCTGAAATAAAACCTTGTTAGCTACTGCACTCATATGAATGAATATAATGATAACTTGATGGTGTTAATGATCATGGAATTGGGGAGATATAGGCGAGTTTGGTTCGTGGATGTTGCTGAATTATATGGTGGTTTGCTTGCCGTAGATCTAAAGACCGGTTCATGCGAGCACATTCCAGGAAAACAGTGCCACCACAAGGCCAAATATGGGTGTGGCTTAGCTGACTAACTAGGTGTGTTGCTAGCTTGTTATGGACTGTTGGATGGCGCGGCGAATGGCAGTCGATGTGGACTGCCCTGGGAACTGCATGGCACAAGAGGGGGCCCGTGGGTGGGAGAATGGAGATTCATGCCTGCCGGTGAAACCTCAGTGGGTCCGTACATCCTAGTAGCCCCTTTGTAAAGGCTATTTTGTGATCTCTTGGCCATACACGGACGGTTGTATACTGGTATAATGGAGGTTCTTTCTAGCCGCCGACGGGTGACGAAATCACGAACTTGTGGGTAAAGTGGTGCCACCTCTGCAGAGTGTAAAACTATCATGATAGCCGTGCTTCCGGTTACAAGCACCTGGCCAACTTCCATGATTAGAGGCAAAAACTTGGGATGGTTATTGGTTATTGGGATTGGTTTGGGGACGTTTTTGGGTCATGACAATGAGTTTAGTTTCGGTTATATGAAAATGAGATGGTTATGAATATTTATGAGTATGAGATGAACAGGTTATTGGCTGGTTGAGGCTTGATAAATGTTGAATTATGATGAAGGAATGTTGATGATTAACTTGGTTATGATGGGATTTAAATCACCTAGAAATAGTTGCTGTTTTTACCATGGTTGTGAAATAAAATTTGCTTGCTGCAATGAACCTCTTTATTCCCTGCCTTGTTGTAAGCTACATGTCATACTTTTCCCGCACTTGCTGAGTACAACATGTACTCACCCTTGCATTCCCACATATACATAAAATACAAGAGAAAAATACTTCGAGGAACATGTGGTGTACTAGGCGTGCGCACTACCGTCAACATGCCTGTGGAGTTGAAGTTGGAGCCTGCTGTCTTAGCCATTTTCCGCTGTTGTTTAGAGTATTCCGCTGCAAGAATAAGTTAGATATTCATGAGTGAGACAATGAGTCAATGTAATAAAGTACTTAAACATTGTTTTTATGTTGTTATATTCTGAGTTCAGTTTGTGGAATACATGTGTATGTGTGATGAACATCCTGGGCACACATATGCATTCACTTGGTTCATTTTTGGAACCGGGTGTCACAAATTGGTACCAGAGCCACGTTGACTGTAGGAAGAAAGCCTAGGTAGAATGGACAGTCTAAACACATAGGAACACCCCTCTAAACTATTATTTTCGAAAATTGCTTGCTGCTGCACTTTAGTTGTCAATTCAGCCACCGCAAAGTGCTGTTTTCAGCCCCTCTTTTCCCTTCTTTTGGACAGCAACACTTTTGTTTTCTTGCTTCATAGCTTCTAAATTTTTTTGAGTTATTTTGTTCTTCTCTAAAGTTTCTCATGTATTATTTATAGATGCCGGTGACTAGGAGCACAGCACGCATAAGGACTCGTCCACCACCACGTGGAAGTGTACTTAACCCCATTGAGGTGTCCGATGGACCATATTGGGAGGAGGTGAAGATGGAACCCCATGGGGAAGATGAAGTCAGTAGCTCCATGCATGAGGAAGAGGATCCGGAAGAGGTGGAACCAATCAAAGACGACATGGAAGACGGCCCACAAGAACAGCAGCATTGGTACGCACCCCAGGAGGAGTTTCACGCGGGCTTACACCCAGCGGAGCCTCATGAAGCTATGTCGGAAGGAGATGAATCCGAAGAGGAGCCACCCCTTGCTGAGGCCGAGAATGAAGGTGATGAATGGGCCAACCGTTCAGTTCAAGAATTCCGGTCTGACGGGATGGAGAGAGGACACATATCCAAGGAGCTTAAAGAGTTTCTGGATTGCTGTAGCCTATACCCGGAGTATCTTCTCAAGAAAGTCTCTTGTCTCGGGCATGAAGAGTGGAAGGCTGAGGTAACCATCCTATCTAACGGTAGGGTTGTCACCCAGAACTTTGCACCTACATGGAGAGCCACAATGGAAGAAGCTGTTGATGATGCTGTATGGGATGCACTCACCGGACTGTGCTACACCTTCCGTGAGCAGCTTGAGAACACTACCTTTGAGTTGCACCCGTATCAGAGTAGTGGTACAAGGGAGATAATTGGACCCCATGGAGGAGCTCTTTTCAATCCACCAGATGCTTCGACACTTGTTCACATCCTCATATAGGCTGAAATTAATAAAAGAAGTTGCTTAGTTCATACACCTTGATGCATATAGTTGGGGGATCAATCCAAATTTCTATTCCTACTCTACTCTATCTCTCACAGATGGTGTCGAAAAACTCCAACCGCCAATGAAAGAACGCTCAACCACAGGAGGATGGCAATGTGGAAGTTCCTGAAAATGCCAACCCCGGGGCTGATGCAAGCAACCTTGAACGGTTGATGGCTATGCAGAACCAGCTCATGCAAACTATGATACAAATGTTGGGTCAGCTGCAGGCCAACAACAACAACAACCCTAATCCCGTTCCTGCACCCCCACCGCCGCCGCCACCACCACCACCGGCTCACAACAGATTGGGAGAGTTCATGATGACTAGGCCGCCTACTTTTGCACAAGCCAATGATCCTATGGAGGCTGATGATTGGCTGAAGTCTATGAAAAAGAAGCTTGCTATTGTTCAGTGCAATGATCGGGACAAAGTCCTCTTCGCATCAAACCAACTTATGGGAGCAGCCGCTGATTGGTGGGACGCTCTTTGCGATGCTCATGTCAACCAGGAGACTATCACTTGGTCTGAATTCAAGGAGAGTTTCCGCTCTCACTATGTCCCTGCAGGAGTCATGATGCTTAAAAGGCAAGAGGAAGATGCCATATCAAGGACAGCCACAAGGAAGTAACGTACGTCCCCGCTTCATGCCACCAGCTGCACCACACTATGGCTCGTCCGCTTCTACTTTCTGCCCTGCAAATCCACCTCGCTCTAATCAGCCACCGCAGCAACGTCCTGTTATGCAAGCACCTCGTATGCCTATGCCTCCTGCGCCCCGTCCCAACATGGGCACCTATGCTCAAAACCAGCCTCGCCCCAATGTTCCTGATGTTATGGGAAACAAGGCATGTTTTTCATGCGGAGAGGCGGGTCACTTTGTAAGTCAGTGCCCGAAGAAAGGCCTTGGACAGCCGAGCAACGCACCGAAGCAGAACCCATGGCCGAATGGAGGAGCTATGCAAGGTAACCGTGGACAGCAGAACCATGCTTGTGGCAATGTGAATCACGTCTCCGCTGAGGAAGCACAACAAGCTGAGGACGTCGTGATTGGTACGTTTCTCGCCAATTCCAACCCAGCCACTCTTTTATTTGATTCCGGAGCATCGCATTCATTCATCTCATCCAAGTATGTTGCCAAGTGTAACCTGCCCATACCTCACATGAAACAAACTATGTTGGTTAATTCTCCCGGTGGAGAGATGAGGACTAATATAGTATGTCCAGAGGTAAGCCTTAAAATAAGGGGGTAGACTTTCTTGTCAACCTTATTGTCTTGGATTCCCAAGGGATTGACATAATACTTGGAATGGACTGGTTAAGCAAGCACAACGGAGTGATTCAATGTGCTCAGAGGATCGTGCAGTTGACGAGTGAGCACGGTACTCGTATTGAGATTGAGACCGCCCAACCTGCAACCGAGAAGGCAGTGCTGAACCACATCGAAGAAGCGACATTGGAAAGCATTTCGGTGGTTCAAGAATATTCATATGTGTTCCCGGAAGAACTTCCAGGTATGCCACCTGACCGGGACATTGAATTTGTCATTGATTTAGCACCCGGAACTGCACCTATAGCGAAGAGGCCGTATAGGATGCCCGCTAATGAATTAGTGGAGCTCAAGAAGCAAATTCAAGAGCAGCTAGATAAGGGTTTTATATGCCCAAGCTCGTCACCTTGGGGAGCCCCCGTGCTCTTCGTAGACAAGAAAGATGGGACCCAAAGGATGTGCGTGGACTATAGGTCTCTCAACGAGGTGACGATCAAGAATAAATACCCGCTGCCCCGCATAGAGGACTTACTCGATCAAATGAATGGTGCCCGGATTTTCTCCAAGATTGATCTTCGGTCAGGATACTTCCAGCTGAAGATTAATCCCTCCGGCATACCCAAAATTGCATTTCGAACATGGTATGGTTCGTATTAGTATACCGTTATATCTTTTGAGTTGATGAATGCACCTACATACTTTATGTACCTCATGAATAAGGTCTTCATGGAGTACTTGGACAAGTTCGTCGTGGTTTTCATTGACGATATCATGGTGTATTCAAAAAGTGAGGAAGAACATGAAGAACAATTGAGATTGACATTGCAGAAACTGCGAGAGCATCAATTGTATGCTAAATTCAGCAAGTGTCAATTTTGGCTAAAGGAGATATCGTTCCTAGGCCACATCATATACGAAGGAGGAGTATCGGTTGATCTCGGAAAAGTGAGAGATGTTTTGAAGTGGAACCAATCGTAGAATGTGAGGGATATTCGAAGTTTTCTTGGGATGGCTGGATACTACCGCAGGTTCATCAAGGATTTCTCCAAAATAGCGAAGCCTATGACTGAATTGCTGATGAAAGGGAAGGCATTCCAGTGGACACAAGCATGTCAAGACAGCTTTGAGGAGCTAAAGAAGAGATTAACAACAGCGCCAATTTTCGTGTTGCCGGACGTGAGCAAGAGTTTCAATATATATTGTGATGCATCAAGACAAGGGCTCGTATGTGTGCTTATGCAAGGAGGCCAAGTGGTAACCTATGCATCGAGGCAATTAAAGAAACATGAGCTGAATTACCCCACACATGACCTGGAACTTGCAGCCGTGGTACATGCCTTGAAGATTTGGAGGCATTATATCCTTGGACACCGATGTGAGATCTATACGGATCACAAAAGCCTCAAGTATATATTCACGCAAACAGATCTAAATTTGAGGCAACGTTGATGGTTGAAACTCATCAGGGATTATGATGTTGGAATCAACTATCACCCCGGAAAGGCCAATGTAGTAGCTGATGCGTTGAGCCAAAAGGGAGCATGTCACCAACTCATGGTTTAGGAGCTGCCACCCGAGCTGCGTAAGGAGTTCGAATGGTTACATCTCGGGTTCTTGAACAAGATGGAGGTGATAGAACCGAACTCAACTCTGGAACAAGAGATACGAGATGGCCAAGCAACGGATGAGGAAATCAAGGAAAGAATCCGACAAGGTATAGAGAAGAATTTCAAGGAAAGACGAGAATGGCACGCTTTAGTTAGGGAAAAGAATTTGTGCGCCTAACGTGAAGCACATCAGCGACACCATCCTAAAGGAGGCACATGACTCACCTTATTCCATACATCCCGACTGTACAAAGATGTACAAGGACCTGAAAACATGCTATTGGTGGGATGGCATGAAAAAGGATATCGCTGAATATGTCGCCTTATGCGACACGTGCCAACGAGTGAAGGACGAACACCAAAGACCCGCTGGATTATTGCAGCCATTGAAAGTACCCGAGTGGAAGTGGGATGACATCAGCATGGTTTTCATAATAGGACTGCCACATACTCAGTCGGGCTACGACTCCATTTGGGTTATAGTGGACCGATTGACGAAAACAGCCCACTTCGTTCCTGTTAGAACCAAATACACCATGGCACAACTAGCCGAGCTGTATATGGAGCAAATCGTGTGTCACCATGGAGTTCCCAAGAGGATAGTTTCAGATCGAGGATCTCAATTTACCTCTAGGTTCTAGAAGAATCTGCATGTATACGGTTGAATTTCAGCTCCGCATATCACCCGCAAACCGACGGGCAAACTAAGAGGACGAATCAGGTTTTGGAAGACATGTTGAGAGCTTGCGCCTTGAAACATGGGCATAGTTGGGATAAGAGCTTTCCGTATGCTGAATTCTCGTACAACAACAGTTACCAACCCAGCTTGAAGATGTCACCTTTCGAAGCATTGTATGGTAGACGGTGTAGAACACCGCTGTTCTGGAATGAGACCGGAGAAAGCCAAGTATTTGGACCCAAAGTGCTGCAAGACGCAGAAAAGAAAGTCCAAACAATACGTGAAAACTTGAAGGCAGCTCATTCACGACAAAAAGGCTATGCGGACAATAGGCGAAGGAGTTTGACCTTTGAAGTTGGAGACTTCGTGTATCTCAAGGTGTCGCCTATCCGAGGCCAACGACGGTTCGACGTCAAAGGCAAATTAGCACCTCGCTACATCGGTCCATTCAAGATTTTGGGTAAGCGAGGAGAGATAGTCTATCAACTAGAGCTGCCAACGCACCTCTCCGACGTGCACGACGTGTTTCACGTATGCCAGCTCAAGAAGTGCCTAAGAGTACCGGAAGAACAAGTACCGATGGATGAGCTAGAGCTTCAAGAGGATCTGACCTACGCTGAACACCCCATCAAAATCTTGGATGTAAAGGAAAGGGTCACGAGTAACAAAGTAATCCGTTGGTGCAAGGTACAATGTAGCCATCACACACAAGCCGAAACTACATGGGAACGTGAGAAAAATCTCAAGGCGGAATTCCCTCATCTTTTCTCCACTCTATCGAATCTCGAGGGCGAGATTCATTTTAAGGGGGATAGGTTTGTAACACCCTCAAAATTACTACCATGCATTGCATACATTTTTCATATAGAGAAGCATTTAAAAAGAATAAGAAATACAGAGAGGAATATAGAAGCAAATAAAATAATAAAAGGAAATAGAAATGGAAAATAATGAAATAAATAGAAAAGAAAAAGAAATAAAAAGAAAAATAAAAAGAAAAAAATAAATAAAATAGCCAAATTGGGCCACCCCAATTTTCCCCCAAAATTCCCCAATTTTCCCCCAAATTACCCTCTCCCCTAAGTTCCCAAATTTTTTTCCCAATATTCCTGATTTTCCCCAAATTCCCCAAAATTCCCCTAGGGGGATCTTCCCGCACATTTGGGGGGATTTTCCCCAAATTTGGCCGCACCAAATTGGGGGGGGGGGGGAGACCCTATTTAGCCCCAACCCCCCCCCCCCCCCCCTTGGCCGCAGCCCATTAGGGGGGAACCCCAGCCGCCCCCCCCCCTTTGGACTATTGTGGGATTTTATTTTCTAATTAAATCCTAGCCATTGGATGAAAATAAATAATAAAATCCCAGCCCCTAGCTCCCACCTTTTTAAAATTAAATCTCAGCCACTGGATATTTAGGTTGCTAAAATCCTAGCCACCCTAGCCCTTTTTCCCCTTACAAATATAACTCTCTCCCCCTAGTCGCTCCACCCTCTCTCTCTTTTTCTTGGCTGCCGCCCCCCTTGTTGCCAAGTCGCCACCCCCTCTTCCTGTTTCCAGGTCGCCGCCCCCTCCCCCTGCCGGAATTTGGCCGCCGTAGAGCTCCATCACGCCTCGCTGTCGCCGGAGAAGAAGCCCTGACGTTCTGCCGTAGCCGCTGCCTCATAATTTCCCCTAGAAAATCTCCCGCTGCTGCCATTGCAACGAGGAAGGCCCTGCCACAAGGAAGAAGTGAGGTAGGTCTACGTTACCCCTCTTACAATGTCGACGCTGTTTCTACGCACCCGTTTTCTTCACACCCTGCGAGCAGAAAATTCTGCCTGTAGACACACCATGTTTTGGTCAATTTTTGACGGTGGAATTGATCCACCCGTGGAAGCCTACTAAAACATGCAAGAACACGTACAAACTGGTTTTATAAAACTGCACTATAGGAATTGCATTCATTCACCTCATTGCATCTTGAGTAAAGTTATGCATGATAATTGATGTAACAGCCCCAAAAATGTGTATGAATAAACCGAGGCTTGAAAGTCTATGTGTTGCAAATTCAAGAAAAATGGGACTTGCTAAAACTTTTCTTCACGCAAAGTTGCTCATGGATGTTCATCCAAAAAGAGACTCACATGTTCATTTGAATTTGTTGAACCAATATGGACTTAAACATTTTTTTTGCATGAAGGTTAAAAAGATTTTCCCAAATTCAAAGTTCACACAAATTGTGGCTAAAATTTTGAATATACATGCAGCACTATACCCATGACTTAGAGGAAATTAGGGGGCAAACTTTTCATTTTTGGGTGGGCTAAAAAGAAATTTAAGAGGAGCAATTGCAAATTCAAACCGAATTCAAATTTGCTATGCAAATTCAAACTGAATTCGACGCATTCAAATTCTAGCCCACTTTTGAAAATTCAGAGCTTGTGAATTTAGAGATTGGGGAGGAAATTTGGGTGGAGCCCACATGTCATTTAGATGAACATTGTGACTTGCACCCAAAGCAACCGAGACTGTTCTCATTTGATTAATTTCAAAAATTTTCATGTGAATAGGCCAATGTTCGGATTTTAAGTGGTGTTGCCAATGCATTCATCAAGGGGGAGATTGAGAGACCTATGTGTGCTGAATACATTGGCTATGACGATAAAAGTTCTGAATTCTGCCAAAACACTCTTTTTGTCAAGGTCCGACTCTAGGTCCGAGCTCCGACAAGATTCGACATAAGGTCCGACTTGCTATGGCTAGGTCTGACATGTGTTTGGTTAGCTCCGGCGGTAGGTCCGACTAGCTTTGGTAAGTTCCGGTGCTAGGTTCTGCTAGCTTTGGTAAGCTCCGGCTCAAGGTCCAGCTAGCTTTGGCAAGGTCCGGAGCTAAATCGCAATGGTTCTGTTTTTACCATGCAAATGTTTCGAAGTTGCTTTACATCTATGGAAAGTTTGCTTAGTATTCTTTTACTAAGTTTTTTAAGTGTTATGGCTGTTTACGGTGGTTAACATTTTGCTATAGTTTGCAACTTGCTTATGTGAGGTGTTCACGTAAGGTGTTATGGTTTTTGGAACTAACGTGAGTCAAGTAGCAGACTTGTGCTCGAAAGTATTGGTTGTTTATTCATGTGCAAGTGTTGCTTGAGTCCAAGATATGGCTGGTGACGGGATCCATTGAACTAATCTTAGGGATAAGATGAGGTTCAACAACTAAGTTTGGGAGGAATTGTGGTTGACTTGATCGGGAGGTCACGCAGCATGTTTGGATCAAGAACAATGCATATGAAGGTATCGTGGACATTGTTGGAAGGTGTTTGCACGTGTGCAAGGAGTGCATGGACGTGGCAACATGGTTCCAAGGCGTGATGAAGAGATGTGGACATAAAGAATTGGTAGGAAAGGTCCAACCGGCTGGATTTTGGACTCAGGCTGCGGCTGAGTCGGTTATGGCTCAAATATGGAAAAATTTGAGTTGGTTATGATAGGATTTTATGTGGGACACGAAGTTGAGTTGTTTTAGAAATGTGGGATACGTTCCTAAGGTGTTTGGAAGTCTTAAGATTGCTTCTATCTGCGTATAGAAGAGTCTTGAGCAGTTATGGAAAATTTTGATTCAGAAACTGAGTAGGATTAGAGTTCTAGTTTGAATTGGGTTGGCCTCCGGACTGGTTATATAAGCAAGGGAGGCCAGAGCTCATGGTAAGACGACCATGGGCTGTTCCTCTTATGTTTTAATCAATAAAATTCGTAATTTAGAGGAGCTTTTGTGCCTTGTCCGTCCGACTTGTTTTTGTCAAGTCTTTCTCGTCGAGTTTCTGGACAGCATGACAATGCTTCGGTGTTTTGATCATAACTTGAGTTTTACAGATCCAATTGATGTGATTCTTTTTGTGTTGTCTTCATAACTTGATTATATATCATCTGTGAAAATGTCACGGTCATTGGATTTGTAGTTTCTGATCTACACGAGTTTCTTTGCAGTGTTGCAGATCTGGTTTTTACTCGAGTAGAACAGATTGACCCTCGTTTGATCTTTCGATCATAACTTAAGTTTTTCTTGACGAATTTCCATGATTATTATTGTGGTGTCTTCGTGACTTGATTCTATTTGTCAAGACTGAACACATTTAGATCAGTTGCATACACGGTTTCTTTAACAGATCGATTTTCTGCCGAAGGGGTTTATGTTGCTTCTGCTAAAAAGTTTAAATCTACCATTCACCCCCCTCTGATAGCTTTTCATGTGCTTTTTGATCCTACATCTGTGAACCGGTGTGGCTCAATTCTTAGTAGCTGGAGTTTAAACACGTGGGCCCAATCGAATTTCAATAGGAAAAACAATTCTAGATTGTGTTCCAAATTTGGAAAATTATATCTTTGTGTAGGAATCTCCAAATTGAGTGATTCAAATTGGTTGGATTTATTTTGCAAAGATATATCCTAATGTGAACCCCAATTTGTATGAAAGTCAATAATAAATTCTGAAAATTCTTTGAAAGTTTCCTGATAAAGAATTATTGAGGGAGTTCGGTTCATCCAAAAATCCTCAAATTTTGCCAGAACATTCTTTAGCATATTGTTGACATTCTTGCAAATTTTCAGCTGATTTGAGTAGGTATTTGCTAAATACAAACTGCTGTGTTCATAAGGGTCCAGAAACATTTTCAGAAAATGTTGCACACTTGTAAAATCCATACTAGGCAAAACATAGCTTTAAAAATAATGAGAAAATTCAGACATGCTCTATGAGTCACACTTGAAATCGTAGTTCACTGGATTGGGCATGAAAATGCACTTTACTTCAGAATTAATTCCTTTTAGTAGAAATGCTTAAGGAATTGTTCTAGAGGAACTACTTAAGTAAAAGACCTGAATTTTGGACAAAAGGACTTTCTTGTGACCAGAAACTCACATGTAAAGTTTCAGCTCAAGTTTAGCAGTAGAGCTCACTGTTCTTGTTCTCCATGCTTATGTATGTGGGAAAATACATAAGAGTATTGGAGAAATTTTAGAGAACACATATTCTTTCCACATTAGCTGCAATTTGGCAAGATAAATGTAAGGGCCTCAGTTTTGACACACATTTGCAGTGTTCATCACCACACCACACACCTCATTTGAGGAAGGATGATGAACACAAATGAAGAGCAAGTAACAATTATCAACATGCTCATTAGAGAACAAACTCACACATTGCAAAAGTGGTATTTCCCACATGAGATATAGATGGGCTGGACGTATGAAAACCCCTACACTTTACTAAGGATGACCATGCCAAGTTTCACCCAAATTCAAAACCTTTTTGAGGTCATTTTGGGTATAGTTAGGAAGAGGGCAGTTTGAAACCATATTCAAATTCAAACTGTTTTTATCCCATGAATTTAAAAGTGGGAGGCATATTCTTACTCAACACATTTTTGTGAGCTCACACACCAATTTTCACTCCATTTGGAGTTGATCTTGACATGAGCTAAGTGGGAGAAATTCAAACTTTATTTGAATTTCAAACTGAACTTGTGCTGAAATTCATTCAAACCAAACCTCATTTGAACTTTGATCAATTCAAATGGCTCATGGGTGAATAATGTGAATTGCCAAGGGTAGTATGGGGTTCACTGTTTACTACAGTGATTAGGAGTAAATTCCAGAGGTTAAAACCCCGAGTGGGACCCACATGTCATAGAGGGAAGAAGGAGAAACTTTCACCCAAAGTCAGACTCTCGGTGGGAAATTCCACCGAGCAGCTGTCGGCTGTGCCACCGAGCAGCTACCGGTGCGACCAGCTGCTTCCCCCTCCGCGCGCTGGCGCCCAGGGCGGCTTGCTCGTGCCCCCACGTGACCGGCACCGCCTCAGCCGAGCAGGAGTCGGCCGGCCTTATCTTCTCGCGGGCAAACCCGAGCAGCGGTATTGTCTCTCGCCGCAGCTCTCTGCTCAATCGGGAAAACCAGCAAAACCATCTCCTCCTTCGTCCTTGAGCTGCTAGACAGCCACCTGAGGTCGCACTTCACCTCCCCAACACCAGAAACCCCGAGTTCCGACCTCCTTTGCCCAAGAGCGATCGCCACCGCGGCGACCTAGCCTCAGCCGAGAGTCAGGCGCCCGTGGACAGCGTTCCCCAGGCGTTTACACGGTCCAGCAAGAGAGGCAATAGGAGTGCGCGACCACCGTGCTGCTCTCCTCCAAGTTTGGAAGCCAATCGTGAAGAATCCGCAGAATTTCTAGTTTTTGCTCCGGCGACCGTAACCCGAGCTTCCGGTACGGTTTCTTTAAATTCTCGCTCTATGATCTTTCGGAGGTCATCAAATCTGGCACGTAGACGCTGGACTAGCCGGCGATCAAGTTCTTTTCTGCATCCGTAGCGTGAAACTGTCTAGGAGTGACGAATTTCGAGCTCGATCGAGGGTGGTCATGGCGGGCACGATCGGTCACATGGTGCCGACCGACTTACCGCCATCCCTGAACCCTGTTGACACCTTGTCGAGCTTCCTAGAGGTACGCTGATGCTGTAGGACCGTTTGTTCGAGGTGTGGGCGGGTTAGGACCCACGGTCGACAGCGCCGAACCTCAACCGAGGCCGCGGCACATCGCCGAGCTATTTCCGGTCACCCCCAGCCCGACCTGACACCACCGACGTGTTCCTCGACGTCGACCACCCCCTAGCGGCGAGTTTCAGCCCATGGGAGGTCCGGCAGCGGCGAGCCGGCGAGCTCCGAATCTGCTCCGGCGAGGTCGGCGGCGCGGGCGCGGGAGAACGGCGGGAGGGAGACGAAGCCGGCTGGCCCACGTGTCAGCGGCTGAAGAATTTAAATCGGGATCGGGTGTGGCCGGGGATCGGCTGTGCTGGCGCGCAAATACCCTGTGAGCTCCGGTGTGGCGGACACCTCCGCGCTCGACACGTGTGGTATCCCCGGTGTGCCGGACACCTCCGCGCTCGACACGTGTCCCCGCGGGCCCTGAGAGTTTAAACTTTTCCCCGATTTTCATAATCATTTGGAGGAAAATCCTGAAATTTTGCTGGGATGTTCACCAAAATATCCCTGAACTACCATAAAAATTTCAGATCCATTTGAGCTCATTAGATCCACCTAACGGTGTGATTAGTGAAACTGTTCCAGAGAAAATAGAAAATGTTCAGAAACATTTTCAGAATTTTCTCTGAAATTGTTTAGCTCATAACTTTAGTTAGGAACCTTCAAATTAAGTGAGACCAACTCCATTAGAACCCTCTGAAAATCTAGTTTTCAGAAAGTCATAGTTTGCTTCATGAAAATTCCTAGAACACCCTAAGAGTTCCAATTAAAGTCAAGGACATAATTAATTGTGGAGGGCTCAGATGAGCTTTGCTGCAACTAAAACTTGGCCAAGTCTCTGTTTAGGTTGTAACCAAGCCACAGTAAAAGTTTCACAGTCATTAGGTCTGTCTAGCAAGGGTTATAGACTTCACAACTTCAAAGTTAATACAAATACATTTAAATTGATACATATATTGCTCTTATCATGTAGTCGCTAAGGTCGAGGAGGAACCCGAAGTCCTAGACTTCGTTACTCCGGAGGAACAGCTAGCCTACGACCAAGAGCAGCAAGGCAAGCTCCGGTTTGCATTAACCTTTTTACAAATTTTTATTGTTTTGAGCACATACTTGTTTCCTTTATTCTGTGCATTAGAGTCTTGTTTGGAAGCCCCACTCCATAGCCAAGAGAACCATGGGTTGGGTTTAGGCTTGCAAACCCCGTTAGCTACTGCATTGCTAGGATAGAGTAGGATTCGGTACAAGTCGAGTAGTTGGAACTACTCGCGAGAATAGGCTAGAGGCACATTGCTCGGGTAGAGATAGCACATGATACACATGGCAAGAAAATGAGACCAAGTGGAGGGTAAGGGCAGCAGGACTTTGGGGCCTGTGTGCTGTAGCTCCGCTTGTGTCGATTGAGGACCGAGCCGTGTGCGGGCCTGTTGAACAAGCTAGAACAGTACCGAAGACCTACCGGCTATATGGGAACCGGGAAACTGATGTAACTCGGGTAGCTGGGTGTTGAGGCATAGCTGGTCGTTCAGAGGGTAGGTTGAGAGCTCGAGGTGTAAATCGGCTGGCGGCACTGAGATGTGCGTGCAGAGACCTCTTGCTCGGGACGATTGGACCGGTTCCACATTTGGCTAATGGGTGAAAGGTAGTCGCGTACGGCGTCCATGATGGTTGTTGTAGGCAACATCGAGTACGGGCGTACGTGACGGGTTGTTCGGGTAACCCTGCAGGTGTAAATCGATTATAATCACCGTCCCTCGCGGTGAGTGAGTACCACTTGTTCCCTGTACCGTGACGTAGAAAGAACAGGCTAGTCACATGTTAAAATATTGCTGATTGAAAGCTGGACATTGATTGTTAATGATATGCTGTAGCTTAGAGCTAACTAAAGTTCTTTTCAACTTTGGGCAAAGTACATGAGAGAAATGCGTTTCTTGTTTGATTGCAGCTCTCTCATGTGCCTTAGCGTAAGGTTCTCCACAACCTGCTGCTAAAACTTGAAAGTAAGGTTCTACTAATTAGGCGAGTCCTTGCAACTGATTTTTACCTCATGTAACCCATTACCCTCATGTAGAAGTTCCATGTTTAGGTGAGACGGGTCAGACTTGCTGAGCCTTCGTGCTCACTGCTTGTGTTTGAAGCTTTTGCAGGGTCCTATGAGGAAGGGACTCCCGAAGAGGAGACGGAACCCCAGGAGGGGAACCCCGTCGAGTGGGAGTCGTGCACGCCGCAGAGTTAGTGTGCGTGTGTGCTAGCAAGGACACGTTCGAGGGCTGAACGTGCACTTGATGCTTAGTCTACGCCCGCGAGTGTAGACTGAACTTATTTTGCTGTAAACATATTCATAAACCTATTTATGTAATAAACTTCCGCTTCCGCTTTGTACCTTTGACGTGTGTTATACGGTGCTGTGCAACGCAGCACCCCTCAGCGTGATCCTGGCTCGACAGGACCAATGGGGTCGTGTCAGCGCTGGTATCAGAGCTCGCTTGAGGTTTAACACAGTACAAAGGTCTTCTTTTTCAAAAATCCAGTGAGGAACGAGTTAGTAGCCCGTATAAGGATGTTATTAGCATATAGAAAGTGGCATATTAATCTATTTGTTATGTCGGAAAATCGTGTATCTCGGGACGTCTATGTCTTGGGGGGTACACGTAAGCGCTGTCCACCAGTGCGCACAAGCTGAAGGGTGGAGCCCCACGGGTGGCAGGTAACCCGACCCGCTTTGATATCCTCTACGACTCTTCATGTCGTTTGGGGTATTCGAGCAACGTCTGTCCCTGGCGTGCGTGGTGCAACTTGGGAGACCCCGTCACGTGGTATAAAACGTGAACACGTAACTCAAGGCGTGGTTAGCTTGAGAACATCCGGGCGAGTGATGACGGCCGGGTGTACTAACTGTATGGATTCCGGGCTCGGTGTGCAGCCGAGTCTGATGATTGTTTGAGTTTCTGCAGGTAGCCTGACCATGAAACGGTAGACGTGTAGCATCCGTGTGCGAGTGACGAGTAGTGCCACTGAACTAACGAAGCCGGCTAAGTCCGGTATAGGTTTTTCTTTGTGAGGACGTAGTACCGACATAATCTGGTGACGCATCGACGTCACACCCAACTAAATGAACAAATTCATTTAAAAACTTGAAGGTTTTGATCCATAGTAGTAAAACTTTATGTAATTCCTTCCCTTGAACAAGATATTCGAAGTTAACAAGTTTTTAACTTATAGGTTGTTAAAGACAGAGCACTCTGTTTTTAGCTGAATAAAGGCTGAAGTTAATCAGAGGTTAGAGGTTGAGTTATTTCGAGATTGGGGTCGTATGATACATTTCTGGAAATCTTTGGAAGATCTTTACAACTCTTCTGTTGAGGTCCAGAGGTTTTTCATCCCTTAACCATTCGAAAAATGCAGTAGAGTTGAAACTGTCCAGAAAACAGGACAGAGTAAAGACTCTCTGTAGACTCTTTGTAAATTGAGCATAACTTCCTGCATAAAAATCCAAAAATAGAAAATGTGCTAGTTCTGGAAAGCTTATGAGATGGGTTACAACTTTGTAACAGAAAGTTTTGTCAGATTAGGAACAGAAGTAACTGGGATTCTTGGATCAAATCAGTACCTAAGGCAGGGAGGTGCTGTCCAATTTTCCCCAGAAATTCTGTTAACTTTGACATCTCATAACTTTTGAACCAGGACAGATCTTAGGCCAAGCAAATACTTTCTGGAAAACTATTGAAGTTAGCTTTAAACCTTGATGTTGAGCCCCAGAGTTGGTTTTGCCTTTAACATGGCCTAAATCAGGTTGAAATGGAAACTGGTCAGGGCTGTAATGGGAACAGCAGATCAGCAGTCAAATTTGTGTAAAATTTGAACCATGTTTCCAAGCTTTATGGGTTCAATGACATGTTCTATGTTATAACTCAGAGGTCTACTGTTTAAATAGATATTTGACATTTCTCAAATATATTTTTACAGATGACAGCAGATAAGCAATTGGAGAACAGGTGGGTGATGTCCCACTGTTCTCACCATAGCGGCTACCCGGAAGCATTGTGGCAAATGCTCCAATATTTCGGGTACAACCAGATGCCGCAATACTTCGCCAAGGAAGGAGGCGAAGAGGGGAACAAGACGTGGACAACCCATGTCGAAGTCCCTGCAGGACCTACGCCACCCGGTTGGGTGCCATTCACCGTCACGGTGAGAGGAAGACAACCGGAAGGGATGTGGCAAGTGGCAGCCCGTGACACTATGTCACGTTTCTGCCAACTACACGTGCAGGCTATGGAGGGCACTCCATACACACTCGTTCCGGTGGAGGGACGAGCTCAGCATGTGTGGGAAGAGAGGTACCTGGAGGCAACGGATCCGAGTTGCCCAAGGTACAACCCCGCGGAGGCAAATCTCAGCCTCCAGATGAGGGCGGGAAACGCCGTGATGGACAGCCAAGCTGTTCATACGGAGCATCTCGCCACAAAGCCCAAGGAGTTGGCTGAACTGAAGACTCAGCTCACGGACCTTCTGGAGAAGGTTTTTATTAGGCCGAGCTCCTCGCCATGGGGCTGTTCGGCATTATTTGTCAAGAAAAAGGATGAGACGTTGCGGCTTTGCGTGGACTATCGTCCATTAAATGCCGTAACCATCAAGAACAAGTACCCGTTGCCACGGATCGACATGTTGTTTGATCAGTTGGTCGAAGCAAAGATCTTTTCCAAGATGGATTTAAGATCCGGGTACCATCAGATTAAGATAAGGGCTGAGGACATTCCGAAGACGGCTTTCTCGACGAGGTACGGACTTTATGAGTACCTGGTCATGTCCTTCGGCCTCACCAATGCTCCAGCTCACTTCATGTACTTAATGAACTCGGTATTCATGCCGGAGCTGGACAAGTTTGTCGTGGTCTTCATCGACGACATTCTGGTGTATTCCAAGTCGGAGGGAGATCACAAGAAACATCTGCGTATAGTCTTGCAACGGTTGCGGGATCACAAGTTATACGCAAAATTCAGCAAATGCGAGTTTTGGATATCGCAAGTGCCTTTCCTCGGGCATATCATCTCAGCGGAGGGTATCGCCGTGGACCCGAGCAAGATCACTCAAGTGCTGAATTGGAAATCCCCGAGAACTGTTCACGAGGTACGGAGTTTCCTCGGACTCGCGGGATATTATCGGAGGTTCATTCCGAACTTCTCGAAGATTGCCAAGCCAATGACAGAGCTGATGAAGAAGGCTACCAAATATGTTTGGAGTCCAACATGTGAAGCAGCATTCAAGGCTTTAGTTAAGCACCTGACATCAGCACCGGTTTTGGCGCAGCCAGACACAACAAAACCGTTCGATGTGTACTGCGATGCATCCGGCATTGGGCTCGGATGTGTGCTGATGCAAGATCGAAGAGTGGTCGTGTATGGATCACGGCAGCTTAGAAACCATGAGCAAAATTATCCAACTCACAACTTGGAGCTCGCTGCCGTGGTACTTGCACTAAAGATGTGGAGGCACTACCTACTCGGTAACCTCGTACATTTATATACCGACCACAAAAGCCTCAAGTACATATTCACTCAGAAGGAGCTGAACATGAGGCAACGAAGATGGTTAGAACTGATAAAAGATTACGAGATAGAGATCCATTATCATCCGGGCAAGGCAAACGTAGTGGCAGATGCGCTGAGCCGCAAGTCACACGTCAATAATCTGGCCATCACACCGTTGGAAGAGAGCGAACCACCACTACATGTGATTCCACACGGAGCTCTCTACAACCTAGCTTTAATCCCCACCATCCGTGAAGAGATAGCGGCAGCCCAGAAGAATGACAAGGGCATGTCACATTTGCGGAGACGTGTAGACAGTGGGGAGTTGAAATGTTTCCGGAAGGACGAAGACGGCGTCCTATGGTTCAAGGACCGGATCGTCGTACCCCGAAACCCGGAACTACGGAAGATCTTTGATGAGGCTCACTTATCAAAGTTTTCTATTCACCCTGGCAGCAACAAAATGTATCAAGAACTCAGAAGCAAGTTTTGGTGGACACGGATGAAGCGTGAGACTGCAAAATACGTGTCCGAGTGTGATACATGTCGAAGGGTGAAGGCAGACCACATGCGGAAACCGGGACTGTTGCAACCACTGGGCATTCCTGCCTGGAAGTGGGAGGACGTGAGCATGGATTTCATCGTCGGTTTACCCACCACCTTACAGAAACATGATTCCGTGTGGGTGATCGTCGATCGGCTCACCAAAGTTTCCCATTTCATCCCGGTCAACACCAACTACAACGCCAAGAAGTACGCTGAACTGTACATCTCACGGATCCTATGCTTATACGGCGTACCCCGTACCATCATATCGGACCGGGGCACTTTGTTTGTGTCCCGTTTTTGGGAGCAGCTGCACGCTGCCTTGGGGACGAAGCTGATCCGTAGTTCAGCCTACCACCCGCAGACGGATGGACAAACCGAGCGGGTAAATCAGATTCTAGAAGACATGCTACGAGCTTGCGCTATCAACCACGGCAAGAATTGGGATGATCACTTGCCGTTAGCTGAGTTCTCGTACAACAATGGGTACCAAGCCAGCATCAAGATGGCGCCCTACGAGGCGCTATACGGTAGGAAATGCCGCACACCTTTGAACTGGTGTGAGTCTGGCGAAAGGGTCACCTTCGGGATTGACCTCGTCAACAACGCGGAAGAAAAGGTTCGACTAATTCAAGTGAACCTAAAAGCCGCTCAATCCCGTCAGAAGCAGTATGCGGACCGGAGAAGGCGCCCATTACAATTCGAAGTTGGAGATCACGTATACCTACGGGTGTCTCCAATGAAGGGCGTAAACAGATTTGGGGTGAGAGGAAAGTTGGCACCCCAATTCATCGGTCCATTTCAGATTACCGAGAGATGTGGATCAGTGGCATACCGGCTGAAGTTACCAGAAGCACTTTCTGGTGTGCACGACGTCTTTAACGTTTCCCAGCTGAGGAAGTGTCTCAAGCTATCAACTACCGTTCAGCTGGAAGACATTGAAGAACTGCAACCGGATCTCACCTATCGGGAGGAACCGGTGCAGATTATTGATGAAAAAGCCCGAACCACACGCAACCGTACGTTGTGGTTCTACAAGGTTCTATGGAGTAATCACTCCATGGACGAAGCGACATGGGAGAGCGAAGAATTCCTTCGCACTAACTACCCCGATTTCTTCACGTCGCATATCCGGTAATTTTCCACCGTCCTCTCTCTCATTTTCACCTTATAATCTCGGGACGAGATTCTTTTAAGGGGGGAGGAATGTAAGGGCCTCAGTTTTGACACACATTTGCAGTGTTCATCACCACACCACACACCTCATTTGAGGAAGGATGATGAACACAAATGAAGAGCAAGTAACAATTATCAACATGCTCATTAGAGAACAAACTCACACATTGCAAAAGTGGTATTTCCCACATGAGATATAGATGGGCTGGACGTATGAAAACCCCTACACTTTACTAAGGATGTCCATGCCAAGTTTCACCCAAATTCAAAACCTTTTTGAGGTCATTTTGGGTATAGTTACGAAGAGGGCAGTTTGAAACCATATTCAAATTCAAACTGTTTTTATCCCATGAATTTAAAGTGGGAGGCATATTCTTACTCAGCACATTTTTGTGAGCTCACACACCAATTTTCACTCCATTTGGAGTTGATCTTGACATGATCTAAGTGGGAGAAATTCAAACTTTATTTGAATTTCAAACTGAACTTGTGCTGAAATTCATTCAAACCAAACCTCATTTGAACTTTGATCAATTCAAATGGCTCATGGGTGAATAATGTGAATTGCCAAGGGTAGTATGGGGTTCACTGTTTACTACAGTGATTAGGAGTAAATTCCAGAGGTTAAAACCCCGAGTGGGACCCACATGTCATAGAGGGAAGAAGGAGAAACTTTCACCCAAAGTCAGACTCTCGGTGGGAAATTCCACCGAGCAGCTGTCGGCTGTGCCACTGAGCAGCTACCGGTGCGACCAGCTGCTTCCCCCTCCGCGCGCTGGCGCCCAGGGCGGCTTGCTCGCGCCCCCACGTGACCGGCACCGCCTCAGCCGAGCAGGAGTCGGCCGGCCTTATCTTCTCGCGGGCAAACCCGAGCAGCGGCATTGTCTCTCGCCGCAGCTCTCTGCTCAATCGGGAAAATCAGCAAAACCATCTCCTCCTTCGTCCTTAGGGGTGAAAAACGGATGATAATTTTCCGAATCATCCGAAACCGTTTCCGTAAGTTTCTGAACCGTTTTCCGTTTTAGTCGGTAATTTTCGGAAATGAGTCGAAAATCGGAAATTAAAATTTTGAAATCGGAACGGAAATGATTTGGCCAGATTTCCGACCGAATTGTCGGAATTCCGAATCTGTTCGGAAATTTCCGAACAATTTCCGATTAATTTCCGACTATGCGCAATTAATTTGGCCCATTTACAGCCCAACCCAGTTACCCAGCGGCCACCGGCCCACGGCCCACCGCGCCTAGGTCTAGGTCAGCCCCAGCCAGCCACTCGGCGCTCCAGCCCCTGTCCCCTGACCCCCGAGTGCCTTACTGCCTCCCTCGGAGGCTCGCAGCCGCCAGGCGCCAGCCGCACCGAACCGCCGCCCCCGCGCGCCCCCGAGGCCCGACTCCCGACTCCCGATTCCCTCGGAGGCTCGCAGCCGCCAGGCGCCAGCCGCACCGAACCGCCGCCCCCGCGCGCCCCCGAGGCCCGACTCCCGACTCCCGTCTCCCGAACGTGCGGCTCCCGAACCCCGAACCGCCGCCCCCGCGCGCGGCGCGCGTGCGGCCTGCGGCGTGCCGCGAGCGTCACCAGTCTGCGGCGGCGGCGTGCGTCCTGCATCACCAGTCTCCAGGCAGGCTGCAGGGTCCAGGACTCAAGGCTGCTGGCTGCCGCGGCCCGCGTGCTTCACTGCTTGGTGCCCGCCTCCGTACCGGTGCCAGGCCGCCCGCCTCCTCCGGTGCCAGGCCGCCCGCCTCCACGCTCCACCAGCAGGCCACATCCAGCAGGCATCAGCCAGGGAGCCACCTCCTCCCCTTGTATCTGATCCGGTGATGGCGGCAACTGGAGAGAAGTCTACTTCCAACCGGACCACCCCCACCACCACGAATCGTCTATTGTTCTTGGAGCCGCCTCCACCATCTGTGGCTGTGGATGCTCGAATTGCAGGTACTAGTTCACATGAATATTCTGTTTATAAATTATAGAATTATACTTTGCTCTTAGTTCAGGTGTGTACATGTGTTCACCAATTCAAATCGTCCATCGATTTACTATTTTGTTATGTGTAGGCATATCTAGTGGCACTGGCAGTACAAATGAACAATCTTGCATAAATCCAGCATCTAGTACCAATGTACAACCTGCTCATCAAGAATAAGTTGTTGATAGTGATGATGATAACGAACATGATGCAAAGAGACGTAAGAAGAGCACGTCAGCTGTGTGGCAGTATTACACTAAGGAAAAAAAGACTGTCATGGTTAATGGCAAGAAGTACATTGAGAGATGGGCATCTTGCAATTTTCCGAAATGCAAAGCAAAGTATAGATGTGAGAGTAATAAGGGAACAACAGGATTTTGGACCCACCTTAGAACTGCCCATAGTGTGGTCAAAGGTCAACAACAACTAGCAGCTGGAAAGGATAATGAGAAAGACATAAATTATGTTGAACCTTACAGGTATGATCCAGAAGTTAGCACAAAAAAATTTTATTTAGCGATCATCATGCATGAGTATCCTTTCAACATAGTTGAGCATGAGTATCTTGTTGACTTCATCAAGTCCTTGCGTCCTAGCTTTCCTATTAAATCTAGGATCACTGTTAGGAAAGATATCATGGAACTGTTCTTTGAAGAAAAAAATAAGTTATATGCATACTTGAAGACTTTTAAGTGTCGATTTAGCACAACTATGGATATGTGGACTTCAAATCAAAACAAATGATATATGTGTGTCACGGCCCACTGGATAGATGATGATTGGCATATTCAAAAGAGGATTATTGATTTCTTTCATGTGGAAGGGCGACACACAGTGGAAAAGTTATATGTATCCTTTACGGAATGTATGGTTAGATGGGGGCTTGAGAAGAAACTATTTTCATTGACTTTGGATAATGCATCTGCGAACGAGGTAGCAGTTCGAGATGTAATTATAAGACAAATGCTGATGCTTTTTTGGTTTGTGACGGTGCTTTTTTTCATGTGAGGTGTGCTAATCACATTCTAAATTTAGTTGCTAAAGATGGACTAAGTGTAATCTCTCACACAATTGAGAATATTAAGTCATTAGTATTAGTTGTGAAGGGGTCTCCACAACAATGGGAGGAACTAATGAAGCATGCAAGAGAGTGTGGTTTACAGACAAGTAAGGGTATCTCTCTTGATGTCTCAACAAGGTGGAATTCAACTTTTGTGATGTTAAGGGATGCTATATATTACAAGGTGCGATTGTAATACTTATTTATGTACTAGTAACTAGATTAGGCCTTATACTTTTATATTTCTTAATTGCTTATTGTCTTATTTGTAGGATGCTTTTATGAGGCTTAAGACTGCTGACCGACGAAGGTATGAGCACATATCTCCGTCTCCTGCTGAGTGGAACAAGGCCAGAACATTGTGTCATGCCTTGAAGAAATTTTATGATCTAACTGAACTTTTATCTGGCACTTTGTATCCGACCGCCAACTTGTTTTACAAGGGTTTTTATGAGATTAGAACTTTGCTTACTGAGTGGTCTACTCATGAAGATACCATTATTTGTGAAATGGCCATTGCTATGAAGAAAAAATTTGAAAAGTATTGGAAGAAAACAAATGTTGCTCTTGCAGTAGCAAGCTTTCTTGATCCAAGGTATGTTTATGTCATAATCTATCCAATGTATGTTTATATCATAATCTATCTTAATACTTGATTGCTAAAATGAGAAATACCTTCTTCCATTATAAGGTACAAGAAAAAACTAATAGAGTTCTACACGAGAAAATTCTATGGTGATGTGTTGCATCATGCTAAAGTTGAGGAATTTGTTAGTGTGTTGAGGCAAATTTATCAATTTTATGTTGCACTAGCACCTGCAAAGAAGACACCAGAACCTAGTACAACTAAGTCATATGATTTAAATCTGGACATGGACAATGAAGATAATGAGTTGGAACAGTTTTTATATGAGTCATGTTCCTCTGAGGTAGAGAGCTCAAATGACTTGGAAAAGTACATGGTTGAACCACTTTTTAAGCATACTGGACAATTTGATGTTTTATCATGGTGGAAGAATCAAGGAAAGGAATATCCAATTCTTTCACAAATGGCTCGTGATGTTTTGGCCATACAAGTGTCAACAGTTGCTTCAGAATCTGCTTTTAGTGCTGGTGGGCGCGTGGTTGATCCATATCGTAGTAATCTTGATCCTGAGATGGTAAAAGCTTTGATTTGTACTAAAAATTGGGTTGCTGCAGCAAAAAAGGTAGCAATTTCATTAATGTGTAGTTTTACATGTATTTCTTACTTGTTTTAACTTATCCACTATTGATTTTTAGATTATAAAAGTGTTGCTTCAATTGTTGCTGATCTCGAGGTTATGGAGGCTATGACTAACATGGCATTTCAGGTTTGGTTGTTACAATAAAATATTCTTCTATTTTAAGAAATACTAGAGAAAATGACAATCTAATTGTTTTATTTATCCTTTTGTTTGGTTCTTGAAGGATGAGGACGTAGAAAGTGATCCAGATGTGATGGATGAAAGTGAGGAGATAGGTGGTTAATATTATTTTTAATTATATTTGTGGTCGTGATATGGATGTATGACACTATTTTATTTTAGTGAACTTTATTGTATGTGCTACATATTGATGAGGGTGCATGTAATGAATGATTATATTTTACTTGCATTACTTATTATTATTTTGTTATGGTTACTAGAGTGAAGTTAGGGTGTTGTTTCTGAAATAACAAATCGTAACCGTTCCGATATCGATAGGTTTCCGATCCGATATATCCGTTTCCGATATTTCCGAAATCTCCGATATCATATCCGTTTCCGATGTTACCGATTCCGACTCCGTTTCCGAAAATTATATATGAAAATGAAAACGATTTAACTAATTTTCCGACCGTTTCCGACCGTTTTCATCCCTATTCGTCCTTGAGCTGCTAGACAGCCACCTGAGGTCGCACTTCACCTCCCCAACACCAGAAACCCCGAGTTCCGACCTCCTTTGCCCAAGAGCGATCGCCACCGCGGCGACCTAGCCTCAGCCGAGAGTCAGGCGCCCGTGGACAGCGTTCCCCAGG
Organism: Neostapfia colusana; assembly: GCA_030760725.1. Lineage (NCBI taxonomy): Eukaryota > Viridiplantae > Streptophyta > Magnoliopsida > Poales > Poaceae > Neostapfia > Neostapfia colusana. Next base: position 61,146,688 of record JASWHV010000016.1, on the reverse strand, counting down.
CGTTTACACGGTCCAGCAAGAGAGGCAATAGGAGCGTGCGACCACCGTGCTGCTCTCCTCCAAGTTTGGAAGCCAATCGTGAAGAATCCGCAGAGAATTTCTAGTTTTTGCTCCGGCGACTGTAACCCGAGCTTCTGGTACGGTTTCTTTAAATTCTCGCTCTATGATCTTTCGGAGGTCATCAAATCTGGCACGTAGACGCTGGACTAGCCGGCGATCAAGTTCTTTTCTGCATCCGTAGCGTGAAACTGTCTAGGAGTGACGAATTTCGAGCTCGATCAAGGGCGGTCATGGCGGGCACGATCGGTCACACGGTGCCGACCGACTTACCGCCATCCCTGAACCCTGTTGACACCTTGTCGAGCTTCCTAGAGGTATGCTGATGCTGTGGGACCGTTTGTTCGAGGTGTGGGCGGGTTAGGACCCACGGTTGACAGCGCCGAACCTCAACCGAGGCCGCGGCACGTCGCCGAGCTATTTCCGGTCACCCCCAGCCCGACTTGACACCACCGACGTGTTCCTCGACGTCGACCACCCCCTGGCGGCGAGTTTCAGCCCATGGGAGGTCCGGCAGCGGCGAGCCGGCGAGCTACGAATCTGCTCCGGCGAGGTCGGCGGCGCGGGCGTGGGAGAACGGCGGGAGGGAGACGAAGCCGGCTGGCCCACGTGTCAGCGGCTGAAGAATTTAAATCGGGATCGGGTGTGGCCGGGCATCGGCTGTGCTGGCGCGCAAATACCCTGTGAGCTCCGTTGTGGCGGACACCTCCGCGCTCGACACGTGTGGTATCCCCGGTGTGCCGGACACCTCCACGCTCGACACGTGTCCCCGCGGGCCCCGAGAGTTTAAACTTTTCCCCGATTTTCAGAATCCTTTGGAGGAAAATCCTGAAATTTTGCTGGGATGTTCACCAAAATATCCCTGAACTACCATAAAAATTTCAGATCGATTTGAGCTCATTAGATCCACCTAACGGTGTGATTAGTGAAACTGTTCCAGAGAAAATAGAAAATGTTCAGAAACATTTTCAGAATTTTCTCAGAAATTGTTTAGCTCATAACTTTAGTTAGGAACCTTCAAATTAAGTGAGACCAACTCCATTAGAACCCTCTGAAAATCTAGTTTTCAGAAAGTCATAGTTTGCTTCATGAAAATTCCTAGAACACCCTAAGAGTTCCAATTAAGGTCAAGGACATAATTAATTGTGGAGGGCTCAGATGAGCTTTGCTGCAACTAAAACTTGGCCAAGTCTCTGTTTAGGTTGTAACCAAGCCACAGTAAAAGTTTCACAGTCATTAGGTCTGTCTAGCAAGGGTTATAGACTTCACAACTTCAAAGTTAATACAAATGCATTTAAATTGATACATATATTGCTCTTATCATGTAGTCACTAAGGTCGAGGAGGAACCCGAAGTCCTAGACTTCGTTACTCCGGAGGAACAGCTAGCCTACGACCAAGAGCAGCAAGGCAAGCTCCGGTTTGCATTACCTTTTTAAAATTTTTTATTGTTTTGAGCACATACTTGTTTCCTTTATTGTGTGCATTAGAGTCTTGTTTGGAAGCCCCACTCCATAGCCAAGAGAACCATGGGTTGGGTTTAGGCTTGCAAACCCCGTTAGCTACTGCATTGCTAGGATAGAGTAGGATTCGGTACAAGTCGAGTAGTTGGAACTACTCGCGAGAATAGGCTAGAGGCACATTGCTCGGGTAGAGATAGCACATGATACACATGGCAAGAAAATGAGACCAAGTGGAGGGTAAGGGCAGCAGGACTTTGGGGCCTGTGTGCTGTAGCTCCGCTTGTGTCGATTGAGGACCGAGCCGTGTGCGGGCCTGTTGATCAAGCTAGAACAGTACCGAAGACCTACCGGCTATATGGGAACCGGGAAACTGATGTAACTCGGGTAGCTGGGTGTTGAGGCATAGCTGGTCGTTCAGAGGGTAGGTTGAGAGCTCGAGGTGTAAATCGGCTGGCGGCACTGAGATGCGCGTGCAGAGACCTCTTGCTCGGGACGATTGGACCGGTTCAACATTTGGCTAACGGGTGAAAGGTAGTCGCTTACGGCGTCCGTGATGGTTGTTGTAGGCAACATCGAGTACGGGCGTACGTGACGGGTTGTTCGGGTAACCCTGCAGGTGTAAATCGATTATAATCGCCGTCCCTCACGGTCAGTGAGTACCACTTGTTCACTGTACCGTGACGTAGAAAGAACAGGCTAGTCACATGTTAAAATGTTGCTGATTGAAAGCTGGACATTGATTGTTAATGATATGCTGTAGCTTAGAGCTAACTAAAGTTCTTTTCAACTTTGGGCAAAGTACATGAGAGAAATGCGTTCCTTGTTTGATTGCAACTCTCTCATGTGCCTTAGCGTAAGGTTCTCCACAACCTGCTGCTAAAACTTGAAAGTAAGGTTCTACTAATTAGGCGAGTCCTTGCAACTGATTTTTACCTCATGTAACCCATTAACCTCATGTAGAAGTTCCATGTTTAGGTGAGACGGGTCATACTTGCTGAGCCTTCGTGCTCACTGCTTGTGTTTGAAGCTTTTGCAGGGTCCTATGAGGAAGGGACTCCCGAAGAGGAGACGGAACCCCAGGAGGGGAACCCCGTCGAGTGGGAGTCATGCACGCCACAGAGTTAGTGTGCGTGTGTGCTAGCAAGGACACGTTCGAGGGCTGAACGTGCACTTGATGCTTAGTGTACGCCCGCGAGTGTAGACTGAACTTATTTTGCTGTAAACATGTTCATAAACCTGTTTATGTAATAAACTTCCGCTTCCGCTTTGTACCTTTGACGTGTGTTATACGGTGCTGTGCAACGCAGCACCCCTCAGCGTGATCCTGGCTCGACAGGACCAATGGGGTCGTGTCACTAAATCTCTGGTTAGTATAGAACATGCTGTAAAAGATTTGAAGCCATTGAAGTCCTTGATCTTCAGTTTCATTCAAATCTTTGCAGCTCCTAGATGGTCATTTAGGAAACTTAGTTAGTTATAAACTAAAACACTAAGACAAATTTAGTTCATTGATGTTCTTTGCACAACAGAGGCAACCAAATCCATTCTTGGCATTTCCACACAGCCTCTGGTCTTAAGAAGTTCAATTCTTAAATTCTTCCATTGCATTATAAAAACTTGTGCATATACATGTTAATAGGATTCACAACGAAGGGGACTCGAAGGAGTGATTCATTGAAGTGGATCAAACTCCGGAGGACCAAGGGATTGATCAGCAAGGATCACTAACTGCTTATATACATTACTACCTTGCAAAACAGGCAAGCTTCGGTTTGCGTTTAACAACTTTTAAGTTTTTACTTTGTATTCACTCTTTCGGTTAAGATATGAAATGTGCATTAGGTCTAATGCTTTGATACTCCTCTTGCATGACCAAATAAACCCATGTAGTATTGGGTAGATGTCTTTTCATCGTGTAGAACTGCCATGCTTAAGTAAGGTTCAGTAGAAGTCAAGTGGTGAGAAGCTACTCGCATGATCAGGAAGACAGGGGCATACATGATTGGTTCAGAAATTTGTTAGCAAGTTGAAGTTGAGACCAGGCTGGTTGTAGGAGCAGCAGGACATAGGGGCCTGGGTGCGTTAGACCGGTCCACGTCGGTCAAGGACCGATCCGTATGCGGCCCTGTTGAGCAAGTTTGAGATGTGTACCAGACTGATGCTGGCTATATGGGACCCAGTAAACCGATGTACCTCGAGAAGCTTGCGTTGAGCCTTTTCGGGTCGCCTCAGGTGAGAGGGCCGGTGTGCAGTATGTGGGTAACACTCTCATGACATCTCATGTCGGTAGGTGCACCATGAGAGTGGCTACTGATGGGGCGATTTGATCAATTCAACATGGGTAAAACGGGGGAAAGGCTGACACGTACGACATCAGTGATGGTTGATGTAGGCAATGTCAAGTACGGACGTATCTGTCGTGTAGTCCGGGTGTTATTGATTCGAATCACCGTCGCTCACGGAAAGGATTGAGCATACTTGTTCTCACAGTCGTGACATAGTAAGAACTTGCAATTGAGATAAGAATTAATAATTATGGTTTGAAGTTCATACTAGTTTGTGATGTTATGTTTTATGAATAGACTAGTGCAAACTCGATTCATTTCCACTGTGAGCAAATTACATCGGGGGAAAGCGTTTCTTGTTTGATTGTGGACTCCCGATGTGGCGTGCCCAAGGTTACTTTTAATTCGCGACAAATAATACCTGAAAGCAAGGATTCACTGTTAGGTGAGTTCTTTATGCATTATGCTAACCCACTGTATGTTTATATCCTCATGTAGAGTTTCATGACTAGGGTTGATGGTTAAGTCTTGCTGAGTGTTATGCTCACGGATGCTATCCGAGTTGTTTTGCAGGTAATGACTATATGCTTAGGAGAAGGGATGCTGATGAGACTCGGAAATCTCCGAGTGGTTAATCATGAGTATCCTCGCCGCTGCGGTTTGTTCTTCGTGTTGCTAGTAAGAAACGTCCGCGAGCTGGACTGTTTCTTTGATGCTAAGCTAGAAATAAGTCGTGAGAGTTGTAGTCTTCCGCTGTAGCTTATTTTGAGATAAATATTTGTAAAGTACTCTTGTACTCTTCCGCAAATGGTCTATGTAATATGGTGTTTCCTCGACCCGTGTGCTATTCGGTGCCGCATCACACGGCACCACCCAACGAGGTCCTTCGGGCCCCGACAGCGTGGTATCAGAGTTGCGTTGGGAATAGCGCATGGATTGAGGATCATATTATGATAAAAACTTAGGATACGGTGAGATAACGGTACTAGGTCCACATAAGGACTACTATATTAGCATATTATGAAGGTGGCAACCTAACTTATTTGTCTATGTCGGAAAATCATGCGTCTCATAACTTTTCATGTCTTGGGGGGTGAATGTAAGCGCTGTCCACCAGTGCGCACAAGTTGAAGGGTGGAGCCTCACGGGTGGCAGGTAACCCGGTCAGCTTGGGTATCCTCTATGACTCTTCATGTCGTTTGGGGTATTTGAGCAACACCCTTCCCTGGCGTGCTACGGGCAAGTATGGGAGACCCTGTCATGTGGTTAGTAATGTGAACACGTAGCTCAAGGCATGTTTGTCTTGAGAACACCCGTCCGAGTGATGACGGACGGGTGTATGAACTGTATTGGGACCGGGTTCAGTATGCAGCCGAACCTGATGATTGAGTGTGGTTTATGCAGGTACTAACCATGAAAACTGTAGTCCGAGTAGAACACGTTTGTGAGTGACCGTCTTAGTGCCACCTAAGGATACGTATATGCTGGTGTAATCCGGTTAGGATTTTTCTTTTGTGAGGCAATGTAGTACTGTCAGATGTCTTACGGTGCATCGCCACCGTACTACACTTGATAACTTCTTTCCTGTGAAGAAATCATTCATGAATAATTTTCAACTAAAAATGGGAGTTAGAGAACACATATTTGTTACTGAGCTCTTCACTTGAACTAGGTTTCAAAGAAGAGAAGTCATAGGTTTCTAAGTTTCTCAAAAACAGAGTGCTCTGTTCTGGCAGAAATATTTGCTGGACTTTGACAGAGCATAACTCTGAGTAGATTTACCTAATTGAGGTGTATGATACATTTATGGAAATATTTTTAAGTGCTCTACAACTTCTCTGTAGACCTCAAGAGCAAAATCACACGCCAAATTGGTTGAATGTCCAGTTGAATGCAAACTGTCCAGAAACAGGGCAGATGCAAACTTCTCTGGATTTTTCTGTAAATTAGCCATAACTTTCTGTAGAAAAATCCCTAAGGATCATATGATACACCATTGGAAAGGTTATGAAAATTGCAACAATTTTGTAGTTCAGAGTTTGTTCAGAATTTTATCCAGAAATCCTGTCAACTTTGAGCAATCATAACTATGATCCAGAGATGATCCAGAGGCATATGAAAACTCGTTGGAAAGATATTAAAGTTAACTTTAACTTTGTGTTCAACTTGAGTTATGAAAATGCTGGTAACCAGATCAAAATCTGGGTTAAGTGCAGAAAGGTCTGTTCTGTACATAATAGGGGACTGATTATGTTTGCTTTAGTAAGATGTGTAAACATGAATTTTTGTTATGCTTTCATAAAGTTTTAGCATGTTCATGTTCTACATACTTTCACATACTGCTGAGATAAAGTTTTGAATCCCCTCAAAATTATCCTTTTGCAGTATGGTGCGTACTCGTTCTCCGAGTAAGGCTGAAGGTTCTCGCCGAGACGGCGATGACTCGACTCCACCGCGGGCACCGCCATCAATGGTATGGGCAGATGTCATGGCTCAAATGGTCGAGTCGAATCAGGAGAACACGAGACTACTCCAAGCCTTGGTACAGCAAGGCTTACTTCAACGAACGCAACAGGTCGTTCCACCTCGCAACGCCTATTTGGACTTCTTGGCGACTCAACCGCCAATTTTCACGGAAGCTAATGAACCAGTGGAAGCTCATCAGTGGATTTGGATTATGGAGTCCAAGTTTGAAAGATATTATTTGGAGCTCAACAGCTCCATGGAGCCGCCGTAAATTGGTGGTTCGCCTATCTCGCCACCATTCCGGAAGGCCATCAAGTGGAATGACAGAATTTCGTGAAGCATTCCGTGCTCGTCACATTCCTACGGGTTTTATCAAAGCCCAGCAGCAGGAATTCAGAAATTTGAAGCAGGGGGACATGAATGTCCTCGATTATGTCAAACGGTTTAACCATTTGGCACAGTATGCTCCCGACTATGCGACGAGCGAAGCTGCAAGGTGTGACTACTTTTTCCATGGCCTGAGTGCCATATTAAACGATAGGTTGGCTTTGTTCAATCAAGGCAATTACACCGAGTTGATCAGTGCTGCCCTTCTGCAAGAACACGCGACACTTGAGTGTCAAGCAGAGAAGAGGGACCGGGATGATGTGCAAGAAGACACACCAGTTATTCCTCGTAAATACCGTTTGGTGTATCACACACCATTTGAGGAAATATGGCAGCCACCAGTAAGATCAACATATCCCAGATTTCCTGCTCAAGAATCATGTCTTGAAGCACCACCACAGCCGCAGCAACAAATGGTTTCTGGTGCATCATTGCTGCAGCCAAGTACATCAATTTCTCAACCGAAAGTCAGCGAAGGACCGGTGAAACATCCATGTTCTTACTGCCATCGTTTTGGGCATTTTATGCAAGAATGCCAGGAGAAGTTATTGAACAGCGGAGAACCATCATCATCAGGTGGTATGATGCCACATGCTCAAATAAACATATCAGCATTGCAATCCGGGAGTGTGCAACATCTTGCTATTGAGTGTGAGACCTATGTGTGCTGAATACATTGGCAATTAGGATAAGAGTTAGCATTAACATTCAAAGTTTTGAATATTGCCAAAACATTCTTCTGTGGCAAGGTCCGACAAGTTCTTTGTTAGGTCCGCCAAGTGTTGGCAAGGTCCGACGCAAGGTCCGGAGAGCTTCTATGAGGTCCGGAGCTTGTTTTTAGGGAGCTCCCGTGAAGTTCAACTCGTAGAACTGCAGCGTCTTGTTTTTGCTTTTAACTCGCAATGTTTCAAACTTGCTTTATGGGAAGGTTTGCTTAGTATTAATTTGCTAAGTTTTTGGTGTGTTTTGGTGGTTATCGCTGTTATCATTTGATATGGTTTGCAACATGCTTATGTGGCGTGCTCATGTAAGGTGTTGTGGTTTTCGAACTAACGTGAGTCAAGTCGAGGACTTGTGCTCGGAAGAATTGGTTGTTTATTCATGTGCAGGTGTTGCTTGAGTTCAAGACATGGCTGGTGATGGGATCCTTGGACTAGTCTCAGGGAGGAGATGAGGTTCCAACAACCAAGTTCGGGAGGAGCTGTGGTTGAGTTGATCGGGAGGTCGCGCAACATGTTTGGATCAAGGGCAGTGCATATGAAGGTTGCCTGTACGTCGTTGGAAGGTGTTTGCACGTGTTCAAGGAGTGCATGGACGTGGAAACATTGTTCCAAGGCGTGATGAAGAGAAGTGGACGTAAAGAATTGGTCAGAAAGGTCCAACCGGCTGGATTGCGTACTTAGGCTGAGGCTGAGTCGGATATGGCTCAAATATGGAAGATTTGAGTTGGTTATGATAGGATTTCATGCTAGGCACGAAGTTGAGTTGTTTTAGGAATGTTTAGGACGTTCCTAAGGTGTTTAGAAGTCTCACGATTGCTTCTATCTGCGAATAGGAGAGTCCTGAGCAGTTATGGTAAGTTAGGATACGAGTCCAATTAGGAGTAGGAGTCCTAGATTGGATTGTTTAGCCTGAGGGCTGGCTATAAAAGCAAGGGAGGCCATAGCTCTCGTGGGGAGAGAACTTTGGGCTGTTCCTCTTGTGTTTCTATTGAATAAAGTTCATAGTTTCGAGGAGCTTTTGTGCCTTGTTCGTCCGATTTGTTTTTCGTCAAGTCTTTCTCGCCGAGTTTCTGGACAGACCGACGTTGCTTCGGTGTTTCATTCATAACTCGAGTTTTACAGATCCGATTGACGTGATTCTTTTTTAGTTGTCCTCACAACTCAATTATCTATCATCCGTTAAATTTTCACGAGCTTCGGATCTGTATTTTTTGAGATACACGAGTTTCTTTGCAGCGTTGCAGATCTGTTTTATATCGGGTAGAACAGATTGATCTTCGTTTAATGTTTTGATCGTATCTCAAGTTTTACTTCGTGTTTTCAAGTGATTCTTGTTGCATTAGATCCGTGACTTGATTCTATACCTCTCTACTTGATTTGTCACGGTTGAACACATTTGAAAACACTTGCACACACGGTTTCTTTAACCGATTGATTTTTTGCTGAAGGGTTTTTTGTTGTTTCCGCTGCGAAAAGTTTTAATCTACCATTCACCCCCCTCTGGTAGGTTTTCACATGCTCTTCGATCCTACAATTGGTATCAGAGCCAAGGTGCTCTAATCTTTGTGATTTGCACGTGTTTTGACTAACCATCATGGAGAAGTACTCCGCAAAACCTTGTGTGTTCAATGGCATCGATTTTCAGGTTTGGAAGGCGCGGATGGAGGCCTACATACAGGCGCAAGGCTTCGCCATATGGGAAAAGGTCTACCGGAACTTCGATGTACCACCCAACGATCAAGTTATGGCTGGGAACATGAGAGATGTTGACAACAACAACAAGGCTCGCAACTTGATCATCCAAGGATTGACTCAAAGCGACTTCGACCGTGTTGCACACCTCCGATCTGCATATGATGTTTGGAAAGCTCTTTGTGACTACCATGAAGGGTCCAATACGATCAAGGAGGTAAGGCAAGATATGTTCAAGAAAGAATACATGCGTTTTGAGATGCAACCCGGTGAGTCAATTGAGGACCTTTTTGCTCGCTTTAATAAAATTCTTAGCAAGTTTCGTAGTGTCAATGTTAACTTTTCAGATGCTGAAAATGCTAGACAATTGTTAGGAGCATTAGATATGTCAATTTGGGAGATGAAAGTTACATCTATTCGTGAATCTACTGACATGAGTTCTCTTACTTTAGACGCGCTTTATTCTAAATTGAAAACTCATGAAATTGACATCATCTCACGTAAAAACCCCAACAAGTCTATTGCATTTGTTTCGCAACGTGACATGTCTAGTTCTAGTCAATCATCATCTAGTGGTGCACTCTCTTTGCTGTCCTCTCTAAGCCTTGAACAGATTGAAGAGTTTCCAGAGGAGGAGCTTGCACTCATCTCTACTCGGTTCTCAAAAGCATTGCAAAATGTGAGAACTAGAAGGAGAGGAAGCTCCGGACCTCAACAATGTTTTGAATGTGGTAAGACAGGACATTTTTGTACGGAGTGCCCTAACCTTTCAGGTCCGACTTCACGTGAAGAAAAGCAAACAAGGCCGAAAATCGTTTGCAAAGAATAAGAAGAAGAAAGATTTATCAATGCGCAACATAGTGCATAGTATGATCTCTGCACTTCAAGATTTCGGCTCAAGTGATGTGGACACCGGTAGTGATGAAGATGAAGAAGCTATGGCAAATATGTGCTGCATGGCGAGCAAGTCAAGTTCAAGCTCCGAGGAGGCAGAACACAACAGCGACAATGAAGAGGTATGTCCCACTTGCGAAGAAATGTGTGATGCTATTTCTCGTGCCACTGTTATATTAAAGAAAAAGGATAAAAAACTTAGGAACAATGCTGTTAAAATTAAATCACTAGAATCTGAAATTAATCGTTTAAAAACTTTGATTCCTAGTGATGATTCTTGTTCCTCATGTGATTTAATTTATGAACAATTATCCTCTTTAAGAAGTGCACACGCATCTACACTTGATAAACTTGAACTTGAAATTGAAAAGAACAAAGAGCTTGCTGCACTTAATGATAAAAATTTGAAAGATGCTTGTTGTTCTACAATTGATTTGCATTGTTCTTCATGTGATGATCTGAATAAGAAACTAAATGATGCTATGAATGAGATTTCTATTTTGAACAATGCTTTACGTGTGCATGAAGTTAAATATTGTTCAAATTGCAAACTAAAAGGAAAAACTTCATGTGAAAACTGCTTTGATCTGTCCAATAAACTTGATGACATGCATAGGACACTAGATCGGTTTTCTAATGCAAATAAGAACCTAAACTTGCTGCTGAATTCTTCCAAGTCTTGTAATGATAAAATTGGTTTAGGTTTTAATTCTCATGCTCATGCTAAGGCACACCCACCTAAAGTTGTAAAGTCATTAGGAAGCGGTTTGATTCAAACAGCTCCTAAACAAAAAGAGGTGATTTTCAAATCTGCAGGAGTACTGTCCCATTCGGGTTCTAATAAACGTGTTGCTTGCTCATCTAGACATGATAATAAGGTTATTTTTCATTGTACCTACTGTGGTAGAGATGGTCATGTCATGGATTTTTGTTATAGACTAGCTAAACACGATAAGAAACAAAGAATACTTGCTAGATCACATAACAACCAAGCAAAATCTGCTAGACCGAATGTTCGGAGCTTGCAACCTGCTGTAATGAGTCAAAAACGTGCTCCCGGACCTACTGTTTTTTGTGCTACATATAACACATCTTCTAAGTCAGTAGTTGGGAACAAAATTTTTTGATGTTTGGCTCATAAACCTGCTGTACCTTCTCAGCTTTCGCGTGTTATTCCTGCTGGACGTCGTGTGACTCAGTACTGGATTCCTAAAAGTCTTTTAACTAACCCCAGTATTGAGTCATCGACGTATTGTGCTGCTGTGTAGGTTTCACGTTTGAGGAAGGAGAACATTTGGATTGTGGATTCAGGTTGCTCACGCCACATGACCGGTAACAAAGAATGGTTCTCCTCTCTCTCTTTTGTGTCACGTGTAGAAAATGTTACTTTCGCCGATAACTCTTCTACTCCCATAATTGCTAAAGGTTCGGTTAGAGTAAACAACCTCTACACTTTGAAAGATGTGGCACTTGTTAAAAATTTGAAATACAACTTGCTTTCGGTTTCACAATTGCTAGATGAAAATCTAGAGGTTAGCTTTGCTAAAAATTGCTGCAAGGTTGTAGATTCAAAAGGTGAGCTTTTGTTTAACATGTCTAGGTTTGGAAGAGTTTTTAAAGCTGATTTTGATTTGTCAACTTCTAAGCATCGGTGTCTAGTTGCTAATGATACAAAGGATCTATATTTTTGGCATCGTAGACTTGGTCACATAGGCTTTGATCATCTCACTCGTGTTAGTGCTCTCGATCGCATACGTGGGCTGCCGAAACTTAAAAAGGACAATGATATTGTGTGCTCTTCTTGTAGACATGCTAAGTTTGTTGCAGGTTCACATGCTCCTCTCACAATGACCATGATAGCTGAACCAGGACAACTTTTACATCTTGACACAGTAGGTCCGACATGTGTTCAATCCTTCGGAGGTAAATGGTATGTGCTTGTGATTGTTGATGATTATTCCAGATATTCTTGGATTTATTTTATGGCATCTAAGAATGAAGCATTTAGTCATTTTAGAACTTTATTTCTTAGATTATCTATTGATCACCCAGGATCATTAAAAGCAAATAGAAGTGATAACCGAACTGAATTTAAAAACCAATCCTTTGATCACTTTTGTGCTGAAAATGGAATAGATCATCAATACTCTTCACCCTATGTATCACAACAAAATGGTGTCGTAGAAAGAAAGAACAGGACCTTAGTTGAGATGGCTAGGACTATGCTTGATGAATATCAAACTCCTAGGAAATTTTGGGCTGATGCAATTGCAACCGCTTGTTATGTCTCAAATCGTGTTTTCTTGCGTGCTAAGCTTGGAAAAACCACATATGAGCTCCGGTTTGGACATAGGCCTAGTGTTACACACTTTAGGGTTTTGGTTGCAAATGCTTTGTTAAGAAACATGGTAATCTTGATAAATTTGAAGCTAGATCTGTTGATGGCATGTTTCTTGGTTATCCATCTCATACTAGAGGCTACCGTGTGCTTTTACTTGACACTAACAAAATTGTGGAGACTTGCGAGGTTTCTTTTGATGAAGCTAGCCCAAGTACTAGCTCCGATATTGCAGGTCCGGATCCATATCCGCAGGGGGAGAGTATTTTTATTGAAGAAGATGAAGAAGTGGTGCTGCTGCCCGAAAACTCGGAAGTAAATAACGATCAAGCTGCTGATTTTGCACCACAACCAGCACCAACAGTCACTACTGCTGGTTCGGACCTTCCTCAATCAACAAGCTCTCCTAATCAAAGGTCCGAACATGAAGAAGAAGGTGCTTGTGAAGTGTCTACTCCCCTCCGAGTACTCAAAAGTCATCCTCCACAACAAATCATTGGAAGCTTGCATGAACGAGTCACTCGGTTCAGGTTTTGCGATCCAAACTCTCATGCTCATTCTGCTTTTGTTGCTTCTTTTGAACCCAAGGATATATCACACGCACTCACTAATGAATCTTGGATTAATGCCATGCAAGAAGAGTTAGAAAATTTTGAAAGGAATAATGTTTGAAACTTGTACCTCCACCTCAAGGTCACACATTAATTGGAACTAAATGGGTATTTAAAAATAAGCAAAGTGAGGATGGGGTTGTGGTTAGGAATAAAGATAGGTTGGTTGCTCAAGGTTTCACTCAAATTGAAGGTCTAGATTTTGATGAAACATTTGCTCCTGTTGCTAGATTAGAAGCTATAAGAATTTTATTAGCATTTGCTGAATCTAAAGGTTTCAAGTTATATCAAATGGATGTTAAAAGTGCTTTTCTTAATGGCTACATAGAGGAGGAGGTTTATGTTAAGCAGCCACCGGGTTTTGAAAATCCAAATTTTCCTAATCATGTTTACAAACTGCCCAAAGCCTTGTACGGTCTAAAACAAGCCCCTAGAGCATGGTATGATAGGTTAAAAACATTCTTACTTGAAAAGGGGTTTACCATGGGCAAGGTTGATAAAACTCTTTTTGTACTTAAGCATGACAATGACTCATTATTCGTTCAAGTGTATGTGGATGATATTATCTTTGGTTGTGCTTCTCATGATCTCGTGTCCAAGTTTTCAGCTATGATCAGTTCAAAATTTGAGATGAGTATGATGGGAGAACTCACATACCTTTTGGGGCTGCAAATCAAGCAAACAAAAGAAGGAACTTTTGTGCATCAAACTAAGTATACAAAGGACCTTCTTAAGCGCTTCAACATGGACAAATGCAAGCCTCTTCGGACACCAATGGGAACAGCAACAACACTTGAACTTGACGAAGATGGTGACCCGGTCGATAGAAAAGAATACAGAAGTATGATTGGATCACTTTTGTATCTCACGGCGTCAAGACCGGACATACAATTCAGTGTATGTCTTTGTGCACGTTTTCAAGCTTCTCCACGTGCTTCACATCACCAAGCCATCAAAAGGATTCTCAGGTACCTACATGGAACTCAAGAATTTGGCATTTTTCTTCCTTCTTCCTCAACCGTTTCTTTGAAAGCTTTTTCGGATGCTGATTTTGGGAGTTATAGGATTGATAGGAAAAGTACTTCGGGTGCTTGTCATTTTCTTGGTAATTCACTTGTTTCTTGGTCCTCTAGAAAACAAAGTTCAGTTGCACAATCCATGGCCGAATCTGAATATGTAGCTGCGGCTAGCGCTTGCTCACAAATTCTTTGAATTGTTCAAACACTTAAGGACTATGAGGTTGATTTAGATAGTGTTCCACTGTTTTGTGATAACACTAGTGCAATTTGTACTGCTAAAAACCCCGTGAAACACTCTAGAACTAAGCACATTGACATTAGGTATCACTTTCTCCGTGATAATGTTGAAAAAGGAAACATTGTGCTTCACCATGTCGATACCGAACAACAATTGGCTGATATTTTTACAAAACCTTTGGATTTCACTCGTTTTTGTTTCATTCGTAGTGAAATAGGGGTTATGCATCCTCATGGCTTAAATTGAGGGGGAGTTTTTTAAACTTTGAAAGTCTATGTGTGAATCTGAAACTAAAATAATATGAGCATAGTATTTCATACATATATGACTTTGTGATTCCTTTTACAGGCTGAAAGTTCTTACTACATTACTCATGTTATACATTTTTTAGTTTTTGCCATGACTAGTAATTGGAATAATTACTTACACTAAATCTGGTCATGATCGAACTTTCTTGCTGTTTTGAACTTGTTGCGTGCTCACAAGTGCTTTTAATCATAAAAAATTAATCAAGTGATCAGCTCACATGTTGAGTTTTCAAATAAAAAATTGAGAAAAGATCAAGAGAATATGCATGCATCGCACTTCTTCTTTTGAGATTGCTTATCATTGCACTAAGATATGAACTTGGAAGGAATTGTGTATGACTAAAACCATGTCCTTAAGCTTCTGATTGTCAAATGACATAGGCTTGGCTTGGTTGGTTAGAATAAGGCTGATGCGGCATATAATCTCTTGCAAATATCATATGATCAACTTTGTGCCTTAAATGATTATGAATAATAAAAATGCAGCAACAAGTGTCATGTTTTCAGGTTTTGAAATAGTTGAGTAAGGGAGATCATGACTTGCTTAAACTGAAAAATACATTTGATCTCTAGCATGGCTTACACTACTTTATGTATCTCATTGATGTGATAGCGTAAGTAACCTGATAGTATGACTTGGATGAGCTTTGTTTTGTATGTATATGTTATAATATGCTCATAACATTTAAAAATTTCTCTTTTGAACCTTACTGAATACATTGTCAAAGGGGGAGAAATATGTATAAAGGAGAGATTTTTTTACACTTTGCATATGTTATACACTTTCTTCCTTCTCTGATTTTAAAAAATGGGGAGAAATTAATAAAGGGGGAGAAATGAGTTTTCAAAGCTTTTCAAAACTTTTCATAAGCCAATGTTCGGATTTTAATTGGTGTTGCCAATGCATTCATCAAGGGGGAGATTGTGAGACCTTTGTGTGCTGAATACATTGGCAATTAGGATAAAAGTTAGCATTAACATTCAAAGTTTTGAATATTGCCAAAACATTCTTCTGTGGCAATGTCCGACAAGTTCTTTGTTAGGTCCGCCAAGTGTTGGCAAGGTCCGACGCAAGGTCCGGAGAGCTCCTGCAAGGTCCGGAGCTTGTTTTTAGGGAGCTCCCATGAAGTTCAACTCGTAGAACTGCAGCGTCTTGTTTTTGCTTTTAACTCGCAATGTTTCAAACTTGCTTTATGGGAAGGTTTGCTTAGTATTAATTTGCTAAGTTTTTGGTGTGTTTTGGTGGTTATGGCTGTTATCATTTGATATGGTTTGCAACATGCTTATGTGGCGTGCTCATGTAAGGTGTTGTGGTTTTCGAACTAACGTAAGTCAAGTCGAGGACTTGTGCTCGGAAGAATTGGTTGTTTATTCATGTGCAGGTGTTGCTTGAGTTCAAGACATGGCTGGTGACGGGATCCTTGGACTAGTCTCAGGGAGGAGATGAGGTTCCAACAACCAAGTTCGGGAGGAGCTGTGGTTGAGTTGATCGGGAGGTCGCGCAGCATGTTTGGATCAAGGGCAGTGCATATGAAGGTTGCGTGTACGTCGTTGGAAGGTGTTTGCACGTGTGCAAGGAGTGCATGGACGTGGCAACATTGTTCCAAGGCGTGATGAAGAGAAGTGGACGTAAAGAATTGGTCGGAAAGGTCCAACCGGCTGGATTGCGTACTCAGGCTAAGGCTGAGTCGGATAATGGCTCAAATATGGAAGATTTGAGTTGGTTATGATAGGATTTCGTGCTAGGCACGAAGTTGAGTTGTTTTAGGAATGTTTAGGACGTTCCTAAGGTGTTTGGAAGTCTCACGATTGCTTCTATCTGCGAATAGGAGAGTCCTGAGCAGTTATGGTAAGTTAGGATACGAGTCCAATTAGGAGTAGGAGTCCTAGATTGGATTGTTTAGCCTGAGGGCTGGCTATAAAAGCAAGGGAGGCCAGAGCTCTCGTGGGGAGAGAACTTTGGGCTGTTCCTCTTGTGTTTCTATTGCATAAAGTTCATAGTTTTGAGGAGCTTTTGTGCCTTGTTCGTCCGATTTGTTTTTCGTCAAGTCTTTCTCGCCGAGTTTCTGGACAGACCGATGTTGCTTCGGTGTTTCGTTCATAACTCGAGTTTTACAGATCCGATTGAAGTGATTCTTTTTGGGTTCTCTTCACAACTCAATTATCTATCACCTGTAAAATTTTCACGAGCTTCGGATCTGTAGTTTTTGAGATACACGAGTTTCATTGCAGCGTTGCAGATCTGTTTTATATCGGGTAGAACAGATTGATCTTCGTTTAATGTTTTGGTCGTATCTCAAGTTTTACTTCGTGTTTTCAAGTGATTCTTGTTGCATTAGATCCGTGACTTGATTATCTACCTCTCTACTTGATTTGTCACGGTTGAACACGTTTGAAAACACTTGCACACATGGTTTCTTTAACTGATTGATTTTTTGCTGAAGGGTTTTTTGTTGTTTCCACTGCGAAAAGTTTTAATCTACCATTCACCCCCCCTCTGGTAGCTTTTCACGTGCTCTTCGATCCTACATTGAGGATGTCCCGGAGGGGGCACCGGTGTTAGCGGGCATGTTCACTCTTAAAGACGTACCCGTGCTCATACTTTTTGATTCCGGTGCTACCCACAATTTTATCAGCAAATCATACATGGATCAGCACCAAATATCCACCAATACTTTCACAACGAGTTATCTTATACGTTCATCGAGAGGAAATATCTCTGCTAATCATATTGTGTCCCGAGCAGCTTTATGTTTGGGAGGAAAAATATACCCAACATCGCTGATTATGTTGGATGGGCAGAAGATAGACATAATATTGGGGATGTCTTGGTTAAACCATCGCGGTGCCATTCTCAATATCGGTAACCGGACTGTTTAGATTGACTCGCCGATTCATGGACAGCACACGCTGTTTTTAGACAGCGAAGATCAAGAAATAGCAGAGGCCTACCACACGGAAGCATTTAAACTTGAAGATATTCCGGTGGTACGTGATTATCCCAATGTTTTTCCTGATGATTTACCGGGCATGCCGCCCGAACGGGACGTCGAGTTCAAGATTGAACTGGTGCCGGGAACAACACCTATTTCACGAAGGCCTTACAAGATGGCACCTAACGAGCTAGCGGAGTTGAAAGAGCAACTGAATGAACTCATGAGCAAGGGTTTCATACACCCAAGTTCTTCACCTTGGGGTTGCTCTGCGCTGTTCATTAAAAATAAGGACGAGACACTGAGGCTATGTGTTGATTATCGTCCTCTAAATACTGTCACTATAAAGAACAAGTATCCGTTGCCCCGCATCGACATCTTATTCGATCAACTAGTTGGGGCAAAGGTATTTTCGAAGATGGATCTTCAGTCTGGATATCATCAAATTAAAATTCGACCGAAGGACATACCGAAGACAGCTTTCTCGACGAGATACGGACTCTATGAGTACCTCGTCATGTCATTTGGATTAACCAATGCTCCGGCACACTTCATGAACTTGATGAATTCGGTGTTCATGCCGGAGTTAGACAAGTTCGTCGTGGTATTCATCGATGACATCTTGGTTTACTCCAAATCTGAAGAAGAGCACGTGGAACATTTGCGTATCGTGCTACAACGGTTGAGGGAGCACAAGCTATATGCGAAGTTCAGCAAGTGCGAGTTCTGGATTGATTAAGCGCCTTTTCTAGGCCATATTATTTCAGCAGAGGGCATTGCCGTGGACCCTAACAAAATTGAACAAGTGCTGAAATGGGGATCTCCCAAATCTGTCCACGAGGTCCAAAGTTTCCTAGGTCTAGCGGGGTATTATAGGAGGTTCATTCCGAGCTTCTACAAAATTGCTAAATCAATGACGGAGCTGCTGAAGAAGGGCATTAAATATGTGTTGAATGCAGCACATGAAGCCGAATTCAAAATTCTGGTGAAACATCTCACAACAGCTCCAGTTCTTGCTCAGCCGAACACAACGAAGCCATTTGATGTCTATTGTGATGCATCTGGCGTCGGTCTCGGCTGTGTTCTTATGCAAGAAGGACGTGTAGTCGCCTATGGGTCTCGTCAACTATGAAACCACGAGCAGCATTATCCAACTCATGATCTCGAGCTTGCTGCTGTGGTGTTGGCGTTAAAGATGTGGAGGCATTATTTACTTGATAATCTTGTCCACCTCTACACCGACCATAAAAGCTTGAAGTATATCTTCACGGAGAAGGAGCTGAATATGAGACAACGGATATGGTTGGAGCTCATAAAAGATTATGAAATTGAGATCCACTACCATCTGGGAAAAGCAAACGTGGTGGCCGACGCGCTTAGTCGGAAAGCCCACGTTCACAACTTGGCGGTTGCTGAGTTGGAAGATGAAGAACCGAGTCTCCGTGTCATTCCATATAGAACACTTCACAATATTGCTCTAATTCCAACAATCCGTGAAGAGATTGTTGAGGCTCAAAGAAGCGACAGGGGTATGTCTCACATACGGAGAAGACTAGACAACGAAGAGGTGAAATGTTTCCGGAGGGATGAGAACGGTACGCTATGGTTCAACGACCGTATAGTTATACCACGTAATATGAAGCTCCAGAAGAAGATCTTGGATGAAGCCCACCTGTTGAAGTTTTCCATTCATCCCGGCAGTAACAAGACGTACCAAAATTTAAAACAAAAATTTTGGTGGACGCGGATGAAGAGGGAAACTGCCAAGTACGTATCCGAGTGCGATACGTGTAGATCGGTCAAGGCTGATCATATGCGGAAACCCGGACTGCTACAACCACTGAAGATACCGGCGTGGAAATGGGAGGATGTGGGTATGGATTTCATCGTCCGATTACCGCTCACATCCCGGAAGCATGACTCGATATGGGTGATCGTTGACCCGTTGACGAAATCAGCTCATTTCATACCGGTGAACAATCATTATCGAGCCAAGCAATATGTAGAGTTGTATATCTCAAGAATTATATGCTCACATGGTGTCCCAAAGACCATCATTTCAGATCGAGGTGCGCTGTTCGTTGCTCGGTTTTGGGAGCAGCTGCACGCCTCGTTGGGCACCAAGATTATTAGAAGTTCTGCATATCACCCTCAGACCGATGGACAAACGGAGAGGGTGAACCAAGTACTAGAAGACATGTTGAGAGCGTGTGCGGTCCACCATGGTAAGAATTGGGATGATCACTTACCATTGGCGGAGTTTTCATACAACAACGGGTATCAAGCGAGTATCAAAATGGCACCGTATAAAGCTCTCTACGGCCAGAAGTGTCGCACACCGCTGAATTGGTGTGAGTCCAGCGAAAGAGTTCTATTTGGGGTTGATCTTGTGAACGAAGCCGACGACCGAGTTTGGTTGATACAAGAGAATTTGAAGGCTGCACAATTTAGACAGAAGAGCTACGCGGATCAAAGGCGTAGGTCGTTGCATTTTGACGTCGGAGAGCACGTTTATCTTCGTGTATCTCCGATGAAGGGAATTCACCGGTTCGGTGTAAAGGGGAAACTCGCTCCCCGCTTTATAGGTCCTTTTGCTATCATGGAGAAGTCCGGACCCGTAGCCTACTGGCTAGAACTACCGGCAAGTCTTGCGGGTGTTCATGATGTATTTCATGTGTCACAGCTGCGGAAGTGCCTCAAATTCACCGCTGCTGTCCACACCGAAGAAATTGATGAATTGAAACTGGACCTTACCTACACCGAGCGACCGGTTCAGATTGTAGATGAAAAGACCCGGGTAACCCGGAACCGGACGATAATATTTTACAAGGTTCCGTGGAGTAATCATACCGTGGAAGAGGCGACGTGGGAAAGTGAAGATTATCTCCACACCAATTATCTGGAACTTTTGTCATTGCGCAGTTTGTAATTACCTCTCCCATCCTGTTCTTTTGTAATCTCGGGATGAGATTCTTTTAAGGGGGGGGAATGTAAAAGTCCCAAAAATGTGTATGAATAAACCGAGGCTTGAAAGTCTGTGTTGCAAATTCATGAAAATGGGACTTGCTAAAACTTTTCTTCACGCAAAGTTGCTCATGGATGTTCATCCAAAAAGAGGCTCACATGTTCATTTGAATGTGTTGAACCAATATGAACTTAAACATTTACTTGCATGAAGGTTAAAAATCAGATTTTCCCAAATTCAAAGTTCACACAAATTGTGGCTAAACTTTTGAATATACATGCAGCACTATACTCATGACTTGGAGGAAATTAGGGGGCAAACTTTCCATTTTTGGTTGGGCTAAAAAGAAATTTAAGAGGAGCAATTGCAAATTCAAACCGAATTCAAATTTTCTATGCAAATTCAAACTGAATTTGGCGCATTCAAATTCTAGCCCCACTTTTGAAAATTCAGAGCTTGTGAATTTAGAGATTATAATGAGGATATCTTTTGGGGAGGAAATTTGGGTGGAGCCCACATGTCATTGAGATGAACATTCTGACTTGCACCCAAAGCAACCGAGACTGTCTCTGTTTTCCACTTGAAACAGCCGAGAGCTCACCATGTGCCACCGAGCGGCTACCGAGCCACCTCCTGCTCCTCTCCCGATCGCTGGCACCTGTGTGTGGGTTTTCTTGTGCTCTCAACGTGATCTAATTCTCCACAGACCGATCAAACAGTCCTTCGCTTCCTCCTCCTTGCGAGCAACACACAAACCGAGCCTCACACCGCCGCACCTCGGAGATCAACCGGGGAACCGGTGAAACCTCGCGCTCACCTCCACTCTGAGCTGCTAGACATAACCCCGGACCTATTGCTCACTCCCCCGACACACAAATAGCCGAGCTCCGGCTTCCCTTTCCCCTAGAACGTCTTCGTCCGCGACGGAACACAAGCCGATGATCGGCTTCACGTGGACAGCTCGCCACAACAACTTTCACGGCCGAGCAAGGGCGGCAAAAGAAGCGCACGGGCTCCACGCTGCTTCCACCCGAACCTCAAGCCAACCCGTGAGCTCTTGCCGGCGAATTTTGGAACTTTGCTCCGGCGGGTGAAAACCGAGCGTCCGGTACGGGAACTCCAAATTCTCCCTCTCTATTTGTTGTTAGATCATCAAACTTTGCACACATGGGCCGGACTAGCCGGCTGTGACGCCCGGTCCCATAAAACATGTAACCCAGCTAATGCATATGTGTGCCCAGGATGTTCATCACACATACACATGTAATCCAAAAACTGAATTCAGAATATAACCACGAATAATAGGGTTTAAGTACTTTATTACATCAATCCCTAACTCATTCTTGCAGCGGAAGTCTCTAACTTATTCTAGCAGCGGAAGTCTCTAAACGATAGCGGAAGCAACTAAACAGCAGCGGCTCTATCTCCAACTCCACAGGCAAGTTGACGGTAGTCTGCACGCCTAGTACTCCACGTGATCTTCGAAGTGCTCCTCTCCTGTTGCTGATGTTTGTATGATAATGCAAGGGTGAGTACATGTCGTACTCAGCAAGTGCGGGAAAAGTATGACATGTAGCTTACAGCAAGGTATGGAATAAAGAGGCTCATTGCAGAAAGCAAAGTTTATTTCACAAACATGAAAAAACAGCAGCTATCTTCAAGTGAATTTAATCCCGACATATATTTAAGTAAAACAGTAACATACCTCCATCATATTTTACCACTTATCACGTCTCATCCAGCCATTAATCTTTCTCAACATCATCTCATGCTCATAATAACCATCTCATATTCATATCCATCTCATAACCGAATCCAAATCTCAATATCATGACTCAACAGTCCCGAAAACAATTTCCAATGATCATACCATAACCAAACCAATGACCATCCCAAATAACCATCCCAAATAACCATCCCGATACCATCCCATCTAATCATGTGAGTTGGCCAAGCGCTTGTGACCGTAAGCCTGGCTATCATGATAGTTTTACACATTTAAGAGTTTGCACCACTTTACCCACAAGTTTGTGATTTCGTCATCCGTCGGCGACTGCAGAACCTCCATTATACCTGTACACAACCATCGGTGTTTGGCCAAGAGATAAAAAAGCCTTTAAAAAGGGGCTACTAGATGTATGGACTCACTAAGGTTTCACCAGCAGGCTCGAATCACCATTCTCCCACCTATGGGCCCCCTCTTGTGCCATGCAGTTCCCAGGGCAGTCCTCTCTCGACTCCCATTCCCCGCGCCTTCCACGGTCCATAACAATCTAGCAACTTACCTAATTAGTCAGCTAAGCCGCACCCATCTGTGGCCTTGTGGTGGCACTGTTTTCCTGGCATGTGCTGGCATGAACCTGTCCTTAGATCTACGGCAAGTAAACCACCATCTCATTCTACTACATCCACGAACCAAGCTTGCCTAGATCTCCCCCGATTCTATGCTCATTATCAAGTTCTCATTATAATTATTCATATGAGTCAAGTATCTAGACATGTTCTATCTCGCTTCCCATATCCCGTAGATTAGCGAAGCAAAAGGCAAAAGCGACCATACTCGACTCATTAACTTTCCCGGCGACAAGGATGGTTAACAAAACTAGTAAACTCCTATAAAAGGGTGTCCCAACAAGTTGACTCAAGCATACAGGTTTTCGCAAACAAAACAGTTTCCAAAACATGGGATCAATATGGTCAAGGGGCACTTGCCTTGTTCCTATGGCTTTTGTTGCTCACGTGTCTCGAAGTCTTGGTGCTGTAGTCCTTCGTAGATAGCTTCCTGGGCTTGTCCTTCTACTCACGACCACGCACATACAAGATTTACAACAATCAAACATCATGCACAAACTCTACTTAAGATGCAATGGTGCAAATCCTATGATGTTGTCTTATTTAGATCAGTTTGTACGTGTTCTTGAATGTTTTATTGGGCTTGCATGGGGTTTTATGGTGAACAAGGGTGTAGGGATCAAGTGTGGACGTGGTGATGATCTTGACTCAAGATCTAGGTCAACACGTGATCTGTCCACATGAAAAAGCTTCTGTTCAAAGGAAACGAAGAAAACGGATGCGACGATGTCGTAAGATGGTAACGAAGACCAACCTCGGCCTTCCTCCTAGCAATGGAAGCAGGACAGTTTGTCGGCTCTCTCTTCCGGCGACAGCGAGCATGACGGGGCTCGTCGGTGGTGCTCATCGGCGACTGAACTCCGGCAAGGGGTGGAACTCGGCGAGTTGGAAGCTAGGGCCTCCAAGTTGTCGAGTCGGGAGGTGGAAAATAGGTACGTGGTTGCGGCCAGGGGGTTTGGGGTTCTATTTATAAGGGGTGAAAGAAGAGTCCTACTCCTATTGAAATTCAAATAAGAGTCCTATTCAATTTGTTTTGGATCTTAACAACTTATCTCCAATTGATTTGGTGCCGTAGCAACGTGGAAATCGTGTCGGTTTCCTCAGTACTGAGTATTCCCGCGCACACAGGAGAAAAACCGCTTAAGGATCTCGTCACCTCCGCAGGGTGAGCTCCGGAGACGCCACGTGTCCAGCGGGGGCCGGGCCTCCCTTTTCCACAGGGGCGAGATCCGGTTGCCGCGTGTCTGGCGGGCGGGACCTCCCTCTCCCTCAGAGGTGAGCTCCGCGTGCGCCACATGTCTGGCGGGCAGGACCTCCCCTCTCCTCAGAGGTGAGCTCCGCGTGTTCCACATGTCAGTGTCGGACCTCCCCTCTCCTTGGAGGTGGGCTCCGAAAATGCCATGTGTCGAGCAGCGCCGGACCTCCTTTCTCCTCAGAGACGAGCTCCGAGGTCGACACGTGTCCAGCGGGGCAGACCTCTCGGAGGCGAGCTGCGAGTGTGTCACGTGTCTAACAGCGTCGGACCTCCATTCTCCTCAGAGGTGAGCTCCGAGGACGACACGTGTCCAATAGTGTCGGACCTCCCGGAGGTGAGCTCCAAGGATGACATGTGTCCCGCGGGATCAGACCTCTCGGAGGCGAGCTCCAAGCCTGCCACGTATCCCGTGGGGCGGACTTCATCCTTTCCGCAGGGGTGAGTTCCGAAGTCGACACGTGTCCCGCGGGTTGAGCCTCGGTTCTTCCGCAGGGACTAGCTCCGTAGTCAGCACGTGTCCCGCAGAGCTGAGCCTCGCTTCTTCCACAGAGACTAGCTCCAAAGGCAACACGTGTCCAGCGGGGTCGGACCTCGCCCTTTCTCCTGAGGCGAGCTCCGAGCCTGCCACGTGGCCAGCAGTGCCGGACCTCACCCCCTCCGCAGGGATGAGCTCTAAAGGCGCCACGTGGCCAGCAGGCCGCGGGAAGTGTCGACAACGCTCCTCGGCGATTTGAAATTGGCTCTTTCCAGCTATCTTTCTCCCATTTTTATGCTTCTTCCCATTTCTATGTCTTTTATAGTGTTTTTCTATATGCAATGCATGAATATAAAATTGAGGGTGTTACAAACCTACCCCCATTAAACTGAATCTCGCCCTCGAGATTTGATAGAGTAGAGAATAGGTGAGGGAATTCTGCCTTGAAGTCTTCCTCACGCTCCCATGTAGCTTCGGCTTCCGTGTGATGGCTCCATTGTACCTTGCACCAACGGATCACTTTGTTCCTCGTGACCCTTTCCTTTACGTCCAAAATTCGGACTGGGTGCTCTACATAGGTCAGATCCCCTTGAAGCTCGAGCTCATCCATTGGTACTTGTTCTTCTGGTACTCCCAAGCACTTCTTGAGCTGGGATACGTGAAACACGTCATGCACGTCGGAGAGGTGCGTTGGGAGCTCTAGTTGATAAGCTACCTCTCCTCGCTTGCCCAAAATCTTAAATGGCCCGATGTAGCGAGGTGCTAAATTGCCTCTGACGTTGAAACGTCGTTGGCCATGGATAGGCGATACCTTAAGGTACACGAAGTCTCCTACTTTGAAGGTCAACTTTCTTCGCCTATTGTCCGCATAACCCTTTTGTCGTGACTGAGGAGCCTTCAAGTTCTCCCGTATTGTTTGGACTTGCTTCTCGGTGTCTTGCAGCACTTCGGGTCCAAACACTTGGTTCTCTCCGGTCTTATTCCAAAACAGCGGCGTTCTACACCGTCTACCATACAATGCTTCGAAAGGTGACATCTTCAAGCTGGCTTGATAGCTGTTATTGTATGAGAACTCACCATATGGCAAGCTCCTATCCCAACTACGCCCATGTTTCAAGGCGCAGGCTCTCAACATGTCTTCCAAAATCTGGTTTGTCCTCTCAGTTTGCCCGTCAGTTTGCGGGTGATAAGCGGAGCTGAAATCCAGTCGTGTACCCATAGCTTCATGCAGCTTCTTCCAGAACCTAGAGGTAAATTGGGTACCCTGATCTGAAACTATCCTCTTCGGAACCCCATGACGGCACACGATTTGCTCCATGTACCGCTCGGCTAGTTCTACGACGCGGTACGTGGTTCTAACAAGAAGAAAATGGGTTGTTTTCGTCAATCAGTCCACGATAACCCAGATGGAGTCGTAACCCGACCGAGTACGTGGTAATCCGACGATGAAATCCATGCTGATGTCTTCGCACTTCGACTCGGGTACTTTGAATGGTTACAACAGTCCAGCGGGTCTTTGATGTTCGGCCTTCACCCGTTGGCATGTGTCGCATAAGGCAACATACTCAGCTATGTCCCTTTTCATACCATCCCACCAATAACAAGTTTTCAGGTCCCTGTACATCTTTGTACTGCCGGGATGTATGGAATAAGGTGAGTCATGTGCCTCCTTTAATATCGTGTCGCGGATGTGCTTCACGTTAGGCACACAAATCCTTTTTTCCTAACCAAAGCGTACCCTTCTCGTCTTCCTTGATGTCCTTTTCTATGCCTTGTTGGATTCTTTCCTTGATCTCATTGATTTCCTCATCCGGTTCATGGCCATCTCTTATCTCTTGTTCCAGCGAAGAATGGAGTTCCATCACTTCCATCTCGTTCAAGAACCCGAGATGTAAGCGTTCGAACTCCTTGCGCAGCTCGGGCGGTAGCTCCCGAACCATGAGTTGGTGACATGCTCCCTTTCGGCTCAATGCATCAGCTACTACATTGGCCTTTCCGGGGTGATAGTTGATTCCAACATCATAATCCGTGATGAGTTCCAACCATCGACGTTGCCTCAAATTCAAATCCGTTTGGGTGAATATGTACTTGAGGCTTTTGTGATCTGTATAGATCTCACATCGGTGGCCAAGGATATAATGTCTCCAAATCTTTAGGGCATGTACCACGGCTGCGAGTTCCAAGTCATGTGTGGGGTAATTCAGCTCGTGTTTCTTTAGTTGTCTCGACGCATAGGCTACCACTTGTCCTTCTTGCATGAGCACACATCCAAGCCCTTGTCTTGATGCGTCACAATATATGTCAAAGCTCTTGCTCACGTCCGGCAATACCAAAACCGGCGCTGTGGTTAGCCTTTTCTTGAGCTCCTCAAAGCTTTCTTGACACGCTGGTGTCCACTGAAATGCTTTTCCCTTCATTAGCAATTCAGTCATAGGCTTTGCTATTTTGGAGAAATCCTTGATGAACCGGCGATAGTATCCAGCCATCCCAAGGAAACTCCGAATATCCCTCACATTCTGCGGTTGGTTCCACTTCAGAACATCTCCCACTTTTTCGGGATCAACCGATACTCCTTTCTCGGAGATGATGTGGCCTAGGAACGATATCTCCTTTAGCCAAAATTGACATTTGCTGAACTTGGCATACAATTGATGCTCTCGCAGTTTCCGCAATGTCAATCTCAAATGTTCTTCATGTTCTTCCTCGCTTTTCGAATACACCATGATATCATCGATGAAAACCACGACAAACTTGTCCAAGTACTCCATGAAGACCTTATTCATGAGGTACATGAAATATGGGGGTGCATTCGTTGACCCAAAAGACATAACGGTATATTCATACGAACCATACCGTGTTCGAAAGGCAGTCTTGGGTATGTCGGAGGGCTTAATCTTCAGCTGGAAGTATCCCGACCGAAGATCAATCTTGGAGAAAACTCGGGCACCTTTCATTTGGTCAAACAGGTCCTCTATGCGGGGCAGTGGGTATTTATTCTTGATCGTCACCTCATTGAGAGACCTATAGTCCACACACATCCTTTGGGTCCCATCCTTCTTGTCTACGAAGAGCATGGGGCTCCCCATGGTGACGAACTCGGGCGTATAAAACCCTTCTCTAACTGCTCCTGAATTTGCTTCTTAAGTTCCACTAGTTCATTAACGGGCATCCTGTATGGCCTCTTTGCTATAGGTGCAGTTTCAGGTACTAAATCAATGGCAAACTCAATGTCCCGGTCAGGTGGCATACCTGGAAGTTCTTCCGGGAACACGTCCGAATATTCTTGAACCACCGGAATACTTTCCAATTCTGCTTCTTCGATGTGGTTCAACGTTGCCTTCTTGGTTGCCGGTTGGGCTGACTCGAACTCAATATGAATACCGTGCTCATTTGTCAACTGCACGCTCCTCTCAGCACATTGGATCACTCTGTTGTGTTTGCTTAACCAATCCATTCCAAGTATTATATCAAGCCCTTGAGAATCCAAGACAATAAGGTTGGCAAGGAAGTCTACCCCCCTTATTTTAAGGTTCACTTTTGGACATACTATATTAGTCCTCATCTCTCCACCGGGAGAATTAACTAACATAGTATATTTCATGTGTGATATGGGCAGATTATACTTGGCAACATACTTGGATGATATGAATGAATGTGATGCTCCGGAATCAAATAAAACAGTAGCTGGGTTGGAGTTGGCAAGGAACATACCAATCACGACGTCCTCAGCCTGTTGCGCCTCCTCAGCGGAAACATGATTCACGTTGCCACGAGCGTAGTTCTGCTGTCCACGGTTACCTTGATTAGCTCCTCCGTTCGGCCATGGGTTCTGCTTGGGCACGTTGGTCGGCTGTCCAAGGCCTTTCCTCGGACACTGACTTGCAAAGTGTCCTGCCTCTCCGCATGCAAAGCATGCCTTGTTGCCCAAGACAGCAGGAATGTTAGGGTGGGGGTGGTTTTGAGCATAAGCACCCATGTTGGGACGGGGTGCAGAAGGCAAGGGCACACGAGGTGCTTGCATGACAGGACGTTGCTGAGGTGGTGGATTAGGGCGAAAAGTAGAAGCGGACGAGCCATACTGCGGTGCAGCTGGGGGCATGAAACGGGGACGTACATTGCTCCCTTGTGGCTGGTATGGCATCTTTCTCTTGCCCTCTTGCTCGATCTCACGGATCTTGTTCTCAACCACTATAGCTTTGTCAACTAGCTTCTGGAAGTTTGCATAGTCATTGTTAAGCAGTTGAACTTGGATCTCATTGTTCAAACCTCTCATGAACAAGTATTGCTTCCTTTATCCGAGTTGACATCCTCGGGGGCATACCTTGACAGCTGCGTGAACTTGTTGAGGTACTCATTCACGCTCTTCCTGCTTTGGCGGAGACCTTCGAACTCTTGCCTTTTTAGCATCATGACTCCAACAGGGACGTAATGAGAGTGGAAACTCTCCTTGAACTCAGCCCAAGTGATAGTCTCTTGGTTGACATGAGCATTGCAAAGAGCGTCCCACCAGTCAGCGGCTGCTCCCATAAATTGGTGCGATGCGAAGAGAGCTTTCTCCCGATCATTGCACTGAACAAAAGAAAGCTTCTTCTCCATGGACTTCAACCAATCGTTGGCCTCCATGGGATCATTAGCTTGTGCAAAAGTAGGCGGTCGAGTTCTCATGAACTCTCCCAATCTGTTGTGTGCCAGCGGTGGTGGCGGTGGTGGTGGTGGTGGTGCAGGAATGGGGTTAGGATTGTTGTTGTTGTTGGCTTGCATCTGACCCAAAGTTTGGATCATAGTTTGCATAAGCTGGTTCTGCATAGCCATCAACTGTTCAAGGTTGTTTGCACCAGCCCCGGGGTTAACATTCTCAGGAACCTCATCGTGGCCATCCTCTTGTGGTTCATGGTTGCCACGAACGTTTCTCCTTTGTCGGCTGGAGTTTTCCCTCACCATCTGTGAGAGAGAGTTGGGTAGAGTAGAAGTTAGAAGTTTAGATGGATCCCCCCATTTATATGCATCAGGGTGGATGGACTAAATATATTTACTTTTATATGAGGATGTGAACACATGCCGAAGCATCTCACATCTCTCTACTATGTGTGGATATGGACAACGCTAAAGCGTCCCACAACTCATACTAAGCACACAATCACAAGCAATCATCACAAAAGTTCACACCACTCCTATTCAAGCTTATTCAATGGGGGTCCTAAACTTAATCATGTGAACTGGTGCTATTCCCGCCATGTGATGGGGGTGGTCCATGCATGGGCGCACGCCACGGTGAGTTGGCAGTCCATGTATGGTTAGATGGCGTTGATCGGGGACCAGCGCCATTTATAAATGGGACATGAGAAAAATTTGAGAAGGAAGAAAGCAAAGGTGTTGTTGTCCAAAAGAAGAGACAATGAGGGGCATGAAAATAGCATTTTGCAGTGGCTGAATTGACAAGGAAGTGTAGCAGCAAGCAATTTTCAAAAATAGCAGTTTAGAGGGGTGTTCCTATGTGTTTGAGGGTGTCCATTCTACCTAAGCTTGCGTCCTACGGTCAATGTGGTTCTGATGCCAATCTGTGCATTCTACCTAGGCTTGCGTCCTACGGTCAATGTGGCTCTGATGTAAATCTGTGACTTCTACCTAGGCTTGCGTCCTATAGTCAACGTGGCTCTGATACCAATCTGTGATGCCCGGTCCCGTAAAACACGGAACCCAGCTAATGCATATGTGTGCCCAGGATTTTCATCACACATACACATGTAATCCACAAACTGAATTCAGAATATAACCACAGATAATAGGGTTTAAGTACTTTATTACATCAATCTCTAACTCATTCTTGCAGCGGAAGTCTCTAACTTATTCTAGCAGCGGAAGTCTCTAAATGATAGCGGAAGCAACTAAACAGAAGCGGCTCCATCTCCATCTCCACACGCAAGTTGACGGTAGTCTGCACGCCTAGTACTCCACGTGATCTTCGAAGTACTCCTCTCCTGTTGCTGATGTATGTATGATAATGCAAGGGTGACTACATGTCGTACTCAGCAAGTGTGGGAAAAGTATGACATGTAGCTTACAGCAAGGTATGGAATAAAGAGGCTCATTACAGAAAGCAAAGTTTATTTCACAAACATGATAAAAACAGCAGCTATCTTCAAGTGAATTTAATCCCAACATATATTTAAGTAAAACAGAAACATACCTCCATCATATTTTACCACTTATCACGTCTCATCCAGCCATTAATCTTTCTCAACATCATCTCATGCTCATAATAGCCATCTCATATTCATATCCATCTCATAACCGAATCCAAATCTCAATATCATGACTCAACAGTCCCGAAACCAATTTCCAATGATCATACCATAACCAAACCAATGATCATCCCAAATAACCATCCCAAATAACCATCCCGATAACCATCCCATCTAATCATGTGAGTTGGCTAAGCGCTTGTGATCGTAAGCACGGCTATCATGATAGTTTTACACTATTAAGAGTTTGCACCACTTTACCCACAAGTTTGTGATTTCGTCACCCGTCGGCGACTGCAGAACCTCCATTATACCAGTATACAACCATCGGTGTTTGGCCAAGAGATCACAAAATAGCCTTTACAAAGGGACTACTAGATGTATGGACTCACTAAGGTTTCACCAGCAGGCTCGAATCACCATTCTCCCACCTACGGGCCCCCTCTTGTGCCATGCAGTTCCCAGGGCAGTCCTCTCTCGACTCCCATTCCCCGCGCCTTCCACGGTCCATAACAATCTAGCAACTTACCGAATTAGTCAGCTAAGCCGCACCCATATTTGGCGTTGTGGTGGCACTGTTTTCCTGGCATGTGCTGGCATGAACCGGCCCTTAGATCTACGACATGTAAACCACCATCTCATTCTACCACATCCACGAACCAAACTTGCCTAGAGCTCCCCCGATTCTGTGCTCATTATCAAGTTCTCATTATCATTATTCATATGAGTGCAGTAGCTAGACACGTTCTATCTCGCTTCCCATATCCCGTTGATTAGCGAAGCAAAAGCGACCATACCCGACTCATTAACTTTCCCGGCAACAAGGATGGTTAACAAAACTAGTAAACTCCTATAAAAGGGTGTCCCAACAAGTTGACTCAAGCATACATGTTTTCGCAAACAAAACAGTTTCCAAAACATGGGATCAATATGGTCATGGGGCACTTGCCTTGTTCCTGCAGCTTTTGTTGCTCACATGTCTCGAAGTCTTGGTGTTGTATTCCTTCGTAGATAGCTTCCTGAGCTTGTCCTTCTACTCACGACCACGCACATACAAGATTTACAACAATCAAACATCATGCACAAACTCTACTTAAGATGCAATGGTGCAAATCCTATGATGCTGTCTTATTTAGATCAGTTTGTACGTGTTCCTGCATGTTTTATTGGGCTTGCATGGGGTTTTATGGTGAACAAGGGTGTAAGGATCAAGTGTGGACGTGGTGATGATCTTGACTCAAGATCTAGATCAACACGTGATCTGTCCACGCGAAAAAGCTTCTGTTCGAAGGAAACAAAGAAAACGGATGCGACGATGTCGTAAGATGGTAACGAAGACCTACCTCGGCCTTCCTCCTAGCAATGGCAGCAGGACAGTTCGTCGGATCTCTCTTCCAGCGACGGCGAGCGTGACGGGGCTCGTCGGCGGTGCTCACCAGCGACTGAACTCCGGCAAGGGGTGGAACTCGGCAAGTTGGAAGCTAGGGCCTCCAAGTCGTCGACTCGGGAAGTGGAAAATAGGTACGTGGTTGCGGCCAGGGGGTTTTGGGTTCTATTTATAAGGGGTGAAAGAAGAGTCCTACTTCGATTGGATTTCAAATAAGAGTCTCATTCAATTTGTTTTGGATCTTAACAACTTATCTCCAATTGATTTGGTGCGGTAGCAACGTGGAAATCGTGTCGGTTTCCTCAGTACTGAGTATTCCCACGCACACAGGAGAAAAACCGCTTAAGGATCTCGTCACCTCCGCACGGTGAGCTCCGGAGACGCCACGTGTCTAGTGGGGCCCGGGCCTCCCTTTTCCTTAGGGGCGAGCTCCGGTTGCGCCGCGTGTCTGGCGGGTGGGACCTCCCTCTCCTTCAGAGGCAAGCTCCGCGTGCGCCATGTGTCTAGCGGGTGGGACCTCCCCTCTCCTCAGAGGCGAGCTCCGCGTGCACCACGTGTCAGTGCCGGACCTCCCCTCTCCTCGGAGGTGGGCTCCGAGAATGCCACGTGTCCAACAGCGCCGGACCTCCTTTCTCCTCAGAGACGAGCTCCGAGGTCGAAACGTGTCCAGCGGGGCGGACCTCTCAGAGGCGAGCTCCGAGAGCGACACGTGTCTAACAGCATCGTACCTCCCTTCTCCTCGGAGGTGAGCTCCGAGGACAACACGTGTCCAGCAGTGTCGGACCTCCCGGAGGAGGGCTCCGAGGGTGACACGTGTCCTGCGGGATCGGACCTCTCGGAGGCGAGCTTCGAGCCTGCCACGTGTCCCATGGGGCGGACTTCATCCCTTCCGCAGGGGTGAGTTCCGAAGTCGACACGTGCCCCGCGGGTTGAGCCTCGCTTCTTCCGCAGGGACTAGCTCCGTAGTCCACACGTGTCCCGCGGGCCTGAGCCTCGCTTCTTCCGCAGAGACTAGCTCCGAAGGCAACACGTGTCTAGCGGGGTCGGACCTCGCCCCTTCTCCCGAGACAAGCTCCGAGCCTGCCACGTGGCCAGCAGTGCCGGATCTCACCCCCTCCGCAGGGATGAGCTCCGAAGGCGCCACGTGGCCAGCAGGCCGCAGGAAGTGTCGACAGCGCTCCTCGGCGATTTGAAATTGGCTCTTTCCAGCTATCTTTCTCCCATTTTTATGATTCTTCCCATTTCTATTTCTTTTATAACGTTTTTCTATATGCAATGCATGAATATAAAATTGAGGGTGTTACACCAGCGATCATCTTTCCTTTAGCAACCGTCGCTTGAAACCGACTCGCAGCGGGGTATTTTGAGGTTTTCCGAGCGCTTCTCTGGTGGAACCGATCGGGCGCACGGTGACAACTACCTTGTGACCTTTCCCGAGCTATTTGGAGGCCATGCCAAGCTAGCCCATCACTCACTGGTGCTGTAGAACTAGTTGGTCGATCGTTTGGCGAGCTAGAGAGGCAGGCCGACGGCGCCGAAGTGCTCCCGTAGCCGCCATTCGTCGCTGAAATACTTCCGGTCACCGGTAGCCCGAGCAGCCCCTACCATCGTGTTCCCCGGCCTCCCAACTCACAGGAGGCGAGCTTCAGGCTTCTTCGTAGTTGTCGCAATCACTTCAAGCAGTGGAAAGAACAAAAGATGTGCGGAAAGTCCTTGGGCTGTTGAACAGAATCCAACCACACTAGAATGGTTGGTACAAAGCGGGCGGCGGCAGGAAACTCCGGTGCGGCGAGCAGCAGTTCGGTCCTGCGAGAGCGGGCGGTGCGCGCGCGAAGGGGTGAGCGAGAGGAGGAAGAACGGGACCGCCCCATGCGTCAGTGGCTGAAAATTTTAAACCGAGCATCTGTTGTGGCTCGCGGATCTCCTGTGGCTGCACGCCACAACTCTATGAACCGGTGTGGCTCAATTCTGAGTGGCTGGAGTTTAAACACGTAGGCTCAATCAAATTTCAATAGAAAAACAATTCCAGATTGTGTTCCAACTTTGGAAAATCATATCTTTGTGTTGGAATCTCCAAATTGAGTGATTCAAATTGGGTTGGATTCATTTTGCAAATATATATCCAATTATGCACCCCAATTTGTATGAAAGTCAATAATAAACTCTGGAAAATTCTTTGAAAGTTTTCTGAACAAGAATTATCGAGGGAGTTTGGTTCATCCAAAAATCCTCAAATTTTGCCAGAACATTATTTAGCATATTGTTGAACTTATTGCAAATTTTCATCTCATTGGAAGATGATTTGAGTAGGAATTTGCTAAATACAAACTGCTGTGTTCATAAGGGTCCAGAAACATTTTCAGAAAATGTTGCCCACTTGTAAAATCCATTCTAGGCAAATCATAGCTCTAAAAATCATGAGAAAATTCATACACGCTCTATGAGTCATATTTGAAATTGTAGTTCGCTGAATTGGGCATGAAAATGCACTGTACTTCAGAATTAATTCCTTTTAGTAGAAATTCTTAAGGAATTGTTCTGGAGGAACTACTCAAGTAAAAGGCCTGAATTTTGGAGCAAAGGACTTTATTGTGACCATAAAGTCACATGTAAAGTTTCAGCTCAAGTTGAGCAGTAGAGCTCACTGTTCTTGTTCTCCATGCTTTTGTATGTGGGAAAATACATAAGAGTATTGAGGAATTTTAGAGAACACATATTCTTTCCACATTAGCTGCAATTTGGCAAGATAAATCTCTGGTTAGTATAGAACATGCTGTAAAAGATTTGAAGCCATCGGAGTCCTTGATCTTCAGTTTCATTCAAATCTTTGCAGCTCAACCTAGATGGTCATTTAGGAAACTTAGTTAGTTATAAACTAAAACACTAAGACAAATTTAGTTCATTGATGTTCTTTATACAACAGAGGCAACCAAAGCCATTCTTGGCATTTCCACACAGCCTCTGTTCTTAAGAAGTTCAATTCTTAAATTCTTCCATTGCATTATAAAAACTTGTGCGTATACATGTCAATAGGATTCACGACGAAGGGGATTCGAAGGAATGATTCATTGAAGTGGATCAAACTCCGGAGGATCAAGGGATTGATCAGCAAGGATCACTACCTGCTTATATACATTACTACCCTGCAAAACAGGCAAGATCAGGTTTGCATTTAACAACTTTTAAGTTTTTTACTTTGTATTCACTCTTTCGGTTAAGATATGAAATGTGCATTAGGTCTAGTGCTTTGATACTCCTCTTGCATGACCAAATAAACCCATAGAGTATTGGGTACATGTCTTTTCATCGTGTAGAACTACCATGCTTAAGTAAGGTTCGGTAGAAGTCGAGTGGTGAGAAGCTACTCGCATGATCAGGAAGACAGGGGCATACGGGATTGGTTCAGAAATTTATTAGCAAGTTGAAGTTGAGACCGGGCAGGTTGTAGGAGCAGCAGGACATAGGGGCCTGGGTGCGTTAGACCTGTCCACGTCGGTCAAGGACCGATCCGTATGTGTCCCTGTTGAGCAAGTTTGAGATGTGTACAGGACTCATGCTGGCTATATGGGACCCAGTAGACCGATGTACCTCGAGAAGATTGCGTTGATCCTTTTCGGGTCACCTCAAGCGAGAGGGCCGGTTTGCAGTATGTGTTTAACACTCTCATGATATCTTATGTCAGTAGGTGCACCATGAGAGTGGCTACTGTATGGGGAGATTTTATTGATTCAACATGGGTGAAACGGGGGAAAGGCTGCCACGTACGACGTCAGTGATGGTTGCTGTAGGCAACGTCGAGTACGGGCGTACGTGTTGTGTAGTACGGGTGTTATTGATTCGAATCACCGTCGCTCGCGGAAAGAATTGAGCATACTTGTTCTCACAGTCGTGACGTAGTAAGAACTTGCAATTGAGATAAGAACTAATAATTGTGGTTTCAAGTTCATACTAGTTTGTGATGTTATGTTTTATGAATAGACTAGTGCAAACTCGATTCATTTCCACCGTGAGCAAATTACATCGGGAGAAAGCGTTTCTTGTTTGATTTTGGACTCCCGATATGGAGTGCCCAAGGTTACTTTCAATTTGCTGCAAATAATACCTGAAAGTAAGGATTCACTGTTAGGCGAGTTCTTTATGCATTATGCTAACCCACTGTATGTTTATATCCTCATGTAGAGTTTCATGACTAGTGTTGACGGTTAAGTCTTGCTGAGCGTTATGCTCATGGATGCTATACAAGTTGTTTTGCAGGTAATGACTGTATGCTTAGGAGAAGGGATGCCGATGAGACACGGAAATCTCCGAGTGGTTAATCATGAGCATCCCGCCGCTGCGGTTCGTTCTTCGTGTTGCTAGTAAGAAACGTCCGCGAGCTGGACTGTTTCTTTGATGCTAAGCTAGAAATGAGTTGTGAGAGTTGTAGTCTTCGCTGTAGCTTATTTTGAGATAAATATTTGTAAAGTACTCTTGTACGCTTCCGCAAATGGTTTATGTAATATGGTGTGTTCCTCGAGCCATGTGCTGTTGGGTGCCGCATCGCACGGCACCACCCAACGAGGTCCTCCGAGCCCCGATAGAGTGGTATCAGAGTTGCGTTGGGAATAGCACATGGATTGAGGATCATATTACGATAAAAACTTAGGATGCGGTGAGATAACGGCACCACCCAACGAGGTCCTCCGGGCCCCGACAATTGATTGCTCTAAATTTGTATGTGCCCCATGAAAATATTGATCTCATGTTTTTGAAACTGTTTTGGTTGCAAAAACTTGCTTATTCACTAATGAGGGTGTGACTGTCTTTAGAAGGAGTGATAACTCAATTGCATTCAAGGGTGTGTTGAAGGGAAAACTTTATCTAGTTGACTTCAACAAAGATAAAGCCAAACTTGACACATGCTTGATTGCGAAGACCAACATGGGTTGGCTGTGGCATAGACGGCTAGCACATGTTGGTATGAGGAATCTTCAAAAATTCCTCAAAGGCGATCACATCCGAGGTTTAAAGGATGTTGTTTTTGAGAAAGACAGGCCGTGTAGAGTGTGCCAAGCAGGGAAGCAAGTAGGAGCATCCCATCCTGCGAAGAAAGTCATGACTACAACAAGACCGCTTGAGCTCCTCCACATGGATCTATTCGGTTCAATTGCTTACATAAGCATCGGCGGTAATAAATACGGTCGTCATTGTTGATGATTTTTCACGCTTCACTTGGGTTTTCTTTTTGCATGATAAGACATAAACTCAAGGAACCCTCAGGAAATTCATCAAGCATGCCCAAAATTAATTCTCATTGAAGATCAACAACATACGAAGTGACAATGGGACAGAATTCAAGAACACCCAAGTTGAGGAGTATCTAGACGAAGAAGGGATAAAGCACGAATTTTCAGCACCATATACTCCTCAACAAAACGGAGTAGCCGAAAGGAAGAACAAAACTCTCATTGAGATGACGAGGACAATGCTCGATGAATACAAGACTTCGGACAGGTTTTGGGCTGAAGCGGTTAACACCGATTGTCACGCCATAAACCGACTATATCTTCATCGTTGCTCAAGAAAACTTCATATAAACTACTCACGGATAACAAGCCGAATATTTCATATTTTCAATTTTTGGTTCAAAAAGTTATATTTTAAACAAGAAGCCAAGGGCTTCAAAGTTTGCTTCGAAGTCCGATGAAGCTATGATTCGAACTCCTACGCTTATCGTGTCTTCAACAAAACCTCCGGACTTGTTGAAATAGCACGTGACGTAGTGTTCAATGAAACTAACGGCTCTCAAGAAGAGCAAGTTGATCAATGTGTGCTAGATCAATAAGAAGCTCCATGTCAAGCATTGAGAAGAATGACATTGGGCGATGTTCAACCACAAATGCCACCTTCAAATGCAAATGAAGAAAATGAACCACAGGTGGAGGGAAATGATCAAGGGGGAACTTCCATACAAGATCAACCTCAAGAAAATCAAGAAGATCAAAACATCAATGAGGGCAACTATCCAGTGGGAGAAGAAGATGATAATGAAGATTCAAGACCACAAGTACCACATCCAAGAGTACACCAAAGCATCCAAAGAGATCACCCCGTCGACAACATAATCGGTGACATCCAAAAGGGAGTAATAACTCGATCTCGCATAGCTAATTTTTGTGAACACTATTCTTTTGTATCTTCTTTAGAACCATACAGGGTTGAGGATGCACTAAAATATCCGGATTGGGTAATGGCGATGCAAGAAGAATTGAACAACTTCAAAAGGAATGAAGTGTGGGAGCTTGTTGAAAGACCCAAGTTCAACGTCGTCGGCACTAAATGGGTCTTCTGCAACAAGCAAGATGAACATGGAGTGGTAACAAGGGACAAGGCACGACTTGTGGCAAAAGGGTACTCACAAGTCGAAGGTTTGGATTTCGACGAGACTTTTGCTCTCGTAGCTAGGCTTGAATCGATTCGTATATTACTTTCATATGCTACTCACCATGATATCAAGCTTTATCAAATGGACGTAAAAAGCGCCTTTCTCAACGGACCAATCAAGGAGGAGGTGTACGTGGAGCAACCACCCGGTTTTGAAGATCAAGAGCACCCCGACTATGTGTTCAAACTGCGTAAGGCTCTCTATGGCCTCAAACAAGCTCCTAGAGCTTGGTATGAGTGCCTTAGAGATTTTTTGATTGAAAATGACTTCAAGATTGGAAAGCTGATTACACCTTGTTCACTAAACACTTTGATGATGCTCTCTTCATTTGCCAAATCTATGTTGACGACATTATATTTGGTTCAACTAACAAATTCTTTTGTCAAGAATTTAGTAACATTATGACAGATAGATTCGAGATGTCCATGATGGGAGAGTTGAGGTATTTTTTGGGATTCCAAGTGAAGCAACAAAAGGACGGGACGTTCATAAGCCAAACAAAGTACACTCAAGACATTCTCAAGAAGTTTGGAATGGACAAAGCAAAGCCCATAAAGACTCCCATGGCGACAAATGGACACTTGGATCTCAATGAAGACGGACCAAATGTGGATCAAAAGGTATATCGTTCCATGATTGTCTCCTTACTCTATTTATGTGCATCTAGGCCTGATATCATGTTGATTGATGTTTGTGTGCAAGGTTTCAAGCCAATCCTAAGGAATGTCATTTGACGGCCGTTAAAAGATCTTGAGATATTTAGTTCATACACCCAACCTAGGCCTTTGGTATCCCAAAGGTTCAAAATTCAATCTCATTGGATACTCCGATTCAGATTATGTTGGATGCAAGGTAGATAGAAAAAGTACTTCCGGTACTTGCCAATTCCTAGGTAGATCCTTAGTTTCTTGGTCCTTCAAGAAACAAAATCAATTTCCTTATCAACGGCTGAAGCGGAGTATGTTACAGCCGGAAGTTGTTGTGCACAACTCCTTTGGATGCGACAAACTCTAAGGGATTACGGTTACAATATGAGCCGTATTCCACTCCTTTGTGACAATGAGAGTGCAATTAAAATTGCCCATAACCCTGTTGAGGACTCTAGAACCAAACACATAGATATCCGACATCATTTTTTGAGAGATCACTCAATGAAAGGAGACATAGCCATTTCCCATGTCAACACTGAAAAACAACTAGCCGATATCTTTACCAAGCCACTTGATGAAAAACGCTTTTGTGAGCTCAGAAATGAACCAAATACCCTTGATGCTCGAAACGTGGCTTGAAAACTCGTATACCTGTATGCCATCCTTAAAATCATGTTAATTGTGTTGAAAAATCATCTCTCTCTATTTTTCTCCTATAAACTATGTTAGTTACTTGATCTTGGTGAATCATGGTCATAGCTTGCATCAAGAATATCTGTGTTCCTTTGTCCCCTATTCTTTAATAGGAACCTTTGAATATATATATATATATATATATATATATATGTTTTGTACATTTCTATACAAGGGACCACGGACTAGTCCGTGGTCACCCCGGACTAGTCCGCACTTGGTCCGCTAGTCCGGACAACCACGGACTAGTCCGATATTTTGACTCCATAACCCTAGGGCCGGCTCACACCTAATCCTCTTCATCCTCACAACACCTCCCATGCTCTCTCTCCTCACTCAAGTGCTCCCAAGGTGGATTTGAGATTTCTCCATCAAAACCACCCAAATCTCCGTGGGAATTGATCTCCACTGCAAAGGGATCAAAGACCCCGAACTAGTCCACATCAAGAACTCCTTCAACGTCTCGAATCAAAGGATTTGGTAAACTTCTCTCCAAACCCTAGAACCTTCTATTTTATTTGTTTTTGCTCAATTAGCTTAGCTCCTCCAATCAATACATGCTCTATTGATGTATTCAATGTACCCTAGATCATATTTACATTGAATAATATCAAATTTCAACAAGTTAGGGCTTGAGCAGCCTCATAACGGACTAGTCCGTTATTAGGGCGGACAAGTCCGGTACTCCGGACTAGTCCGACCCTGAACACCGGTCTAGTCCAGTAAGCCTTTATCAGAATCTTAGCGTATGTCAATTCAATGAAATCCCTTGTCATCCTTGATTATCCATATCCTTTATATCTCCCTTGTCAGAAATCATGTCAGGATCGAATGAAAATCTCTCCGACTTTGAAGCCGAGATGGATCAAGATCAAGATGTGATGTCTCATCTTCCGGAGTCTCGCTCCAAAAGGAGACAAGATCGTGCTTCCGAGCCTTTGCTCACCTCACCTAGGGTTCACCGAAAGGTTACAATTAAGAGACCAGCTTCAAGAGCAAGTATGGCTGATTCTAGCTCGGTGACTCAACGCCAAACCAAGGGCAAGGGAAAGGGGCTTGCTTCCGGCCCGATTGGCCCCCTTAAGATGACAACTCCAAGGCAGGGAAATAGGGATCCCTCGGAGCAGAAGTTCAATGGCAAGGGGAGTGATGTGGCATGAAACCTGAGAAAGGTTGACACCTATAGCTCTGGCAAAATGGCAGCAGACAAGAGATTTTGGAGCAACTTTCACTTGGACTACTACAGTTCGGTGTACCTCCAAATGAAGACTCTAGTGGTCCGCAGCCAATGGATCGACTGGACATATTTTGAAAGGAAGAGCTGTGAAGCCTTTGAGGAGGTTATAGAGGTTGCAGAGAGACACAGTCTCAAGGACTTGCTCTCCTTCAGATACAACTAGAATGATGAGATCATTGCCCAGTTCTATGCAACTTGCCACTTTGCCCATGACGGAGAAGACAAAGTGACTTGGATGACACATGGATCCAAGTACACAATCTCTTATACTGAGTTTGCCAGACTGCTGCACCTTGAGGACACCGACAATGATGAGATTTTGATTCACAATCTTGGAGTTGTGGAGAAGGACAAGATAGAATTCCTCTATGATACTCGACTCTCATTCAATCCTCCCTCAACCAAGAACATGAAGTCCTTCTTCATTGTTTTCAACAGAGTGCTCAGGAAGACCATTGCTCCAAAGGATGGAGATGTCGGGAGTGTCCAAGGTTACTTAAGAACCTTGATGAAAGTAATCAGCGGGGGGGAGAAGATTTGATATCTTCGATTACATTTGGAATGACATGGTGAACATATCCTGCACACCAAACCGTTCCTGTGGCTATGCACCATACTTGATGTTCATGATTGAAAAAGTCACAGGAATTGAGTTTGTGAAGGATGTGGAGCACACTGCTCTAAGGCCTCAGAAGCCTCCTCAAGCCTCTCTCCCAGCTGCTCCCTCACCTGGCTCACCTGAAGAACATCCAGAGAGAGCTCAAGAAGATGCAAGGCCTTCGTCCAAGACTAGGGACTCTCCACACAAAAGGTCCTCTAGTGGAATTATGAAGTATTTGGCTGCTATTTATAGTTCTTGCCGCAAAACTGAGGTGAAGCTTCATAATATGAACAAGGCAAGAAAAGAAGAAATGAGATACATGAAGGCCAATGTCAAAGAAATATGCCAAAAACTAGAGATTGAGCCCATTGGATCTCTAGTCATCTCAGAGGACTCTGCATCTTACTTCACAGAGCTTCCTCCTCTCTCTCCATTAGAGTGTGCCTACTTTGGCACGATGAGTGGTCCTCCTTCTCCTCCTCAGCATGATGATGAAGACGAAGAAAGGACCGACAGCGAGGAGTGAGCCGGCGACGACAAGTAGATCCCTTCTCTCCTTCTTTTTGGTGCCTTGATGCCAAAGTGGGAGAGACTGAGGTCATAGGCTCTTCTTTTTTATGTCCTAGTTTAAGAAATGAACTTTTGTAAGACTTATGCTATCATTATGCTTTTGGACATGTAATATGAAATGATGACTATGTTATGATTTTGATTAATGATGCATGTTTAAAACTGCTATGAAGGCTTGAGACTCTTGATGATTTTATGATTATGCTCATTATGATATTTACATCAAAATTATTGCTCACACATGTAGTTTTGCACCCCACCGTAAAGAGTGCACATATGTCTTATGTCTGCATTGCCTATTTTGCTCAAAACTCATATGTGCACACTTTATGAAAATCTGAATTTTTCTTATTATATTTATGTGATCTCAATTGGTTGTCATCAATCACCAAAAAGGGGAAGATTGAAAGTGCATCTAGGCATCCCTTTTGGGTTTTGATTGATTTATGACAAACAAATGAGACCCTAAGAAAATTGTTGAGATGAGCGCAGGTTCTTAAAGAAATTAGGAAGAAAGCGCAAAAAGAAAGGAGAAGGAGGATCCAAATTGATAAGAGCTCAGAAGCTGAAAAGATTAGATTACTTAGTATAGAGTGTGTTGGAGAAACACACCCCAAGAGCTCAAGTGAAAGAAATCACACTAACTGCACAAAATCAGCATGTGCGGACTAGTCCGATTTTCTTTCTGACTAGAAAACAGACTAGTCCGATATGGACCAGACTAGTCCGATTTTGTCTCTGGATAGACAACAGACTAGTCCGGTATCTCACAACACTTAGGTTTTTTCACACGCTGCACACCGGACTAGTCCGGAGTCTACAACGGACTAGTCCAGACATCGCAAACCCTAACGTAACCATTGGAAACCCTATTATAAAAGAGGTGTACGGCCATACACCATAACAACTCGACCCCCTACGCCGTCATACCTCCCAAGAGCCCAAAATTCACATCTCTCCACACATTCTAACCCAAAAGGGTCAAATCTTTGGGGATTAGCAATTGATCAAAGGAGAGACATGTTCTACACATCTTGAGCTCTTGGGTTTGATCTCTCGCACACTCTTGTTGTTTATTGTTCATCTTTTGAGTGTGTTTGGCTGTGTTCATTCATTATAATTCTTGGGGAGCCCTCAACTTGTGAGAAGGCCCCTTGAACGATTTATTTGCCCTTTGTGATTAGTGGAAGAGAATCGGCCTCCGTGGCGATTCGACGAGGGTAGGGTTGGTGAAGACCCGGTCCTCCATGGACTCCTCAACGGGGACGTAGATTTCCTTTGTGGAATCAAACCTCGGGATAAAATCTTGTCTCCTACTCATGTTCATTTATTGTTCATCATATTCTAGTGTTTAATTAATCTTATGAAATTCATGTTGAAGCATTGAAATCAAAGTTGATCTCTGTCATTCATTGTTTCACTGTTGTAATACATCTAGGTTATCAATTAATTTCCGTTGCATAGGATACTAGAAGTGAAAATATTGATCAATCTTGATCTCTCTAGTCCACACATACCAGACTAGTCCGCACAGTAACGGACTAGTCCGATTTTTCTTTGAGTAGAAAAGGGACTAGTCCGCACTCTACTAGACTAGTCCGATTTCC
The DNA here is from genome assembly GCA_030760725.1 of Neostapfia colusana. Taxonomy (NCBI): domain Eukaryota; kingdom Viridiplantae; phylum Streptophyta; class Magnoliopsida; order Poales; family Poaceae; genus Neostapfia; species Neostapfia colusana. Next base: position 61,102,818 of record JASWHV010000016.1, on the reverse strand, counting down.
CTATATTTGATAAACCTACTAAGTGTTTCAGGGATTAACAAAGCGTCGAAAAGCTTATTCACCCCCCCTCTAGGCTACATTCACACGGGCCTACCCCTGGTAATACTAGAGCGACTCCTGCAAAGAGCCTGTGGCATAGTCGAAAATGGGGGATTACAGTGGATGAACAGTGTTGTCACCACCTGGCGCCTACCCCTACAATCCGTGGGTCTATGACACATTCAACACTACTTAACTATCCAAGCACCACGCTTCCATGCTAAGTAAATACCTTAAGAGTCGCGATACAAGTACCATCCTAAGGCAGTGACTAACCTAAACATTGTTAAACCAATGCTGGGACCAAGCACTATAGTGGAGGCCTATGATGTTTATGATAACATAATAACAAAGTTATTATACTATCATAATAACAACTATACCTACCACATGCATGCATTACACAATCAAACAAGAAACGCTTCATCCAAGCATATGAATAAAAGAAGACTAATATTATAAATAAGAATAACATCATAAACAAAGGAAAATATACATGAGCCATACCTTTCCCAAAGTAGAGTTGGGAAATAGAGGCTCCTTCCTACGACCTATACTCCACTAAGGACTTGGATAGACTATGTATACAAGAGAGTATTAGTCAAGTGGTGTGTGTAGAAGTGAGGGGTATGAGGTCCTATTTATACATGAGTTGAGGTTGGTCCCGCCAGAATATGCTCGCGAATCAACCAGAACCGACTTCAGGGAGCCACTAGGAGTCGACACATGGAAGATGACCAAGTTTGGGGGCAAGACCAGTTCTGCCGACCCTAGCTTGGTCCCAGTCATCCTGGTTTTCCTCTGGGTGACTGCCAGGTGGGCCCTCATGTGTTTCCCGGGTGATACACCATTGGATTCCCTCGGATACCCCTGTATATGGGCCATTGGATCCATGGACTGCCTCGTGTCATCCTCTGATTGACTAGAAGTGTATAATTAAGGATTGCTCACCTTAATCCTCCTCAATTATGTATAAAATCCTTGCATGCACAATTCATTTCAAGTACAAGTGGAACTACATTATTTCCAAGGGTAATGCGTGCAAGAAATGATTGCTCCTTCACATAATTGAGTTATATTGACAGTCGAAATTGGTACTTAATGACCGTCAACTGTACCCCGAGTGGGCGTCAAGAAAGCACAAGGATTCACTCCCTGCGGTGACGTTGATAACCTGATCGATACGAGGCAACGGGAAGGGGTCCTTCGGGCATGCCTTGTTCAGGCTCATATAATCAACGTACATCTTCCATTCCCCACTCTTTTTCCTGGTGAGCACGGGGTTGGCCAGCCTGTCAGGGTGTTGTACCTCTTATATGAAACCTGCTGATAGAAGCTTGTTGATCTCAACCCTAATGGCTCGTCGCTTCTGCTCGTTGAAGCGAGTAATCTCTGCTTGACGGGTTGGAAGCCCGGCCTGATGTTGAGAGTGTGTTCGGTGATCTCTCTGGGGATGCTCGGCATGTCAGAGGGCTGCCAGGCGAATACGTCCCAGTTGGAGCGCAGGAAGTCGACGAGCGCGACTTCCTGCTCCCGACCCAAGGCGGTGCCAACTCGGATTGTCTTGGATGACTCTTCAGGGTCAGTTTGGACCGCCTTTGTGTCTTCCGTGGGTCAGAAGGCACCGGACGTGGTGGTATGTTCGGGTACGCCTTCCGCCTCGTGCTGTCGGAGCTCGCTGAGCTTCGCCACTGCTACCGATGCTATAGCCAGCTCGCATGTGTCCTGTTCGCATATGAGGGCCGACCTTTTGTTTGATTGCACGGTGATGAATCCTTTGCGACCGTGCATCTTCAGCTTGAGGTAGTTATAGCTCGGGACAACCATTAACTTCCCGTAGCATGGCTGCCCTAGGATGGCATGAAAAGGGCCATCAAACTTGGGGACCTCAAATGTGAGTGTCTCCGTGCGGAAGTTTGTTTCAGCCCCAAAGGTGACGGGAGGTCGATCTCTTCGAGTGGCATCGCCCGCTTGCCGGGGATGACACTGTAGAAAGTAGCTCGAGCTGGGCGAAGAAAGAGTGCAATATCCCCATAGCATCGAGGGTCCCGGCATATAGGACGTTGAGACCACTTTTGCCATCCATCATCATCTTGGTCAGGTGTTTGGAGCTGACTATTGGATCCAAGATTAGGGTAAGATGCCCAGCATGTGGGAGGTATCAGGATGGTCGCACCGGTCGAACGTGATCCCCGTTTCGAACCACCGAAAGGGTGTCGGGGCAATTGTCATAGCAATGTTGACTCGTTGTGCATCATGGGAAAGTGGCAGAGCAGGCTCAATAATCTCCACGTAAGAGGGCGAGAGGCCGCCGGCAGCGCTCCAGTCGGAGTCGTGGGTCAGCCCACTTGTCGGGGGCGAGACAGCCGGTCATGCGAATCTAGAGGATGCTCGAGTCCCTGGCGAAGAGACCCAGGCTCCCTTGGTTTGTGGCTCGATGAGGATGGGCGGAGGTGTACTCCAGCACATCATCGTCGCAGGCGGTGAACTCGAAATCACCAAAGAACATCTTCATGCCAAGCACAAGGTCGATCGTGGTGGTGCCATCGAGTAAGCAGAGGATGGAACGCACGGCAATCCCCCTACCTGGCACGCCAAATGTCGGCGTTTGGATTTCTGACTAATACGGAATGTGTCGTGTGTTCATCCTCGAGGTGGCCTAGCTAAGAATACAAATGGTTTATACTAGTTTGGGCAAGGTGCCCTACGTCTAGTTTGTGTGTCTCGTTGTTCTTCATTGAAAATGAGGTGGTTCTCTTACTAGCGAGTTTTCTCTCTCAAGACGGACGATCGATCCCCCTTTTATATCTCTCTCCATCGGCCCCCTCTTAACTCTTCCCAATAGGGAGAGAGGCTAGAGTTAGAGGGACGTCTGTCCCGTTGCACATTAGCTAAGGCGCTTGAAGAAGCCGCCGCATGAAGGTCTCGGTTTTGCCTGCCTCCGTCTTGTCACTGAGGCGAGCCATACCGGGGCGCACGCGCGCCCGTTGTATTAGGCACACGCCCACCACTCCATTGGATGGGACGGGGCGTGCAGCGCATGTCAGAGAACACTCAAGTTCTTTCCACTTGATCGTGGCAGCACCCCCTCTGCATTGAAGGCCACCTGCCCCGCTTCCTCCCGAGCTCTGCCTCGGGCGCTCGAGGTCATCCCACCGTCTTGATCCTCTAAAAACGTGGCCCGTCAGGGCCTCTCGATATCTAGAGTTCTCCTGTTGGCCGAGGTCGGGAACCACGTCAAGTTTCTCAATGCGTTTCTCATTTATGTTACCTAAGCGACAATGCCAATTAGAAGTGGGATTTAGATCATTCGGTCAAGCCCTTTTGGTATTAATGTTACATACTGATTTGTCCTCAAGATCAAGAACATATAATCCATTTACCAATGGACAATGATCATAGAAAATATTGTTATAATAATTGAATATCGTTTGTTCTTTGTTACAATCTCATAGCCATCAACTTCTTCCAAACATGAAGAAGATATAATGTTCTTACTCAAAGAAGGAATGCAATAACAATTATTCAATTCTAAAACTAGTTCTGAGGGTAACGACGAGAACATCCAACTCGCCTTTTGCATATCTTCTAGTCTCACTTAGTCTCTGCAATGATTTGCAAGTGTGAATCATTAATCAAGTATCAAATACCCATGATTCACTAGAACATGTGACAATATTAATTTCTATAACATTTATACCTGAAGTGAAAGTCTCACTTCCCTTCTTCTTATTTAGATCCTCCAAATACTTCTTGCAGTTCCTAAACCAATGTCCCTTGAAATGATAGTGGAAGCATTCATCATCAGGAGAAGGGCCAGATTGCCATTTGACTTAGGCTTAGAGCTTATGGACTCATTGGGAACCTTTCCCTTCCCTTTGCCTTTCGGAGGCGTCCAACACTTTCTCTTTTTATTCACCTTTTGAACCATCATGACATGAGTGGCGTTTTTTCTTAATGCTTTCCTCACCTGTTTTAAGCATCCCATGCAATTCAGCCAATGTTTTCTCCATATCATTCATCTGAAAATTCAAAATAAATGGCTCGTAACACGTCGGGAGCGACTGGAGAATGACGTCAATAGCTAGATCGTCCTTGAGTTCACAACCAAGTTTGTCTAAAGTCTCAATGTGTAACACCCTCAAATTCATTACCATGCATTGCATACATTTTTTATGAAGAGAAGCATTTGAAAAGAAGTAGAAATGGAGAAAGAACCCTAGAAATGGAGAAAGAACCATAGAAATGGAGAAAGAACCATAGAAATGAAGAAGGGAATATAGAAATGGAGAAAGGGACATAGAAATGAGAGGGGAATATAGAAATGGATAAAGGGACATAGAAATGGAGAGAAATGGAAATAAGATAGCTGAAATGAGCCATTCCCAAATTTCCCCAAATTTCTCCCAAATTTCCCAAATTCCCCAATTCCCCAAAAGGGGAATTTTCCCCTCATTTGGGGGGAATTTATCCCCAATGTAGCCGCAGCCTAAAGGGGGGGGGGGAATCCCTAGGACTCTTTGATTGAGACCCAATTTGACAAGGACTCTTTAGTTGAGTTCCAATTGGACTAGAACTCTTCTTTTCTCCCCCTTATAAATACAACCCCAGCCCCCCCTTGGCCGCAGCCCCCTCCCCCTCCCAAGTCGCTGAGTTGGACCCCTCCCCCCTCCAAGTCGCCGAGTTGGCCACCCCCTGCCGGAGTTTGGTCTCCGGTGAGCCCCGCCGTCGAGCCCCACCGTCGAGACCCGCCGACAAGCCCTGTCACGCCTCGCCGTCACCGGAGAAGAAGCCCGACGATCTGTCCTACCATAATTTTCCATAGAAAAATCCCCCGCTGCTGCCGTTGCTAGGAGAAAGGCCCTGACACAAGGAGGAAGTGAGGTAGGTCTTCATTACTCATCTTACGACGTCGCCGCAGTTTCTACGCATCCATTTTCTTCGCCCCCTACGAGCAGAATCTTCTGCGTGTGGACAGGCCATGTTTTGGTCGATTTTTGACGGTGGAATTGATCTAGATCTTATGTCAAGATCATCACAACGTCCACACTTGATCTCTACACCCTCGTTCATCATAAAACCCCATCGAAGCCCATTAAAACATGCAAGAACACGTATAAACTGGTTTTATAAAACTGCACTATAGGATTTGCATTCATCTACCCCATTGCATCTCGAGTAAAGTTTGTGCATGATGATTGATTGTTGTAAATTTTGTATGTGTGTGGTCATGAGTAGAAGGACAATCTCAAGAGGCCATCTACGAGGAACTACAGCACCAAGACATCGAGACACTTGAGCAACACGAACCACGGGAGCAAGGCAAGTGCCCCTTGACCATATTGATCCCATTTTTTGAAACTGTTTTTTTTTGCGAAAACTCGTATGCTTGAGTCAACTTGATGGGACATCCTTTTATAGGAGTTTACTAGTTTTGTTAACCATCCTTGTCGCCAGTGAAGTTGATGAGTCGGGTATGGTCGTTTTTCCTTTTTGCTTCGCTTAACTTACGGGGTACGGGAAGCTGAAATAACATGGTTAGCTACTGCACTCATATGAATAATGATGATGAGAACTTGATGGTGTTAATGAGCATGGAATCGGGGAGATCTAGGCAAGCTTGGTTCGTGGATGTTGGTGAATGAGATGGTGGTTTACTTGCCATAGATCTAAGGACCGGTTCATACAAACACATGCCAGGAAAACAGTGCCACCACAAGGCCAAATATGGGTGCGGCTTAGCTGACTAATTAGGTGTGTCGCTAGCTTGTTATGGACCATTGGATGGCGGTGGGGAATGGAAGTCGAGAGGGACTACCCTGGGAACTGCATGGCACAAGAGCGGGCCTGTAAATGGGAGAATGGAGATTCGAGCCTGCCGGTGAAACCTCAGTGGGTCTGTACATACTAGTAGCCCCTTTGTAAAGGCTATTTTGTGATCTCTTGGTCATACACTGACAGTTTTGTACTGATATAATGGATGTTCTTTTTAGTCGCCGACGGGTGACGAAATCACAAACTTGTGGGTAAAGTGGTGCCACCTCTAGAGAGTGTAAAACTATCATGATAGCCGTGCTTCCGGTCACAAGCACCTGGCCAACTTCCATGATTAGAGGCTAAACTTGGGATGGATATTTGTGGTATGGTCATTGGGATTGGTTTCGGGACTGTTTTGAGTCATGACAATGAGTTTGGTTTTGGTTATATGAATATGAGATGGTTATGAATATTTATGAGCATGAGACAAACTTGAGAAAGATTAATGGCTGGATGAGACTTGATAAATGGTGAATTATGATGAGAGAATGTTGCTGAATTACTTGATTATGATGGGATAAATTTCACCTATAAATAATTGCTGTTTTTATCATGTTTGTGAAATAAAATTTGCTTGCTGCAATGAGCCTTTTTATTCCATACCTTGTTGTAAGCTACATGTCATACTTTTCCGGCACTTGCTGAGTACGACAAGTACTCACCCTTGCGTTACCACATATACATCAGCTACAGGAGAAGAGTACTTCGAGGACCATGTGGAGTACTAGGTGTGCGCAATACCGTCAACATGCCTGTAGAGTTGAAGTTGGAGCATGCTGTTTAGTTATTTTCCGCTGTCGTTTAGAGTCTTCCGCTGCAAGAATAAGTTAGATATTCATGAGTGAGACATTGAGTCATTGTAATAAAGTACTTAAACACTATTTATTCGTGGTTATATTCTGAATTCAGTTTGTGGATTACATGTGTATGTGTGGAGAACATCCTGAGCATACATATGCATTCACTTGGTTCTATTTTCGGAACCGGGTGTCACAGATTGGTATCAGAGTCACGTTGATCGTAGGACGCAAGCCTAGGTAGAATGGACACCCTAAAACACATAGGAACACCCCTCTAAACTTCTATTTTCAAAAATTGCTTGCTGCTGCACTTTACTTGTCAATTCAGCCACTGCAAAGTGCTATTCTCAGTCCCTCTTTTCTCTTCTATTGGACAACAACACTTTTGCTTTCTTGCTTCATAGCTTCTAAAGTTTTGATGTATTTTCTTCTTCTATATAGATTCTCATGTTCTATTTATAGATGCCGGTGATCAGGATCACAACACGCATAAGGACTCGTCCACCACCACGTGGGAGTGCACTTAATCCCATTGAGGTGTCCGATGGACCGTATTGGGAGGAGGTAAAGATGAAACCTCATGATGAAGATGAAGTCAATAGCTCTATGTATGAGGAAGAAGATCCGGAAGAGGTGGAACCATTCAAAGACGATATGGAGGATGATCCACAAGAACGGCATTGGTACGCACCTCAAGAGGAATTTCACGCGGGCTTACACCCCGTGGAGCCTCATGAAGCTATGTCGGAAGGAGATGAATCCGAAGATGAGCCACCCCTTTTGTTCAAGAATTTCGGTCCGACGGAATGGAAGGAGGACACATATCTAGGGAGCTCAAAGAATTTCTGGATTGCTGCAGCCTATACCCGAAATATCTTCTCAAGAAAGTCCCTCGTCTCGGACATGAAGAGTGGAAGGCTGAAGTAATGTAATACCCCAAAACCTGTTAAGAGGGGAATTTAAAAATTTTTGGACGTGCTGCATGTGGTGCAGAAATTCAAATTGGAATACAAATTAATCTCAAAACAGAAAAGAAAAAGAAAAAGAAAAAAACAACCCCCCCGGCCAGTGGGCCGAAACCCACCAGCCGGCCCATCCACCCCCGCGCCAGCCCGCAGCCGCGCGCCCCCCCTCTTTCCCACTGACAAGCGGGGCCCGCCATCTTCTTCGTCCTCGCGCGCGCGCTCGGCCGACCGGGACTCCTCTCTCTCCCCCGAATCAAAACCACCCCGGATACTCGCGTATCCAAGCCGAATTTCGGTTCTGGACGACGCAAACTCGATCACAACCGAACGCCGCACTCCCCCGGCTATATAAACACCGGCATCATCCCGATTTTCACCCACGATCAGCCGTTTTTCCTTCCGGTGAGAACCCAAGTTTCTCCGGCCAATTTCGCTCGATCTTCGCTCGGGATTTCTGATCTAACGCGCTGATCTTGATCCATCGCCTCCGGGGAATCACGGAGGTGCAGAAAACTCGGTGGTTTGCGCTTCAAACACAGCGCCGACGAGCATCGCCGTGAATTCACCTCGGACCTCGTCGCCGACCGCTTTCCAGGACCTCCGAGCTCAAGAAAAACCCCGAGGTGAGATCCCCGACCTCCCCTCTACCGATCTATGCCATGAAATCTCAGTTTTAGGAAGAATTGACGAAGATACGAAGCTCTCCGGCGAGATCGCCGCCTCCCGCCGCCGGGCAGCGCCGCCCGCGCTCGATCAGAGCGACGTGGCCGCTTGTGCGCCGTCTATTTTAAATCGCACGGTAGAATTTAAATCCCCGCGTACCGGTTCGACGTTATAATCTCAGCCGTCTGTTTTAAATCGGACGGTCCACGTCAACCCCGCATTATAAAGGCCGGGATTCTTACGCGCTACCCCCTGGGGATCTCGGAAAATACGAGCTAGCCCCAGAAACTTCAGATCTAGCCCTTGGAACTTCAGAAATTCATGTAAATTCAATTAAAAATCAGTTTTAGCCCTTGGACTTAATAAAAATTAGGAAAACCCCTCTGTTATGTGTAGTTAGACCCTTGGAAATTTATAAAATAATATAATAGACCATTTAATGGGGTGAGTTTGCCTTTTTAACCTTATATAATATTAAATTTAGGAATTTGAATATGTAATTAAGATTTAAATTTAAAAGGGTGAGGCACACACATTGTAAATTCAAGTTTAAACTCTACTAACAATTGGAAAGCTTTAGAATGAGATAAAAGTAAATTTTAGGCTGAAATGAAATCTGTTTGGGTGTGTTCATGTTTATTAGAGCTAGAAACACATTTTTAGGCTAGGAAATAATTCTGAAAATTGGTAAAATAGATGTAAAATAGTTCACATCAGAGGAGAAGTTCAAAAAGATATTATTTAATATTTTAGATCAGAACCTATTCTATTTAGATGATGTGTCTTACTATTTTCATAATAAAGTTCACAATTAGGTATAGAAAATAAATCTTAAAATATAGGAAAATAGGTATGCATAACTAGAAAATGATAAATGAAGTCTCCAAATCCAAAGATTTCAGTTTAGGATTTGGTAGAAGATCTGAAAACCCATTTGGAGTAGGAAAATACCTTCCATGCATACTTGGTAGCTAAGATGTATATCAATTGAATATGAGGAATTTGTTCAAATTGGAAATTCATATATAGTTTGCAAACATAAATCTGAATACAAAAGTTAGAAAACATATGAACATGTTTAAAAGTGCATGTAAGCCCAAAATCAACACACATAGAGTAACCACAACACATAGAAATGTGAATGACTTTCATAAATGTGAATGTGTGGTTTGTATGAAGTGAAAGTGTGAACTATGTCTCATGGATTGTTGTTTTCTTTTGCTATGTGTGATGGTATGAGTAGAACCTGCTCCAGAGCAAGTTCTTCCTTTCCAAGATCAGGACTATCCATTCCCAGAGCAGCAGGAAGAAGGCAAGTGTCCTTGACCACTTTGATCCTATGCTAGGATGTGTAGATAGAATTATTTGCATTGTCAATTAAAATATGAAACCCATGCTAGGATGTTTCCCTAGAATTGCATTATCTTGTTTCCTTGTAGCTTGGGTTGGGATTTGTTTTATTATGTCATTCACTCATATTACTTGTGCTTAGCCATGCTTAGAATGGGATAATTGGGATATGAGACCATCAGTTTATTTACCATACTCTTGAATGAGATGTTATAAGTTATGTAGAGGTAGGGATCAAGGCAAGTTGGATGATTTGGTTGGTGCTGGGTGCACGAGACTCGGGTTTGTGTTTAGTACTTGCCTGGATCCTAAGGACCGGTTCATGGAGCATGTAACCTGGCTTTACCGTGCCAACCACATGCTGAGATGGGGCAGCTTGGCCAATTAATTAGGTGTATCTTCGGCGTAGTATGGGTGTGTTGGATGGTGCGGGGAATAGGTGTCAGCTGGACTACCGTATGAACCGCAAGGCTCAAGAGGGGGCCACTGCAGCGGGGTTGGAGCCTCTTGTATGCTATTAGGGGTGAAACCTCAGTGGGCCCACGCTCGTCGAAAATCCCTTTGTAAAGGCTTCGTAGTGATCTCCTGGCTACACACCTGGGAAGTGTGAATGTGGTTCGTGGCCACTGGCATAATGGAGGTTCTTTTAGTCCACCCGGGAACGGGGGATGAAATCACTACATGTGGGTACAGTGGTGCAAACTCTGCAGAGTCAAAACTGTCATGACAGCCGTGCTCACGGTCAAGAGCGGCTTGGACTTATTTATGATTAGAGGATGATGGCTTTGGAAGTTGTGGATGTTAAGCGGGGAGCTTAACATTGGAAATGATGTTATGGTTATTTGACTATGATGATGGGATGGGAGATTGGGACCATTTCACCTGTGTAGTAATGTAGGTGCTTAATAAGCTAAGGTGATAGGTATTAATTGCGTAGTGCTTTAACCATGAGTTCAACCTCTCCTTGTTCTAGCCATGCATGACATAACTTTCCCACACTTGCTGAGTACCAACGGTACTCAACCTTGCATATTTGTTGGTTTATATTGCTGCTCAGGTCAAGAGAATGATGTGGTGTTTAATGATCAAGACTTTGGACCCGAAGAAGGTTTCTAGGTGCATGGAGTCCCCCGGGCAACGCCTGTGACGGAGCCCACAAGAATAATATTTCCGCTGCTGTTTTATTTGCGTATGATGAACTTATTATCGTCCATCGAGACGTATGCTATGTAAGACTTATTTATATTCAACACCTGGCTTGTAATAAATGATGCTTCACTATTTGTCATCACATGTATGAGAAAATGATCCTGGCATACATGTGATATTCACTCGGTTGTTCTTCGGAGAAACCGGGTGTGACAGAAGTGGTATTAGTGCCAAGGTTGCCCGTAGGAACATGGACCTAGGTAGAAATAGACGTATTTAAGGACCCTATTTTCTTAAAAACTATTTTACAAAGGTGTGGGTTGAAAAGTGTTATTTAATGGGGTCACTTTATTCATCTTACCCAACTTTTATTCAAAATAGGATTTTTGTTTAAAACCTTATCTAACTTAAGTTTAAATGCTTTATGTTTTAGATGGTTCGCATGATCCGCACCGCCCGCAAGTCCACCGGAGGGAGAGTTCCCGTAGTTTCCCTTGCCCTGAGAGAGGAGAACCGTCCGGTGACGTATCGCTCCTACGGATTGGCAGTAGGAGGCTTGTTGCACCGTCTTCGACGCATGCTCCAAGACGCCGGCAATACGGGCAAGCTAATCATACACTATAGCTCCACCAGGACCATCCGTGAGAAGAGGGAAGAATGGAGTTCAGAGATGAGGATTATCCACGAAAATCAGCTGCTCAAGATCCACCGCTCTCCAGCTTGTCGAGCGACACAGGTCGATGCGGAGAAGGATGTCACCTGGGAGGCAATCACCTGTCAACGTCACATCTATCGTCGTCACCTGGACAGAACTGAGTACATGTATGTCCTCCAGCGCGAGAGTGGTACAACGGAGTACAAGTACCCGCCAGTGCAGCAGGGGACTTCCCATGAGCACATGGACTTGTGCTTGGAGGATGCTGCTATGCTCAGCACTCGACTGCAGGAGTGTCAGCAGGAGCTTCAGGATGTTCGTGACACCCTGAAGGAAACCAAGGCATTGCTTCAAGCCTGCTTGAGGGCGAGAGAAAGAGGAGATGGTTAGAGCTAATTAACGACTTTGATGTGGGAATCAACTATCATCCTGGGAAAGCGAATGTCGTGGCGGATGCTTTAAGCCGGAAAGTGCAGGTCAATAGGTTGAGCTTGAAGGACATGCCTGCAGAATTGAAGGACGATGTTATAAGACTCAATCTATGACTGGTGAATAGTGGTGAAGCTATCGCCATGGAAGTGGACTCCACACTAGAGCAAGACATACGCAATGGTCAAAAGAATGACGAGAAGATACAAGAAATCAGACAACTCATTAAGGAAAATAAAGCCCCTGGTTTCAGAGAGGATGAACAAGGTACGGTGTGGCACGGGAAAAGAATCTGTGTGCCTGAAGTGAAGGAGATCCGTGAATTGATTTTGAAGGAGGCTCATGATTCCGACTATTCCATTCATCCTGGGAGTACGAAGATGTACCAGGACCTCAAGAGCAGGTATTGGTGGTATGGCATGAAGCGAGATGTCGCGGAACATGTTGCCCTATGTGACACATGTCAGTTGGTGAAAGCGGAACATCAACGACCCGCGGGATTATTGCAACCACTCAAAGTGCCTGAATGGAAATGGGAAGAAATCGGTATGGATTTCATAGTGGGATTTCCTAGGACCCAATCAGGATACGATTCGATATGGGTCATCATCGACAGGCTAACCAAGGTAGCTCATTTCATCCCCGTGAAAGAAAGCTACAGCAGATCCAAATTGGCGGAATTGTACATGTCAAGGACCGTGTGTTACCATGGAGTGCCAAAGAAGATAGTGTCGGATCGAGGGACACAGTTCACCTCAAGGTTCTGGCAGAAGCTGCATGAAACCATGGGAACCCATCTGAACTTTAGTTCTGCCTATCATCCCCAAACTGACGGGCAGACGGAAAGAACCAATCAGATCCTTGAGGATATGCTGAGAGCGTGTGCACTTAAAAACAATCGGAGTTGGGATAAGAACTTACCGTATGCGGAGTTCTCCTATAACAACAGCTATCAGGCTAGTATGAAGATGTCACCGTTTGAAGCTTTGTACGGGAGGAAGTGTAGAACTCCACTATTTTGGAACCAAATGGGGGAAAGCAAAGTGTTTGGACCCGAAGTACTACAAGAAGCCGAGGCGAAAGTGAGGGAAATTTGCAACAACTTGAGGATAGCACAGACACGACAAAAGAGCTATGTTGATGTACGAAGAAGAGAACTCGTTTTCAACGTGGGGGACTATGTCTATCTCAAGGTGTCCCCTATCCGAGGACTTCGTTGGTTCAAGGTGAAAGGGAAGTTATCACCTCGATACATCGGACCCTTTCAAGTCCTGGAGAGGAAAGGCGAAATGGCGTATCAACTAGAATTACCGGCTCGCCTATCGGATGTGCATGACGTATTCCATGTGTCGCAGCTCAAGAAATGTCTGAGAACACCTGAAGAGATGTTACCCATGAATGAGGTTGACGTAGCTAAGGATCTGTCTTATGCCGAGCAACCATCCAAGATTTTGGAGACAATGGAACGCCTCACAAGAAATAAAAGAATCCGGATGTGCAAGGTGCAGTGGAAGCATCACTCGGAAGAGGAAGCCACATGGGAGCGAGAAGACGAGCTTAAGGCATAGTTTCCGGAATTGTTTTCTTAGAACCGCCAATCTCGAGGACGAGATTTATTTTAAGGGGGGTAGAGCTGTAACACCCCAAAACCTGTTAAGAAGGGAATTTAAAAAATTTTGGACGTGCTGCATGTGGTGCAGAAATTCAAATTCAAATTGGAATTTAAATTAAACTCAAAACAGAAAAGAAAAAGAAAAAAGCAAACCCCCCGGCCAGTGGGCCGAAACCCACCAGCCGGCCCATCCACCCCCGCGCCAGCCCGCAGCCGCGCGCCCCCCCTCTTTCCCACTGACACGCGGGGCCCGCCATCTTCTTCCTCCTCGTGCACGCGCTCGGCCGACCGGGACTCCTCTCTCTCCCCCGAATCAAAACCACCCCGGATACTCGCGTATCCCAGCCGAATTTCGGTTCTGGACGACGCAAACTCGATCACAACCGAACGCTGCCCTCCCCCGGCTATATAAACACCGGCATCGTCCCGATTTTCACCCACGATCAGCCGTTTTTCCTTCCGGTGAGAACCCAAGTTTCTCCGGCCAATTTCGCTCGATCTTCGCTCGGGATTTCTGATCTAACGCGCTAATCTTGATCCATCGCCTCCGGGGAATCACGCAGGTGCAGAAAACTCGGTGGTTTGCGCTTCAAACACAGCGCCGACGAGCATCGCCGTGAATTCACCTCGGACCTCGTCGCCGACCGCTTTCCAGGACCTCCGAGCTCAAGAAAAACCCTGAGGTGAGATCCCCGACCTCCCCTCTACCGATCTATGCCATGAAATCTCAGTTTTAGGAAGAATTGACGAAGATACGAAGCTCTCCGGCGAGATCGCCGCCTCCCGCCGCCGGGCAGCGCCGCCCGCGCTCGATCAGAGCGACGTGGCCGCTTGTGCGCCGTCTATTTTAAATCGCACGGTAGAATTTAAATCCCCGCGTACCGGTTCGACGTTATAATCTCATCCGTCTGTTTTAAATCGGATGGTCCACGTCAGCCCCGCATTATAAAGGCCGGGATTCTTACGCGCTACCCCCTAGGGATCTCGGAAAATACGAGCTAGCCCCGGAAACTTCAGATCTAGCCCTTGGAACTTCAGAAATTCATGTAAATTCAATTAAAAATCAGTTTTAGCCCCTGGACTTAATAAAAATTAGGAAAACCCCTCTGTTATGTGTAGTTAGACCCCTGGAAATTTATAAAATAATATAATAGACCATTTAATGGGGTGAGTTTGCCTTTTTAACCTTATATAATATTAAATTTAGGAATTTGAATATGTAATTAAGATTTAAATTTAAAAGGGTGAGGCACACACATTGTAAATTCAAGTTTAAACTCTACTAACAATTGGAAAGCTTTAGAATGAGCTAAAAGTAAATTTTAGGCTGAAATGAAATCTGTTTGGGTGTGTTCATGTTTATTAGAGCTAGAAACACATTTTTAGGCTAGGAAATAATTCTGAAAATTGGTAAAATAGATGTAAAATAGTTCACATCAGAGGAGAAGTTCAAAAAGATATTATTTAATATTTTAGATCAGAACCTATTCTATTTAGATGATGTGTCTTACTATTTTCATAATAAAGTTCACAATTAGGTATAGAAAATAAATCTTAAAATATAGGAAAATAGGTATGCATAACTAGAAAATGATAAATGAAGTCTCCAAATCCAAAGATTTCAGTTTAGGATTTGGTAGAAGATCTGAAAACCCATTTGGAGTAGGAAAATACCTTCCATGCATACTTGGTAGCTAAGATGTATATCAATTGAATATGAGGAATTTGTTCAAATTGGAAATTCATATATAGTTTGCAAACATAAATCTGAATACAAAAGTTAGAAAACATATGAACATGTTCAAAAGTGCATGTAAGCCCAAAATCAACACACATAGAGTAACCACAACACATAGAAATGTGAATGACTTTCATAAATGTGAATGTGTGGTTTGTATGAAGTGAAAGTGTGAACTATGTCTCATGGATTGTTGTTTTCTTTTGCTATGTGTGATGGTATGAGTAGAACCTGCTCCAGAGCAAGTTCTTCCTTTCCAAGATCAGGACTATCCATTCCCAGAGCAGCAGGAAGAAGGCAAGTGTCCTTGACCACTTTGATCCTATGCTAGGATGTGTAGATAGAATTATTTGCATTGTCAATTAAAATATGAAACCCATGCTAGGATGTTTCCCTAGAATTGCATTATCTTGTTTCCTTGTAGCTTGGGTTGGGATTTGTTTTATTATGTCATTCACTCATATTACTTGTGCTTAGCCATGCTTAGAATGGGATAATTGGGATATGAGACCATCAGTTTATTTACCATACTCTTGAATGAGATGTTATAAGTTATGTAGAGGTAGGGATCAAGGCAAGTTGGATGATTTGGTTGGTGCTGGGTGCACGAGACTCGGGTTTGTGTTTAGTACTTGCCTGGATCCTAAGGACCGGTTCATGGAGCATGTAACCTGGCTTTACCGTGCCAACCACATGCTGAGATGGGGCAGCTTGGCCAATTAATTAGGTGTATCTTCGGCGTAGTATGGGTGTGTTGGATGGTGCGGGGAATAGGTGTCAGCTGGACTACCGTATGAACCGCAAGGCTCAAGAGGGGGCCACTGCAGCGGGGTTGGAGCCTCTTGTATGCTATTAGGGGTGAAACCTCAGTGGGCCCACGCTCGTCGAAAATCCCTTTGTAAAGGCTTCGTAGTGATCTCCTGGCTACACACCTGGGAAGTGTGAATGTGGTTCGTGGCCACTGGCATAATGGAGGTTGTTTTAGTCCACCCGGCAACGGGGGATGAAATCACTACATGTGGGTACAGTGGTGCAAACTCTGCAGAGTCAAAACTGTCATGACAGCCGTGCTCACGGTCAAGAGCAGCTTGGACTTATTCATGATTAGAGGAGTGATGGTTTTGGAAGTTGAGAATGTTAAGCGGGGAGCTTAACATTGGAAATGATGTTATGGTTATTTGACTATGATGATGGGATGGGAGATTGGGACCATTTCACCTGTGTAGTAATGTAGGTGCTTAATAAGCTAAGGTGATAGGTATTAACTGCGTAGTGCTTTAACCATGAGTTCAACCTCTCCTTGTTCTAGCCATGCATGACATAACTTTCCCACACTTGCTTAGTACCAACGGTACTCAACCTTGCATATTTGTTGGTTTATATTGCTGCTCAGGTCAAGAGAATGATGTGGTGTTTAATAATCAAGACTTTGGACCCGAAGAAGGTTTCTAGGTGCATGGAGTCCCCCGGGCAACGCCTGTGACGGAGCCCACAAGAATAATATTTCCGCTGCTGTTTTATTTGCGTATGATGAACTTATTATCGTCCATCGAGACGTATGCTATGTAAGACTTATTTATATTCAACACCTGGCTTGTAATAAATGATGCTTCACTATTTGTCATCACATGTATGAGAAAATGATCCTGGCATACATGTGATATTCACTCGGTTGTTCTTCGGAGAAACCGTGTGTGACAAGTAACCATCCTATCTAATGGTAGGGTTGTCACTCGGCACTTCGCACCCACATGGAGAGCTACAAGGGCAGAAGCTATCGATGATGCTGCATGGGATGCACTCACCGGACTGTGCTACGCCTTCCGTGAGCAGCTTGAGAACACTACTTTTGAGCTGCACTCGTATCAGAAGAGTGGTACAAGAGAGATCATTGGACCCCATGGAGGAGCTCTTTCCAAGCCACAAACTGCTGACAAGTCTCAGAGGTTGCTCGTGGAGTTAGGAAATCGCTATGCAAGCGCACAAGAAGAGATCCGTTACCTCCGCAAGAAGCTGTATTTGCTGGAGAAACAGGAGGAGACTCGTGCCAACACGGGAGCAAATGGAGCACCAGCGTCATCTATCCCTACATGGCTTGCTGACTCACCATGGCATGCGCCCATATATGGACCACCCCTGTCACACAGCGAGAACAGCACCGGTTCTCACGATTAAGTTTAGGTTTCCATTGAATAAAGCTGTAATAGGAACATTTAGATCGTAGTATCTTGAATAAGAGTCGTGTGCTGAACTTTTATGATGATTGCTTATGTTTATGTGCTTGGTGTGAGTTGTGGGACGCTTCGGCGAATGTCCATATCCACACATAGTAGAGAGATGTGAGATGTTTTGGCACGTGTTCACATCCTCATATAGGCTGAAATTAATAAAAGAAGTTGCTTAGTTCATAGATGCATATAGTTGGGAAATCACTTCTTTCAATTCTGAATTCTATTCCGAGGGTAAGCATTAAAATAAGGGGGTAGACTTTCTTGCCAACCTTATTGTCTTGGATTCCCAAGGGATTGACTTGGAATGGATTGGTTAAGCAAGCACAATGGAGTGATTCAATGTGCTCAGAGGATCGTGCAGTTGACAAGTGAGCACAGTACTCGTATCGAGTTGGAGGCAGCCCAACCTACAACAGAGAAAGCAGTGCTGAACCACATCGAAGAAGCGACATTGGAAAGCATTCCGGTGGTTCAAGAATATTCAGATGTGTTCCCGGAAGAACTTCCAGGTATGCCACCTGACTGGGACATTGATTTTGCCATTGATTTAGTACCCGGAACTGCACCTATAGCAAAGAGGTCATATAGGATGCCTGCTAATGAATTAGTGGAGCTCAAGAAACAAATTCAGGAGCAGCTAGATAAGGGTTTTATACGGCCAAGCTCGTCACTGTGGGGAGCCCCCGTGCTCTTCGTGAACAAGAAAGATGGGACCCGAAGGATGTGTGTGTACTATAGGTCTCTCAACGAGGTGACGCTCAAGAATAAATACCCGCTGCCCCGCATAGAGGACTTTTTCGATCAAATGAAAGGTGCCCGAATTTTCTCCAAGATCGATCTTAGGTCGGGATACTTGCGGCTGAAGATTAAGCCCTCCGACATACCCAAGACTGCATTTCGAACACGGTATGGTTCATATGAGTAATACCGTTATGTATTTTGGGTTAATGAATACAACTGCATACTTTATGTACCTCATGAATAAGGTCTTCATGGAGTAATTGGACAAGTTCGTCGTGGTTTTCATCGATGATATCATGGTGTATTCAAAAAGCGAGGAAGAACATGAAGAACACTTGAGGTTAACGTAGCAGAAACTTCAAGAGCATCAATTATATGCTAAGTTCAGCAAGTCTCAATTTTGGCTAAAGGAGATATCATTCTTAGGCCATATTATCTCGGAAGGAGGAGTATCGGTTGATCCCGGAAAAGTGGGAGATGTTTTGAAGTGGAACCAACCGCAGAATGTGAGGGATATTCGGAGTTTCCTTGGGATGGCTGGATACTACCGCCGGTTCATCAAGGATTTATCCAAAATAGCGAAGCCTATGACTGAATTACTCATGAAAGGGAAAGCATTTTAGTGGACACAAGCATGTCAAGACAGCTTTGAAGAGCTACAGAAGAGATTAACAACAGCGCCAGTTTTGGTATTGCCGGACGTGAGCAAGTGTTTTGACATATATTGTGATGCATCAGGACAAGGGCTTGGATGTGTGCTTATGCAAGGAGGCCAAGTGGTTGCCTATGCATCGAGGAAATTAAAGAAACATGAGCTGAATTACCCCACACATAACTTGGAACTTGCAGCCGTGGTACATGCCTTGAAGATTTGGAGGCGTTATATCCTTGGCCACCAATGTGAGATCTATACGGATCACAAAAGCCTCAAGTATATATTCACGCAAACGGATCTTAATTTGAGGCAACGTCGATGGTTGGAACTCATCAAGGATTATGATGTTGGAATCAACTATCACCCCGGAAAGGCCAATGTAGTAGCTGATGCGTTGAGCCGAAAGGGAGCATGTCACCAACTCACGGTTCAGGAGCTGCCACCCGAGCTGTGTAAGGAGTTTGAACGGTTGCATCTCAGATTCTTGAACGAGATGAAGGTGATAGAACTGAACTCAACGCTAGAACAAGAGATACGAGATGGCCAAGCAACGGATGAGTAAATCAAGGAATTCAAGAAAAGAATCAGACAAGGCATAGAAAAGGATTTCAAGGAAGACGAGAAAGGCACGCTTTGGTTAGGGAAAAGGATTTGTGTGACTAACGTGAAGCACATCCGCGACACGATAATAAAGGAGGCACATGACTCACCTTATTCCATACATCCCGGCTGTACAAAGATGTACAAGGACCCGCAAACATGCTATTAGTGGGATGGTATGAAAAGGTATATTGCTGAATATGTTGCCTTATGCGACACGTGTCAACGAGTGAAGGCCGAACATCAAAGACCCGCTGGATTGTTGCAGCCATTAAAAGTACCCGAGTGAAAGTGGGAAGACATCAGCATGGATTTCATAGTTGGGTTGCCACGTACTCAGTCGGGTTACGACTCTATTTGGGTTATGGTGGACCGATTGACAAAAAAAACCCATTTCCTTCCTGTTAGAACCAAGTACACCGTCGCCCAACTAGCCGAGCTGTATATGGAGCAAACCGTGTGTCGCCATGGAGTTCCGAAGAGGATAATTTCAGATTGAGGTTCTCAATTTACCTCTAGGTTCTGGAAGAAGCTACATGAAGCCATGGGTACACGGCTGAATTTCAGCTCCGCTTATCACCCGCAAACTGACGGGCAAACTGAGAGAACAAATCAGATTTTGGAAGACATGTTAAGAGCTTGCACCTTGAAACATGGGCGTAGTTGGGATAGGAGCTTGTCGTATGCTGCATTCTCATACAACAACAGTTACCAAGCCAACTTGAAGATGTCACCTTTCGAAGCATTGTATGGTAGACGATGTAGAACACCGCTGTTCTGGAATGAGACCAGAGAAAGCCAAGTGTTTGGACCCGAAGTGCTGCAAGACGCCGAAAAGCAAGTCCAAACAATACGAGAAAACATGAAGGCTGCTCAGTCACGACAAAAAGGTTATGCGGACATTAGGAGAATAAGATCAACCTTCAAAGTAGGAGACTTCGTGTATTTTAAAGTATCGCCTATCCGAGGCCAACGGCGGTTCAACGTAAAAGACAAATTAGCACCTCGCTACATTGGGCCATTCAAGATTTTGGGCAAGCGAGGAGAAGTAGCCTATCAACTAGAGCTGTCAATGCACCTCTCCGACATGCATGGTGTGTTTCACGTATCCCAACTCAAGAAGTGCTTAAGAGTACCGGAAGAACAAGTACTGATGGATGAGCTTGAACTTCAAGAGGAGATGACCTACGCGGAACACCCCGTCAAAATTTTGGACGTGAAGGAAAGGGTCAGGAGGAACAAAGTGATCCGTTGGTGCAAAGTACAATGGAGTCATCACACGGAAGCCGAAACTACATGGGAGCGTGAGGAAGATCTCATGGCAGAATTCCCTCATATATTCTCCACCCTATTGAATCTCGAGGGCGAGATTCAGTTTAAGGGGGTAGGTTTGTAACACCCTCAAATTCATTACCATGTATTGCATACATTTTTCATGAAGAGAAGCATTTGAAAAGAAGTAGAAATGGAGAAAGAACCCTAGAAATGGAAAAAGAACCATAGAAATGAAGAAAGAACCATAGAAATGGAGAAAGAACCATAGAAATGGAGAAAGAACCACAGAAATGGATAAGGGAATATAGAAATGGAGAAAGGGACATAGAAATGGAGAGAAATGGAAATTAGATAGCTGAAATGAGCCATTCCCAAATTTCCCCCAAATTTTCCAAATTATTCAATTCCCCAAAAGGGGAATTTTCCTCACATTTGGGAGGAATTTATCCCCAATGTAACCGCAGCCTAAAGGGGGGGATCCCTAGGACTCTTTGGTTGAGACCCAATTTGACTAGGACTCTTTGTTTGAGTTCTAATTGGACTAGGACTCTTCTTTTCTCCCTCTTATAAATACAACCCCAGCCCCCCTTGGCCGCAGCCCCCTCCCCCTCCAAGTCGCCGAGTTGGACCCCCCCCCCCCCTCCAAGTCGCCGAGTTGGCCACCCCCCTGCAGGAGTTTGGTCGCCGGTGAGCCCCGCCGACGAGCTCCGCCGTCGAGACCCGCCGTCGAACAACGTCGTCGAGCCCCGCCGTCGAGACCCGCCAACGAGCCCCGTCACGCCTCGCCGTTGCCGAAGAAGAAGCCCGACGATCTGTCCTACCATAATTTTCCATAGAAAATCCTCCGCTGCTGCCGTTGCTAGGAGAAAGGCCCTGCCACAAGGAGGAAGTGAGGTAGGTCTTCATTACCCATCTTACGACGTCGCCGCTGTTTCTACGCATCCGTTTTCTTCGCCCCCTGCTAGCAGAATCTTCTGTGTGTGGACAGACCATGTTTTGGTCAATTTTTGATGGTGGAATTGATCTAGATCTTGCGTCAAGATCATCACCATGTCCACACTTGATCTCTACACCCTTGTTCATCATATAACCCCATGGAAGCCCATTAAAACATGCAAGAACACGTACACACTGGTTTTATAAAACTGCACTATACGATTTGCATTCATCTACCCCATTGCATCTTGAGTAAAGTTTGTGCATGATGATTGATTGCTGTAAATTTTGTATGTGCGTGGTCGTGAGTAGAAGGAAAAGCTCAAGAGGCCATCTACGAGGAACTATAGCACCAATACATCGAGACACTTGAGCAACACGAACCACGAGAGCAAGGCAAGTGCCCCTTGACCATATTGATCCCATGTTTTGAAATTGTTTTATTTGCAAAAACTCGTATGCTTGAATCGACTTGATGGGACACCCTTTTATAGGATTTTACTAGTTTTGTTAACCATCCTTGTCGCCAGGAAAGTTGATGAGTCAGGTATGGTCGTTTTTCCTTTTTGCTTCGCTTAACTTACGGGATACGGGAAGCTAAAATAAAACATGGTTAGCTACTGCACTCATATGAATAATGGTGATGAGAACTTGATGATGTAAATGAGCATGGAATCGGGGAGATCTAGGCAAGCTTGGTTCGTGGATGTTGGTGAATGAGATGGTGGTTTACTTGTCGTAGATCTAAGGACCGGTTCATGCAAGCACATGCCAGGAAAACAGTGCCACCACAAGTCCAAGTATGGGTGCGGCTTAGCTGACTAATTAGGTGTGTTGCTAGCTTGTTATGGACCATTGGATGGCATGGGGAATGGGAGTCAAGAGGGACTGCCCTGGGAACTGCATGGCACAAGAGGGGGCCGTGGGTGGGAGAATGGAGATTTGACCCTGCTAGTGAAACCTCAGTGGGTCCATACATACTAGTAGCCCCTTTGTAAAGACTATTTTGTGATCTATTGGCCATACACCGACGTTGTGTAATGGTATAATGGAGGTTCTATTTAGTTGCCAACGGGTGACGAAATCACGAACTTGTGGGTAAAGTGGTGCCACCTCTGCAGAGTGTAAAACTATCATGATAGCCGTGCTTCCGGTCACAAGCACCTAGCCAACTTCCATGATTAGAGGCTAAACTTGGGATGTATATTTGTGGTATGGTCATTGGGATTGGTTTTGGGACTGTTTTGAGTCATGACAATGAGTTTGGTTTTGGTTATATGAATATGAGATGGTTATGAATATTTCTGAGCATGAGATGAACTTGAGAAAGATTAATGGCTGGATGAGACTTGATAAATGGTGAATTATGATGAGATAATGTTGCTGAATTACTTGATTATGATGGGATAAATTTCACCTAGAAATAGTTGCTGTTTTTATCATGTTTGTGAAATAAAATTTGCTTGCTGCAATGAGCCTTTTTATTCCATACCTTGTTGTAAGGTACATGTCATACTTTTCCTGCACTTGCTGAGTACGACATGTACTCATCCTTGCATTACCACATATACATCAGCTACAGGAGAAGAGTACTTCTAGAACCATGTGGAGTACTAGGTGTGCGCACTACTGTCAACATGCCTGTGGAGTTGAAGTTAGAGCCTACTGTTTAGTTATTTTCCGCTGTCGTTTAGAGTCTTCCGCTGCAAGAATAAGTTAGATATTCATGAGTGAGACATTGAGTCATTGTAATAAAGTACTTAAACACTATTTATTCGTGGTTATATTCTGAATTCAGTCTGCGGATTACATGTGTATGTGTGGAGAACATCCTGGGCACACATATGCATTCGCTTAGTTCTATTTTTGGAACCGGGTGTTACACAATATAACAAATCATCTTCATTACATATGGGCTGACCGGGCTACCCTCCTCCAGCTTGCACGAGAACAAGGACTTTGCGATGTTGTACCTCTCAGCTCTTGCCTGGTTCTCAAACAATCCAGATAATCCCTCAATCATAGAATAAGCAACCGTACGCTCATACTGTTTTGCAGACATGATCTATAACAGAAAATAAATTGAAAGGTTTCAGAACTACGTTATGTACCAATCTTATATTAACCAATTTAATAAAAGACACTTCCACTATATTAACATCGTCCTCCCTCTACCGATATATAGTGGTCCAAGATCCATATTCACTAATTCCTAGTGTGCTTTGGCTTCAATTCTACTAAATTAGTGACATAGGGAAACAATGATTTGTTAATAGAATCCCTATATGACTCTTGTTTGTTGGGTGGCATCCAATGCCTCGGCCCCCAACTCTATGCCATAAATCTCAAAACTGTTTTGATAGCTTTGTTGAGTAAACCAACACTATGCTTGTGGATGTCCAACATCCACCCTATTTAATATGATTATAGCTGATGATATTTTACTTTGGCACACCTACCACACAATGATCAAGACTACATAGGTGCAGTTATTGGTAAATGGCATCAAATACTCAACTTTTCTGAGGAAAGCTATTCTATCATGACAAAACATCCACCATATGAAAAGCATGAAAAGAATAGTAATACGAGAAAATAAACATCACAGGCATATGATCATATCATATTGTTAATAGTATGGCATTTAGAATCATAGTGGTGTCCATCGCCATGGTTCCATCATGATCTCCATCGCCATGCCTCCCTTTTGTGGTGATCACCATCGCCATTGTGCTTGAAGAGATATCCATGAACATAGATGAAGCTAATACATCTAATAGCTACAAAATAAATTACATGAGAGATCAAATATGATAGGTTGACACGCAGGTTGTTATGCAATAATAGGACAACCTCAACCCGGTTGTGACTTGTAGCACGCAGGCTGCACAAATGGTACACACGGATCATCACATCATATTGAGGCCATACCATTCACATCATTCCCTAGAAACAAAATTAAGCATAGAACATTTTCTGTCACAAAAGACACTATGATATCACTATAGCAGATAGCAATGGCGGTCCTGCTAGCTGGTCAACGGGCAGGGGTTCGAGGGGGGGCATCTATGAAATCACTATGAAAATTTCATTGGATTGATCAGATCAATCCAAATATGAGCCATTCAGAAAGCCTTGATTTTCATTAGATCAATCATGTTGATCAACGTGACAGGTTATCATGAGAAGACCGCGACACATGACCGTGATCTGTTGGCTCAATCTACTAGCTATGCACACAGTTTGTCCCAATGGTGGTTCCAGACGGTAGGTACACATTGCGCACACAATAGAGAAGGAGCACGAACTAATCCTTTAGTCATATGATCACAATCTACCCTAACCTATTCCAACCCATAAAGCTGTGCATCAAAAGATTCATCACATGAACCTAACTACATTAGATCTCATCTACTAACAGCACATATCAGCTGTATGTGCAAGATCCAGACCAAAAACTTTGCAAGTCAGCTCTGATGCCACTGTTAGGAAATGTGTGATATGCTACTTTAGCTTCTATTCTACCGCATTACCCAGGATATATGAGAGTAAAGGTATCATAGACTGTTACCACTAGACATATAGCGCAGCGGAAGATTGGAGCAGACGTGTGTCGATGTAGAGGAAGTAGTCGATCATGATCATCTCCTCCTCGCATTTCTACAGCGTCCCCACATCACCGTAGCCAATCAGCGCAGCAGCAGCAGCAGCGCCTCCGCAGAGTCCACGCGTACGGGAAAGGAACGTCGTGCGCAGGTGTGCTAGCACCTTGCACCTGGTAGCTTGATGGTGGGCACCAAAACTTGGATGAAACTTGATGTTGGCCGAAGACTTCGGTGATGAACGGTATAAATTTTTCACTTTCAGGGAAAAATCCGGATGCTTTTCTCGGCAAAGCACCAAAGAATACAAACTGGCTAAGGAAACAAAGAAAAGCTAAGAAAAGTAAAGAGAGAATAGTTTGATTGGAATTATACTTGTTATTCATCTCGGCAACAGACTGCCTTTAAATAGATCTGAAAACATGAGAAGTCCTAGCTAACTACGACCATTCTCTATCTTAAACTTAAATTCTAAGCTAGTCTATCTCTAACTTATCTCCTCGGTGCATACACATGAGCATGTAATGCCTGCACCTTCTAGAACCTATTCTACAATGTCACGAACAAGTGCAAAGCGGTACATCATTAAGTTTAGTCTGAAGTTTCCTAAGTCCTCCTTCGGCCTTGGTATCTTGTAGTTTAGACGCTTTTATCTTGCTACCGCAAGGTAAACTTCGGTTTCCGGCTAATTTCCCACCCGTGCACTTGCACCATGGCTTTTCATGATAAAACTGCCTCCCGTACCAAGTTTCTTGGCACTTTTCACCTGCAAAACAGATTATCATATTTCGTACCCAACACATGTCCACCTGTTTTTAGGCAAACAAGGTGTGCCGAAAAACATCTTTCTAGCAACGATTTGTCAAACAAATCGGCTGTTAACCTTGCAAACTTCTAGATAAATTACTGTTTTGGAGATAAAGTCATCCCTCTTGCCATACGCTAGGATAATACTTCTTCAAGTATCTCCCATTGATGGCTTTGCCTAGATTTTCTCCTTGCAAGGTTTCCACAAAGTATGAATTTCCTGGAACAATACCAACAATCTTGAATGGTCCCTCCCAGCTCGGTGGCCACTTCCCAAACATCTTATCTCTTGTTCCTATAGGTAAAATCGTTTTCCACACCAAGTCTCCAAGTTGAAACGATTTTTCCTTAACTCTCTTGTTATACATCTTGGCTACCCTGAGATTTTCCTTCTCAATCTCTTTCGAAGCTTGAAATCGGCTATCGGGTACTCCATATATCATATCCATCATAAGCTCTTGGTACTCCATAGTCGGATTATTCTGCTGAGCCACTCTACAAGCTTGTAACTTGATCTCAACAGGAAGCACAACTTATTTCCCATAAACCAGTGCAAAAGGAGTTACCTTGGTAGTACCATGCTTGAAAATCCTATGAGCCCACAGTGCCGCACTCAAAGTCTCATGCCATCTCCTTGGATTCTCCTTTATCTTTTTCATAATCAGCTTGATCAAGATCTTGTTGCTAGCTCTGGCTTGTCCATTTGTTTGAGCATAATATGGTGAAGAATTTAACAACTTGATCCTAAAAGACTCGGCACACTCCCTAAACTGATATGACATAAAAGCTCCCCCTTGATTTGTGGTCAAGGTTTGTGGAACACCGAATATATGTATGATATGCTCCGACACAAAGCAAATTAGCTCTTTGTAGGTATCGTTCTTCAATGGGATAGCTTCTGTCCACTTGGTGAAACAATTTGTTGCAACCAACCAAAAGTGATGCTTCTTGGATGATGAAGGATGTCTCTCACCAATGAAGTCCTAGAACCATCCTTTAAATGGCCATGGTTTCACAATAAGATGTAACACACTAGACAGAGCCAACTGGATGTCACCTAACCTTTGACAAGCTTCACCTCCTTTATAATACTTGAAGCAATCATTTTGCATAGATAGCCAATGCAATGCTGCCCTCTTTAACATCCACTTCATCTCGTGAGCTGACTGGTGCGTACCACAGACTCCTTCGTGCACCTCACCCATGGCTTTTTTAGCTTGTTCTTGATCTAAGCACTTCAACATAAGACCATCTATGGTTCGTCGATATAGTTCATCATTGATCAAGGTGTATTTCAAAGCTTGGCCCAAACTTTTCTATCCTTGCACTCACTAGGATTCTTGATACACTCTATTAACACAAGTCTCCAGCCATCTATCAACATTATTTGAAACTTATACAAATTGTTATACTTGTCTTAGCCTCCGAAACTTTGGACAGTGTCGGCCTTTCCTTGATATCAAACCTCCCTTGCTTCCTCATAGCCTGATGCTCTTTGAGCTTACATATTGGCTCTCTAGTTTACCTCTCTAAATATGTGCTTGATGCAAACGGAATATAAGCTTTTGATGATATCTAAGCATCATTCTCTATAATCATTCAAGACTCTATCCTAGCATTGGCTCTCACCATTAATCTGTTGAATCACAAGCTTGGAATCACCTAACACCTCCATGTTCTTGACTCCCATGTCAACCAGACACTCTAAGCCGTTCAACAATGCCTCATACTCGGCTTGATTGTTGGTACATGCAGATCCTAGCCAAATAGATAGATCATACATGGTGTTTGTAGGTGAGACCAAGACACATACAACCCCTTGACCTCCATCACAAACCGATCCATCAAAGTAAAGTTTCCATGAACATACCTCGGCTAAACATGCCTCCTCAAGTTATATACTATGATACACAATGAAGTCAGCAACAACTTGTCCTTTCATGCTTCGAAGAGGTTCATACACCAAGTCATATTCCATCAAAGAGTAAGCCCACTTGCCAAGCCTGCCATTAAGGATCGGTTTTTGCAACATATGCTTGACTATATCATGTTGGCAAGCCACGATGCAAGTGCTAGGAGAAGTATATAGTGTCAAAACTTGGAACAAGCATAACAAAGAGATACACATAGTTTTTCAATGAACACATACCTTGTCTCGGCTTCAAGCAACCTCCTACTCAAGTAAGCCACAGAAAACTCCTTACCTCTATCCTCTTGAGTTAACACATCTCCTATAATTTGATCTTGAGCAGCAATATAGAGATTAAAACTTTTCCAACCTTAGGTGCTCGCAAGACTGAATGATTGATCAAATAAGTCTGGATTCTTTCAAATGCCTCCCTTTGTTCTGCCCCCAAGTAAATTCATGTTCATGCTTTAGATTCAACAGGGGCATAAAGGATCCAATCTTGCTTGCTGAGTTAGATATGAACCTTCTTAAGTAATTGATCTTTCCTAGCAGCTTCTGAACCTCCCTTTTACATGTCGGCTCTTATGTCTTCTAGATGGATTCCACTTTCTTGGGGTCAGCTTCTATTACATGTTCATGCACAATAAACCCCAAGAACTTTCCAGCCAACACACCAAACGCACACTTCAATGGATTCATCTTTAGACCTTACTTCCTAATTCTTTCAAAGGCTACACGTAAATCAGCTATGTGTTCATGAAAACCAGCCGATTTTACAACTAGATCATCAATGTATACCTCCAAAGATGATCCCCAACAGATCATGAAAGATGAGATTCATGGCTCTTTTGATATGTAGCTCCAACATTATTTATCCAATGGTCATCACAATCCATTCAAACAATCCTACAAACTCTAGACAACAGAAAGCTGTCTTAGATGTGTCTTCCTTAGCCATGAAGATCTGGTTGTACCCAGCATTGCCATCTAGGAAGTTTATCATCTTGTGTCCTGAAGAATTGTTGATCAACACATCAGCTATGGGCATGGGGTATTCATCCTTAGGTGTAGCCCTGTTCAAGTCCCTAAAATCTATGCATATCCTAATCTTCCCTGTGTTCTTCTCCACAGGTACATGTTTAAAACACACACGGCATACCTACATGGTCGAATGATGTTTGCCTTCAACAAACGATCAACCTCTGCCTTGATCCTATCATACAACACCGGGTTAAATCATCTAAAAGGCTTCTTATATGGTCTAAACCCTGGCTTGATCGACATCTTATGTTCTACCAAGTCTTTACTCAACCCTGGCATCTCAGTGTACTCCCAAGCAAAGCAATCAATGTATTCTCTCAATAGTTTGCATGCCTCTTAATTCTGAGCTCTTACAAGGTTGGCATTCACATAAGCTGGCTTGTGCACCGACCCTCCTCCAAGGTTTACGTCCTCCAACTCGTACACAAAAGAAAAACCATGTCCCAACTTGCCTATATCATCAAAATTTTCAACTACTTCGCCCATATCGTTCTTTCCTAAACAATATTCCTCGGTCCTCTTCTGTAACCACGCCAAGTTGTCCTTTTTATCTAACATATTCAAGATACATCGCTTAGCCGAGTTACATCCTTTGGCTTTACATTCACAGGGACAAGCCCATCTCTCCCTACGCTTACATAGTCATAATCCATTAAATATCTACCTGTGAGACACTTTGATGTCTTCGTGTTGCAACTCAGCTGATTCGGCCAACACCACACATGCCGAATTATCTGCCTCTATCAGTTCTATCTCATCTCCAACCCATTGTATCAAACATTGGTTTGGTGCAAGGTAGACAGCACACATACGTTGGCATGTGTCCAATCTTGCCCAACCAACAAGTTGTACCTGCTCCGGTGTTCACCACGAAGAAGGCAGTAGGAATAGTCTTGCTGCCCACCGTTACCTCCATGGACATGACTCCTTTGGCCTCAGTTGGGTCTCCTGAGAATCCACTCAACATCGTGTTGCTCCTGATCAACTCATCCTCTTTGTATCCAATTTTTTCAAACATGCACAGTGGCATTATGTTAACACCTGCCCCTCCATCGACCAACATGTGTCCTAGTGGTGTTCCATTCACATATCCTCGGATATACAAGGGTTTCATGTGCTGGCTGAGCTTTTCTGGCTTCTCAAATACCATGTTCTTAGCTCCAAAGTACAGCTCGGCCACTTCAACTTCCCGGATGCAGAACTCAGCCGGCAGCTGGAACACCATGTTGATATCGACCTGGTTATCTTCCCTGCTCGATTTACTTTCCTCTTCTTCTTTGTTGCCTGACTCCTCTTGAGTTAAACACTTACCCCAACAAGTTTTCTTGATGATCACTGGTCTTGCCTTGTTAAACCGATGATCTCGTTCCTCCTCCCTCCTCTTCTCAGCAATTTCCAGAGCTCAAAGTTGTTGCGCATGCCTCTTTTGTGTACGGTTGAGTCCTGTTGGACACCATTGGGTTCTGGCTTGGTTTCTGGAGCCACAGCGTTGGTTACACCCTCCTTTGCTCCTTCTGGTGTCACATCCCATCTGCTGAGCCTCCTTGGTCTTGTTTTAGCTTGGCTGGTTGGTATCTTGACTTGTGACGCCTGTAGACGGTCAACCAACCTTAGCTGCTTGCTGTTGGGCTCTAGTGTGATGCCTGGTCCAACTATCAACCTACCCTTTGGAGATATCAACCGAGAACGCTGGGTACTTGGTCCCTGATCAGCTCCTGCTTTATCGGCCTTGCTCACACCATCATTGGCCTTCACCATAGAATTTCTCGCTACATATGATGTTCTTGCTTGGCTAGGTTACCTTCACTGTCAATCTTTCCAGTGGCCAACTCAGCATTGACATGCAAGGTAATGTTCCTATCATCAGCAAATGTTGTTTTGACCTTGCATCCTCCTTGGCTTGCACCTTCACATCATGTTCCCGGGGCAAAATGTGGGAAACACCACTGCTTGGACGTGTTTGCTTCAGTTTCCAAGTTAATTTGCTGTTACCACGTTCAGTATGCTGCCAACTTCGTGCCCGTGTCCCCTGGGACTCATGGGAAGGTCGTTTATCATAGATTTCTATCGGTTTCTCTTTATACTGATAGCTTCCTTGCCAATTTCCACCCAGAGTGCTCCCAAGGCCTTCAGCAATGTAACTTGGGGATCTATCTCTCTTGTATCCACTTATCTTTGGGACACATTCCCCCTTTGTTGCCTCAGATACTTGTTTATCAAGAAATCCGATTGAACACTGTAGTTTTTCTTGGCTCATTGATCTTCCATACTCCAACCTCAGGATTTCTTGGCTTGATCATCTTCTTTCTTAAGTCGCCGGACACGATTACATTCTTTCCCTTAGTTGCCTCAGAATCCTCTTCTCTTAGAAGTTAATCATATTCACTGGGAAAGGATCCACATCCAGCTTTATCTTGCTGCCATCCTCTACGGTTAATCGACAATCGTTCAAGACCAATTGTACCTGTCGACGAAATAAGTTGCATTCATTAGTTGTATGAGAAAATGAATCATGCCACTTACAATATATCCTCTTTGCCAACTGCTCGGGTGATGGAACCATGTGCCCTTCTTAAGATTTATCACTTTGTTTTGTAACAAAACGTCAAAAAGCTTGTCACACTTGGTTACATCGAAGGTGAACTTCATCTCCTCCCTTTTCCCTGGGCTGTGCTTCAGGAAAGCACAAGCCAGAGGCTTATTCCTGTGTGTTTCTACCCATTCGGCCACACACACTTCCATGTTGTTGCTGGCTGAATCTCTAGGATGTTCATGTTCTGCTTCTCCTTGTCTATGTGGTTTCCATCCTTGAACCGGTTATATGCCCTGCTGTCCTTAGCGCGGTTCTCATAGGCCACAGCACGCTGTAGAACTTGGTTAACATCACCAAATATTAACCCATCTAACTTCTCTTTCAAGTATGGAGATAGTCCTGTGAAAGCTAGATCGGCCAAGTCTTTTTCTCCTTTAGTTAGGCTATATCATTTGTTTCTAGTTTCCCAAAACCTTTCGACATAGTCGGCAACAGTTTCAGTATAGTTTTGTTTAACAGTAGTGAGGTGAAACAACCTAAGCTCGCTTTCACCATTGTAAAAGTATTCATGAAACTTTTGTTCAAGGCACGACCATGCAGTTATGGAGTTTGGAGGCAATGAAGTAAACCAGTTGAAGGCCATGCCGGATAGGGATAGGGGAAACAATATGAACTTGTGAATATCAATCATTCCTACATCACATAGTTGGAATAAGAATTGGCTTATGTGCTCATGAGTTGTTTTAGTATCCTCCTCGGTAAACTTAGCGAAGTCAGGTATTCTAAACCCTCTAGGATATGGCATTGTGTCAAAGTACTCGGGATATGGTTTCTGATAGGTTATAGTGTTCCTTTAGGTGTGATCCTAAGTTCTCTAAGAGTTTTGGCTACCTGATCTTTAAAACTATCATGCATGTCACTAGGAGGATTGGGAAGGCCATAAGGTGTAGTTTGTGGTTGCACTTGGAGAAATAACATGTAGGGGACTAGTCCAAGTGGTACACATTTCCCGTAGTGGGTATGCTAAGTCCATATACCATATTTTGGTAATAAAGTTGTTGTATACTTACCCCCAATTGCCTAAGTGGTGGAACGTAAGCCGGTTTGATGCTTGTTGAGTTAGTCGGTACATGGCTCACATTGCAATCTACACGCCCCCCCTCGACCTCATCTTTAACTTGTTGTACCATAGATCTAATCTGCCTATGCAAGTTGTTGTTCACATTCTGCTCAAACTCGGCTTTGAAGGAATCAAACGAATTCTTCAACCCATCTGTTATTGTGCATGCAAGTCATTCAAAGTCAGATCCATACTTGCTCACACCAGACACATCTACCATATGCACGAGTTCTTCGAGCATGAAAGAGGAATTTACCTTGCGAGTCGAGGCTTCTATTGTGTCGGCCTTCTGGATGATGCCTCCTCGGGTCTTTTGAAAGAACGCCAGCTTGCTCTGCAGTCTTGCCACCTTTCCTTGCTCGAGCTCGCGCTCGATCTCCTCTTGGATCCTATCTCAGTCTTTTTGTGTGAGATCCTCCAGATGAACTTTGATGACGTTTCTAGCATCGACAACCAAGCCGTCGGCCTTCCTCCTTAATGTTTCTGTCATTGCTTCTTCTGCATTTGATCGGCATTAGATAACACCAAATTGTCGAGTAGTTTGTGAAGATTGATCAACAAATTGTCTCCTCAGTGGAGTCGCCAATTTTGTTGGTGTAGCTTGATGGTGGGAACCAAAACTTGGATGAAACTTCATGTTGCCCGAAGATTTCAGTGATGAACGGTATAACTTCCTCACTTTCGGGGAAAAATCCGGATGCTTTTCTCGGTAAAGCATCGAAGACTACAAACTGGCTAAGGAAACTTAGAAAAAGCTAAGAAAAGTAAAGAAATCTGAATAGTTTGATTGGAATTGTGCTTGTTATTCATCTTGGCAACAGGCTGCCATTAAATAGATCCAAAAACATGAGAAGTCCTAGCTAACTACGACCATTCTCTATCTTGAACTTAAATTCTAAACTAATCTATCTCTAACTTATCTCCTCGGCGCATACACACGATTATGTCACGCCTGCACCTTATAGAACCTATTTTACAATATCACATACAAGTGCAAAGTGGTACATCATTAAGTTTAGCCCGAAATTTCTTAAGTCGTCCTTCGGTCTTGGTATCTTGTAGTTTAGACGCTTTTATCTCGCCACCGCAAAGTAAACTTCAGTTTCCGACTAATTCCCCACCCGCACACTTGCACCTTGCCATTTCATGATAAAACTGCTTCCGTACTACATTTCTCAGCACTTTTCATCTGCAAAACAGATTACTATATTTGGTACCCAACAGGTCCCGGCAGGGGTCTCGAGACAAGTCCTGTGAGAGGTGGCAAGAACTCGGGGTAACGACGAGGACAACAATTAGAAACTACCGAAAACCTTACCCCGACCATTATGGCAATGTCCCATATCCCAGAGGCTTTAGGGTGCCAGATTTCACTAAGTTTAGTGGGAAAGACTCTAAAACAACTCAAGAACATGTAGGCCAATTCTTGATCCAGTGTAACGATGTGGAAATCATGGATGTTCACCGGATCAGATTGTTCCCCTTGTCCCTAACCGGCATTGCCTTTAGTTGGTTCACATCGTTATCACCCAATTCTGTCCTAAATTGGCCGTGTCTAGAGCAAAAGTTCCATGAGTATTTCTTCACCGGCGAGGTAGAGCTAAGATTGTTCCATCTAACCGCGGTGAGTCAAAGACATAATGAACTTGTAGCCGAGTATATCAAACGGTTTAGGGAAACACGAAACAAATGTTTTAGCCTAACCATAGGGGAGAAAGATTTGGCCAACCTAGCGTTTGCAGGGCTGTTACCTTACCTCAAGGAGAAGATGGACGACATTGAGTTTGGGGACGTCAATCAGGTACTGCACGCGCTGTGGCACACAAGAACCGAGCCAAAGAGGCTAAGGCACACGGCTGGTTCAAGGAGATCAATCACAGAGACCGGGAGAGGCAACACGTCAACCAAAATGGAGAGGATTCGGCCAGTGACGAAGAGATGACAGTATGTGTGGCCGAATGGGTTGAAAACCACAAGAACAAGCATCTGGCTTGCATTTTCTTGAAGCCCAATCCTCGAAAGAAGGAGGAGATGAAGTTCACCTTTGATATAACGAAGTGTGACAAGTTTTTCGACGTGTTACTACAAAACAAAGTGATCAAGTTGAAGAATGGCCATGTTATCCCTTCACCCGAGCAGATGGCCATCAAAAAGTATTGTAAGTGGCATGACTCCTTCTCTCATTCAACTAACGAGTGCAATTTCTTCCGTCGACAGGTGCAATCAGCTTTGAATGATGGCTGGTTGACTCTAGGTGATGGACAACGCATGAATTTGGACACCGATCCCTTCCCTATCAACATGGTGATCCTAGAAGGGATGAAGATCCCCGTGAGGACCAATCAAGCATCGACAACTAAAGGGGAGAACATGATCGTGTCCGATGACCTACGGAAGAAGATGTTCAAGTCTTGAAACCCCGAGGTCAGCAGATGGAAGCTCGATGAACCAAGGAAGACAACTCAGTTCAAGCTGACCTCCGAGTATTTGATCACCAAATGCATCAGGAAGAAGCAGGCAGGAAGTGTCTTCTACAAGCTGAAGGGATGCAAGTGTGACGGGTCGAAGATCTTCACCAACACCAGCCTTGGGAGCACTCTCGGGGAAACCGAGTTCGGGAGGTCTCGTTATCTTGGAAATCCACCGATTTTCCGAGGTAAATTGACTTCCCGAGAGGCCCAGGGGGCACGGCCCGAAGGCAAGCCGTACCTCAGGAAATCGGTGGGTTTTCGAGGTAAAACGTCTCCCCGGGTGACTCGGGAACCTCGGGCGTGGGAGCATCACTCGGGAAGGTTAGGAACCAGCGATGTAACTTGGAAACAGAAGCAAAACATGTAGAAAAATCCTGGTTTCCTCGCAACATCCCAGTTACACGACGGGGGGCTTAGAACAAAGACAACACGAGCTCGGGTCGACAAGTGCTGATGATCAGATCAGTACCTTGTGTGATCCAAGATAAACTGGCCTCTAGCATCTCGTGAGGTGAAGGCCAGTCTATGAAAAAAAGTCTAGGCAAACGATCAGGGATGTCAGCTCCAACACTGGTCCGAGCAAAGCCGAGAATCTCAGCATCGACACAAGGCTTTCTAGTAAACGTTCTCGGCTGATATCTCCAGAAGAGAGGATCATTGTTGGGCCAGGCATCACACCAGTTCCCAAACATGAAGTACCAAGGCCGTTTGAATGTACACAAGCCAAGATATCAATCGGCCGACCCAAGGCAGCTCCACAACGACTCAGCAGATGGGACATGAAGCCAGAAGAGGTAAAGCAAGATCAAATCAAGTCAGTGGCTCCAGGAACAAAGTCAGCACCCCAATGGTGTCCCACAGGGCTCAATAAGACGCAAAAGAGACGTGTCAAAAGGTTGGGGGCTCTGGAAATTGCTGTGAAGACGAAGGAGGAGCAGAGGGATTGTTGGTTCAACCAGGCTTGGCCAATGATCACCAAGAAAACTTGGAAAGCGAAGAGGATTGCCTGGAAAGAAACTGAAGATGATGAGAACGAAGAAAACCCCATGGGTACAAACCAAGTCGAAGTTAACATGGTGTTCCATTTGCCTTCTGAGTTTTGTATTCCGGAGGTTGAGGTGGCCAAGCTCGATCTAGGAGCTAAGAATGTGGTTTTCAAGAAACCATAACAGCTCAACCAACACATGAAACCATTGTACATCTGAGGATATGTCAATGGGACACCAGTAGGAATAATGTTGGTTGATGGAGGGGCAAGCGTTAACATCATGGCGCCAATATCTATGTTTGAGAAGCTTGGATACCGAGAGAGTGACCTCAACAAGACCAACACGACTTTGAGTGGTTTTGCTGGAGATCCAAGCGAAGCTAAAGGAATATTATCTGTGGAACTCACGGTTGGAAGCAAGACTGTCACACCCGGTTTTTCCGAAGAACAACCAAGTGAATATCACATGTATGCCAGGATCATTTTCTCATACATGTGATGACAAATAGTGAAGCATCATTTATTACAAGCCAGGTGTCGAATATAAATAAGTCTTACATAGCAAATGTCTCGATGGACAATAATAAGTTCATCACAAGTAAATAAACTAGCAGCGGAATATTATTCTCGAGGGCTCCTTCACAGGCGTTGCTCGGGGGTCTCCATGAACCTAGAAACCTTCTTCCGGTCCAAAGTCTTGGTCATTATACACCACCTCATTATCTTGACCTGAGCAGCAATATAAACCAACAAAATATGCAAGGTTGAGTACCGATGGTACTCAGCAAGTGTGGGAAAGTTATGTCATGCATGGCTAGAACAAGGAGAGGTTGAACTCATGGTTAAAGCACTACACAATTAATACCTATCTCCTTAGCTTATTAAGCACCTACATTACTACACAGGTGAAATGGTCCCAATCTCCCATCCCATCATCATAACCAAATAACCATAACATCATTTCCAATGTTAAGCTCCCAGCTTAACATTCTCAACTTCCAAAACCATCACTCCTCTAATCATGAATAAGTCCAAGCTGCTCTTGACCGTGAGCACGGCTGTCATGACAGTTTTGACTCTGCATAGTTTGCACCACTGTACCCACATGTAGTGATTTCATCCCCCGTTGCCGGGTGGACTAAAAGAACCTCCATTATGCCAGTGGCCACGAACCACATTCACACTTCCCAGGTGTGTAGCCAGGAGATCACTACGAAGCCTTTACAAAGGGATTCCCGACGAGCGTGGGCCCACTGAGGTTTCACCCCTAACAGCATACAAGAGGCTCCAACCCCGCTGCAGTGGCCCCTTCTTGAGCCTTGCAGTTCATATGGTAGTCCAGCTGACACCTATTCCCCGCACCATCCAACACACCCATACTACGCCGGGGATACACCTAATTAATTGGCCAAGCTGCCCCATCTCAGCATGTGGTTGGCACGGTAAAGCCAGGTTACATGCTCCATGAACCGGTCCTTAGGATCCAGGCAAGTACTAAACACAAACCCGAGTCTCGTGCACCCAGCACACAACCAAAACATCCAAACTTGTCTTGATCCCTACCTCTACATAACTCACAATATCTCATTCAAGAGTATGGTAAAATAAACTGATGATCTCATATCCCAAATATCCCATTCTAAGCATGGCTAAGCATATGCATAATAATAAATGACATGATAAAATAAATCCCAACCCAAGCTACAAGGAAACAAGGTAATGCAATTCTAGGGAAACTTCCTAGCATGGGTTTCATATTTCATTTGACAATGCAAATAATTCTATCTACACATCCTAGTATAGGATCAAAGTGGTCAAGGACACTTGCCTCCTTCCTGCTGCTCTTGAAATGGGTAGTCCTGATCTTGGAAAGGAATAACTTGCTCTTGAGCAGATTCTACATTATACCATCACACATAGCAAAAGAAAAACAACAATCCATAAGACATAGTTCACCCTTCCACTTCATACAAACCACACATTCACATGTAACAAAGCCATTCACAAATTCTATGTGTTGTGGTTACTCTGTGTGTTGACCCTTGGCTTACATGCACTTTTAATCATGTGTATATGATTCCTACTTTTGTATTCACATTTATGCTTGCATACTTTATATATGAGTTTCCAATTTAAATAAATCCCTTATATTCAATTACTACACCTTTTAGCAACCAAGTATGCATGAAAGGTATTTTCCTTCTCCATATGTGTCTTCAGAATTTCTACCAACCCTAAACTGAATTCTTTGGATTTTAGAAACTCCATTTATCATTTACTAGTTGCTATATTTTCAGATTTATTTCCGATGCCTAAATGTGAACTTTATTATGAAAATAACAAGACACATCATATAAACAGAATAGGTTCTGATCTAAAATATTTACTAATATATTTTTGACCTTTTCCTCTGATGTAAACTATTTTACATTTATTTTCCCTATTTTCAGAACTATTCTTTACTTAAAAATGTGTCCCTATAACTAATAAATGTGAATAATAAATTAAACAGATTCATTTCAGCCCAAAATCTATTTTTATCTCACTCCAAAGTTTTCTAAGTACTGAGAAAGTTTTTAATTTAATTTTGACAATATGTTTGTCCCACTTTTAAATTTTAAATACTAGCCACATATTCAATTTCCTAAATTAAATATCAAACAGGGTTAAAAAGGTAAACTCACCCCACTACAGGGTCTATAATATTATTTTAACAATTTTCAGGGGTCTAGCTACTCATAACAGAGGAGTTTTTCCTAATTTTTATTAAGTCCCGGGGCTAAAACTGATTTTTAAATGAATTTACATGATTTTCTGAAGTTCCAGGGGCTAGATCAGAAGTTTCCGGGGCTAGCTCTTATTTCCAGAGAACCCCAGGGGGTAGCGCATAAGAATTCCAGTCTTTATAACGCGGGGCTGACGTGGACCGTCCGATTTAAAACAGACGGCTGAGATTATAACGTCGAACCGGTACGCGGGGATTTAAACTCTACCATGCGATTTAAAATAAACGGCGCACAAGCGGCCACGTCGCTCTGATCGAGCGCGGGCGGCGCTGCCAGCGGCGCACGGCAGTGGGAGGCGGCGATCTCGCCGGAGAGTTTTGGATCTTCGCGAATTCTTCCTAGAACTGTGATTTTATGGCATAGATCGGTGGAGGGGAGGTCAGGGATCTCACCTCGGGGGTTTTCTTGAGCTCGGAGGTCCTGGAAAGCGATCGGCGACGAGGTCCGAGGAGAATTCACGGCGAGGCTCGTCGGCGCTGTGTTTGAGCCGCAAACCACCGAGTTTTCAGCACATGCGAGGTTCCCCGGAGGCGGTGGATCAAGACCAGCGAGTTAGATCGGAATTCCCGAGCGTAGATCGGCCAGAATTCACCGGAGGTGCTCGGGTTCTCACCGGAGCAAAATCGGCGGATCGCGTGGGAAAAATGGGACAAGGCCAGGGTTTTTATAGACGGGGGAGGGCGGCGGGTTGGTTTAGATCGAGCTGGAGTCTTCGGGGTCCGGAAATCGGCTGGGATACGCGAGAATTCCCAATCGGTTTTGATTCGGGTGAGAGAGTCCCGGCCGATCGCGGCGCGGGCGCGAGGAAGAAGAAAAGCTGGCGGGCCCCGCCTGTCAGTGGGAGAAAGGGGGCGCGCGCGGCTGCGGGCTGGCGCAGAGCAGGGTGGGCCGGCTGGTGGGTTTCGGCCCACTGGTCGGTTTTTTCTGTTTTCCTTTTTATTTTTTCTATTTCTTTTCTGTTTTGAGTTTAAATTGAATTCCAGTTTGAATTTAAATTGTTGCAAAACATGCAACACGTCCAAAAAATTTTAAATTCCCCTCTTAACAGGATTCTGGGTTTTACAGATCTACCCCCCTTAAAAGAAATCTCGTCCTCGAGATTGGTGGTTCTAAGAAAACAATTCCGGAAATTGTGCCTTGAGCTCATCTCCTCCCGCTCCCAGGTGGCTTCCTCTTCTGAGTGATGCTTCCATTGCACCTTGCACATCCGGATTCTTTTATTTCTGGTGAGGCGTTCCATTGTCTCCAAAATCTTGTATGGTTGCTCAGCATAAGACAAATCCTCATCTACGTCCACTTCATTCATGGGTAACACCTCTTCAGGCGTTCTCAGGCATTTCTTGAGTTGTGACACATGGAATACATCGTGCACATCCGATAGACAAGCCGGTAACTCTAGTTGATACGCCACTTTGCCTTTCCTTTCCAGAACTTGAAAGGGTCCGATGTATCGAGGTGACAACTTCCCTTTCACCTTGAACCGACGAAGTCCTCGGATAGGGGACACCTTGAGATAGACATAGTCTCCCACGTTGAAAACAAGCTCTCTTCTTCGTACATCGGCATAGCTCTTTTGGCGTGTCTGTGCTATCCTCAAATTGTTGCGAATTTCCCTCACCTTCGCCTCGACTTCTCGTAGTACTTCTGGACCAAACACTTTACTTTCCCCTATTTGGTTCCAAAATAGGGGAGTTCTGCACTTCCTCCTGTACAAAGCTTCAAACGGTGACATCTTCATACTAGCTTGATAGCTGTTGTTATAGGAAAACTCCGCATACGGTAAGTTCTTGTCCCAACTCCAATTGTTTTTGAGTGCACATGCCCTCAGCATATCTTCAAGAATCTGATTGGTTCTTTCCGTCTGCCCATCAGTTTGGGGATGATAAGCAGAACTAAAGTTCAGATGGGTTCCCATGGTTTCGTGCAACTTCTGCCAGAACCTTGAGGTGAACTGTGTCCCTCGATCCGACACAATCTTCTTTGGCACTCCATGGTAACACACGATCCTTGACATGTACAACTCTGCCAATTTGGATCCGCTGTAGCTTTCTTTCACGGGGATGAAATGAGCTACCTTGGTTAGCCTGTCAATGATGACCCATATTGAATCATATCCTGATTGGGTCCTAGGCAATTCCACGATGAAATCCATGCCGATTTCTTCCCATTTCCATTCAGGCACTTTGAGTGGTTGCAATAATCCCGCGGGTCATTGATGTTCTGCTTTCACCAACTGACATGTGTCACATAGGGCAACATGTTCCGCGACATCTCGCTTCATGTCATACCACCAATACCTGCTCTTGAGGTCCTGGTACATCTTCATACTCCCAGGATGAATGGAATAGTCGGAATCGTGAGCCTCCTTCAAAATCAGTTCATAGATCTCCTTTACTTCTGGCACACAGATTCTTTTCCCGTGCCACACCGTTCCTTGTTCATCCTCTCTAAAACCAGGAGCTTTATTTTCCTTGATGAGTTGTCTGATCTCTTGTATCTTCTCGTCATTCTTTTGACCCTCGCGTATGTCTCGCTCTAGTGTGGAGTCCACTTCCATGGCGATGGTTTCACCACTATTTACCAGGCATAGATTGAGTCTTATAACCTCGTCCTTCAATTCTGCAGGCATGTCCTTCAAGCTCAACTTATTGACCTGCAGTTTCCGACTTAAAACATCGGCCACGGCGTTTGCTTTCCTAGGATGATAGTTGATGCCCACATCAAAGTCATTGATTAGCTCTAACCATCTCCTTTGTCTGAGGTTGAGATCTGGCTGTGTGAAAATGTACTTCAGACTCTTATGATTCGTATATATCTCTGTCCTCTTCCCCATCAAATAGTGTCGCCAAATTTTCAACGCGTGTACCACTGCGGCTAGTTCTAGGTCATGTGTAGGATAGTTTTTCTCGTGCTTCCGAAGTTGTCGGGATGCATAAGCCACGACATGCCCTTCTTGCATGAGAACACATCCCAACCCGTTTCCAGAGGCATCGCAGTACACCGTAAAGTTCTTTTGCATATCTGGCATAACGAGCATTGGGGCTGTTGTCAATCTTTCCTTTAACTCCTGAAAACTCGTCTCGCACTGCGGCGTCCATGTGAATGTGATTCCCTTCTCCAACAGTTTGGTGAGGGGTCTCGAGATTTTAGAAAATCCCTCAATAAACCGTCGATAGTATCCAGCCAATCCCAAGAAGCTTCGAACTTTCCCGACATTTTCAGGGGTCTTCCACTTCTGTATATCCTCGATTTTGGCAGGATCCACGGAGATTCCTCCCTCCGAGATTATATGTCCTAAGAAGGGAACTCTCTTCAGACAAAACTCACACTTGCTCAACTTGGCATATAGTTGGTGTTCCCTCAGCTTCTGCAACACCAACCTTAGATATTTCTCACGTTCTTCTTCATCTTTGGAGAAGACGAGAATGTCATCTATGAAAACCACCACAAATTTGTCCAGATATTCCATGAATACCTTGTTCATGAGATACATGAAGTACGCCGGGGCATTAGTTAGCCCGAAAGGCATGACAGTGTATTCATACAATCCGTACCGAGATACGAAAGCTGTCTTGGGAATATCAGATTGCCTTATCTTGAGTTGGTGGTATCCCGACCTGAGATCAATTTTCAAGAACACACAAGCTCCCCTCAACTGATCAAACAAGTCTTCAATGCGGGGTAATGGGTACTTATTCTTGATGGTTACCTCATTCAAGGCACGGTAATCCATGCATAACCTTTGGGTTCCGTCCTTTTTGGGCACAAATATTACCGGAGCTCCCCATGGTGAGGAACTAGGACGAATATACCCCTTCTCCGACAATTCTCTCAAATGATCCTTGAGTTCTCCCAGCTTCTTGGAGTCCATCCGATAAGGTCTCTTGTATATCAGGGCTGTTCCAGGCACTAGCTCAATTGCGAATTCCACTTCACGATCGGGAGGCATACCTAGCAAATCCTCCGGAAA
This sequence comes from Neostapfia colusana, assembly GCA_030760725.1. Taxonomy (NCBI): domain Eukaryota; kingdom Viridiplantae; phylum Streptophyta; class Magnoliopsida; order Poales; family Poaceae; genus Neostapfia; species Neostapfia colusana. The sequence continues at coordinate 61,059,936 of JASWHV010000016.1, read as the reverse complement.
AACATCTGGATATTCCCTGATGGTCCTGATCTCCTCAACTTTCACCTCAACTTGATTTAATTTAATGTCCCTCCTAGGCTCGTGTATTGTTATGAACTTTACTCTTGTGCCACTAGGGAGAGTTAGTTCCACCATTCGGGTCGAACAATGGATGATTCCTTTATGTTTGGTCAACCAATCCATACCCAAAATAATATCTATCCCTTGTGAATCTATCACTATGAGGTTAGCAGTAAATACTACCCCATTAATGTCTAGGTTCACTTTGGGACACACTTGTCTTGTCCTTATTTCTCCACCTGGAGAGTTTATGGCTAGCATATGGTTCATTTGTGTTGTTGCTAGGTCATGCTTCTTAACAAACCCTTGAGCAATGAACGAGTGGGTAGCACCAGAATCAAACAGCAGGGTTGCAATGTGTAAATTGGCAGGAAACTTACCAACTACCACGTCGGGTGCCTCTTGTGCTTCCTCCATAGTGACGTGGTTCACCCGTCCTCTCATTACATTCCGCTGTTGTGGCTGCGTGGGCTTCTTCTTTGGGCACTTATGGGCGTAGTGCCCCACTTCACCACAGCTAAAACATTGCACCCCAACCTTAGGTGTCTGGCCTTTGTTGTCTTGGGGTTGGTTTGGAGGTCCTTGCACTGCTGGTCAAGGTGGATATGCAGGGCGAGGCTGCTGTACAAACTGACGTTGCGGCTGTGCTGGTGCTGCCGGAGGCCTGTAGTTCGGGTTGTACCCTCTTGGTGCTGAGTAGGGTACCGCAGCACAGTTCGTCTGCCCTGCAGGTTGCTGTATCAGACGTGGGCGGGTGTTGCTCCTTGAGGCTTGATGTGACCACCCGGCCTTCCTCTTATTCTCATTTTCCAAGGCCTTCAGCTTCCTTTCTACCACAAACGCTCTGTCCACCATCTTTTGGAAGCTTTCATACTCATTTGAGAACATTGCACACTGCATTTCTGCGGTAAGTCCTTCCATGAAACAATCTTGTTTCTGCTCATCAGTCTCTATGTCTCGTGCGGCATAACGAGATAGTTGAGTAAATTTAGTGAGGTATTCCCTCACCGTCATGTTTCCCTGCTGCAGTCCCAAGAACTCCTTCCTCTTGTTTTTGAGTTCACCTCTTGGGATGTAATGGTTGCGGAAGCTACGATTGAACTCTTCCCAAGTGATGTTCTCAGGGTCATGATGGGCGGCCACGTAGGCGGTCCACCAATCAGCAGCAGGTCCATGCAATTGATGAGAGGCAGACAGCACCCTCTCATACCCTTGGCTCTGTATGATCCTCATCTTGCTCTCAATGGTCTTTAGCCAATCATCTGCCTCAAGAGGTTCAGCAGCACTTGCAAACTTTGGAGGTTGAGTTCCTAGAAACTCACTCAACCTTGGTTGGCGTGGTGCAGCTTGTGGAGGTGGAACTTGATGCAAGTTGGCCACCACTTGAGTCAAGTTCTGGTTGAGCTGATTTTGATTCTCCAGCATTTGATGGAGGGGATCAACTCCTTCACGGCGACCACCTCTGTCCTGGCCTCCAGAAAGATGAGGGTTGGAGGCCTCATCGTTGTTGTTGGCGGGGTTGGCAGCACGTCCTTTTCCTCTTCCGGCCATCTGGCATGATCAACCAATGTTAATTTAAAGCATTACGTATCATCTTACTACTTTCACTTGTTTGTACTTTGAAGTGTTGAGGTTTTGTTATACTTTTCTGAGGGTTCATATCTCACACAACATAAATGCAATATTATTTCATGTGGGTTCACACACCAAAGCAAAACAATCTGGAGACGAGGCTGTGGACAATTGCTCATGGCTTCCACAACTCACGTCACACACCAATCATTAACACACCATTAACTAAGATAACGGCTCGACTACTCGACATCCTGCTAAACTAAGGGAAGGACTCTACACTACTCGTATTCACTGAGCTGGCTCCTCGGGGTCTTCCTCATCATTGCGGCTGCCTTCTGACTCTGCTTTGGGTGGGGAAGCTGCTGGTGGAGAAGTGCGACGACGCCTAATCGCCCGGCGATCTGGGGAGTCAGGAGTCCATGTATCATTCACGGTGACACACAGTTCATTCCCATCTTCTCTTTCTTTCGCCCTTAAGCAGGCTCGCAGCAACACCTCTGTTTCCTTCAGGGTGTCCCGAACATCCTGAAGTTCTTGCTGACACTCCTGCAGTCGAGTGCTGAGCATAGCAGCATCCTCCAAGCACAAGTCCATGTGCTCATGGGAAGTCCCTTGCTGCACTGGCGGGTACTTATACTCTGCTGTACCACTCTCACGCTGGAGGACATACATGTACTCAGTCCTGTCCAGGTGGCGACGATAGATGTGACTCTGGCAGGTGATGGCCTCCCAGGTGACATCCTTCTCCGCATCGACCTGTGTTGCTCGACAAGCTGGAGAGCGGTGGATCTTGAGCAGCTGATTTTCATGGATAATCCTCATTTCTGAACTCCATTCTTCCCGCTTCTCCCGGATGGTCCTGGTGGAGCTATAGTGTATGATTAGCTTGCCCGTATTGCCGGCGGCTTCGAGCATATGTCGAAGACGGTGCAACAAGCCTCCTACTGCCAATCCGTAGGAAAGGTACGTCACCGGACGGCTCTCCTCTCTTTCGGCAAGGGCAACTACGGGAACTCTCCCTCCTGTGGACTTGCGAGCGGTGCGAATCATGCGAACCATCTAAAACAAAAAGCATTTAAACTTAGGTTAGTTAAACTTTTTAAACAAAAATCCTATTTTGAATGAAAGTTGGGGTAAGATGAAGAAAGTGACTCCATTAAATAACACTTTTCAACACATACCTTGTAAAATAGTTTTTAAGAAAATAGGGCCCTTAAATACGTCCATTTCTACCTAGGTCCACGTTCCTACGGGCAACCTTGGCTCTGATACCACTTCTGTCACACCCGGTTTTTCCGAAGAACAACCAAGTGAATATCACATGTATGCCAGGATCATTTTCTCATACATGTGATGACAAATAGTGAAGCATCATTTATTACAAGCCAGGTGTCGAATATAAATAAGTCTTACATAGCAAATGTCTCGATGGACAATAATAAGTTCATCACAAGTAAATAAACTAGCAGCGGAATATTATTCTCGAGGGCTCCTTCACAGACGTTGCCCGGGGGTCTCCATGAACCTAGAAACCTTCTTCGGGTCCAAAGTCTTGGTCATTATACACCACCTCATTATCTTGACCTGAGCAGCAATATAAACCAACAAAATATGCAAGGTTGAGTACCGATGGTACTCAGCAAGTGTGGGAAAGTTATGTCATGCATGGCTAGAACAAGGAGAGGTTGAACTCATGGTTAAAGCACTACGCAATTAATACATATCTCCTTAGCTTACTAAGCACCTACATTACTACACGGGTGAAATGGTCCCAATCTCCCATCCCATCATCATAACCAAATAACCATAACATCATTTCCAATGTTAAGCTCCCCGCTTAACATTCTCAACTTCCAAAACCATCACTCCTCTAATCATGAATAAGTCCAAGCCGCTCTTGACCGTGAGCACGGCTGTCATGACAGTTTTGACTCTGCAGAGTTTGCACCACTGTACCCACATGTAGTGATTTCATCCCCCGTTGCCGGGTGGACTAAAAGAACCTCCATTATGCCAGTGGCCACAAACCACATTCACACTTCCCAGGTGTGTAGTCAGGAGATCACTACGAAGCCTTTACAAAGGGATTCCCGACGAGCGTGGGCCCACTGAGGTTTCACCCCTAACAGCATACAAGAGGCTCCAACCCCGCTGCAGTGGCCCCCTCTTGAGCCTTGCGGTTCATATGGTAGTCCAGCTGACACCTATTCCCCGCACCATCCGACACACCCATACTACGCCGGGGATACACCTAATTAATTGGCCAAGCTGCCCCATCTCAGCATGTGGTTGGCACGGTAAAGCCAGGTTACATGCTCCATGAACCGTTCCTTAAGATCCAGGCAAGTACTAAACACAAACCCGAGTCTCGTGCACCCAGCACACAACCAAAACATCCAAACTTGCCTTGATCCCTACCTCTACATAACTCACAATATCTCATTCAAGAGTATGGTAAAATAAACTGATGATCTCATATCCCAAATATCCCATTCTAAGCATGGCTAAGCATATGCATAATAATAAATGACATGATAAAATAAATCCCAACCCAAGCTACAAGGAAACAAGGTAATGCAATTCTAGGGAAACTTCCTAGCATGGGTTTCATATTTCATTTGACAATGCAAATAATTCTATCTACACATCCTAGTATAGGATCAAAACGGTCAAGGACACTTGCCTCCTTCCTGCTGCTCTTGAAATGGGTAGTCCTGATCTTGGAAAGGAATAACTTGCTCTTGAGCAGGTTCTACATCATACCATCACACATAGCAAAAGAAAAACAACAATCCATAAGACATAGTTCACACTTCCACTTCATACAAACCACACATTCACATGTAACAAAGCCATTCACAAATTCTATGTGTTGTGGTTACTCTATGTGTGTTGACCTTTGGCTTACATGCACTTTTAATCATGTGTATATGATTCCTACTTTTGTATTCACATTTATGCTTGCATACTTTATATATGAGTTTCCAATTTAAATAAAGTCCTTATATTCAATTACTACACCTTTTAGCTACCAAGTATGCATGAAAGGTATTTTCCTTCTCCATATGTGTCTTCAGAATTTCTACCAACCCTAAACTGAATTCTTTGGATTTTAGAAACTCCATTTATCATTTACTAGTTGCTATATTTTCAGATTTATTTCCTATGCCTAAATGTGAACTTTATTATGAAAATAACAATACACATCATCTAAACAGAATAGGTTCTGATCTAAAATATTTACTAATATATTTTTGACCTTTTCCTCTGATGTAAACTATTTTACATTTATTTTCCCTATTTTCAGAACTATTCTTTACTTAAAAATGTGTCCCTATAACTAATAAATGTGAATAATAAATTAAACAGATTCATTTCAGCCCAAAATCTATTTTTATCTCACTCCACAGTTTTCTAAGTACTGAGAAAGTTTTTAATTTAATTTTGACAATATGTTTGTCCCACTTTTAAATTTTAAATACTAGCCACATATTCAATTTCCTAAATTAAATATCAAACAGGGTTAAAAAGGTAAACTCACCCCACTACAGGGTCTATAATATTATTTTAACAATTTTCAGGGGTCTAGCTACTCATAACAGAGGAGTTTTTCCTAATTTTTATTAAGTCCAGGGGCTAAAACTGATTTTTAAATGAATTTACATGATTTTCTGAAGTTTCAGGGGCTAGATCAGAAGTTTCCGGGGCTAGCTCTTATTTCCCGAGAACCCCAGGGGGTAGCGCGTAAGAATTCCAGTCTTTCTAACGCGGGGCTGACGTGGACCGTCCGATTTAAAACAGACTGCTGAGATTATAACGTCGAACCGGTACGCGGGGATTTAAACTCTACCGTGCAATTTAAAATAAACGGCGCACAAGCGGCCACGTCGCTCTGATCGAGCGCGGGCGGTGCTACCGGCGGCGCACGGCGGCGGGAGGCGGCGATCTCGCCGGAGAGTTTTGGATCTTCACGAATTCTTCCTAGAACTGTGATTTTATGTCATAGATCGGTGGAGGGGAGGTCGGGGATCTCACCTCGGGGGTTTTCTTGAGCTCAGAGGTCCTGGAAAGCGATCGGCGACGAGGTCCGAGGAGAATTCACGGCGAGGCTCGTCGGCGCTGTGTTTGAGCCGCAAACCACCGAGTTTTCTGCACATGCGAGGTTCCCCGGAGGCGGTGGATCAAGACCAGTGAGTTAGATCGGAATTCCTGAGCGTAGATCGGCCAGAATTCACCGGAGGTGCTCGGGTTCTCACCGGAGCAAAATCGGCGGATCGCGTGGGAAAAACGGGACAAGGCCGGGGTTTTTATAGACGGGGGAGGGCGGTGGGTTGGTTTAGATCGAGCTGGAGTCTTCGGGTCCGGAAATCGGCTGGGATAAGCGAGAATTCCCGATCGGTTTTGATTCGGGTGAGAGAGTCCCGGCCGATCGCGGCACGGGCGCGAGGAAGAAGAAAAGCTGGCGGGCCCCGCCTGTCAGTGGGAGAAAGGGGGCGCACGCGGCTGCGGGCTGGCGTAGAGCAGGGTGGGTCGGCTGGTGGGTTTCGGCCCACTGGCCAGTTTTTTTCTGTTTTCCTTTTTCTTTTTTCTATTTCTTTTCTGTTTTGAGTTTAAATTGAATTCCAGTTTGAATTTAAATTGTTTCAAAACATGCAACACGTCCAAAAAATTTTAAATTCCCCTCTTAACAGGATTTTGGGGTGTTACAAAGACCCTCCCTACAATATTCTTCATTGTAAACGTAAGGAGTCGGTACAATCTGCTCCTTGCGCGAGATTGGAACATTGCCAATGGATGTGTGAGACCTATGTGTGCTGAATACATTGTCTATGACGATAAAAGTTTTGAATTCTGCCGAAACACTCTTTTTGTCAAGGTTCGACTCTAGGTCCGAGCTCCGACAAGATCCGACGTAAGGTCCGACTTGCTATGGCTAGGTCCAACATGTGTTTGGTTAGCTCCGGCGGTAGGTACGACTAGCTTTGGTAAGTTCTGGTGCTTGGTTCTGCTAGCTTTGGTAAGCTCCGGCTCAAGGTCCGGTTAGCTTTGGCAAGGTCCGGAGCTAAATCGCAATGGTTCTGTTTTTACCATGCAAATATTTCGAACTTGCTTTCAATCTATGGAAAGTTTTCTTACTGTTCTTTTACTAAGATTTTGAAGTGTTATGGCTGTTTACGGTGGTTAACATTTTGCTATGGTTTGTAGCATGCTTATGTGAGGTGTTCACGTAAGCTGTTGTGGTTTTTGGAACTAACATGAGTCAAGTCGCGGATTTGTGCTCAAAAGTATTGGTTGTTTATTCATGTGAAGGTGTTGTTTGAGTTCAAGATATGGCTGGTAACGGGGTCGATTGAACTAGTCTTACGGAGAAGATGAGGCTCAACAACCAAGTTCGGGAGGAATTGTGGTTGAGTTGATCAGGAGGTCGCGCAGCATGTTTGGATCAAGAACAATGCATATGAAGGTATCATGGACGTCGTTGGAAGTTGTTTGCACGTGTGCAAGGATTGCATGGACGTGGCAACATGGTTCCAAGGCGTGATGAAGAGATGTGGACATAAAGAATTGGTAGGAAAGGTCCAACCAGCTGGATTATGGACTCAGGCTGCGGCTGAGTCGGTTATGGCTCAAATATGGAAAGATTTGAGTTGGTTATGATAGGATTTCGTGTGGGACACGATGTTGAGTTGTTTTAGGAATATGGGATACGTTCCTAAGGTGTTTGGAAGTCTTAATATTGCTTCTATCTGCGTATAAAAGAGTCTTGAGCAGTTATGGAAAGTTTTGATTCAGAAACTGAGTAGGATTAGAGTCCTAGTTTAAATTGGGTTGGCCTTCGGGCTGGTTATATAAGCAAGGGAGGCCAGAGATCATGGGAAGACGACCTTGGTCTATTCCTATTATGTTTTGATCAATAAAATTCGTAATTTGGAGGAGCTTTTGTGCCTTGTTCGTCCGACTTGTTTTTGTCAAGTCTTTCTCGTCGAGTTTCTGGACAGCACAACAGTGCTTCAGTGTTTTGATCATAACTCAAGTTTTACAGATTCAATTGACGTGATTCTTTTTGGGTTGTCTTCACAACTTGATTATATATCATTTGTGAAAATTTCACGGTCATTGGATTTGTATTTTCTGATCTACACGAGTTTCTTTGCAGTGTTGCAGATCTGGTTTTTACTCGAGTAGAACAGATTGACCCTCGTTTGATCTTTCGATCATAACTTGAGTTTTTCTTGACTGATTCTGTGATTCTTGTTGTAGTGTCTTCGTGACTTGATTCTCTGTAATATATACCACTTTTGTCACGGTTGAACACATTTAGATCAGTCGCATACACGGTTTCTTTAACAGATCGATTTTCTGCCGAGGGGGTTTTTGTTGCTTCCGCTAAAAAGTTTAAATCTACCATTCACCCCCTCCTCTGGTAGCTTTTAACGTGCTCTTCGATCCTACAATTGGTATCAGAGCCACGGTTCTCTAATCTTTGTGACTTGCACGTGTTTTGACTAATCATCATGGAGAAATACTCCGCGAAACCTTGTGTGTTTAGTGGCATTGATTTTCAGATTTGGAAGGCACGAATGGAGGCTTTCCTCTAGGCACAAGGCTTCGCAATATGGGAAAAGGTGTACAAGCCTTATGACGTGCCGCCGAACGATCAAGTCACGGCTATGAACATGAGAGATGTCGACAACAACAACAAAGCACAGAACATGATCATACAAGGATTAACTCAAAGTGACTTCGACCGTGTTGCATACCTCCGATCTGCATACGATGTGTGGAAAGCACTTTGTGACTACCACGAAGGATCCAACACGATCAAGGAGGTCAGACAAGATATGTTCAAGAATGAATACATGCGCTTCGAGATGCAACCCGGTGAGTCAATCGATGACCTCTTTGCTCGCTTCAATAAAATTCTCAGCAACTTGCGTAGTGTCAACGTTAATTTTTCAGATGCTGAAAATGCTAGGCAATTACTAAGTGCATTAGACATGTCAATTTGGGAGATAAAAGTTACATCTATTCGTGAATCTACTGTCATGAGTACACTTACATTAGATGTGCTATTCTAAGTTAAAAACTCATGAAATTGACATAATATCACGTAAGAACCCCAACAAGTCTCTTGCATTTGTTCCACAACGTGACATGCCTAGCTCTAGTCAATCTTCATCTTGTGGTACACTTTCTTTGTTGTCCTCTCTAACTCTTGAACAGATTGAAGAGTTTCCAGAGGAAGAACTTGCACTCATTTCTATTCGGTTCTCAAAAGCATTGCAAAATGTGAGAACTAGAAGGAGAGGAAGTGCCGGACCTCAACGATGCTTCGAATGTGGTAAGACAGGACATTTTGTACGGATTGCCCTTACTTTTCAGGTCCTACTTCCCATGATGAAAAGCAAACTAGGACAAAGCACTCCTCTACAAATGATAAGAAAAAGAAGGGTTTTATAAGATGCCAATTGGTAAATAGTTTTATCTCCGCACTTCAAGAACTTGGCTCGAGCGGTGGACATCGGAAGTGATGAAGATGAAGATGATTTGGCAAACTTATGCTTCATGGCGGGCAAGTCAAGTTCGAGTACGGAGGAGGCAGAACACAACAGCGACAATGAAGAGGTATGTCCTACTTGTGAAGAAATGTGTGATGTTATTTCTCGTGCCACTGTTATAGTTAAGAAAAAGGACAAAAAGCTTAGGGACAATGCTGTTAAAATTGAGTCACTAGAACCTGAAATTAATCGTTTGAAATATTTGATTCCTAGTTATGATTCTTGTTCCTCATGTGATTTAATATATGAACAATTGTCCTCTCTAAGAAGTGCACATACCTCCACACTTGATAAACTTGAGTTAGAGATTGAAAAGAACAGAGAGCTTGCTGCACTTAATGACAAAAACTTGAAAGATGCTTGTTGTTCTACAATTGATTTGCGTTGTTCTACTTGTGATGAGCTTAATAAGAAACTATAAGATGCTATGAATAAAATTTCTATATTGAAAAATGCTTTACGTTCTCATGAAGTTAAGTATTGTTCCAATTACAAACTAAAGGAACAACTTCATATCAAAACTGCCTAGACTTGTCTAAGAAACTTGATGACATGAATAGGACACTAGAGCGGTTTTATAATGGGAATAAGAATCTGAACTTGCTGTTGAGTTCTTCTAAATCTTGCAGTGATAAAACTGGTTTAGGTTTTGATTCCCATGCTCATGCTAAAGCACATCCACCTAAAATTATAAAGTCATTAGGAAGTGGTTTGATTAAAACAGTTCCTAAACAAAAAGAAGTGGTTTTTAAATTTGCAGGAGTGTTGTCTCATTCGGTTTCAAATAAACATGGTGTCTGCTCATCTAGACATGAACATAAAGTTAAATTTAATTGTACCTACTGTGGTAGAGATGGTCATGTCATAGATTTTTGTTATAGACTATCTAAGCAACAGAAAAAAAGGAAAGAATGATTGCTAGATCACATAACAACTGTGCAAAACCTGTTGCGTGTGCTGAACCGAATGTTAGGAATATGCAACCTGCTGTAATGAGTCAAAAACATGTGAAGTTTGCTTCTGGACCTACTGTTTTTAGTGCTACTCATGTAACACCTCGTAGGTCAGTAGTTGGGTACAAATATCCTCAAACTTTAGCTCATAAACCTGCTGTTTTATCTCAGCCTTTGCGTGTTACTCTTCTAGACGTCGTGTGACTCAGTACTAGATTACTAAATGCCTTTTGACTAACCCCAGTATTTAGTCATCGACGTATTGTACTTCTATGTAGGTTACACACTTGAGGAAGGAGAACATTTGAATTGTGGATTCAGGATGCTCACGCCACATGGCCGGTAACAAAGAATGGTTCTCCCCCTCTCTTTTGTGTCACATGTAGAAAATATTACCTTTGCAGATAATTCTTCAACTCCTATAATTGCTAAGGGTTCGGTTAGAGTAAATAATTACTACTCTTTAAAATATGTGGCACTTGTTAAAAATTTGAAATACAACTTGCTTTCTGTTTCACAAAGCTAGATGAAAATATGGAAATTATTTTCACTAAATTTTTTTGCAAGGTTGTAGATTCAAATAGTGAGCTCATTTTTAATATGTCTCGGTTTGGAAGAGTTTTTAAAGCTGATTTTTATATGTCATCCTCTAAGCATAGATGTCTAGTTGCTAATGATTCAAAAGACTTACATTTTTGGCATCGTAGACTTGGTCACGTAGGCTTAGATCATCTCACACGTGTTAGTGCTCTTGATCACATGCGTGGGCTGCCTAAGCTTAAAGGGGACAAAGAAATTGTGTGCTCTTCTTGTAGACATGCTAAGATGGTTGCAGGTTCACATGCTCCTCTCATAATGACTGTAACAACTGAACCGGGTCAGCTTTTGCAGCTTGGCACCGTAGGACCTTTACGTGTTCAATCCTTCGGAGCTAAATGCTATGTTCTTGTGATTGTTGATGACTATTCTAGATACTCTTGGGTTTATTTTATGGCATCTAAGAATGAAACTTTTAGTCACTTTAGAACTTATTTTTTAGATTATCAATTGATCACCCAGGATCTTTAAAAGCAATTAGAAGTGATAACGGAACCGAATTTAAAAATCAATCATTTGATCACTTTTGTGCTGAAAATGGAATAGATCATAAATTTTCTTCACCATATGTACCTCAACAAAATGGTATTGTAGAGGGAAAGAACAAAACCTTAGTTGAGATGGCTAGGACTATGCTTGATGAATATCAAACTCCTAGAAAATTTTGGGCTGATGCAATTGCAACTGCTTGTTATGTCTCGAATCGTGTTTTCTTGCGTGCTAAGCTAGGTAAAACGCCATATGAACTTCGGTTTAGACATAGGACTAGTGTCACACACTTTCGGGTCTTTGGTTGCAAATGCTTTGTTAAGAAACATGGTAATCTTGATAAATTTGAACCTAGATCCGTTGATGGCATGTTTCTTGGTTACCCATCTCATACTACAGGCTACCTTGTGCTTTTACATGACACTAACAAAATTGTGGAGACTTGTGAGGTTTCTTTTGATGAAGCTAGCCCAGGTACTAGCTCTAATATTGCAGGACCAGACCCATATCCGCAGGGGGAGAGTATTTTCATCGAACAAGATGAAGAAGTGATGCTGCTGTCCAAAAATTCAGGAGCTAATGACATTGTTCCAGCTCCTGATTTTGATTCACAACTAGCAGCGACAACCACCATTGCTGGTCCAGATCGTCCTCAAGTCACAAGTTCTTCAATTTGTGATGAACATGAAGAAGAAGGAGCTTGTGAATTGTCTACTCCCCTCCGGGTCCTCAAAAGTCATCCTCCACAACAAATGATTGGAAGCTTGCACGAACAAGTCACACGGTCCAGGTTTTGTGATCCAAACTCTCACGCTCATTCTGCATTTGTTGCTTCTTTTGAACCCAAAGATATATCACACACACTCACTAATGAATCTTGGATTATTGCCATGCGAGAAGAGTTATAAAATTTTGAAAGAAATAATGTTTGGAAACTTGTACCTTCACCTCAAGATCACACTCTAATCGAAACTAAATGGGTGTTTAAAAATAAACAAAGTGAGGATGGGGTTGTGGTTAGGAATAAGGCTAGGTTGGTTGCTCAAGGTTTCACACAAGTTGAAGGACTAGATTTCGATGGAACTTTTGCTCCTGTTGCTAGATTAGAAGCCATAAGAATTTTGTTAGCATTTGCTGCATCTAAAGGTTTCAAGTTATATCAAATGGATGTTAAAAGTGTTTTTCTTAATGCCTACATAGATGAGGAGGTTTATGTCTAGCAATCACCGGGTTTTGAAAATCCAAATTTTCCTAATCATGTTTACAAACTGTCCAAAGCCTTGTATGGTCTTAAACAAGCCCCTAGAGCATGGTATGATAGGTTAAAACATTCTTACTTGAAAAGGGGTTTACCATGGGCAAGGTTGATAACACTCTTTGTGCTTAAGCAAGACAATGACTCATTATTCGTTCAAGTGTATGTGGATGATAATATCTTTGGTTGTGCTTCTCATGATCTTGTGTCCAAGTTTTCAGCTATGATGAGTTCAGAATTTGAGATGAGTATGATGGGATAACTCACATACTTTTTGGGGCTGCAAATCAATCAAACCAAGGAGGGTACTTTTGTGCATCAAACAAAGTATACAAGAGACCTTCTTAAGCGCTTCAACATGGACAAAAAAAGTCTCTTTGGACACCAACGGGTACAGCAACGATACTTGAACTTGATGAAGATGGTGAACCCGTGGATCAAAAAGAATATAGAAGTATGATTGGATCACTTTTGTACCTCACGGCATCAAGACCGGACATACAATTCAGCGTATGTCTTTGTGCATGATTTCAATCTTCCCCACGTGCTTCACATCATCATGCCATCAAAAGAATTCTCAGGTACTTACATGGAACTCAAGAATTTGGGGTTTTTCTTTCTTCTTCCTTAACCATTACTTTGAAAGCTTTTTCGGATGCTGATTTTGGGGGTTGTAGAATTGATAGGAAAAGTAATTCGGGTGCTTGTCATTTTCTTAGTAATTCGGGTGCTTGTCATTTTCTTGGTAATTCACTTGTTGCTTGGTCCTCTAGAAAACAAAATTCAGTTGCACAATCCACAGCTGAATCTGAATATGTAGCTGCTGCTAGCGCTTGCTCACAAATTCTTTGGATTGTTCAAACACTTAAGGACTATGGGGTTGATCTAAATAGTGTTCCACTATTTTGTGATAACACTAGTGCCATTTGCATTGCTAAAAACCTCGTGCAATATTCGAGAACAAAGCACATTGACATTAGGTATCACTTTCTCCGTGATAATGTTGAAAAAGGAAACATTGTGCTTCACCATGTAGATACCGAACAACAATTGGCTGACATTTTTACAAAACCTTTGGATTTCACTCGTTTTTATTTCATTCGTAGTAAAATAGGGGTTATGCATCCTCATGGCTTAAATTGAGGGGGAGTTTTGAAACTTGGGAAGTCTATGTGTGAATCTGAATTTAAAATAATATGAGCATAGTATTTCATACATATATGACTTTGTGATTCCTTTTATATGCTGAAAGTTCTTACTACATTGCTCATGTTATACATTTTGTAGTTTTTGCCATGACTAGTAATTGGAATAATTATTTACACTAAATCTGGTCATGATCGAACTTTCTTGCTGTTTTAAACTTGTTGCATGCTCACAAGTGCTTTTAATAATAAAAAAATCAATCAACTATTCACATGTTGAGCTTTTATGTTCAAATGAAAAATTGAGAAAAAGATCAAGAGAATATGCATGCATCGCACTTCTTCTTTGGAGATGGCTTATCATTGCACTTAGATATGAACTTGGAAGAAGTTGTGTATGACTAAAACCATGTCCTTAAGCTTCTGATTGTCAAATGACATAGGCTTGGCTTGGTTGGTTAGAATAAGGCTGATGCGGCATACAATCTCTTGCAAATGTCATATGATCTGAATTTGTGCTTTGAAAAATAATTAAAATGCAGCAACAAGTGTCATGCTTTCAGGTCTTGACATAGTTAAGTTTGTGAGATCATGACTTTCTTAAATTGAAAATTACAATTTATCTCTAGCATGGCTTACACTAGTTTATGTATCTCATTGATGTGATAGTGTGAGTTACTTGATAGTATGGCTTGGATGAGCTTTGTTTTATATGGATATGTTATAAATATGCTCATAACAATTAAAATTTCTCTTTTGGACCTTTCTGAATACATTGTCAAAGGGGGAGAAATTGATCACACATTGCACGATTCACAAGTGTTTTAGCACGATTCTTCTCAGGGGGAGAATTTTTGTTTTTCTTCTCATTTTATTTCTGATTTACAAAGGGGGGATATGTATAGGGGGGAATTTTGTTTAGAAATTTTTTTCTCATTTGATTGTTTTCAAAACTTTTCATGTGAATAAGCCAATGTTCGGATTTTAAGTGGTGTTGCCAATGCATTCATCAAGGGGGAGATTGTGAGACCTATGTGTGCTGAATACATTGGCTATGACGATAAAAGTTTTGAATTCTGCCAAAACACTCTTTTTTTCAAGGTCCGAATCTAGGTCCGAGCTCCAATAAGATCCGATGTAAGGTCCGACTTGCTATGGCTAGGTCCGACATGTGTTTGGTTAGCTCCGGCGGTAGGTCCGACTAGCTTTGGTAAGTTCCAGTGCTAGGTTCTGCTAGCTTTGAAAAGCTCCGGCTCAAGGTCCGGTTAGCTTTAGTAAGGTCCGGAGCTAAATCACAATGGTTCTGTTTTTACCATGTAAATGGTTCGAACTTGCTTTACATCTATGGAAACTTTGCTTAGTATTCTTTTACTAAGTTTTTGAAGTGTTATGGCTGTTTACGGTGGTTATCATTTTGTTATGGTTTGCAACATGCTTATGTGAGGTGTTCACGTAAACTGTTGTGGTTTTCGGAACTAACGTGAGTCAAGTCACGGACTTGTGCTCGAAAGTATTGGTTGTTTATTCATGTGCATGTGTTGCTTGAGTTCAAGATATGGCTGGTGACGGGATCCATTGAACTAGTCTTAGGGAGAAGATGAGGTTCAACATCGGGAGGAATTGTGATTGTGTGACACCCCCATTTCTGGTTTCTGCTTGTATTCATGTTTCATGTAGAGAAAATATTTTAAAAAAAATAAGCTGAAACAGAGAAAATATCAAAAAGATAGGCAAAAAGAGCCAAATCCAGTTCACAGAGAGCGCCGAAGACAACTCCCGCGGCCCGCTAGCCACGTGGCATATTCGGAGCTCATCCCTGAAGTGGGGAGAAGTCCGCCGCTAAACTGGCTACGTGGCAGGCTCGGGGCTCATCCCCGCAAAGGGGGAGAGGTCCGGCCCCGTGGGACACGTGTTGCCCCTGGAGCTAGCCTCTGAGGAGAAGCGAGGCCAGTCCGCAGGACACGTGTCACCTTAGGAGCTATTCGCCGCGAAAAATAGAGGACCAGTCGAGCGGGATATATGTCGGTCTCGGAGCTTACCTCCGAGGGGTCCGGTCCTATTGGACACGTGTCACCACCGGAGCTCACCTCCGGGAGGTCCGACACTATTGGACACGCGTCAACCTCGGAGTTCGCCTCCAAGGAGAAAGGAAGTCTGGAGCAGCTAGGACACGTGGCAATATCGGAGCTCACCTCCGAAGAGAAGGGAGGTCCGGAAACCGACACGTGGCGTTCGCGGAGCTCGCCTCTGTTGAAAGGGGGAGTCCCGACCCATCAGACACGTGGCGCACGCGGAGCTCACCTCTGAAGAAGAGGGAGGTCTCGTCCGCCTGACACGCAGCACAACCGGAGCTCGTCTCTGCGAAAAAAGGGACTCGGGTTCCCGCAGGACACGTGGAGCTTCCGGAGCCCATCACCGCGGAGGAAACGAGTTCTGGAGTGGGTTTTGCTTCTGTACGCGTGGGAACACCGGTACGGGAGGAAACCGACATGAATTCCACAATGTTACCGCACCAAATCAACTAAAGATAAGTTGTTAAGATTCAACGACAAATTGAATATGGCTCTTATTCGAAATACAATCAGATTAGGACTCTTCCCCTCCCTATTATAAATAGAACCTAGAACCTTTGGCCGAAACCACGAACTTCTTTTCCAACTCCTGAGCCGACGACTTAGAGCCCTAGCCCCAACTCGCCGAATAAACCCTTCGCCGAAGTTCAGTCGAGGAAGATCGCCGGAAGAGAGCCCCAACGATCTGTCTTGCTAAGAGAAGGACCCCGAGACCAAGAAGAACGTAAGGTAGGTCTCTAATACTACCTTACGACATCATCGCGTTTTCTTTGCATCTGTTCTTCAATTCCTTTTGAACAGAAGCTTTTTCGTGGACAGATCACTTGTTGATCGATTTAATCTAAAGTCAAGATCATCGCTACGTCCATAATTGATCTCTACAACTCTGTTCATCATAAAACCCATGCAAGCCATGCAAGAACACGTACAAACTAAATTGCATCATAGGATTAATATGCATAAGCATCATCGAATCTAGTTAAAGTTTGTGCATGATATTGATTGTTGTAAATCTTGTATGTGCCTGATCATATACAGAAGGACAAGCTCAGGGAGCTACCTACGACAGATTACAACAACAAGATTTTGAACAACCGGAACAGCTAGAACAAGGCAAGTGCCCTTGACCATATTGATCCTATGTTTTGGAAAAACTGTTTTGTTTGCGAAAAAGGTGTGTGTGCTGAGTCAAACCTGATGGGAAACCCTTTTATAGGAGTTTACTAGTTTTGGTTAAACCACCCTTGTCTCCAGGGAAGTTTATGAGTCGGGGTCTGGTTTTTACTTTTAAGCTTCGCTGGGTCCATGGGATTACGGGAAGCGAGATAGATGTGTCTAGCTAACTACACTC
Source organism: Neostapfia colusana (assembly GCA_030760725.1). Taxonomy (NCBI): domain Eukaryota; kingdom Viridiplantae; phylum Streptophyta; class Magnoliopsida; order Poales; family Poaceae; genus Neostapfia; species Neostapfia colusana. The sequence continues at coordinate 61,042,880 of JASWHV010000016.1, read as the reverse complement.
GTAAGATTTATGAGAAACTGAGGTTGTTAATGAACATGGATCGGAGGGAGATCTAGGCAAGCCAGGTTTGTGAATGAGGTAGAATGAGATGGTGGTTTACTTGCCGTAGATCTAAGGACCGGTTCATGCGAGCACATGCCAGGATAACAGTGCCACCACAAGGCCAAGTATGGGTGCGGCTTAGCTGACTAATTAGATAAGTTGCTAGATTGTTATGGACCATGGAAGGCGCGGGGAATGGGAGTCGAGTGAGGACTGCCCTGGGAACTGCATGGCACAAGAGGGGGCCCGTGGGTGGGAGAATTGGAGATTCTAGCCTGCCAGTGAAACCTTAGTGAGTCCATACATCTAGTAGCCCCTTTGTAAAGGCTATTTTGTGATCTCTTGGCCATACACCGACGGTTGTGTACTGGTATAATGGAGGTTCTACAGTCGCCGACGGGTGACAAAATCACAAACTTGTGGGTAAAGAGGTGCAAACTCTGCATAGTCTAAAACGATCATGATAGCCGAGCTTACGGTCACGAGCGCCTGGCCAACTTCCATGATTAGTTTGGATGGTTATTTTTGGATGGTTATTTTGGGATGGTTATGATTATTGGTTATGGTTTGGTTTGGTTTTCAGGACTGTTGAGTTCGGGTGATAAGATTGGTTGCATGACTGTTGAGTCATGGCGACGAGATTGGTCTCGGTGTGAGACGGAATTATTTATGAAATGAAATGGTCGTGAATACGAGAAGATATTCGTGAGAAAGAATGAGGTTGATTGATGTCTGGTTGGGACATGGAAAGTAATGAACATAATGGAGGTATGATTAGTATTTTAATACATGTTAGGATTACGTTCACTTAAAGTTAAGTTGTTGTTTTATCATGGTTTTGATAAATAACTTTGCTTTCTGCAATGAGCCTTTTTATACCTACCTTGTTGTGAGCTACATATCATATTTTCTCGCACTTGCTGAGTACATCATTGTACTCAAACTTGCATTATTATTTCATCATCAGCAACAGGAGAAGAGTACTATGAAGACCAGGTGGAGCATTAGGCGTGTAATCTGTCCTCAACCTTGCCTATGGGGATGGAGTAAAGATGGAGCTGCTGCTGCTTAGACTGCTTCCGCATTAGTTAGAAGACTTCCGCTGCTAGAATAAAGAGTTCCGCTGTTAGATTAAGACTTCCGCTGTGAGCATGAGTCTAAGACTCATGAGACATTGTAATAAACTCTGTTATTCGTGGTCGTATATATTCTAAAATTCAGTTTGTAGATGATGTGTATATGTGTGATGAACATCCTGGGCACACATATGCATCAGTTCTTGGTTCCATGGTTTTTCAACAGAATTGAGGGCGTCACAGATTGGTATCAGAGCCACGGGTTGACGGTAGGTTACACGCGTAGATAGAGGTCACAAGTTGGTATCCGGCATAGATTGGTATCAACCTGCCACGGGTTGATCGTAGATCACACAACCTAGAATGATCATAGATTGGTAGCTGAGCCACGCTGGCCATAGGATGCAAAACTAGGATGCATAGATTGGCATTGGAACTACCTTGACATAGGATACAAACCCAGGAGAAGCCATAGTTGAATCATAGATTGGCATCACCCTAAATCCATATAGGACCCCCATTGAATAAAGCCTTGAATATGAGTTGTATGAGCCCTTGTGATGATTGTTGTGATTGAATGTTGAGTGTAAGTTGTGGGGCGTCTCAAGTGTTGTCCATACCCACACATAAGTAGAAAGGAGGTGCGAGATGCCTCGGCGCTTGTTCACATCCTCATATGGGCTAATACATATAGTCCAATCCACCTTGATGCATATAGTTAGGGGGATCCGTCTAACCTTCTAACCTCTATTCTATTTCGTTCTCTCTCACAGATGGTGAGAGGAAACGCTGGCCGCCAAGGAAGGAACATCCGTGGAAACCAAGAGGATGGCCACGACGAAGTTCCTGTTAACCCCGGAGCTGGTGAGAACAACCTGGAACGGTTGATGACCATGCAGAACCAACTTATGCAAACCATGATCCAAACTTTGGGTCAGTTGCAGGCCAACAACAACAACCCTGTTCCGGCACCACCGCCACCACCACCGCCGGCTCATAACAGACTGGGAGAGTTCATGAGGACTCGACCACCCACCTTTGCTCAAGCTAACGACCCCATGGAGGACGATGACTGGTTGAAATCCATGGAGAAGAAGCTTGCCATAGTACAGTGCAATGACCGAGAGAAGGTTCTTTTTGCGTCGCACCAACTCATGGGAGCTCCCGCTGATTGGTGGGATTGCCTATGCAACGCTCATGTCGACCTGGAGACGATCACTTGGACTGAGTTCAAGGAGAGTTTCCGCTCTCATTACATCCCTGTTGGTGTAATGATGCTCAAGAGACAGGAGTTTGAAGGTCTCCGCCAAGGACAGAGAAGCGTGAATGAGTATCTCAACAAGTTCACGCAACTGTCCCGGTACGCCCCCGAAGATGTCAACTCGGACCAACGGAAGCAGTACCTGTTCATGAGAGGGTTGAACAATGAGATCCAGGTTCAGCTCCTCAACAATGACTACGCGAGCTTCTAGAAGCTGGTTGACAAGGCTATAGTGGTTGAAAGCAAGATCCGAGAGATCGAGCGAGAGTGCAAGAGGAAGATGCCATGCCAGCCCCAAGGGAGCAACGTACGACCTCGGTACATGCCCCAGCTACACCACAGTATGGATCGACCGCTCCTGCATATCGCCCTAATCAGCCACCACAGCAACGACCCGTTGCACAAGCACCTCGTGTGCCTTTGCCTCCTGTGCCCCGACCCAACATGGGCGCTCCTGTTCAAAACCCCCGCCCCAACGTACCTGCTGCCGTGGGCAACAGGGCATGTTTTGCATGCGGGGAAACAGGACACTTCGCGAGCCAGTGCCCGAGAAGAGGCCCTGGACAGCAAGGCAACGTGCCTAAGCAGAACCCGTGACCGAACGGAGGGAACAATCAAGGAAACCGTGGACAGCAGTACTATGCTCGTGGCAACGTGAACCATGTCTCTGCTGAGGAAGCACAACAGGCTGAGGACGTCGTAATTGGTATGTACCTTGCCAATTCCAACCTAGCCACCATTTTATTTGATTCTGGAGCATCACATTCCTTCATATCATCCAAGTATGTTGCCAAGCATAATCTACCCATATCACACTTAAAATGTGCTATGTTAGTTAATTCTCCCGGTGGAGAGATGAGGACTAATATTGTATGTCCAAAAGTAAGACTTAAAATAAGGGGGGTAGACTTCCTTGCCAACCTCATTGTCTTGGATTCCCAAGGGCTTGACATAATACTCGGGATGGATTGGTTAAGCAAGCACAACGGAGTAATCCAATGTGCTGAAAGGAGCGTGCAGTTGACAAACGAGCACGGTATTCGTGTCCAGTTTAAGTCAGCCCAACAAACAATTGAAAGGGCAATTTTGAACCACGTCGAAGGAGCAGCATTGGACAGCATTCCAGTGGTTCAGGAATTCTCGAACGTGTTTCCAGAAGAGCTTCCGAGTATGTCACCTGACCGGGACATTGAGTTTTCCATTGATTTGGTACCCGGAACTGCACCCATAGCAAAGAGACCCTATAGGATGCCCACCAATGAACTAGTGGAACTCAAGAAGCAAATTCAGGAGCAGTTGGAGAAGGATTTTATTCGTCCCAGCTCGTCACCATGGGGAGCCCCCGTGCTCTTCATAGACAAGAAGGATGGGACCCAAATGATGTGCGTGGACTATAGGTCTCTCAACGAGGTGACAATCAAGAACAAATACCCTCTGCCTCGTATAGAAGACCTATTCGACCAAATGAAAGGAGCCCGAGTGTTCTCCAAGATTGATCTTCGGTCGGGATACTTCCAGCTGAAGATTAAGCCCTCCGATATACCCAAGACTGCCTTTCGAACACGGTATGGTTCGTATGAATATACCGTCATGTCTTTTGGGTTAACAAATGCACCCGCATACTTCATGTACCTTATGAACAAAGTTTTCATGGAGTACTTGGATAAGTTCGTCGTGGTTTTCATCGACGACATTATGGTGTATTCCAAAAGTGAGGAGGAGCATGAAGAACATTTGAAATTGACCTTGCAGAAAAATGCATGAGCATCAATTGTATGCCAAGCTTAACAAATGTCAATTTTGGCTAAAGGAGATATCGTTCCTAGACCACATTATCTCCGAGGAAGGAGTATCGGTTGATCCCAGGAAAGTGGGAGATGTTCTGAAATGGAACCAACCGCAAAACGTGAGGGATATTCGAAGTTTTCTTGGGATGGTTGGATACTACCGACACTTCATCAAGGACTTCTCTAAGATAGCAAAGCCTATGACGGAGTTGCTAACGAAGGGAAAAGCCTTCCAATGGACACCAGCATGCCAAGAAAGTTGTGAGGAACTCAAGAAAAGGCTAACCACAACACCGGATTTGGTATTGCCGGACGTGAGCAAGAGCTTCGACATATATTATGACGCATCCAGACAAGGGCTTGGATGTGTGCTCATGCAAGAAGGACAAGTGGTAGCCTATGCCTCACGACAATTAAAGAAGCACGAGCTTAATTATCCTACACATGACTTGGAGCTAGCAGCAGTAGTGCATGCATTGAAGATTTGGAGACATTATACCCTTGGTCACCGATGTGAGACCTATACGGATCATAAAAGCCTCAAGTACATATTTACACAAACGGACTTGAATTTGAGGCAACGTCGATGGTTGGAACTCATCAAGGATTACGATGTTGGAATCAACTACCACCCTGGAGGGCCAATGTAATAGCCGATGCATTGAGCCGGAAGGGAGCATGTCACCAACTCACGGTTCGGGAGATACCACCCGAACTACGCAAGGAGTTCGAACGGTTACACCTCGGATTCTTGAACAAGATGGAAGTGATGGAGCTCCACTCTTCATTGGAGTAAGATATAAGAGATGGCCAAGCAACGGATGAGGAGATCAAGGAGATCAAGGAAAGGATCCGGCAAGGAATAGAGAAGGATTTCAAAGAAGATGAGAAGGGTACGCTTTGGCTGGGAAAAAGGATTTGTGTGCCTAACGTGAAGCACATCCATGACATGATATTAAAAGAGGCACATGATTCACCCTATTCCATACATCCTGGAAGTACCAAAATGTACAAGGACTTGAAGACTTGTTATTGGTGGGATGGTATGAAAAGGGACATAGCCGAATACGTTGCCCTATGCGACACATGCCAACGAGTGAAGGTCGAACATCAAAGACCCGTTGGATTGTTGCAACCCTTGAAGGTACCCGAGTGGAAGTGGGAGGACATCAGTATGGATTTCATCGTCGGATTGCCACGTACTCAGTCTGGTTATGACTCCATCTAGGTTATCATGGACCGATTGACCAAGACAGCCCATTTTCTCCCTGTAAGGGCCAAGTACAACGTTGCACAATTAGCCGTGTTGTACATGGAGCAGATCGTGTGCTGTCATGGAGTCCCGAGGAGGATAGTCTCAGATCGAGGTTCTCAGTTTACCTCTAGATTTTGGAGGAAGCTGCAGAAAGCTATTAGTACACGACTGGATTTTAGCTCCGCCTATCACCCACAAACCGATGGACAAACCGAAAGGACAAACCAAATTTTGGAGGACATGTTGAGAGCTTGCGCCTTGAAACGTGGGCGTAGTTGGGATAGGAGTTTACCGTACGCCGAATTCTCCTATAACAACAGCTATCAAGCTAGCTTGAAGATGTCACGTTTCGAAGCATTGTACAGTAGACGGTGTAGAACACCGCTGTTTTGGAACAAAACCGGAGAGAACCAGGTGTTTGGACCCGAAGTACTACAAGAAGCTGAAAAGCAAGTCCAAACGATACGGGAGAACTTAAAGGCTGCTCAGTCACGACAGAAAGGCTATGCGGACAATAGGCCAAGGAAGTTGACTTTCGAAGTAGGAGACTTCGTATACCTTAAGGTATCGCCTATCCATGGCCAATGACGTTTCAACGTCAAAGGCAAGCTAGCACCTCGCTACATCGAACCATTTCAGATTTTTGACAAGCGAGGAGAAGTAGCCTATCAACTAGAGCTCCCAACATATCTCTCCGACGTACATGACGTGTTTCATGTATCCCAGCTCAAGAAGTGTTTGAGAGTACCAGAGGAGCAAGTACCAATGGAAGAACTTGAACTTCAAGAGGACCTGACTTATGCGGAGCACCCTGTCCGAATTTTGGACGTAAGGGGAAGGGTTGCAAGGAACAAAGTGATCCGATGGTGCAAGGTACAATGGAGCCATCATACCGAAGCTGAAGCCACATGAGAGCGTGAAGAAGACATCAAGGCAGAATTCCCTCATCTATTCTCTACTGACGAATCTCGAGGGCGAGATTCAATTTAAGGGGGGTAGATTTGTGACACCCTCATTTCTGGTTTCTACATGTATTCATATTTCATGTAGAGAAAACATTTCTAAAAAATAAGCTGAAACAGAGAAAATATCAAAAAGATAGCCAAAAGAGCCAAATCCAGTTCACAGAGAGCGCCGAAGACAACTCCCACGGCCCGCTGGCCACGTGGCGTATTCAGAGCTCATCCCTGAAGTGGGGAGAAGTCCGCCGCTAAACTAGCTATGTGGCAGGCTCGGGGCTCGTCCCCGCAAAGGGGGAGAGGTCCGGCCCCGTGGGACACGTGTTGCCCCCGGAGCTAGCCTTTGCGGAGAAGCGAGGCCAGTCTGCAGGACACGTGTCACCTTAGGAGCTATTCGCCGCGAAAATAGAGGATCAGTCGAGCGGGATATGTGTCAATATTGGAGCTCACCTCTGAGGGGTCCGGTCCTATTGGACACGTGTCACCACCGGAGCTCACCTCCGGGAGGTCCGTCACTATTGGACACGCGTCGACCTCGGAGTTCCCCTCCAAGGAGAAAGGAAGTCTGGAGCAGCTAGGACACGTGGCAATATCAGAGCTCACCTCCAAAGAGAAGGGAGGTCCGGAAACCGACATGTGGTGTTCGCGGAGCTCGCCTCTGTTGAAAGGGGGAGTCCCGACCCACCATACAAGTGGCGCACGCGGAGCTCACCTCTGAAGAAGAGGGAGGTCTCGTCCGCCTGACATGCGGCACAACCGGAGCTCGACTCTGCGGAAAAAGGGAGCTCGGGTTCCCGCAGGACACGTGGAGCTTCCGAAGCCCATCACCGCGGAGGAAACGAGTTCTGGAGCGGATTTTGCTTCTGTACGCGTGGGAATATCGGTACGGGAGGAAACCGACATGAATTCCACAATGTTACCGCACCAAATCAACTAAAGATAAGTTGTTAAGATTCAACGACAAATTGAATAGGACTCTTATTCGAAATACAATCACATTAGGACTCTTCCCCTCTCGATTATAAATAGAACCCAGAACCTATGGCCGAAATCACGAACTTCTTTTCCAACTCATGAGCCGACGATTTAGAGCCCTAGCCCCAACTCGCCGAATAAACCCTTCGCCGGAGTTCAGTCGAGGAAGATCGCCGGAAGAGAGCCCCAACGATCTGTCTTGCTAAGAGAAGGACCCCGAGACCAAGAAGAACGTAAGGTAGGTCTCCAATACTACCTTACGACATCATCGCGTTTTTTTGCATCTGTTCTTCAATTCCTTTCGAACAGAAGCTTTTTCGTGGACAGATCACTTGTTGATCGATTTAATCTAAAGTCAAGATCATCGCTACGTCCACAATTGATCTCTACAACTCTGTTCATCATAAAACCCATGCAAGCCATGCAAGAACACGTACAAACTAAATTGCATCATAGGATTAATATGCATAAGCATCATCGCATCTAGATAGAGTTTGTGCATGATATTGATTGTTGTAAATCTTGTATGTGCGTGATCATATATAGAAGTACAAGCTCAGGGAGCTACCTACGACAGACTACAACAACAAGATTTTAAGCAACCGGAACAGCTAGAACAAGGCAAGTGCCCTTGTCCATATTGATCCTATGTTTTGGAAAAACTGTTTTGTTTGCGAAAAAGGTGTGTGTGTGGAGTCAAACCTGATGGGAAACCCTTTTATAGGAGTTTACTAGTTTTGGTTAAACCACCCTTGTCGCCAGGGAAGTTTATGAGTCGGGTCTGGTTTTTACTTTTAAGCTTCACTGAGTCCATGGGATTACGGGAAGCGAGATAGATGTGTCTAACTAACTGCACTCGTAAGATTTATGAGAAACTGAGGTTGTTAATGAACATGGATCGGAGGGAGATATAGGCAAGCCGGGTTTGTGAATGAGGTACAATGAGATGGTGGTTTACTTGCCGTAGATCTAAGGACCGGTTCATGCAAGCACATGCCAGGATAACAGTGCCACCACAAGGCCATGTATGGGTGCGGCTTAGCTGACTAATTAGGTAAGTTGCTAGATTGTTATGGACCGTGGAAGGCGCGGGGAATGGGAGTCGAGTGAGGACTGCCCTGGGAACTACATGGCACAAGAGGGGGCCCGTGGATGGGAGAATTGGAGATTCTAGCCTGCCAATGAAACCTTAGTGAGTCCATACATCTTGTAGCCCCTTTGTAAAGGCTATTTTGTGATCTCTTGGCCATACACCGACGGTTGTGTACTGATATAATGGTGGTTCTACAGTCGCCGACGGGTGACAAAATCACAAACTTGTAGGTAAAGAGGTGCAAACTCTGCATAGTCTAAAACTATCATGATAGTCGAGCTTACGGTCACGAGCGCCTGGCCAACTTCCATGATTAGTTTGGATGGTTATTTTTGGATTGTTATTTTTGGATGGTTATTTTGGGATGGTTATGATTATTGGTTATGGTTTGGTTTTGGTTTGGTTTTCAGGACTGTTGAGTCCGGGTGATAAGATTGGTTGCATGACTGTTGAGTCATGGCAACGAGATGGTCTCGGTGTGAGACGGAATTATTTATGAAATGAAATGGTAGCGAATACGAGAAGATATTCGTGAGCAAGAATGAGGTTGATTGATGTCTGGTTGGGACATGGAAAGTAATGAACATAATGGAGGTATGATTAGTATTTTAATACATGTTGGGATTATGTTCACTTAAAGTTAAGTTGTTGTTTTATCATGGTTTTGATAAATAACTTTGCTTTCTGCAATGAACCTTTTTATACCTACCTTGTTGTGAGCTACATATCATATTTTCCCGCACTTGCTGAGTACATCATTGTACTCAAACTTGCATTATTATTTCATCATCAGCAACAGGAGAAGAGTACTATGAAGACCAGGTGGAGCATTAGGCGTGTAATCTGTCCTCAACCTTGCCTGTGGGGATGGAGTAGAGATGGAGCTGCTGCTTAGACTGCTTCCGCATTAGTTAGAAGACTTCCGCTGCTAGAATAAAGAGTTTTGCTGTTAGATTAAGACTCCCGCTGTGAGCATGAGTCCAAGACTCATGAGACATTGTAATAAACTTTGTTATTCGTGGTCGTATATATTCTGAAATTCAGTTTATGGATGATGTGTATATGTGTGATGAACATCCTGGGCACACATATGCATCAGTTCTCGGTTCCGTGGTTTTTCCACAGAATTGAGGGCGTCACAGGTTGAGTTGATCGGGAGGTCGCGCAGCATGTTTGGATCAAGAACAATGTATATGATGGTATCGTGGACGTCGTTGGAAGGGGTTTGCACGTGTGCAAGGAGTGCATGGACGTGGCAACATGGTTCCAGGGCGTAATGAAGAGATGTGGACGTAAAGAATTGGTAGGAAAGGTCCAACCGGCTTGATTATGGACTCAGGCTGAGGCTGAGTCGGTTATGGCTTAAATATGGAAAGATTTGAGTTGGTTATGATAGGATTTCGTGTGGGACACGAAGTTGAGTTGTTTTAGGAATGTGGGATACGTTCCTAAGGTGTTTGAAAGTCTTAAGATTGCTTCTATCTGCGTATAGAAGAGTCTTGAGCAGTTATGGGAAGTTTCGATTCAGAAACTGAGTAGGATTAGAGTCCTAGTTTGAATTGGGTTGGCCTCCGGACTGGTTATATAAGCAAGGGAGACCAGAGCTCGTGGAAAGACGACCTTGGGCTTGTTCCTCTTATGTTTTGATCAATAAAATTCATAATTTAGGGGAGCTTTTATGCCTTGTTCGTCCGACTTGTTTTTGTCAAGTCTTTCTCGTCGAATTTCTAGACAGCACGACAGTGCTTCGGTGTTTTGTTCATAACTCGAGTTTTACAGATCCAATTGACGTGATTCTTTTTGTGTTGTCTTTACAACTTGATTATATATCACCTGTGAAAAATTCACGGTCATTGGGTTTGTAGTTTCTGATCTACACGAGTTTCTTTGCAGTGTTGCAGATCTGGTTTTTACTCGAGTAGAACAGATTGACCCTCGTTTGATCTTTCGATCATAACTTGAGTTTTTCTTGACGGATTTCCGTGATTCTTCTTGTCGTGTCTTCGTGACTTGATTCTATATAATATAGACCACTTTTTCATGTTTGAACACATTTAGATCAGTCGTATATATGGTTTCTTTAACAGATCGATTTTCTGCCAAGGGGGGTTTTGTTGCTTCTGCTAAAAAGTTTAAATCTACCATTCACCCCCCCTCTGGTAGCTTTTCACGTGCTCTTCGATCCTACAGGATGTATACCATCTATACTTCACCAGTGCTTGATCCAATGGGTTGGCGACGAGATAGAGGTGGTTGAGGCTGATAATTCAGCTTGTGTTGCAATGGTCGAGTCATCTGGCCTTCAACATGAAGATATTAGGTGTCTCACAGGTCGGGACTTAACAGACTATGTCTTTGTGAGCGTAGGAAGGAATGGGTTTGTACCAGTTTTTATAAAGCCGACTGATTTCACTCGGCTCAGTAATGTAACTTGAAAATGCAAGGTAACCGAGGTCATTTAACTTGGATCCTGGAGATAAATGAGCAATATCGTTTAGATAGAAACGATATGGACGAGTTAGTGGAGGACTGCGACGACTTAGAGACGCCCGGGCAGGGGTTTTCCTTAGTGGACGAACTGGAGGAGATCAAGCTCGGAGATGGATCGACACACCGGTCAACCTTCATCAACAAAAACTTGGAACATTCTCAGAAGCAAGTGGTAAGCCGTTTTCCTAACGAGTTTATGGATTGCTTTGCATGGGAATACACCGAGGTGCCAGGTCTTAGCCGGGAACTCGTGGAAAACAAGCTGCTGATCAAGCCAGGTTTCAGGCCTCACAAGCAACCGTTTAGGCGATTCAACCTGGCTATCCATGACAAGATCAAGGAAGAAGTGAATTGTCTACTTCAAGCTAAGTTCATTCGGCCCTGCAGGTATGCCGAGTGGGTGTCTAATATAGTTTCGGTAGAGAAGAAGAACACGAGAAAGTTGAGGATTTGCATAGACTTCCGGGACTTAAACCGAGCAACACCAAAGGATGAGTATCCAATGCCTATCACCGAGGTGTTGATCAACAATACTTCAGGGCATAAAGTGATCAGTTTCTTGGACGGTAACGCTAGATATAATCAGATTTTCATGGTTGAGGAAGAGAGATTTTCATGGAAGAGGAAGACACATCAAAGACAGCATTCTGTTGTCCCGGTTTGTTGGATTGTTTGAGTGGGTTGTAATGACCTTTGGGTTGAAGAATGATGGGGCAACATATCAAAGAGCCATGAATCTGATCTTCCACGACATGTTGTCGGACATTCTTGAGGTGTACATCGATGATGTCGTGGTAAAGTCGGCTGAGTTTCAAGACCATAAGGTCGATCTAAGGAGGTCTTTCGAGAGGATGAGAAAGTATGGTCTTAAGATGAACTATTTCAAATGTGCATTTGGTGTGTCGGCTGGACGCTTTCTAGGTTTCATCGTACATGAACACGGCATAGGGGTCGACCCTAAGAAAGCTAAAGCCATCAAGAAGATAGGAGAGCCGACATGCAAGAAAGACGTGCAAAGCTTGTTGGGAAAGGTCAATTATCTATGAAGGTTCATTGCTAACTTGGCTGGGAAGATTGGAACCTTCATGCCACTCATGAAACTCAAACACGAGGAGTTTACTTGGGGGCAGAGCAGAAGGAGGCTTTCGAAAAGATCAAAGAATACTTGATGAAGCCACCGGTCTTACGTGCACCACATATGAGAAAGCCGTTCCGTCTCTACACAGCTGCACAAAGCCAAGTTATTGGGACTGTTTTAACTCAAGAAAGTCAAGGTAAGACATCCCGTGGCTTACTTGAGCAGAAGACTTCTAGATGCCGAAATCAGGTACACGTTCGTTGAGAAACTTTGCTTGTCTTTGTATTTTTCGTGTTTCAAGATTCGGCACTATCTCCTTCCCAATACGTGCTCCGTGACATGTCAACACGACATCATCAAGCATATGTTGCAAAAACCAATTCTGAGTGGCAGGATAGGTAAATGGACGTACTCATTGGTGGAGATGATTTGGTGTTCGAGCCTCTCTGGAGCATGAAGGGTCAGGTCGTGGCAGATTTCATCGTGGAACACGATGTACAACTCGAGGAAGAGTGCATGGTCAAGGTACGTCCTTGGAGATTACTTTTTGATGATGGATCGGTTTGCAACAAGGGTCCAAGGAGTTGGGTATGTATTGGTTTCACCCACTGATGAAGTTTATGAGTTCTCTAGTCAGCTAAATTTTGTATGCAACAACAATCAAGCCGAGTATGAGGCCCTGCTTAACGGTTTGGAACACTTGGTCAACATGGGGATCAAGAACATTGAAGCTTATGGTGATTCTAAGCTTGTCACCCAGCAGGTTAGTGGAGAAAGCCAATGTTATGATGGTATCTTGAATGATTATCATGAAAGATGTTTAGATGTTATCAAAACTTTGGATACATTTTCTGTACCAAACATATACCAAGGGAAGAAAACTGAGAGCAAATGACTTGGCACAGCAAGCTTCAGGATATGAGGTGAAAAGAGGAAGATTTCACGTAAAAACAAGGCCGGCATTGCCCAGAAGTGATGAAGATATGATAAGGCACGAAAATTCGGCCAACTTTGATGTGTTGAGCGTAGAAGATTGGAGGCCAATGATCATAGAATGTATCAAGAACCCAAGCACGTGCAAAGACAGGAAGGTTCAGCGTCAAGCATTGCGGTACACTGTGGGGAGCCGCTCCGTGGTCCTCCCACTCCGGGATCGCAGAGGGTGGTGCCGTGCGATGCGGCACCCAACAGAACATAAGAAAAGATTAAGAACAACACACAAACTTTTATTTACATAAAACAGCGGAAGTATTTTACAAACTTAATTACAGCGGAAGTCTTATTCATAGCTAAACTCTCAACTTAGATATGCAAAAGTGCAGCCGTCCAGCCCGGGGACGCTACACACTAGCAACATACAACCGGAGATCACGCCGGTGTGCAGGGCTCCAGCTCGGCCGTGTACCCACATGGGGGCATCGCCTCCTCAGACTCTTCCTCATAATTCTCACCTGCAACAGCTCAAATATAGCAACCGTGAGCATGATGGCTCAGCAAGGCTTATCCGTCACTCCTAAACATGGGACTCTACATGCAGGGATTAGTAATATTGGAAATGATATTGCGATAAAGACACGACTACATGTTAATCCTTACTTTCAGTTTTACAGCAACAGATTAATATGCCTTAGGCAGCCCTCACATCGGAAGTCCACAATCAAACAAGAAACGCTTTCCTCCGATGTGGTTATGCCCAAAGTGGAATATAAACTTAATGAGCTCTACATGTACAGCATACATGGTTTAAATACAATAATAGATCAATGCATCATATTCTTTTGACTTCTTTCAATTATTATTACGTCACAACGTAGTGAACAAGCGATACTCAAATAACCGCGAGGGACGGTGATTGCAATCAATAGACACCCGGATAACACGTCAGAAGTGTGGTGCTTCACACCTTCCTACTATGTTGTATGCAGCAACCTTTCAAAGGAAACCCAAATGTCAAACCGGTCCATCCGTAACGGGCAGGAGGTCCCCGCGTGGAGTGTGTTTGTGCCCACCAGCAGATTTACATCTTGCTACCCTCAACCGACTCCTATAAAAAGGTTGGGTAAGTCTTGGCACCCAGGTTAACCAATTACATCAGTTTCCTGGTTCACATATGCCAGTATGCATACAGTACTGTTCAAACTTATCCAGCAGGGTGGCACACGGCTCGGTCCTCAACCGACAACAGAGCTACGCACGTGAGACCTCCGCTCACTGCATCCTGTCTCCCGTGCTGGATCTCAATTTCACATGCTTAAGCCATTCTTTCTTTCTTTCTATCCCGTGTGATAAAATTCCTATCTCGCGAGTAGATTCCAACCACTCGACTTCTACCGAGATCCTAAGAACATTACATGGCATTCTCTACTCGTTGAGTTGTAAACTACCCAACTCTCCATAGGATTTAAATGTCATGCAAGTGGGGTTTCAATTACCTTAACTCTAATGCAAGCATTGACCCTAGACATAAGTGATACAAATGAAGACTTTGCAAAAGGTAATTAAATGCAAACCTGGGCTTGCCTGGTTGCGAGTTAAACGGGAAGTTAGCTTCGGGTGGAAGGACCTTCAATGGCTCCGGAGTGTCCTCAACTTCGGTCACTATATGATATGCAACAAAATATATGTATAAGTGATAAAGATTTATAAGAAGTAAACTTCTATTACTAGCTACTGCTATTAAGATGTCTTAATTGGCTTTGGAATTTTTCCAATGGATACTAGACTCTATATGGATGATCTGAGCAAAATTTGAGGAATTCTCATGGAAGCTTGTGGTCTCCGAAATTCCCACAAGTATATGGCTCCTTTGAATTTTGATCTCAAATCTGAAGTTTTGACATGGCTAACAGTGGAATATCTAATTAGATAAGGTCTCCCTGGTTCTAACAAAATATGTTTCATAATTTTTCAAGCTACCTACAGGGAGAAATGGAATTTTGGAGTTGGGGCAAATTGCTGAAAAGTTTCTGTTTAAAATTGGAAACTTCAAATGAAGGCTGAACTTTGGAGTAGAGTTTAGCCTAGCAAATGTACTCCAATGAAGCTCAAATTTTTAAAGAAGACCACTAGAGTTATGAATGATCTTCTGGCCAAATTTGAGAAAACTCTATGACAGGAATCTCCTGGAATTAATTCCCAAAGATTTAACTTTGATGAATTTTGGACAAAATTCAGGGAAATTCAGACCAAATTCTATGCATTTCTGCAAAGTATTGACTGAGAGGAATCGGACGAAATTTGTTTCAAAAATTTTGGACAATCCTACTGAAATTTATGGGGTTTCAAAGTTTGACCTAAATCTGAAATTCAGGAAAAGTTTAAACTCTAGTTGTGGGCCCCACTTTTTGAATTGGGTCACTGAGCTCACGGCCACACCGCAGCCCACGGGGTTCCACCCGCGCAGCCGCACCAGATCTCTGCTGCAAACTGATCCCCACGGAGGAAACAGAGGCTTACCGGTGGGACCCATCGCCCTTCGTCAACCTCGTGCTGCCCGTGCTTCCCCCGTGGCGGCCCCTGCCGGAGAGCTCGCCGGAGCAGGTACCCGTGCCCCAAGCTTCACCAGATTTGCCGCCTGTGAGTTTTACACCATGCTAAACACGATGGTGAGGTCGGGGAAGGTTGAAAATGACCGGAACAATGCTTACACTGGTGGCATGTCGAGATCCACTTCGGCGACCTCGTTCTCACTCAGAAATTGGTCGTTCGGGCTAGGGTTTGCACCAAAAGCACCATTGAGGCATTGCCAACCTCGACCTGTATCCCATTCTCCATGAAAACCACCGGAGGTGGGACCTCACGGCGACCCGAGCCTGCAAAACGACGACGGCGACAAAAACTCGAAGAACGCCTCCAGTCCTTGATGGTTTCGAACGCCGTTTGATCGAGAAGGACCGTAGCGACCTAGCAAAGCTTCTCCTAGACCAGACTGAACCATAACTACTCATGCGCGACGAATTTGGTTGTAGACCGAGGTTCATCGCTATGAACTAGGGTTTGACAAAACTCGAAATTCTAGCTAACGGCAGAATCTAATGAGGAACGGTTTTCGGCTACACCATCTAGGCTGTCACGTGCACCTTTTTCGTACAGGGAACTGGAGATGAAGAAGGCTGTAGCGTCCTGGCGACGGTGAGGCTGAACTTTGCTCTGCCGGTTCACTTTGGCACTCGGCGGGGATCGTCCGTTTGCGGCTACCAGGAGCAACAAACCTTGGTGTTGATGTGGTGGACCGATAGAGCACGTCGTGGCGCTGATTTCTTGCGTTGGAGAAACGATGAACCCCTTTCATCGGAGACACACAGACGTAAACATGGTCTCTGTTGTTGAGAAGGGGAGGACGGTGTCTTTTATCTGCATAACTCTTCTGACGAGATTGAGTAGCCTTGAGGTTGGCTTGTATTACTCGCACTCGTTCCTCAGCCTCATTTACAAGCTCGATACCGTATATGACTCGCTCGCCACTCACACCAATTGAGTGGTGTGTTACATTTCTGGCCGTAGAGAGCTTCATACGATGAGCTTGATAGTTATTGTTATATGAAAACTCCGCCAACGGCAAATGATCGTCCCAGTTTTTACCGTGGTGGATGGCACAAGCGCGTAGCATGTCTTCAAGCACTTGATTTATCCGCTCAGTTTGACCATCATTTTGCGGGTGATATGCGGAGCTTCGGATCAGTTTGGTCCCCAATGACGCGTGCAGCTGCTCCCAAAATCAAGCAACGAACAATGCACCGTTATCTGAAATAATTGTGCGGGGAACACCGTGCAAGCACAAGATTCTTGCAATATACAGCTCCGCATATTGCTTGGCCACGTACTTTGTATGTACGAAAAAATGAGCCAACTTGGTTAGTCGATCGACTATCACCCAAATTGAATCATGTTTGTGGGAGGTGAGAGGTAACCCAACTATGAAGTCCATGCTGATATCCTCCCACTTCCATGCTGGAATGTTCAATGGTTGCAGCTTTCTGGCTTTACGCATATGGTCGGCTTTCACACGCCAACATGTATCGCATTTGGATACGTACTTTGTGATTTCTCTTTCATCCGCGTCCACCAAAATCTGATTTTCAGATCCTGTTACATCTTGTTGCTGCCCGGAATTATAGAATACTTGAACAAATGAGCTTCGTCCAAGATTTTCTTCCGAAGTGTCATGTCACGGGGTACCACTATATGGTCTTTGAACCATAGGGTACCATGTTCATCCTTTCGGAAGCATTTCATCTTGCCATTCTTCAGTCTTCTCCTAATGTGCGACATTCCCACGTCTTTCTTTTGAGCTTCCATAATCTCCTCTGGTATGGTAGAGACGAGAGCAAGATTATATAATGCTCCATATGGAACCAAGTATAAGCTCGGCTCCTCCTCTTCAAGCGGAGTGATGAACAGATTGTTGACGTGAGATTTGCGGTTCAAGGCATCGGAAACCATGTTTTCCTTACTGCGATGGTAGTGGATCTCAATCTCATAGTATTTGGTCAGTTCTAATCATCTCCGTTGCCGCATATTCAACTCCTTTTGAGTGAATATATATTTTAGACTCTTGTGGTCGGTGTAGAGGTGCACTAAGTTACCAAGTAAATAGTGCCTCCACATTTTCAATGCCAACACAACAGAAGCGAGCTCAAGATCATGAGTCGTATAGTGCTGCTTGTAGTTAAGAAGTTGACGTGAGCCATAGGTGACCACTCTTCCTCCTTGCATCAATACACAGACAAGCCCGATATCGGATGCATCACAATATACGTCGAAGGGCTTGGTCGTATCCGGTTGAGCTAACACCGAGGCTGTTGTAAGATGCTTCACCAATGCTTGGAAAGCTCCTTCACATGCTGAGCTCCAAACATATTTGATCCCCTTCTTCAACAATTCAGTCATCACTTTAGCAATCTTGGAGAAGCTCGGGATGAATCTACGATAATATCCCGCTAGACCGAGGAAACTTCTGACATCATGGACAGATGTGGGGGACTTCCATTTCAGCACTTGCTCAATCTTGCTTGGATCAACTACAATGCCTTCCGCAGAAATAATATGACCAAGAAATGGCACTTGGATGATCCAAAACTCGCACTCGCTGAACTTGGCATAAATCTTATGGTCTCACAATCGTTGAAGCACGATATGCAGGTGTTCGGCGTATTCTTCTTCAGACTTGAAATAAACCAAGATGTCGTCTATGAACACCACCACGAACTTGTCCAACTCCGGCATGAACACTGAGTTCATGAGATACGTGAAATGTGCCGCGGCGTTGGTGAGACCTAAAGACATGACGAGATATTCATACAACCCATATCACGTCGAGAAGGCTGTCTTCAGAATATCCTCCGCTCGGATCTTGATTTAGTGATATCCGGAGCGAAGATCCATCTTCGAAAATACACTTGCACCCACAAGTTGATCGAATAAGATATCGATGCGGAGCAGTGGATATTTATTTTTGATGGTGAGGGTGTTGAGAGGTTGGTAATCCACACACAACCTCAAAGTTTCGTCCTTCTTTTTCGCAAACAACATTGAGCATCCCCATGGCGAGGAACTCGGTTGAATGAAACCCTTACTCATCAAATCATTGAGCTGCTCCTTCAAATCAGCTAGCTCATTTGGAGCCATCTTGTACGGTCTCCATGATACCGGTGTTGTCCCGGGTACAAGTTCAATCTTGAACTCGACATCCCTTTCGGGTGGCACGCCCGGAGATCATCCGGGAACACGTCCAGATATTCACGGACCACACGAATATCCTAAAGCTTCGTGGCTTCTGTGTTATATGTGGCTCGAATTTCTTGGACCGAACGGTCAAGAATGAGAGTAAGTGGTTCATGAAGTGGAGAGTTTAAACGAACCACACATGGAATGATTTCAAGAACAGCACCATGGTGATGTAGCCACGACATTCATAAAATGACATCGAGTTTTTGACTCTCTAATATGAATAGAGAAGTCGTATATAGATTCCCACCCAATTGCAATGGTGCTCTATAGACCATCCTATCAGCTGTTATTTTCCCACCCGGAGAGCAAATCAAGTATGAACTTTTTGTGGGAATGATAGGCAATTGATATTTAATAACATAGTGGCACCGCAGTCAAAAAGTATGACTACGGGATGGTCTAAATAAGAAAACGTACCCGCGAGGACGGGTTCGCCTTCCGGCACGTCTTCGATGACTAAGTGGTGGACGTTTCTGGGTTTTTGTGCTGGTTTCTTGGGCTGGTTGCGGTGCACCCTGATACGGTGCTGAACCCCTGCCCTGTCACTGCTCGGGGCAGTCCCTAGCAATATGCCCACACGTGAAGCAGGTGTATTGTGTCGGGGTCCCTCCGAATTGAGGACGGAATCCCCGTGCACGCGGTTGAAATGGAGTCGCACACGGGACCATCCTTTGCTGCTGCTGTTCCTGTGGTGGATACGACGGTCAGAAGCTTGGCGCATTAAATTGATGACTGCGAAACTGAGAAGGTCGCGCCGGTGGCTGCCATCTCTGACCGTATGGTTAGTGATACACCATGCGGTACTTTTGCGGCGCCCCACCACTGCTGCTCGCCAGTGCGTTGCGTTTCCTCTTATCAGAACCACGCTCGCGCTGGGCATCTTCTTGTACAATCGCGGCATTAACAAGGTCGTTGAATGTGCCGCAGTTGCTTTGGGCGAGACGTACCTTCATTTTTGAATTCAGGCCCCGGAAGAAAGTGTTCCGCTTTTGTTCTTATGTCCCCACATATTCTGGCGCATATTGCGCCAGCCGGTTGAATGCTCTGGAGTACTTATGAGCACTCCTCTCGCCTTGTTTCAACTCCAGAAACTCCTGGAGCTTCCTCTGCATAACCCCGGGAGGTATATGATAAGCGTGGAATGCCTCCAAGAACTCCGCTGTAAAAGTCTCAAAACTTGTAAATGAAAAACTTGAGTTGTGAATAAAGTTTGGTTCAAATTCAAGAAAATGGGACTTACTAAAACTTTTTAACACGTGATGATGCACATGGATTTCTAAAAAACCGAGCTCCAATACTCAATTGATATGTGTTAATCCAAGGTTGGATTAAACCCCATGTGTAAAGTTTACATGTGCAAGAACATATTTCAAAGTCCACTTTTGAACTAAATTGTTCACTTAAATGAAAAGGTGGCCATTTCAAAAAGGGAGATCAAACTTTGGTTAAAAATCCTATTTGCAGTGGCCAACTCAAAAATCAGATGGCATATTTGAATTCTTCAGGTCAAAATTATGAAGAAGGCAAATTTTGAGAAAATTTGGAGGTACTTTGATATGTATGTCAAAGATGCTTCGAATTTAATTGGAATTTGAATTCAAATTCCAAATGGAAGTACACCTTGTCAATTTCCCAAATGGAGGTCAACTTAAAACTCCTCATGACTGAACTTTGCAATGTGCCAAATTAGAGATATTTTGGGGGGAGAAAAGCAGTGGGACCCACTTGTCATTGAGAGGGGAAGACTTACAACCGAAGTATTGCTCTCTGCTCTCTGTTTCCACTCGTAGCCGCTGAACAACAGAGGAGCGCCACCGAGGAAACACTGCCGCCACCTCCCAGCTGCTTGCGCAGCACTGGAGAGCTGCTCGATGCTCTCCTCACATTTCAGCGTGTACGTTTTGCTCACTACCCCGAGCTGCAGTACCCTGCCTCTTCCTCAAGCAAAAACCGAACAGAGCACCGCCGCCGCCTCGGTCTTGATCGGGAGCCGGTGAACTCATGCGTACAGAAGCTTCCTGAGCAGCAAAACCGCACCAAAGCTTCCTCCTACATTTCCTAGGCGCAACAGCTGGTCGAACTCGGCTTCCATCCCCCCAAAACAGTCCTTCTTCATGGCGGCCGAGTGTCACCATCACTCGAGCTCCTGTGGACAGCCCCACACGAAGGGATTCACACTCAACCAAAGGCACCCAAAGACGCACCAACTAACCGCGCTGCTCCTTGCCAAGTATCAGCTCAAGCCGAGTATCATCGAGCTCCAATTCGGAGGTTTTCTTCCGGCGCGTGCCAACCCGACTTACGGTACGAAATCATCAAATTCAACCTTGTAAGTGCATCTAGATATCCCCGTGGGTTTTGGATGATTGATGACGACAATTAAGAGACTAATGAGCTGAGATGATCATAAGCACATGATATTTCCAAGGCGGACACCTAAACTCTCAAAAAGGAAAAGGATGAAGAACGGCATCAAAGACTCGAAGAGTAGAAATTAGGGCTTCATTTGAGTCTTTAGTAGGAAGCTGTGTAAGAGTGAGAGTGTGTGTGTCAAGTGCATTGAGATCATAGAAGAGAGCTCAAAGCGTTAGAAGTGTCAAATCCTTAGTGGAGAGTGCTAGAGAGGTAAACTTGGGCAGGCCGGACTTGTCCGGGCTAGAGGCCAGACTAGTTCGGAAATCCTACAGCTTAGTCCGTTTTGGGGCAGACTAAGAGTTCCTGACTGAGTTCGGACTTGTCCGTTTGGGGACGGACTAGTCCGTTTCTCTCTTGGTGAGAGTGTTTTGGGACTAAGTCCTGGTAAACCGGACTTGTCCGCCTCAGTGGTCGGACTAGTCCGGGCTACCCAGACTTGTCCGAATTCACTCGAACAAAAAGTCCCTGAGTGAGTTCAGGCTAGTCCGTTCTGAGACGGACTAGTCCGTATTGTTGTGAGATAAGAGCTCCCACGGCTAAGTCCTGGTGGACCAGACTTGTCTACCTTAGTGGCCGGACTAGTCCGGGTTCTCCATACTTGTCCGTTCTCACCCGGACAGAGAGTCCCTGTGTGAGTTTGGGCTAGTCCGTTTTGTGGCGGACTAGTCCGTATGGTTGTGAGAAGAGAACTCCCCACGGCTAAGTCTTGGTGGATCGGATATGTCTGCCTCAGTGGCTGGACTAGTCCAGGTCCTCAAGACTTGTCCGTTCTCACCCGGACAAAGAGTTCCTGTGTGAGATAGGACTAGTCCGGTGTGAGGCAGACTAGTCCGAACTTTTGGTAGGTGGCAACGGTTGGCTGTAGAGACTTCTATAAAAGGAGATGCCGCGACCTCATTTAGATCTCTCTGGAACCCTAGCGCCGCCACAGCCTTCCTAGAGCTTCTCCAAGCCTTCTCCATTGCCTACTCACCCTCTTGAATCAAATCCTGAGTGAATTTGGGTGTGTGAGAAGAGGAGAAGGAAGAACTTCACGTTTAGGCTCTTGGAGTGATCTCGTGCACTTGGTGTGATCTGTGGCTTGTGAGATCTATGAAGTTTTGTGGAAGTGATCAAGTGGGAGCCTCGAATTGTGAGCAGACCCAAAACTTTGTAATTTCACCCTTGAGATAGTGAAGAACCGGGTTGGCCTTAGTGGCAATCTGGTGAGGAAAGAGTTGTTAGACCCGGTCCTTCGTGGACTCCTCAATGGGGACGTAGATTCCTGAGTGGAATCGAACCTCGGGAAAATTCTCAGTGTCTCTCTTGCATTTACATTTCCTTGAACGTCAAGATTGCTTAGGGTTTGTTTTTTATTGTTTTTCTATTAGAGCATACATCATTACAATCTTGCAATTCATTTCAATATTCTATCACACTTGTCGTATAGGATTGCTAGTTGTTTTATCCACACTTAGTTAAACTAAAATCTGAAGAATAACCCATTAAAATCAAGTTTTAGGCTTTTTCAACAGTTTGACCAGACTAGTCCGCCTGTGAGCCAGACTAGTCCGGACCCTTTTAGGCTTTTCAACAAGCTGACCAGACTAGTCCGCCCCTGAGCCAGACTAGTCTGGTCCTTGTGTTCTAATCTTGTTTAATTAAGTCATTTCAGGTATTTTAGCCAATTCACCCCCTCTAGGCAATTTCGATTGGTATCAGAGCAGGTCTCTCCATCAACAGTATAACCACTAGGAGAGAAGATGGCCGGAGCTGAGGGATACGAGATTCCACCGACGTCGCAAGGCGAAAACACAGATGACAAGAAAAAGGACGTTGATGTGCTGAAAGATCACTCAAGTGACGATGAAGAAGTTCATCAGCTCAAGGCACGACTTCGCGAGAAGCTAGGTCACTCAAGTAAAGAGAAGAAAAAGCCGAAGGATCAAGAAAGGAGCGGTCAACCGGACTACTCCCAATATCCTTTCAACTATGAACGATTAACTTCTAACAATCATTACTTATCTATTCCTCTTGGCAAACCTCCTCAATTTGATGGAAATGATTACTCAATGTGGAAGCATAATATGAAGATGCATCTAATATCCTTAAACCCTAGCTTGTGGCAAATTGTCTTAACAGGTGTCCATCTTCCAAGGAATGAAGAAGACGTTACCCCGGAGCAAGCCATCCTACTTCATCGCAATGCTCAAGCAGTTGGAGTCATCACCTCATCCTTGACTCGAGAAGAGTTCAATCGAGTCGATGGATTGGAGGTGGCCAAAGACATATGGGACACATTCAAGACAGCGCATGAAGGCAACCGAGTCATAAGGGAGGCCAAGATCGAGATGATAGAAGGAGAGCTTGGGACGTTCACCATCATGGATGGTGAGTCCCCTCAAGACATGTACAACCGTCTCAAGGTCCTCGTCAACAAGATCTGATCTTATGGATGCACCCGGTGGACGGATCATGAGGTGGTGAAGAAGATGCTTCGGGCATTCATGCCTTGAAACATTGCTCTTTTCTCCCTGATCCGTGAGAGCCCGAGATATGCTCAAATGACCCTGGAGGAAGTGCTTGGAAGAATCATCAACAACGAGATGATGGAGAAGGAAGCCATGTTCTACAGCGACCTCCAAAGGCTCGCCTCCTCAAAGAAGAAAGATGTTGCTTTCAAAGCAACATCCTCATCACAAGACTTCGAAGCAAGTGATAATGAGGGTCTCGACACCGATGAAGAAGAGGCGCTCTTCATCAACAAATTCAAGCGGATGATGAGAAGAAGGAAGGGGAGAAACCATTATGAGAACAAGAACAAGGAAAGGTCCAAGTCCAAGACAAAAAGTGCATGCTACAACTGTGGTGAATATGTACACTTCATTGTGGATTGTCCATATGAAGAGAGTAAGAAGAAGAGAGATGGCAAGTCTCAAGAGAAGAAATTCTTCAAGAATAAGAAGCCATCAGGACATGCTCACCTTGGGAAGGAATGGGACTCAAATGAAGACTCATCCTCCGAGGATGAAGAGAAAGTGGCAACACTTGCCATTGGAAGGAGCAAGCTCTTCCCAAACCTTGAAGACTTCAAGTCTACATGTCTCATGGCTAAGGAGGGAAGAAGAAAGGTTAAATGTAAACCATCCTCCTCTACTTCTTCACTTGATAGCTTTGATAGTAATAGTGAAAATGAATCCATGCTTAAGGATCTAAGTAGGAGCACCTTGAAAAAGATGTGATTGTTGTCGGAAAAAATCTTTGAGAAGGATGAACTCATCAACCGTCAAGAGGACATGCTCATCCTTGAAAAGGAGAGATGTAATGAGCTTGAAGAGCTCCTTGAGGTTGAAAGGAAAAGAAGCAAGGCACTTGAGCGTGAACTCGCTTTGAGCAAGGAAACTTGCTCAAATCTTGAGGACAAAACTATTGTGCTTAAGGATAAAATTGTTAACTTGACAAAAGACAACAAGATCCTTGAAACACAAGTTGAGTCTCTCAAGATAAATGCACCTTCTTCCTCTATGATTCCACCCTCCTCAAAGAAATCTTCCGAAGCAACTCAAACTTTCAAGTGCTCAAACTTAATCCTAAAACTCAAAGATGAACTCAAGTTGGCACAAAACAAGCAATCACCGAAAGGTGGGATCTTTGACAAGGAAAAATTGGCATATGCACGAAGTGCATATACCAATGTAAGACCTCCACATGTCAAAGATGGTCTTAGTTATTCTCGGGAGTGGAAGCAACATGCTAAAACTCCCAAGAATGGGAAAGACTTGATTGTATTTGTCAAGGAGGGTTCATCCAACAAAGAAAATGTAAATAACATTGCAAACTCATCTAACATGCCTAAAAATGAACCTCATCCTTTGTTCCATGACTTTGATGCTTCATATGTCTTATTGAGAAACAAATTTGGAAATATCTATGCTAGGTATGTTGGGCCACTCCGCAAGAGTCCAAAACCTTGTGTGTTGATGCCCAAGTGCCTCTTGACTAACATGAAAGGACCCAACTTCGTTTGGGTACCAAAAGGTAAGGCATAACTCTATTTTGTAGGCATACTCCTCCGGTGGATCAAAATGGGTGATCGACAGTGGATGCACAAACCATATGACCGGAAAGAGAAGGATGTTTGTGGAATATGAGGAAAATGAAGATCCAAATGAAGGAGTATACTTTGGGGACAATAGCCAAGGGAAAATCCTTGGCTCCGGTAAAATTGCTATTTCTCCCCATCATACTCTTTCAAATGTTTTGCATGTTGACTCCCTTGATTATAACCTTCTATCCATATCCCAACTATGTGATAAAGGTTATAATTGTATTTTCACTAACGAGGATGTGACTGCCTTAAGAAGAAGAAATGACTCAATCGCCTTTAAGGGCGTGCTCAAGGGAAAGCTTTACCTTGTGGATTTCACCATGGATAAAGCTCAACTTGACACATGCTTAATGGCGAAGACCATCATGGGATGGCTTTGGCATAGATGGCTAGCCCATGTTGGGATGAGAAATTTGCAAAAACTTCTTAAGGGAGAACATATTCGAGGCTTGAAAAATGTTGTTTTTGATAAGGACAGGCCATCTAGTGCTTGTCAAGCCAGAAAGCAAGTTGGAGCTCAACGTCCATCCAAAAATTTCATGACGACTACAAGACCTTTGGAGCTACTTCACATGGACCTCTTCGGTCCAATCGCCTACATAAGCATCGGCGGTAACAAATATGGTCTTGTTGTTGTAGATGATTATTCTCGCTTCACTTGGGTGTTCTTTTTGCATGACAAAGGAGAAACTCAATGTGTGCTTAAGAAATTCTTGAGAAGAGCTCAAAATGAGTTCTCCTTAAGAATCAAGAACATAAGAAGCGACAACGGCACCGAGTTCAAGAACACTCAAGTGGAAGAATACTTGGATCAAGAAGGCATCAAGCATGAGTTTTCAGTCCCCTACTCCCCTCAACAAAACGGGGTGGCTGAGAGGAAGAATAGAACTCTCATTGAGATGGCAAGAACCATGCTTGATGAGTACAAGACGTCCGATCGGTTTTGGGCGGAAGCGGTTAACACTGCTTGCCATGCCATAAACCGGTTGTACCTTCATCGACTTTTGAAGAAGACGTCCTACGAACTTCTAACCGGTAACAAACCCAACATCTATTATTTTTGTGTCTTTGGGAGCAAGTGTTATATTCTCATCAAGAAGCCTAGGACTTCGAAGTTTGCTTCAAAGTCCGATGAAGGTTTCTTGCTTGGTTATGACTCAAACACCTACGCCTATCGTGTTTTCAACAAAACTTCCGGAATTGTTGAAATAGCGAGAGACGTAGTGTTTGATGAGACTAATGGCTCCCAAGTGGAGCAAGTTGATCAAAGTGTGCTAGATAAAGAAGAGGCTCCACAAGAAACACTTAAAAGGATGGCGCTTGGAGACATTTTTCCTCAAGAACATCCTCAAGACTCAAATGATCATATTCTTGGCCTAAAATTCAAATTATATAAATTTCAGCAAATAGCCGGACTAGTGTGGCGGACCGGGATCCGCCCATCCAGGATCGCAGAGGGTGGTGTCGCACGATGCGACACCCGACAACACACGTCATAAGAACACAATATATTACATGGGAAAACAACTGAACTGTAAAAAGTAGTACAAACTCCAGTTACAAAATATTATTTATCTTACACAGCGGAAGTCTACACTATACAACTCACGCCCGCCTATCTAGCAAAAGTTGGCTGCCCAGCCCTAGGGCAACCCACACTAGCTGCACTCTTCAGCTCAGCTTGGCGTGTACGGCTCCCACTCAGCCGTAGTCCCCGACGGAGGGTAACCCTCGCCCGTGGACTCGTACCCCGAGTCCGTGGGTGGCTCCTCACCAGAAAAACACTTAAGCAGCAACCGTGAGCACGAAGGCTCAGCAAGGCTTAACCGACTCACCTAAACAGGAAACTCTACATGAGGGGTACAATGACATAGGGTAGTAATATTGCAGCAAATGGACACGCCTACGAGTTCATCCTTAGTTCAGCTTTTAGCAACAAGTTAATAGTTCAGGAAGCTTAAATTTAGTAAGCAATATTTAGTGGCAACCAGGTAGCAACACAATATTATATCAATCAGCAATATTGAATCATCATATTTCATACATTACCTATGTCACGACTCAGTGACTAAGTGGTACTCTTCACCGCGAGGGACGGCGAATCGACTCGATATACACCTGCAGGGAAACCCAAAGAGCACGTCACGTACGCCCACCCGTGGAGCTGCACAGCACGCTCACTCGATGTCGTACGGGACAACCTTTCACCCAACAGCCCAAACGTCGAACCGGTCGCACCCAAACGAGCAGGAGGTTCCCCACACGGAGCATCTCTCTATGCCCGTGGGCAGATTTCCACCTTGCTGCCCTCAGCCTACACCTATAAATCGGTGCGTTATGCCTCGACGCCCGGAGGTTTAGGCTACATCGGTTTATCGGGGCCCATATATCCGATATGCCTTTGGTACGTTCAAACTTGATCAGCGTGGGCCGCACACGGATCGGTCCTCAATCGACACGGACAGGCTGCGCACACAATACTCCCTCTTGCTGTGCCCTAGCCCCTGCCTAGTCTCATTTTCATTACTAAAGTGATCTCCCATCACTCAACTGAGCCCGTGTGTCCCAAGCCTAAACTCGCGAGTAGATTCCAACTACTCGACTTGTACCGAAGTTCTATGAAACATTAAGCATAGCCTGTCTACTCGAAGTCTTAGACACTACCCTCACTCTTATGGAAAAATTCTGGTCATGCAAGTGGGGTTCCATCCATCCTATACCTAATGCACAATCATACTTCACATGACACATGTAAACAAATTAAAACTTATAAAAAGGTTAATGCAAACCGGGGCTTGCCTTGTTGCTGCTGGTCAGGGGTTAGTTCTTCGTCTGGAAGAAGGAAGTCCAGCACTTCCGGAGTCTCTTATTCAGCGACTACACGTTTAATGAAATACGACATGTAAATTTAAATGCAATGTGTAAATTTGAATACTTAACTACTAATAACTCTAGCTAGCCCTCCCATTTGGTTCTGAAATTTTTATTGTGGCTTGGTAGGGTCCTAAACAGAGTCTTGACCAAGTTTCATTTGAAACAAAGTTCATCTGAACCTTGTACAAATAAAAGCCCATTTGGTCAATATTTGAGCCTCTGAATAATTCCAGTGGTTTTCATGGCCTCAACCATTACTTTCTGGAAACTAGACTTTAAGATGGTTCTAATGGAATTGGTTTCATGTCATTTGAAGAATTCTACTAAAAGTTATGCCCTAATTAAGATTGGAGAAAATCTGAAAAATGTTTCTGTACATTTTTCTATTTTGTCAGGGCAGTTCTCTTAATCACCCCATTAGGGTAATTAAATTAACTTGTATGAGTCTGAAAATTTTACTGGGATTCAGGGATTTTCTAATGAACCTCCCAGCCAAATTTCAGAATTTTTCATAAAGTAGTTCTCCAGATAAAATTCCCAACAGTTTAAATTTTAGGGATTTAATTCTGGAAAACTATTCACTTTCATGCGCTGAATTTTGTATTGCTGGAAAGTACTCAGAATTCTGAGTTCAGCAAAATTTGGTTCATCGAATTTGGAGTTTCCTAGCCAAAGTTCTATGCATTTGAAGTTTGAACTAAAACTGGAAATTCCAAAAATGTTTAAATCCTGCGGGTGGGTCCCACTCCTGGAGCCGGTCCACTCAGAATGCGGCCACACCGCGGCCCACGGGGTTTTACCCGTGCTGCCGCACCGAATCCCGGCCGCAAACCGATCCCCGCGCGAGATCAGAGGCTGACCGGTGGACCCGGCCCCCCTTCGTCTACCTCGCGCTCTCCCGCAGCTCCCGCGGCGGCGCCTCGCCGGAGCGCTCGCCGCCGGGCGTTTCACTGCCCGAACTTCGACGGAACTTGCCGCCTGTGCCTAACTCGACTCGGAGAACACGCTGGTACCCTTACCGGAGCTCGGCAATGGACGGAACTATGCCCGCGGCAGTGACAGAGCTTCCCTCTACTCCGGCGACGTCGCCCGGGCTACTCCGGGCCTTATTTCTCAAGCGGTTTGCTCCTACAGCTCCGCCGTGGCATGCTGCGCACGAATATGAGCTCGGTTGGCCATGGAAATGGCCGGAACTAGGACCTCACCGTCGACCTAGGCCCGATATCGACTGTTGCTCGAAAAACTTGGATATCAACGCAAAGACTCGACGGTTCTCGATGGTTTTGGATCCTAGGTGGCCATGGGGACGTGTAGAACATGTGCTCGGCTGGGTTTACGCCGTGCAGGACTGATCACCGCGAATTTCAGATTGTCTGCTCAATCGTTTTAGCATGGAAGAGGGTAGGGTCTTCACCTTGAGTTCGAGCAGTCCCCGGCGCGTATCTTTGCTGTTGAGCTCTGGTCGCGAGGTCGCCTGGATCAACGGCGCGACGAGGAGCCGAGGGGAGCGGCTGGTGCCGTTTTTCGTTTCGGGTGGGAGCGAGCAGAGCGGAGGAGATGGGGCCGGCTCACGTGGGCTGGGGACTTCAACCGCGTCGGGCACGCGTGCGCTCGGTCGCCGAGCAGGAGGTGGCGAGGTGAGGCGGTCGGACACCGGTGCTGCCCGCAGCTGGCGCGCTGGCTCGGCTGAGAGAGGGGAAATCAGTGGAAAACTTCTCTGTTAAGTCTACTGACAGGTGGGACCTCCCCCCAATTCTTTTGTTTTTCCCAATTTTCTGAATTCTGTCGTGCCCAAAATATCCTCAGCTACTCACAATTTAATGTGAGACTTAGTCACCAAGTCTTAGTTTGAATTTGAATCCTCAAATTTGAACTGTGTTTGGCTAAATTTTCGGCATGTTTAAACTGAAATTTAAATTCAGTTTTGAATTCTTGCAAATTTAGCTCTTGACAAGATGGACTCCAATGAGGATGAAAATTTGTGGGCTTACTCAGAAAAATGTGCTGAGTTTGAATATGAAGCTAACTTTTGAATTTGAGGGATGAAAGTTGCTGCAATTTGAATTTACATTCAAATTGGCCTCTTTTTCAAATACCTCCAAAAGTACCTCAAAAAGTGTTGGATTTACATGAATTTTGGCCTGAACCTTCCCAAGACTTTTTAAGTTCTAGGGGTGACCTCAACCTCTCATGTTCATGTGTAGAAACCCTACTTTGTGAAAGTGAAGGCTTTCCCCTCTAATCACTCTTTTGATGGAGGTTACTTGCTCTTCACAACATTTCCTAGGATATCCACCATAAAAACGGTGGTGTTGTGAGGTGAAGAAAAGTTTTTTTGCAAGTCCCTTTTCTTGGGCTTTTACATCCCTCCCCCCTTAAAAGAATCTCGTCCCGAGATTACAAAAGAAGAGATAGTGATGTAATAGGGACTTACCCATGTTGAGAGGCTATGAACTCCGGGTAATTTGAGCGAAGGAATTCCTCGCTCTCCCACGTCGCTTCTTCGGTGGTGTGGTTGCTCCAGAGTATTTTGTAGAACCACAACGTTCTGCTACGCGTGGTTCGGGCTTTCTCATCAAGAATTTCCACCGGATACTCATCATATGTTAAATTCGGTTTCAGCTTGCCGATGTCTTCGGTAGGAACAGTAGCTGTATGCTTCAAGCATTTTCGCAGTTGTGAAACATGGAAAACATCATGGACACCAGCCAGAGATGCCGGTAGTTCCAATCGATACGCTGCTGGTCCACACTTCTTAGTGATAGCATAGGGTCCAATGAAACGGGGAGCGAGCTTCCCCTTCACACCAAACCGGTGCACTCATCGGAGACACGCGGAGGTACACTGTTCACCGACGTCGAAGTGCAACGGTCTACGCCTCTTATCAGCGTAGCTCTTCTGCCGGGATTGAGCGGCCTTCAAATTGGCTTGAATTGTCCGAACGTGCTCTTCGGCGTCGTTCACCACATCAACCCCGAATGTGACCCTTTCACCGAACTCGCACCAATTTAATGGGGTGCGGCATTTACGACCGTAAAGAGCTTCGTAGGGTGCCATCTTGATACTCGCCTGATAGCCGTTGTTGTACGAGAATTCCGCCAATGGTAGGTGATCATCCCAGTTCCTACCATGGTGGATGGCACATGCTCTTAACATGTCTTCTAATACTTGATTCACCCTCTCTGTCTGGCCATCTGTCTGAGGGTGGTAAGCGGAGCTTCTAATAAGTTTAGTACCCAAAGCAGCATGCAACTGCTCCCAACAGCGAGATACAAATAATGCACCTCGGTCTGAGACTATGGTCTTGGGTACACCATGCAGGCATAGAATCCTGGCAATATATAACTCCGCATATCTGTTGGCATGGAAATGTGTATGCACGGGGATGAAGTGAGCCGACTTGGTTAGTCGGTCAACAATTACCCATATGGAATCATGTTTGTTGGATGTTAGGGGTAATCCCACGATGAAATCCATGCTCACATCTTCCCATTTCCATGCTGGAATTTTCAGGGGTTGCAGCAGCCCTGACTTCTTCATGTGATCAGCCTTCACTCGTCTGCACGTATCACACTCGGATACGTATTTCGCTACCTCCCGTTTCATCCGTGTCCACCAAAATTTCTTTTTCAAATCTTGGTACATTTTGTTGGTGCCCGGATGAATGGAGTACTTAGACAAGTGAGCTTCATCGAGTATCTTTTTCCTCAACTCCATATCCCGGGGTACGACTATGCGGTCATTGAACCATAGCGTCCCCTCATCATACTTCCGGAAACACTTGATCTCTCCATTGTCTATCCGTCTCCGGAGATGTGCCATACCCTTATCATTCTTCTGAGCTGTAATGATGTCCTCCCTAATCGTAGGGATGAGGGCAAGGTTGTACAGTGATCCATACGGAACCAAGTATAAACTTGGCTCTTCCTCCTCCACCGGTGTAATGGTGAGGTGATGGACATGTGATTTCCACCTCAGCGCGTTGGCAACCACATTTGCCTTGCCGGGGTGGTAGTGAATCTCAATTTCATAGTCCTTGATTAATTCTAACCACCTCCTTTGCCTCATATTCAGCTCCTTCTGGGTGAAGATGTACTTCAAGCTCTTGTGGTCGGTGTAGAGATGCACCAGATTCCCCAGGAGATAGTGCCTCCACATTTTTAGCGCCAACACCACGGCAGCAAGCTCAAGATCATGAGTCGGATAGTGCTGCTCATGGTTCCGAAGTTGGCGTGAGCCATAAGCGACCACACGTCCTTCCTGCATCAACACGCAGCCAAGCCCAATACCGGACGCGTCACAATACACGTCGAAGAGCTTTGTTGTATCCGGCTGAGCTAAGACCGGGGCTGTTGTGAGATGCTTCACCAATGCTTGGAACGCTCCTTCACACGCCTTGTTCCAAACGTATTTCGTCCCCTTCTTCAGCAATTCCGTCATCGGTTTAGTGAGCTTGGAGAAGCTTGGAATGAACCTCCGGTAGTATCCCGCTAACCCGAGGAAGCTTCTGACTTCATGAACTGAAGTGGGAGCTTTCCATTTCAGTACTTGCTCTATCTTGCTTGGGTCAACTGCAATGCCTTCCGCTGAGATGATATGTCCCAAGAATGGCACTTGGCTGATCCAAAACTCGCATTTACTGAACTTGGCGTAGAGCTTGTGGTCTCGTAATCGTTGAAGAATGATCCGCAAGTGTTTGGCATGTTCGGCTTCTGTCTTGGAGTAAACCAAGATATCATCGATGAACACTACCACGAACTTGTCCAGCGCCGGCATGAACACTGAGTTCATGAGATACATGAAATGGGCTGGAGCATTTATGAAACCAAAGGACATGACGAGATACTCATATAACCCATATCTCGTCGAGAAAGCCGTCTTCGGGATATCCTCCGCCCGGATCTTTATCTGGTGATATCCAGAGCCAAGGTCCATCTTCGAGAACACACTTGCACCCACAAGTTGATCAAACAAAATGTCAATGCGGGGCAGTGGATACTTATTCTTGATGGTGACGGGGTTGAGCGGCCGGTAATCCACACACAGCCTCAGAGTTTCATCCTTCTTCTTAACAAACAGCGCCGAGCATCCCCAAGGCGAGGAACTCGGCCTAATGAAACCCTTGCTCAACAGATCATTGAGCTGTTCCTTCAGTTCAGCCAGCTCATTGGGAGCCATTTTGTATGGTCTCCGTGATATGGGTGTAGTCCCGGGTGCAAGTTCAATCTTGAACTCGACATCCCGCTCAGGTGGCATGCCCGGAAGATCATCCGGGAACACGTCAGGATACTCCCGGACTACGGGGATGTCCTCTAACTTGAGAGCTTCAGCATTATTAATTGCTGCAACTTCCCGGACTGGCGTGTCTAGCACCATGGAATGTGGACAGTGAAATGGAGAGTTTAAATGAACTGTCCGTGTCCGAGTCTCTAGGACAGCGCCATGGTATTGTAGCCATGACATCCCTAAGATTGCATCAATCTTTTGCCCCATAAGGATTATCAAGGTGGTGGGATATAGTTTCCCACCTAAGCACAGAGGTGCTTTTGGAATCATCATATTAGCTGAAATCTTCCCTCCCGGTGAGCAAATCATATAAGTGCAGTCGGTTGGGAAGACTTGCATTTGATGCTTAGCCACATAGGATGCACTTATAAAGCTGTGGGTTGCACCAGAATCAAACAATATGACGATGGCTTGATGGTTGAGAGTAAACGTACCCGCCAGCACGTTGTCTCCCTCTGGGTTTTAGGCCATCTCAAGGTGTGTATCAGCTCTGGGAGTCTACAACAAAGTTGTAGAGTACTTAAATACCTTTCCAGAACTATATACCACACCTCCCTTTGCTAAAAGACCTGTGAGTTATGCCCTGTTGAAGATCAGCACCCTTGCTGCCCAAAACAGAGCACTCTGTTTTTCAGTCTTTTGGAACTACACTCATCAATTATCACTTTTCTACCCAACCAGAGTCCTAGATGTTGATCCTAGTGATTTTAATTCCTTGTTATCATTATTTTCATGCATATGCCTACAATATCTCGGTACTACGTTCCTCACAAAGGAAAATCCTAACCGGATTATACCGGCATATACGTCTCAAGTGTGGCACTAAACGGTCTCTCGCACACGTTTTCTACACGGATACATACGTGGTTAGTACCTGCAGAAGACCTCACAATAATGGTGTACTCAATGGTTGTTTTCATTTCAGGCAGGATTCATATTTAAAAGTAAACACAAACGCCCGTATCATTGTCATACGGCCGTCCTTGAGTTAAGTCACGTCTCAAGGTACGTGATCGTGTTTCAACACCACACGACGGGGAACCCGAGTATGTCATGAACGGGTCGTCACGGTTGGGAATGTTATCAACCCAACAGATACCACCTACTGCCCTGCAGGGCACGCCGATGGCAAGCGCTGCGTATGTCCTCCTGGGCTATTTCCAGACGAACACCCTCTCGCGTTACTGACCACGCGATAGGGTCTCCACTTACTTGCCTAATGCACGCTAGGGATCAGCGTTTCATATGAACTCAGGGACATGAAGAGTCCAAGAGTTTCATATTGACGTCTCACACCAAGTTGTGAGACCAATCCCTGAACCACGTTCCTCGTCAGGGGGAGCTAACCGAAATCGAACCGCTTTCGGTGGCGTTCCTTACCATACTTACCAGAGCGTAGGTGCGTCGTTACATAATTGAAATTCAGAATTATAACACATAAGTTAGTCTTTGCCACTTTAAGTAACTAGGCTAATATAGTCCTTAGTTGGGCAAACTACCGATTCCTCACTGTAACCCTAAGTTTTCCCATAATACAGTCCTTAAGTACTGTGCTATCCCCAATGCAGCTCTGATACCAGGCTGTGGCGAACCGGATCCGCCCATCCAGGATCGCAGAGGGTGGTGCCGCACGATGCGACACCCGACAGCACACGTCATAAGAACACAATATATTACATGGGAAAACAACTGAACTGTACAAAGTAGTACAAACTCCAGTTACAAAATATTATTTATCTTACACAGTGGAAGTCTACACTATACAACTCACGCCCGCCTATCTAGCAAAAGTTGGCTGCCCAGCCCTAGGGCAACCCACACTAGCTGCACTCTTCAGCTCAGCGCGGCGTGTACGGCTCCCACTCAGCCGTAGTCCCCGATGGAGGGTAACCCTCGCCGGTGGACTCGTACCCCGAGTCCGTGGGTGGCTCCTCACCTGAAAAACACTTAAGCAGCAACCGTGAGCACGAAGGCTCAGCAAGGCTTAACCGACTCACCTAAACAGGAAACTCTACATGAGGGGTACAATGACATAGGGTAGTAATATTGCAGCAAATGGACACGCCTACAAGTTCATCCTTAGTTCAGCTTTTAGCAACAAGTTAACAGTTCAGGAAGCTGAAATTTAGTAAGCAATATTTAGTGGCAACCAGGTAGCAACACAATACTATATCAATCAGCAATATTGAATCATCATATTTCATACATTAGCCTACGTCACGACTCAGTGACCAAGTGGTACTCTTCACCGCGAGGGACGGCGAATCGACTCGATATACACCTGCAGGGAAACCCAAAGAGCACGTCACGTACGCCCACCCGTGGAGCTGCACAGCACACTCACTCAATGTCGTACGGGACAACCTTTCACCCAACAGCCCAAACGTCAAACCGGTCGCACCGAAACGAACAGGAGGTTCCCCACACGGAGCATCTCTCTATGCCCGTTGGCAGATTTCCACCTTGCTGCCCTAAGCCTACACCTATAAATCGGTGCGTTATGCCTCGACGCCCGGAGGTTTAGGCTACATCGGTTTATCGGGGCCCATATATTCGATATGCCTTCAGTACGTTCAAACTTGATCAGCGTGGGCCGCACACGGATTGGTCCTCAATCGACACGGACAGGCTGCGCACACAAGACTCCCTCTTGCTGCGCCCTAGCCCCTGCCTAGTCTCATTTTCATTACTAAAGTGATCTCCCATCATTCAACCGAGCCCGTGTGTCCCAAGCCTAAACTCGCGAGTAGATTTCAACTACTCGACTTGTACCGAAGTTCTATGAAACATTAAACATAGCCTGTCTACTCGAGGTCTTAGACACTACCCTCACTCTTATGGAAAAATTCTGGTCATGCAAGTGGAGTTCCATCCATCCTATACCTAATGCACAATTATACTTCACATGACACATGTAAACAAATTAAAACTTATAAAAAGGTTAATGCAAACCGGGGCTTGCCTTGTTGCTGCTGGTCAGGGGTTAGTTCTTCGTCCGGAAGAAGGAAGTCCAGCACTTCCGGAGTCTCTTCTTCAGCGACTACACGTTTAATGAAATACGACATGTAAATTTAAATGCAATGTGTAAATTTGAATACTTAACTACTAATAACTCTAGCTATCCCTCCCCTTTGGTTCTGAAATTTTTATTGTAGCTTGGTAGGGTCCTAAACAGAGTCTTGACCAAGTTTCATTCGAAACAAAGTTCATCTGAACCTTGTACAAATAAAAGCCCATTTGGTCAATATTTGAGCCTCTGAATAATTCCAGGGGTTTTCATGGCTTCAACCATTACTTTCTGGAAACTAAACTTTAAGATGGTTCTAATGGAATTGGTTTCATGTCATTTGAAGAATTCTACTAAAAGTTATGCCCTAATTAAGATTGGAGAAAATCTGAAAAATGTTTCTGTACTTTTTTCTATTTTCTCAGGGCAGTTCTCTTAATCACCCCATTAGGGTAACTAAATGAACTTGGATGAGTCTGAAAATTTTACTGGGATTCAGGGATTTTCTAATGAACCTCCCAGCCAAATTTCAGAATTTTTCATAAAGTTGTTCTCCAGATAAAATTCCCAACAGTTTAAACTTTAGGGATTTAATTCTGAAAACTATTCACTTTCATGCGCTGAATTTGGTATTGCTGGAAAGTACTCAGAATTCTGAGTTCTGCAAAATTTGGTTCATCGAATTTGGAGTTTCCTAGCCAAAGTTCTATGCATTTGAAGTTTGAACTAAAACTGGAAATTCCAAAAATGTTTAAATCCTGCGGGTGGGTCCCACTCCTCGAGCCGGCCCGCTCAGAATGCGGCCACACCGCGGCCCACGGAGTTTTACCGTGCTGCCGCACCGAATCCCGGCCGCAAACCGATCCCAGCGCGAGATCAGAGGCTGACCGGTGGACCCGGCCCCCCCTTCGTCTACCTCGCGCTCTCCCGCAGCTCCCGCGGTGGCGCCTCGCCGGAGCGCTCGCCGCCGGGCGTTTCACTGCTCGAACTTCGACGGAACTTGCCGCCTGTGCCTAACTCGACTCGGAGAACACACTGGTACCCTTACGGAGCTCGGCAATGGCCGGAACTATGCCCGCGGCGGTGACAGAGCTTCCCTCTACTCCGGCGACGTCGCCCGGGCTACTCCGGGCCTTATTTCTCAAGCGGTTTGCTCCTACAGCTCCGCCGTGGCATGCTGCGCACGAATATGAGCTCGGTTGGCCATGGAAATGGCCGGAACTAGGACCTCACCGTCGACCTAGGCCCGATATCGACTGTTGCTCGAAAAACTTGGATATCAACGCAAAGACTCGACGGTTCTCGATGGTTTTGGATCCTAGGTGGCCATGCGGACGTGTAGAACATGTGCTCGGCTGGGTTTACGCCGTGCAGGACTGATCGCCGCGAATTTCAGATTGTCTGCTCACTCGTTTTTGTCAAACACCAAGGACTAGACGGGGAAATACTCCCCCTACAGAGCATGGAAGAGGGTAGGGTCTTCACCTTGAGTTCGAGCAGTCCCCGGCGCGTATCTTTGCTGTTGAGCTCCGGTCGCGAGGTCGCCTGGATCAACGGCGCGACGAGGAGCCGAGGGGAGCGGCTGGTGCCGTTTTTCGTTTCGGGTGGGAGCGAGCAGAGCGGAGGAGATGAGGCCGGCTCACGTGGGCTGGGGACTTTAACCGCGTCGGGCACGCGTGCGCTCGGTCGCCGAGCAGGAGGTGGCGAGGTGAGGCGGTCGGACACCGGTGCTGCCCGCAGCTGGCGCGCTGGCTCGGAGGGGAAATCAGTGGAAAACTTCTCTGTTAAGTCTACTGACAGGTGGGACCTCCCCCCAATTCTTTTGTTTTTCCCAATTTTCTGAATTCTGTTGTGCCCAAAATATCCTTAGCTACTCACAATTTAATGTGAGACTTAGTCACCAAGTCTTAGTTTGAATTTGAATCCTCAAATTTGAACTGTGTTTGGCTAAATTTGCTGCATGTTTAAACTGAAATTTAAATTCAGTTTTGAATTCTTGCAAATTTAGCTCTTGACAAGATGAACTCCAATGAGGATGAAAATTTGTGGGCTTACTCAGAAAAATGTGCTGAGTTTGAATATGAAGCTAACTTTTGAATTTGAGGGATGAAAGTTGCTGCAATTTGAATTTACATTCAAATTGGCCTCTTTTTCAAATACCTCCAAAAGTACCTCAAAAAGTGTTGGATTTACATGAATTTGGCCTGAAACTTCCCAAGACTTTTTAAGTTCTAGGGGTGACCTCAACCTCTCATGTTCATGTGTAGAAACCCTACTTTGTGAAAGTGAAGGCTTTCCCCTCTAATCACTCTTTTGATGGAGGTTACTTGCTCTTCACAACATTTCCTAGGATATCCACCATAAAAACGGTGGTGTTGTGAGGTGAAGAAAAGTTTTTTTGCAAGTCCCTTTTCTTGGGCTTTTACAACTAGTCGGCCCACGGGCCGGACAAGTCCGGGATGTCTAGGTCAGACTTTGCAGCGGACAAGTCCAAACCGGACTAGTCCGCCTGGGAGGTCGGACAAGTCCAGTACCGGAGAAGTCCGGCTTTGGTCCGCCGACCGGACTTGTTCGGGCACCAAGCCGGACTAGTCTAGCCCCAAGGGACTTAACCTCCTAGGGGCGGCCAGACCCCTCTCTCTTCACAAACTAGTCCGCCTCACACCCTCTCTCAAGACGGAAACACCCCCAATTGGTGATTTTCGCCTTCCTCCATCAAAAATCCCGTCCAATCCACGGATTGGAGCCCTAAGGAGTGCAGAAATCCTTCCCCGTGCTTCGTTGCTCAAGCTTTGACTTCGATTTCATCACATTTGAAGCTTTGAAGAGGTATTCTTAACCTAACGAAAAATCCTTCCTTTTCTTCATTCTTAGGTCTTTTGCTAGAAACTTCTTCACAAATGTTGTTCTTAGTGTCAATAAGATTGTAGCCTAGGAGTATTGCAACTTAATTCAAAGTTTTTGCGAAAAATTGTTAGGGTTAGGGTTCTTCCTGTATAACGCGGACTAGTCTGGTTTTGAGCGGACAAGTCCGTTCTCGAGCGGACTAGTCCGGCTCTTTAACGGACAAGTCCGATTTACACAGGTCAAACTCCAACT
Organism: Neostapfia colusana; assembly: GCA_030760725.1. NCBI lineage: Eukaryota > Viridiplantae > Streptophyta > Magnoliopsida > Poales > Poaceae > Neostapfia > Neostapfia colusana. The sequence continues at coordinate 61,003,367 of JASWHV010000016.1, read as the reverse complement.
TTAGCCATTTTTAGTGAATTCTTTTGCAATATTCCACTTCCTTGACCTCTCATCTCTTGTTTCTCAGGCGATATGTCGGACTCCGACCAATGCTCTCCTCTTCCAAGTCCCACGACCGAGGAGGCTCGACAAGCCCTTCATCGGTGCATTGTCGAAGAGAGGGCGGCAAAGGAGGCCCAAGCGCCTGAGGAAGCTGTCAGTCGAGAGGCAAGAACCAAGAAGAGACATGATCTCGACGAGGAGGCACAAATTTCCCAAGCCGTTGAAGAATCCGTGGCGGATCAACGGAAGAAGAAGAGGGCCGAACGTGAAGCCCATAGCTCCCAGGCTTCTAGTGCCGTAGAGCCCAAGAGGAAGAGGCTAGTCACTTATGGAGAGAAAGAGAGGGAAAAGGAGAAGGAGAAGGAATCAAGAGTAGGGTTCTTCATGACCCAAACAAAGGCAAGGCTCCAATTACTGAGGAGCCCAATAACAAAAAGGCAACTGCCAAGGCACCGACAAAGAGGGCAGGAGGGATAGTAATCAGGGAGAAAGGGCAACCGAAGCCCATCGGCCCCTTGAAGATGGCTGCCCCTGTTAGAGATCCAAACCGGCAGCCCAACAATCCGGCATTTGTATTCAAAGGAAAGGGGGGCTGAGAAGGCTGAGAATGGATAACATCTATGACTATGAGAAGCACACAGCCGACTTTAGGTTTTGGTGTGACTTCCACTGCGACTACTACCGCTTAGTGTACCTAAAGATGAAGACCCCAGTCACTCAAGCTCAATGGGTAGATTGGGACTACATGGCCAAAAGGAAGCACAAAGCCTTTGATGCCGTGATTGAAGCCGTAGAGTGCCATGGAATCAAGAAAATCATGAGCTTAAAGTATGACTGGAACATTGAGGTGATCGTGCAGTTTTACACCACTGTGTACTTCTCCACCTACGGTGACCAGAAAATCACCTGGATGACTCATGGAGAGCAGTACTCAGTCACCTATGAGAGGTTTGCTCAGATACTTGGCCTTGAGGAGCACTTGGACCATGAGATTATCATTTCCAACCTCAAGGCAGTGGACAGGGATCAGCTTGATTACATGTATCCTAGTCATGTTCCCTATGAGGTCGGGCTTGCTAGGAACATCAAGCCATTCTATAGCATCCTCAACCGGATTTTGAAGAGAACTATTGCCCCTAAGGATGGAGATGCAGGGGTGATTCAAGGAAACTTAAGGCATCTCCTCCTCTTGATAGATGGTGAAGAGAAGTTCAATCTTGTTGAGCACATCTATGATGACATCTTCAACATCTCTCACACTCCCAACCGCTCATGTGGATATGCACCGTACATCATGTGCTTAATTGAGAAGGTGTCGGGGATTATCTTTGTCAAGGATGTCACTCATCGACCTCTCCGTCCTCAGCTGCCCCCTATTGTGCTAGAACCCTCAAGAACTAAAAATGCTCAACCTCCTTCCAGCTCAGCGGCCCCTCCTAGCTCAGCGGCACCCCCATCATCTCCTCCTCCGTAGTCCGTGAGCGGATTTTTCAAGTCCTTCAACGCACTCTTCGCCTCTTGTCGGTGTGTGGAGGTCTGGACTTGACGCATGGAGAGGCGTCAGGAGAAGTACCTCAATCCTGTGTGTGACAAGCTTGAGGTACCCATGTCTCCTCCCGAGGAGAGTGATGGGCAACTTACTCCATATCCAGAGTTCACCGCTAATGAGCTCGCCTAGTTCAGGGAAGATGGAAGCTCCTCCAAAGCCGTGCCTCCATCCACCGACGCCGACGACGAGGAAGAGGATACGGAGGCCACGGAGAGCGATGAAAATGATGATGAAGAAGAAGACGAAGAAGATGACGAGTAGACTTAGGCGTATCTTCTTCCCTCTTTTCCTTTTTGGTGCCTTGATGCCAAAGGGGGAGAGATGGGAAGAGGATCTCTTTTGTTTATCATCTCCTAGTCTTGTAATAGATCCTTGGACATGACTATCTTCATGTTTTATCTCTATGTTTTATGCATTATGTCTCATTTATGTAAGACTACGTGTTGGATTTTATGGCTTATATTTGATCATTGTTGCTCCTTGCTATGGTTATTGTCTTATCACATTTTTTAGTACAACACGTAGGCACCCCACCATAACATGTGAATGTATGTCACTTCCCCTCTTTACTCTTGCATACATCCAGGGGGAGTTTTGCATACATACACTTGTTATGAAAATAAATTTTTATCTCTTATGTTGAAACTTAATGTGTTGTCATCAATCACCAAAAAGGGGGAGATTGTAAGTGCATCTAGATATCCCTATGGGTTTTGAATGATTGATGACGACAATTATGAGACTAATGAGCTGAGATGATCATAAGCATAGGATATTTCCAAGGCGGACACCTAAACTCTCAAAAAAGAAAAGGATGAAGAACAGCGTCAAAGACTCGAAGAGTAGAAATTAGGGTTTCATTTGAGTCTTTAGTAGGGTAGCCGTGTAAGAGTGAGAGTGTATGTGTCAAGTGCATTGAGATCATAGAAGAGAGCTCAAAGCGTTAGAAGTGTCAAATCCTTAGTGGAGAGTGCTAGAGAGGTAAACTTGGGCAGGCCGGACATGTCCGGGCTAGAGGTCAGACTAGTCCGGAAGTCCTACGGCTTAGTCCATTTTGGGGTGGACTACGAGTTCCTAACTAAGTTCGGACTTGTCCGTTTCATGACGGACTAGTTCATTTCTCTCTGGGTAAGAGTGTTTTGGGACTAAGTCCTGGTAAACCGGATTTGTCCGCCTCCGTGGCCGGACTAGTCCGGGCTAGCCAGACTTGTCTGGTTTCACCCGGACAAAAAGTCCCTGAGTGAGTTCGGGATAGTCCGTTTTGAGACGGACTAGTCCGTATTGTTGTGAGATAAGAGCTCCCACGGCTAAGTCTTGGTGGACCGAACTTGTCCGCCTCAGAGGCCAGACTAGTCCGGGTCCTCCAGACTTGTCCGTTCTCACCCGGACAAAGAGTCCCTGTGTGAGTTCGGTCTAGTCCGTTTTGTGGCGGACTAGTCCGCATGGTTGTGAGAAGAGAACTCCCCATGGCTAAGTCTTGGTGGATCGGACTTGTCCGACTCAGTGGTCGGACTAGTTCGGGTCCTCTAGACTTGTCCATTCTCACACGGACAAAGAGTTTCTGTGTGAGATTGGACTAGTCCGGTCTGAGGCGGACTAGTCCGGACTTTTAGTAGGTGGCAGCAGTTGGCTGTCGGGACTTCTATAAAAGGAGATGCCCCGACCTCATTTAGATCTCTCTGGAACCCTAGCACCGCCATAGCATTCCTAGAGCTTCTCCAAGACTTCTCCATTGTCTACTCACCCTCTTGAATCAAATCTTGAGTGAATTTGGGTGTGTGAGAAGAGGAGAAGGAAGAACTTCGCGTTTAGGCTCTTGGAATGATCTCGTGCACTTGGTGTGATCTGTGGCTTGTGAGATCTGTGAAGTTTTATGGAAGTGATCAAGTGGGAGCCTCGAATTGTGAGCAGCCCCAAAACTTTGTAAGTTCACCCTTGAGATAGTGAAGAACCGGGTTGGCCTTAGTGGCAACCTGGTAAAGAAAGGGTTGTTAGACCCGGTCCTTTGTGGACTCCTCAACGGGGACGTAGATTCCTGAGTGGAATCAAACCTCGGGAAAAATTCTCAGTGTCTCTCTTGCATTTACATTTCCTTGAACGTCAAGGTTGCTTAGGGTTTGTTTTTATTGTTTTGGTATTAGAGTATACATCATTACAATCTTGCAATTCATTTCAATATTCTATCACACTTGTCGTATAGGATTGCTAGTTGTTTTATCCACACTTAGTTAAACTAAAATCTGAATAAAAACCCATAAAAATCAAGTTTAGACCTTTTCAACAGTTTAACCAGACTAGTCCGCCCTTGAGCCAGACTAGTCTAGCCCTTTTAGGCTTTTCAACAAGCTGACCGGACTAGTCCGCCCCTGAGCCAGACTAGTCCGACCCTTGTGTTCTAATCTTGTTTAATTAAGTCATTTCAGGTATTTTAGCCTATTCACCCCCCCCCTCTAGGCAATTTAAAATCTCCATCCTCGTTCTTAGGTCCCTAAATCGTGCACACGAGATCTAGACTAGCTAGGCATCATTTCCCCTACGCAACCCTAGCTTGAAAACGCATATAGACGACCAATTTCAAGGTTTCCCAAGAGCGAACGTCGCCGCACCTCAAGGGCGCACGGTGACAACCTATGTAGAGGCTTTTCCGAGCTATGTGGCATCCATGCCACTCTTCTCTAGGATCTATGGATGTTCTAGGGCCAAGGACCTCCGAGTTTGGAAGGGTAGAGAGGTCGGACCATGGCGCCGAAGCTTCACCGAGGCCGCCGCACGTCACCGGCATAGCTCCGGTCCTCTAGCGCCCGTACTGACCCTACAAATGAGTTCCCCGACCCCGAAAACCCCCGGGCGGCAAGTCTCCGCCAGGAGACATCCGGGAAGCCGAGTCCGGTGAGGTGCCGCCACTGTCCGGCGAGGGGGGGCGGCGAAGCGTGCGCGGGAAATCGACCGAGGAGGAAGAAGACCTGGGGCTGGCTCACCTGTCAGCGGTTGTATTTTAAAAAATAGGATTGGATGTGAATCAGGATCCGGTGCGGCTACACAGCTGAAAACCCCGTAGCCCGTGTGTCCTCGAATCCTATTGGCTGCAGTTTAAACCATGGGCCCAGCTCGAGTTTTCAATAAAAAAACAATTCCAGATTTAGCTCAAACATTGGAAAATCATATCTTTGTCTAGGAACCTCCAAACTGAGTGATTCAAATTGGGTTGGATTCATTTTTCAAAGTTCTATACAAATATGAACCCCAATTTGTATGAAAGTCAATATTAAATTCTGGAAAATTCTTTGAAGCTTTTCAGTAAAAGAATTTTGGAGGGAGTTTGGTTCATCAAAAAATCCCCAAATTTTGCCAGAATTTTCCTAAAGATGTTATTGAACTCCTTCTAAATTTTAGCTCATTTGGAATTGATTTGTATATGAAAATTTAGAGTACAAGTTGTTGTGTTCAAAAAGTCCAGAAACTTTTTCAGAGTTAATTCATACTTTGAAAAATCAGTGCTGGGCAATTCTTAGATCCAAAATTCCTAGGAAAATTCAGGCATGCTCCCTGAGATATGTTTGAAATTGTTTTAACTTGAATTTGCATGAAAGTGCAAATTTATTCAGAATTAATTCTTTTTTGCCTAAATGCTTAGGGAATTGTTCTGGATGAACTACTCATTCAACAATTCTGAATTTTGGTCCAGAGTGTCTTCTTATGACAAGGAACTCACAGGAAAATTATCAGATTAATTTGAGCTTTATATCAGTATGTTTCTATATACCTTTCTTAGGGGAAATGCAATAATTAAGAAGAACACTTAGCATTTCATCCCCCTTTGCTAAATCTAGCTTCATCCACTAGGATCATCTCCATTCCAGCCTAGAAATAGAGTCCTAAGTTTAACTTGTCATTAGGCTTTGATGGAAAAATATTTATAATTGAATACATGTGCATGTTCATAACGTGTAGTGATTAAACGTGAAGAAGTGGAAAAGAAGTGAAGCTTGGATCAAGGAGCACGAAGAAGCCGTGATTAAGATTCCAGTCCTCAGCAACTAACTGCATAATATATATGACTTTAGTCACCTGCAAAATAAAGGCAAGCTCCGGTTTGCATTTAAGTTGTTTATAAAGTAACATGCTGCAAAACGAGGTCTTGATCGAGTAGCTATGCCTGCGTCGGTTAAGGACCGTTCTCGTTTGCGGCCCCGCTGAGCAAGTATTGAGTTATGTACCGGATGCTTACTAGTATATGGGACCCAAAAAATTGATGTACCAGGTTAACTGGATTGTATAGGAATACCACATCGTCTCGTTAGATCTATGAGCCCGAGACGGCGCAATCGGTCCTACAGTCGGGTGTCCTGTGAAAGGTTGCCGCATATGACGTAATGAAGGACGCCAAATTTGGGTCTTCAGAGGCGGGCGTATGTGTCGAGTAAGCCGGGCAGTGTTTGATTCGAATCACCATCCCTTGCGGATATGAGCACCGCTTGCTCACTGTTTTGTGACGTAGTAATCAAAGTTGTGTGATAACAGTTTGCAAGTTTTATATGCTGTTATGGTAATTGGAATTGCATGAAAACCATGTATGAAGTAGAGATAGAGAAAATTAAATTTATTTTCCACCTTGGGATAAGTAACATTGGAATGAAGCATTTCTTGTTTGATTGTGGATTTCCAATGTTGCTCGGCGCAAGGTCATTACTATGATGGCTAAAACCTGAAAATTAAGGATGAACGTGTAGGCGAGTCTTTATGCAACTTATAGGTTTATGTCTTAAGTTACCTTCATGTAGAGTTGCATGCCTTAGGAGAGACGGTTAAGTCTTGCTGAGCCTTCGTGCTCACTCTTGCAGAGTTGTTGTTTTGCAGGCAATCCGCCGTATACCGTGAAGGGTTAAGTATGACAGCGCCATTCTTGGCTGCATGGTCACAAGAAACCCTGCTCGCTGCCGAATACATTTCCTGCTGCTAGAAAGTGGTATCCTCAGGCAGGATATCTCCTTTGCTGCTTAGCTAGGTTCGTGATAGTGATCACAGTTATAATTCCGCTGCAACTCTGATTCTATATTCCGCTGTTGTACATTAGAGTGTACATTCTTATTTGTAAAACAGATCTCTTGTTTAACACACACTTGTGTATGTCTAGGTTTCATTCTGCGTGTGCTAGTCGGTGTCGCTTAACACGGCACCACTCAATGCGATTCCTGGAGTGTCGGGGCGGGCCGTGCCTCCACAGGCGTGGTATCAGAGCCGCATTGGGATTAGCACGCCCGAAAATGAACAAGTTTTTGAAAACTAGGATTTACGAGTGAGGAATCGATTAATGCCCACATAAGGAGTATTATTAGCATAGCTAAGTAAGGTGGAAATGCTAACTTATGTGTTACTATTTCAGTATTTCAATTCCGTAACGACGCACCTACGTGGAGGTAAGACTGGTAAGGAACGCCACCGAAAGCGGATCAATTTCGGTTAGCTCCCCTGACGAGGAAAGTGGTTCAGGGTATAGGTCTCACAGCTTGGTGTGAGACGTCAATATGAAACTCTTGAACTCTTCATGTTCCTGAGTTCATATGAAACGCTGGTCCCTGGCGTGCATTAGGCAAGAAAGTGGTGTGTGGTCAGTAACGCGATTGTGTGTTCTTCTGGAAATAGCATAGGAGGACATACGCAGCGCTTGCCATTGGCGTGCCCTGCAGGGCAGTAGGTAGTATCTGTTGGGTTGATAAAATTCCCAACCATAACGACACGTTCACACTCTACTTGGGTTCCCGTCGTGTGGTGTAAAAGCATGACCATCTACATTGAGACGTGACTTGACTCAAGGACGGCCCGTATGGCAATGATACGGGGCGTATGTTTTTACTATGATATGGACCTGTCTGAAATGACAAAACCCGTGTGTGCATCACTATTTGGTGTTCTTCTGCAGGTACTAACCACGTTTACGTATCTCGTGTAGCACACGTTTGTGAGGATCGATTAGTGCCACTGCTTAAACGACTGCCGGTTACACCGGTATAGGTTTTTCTTTTGGTGAGGATACGTAGTACCGACATTGGATGAAAAAAATTGCATATAGGATAAGGTAACGATGTAGGACCGAATAAAAGACATAACCTTGAGTTGAAATAAAAGTTTTTGAACTTAGGTTCAAACAAACTTCAAATTTTAGCACTCATGCCCATGTCGAAGTGAAGAAGCATTAACCGGAACCGAGCTACCAAAACAGAGCCTCCTCTGTTTTTGGGCAGCAGTGTCGCTGGTCTTTGCCAGGGCATAAGTCAAGAATATTGAACTCCAAGTCAAGAATATATAGTTAACTTGAGTAAAGATTGGAATTGGATCAGTTCGTCATATCATCGACGATATCTTGGTCTATTCCAAATCATAGGAGGAACATGCTAAACATTTGCATATTGTGCTCCAACGATTGAGAGATCACAAGCTCTATGCAAAGTTTAGTAAATGTGAATTCTGGATCAATCAAGTGCCATTTCTTGGACATATTATTTCAGTGGAAGGCATCGCTGTTGATCCAAGCAAGATTGAACAAGTGTTGAAATGGAAGTCTCCAACTTCAGTCCATGAGGTTCGTAGCTTCTTAGGTTTGGCGGGATATTATCAGAGGTTCGTCCCAAGCTTCTCCAAAATCTCTAAACCTATGACGGAGCTACTGAGAAAGGTCATCAAATATGATTGGAGCAAGCCATGTGAGGAATCTTTTCAAGCGTTGGTGAAACACCTCACAACAGCCCCGGTTTTAGCTCAACCGGATACAACCAAGCCTTTTGATGTTTATTGTGATGAGTCCGGCATCAGACTTGGTTGCGTACTAATGCAAGGAGGACGCGTGGTCTCGGTTACGGAAATTACGGAATCATCAACAACATTCTCCAACTCATGATCTCGAGCTCGCTGACATGACCCCACGGTCTTGTCGAGCCAGGATCACGCTGAGGGGTGTTGTGTGCACAGCACCGGATAACACACATCAAAGGTACATAGCGGAAGCAAAGTTTTATTACATAAAGAGGTTTATGAACATTTTTACAACAAAATATGTTCAGTCTACACTCACGGGCGTAGACTACGCATCAAGTTCACGTTCAGCCCGTGAACGTGTCCTTGCTAGCACACACGCACACTAACACGGCGGCGTGCACGACTCCCACTCGACGGGGTTCCCCTCCTGGGGTTCCGTCTCCTCCTCGGGACTCCCTTCCTCATAGAACCCTGCAAAAGCTTCAAACACAAGTAGTGAGCACGAAGGCTCAGCAAGACTGACCCGTCTCTCCTAAACATGGAACTTCTACATGAGGGTTGATAGGTTACATGAGGTAGAAATCATTTGCAAGGACTCGCCTAATTAGTGGAACCTTACTTTCATGTTTTAGCAGCAGATTGTGGAGAACCTTACGCTAAGGCACATGAGAGAGCCACAATCAAACAAGAAACGCATTTCTCTCATGTACTTTGCCCAAAGTTGAAAAGAACTTTAGTTAGCTCTAAACTACAACAAATCATTAGCAATCAAAGTCCATCTTTCAATCAGCAACATTTTAACATGTAACTAGCATGTTCTTTCTACATCACGGTACAGTGAACAAGTGGTACTCACTGACCGCGAGGGACGGCGATTATAATCGATTTACACCTGCAGGGTTACCCGAATAACCCGTCACGTATGCCCATACTCGATGTTGCCTACAGCAACCATCACGGACGTCGTACGAAACCACCTTTCACTCGTTAGCCAAATGTTGAACCGGTCCAATCGTCCCGAGCAAGAGGTATCTGCACGCGCATCTCAGTGCTGCCAGCCGATTTACACCTCGAGCTCTCAACCTACCCTCTGAACGACCAGCTATGCCTCAACACCCAGCTACCCGAGTTACATCGGTTTCCCGGTTCCCATATAGCCGGTAGGTCTTCGGTACTGTTCTAGCTTGTTCAACAGGCCCGCACACGGCACGGTCCTCAATCGACACAAGCGGAGCTATAGCACACAGACCCCAAAGTCCTGCTGCCCTTACTCTCCGCTCGGTCTCATTTTTCTTGTCATGTGTTTCATTTGCTATCTTTACCCGAGCAATATGCCTCTAGCCTATTCTCGCGAGTAGTTCCAACTACTCGACTTGTACCGAATCCTACTCTATCTCTAGCATGGCAGTGGCTAACGAGTTTTCAATCCTAATCCCAAACCATGGATTTCTTGGCTATGCATTTGGGTTTTCAATCAAGACGCTAATGCAAGCAGTAATGGTACTCAAAGTAAGTTCTCAAAACAATAAAAACTCGTGAAAAGGTTAATGCAAACCGGAGCTTGCCTGCTTTGTAGGGTAGTAGTATATAATAGAAGTTAGTGATCTTCAATCCCTTGATCTTTCTGAACTTGCTCAACTGATCCACACGTCAAGGGATGACTCCATCGAAGTCCTTCATCGTGAACCCTAGCGACATGTATATGCATGGTATTTTATAATGTAATTTAAATACTTAAGGATTAAAACTTCTTAAGAACAGAGGGTGTGCAGAGATCCTAGAATGAAGTTGTTGCCTCTGTTGTGCAAAGAATTCAAAGAAACTAAATCTACCTTAGATGTTTCATTACATCTCTAGCTAAGTGTCTAAGGACATATAGAATGAGCTCTAATGATTTGGACATAACTAAAGATCCTGATCTCCAATGACTTCGAAATTTTTACAGGAAGTCATATATTACACAGGGACTTAGCTTGCTAAATTGCAGCTAAAGTGGAAAGAAATTGTGTCTCGCACAATTTCCACCCCAACCCTATGTTGTTCTTCACATCCAATAGAATGGAGAACAAGGACAGGGAGACTCAAGGCTCAATTTGAGCTGAAAATTTGCATGTAAATTCCTGGTCACATGAAAGTGCTCTGGACCAAAAATGAACACTTTTGATTGAGTGTTTTATTCAGAACAATTCCCTAAGCAATTAAGCACAAAGAAATTAATTCTGAATTAACTTACATGTTCATGCCCAACTTAGTGAACTACAATTTCAATTATAGTTCATAGAGTCTGCATGAATTTTCCTAGGGTTTTTGGAACTAATAATTGCCCAGAATTGAATTTCCAAGTTTTGGAAATTTTCTGAAAATATTTCTGTATTCATTTGGATATAGCAACTTAAAATCTGAACTTTTCCTAATCAAATTAACTCCAAATGAGCTGAAACTTTTACAATAGTCTAGTAATACCCTAAAGAATATTCTGGCAAAATTTGAGGATTTTTGGATAAACCACACTCCCTCTAAAATTCTTTTGCTGAAAAGATTTAAATAATTTTCCAGAATTAAATAAGGACTTTCATACAAATTGCGTTGCATATTTGGATAGAGTTTGTCAACCTGAATCTAAACCAATTTGAATCACTAAATGTTGAGGTTTCTGCACAAAGATATGAGCTTTACATGAATTGGGGAAATCTGAAAATGAGCTCTGTTCTATTTTCTAATTTTCAGAGACATAAGGAATTAACACCACATTTGACCAAGCAAATGAGGTCCAATGCCTCTGAAATTTTTACTGGAGGTCAAGTGTTATTGGAAGAATCTCCTGCCCAATTTTGGGAATTGTCCAATACACAGAACTCCTGGAACAATTCCTAGAATATTTTCCTTATATGAATTAATGAGCCAAATCCAGAGATTTTCATAAATATTAGGCTGCACCCATGGATATTACTCATTGAGAGGAATCCAACAAAATTTGTTTCACAATTGTTGGACATTCCTACACAAAGTTATGGCTCTTCAAAGATTAAACTGGAAACTGAAAATCCCAAAAATGTTTAAACGCTGACTGTGGGTCCGGGCTACGTGTCACTCACTGGAACAAAGACACACGGGGCCACACGTTTCCAGGCGTGCAGTCGCACCGGATCCAACAGCCACAGAAGATCGGGGTTTTTAAATTCCCTCTCACTGACGGCTGGGCCCGCCGGAACCCTTCTTCAACCTCGGGCTGTTCCCGCGCCCGCGTGCCCGCGCCGCCGCCCGCGCCGGAGATCACCGGAAACCGGTCTCCTGGCCTCTGCCCGAGCCCCTGCTCGCCGCCAGGGCATAACCTTCCATGCTGAGCACGATGATGAGGTTTCCCCGAGCCGGCAAGGCCTCTACGGTAGCTAGCGGCGATGCGGCAGCTCGGCACATCATCGGCGACGTCGGCCGGCCATCCTAGCGTGCTAACAGATCGGTAAAACGGTGCTACAGCACCAGTGAACGATGGGGGAGCTCAACCTAGCCTCAAAAATGTTTGAGAACGATGGCAAATATGCTTTCACTGTGCGACCGCGGTCCCCTGGTTCGGTTGCCGGTAGAAAACCACGAAATACTCGCTCTAGGTGCAGTTTCAGGCTAGAACCGTGAAGAGCAAAGGATCGCCTACCACTTTGGGCCCTCTGTGCAAACTTTGACGAACTAAGAATAAGAATTGAGGTGGAATTTGGGGTTACCATGCCGGGAGGTGGATTCGGGTACGCCGGAGAAACTTTTCCAAATTCTCTCGCGGTGGTGCATAGCATGGTCTGAGCTTGGGAGGTGAGCAGTGTGGTGCCTTGGCACGTTCGAGGGCACCGGTACTTGGCCGTGACAAGTCCAGGTTGATCTGTCCATGGACGCCTCCTCATCGGCTCTCGTTCGGCTTCCGCGCGGTCGCGGTGTTCCCGGGGTTGGAGAGCCAATCATCGGCCGGGGGTGTGTCGAGGAGGGGGAGGGATCTGCGCCGGTGCTATTTGGCTACTGACTAGCTGCTGCTCGCGCCCGTTTGAGCTGGCTGCCGATCAAATGAAGGTGGTGGCGGTGGTTCGGTTCAGAGACGCGAGAGAGAACGAGAGAGTGTCGGCCCGTTCGTTTTGCCGAGCTCTGGGAGAGGCCGGGGTGATCTTTATCCTCACTGTGGAGTAGGTTCAGCGCGTACTCGGTCGAATCCTCAAGCGCACGAGCGCTGGCGTCGGCTCCACCTCGCTGTCGATCCCCCGTAGAAGCAAAACAGAGACCAGTTGCTTCTGTGAGGATATTTGTGTGCATATGACAAGTGGGTCCCACCTCCCCTTTATCTTTTCCAAAATATCCCAAAATTTTCAAATGATGAACTTCAATTGTGTGGAGTTGAAAACTGGACTGTATTTGGATAATTGGGCACAATTCATCCAAATTCAAATAGGTATTTGAATTCATTGTACATTTAGGTCTATTTGGAAAAATGGGTAGCAAATATCTTCAAAAATTCATGAGACTTTGCCTACCCCTTAATTTGGACCTAAAAAATTCAAATATGAAATCTGATCCTTGATTTGGCTGCTGCAAATGAGATTTTTAATACAACAGTTTTGAAAATCATTGTGTTAATCTCATTTGAATTTTTGAGTGGAACCAACTTGCTCCAAAATCTGAATTTAGCTTTCTCACACATATGGGTACTTCCCTACTTGGTTTCAAATTCCTTTTTGTTCCATGTTTTCAAATAACCATTGAACTGGTGTGGAGGGAGCTTTCATGTGTATTATCACATGTGAAAAAGTTTGAACAAGTCCCATTTTTCCTACATATGAAACTAACTTTGTGCAAACATAAGTTTCTTTGTGTTCATATTTTTGGAACCTTTACATTCCTCCCCCTTAAAAGAATCTCGTCCCGAGATTATAAGGTAAAAATGAGAGGGAGGATGGTGGAAGAATCACAGGATGTGCGACTTCAAAAGTCGGGATAATTGACATGAAGAAATCCTTCGCTCTCCCATGTCGCTTCCACCTTGGAGTAACAACCCCATAAAACTTTATAAACCACAACGTATGGCCGCGTGTGGTTCGGTCCTTTATGTCGATGATCTGAACCAGTCCCTCCTGATAGGTGAGATCCGGTTTCAGTTTTTCAATATCCTCCAGCTGAACGGTAGTTGATAGCTTGAGACACTTCCTCAGCTGGGCAACATGAAAGGCGTCGTGTACACCGGAGAGTGCTTCTGGTAATTTCAGCCGGTATGCTACTGATCCACATCTTTCGGTAATCTGAAATGGACCGATAAATCACGGTGTCAACTTTCTTCTCACCCCGAATCTGTTTACGCCCTTTAATGGAGATACATGTAAATGCATGTGATCCCCAAATTTCCACTTGCAAAGGACGTTTTCTCCGTTCCGCATACTACTTCAGTCGGGATTGAGATGCTTTTAAGTTCGCTTAAATCAGCCGAACTCTTGCTTCCGCATTATTGATCAGATCAATCTCGAAGGTGACCCTTTTCCAATCCTACACCAATTCCGAGATGTGCGGCATATTCTTTCGTAACTCCGGTTTACGGGGTACGACAATCTGGTCCTTGAACCATAGGATGCTATCTCTGTCTTACCGGAATCATTTCAGCTCCCCACTGTCTATACGTTTCCGCAAATGTGACATGCCCTTGTCCTGTTCCTGGGCTGCCAACCTTTCTTCACGGTTGGTGGGGATAAAAGCTAAATTGTAGAGAGCTCTAGGGGGAACCACACGTACTGGTGGCTCGCTCTCTTCCAACGGAGTGATGGTTAGATTATGAACGGGTGACTTGCGACTCAGTGCATCCGCCACCACGTCTTCTTGCCGGGGTGATAATGGATCTCTATTTCGTAATCCTTTATCAACTCCAACCATCTTCGATGCCTCATGTTCGGCTCCTTCTGAGTGAATATGTACTTGAGGCTTTTGTGGTTGATATATAAATGTACGAGGTTACCGAGTAGGTAGTGCCTCCACATTTTCAGTGCAAGTACCATGACAGCAAGCTCCAAGTCGTGAGTTGGATAATTCTGCTCATGGTTTCTAAGCTGCCGTGATCCATACGCGACCACCCTTCGGTCTTGCATCAGCACACATCCGAGCCCAATGTAGGATGCATCGCAGTACATGTCGAACAGTTTTGTTGTGTCTGGCTGCGTCAAAACCGGTGCTGATGTTAGGTGCTTTACTAATGCCTTGAACGCTGCTTCACATGTTGGATTCCAAACATCTTTGGTAGTCTGCTTCCGCAGCTCTGTCCTAGGCTTGGCAATCTTCGAGAAGTTCGAAAAGGAACTTCCCATAATATCCCGCGATTCCGAGGAAACTTTGTATCTCGTGAACAGACCTCGCGGACTTCCAATGCAGCACTTGTGCGATCTTACTCGGGTCTACAGCGATGCCCTCCGCTGAGATGATATGCCCGCGAAAAAGTTCTTTTGATATCTAGAATTCGCACTTGCTGAATTTTCGTATATAGCTTGTGATCCCGCAGCCTTTGCAAGACTATACACAGGTGCTTCTCGTGTTTTTCCTCCGACTTGGAATAAACAAGTAGGTCATTGATGAAGACCACGACAAACTTGCCCAGCTCCGGCATGAATACCGAGTTCATCAAGTACATGAACTGAGCTGGAGCGTTGGTGAGACCAAGGAACAGGACAGGGTACTCATGAAGCCTGTACCCCGTCGAAAAGCTGTCTTTGAAATATCCCCAACCCGTATCTCAATCTGATGGTACCTTGATCTTAAGTCCATATCGGAAAAGATCTTTGCTTTGACCAACTGATCAAACAATATGTCGATCTGTGGTAACGGGTACTTGTTCTTGATTGTCACAGTGTTAAGCAGACGAGCACTACACAAAGTCGTAGTGTTTCGTGCTTCTCTTTTGCAAACAATGCTGAATACCCCAAGGGTTATTCAATGTTGTATTCCACTCTGCTCATTCATTGGGTGCCATTTTGTACGGCCTTCGCAAACTCGGTGGTGTGCCCGGCGCAACTTTCATCTTGAACTCTACGTCCCGTTCGGGCGGTATGCCCGGTAATAATTGGGAAACACCTCCTGAAATCTACGTACCACCGGACTGTCCTTTATCTTAACAGCTTCCGAGTGGTCCAATATCGCAATCTGTTGCCGACTGGCGCCCAGAACTAATGTATGAAGACCGTGCCGAGGGGAGTTTGAGCTTAACAGTTTAAAACTGATGTCGTAACCCGTTTTGTGGTAATTCAACCACGACATCCCCAAAATAATGTCGATCTTCAGACCCCAAGAGTAAGGAGGGTCGTGGGTTATAGTCTAACCCGCAAACAAAGAGGTGCTCGGAAAACAACATCACTTCTTGTAATGCTGCCCTGGCGAAGATATGAGGTATTGCCTCTTTGTAAAAGTGATTTGGAGCCGATGTTGAACCACAAAAGATTGACTAACAAAGCTAGGTGTGGCACCTAAGTCCAAGAGAATTAATACATGTAGCCGATTCAGAGAAAACATCTCCGCTAACACGGCTTCTCCTTCTGGAACATCATCACTCACTGTGTAGTGAATGTTGCCCCTTGTCTGCCCTCTTTTCTGCAGATATAGGTACGGGTCTGATCATTGAAAGTATGATGATCCGCAACCTTGAATTCCCTCCATACAATACCTAGCATAATGGCCCATCCGACCACAAGTAGAGCACGGATGTCTCTCCGGCCCTTCTTTAACTTGTGGTTGGAACTAGATACATATAGCTGCAGCGATGGAGTACAAACCACCGTCTGATGCTGCTGCTATGGAGGTGGTGCAAGTTGTGGTACTTGACCAGCAATCAACCTCTAAGGAGTTAATCGTACAGGGGCCTCCATTTCACTGAATGGCGTTCGGAACACCAACCGGTACTTTTGGGGCACATAACTTGTACTAGCCTGCACGATATCACTCATTTTCCTCCTCCGTACAGAACAGACCTTGATGCACTAAATCTAGATTTTGATCCAGTTAGAAGCATTTTCATAACTCAAGTTGTATACAAAAGTTAAAGTTAACTTCAATATATTTCCAACGAGTATTCACATGCTTCTATATCACTTCTGGATCAAGAGTTATGATTTTTCAAAGTTGACAGAATTCCTGGATAAAATTTGCCAGCATCTCCTTTGTATGTGGCTGGTTTTATCACAGTTGTATATGCAAATACAATAGGAATCTGAACAAACTTTGAACTACAACAATGTTGCTTATCTCATAACCTTTCCAACGGTGTATCATATGACCCTTCAGGATTTTTCTACAGAATGTTATAAGTGTTTTACAGAAACATCCAGGGAGATTTGCATCTGTCCTGTTTTCTGAACAGTTTGCATTCAACTGGACATTCAACCAATTTGGCGTGTGATTTTACTCTGGAGTTCTACAAAGAAGTTGTATAACACTTAAAAATCTTTCCAGAACTGTATCATACACCTCCATGGAGTCAATCTTCTCAGAGTTATGCTCTATCAACGTCCAGCAAAAATTTCTGCCAGAACAGAGCACTCTGTTTTTGAGAAACATAGAAACCTATCAATCCTCTCCCCCTGAAGCTTAGTTCAGATGAGGAATTCATTACTAATATGTGTTTTCCAACTTCCATTTTTAGTTTAAAGTTATTCATGAATGATTTCTTCATAGGAAAGAAGTTACAAAGTGTAGTATGGTGGCGATGCACCGTAAGACATATGACAGTACTACGTTGCCTCACACAAGAAAATCCTATACCGGACTTAGCCGGCTTCATTAGTTCAGTGGCACTAAACGTCACTCGCACACGGATGCTACACGTCTACCGTTTCGTGGTTGGACTACCTGCAGATAATTCACACAATCGTCAGACTCGTCTGCACACCGAGCCCGATATCCATACAGTTCGTACACCCGGCCGTCATCACTCGCCCGGATGTTCTCAAGCCAAACACGCCTTGAGCTACGTGTTCACGTTACTGACCACGTGACGGGGTCTCCCAAATTGCATCATGCGTGCCAGGGACAGACGTTGCTCGAATACCCCAAACGACATGAAGAGTCGTAGAGGATATTAAAGCGGGTCGGGTTACCTGCCACCCGTGGGGCTCCACCCTTCAGCTTGTGCGCACTGGTGGACAGCGCTTACGTGCACCCCCCAAGACATAAATGTCCCGAGATGCACGATTTTCCGACATAGTCAAATAGGTTAGTATGCCACTTTCTATACACTAATAACAACCTTATATGGGCTACCAACTCGTTCCTCACTGGATTTTTTAAAAAGATGACCTTTGTAGTGCGTTAAACCTCAAGCGAGCTCTAATACCAGCGCTGACACGACCCCACGGTCTTGTCGAGCCAGGATCACGCTGAGGGGTGCTGCATTGCACAGCACCGGATAACACACATGAAAGGTACAGAGCGGAAGCAAAGTTTTATTACATAAAGAGGTTTATGAACATTTTTACAACAAAATATGTTCAGTCTACACTCACGGGCGTAGACTACGCATCAAGTTCATGTTCAGCCCGTGAACGTATCCTTGCTAGCACATACGCACACTAACACGGCGGCGTGCATGACTCCCACTCGACGGGGTTCCCCTCCTGGGGTTCCGTCTCCTCCTCGGGAGTCCCTTCCTCATAGAATCCTGCAAAAGCTTCAAACACAAGTAGTGAGCAAGAAGGCTCAGCAAGACTGACCCGTCTCTCCTAAACATGGAACTTCTACATGAGGGTTGATAGGTTACATGAGGTAGAAATCATTTGCAAGGACTCGCCTAATTAGTGGAACCTTACTTTCAAGTTTTAGCAGCAGATTGTGGAGAACCTTACGCTAAGGCACATGAGAGAGCCACAATCAAACAAGAAACGCATTTCTCTCATGTACTTTGCCCAAAGTTGAAAAGAACTTTAGCTAGCTCTAAACTACAACAAATCATTAGCAATCAAAGTCCATCTTTCAATCAGCAACATTTTCACATGTAACTAGCATGTTCTTTCTACATCATGGTACAGTCCTGCTGCCCTTACTCTTCGCTCGGTCTCATTTTTCTTGCCATGTGTTTCATTTGCTATCTTTACCCGAGCGATGTGCCTCTAGCCTATTCTCGCGAGTAGTTCCAACTACTCGACTTGTACCGAATCCTACTCTATCCCTAGCATGGCAGTGGCTAACGAAGTTTTCAATCCTAATCCCAACCATGGATTTCTTGGCTATGCATTTGGGTTTTCAATCAAGACGCTAATGCAAGCAGTAATGGTACTCAAAGTAAGTTCTCAAAACAATAAAAACTCGTGAAAAGGTTAATGCAAACCGGAGCTTGCCTGCTTTGTAGGGTAGTAGTATATAATAGAAGTTAGGTGATCTTCAATCCCTTGATCTTTCTGAACTTGCTCAACTGATCCACACGTCAAGGGATGACTCCGTCGAAGTCCTTCATCGTGAACCCTAGCGGCATGTATATGCATGGTATTTTATAATGTAATTTAAATACTTAAGGATTAAAACTTCTTAAGAGCAGAGGGTGTGCAGAGATCCTAGAATAAAGTTGTTGCCTCTGTTGTGCAAAGAATTCAAAGAAACTAAATCTAACTTAGATGTTTCATTACATCTCTAGCTAAGTGTCTAAGGACATATAGAATGAGCTCTAATGATTTGGACATAACTAAAGATCCTTATCTCCAATGACTTCGAAATATTTACAGGAAGTCAATTATTACACAGGGACTTAGCTTGCTAAATTGTAGCTAAAGTGGAAAGAAATTGTGTCTCGCACAATTTCCACCCCAACCCTATGTTGTTCTTCACATCCAATAGAATGGAGAACAAGGACAGGGAGACTCAATGCTCAATTTGATCTGAAAATTTGCATGTAAATTCCTGGTCACATGAAAGTGCTCTGGACCAAAAATGAACACTTTTCATTGAGTGTTTTATTCAGAACAATTCCCTAAGCAATTAAGCACAAAGAAATTAATTCTGAATTAACTTACATGCGCAACTTAGTGAACTACAATTTCAATTATAGTTCATAGAGTCTGCATGAATTTTCCTAGGGTTTTTGGAACTAAAAATTGCCCAGAATTTAATTTCCAAGTTTTGGAAATTTTCTGAAAATATTTCTGTATTCATTTGGATATAGCAACTTAAAATCTGAACTTTTCCTGATCAAATTAACTCCAAATGAGCTGAAACTTTTACAGGAGTCTAGTAACACCCTAAAGAATATTCTGGCAAAATATGATGATTTTTGGATAAACCAAACTCCCTCTAAAATTCTTTTGCTGAAAAGCTTTAAAGAATTTTCCAGAATTAAATATGGACTTTCATACAAATTGGGTTGCATATTTGGATTTGTCAAACTGAATCTAACCCAATTTGAATCACTAAATTTGGAGGTTTCTACACAAAGATATAAGTTTACATGAATTGG
Source organism: Neostapfia colusana (assembly GCA_030760725.1). Classification (NCBI taxonomy): domain Eukaryota; kingdom Viridiplantae; phylum Streptophyta; class Magnoliopsida; order Poales; family Poaceae; genus Neostapfia; species Neostapfia colusana. Next base: position 60,983,580 of record JASWHV010000016.1, on the reverse strand, counting down.
GGAAAATCTGAAAATGAGCTCTGTTCTATTTTCTAATTTTCAGAGACATAAGGAATTAACACCACATTTGACCAAGCAAATGAGGTCCAATGCCTCTGAAATTTTTACTGGAGGTCAAGTGTTTTTGGAAGAATATCCTGCCCAATTTCAGGAATTTTCCAATACACAGAACTCCTCGAACAATTCCTAGAATATTTTCTTTGTATGAATTAATGAGCCAAATCCAGGGATTTTCATAAATATTAGGCTGCACCCATGGATATTACTCTTTGATAGTAATCCAACAAAACTTGTTTCACAATTTTTGGACATTCCTACACAAAGTTATGGCTCTTCAAAGATTGAACTGGGAACTAAAAATCCCAAAAATGTTTAAACGTTGACTGTGGGTCCGGGCTACGTGTCACTCACTGGAACAAAGACACACGGGGCCACACGTTTCCAGGCGTGCAGTCGCACTGGATCCAACAGCCACAGAAGATCGGGGTTTTTAAATTCCCTCTCACTGACGGCTGGGCCCGCCGGAACCCTTCTTCAACCTCAGGTTGTTCCCGCGCCCGCGTGCCCGTGCCGCCGCCCTCGCCGGAGATCGCCGGAAACCGGTCTCCTGGCCTCTGCCCGAGCCCCTGCTCGCCGCCAGGGCCTAACCTGCCACGCTGAGCACGATGATGAGGTTTCCCCGAGCCGGCAAGGCCTCTACGGTAGCTAGCGGCGATGCGGCAGCTCGGCACATCATCGGCGACGTCGGCCGGCCATCCTAGCGCGCTAACAGCTCGGTAAAACGGTACTACAGCACCAGTCAACGATGGGGGAGCTCGACCTAGCCTCAAAAATGTTCGGGAACGATGGCAAATATGCTTTCACCATGCGACCGCGGTCCCTTGGTTCGGTTGCCGGTAGAAAACCACGAAATACTCGCTCTAGGTGCAGTTTCAGGCGAGAACCGTGAAGAGCAAAGGATCCCCTACCACTTTGGGCCTCTGTGCAAACTTTGACAAACTAAGAATAAGAATTGAGGTGGAATTTGTGGTTACCATGCCGGGAGGTCAATTCGGGTACGCCGGAGAAACTTTTCCGAATTCTCTCGCGGTGGTGAGCAGTGTGGTGCCTTGGCGCCTCCGAGGGCACCGGTACTTGGCCATGACAAGCACCAGGTTGAGCTGTCCACGGACGCCTCCTCATCAGCTCTCGTTCGGCTTCCGCACGGTCGTGGTGTTCCCGGGGTTGGAGAGCTGATCATCGGCCGAGGGTGCGTCTAGGAGGGGGAGGGAGCTGCGCCGGTGCTATTTGGCTACTGACTAGCTGCTGCTCGCGCCCGTTTGAGATGGCTGCCGATCAAACGAAGGTGGTGGCGGTGGTTCGGTTCAGAAACGCGAGAGAGAACAAGAGAGTGTCGGCCAGTTCGTTTTGCCGAGCGCTGGGAGAGGCCGGGGTGATCTTTATCCTCGCTGTGGAGTCGGTTCAGCGCGTACTCGGTCGAATCCTCGAGCGCACGAGCGCTGGCGTCGGCTCCACCTCGCTGTCGATCCCCCGTAGAAGCAAAACAGAGACCGGTTGCTTCTGTGAGGATATTTTAGTGCATATGACAAGTGGGTCCCACCTCCCCCTTATCTCTTCCAAAATATCCCAAAATTTGCAAATGATGAACTTCAATTGTGTGGATTTGAAAATTGGACTGTATTTGGATAATTGGGCACAATTCATCCAAATTCAAATAGGTATTTGAATTCATTGCACATTTAGGTCTATTTGGAAAAATGGGTAGCAAATATCTTCAAAAATTCATGAGACTTTGCCTACCCCTTAATTTGGACCTAAAGAATTCAAATATGAAACCTGATCCTTGATTTGGCTGCTGCAAATGAGATTTTTAATATAACAGTTTTGAAAATCATTGTGTTAATCTCATTTGAATTTTTGAGTGGAACCAACTTGCTCCAAAATCTGAATTTATCTCTCTCACACATATGGGTACTTCCCTACTTGGTTTCAAATTCCTTTTTGTTCCATGTTTTCAAATAACCATTGAACTAGTGTGGAGGGAGCTTTCATGTGTATTATCACATGTGAAAAAGTTTAAACAAGTCCCATTTTTCCTACATATGAAACTAACTTTGTGCAAACGTAAGTTTCTTTGTGTTCATATTTTTGGAACCTTTACCCTTGCTGCCGTGGTATTAGCGTTCAAGAGGTGGAGACACTACCTATTTGGAAATCTAGTTCATCTCTACACCGACTACAAAAGCTTGAAGTACATATTCACTCAAAAAGAGTTGAATATGCTACAACGGCGATGGTTAGAACTGATCAAGGACTATGAGATTGAGATTCATTATCATCCGGGCAAGGCAAACGTGGTCGCTGATGCACTCAGCCGGAAAACTCATATAAATAATCTGACCATTACGCCGATAGAAGAGGAAGAGCCAAGTCTCTACTTGGTTCCATATGGAGCTCTACATAATCTAGCTCTCATACCCACATTAAAAGAGGAGATTATGAAAGCTCAAAAGCAAGACAAGGGCATGTCTCATATTAGGAGAAGGTTGAAGAACGGGGAAATAAAATGTTTCCGGTTAGATGATGAAGGTACCTTATGGTTCAAGGACCGGATAGTTGTAACCCGTGATATGAGGCTGCAGAAGAAAAATTTGGATGAGGCTCACTTATCCAAATTTTCTATTCATCCGGGCAGCAACAAGATGTATCAAGAATTAAAAACTAAATTTTGGTGGACCCGGATGAAATGTGAGATTTCTAAATACGTATCAGAATGTGATACGTGTCGGTGAGTTAAAGCCGACCACATGAAGAAAGAAGGAACATTGCAACCGCTAAGCATTCCGGCATGGAATTGGAAGGATATTAGTATGGACTTCATTGTTGGATTACCTCTCACGGCTATAAGCATGACTCAATTTCAGTGATCGTTGATTGGTTGACCAAATCAGCACACTTCATCCCGGTACATACGGGATTCCATGCCAAGAAGTATGCAGAGCTGTATATTGCAAGAATACTATGCCTACATGGAGCTCCCCATACGATCATCTCCGATCGAGGCGTGTTGTTCGTTGCTCGTTTCTGGAAGCAGCTGCATGCCTCACTGGGGACCAAATTGATTAGAAGCTCTGCATATCATCCTCAAACCGATGGGCAAATGGAGAGGGTGAACCATGTTCTCAAAGATATGCTTCGAGAATGTGCCGTACAACACGGTAAAGGTTGGGACAATCATCTACCATTGGCGGAATTCGCTTATAACAATGGATATCAAGCGAGCATCAAGATGGCACCTTATGAAGCTCTCTACGGCCGGAAGTGCCGCACACCCTTGAACTGGTGTAAATCTGGCGAGAGAGTTATTTACGAGATTGATCTCGTAAATGAAGCTGAAGAGCGGGTAAGGCTTATTCAAGCAAATCTTAAAGCCACTCAGTCCAGACAAAAGAGATATGTGGATAAGAGACGTCATCCTCTGAACTTTCAAGTTGGAGACCACGTATATCTCCGCGTATCTCTTATGAAAGGAATTCACCAATTTGGAGTGAAAGGAAAATTAGCTCCGGGTTTTTATCGGTCCCTTTGCCATCATCGAAAGATGTGGATCTGTGGCATACCGTTTGGAGTTACTGGCAGCCTTAGCCGGAGTTCATAACGTCTTTCACATCTCTCAGTTGCAGAAGTGCATAAAAGTTCCAACAGGAATTCTCATGGAAAACATAGCATATTTGAAGCCGGACCTCACTTATGTTGAGCATCCGACCCGGATAATTGATGAAAAGACTCGCGAGACAAGAAACCGGACGCTGCGATTTCTCAAGGTGCTATGAGAAAATCACACGTCCGACAAAGCTACTTGGGAAAGCGAGGAGTATTTATAGTTCAATCATCCGGAGTTATTAGAGGCTTATGTCCGATAGTTGTCCTCCCCACATTGTTCTTAATTGTGAATCTCGGGACGAGATTCTTTTTAAGGGGGGAGGAATGTAAAAGTCCCAAAACTTGTAAATGAAAAACTTTAGTTGTGAATAAAGTTTGGTTCAAATTCAAGAAAATGGGACTTACTAAAACTTTTTAACACATGATGATGCACAAGGATGTCTAAACAACCGAGCTCTAATACTCAATTGAGATGTGTTAAACCAAGGTTGGATTAAACCCTATGTGTAAAGTTTACATGTGCAAGAACATATTTCAAAGTCCACTTTTGAACTAAATTGTTCACTTAAATGAAAAGGTGCCCATTTCAAAAAGGGAGTTCAAACTGTTGGTTCAAAATTCCTATTTGCAGTGGCCAACTCAAAATTCAGATGGCATATTTGAATTCTTCAGGTCCAAATTATGAGGAAGGAAAATTTAAAGAAAATTTGGAGGTACTTTGATATGTATGTCAAAGAGGCTTTGAATTTAATTGGAATTTGAATTCAAATTCAAAATGGAAGTACACCTTGTCAATTTCCCAAATGGAGGTCAACTTTGAACTCCTCATGACTGAAGTTTTCAATGTGCCAAAACAGAGATATTTGGGGGGGGGGGGGGGGGGGAGAGAAGCAGTGGGACCAACTTGTCATTGAGAGGGGAAGACTTACAACCGAAGTATTGCTCTCTGCTTTCTGTTTCCACTCGTAGCCACTGAACAACAGAGGAGCGCCACCGTGGCAACACGGCCGCCACCTCCCAGCTGCTTGAGCAGCGCTGGAGAGCTGCTTGGTGCTCTCCTCACATTTCAGCGTGTACGTTTTGCTCACTACCCCGAGCTGCAGTACCCTGTCTCTTCCTCGAGCAAAAACCGAACAGAGCACCGCCGCCACCTCGGTCTTGATCGGGAGCCAGTGAACTCGTGCGTACAGAAGCTTGCTGAGCAGCAAAACAGCATCACAGCTTCGTCCTACGTTTCCTAGGCGCAACAGCTGGTCGAACTCGGCTTCCATCCCCCGAAAACAGTCCTTCTTCGTGGCGGACGAGTGTCACCATCACTCGAGCTCCCGTGGACAGCCCCACACGAAGGGATTCGCACTAAACAAAAGGTACCCAAAGACGTGCCAACTAACCGCGCTGCTCCTCGCCATGTATCAGCTCAAGCCGAGGATCATCGAGCTCCAATTCGGAGGTTTTCTTCCGGCGCGTGCCAACCTGACTTCCGGTACGAAATCATCGAATTCAACCTCCATCATCGTTCTTAGGTCCCTAAATCGTGCACACGAGATCTAGACTAGCTAGGCATTGTTTCCCCTACGCAACCCTAGCTTGAAAACGTATATAGACGACCCATTTCAAGGTTTCCCAAGAGCGAACGTCGCACCTCTAGGGCGCACGGTGACAACCTATGTAGAGGCTTTCCCGAGCTATGTGGCATTTATGCCGCTCTTCTCTAGGATCCATGGATGCTCTAGGGCCAAGGACCACCAAGTTTGGAAGGGTAGAGAGGTCGGACCACGGCGCCGAAGCTTCACCGAGGCCACCGCACGTCGCCGGCATAGTTCCGGTCCTCTAGCGCCCGTACCGACCCTACCAACGAGTTCCCCGACCCCAAAAACCCCTGGGAGGCGAGTCTCCGGCCAGGAGACGTTCGGGAAGCCGAGTCCGGCGAGGTGTCGCCGCTGTCCGGCGAGGGGGGCGGCAAAGCGTGCGCGGGGAATCGACTGAGGAGGAAGAAGACCCGGGCCTGGCCCACCTGTCAGCGGTTGTATTTTAAAAACAGGGATTGGCTGTGGCTCAGGATCCGGTGTGGCTACACGGCTGAAAACCCCGTAGCCCGTGTGTCCTCGAATCCTATTGGCTGCAGTTTAAACTGTGGGCCCAGCTCGAGTTTTCAATAGAAAAACAATTCCAGATTTAGCTCAAACTTTGGAAAATCATATCTTTGTGTAGGAACCTCCAAATTGAGTGATTCCAAATGGGTTGGATTCATTTTGCAAAGATCTATCCAAATATGAACCCCAATTTGTAAGAAAGTCAATAATAAATTCTGGAAGATGCTTTGAATCTTTTGAGTAAAAGAATTTTGGAGGGAGTTTGGTTCATTCAAAAATCCTCAAAGTTTGTCAGAATGTTCCTTAGGATATTATTGAACTCCTGCTAAATTTTCAGATCATTTGGAATTGATTTGAGTATGAAAATTTAGAGTACAAGTTGCTGTGTTCAAAAAGTCCAGAAACTTTTTCAGATTTAAGTCATACTTTGAAAAATCAGTGCTGGGCAATTCTTAGATCCAAAATTCCTAGGAAAACTAGGCATGCTCTCTGAGATATTTTTGAAATTTTGGTTCACTTGAATTTGCATGAAAGTGCAAATTTATTCAGAATTAATTCCTTTTCCTAAATGTTTAGGAAATTGTTCTGGATGAACTACTCATTGAACAATTCTGAATTTTTGTCCAGAATGTATTCTTGTGGCAAGGAACTCACAGGAAAATTCTCAGATTAATTTGAGCTCTGGATCAGTATGTTTTATATACCTTTCTTAGGGGGAAATGCAATAATTAAGAAGAACACTTAGCATTTGATCTCCCTTTGCTAAATCTATCTTCATCCACTAGGATCATCTCCACTCCAGCCTAGAAACAGAATCCTAAGTTTAACTTGTCATTAGTCTTTGATGGAAAAATATTTATAATTGAATACATGTGCATGTTCATAACATGTAGTGATTAAACGTGAAGAAGTGGAAAAGAAGTGAAGCTTGGATCAAGGAGCACGAAGAAGCCGTGATTAAGCTTCCAGTCCTCAGCAACTAACTGCGTACTATATCTGACTTTAGTCACCTGCAAAACAAAGGCAAGCTCCTGTTTGCATTTAAGTTGTTTATAAAGTTTTTACTTTGTTCACTACTATGGTTTAGAGTTTGTATCTGCATTAGGTCAGGAATGATTTATACTCCAAATGCATGACCAAATGAACCCTGGAGTCAAGGGTAGAATAGTTGTCCCCGCTGTAGACTATTGTCATGCTAAATAGTTTATGACATCCGGTAGAAGTCGAGTAGTTCGCGAGCTATAGTTCGGGATCACACGGTTATGGTTTTAGAAGAAAACTAAAGTTTATGTTTCCAAAGATGAGACTGGGCAGAGAGTGTAGGCAGCGACAAGACGAGGTCTTGGTTGAGTAGCTCTGCCTGTGTCGGTTAAGGACCGTTCTTGTATGCGTCCCCGCTGACCAAGTATTGAGTTGTGTACCGGATGCTTACTAGTATATGGGACCTAGGAAACCGATGTACCAGGTTAACTGGATTGTAGAGGCATATCACATCGTCTCGTTAGACCTATGAGCCCAAGACGGCGCGATAGGTTCTACAGTCAGGTGTCCTGCAAAAGTTTACCGCATACGACGTAATGAAGGACGCCAGATTTGGGTCTTCAGAGGCAGGCGTATGTGTCGAGTAAGCCGGGCAGTATTTGATTCAAATCACCGTCCCACGCGGATATGAGTACCGCTTGCTCACTGTATTGTGACGTAGTAATCAAAGTTGTGTGATAACAGTTTGCAAGTTTTATATGCTGTTATGATAATTGGAATTGCATGAAAACCATGTATGAAGTAGAGATAGAGCAAATTAAATTTATTTTCCACCTTGGGACAAGTAACATTGGAATGAAGTGTTTCTTGTTTGATTGTGGATTTCCAATGTTGCTCGGCGCAAGGTCATTACTGTGATGGCTAAAATCTGAAAGTTAAGGATGAATGTGTAGGCGGGTCTTTATGCAACTTATAGGTTTATGTCTTAAGTTACCTTCATGTAGAGTTGCATGCCTTAGGAGAGACGGTTAAGTCTTGCTGAGCCTTTGTGCTCACTCTTGCAGAGTTATTGTTTTGCAGGTAATCCGCCGTATACCGTGAAGGGTTAAGCATGACAGCGCCATTCTTGGCTGCATGGTCACAAGAAACCCTGCTCGCCACTGAATACATTTCCTGCTGCTAGAAAGTGGTATCCTCGGGCAGGATATCTCCTTTGCTGCTTAGCAACGTTTATGAGAGTGATCACAGTTGTAATTCCGCTGCAACTCTGATTTTATATTTCGCTGCTGTACATTAGAGTGCACACTATTATTTGTAAAACGATCTCTTGTTTAATACACACTTACGTATGTCTTGGTTTCATTTCTATGTGTGCTAGTCGGTGTCGCCTAACACGGCACCACCCAATGTCATTCCTAGAGTGTCGGGGCGGGCCGTGCCCCCACATCCGCCCAAGTGACGGCATGGCCAGCCGGTAATGAGGCGATGCAGTTCGCCCACCATGTACCGGCTTCCCCTTGAAGCTGTTGCGCTGCAAACAGCACCTTCCGGTGTTCGGTGCACTGAAGTAGACCGAACTTTGCCTCGAGAGTGCGGATAAAGCTTTCCGCCTCCAAAGGCTCTTCGGCCTCCGTAAAGATCGGTGGATGGGTCGCCAAGAAGTCCGAGTACGAACTCTGTTGGGGCTGGCGTTGCCCATTTTCTTGGCGTCCTCCCTGACGGGACGCATTTTTTTGCACCAGCATCCGCAGCAACTCGGTTTGCTCGTCACGTGAGCCAGTACTGCAGCGAGATCCTCCGTGAGATTTCTTGGAAGTTCTGGTGGTGGAGGTGGTTGTTACTGCATCGTGGTTTGCTCCGGGGGTGGAGACTCATCACCACGAACCTGACTTGGGCCTCCCTCCTTGTGCGTGGACCGTGTACGCACCATTCTGCATTCACACCATTCAAACGATCAGCACATGTTTGTTTACTTCATCTAGTCTATACAATAGTAATGTGAGATGAACAAATGACATGCATAACATTCACACATATGGAGAAAGCATACACTTTATACTACATATACATCCCTGGACCATGTAACCACAATCGAGTTCCAAAGTAATGAACTTTATGGATTAAAAGCTCATTTCGACCATCGTGGGTCGCCATGGGATGTTAAGTGCGTTAGCATGCGTATATCCTCGCTATTGTACAAGACCCAAACATGTCCACGCTCGAAGTGATATGTTGAATGTACAATATTTTTGAATCCAACCCACTGTTTTATAACAGCCGCTGGATCTCGAAACGTGAAACGTGATTTGAATTGAAAACTTCAGACCTGGTTTCCCTGTCCCGATTCTGGTCCAGCTGACCAGTCTGGAGTATTCGACTGTTTTGACCACTTTAGAGGCACAATCTGGACTAGAGTTCAACAACAAAGTTGTAGTAGACCCAAAAACGAATCTAGATTGTATTTATTTGCCTCCATAGCTTTTCTAGTTTAGGAGTTACGATTTTTACAAGGTGACAGGTTTTCTCAGGAATTTTGACAGCACCTCCTTTGCAAGTGGCTATTTTGTTCACAAAATTCCTACTATTTCTGCCCCCAATCTGGGAAAACATTGAACTACAAAGTTGTATCACACATCCTACACTTTCCAAGGGTGTCTTACCTGACCCTTAGAAATATTTCTACAAGAAGATATGGTCCAAATAAAGAAAATTCCAGAGAGCATTTTTGGTCTGCCCTGTTTCTGGACAGTGCATACTCATCTGGGATTTTCATCCATTTGGAGGGAAATTTTGTTCTGGAGATCTACAGAAAAGTTGTAGAAGACTTCAAAACCTTTCCAGAATAGTGTCACACCCCTCCTCTGGTTTAACCAATCAAAAGTTATGTCCTGTTTAACTTCACAAATAATTCTGCCAAAAACAGGGGAGGTTATCCCTACGTCTTTGGAATTGAATCTATACTCCCAATTGACTCTTTTCTTTGAAAACATCCTTTTTATGCAATTAATAACTCATCTTGGTACTACGTTTCCTCACCAAAGAAAAATCCTAAGCCGATTTTCTGGCATATCCGTGTCAAATGGTGGAACTAGAAACGTCACTCACAAACGATTTCTAAGCGTAATGCTCCAACGTGGTTAATATACCTGCAGAAAACCACACAATAAGGGGGCACACAAGGTTTAAACATTTCAGGCAGGTCCATATCATAGTAAAAACATACGGTCCGAATCATTTCCATACGGATCGTCCTTGTGTCAGGCCACGTCTCAAGGTACATGGTCGTGTTTTCACACCACAAGACGGGGAACCCGAGTAGAGCGTGAATGGGTCGTCACGGTTGGGAATTTTTTTAATCCAACGAATACCACCTACTGCCTCATGACCGTTGAGGCACACCGATGGCGAGCGCTGCGTGTGGCCCTTTGAACATTGAACATTCAAGAGTTGCATACTATCGTGTTGCTTACCACATGATGAGGTATTCTCGCTTTTGCCTAAAGCACGCTGGAGATCAGCGTTTTCATATGCCCTCAGAACTAGAAGAAGGTTCAGAGACTCAAATTCACTACCGTGTCAAGCCACGGTAAACCATTCCATACTATTGCTCGTATGGCGAGCTTACCGCAATTGATCCACCAGCGGTGGCGTACCTTACCTCTTATCTGACGTCGGAGTGTCGTTACAAATTACTAACAAGTATGTTAGCATTTCCATCTTAGTAGCTACTACTATAATAGACCTTATGTGGGCATCATGACTAATCCTCACTTGACTACTTCTAAATTTTTAAAATAGGCTCTTTTCGAGCGTGTCATTCCCAATGCGGCTCAGATACCACGTCTATTGGGAGCCACCCCGTGGTCCTCCCACTCCGGGATCGCAGAGGGTGGTGCCGTGCAATGCGGCACCCAACAGCACACAAGAAAAGATTAAGAACAACATACAAACTTCTATTTACATAAAACAGCAGAAGTATTTTATAAACTTAATTACAGCGGAAGTCTTATTCATAGCTAAACTCTCAGCCTAGCTATGCAAAAGTGCAGCCGTCCAGCCCGGGGACGCTACACACTAGCAACATACAATCGGAGATCACGCCGGCGTGCAGGGCTCCAGCTCGGCCGTTTAAACCGATGGGAGCATCGCCTTTTCCTCAGACCCTTCCTCATAATTCTCACCTGCAATAGCTCAAATATAGCAACCGTGAGCATGATGGCTCAGCAAGGGTTATTCGTCACTCCTAAACATGAGACTCTACATGCAGGGATTAGTAATATGGGAAATGATATTGCGATAAAAACACGCCTACATGTTAATCCTTACTTTCATTTTTACAGCAACAGATTAATATGCCTTAGGCAGCCCTCACATCGGAAGTCCACAATCAAACAAGAAACGCTTTCCTCCTCTGTTTAAAAAAGCGGTCGCCTAGGCCGCTTAAGCGTCGCCTAGGCGCTAAGCGGCACCGGACCGCTTCGCTTTTCCCTATGCGGTGGCATTAAGCGGTCGGACCGCTTTTTCCCACTTCTGTCCGCTTTTTTCTGCTTTCCACCGCTTTGTGTGTGCATATAAAAAGAACAACTAACACTATTTTTTTTCATCCCTATCGGTGGCGGTTGTTGTTAGCAAGGTGGTAGTGACGTGTCTTAGTGTCTGGCTGCCTATACAAGATAGTGTCACACTCTATCTCATCTCATTTTATCGATTGATTGAATATTTTTAAACTTAAAAATACATATATATATATATATATAATATATTATATAGATTTAACTCCGCTTTTTGTGAAACGCCTAGAAACTCCTAGGCACCGCCTAGGCAGCCTAGGCGCTAGGCGGAGCTCCTCGGCTCGCTTTTTTCTACCGCTTTTTTAAACATTGCTTTCCTCCGATGTGGTTATGCCCAAAGTGGAATATAAACTTAATGAGCTCTACATCTACAGCATAAATGGTTTCAATAAAATAATAGATCAATGCATCATTTTCTTCTGTCTTCTTTCAATTATTACTACGTCACAGCGCAATGAACAAGCGATACTCAAATAACCACGAGCCACGATGATTGCAATCAATAGACACCCGGATAACACATTACATACACCCACTTTCAAAAGTCTGGTCCACCAAGACTTAGCCGTGGGAGCTCTCATCTCACAACCATACGGACTAGTCCTCCTCAGAACGGACTAGCCCGAACTCACACAGAGACTGGTTGTCCGGGTGAAAACGGACTAGTCTAGCTAGCCCGGACTTGTCCGGTCACTGAGGCGGACAAGTCCGGTCTACCAGGACTTAGTCCCAAAACACTCTCGCCAAGAGAGAAACGGACTAGTCCGTCCCCAAACGGACAAGTCCGAACTCAGTCAGGAACTCTTAGTCCGCCCCAAAACGGACTAAGCCGTAGGACTTCCAGAATAGTCCGGCCTCTTCCCCGGACAAGTCCGGCCTGCCCAACTTAACCAATCTACCTCTCTCCGCTAAGGATTTGACACTTCTAACACTTTGAGCTCTCTTCTATGATCTCAATGCACTTGACACACACACTCCTTCTTTTACACAGCTAGCCTACTAAAGACTCAAGTGAAACCCTAATTTCTACTCTTCGAGTCTTCGACGTCGTTCTTCATCTTTTTCCTTTTTGAGAGTTTAGGTGTCCGCCTTGGAAATATCATGTGCTTATGATAATCTCAGCTCATTAGTCTCTTAATTGTCATCATCAATCATCCAAAACCCACGGGGATACCTAGATGCACTTACAATCTCCCCCTTTTGGTGATTGATGACAACACATTAAGTTTCAACATACGAGGTAAAAATTTGATTTTCATGACATGTGTTTGTATGCATAACTCCCCCTGGATGTATGCAACAGTAAAAGAGGGGTGTTGGCATACATTCACATGTTATGGTGGGGTGCCTACATGTTGTGCTAAAAAAATGTGATAAGACAATAAGCATAAAACAGCCATAAAATCCAACACGTAGTTTTACATAAAATATAGTCATGCATAAAACATAAAACATAGATAGCCATGTCCAAAAGAGCAATTACAAGACTAGAAGATGATAAAAAAATAGGACATCCTTTTTCACATTTCTCCCCCTTTGGCATCAAGGAACCAAGAAGGAAAATAGGAAAGAAGATACGCCTAAGTCTACTCATCATCTTCTTCATCTTCTTCATCGCCATTTTCATCGCTCTCCGTAGCTTTTGTATCCTCTTCTTCTTCATCGGCGGTGGTGGATGGAGGCACGGCCTTGGAAGAGCTTCCATCTTCCCTGAACTGGGTGAGCTCATCAGCGGTGACATCTGGATATGGAGTGAGTTCCCCATCACTCTCCTCAGGGGGAGACATGGGTACCTCAAGCTTGTCACACACAGCCTTGAGATACTTCTCCTGACGCCTCTCCATGCGTCGAGTCCAGACCTCCACACGCCGGCAGGAGGCGAAAAGTGCGTTGAAGCACTTGAAGAATCCGCTCATGGACTGCGGAGGAGGAGATGATGGGGGAGCCGCTGAGCTAGAAGGGGCCGCTGAGCTGGACGGGGGTTGATCATTTTTCCTCCTTGAGGGTTCTGGCACAATGGGGGGTAGCTGAGGACGGAGAGGTCCATGAGTGACATCCTTGACAAAGACTATCCCCGACACCTTCTCAATTAGGCACATGATGTACGGTGCATAACCACATGAGCAGTTGGGAGTGTGAAAGATGTTGAAGATGTCATCATAAATGTGCTCAACAAGGTTGAACTTCTCTTCACCATCTATCAAGAGGAGGAGATGACTTAAGTTTCCTTGAATTACCCCTGCATCTCCATCCTTGGGGGCAATGGTCCTCCTCAGAATCCGGTTGAGGATGCTATAGAACGGCTTGATGTTCCTAGCAAGCCCGGCCTCATAGGGAACATGACTAGGATACATATAGTCAAGCTGATCCCTATCCACTGCCTTGAGATTGGAAATGATAATCTCATGATCCAAGTGCTCCTCAAGGCCAAGTATCTGTGCAAACCTCTCATAGGTGACTGAGTACTGCTCTCCATGAGTCATCCAGGTGATTTTCCAGTCACCGTAGGTGGAGAAGTACACAGTGGTGTAGAACTGCACAATTACCTCAATGTTCCAGTCATACTTGAATCTCATGATTTCCTTGATTCCATGGCACTCTGCAGCTTCAATCACTACATCAAAAGCTTTGTGCTCCCTTTTGGCCATGTAGTTCCAATCTACCAATTGAGCTTGAGTGACTGGGGTCTTCATTTTTAGGTACACCAAGCGGTAGTAATCGTAGTGAAAGTCACAACAAAGCCTAGGGTCGACTGTGTGCTTCTCATAGTCATAGACTTTATCCATCCTCAGCCTTCTCGCCTTTTCAGCCCCCTTTCCTTTGAATACAAATGCCGGATTGTTGGGCTGCCGGTTTGGGTCTCTAGCAGGGGCAACAACCTTTATGGGGCCGATGGACTTCGGTTGCCCTTTCTCCCTGATTTTTATCCCTCCTGCTCTGTTTGTCGGTGCTTTGGCAGTTGCCTTTCTGTTCTTGGGCTCCACAGGAAGTGGAGCCTTACCCTTCTTTGGATCACGAGGAACCCTACCCTTGGATTCCTTTTCCTGCTCTTTATCTCCTAAGGTGTCCAACCTCTTTCTCTTGGGCTCTGAGGCACTAGCAGCTTGGGAGCTTTGGGCTTCACGTTCAACCCTTTTCTTTCTCCGTTGATCCTTCAAGGATTCTTCAACAGCTTGGGCAATTTGTGCCTCCTCATCGAGATCATGGTTCTTCTTTGTTCTTGCCTCTCGACGGACGACTTCTTTAGCTGCTTGGGCCTCTTTTGCTGCCCTTTCTTCGGCAATGCACCGGTGAAGAGCTTGTCGAGCCTCCTAGGTCATGGGACTTGGAAGGGGAGAGCTTTGGTCGGAGTTCGACATATTTCCTGAGAGATGGGAGATTAGAGGTCAAGGAAGTGGAGTATTGCAATAGAATTCACTAAAAATGGCTAAAGTTGGAGTTTGTTCTGTGTAAACCGGACTTGTCTGTTAAGACCGGACTAGTCCGCTCGAGAACGGATTTGTCCACCCAAAACCGGACTAGTCCGGGTTATATAGGAAGAACCCTAACCCTAACAATTTCTCACAAAAACTTCAAATTAAGTTGCAATACTCCTAGGCTATGATCGCATCGACACTAGGAACAACATTTGTGAAGAGGTTTCTAGCAAAAGACCTAAGAATGAAGAAAAGGAAGAATTTTTGGTTAGGTCATGAATACCTGTTGAAATCTTCAAATGTGATGAATTTGGAGTCGAAACTTGAGCAACGAAGGCCTAGGGAAGGGTGTCCGCACTCCTTAGGTCTCCAATCTGTGGATTGGACGAGATTTTTGGTGGAGGAAAGCGGAAAACGCCAGTTTGTGGGCGCTTCTGGCTTGAGAGAGGATGTGAGCGAACTAGTCTATGAAGAGAGAAGTCTGGCCGCCCCTGGGAGGTTAAGTCCTCAGGGGCCGGACTAGTCCGGCTTGGTGTCCAGACAAGTCCGGTTGGCGGACCAGAGCCGGACTTCTCTGGGGCCAGAATTGTCCAGCCTCCTCAGGCGGACTAGTCTGGTTTGGACTTGTCCGCTGTGAAGTCCGACCCTGCCACATGGCCACTGCCAGGGTGAGCTCCAAAGGCACCACGTGTCCAGTGGGGTCGGGCCTCCCCTCTCCTCAGAGGCGAGCTCCGAGGATGCCACATGTCCGGCGGGGCCGGATCTCCCCTCTCCTCAGAGGCGACCTTCGAGGGTGCCACGTGTCCTGCGGGGCCGGACCTCCCCTCTCCTCAGAGGCGAGCTCTGAGGGTGCCACGTGTCCGGCGGGGCCGGACCTCCCCTCTCCTTAGAGGCAAGCTCCCATGGCGACACGTGTCCAGCGGGCCGGGGCCTCTCCTCTCCTTAGAGGTGAGCTCTGGTGGCGACACGTGTCCAGCGGGTTGGGACCTCTCCTCAGAGGCGAGCTCCGGTGGCGACACGTGTCCAGCGGGTCGGGGCCTCTATTCTCCTCAAAGGCGAGCGCTGGTGGTGACACGTGTCCCCCGGGACCGGACCTCATCCCTTCCACAAGGGTGAGCTCCGGTGGCGACACGTGTCCAGCGGGCCGGGGCCTCTCCTCAGGGGCGAGCTCCGGTGGTGACACGTGTCCCGCGGGACCGGACCTCATCCCTTCCACAGGGGTGAGCTATGATGGCAACACGTGTCCCGTGGGACCGGACCTCATCCCTTCCACAGGGGTGAGCTCCGGTGGCGACACGTGTCTGTGGGGCCGGACCTCATCTCTTTCGCAGGGGTGAGCTCCGAAGTCGACACGTGTCTGGCAGGGCCGGACTAGTCCGGCTTGTTGTTCGGATAAGTCCTGTTGGCGGACCAGAGTCGGACTTCTCTGGGGCCGGACTTGTCCAGCCTCCCAGGCGGACTAGTCCGGCTACAAGCTAAAGTTCATATAATTTGAGTTTTATCTCAAGAATATGATCCTTTTGGACAAGTTTTTGCAAATATATTTGGCAAACATGGTCAGTAAGCATACATCAAACAAACAATGACCATATTTGACAAAGGGTCCTTTTGAACATAGTTTTCATAGAGTAAGAGAGATTAGGGTAGTATGTTGAAAACATGCGCTTTTTGAAGTTTATAAACAAGCAACAAACAGATGTGCACACTTCAAACAACATTTCGAGAATCTAGGATATTCAGTTCACTCCTAAGGTCACAAAAGTGTTTCTCATCAAGGGGTTTTGTGAAGATGTCCGCCAATTGCTTCTCACTCCTAACATGAGATATAACGATATCTCCCTTGATAGAGTGATCTCTTAGGTAATGGTGACGGATATCAATATGTTTGGTTCTAGAATGCTCCATGGGATTGTAAGCAATCTTGATGCCACTCTCATTGTCACAAAGGAGTGGAATATGGCTCAAAGTGTAACCATAGTCCCTAAGAGTTTTTCGCATCCATAAAAGTTGTGCACAACAACTCCCGACTGTGACGTACTCCGCTTCGGCTGTGGATAAGGCAATGGAGTTTTGTTTCTTTGAAGACCACGAAACCAAGGACCTACCAAGAAATTGACAAGTCCCTAACGTGCTCTTCCTATCCACCTTACAACCGGCATAATCGGCATCGGAGTATTCAATGAGATTGAACTTGGATCCCTTGGGATACCAAAGTCCTAGGTTAGGAGTGTGAACCAAATATCTAAGAATCCGCTTAATGGCCGTCAAGTGGCACTCCTTAGGAGCGGCTTGGAACCGTGCACACATACACACACTAAGCATTATATCGGGCCTAGATGCAAAAAAGGTAAAGCAAAGAGCCTATCATGGAACGAAATACCTTTTGGTCCACACTTGGACCATCTTCATTAAGGTCAAGATGTTCGTTGGTTCCCATGGGAGTCTTGATGGGTTTGGCTTTGTCCATGTCGAACCTCTTAAGTATGTCTTGAGTATACTTGGTTTGACTTATGAACGTTCCTTCCTTGAGTTGTTTGACTTGGAATCCTAGAAAGAACTTTAATTCCCCCATCATTGACATCTCGAACCTTTCAGTCATTATCTTTGAAAACTCATCACAAAAAGCTTTGTTAGTAGAACCAATATAATGTCATCGACATATATTTGGCACATGAATAAATCATCGTTAAAATGCTTAGTGAAGAGTTTATAGTCTGCTTTTCCTATCCTAAAACCATTTTTAATAAGAAAATCTCTAAGACACTCATACCAAGCTCTAGGAGCTTGTTTGAGGCCATAGAGGGATTTCTGAAGTTTAAAGACATGGTTAGGATACTTATCGTCCTCAAATCCAGGTGGTTGCTCCACGTACACTTCCTCCTTGATTGGACCATTGAGGAAAGCGCTTTTCACATCCATTTGGTATAGCTTGAAATCATGGTGAGTTGCAAAAGCAAGCAAGATACGAATTGATTCCAGCCTAGCTACGGGAGCAAAAGTTTCATCATAATCTAAACCTTCTACTTGTTCATATCCCTTTGCAACAAGTCTTGCCTTGTTTCTTGTTACAACCCCATACTCGTCTTGCTTGTTGCGGAATACCCACTTGGTTCCCACAACATTTGCGTTGGGTCGCTTCACAAGTTCCCACACTTGATTTCTTTCAAAATTATTGAGTTCCTATTGCATGTCTACCACCCAATCCGGATCTTGTAGTGCTTCTTATACCTTGCGAGGCTCCAAAGAGGAAACAAAAGAGTAATGTTCACAAAAATTAGCCATTCGAGAGTGAGTGGTCATCCCTTTGGAGATATCTCCTTGTATGTTGTCGACGGGATGATCCCGTTGAACACTTTGGTGCACTCTTGGATGAGATGGTTGAACTCTTTGATCTTCATCTTCATTGTCACTCTTTTCTTCATCTCCCCCTTGATCCAATCCTTTATCTTGACTTTGATCGTTTTGATCTTGTTGAGGTTGTCCTTGCTCATCTTGAGCTTGATCATGGGAGGGAGACATATTCTCGTTTGTTGGATGATCATTTTAGTCTTGAGGATGTTCTTGAGGAAAACTTTCTCCAAGTGCCATCCTTTTAAGTGCTTCTTGTGGAGCCTCTTCTTTATCTAGCACACTTTGATCAACTTGCTCCATTTGGGAGCCATTAGTCTCATCAAACACTACGTCTCTCGCTATTTCAACAATTCTGGAAGTTTTGTTGAAAGCATGATAGGCGTAGGTGTTTGAGTCATACCCAAGCAAGAAACCTTCATTGGACTTTGAAGCAAACTTTGAAGTCCTAGGCTTCTTATTGAGAATATAACACTTGCTCCCAAAGACATGAAAATAAGAGATGTTTGGTTTGTTACCAGTTAGAAGTTCGTAAGATGTCTTCTTCAAAAGTCGATGAAGATACAACCGGTTTATGGCATGGCAAGCAGTGTTAACCGCTTCCGCCCAAAACCGGTCCGACGTCTTGTACTCATCAAGCATGGTTCTTGCCATCTCAATGAGAGTTCTATTCTTCCTCTCAGCAACCCCATTTTGTTGAGGGGAGTAGGGGGTTGAAAACTCATGCTTGATGCCTTCTTCATCAAAGTATTCTTCCACTTGAGTGTTTGTAAAATCCCCAAAAGTGGTAGCAAGAAAATTCAGCTCATGTATACTTATGAAAATGAGGGGAATTAAAACTTTGAATTATAATGGTTTAAGTTCAAAGTGAGGGTTTAGACTTCCCAAAACTTCCAATCATGGAGATCTAAATGCACAGCTTGGATCTTCATATTCCAAATATTCACCCTTCCAAATTTCAGCTCATTTGGAGGAGTTTTGATATTTGTTTGGGATTAAAAGAGGAAAGCCCTCTAATCTGAATTTTAAATTCAGTTTCAAATTCCAATGTCCTCAATTTGAAAATTTGGCTTCACAAATGTGTTCTCCACCTTTGAATGAGCAGCCATGCCAAAAATTGGGAACTTTAGAGCTAGTTTGCTATATTTTTGAGGCAATACAAAGTGAAGAATTCAAACTCCATTTCAAATTCAAATGATCAACCCCAATTCAAATTCTACACCAGAAGTGAAACTATTTGAATTCAGCAAATTCAAACCATGACTTTGGGAGGAAGCAAAGGATTTAATTTGGAGAAAAATATCAGAGCTATTAGGTGAGGTGGGACCCACATGGCAGTGACACATGAAATAACAGAGGCAATTTGCTTCTGTTCTCCTTATCGAGCTGCCACCGTGATGTATTCTTCCCTCCACCGAGCTGCTTGCGACTTCCTCTCCACGGCAAGCACTGAGGCTGGTTAAAGCAGCAGCACGATCAAACTTTGTCTCTCTACCTCCACCAAAGTTTTTTCCTCAGCTCTCGAGCGTCCAGCGAAGGAGAAACAGACGCCCACCCCTGTGCTCCTGGTTCAGCAGCCTCCAGCCCCTCCCAGCAGTGGTTTATCGCCCCAGGAGCTGCGCCAGCAACCCCTCAACGTGTTCCACCGCTCCTCAGCTCATCCCCGAGCTCCCCTCGCAGTGCCCAACCTGTTTTTCACCGGGAGGAAACAGAGCACGTCGCCCCTCACTGCTCCTCAAGTTCCAGCCGCTCCAACGCCTCTACTGCACGTCCAGCACCTCCCTAAGGTGCTCCAAGGTGTGTATATCATGCTACCGCAGTCCCCTTGCCCTTCCCGATCGCCGGCTCGCCGGAATTTGGATTTTGGCGCCGGTACACGTGAAGAACCGACTCACACCAAAACTGGAAATTCGTCCAACGTGGTTGATCATCGGTTCTACAATTCAAGCTACAGAAACTAGTGACCCTAGCACCCTCTCACGCCAAAGCACGGGTTAAACCAGCCATCCCCCGCCCCGGGCGACGAGAAATCGCTGGCGGCGGCAAAAATGGGTCGGTCCTTCGGTGAACCCCATGTTCTGGCCATTTTCTACAAGGTTTAGCCTGCGTTCCATGTTCCCCGATCATTGGTGATGCTTTAGGGCAAGGTAGCTCGCCGGTAGAAGCTTCGGACGCGCCAGAACGCGTTGATGCCGAGCTCCCGAGCCGCCCCACCGGTGTCGGCCTGTTTTCCGCCGGTTTCATGCGTGGAAACCTTGCCCGGCAGCTGTGCCATGTTCCCAGGAGCATGTAGGGCGAAAACGGAGCTAATTTGGTGGAGAAATGAGGGAGAACGAGCCATGCCACGATTTGAACTGGTGTGCACGCGCGTCTCTGGCGGGAGGTTGAAGAAGGACCTGACGAGTGGGCCCCTATTAAGTCTCAGTGTAGGTTTTAAACAGAGAGCTATCACAGTTTGAAAAATTCATAACTTTGTGTAGACAACTCCAAAAAGGGTGAGACCAATTTTGTTTGAATCCTTAGGAGGAGTACTTCACACAGAAACAAATTGCATGCTATGAAAATGCCCAGGAATTTCTGTAGAATTGTTTTTAGTAAATCCTTTAGGGATTTATTACAGGAGCAATTCTTTATGAAATATTCCCAAATTTGGGCAGCTAGTCCTTTTCATAGTGCCTGACCTCCAGTAAAAATTTTAGGATTTGTGGAGCTTATTTAGAGGGCTTAATCAGTAGGTTATCTCAGGATTAAATAAATTAGCTAAAAATCATAGAATATATTTCCAGAAAAATGGTTCAACCTTCATACCTCCATAACTTTCTGTAGGGATGTCCAAAATTTGTGAAACAAATTTTGTTGGATTTATCTCAGTCAGTGCTTTGCAGAAATGCAAAGAATTTGATCTAAAGATCTCTGGATATTTCTCCAAGATTCATCAAAGTTAAATTTTTGGGAATTTAGTCCAGAATATCTCTGTTATGGAATTTCTTCAAATTTTGCCAGGAAGTTCCTCATGACATTAATGATATCCAGTAAAAATTTGAGCTTCATTGGAGTTCATTTGCTGGGTCAAATTACCTTCCAAAGTTCAGCCTTTATTTGGAAATTCAAATTTAAACAGAAACTTTTCAGAACTCTGGCCCAACTTCAAAAATTCATCTCTCTCTGATGGTAGCTCCACAAATGGTGAAACAAATTTTGTTAGAACCATGGAGACTTACCCTAATCAGATCTTCCACTATTAGCTATGTCAAAGCTCCTGATTTGGGCTCAAAAATTCAAAGAAGCATTGTACTTGTAGGAATTTTAAAGACTACATTGTGCAATGACATGTCTCCAAATTTGGCTCAGGTCATCCTTAGAGAGTCTTGTATCCACTGTAAAAATCCCAAAGCCAAATAAGGATCCTAAATAGCAGTAGCTATGAATAGAAGTTTAATTCTTATAATTCCTTAATATTTATACATATTTTGTTACATTTCATTTAGTGACCGAAGTTGAGGACGCACCGGAGCCTTTGGACGTCCTCCCACCAGAAGCTGACTTCCCCTTTAACTCGCAACCAGGCAAGCCCCAGTTTGCACTTAAGTACCTTTTATAAAGTTTTTCATTTGTATCACTTATGTCTAGGTTGAAATGTATGCATTAGAGTTAGGGTGATTGAAACCCCACTTGCATAGCCTTTTAAATCCTATAAAGGGTTGGGTAGTGTACAAACTCGACGAGTAGAGAATGCCATGCTAATGTTTAGGATCTCGGTAGAAGTCGAGTAGTTGGAAGCTACTCGCGAGATAGTACTTATCACCCGGAAAGAAAAGAGGTAGATAATGGCTTGAGTTGTAAAAAAAATGAGACCCAGCAGGGGGGATAGGATGCAGTGATCAGAGGTCTCACGTGCGTAGCCCTGTTGGTGTCGGTTGAGGACCGTCCGTGTGCGGCGCTGCTGGACAAGTATCGAACAGTACTGGATGCATACTGGCATATGGGAACCAGGAAACCGATGTAATTGGTTAACCTGGGTGTCGAGGCTTACCCAACCATAAATAGGAGTGGGTTGAGGGTAGCAAGGTGTAAATCTGCCGGTGGGCACAGTCACGCTTCACGCGGGGACCTCCTACCCGTTACGGATGGACCGGTTCGGCATTTGGGTTGCCTTTGAAAGGTTGTTGCATACAACAGAGTAGGAAGGGGTGTGGAATCACGCTTCTGAAAGTGGGTGTATGTGACGTGTTATCCGGGTGTGTCTTGATTGCAATCACCGTCCCTCGCGGTTATTTGAGTGCCCGCTTGTTCACTGCGATGTGATGTAGTAGGAAGTGAAATAAGCCAACTGAAAATGTTGTACTGATCTATTAATGTCTTGAATACCTTGATTGCTGTAGTTATAGAGCTAATTAAGTTTATATTCCACTTTGGGCATCACCACATCGGAGGAAAGCGTTTCTTGTTTGATTGTGGACTTCCGATGTGAGGACTGCCTAAGGCACATGAATCTGCTGCTTTAAAACTGAAAGTAAGGATCAACTTATAGGTGTGTCTTTATCGCAAAGTCCTTTCCTACCTTACACATCCTTGCACGTAGAGTTCCATGCTTAGGCTAGACGGTTAAGCCTTGCTGAGCCATCGTGCTCACGGTTGCAATATTTGAGCTGTATGCAGGTGAGAGCTATGAGGAGGGTTCCGAGGACAAGGCGATGCCCCCGTCGGGGTACATGGCCGAGCTGGAGCCCTGCACGTCGCCGTGATTCTCCGTTTCCTTGCTGCTAGCGTGTAGCGTCCCCGGGCTGGACGGCTGCACTTTTGCATAGCTAGGAGGAGAGGCCATATATGTATATTACTTCCGTTGTATGAATCGGTTTTGTAAAAAGACTTCCGCTGTTTTATATCAAATAAAAGTGTGTATGTTATTCTTTATTCTTTTCGTGTGTGCTGTTGGGTGCCGCATCGCACGGCACCACCCTATGCGATCCTGGAGTGGGTGAACCACGGGGTGGGCCCCCACAGTGTTCTTAAACTCGGTGCCGTTATCGCTCCTTATGTTCTTAATTCTTAAGGAGAACTTGTTTTGAGCTCTTCTCAAGAATTTCTTGAGCACACCTTGAGTTTCTCCTTTGTCATGCAAAAAGAACACCCAAGTGAAACGAGAATAATCATCTACAACAACAAGACCATATTTGTTACCGTCGATGCTTATGTAGGCGATTGGGCCGAAGAGGTCCATGTGAAGTAGCTCCAAGGGTCTTGTGGTCGTCATGACATTTTTGGATGGATGTTGAGCTCCAACTTGCTTTCCGGCTTGACAAGCACTACATGGCATATCCTTATCAAAAACAACATTCTTCAAGCCTCGAATGTGTTCTCCCTTGAGAAGTTTTTGCAAGTTCCTTATCCCAACATGGGCTAGCCTTCTATGCCATAGCCATCCCATGTTGGTCTTCGCCATTAAGCACGTGTCAAGTTGAGCTTTATCCGTGGTGAAATCCACAAGGTAAAGCTTTCCTTGAGTACGCCCTTAAAGGTGATTGAGTCATTGCTTCTTCTCAAAACAGTCACACCCTCGTTAGTGAACATACAATTATAACATTTATCACATAATTGGGATATGGATAGAAGGTTATAATCAAGGGAGTCAACATGCAAAACATTTGAAAGAGTATGATGGGGAGAGATAGCAATTTTACCGGTGCCAAGTATTTTCCCTTGGCTATTGTCCCCAAAGTATATTCCTTCACTTGGATATTCGTTTTCCTCATATTCCACAAACATCTTTCTCTCTCCGGTCATATGGTTTGTGCATCCATTATCGAGCACCCATTTTGATCCACCGGAGGAGTATGCCTACAAAATAGAGTTATGCCTTACCTTTTGGTACCCAAGCGGAGTTGGGTCCTTTCATGTTAGTCAAGAGGCACTTGGGCACTCACACACAAGATTTTGGACTCTTGAGGAGTGGCCCAACATACCTAGCATAGATCTTTCCAAATTTGTTTCTCAATAAAACATATGAGGCATCAAAATCATGGAACAAAGGATGAGATTTATTTTTAGGCATGTTAGATGAGTTCGCAATGTTCTTTACATTTTCTTTGTTGGATGAACCTTCCTTGACAAATACAATCAAGTCTTTTCCCTTCTTAGGAGTTTTAGCATGTTGCCTCCACTCCTGAGAATAGCCAAGACCATCTTTGACATGTGGAGGTCTTACATTGGTATATGCACTTCGTGCATATGCCACTTTTTCCTTGTCAAAGGTACCACCTTTCGGTGACTGCTTGTTTTATGCCAACTTAAGTTCACCTTTGAGTTTTAGGATTAAGTTTGAGCACTTGCAAGTTTGAGTTGCTTCGGGAGATTTCTTTGAGGAGGGTTAAATCATAGAGTAAGAAGGTGCATTGATCTTGAGAGACTCAACTTGTGTTTCAAGGATCTTGTTGACTTTTGTCAAGTTAACAATTTTTTCCTTGAGCACAACAGTTGTGTCTTCAAGATTTGAGCAAGTTTCCTTGCTCAAAGCGAGTTCACGCTCAAGTGCCTTGCTTCTTTCCCTTTCAACCTCAGGAAGCTCTTCAAGCTCATGACATCTCTCCTTTTCAAGGATGAGCATGTCTTCTTGATGGTGGATGAGTTCATCCTTCTCAAAGATTTCTTCCGACAACAATCTCATCTTTTTCAAGGTGCTCCTACTTAGATCCTTAAGCATGGATTCATTATCACTACTACTATCAAAGCTATCAAGTGAAGAGGTAGAGGAGGATGGTTTAGATTTAACCTTTCTTCTTCCCTTCTTAGCCATGAGACATGTAGACTTGAAGTCTTCAATGTTTGGGAAGAGCTTGCTCCTTCCAATGGCAAGTGTTGCCACTTTCTCTTCATCCTCGGAGGATGAGTCTTCGTTTGAGTCCCATTCCTTCCCAAGGTGAGCATGTCCTGATGGCTTCTTCTTCCTGAAGAATTTCTTCTCTTGAGACTCGTCATCTTTCTTCTTCTTACTCTCTTCATATGGACAATCCACAATGAAGTGTCCGTATTCACCACAGTTGTAGCATGCTCTTTTCGTCTTGGGCTTGGACCTTTCCTTGTTCTTGTTCTCATAATGGTTGCCCCCCTTCCTACTTCTCATCATCCTCTTGAACTTGTTGATGAAGAGCGCCTCTTCTTCATCAATGTCGAAGCCCTCATCATCACTTGCTTCGAAGTCTTGTAATGAGGATGTTGCTTTGAAAGCAACATCTTTCTTCTTTGAAGAGGCGAGCCTTTGGAGGTCGCTGTAGAACATGACTTCCTTCTCCATCATCTCGTTGTTGATGATTCTTCCAAGCACTTCCTCCGGGGTCATTTGAGCATATCCCAGGCTCTCACGGATCAAGGAGCAAAGAGCAATGTTTCGAGGCATGAATGCCCGAAGCATCCTCTTCACCACCTCATGATCCGTCCACCGGGTGCATCCATAAGATCGGATCTTGTTGACGAGGACCTTGATACAGTTGTACATGTCTTGAGGGGATTCACCATCCATGATGGTGAACCTTCCAAGCTCTCCTTCAAACATCTCGATCTTGGCTCCCCTAATGACTCGGTTTCCTTCATGCGCTGTCTTGAGTGTGTCCCATATGTCTTTGGCCACCTCCAATCCATCGACTCAGTTGAACTCTTCTCGAGTCAAGGATGAGGTGATCACCCCAACTGCTTGAGCATTGCGATGAAGTAGAATGGCTTGCTCTGGGGTAACGTCTTCTTCATTTCTTGGAAGATGGACACCTGTTAAGACAATTTGCCACAAGCTAGGGTTTAAGGATATTAGATGCATCTTCATATTATGCTTCCACATTGAGTAATCATTTCTATCAAGTTGAGGAGGTTTGCCAAGAGGAATAGATAAGTAGTGATTGTTGGAAGTTAATCGTTCATAGTCGAAAGGATATTGGGAGTAGTCCGGTTGACAACTCCTTTCTTGATCCTTCGGCTTCTTCTTCTCTTTACTTGAGTGACCTAGATTCTTATGAAGTCGTGCCTTGAGCTGCCGAACTTCTTCATCGTCACTCGAGTGGTCTTGCAGCACATCCATGTTTTGTTTCTTGTCATATGTGTTGTCACCTTGTGACGTCGACGGAATCTTGTATCCCTCCACTCCGGCCATCTTCTCTACGAGTGGTTAGACTCTTGATGGAGAGACATGCTCTTATACCAATTGAAATTGCCTAGGGGGGGTGAATAGGCTAACATTTCTGAAATGACTTAATTAAACGAGATTAGAACACAAGGGCCGGACTAGTCTGGCTTAGGGGCGGAATAGTCCGATCAACCTGCTGGAAAAGCCTAAAAGGCCGGACTAGTCTGGCTCAGGGGCGGACTAGTCCGGTCAAACTGCTGAAAAGCCTAAACTTCATTTTATGGGGTTTTCTTCAGATTTTAGTTTAACGAATTGCAGATAAACTATCTAGCAATCTAATATAACAAATATGACAAAGTACTGAGGTGGATTGCAAGATTGTAACCTGAAATATTATAAGGGCGAAATGATCAAACGAACCCTAAGCAATTCTAATGATCAATGAAATGTAAGCGCAAAATGACTCAAAGATTTTTGCCCGAGGTTCGATTCCACTCAGGAATCTACGTCCCCGTTGAGGAGTCCACAAAGGACCGGGTTTAACAACCCTTCCCTCACCAAGTCGCCATTAAGGCCAACCCGGTTCTTCACTATCTCAATGGTGAACTTACAAAGTGTTAGGGCTGCTCACAATCTGAGGCTCCCAATTGATCACGTCCACAAAACTCCACGGATGTCACAAGCCACAGGTCACAAAGACTCACACCAAGTGCACGAGATCACTCCGAGAGCCAAAACACGAAGTTCTTCCTTCTCCTCTCCTCACACACCCAAATCCACTCAAGAATTGGTTCTAGAGGGTGAGTAGGCAAGAGAGAAGGCTTAGGGGGGCTCTAGGATCAATGTGGCGGTGCTAGGGTTCCAGGTCATTCTAAATGAAGTTGGGGCATCTCCTTTTATAGACGTCCCGAAGCCAACCGTTGCCACCTACCGAAAGTCCGGACTAGTCCGCCTCACACCGGACTAGTCCGATCTCACACAGGAACTATTTGTCCGGATGAGAACGGACAAGTCTGGAGGACCCAGACTAGTTCGGCCACTAAGGCGGACAAGTCCGGTCCACCAAGACTTAGCCGTGGGAGCTCTCATCTCACAACCATACTGACTAGTCCTCCTCAGAATGGACTAGCCCGAACTCACACAGAGACTGGTTGTCCGGGTGAAAACGGACTAGTCTAGCTAGCCCGGACTAGTCCGCCCACTGAGGCGGACAAGTCCGGTCTACCAGGACTTAGTCCCGAAACACTCTCACCAAGAGAGAAACGGACTAGCCCATCCCCAAACGGACAAGTTCAAACTCAATCAGGAACTCTTAGTCCGCCCCAAAACGGACTAAGCCATAGGACTTCCGGACTAGTCCGGCCTCTTCCCCGGACAAGTCCGACCTGCCCAACTTTACCTCTCTACCTCTCTCCACTAAGGATTTGACACTTCTAATGCTTTGAGCTCTCTTCTATGATTTCAATGCACTTGACACACACACTCTTTCTTTTACACGGCTAGCCTACTAATGACTCAAGTGAAACCCTAATTTCTACTCTTCGAGTCTTCGACGCCGTTCTTCATCTTTTTCCTTTTTTAGAGTTTAGGTGTCCGCCTTGGAAATATCCTGTGTTATGATCATCTCAGCTCATTAGTCTCTTAACTATCGTCATCAATCATCCAAAACCCATGGGGATACCTAGATACACTTACAATACTAGATTCTATATGGATGATCTGAGCAAAATTTGAGGAATTCTCATGGAAGCTTGTGGTGTCCAAAATTCCCACAAGTATACGGCTCCTTTGAATTTTCATCTCAAATCTGAAGTTTGGACATGGCTAGCAGTGGAAGATCTAATTGAGAAGATCTCCCTGGTTCTAACAAAATTTATTTCATAATTTTTCGAGCTACCTACAGGGAGAAATGGCATTTTGAAGTTGGGGCAAATTACTGAAAAGTTTTTGTTTAAAATTGGAAATTTCATATGAAGGCTGAACTTTGGAGTAGAGTTTAGCCTGCAAATTTACTCCAATGAAGCTCAAATTTTTACAGGAGGCCACTAGAGTTATGAAAGATCTTCTGGACAAATTTGAGAAAATTCCATAACAGAAATCTCCTGGAATTAATTCCCAAAAATTTAATTTTGATGAATTTTGAAGAAAATTCCAGGGATCCTCAGACCAAATTCTATGCATTTCTTTAAATTACTGACAGAGAAATCCATGAAAATCTGTTCCACAAATTTTGGACATTCCTACTGAAAGTTATGGGGTTTCAAAGTTTGACCTAAATCTGAAATTCAGGAAAAGGTTAAACTCTGGTTGTGGTACCCACTTTTTGAATTGGGCCACTGAGCTCACTGCCACACCGCAGCCCACGGGGTTCCACCCACGCAGCAGCACCAGATCTCAGCAGCAAACTGATCCCCACGGTGGAATCGGAGGCTGACCGGTGGGACCCGTCACCCTTCGTCAACCTTGCGCTGCCCGCGCTTCCCCCGCGGTGACCCTCGCCGGAGAGCTCGCCGGAGCAGGTTCCCGTGCCCCAAGCTTCACCAGATTTTCCGCCTGTGAGTTTTACACCATGCTAAACACGATGTTGGGGTTGGGGAAGGTTGACAATGACCGGAACAGTGCTTGCACCGGCGTCCATGTCGAGCTCCACTTCGGCGACCTCGTTCTCACTCGGAAATTGGTCATTCGGGCTAGGGTTTGCTCCAAAAGCATCAGTGAGGCATTGCCAACCTCGACCTGTATCCTGTTCTCCATGAAAACTACCGGAGGTGGGACCTCACTGGCGACCCGAGCCCGCAAAATGATGGCGGCGACAAAAACTCAAAGAACTCCTCTGGTCCTTGATGGTTGCGAATGCCGCTTGATCGAGAAGGACCGTAGCGACCTAGCAAAGCTTCTCGTAGACCAGACTGAACCCTAACTACTCATGCGTGACGATTTGGTTGTAGATCGAGGTTCATAGCTATGAACTAGGGTTTGGGAAAACTCAAAATTCTAGCTAACGGTGGAATCAAATGAGGAACGGTTTTCTGCTACACCATCTAGGCTGTCACGCACACCTTTTTCGTACAGGGAACCGGAGATGAAGAAGGCTGTAGCGTGCTGGCGACGGTGAGGCCGAACTGTGCTCCACCGGTTTACTTTGGCACTCTGCGGCGATCGTCCGTTTGCAGCTACCACGAGCAAGAAACATTGGTGTTGATGTGGTAGACCAATGGAGCACGTCGTGGCGCTGCTTTCTTACATTGGGAGCTCGAGCAACAGAGGAACCGACCGAGATGAGCGATCGGAACAGAGGCGTGCGGCACCGAGGTGTGTTCTCCGCGGGAGAAGAAACCGAGCGCCGAGAGAGAGAGAGAGAGAGAGTGGAGGACGTCAGTTCACGAGCTGGGCGTGATAAGGGCAAGCAGCCGAGCAGAGAAGCAGGAGTTGGCACGGTGAAAATCATCGGGGGTGGGTGCAGCTGGCGCTGGCGTTCTTACGGTGATCGGCCGAAGAGAGCAACTCCGTTTGCTCTAGTGAGTGGCCGGCCAGTGGGCTCCACCACACCTAATACAGCTGCTGATATTTTCCTTCCCTCTCCCAAATTAAAGGCTTTGCTTCCTCTCAAAGTTACGATTTGAATTTTTTAATTCAACTACATTCAGTTTTTTGGGTGTAGCATTTGAAAAGCATTTGGATGTTTGAATTTGAAATTAGGAATTGAATTCCCCCTTTCAATTTATTCAAAACCCTAGCAAACTAAATCCAAATAATCTGAAATTTGGCATGGATGCTAACTCGGATGTGGGGAACACATTTGTGAATCCAGTTTGCCACTTTGGAGAAGTTTGAATTTGAAAATGACATTTGAATTCAAGTTTGAGGGATTCCTCTCTTAATCCCAAACAAATAGTAAAACCCCTCCAAATGAGTTGAAATTTGGGAGGCTTAATATTTGAATTATGGAAAATTAAATTTTCAGTTTAGCTCCTCATGTTTGGAAATTTTTGAGAGATTTGAAACAGCACTTTGAACTCACACCGTTATAATTCGAAGTTTTAATTCCCCTCATATTTCCTAAGTGTGAATGTGCTGAATTTCTTGCTAGCACTTTTAGGGATTTTACATACACCTTGATCAGTGACGAATTATATCGCCAAACCTTGGACGGGATCTTGTTAAATCGTTTGGATAAAGAACAAGCAAAAGAAGCCATGGGAGAGGTGCACGATGGTCTTTGTGGCACACATCAGTCGGCTCATAAGATGAGATGGATGCTTACGGGGGCTGGTTTTTATTGGCCGACTATGCGGGAAGATTGTTTCAAGTATTATAGAGGATGTGAAGCTTGTCAAAGATTTGGAGATATCTAACAAGAACCGGCAATCATGCTTCACCCCATTGTGAAGTCTTGGCCCTTTCGAGGATGGGGTTTAGACTTTATTGGGGAGATCCATCCAACATCATCGAAGAAACATAAGATTGTTTTAGTTGCCACGGACTACTTGACCAAATGGACGGAAGTTGTGCCATTCAAGAATAACATGTACAAAGAGGTAACCACCTTTGTTCTTGAGCATATTATTCATAGATTTGATGTTCCACATACTTTAACCACAGATCAAGGAGGAGCCTTCATATCCTCACGAATCAGGGAGTTTGCTGAGTTTTTTAGGATAAAGTTATTGAATTCTTCTCCTTATTGTGCTCAAACTAACGGACAAGATGAGTCTAGCAATAAAATACTTATCAAGCTCATAAAAAATAAGATCAAGGAGAATCCTAGACGTTGGCATGAGACTCTGAGTGAATCCTTATGGGCTCATCGAGTATCAAGACATGGTGCTACCAACGCTACACCATTTGAGCTTGTATATGGACACGAGGCTATGTTACCTGTTGAACTTCGCATGAAAGCTTGTTGAGTGGATCAGCAAGATAACCTTTTGGGTATAGATTACCAAGACTTGATGATGGATAACTTGGATGGAGTCACAGAAAGCTGAATAAAAGCTTTGAAGGAGATAGAAAAGGAAAAGCTCAAGGTGGCCAAGTATTACAAAAGGAGAGTTCGAGAAAAACCATTCCAGGTTGGAGACTTGGTGTGGAGAATGATTTTACCCTTAGGAACTCGAGAGAAGAAATTTGGCAAGTGGTCACCAAGCTGAGAGGGGGCTTACAAGATTTTGAATATTGTCCCTGTAAATGCATACTTTGTAGAGAACTTGCAAGGAGAAAACTCAGGAAAAGCCATCAATGGAATGTAATTAAAACGATTTTATCCGAGGGTATGGCAAGAGGGCTGAGTTATCTAAGCTTTGCAAGGTAAGACAGCTGATTTATCTAATAAATCCTGGCTCTAGAGGTGTTTATTGGCACACCATGTTTGTCAAAAAACAAGGGGGCATGTGTTGGAGGTGAAAAATGGTTGTGAGTTTTGCAGGTTGCAGTAGCCAAAAGTGAGGCGGAAAGGTCTTTTTACCTCAACAATTCAAGGTGCAGAAGGCTTTGGCAAGGAAACTACCCGAGACTGAAGAAAATACGTGCGGGAAGCCTATTTTACCTCGAAAACTCAAGATACTAAGTGCTCGGGTGAGAACTTGACCCGAGAAGACCCAATTACCTTGCGGCTGCAAGATAAACCGGCTAAAGCGCAAGATAAAAGGCCGAAGGGACTTAGCTGATCTTGGTAGAGTTCAAAACTTTGTACAAATCAAAAGTTATTGTGTCAAGTGTTCTATAAGGTGTAGCACGACATTCGTCCGTGCATTTAGAAAAGATTGAGTCCTAGAGATTATATGAGTTTAGTTTAAACTTAGAAGATCAAATCTTCTCGGATGTAATCAGGTTCTATATAAAGGCAGCCATCTGCCAAAACATGTAGTCAAGCTCAGATCAATACAATCAACTTTTCATTCATTTTTTGTTCTTCTTTCGTTTTTGTAGATCATAGCTTAGATCATAGTTCCTTTGTTGCTTGTCGAGGAAAGCATCCGGTCCTCTCCACGTAAGTGAGACGTACCACATTCTTTATCAACAAGAACCTCATCTTATCTTGATTTCGGCGAGCTAACACCGAGATTTATCGAAGTGCAGGTGGCTTATACCATCTGCTAGCGACTCCACGCTACTAAACCCTCTGTTTCGCGAACACGGACGACCTGTTCTTACCCTCAAATGTGTCTCCTTCCACGTGTTGACTCCCTGTGAAGCCGTGAATTCAGTGATGACTGGCGCAAATTATATTGGGAACTGACTCAAAGACTATTATAAATAGCACCCCTCAATCCTCATTAGTGTGAGACCTATGTGTGCTGAATATATTGGCAATTAGAATAAAAGTATAGATTTACATTCAAAGTTTTGAATATTGCCGAAATACCCGCTTCGGGGTGTCTGAACTTTCACTCACATGAGCTGCATGTAAGTCGACACAGTTTATCTTTATGAATGTGTTTTTGGGAGTAACTGTTACTCTTTACTCAGTTCAGATTGTCCAAACTTTCTCATTGCATCTCAGGAGTAACTGTCAACGCAGAGCAGCTGTTTTCATAGTGTTTAATTTTCAGGCACTCTGTTTTTTAACTTGCAATGTTTCGAACTTGCTTCTTGGCTTATGAAATGTTTTCTTAGTATTCTCTTACTAAGTTTTTGATGTGTTATGGCTGATTATGGTGTTTAATACATTGCTATGGTTTGCAACATGCTTATGTGAGGTGCTCATGTAAGGTGTTGTGGTTTTCGGACGAACGTGAGTCAAGTCACGAACGTATGCTCGGGAAAAGTGGATGTTTGTTCATGTGCAGGTGTTGCTTGAGGTCAAGACATGGCTGGTGATGGAAATCCTTGAACTGGTCTTAGTGAGAAGATGATGTTCAACAACCAAGTTCGGGAGGAATTGTGGTTGAGCTGATCGGGAGGTCACACAACATGTTTGGGTCAAGAACAATGCATATGAAGGTGTTGTGAACGTTTTGGAAAGTGTTTGCATGTATGCAAGGGGTGCATGGACGTGGCTACATTGTTCCAAAGCGTGGTGAAGAATATGGAAGTGAAGATATGGTTGAAAAGGTTCGACCGACTGGATTTTGCGCTCAGGCTGCGGCTGAGGCGGTTATGGTTCGTTTATGGAAAGTTTTGAGTTGGTTATAATAGTATTTTATATTAGGCACGAAGTAAGTTGTTTTAGAATGTTTGGGACGTTCCTAAGGTGTTTGGAAGTCTTAAGATTGCTTCTATCTGCGTATAGAAGAGTCTTGAGCAGTTTTGGAAAGTTAGATTTTGAATCCAAGTAGGAGTCCTAGTTTGAATTAGGTTGGCCTTAGGGCTGGTTATATAAGCAAGGGAGGCCAAGGCTCGTGGAGAGCATGACTTGTGGCTGCTTCTCTTGATTTTTTATCAATAAAATTCTTAGTTTAGAGGAGCTTTGGTGCCTTGTTTGTCCGACTTGTTTTAGACAAGTTTTTCCTCGGTGAGTTTCTGGACAGACCGATGTTGATTCGGTGTTTCGATCATAACTCGTGTTTTACTAATCCAATTGATGTGATTCTTTTTGTGTTGTTTTCACAACTCGATTATCTATCATCCATGAAAATTTAACCGTCATTGGATTTGTGTTTGTTGATCTACACGAGTTTCTTTGCAGCATTGTGGATCTGTTTTTAAAATCGGGTAGAACAAATTGACCTTCGTCTAGTCTTTTGATCATAACTCAAGTTCTACTTAGTGTTTTCACGTAATTCTTGTTGCAGTGGCTTTGTGACTTGATTCTCTATAACCTACACTAGTTTAATCTGTTTGAACATGTCAAAAATAGTCGCACACACGGTTTCTTTATCAGATCAATTTTCTGTCGAGAGGTTTTTGTAGCTTCCACATAGAAAATTTTAATCTACCATTCACCCCACCTCTAATAGCTTTTCACGTGCTCTTCGATCCTACAATTAGAACACACACCATTTAAGCATCACTCTCTTGTATACACACTTCTCCTAGTCATTAGTGGAGTTTAAGCTATAGAGAGGAGACTCATTATCTTTTCTCTTATTTATGACTCTATACTATTTAATAATATTAGTATTTTACTATTTATACGGTTGGATGAAGCATTTCTTCTTTGGTTGTGCATTCCATACATGTGGTAGGACTAGTTGTTATTATGATAATGTAGTAACACCATAGACCTCCTATATAGTCTAATTGGGTAAGTTATGAATATTTTTGTATGAATAACTTAGTGCTTACACGCATTATTGGCTCAACGATGTTTATGTTAGTAATTGTGTTAGAATGATATTTGTACCATGGCTTCTAAGGTACCTACTTAGTGTGCAAAGTTGGTGTTTGGATACTCAAGTAGCGTTGGATGTCTCGTATACCCACGAGTTGTAGGGTATGCGGCAGGTGATGACAACCCTGTCCATTCTTCATAATCCCCCACGAAAGTCACCTAGCCGACCAGGTGTAAGCCGGTGCCCAATATGATTGGATCACTAAACATTAGGACTCACCACTAGCATGTTCACATGTACACTATTAGGCTATGCATGTATATATTAGAAGCACAATAGAAATCACTAACTCTCACTAAGACTAAACTATCTTAATTAGAGTAGGTGCTTAAGTGTGTGTATCAAGATAACTATTAACTAAATGTATTATGAATATTATCTAAATGTATCATAGTATTCACTACATCTACTAGAAATATTACCTAAATCAACTACTACTAATAAAAAATATACTATAATTTTTACCTAAATATCCTACTAAAAAATAACTAAATCTGCAACTACTTATAACTAGATTAATTACTAATATTAATTTTTATAATACTAATATTAACAAAATCAACTATTTATTGTAACTAAATGTACTTCTACTACTAATTAAAACTAATTATTAATACACATAATAATATACTTTTTAACATTAAACAAATATTGTCTGAACTTAATACAGTAAAATAATACCAACAAATTATAAAAATGTTATATTCTTTTTTTCCTTCTTCTCTTTTCTCCTCTCCTCTCTTCTCTTCCTTTTATCTTCCCCTCTTTCTCTTCCTCTCCTCTTCTCCTCTCTCTTCTCTTCTCTTTACCTTTCAGCCCAGCACCTTCTGCTTTTGTACGCGGGCAGCACGCCGACCGTTGCCCCGCCGCATGCATGTGGGCTGACGTGTCGACCCTGTCGCCCGATGAAAGGGAGGAGAGTTGCATGTGCCACCCCATGGAAGATTTGTGTTACGCACGTGACGTGTATATTTTCTACCAAATCAATCGTGTAACACCCTCATATTCATCATCATGCATTGTATATATAGAAACATTTAGAAAGAGAAAGAAAAGAGATAAAGGAGCATAGGAACAAATAAATAAATAAAATAGGAAATAAAGTAAAAAAAGGAAAAAGAAAACCTTGTCGCCCCTAATTCCCCCCCCCCCAAACCCCCCGCCAATTTTCCTTTAATTTCCCCCCAAAATTCCCCCCACTAGGGTATTTTTCTCCACATTTGGGGATTTTTCCCAAGTGTTTGCCGTCCCCAAAATCCCTAGGGATTTTTCCCCACATTGGGATTCCCCCCTCTTGGCAGCACCCCCTTAGGGGGAGAAAACCCTAGCCGCGGCCCCCAAAATCCCCCTCTAGGTATTTTCCTCTCCCCCAATTAATCTCAGCCCTTGATGGAAAATATTTGGTTAAATCCTAGCCCCTAGCTCCCACCTTTTCTCAAATTAAATTCCAGCCCTTGCTTAAATGATTTGCTGAAATCCTAGCCCCATTGGCTATTTTCCCCCTTATAAATAAAACCCTCTTCCCCCTAGCCACCACCCCTGCCCCCAAAAATTCCTGGCCACCGCCCCCTTTGCTGCCAAGCTCTGGTCAATGCCCCTGCTGGTGCCTTGGCCGCTGTCAAAGCTCTGCCCCGCCTCGCCGTCACCGGAGAAGAAGACCCCAGCGCCCTGCCCTAGCTGTAGCTCCGTTCTGCCCGAGGAAAAACCCAACTGCTGCCAATGCAAGGAGAAGGCCAGCCGCAGAGGAGGAGAGGAGGAAAAAGAGAGGTAGGTCCCGTCACCCCTCTTACCACGTCGCTGCTGTCGTCACAAACCCCGTTACACCACACCCTTCGAACAACAGCTACTGCACGTAAGTAGTCACGCTCCAGTCTACGTTTTGATGGTGGAATTGATCTACCACCCGAGTTAGGATCATAGCTACATCCACACTGATTCCCAGCAGCATCAATCATCGCAAAACCCCACGAAAACTTACTAGAACTCGCAAGAACACATGTAAACTGCTATAGGTTGCATTATAGGATTTGCATGCATCCACATCATCGCATCTTGAGTAAAAATTGTGCATGATATTGATTGCTGTATTGTTTGGATGTACGTGGTCGTGAGTAGAAGAACACACTCAGGAGGCCGTCTACAA
Organism: Neostapfia colusana; assembly: GCA_030760725.1. Classification (NCBI taxonomy): domain Eukaryota; kingdom Viridiplantae; phylum Streptophyta; class Magnoliopsida; order Poales; family Poaceae; genus Neostapfia; species Neostapfia colusana. The sequence continues at coordinate 60,946,982 of JASWHV010000016.1, read as the reverse complement.
GGACTTCCAGCACCAAGACTTCGAGACGCTTGAGCAACATAAACCGCAGGAGCAAAGCAAGTGCCCCTTGACCATATTGAACCTATGTTTTTGAACTGTTTTGCTTGTGAAAACTGCATGCTCGTGTCAACTTGATGGGAAACCCTTTAGTAGGAGTTGACTAGCTTTGTTAGCCACCCTTGTCGCCAGGAAACCTATTGAGTCGGGTATGGTCGTTTTCTCTTTTGTATCGCATAACTTACGAGATTCGGAAAAACTGAAATAAACTTGTTTAGCTACTGCACTCATAAAGATTAAAGATGATGAGAACATCATGATGTTAATGAGCATGGAATCGGGGAGATCTAGGCAAGCTTGATTCGTGATTATGCTGAATGAGATGGTGGTTTGCTTGCCTTAGATCTAAGGACCGGTTCATGCGAGAACATGTCAGGAAAACAGTGCCACCACAAGCCCAAACATGGGTGCTGTGTGACAGGGACCTGGCCACCCGTTCATTCAGGGAGCCGTGCCACTCGCCCGGGAATTGCATTGGGTGGTGCCGTGTTATGCGGCACCCACTAGCACACATATAAGGACAACATGTATTACATAAACCAAAAGCGGAAGCTTATAAATGTTATTTGTAAATAATTTACATCAAGTATCTACAGCAGAAGACTAAAATCAACTCACGTCGAATAGCTAATGAGCACTCGAGAAGAGGTCCAGCCCGCGGACTCCTCTCGCTAGCAACACGAAGACATTGCAGCGGACGAGTTCTCCATGTGTTAAACGACTCAGAAATCTCCGAGTCTCACCGGACAACCTTCTCATAAGCGTCGATGTTAACCTGCAAAACCACTCATATAACAAGCGTGAGCACATAGGCTCAACAACACTGATCCGTGTCTCCTAAACAAGAAACTTTACATGAATGACGGATTGAAATAGATTAGGTAACTTTGCATAAAGGACTCGCCTACAGTTGATCCTTAACTTTCAGATTTTAAGCCTCATTGTAAAGACCTTGAGCCGAAAAGCATCGCAACTCCACAATCAAACAAGGAATGCTTTGTTGCGATGCTTCTTGCACAAAGTGAAGTAAGTTTAATTCGCACTAGCTCTACTTCAAGCATGATTCAATACAACTTAAATCATAAGCCTTATCAAGTTCAAATGAAACTATTTCAGTTCTTACTACGTCAAGACGCAGTGGGTAAGTATGCTCATATGACCGCGAGCGACGGTGATTCGAATCAGTACACGCCCGGACTACACGACATGTACACCAATGCTCCGAGTTGCCGGCAGCAACCTCGGCTGATGTTGTACGCGGCCACCATTCCTAAGTTCTTCCACACATGACGCAGTCCAATTGCCCCGAATAGCAAGCTCCCTCAAGGTACATACCTGCAGTGATATGTTCTTGAGCGAGTTATCTCCTGCTATCCTGACGCCGAAATCCTAAGACATTTAGAAAACTTCCAATGTGGATCTCACAAAGTACATCGGTTTCCTGGGTCCCATATAGCCAGTATGCGCCCGGTACACAACTCAAACTTGTTCAACAGGGCCATGTACGGACGGGCCTTAACCGACACAGGCAGGGCTATGCACGCACGGTCCGCTGCCTGCTGCATCTAAACCTCTCTGCCCAGTCTCCATTTCTTAATTGTGAACCTTCCTCATTGTTCCTATTCACAGCCCACTCCGAAGAAACCAAGCCCTAAACTCGCGAGTAGATTCCAACTACTCGACTTCTATCGGACCTTTCCTACTAACATTTAGCATAGAAAAATCCACTCAAGGAGGTGCTAATCTACCATTTCTCTCTTAGGTAATTCTGGTCATGCAATTGGGTTTTCAACATCATCTAACCTAATGCAATCAATCATTCAAAGCTATGATCTCTAGAAATGAAAAGACTTTATAAAAATGCTTGTATGCAAACCAGGGCTTGCCTGTTTTGCAGGTGACTAATATATATTAAGTTAGTGAAGATCACTTGAGGCTTGATCACTCAATCACCTTGTCCTTGAAATCCTACTTCACTTCCTTCACAAGTCCTCACATATATGATACACGTTATGAATATGCATATGCATTTAATTGTAAAGCTTTTTCTATAAAGTTCTAATTACAAGTTTAAAAACTGGAACTTTGTTTAAGAATTTAAAATGACACTGGTGCTAAAGTTTGGGTTTGGGTTAAGTAACATGATCAAGTAGTGATAAGTGTTTTTCATCACTTGTGTTTTGATCATTTAAAGAGGTTGAATAGAACAGTGGTGATCCAGGGCTCCAATGGAGCTGAAAATTTTCATGTGAGTCCCTTGTCACAAGAAAGGCATCTGGACCAAAACTTAGCACTTTTCACTAAGTGGTTTATTCAGAACAATTCTCTAAGCAATTAAGCAAAGAGGAATTAATTCTGAGATAACACCCATGTTCATGTCAAACTCAGTGAACTAAAATTCTAATTATAGTTCATAGAGCCTGCATGAATTTTCCTAGGATTTTTGGAGTGAAGAATTGCCCAGAACTGAATTTCTAAATTTTGTGAATTCTATGAAAATGTTTCTGTATTCATTTGAACACAGCAACTCAAAATCTGGATTCTCCTAATCAAATTAACTCCAAATGAGCTGAAAATTTACAGAAGTTCAATAACATCCTAAAGAATATTCTAGCGAAATTTGAGGATTTTTGGATGAACCAAACTCCCTCTAAAATTATTTTGCTGAAAAGTTTTAAAGAATTTTTCAGAATTAAATAATAACTTTCATATAAATTTGGTAGAATGTACAGTTTTTCAATCTGAATCTAACACGATTTTAATCACTAAATTTGGAGTTTCCTAACAAAAGTTATGCTCTTCTAAAGTTTGGGGAAAATCTGGAATTCAATTTAAACCGGAAAAAGTTTAAATTCTGACTGTGGGTCCATGGGGCCACGTGTCACGTGCTGGAACCAACACACACGGGCCGCATAGTCTTTCCCGTGCTGTCACAAAGTGACCTGATGCCACAGAAGATCCCACACCCGATCGACCTCTCACTGATAGCGGGCCCGGTCCGGTCTTCGTCCACCTCCGGACTCCCGCGCGCCTGCACCGCCGGAGCTCGCCGGAGCTCCACGGAAACCGGTCGTCCAGCCACCTCCCGAGCGCTAACTTGCCACCAGCCCTTAAATTCGTGCGCTGAACACGTTGAGAGAACTTCCCCACACTGGCGTCGGCTCTAACCTAGCTCGCATCGATGCGGCGGCTCGGTGGAGGTTCGGCGACGTCGCCCCGACGTGCTAGCCTGCCAAATGCCTGTTTAAACGGCCCTAAAGCATCAGTGGATGCTAGAGAAGCTTGACAAGGTGGTGAAAAGGCCCGGGAATGGCTCTAACCACGATCTCACCGTGCACCCGATGGCTTCCCCTACGGTCGCCATCGGAGAAACTTCAAATACGCCGGCTACAGACGTTTTCAAGCTAGGGTTGTGAAGCAAACTTGTTCGCCATCGAGTCTAGCTCGCGTGAGTACAATTTCATGGACTCTAAGCAAATATTGATCAAGAATTTGAAGATTTCTTACCTGCACCTTGGTTTGAGCCGGCTGGAGGAAAATCCCAAAATTCGTCGGCGTTGTGCAAAGGTTCGAGCTGAGCTTCGGATGTGGGCAACACGTGATCCTAGCGCTCCTCTGGGCATCCTCGCTTGGGCGTGAGAAGCTCCCAGACAAGCTGTCCACATGAGCTCTTTGCCGTTGTTTGCTTTCGTCCGCCGTGGGAACCATTGGTTCTCGGTGTAGGAGGCCTAGCACCCTCGGTGGCGCGTTGAGAAGGTAGTAGGCAACCACACGGTACTGTTTTGCCACTTTGCCGAGGCTTGCAGGCGAGCTGGTGGGTGGACGAGCGATCAATGGGGTGTGGTAGCCTCTGTTCTCGTGTGCGCGAGAAAGAAAAGAAGGCCTCGGTGTCTCGGTTCTGTGGGCAACAAGAGCACGGCAGAGGGTACAATAATCTCAGCTGAGGCGGTTCGAGTGATCTGTGGTCGACCGAGCGGTGAGCGCTGGCGTCGGCTACCCTCGCTGTCGAACGCTCCACAGAGGCAAAACAGAGACTTGGCGCCTCACTGTTGATCTTTTGAGTACCACTGCCAAGTGGGTCCCACTGCCCCCCTTATCCTCTCAATTTCTCCAAAATTTGGCAAATGATGAAATTAAATTGTATGGAGTTGAAAACTGAGCTGCATTTGAGTAAGTACGCAAATTCCATCCAAATTCAAATGTGTATTTGAATTCTTTGTAAATTTAAGTACATTTGGAAAAATGGATAGCAAACATCTTCAAAAATTCATGACACTTTGCATCCCCACTAATTTGGACCTAAGGAATTCAAATATGAAACCTGATTTTTGGTTTGGCTTCTGCAAATGAGATTTTCAACCAATAGTTTGAAATTCCATGTCTTGCCCTCATTTGAAATTTGAGTTGGAAAAAGTTTGTTCCAAAATCAGATTTTAACTTTCTCACACACATGATAACATTCCCACCATGGGTTAAAACCCCTTTTGGTTCCAAGTTTTCAAATCAATAATTGACTTGTGTGAAGAGAGCTCTCATCTGTATTATCACATGTAAAAAAGTTTAAACAAGTCCCATTTTTTATACACATGAAACCAATTTGCATTCAACTTGAGTTTCTTTGTATTCATATTTTGGGACCTTTACATTACTCCCCCTTAAAAGGAATCTCGTCCTGAGATTACAAAAGATGAATGAGACGGGAGGGTAATTACAAAGTTTATGACAAAAGTTTCGGATAGTTCTTGTGGATGTAATCTTCACTTTCCCACGTCACCTCTTCCGGGGTATGATTACTCCACAGGACTTTGTAAAATTTCAATGTCCGGTTTCGGGTGATCCGGGTCAATTCGTCGATAATCTGAATGGGCTGCTCGGTATATGTGGGATCCGGCTTTAGCTCGTCGATGTCTTCGGTGCGGACAGCAGCGGTAAACTTGAGACATTTCCGCGGCTGGGACACATGAAATATGTCGTGAATACCAGCAAGGCTTGCCGGTAGTTCCAGCCGGTAAGCTACGGTCCCGCACTTCTCCGTAATAACAGACGGACCGATGAATCAGGGAGCAAGTTTCCCCTTGACACCGAACCGATGAATCCCTTTCATCGGAGACACATGAAGATACACGTGCTATCCGACGTTGAAATGCAGCGGTCGATGCCTCTGATCCGCGTAGCTCTTTTGACGAGATTGAGCAGCTTTGAAGTTCTCTTGTATTATCTGAACTCTCTCTTCGGCTTCATTGACAAGATCAACCCTGAACGTCACTCGTTCACCGGACTCGCACCAATTCAATGGTGTACGGCACTTCCGGCCATAGAGAACTTCATATGGTGCCATTTTGATGCTCGTTTGATAAATGTTGTTGTATGAGAACTCCGCCAACGGTAAGTGATCATCCCAGCTCTTACCGTGGTGGATGGCACATGCTCTCAGCATATCTTCAAGTATTTGATTCACCCTCTCAGTTTGCCCATCGGTTTGAGGGTGATACGCGGAGCTTCTAATCAGTTTGGTTCCCAAGGATGCATGTAGCTGCTCCCAGAAATGGGCTACAAACAGCAATCCTCTGTCGGACATAATGGTACGGGGAACTCCATGTAAGCATAAGATCCACGCTATGTACAACTCCGCATACTGCTTTGCGTTGTATCTTGTATGCACAGGGATGAAATGTGCTGATTTGGTTAACCGGTCAACAATTACCCAAACTGAATCATGGTTGTGGGAGGTCATCGGCAACCCGACAATAAAGTCCATACTCAAGTCTTCCCACTTACATGCCGGTATTTGCAGTGGTTGCAGCAGGCCCGACTTCTTCACATGGTCGGCCTTGACTCTTCGACACGTATCATATTTCGAAACGTACTTTGCAACTTCACGTTTCATACGTGTCAACCAAAACTTCTTCCGAAGATCTTGGTACATTTTATTGCTGCCCGGATGAATGGAAAATTTGGACAAATGAGCTTCATCCAAAATTTTCTTCCATAGTCCATATCCTGGGGTACTACTATCCAGTCGTTGAACCACAACGTACCCTGTTCATCTTTCCGGAAGCACTTCATTTCACCTTGGTCAATTCTCCGCCATATGTGACACATTCTTTGTCTTTTCGTTGAGCTTCAATGATCTCCTCTCGGATAGTAGGAATGAGAGCAAGATTCTAGAGTGCTCCATATGGGATGACACGGAGACTTGGTTCTTCATCATCCATTTCAGCAATGGTCAAGTGGTGGACATGCGCCTTACTACTGAGCGCATCGGCGACCACATTCGTCTTTCCTGGATGACAATGAATTGCAAGTTCATAATCTTTAATGAGCTCTAGCCATCTTCGTTGCCTCATGTTCAATTCTTTCTGAGTGAAGATGTATTTTAAGCTCTTGTGGTCGGTGTAGAGGTGTACAAGATTTCTGAGCAAATAATGCCTCCACATCTTCAAAGCAAGGACCACGGCAGCTAACTCAAGATCATGAGTTGGATAATGCTGCTCGTGATTTCTTAGTTGACGAGATCCATAAGCGACCACTCGTCCTTCTTGCATCAGCACGCAGCCAAGATCGATGTCAGATGCATCGCAATAAATGTCGAATGGCTTCGTCGTATCCGGCTGAGAAAGAACTGGGGCTGTTGTGAGATGCTTCACTAAAGTCTTGAAAGCTTGTTCACATTCAGCACCCCACATAAATCTGGTATTCTTCTTCAATAATTCCGTCACCAGTTTAGCGATCTTGGAGAAACCCGGAATGAACCTCCGGTAATAACCCGCTAAACCGAGGAAGCTTCGGATTTTAGGCATAGACTTTGGTGACTCCCATTTCTGTACTTGGATAATCTTACTCGGATCAACAGCGATGCCCTCCGCTGAAATAATGTGTACAAGAAAAGGTACTTGATTAATCCAGAATTTATACTTGCTAAATTTTGCATAGAGCTGATGATCTCGCAATCTTTGTAGCACAATATTCAGATGCTCAGCATGTTCTTCCTCTAACTTGGAGTACACCAAGATATCGTCGATGAAGACCACGACGAATTTATCCAACTCTAGCATGAACACTAAATTCATCAGGTACATAAAGTGTGTCGGGGCGTTGGCCAACCTAAAAGACATGACAAGATACTCATATAGTCCGTATCTCGTTGAGAATGCCGTCTTCGGAATATCTTCTGCCCAGATTTTAATCTGGTGATATCCGGACCAAAGATCCATCTTCAAAAATACTTTCGCACCCACTAATTGATCGAAGAGCATATCAATGCGAGGTAGTGGATACTTGTTCTTGATAGTAACGGCGTTCAGAGGATGATAATCAACACAAAGCTGTAGTGTTTTGTCCTTCTTCTTGACAAACAACGTTGAACAACCCCAAGGTGACGAACTCGGTCGTATAAAGCCCTTGCTCATTAGGTCATTCAGCTGTGTCTTCAATTCTGCCAGTTCATTGGGTGCCATCTTATATGGCCTTTGTGATATCGGCGTTGTTTCCGGCGCAAGTTCAATCTTGATCTCTATGTCCCGTTCGGGCGGCATGCCCGGTAAATCATCGGGAAACACATCCGGATATTCACGTACCACCGGAATGTCCCCTATTTCACAGTTTCCGTGTGGTTCACTGTTGCAATCTGCTGCCGACTGGTGCAAAGAATTAATATATGAAGACCGTGCTGCGGGGAGTTGAGCTCAACAGTCCTAGAGTTGATGTTAAGAACCGCATAGTGGTAATTCAACCACGACAGCCCCAAAATGATGTAGATCTTCAAACCCTCAAGAATAATGAGAGTTGTGGTGTATATTCTACCCCACAAACAAGAGGTGCTCGGGAGACAATCTCACTTGTGGTACTGCTGCCCCCGGGCGAAGATATGAGGTATTTACTCTTTGTAAAAGTTGTTTGGAGCTGATGTTGAGCCACAAAAGATTGGCTAATAAAGTTGTGTGTGGCACCGATGTAACACCCCAAGATTTTGTCAAGAGGGGAATTTAAAATTTTTTGGACGTACTGCTTGTGTTGCAGAAATTCAAATTCAAATTGGAATTCAAATTCAAATCAAAACAGAAAAGAAATGGAAAAAGAAAAAGAACCCCCCCGGCCAGTGGGACGAAACCCACCAGTCGGCCCACCATACCCCCCCCCACGCCAGCCCACAGCCGAGCGCCTCTCCCTCTCACTGACACGCGGGGCCCGCGTGTCATCCCCCACCTCTCGCTCGCGCCAACTACCAGGACTCCTGCGCGCGCCCGAATCCAAACTACCCCGGAAACCCGCGTCCCCCAGCCGAGTTCTGGTCCCGGACGACTCCGGCTCGATCCCAACAGAGACGCCGCCCTCCCCCGTCTATATAAACGCCGGCATCGCCCTGTTTTTCTCCCCCGATCGGCTGTTTTTCCTCCCGGTGAGAACCAGAGCTTCTCCGGCCGTTTTCTCTCGATCTTTGCTCGGGTTTTCTGATCTAACGCGTCGATCGTTTCCCACCGCCTCCGGGGAGTCACGCAGGTGCAGAAAACTCGGTGGTTTGCGCTCTAGGCACAGCTCCGACGAGCACCACAGCGGTTCCACCTCGGACCTCGACGCCAACCGCCTTCCAGGGCCTCCGAGCTCAAGAAAAACCCCGATGTGAGATCCCCGACCTCCCCTCTACCGTTCTATGCCATGAAATCCCAGTTTTAGGAAGTATAGACGAAGATCCGAAGTTTTCCGGCGAGATAGCCGCCTCCCGCCGCCGCGCGCCGCCGAGCAGCGCCGCCCGCGCACGGTCAGGGCAACGTGGCCGCTTGTGCGCCGTCTATTTTAAATCGCACGGTAGAAATAAAACCCCCACGTACCGGTTCGGCGATCTAATCTCAGCCGTCTACTTTGAATCGGACGGTCCACATCAGACCCGCATTATAAATGTCGGGATTCTTACGTGCTACCCCCTGGGGATCTCGGAAAATACGAGCTAGCCCCGGAAACTTTTGATCTAGCCCCTGGAACTTCAGAAATTCGTGTAAATTCATTTAAAAATCAGTTTTAGCCCCTGGACTTAATAAAAATTCAGAAAACCCCTCTGTTATGTGTAGCTAGACCCCTGGAAATTTATGAAATAATAAATTAGACCCTGTAGTAGGGTGGATTTACCTTTTTGACCCTATATGATATTAAATTCAGAAAATTGAATATGTGATTAGGATTTAAATTTAAAAAGGTGAGGCAAACACATTGTAAATTCAAATTTAAGCTCTCCTAGCACTTGGAAAACTTTAGAATGAGTTAAAAGTAGATTTTAAGCTGAAATGAATCTGTCTAATTTGATTGTTCACATTTATTAGTTATAGGGACACATTTTTAGGTTACGAAATAATTCTGAAAATTGGTAAAATAAATTTAAATTAGTTCACATCAGAGGAGAAGTTCAAAATATATTATTTAATATTTTAGATCAGAACCTATTCTGTTTAGATGATGTGTCTTACTATTTTCATAATAAAGTTCACATTTAGGCATAGAAAATAAATCTGAAAATATAGGAAAATAGATATGCATAACTAGAAAATGATAAATGAAGTTTCCAAATCCAAAGATTTCAGTTTAGGATTTGGTAGAAGATCTGAAAGCCCATTTGGAGTAGGAAAATACCTTCCATAAAAACTTGGTAGCTAAAGAGTGTATTAATTTATTATAAAGTATTTGTTTAAATTGGAAATTCATATATAGTGTGCAAACAGAAATCTGAATACAAAAATTAGAAATCATATACATATGGTTAAAAGTGCATGTAGGCCAAAAATCAACACATCTAGGACAACCACAACACTTAGTAATGAGAATGACCTTCATAGGTAGGTATGTGTGGTTTGTATGAAGTGAAAGTGTGAATCATGTCTTATGGATTGTTGTTTTCTTTTGTTATGTGGGCATGAGTAGAGCCTGCTCCAGAGCAAGTTCTCCCTTTCCATGACCAAGACTTTCCATTCCCAGAGCAGCAGGAAGAAGGCAAGTGTCCTTGACCACTTTGATCCTATACTAGGATGTGTAGCTAGAATTATTTGCATTGTCAATTGAAATATGAAACCCATGTTAGGAAGTTTCCCTAGAATTGCATTACCTTGTTTCCTTGTAGCTTGGGTTGGTATTTATTTTATCATGTCATTTATTTATATGCTTATGCTTAACCATGCTTAGAATGGGATATTTGGGATATGAGATCATCAATTTATCTACCTTACTCTTGAATGAGATGTTATGAGTTATGTAGAGGTAGGGATCGAGGCAAGTTGGATGATTTGGTTGGTGCTGGGTGCACGAGACTCAGGTTTGTGTTTAGTACTTGCCTAGATCCTAAGGACCGGTTCATGGAGCATGTAACCTGGCTTTACCGTGCCAACCACATGCTGAGATGGGGCAGCTTGGCCAATTAATTAGGTGTATCCCCGGCGTAGTATGGGTGTGTTGGATGGTGCGGGGAGTAGGTGTCAGCTGGACTACCATATGAACCGCAAGGCTCCAGAGGGGGCCACTGCAGCGGGGTTGGAGCCTCTTGTATGCTTTTAGGGGTGAAACCTCAGTGGGCCCACGCTCGTCGAAAATCCCTTTGTAAAGGCTTCGTAGTGATCTCCTGGCTACACACCTGGGAAGTGTGAATGTGGTTCGTGGCCACTGGCATAATGGAGGTTCTTTTAGTCCACCCGGCAACGGGGGATGAAATCACTACATGTGGGTACAGTGGTACAAACTCTGCAGAGTCAAAACTGTCATGATAGTCGTGCTCACGGTCAAGAGCGGCTTGGACTTATTCATGATTAGAGGATGATGACTTTGGAAGTTGTGGAGGTTAAGCGGGGAGCTTAACATTGGAAATGATGTTATGGTTATTTGATTATGATGATGGGATGGGAGATTGGGACCATTTCACCTGTGTAGTAATGTAGGTGATTAATAAGCTAAGGTGGTAGGTAATAATTGCGTAGTGCTTTAACCATGAGTTCAACCTCTCCTTGCTCTAGCCATGCATGACATAACTTTCCCACACTTGCTGAGTACCAACGGTACTCAACCTTGCATATTTGTTGGTTTAAATTGCTGCTCAGGTCAAGAGGATGATGTGGTGTTTAATGATCAAGACTTCGGACCCGAAGAAGGATTCTAGGTTCATGGAGTCCCCCGGGCAACGCCTGTGATGGAGCCCACAAGAATAATATTCCGCTGCTAGTTTATTTACATGTTATGAACTTATTATCGTCCATTGAGACGTATGCTTTGTAAGACATATTTATATTCGACACCTGGCTTGTAATATATGATGCTTCACTATTTGTCATCACATGTATGAGAAAATGATCCTGGCATACATGTGATATTCACTCGGTTGTTCTTCGGAGAAACCAGGTGTGACAGAAGTGGTATCAGAGCCAAGGTTGCCCATAGGAACGTGGACCTAGGTAGAAATGGACGTAGTTAAGGACCTTATTTTCTTAAAAACTATTTTACAAAAGTGTGGGTCGAAGGTGTTATTTAATGGGGTCACTTTATTCATCTTACCCCAACTTTTATTCAAAATAGGATTTTTGTTTAAAATCTTATCTAACTTAATTTTAAATGCTTTATGTTTTAGATGGTTCGCATGATCCGCACCGCCCGCAAGTCCACCAGAGGGAGAGTTCCCATAGTTGCCCTTGCCCTGAGAGAGGAGAACCGTCCGGTGACGTACCTCTCCTACGGATTGGCAGTAGGAGGCTTGTTGCGCCGTCTTCGACGTATGCTCCACGCCGTCGGCAATACGGGCAAGCTAATCATACACTACAGCTCCACCCGGACCATTCGTGAGAAGCGGGAAGAATGGAGTTCAGAAATGAGGATTATCCATGAAAATTAGCTGCTCAAGATCCACCGCTCTCCAGCTTGTCGAGCGACACAGGTCGATGCGGAGAAGGATGTCACCTGGAAGGCCATCACCTGCCAGAGTCACATCTACCGTCGCCACCTGGACAGGACTGAGTACATGTATGTCCTCCAGCGTGAGAGTGGTACCACGGAGTACAAGTACCCGCCAGTGCAGCAGGGGACTTCCTATGAGCACATGGACCTGTGCTTGGAGGATGCTGCTATACTCAGCACTCGACTGCAGGAATGTCAGCAGGAGCTTCAGGATGTTCGTGACACCCTGAAGGAGACTGAGGCGTTGCTTCGAGCCAGCTTGAGGGCAAGAGAAAGAGGAGATGGGAATGAACTGTGTGTCACCGTGAATGACACATGGACTCCTGACTCCCTAGATCGCCGGGCGAGCAGGCGTCGCCGCACTTCTCCACCAGCAGCTTCCCCACCCAAAGCGGAGTCAGAGGGCAGCCGCAATAATGAGGAAGATCCCGAGGAGCCAGCTCAGTGATACGAGTCGTGTAGAGTCCTCTCCCATAGTTCAGCAGGTTATCGAGTAGGCGAGTCAATACCTTAGTTAATGGTTTGTTAATGTTTGGTGTGTGACGTGAGTTGTGGAAGCCATGGGCAATTGTTCACAACCTCGTCTTCAGGTTGTTTTGCTTTGATGTGTGAACCCCTATGAATTAAGAGTGCATTTATTTTCACGTAAGACGTGAAACCCTCAGAAAATGTGAATATAATAAGACCCCATGAATTTTAAGTTTAAACAAGCAAATTGGGAAGTTAACACGTAATGCTTTAAATTGACATTTGGTTGATCATGATAGATGGCTGGAAGAGGAAAGGGTCGTGGTGCCAACCCCGCTAACAACAACGATGAGGCCGGCAACCCTCATCTTTCTGGAGGACAAGACAGTGGTGGTCGCCGTGAAGGAGTTGATCCCATCCACCAAATGCTTGAAAATCAAAATCAGCTCATCCAGAGCCTAACTCAAGTGGTGGCCCACTTGCACCAAGCTCCACCTCCACAAGCTGCACCATGCCAATCAAGGTTGAGTGAGTTTCTAGGGACTCAACCCCCAAAGTTTGCAAGTGCTGTTGAACCTCTGGAGGCAGATGATTGGCTAAAGACCATTGAGAGCAAGATGAGGATCATACAATGCCAAGGGTATGAGAGGGTGCTGTTCGCCTCTCACCAATTGCATGGACCTTCTGCGGATTGGTGGACCGCTTACGTGGCCGCCCATCATGACCCTGAGAACATCACTTGGGAACCAAGGGATGAACTCAAAAACAAGAGAAAGGAGTTCTTGGGGATGCAGCAAGGAAACATTACTGTGAGGGAATACCTCACTAAATTCACCCAACTATCCCGTTATGCACCACGGGACATCGAGACTGATGAGCAGAAACAGGACTGCTTTGTGGAAGGACTTACAGCAGAAATGCAGTGTGCAATGTCTTCCAACGAGTATGAAAGCTTCCAAAAGATGGTAGACAGAGCATTTGTTGTGGAAAGGAAGCTGAAGTCCTTGGAAAACGAAAACAAGAGGAAGGTGGGATGGTCACACCAAGCCTCGGGTAGCAACACACGCCCACGTCTGATGCAGCAACCCGCAGGGCAGACGAGCCGTGCTGCGGTACCCTACTCAGCACCGAGAGGGTACAACCCGAACTTCAGACCTCCGTCAGCACCAGCACAGCCACAACGTCAGTTTGTACAGCAGCCTCGCCCCACATATCAACCTCGATCAGCAGTACAAGGACCCCCAAACCAACCCCAAGACAACAAAGGCCAGGCACCTAAGGTTGGGGTGCAATGCTTTAACTGTGGTGAAGTGGGGCACTACGCCCATAAGTGCCCAAAGAAGAAGCCCGTGCAGCCACAACAGCAGAATGTGATGCGAGGACGGGTGAACCACGTGACCATGGAGGAGGCGCAAGAGGCACCCGACGTGGTAGTTGGTAAGTTTTCTGCCAATTTACACATTGCAACCCTGTTGTTTGATTCTGGTGCTACCCACTCGTTCATTGCTCAAGGGTTTGTTAAGAAGCATGATCGAGCAACAACACAAATGAACCATATGCTAGTAGTAAACTCTCCACGTGGAGAAATAAGGACAAGACAAGTGTGTCCCAAGGTGAATCTAGACATTAATGCGGTAGTATTTACTGCCAACCTCATAGTGATAGATTCACAAGGGATAGATATTATTTTGGGTATGGATTGGTTGACCAAACATAAAGGGATCATCCATTGTTCGACAAGAACGGTGGAACTAACTCACCCTAGTGGCACAAGAGTAAAGTTCATAACTATACAAGAGCCTAGGAGGGACATTAAACTCAATCAAGTTGAGGTGGAAGTGGAGGAGATCAGGATCATCAGGGAATATACAGATGTTTTTCCGGAAGAGTTGCCAGGTATGCCCCCCGATCGTGAAGTGGAATTCGCGATTGAGCTAGTGCCTGGAACAGCTCCGATATACAAGAGACCTTATCGGATGGACTCCAAACAGCTAGAAGAACTCAAGGAACATTTAAGAGAATTGACAGAAAAGGGGTACATTCGTCCTAGTTCCTCACCATGGGGAGCTCCAGTGATATTGGTGCCCAAGAAGGACGGGACCCAAAGGCTATGCGTGGACTACCATGCGTTGAATGACGTAACCATCAAGAACAAGTACCCATTACCCCGCATTGAAGACTTGTTTGATCAGTTGAGGGGAGCTTGTGTGTTCTCGAAAATTGATCTCAGGTCGGGATACCACCAACTTAAGATAAGGCAAATTGATATTCCCAAGACAGCTTTCGTATCTCGGTACGGATTGTATGAATACACCGTCATGCCTTTTGGGCTAACTAATGCCCTGGCATACTTCATGTATCTCATGAACAAGGTATTCATGGAATATCTGGACAAATTTGTGGTGGTTTTCATTGATGACATTCTCATCTTCTCCAAAGATGAAGAAGAACATGAGAAACATCTAAGGTTGGTGTTGCAAAAGCTGAGAGAACACCAACTATATGCCAAGTTGAGCAAGTGCGAGTTTTGGCTAAAGAGTGTTCCCTTCTTAGGACATATAATCTCAGAGGGAGGAATCTCCATAGATCCCGCCAAGATCGAGGATGTACAGAAGTGGAAGACCCCTGAGGATGTCGGGGAAGTGCGAAACTTCTTAGGGTTGGCTGGATACTATCGACGGTTTATCGAGGGTTTCTCCAAGATTTCGAGACCCCTCACCAAATTGTTGGAGAAGGGAATCACATTCAAATGGACACCGCAGTGCGAGACGAGTTTTCAGGAACTGAAGAAAAGATTGACAACAGCCCCAGTGCTAGTTATGCCAGATATGCAGAAGAACTTTTCGGTATACTGCGATGCCTCTGGAAACGGGTTGGGATGTGTTCTCATGCAAGAGGGGCATGTCGTGGCTTATGCGTCCCGGCAGCTCCGGAAACACGAGAAGAACTATCCTACACATGACCTAGAGCTAGTTGCAGTGGTACACGCGTTGAAGATTTGGCGGCATTACTTGATGGGGAAGAGGACAGAGATATATACGGATCATAAGAGCTTAAAGTACATTTTCACACAGCCAGATCTCAACCTCAGACAAAGGAGATGGTTAGAGCTAATCAACGACTTTGATGTGGGCATCAACTATCATCCTAGGAAAGCGAACATTGTGGCAGATGCTTTAAGTCGGAAGGTGCAGGTCAATAGGTTGAGCTTGAAGGACATGCCTGCAGAATTGAAGGAAGATGTTATAAAACTCAATCTATGTCTAGTGAGTAGTGGTGATGCCATCGCCATGGAAGTGGACTCCACATTAGAGCAAGATATACGCAACGGTCAAAAGACTGATGAGAAGATACAAGAAATCAGAGAACTCATCAAGGATAATAAAGCCCCTGGGTTCAGAGAGGATGAACAAGGTACGGTGTGGCACGGGAAAAGAATTTGTGTGCCTGAAGTAAAGGAGATCCGTGAATTGATTTTGAAGGAGGCTCATGATTCCAACTATTCCATTCATCCTGGGAGTACGAAGATGTACCAGGACCTCAAGAGCAGGTATTGGTGGTATGGCATGAAGCGAGATGTCGCGGAACATGTTGCCCTATGTGACACATGTCAGTTGGTGAAAGCAGAACATCAACGACCCGCGGGACTATTGCAACCACTCAAAGTGCCTGAATGGAAATGGGAAGAAATCAATATGGATTTCATAGTGGGACTGCCTAGGACCCAATCGGGATATGATTCGATATGGGTCATCATTGACAGGCTAACCAAGGTAGCTCATTTCATCCCTGTGAAAGAAAGCTACAGCGGATCCAAATTGGCAGAATTATACATGTCAAGGATCGTGTGTTTCCACAGAGTGCCAAAGAAGATAGTGTCAGATCCAGGGACACAGTTCACCTCAAGGTTCTGGCAGAAGTTGCATGAAACCATGGGGACTCATCTGAATTTTAGTTTTGCTTATCATCCCCAGACTGACGGACAGACGAAAAGAACCAATCAGATCCTTGAGGACATGTTGAGAGCGTGTGCGCTCAAGAACAATAGGAGTTGGGATAAGAATTTACCGTATGCGGAGTTCTCCTATAACAACAGCTATCAGGCTAGTATGAAAATGTCACCCTTTGAGGCTTTGTATGGGAGAAAGTGCAGAACTCCACTATTTTGGAACTAAACCGGGGAAAGTAAAGTGTTTGGGCCCGAGGTACTACAAGAAGCCGAGGCGAAAGTGAGGGAAATCCGCAACAACCTGAGGATAGCACAGACACGACAAAAGAGCTATGCCGATGTACGAAGAAGAGAGCTCGTTTTCAACGTGGGGGACTATGTCTACCTCAAGGTGTCCCCTATCCGAGGACTTCGTCGGTTCAAGGTGAAAGGGAAGTTATCACCTCGATACATCGGACCCTTTCAAGTTCTAGAGAGGAAAGGCGAAGTGGCATATCAACTAGATCTATCGGCTCGCCTATTAGATGTGCATGACGTATTCCATGTGTCACAGCTCAAGAAATGTCTGAGGACGCCTGAAGAGATGTTACCCATGAATGAGGTTGACGTAGCCGAGGATCTGTCTTATGTCGAGCAACCGTTCAAGATTTTGGAGACAATGGAACGCCTCACAAGAAATAAAAGAATCCGGATGTGCAAGGTGCAGTGGAAGCATCACTCGGAAGAGGAAGCCACATGGGAGCGAGAAGACGAGCTTAAGGCACAGTTTCCGAAATTGTTTCCTAGAACCACTAATCTCGAAGACGAGATTTCTTTTAAGGGGGGTAGAGCTGTAACACCCCAAAATTTTGTTAAGAGGGGAATTTAAAAAATTTTGGACGTACTGCATGTGTTGCAGAAATTCAAATTCAAATCAAAACAGAAAAGAAATGGAAAAATAAAAAGAACCCCCCCCGGCCAGTGGGCCGAAACCCACCAGCCGGCCCACCATACCCCCCCCCCCCCGCGCCATCCCACAGCCGCGCGCCTCTCCCTCTCACTGACACGCGGGGCACGCGTGTCATCCCTCACCTCTCGCTCGCGCCAACTACCCGGACTCCTCCGCGCGCCCGAATCCAAACTACCCCGGACACCCGCGTCCCCCAGCCGAGTTCTGGTCCCGGACGACTCCGGCTCGATCCCAACAGACACGCCGCCCTCCCCCGTCTATATAAACGCCGGCATCGCCCGGTTTTTCTCCCCCGATCGGTTGTTTTTCCTCCCGGTGAGAACTAGAGCTTCTCCGGCCGTTTTCTCTCGATATTTGCTCGGGTTTTCTGATCTAACGCGTCGATCGTGTCCCACCGCCTCCGGGGAGTCACGCAGGTGCAGAAAACTCGGTGGTTTGCGCTCTAGGCACAGCTCCGACGAGCACCGCAGCGGTTCCACCTCGGACCTCGACGCCGACCTCCTTCCAGAGCCTCCGAGCTCAAGAAAAACACCGAGGTGAGATCCCCGACCTCCCCTCTACCGTTCTATGCCATGAAATCTCAGTTTTACGAAGTATAGACGAAGATCCGAAGTTTTCCGGCGAGATCGCCGCCTCCCGCCGCCGCGCGCCGCCGGGCAGCGCCGCCCGCGCACGGTCAGGGCAACGTGGCCGCTTGTGCACCGTCTATTTTAAATCGCACGGTAGAAATAAAACCCCCGCGTACCGGTTCGGCGATCTAATCTCAACCGTCTATTTTAAATCGGACGGTCCACATCAGCCCCGCATTATAAAGGCCGGGATTCTTACGCGCTACCCCCTGGGGATCTCGGAAAACACGAGCTAGCCCCGGAAACTTCTGATCTAGCCCCTGGAACTTCAGAAATTCGTGTAAATTCATTTAAAAATCAGTTTTAGCCCCTGGACTTAATAAAAATTAGGAAAACCCCTCTGTTATGTGTAGCTAGACCCCTGGAAATTTATGAAATAATAAATTAGACCCTGTAGTAGGGTGGATTTACCTTTTTGACCCTATATGATATTAAATTCAGAAAATTGAATATATGATTAGGATTTAAATTTAAAAAGGTGAGGCAAACATATTGTAAATTCAAATTTAAACTCTCCAAGCACTTGGAAAACTTTAGAATGAGTTAAAAGTAGATTTTAAGCTGAAATGAATCTGTCTACTTGATTGTTCACATTTATTAGTTATAGGGACACATTTTTAGGTTAGGAAATAATTCTGGAAATCGGTAAAATAAATTTAAATTAGTTCACATCAGAGGAGAAGTCCAAAAATATATTATTTAATATTTTCGATCAGAACCTATTCTGTTTAGATGATGTGTCTTACTATTTTCATAATAAAGTTCACATTTAGGCATAGAAAATAAATCTGAAAATATAGGAAAATAGGTATGCAAAAACTAGAAAATGATAAATGAAGTTTCCAAATCCAAAGATTTCAGTTTAGGATTTGATAGAAGATCTGAAAGCCCATTTGGAGTAGGAAAATACCTTCCATGCAAACTTGGTAGCTAAAGAGTGTATTAATTGAATATAAAGAATTTGTTTAAATTGGAAATTCATATATAGTGTGCAAACAGAAATCTGAATACAAAAGTTAGAAATCATATACATATGGTTAAAAGTGCATGTAGGCCAAAAATCAACACATCTAGGACAACCACAACACTTAGTAATGAGAATGACCTTCATAGGTAGGTATGTGTGGTTTGTATGAAGTGAAAGTGTGAATCATGTCTTATGGATTGTTGTTTTCTTTTGTTATGTGGGCATGAGTAGAGCCTGCTCCAGAGCAAGTTCTCCCTTTCCAAGACCAAGACTTTCCATTCCCAGAGCAGCAGGAAGAAGGCAAGTGTCCTTGACCACTTGATCGTATACTAGTATGTGTAGCTAGAATTATTTGCATTGTCAATTGAAATATGAAACCCATGTTAGGAAGTTTCCCTAGAATTGCAGTACCTTGTTTCCTTGTAGCTTGGGTTGGGATTTATTTTATCATGTCATTTATTTATATGCTTATGCTTAACCATGCTTAGAATGGGATATTTGGGATATGAGATCATCAATTTATCTACCTTACTCTTGAATGAGATGTTATGAGTTATGTAGAGGTAGGGATCGAGGCAAGTTGGATGATTTGGTTGGTGCTGGGTGCACGAGACTCAGGTTTGTGTTTAGTACTTGCCTAGATCCTAAGGACCGGTTCATGGAGCATGTAACCTGGCTTTACCGTGCCAACCACATGCTGAGATGGGGCAGCTTGGCCAATTAATTAGGTGTATCCCCGGCGTAGTATGGGTGTGTTGGATGGTGCGGGGAGTAGGTGTCAGCTGGACTACCATATGAACCGCAAGGCTCAAGAGGGGGCCACTGCAACGGGGTTGGAGCCTCTTGTATGCTGTTAGGGGTGAAACCTCAGTGGGCCCACGCTCGTCGAGAATCCCTTTGTAAAGGCTTCGTAGTGATCTCCTGGCTACACACCTGGGAAGTGTGAATGTGGTTCGTGGCCACTGGCATAATGGAGGTTCTTTTAGTCCACCCGGCAACGGGGGATGAAATCACTACATGTGGGTACAGTGGTACAAACTCTGCAGAGTCAAAACTGTCATGACAGTCGTGCTCACGGTCAAGAGCGGCTTGGACTTATTCATGATTAGAGGATGATGACTTTGGAAGTTGTGGAGGTTAAGCGGGGAGCTTAACATTGGAAATGATGTTATGGTTATTTGATTATGATGATGGGATGGGAGATTGGGACCATTTCACCTGTGTAGTAATGTAGGTGATTAATAAGCTAAGGTGGTAGATAATAATTGCGTAGTGCTTTAACCATGAGTTCAATCTCTCATTGCTCTAGCCATGCATGACATAACTTTCCCACACTTGCTGAGTACCAACGGTACTCAACCTTGCATATTTGTTGGTTTAAATTGCTGCTCAGGTCAAGGGGATGATGTGGTGTTTAATGATCAAGACTTCGGACCCGAAGAAGGATTTTAGGTTCATGGAGTCCCCCGGGCAACGCCTGTGACGGAGCCCACAAGAATAATATTCCGCTGCTAGTTTATTTACATGTTATGAACTTATTATCGTCCATTGAGACGTATGCTTTGTAAGACATATTTATATTCGACACCTGTCTTGTAATATATGATGCTTCACTATTTGTCATCACATGTATGAGAAAATGATCCTGGCATACATGTGATATTCACTCGGTTGTTCTTCGGAGAAACCGGGTGTGACAACCGAAATCAAAGAGAATTAAAACTGGTAGCTGATTCAGAGAAAACATCCCTGCTAACGCACCTCTCCTTCTGGAACATCATCCATCACTGTGTAGTGAATACTGCCCCTTGTCTGCCCTCTTTTCTGCAGATTTAGGTCCAGGTATGAATATTGCAAATATGATGACCCGCAGCCTTGAATTCCCTCTGGACAATGCCTAGCATAATGGCACATACGCTAACAAGTGAAACACGGATGTCTCTCTGGTTCTTCGTTGACTTGCGGTTGGATGCTAGGTACATATGGCTGCAGCGATGGAGCACAAACCACCGTCTGATGCTGCTTCTGTGAAGGTGGTGCAAGTTGTGATACTTGACCAACAATCAACCTCTGAAGAGTTGATCGTACAGGTGGCCTCCATCTTTCATCGGATGGCGTCCGGTACACCAGTTGGTATTTTTGGGGCACATAACTTGTGCTAGCCTGCTCGATCTCACTCATCTTTCTTTTCTCAGCTTGCCACTCGAGTGTCGGCTTCTCTTGTATGAGAGCCGCATCGACCATGTCGGTGTAATTGCCTTTGTTGAATACGGCCAACTTCTCCTGTAATATGGCACTCAGGCCATGGAAGAATAAATCACACCGTGCCTCTTCTTTTGCCACATATTCGGGAGCATATTGAGTCAAAAGGTTAAACCTTCTGACATACTCAAGGATACTCATGTCCCCTTGCTTCAAGTTCAAAAATTCCTCCCGCTTTGCTTTGATAATACCGATTGGTATTATCACGAGTACGAAAGGCTTCATAGAACTCACTCCATGTCACTTGATGTCCCTCCGGAATGGTGGCGAGATGTTCAACCCACCAGTTTCCGGTGGCTCCATGGAGTTGTTGAGTGGCAAACATTGTCTTCTGAAATTCATCACACTTGAATACCCCGAATTTAGACTCCATGACATGAAGCCACTGATCTGCTTCCATGGGTTCGGTAGCTTCAGTAAAGATTAGCGGTTGAGTCGCCAAGAAATCCAGATAAGCGTTCCGAGGTGGAACGACTTGTTGCGCGTTCTGGAGTACGCCTTGTTCTACCAAAGCTTGGAGTAAGCGTGTGTTCTATTTAGTTGCTTCTTGGATTAGCCTGGTGTTCTCCTGGTTAGACTCGACAACACGAGTCATAAGATCCATCCATCCCATGGATGGTGATCCCGACGGTGGAATAGAAGCATCACCGCCTCGGCGAGAACTCCCGGCCTTACTCCTAGAGCGAGTACGAACCATACTGCAAAAATACATTTCGAGATGAGTTAAACATGAACTCAGCAGTATGTGAGACTAATGAAAACATTAATATGTCAAAACTTTATGAAAGCAGTAACAAAATCCATGTTTACACAACTCCTTAGAGTAGGCATAGCTAACCAGCCCATCTATACAGAACAGACCTTTATGCACTAACTCCAGATTTTGATAAAGTTAAAAGAATTTTCTTAACTAAAGTTAAAGTTAACTTCAGTATCTTTCCAACGAGTATTCATATGCCTTCATATCATCTCTGGATCAAAAGTTATGATTTTCTAAAGTTGACAGGATTCCTGGATAAAAATTGCCAGCATCTCCTTTGTATGTGGCTGATTCTATCACAGTTGTATATGTAAATACAATAAGAATCTGAACAAACTTTGAACTACAAGAATGTTTCATGTTTCATAAACTTTCCAACGGTGTATCATAGGCTTCTTAGGGATTTTTCTACAGAAAGTTATGGCTTAAAAACAGAAAGGTCCAGAGAGGTTTTGCTGCTGTCCTGGTTCTGGACAGTTTGCCTTCAACTGGACTTTCCACCAATTTAACGTGTGACTTTGCTCTGGAGGTCTACATAGAAGTTGTAGAGCATTTAAAAAACTTTCTATAACTTTATCATACACCTTAATTGGATAAATCTACTCAGAGTTATGCTCTGTCACAGTCCAGCAACACTTCTGCCAGAAACAGAGCACTTTGTTTTTGAAATCTTTGAAGCCTAGTCATCCTCTCATTTGAATCTTAGCTCAAAATAAGAGTTCAGTAACTAATATTCATTTCAAACTTCCATTTTTAGTTGAAATTTAGATCATGAGTCATTCCTTTATAGGGAAGAAGATTAGTAAGTGTAGTACGGCATCGATGCACCGTAAGACTCATGTCGGTACTACGTTACCTCACAAAAGAAAAACCTAACCGGATTATACCTGCATATACGTATCATAGGTGGCACTAAAACATTCATTAGTAAACGTGTACTAATCGTACTACGGTTTCGTGGTTAAACCTGCATAAATGTCACACAATCATCAGGTCCGGCTGCACACCGAACCCGGTCCCAATACAGTTTGTACACCTGTCCGTCATCACTCGCACGGGTGTTCTCAAGCCAAACACGCCTTGAGCTACGTGTTCACGTTACTAACCACGTGACAGGGTCTTCCATACTTGCCCGTAGCATGCTAGGGAAGGGCGTTGCTCGAATACCCCAAACGACATGAAGAGTCGTAGAGGATACTAAAGTTGGCCGAGTTACCTGCCACCCGTGGGGCTCCACCCTTCAACTTGTGCGCACTGGTGGACAGCGCTTACATGCACCCCTAAGACATAGAACGTCCCGAGATGCATGATTTTCTGACATAATCAAGTAAATTGGGTTGCCACCTTCATATTAGGCTAATATAGTAGTACTTATGTGGGCCTAGTACCGTTTTCTCACCGTATCCTAAGTTTTTGTCGTAATACGATCCTTATTCAGTGCGCTATTACCAATGCGGCTCTGATACCACGCTTACAGGGACCCGGCCACCCGTTCATTCATGGAGTCATGCCACTCGCTCGGGAATTGCATTGGGTGGTGCCGTGTTATGCGGCACCCAACAGCACACATATAAGGAAAACATGTATTACATAAACCGAAAAGCGGAAGCTTACAAATTTTATTTGTAGATAATTTACATCAAGTATCTACAGCGGAAGACTAAAATCAGCTCATGTCGAATAACTAATGAGCACTCGAGAAGAGATCCAACCCATAGACTCCTCTCGCTAGCAACACGAAGACATTGCAGCGGCTGGGTTCTCCATGTGCTAAACGACTCGGAAGTCTCCGAGTCTCACCGGACAACCTTCTCATAAGCGTCGATGTTAACCTGCAAAACCACTCATATAGCAAGCTAGGGTTGCGAAGCAAACTTGTTCGCCATCGAGTCTAGCTCGTGTGAGTACAATTTCGTGGACTCTAAGCAAATATTAATCAAGAATTTGAAGCTTTCTTAGCCGCACCTTTGTTTGAGCCGGCCGGAGGAAAATCCTGAAATTCGCCGGCGATGAGAAATATTCAAGCTGAGCTTCGGATGTGAACAACACATGATCCTATCGCTCCTCTGGGCGTCCTCGCTTGGGCGTGAGCAGCTCCAGTCGAGCTGTCCACGTGAGCTTTTTGCCGCTGTTTGCTTTCGGCCGCCGTGGGAACCTTTGGTTCTTGGTGTAGGGAGGCCTAGCACCCTCGGTGGCGCGTCGAGAAGGTAGTAGACAATCACTCAGTACTGTTTTGCCACTTTACCGAGGCTTGCACGCGAGCTGGTGGGTGGCCGAGTGATCGACGGGGTGCGGCAGCCTCTGTTCTCCTGTGCGCGAGGAAGAGAAGAAGGCCTCGGGGTCTCGGTTCTATGGGCAACAAGAGCACATCAGAGGGTACAAAAATCTCAGCTGAGGCGGTTCGAGTGAGCTGTGGTCGACCGAGC
Source organism: Neostapfia colusana (assembly GCA_030760725.1). Classification (NCBI taxonomy): domain Eukaryota; kingdom Viridiplantae; phylum Streptophyta; class Magnoliopsida; order Poales; family Poaceae; genus Neostapfia; species Neostapfia colusana. Next base: position 60,922,596 of record JASWHV010000016.1, on the reverse strand, counting down.
GGTGAGCGCTGGCGTCGACTACCCTCGCTGACGAACGCTCCACAGAGGCAAAATAGAGACTTAATCGTGAGAACCGGTGCTGTTCTCGCCGTGTGACGGGGGTGATCCATACAAGGGCGCACGCCATGGTGAGTCGGCAGTGCATGTAGGGATAGATGACGCTGGTGCTCCATTTGCTCCCGCGTTGGCACGAGTCTCCTCTTGTTTTTACAGCAAGTACAACTTCTTGCGGAGGTAACGGATCTCTTCTTATGCGCTTGCATAGCAGTTTCCTAACTCCACGAGCAACCTCTGAGACTTGTCAGCAGCTTGTGGGTTGGAAAGATCTCCTCCATGGGATCCAATGATCTCCCTTGTACCACTCTTCCGATACGGGTGCAGCTCAAAAGTAGTGTTCTCAAGCTGCTCACGGAAAGCGTAGCACAGTCCGGTGAGTGCATCCTATGCAGCATCATCAATAGCTTCAACCCTTGTAGCTCTCCATGTGGGTGTGAAGTGCCGTGTGACAACCCTACCATTAGATAGGATGGTCACCTCAGCCTTCCACTCTTCATGTCCGAGACGAAGAACATTCTTGAGGAGATACTCCGGGTATAGGCTGCAGCAATCTAGGAACTCTCTAAGCTCCTTGGAGATATGATCTCCTTCCGTCCCGTCGGACCATAATTCTTGAACTGAACGGTTGGCCCGTTCATCACCTTCATTCTCGGCCTCTGTAGGGGATGCCTCCTCTTCGGATTCATCTCCTTCCGTCATAGCTTCATGAGTCTCCGCTGGGTGTAAGCCCGCGTGAAATTCCTCCTGAGGTGCGTACCAATGCTGCGATTCTTGTGGATTATCTTTCATGTCTTCTACGATTGGCTCCACCTCTTCCAGATCTTCTTCCTCATGCATGGAGCTACTGACTTCATCTTCCTCATGAGGTTCCATCTTCACCTCCTCCCAATATGGTCCATCGGACACCTCATGGGGTTAAGTGCACTCCCAAGTGATGGTGGATGAGTCCTTATGTGTGTTGTGCTCCTAGTCACCGGCATCTATAAATAATACATGAGAAACTTTAGAGAAGAAGAATATAACCCCAAAACTTCAGATGGTATGAAGCAAGAAAACAAGTGTTGTTGTCCAAAAGAAGAGAAAAAGTGGGGCTCAAAATAGCACTTTGCGGTGGCTGAATTGACAATTAAAGTGCAGCAGCAAGCAATTTTTGAAAATAACAGTTTAGAGGGGTGTTTCTATGTATTTTAGAGTGTCCATGCTACCTAGGCTTGCGTCCTACGGTGTGATGCCCGGTTCCGTAAAACACGGAACCCAGCTAATGCATATGTGTGCCCAGGATGTTTAACACACATATACATATAATCCACAAACTGAATTCAGAATATAACCACGAACAAATAGTACTTCATTACATAAATCTCTAGCTTATTCTTGCAGCGGAAGTATCTAACTTATTCTAGCAGCGGAAGTCTCTAAACGATAGCGGAAGCAACTAAACAGTAGCGGCTCCATCTCCAACTCCACAGGAAAGTTGACGGTAGTTTGCATGCCTAGTACTCCACGTGATCTTCGAAGTACTCTTCTCCTGTTTCTGATGTTTGTATGATAGTGCAAGGGTGAGTACATGTCGTACTTAGCAAGTGTGGGAAAAAGTATGACATGTAGCTTACAGCAAGGTAGGAATAAAAGGCTCATTGCAGAAAGCAAAATTTATTTCACAAACACGATAAAAACAACAACTATCTTTAAGTGAATTTAATCCCAACATATATCCAATTAAAACAGTAACATACCTCCATCATAATTTACCACTTATCCCGTCTCATCCAGCCATTATCTTCTCAACAACATCTCATGCTCATAATAACCATCTCATATTCATATCCATCTCATAATTATATAACTGAACCAAACTCATTGTCATGTCTTAACAGTCCCGAAAACCAATCTCATTACCAAGACTCAACAGTCCCGAAACCAGTCTCATCTACGACAAGTAAGCCACCATCTCATTCTACCACATTCACGAACCAAACTTACCTAGATCTCCCCCGGTTCTATGCTCATTATCAAGTTCTCATTATCATTATTCATATGAGTGCAGTAGCTAGACACGTTCTATCCCGCTTCCCATAACCCGTAAGCTAAGCGAAGCAAAAAGCGAAAACGACCATACCCGACTCATCAACTTTCCCGACGACAAGGGTGGTTAACAAAACTAGTAAACTCCTATAAAAGGGTTTCCCATCAAGTTGACTCAAGCATACATGTTTTCGCAAACAAACAGTTTTCAAAACATGGAATCAATATGGTCAAGGGGCACTTGCCTTCTTCCCGTGGCTTTTGTTGCTCACGTGTCTCGAAGTCTTGGTGCTGTAGTCCTTCGTAGATAGCTTACTGAGCTTGTCCTTCTACTCACGACCACGCACATACAAAATTTATAGCAATCAAACATCATGCACAAACTTTACTCAAGATGCAATGGTGCAAATCCTATGATGCTGTCTTATTTAGATCAGTGTGTACTTGTTCTTGCATTTTATTGGGCTTGCATGGGGTTTTACGGTGAACAAGGGTGTAAGGATCAAGTGTGGACGTGGTAATGATCTTGACTCAAGATCTAGATCAATTCCACCGTCAAAAACCGATCAACACGTGATCCGTCCACACGAAAAAGCTTCTGTTCGAAGAAAAACAGTCGCGAAGAAAACCGCGATGATGTCGTAAGGTGGTAACAAATACCTACCTCGGCCTTCCTCCTAGCAATGGCAACAGGTCAGATCGTCGGCTCTCTTCCGGCGATGGCGAGCGTGATGGCTCGTCGGTGGTGCTCACCGGCGACTGAACTCCGGCGAAGGGGGTTAACTCGGCGAGTTGGGGGCTAGGGCCTCTAAGTTGTCGACTTGGAAAAGGTGTTACGGCCAAGGGGGTTTTCGGGTTCTATTTATAAAGGGTGAAAGAAGAGTCCTACTCCAATTAGATTTCAAATAAGAGTCCTATTCAATTTATTTTAGATCCTAACAACTTATCTCCAATTGATTTGGTGCGGTAGCAACGTGGAAATCGTGTCGATCTCCTCAGTACTAGGTATTCCCGCATGCACAGGAGAAAAACCACTTAAGGATCTCGTCACCTCCGCAGGGTGAGCTCCGGAGGCGCCACGTGTCTAGCGGACGGGACCTCCCTCTCCCTCAGAGGCAAGCTCCGCGTGCGCCACGTGTCTGGCGGGCGGGACCTCCCCTCTCCTCAGAGGCGAGCTCCGCCTGTGCCACGTGTCTAGTGGGTTGGACCTCCCCTTTCTACAGAGGCGAGCTCTAGGGGCGCCACGTGTCAGTGTCGGACCTCCCCTCTCCTCGGAGGTGGGCTCCGAGAATGCCACGTGTCCAGCAGCGCCGGACCTCCTTTCTCCTTAGAGACGAGCTCCGAGGTCGACACGTGTCCAGCGGGGCGGACCATTCGGAGGCGAGCTCCGAGAGCGACACATGTCCAACAGCGTCAGACCTCCCTTCTCCTCGGAGGTGAGCTCCGAGGACGACACGTGTCTAGCAGTGTCGGACCTCCCGGAGGCGAGCTGCGAGGGTGACACGTGTCCCGTAGTGTCGGACCTCCTGGAGGCGAGCTCCGAGGGTGACACGTGTCCCGCGGGATCGGACCTCTCGGAGGCGAGCTCCGAGCTTGCCACATGTCCCGTGGGGCGGACCTCATCCCTTCCACAGGGGTGAGTTCCGAAGTCGACACGTGTCCCATGGGTTGAGCCTCACTTCTTCTGCAGGGACTAGCTCCGTAGTAAACACATGTCCCGCGGGCTGAGCCTCGCTTATTCCGTAGAGACTAGCTCCGAAGGCAACACGTGTCCAGCGGGGTTGGACCTCGCCCCTTCTACTGAGGCGAGCTCCGAGCCTGCCACGTGGCCAGCAGTGTCGGACCTCACCTCCTCCGCAGGGATGAGCTCCGAAGGCGTCACGTGGCCAGCAGGCCGCGGGAAGTGTCGACAGCGCTCCTCGGCAAATTGAAATTGGCTCTTTCATCTATCTTTCTCCCATTTTTATGATTCTTCCCATTTCTATTTCTTTTATAATGTTTTTTATATATGCAATGCATGAATATGAAATTGAGGGTGTTACAAACCTACCCCCCTGAAACTGAATCTCCCCCTCGAGATTCGTCAGAGTAGAGAATAGATGAGGGAATTCTGCCTTGAGGTCTTCCTCACGCTCCCATGTACAGCTCGGCTAGTTCTGCGACGTGATACGTGGTTCTAACAGGAAGAAAATGGGCTGTTTTCGTCAATCGGTCCACGATAACCTAGATGGAGTCGTAACCCGACCGAGTACGTGGTAATCCGATGATGAAATCCATGCTGATGTCTTCCCACTTCCACTCGGGTACTTTCAATGGTTGCAACAGTCCAACGGGTCTTTGATGTTCGGCCTTCACCCGTTGGCAAGTATCGCATAAGGCGACATACTCAGCTATGTCCCTTTTCATACCATCCCACCAATAACAAGTTTTCAGGTCCTTGTACATCTTTGTACTGCCGGGATGTATGGAATAAGGTGAGTCATGTGCCTCCTTTAATATCGTGTCGCGGATGTGCTTCACGTTCGGCACACAAATCCTTTTTCCTAACCAAAGCGTACCCTTCTCGTCTTCCTTGAAGTCCTTTTCTATGCCTTATCGGATTCTTTCCTTGATCTCCTTGATTTCCTCATCCATTGCTTGGCCATCTCGTATCTCTTGTTCCAGCGAAGATTGGAGTTCCATCACTTCCGTCTCGTTCAAGAACCCGAGATGTAACCGTTCGAACTCCTTGCGCAGCTCGGGCGGTAGCTCCCGAACTGTGAGTTGGTGACATGCTCCCTTTCGTCTCAATGCATCAGCTACTACATTGGCCTTTCCAGGGTGATAGTTGATTCCAACATCATAATCCTTGATGAGTTCCAACCATCGACATTGCCTCAAATTCAAATCCATTTGGGTGAATATTTACTTGAGGCTTTTGTGATCCGTATAGATCTCACATCGGTGGCCAAGGATATAATGTCTCCAAATCTTCAATGCATGTACCACGGCTGCGAGTTCCAAGTCATGTGTGGGGTAATTCAGCTCGTGTTTCTTTAGTTGTCTCGACGCATAGGCTACCACTTGTCCTTCTTGCATGAGCACACATCCAAGCCCTTGTCTTGATGCGTCACAATATATGTCAAAGCTCTTGCTCACGTCTGGCAATACCAAAACGGGCGCTGTGGTTAGCCTTTTCTTGAGCTCCTCAAAGCTTTCTTGACACATGGGTGTCCACTGAAATGTTTTTCCCTTCATTAGCAATTCAGTCATAGGCTTTGCTATTTTGGAGAAATCCTTGATGAACCGGCGATAGTATCCAGCCATCCCAAGGAAACTCCAAATATCCCTCACGTTCTGTGGTTGGTTCCACTTCAGAACATCTCCCACTTTTCCGGGATCAACCGATACTTGTTCCTCGGAGATGATGTGGCCTAGGAACGATATCTCCTTTAGCCAATATTGACACTTGCTGAACTTGGCATACAATTGATGCTCTCACAGTTTCTGCAATGTCAACCTCAAATGTTCTTCATGTTCTTCCTCGCTTTTCGAATACACCATGATATCGTCGATGAAAACCACGACAAACTTGTCCAAGTAGTCCATGAAGACCTTATTCATGAGGTACATGAAATATGCGGGTGCATTCGTTAACCCAAAAGGCATAACGGTATATTCATACGAACCATACCGTGTTCAAAAGGCATAACGGTATATTCATACGAACCATACCGTGTTCAAAAGGCAGTCTTGGGTATGTCGGAGGGCTTAATATTCAGCTGGAAGTATCTCAACCGAAGATCAATCTTGGAGAAAACTCGGGCACCTTTCATTTGGTCAAGCATGTCCTCTATACGGCGCAGCGGGTATTTATTCTTGATCATCACCTCACTGAGAGACCTATAATCCACACACATTCTTTGGGTCCCATCCTTCTTGTCTACGAAGAGCACGGGGGCTCCCCATGGTGACGAGCTTGGGCGAATAAAACCCGTTTCTAGCTGCTCCTGAATTTGCTTCTTAAGTTCCACTAGTTCATTAGCGGGCATCCTACATGGCCTCTTTGCTATAGGTGCAGTTCCAGGTACTAAATCAATGGCAGACTCAATGTCTCGGTCAGGTGGCATACTTGGAATTTCTTCCGGGAAAACACCCGAAAATTCTTGAACCGCCGGAATGCCTTCCAATGTTGCTTCTTCGACGTGGTTCAACGTTGCCTTCTCGGTTGCCGGTTGGGCTGACTCGAACTCGATACGAGTACCGTGCTCATTTGTCAACTGCTCGCTCCTCTCAGCACATTGGATCGCTCCGTTGTGCTTGCTTAACCAATCCATTCCAAGTATTATATCAAGCTTTTGAGAATCCAAGACAATAAGGTTGGCAACAAGGAAGTCTACCCCCCTTATTTTAAGGTTTACTTTGACATACTATATTAGTCCTCATCTCTCCACCGGGAGAATTAACCAACATAGTATATTTCATGTGTGATATGGGCAGATTATACTTGGCAACATACTTGGATGATATGAATGAATGTGATGCTCCGGAATCAAATAAACAGTAGTTGGGTTGGAGTTGCCAAGGAACATACCAATCACGACGTCCTCAGCCTGTTGCGCCTCCTCAGCAGAGACATGATTCACATTGCCACGAGCGTAGTTCTGTTGTCCTCGGTTACCTTGATTAGCTCCTCCGTTTGGTCGTGGGTTATGCTTGGGCGCGTTGGTCGGCTGTCCAAGGCCTTTTCTCGGGCACTGACTTGCAAAGTGTCCCGCCTCTCCGCATGAAAAACATGCCTTGTTGCCCAAGATAGCAGGAACGTTAGGGCGGGGGTGGTTTTGAGCATAAGAACCCATGTTGGGGCGGGGTGCAGGAGGCAAAGGCATACGAGGTGCTTGCATGACAGGACGTTGCTGTGGTGGTGGATTAGGGCGAAAAGTAGAAGCGGACAAGCCATACTGCGGTGCAGCTGGGGGCATGAAACGGGGACGTACATTGCTCCCTTGTGGCTGGTATGGCATCTTTCTCTTGCCCTCTTGCTCGATCTCACGAATCTTGCTCTCAACCACTATAGCTTTGTCAACAAGTTTCTGGAAGTTTGCATAGTCATTGTTGAGCAGTTGAACTTGGATCTCATTGTTCAACCCTCTCATGAACAAGTATTGCTTTCTTTGATCGGAGTTGACATCCTCGGGGGCATACCTTGACTGCTGCGTGAACTTGTTGAGGTACTCATTCACGCTCTTCCTGCCTTGGCGGAGACCTTCAAACTCTTGCCTTTTAAGCATCATGACTCCAATAGGGACGTAATGAGAGCGGAAACTCTCCTTGAACTCAGCCCAAGTGATAGTCTCCTGGTCGACATGAGCATTGCAAAGAGCATCCCACCAGTCAGCGACTGCTCCCATAAGTCGGTGCGATGCGAAGAGAACTTTCTCCCGATCATTGCACTGAACAATAGCAAACTTCTTCTCCATGGACTTCAACCAATCGTCGGCCTCCATGGGATCATTAGCTTGTGCAAAAGTAGGCGGTCGAGTCTTCATGAACTCTCCCAGTCGGTTGTGAGCCGGCGGCGGTGGTGGTGGTGGTGTAGGAACGGGGTTGTTGTTGTTGTTTTTTGCTTGCAGCTGACCCAAAGTTTGGATCATGGTTTGCATGAGCTGGTTCTGCATAGCCATCAACCGTTCAAGGTTGTTTTCACCAGCCCCGGGGTTAACATTCTCAGGAACTTCATCATGGCCATCCTCTTGTGGTTCATGGTTGCCACGAACGTTCCTTATTTGATGGCTAGCATTTTCCCTCACCATCTGTGAGAGAGAGTTGGGTGGAGTAGAAGTTAGAAATTTAGATGGATCCCCCCTCAACTATATGCATCAAGGTGGATGGACTAAATATATTTACTTTTATATGAGGATGTGAACACATGCCGAAGCATCTCACATCTCTCTACTATGTGTGGATATGGACAACGCTGAAGCGTCCCACAACTCACACTAAGCACACAAACACAAACAATCATCACAAAAGTTCACACCACTCCTATTCAAGCTTATTCAATGGGGGTCCTAAACTTAATCGTGTGAACTGGTGTTGTTCCCGTTGTGTGACGGGGGTGATCCATGCATGGGCATACGCCACGGTGAGTTGGCAGTCCATGTATGGTCAGATGGCATTGATTGGGAACACCAGCGCCATCTATAAATGGGACATGAGAAAACTTTGAGAAGGAAGAAATAACTCCAAAACTTCATAAGTTATGGAGCAAGAAGCAAAGGTGTTGCTGTCCAAAAGAAGAGTCAAGGAGGGGTTTGAAAATAGCACTTTGCAGTGGCTGAATTGACAAGGAAGTGCAGCAGCAAGCAATTTTCAAAAATAGTAGTTTAGAAGGGTGTTCCTATGTGTTTTAGGGTGTCCATTCTACCTCCATTTGTGATTTCGTCACCCGTCGGCGACTGCAGAACCTCCATTATACCAGTACACAACCGTCGGTGTATGGCCAAGAGATCACAAGATAGCCTTTACAAAGGGGATACTAGATGTATGGACTCACTAAGGTTTCACCAGCAGGCTCGAATCATCACTCTCCCACCTACGGGCCCCCTCTTGTGCCATGCAGTTCCTAGGGCAGTCCTCTCTCGACTCCCATTCCCCGTGCCTTCCACGGTCCATAACAATCTAGCAACTTACCTAATTAGTCAGCTAAGCCGCACCCATATTTGGCCTTGTGGTGGCACTGTTTTCCTGGCATGTGCTGGCATGAATCGGTCCTTAGATCTACGACAAGTAAACCACCATCTCATTCTACCACATCCACGAACCAAACTTACCTAGATCTCCCCCGGTTCTATGCTCATTATCAAGTTCTCATTATCATTATTCATACGAGTGCAGTAGCTAGACACGTTCTATCCCGCTTCCCATAACCCGTAAGCTAAGCGAAGCAAAAAGCGAAAACGACCATACCCGACTCATCAACTTTCCCGGCGACAAGGGTGGTTAACAAAACTAGTAAACTCCTATAAAAGGGTTTCCCATCAAGTTGACTCAAGCATACATGTTTTCGCAAACAAACAGTTTTCAAAACATGGAATCAATATGGTCAAGGGGCACTTGCCTTCTTCCCGTGGCTTTTGTTGCTCACGTGTCTCGAAGTCTTGGTGCTGTAGTCCTTCGTAGATAGCTTCCTGAGCTTGTCCTTCTACTCACGACCACGCACATACAAAATTTATAGCAATCAAACATCATGCACAAACTTTACTCAAGATGCAATGGTGCAAATCCTATGATGTTGTCTTATTTAGATCAGTGTGTACTTGTTCTTGCATTTTATTGGGCTTGCATGGGGTTTTACGGTGAACAAGGGTGTAAGGATCAAGTGTGGACGTGGTAATGATCTTGACTCAAGATCTAGATCAATTCCACCGTCAAAAACCGATCAACATGTGATCCGTCCACATTTATCCTCAGAGAATGCCACGTGTCTGGCAGCACCGGACCTCATTTATCCTCAGAGACGAGCTCCGAGGTCGACACGTGTCCAGCGGGGCGGACCTTTCGGAGGCGAGCTCCGAGAGCGACACATGTCCAACAGCGTCGGACCTCCCTTCTTCTCTGAGGTGAGCTCCGAGGACGAAACGTGTCCAGCAGTGTCGGACCTCCCAGAGGCGAGCTGCGAGGTTGACACGTGTCCCGCAGTGTCGGACCACCTGGAGGCGAGCTCCGAGGGTGACACGTGTCCCACGGGATCGGACCTCTCGGAGGTGAGCTCCGAGCCTGCCACATGTCCCGTGGGGCGGACCTCATCCCTTCCGCAGGGGTGAGTTCTGAAGTCGACACGTGTCCCGCGGGTTGAGCCTCGCTTCTTCCGCAGGGACTAGCTCCGTAGTCAACACGTGTCCCGCGGGCTGAGCCTCGCTTCTTCCGTAGAGACTAGCTTCGAAGGCAACACGTGTCCATGGGGGTCGGACCTCGCCCCTTCTCGTGAGGTGAGCTTCGAGCCTGCCACATGGCCAGCAGTGTCGGACCTCACCCCCTCCGCATGGATGAGCTCCGAAGGCGTCACATGGCCAGCAGGTCGCGGGAAGTGTCGACAGCGCTCCTCAACGAATTGAAATTGGCTCTTTTTAGCTATCTTTCTCCCATTTTTATGATTCTTCCCATTTCTATTTCTTTTATAATGTGTTTTCTATATGCAATGCATGAATATGAAATTGAGGGTGTTACATACGGTCATCGTGACTCTGGTATCAATTTATGACACCCGGTTCCAAGAATGAACCAAGTGAATACATATGTGTGCTCATGATGTTCATCACACATACACATGTACTTCACAAACTGAAACTCAGAATATAACCACGTACAAATAGTGTTTAAGTACTTTATTACATTGACTCATTGTCTCACTCATGGATATCTAACTTATTCTTGCAGCGGAAGACTCTAAACGACAGCGGAAAATGACTAAGACAGCAGGCTCCAATTTCAACTCCTCGGCATGTTGACGGTAGTGCGCATGCTAGTACTCCACCTGCTCTTTGAAGTACTCTTCTCCTGTAGCTGAAGTATATGTGGGAATGCAAGGGTGAGTACATGTCGTACTCAGCAAGTGCGGGAAAGTATGACATGTAGCTTACAACAAGGTAGAGAATAAAAAGGTTCATTGCAGCAAGCAAATTTTATTTCACAAATAGGGTAAAAACAACAACTATATATAGGTGAGTTAAATCCTGTCATAACCAAGTAATTCATCATCCCTCCTTCATAATTCCTCATGAATCAAGCCTCAACTAGCCAATACTTTATCTCAAGTTCATATCATACTCATAAGTACTCATGACCATCTCATTTCCATAGAACCGAAACCCAACTCATTATCATGACCCAGAACAGTCCCAAAACTAGTCCCAAAAATCATACCATAACCATACCGAATAACCAGACCAAATAACCATATCAAGTTTGTCTCTAATCATGGAAGTTGGCCAGGTACTTGTAACCGGAAGCACGGCTATCATGATTGTTTTACGCTCTACAGAGGTGGCACCACTTTACCCACAAGTTCATGATTTCGTCACCCGTCGGCGAGTAGAGAAAACCTCCATGATCGAGCCTGCCAGTGAAGCCTCAGTGGTCCCGTACATTCTAGTAGCCCCTTTGTAAAGGATATTTTGTGGTCTCTTGGCCACACACCGACGCTTGTATAGTGGTAGAATGGAGGTTTTCTCTAGTCGTCGACGAGTGACGAAATCACGAACTGGTGGGTAAAGTGGTGCCACCGTTGCAGAGTGTAAAACTATCATGATAATCATGCTTCCCGTTACAAGGTGACCAACTTCTATAATTAGAGGCAAAAACTTGGGATGCTTATTCGGGTATGGTTATGGTATTTTCATTGGGACTAGTTTTTGTTGTGATCATGAGTTTGGTTTCGGTTTTGTGCATATGTGCTGATCACGAGCAATTGTGAATATGAAATAAGTTTGAGAAAGAGCATTGACTGGTTGAGACTTGATAAATGATGAATTATGATGGTATTGTATAGGATGGATGAATAATTACTTGGTTATGATGGGAACTAATTCACCTAGACATAGTAGGATGCTTTTCTTGTGATTGTGAAATAAAACTTGCTTGCTTCAATGAACCCTTTGTTTTTGACCTTGTTTTAAGCTATATGTCATACTTTCCCGCACTTGCTAAGTACGACATGTACTCACCCTTACATTCCCACATATAATTCAACTACAGGAGAAGAGTACTTCGAATAACAGGTGGAGTACTAGGCATGCTCACTACCGTCAACTGATTATGGAGTTAAAGTTTGAGCCCCATCGTCTTTAGTTTATTTTTCACTGTCGTTTAGAGCCTTCCTCTGCAGAATAAGTTAGCTACTCATGATTGAGATATTGAGTTATTGTAATAAAGTACTTAGGCACTATTTGTAACGTGGTTATATTCTTAATTCAGTTTGTGAAGCATGTGTGTATGCATGATGAACATTCTGGACACACATGCGCATCACTTAGTTCATTTTCGGAACCGGGTGTCACAAATCACCACGGTACTATTTGACACATCAATCGCCACCTCATGCGCAATGACACATCAAGGGCTAAGTCATGGCATGTGGCCTGACTGGCTGACGCAATAGTCACGTCACCACCCGTCGCATGTTTATGGAGGTCGTGACACAACCGCCACGTTAATGTCTCGTAAATTCAGGGTTGTCATTTGTGCAATTTTTAAAACGACAAGTTATTTTTATTAGGAGAAAGTTCGTTTTACTATTCTCAAGTATCTTAGTTGTGCACTTAACTTGCTAAATAAAATTTTAGTCTAATTTACTCCTCCGAACTATTTAGATTAGTTCTATTCACATTTTACATATTTGTTTCTTTACGTTCATGTAATGTTTGAGACAAAATTTTATGAGAATGTAAGTTACAACATATCATATGTCAAAAAAATAGTCCAAGTATTTTTATAATTTTTTACATTGGAAGCATGTAAATTAGATTTGACATAGGAGATGAAATAATGCAAGAAAATATTTATGAAAAAATCTGAAATTATTATTCTAACATTTGGTATGATGTCATATACCATTTTACGAAATTATAACTCTAAACATAACCCGAACAAAGAGAAACAAAGAAGAGAAATCTCAGAAGGAGGTAAATTGAACAAATCCAATAGTTTGAAGGACTAAATTAAATAATTTTTTTAAGAGTGAAATGGGTAATGTAAATAACTTGATGTAGTAAAATGAGTTTTTCCTTTTTTATTAAATTAATAAAAATCATATATTAATAAAATAATTCTGCGATCTAGTACGCCTACGCCGCTGCGAGCTGCTACAGGTAACGGCAGACAGGAAGGGGACGGGACACGTGGGGAGGTGGGCAGACGATCACTCCTTTTTTTTACTATCTAATAGAGATTTCCGGGGAAAATTATAAAATTCTAACAAACCATCCGACATTCGTGCCACGACCTTCCCTCTCTCCTGCGATGCGAATATTTCTCCCGCGTGGACGCCGTCGCCACCCCTCGCTGCATCCCCTTCCCACGCGGCTTCTCCTAGGTGATCCCCTCCCCGATCCAAATCTCTCCTTCCGCTGCAAGGCGCGCCGGTAACCAACCCGTTCTCCCTCCGGCGGTTCGTGATCTCTTTGGTAATTCGGTTGCCCCACTGTTCGCAATATTCGTTAAACCATATAGCCGGAGGCTGGCGACCAGCCCGCCGCTTCATTTTTCTACAGTATCGGCATTTGCAATTGCGGTTTGAAATCGATCTTGGGGCGACGAATGGTTGTCTGATGGAATTTGCCACGGCTGTGTGTTTGGTAGAGTTGATTTATTGGTTTTGCGCGGCGGTGTGGAAATGTTGATCCGTGGGATGCCTTTTTATTTTTTTTGACTGTTGGTTTTGTGGCTTCAATTAGCATAAGTTCGTTGATTAGTTGGCGTTGGATGCTGCTAGTACTCGTTGCCTTTGGCAAGTTAATGTGAGTTGTTCAACTTTTAGGCGAATTACGGATATTTTACACACAATTTTTGCGCCATGGATTGGAAATTGTCCAATTTTAGTATGGAAGTGTACACTAATAGCTGGATATGTTTTTGTCATCCACATGTCCTGATTCCACAAACCTACAGGATAAAAAATCTCAAGTATGTATCACCTTGGTAGCATAGTGTTTAAAAGGAAGACTATCTCAGCGGCGTATTGTGTCAATATTTTGCTGTCGTGGTTGCTGGTGGCTAGATACAGTGCATTGGTTGCATTGTTTCCAGAATTCGTGCAGTCTGAATCATGTTAACAGCAGATGCAGGGCAGTGTATCCTTTCCTCAGAGTTGTGTCTGCCTTTCTGCGTCAGTAGTTCTTTTGTCCTGCTCAGTGCATGCCACGGTAACACTTGTTCAGTGGCCTAAACCATTCAGCCATCTCAAAGTTGTGCATGCCGAATATTCACATATATGTCGGTTTTTCTAGTGATGCTAGTTGAAGGCGTTCTTTCACATTTCTCCTGTTTTCTATTTCCGTATATCACATAACCCGTTCTGATTTTTGTAGTCAACATGGTAGCATTTCTATTGCTATCTATCACTTTAAGGACATGACCCTATTGGAGGATCCTTACATTCTATTATGTTATATTTTTGCTCTAGTATCTTTACTTGCATCACATTCCATAGATGGACTCTCAATGAGTCTGACATCTTTATTGTTCAAAGAGGTTAACCATGATTAAAATGTCAGGTATCCACCCATGGATATGGCAAATGACGCATGCCCTTCACCAAAACTCCACACAAGACTCAGGCTGTGGGAGTTTGTTGACCGTTACATATTTGAACCAGTTGATGGCCTTGCTGATTTGTACCTGTCAATTAACCGAACAAATGGAACAATGAATCTAGTTGAAGAGTTGCCGCAGAGTACCCCATCTGCAAATCCAAAAGTCCAAATAGTGTTTGGTGTGATAGGAGTGCTCAAACTTTCAGTTGGGACATACTTTATGGTGATTACAGACCGTGATTGTGTTGGATCCTACTTAGGACATGCAATTTTCAAAGTGAGAGGTCTAAAAGTTCTACCCTGCAATACTTCGTCCAGCACTTCTTCTGCTGAGCAGGTATGGATTTTTTTAATTTTTTATCCATATTCTTTCCATGTGTATTACATTTAATCACTCCAGTAAGCTGGCAACAGAAAAAACTGGAAACAGAATTTGTTGAACTCCTTGATGCTGCAGAGAGGACCATAGGCCTGTACTTCTCCTATGACACCAACTTAACATTAACGTAAGTATGTCAATAACAGGCCTTGCAAATTTAGTACTTTGGTAAATTGTCACAGTTAAGTTATATGATGTATACATGCTATCAAGTATTCATAGATTTTCTCCTTCTATTGTCTCTGGAGCTTAGATATGGTTTAATATAGTCGGATATCCATGAACCACAGATATTCTCTCTTGCATGTTGTATTTCTTATCTTTCTTTTTGAGGGACGATGTTGTAGTTCTTATCTTTGTCCCTTCTTTTACAGTTCACAAAGGCTACATGATTTAGGTGATCAGTTCAAGTCACTTCCACTTTGGAGACAGGTATGCTGCCTTCTCATGGAATATTTTAGTCTGGTTAATCCTACACCTGATATCTTCAACATTTTTTCATGGATTTTATTACTCAGCAGCAAGATTTTGCTTGTGATTGTCTATTTCTTTATGTGATGTTTAGCCGCCATTTTTATTTTGTCCCTTGTTTAAGTTGCATTTTCTTTTTATTTTACGTCTCTGATATATAAAATGGAACTATAATGGTGTATATTGTTGTCAGTATTTGCCCTAAGTGTTAATAATTATGTGTACTAAGTATGCAAACTATTGTATGCTTTTCATGATTACTCCTGCACACACAAATTAATCCAGTGTACTTCTGCAGTCAGAACCAAGATTTCTATGGAATGGCTACTTGTTGGAACCTCTTATTGAGAACAAAGTAAGATTAGTTAGTTTTATAGTTACATAATATGGAGTTTCAGTCTAAGACCCAGTTGTTTTGATTCATGTTTTCTCCTTTGACAGCTGCACCAGTATTTGTTACCAGTTATTCAAGGAAGTATCCTTGGCTTGTTGCACACTTTGTGATATACTATTAATTTGCATATCAATTGCTTTATTGCTTGTTCTGTGTTAAGGGTGCATATGTCAGTGAGTTGTTACAACTTAACTAAATAACAGGTTTTCAGACCATTCATGCAGAAGTTAGGTCAGAAAAGGTAAATGTGACTCTGATTGCACGCAGGTGCATGCGGAGGATAGGTGAGGACTATCAAGCATCAAAATATGCTTGTCTAAGAGTTTCCTTCCATCACATGTTCGCAATATTTGATAAATTTTCACTTTGTTCCTAATCACAAGATTGTTTCCTTTGCTGAAGGTACACGGATGTGGAGACGAGGAGCTGATCCGGAGGGTTATGCAGCGAATTTTGTTGAATCAGAGCAGATCATGCAGGCAAAAGGATTTACAGCATCCTATGTGCAGGTATGTTTCCACGTGGTTTTTAAATAAATGGTTTGGATTGTTGATTAAATATTCTGATGTACCTACGTTCAAAGCTTCTAGCATAGAACGAATTTGAGTCCTTCGTACCCGTAGACCTTATTCGAGAAGGCTTGATAGCCCTAAGAAAGATTCGATAAATCAGTTATCCCTGGGGGATGATTTATGAAGAACAAGTAAGAGGAATAGAATCTCATTCAGTTGTTCATGCTAACAGAAGAGCAGATCCAATACACGTAAGACTTTTTTCTCAGGAAATTCCATGTTTCACTAATTGAGTAATAGACATTCTTTACTTGCAAACATTTCCTACGTGTTGATAGGCATCTTGAGTTTGGTTAATTAATCGCTATGCAAGTTGTGTATAGTGGAAGGCGTTAGCAATAAAATAGACTGGGTCAATTTCAACATTGAATGTCATAGTAGTTAAGGAACACCCCACATGTTAGGCACATGCAGTTGGTTGCTTTGGTACTAACGGTACTACTTGTTATGAAAGGAATAGACACCAACATATGCATTCAAGTCTTGTGTAGGTTGAGTTATTTTCAAGAATAGGTTTGTAGGTAGTATTTTGGAATATGTCAAGTTCTTGTTAGGAATTGGTTAAGTACATCAGTTACATTCAAAAAATATAGATGCACCAAAGTTGTCTAGTTGCTGGAAAGGGATAGCAGGAGTTCTCACTCTTCTCACATAAAAAGAACACCTAAGTGAAACGATAAAAATCATCAACTATAACAAGACCATATTTGTTACCGCCTATGCTTATGTAAGCAATGGGACCAAAAAGATTCATATGAAGCAACTCCAAAGGTCTTGTTGTAGTCATCACATTTTTGGCGGGGTGTGGTGCTCCAATTTGCTTTCACCACAAAGCCTATCTTTCTCAAATACAACATTTGTTAGTCCTAGAATATGATGGTCTTTTAGAAATTTTTGTAAGTTACTCATACCAACATGGGCTAGTCTCCTATGCTACAAACAATCCGTGTTAGTTTTTGCAATTAGCACATGTCAAGTTGAGTTTTATCTGTGGCAAAATTTAAAAGATAAAGTTTTTCCTTTAACATACCTTTGAATGCAATTGAGTAATCACTTCTCCTAAAAACGGCCACACCCTCATTTGTAAACATACAATTGTATCACTTCTCACAATGTTGTGATACGAGCAACAAATTATAGTCAAGAGACTTTATATGCAAAACATGAGAAATTGAATGTTGGGAGGAAATAACAATTTTATCAATACCAAGCACTCTTCCTTGACTATTGTCACCAAAAGAGATGCTTTCACTTTGATAATCATTTTTCTCATACGCAATTAACATCTTCCTTTCTTCGATCATATGGTTTGTGCATCCACTATCTATCATCCATTTTGACCCACCAGAGGAATATGCTTATAAAAATAAATTATGCCTTGTTTTAGGTATCCAAACTTGTTTAGATCCTTTCACGTTAGTCACAAATGATTTGGTCATCCACACACAAGTTTTTTGTTTCTTATGGTGGGGCCCAACATATTTAGCAATGACTTTGCCAAACTTATTTCTCATTAACACATAAGACACATCAAAGTCATGAAATGACATAGTGGAAACAAAATGATCACTTTGCATGAGTAGACTTGTCTAATTTTACATTTTTGTAAGACCCTTCCTTAATAAAAGTAAGATATTACTTATTGTTCTTTATAACTCTAGTGTTTTATCTAGAGTTCAAACATGCACTTCTTGCATATTTGAGTTCCCGCTTATCAAAAACTCCTTTCTTGGTTGGATTTTTGATTTCGGCCATCTTAACTTGCTCCTTCAAGTTAAGTATCAATTTTGCACAATCACGAGTTTTAGTGGTGGAGTGCCTAGTAGGTTTGAGTGAGCTTTTAGAAGATGAGGCACTAGACTTGAGAGTCTCAAATTGCACTTCAAGTGATTTGTGAACTTTTGACAAATTCTCAAATTCATTTTGAAGAGCAACATTTGAAATCTTGAGGCTTGAACATGTCTCCTTGCATGATGCAAGTTCTAAGTCTAGTTTGCTATTCTTCTCTTTTTCAAGTTTTAGTAACCTTTCAAGTTAAGATTTTTCTCCTTCAAGGATGAGTAATCCTTCTTGTTTGTCAACAATCTCTTCCATGCCAAATACTTGTTTCGTTAGACTTTCCATTTTGGAGATGGTCTTTTTATTCATCCTCTTAAACATGAACTCCATATCACTACTACTATCACAAGTGTTATCATTAGTAGTGGACTTGGAGGAGGATTTAGGGTTTACCTTATGCTTTATCTACTTAACCATGAGACAAGTGTGGTTTTCCTTCTTCCAATCGTCTCGATTGGGCAATAGTACCTTTTTGCTTGAATGCTTGTTGATGGCTATGTTAGCCACTTTTTCATCTTCGGATGAGAAGCTCTCATCATTTGAGTCCCACTCTTATCCAATATGAGCAGCCACAAAGAATTTCTTTTTTCTTAAAATTCTTCTTGTCTTGAAATTTTGTTTCCTTCTTTTTCTTTTTGCCATCATCTTCATCATATTTCTTTTATATGGGCAATTAGCAGTGTAATGCCTATAGTTGCCATAATTATAGCAAACTCCTTTTGTCCTTGACCTTGTCTTGTTCTTAGACTTGTTCTCATAGTTTGCGCTCTTCTTCTTTCTCATCATCCTCTTGAATTTTCTAATGAAGAGGACCATTTCTTCATCATCCATTGAGCTCTCATCATCACTCTCTTCACTTGTGCTTTGTTCTTTCACTTCCTTGCTTTTTGATTCCTTGTATGCCTTGAGAGCGATATCATGCTTCTTGGATGAGGTTGCTTTGTATAAGTCATTCACATGTTTGGCTTTTTTCTCCATCATCTCATGGTTGACAAATTTTCCAAGTACTTCATCGGGAGTCATGACGTCAAAGTTAGGACTCTCACGTATCAAGGTGCAAAGTGTGATGTTTCACACCGTGAAAGCCCTAATCATCCTTTTGACCACTTCATGATCGGTCCATTTCTTGCAATCATAACCTCGGCTTTTGTTGGTGAGCACTTAAAGCCGGTTGTACATCTCTTGTGGAGTCTCACCATCCTCTATTGCAAACCTTCCAAACTCCTCCTCAATCATCTCTATCTTGGCCTCACGGATAGATTTGGTACCCTCATGTGCAACCTTGAGGGTGTCCCAAATGTCTTTTGCAATCTCCAACCCATCGACCTTGTGAAATTCTTCCTTAGACAAGGAAGAGATAATGACGTCTGTGGCTTGAGCATTGCGATGGATTTGTTGTTCTTGATCTGGAGTGAGCTCATCATCATCCTCCGAAATTTCTACCCCTGTACGTAAAACACTCCAAAGTCTAGGGTTAAGAGAGATTAAGTGCAACTTCATGTTGTGCCTCTACATCATGTAATTTGTGCCATCAAGGTGAGGGGGGTGGGTTTCCAACGGGAATAGAAAGAAAGTTACTATTAGTATTTAAATGCTCATAAGTGAAAAGTTATCGAGAGAAGTCTTTTGACTCCTCCTTTTTCTTTTATCTTCTTATTCTCTTCCTTCTTTTTTTTTATCAAGGCCATGAGATGCTCCACCTCTTTATCTTCATCACTTGAGGCATCGAAGCATGGTCTTGCCTTTTCATGCCTTCTTCTCACGAAAGGCGTGACTAAGTTGACCTCATCCTCACTCTCAAGTGTATGAGAGCGAGTTGAGTCGACTCGTCCTCCATCGCCTTGGGTGCTTGGTTTCTTATTTCGGTTGTTTGCGTTTGTGTCCCCCATGACCTCTCCGAGCGGTTAAGCCCCTAATTGGAGAGTTAGGCTTTGATATCAATTGAATGTTGCCTAGTGGGGGGAGGGGTGAAGAGGATAATAAAACTAACACTCAATTAGTTCAGCAAACAGAGTCCGGACTTGTCCGGCTTCAGTGCGGACTTGTCTGGGTTTCTCGCATAAGTCCTAAACAGCACAACGGAAATTAACTTGGGTTAAATGGGTTTCTACTGCAATTTAATCCAGAGTAATGAACCCTATATGAACAAGAGCTACTTAGACATGTGTTTCAACTTATAGATACTCAATCAGGCGTGTTCCCACTAAGCAATCTCAGATTATGATCAATTCCCAATGAAACCCTAGAAAAATTGCGAATATGAAACTGAGACACAAGAGGACAAAGATTTGTTCCTGAAGTTTAGCTCCACACAGGAGCCTACGTGACGGGGTTCTTGACTCCGACCCCCTAGGGAAAAGCGGGAAGACATCCCACGAAGGGCAACGAAGCAGAAGGTCTGATCCTGAGCTCAGGAGAAGGCGGAGCGAATAGAGCAGGAAGCCCGGGACCGTCCCCTGGGCGGGTCGTGAGACCCGCCCCTAGGGCGCAGATGAAGGAAAGACCTAGAAAGGAAAGCTCGAGCCCAACCTCGGGTAGGAGAAAAGCTGGTGGTCTTCAATACGGAGCTGACGCCGCCTCCGCCAAGTGGGAGTACACTCGAGTGCCTCCCCTGGCCACGACACTGAATGCCCGTGACCTCCGACGAAACCGAAGAGGAGTGGAGCGCGGGGCGCGCGTGCGCCTCGGTATGGGCTGTCCCGACGACGGGACAGGAGCAGGCGTAGCTGCAGGCTACGAATACGGCGACTCCATCGAGTGCTCTGTCCGGCGTACGACAGGACAAGCCGTCCCTATACCCACGACTTGCTTCTCCTCGGTGATACGGAGGGAGATGAGAGAGAGAGAGAGAGAGAGAGAGTATAAATAGAGGTGCCTGTCAACATGAAGAGGACATGCTGTCGCACTTGTAAGAACCACCGCTATACGTGGCCAGATGGGCCGGGCCAAACGGGCCGGCACGAAAGCCCGACAAAAAAGCACGACCCAAACCTGGCACGAAGCCCGTACCGGGCCGTGCTCGAGCTCCGCCACAGGCCCTTTGGGCTGGCCCGGCATGGCCCGTTTATGGGCGGCCTGGCAGGCCCAGCAAAGCAGCCCGAATGGCCCGAAGGCACGGGCACGGCCCGGACTCGGCCCGGACGGCCCGTTTTCTAGGCATATATATTAATCTCAGAAACGGCGAAACCCTAAGAGCTCATTCCTCTCCCCCGCCCCGCTCCCCGCCTCCCCCGCCGCGCCGCATCGACCTCGACTCCTCCGACGGTCCCCCACTGACTGATCCGGTGATCCCCGGCTCCCCGCCGGCCGACGGCGTTGCGCCGAGGCCACCCAACCTCCCCGGCTCCCCCCTCCGTCCCTCCCCCACCCCGCTCCCTCACCGCACCGCATCGACCTCGACCCGGTCCCCTGTCCCCTCGACTCCTCCGAGTCTCCGACGGTCCCCCACTGACTGATCAGAATAAGCATGGTGATCAGAATAAATCTTGATTATCTCTATTAACTGACTTTCTGTTTTCTAAACAAAAGTTGTTTTGTGGACCGGGCTCGAGCTGGCCCAGCACGCCGACCCGTGAACGGGCCCGACACGGCCCGACCCGCAAAATGAGTAGGCGGGCCGTTTTCGGACCTAGCCTTCGGCCTATCATGCCGGCCCGGCCCGGCACGCTGGTTTCATGGGCCGTGCCGGGCCTTCAGTTTCCAGGCCCAAGCACGGCTGGGCTCGGGCCGGGCCGGCCCAACACGGTCCGTTGGCCACCTATAACCACCGCCATTCTTTTGTAAGAACAAGCGAGACACCCCGGCTGGACGTAGGCACCTTGCCTGAACCAGGATAATTTTTTGTGTTCTTAGCTAGGCCACCTCGAGGTAGAACACACGACACATTCAATTACTAGTTGGAAATCCAAACGCCGATAGTTGGCGCGCCAGGTAGGGGGACTGCCGCACGTTCCATTTCTCCACCACCTCGATGGCTTCTCCACTATTGACTCTTGCACCCGGTGCGACAATGTCATTCGGCAACTTCGAGTTCACCACCACGGTAGGCGATGAGGAGGGATCCTGCTTCGCCCTCACCCACCAGGCCTTCCGCTTCGAAAGCCTCGACTTCTTCACCAGTAGCATATGATGGAGCAGGATCTCCATCGGCTGAGGTGTCGCATACGACGCTCCGACATCAGTCTTCGCGGGGATAATCGATCACGTCCCGACATCCCTTCACCACATCCTAGAGTACAACCCCAGCTCTGACGACAATGCCGAAGAGGGCGAGCACCCCTCCCGCGAGTGCCGCGTCGCTGAGACGGCCAATTCCTCTTAGCTTGCTACGCCAACAACGCGAGTCCACGAGGCGACCCCGAGCCGTCGGAGGCACGACACTGCGAGGGCCGACCAGCTTGCGACGCGTCGCCTCAAGGACCCACTGGGCACGGCCAGGTCCCAGCTCGGGTTCAAATGCGGCACGTCTTTGCGCTCGACAGGTCCAGGCCATCATCATTAGCGACAACCGACCCCACACTTCCAAAGGGCCAGCCAAAATGTGGCAGCCGTTGCCGCCATACTGCACGGCATGCCGGAGCCCATCGACCCTGAAGTCCGGAAGGCTCACCAGGACCTTTAGGCACTCTTGGCCTCGGCTGTCGCCGAGCAGGCTAAAAGTTCCCTCGCCCGAGGCTCCACAACCCCCAGCCAAAGTCGGAGGCTCGGCAGGTGCAGAACAAACCGCAGAGGAGCCAACACGCCAAGCCAAGCAACCCGTCCCGAAAGGACCGGGTCATCAACCCCTCGCGCAACTCAGTACACGAGCATGTGGGGGTGTGCGACCTCCGCCAGACTCTTAAAGCCAGGTGGCGAACTCAGGAGGACCCAACGGACTCACCCTCCGCTTCTAGGCCTCGACGGCCCCGTCGGGCTAGCTACCCCGGCCACGAAAGAGGACGAAGCCCGAGTCCCGCCCCCCAAGCCCCAAAGCCTTCAGAAAGAGGATACACAACGCCCCCGCCCCCTTTCCTCAAAGGTTTCGGGCCCCGACCAACATCGGAAAGTACAACGGGAAACCAACCTCGGCGTATGGCTGGAGGACTACGGCCTCGCGCGGGGCAGGCGGAGTGGAGGATGATGACTTCATCCAATACCTCCCCATATACCTAGCTGAGACAGCAAGCGCTTGGCTCGAATACCTTCCACCTAACAACATCCAAAACTGGGTCGACCTTAGGGAGACGTTCGTCAGCAACTTCCAAGGAACCTACGTGCGTCCCGTTAACTCCTGGGACCTCAAAGGTTGCCAGCAGAGGCTGGATGAGACCCTGCGGCAATACATCCAGCGCTTCTCGAAGAAGTGCAATGAGTTTCCCGACGTCATCGACGCCGACGTCATCGCGACTTTTCTCTCAGGGACGACCTGCGAGTCCCTCGTGCACAAGTTTGGCTGCGTCAAGCCAAGAAGCACGAGGGACCTCGACATCGCCAAGAACCACGCTTTCGGCGAGGAAGCGGTCGGGGCCATCTTCGACAAGCGAAAGCCGAAGAACCCTGACGCGAGGAGCAAAAACCCACCCCGCAAGTGCGACAAGAGGAGGCGGACAAACGACGGTAGGCGCCAATACCCGGCCGACAACGGTTCGGACCTCGTCGCGGCCGTCGAACGCCGCGAAGGCAAGAGACCGGCCACGGGGCAGATGGACTACTTCGAGAAGCTTCTCGAGAAGCTGTCCACCAACCACGCCTACCCGATAAGGCACGGTCTAAAAAACTGCGCCTTGCTGAAACGTTTTGTCAGTGCAAAGACAGATGCGGCAGGAGACAAAGGCAAGGGGCTCGTCGAGACGAGCCCCGAGCCAGACGAGCCGAGCTTCCCCACGCCGGATGGCTGCCTCATGATCTTTGGAGGGAGTCAAGCCTACGAGAGCCACCGCAAGTAGAACCTAACAACCCGAGAGGTCAGTATCATCTCTCCCACCATCCCGACCTTCTTACGGTGGTCCAAAGCAGCGGTCACTTTTGACCGATGACCACCTCGATCTCATACCACAACCCGGGCGCTTCCCCTTGGTTGTGGACCCGGTCATAGGCCCAAAACGCCTGACCAGGGTTTTAATGGACGGTGGAAGTGGTCTCAACATATTGTATGTTGGGACCCTCGACGCCCTGGGGATCTCACGCATGAGCCTCCGTCCGACACGAGCCCCTTTCCATGGCGTCATCCCCGGCCAACAGGCAGTGCCATTGGTGAAGATCGACCTCCCCGTCACTTTCAGGGATAAGACCAACTTCCGCATGGAGACCCTCACCTTCGAGGTCTCCAACTTTGACGACACTTACCACACCATCCTGGGAAGACCGGCTTATGCTAAGTTTCTGGCCATCCCAAACTACACATGTCGGCGCAGCTTAGCATCGGTGAATATCGTAACTACACACACTCAACGATACGGTGATGGATCACTCAAGAACATTACTTGTGGCGAGAACACGAGAGTTTGTTTTGAGCTAATGCAAAAAACGCTGCACTGCCTCTGGCTTTTCTTGTATACTATATCGAAAGAAAAATGTCTGTTCCATGTCGATCTCAACGCCACGCACCCACTATGCCACTCAACCGAACGTGATGCCCGTTCAACCAACAGGACTGGGTATTCTTCGCCGAGCTCTGCGCATGCACCATGTTCTTCTAAGTGGAAACATGAGGAGACGTGCTCCATGATCAACTAACATACATCCTATCGTGCAAACTAAACATGCTGATGTGTAAATAAGCATGACGTGCAGCTAGTGCACGAGATTATTCAACAAATCACCTCCTAATCCCGCTGCACTTGAGTCACTCCCAATTTCTCTCACAGTTCAGTGAACTTCACGCGTCCAAGTGCTTTCATCAGGATATCAGCAATTTGATCGTCAGTCCTCACATGTTGAATCTCAGTGCATCCGTTCTTCACACATTCACGAAGAAAATGATAGCGACTATCAATGTGCTTACTTCTCTCATGATGGACTGGATTCTTACCGAGTTCAATGGCTGATTTGTTGTCGACCAAGAGTTTGAAACTCATGATATTTTTCCCTGTCAGTTCAGCTAGCAACTTGCTCAACCAGACTCCCTGACAAGCCGCTGAAGCAGCCACTATGTACTCTGCTTCACAAGATGAGAGTGCTATAATTTTCTGTTTCTGTGACATCCATGTGATCAGACTTGATCCAAGATGATCATAACATGAATGCCACAGCCATGCCTAATCACCATGTTTTGCCATCAGACATACTAGAACTGCAAGCTTCAGCTTCAGAATGTAAAGTCTGTTCTGTGAACGTGACACACTGGCAAGTAGTGATCCCTCACGAACATACACTTTCAGCTTCCCACTTGAGATGTCAATCCTGCAACCACTTTCTTCCAACTGACCCAAACTAATAATATTGCTTTTCAACTTAGGAATGTAATATACCCCTGTCAGTAGTTTGTGTTCCTTGTTTCTGCATTGCATCATGACAGAGACTAGCCCACAAATTTCGACAATAGAATTGTCGCCGAAACGCACCGAGCCACGTTGTCGATATCCTGCAGACCGGGTACCCCCGCGTAGTGGGTAAAAGACATTCTGGGCCCCACCTCCCCGCTGAGGCAGGCCCCAGCGTGAGCCACGTGCCCTTGGCCCCATTGTCAGCCCTGGGGCAGCCACGTGCACATGAGCTCCGGAGCTGACACGTGCCTTAGGATCCGGCCCGAGCCCCCCCGCTGAGGTGAGGTCCGGGGCTGACACGTGTCCCCTGGGCACCGAGCCGTCTCCCTGCTGAGAAAAGCTTCGGAGCAGACAGTGCCTCTGGCTCCGGCCCGAGCCTCCCCGCTGAGGTGAGGTCCGGAGCTGCCACAAGTCCCCTGGCTCCGAGCCGCCTCCCCGCCGAGGACAACTCCAGAGCAGACACGTGCCCCGGGCTCCGGTCCGAGCCTCCCCGCTGAGGTGAGGTCCGGAGCTGCCACGTGTCCCCTGGTACCAAGCCCGTTGATAAGAGCTCCAGAGTTGCCACGTACCCCACGATCCGTTGTGGGCCGTGGGTCGACGAAGTCAAGAAGGAAGTACGCTTTCAGCCTTCGCATTCAAGTCTCGCGCCTTCCCTAGAAGCATGGCGCACAACACACGCCTCCGTCCCTTGCCTGCTCGCTATTACGGTGACACGACAGGATGGCAAGGCGTGACAGCAGTACAGTGCCGCCCAACGGCACAAAGCCGCCCAAGCAGGGCGAGAAGACGCGACGACAAGACGCGGCGACAGGACGACGTTTTCATCATCACCTGACACACGGTCAGGGGCGCTCAGCGCGCTGCACGGCGAGACTTAACTCTTTCGTCGTCCACTCTACTCAGAGAACGAAACCCTAGATCATGTATAGGGTCTACTTAGCTCTGGGGCCACGTGTCGAGCCCCAAGCCTCATTGTAACCACCCCAACCTTGAACACTAAAAGGACCGGGGTGACCACCCTGCAAAGGGTCCCCGATTTCGCATCCCAGATCCCACAACGCACAAGCACTCACGCTCAACCAATAGAACAAACATTCCCGTGGACATAGGGTATTACGCTCCGGCGGCCCGAACCATGTAAATCTCTGTGTTCATCCGCTGTCTCGAGCCCAGGTTGCGTAGGGTGCTAAGCTCTCTCTAGAAAAAAGAACCTCGCGGGCTACTTCCGAGCAGGTCGGGAGGAGTGTCGTAGCTCACACTCCGACATTTGGCGCGCCAGGTAGGGGGGCTTTCCGCGCTCTTCACATGACCATGGTGGACGTCATTTCTCATGGCGAGCCTCCTCGCCCAACCCGCCATCGTCTCCAGGCGGGAGACGATGAGGTTAACCCCCCCCCCCGCTCTAGAGCAGGCAGGTCTGGCCAAGCCGGCAGCCAAGCGACCGGCACACTCTGTGTGATGTACGGGGGTTCTTCCGATGTCTCATCCAGACGAGCCGTCAAGACCCTTCGTCGAGCAGTGGCGGCCGCCGCTCCACTCCCTGGGCCGGCGCCACATCGCAAATGAATGGAGACACCGATCAGCTTCGACGCCTCTGACTGCCCCAAGAACATGGCAGGCGCCGGGCAACTGCATCTCCTCGTCGCCCCGACCATCTCCAACGTGAAGCTCTACCACGTGTTGATCGATGGCGGGGTGGCCCTCAGCGTTATCAGTCTCGCAGCTTTCAAGAAGCTGCAGATCCCTGTGCTGGAATAAGTCTTGTAGTCCTTTGGTCTTTGGTCCCCTAGTCCCTTGTACCCTAGTCCTTTAGTTTGTTGCACTTTAGTCCTTGGTCTTTGTTGTACTCTAGTCCTTTGGTCTTTGTGGCCCTAATTAGGACAGCATCTAAGGACACTAGGACAGCATATTAAGGACACTAGGACAGCATCTTAGTGTCAGCCATGGACAGCATATTAGGACAGCATCTAAGCATCTTAGACTAGCATCTTTGTGGCATATGCTTGGCTGCCATGGCAGCTATAAATATGTAGCCTCAACCCCTTGGGTTGGCATGGCATTGTGTGAGAAATAGACAAGAAAATTGCCCCAACTCCTAGTGTCATCCTCTCTTTCAATGAGAGTAAGAATTCAACTACTAACACTTGGTATCAGAGCCGTTCTATCCTGTAGCTTAAACATCTCCTGCTCATCCCCTTCTCGCACCTCTCTCTGTCCGCAACCGGCAGCAGGAACACCTGCTGTTCCAGCTCATTCCTCTCCTGCACAGACGAGCAGCAGCTTGTCTTCCACACACAACAGCCCTTCCCCACTAGTGCGCCATGTCCGACGGACAGTCTCAGCGCTCGGTCGCCTCGAGCGCGCGGCAGACGGAGGTCGCCGCGGCAGAGGAGCGCGAGCGAGCGGCGGCAGAGACTGCGGCGACGGCGGCAATGGCGGCAAGGTTGGCGGCGGCGGAACTGGCAGCAGCAAGGGCGGAAGTGGAAGCAGCGGCGGCGGCGGCTGTAGCGCGTGCGGCGGCAGCGGAGCTGGAGGCTCTGCGCGGCAGTAGCTCCAGCGACTCTGTCGACGGCGGCGTCAACGATGAGCTCAGGCCGGTGAGGGAGGCGGCGCGAGCACGAGAGGTGCAGCTAGCAGCCGCGCGCCCCCATGGGCGCGACAACCGCAGCCCAGACGGGCGCGGACGCGCCGGTGGCGCTCCCGGCGGCGGCGGCTGGGTCGACGGAGAACGCGTCCATTACAGGCGGCGCGGTTCTCCCTCTCCCGACAGGTACCATGGACACCACGGGGTCCAGGCCATTGTCAGGGACGTCGGTCCCGGCGGTGGGTGGCCTACCCTCACCAAGACCAACTACGTTGAGTGGGCCGCGGTGATGAGGGTACGGCTCCAGGTGCGACACATGTGGGAAGCAGTTCAGTACGGCGACGTCGACTACTACGAGGATCGACGGGCGTTGGATGCCCTCATTGCTGCAGTCCCGCCCGAGATGCAGTTCTCGCTTTCCAAGAAGCGAACTGCTAAGGAGGCATGGGATGCCATCGCTGCAGCACGCATCGGCAGCGACCGCGCCCGCAAGTCCACACTGCAGGCGCTTCGCAAGGAGTGGGAGAACCTGGCCTTTAAGCCAGGTGAGGACGTTGATGACTTTGCGCTCCGTCTCAACACTTTGTTGCAGAAGTTGGTGCAGTTCGGCGACGACACCTACAACGAAGAGAGAGCTGTCGAGAAGCTCCTTCGGTGCATCCCCGAGAAGTACAAGCAGATCGCTCGCTCGATCGAGTCTCTGCTGGACCTCTCCACGATGTCGATTGAAGAGGCGATAGGTCGCCTCAAGGTCGTCGACAACGACGAACCACAACCTCTCTCGGGGCCTATCACCATTGGCGGGAAGCTTCATCTCACTCGCGAGCAGTGGGAGGCTGGCCAGGGTGACCGGAAGAAGGGGGAGTCCTCTTCCTCGACAGGCGGCCGCAAGCGCGGCAAGTCGCGCAAGGGGCGTGGAGGTACCCAGGCCGGGGCACGCGGACGTACCGAGGGTGGCGCCCGCGGAGGCGCCCAGGGCGGCACCGTCGGCAACCACAAGCCGACACGAGACGACACCTGCCACAACTGTGGCAAGCTTGGTCATTGGGCCAGGGAGTGTCGACAGCCACGACGTGGCCAGGCCCACGTGGCACAAGTGGAGAAGGAGGCCCACGTGGCACAGGTAGAGGAGGAGCCAGCTTTGCTTCTGGCACACGGAAGCATCAAGCCACCTCTAGTGGCATCGACCGCAGCGGCTCTCCTTCATCTTGATGAGCCAAAAGCACACGCTTTCCTCGGCGACGGCTCCAGCAACGACAAGACTGACGGGTGGTGCCTCGACACCGGCGCCACCCATCACATGACCGGTCGACGGGAGTTCTTCGTTGAGCTTGACTCCAATGTCCGAGGCTCTGTCAAGTTTGGTGACGCCTCCGGCGTGGAGATCAAGGGTGTTGGCTCCGTCATCCTCACCGCCGAGTCTGGTGAGCACAGGCTGCTCGTCGGAGTCTACTACATCCCCGCATTGAGAAACTCCATCATCAGCTTGGGACAGCTGGATGAGAACGGTTCGCGCGTGGAGATTAAGGACGGAGTCATGAGGATTTGGGATCGCCATCGTCGCCTTCTTGCCAAGGTAACTAGAGGCACCAATCGACTCTATGTCCTTCACGTGCAGGTAGCACAGCCTGTCTGCCTTGCCACTCGTCGGGACGACGAGGCATGGCAGTGGCACGAGCGCTTTGGGCATCTTCACTTCGAGGCCCTAAAGCAGCTCAGTGCCAAGGAGATGGTGCGAGGCATGCCATGCCTTGACCACGTGGAGCAGCTCTGCGACGTCTGCGTATTGACGAAGCAGAGGCGGCTTCCTTTTCCCCAGCAGTCGAGCTTTTGAGCTAAGGAATGGCTCGAGCTCGTTCACGGGGACTTGTGTGGCCCGGTGACACCAGCTACACCGGGAGGACGACGCTACTTCCTGCTGCTCGTCGACGACCTCTCCCGCTACATGTGGGTCGTGGTTCTTGGCAGCAAGGGAGAGGCTGCGAACGCCATCAGGCGCGCGCAGGCCATTGCGGAGGCGGAGTGCGGCCGCAAGCTGCGTGTGCTACGCACCGACAACGGCGGCGAATTCACGGCGGCTGAATTCGCGTCGTATTGCGCGGATGAGGGTGTTCAGCGCCACTACTCCGCGCCCTACAGCCCGCAGCAGAACGGCGTCGTCGAGCGGCGCAACCAGACGGTTGTGGGGATGGCTCGGGCCCTCCTCAAGCAGAGGGGAATGCCGGCTATCTTCTGGGGAGAGGCGGTGGTGACGGCTGTCTACATCCTCAACCGCTCGCCCACCAAGGCTCTCAACGGCAGGACGCCGTACGAGGCTTGGTATGGGCGCAAGCCGGCGGTCTCTCATCTACGGGTCTTCGGCTGCCTCGCGTTTGCCAAGGAGCTTGGCCACATCAGCAAGCTCGACGACAGGAGCACTCCGGGGGTGTTCATCGGCTACGCGGAGGGCTCGAAGGCCTACCGCATTCTCGACCCAGAGACACAACGTGTGCGCACGACACGCGACGTTGTGTTCAACGAAGGGCGAGGATGGGCATGGGACAAGGCGGTGGACGACGGTTCGACCTCGACGCACGACGACTTCATCGTCGACTACGTCCACTTCAAGGGAGTTGGGGGAGTAGGCAACTCTTCTCCACCGAGCGTGTCTACCCCAACCCCCGACCGTCCACCTCCACCTCAGCCGGCGACCCCACGCACTCCAGCACCGACGGCCACTCTTCCGGGCACGCCCACTCCGTCCCCAGCTCGTGTCGAGCACGGCCCAGTGGAGTTTGTTACTCCGCTCTCCCACGACGAGGAGCGCCTCGACGGGTGCTACGACGGCGAGCCGTTGCGGTATCGCAAGATGGAGAACATTCTCGGCAACCAGCCGGTGCCGGGACTGGCCCCTCACGATCTGGATGATCAAGATCTGGAGGCGCAGTTGCACCTTGCGTGCGATGACGGCGAGCCTCGGTCTTTTGCGGAGGCCGAGAAACACGCGGCATGGCGTGCTGCGATGCAGTCGGAGATGGACGCGGTTGAGACGAACCGCACTTGGGAGCTTGCTGATCTCCCTCGTGGTCACCGTGCGATCACCCTTAAATGGGTGTTCAAGTTGAAGAGGGATGAAGCCGGCGCCATCGTCAAGCACAAGGCTCGCTTGGTAGCACGCGGCTTCGTGCAGCAGGAGGGGATCGACTTCGACGATGCTTTTGCCCCCGTGGCACGGATGGAATCCGTGCGACTCCTTCTTGCACTTGCTGCCCAAGAAGGCTGGCGTGTCCAGCACATGGACGTCAAGTCGGCGTTCCTCAACGGCGACTTGAAGGAGGAGGTCTACGTACACCAGCCGCCGGGGTTTGTGGTCCCCGGCAAGGAGGGCAAGGTGTTGCGCCTGCGCAAGGCCCTTTATGGCTTGCGTCAGGCACCAAGGGCGTGGAATGCCAAGTTGGATTCCACGCTCAAGAGGATGGGCTTCGGGCAATGCCCGCACGCGGCAGCCATCTACCGGCGAGGCAATGAAGGAAACACCCTACTGGTGGGTGTCTACGTCGACGACTTGGTGATCACCGGCACCAAGGATGCGGAGGTGGCAGCGTTCAAGGAAGAGATGAAAGCCACCTTCCAGATGAGTGACCTGGGATCTCTCTCCTTCTACCTTGGGATTGAGGTGCACCAGGCCGACTCCGGGATCACACTTCGACAAACCGCCTACGCCAAGCGCATTGTTGAGCTAGCTGGGCTCACAAACTGCAACCCAGCTCTCATTCCGATGGAGGAGAGGCTGAAGCTGAGCCGCGACAGCACGGCGGAGGAGGTGGACGCTACGCAGTACCGGCGTCTTGTGGGGAGCCTTCGCTACCTCACCCACACACGGCCGGACTTGGCATTCTCCGTCGGCTACGTTAGTCGGTTCCTGCAACGACCGACGACGGATCACCAGCAGGCTGTGAAGAGGATCATCCGCTATGTTGCGGGGACTCTCGATCACGGCCTCCACTACCCGAGGTGTCCTGGGGAGGCACACCTTGTCGGGTACAGCGATAGCGACCACGCCGGCGACATCGACACCAGCAAGAGCACCAGCGGGATCCTCTTCTTCTTCGGCAAGTGCCTCGTTAGCTGGCAGTCGGTCAAGCAACAGGTGGTGGCCCTGTCCAGCTGCGAGGCCGAGTACATAGCGGCCTCCACCGCTTCGACTCAGGCGCTCTGGCTTAGTCGACTGCTTGGTGATCTCCTCAGCAGAGACACTGGAGTGGTCGAACTCAGGGTGGACAACATGTCCGCTCTGGCCCTGGCAAAGAATCCCGTTTTCCATGAACGGAGCAAGCACATCCGGGTGAGGTACCACTTCATCCGACAATGCTTGGAGGAAGGGAGCATCAAGGCGAACTACATCAACACCAATGACCAGCTTGCGGACCTGCTCACGAAGCCCCTTGGGAGGCTCAAGTTCATTGAACTTCGCACCAAGATCGGGATGGTCCAACCCTCTCAGAAGACGACGTACAAGACTTAGGGGGAGAATGCTGGAATAAGTCTTGTAGTCCTTTGGTCTTTGGTCCCCTAGTCCCTTGTACCCTAGTCCTTTAGTTTGTTGCACTTTAGTCCTTGGTCTTTGTTGTACTCTAGTCCTTTGGTCTTTGTGGCCCTAATTAGGACAGCATCTAAGGACACTAGGACAGCATATTAAGGACACTAGGACAGCATCTTAGTGTCAGCCATGGACAGCATATTAGGACAGCATCTAAGCATCTTAGACTAGCATCTTTGTGGCATATGCTTGGCTGCCATGGCAGCTATAAATATGTAGCCTCAACCCCTTGGGTTGGCATGGCATTGTGTGAGAAATAGACAAGAAAATTGCCCCAACTCCTAGTGTCATCCTCTCTTTCAATGAGAGTAAGAATTCAACTACTAACACCCTGTGTCCCATCTTAACCCTCGAGACCATTCTCAGGGGTAGGTCGGGATCTCATCCTCTCATGCGGTAGTATCTCCCTCTCGGTGACATTCGGGACGCCTGAGAACTACCGTACGGAGAGCGTCGTCTTCGACGTCGCGGAGGTCAGCCTCCCTTTCAACGCCATAATCGGCAGACCAACTCTGTACCGGTTTCAGTGCGGACTTGTCTAGGTTTCTCAGATAAGTCCTAAACAACATAGTGGAAATTAACTAAATTGGGTTAAATGGGTTTTTACTGCAATTTAATCCAGAGTAATGAACCCTATATGAACAAGAGCTACTTAGACATGTGTTTCAACTTATAGATACTCAATCAGGCGTGTTCCCACTAAGCAATCTCAGATTATGATCAATTCCCAATGAAACCCTAGAAAATTGCGAATATGAAACTGAGACACAAGAGGACAGAGATTTGTTCCTGAAGTTTAGCTCCACACAGGAGCCTACGTGACGGGGTTCTTGACTCCGACCCCCTAGGGAAAAGCGGGAAGACATCCCAAGAAGGGCGACGAAGCAGAAGGCCTGAGCCTGAGCTCGTGAGAAGGCGGAGCGAATAGAGCAGGAAGCCCGGGACCGTCCCCTGGGCGGGTCTCGACCCGCCCCTAGGGCGCAGATGAAGGAAAGACCTAGAAAGGAAAGCTCGAGCCCGACCTCGGGTAGGAGAAAAGCTGGTGGTCTTCAATACGGAGCTGGCGCCGCCCCCGCCAAGTGGGAGTACACTCGAGTGCCTCCCCTGGCCACGCCACTGAATGCCCGTCACCTCCGACGAAACCGAAGAGGAGTGGAGTGCGGGGCGCACGTGTGCCTCGGTATGGGCTGTCCCGACGACGGGACATGAGCAGGCGTAGCTGCAGGCTACGAATACGGCGACTCCATCGAGTGCCCTGTCCGGCGTACGACAGGACAAGCCGTCCCTGTACCCACGACTTGCTTCTCCTCGGTGATACAGATGTGGAGACGAGGAGTTGATCCGGAGGGTTATGCAGCGAATTTTGTTTAATCAGAGCAGATCATGCAGGCAAAAGGATTTACAGCATCCTATGTGCAGGTTTTCACGTGGTTTTTAAATAAATGGTTTGGATTGTTGATTAAATATTCTGATGTATCTACGTTCAAAGCTTCTAGCATAGAACGAATTTGAGTCCTTCGTACCCGTAGACCTTATTCGAGAAGGCTTGATAGCCCTAAGAAAGGTTCGATAAATCAGTTATCCCTGGGGATGATTTAGGAAGAACAAGTAAGAGGAATAGAATCTCATTCAGTTGTTCATGCTAACAGAAGAGCAGATCCAATACACGTCTTCATCATCACCTGACATGCGGTCAGGGGCGCTCAGCGCGTCGCACGGCGGAACTTAACTCTTCCGCCGTCCACTCTACTCAGAGGACGAAACACTAGATCATGTATAGGGTCTACTTAGCTCTGGGGCCACGTATCAGGCCCCAGACCTCATTGTAACCACCCCAACCTTGAATTCTAAAAGGACCGGGTGACCACCCTGCAAAGGGTCCCCGATTTCGCATCCCAGATCCCACAAAGCACAAGCACTCACGCTCAAGCAATAGAACAAGCACTCCGTGGACGTAGGGTATTACGCTCCGGCGGCCCGAACCATGTAAATCTCTGTGTTCATCCGCTCTCTCGAGCCCAAGTTGCGTAGGGCGCTAAGCCCTCTCTGGAAAAAAGAACCTCGCGGGCTGCTTCCGAGCAGGTCGGGAGGAGTGTCGTAGCTCACACTCCGACATTTGGCGTGCCAGGTAGGGGGGCTTTCCACGCCCTTCACGTGACTATGGTGGACGTCACTTCTCATGGTGAGCCTCCTCACCCAACCCGCCATCGTCTCCAGGCGGGAGACGATGAGGTTGCTGGAATAAGTCTTGTAGTCCTTTGGTCTTTGGTCCCCTAGTCCCTTGTACCCTAGTTCTTTAGTTTGTTGCACTTTAGTCCTTGGTCCTTGTTGTACTCTAGTCCTTTGGTCTTTGTGGCCCCAATTTGGACATCATCTAAGGACACTAGGACAGCATATTAAGGACACTAGGACAACATCTTAGTGTCAGCCAAGACAGCATATTAGGACAGTATCTAAGCATCTTAGACTAGCATCTTTGTGGCATATGCTTGGCTGCCATGGCAGCTATAAATATGTAGCCTCAACCCCTTGGGTTGGTATGGCATTGTGTGAGAAATAGACAAGAAAATTGCCCCAACTCCTAGTGTCATCCTCTCTTCCCATGAGAATAAGAATTCAACTACTAACAGAGGTCACCCCCCGCTCTAGAGTGGGCAGGTCTGGCCAAGCCGGCAGCCAAGCGGCCGGCGCACTCTGTGTGATGTACGGGGGTTCTTCCGATGTCTCATCGAGACGAGCCGTCAAGACCCCCCGTGTGCAGCCCTCGAACGGCAAAGACGTACCAATCAAGGTCGTCCAAGTCGTTCCTGGTGTCGCCCAGACCACCCGAATCGCCGGTGGCCTAGAAGGCAAATAGGAAGACGCGCTCATCACCTTCCTTCGGTCCAATGTCGACGTATTTGCCTAGCAACCGTCGAAAATGCCCGGGATCCCTAGAGAGGTGATTGAGCACCAACTGAAGATCCACCCCGACGTTAGGCCGGTCCAACAGAAGCCTTAGAAGCAATCCATTGAACGGCAAGACTTCATCCGTGAAGAAATCAAGAAGCTGCTTGATGCCGGCTTCATCCGAGAGGTCCACCATCCACGATGGTTGGCCAACCATATTGTCGCCCCCAAGGCTGACGGAAAGCTACGTATGTGCATCGACTACACCACCCTCAATAAGGCATGTCCGAAGGACCCGTTCCCCCTCCCCCGTATAGACCAAATAGTCGACTCTACGTCTCGCTGTGATCTACCGTATTTCCTAGACGCATATTCAGGTTTCCACCAAATATCTATGTCTAGGGAAGATGAAAAGCACACTGCCTTCATCACAGTTGACGGTCTATACTGCTATTTGTCCGTGCCTTATGGTCTTAAGAATGCACTTCCCACTTTTGTGCGTGCAATGCACAAGATGTTCGAGAACCTCATTCTGGACCTGGTCGAGGTTTATGTCGCAAGCATCTCTGCTCGACAACCTAGCCCTAGTGTTCGACAGACTCCGTTCCACACGCAAGAAGTTGAACCAGACAAATGTGTCTTTGGGGTCTCTGCCGAGAAGCTGCTCGGTTTCTTGGTCTCACACCGAGGGATTGAAGCTAACCCAGGGGGCAGCATCAAGGACGTGCAGAAGCTTACCGGATGCTTGGCTGCGCTCACTCGGTTTATCTCCAGACTTGCCAAGCGGGCTCTTCCGTTCTTCAAGCTTCTGCGCAAAACTGGTCCATTCGTATGGACCGTGGAGGCGAATGTGGCGTTCCAGGAGTTGAAGAAGTTCCTCACAACGCTGCCAATCATGGTGGCCCCTGAACAAGGCGAGCTACTACTCCTCTACATCGCTACCACAACCGAAGTCGTGAACATGGTTTTGGTCGCAGAGTGGCCAGAACTCCATCGACCTCAAAGTCCCAGAAAAGGCTCCTGCTGCCGTCGGTCTAAAGCCCCAGGGCTCAGACCCCGCAGGGAACCCTTGGGATGGGGAAGTAGTCGGGTCCCGAGCAGGCGTACCTGATGATTAAAGCATATCTAGATCCAAGCTCCCGGAATGCGGTTCTGGACTCGGGCCCAGGGGGCTTCGAGTCCCGGACCACCCCAAGAAGAACTAGTCGGGTCTCAGCCATCTAGACCCGGCAACCGGTGTCACCTGGGTCCGAGCTCCCAGGGTGCAGTTTCGGGCCCGGGGGCCAGGGGCCCCCCGAGTCCCGGACCTCTCCAAGACGAACTGGTCGGGTCTCAGCTATTTAGACCTGACAACTGGGGTGCACCTGGGTCCGAGCTCCCAGAGTGCAGTTCCGGGCCCGGGGGCCAGGGTTCCCCGAGTCCCGGACCTCTACAAGAAGACGACTCGGACCCCTTCCGGGAGGGTCCGGACCATCCAACGTCTTGTCTACTTCATCAGCGAGGTCCTCCACGATGCCAAAACAAGATATCTGGAGGTGCACAAACCGCTCTATGCAGTCCTCGTTGCATAAAGGAAGCTACGCCATTACTTCCAAGCTCACAAGATCTCGGTGGTTACCTCATACCCGCTGAGAACCATCCTCTACAGCCCCAACGCCACTGGAAATGTGGCTAAATGGGCTGCGGAGTTGGCGGAGTTCGAGCTGGACTTCTTACCGCGCCATGCGGTGAAAAGCCAAGCGTTAGCTGACTTCATGGCAGAGTGGACTCCACCACCATGCCAGCCAGGGGGCCAGGACATCGGTGAATTAGAGCCCAGAGCTCCGGTCTTCACTAGGCCTTACTGGACTCTCTTCTTTGACGGCTCCTCGAGGAAGCAAGGTGCCGGAGCGAGGGTTCTGCTCACTACACCAACCGGAGAGTGGTTCAAATACATGGTGCGACTTGACTTCAAGGCGACCAACAACATGGCGGAGTATGAGGCTCTCATATTCGGGTTAAAAACCGCGCTATCCCTCGGCGTCCAACAGTTTTGGTCAAGGGTGATTCCTAGCTGATCATCA
Organism: Neostapfia colusana; assembly: GCA_030760725.1. Lineage (NCBI taxonomy): Eukaryota > Viridiplantae > Streptophyta > Magnoliopsida > Poales > Poaceae > Neostapfia > Neostapfia colusana. Next base: position 60,884,991 of record JASWHV010000016.1, on the reverse strand, counting down.
AGCAAGTCAAGGGAGAGTGTAGCTGCAACGACTCACAGCTTGCCGCTTATCTCCTCCAAGTACAAAAGTTGGAGAATGACTTCTTATCCTTGGACTTGTGCCATGTTCCCCGTGCCAACAACACAGTAGCCGACGACCTGTCAACGAAGGCTTCCACTTGGGCTCCGGTGCCTGAGAGGGTCTTTGAAAGGAAGTTGCTGCGACCTATCGCCTGGCCGGCCGAACCGGGCGAAGGGGGACGGGACCAACACCTCGAAGTTGGCGGTCCCGGCGGCTCTGTTACCATGGCGCCCGCCAAGGATCGTAAGCGCTACCAGGGGCTCCGTGCGACCCGACGCTCAAGATCCAAGTGCTCAAGTAGGTCCTGACGCATGGATCACGGAGATCCAGACCTACTTGAAAGATAATTTCCTTAGCGATGAACGTGTATCCGCTGAACGGATCGCTCGGTTGGCTAAGAGAAACACGCTGGTAGAAGGGGATCTCTACCGGCGTGGCGCTAATGGCATCCTATTGCGGTGCATAACCCGGGAGGAGGGCTGCGTCCTGCTCCCAGAGATCCATGGAGGCGAGTGTGGGAACCATGCATGTTCCCGCACGCTAGTCGGTAAGGCCTTCCAACATGGCTTTTACTGGCCGACAGCTCTCCAGGACGCCGTCGATCTGGTCAAGAGGTGCAAGACGTGTCAGTTCCACGCTAAGAAGATCCACACACTAGCGCAGATGTTGCAGATGATCCCGCCCTCATGGCCCTTCGTTGTGTGGGGGCTGGACATCCTGGTACCTTTCCTCAGATCCGTCGGAGGGTACCGGTACCTCTACGTCGCAGTAGACAAGTTCACCAAGTGGCCGGAAGCTACCCCTGTAGTAACCATCAACAAGCAGTCAACAGTCAAGTTCCTCAAGTCAATCGTCTGCCGGTTTGGGGTCCCGAACAAAATCATCACCGACAACGGGACCAGTTCACCAGTGCAGTATTTCAAGACTGCTGCGAAGACCTCGACATCCAAATTTGCTATGCTTTCGTTGCTCACCCAGAGAGTAACGATCAAGTTGAAAGGGCCAACACAGAGATTCGTAGGGGACTCAAGACGCGCACCTACAACAACTTGAAGAAGCGTGGTGCAAATTGGGTGGAAGAGCTTCCGTGTACACTGTAGACTAGCCGGACGTCCCTTAATCGCTCGACAGGGGGAACACCCTTCTTCCTGGTGTATGGGGCTGAGGCCTTCCTCCCCCCAGAAATCACCATGGGCTCATCCCGTGTCCGAGCGTACGACGAAGCCACGCAGGACGAGCTCCGGCGTGAAGATATCGACCTTGTCAATGAGCTAAGGTGGCAAGCAGTTGTCTGAAACGCTCGTACCGTCAAGCGCTCCGGCCCTACCAGCAGAGGTTCGTGTGGTGTAGACTGCTCGAGGTGGGCGACCTGGTGCTACGGCGGATACTTTCTCGAGAAGGGGAGAATAAACTCTCCCCCAGCTGGGAGGGTCCCTTCCGAGTGACACAAGTGTGCCGCTCCGGGTGCGTGCGCCTAGCCACAGAGGATGGAGTACCTCTACCCAATCCATGGAACATAAAACATCTCCATAAGTTCTATCCTTAGCGTAGTGGTAGGGTTTCGTTTTCTCTAAAATGGTGTCATAGTGTCCAGCAGCAGCGCTTAGAACAGCTAAGTCCCGGAGGAGTCCTGCCACTCTCAACATCTGGGATGGGTCGCTGCCTTCTAGTACGGCGTGTTTTCTCCTATGAAGAAGAGCCTAAAGTGAAAAAAACTTTGCCTTGTCCTGTGCCTTCCCCCTTTGCAGTTTTCGCTTCCTCAAGTACATCAACTGTAAACGAGCAAAGCCACGTGTCCTTGGCCCTAAGGTTAGCCCTGGGGCTGCCACGTGTGCTTGAGTTTCGGAGCCGACGCGTGTCCTGGGCTCCGGTCTGAAGCCTCCCTGTTGAGGTGGAACCCGGAGCTACCACGCGTCACATGGCTCAGAGCCTCCTCCCCGCTGAGGATAGCTCCAGAGCTCACACGTGCCCTGGGCTCCGGTCGAAAGCCTCCCAGCTGAGGTGGAACCTGGAGCTGCCACGCATCACCTGGCTCTGAGCCTCCTCCCCGCTGAGGAGAGCTCTGGCGCTGACACGTGCCCCGGGCTCCGGTCCGAGCCTCCCTGCTGGGAGAAGTCCGGAGCTACCACATGTCCCTAGGCTCCGAGCCACCTCCCCGCTGAGGAAACAGCTCCGGAGCTGACACGTGCCCTGAGCCCCGGGCTGAGTTTTTCCTCTAAGTAAAATTCTGGAGCCCCCATGTGTCTCTCTGGGGAACCTAAAGACGACGGGACAGGAGCAGGCGTAGCTGCAGGCTACGAATACAGTAACTCCATTGAGTGCTCTGTCCGGTGTACGACAGGACAAGCCATCCTTGTACCCATGACTTGCTTCTCCTCGACGATATGGCGGGAAACGAGGGAGAGAGAGAGAGAGAGTATAAATAGAGGTGCCTGTCAACATGAAGAGGTTAGGCTCTCGTACTTGTAAGAACCACCCCATTCTTGAGTAAGAACAAGCGAGACACCCCGACTGGACGTAGGACACCTTTCCCGAACTAGGATAAATCCTTTATGTTCTTAGTAGGCCACCTCGAGGTAGAACGCGCGACACATTCAATTACTAGTCGGAAATCCGGACGCCGACACTACGTCTCCATTGAGGAGTTCACAAAGGACCATGTCTTTCTCAACCTTTATCCTCACCAAGTGATCACAAAGATCAAACTCTATTTATCCACTAAGAATCACGAGGGTAATACAAACTACCTGAGTCTCACCACAATTTGGGAGCCTCCGGGTGACGCCTAGCCGTCTAGGGGAAGAATCACCAAGAGTAACAAATACGAGCAGGAGACAACGATGAAAACAACAAATCAAGGATTAATCACTATGTGCTCTTTTTCTCCAAAACACTCACAAAAATCTCCACCTTCACTAACAATCAACTTTGTGTGCAAAGGGATGAGAGAGTGGACTAGAATGGCTCAAGAGTGCTTGTGACTATGCTTTAGTTCAGCTCTTTTCAAATGGAGACGAGAACCTCACTTTTATAGGATCCCCAAAATCTTACCGTTATCATCAATAAATGTTCGGACATGTCCGGGGTCGACGCCGGACAAGTCTGAACTTCAGTTCTACGCACTAACATGTCAAATCAACACTCAACGGTCATATGGATTCAAAAGGATTCCATACTCGGACGTGTCCGGCATTAGGTCCGGACAAGTCGGGCGTTCCAGTAACTACTTTTTCGTGGACATATACGGCAAAGTACGGATGTCCGAACATGTCCGAGACTTCAGAAACAACTTATCCGCATACACGTCTGAACAAGTTCGGATTTTGGACAAGTCGGAGCATCAGACCTCCGGACAAACTTCTGGACCCTCATAAGCCTCTTTTCAAAAGAAAAGTTTGGACAATCTGTAAAACTCGGACATGTCCGGACTTAGGTCCGGACAAGTCCGGGGATCTAGAAACTACTTGTCCGTAGCCACTCTCGGAGAAGTCTAGATGTCCGGACATCTCCGGACCTAATGTCTGAACAAGTCAGAGACTCCAGTAGCTTCTTATCCTCAGTCTTTCCTGGATATGTCCGGGTTTTGACTGTGCTTCTTCTTTTCAACTATTTTACTTGTCTCTCGTTAACTTCTATGGATTGAGTCTTGACCATTTTCACCACAATCTATGCGTTGTCCCCCTTAATAGTACGACATTCCTATACCCAAGTGAAAATATAAATTTTAACACTAAATAAGTTTCAACGCCTCCTTATCCTTTTTCCTTGAGGGATTCACATCCATTCTTCATTCTTCACAGATCTGCATTCATCTTTGTCAAAATTATTAGCTCTTTAGTTGTTTGTCATTAATAAACTAAAACCCACATAGGGAGGCCTAAATGCACTTTCAGGATGGGATTTGCCACGCAAGGGTCGAACTCACACCCGAGCCGACTTGTCGCGGGTGTGATTGCGGGTTTTGTTTTGCACCCGTGGGTACCCGAAATACTTAATGTTTGTTATTTTAAAGTCCAATTTAAGTTTTTTATATAGTTTATTTGTTTCATCTCGCTTATCGTGACCTATACTTACAATCTTTATAAGCAACTTAATATTTTCTTATTGCATTGTCATTTAAAATGGATGTAGACTTACCTATTAAATGTTGTAGTATGTTTATAAAAAGTCAAACCCGACAGACACCTAAAACCCGTCTGAGATCCGACAAGTGCGGGTGTGAATTTTGACCCGCGGGTGTGAGTTTTCAATTTCACCCGCAACCTTTTTCTTTTCGGATGGGTTTTTGCTCCACCCGATCCGAACCCGACCAATTGCCATCCCTACCCAGTTCACCTCCGAGCTGGGTTGGCCGCCCCGGGAATACATCCTCCCGAGGTAACACAAGGTTAGACTTGAGATAGACTTGGACTCTATCTCTAATTAATCTAGAAAAACGGGATTATTACTAACAGCGAATAGATGTCTACACCATTGTGAGTATGTATATACGACGGTACAGGTAAGTCGCAAGATATGCCTGTTTACATAGAATTAGTGTGTGGAGAAGGTCAGCGTAATAATGACATTTATCATTACGCAACCGCCTATTTACATAGATCATCATATGTAACTAATGTGTGCATTCCGTTATCATGGAAAATATTCCCCCATGGCACACCATGGACATGGGGCCATAATTGCAGAGGAGCAGGACCTGCAAAATCTAAAAATCAGACATGTTCGCATTGTAAGGTCAAAAGTCTAGTTTCTAAAATAAAATCATTGGGTTTTATATCTAGCTTACTCTAATGTGCTTGGGACGAAGGCTTTGTTTTTTTGTTGTTGTAATCTGCTTTATATGCTTTGGCCCTGTTTGACACAGCTTCTGAACCAGCTTTTTTAAAAAAAATAAGCTGCGGATGTACCAAACAGTCAGCTTCTCCAACAGCTTATTAGTCCAGCTGCTTCTCAGAATAAACTAAAAGCAGGATATAAGTTTAAGCTGATGTTCACCAGCTTTACAGACAAGCTGCTTTTTTAACAAGTTTAAGCCATGCCAAACAGGACATTTATATATCCTTAAATCATATAAATGGAAGCAAATGATGGTTCTGATGTCTCATAGAAATTGGTTGTTATGTCAGAATCTGAATGAGAAGAAACTAATTCTATATGGAGAAATAAAATCTCTCATTTCTGACATGAATAGATTTTTAATTTCGAAATAAAGTACTCCTTTTTACGTCTTTTATGCTTTTTTATGTTTAAATGTTTGTGTGCCAAAATTCTTCATGGTCAGTGGTTATGAATTCCCCCCTCTCAAGTGACGCAAGGAAACTAATATGTTTTGTAGGTTCGAGGTTCAATGCCTTTTTTGTGGGAGCAGATCGTTGACCTGACATATAAACCCAGTTTTGATATTGTTAGAGGAGAAGAGGCGGTGAGCTCTGTCAGTTTATGTTTTGTTCTGTTTTGTTGATCTTGTTTTCCAATAATGCCAACCTTCAGGCTTCAGCTCAGCAACGTTTCTTCAAACCATGAAATTTAGTGCACGTTGCTGCAATGTTTGTAACTTTTCTTCCATTCTAATTTCTCTCTGGTACCTAATGCAGCCTCGTATACTTGAGAGACACTTTCATGATTTACGAAAGAAATATGGAGCTGTCGTAGCTGTGGATCTTGTCAATACAGTAAGTACTGAACTATCAGATCTATTTAGGCATTATTCTCGTATAAGATGGGTCTAGGATACAAATACAGATCCAAAATTAGTCTTTTTAAAGCAATAATTTCCTATATTTCTCTGCATACACCCATTGTATCTTTGATTGCTCATTATTATAGTTAATGAAATGGACTGCAAGTTATTTGTATGAGCTTACACTGCATCGTTTTTGGCCTAATGAAACTAGCTGCTGTGATCCTTATTATATTTACTTTTTTATCTTTCTAATTCGTATTCAGCATGGTGGTGAAGGACGACTCTATGAAAAATATGCAAAATCCATTGAACCTATACTCAGTGAAGATATAAGGTGATGTTTGCCCCAACTGCGGTTTCGTTACTGATGTCTACTGTTCCGAACTGTGATGTATCCATTATCACAGATTCATACATTTTGACTTCCATCGAATATGTGGCCATATTCACTTCGAGCGCCTCTCTCAGCTTTATGATCAACTTGAGGATTATCTTAAGAAGCATAGGTGTGTTTCCTAAACATATGAGACGATGCTTTATTTGTTTTCACTAATCAATTTTAAGATGTACTTTTGGTGTGTATTTTTTCTGTTGTACTTCTGCCATCTATTTTTGAAGGTGAATAACTGTAGATTATTTCATCTACTAGCTGATCTGTGATCTGTATTTTCAATGTTCAGAAACAATCAGTATTCCGTGCTTTCCACAGGATACAGATGGTTTGGATATTTGTATATGTTAAAAATGTCACGTTTACATAGGTTATACCCCCAGTCTTGTGCTTTACTTTAGCGTACAAATCTTCCTTTGATTCTTCTCATGTTTTTATTTTCATGGATAGAGATCCATGGCTTTGGCTTATCCCTTTAAGAGTACGGAGAGTCAGTTTTGAGTCTGTAATACATCATGTATACCTATTAGAGGGATAATTGTGGCTGTATTGGATGATAAGAATAATGAGGTACAGGGATGATTATATAGAGGGATTAGGTGAGGGGAAAAGACTAAACTACCCCTAACCCTAATCCCTCACTAATGACTAATATGCCTCTGTGACACACATAATTACATTGTCTAACACCTCCCCGCAGTCACAACATCTAGCCACTGCAGATGTTGAGACTGGACCGAAACTCGGAGAACAGCGACAGCGGGAGGCCCTTCGTGAAGATGTCGGCGAACCGCGTCATCATCGGGACATGGTGTACCCGAACCTCGCCGCGTGCAACCCGCTCACGAACAAAGTGGAGGTCGATCTCCACATGCTTCGTGCGCTGATGCTGGATCGGGTTGGTGGAGAGGTACACGACGCTGACGTTGTCGCAGTAGATGAGGGTGCTTCTGGCGACGGGAGTGTGGAGCTCCTGAAGCAGCTGCTGGAGCAGGAGGCCTCAGCCACGTCGTTAGCCACGACGCGATACTCCGCCTCAGCACTCGAGCGCGACACCACGGGCTATCGCTTCGAGGACCAGGAGACAAGGTTACCGCCCAGGAAGACGGCGTACCTCGAAATAGAACGTCGTGTGTCCGGGCAGCCGCCCAATCAGCATCGGTGTACACGACCAGCTCGGAGGCCGTGTCACGTCGAAGGAGGAGGCCGTAGTCGAGGGTACCTCACAGGTACTGAAGAATCCGCTTCACAGCGGTGAGGTGCGGCTCCCTCGGGTCATGCATGTGGAGGCACACCTGCTGAACTACATACGAGATATCCGGCCTGGTGAAGGTGAGGTACTGAAGAGCACCTGCAAGACTCCTGTAAGTAATGGGGTCAGAGAAGGATGTTCCGTCGGTAGCGGAGAGCTTCGCCTGAGTATCCACTGGAGTGGAGCACGGCTTGCACTCAGCCATGCCCGCTCGCTGGAGGATATCCAGGCAGTACTGTCGCTGGTGAAGGAATAAGCCGCCTGGTCGGTCCTTGACCGCAATGCCCAGGAAGTGGTGTAGATGGCTCAAGTCCTTCATAGCGAACTCCTTCTGTAAAGCAGAAATGGTGCGCCGACGCAGAGCCGGACTAGACGCTGTTAGTACAATGTCATCAACGTACAGTAGGAGGTAAGCATTGTCACTGCCACGTCGATAGACAAACAGCGAAGTGTCCGACTTAGCTTCGACGAACCCCTGTGAGACCAAGAAGGAGGCGAACCGGCTATACCAGGCTCGCGGTGCCTGCTTCAGTCCGTATAGGGATTTGTTCAGCTTACAGACCATGTCTAGGTGAGCTGAATCAACAAACCCTGCCGGCTGACTGTAGTACACCGTCTCAGTCAGTGTACCGTGGAGGAAGGCATTCTTGACGTCCAACTAGTGGACAAGCCAAGAACACGAGAGAGCCAGCGACAGAACGGTACGAACCATCGCCGACTTTACCACCGGGCTGAAGGTCTCGTCGTAGTTGACTCCAGGGCGCTGAGTGAAACCCCATTTTACCCACCGAGCCTTGTACCTCTCCAAGATACCGTCCGCCTTCTTCTTGTGCGTGAACACCCACTTGCCCGTGACAACATTGCCACGACCAGGACGGGGAACTAGGTCCCAGCTTCGGTTGGCAAGCAGAGCCTCATACTCTTCCTCCATAGCGCGGCGCCAGTGAGAGCCGGCGAGGGCGCTACGCACGGAAGTAGGTATGGGTGAGATCGAAGAAGAATCGATCGGTGGAGAAGTCGTCGACGAGAAGGCAGCTTCGGCGAAGCGCTCAACTGGGCGAAGACTCCCGGACGCACGTCGAGTCACCATCGGGTGGACGTGACCAGGATCCCAATGGAGAAGAGGAGAGTTGTACACCGAGCGCTCGGGTACAACAACCTTCTCTCGTCTTGGGGCCACGCGTTGTGCAGCTGGAGTAGCCCCCCCCCCTTGCTCGTCGCTGGTAGGCAAGTACGGGGTCGGCGAAGCGAGAAGTCATCGTCGATGCTGCTCGTGGTGCATCTGGTGAAGTCGGGCTCAGGTGATGTCGGGGAAGCTGAGGCCGCACGTGGCGCAGTAGTCGACGTCGGGGACGCCGAGGCCGCGCTTGGCGCAACAGGCGTCATCGGGGACACCGGGGCCGTGCGTGGTGCAGTGGGTGACGTCGGGGGCGCCGAGGCCCCGCGTGGCGCAGCTGGTGGTATCAGGGACGCCGGTGCCGCGCATGACGCAACAAGTGGCGTCAGGGACGCCGAGGCCATGTAAGGCACAACAGGTGGCGTGGAAGACACCGAAGTCGTGCGTGGCGCAGCGGGTGGGTAACCTGCAAGAGGTAACCGACAAGGTCGCTGTACAGGAGCGGCCTCAGGGTCAGTAGAGAAGAGGGAATCCAACTCAGCGACGAAGTCAGAGGACGGGGTGGAGAAGGGAAAGGAAGACTCGTCGAAGACGACGTGTCGGGAGATCAAGATACGACGGGTGGTGGGGTCAAGGCACCTGTACCCCTTATGGTCAAGGGAGTACCCAAGAAAAACACACTGAGTCGAGAGAGGCGCAAGCTTATAGGGAGCTGTGGCAGAGAGGTTCGGGTAGCAAGCGCACCCGAAGACTCGAAGATGGTCGTAAAGAGGATGGGTGCCGAACAAAGCGAAGTGAGGGTGGGAGCACTAATCGCCTTAGTAGGAAGGCGATTAATGAGGTAGGTGGCAGTGTGAAGCGTCTCCCCAGTAGAGAGCTGGGGTAGAAGTCTGAAACATCAGGGATGCTGGAATAAGTCTTGTAGTCCTTTGGTCTTTGATCCCCTAGTCCCTTGTACCCTAGTCCTTTAGTTTGTTGCACTTTAGTCCTTGGTCCTTGTTGTACTCTAGTCCTTTGGTCTTTGTGGCCCCAATTAGGACAACATCTAAGGACACTAGGACAGCATATTAAGGACACTAGGACAACATCTTAGTGTCAGCCAAGGACAGCATATTAGGACAACATCTAAGCATCTTAGACTAGCATCTTTGTGGCATATGCTTGGCTGCCATGGCAGCTATAAATATGTAGCCTCAACCCCTTGTTGGCATGGCATTGTGTGAGAAATAGACAAGAAAATTGCCCCAACTCCTAGTGTCATCCTCTCTTCCAATGAGAGTAAGAATTCAACTACTAACATCTGGTATCAGAGCCGTTCTATCCTGCAGCTGAAACATCTCCTGCTCATCCCCCTCCCGCACCTCTCTCTGTCCGTAACCGGCAGCAGGAACACCGGCTGTTCCAGCTCATTCCTCTCCTGCACAGACGAGCAGCTGCTTGTCTTCCACACACAACAGCCCTTCCCCACTAGTGCGCCATGTCCGACGGACAGTCTCAGCGCTCGACCGCCTCGAGCGCGCGGCAGACGGAGGTCGCCGCGGCAGAGGAGCGCGAGCGAGCGGCGGCAGAGACTGCGGCGACGGCGGCAATGGCGGCAAGGTTGGCGGTGGCGGAACTGGCAGCAGCAAGGGCGGAAGTGGAAGCAGAGGCGGCGGCTGTAGCGCGTGCGGCGGCAGCGGAGCTGGAGGCTCTGCGCGGCAGTAGCTCCAGCAGCTCTGTCGACGGCGGCGTCGACCATGAGCTCAGGCCGGTGAGGGAGGCGACGCGAGCACGAGAGGTGCAGCGAGCAGCCGCGCGCCCCCATGGGCGTGACAGCCGCAGCCCAGACGGGCGCGGACGCGCCGGTGGCGCTCCCGGCCGCGGCGGCTGGGTCGACGGAGAACGCGGCCGTTACAGGCGGCGCAGTTCTCCCTCCCCGAACAGGTACCATGGACACCACGGGGTCCAGGCCATTGTCAGGGACGTCGGTCCCGGCGGTGGGTGGCCTACCCTCACCAAGACCAACTACGTCGAGTGGGCCGCGGTGATGAGGGTACGGCTCCAGGTGCGACACATGTGGAAAGCAGTTCAGTACGGCGACGTCGACTACTACGAGGATCGACGGACGTTGGATGCCCTCATTGCTGCAGTCCCGCCCGAGATGCAGTTCTCGCTTTCCAAGAAGCGGACTGCTAAGGAGGCACGGGATGCCATCGCTGTGGCACGCATCGGCAACGACCGCGCACGCAAGTCCACACTGCAGGCGCTTCGCAAGGAGTGGGAGAACCTGGCCTTTAAGCCAGGTGAGGACGTTGATGACTTTGCTCTCCGTCTCAACACTTTGTTGCAGAAGTTGGTGCAGTTCGGCGACGACACCTACAACAAAGAGAGAGCTGTCGAAAAGCTCCTTCGGTGCATCCCCGAGAAGTACAAGCAGATCGCTCGCTCGATCGAGTCTCTGCTGGACCTCTCCACGATGTCGATCGAAGAGGCGATAGGTCGCCTCAAGGTCGTCGACAGCGACGAACCACAACCTCTCTCGGGGCCTATCACCATTGGCGGGAAGCTTCATCTCACTCGCGAGCAGTGGGAGGCTGGCCAGGGTGACCAGAAGAAGGGGGAGTCCTCTTCCTCGACAGGCGGCCGCAAGCGCGGCAAGTCGCGCAAGGGGCGCGGAGGTACCCAGGCCGGGGCACGCGGACGTACCGAGGGTGGCGCCCGCGGAGGTGCCCAGGGCGGCACCGTCGGCAACCACAAGCCGACACGAGACGACACCTGCCACAACTGTGGCAAGCTTGGTCATTGGGCCAGGGAGTGTCGACAACCACGACGTGGCCAGGCCCACGTGGCACAAGTGGAGAAGGAGGCCCACGTGGCACATGTTGCTCGTCGGACTCTACTACATCCCCGCGTTGAGAAACTCCATCATCAGCCTGGGACAGCTGAATGAGAACGGTTCGCGCGTGGAGATTAAGGACGGAGTCATGAGGATTTGGATCATCGTCGTCTTCTTGCCAAGGTAACTAGAGGCATCAATCGACTCTATGTCCTTCACGTGCAGGTAGCACAGCCTGTCTGCCTTGCCACTTGTCGGGACGACGAGGCATGGCAGTGGCACGAGCGCTTTGGGCATCTTCACTTCGAGGCCCTAAAGCAGCTCAGTGCCAAGGAGATGGTGCGAGGCATGCCATGCCTTGACCACGTGGAGCAGCTCTGCGACGTCTGCGTATTGACGAAGCAGAGGCGGCTTCCTTTTCCCCAGCAGTCGAGCTTTCGAGCTAAGGAACGGCTCGAGCTCGTTCACGGGGACTTGTGTGGCCCGGTGACACAAGCTACACCAGGAGGACGACGCTACTTCCTGCTGCTCGTCGACGACCTCTCCCGCTACATGTGGGTCGTGGTCCTTGGCAGCAAGGGAGAGGCTGCGAACGCCATCAGACGCGCGCAGGCCATTGCGGAGGCGGAGTGCGGCCGCAAGCTGCGTGTGCTACGTACCGACAACGGCGGCGAATTCACGGCGGCTGAATTCGCGTCGTATTGCGCGGATGAGGGTGTTCAACGCCACTACTCCGCGCCCTACAGCCCGCAGTAGAACGGCGTCGTCGAGCGGCGCAACCAGACGGTTGTGGGGATGGCTCGGGCCCTCAAGCAGAGGGGAATGCCGGCTATCTTCTGGGGAGAGGCAGTGGTGACGGCTGTCTACATCCTCAACCGCTCACCCACCAAGGCTCTCAACGGCAGGACGCTGTACGAGGCTTGGTATGGGCGCAAGCCGGCGGTCTCTCATCTACGGGTCTTCGGTTGCCTCGCGTTTGCCAAGGAGCTTGGCCACATCAGCAAGCTCGACGACAGGAGCACTCCGGGGGTGTTCATCGGCTACGCGGAGGGCTCGAAGGCCTACCGCATTCTCGACCCAGAGACACAGCGTGTGCGCACGACGCGCGACGTTGTGTTCAACGAAGGGCGAGGATGGGCATGGGACAAGGCGGTGGACGACGGTTCGACCTCGACGCACGACGACTTCATCGTCGACTACGTCCACTTCAAGGGAGTTGGGGGAGTAGGCAACTCTTCTCCACCGAGCGTGTCTACCCCAGCCCCCGACCGTCCACCTCTACCTCAGCCGACGACCCCACGCACTCCAGCACCGACGACCACTCCTTCGGGCACGCCCACTCCGTCCGCAGCTCGTGTCGAGCACGACCCAGTGGAGTTTGTTACTCCGCTCTCCCACGACGAGGAGCGCCTCGACGGGTGCTACGACGGCGAGCAGTTGCGGTATCGCAAGATGGAGAACATTCTCGGCAACAGCCGGTGCCGGGATGGCCCCTCACGATCTGGATGATCAAGATCTGGAGGAGCAGTTGCACCTTGCGTGCGATGACGGCGAGCCTCGGTCTTTTGTGGAGGCTGAGAAACACGCGACATGGCGTGCTGCGATGCAGTCGGAGATGGACGCGGTTGAGACGAACCACACTTGGGAGCTTGCTGATCTCCCTCGCGGTCACCGTGCGATCACCCTTAAGTGGGTGTTCAAGTTGAAGAGGGATGAAGCCGACGCCATCGTCAAGCACAAGGCTCGCTTGGTGGCACGCGACTTCGTGCAGCAGGAGGGGATCGACTTTGACGATGCTTTTGCCCCCGTGGCACGGATGGAATCCGTGCGACTCCTTCTTGCACTCGCTGCCCAAGAAGGCTGGCGTGTCCAACACATGGACGTCAAATCGGCGTTCCTCAACGGCGACTTGAAGGAGGAGGTCTACGTACACCAGCCGCCGGGGTTTGTGGTCCCTGGCAAGGAGGGCAAGGTGTTGCGCCTGCGCAAGGCCCTCTATGGCTTGCGTCAGGCACCAAGGGCGTGGAATGCCAAGTTGGATTCCACGCTCAAGAGGATGGGCTTCGGGCAATGCCCGCACGCGGCGGCCATCTACCGGCGGGGCAATGGAGGAAACACCCTACTGGTGGGTGTCTACGTCGACGACTTGGTGATCACCGGCACCAAGGATGCGGAGGTGGCAGCGTTCAAGGAAGAGATGAAAGCCACCTTCCAGATGAGTGACCTGGGATCTCTCTCCTTCTACCTTGGGATTGAGGTGCACCAGGCCGACTCCGGGATCACACTTCGACAGACCGTCTACGCCAAGCGCATTGTTGAGCTAGCTGGGCTCACAAACTGCAACCCAGCTCTCACTCCGATGGAGGAGAGGCTGAAGCTGAGCCGTGACAGCACGGCGGAGGAGGTGGACGCTACGCAGTACCGACGTCTTGTGGGGAGCCTTCGCTACCTCACCCACACACGGCCGGACTTAGCATTCTCCGTCGGCTACGTTAGTCGGTTCCTGCAACGACCGACGACGGATCACCAGCAGGCTGTGAAGAGGATCATCCGCTATGTTGCGGGGACTCTCGATCACGGCCTCCACTACCCGAGGTGTCCTGGGGAGGCACACCTTGTCGGGTATAGCGATAGCTACCACGCCGGCGACATCGACACCAGCAAGAGCACGAGCGGGATCCTCTTCTTCTTCGGCAAGTGCCTCGTTAGCTGGCAGTCGGTCAAGCAGCAGGTGGTGGCCCTGTCCAGCTGCGAGGCCGAGTACATAGCAGCCTCCACCGCTTCGACTCAGGTGCTCTGGCTTAGTCGACTGCTTGGTGATCTCCTCAGCAGAAACACTGGAGCGGTCGAACTCAGGGTGGACAACGTGTCCGCTCTGGCCCTGGCTGTTGTGGATGCGTTTGTGGGCCGCCAATATGGTCGGCGTGGGGCCCACAAAGCCCACAACTAGGCCGGCCAGGCCCTGCAGCCGCACTAGGAGGATATTTAGAAGAATTAATTAGATAATGTTTAGGAATAAAAGGGAGTTATAGATTGAGTCAATTTAGATAGAAAGAAATAGACTAAAAAAAGGGAAGAAAAGAATCCTAGTCAGTTTGGGGGATTATCCCCAAACCGACTAGGAGTAGGATGCGGCCAAGGGGGGGGGGTCCTGTCCCCCCTTTATAAGCAGCCCCCTCCCTCATGTTTGGAGCATCCAGGAAAAAAATAAGAATCCCCGTTGAGGGCTGTTCTTCTCCTTGGATCACGGTGGCTTCGAACCCTAACCCTAGCCGCCGTGACCTGCTACTTTGTCCCCCACGTTACGTACTGCGCAGCTGCCCCCACGCCTCCTCGCTGCTGGTTTCTCCCCTGCGCAGCCCTAAGCGCATCCAAGGGGTCTCCACCCTCCCTGTTTCTCAGCACTGGCAAAGAATCCCGTTTTCCATGAACGGAGCAAGCACATCCGGGTGAGGTACCACTTCATCCGAAAATGCTTGGAGGAAGGGAGCATCAAGGCGAATTACATCATCACCAATGACCAGCTTGCGGACCTGCTCACGAAGCCCCTTGGGAGGCTCAAGTTCATTGAACTTCGCACCAAGATCGGGATGGTCCAACCCTCTCAGAAGACGACGTACAAGACTTAAGGGGAGAATGCTGGAATAAGTCTTGTAGTCCTTTGGTCTTTGGTCCCCTAGTCCCTTGTACCCTAGTCCTTTAGTTTGTTGCACTTTAGTCCTTGGTCCTTGTTGTACTCTAGTCCTTTGGTCTTTGTGGCCCCAATTAGGACAGCATCTAAGGACACTAGGACAACATATTAAGGACACTAGGACAGTATCTTAGTGTCAGCCAAGGACAACATATTAGGACAGCATCTAAGCATCTTAGACTAGCATCTTTGTGGCATATGCTTGGCTGCCATGGCAGCTATAAATATGTAGCCTCAACCCCTTGGGTTGGCATGGCATTGTGTGAGAAATAGACAAGAAAATTGCCCCAACCCCTAGTGTCATCCTCTCTTCCAATGAGAGTAAGAATTCAACTACTAACAAGGGAGCGCATGACATTGTTGGTGGTCCGAACCATGCGCTCAGCCTTGCCGTTCTAGGGGGAAGTGTACGGGCATGACATGCACAACTGAACACCGCGAGAAAGCAGAAAGTCACGGAACGTAGAGTTGTCAAACTCGCGCCCGTTGTCGCACTGGACCGCACGGATCGTGCGCCCAAACTGGGTGGACACACAAGCGAAGAAGTGAGAAAGAGTACCGAAAGTATCAGACTTCTGTCGCAAGGAAAAAGTCCACGAATAGTGCGAAAAATCATCAACGACCACCAAATAATACTTGCATCTAGAAACACTAAGAACGGGTGAAGTCCAAAGATCACTTTGAATCAAATCAAAGATGTGCTCGACACGGGTGACAGAGTGCGGAAAAGGAAGTCGAACGTGGCGACCTAACTGACAAGCATGGCAAAGAGACTCATGAGTACCCCGAGTACACGAAATCATTGAACTACTAGACAACTTCGACATAGCATCAACACCGGGGTGGCCAAGCCGACGATGCCAAATGGTCGAAGAAGCTGTCGTAGTCAGGGCAAGAGGCGGAGCGGAAGCAGGAAGACACATCGTGTACAGGGGACTCATACTATCACAGCGAAAGAGAATGCGTCGAGTAGTAAGATTCTTAACAGTTACACCATAAGGATAAAACTCAAGGGAAACATGGTTGTCAGTAGTAAAACGACGAAAGGAAAGAAGGTGTTGAATGATGTCAGGAGCAACAAGAACATCACGTAGCTGAAACGAATCCGGCGAACCCGAGTCACCTACTGAGGTGACTGGAAGAGCCGACCCATTCCCAACAACGATAGATGAAGGATCAGAGGGACGGAAAGGGCGGGTAGAGAAGAGGATACCGACGTCAGGGGTGGTGTGGTACGAGGCACCGGAGTCCACCACCCAGTCAGTGCCAGACGGCGTGCGACCCCGCAGGTAGACCGACGGTGTAGAACGGGTCACGACATGCCCCGGTGGTGGCGGCGCCGGGAAGGAAGACAACACGCTCGGACCCTCGACGGTGGTGCCAACAGAGTAGGCAACAACCGATCCAGCTATTCCTGCAAAACCACTTATATAGCAAGAGTGAGCACAAAGGCTCAACAAGACTGACCCGTCTCTCTTAAGGCATGCAACTCTACATGAGGGTAACTTAAGACCTAATCCTGTAATTTTACGAAACGACTCGTCTACGAGTTCATCCTTAACTTTCATATTTTAGCCATAATAGTAGTGACCTTGCGCCCAACAACATTGGAACTCCACAATCAAACAAGAAACGCTTCATTCCAATGTTACTTATCCCAAGGTAGAAAAATAAATTTAGTTTGCTCTATCTCTACTTCAAACACGGTTTTCATGCAATTTACAATTATCATAACAGCATTTAAAACTTTGCAAACTATTTTCACACAACTTGATTACTACGTCACAACACAGGGAGCAAGCGGTAATCAATAACCGCGATGGACGGTGATTCGAATCAAACACTACCCGGATAACTCGACACATACGCCCGCCTCTGAAGACCCAACTCTGGCGTCCTTCATTACGTCGTATGTGACAACCTTTCTCAGGACACTAGACTGTAGAACCGGTCGCGCCGTCTCGGGCTCATAGGTCTAACGAGACGATGTGATATGCCTCTACAATCCAGTGAACCTGGTACATCGGTTTCCTGGTTCCCATATGTCAGTAAGCATCCGGTACACAACTCAATACCTGCTCCTGGGTGCCGCACACGCATCGGTCCTTAACCGACACAGGCAGAACTACTCGACCAAGACCTCGTCTTGTCACTGCCTAACCATCCTGCCCGGTCTCATCTTAGGAAATGTAAACTTTAGTTTGCCCTCTTTTCCCTCTACACCCAGGTAATCCCGTCTATAACTCGCGAGTAGATTTCAACTACTCGACTTCTACCGGATGTCCTAAGCTAGTTAGCATGGCATTCTTATACAGCGGTGACCCTTTTCTACCCTCCACTCCATGGTTCATTTGGTCATGCATTTGGAGTGTAAAACATCCTGGACCTAATGCACATACAAACTCAATACCATAAATGTGAACAAAGTAAAAACTTTATAAATAACTTAAATGCAAACCAGAGCTTGCCTTGGTTTTGCAGGTGACTTAAGTCAGATAAAATGAAGTTAGTGGCTGATGATGACTTGAAGCTTAATCCCAGCCTTCTTGCTCCTTGATCAAATCTTCACTTATCCACGTTTAATCACTACACGTTATGAGTATGTATATATGTTTAATTATAAAACTTTTGCTAACAAGTTCTAAAGACAAGTTTGAAACTGAAACTTTGTTTAAAAATTTAAAATGACACTGGGGCTGGTGGTTTGGATGTGTGTTTAAGTAATATCATCAAGTGAGAAGTGAGGTTTATCACTTGGGTTGTGATCACCTACTTGGTTGAACAGAACACTACTGATCCAGGATTCCAATGGAGCTGGAAATTTTCTTGTGAGTTCCTTGTCACAAGAAAGTTCTCTGGACCAAAATTCAGAATATTTCATTAAGTGGATCACTCAGAATAATTCTCTAAGCATTTAGGCATAAAGGAATTAATTCTGATTAAACTTGCACTTTCATGCAAATCTAAGTGAACCATAATTTCCTACATAGCTCAGGGAGTATGCCTGAATTTTCCTAGGATTTTTGGAGCTAAGGAATTCCTAGAACTGAATTTCCAATTTTTGGAAATTTGCTGAAAATGTTTCTGTATTTATTTGAATGCAGAAACTTGGAATTAAAATTATCCTAACTAAATCAACTCCAAATGAGCTGAAACTTTTACAATGGTTTTCTAATATCCTAAAGAATATCCTGGCAAAATTTGGGAATTTTTGGATGAACCAAACTCCCCCTAAAATTCTTTTGCTGAAAAGATTTAAAGAATTTTCCAGAATTTTCTATTGATTTTCATATAAATTGGGTTGCATATTTGGATAGAGTTTTTCATCCTGAATCCAACCCAATTTGAATCACTAAATTTGGAGCTCCCTAACAAAAGTTATGCAGATCCAAAGTTTGAACCAAATTTGGAATTCAAATTAATTCGGGAAATGTTCAAACTCTGCTTGTGGGTCCACCCTATACCTGTCAGCCGCTGGGATCACGCCACATGGGGCCACAGGACCCCTCCCGCGCTGTCGCAACGGATCCCGGGGCCACAGAGGATCCGCACCTTTAACTTCAGCCGCTGACGAGTGGGGCCGAAGGGGTCTTCTTCTTCCTCCCGCTCCCGCGCCTCCCCCCTCGCCGGCGCTCCTCTGGAGCTCGCCGGACCCAGCTTTCCGGCCGCCTCTCGACCGGAGTTTCGCTGCCTGTGAGTTCGGGAGGTCGGGAAACATGTCTACGGGGTTGGCTCGGGCTGCCGGTGGCCGGACTACCCTCGGCGACGAGCCGCGGCCTTCGGTGACGATCGACACCGTCGCCCGACCCCTGTAGCTCGCTAACAGCTCAACCGAACCGCCCAAAAGCACCAGTGAAGGTCAGGCTACCTCGGCACGGCCTCAACCTGGCTCGGAAACGGCTGCAACCCGGTTGTCATCGTGCGCCCGAATGGTGTTGCGGCATCCGAGCTCGGAAACGCAAGAAATAGCCCACCCTCGGTCGATTTCTAGCTAGGATTTTGAAGGGAACTTGACCGCTAGCCAGTCTCATGCACGTGTGCATGATTTGGTGGCCTAAAAACAAATATTACGATCGAATTTTTGAGGATTGCTCACCCGGGGTCACTTCGCACGAGCCGAGAGTAAATCACCAAATTCTTGCTCAGGAGATTATGGCTCGAGTTGAGGTTTGGCGAGGAGTAGCAGGGAGCTCCGGCGCTCCTCTGGGTGCCCTAGCTCGGACGTGAAAGCCCCTTGGTTGCGCTGTTCATGTGAGTCCATTTGTGATCCGTTTTCGGGTCACTGCACGCACGAGCCGCTCTTGGTCGTGGTAGCCGAAAATCCCCCGGTCTAGTGCGGAGGAGTGAGCAGCGGACCCTCCTATGCCATTTTGCAGCTTGGGGAGCTCTGTGGCACGGTCTTGGCTGCCTCCCGATGATCGACGACGGAGCGGCCGTGAGCGGCTCTATCCTGCTCGCGTGCGAGGAGGGGAGGCAGAGCCTCGGTATGCCTTGTGCACGAAGGGATCGACTTGCCCGCTGGTAAGGGCGCCAGCCGGCCTCCAGCACGATGAATTTGCAAGAGGAGGTGGCGTCGACCGCAGCCCTCGGTGGCGCCTCGCGCGGGCTTGCTTCGGGCTCGGGTCTGAACAGAGGAAGAGGCTTTCTTCGGGTGTAAGTCTCCTCCCAATGACATGTGGGGTCCACCCCTCTTCTTATCCCCAAAACTCTCATAAATATCTCCAAATTTTGGCACATTGCAAATTCAGCTATGAGGTACTCAAATCCAAAAGTCATTTGGCAATTTGACCAGTTTTGCCTCAGTTTCAAATTTGAATTCAAATTTCGGTGAAATTTACAAGTCCTTTTGATATACATATCAAAGTACCTCCATATTTCCTCAAAATTTGCCTAACTCATAATTTGGACATGAGGAATCCAAATATGCCCTCTGATTCTTGAGTTGGTCATTGCAAATACAACTTCTTAAACCACAGTTTGAATTTCCTCCTTTTGGATGTGGCTTCCTTTTCCTTGAAGTGAACCATTTATTCAAACTGAATATTTAAGTCCTCTTTGGTGATGACCCATCTGAATTTAGGTGAACACTTTGGTTTGCTCCTAGCCCATGCTTGATCAATCTTGGTCCCAAGCTGAACCTCACAAGTTCAGTTTGACTATGCCCCTCAAATTTGAATTAGAAGGTGATCTCAAATAATGCTTAGAACAAATGGTATATGAGCTTAAAATTCCTCCCATTAACTTAAGCTCTTCAATACCTGAGGACTACAATGATCATCCCATATATATGCTTTTGGGCCATTTGAACATGAATGCTTTGCAAGGGTTCAAAAATAGGGTTTAAACTTCCCTCTACTCATAGGAAATGTGCATATGAGTTAGATTTTTGGAAGTGAAATCCTTTCCCGGGTTAACATGTGTCCAACAGGAGTTAAAGAAGATTTTAGCTCTTCCCATATGTCCATGTTTGAGTTTATCATTGTATGTGACATAACTCAAGTCATTCCCTTGTCCTAACATGTTTGAATTCAGCATGAACTCAACATGATCATAGTCCATTCCTTTTTAGCTTACCCTCAATCAGAAAGTTGCTACCATAATTCTCCTCACCTTCAACTGTGTGAGGTTCCATGTGTGTTCAAAAATTTGGCAGCACTTTGAGGTGAGCATTTGAGACTAAAACCTTATTTTTGTTCTTTCTCATGTACATGTATGATTACACATGAGTTTAGCTTCACCTTGGTCCAACACCTTCAAAGGCATGCTTGAACCTGTGTGGTTGCACCTCATGAATACCATCTCATGTAAGAAAGTTTTTGTAAGTCCCATTTTTCATGAACCAGAAACACGATGACGTTCAATCACCCATTTCTTTGCATTCACGTTTTTGGGACTTTTACAATGCGCGCCATTGGCGGCGGCGCGGCTGCGCGGGCGCGCAGCACCTCGGCGGCGGCGGCGGCTGGGTCATTAGGGTTAGGGTTAGACACTAATCCTATTTAATTCCTAGCTGATACCATATTAGAGGGATAATTGTGGCTGTATTGGATGATAAGAATAATGAGGTACAGGGATGATTATATAGAGGGATTAGGTGAGGGGAAAAGACTAAACTATCCCTAACACTAATCCCTCACTAATGACTAATATGCCCCTGTGACACACACATAATTACAGTGTCTAACAATACCGATGATGATTGCACTTTATTACAAAAAGCATGTAATTGTTCTTTCCTTAGGCTCTTACTAATGTTATGGATAGGTACTACCTTTTAACTGATAAAGGCGAGAAAATTGAGCAGCAGACTGGCACTGTCAGAACAAACTGTGTCGATTGTTTAGATCGTACCAATGTAACACAGGTACATACTTCCATATTCAGATTTGTAATGTAAATTTCAAAGTTAATTCTAGGTAGTGATAACATTTAATTGGTCGTTTATGACATCATTGTCGATTCCCTGTCTTTTGTAATCAAAACTGTAGAGGTCACCGTTCAAATTTGAAAGGCATGTACATTTTCCTTAACGTAGTACCACAACCTAGATATCTATGGTGCAAGGTTTCAAGATGTGTTGATGGAATAAGTCATGTCAAAATAACAGCAAATGATAAAATAATGATTATATATTTCATTACATTTAGAACATGCATAATTTATGGTGCTTAGGTTGAGCCAATAGTTCGGTATGATGATGGTATGTGTTCAAGCAAAATATACTTACTATTAATGCAGTCAGATCAAATGCCTCAACTTGCATATGATTATCTTATTACATCTAATAGTGGATTATATGAACTGATCAATTCTGAAATATTCCTAGGTTCATGTTTATATATCGTTTCCTGACGAGCCATTATCTTTTATTTAATATATATTTTTTTGGAACTCTCATATTCTGTATGATAAATAAACAGAGCATGATTGGGAGAAAACTTCTTGAAAGCCAGCTCCAACGGGTGGGGGTTTTTGGTGCTAATGAAACAGTCAGTGACTATCCAGATTTTGATGCAAATTACAAAGTTTGTAAGTATAATTTTTCATATGGATTAATCATGGCTATTATGGACGCTGGCACCCAGAATAAAAAAGCATTGCTGCAATATCCATTTCAGTGTGGGCCAATCATGGGGATGCAATAAGCACACAATACTCTGGAACTCCAGCTTTGAAAGGAGACTTTGTTCGGTAATTTCCTTTAGCATAGTTTTGGCATCTACTGCAATAAGCACACAATACTCTGGAACTCCAGCTTTGAAAGGAGACTCGATGAACAATAATCATGTCCAAGTGTGGCTAGACATCCTATTTTAAATTTTCTTTGGATAGCTACAGTTAGAGGCACTTGTAGAGCTCTGTCTCCTGGTCTCTCTTATACAATCTGCTGGCTGGCTTTCCCTACTGTATTTCCCAAAAAAAATCATGATGCAAAACCTGTCACAGCATCTATTTAAAGACAACCTAAAATAAAAGGTATACACTACTCATGAGTCCTGAGATTAATGGAGTCATATACATCTGTGCTGATGCATTAGTGATATGCTTCTTTATATTGATATTATTTTCCAAATTACACATCTGTGCAGTGTAACTAAGTCAACATGTTTTCAGTATTTTGCTCTTTTGAGCTACTTCTGCCTTTGGTTTGCATTTCTGTTTTATTTCATGTTTGAATCTCTACAGAAAAGGTGCTTTTGTATGTACATGTAATATTGGTTATTTTTTAATGTTGATTAGGTACGGAAAACGAACTACTCAGGGAATTCTTAATGATCTATGGAATGCGCTTGCTAGATATTACCTGAACAACTTCGCGGATGGTACTAAGCAGGTATTTTACTGGCTTTGCGCAGACACATATGAATAGTTTGAGAAAAGAATTTTCCTCGCATGGATTGGATTAGTAAATGGTAATATTATCCATTGATTAGGTCAAGTCAAAGCCAGGATTTAGGTTTGATCAAAGGTCGTTAAAATATTATTGTCATATTTGATATAAGAAAAATAACCAACTATTTTTAACTGCATTTTTAATAAAATTAATCATGTTAGATTTTATGGAAAACATATTTACGAATTGAAAATCACGATAAATTTATCTCTGAACTTCATCCCCAGACTTAATTTCTCTTCCTCTGATATACCACTGGTTTCGAGCAGCTTTTGAATTTAAATTTTTTCAGTTCATCACTAATGAAACCCACATGATTCTAGGCTTAGCACCTCTTGCTTGTATACATTTGTTATAAATTCCTTTATGGTCGTCAGTATAAAAGATGCCAAAAGAATTAGCTAGAAGAATTAGATATAAGAATAAAAAGAGATAAGTTTGTTTAGATAAGATTCTGATAACATAATCTGTTATTGCTGAATAAACCAGCGCCTAGTCTATAAAGGCGGCTGGATTAGACTGTATTAGGCATCAGAGAATAAAGAACTTATTTGGCTTCTCTGGTCGACCTGGCTGGATCATCTTCTAGTCGGGACGACGGCGACTGCCATCCCAACAGATATCCTCTTCGTTCTTGTTCCCAATCTCACCTGTTGCTGTGTTCTCCTCTGCGCACGCCAAGGAAGAAGAGTCATAACAAATTGGTATCAGGGACTGCACAAATTGTTGCCTCCATGGCCGTAGTTGAGAAAGATCCTGAGACCTTGACAGACTCTCAGAAGCTGGATAGGCTGCTGGCGCAGATGGCGACAATGAATGCCAGACTGGACTTGCGTGATCAGAGGATTGCTCGCACAGAGGCTCAAAGCAGAGTGGATGGGACTCAGCAACTACACCGGCATGTTGATGATGACACTAGTGGCCGATCAGGCCTGATTGCAGATCGCCGCCAGGGATCTAGATTTTCCACGATTAATTTTCTAAGTTTTGATGGAGAATCTGATCCTCTGACCTGGATCACCAAGTGTGAGTCGTATTTTCGAGGTATGAGAACTTTATCGGAGGATAAGGTATGGCTTGCATCCCTGCACTTATATGGCATAGCGGCATAATGGTATTATGCATTAGAAAGGGACCATGAAATCCTGTCTTGGCCTTGGTTTGTAGAATTTGTTAATCTGAGATTCGGTCCTCCAATACGGGCTAATGCATTGGCAGAACTGAAGGAGTTAAACAGGATTGGTTCTGTAGAAGATTATCAGCGCCAGTTTTTGGCACTGTTATGCCGTTGTGAGGATTTATCAGTAACCTATCAAATTAATCTTTTTACTGCTGGATTGGGACAGCCATTAAGAACAGTTGTGGAATTGCAAGCCCTAGCAAATCTGCAAACTGCTTGAGTTTAGCAAGAGCCTATGAACAACGTTTGGACACTATACATGATGGCAGAACTGGTTGGGCTAGGGGGTATAGCCGTAGCAACCAGAGGCTGGCAATTCAATCATCAGCACCTATGAAATATTCTTCTTCACAAGGATCATCAGTATCTTCTAGGCCCAGGTTTCAGAAATTATCCCAAGAGGAACTGGCAGTAAAGAGGGCAAATGGTGAATGTTACAACTTCTCAGAGAAATATTCACCAGATCATAAATGCAGTAACAAATCAATTTTTGTACTGGGATTGGAGGAAGGTGAAGAGCTGGAGGCTGTGACTCATGAATTAGGAATATCCTTACATGCCCTCACCAGTATTGGAGTTCCAAACACTATGCAATGGGCAGTTAACGTGGGCAATCGTACAGCTAAGGCCCTGGTAGATTCAGGGTCGACTCACACCTTCATCAATGAGGAATTGGCCAGGAAGTTGGGTCTGCATATTACCTCAAAGACAGGGTTGTCAGTCATTGCGGCTGTCGGTATCTTGCAGATCGGGTACCCCCGCGTAGAGGGTAAAATACGGCCTGGGCCCGCCTCCTTGTTAAGGCGGGCCCCATCGTAGCCACGTGTCCTTGGCTCCATGGTCAGCCCTGGGGCTGCCACGTGCGCTCAGCGTTTTCAAGGTGTCGCCTAGACGTCCAGGCGCTCCGGCTCGGACGCCATGGCCAGCCGCCTCGCCTGGCCGGCGGTTGCCGCCGCCGCAATTTCCGCCCTCGCCGTCACAGCAGGGTCGCCGCCGCCGCTGTTGCCGCCCCCGCCGCCGCCGTTGCTGTCCTCGCCGCTGCCTTTCCCGCCCTCGCCGTTGCTCTCTGCCGGCCACCAGTGGAGGAAGAGAGAGAGACTGAGGGAGGAAAGAGTTAGGGTTAGGGGTGAGGGCCTGAGTGGTGGTCAGATATATGTGGCCTGATCTGAAATTAGGACCGTTGGATGAGATCTGGCGATCCTCCTTAATCGGGCCGACCGCACGACCGAGCCCACTAGCCCGACCGCGCCAGCCCGCCTGCCCGCCCGCGCCCGTCCGCCGCCGCCCGCTTGCAGCCGCCCGCCCGCGCCCCTTCGCCTGTCACCTCTACCCGTCTGCGGGCGCCGCCCGCCCACCACCGTCCCCCCTCCTAGACTCGTCGCCGCCTCCCCTCCTCGGCTCGCCGCCGCCTAGGCCCTCCTCGCCTGGCGCTCGCCTAGGCGACTGCCTAGGCGTCCCGGTGGCCGGCGGGCGCCTAGGATTCCAGGCGTGGATTCGCAACCCTGCGTGCGCTTGAGTTCCAGAGCCGACGCGTGCCCTGGGCTCTGGTCCGAGCCTCCCCGCAGAGTAAGGTCCGGAGCTGCCACGTGTCCCCTCGATTAGAGCCACCTCCCTGCTAATAACAACTCTGGAGCTGACACGTGCCCTGGGCTCCGGTCCGAGCCTCCCCGCTGAGGTGAGGTCTGGAGCTGCCACGTGTCCCCTGGCTCAGAGCCACCTCTCTGCTGAGGACAGCTCCGGTGCTGACACGTGCCCTGGGCTCCGGTCCGAGCCTCCCCGCTGAGGGAAGGTCCGGAGCTGCCACGTGTCCCCTGGCTCAGAGCCACCTCCCTCCTGAGGACAGCTCCAGTGCCGACAATTGCCCTGGGCTCCGGTCTGAGCCTCCCCGCTAAGGTAAGGTCCGGAGCTGCCACGTGTCCCCTGGCTCCAAACCTGTCAATAAGAGCTCCAGAGCCACCACGTGCCCCACGATCCGTTGTGGGCCGTGGGTCGACGAAGTCAAGAAGGAAGTGCGTTGTGAGGCTTCGCATTCAAGACTCACGCCTTCCCTAGAAGCATGGCGCACTACACACGCCTTCGTCCTCTGCCCATTCGCTATTACGGTGACAAGACAGGACGACAAGGTGTGACAGCAGTACAGTGCCGCTCAACGGCACGAAGCCGCCCAAGCAGGGCGAGAGGACGCGACGACAAGGCAACGTCTTCATCATCACCTGACACATGGACAGAGGTGCTCAGCGTGCCAGGCTGCGGGACTAAACTCCTCTGTCAACCACTCTACTCAGAGGACGAAGCCCTAGATCATGTATAGGGTTCACATAGCTTTGGGGCCACCTGTCGAGCCCCAAGCCTCATTGTAAACACCCCGGCCTTGGACTATAAAAGGACCAGGGTGACCACCTGACAAAGTTTGGCCAGTCCCCAATTCCATCCTCACAAGAACGCGCAAGCAAGCAATACAACAAGCACTCCCGTGGACGTAGGGTATTACGCTCCGACGGTTCGAACCATGTAAATTTCGGTGTTCATCCGCTCCGTCGAGCCTAGGTTGCGTAGGGCGCCAAGCCCCCTCCGATCAAAGAACCTCGCGGGCTGCTTCTGAGCAGGCCGGGAGGAGTGTCGAAGCTCACGCACTCCGACATTTTGCGTGCCAGGTAGGGGGCTTTCCTCGCTCTCCACGTGACCATGGTGAACATCACCTCCCATGGCGAGCCTTCTCGCCCAACTCGCCGTCGTCTCCAGACGGGAGACAACGAGGCTACCCCCCGCTCCAGAGCGGGCAGGCCTGGCCAAGCCAGCAGCCAAACGGCCAACGCACTCTGTGGGACGTACGGGGTTTCTTCTGACGTCTCGTCCAGGCGAGCCGTTAAGACCCTCCGTCGAGCAGTGGCAGCGGTCGCCCTAGACCCGGGGCCGACGCCGCATCGCAAGTGGATGGAGATGCCGATCAACTTTGAAGGAATAAGTCTTGTACTCTTGGTCTGTTTGGCCCCTAGTTAGGACAGCATCTCAGTCCTTAGTAGGACAGCATATTAGTCCTTTGGTAGGACAACATCTTAGTCCTTTTGTAGGACAACATCTTAGACCAAGAGGACAGCATATTAGTCCTTTGGTATGACAGCATCTTAGTCCTTTGGTAAGACAACATCTTAGACCAAAGGACAACATATTAGTCCTTTGGTAGTACAGCATCTTAGACTAGCATCTAGGTATATGCTTGGTTGTCTTAGCTATAAATATGTAACCCCAACCCCTAGATTGGGCATGACATTGTGAGTGGAATGAAACAAGAAAATTTTCCCAACTCTTAGTGTCATCCTCTCCATGACAGTAATACTTCAGATACTAACAAGTGGTATCAGAGCTGTTCTATCTAGTAGCCTAGACATTTCCTGCTCATCTCCTTCCCACGCCTCTCTTCGTCTTCAGCCGGCAACAATAGCACCGGTCGTTTCAACTCAATCCTCCTCTTCTACACAGACAAGCTACAACTTGTCTGAGACAGCTTCTTCCCCACACAGCACTCCCCCACTAGCGCGCCATGTCCGAAGGACAGTCTCAGCACTCGGTCGCTTCGAGCGCGCGGCATCGGCAGGAGGCCGAGGTTGCCGCAGCAGAAGAACGCGAGCAAGCAGCGGCAGAGGCTGCGGCGAGAGCGGCGAGGCTGGCGGCGGTGGAACTGGCAGCGGCGAAGGCGGAAGTAGAAGCAGCAGCGGCTGCGGATGCAGCGCGTGCGGCTGCCACAGAGCTTGAGGCTCTGCGTAGCGGTAGCGACAGAGGCTCTGATTCTACCGACGGCGGCACCAACGAAGACCTCAGGATGGCGAGGAAGGTAACACGACCACAGACGCCACAGTGGGCAGACGCGCACCCCCATGAGCGCGGCGGCTGCAGCCCAGACAGGCGTGGACGCGCTGGCGACGCTCCCGGCGGGGGTGGTTGGGTCGACGGAGATCGAGGAATTTACATGCGGCGCGACTCTCCCTCCCTGAACAGGTACCATGGTCACCACGAGATCCAAGCCATTGTCAGGGACGTTGGTCCCGGCGGTGGGTGGCCTATCCTCACCAAGACTAACTACGTCGAGTGGGCCGCGGTGATGAGGATACGGCTCCAAGTGCGGCACATGTGGGAAGCAGTCCGGTACGGCGACGTGGACTACTACGAGGATCGACGAACGCTGGATGCTCTCATTGTTGCAGTACCACCTGAGATGCAGTTCTCGCTTTCCAATAAGCGGACTGCCAAGGAGGCCTGAGACGCCATCGCTGCGGCACGCATCGGCAGCGACCGCGCCCGCAAGACCACACTGCAGACACTCCGCAAGGAATGGGAGAAACTGACCTTCAAACCAGGTGAGGATGTTGATGACTTTGCTCTCCGTCTCAACACACTACTGCAGAAGATGGTGCAGTTCGGCGTCGAGAAGCTCTTCCGTTGCATCCCCGAGAAGTACAAGCAGATCGCTCGCTCGATCGAGTCTCTGCTGGACCTCTCCACGATGTCGATCGAAGAGGCGATAGGCCGCCTCAAGGTCATCGACAGCGACGAATCTCAGCCTCTCTCGGGGCCTATCACCATCGGCGGGAAGCTACATCTCACTCGGGAGCAGTGGGAGGCCTGCCAAGGTGACGGGAAGAAGGGGGAGCCCTCCTCCTCGAAAGGCGGCCGCAAGCGTGGCAAGCCAAACAAGGGGCGCGGAGGTGACCAAGCTGGGGCGCAGAGACGTGCCGAGGGTGGCACCCACGGAGGCACCCAAAGCGGCGCCGCCGGCAACCGGAAGCCAGCATGAGACGACACCTGCCACAACTGTGCAAGCTTGGTCATTGGGCCAGGGAGTGTCGACAGCAACGACGTGGCCAGGCCCACGTCGCACAGGTGGAGGAGGAGCCGGCTCTGCTCCTGGCGCATGCAAGCATCGAGCCACCTCCAGTGGCATCGGCCGCAGCGGCTCTCCTCCACATCGATGAGCCGAGAGCACACGCCTTTCTCGGTGATAGCTCCAGCAACGACAAGACTGACGGGTGGTGCCTCGACACCGGCGCCACCCATCACATGGCTGGTCGACGGGAGTTCTTCACTGAGTTCGACCCGAATGTTCGAGGCTCCGTCAAGTTTGGGGACGCCTCTGGTGTGGAGATCAAGGGCGTCGGCTCTGTCATCCTCACCGCCGAGTCTGGTGAGCACAGGCTGCTCGTTGGAGTCTACTACATCCCCGCGTTGAGAAACTCTATCATCAGCCTGGGCCAGCTGGATGAGAACGGTTCACGCGTGGAGATCAAGGACGGAGTCATGAGGATTTGGGATTGCCATCGTCACCTTCTTGCCAAGGTAACCAGAGGCACCAATCGACTCTACGTCCTTAACGTGTAGGTAGCACAACCTCTCTGCCTTGCTACTCGCCGGGATGACGAGGCGTGGCATGAGCGCTTTGGGCACCTTTACTTCAAGGCCCTGAAGCGGCTCAGTGCCAAGGAGATGGTACGGGGGCTGCCGTGCCTTGACCATGTGGAGCAGTTCTGCGAAGTCTGCGTAGTGACAAAGCAAAGGCGGCTCCCCTTTCCCCAGCACTCGAGCTTCCGAGCCAAGGAGCGGCTCGACCTCGTGCATGGGGACTTGTGTGGCCCGATGACACCGGCTACACCGGGAGGACGACGTTACTTCCTGCTGCTTGTCGATGACCTCTCCCGCTACATGTGGGTGATGGTCCTCGGCAGCAAGGGAGAGGCTGCGAACGCCATCAGGCGCGCGCAGGCCATTGCGGAGGCGGAGTGTGGCCGCAAGCTGCGTGTGCTGCGCACCGACAACGGCGGCGAATTCACGGCGGTTGAATTCGCGTCGTACTGCGTAGATGAGGGTGTTCAGCGCCACTACTCCGCGCCGTACAGCCCGCAGCAGAACGGCGTCGTCGAGCGACGCAACCAGACGGTTGTGGGGATGGCTCGGGCGCTCCTCAAGCAGAGGGGAATGCCGACTATCTTCTGGGAAGAGGCGGTGGTGACGGCGGTCTACATCCTCAACCGCTCGCCCACCAAGACTCTCAACCGCAGGACGCCGTACGAGGCTTGGCATGGGCACAAGCCGACAGTCTCTCACCTACGGGTCTTCGACTGCCTAGCGTTCGCCAAGGAGTTTGGCCACATCAGCAAGCTCGACGACAGGAGCACTCCAGGGGTGTTCATCGGCTACGCGGAGGGCTCGAAGGCCTACCGCATTCTCGACCCAGCAAGCTCGACGACAGGAGCACTCCAGGGGTGTTCATCGGCTACGCGGAGGGCTCGAAGGCCTACCGCATTCTCGACCCAGGAACACAGCGCGTGCGCACGGCACGTGATGTAGTGTTCAATGAAGGGCGAGGATGGGCGTGGGACAAGGCGGTAGACGATGGCTCGACTCCGACATACGACAACTTCATCGTCGAGTACGTCCACTTCAAGGGATCTGGGGGAGTAGGCAGCTCTTCTCCACCAACTTCAGCGCCACGCTCCCCAGTCACGGCCTTGGCTGCGACGACCTCTCCACCACCACAGCCGGTGATCCCACGCACTCTAGCACCGACTTCCATCCCTCCGGGTACGTCCACTCCGACACCAGCTCCTGTCGAGCACAAACCTGTGGAGTTTGTTACTCCGCTCTCCCACAACGAGGAGCGCATCGCGTACCACGACGGCGAGCCGTTGCGGTATCATACGATGGAGCATCTTCTCGGTGACCAGTCGGTGCCGAGACTGGTCCCTCGCGATCTGGAGGCGCAGTTGCATCTTGCGTGCGACAATGGCGAGCCTTGGTCTTTCGCGGAGGCTGAGAGACAAGCGGCATGGCGTGCCGCGATGCAGTCGGAGATGGACGCGGTTGAGAACAATCGCACCTGGGAGCTTGCTGACCTCCCTCATGGTCACCGCGCGATCACCCTTAAGTGGGTGTTCAATCTGAAGAGGGATGAAGCCAGCGCCATCGTCAAGCACAAGGCTCTCTTGGTGACACGCGGTTTCATGCAACGGGGGGGGGGGGGGGATCGACTTCGACGATGCCTTCGCGCCCGTGGCGCGGATGGAATCTGTGCGACTCCTCCTTGCGCTGGCTGCTCAGGGAGGCTGGCGGGTTTAGCACATGGATGTCAAGTCGGCGTTTCTTAACGGCGATTTAAAGGAGGAGGTCTATGTGCACCAGCCACCGAGATTTACGATTCCTGGCAAGGAGGGCAAGGTGTTGCGCCTGCGCAAGGCCTTCTATGGCCTGTGGCAGGCACCAAGGGCGTGGAATGCCAAGTTGGACTCCACGCTCAAGGGGATGGGCTTCGAGCAAAGCCCGCACGAGGCGGTCATCTACCGGCGGGGCAATGGAGGAAATGCCCTACTGGTTGGTGTCTACGTCGACGACTTGGTGATCACCGGCACCATGGTTGCGGAGGTGGCAGAATTCAAGGAAGCAATGAAAGCCACCTTCGAGATGAGTGACCTGGGATCTCTCTCCTTCTACCTGGGGATCGAGGTGCACCAGGCCGACTCCGGGATAATGCTTCGACAGACTGCCTATGCCAAGCGCATTGTTGAGCTGGCTGGGCTCGCAGACTGTAACCTAGCTCTCACTCCCATGGAGGAGAGACTGAAGCTGAGCCGCAACAGCACGACGGAGGAGGTGGACGCCACGCAGTATCGGCGTCTTGTGGGGAGCCTTCGCTACCTCGCCCACACATGGCTGGACTTGACATTCTCTGTCGGCTACGTCAGTCGGTTCATGCAGCGACCGACGACGGAGCACCAGCAGGCTGTGAAGAGGATCATCCGCTACGTTGCAGGGACTCTCGACCACGACCTCTACTACCCGAGGTGCCCTAGGGAGGCACACCTTGTCGGGTACAGCGACAGCGACCACGCCGGCGACATTGACACTAGCAAGAGCACGAGCGGGATTCTCTTCTTCCTCGGCAAGTGCCTCGTTAGCTGGCAGTCAGTCAAGCAGCAGGTGGTGGCCTTGTCCAGCTGTGAGGCCGAGTACATAGCGGCTTCTACTACTTTGACTCAGGCGCTCTGGCTAGTTCGACTGCTTGGTGATCTCCTCGACAAAGACACCGGAGCGGTGGAACTCAGGGTCGACAACAAGTCCGCTCTGGCTCTAGCAAAGAACCCCGTCTTTCATGAACGGAGCAAGCACATCCGGGTGAGGTACCACTTCCTCCGAGGCTGCTTGGAGGAAGGGAGTATCAAGGCGTGCTACATCAACACCAAGGACCAGCTTGCAGACCTGCTCACCAAGCCCCCTGGGAGGATCACGTTCCTTGAGCTTTGCTCCAGGATCGGGATGGTCCAACTCTCCCACAAGACAACGCACAAGACTTAGGGGGAGAATGAAGGAATAAGTCTTGTACTCTTGGTCTGTGTGGCCCCTAGTTAGGACAGCATCTCAGTCCTTAGTAGGACATCATATTAGTCTTTTGGTAGGACAACATATTAGTCCTTTGGTAGGACAACATCTTAGACCAAGAGGACACATATTAGTCCTTTGGTAGGACAGCATCTTAGTCCTTTGGTAGGACAACATCTTAGACCAAAGGACAACATATTAGTCGTTTGGTAGGACAACATCTTAGACTAGCATCTAGGTATATGCTTGGCTGCCTTAGCTATAAATATGTAACTCCAACCCCTAGGTTGGGCATGGCATTGTGTGTGGAATGAAACAAGAAAAATTTCCCAACTCTTAGTGTCATCCTCTCCATGAGAGTAATACTTCAGATACTAACAAGCTTCGACGCCTCCGACGGCCCCAAGAACATGGCACGCGCCGGGCCACTGCCTCTCCTCGTTGCCCCGACCATCTCCAACATGAAGCTCTACCACGTGCTGATCAATGGCGCGGCGTCACTCAGCGTTATCAGCCTCGCAACTTTCAAGAAGATGCAAATCCCTATGTCCCAGCTTACCCCCTCGAGTGACCCAATCTTCCCATGTGGTAGTATCTCTCTCCCGGTGACTTTTGGGACGCCTGAGAACTACCGTACGGAAAGCGTCATCTTCGATGTTGCGGAGGTCAGCCTCCCCTACAATGCTATAATGGACAGGTCAGCCCTTTACCAGTTCATGGCGGTAGCCCATTACAACTACTTGGTCCTGAAGATGCCAACCCCGAGTGGCGTCCTCAAGATTCACGGTGACCGCACCGTGGCTGTCGGCAGCGCAGGAGGCCGCTTCCGGTCACGCTGGCGGCAGCGTAGGAGGCCGTTTCCGGTCATGTTGAAGCTAACCGGCCGCCCCGAGCATGCGTCAGCGAGGGATGACATCTGCACCCCATGTGCATCCCTCAGATGACGAGGATGTACTGGTCAAGGTCGTCCAAGTCTGTCTTGATGTCTCCCAGGCCACCCGAATCGCCGGGTGCCTGAGTGCCAAATAGAAAGACGCGCTTGTCACCTTCCTCCAGGCCAACGTCGTAGTGTTTACATGACAACCGTCGGAAATGCCCGAGATCCCCAGGGAGGTGATTGAGCACCAACTGAAGATCCATCCTGACGCCAGGCCGGTCCAACAGAAGTCTCGAAAACAATCCATCGAGCGGCAAGACTTCATCCGTGAAGAAATCAAGAAGCTGCTCGACGTTGGTTTCATCCGAGAGGTCCACCATCCACGATGGTTGGCCAACCCTGTTGTCGTCTCCAAGGCTGACGGGAAGCTACGCATGTGCATCGACTACACCACCCTCAATAAGGCACGTCCAAAGGATACGTTCACCCTCAATAAAAATTTTGAAGCATTTCGGAAAGTATCAAATTTTTTATATAAATCCAAATGGGTTAGCCTTTGGTGTTTTTACCATAAACAGCGATTTACATCAAAACTCGCCATAAATTCGGTTTTCTTGCCCATGAAGCTTCTTATCTTTGTCATATACGTGTTATCTTGTCATATTTAAATTTTGAAGCATTTTGGAAAATATCAATTTTTTTTTTTATAAAAATCCAAAGGGGTTAGCCTTTGTTTTTTTTACCCAAAAACAGCGATTTCCATCAAAACTCGCCATAAATTTGATTTTCTTTCCCATGAAGCTTCTTATCTTCATTCGGGACCCGGTAGAGGTTTATGTCGATGACAACGTAGTAAAGGTTGAGTCGTAAGCATATCTGCTCGACTACCTAACCCTAGTCTTCGACAGACTGCGTTCGACACGCACGAAGTTGAACCCAGACAAATGTGTCTTCGAGGTCTCTCCTGAGAAGCTGCTCTGTTTCTTGGTCTCACACCGAGGAATTGAAGCTAACCCAGAGAAGATTAAGGCGATAGAACTGATGCGGCCCCCTGCCCGCATCAAGGA
The DNA here is from genome assembly GCA_030760725.1 of Neostapfia colusana. Taxonomy (NCBI): domain Eukaryota; kingdom Viridiplantae; phylum Streptophyta; class Magnoliopsida; order Poales; family Poaceae; genus Neostapfia; species Neostapfia colusana. Next base: position 60,850,600 of record JASWHV010000016.1, on the reverse strand, counting down.
CGTGCAAAAGCTTACCGGATGCTTGGCTGCGCTCAGTCGGTTTATCTCTAAACTGGCCGAGCGGGCTCTTCCGTTCTTCAACCATCTGCGCAAATCTGGTCCATTCGTATGAACCGAGGAGGCGGATGAGGCGTTCCAGGAGCTGAAGAAGTTCCTCACAACGCTGCCCATCATGGTGGTCCTGGAACAAGGCAAGCCTCTACTCCTCTACATCGCTGCCACAACTGAGGTCGTGAGCATGGTTCTGGTTGCGGAGCGGCCAGAACTCCATCGACCTCAAGTCCCAGTAAAGGCTCCTGCTGCCGTTGGTCTAAAGCCTCAGGGCTCAGACTCCGCAGGAGACCCTTGGGATGGGGAGATAATCAGGTCCCAAACAGACGGACCAGATGATCAATGCATATCCGGGTCCAAGCTCCCAGAATGCAGTCCCGGACGCGGGGCCTGGGGGCCTCGAGTCCCGGACCTCCCCAAGAAGAACTAGTTGGGTCTCAGCCATCTAGACCTGACAACAGGTGTGCATCTAGGTCCGAGCTCCCGGAGTGCAGTCTCGGACTAGGGGGCCGGGGCCCCCGAGTCACGGACCTCTACAAGAAGACGCTTCGGACCCCTCAGAGAGGATCCGAACCATCCAACGTCCGGTCTACTTCATTAGCGAGGTCCTCCATGATGCCAAGACAAGATATCTGGAGGTGCACAAGCTGCTCCATGCAGTCCTCGTTGCATCAAGAAAGCTGCGCCATTACTTCCAAGCTCACAATATCATGGTGGTTACCTCATACCCGCTGAGAACCGTCCTCTACAGCCCCAACGCCACCGAACATAGCTAAATGGGTTGCGGAGTTGGCGGAGTTCGAGCTGGACTTCTTACCGTGCCATGCGGTGAAAAGTCAGGCGTTAGCTGACTTTGTGGTAGAGTGGACTCCACCACCATGCCAGCCACGGGGCTAAAACATCGATGAACCAGAGCCCAGAGCTCCGGTCTTCACTGGGCCATACTGGATTCTCTTCTTCGATGACTCCTCGCGAAAGCAAGGTGCCGGAGCCGGGGTTCTGCTCATTACACCAACCGGAGAGCAATTCAAATACATTGTGAGACTTGACTTCAAGGCAACCAACAACGTGGTAGAGTATGAGACTCTTATCTTCGGGTTAAAGACTGCGCTGTCCCTCGACGTCCAGTAGTTATTGGTCAAGGGTGATTCTCAGTTGATCATCAAGCAAGTCAAGGGAGAGTGCTGCTGCAACGACCCACAGCTTGCAGCCTATCTCCTCCAAGTTTAGAAGTTAGATAAGGACTTCTTATTCTTGGACTTGTGCCATGTTCCCCGTGCCAATAATACAATAGCCGACGACCTGTCAACGAAGGCTTCCACTTGGGCTCCGGTGCCTGAGGCGGTCTTTGAAAGGAAGTTGCTGCGACCTACCGCCTGGCCGGTCGAACCAGGCGAAGCGGGCGGGACCAACACCTCGAAGCTAGCGGTCCCAGCGGCCATGTTACCATGGCGCCCGACAAGGATCGTAAGCGTCACCGGGGACTCCGTGCAACCCGGCGCTCAAGATCCAAGTGCTCAAATAGGTCCCAACGCATGGATCACGGAGATCCGGGACTACTTGAAAGACAATTTTCTTCCTGATGAACGTGTATCCGCTGAACGGATCGCTCAGTTGGCTAAGAGATACACGCTGGTAGAAGGAGATCTTTATCGACGTGACGCTAATGGTTTTCTATGGCGGTGCATTACCCGGGATGAGGGTCGCGGCCTGCTTACAGAGATCCATGGAGGCGAATATGGGAACCATGCATCTTCCCGCACGCTGGTTGGTAAACCCTTTCGGCATGGCTTTTACTGGCCGACAGCTCTCCAGTATGCCGTCGACCTGGTTAAGAGATGCAAGGCGTGCCAGCTGCACGCTAAGCAGATTCACACACCAGCATAGACACTGCAGATGATCCCGCCCTCATGGCCCTTCGTTGTATGGGAGCTGACATCCTGGGACCATTCCCAAGATCCGTTGGAGGGTATCGGTACCTCTACGTCGTCGTAGACAAGTTCACCAAGTGGCCGGAAGCTACCCCTGTAGTAACTATCAACAAGCAGTCATCAGTCAAGTTCATCAAGTCGATCATCTGTTGGTTCGGGGTCCCAAACAGAATCATCACCGATAATGGGACCCATTTTACCAGTGCAGTATTCCAAGACTACTGCGAAGACCTCAGCATCCAAGTTTGCTATGCTTCTATTGCTCACCCAGAGAGTAACGGGCAAGCCGAAAGAGCAAACGCCGAGATACTCAGGGGACTCAAAACGCACACCTACAACAGCTTGAAGAAGCTCGGTGTCAATTGGGTTGAAAAGCTTCCGTGTGCACTGTGGGCTAGCTGGACGTCCCTCAATCGTTGACAGGGGAAACACCGTTTCTTCGGGTGTATGGGTCTGAGGCGGTCCTCCCCCGGAAATCATCATGGGGTCATCCCGTGTCCTAGCGTACGACGTAGCCATGCAGGATCAGCTCCGGCGTGAAGATATTGACCTTGTCGATGAGCGAAGGTGGCAAGCAGCTGTTCGAAACGTGCGATACCGTCAAGCGCTCCGACGTTATCAGTAGCGGTTCGTGTGGAGTAGACAGCTCGAGGTGGGTGACCTAGTGCTTCGGCGAATACTTTCTCGAGAAGGGGGGAACAAACTCTCCCCCAGCTGGGATGTCCCCTTCCGAGTGACACAAGTATGCCGCCCCGGGTGCGTCCGCCTAGCTCGAGAGGATGGGGTACCTCTACCCAATCTGTGGAACATAGAACACCTCCATAAGTTCTATCCTTAGCATAGCGGTAGAGTTTTATTTTCTCTTAGAGGTTGTCATAGTGTCTTGGAACAACACTTAGAACAGCTAAGCTCCGGAGGAGTCCTGCTACTCTCGTCATCAGGGGCAGGTCGCAACCTTCTAGTAGGGCTTGTTTCCTCCTATGTGGGGAGTCTGAAGCGAGAAAGTTTTGCCTTGCGCTGTGCATTCTCCCTTTATAGTTTGTGCTTACTTATGCATACAAACTGTAAACGGGAAAGCCATGTATCCTTGGCTCTGAGGTCAGCCCTGGGGTTGCTACATGCGCTTGAGTTCCAGAGCCGACGCGTGCCCTGGGCTCTGGTCTGAAGCCTCCCCGCTAAGGTGGAACCCGGAGCTGCCACGCATCTCTTGGCTCAGAGCCTCCTCCCTGCCGAGGATAGCTCCGGAGTTCACACGTGCCCTGGGCTCTGGTCCAAGCCTCCCCGCTGGGGTGAGGTCCGGAGCTGCCACGTGTCTCCTGGCTCAGAGCCTCCTCCCTGCCAAGGATAGCTCACACGTGCCCTGGGTTCCGGTACAAGCCTCCCCGCTGAGGTGAGGTCCGGAGCTGCCACGTGTCACCTAGCTCAGAGCCTCCTCCCCGCTGAGGATAACTCCGGAGCTCACACGTGCCCTGGGCTCCGGTCCAAGCCCCCTCGCTGAGGTGAGGTCTGGAGCTGCCACGTGTCTCCTGGCTCAGAGCCTCCTCCCTGCCGAGGATAGCTCCTAAGCTCACACATGCCCTGGGCTCCGGTCCAAAGCCTCCCCGTTGAGTTGAGGTCCGGAGCTGCCACGTGTCTCCTTGCTCAGAGCCTCTTCCCCGTTGAGGATAGCTCCGGAGCTCACACGTGCCCTGGGCTCCGGTCTGAGCCTCGCCGTTGAGGTAAGGTCCGGAGCTGCCACGTGTCACCTGGCTATAGAGCCTTCACCCTGCTAAGAAGAGTTCTGGAGCTGACATGTGCTTTGGGCTCCGGACTGAGTCTCCCCGCTGAGGTAAGGTCCGGAGCTTTCACGTGTATCCTTGGGACAAGCTGAAGACAAGGGTCGAACTTCCCTCGAGTCCTTGCACTGCCAAAAACCCGGAAGGAGTGGTAGCCACAGTGCCGGAGCGGCCTGGGTCCTTACGCTGCTAAGGACCCGGAGGAACAAGCTTTGGACATCGACAAAGAGCTATCCACGTCGGCTAAGTCATTCCGGACCCTTGCGCTGCCAAGGGTCCGAAGTCTACATCGACAACTCAACAACTCAGGACAATACAAGACTTGAAACAAATAGTTTTCATTAATGACGGAGCTCCGGCATACAAAAGGGGATACAAGGCAACTAAGGAACTTAGCAGCTACAAGTCGAGCAATCTTCTGCTCCATGGCATACTTGGTTGTCCCCCAAGCCAAGCGCAGAGAGACGTCACCTGCTACAAGACCGAGGACGGCAGCAAAAGTATCAGTCTGACGCCTCAGTTCTCGTCAGGCATCATCGATCTGCTGCACCGAGACAACAGTGTCGGTACCCTACGAACCGGGTACCCCCGCGTAATGAGTAAAAAGCATCCGGGCCCCGCCTTTCCAGCTTAGGCGGGCCCCAGCGTAAGCCACGCGCTCTATGCCCCATGGGCTGTCCCAGGGTTGCAACGTGTCTTCAGGCCCTGATCCTGACTACCGGTCTAGGGTGGCTCGGGAGCCGACACGCGCCGGACCCCATCCTCCACCGAGGAGGGCTCCGGCGCTACCACGTGCCCGGAACCTCCGAGTCACACCTCCGAGCCGGAGAGGGCTCCGGAGGTGCCACGCGTCCTGCAGCTCCAGATCCGACCTCCAGCATGGAGGCCTCTGGTGCTGCCACGTGGACAGCGACTCCGGGCATGCTTTCCCCCTTGGGAAGGCTCCGGATGTGCCACGTGTCCTGCAGCTCCGTATCCGACCTCCAGCATGGGAGGGCTCCGGTTCTGCCGCGTGCCCAGTAACTCTAGACCGCCCACTACTTCACAAGACAACTCTGGTGGAGACGCGTGTCTCGGGGGCCATCCGCCCGAACGTCACTTCGACGGGCAACGGGCAGATGGACAAGGAGTAAAGAGCAAGGTACGTTGTCAGGCCAAGCATTTAAGGTTCGCGTCTTCCCCAGAAGCATGGCGCACGACACACGCCTCCGTCCCCCGTCTGCGCACCATTACGGTGAAAGACACGGCGGCGAGGCGTGACGGTGCAACAGTGCCGCCCAACGATGCAGAGCTGCCTAAACAGAGCGAGGAGACGCGGCGACAAGACGGGAGCTTCATCATCACCTGCTACCCGGACAGAAGCGCCCAGCGGAACAAGAGGCGCATCGTAACTCCACCGACAGCAACTATACGAGTAGTTGTAAATGCCTAGATCATGTATAGGCACAGATAGCCGCGGGGCCACCTGTTGGGCCCCGAACTGCATTGTAACTGCCCTGGCCTTGAGCTATAAAATGACCGGGGCAGCCTCCGGGCAAAGGGTGCGCGACCCAGCCAACTCATTCTCATACGCGAGCAAGTGGAGCAAGTAACTCACCAAGCACTCCCATGGACGTAGGGTTTTACGCTCCGGCGGTCTGAACCACGTAAATCCTCGTGTCCATCTCGCCATTGTGCTTAGACCTTCGTGATCCTCTAGCCCCACCGAAAAAAGAACCTCCGCGGGCTGCTTCCGAGCAGACCGAGAGAAGTGTCGTAGCAAACAGTTCGACATTTGGTGCACCAGGTAGGGGGGCTTTTGGTTCTTAAAGCTGTCCGAAGCCTACCATGGTGAACATCAAGTCTTTTGGAGGCTCTTCCCGCCCCACACGCCGCCAGCGGCAGAGTGAGCAGGAGGCGTCCTCTGGTCTAAGGGCGGGGCCTTCTGTACCGCCGCCGGCTCCTACGGCGACGGTACCTGTTGCCACCTGGCAGCCCTGGGCGGCGACGACGGCATCGCAAGCGCCAACCGAAGCTAGTCCGAAAAGCGCGCTGTTAGTAGCCCGAGCGCTCCTGCACAACCCCCCCCCCCCCCAAATGCGGGGGGGGGGGGGGGGGCTTCCCCGTCCGCTGCTGAGCAATGGCGCAACGACGTCGACCACCTGGTCATAGCCGCGCTCAACTCGCCATGTCAACAGAGACGACGACCAGGGACGGGATAGCTGTCGCCCCGTAACCTAACAGGGGATTACAGCACGGCGACAACCCACTCGAGGGCAACGTTCAGCCTCCCCACCGCTGACCTCAGGGGCGAGCTGGACAGTTGTCGCCGTCAGAAGGAAGATGGTCGTGTCACCATCGAGCGACAGCGCGAGTGGCGTCGCAGTCTATAGGGTAGGCGTATGGTACCCCAGATACTGTGCGCCCCGTTTACGCGGGCCAGAACCCCGCTTCCCCAGGCTTAGTGGGAGGTTGCATGGCTCTGGCTCCGCACCTTCGTATGGCAGTGTGGCCGCGCAAGTTCCGGCCACAGTTGCTGGAGAATTTCGACGAGACGGTCAACACCGTCTAGTTCTTGGAGATCTATTCCACCACCATTCTAGCTGCAGGAGGGGATGTGGCCATCATGACCAACTACTTCCCAGTAGCTTTGACCGGAAGGCCCGGTCATGGCTCATGAACTTGCCCCAGGGGTATGTGACCTCCTGGGAAGAGTTGTGTTGTCAGTTCACGGCCAACTTTGCGAGTTCCTACGTCCGGCCGGGCTCGGAGGCCGACTTCCATGCCATACAACAGCAACCGAGAGAGTCGCTGCGCTGATTCATCCAGCGCTTGTCCCAGGTTAGGAACACCATTCCCCGCATCTCCAACGCGTCCGTCGTCCTCGCCTTTCGACAAGGCGTCCGCGACAGGAAGATGCTCGAGAAGTTGGCTACGCATGACGTGCAGGATGTCTCCGAGCTCTTCAGCTTGGCGGACAAGTGCGCCAGGGCCGTCGAGGGCGGCAACTGGCACACGCCGCCCAGCAAGGTGCATAAGTCCGCCAGGGAGAGTTCTGGCAGCAAGAAGAAGAAGACCAGGCAAGGACAAGCCGCTGGCTGGGGTTCACACTACAGCAGCAGTAGCAACTGCAGGGAGCTGGGGGTCACGCACCGACAAGCATCCACGCCAGCCGTCTGGTAGCGACGATGGTGCCCAGCGGTGCCCGGTCCACGACACTAACCGACACAGCGCCAGCGAATGCCAGGAGATCCAGAGGCTGGCAGAGCGCTTCTGAGAGCTGCGACAACAGCGCCAGGACGGTGCGCCCTCTCGCCAGCGGAAGGGCAAACAAAAGGTTGGTTCAAAGGACGGCGATGACCAGGAGATGGAATTCCAAGACGCCAAGCTGGCGTTAAAGATCCTCTACGATCAGGAAGAGGACTCCGGCTCCGACCATAGCGAGCGACGCAAGACGCTCCACACCTGACCAGGCGGTCCCTTTTCCGTCGAGAAGAGCAAGCGGCCTAGGGAAGGGCTGCCTGGTGCCACGGCGGAGTTTTCTCGAGGAGTGTCAAGCCTAACCCCAGACCGGAACGAGCATGTCTCCCAGGTGCGTCCGACTTGCTTTAAACGGAGGGGACCTCTACCCTGCCACAGGCCATAGGACACCTCTGTAAGTCTGCTCCCAAGTAGTGGTAGACTATTTTTTTTTCTTTTTCTCTTTCTTGTAAAGGTAACATAGGGACCGGGGACAGAGCTTAGAACAGCTAAAGTCCCGGAAGGGTCCAGGCACCCTAGGTATCCGGGACGAACCGCTGCCTTCTTGCACGACCTATAGCCCCCTATTGCCTGAAGGAAGCCAGGAATAAGAAAAAATGAGTCCTTACCTGTGTGCCCCATTGCAGCCTATATTGGCTCATGCATAGCAGATATAAATGACATGTTCGGAGCCATCCTACACGCTAGTCCTATACGCTAGACCTACATATTTGAGGTGGAATTGGTTCCGTCTCCAAACCGTCTAGGGGGTCAAGACTACGGTGGCCCGAAACCAGAGCCCTGGTTTTCACCGGACCCCGCTAGACACTCTGCTGCGACGACCCTCACGCGAGCGAGGTGCAAAAGTGGGGGTTCTGCTCACCTTGCAGTTAGGAGAGCAGTCGAGGTACATGGTGCATCTTGACTCCAAGGCTACCAATAGCATGGCAAGGTATGAAGCCCTCATATTTGGCTTAGGTATTGCCCTTTCTCTAGAAATACGACAAAAGCTGGCTAAAAGTAGACTCCTAACTCTCCATCAAACAGGGCGAGCGGGAGTATTTTGATACTAATCCACAGCCAGCTGTCTACTTTAGAAAAGAGATTTCATGCTTTGGAGTAGCGTCATATCCCCTACGCCAACAACGCGGTAGCATACAACCGTTCAATTAAAGCCTCTGCATGGACTATGGTCCCCGAAGGCACCTTTGAAAGGAAGCTACTGCGCCATACAGCCTGGCCTGCTGAACCAGGCGAAAGAGGGCGAGTCCAACACCTCGAAGCTGGCAGTCCCGGCGGCCCTGCAACCATGGCGCCTGCCAAGGATCGTATGCGTCACCGGGGGCTCTGTGTGACCCGACGCCTAAGATCCGAAAAGCTCAAGTAGGTCTGATGCAGGGATCATGGAGGTTCGGACCTTCTTGAAAGATAATATCCTTCCTGATGAACGTGTATCTGCTGAATCGATCATTGTACGGCTAGAAGATACATACTGTTAGACGTAGATCTCTACCAATGTGGCGTTGACAGCGATCTATTGCGGTGCATTACCCGGGAGGAGGGCTGCGAGATATTCGCAGAGATCCATGAGGGCGAGTGTGGCAACCATTGTGTTCCACACGCTGGCCGGTGAAGCCTTCCGGCGTTGTTTTTACTGGCCGTTAGCCCCCCTGGATGCCGTCGAGCTGGTCAAGAGATGCGAGCCATATCAGTTCCGTGCCAAGCAGATCCACACACCGGTGCAGACGTTGCAAATCGCCCTACCCTCATGACCATTAGAGGCATGATGGCTGGGCACCCCGGCGCTGTAGCTTAGCAGTGTCGGGGAGCCAGGTGGCACATGCCCCTAGGCAAAACATCAACTGTGTCCTGGGCGACCACACCGCCCAAGCCCGGGTCATCTCAATAGGTCCACGGTGACCCAGACCCCCCGAGAGGCCCGATGCTAACACACACCCTGCTTCATCTAGTTTACTTGGTAGGTGCGCCCCCCCACCAGGTGACCACACTTACCAGGGGGCCATCCCGGTAAATCACGCAGGTAAGGCATCGAATCGCTCCAACAACGAGCAGAAAGTTCAGAGCGCTAGCCACGACAAGCTGAAGACAAGTGTCAAACTCCCCTAGGGTCCCCATATTGTCAGGGGCCCAGAAGGAGAGATACCCACGCTGCCCGGGCGCGCTGGGTACTTACGCCGCTAAATGACAGTAGGAGCAAGCTTGGGAAATTAGCAAAGTACTGCTCGCACCAGCTAAGTCATTTTGGACCTTTGCGCTCCCTCACCAATACATCTTCCCCTTTAAGCTTGCGTGTATTTTTGCATGCCCCACGACGTGCATATAATGTTGTTTATCTACCTCGCCCTTGGCTAAATTCCTGCTACAAGGAGGAAACGCATGAGGCACCTGTATTACCTTTGGACCCGCTGGCTACCTTCTAGCCAGGGTCCAGTAGTGCCGGAAGGACGCCTTCCCTCTTCAGAGTGTCTGGTCAGCAGGAGGTCTAGGGTGGGTAGTCTGCTTAGACTGGTCCTGCGTCCTAAGCAGGTGCGCCCTGCTCCCGTAGGCGCAGCACCCAGAGTGCGGGGGTCCCGAACAGCACACCGCACCGGGAAGGATGGTAACCGGGGTCCGGAAGTCAATACACTGTATTGTCCAGACCCCCGTAGCTTAGCAGATGACCATAACCCATAATGGAGCCATCGAGGAGAGAAAATGCAACTACACGACACGGAGTATCCTTTGCCCTTAGTGTCTGTGCGAGTCGCGAGGCTCCGGTCCATAGGGTCGTAACTCCAACTTTCCCAAGGAAGCCACTCTCGGACTCCCAAAAGCTGACGCCTCCCGGAGGCGCCGAAGTTTGTGTCCTACAATGGCACCCGTTGCCAGGGGGTCATCGCGACTAGTCAAAATAAGCAAGACGTTCGGACCCCGACAACATGTAAAAAGAAGTGGGTGCATATCTACGGCAAGCAACAAAGGAACGACAACTGTTTTAGCAAGTTAAGGGACCATCCGATCTTGACGGCATCAAGGGTCAGGGGCCTCACAGAAATTGAAGATGGCTCTTCCTATCAGACCCAGCGCCAAGCGATCGATAGAAGGGAGATCAACCGAGTCACTTTTTTTCATTCATCAGTACAGAAATAAGCAAGGGGAAGGCTGCCTAGAAATTCCCTTCCCCAGACCCCACAACGTGTGGGAGCTTTCAGCACTAGGTATGCCCTTTATCAGTACAGAAATACAAGACAAGACTATGAAGGACTTAGAGCAGAAACATTTTCATTAACATTAGGGTCCCGACATACAAGAGAGGATACAAGACAACTAAGGAACTCAAGTTGAGTAGTCTTCTGCTCCACGGACTGCTTGGTTGTCCCCCGAGCTGGTCTCTGAGCAGTGAGACGGCCACCAGCTATTAGACCGAGGTCGGCAACAATGCACGCTGGACTGAGACAATGATGACATACTTGTGTTGTATCATGCGATGCATGCTGGACCGCGTAGTAGTAACATCCAGTATAGGGTGGGCAAAATGTAAGAAGGAAATGAAGTCATTGTTGATAATGCAAGAGGAGGGTTACATATATAGGCTATGAAGCCCAACTCAAAGGACCACAATACCCCTTGATACACACAGTCTAACATCCCCCCGCAGTCGAAACTCTGGCTGCGACAGATGTTGAGACTGGACAACAACACACTTACTACATGAGTAAACACAAAGACACTCTAATAAGACCCCCTCGCAGTCACAACATCTAGCCGTGGCAGATGTTGAGACTGAACCAAAAGACCCTACATACATGAGTAAACACACACACTAACTGCTTCCCGCGGAGAACACCGTAGAAGAGCCCACTCACGCTCGCGAGCAGTGGCGAGGACGGAGTGGGCCGCAAGCACCTCGCCATGAGGGGCACGGCTGGTAGAGATGGCCCAAGTGCTCGTGGCGGAGGGCGGCGACGCATGCGAAAGGTGCGGAGTAGGGGGGATGGACGCGCGCGGAAGGCCGACAGCGCGGAGGAGGAGGAACGTGCGTGGCGAAGGCCGACGGCGTGGGGTAGGAAGTCAAGGACGCGCGCGGAAGGCCGGCAGCGCGGGATAGGAGGGCAGAGACGCGTGCGGAAGGCCGGTAGCGCGAGGTAGGAAGGATGCGCGCGGCGAAGGCCGACGGCGCGGGGTAGGAGGGTAGGGACGCGCGCGGAAGGCCAACAACGCGGGATAGGAGGGCAGAGACGCGCGCGAAAGGCCGACGGCGTGGGATAGGAGGGCAGAGACGCGCGCGGAAGGCCGACAGCGCGGGATAGGAGGGCAGAGACGCGCACGGAAGGCCGACAACGCAGGGTAGGAGGGCAAGGACGCGCGCGGAAGGCCGACAGCGCGGGGTAGGAGTGATGCGCGCGGAAGGCCGACAGCTCGGGGTAGGAGGGGTGCGCGCGGCGAAGGCCGACAGTGCGTTGTAGGAGGGAAGGGACGGGGATGGGTGAAGACGCCGCGGCGGCCATGGGGTGGTGCGGGGGCGCTACTGCAGCCATGTGGAGGAGCGGAGGCGTGGCGGTCATGGGAGGCGTTGCAGCAAGAGGAGGCGCTGCGGCCATGGGAGGCGTGGCGGCGGCCGTGGGAGGCGCGGCGGCGGCGGTGCAGGAGAGGCAGGCGTAGAGGCGGGAGTTGACGGGCGTGGGGATTAGTGAGGACCGGTAGACGGAGCACGACGCGCTCCGTCGCAGGAACGCGTCGAGGGGGAGGAGGACGCCACCACCAGCACCGGCCGCCCCTTCTGCCCCCGCTCCGTCCATCCAGGTAGCTACGTCTCGGCACGCTCGCTTGCCTAGGTAGTTGGCCGGTGGCGACGGCCTTGACGGCGGCGGCGACGCGTTCAGCCTCGGGCTCGAGGACGGCGCCGTAGCGCTGGGAGAGGACGCTGGGCTCCGCTAGAGTTTGCATGAGGCGGCGCACGACGGCGGCCAGATGCGGAGCCACGGGAGCAGCGCCTCCGCGGCCTTGGCGCCGGCAGCCGGTGGGGAGGAGTCGGTGGATCCCTCGAGAACGCCGCGGCTGGCGAAGCCGGCGGCGGATCCAGCCGTGCCTTGCCCGGGGAAGGCGGCGGCGAACCCAGCCGCGCCGAGGCTGGGAAGCTGGCGGCGGATCTAGGGGAGGCGTGGGGCAGGCCGCCGCATGCTTGTCGAGGTGCTGCACGTGGGCGGCGGCCAGAGATGCGACGGCGGCGGGGTCAGAGGTGCTGCCGCGGGCCGCCGCCGGCTCGCCGGCCGGCGGCAGCGCGCTGGCAGTGGCGGCGGCGCCTACTACATGGAGGAGGAGGAGGAGGCTGGTTATGGTGAGGCGGTGGCTGTGGGGACAAGAGAGGAGGCGGCGGCTGGTGAGAGGAGGCCCAAGGTAAACCCTAATCTGATACCATGTAAGAAGGAAATGAAGTCATTGTTGATAATGCAAGAGGAGGGTTACATATATAGGCTATGAAGCCCAACTCAAAGGACCACAATACCCCTTGACACACACACACACAGTCTAACACAAAATCGTCGTCTATGACAGATTTTGTTGTCCACAACAGTACCAGGAGGAAGACTTGACCACTCTCGACTTAGCCTTCCTCCGGTACCGGCAGACAACCCTCTTGCGACAAAGCGCCTAGAGGACGTGCTCCACCCGACACTGATGTCGGGGCTCACTGCGGGTCGAAGACCCTGTCCCTGACAGCCTCCCCGACCATCAGCGTGCCATCAGGATGGCTTGAGCCTCTATCTAGGCCCGTTAGTGAAAGGGATGTACCAAATAAGCTCACCGAAGGCCGCACGCATACAAAAATCTAGCAGAAGTAGACGAAGACGACTACCAGTGCGAAGGCATCTGGTGGGCAAGAGCGTCTGGAAGCAGAGACTTCCAGCGCGCAAGAGGAGAACGAAGGCCACATGGTGAGGAGTATCATCCTACACCACAAGACCTCCTTTTATACCCGTCCACGGCCTCAGGCAACACAACAAGCGCGGCGATTGGATTGCCACCGCTTCACGCCGCGGGCTATTCACCTCCTCCAGTGACGGGCTGCATCTGAGACCACCCGTCAGTCACCGAGGGTCGAGAGGATACCCTGCCCCCACCCTGGAATGTTCGGTGGTACCCGAGGAGAGTGGCGCGAACGACTCATCGGTTGCCGCAATAGATAACCCAAGGTGACCCCTCGAGCACGCCGCTTTAGCTCTCACCAATAACAGATTGGGCCCAGGACCACTAGTCAGGCATCGGCGGGTCAGGCGAGTACAAACTCGGGGACGTCCGGCGGTTCACAAGGGAAGTGGCACAGTGCTCCTGCAGTCACGGGCGGTCGCAGTAATAGCCCCGAGGAAACCCCTCGACTGTCACGCTGTGACCAGTCAAGTCAGAGTGAACGCGACGATGCGCTGCCACTTTGACCGAGTGCACCCACTATGCCCAGGACGAACAACCTCTTCATCTCCCGAGGACGGCCGTTCGCCCACTACGCGAAAATTTCCCACCGTTTCAATCCCCAGGAATTGCAAGACTAAACCCATGACGCGGGAAGAGATAGGGGCCCCACCTGCGGGCTCAATGCTTCCCCCAGGGTGGGCTCGCGGGCCACTGTCGGTACCCTACGAACCGGGTACCCCCGCGTAATGGGTAAGGCACGCAAGCCTTCCTAGCTTAGGCGGGTCCCAGCATAAGGCACGCGCTCTATGCCCCATGGACTGTCCCAGGGTTGCAACGTGTCTTCAGCCCCTGAGCCTGACTACCAGTCTAGGGTGGCTCAGGAGCCGACACACGTCGGACCCCATCCTCCAACGAGGAGGGCTCCGACGCTACCACGTGCCCGGAACCTCCGAGTCACACCTCCCAGCCGGAGAGGGCTCCGGAGGTGCCACGCGTCCTGCAGCTCCGGATCCGACCTCCAGCTTGGAGGCCTCTGGTGCTGCCACATGGACAGAGACTCCAGGCATGCTTTCCCCCTGGGGAAGGCTCCGGATGTGCCACGTGTCCTGCAGCTCCAGATTCGGCCTCCAGCATGGGAGGGCTCCGGTGCTGCCGCATGCCCAATAACTCTAGACCACCCACTACTTCATAAGACAGCTCCTACGGAGACACGTGTCTCGGGGGCCATCTGCTCGAACGTCACTCCGATGAGCAACGGGCAGATGGACAAGGAGTAAAGAGGAAGGTACGTTGTCAGGCCAAGCATTCAAGGTTCGAGCCTTCCCCAAAAGTATGGCGCACGACACACGCCTCCGCCCCCCGTCTGCGCACCATTACGGTGAAAGACAGGGCGGCGAGGCGTGATGGCACAACAGTGCCGCCCAACGGTGTTGAGCCGCCTAAACAGAGCGAGGAGACGCGACGACAAGACGGGAGCTTCATCATCACCTGCTACCCGGACAGAAGCGCCGGGCAGAACAGGCGGCACATAGTAACTGCACCGACATCGTTTATACGAGTAGCTGTAAATGCCTAGATCATGTATAGGCACAGATAGCCACGGGATCATCTGTCGGGCCCTGGACTGCATTGTAACTGCCCCGGCCTTGAGCTATAAAAGGACCGGGGCAGCCTCCGGGCAAAGGGTGCGCGACCCAGCCAACTCATTCTCATACGCGAGCAAGTAACTCACCAAGCACTCCCGTGGACGTAGGGTTTTACGCTCCGGCGGCCTGAACCACGTAAATCCTCGTGTCCGTCTCGCCATTGTGCTTAGACCTTCGTGATCCTCTAGCCCCACCGAAAAAAGAACCTTCGTGGGCTGCTTCCGAGCAGACCGGGGGAAGTGTCGTAGCGAACACTTCGACAAACGATGACATTAAGTGTTGTGTCAGCCAAACGCCATCTATGGCTGATTTGATTGTCCACAAGAGTGCCTGACGGAGGAAGGCTTGGCCACTCTGGACTTAACCTTCTTCCGGTGCCGGCAGATCGCCCTTCTCCGGTAAGGCGCCTAGAGGATATGTCCCACACGACACCGGCGTAGAGACACCCTACGAATCGAGGATCCTGTCCCCGATGACTTGCCTTACCTTCGGTGTGCTATTCGGATGGCTTGTACTTCTATCGGGGACCGTCAAGGAGAAGGACGACTCAGAGAGCCGCACCGAAGGCCGTGTTAGTAGCTGAATTCTTACTCTCATTGAAAGAGAGGATGACACTAGGAGTTGGGGCAATTTTCTTGTCTATTTCTCACACAATGCCATGCCAACCCAAGGGGTTGAGGCTACATATTTATAGCTGCCATGGCAGCCAAGCATATGCCACAAAGATGCTAGTCTAAGATGCTTAGATGCTGTCCTAATATGCTGTCTATGGCTGACACTAAGATGCTGTCCTAGTGTCCTTAATATGCTGTCCTAGTGTCCTTAGATGTTGTCCTAATTGGGGCCACAAAGACCAAAGGACTAGAGTACAACAAAGACCAAGGACTAAAGTGCAACAAACTAAAGGACTAGGGTACAAGGGACTAGGGGACCAAAGACCAAAGGACTACAAGACTTATTCCAGCATTCTCCCCCTAAGTCTTGTACGTCGTCTTCTGAGAGGGTTGGACCATCCCGATCTTGGTGCGAAGTTCAATGAACTTGAGCCTCCCAAGGGGCTTCGTGAGCAGGTCCGCAAGCTGGTCATTGGTGTTGATGTAGTTCGCCTTGATGCTCCCTTCCTCCAAGCATTGTCGGATGAAGTGGTACCTCACCCGGATGTGCTTGCTCCGTTCATGGAAAACGGGATTCTTTGCCAGGGCCAGAGCGGACACGTTATCCACCCTGAGTTCGACCACTCCAGTGTCTCTGCTGAGGAGATCACCAAGCAGTCGACTAAGCCAGAGCGCCTGAGTCGAAGCGGTGGAGGCCGCTATGTACTCGGCCTCGCAGCTGGACAGGGCCACCACCTGTTGCTTGACCGACTGCCAGCTAACGAGGCACTTGCCGAAAAAGAAGAGGATCCCGCTGGTGCTCTTGCTGGTGTCGATGTCGCCGGCGTGGTCGCTATCGCTGTACCCGACAAGGTGTGCCTCCCCAGGACACCTCGGGTAGTGGAGGCCGTGATCGAGAGTCCCCGCAACATAGCGGATGATCCTCTTCACAGCCTGCTGGTGATCCGTCGTCGGTCGTTGCAGGAACCGACTAACGTAGCCGACGGAGAATGCCAAGTCCGGCCGTGTGTGGGTGAGGTAGCGAAGGCTCCCCACAAGACGCCGGTACTGCGTAGCGTCCACCTCCTCCGCCGTGCTGTCGCGGCTCAGCTTCAGCCTCTCCTCCACCGGAGTGAGAGCTGGGTTGCAGTTTGTGAGCCCAGCTAGCTCAACAATGCGCTTGGCGTAGGCGGTTTGTCGAAGTGTGATCCCGGAGTCGGCCTGGTGCACCTCAATCCCAAGGTAGAAGGAGAGAGATCCCAGGTCACTCATCTGGAAGGTGGCTTTCATCTCTTCCTTGAACGCTGCCACCTCCGCATCCTTGGTGCCGGTGATCACCAAGTCGTCGACGTAGACACCCACCAGTAGGGTGTTTCCTCCATTGCCTCGCCGGTAGATGGCTGCCGCGTGCGGGCATTGCCCGAAGCCCATCCTCTTGAGCGTGGAATCCAACTTGGCATTCCACGCCCTTGGTGCCTGACGCAAGCCATAAAGGGCCTTGCGCAGGCGCAACACCTTGCCCTCCTTGCCAGGGACCACAAACCCCGGCGGCTGGTGTACGTAGACCTCCTCCTTCAAGTCGCCGTTGAGGAACGCCGACTTGACGTCCATGTGCTGGACACGCCAGCCTTCTTGGGCAGCAAGTGCAAGAAGGAGTCGCACGGATTCCATCCGTGCCACGGGGGCAAAAGCATCGTCGAAGTCGATCCCCTCCTGCTGCACGAAGCCGCGTGCTACCAAGCGAGCCTTGTGCTTGACGACGGCGCCGGCTTCATCCCTCTTCAACTTGAACACCCACTTAAGGGTGATCGCACGGTGACCACGAGGGAGATCAGCAAGCTCCCAAGTGCGGTTCGTCTCAACCGCGTCCATCTCCGACTGCATCGCAGCACGCCATGCCGCGTGTTTCTCGGCCTCCGCAAAAGACCGAGGCTCGCCGTCATCGCACGCAAGGTGCAACTGCACCTCCAGATCTCGATCATCCAGATCGTGAGGGGCCAGTCTCGGCACCGGCTGGTTGCCGAGAATGTTCTCCATCTTGCGATACCGCAACGGCTCGCCGTCGTAGCACCCGTCGAGGCGCTCCTCGTCGTGGGAGAGCGGAGTAACAAACTCCACTGGGCCGTGCTCGACACGAGCTGGGGACGGAGTGGGCGTGCCCGGAGGAGTGGCCGTCGGTGCTGGAGTGCGTGGGGTCGCCGGCTGAGGTGGAGGTGGACGGTCGGGGGTTGGGGTAGACACGCTCGGTGGAGAAGAGTTGCCTACTCCCCCAGCTCCCTTGAAGTGGACGTAGTCGACGATGAAGTCGTCGTGCGTCGAGGTCGAACCGTCGTCCACCGCCTTGTCCCATGCCCATCCTCGCCCTTCGTTGAACACAACGTCGCGCGTCGTGCGCACACGCTGTGTCTCTGGGTCGAGAATGCGGTAGGCCTTGGAGCCCTCCGCGTAGCCGATGAACACCCCCGGAGTGCTCCTGTCGTCGAGCTTGCTGATGTGGCCAAGCTCCTTGGCAAACGCGAGGCAGCCGAAGACCCGTAGATGAGAGACCGCCGGCTTGCGCCCATACCAAGCCTCGTACGGTGTCCTGCCGTTGAGAGCCTTGGTGGGCGAGCGGTTGAGGATGTAGACAGCCGTCACCACCGCCTCTCCCCAGAAGATAGCCGGCATTCCCCTCTGCTTGAGGAGGGCCCGAGCCATCCCCACAACCGTCTGGTTGCGCCGCTCGACGACGCCGTTCTGCTGCGGGCTGTAGGGCGCGGAGTAGTGGCGCTGAACACCCTCATCCGCGCAATACGACGCGAATTCAGCCGCCGTGAATTCGCCGCCATTGTCGGTGCGCAGCACACGCAGCTTGCGGCCGCACTCCGCCTCCGCAATGGCCTGCGCGCGCCTGATGGCGTTCGCAGCCTCTCCCTTGCTGCCAAGGACCACGACCCACATGTAGCGGGAGAGGTCGTCAACGAGCAGCAGGAAGTAGCGTCGTCCTCCTGGTGTAGCTGGTGTCACCGGGCCACACAAGTCCCCGTGAACGAGCTCGAGCCGTTCCTTAGCTCGAAAGCTCGACTGCTGGGGAAAAGGAAGCCGCCTCTGCTTCGTCAACACGCAGACGTCGCAGAGCTGCTCCACGTGGTCAAGGCATGGCATGCCTCGCACCATCTCCTTGGCACTGAGCTGCTTTAGGGCCTCGAAGTGAAGATGCCCAAAGCGCTCGTGCCACTGCCATGCCTCGTCGTCCCGACGAGTGGCAAGGCAGACAGGCTGTGCTACCTGCACGTGAAGGACATAGAGTCGATTGGTGCCTCTAGTTACCTTGGCAAGAAGGCGACGATGGCGATCCCAAATCCTCATGACTCCGTCCTTAATCTCCACGCGCGAACCGTTCTCATCCAGCTGTCCCAAGCTGATGATGGAGTTTCTTAATGCGGGGATGTAGTAGACTCCGACGAGCAGCCTGTGCTCACCAGACTCGGCGGTGAGGATGACGGAGCCAACACCCTTGATCTCCACGCCGGAGGCGTCACCAAACTTGACAGAGCCTCGGACATTGGAGTCAAGCTCAACGAAGAACTCCCGTCGACCGGTCATGTGATGGGTGGCGCCGGTGTCGAGGCACCACCCGTCAGTCTTGTCATTGTTGGAGCCGTCGCCGAGGAAAGCGTGTGCTTTTGGCTCATCAAGATGAAGGAGAGCCGCTGCGGTCGATGCCACTAGAGGTGGCTTGATGCTTCCGTGTGCCAGAAGCAAAGCTGGCTCCTCCTCTCCCTGTGCCACGTGGGCCTCCTTCTCCACTTGTGCCACGTGGGCCTGGCCACGTCGTGGCTGTCGACACTCCCTGGCCCAATGACCAAGCTTGCCACAGTTGTGGCAGGTGTCATCTCGTGTCGGCTTGTGGTTGCCGACGGTGCCGCCCTGGGCGCCTCCGCGGGCGCCACCCTCGGTACGTCCGCGTGCCCCGGCCTGGGTACCTCCACGCCCCTTGCGCGACTTGCCGCGCTTGCGGCCGCCTGTCGAGGAAGAGGACTCCCCCTTCTTCCGGTCACCCTGGCCAGCCTCCCACTGCTCGCGAGTGAGATGAAGCTTCCCGCCAATGGTGATAGGCCCCGAGAGAGGTTGTGGTTCGTCGTTGTCGACGACCTTGAGGCGACCTATCGCCTCTTCAATCGACATCGTGGAGAGGTCCAGCAGAGACTCGATCGAGCGAGCGATCTGCTTGTACTTCTCGGGGATGCACCGAAGGAGCTTCTCGACAGCTCTCTCTTCGTTGTAGGTGTCGTCGCCGAACTGCACCAACTTCTGCAACAAAGTGTTGAGACGGAGCGCAAAGTCATCAACGTCCTCACCTGGCTTAAAGGCCAGGTTCTCCCACTCCTTGCGAAGCGCCTGCAGTGTGGACTTGCGGGCGCGGTCGCTGCCGATGCGTGCTGCAGCGATGGCATCCCATGCCTCCTTAGCAGTCCGCTTTTTGGAAAGCGAGAACTGCATCTCGGGCGGGACTGCAGCAATGAGGGCATCCAACGCCCGTCGATCCTCGTAGTAGTCGACGTCGCCGTACTGAACTGCTTCCCACATGTGTCGCACCTGGAGCCGTACCCTCATCACCGCGGCCCACTCGACGTAGTTGGTCTTGGTGAGGGTAGGCCACCCACCGCCGGGACCGACGTCCCTGACAATGGCCTGGACCCCATGGTGTCCATGGTACCTGTCGGGAGAGGGAGAACCGCGCCGCCTGTAATGGACGCGTTCTCCGTCGACCCAGCCGCCGCCGCCGGGAGCGCCACCGGCGTGACCGCGCCCGTCTGGGCTACGGTTGTCGCGCCCATGGGGGCGCGCGGCTGCTAGCTGCACCTCTCGTGCTCGCGCCGCCTCCCTCACCGGCCTGAGCTCATCGTTGACGCCGCCGTCGACAGAGCCGCTGGAGCTACTGCCGCGCAGAGCCTCCAGCTCCGCTGCCGCCGCACGCGCTACAGCCGCCGCCGCCGCTGCTTCCACTTCCGCCCTTGCTGCTGCCAGTTCCGCCGCCGCCAACCTTGCCACCATTGCCGCCGTCGCCGCAGTCTCTGCCGCCGCTCGCTCGCGCTCCTCTGCCGCGGCGACCTCCGTCTGTCGCGCGCTCGAGGCGACCGAGCGATGAGACTGTCCGTCGGACATGGCGCACTAATGGGGAAGGACTGTTGTGTGTGGAAGACAAGCTGCTGCTTGTCTGTGCAGGAGAGGAATGAGCTGGAACAGCCGATGTTCCTGCTGCCGGTTGCGGACAGAGAGAGGTGCGGGAAGGGGATGAGCAGGAGATGTTTAAGCTGCAGGATAGAACGGCTCTGATACCAAGTGTTAGTAGCTGAATTCTTACTCTCATTGAAAGAGAGGATGACACTAGGAGTTGGGGCAATTTTCTTGTCTATTTCTCACACAATGCCATGCCAACCCAAGGGGTTGAGGCTACATATTTATAGCTGCCATGGCAGCCAAGCATATGCCACAAAGATGCTAGTCTAAGATGCTTAGATGCTGTCCTAATATGCTGTCCATGGCTGACACTAAGATGCTGTCCTAGTGTCCTTAATATGCTGTCCTAGTGTCCTTAGATGCTGTCCTAATTGGGGCCACAAAGACCAAAGGACTAGAGTACAACAAAGACCAAGGACTAAAGTGCAACAAACTAAAGGACTAGGGTACAAGGGACTAGGGGACCAAAGACCAAAGGACTACAAGACTTATTCCAGCAGGCCGCACACACACGAAATCTCTTAAAAGTGGACAAAGACGGCTACCGGTGTAAGGGCATAAGGTGGACGAGAGTGCTGGCAAGCGAAGACTTCCAGCGCGCAAGAGGAGGACAAAGGCCGCATGATGAAGGAGGGCACCACCCAACACCAGAAGGCCCCCTTTTATACACATCCGCGACCTCTGGTAGGGCAACAGGTGCGACGATTGGACTTCCACCTCTGCACACCGCGGGCTATTCGCCTCCCCCAACGATGGGTAGGATTCATGTCCACCCGTCAAACACTGAGGGCTGGATGGGTAACCTCTCGGTAACGTCCGGCGGTTTCTGAGTAGAGCGGTGCGGTAGAGCTGTAGCGACCAACCCGTTGGTTGCCGCAGTAAGTGCTCCGAGGCAACCCCTCGAGCACGACGCCTCGTCACTCACCTCCCCCTTTGATGGGTAGGACCCAGGTCCACCCGTTATACGCTGGGGGCCAGGCGAGTAACATCTCGGGAACGTCTGGCGGTTCCCGAAAAGAGCGGCACGGTGGAGCTGTAGCGACTAGCCCGTTGGTTGCCGCAGTAAGTGCCCCGAGGCAACCCCTCGAGCACGTCGCCTCGGCACTCGCCCCCCCCCCCCCCCCAATGACGGGTAGGACCCAAGTCCACCTGACAGATACTAGGGGCCAGGCGAGTAACATCTCAGGAACGTTCGGCGGTTCACGAGGAGAGCAGCGCGGTAGACATGCGACCCATGGACTCCCGCAGTAATTACCCCGAGGCAACCCCTCGAGTGTGTCGCCGTAACCCGTCAATCAAGAGTAGATACGACAACATGCTGCTGCTTTGACTGGGCGTTTTAGGATGTGCAGCCTTTTTCATCTCTCAGGTACAACCACTTGTCCACTATGCAGAAATCTCGCCACCACATCAGTTTCCAAAATGCAGGTTCAAAACCGCTACGCGAGAGAGATGGAAGCCCCACCTACGGGCTCGATGTATCTCTCGAGATGGGCCCGGGGGCCACTGTCGGTACCCTGCAGACTGGGTACACCCGCGTTGAGGGTAAAATACGGCCTGGGCCACGCCTCCCCGTTGAGGCGGGCCCCAGCGTAGCCACGTGTCATTGGTCCCATGGTCAGCCGTGGAGCTGCCACGTGCGCTTGAGTTCCAGAGCCGACGCGTGCCCTAGGCTCTGGTCTGAGCCTCCCCGCTGAGGTAAGGTCTGGAGCTGCCACGTGTCCCCTGGCTCAGAGCCACCACCTTACTGAGGATAGCTCCGTAGCTGACACGTGCCCTAGGCTTCGGTCTGAGCCTCCCCGCTGAGGTGAGGTCCGGAGCTACCACGTGTCCCCTGGCTCAGAGTCACCTCCCTGCTGAGGACAACTCCGGTGCTGACATGTGCCCTGGGCTCCGGTCTGAGCCTCCCCGCTGAGGTAAGGTCCGGAGCTGCCACGTGTCCCCTGGCTCAGAGCCACCTCCCTGCTGAGGACAACTCTGGTGCTGACACGTGCCCTGGGCTCCGGTCTGAGCCTCCCCGCTAATGTAAGGTCCGGAGCTGCCACGTGTCCCCTGGCTCCAAACCCGTCGATAAGAGCTCCAGAGCCGCCACGTGCCCCACGATCCGTCATGGGTCGTGGGTCGAGGAAGTCAAGAAGTGCGTTGTGAGGCTTCGCATTCAACGCTCGCGCCTTCCCCAGAAGCATGGAGCACTACACACGCCTTTGTCCTCTGCCCGTTCGCCATTACGGTGACAAGACAGGATGGCAAGGCGTCACAGCAGTACAGTGCCGCCCAAGCAGGACAAGAGGACATGGCGACAAGACGACGTCTTCATCATCACCTGACACACGGACAGGGGCGCTCAGTGCGCCAGGCGGCGGGACGAAACTCCCCTATCAACCACTCTACTCAGAGGACGAAACACTAGATCATGTATAGGGTTCACATAGCTTTGGGGTCACCTGTCGGGCCCCAAGCTCATTGTAAACACCCCGACCTTAGACTATAAAAGGACCGGGGTGACCACCCGACAAAGTTTGGTCAGTCCCCAATTCCACCCTCACAAGCACACGCAAACAAGCAATACAACAAGCACTCCCGTGAACGTAGGGTATTACGCTCCGGTTGCCCGAACCACGTAAATCTCGGTATTCATCCGCTCCCTCGAGCCCAGGTTGCGTAGGGCGCGAAGCCCCCTCCGATCAAAGAATCTCGCGGGCTGCTTTCGAGCAGGCCTGGAGGAGTGTCGCAGCTCACGCACTCCGACAGCGGCTAATGGGGACAAAATGACTAGCACAGGTATATGTGATATGACTAAAATACGGGTTGGAGATGAGGAATTTAACATAGACTGCTTTGTGTTACCTCTACAAGGCTTTGATATTGTGTTAGGTGTGAAGTGGCTGATAACATTCGGACCAATCTTTTGGAACTTTGAGGCATCACTATGACATATTGGAAGAATGGGAGAGCCATCAAATGGTCTGGGCACAAAAACCAGACAGGAACGTCATTGCACTCTGCCATAGGAAAAGACCTATTGAAGGTACTACTTGATGAATATGAAGAGTTATTTTCTGAACCAAAGGGGCTGCCTCCACCAAGACCACAGGACCATCGGATTCATTTGGTGACAGGAGCCTCACAGATTGTGGTTAGACCATACCGTTATCCCCAACTCCTAAAAGATGAGATTTAAAGACAGTGTGAGGAAATGTTAAAGCAAGGAACTATTCGCCCAAGTAATTCTGCTTTTTCCTCCCCAGTTTTATTAGGTAAGAAAGCTTATGGTACATGGAGATTTTGTGTGGACTTTAGAGCCCTCAATGAGCAAACAGTGAAAGACAGATTTCCTATTCCTGTGGTAGATGAGCTGCTGGATGAGCTCAAAGGGGCTAAGTTTTTCACTAAACTTGATCTTAGAAGTGGAAATCATCAGGTAAGGATGCACAATGCAAACATTGAAAAAATAGAATTTCGTACTCATCATGGTGATTTTGAATTTTTGGTAATGCCGTTTGGGCTGACTAATGCTCCTTCCACCTTTCAAGCATTGACGAATGATATTCTTAAATCACTACTTCGGAAATCTGTTTTGGTATTTTTTATGATATTCTGATATTCAGCAGATCTTGGTCTCAGCATTTGCAACATGTTAAGGCAGTGTTTCAGATTTTAAAGGATAACCCATTAGTGCTGAAAAGATCAAAGTGTTTTTTTGGCCAGACAACAGTAGCATATCTGGGCCATATCATATCAGAAAAAGGGGTTTCTGTGGATCCAGCTAAAGTAGCAGCAGTAGATGCTTGGCCACAGCCGAAGAATATCTGGGGCCTTCGTGGATTTCTAGGGCTTGAAGGATATTATAGGAAATTTATTGCAGGATATGGGGAAATTGCAAAGCCCTTGACAGCCTTGTTAATAAGGGATTCTTTTTCTTGGACTCAGGAAGCTGATTAGGCATTTAGCAAACTTAAAAAGGCTCTAACAACAGCACCGATTTTAAAGCTACCTGACTTTCAAAAGCGTTTTTTTGTGGACTGTGATGCTTCTGGGTCAGGATTTGGGGCTGTATTACATCAAGGAGATGGTGCAGTAGCTTTTTTCAGCCGTCCAGTGGCCCCTCATCATGCTAAGTTGCCGGCTTCTGAGAGGGAATTAATTGGACTGGTCAAGACAGTTCGTTTCTGGAGACCTTATTTATGGGGAAGGTTATTTACAGTAAGAACAGATCATTATAGCCTCAAGTTTCTCTTGGATCAAAGATTAACAACAATTCCCCAACACACTTGGGTGAGTAAATTGTTTGGTTTTGACCTTACAGTGGAGTACAGGCCGGGCAAACAGAATGGTGCGCATTATCAAGACAGGATAAAGAGGAAGGAGTTTTGCAAGCCATATTAGGACATGTATTTTCATTGTTTGATGATTTAAGACTAGAATTGCTAACAGACCTCTCCGAAGAGAGGACATTCAGTCAAGGTCAGCATCAGATGGTTGGGAAATAGTGGATGGCTTACTTCTGTTTAAAAATAAAGTTTTTATTCCTGAACACTCGGAGTTGTGGCAACAAATATTGGAACTCTCACATGCAGGCCATGAGTGTATTCAAAAGATGTTACACAGGTTTAGGGCAACCTTCTATAGCCCAGCTGCTCGCCGTCGTGTAACAGAATTTGTAAAGGGTTGTATTGTTTGTCAGCAAAACGAGACGGGTCATCTCCACCCGGCTGGACTATTACAGCCACTACCACTACCATCAGAAATTTGGAGTGGCATTGATATGGATTTTATTGAAGGGTTTCCCAAGGTTGGAGGTAAATCATCTATATTAACTGTGATTGATAGATTTTTTAAGTCTGCACATTTCATCCAATTATGTCATCCCTATTCAGCACATGAATTATTTGAACAGGCAGGAGTAAAATTGAAAATGAGCTCAGCATTTCACCCACAAACAGATGGTCAGTCAGAAGTTGTTAATAAAGTGATAACAATGTATCTGAGGTGTCTAGCATGTGACAGACCAAGAGCCTGGTTAAAATGGCTTTCATGGGCCGAGTATTGTTATAATTCTTCTTATCAAACAACACTTCAGACCACCCCTTCAATGTGGTATATGGGAGAGATCCTCCGTCTATATTGAATTATGAACCAGGTAGAGCTAAGTAGCAGCAGTGGATACACAATCTGAGGAAAGGGATGGATTTTTGAAGGAGATCAGAGAAAGATTACTGCAGGCCCAAGACACAATGAAATATTATCATGATAAAAAAAGCAATAAGCATAATTTACAGTAGGAGATTGGGTTTGGGTGAAATTACATCACAGAAATGCAGTGGGAATTACATCAGATAAGGCATCTAAGCTTCGGCCTAAATTTTATGGACGTTTTCAGATTTCTGAAAATATTGGTCAAATATCATATCGTTTAAAGTTACCCCTTAAAGCAATGATTCATGATGTATTTCATGTATCCTTATTAAAGAAGCATGAAGGTCAGGCCCCTAGTGCCACAGTTTTACTGCCAGAAATTTTCTATGGGAAGATTGTCCCTACTCCAGAGAAAATAATAAAAACGATACTAAACAGAGGAGCATGGAACTGTTGGTCCAGTTGGAAGGGAGGTCACCTACATAGACAACTTGGGAATCACTTCAGGAGTTCAAAAGCAAGTATCCAAGATTTCAGCTTGAGGACAAGTTGTTTCTCATGGAAGGAGGAAATGTTATAGATTCCTTTTATGGTCATCAGTATAAAAGATGCCAGAAGAATTAGAGATAAGAATAAAAAGAGATAAGTTTGTTTAGATAAGATTCTGATAACAGAATCTGTTATTGCTGAATAAACCAACGCCTAGTCTATAAAGGCGACTGGATTAGACTGTATTAGGCATCAGAGAATAAAGAACTTATCTGGCTTCTTTGGTCGACCTGGTTGGATCATCTTCTAGTCAAGACAACGGCGACTGCCATCCCAACAGATATCCCCTTCGTTCTTGTTCCCAATCTCACCTGTTGCTCTATTCTCCTCTGCGCACGCCAAGGAAGAAGAGTCGTAACAACATTGGAGCTATTACACAATGTAGAACTTTTTTTGTCACAAATGTGAATTTAGTATGTTGCGATTTAGTTATAACAATTGTAGTTTTAGGTGGCCCTACTGAGTAAACTATGCATACTTTATATTCTTTTTTCCTAGAATTGTAGGCAACCCTTTCTTCTTACGGGATATTCAAATGACCATACCTTTTTGCTTAAGGGAGGTTCAAATGAGGGGACTGCCAGAAGTTTTAGGGTACAACTTCCTCCCATGTTATAAGCATGCTAGGGGCCCTAGGGTTGCTGCCTTAGGCCGACTATGGAGAGTGAGGGCGGCGGCTATGGTGGTGGCTCAAGGAGGGAAGTGTCAGGAGGGAGAGACAGAGAGAGAGCCAAGGATAGGGATTAAACCATAATTTCTTTGTTGATTTAATCTTATTATAATACTCATATAAATAGGACTTGACTCTTAAGCAATCTATTACTTGACCACTAAGCAACTTCTATAGATACGATCTCATAAGCCTAATTTAATCTTTTCTAAATTACATGATCTTTCTAATTATTATACCTAGCCACTTTGGAAAGGTACAATAGGGCTCACACCTAGCCACCCTCCTAACGGCCGCATAAGGGCGGTGGCAGCCCTAACCCTAGGGGCAGTCACCACCAGTTTGGGCCAGCAGGTGTACTGGGCAGGGCGGTCTGTGCCAAGATGACCTGGATCATGTGGCCCATAACATCCAGTAAAATGTTCATCAGGATACAGTAAAAAACTGGATGAAATTGCAGAGTTCCCTTATTTCTCTGTTTTGTATAGGATGCCATGGATCTTCTCCAAGGTCACTACGTCTCCTTTGTTAGTAGGGACATGGCTGCAACAAGCAAATCAGGACTTCTTGAGAACTATGCGGTGGGTACAACTTTACTCCATTCCTTGGAACTCCTCTTTATAAGATGCAACGATTACAATATGACTTCCTAACTATGAGTTTCTTATGTTATTTACAGTTAATACCTCTCTAGTCATTTTATGAATTGATATTGTTTTGTTAACATTGAATATTATGACATCCTCTTGAAATCATTTATACTTCTTTATAAAAGCTTTTTATTTTACTGTTTAACCCCCTTTTGGTGAGTTTAAATGTGACAAAGGAGAGGTAGGTTTCTTATAAAGTTATATGTAACATTTAATGTCCATTAATCTCTGGTCTCTCGGTTAATACAAGCCTCTAAGGTCAGATGCTCTTCAGAGCTGCAAACAACGCCGAGAAATATTTTGCTAACTCCTCTACAGTAAATAATATTGAAAATTGTTTCCTTTTCAGTCCTTCCGCCTTGCATTAGCATTGATTTTGGGAGCTCTTATGTTAATGACGGTATCACTAAGACAAGGTAAAATTTCAGTCTACTTAATTTTTCCTTACTTTTTGAAAATTTCATTGGATATAATTCCATTTGCTTAGTTAATAATCCAACATTAGGTGTCTCATGTGGTTTATTCCCTCCATCCAGGAATAATACATTTTTCTGTGACACAAAATTGATGCAGGGTTGTGAACTGGCGCCTGGACGCCTAGGCGCCCGCTAGGCGACTGGACGCCTAGGCGTCCGCCAGGCGAGTGTAGAACACTAAGAACACTAAGACCAGATATATAATTCATAAATCCAAAAAGTTCAACAAGCCAACAAGTTCAACATAGACAACAAGCCAACAAGTTCAACATAGGTACATAAATCCATATCCAAGTCCAACAAGTTCAACATAGATAAAAATAATCATGACAAGTTCAACCATAAGTCCATAACCATATCCCGGGGGCTGCAGCGGCCGAGGCCGGCGGCGTCCTGGGCCGGGGGTCGGGGCGGTGGCCGGGGAGGAGCGTCCGGGTCGGGTTTCTGCCTCTGGGAGCGGCGGCTGGAATGAAGGAGTGGAGGAAGAAAAGAAAGAAAAAGTGGGCCGGGTCTTAAAAAATAGGGTTTGCAAGTCCAGGCGCCCTGGGCGTCCGCCTGGAACGACGCCTAGGCGCCCAGGCGTCGGTCGGGCGTCCTGGGCGGGCGCCATGCCAGCTCCAACCCTCGTTAGTTTGGATTGTTTCTTCCATCACGTGTTTTTCACTCAGAACTTGATCGATCGCCTCCCACGCTTCTTTCATTGTCTCCTCGTAAATTCACATGAGGGTGTATATACCAATAGCATGATAGATGGCCGCAAGGGCCATCTAATCTTGCTTTGAATCGACATTGTTCCTTGCCACTTGAAAAACTTCTCATACCTAATGTAACTTTAAAAAAACCTTCATCTTGATAGCTCATGTTGTATATTGGTCTTTGTTAACGGAGGATATTGTAACGCTATTGATTTACCCTGTATATTGCGTATGTCTTCTGTGTAAGTTCAACGAAACAGAACTCTAGGTACTCTTTGGGTAACCTTAGGAAAAAATTACATCCAGACCTAGCGCAAAACAATCCTCGTTCGGCCCAGCTAGTCCGTCAGCCACACAAAACCCTAATCGAGGTATGAGCCAGAGCTTCACCGCCTTCTATGCTTCGAGCTTCTTTTGTCCTATCTGGCTTCCACCACCACTTCAGCCGCCACCTCCTCTTCCCAGTCACTGTTGCAATTCCGGCGCTGAAACTGTCCCTGTTCTTGCTGAATAAACCGATCTGCCCTAGCAGATTGATCTGTCTTCCCTGAAGACAGACCAGAAAAATTCTTCAGCCAATAACAGAGGAATAACAGCAAGGAGAAGAACAGTTCTGGTGCAGAAAACTGAGCAGATTGATTCTGTTCTTGGGAGAACAGATCAGGGGAGAGATCGGTAAGCCGCCAATCTGTTCTGGTTTTGATGGAGGCGCAGAACAGAGGGGGAAACAGGGATGGCGGCTGCTTCTAGCCCCTGGTGGCGGCTAGGGCTGCAGAGGGGAGGCGGCAGCTAGGGCAGGAGGGAGAGAGGCGGCTAGGGTTAGAAAAGTGGAGGAAAATTTTCTGTATTGATCTCTCTCCCTATTTGGGGTGTTTTTGGCTTGTATATATAGCCCCCCTTACAAGAGTCCTAATCTGTTACAAAAGGATCTTTTAGTCTATCTCTAAGAAGATTAAACTCAAATTCCTTCTAGAAAGAGGGCCCGGCCTGGGCCAGGGCTGACCAGCCCACTTGGCCCAGTTCTGGCCGCCCTGGGCCAGGGAGGGGCCGGCCTGGGCCAGGGGCAGATCAGCCCACATTCTCCTCCTGATCCTGACACTGGCCCATGTCTAGAATCCCGATCCTTCTTCTCATCTCCACGAACTTCTGTCTTCCAAGAGCCTTGGTCAAGATGTCCGCCATCTGGTCTTGAGTGGAGATTTGCTCAAACTCAATAGTACCGCTCTCCACACACTCCCGTATGTAGTGGTACTTGACGTCGATGTGCTTGCTCCTGTCATGGTGTACCGGATTTTTGCTCAAGTCTATAGCTGACTTGTTATCAATCCGTAGCACCGGCGCCTTCGATTTTTCAGCTAAGTCCTCCATCAGCCGTGCCATCCATACACCTTGACATGCCCCTTGAGCTGCTGCGATATACTCTGCTTCACATGAGGACAAGGCCATCACCTTCTGCTTGCAGGACTGCCATGAAACGGGGTTGTTTCCAAGACAAAACAGCACCCCGCTTGTGCTCTTGCGGTCCTCCACATCTCCCGCATAGTCACTATCCGAGTACCCAATAAGCTCCATGTCTTCTCCTCTTGCATAGAAGACTCCATAGTTGATTGTACCCGCTATGTAGCGTACAATGCGTTTGACTGCAGCAAAGTGATCCTCCTTGGGCTCCTCCAGAAATCGACTCACGTACCCGACCGAGCAGGCAAGATCGGGACGTGTGTTCACCAAGTATCGCAGCCCTCCAACCAAGCTCCTATAGTCCGTTGCATGCACCAACGGGCTATTACTTGTCTTGCAAAGCTTGAGGCCTTGCTCCATGGGAAATGCACAGGGATTGCATCCTTCCAGGCCAGCTTTAGAGATAAGTTTGGAAGCGTAGGCCGCCTGCCCAACGCTTATCCCTGCATCAGTTTGTCGCACCTCCAGGGCAAGATAATATGATAATAGACTCAAGTCGCTCATCTTGAACCTCTTCATCATCTCCCCCTTGAACTTCTTGAGGTCGCCTCCTCCTGTGATCACAAGATCATCGACGTACACGCCAACGATGAGCTTCTCATCTTTAGCTCCACGGAAATAGATCCCATGCTCGCTCGTACTCTTCTGGAAACCAAGCGATAGCAAGCTATCGTTGAGCTTGGCTTTCCAGGCCCTGGGCGCCTGACGAAGTCCATATAAAGCTTTCTTGAGCCGATACACCTTGTGTTCGGCTCCGTCGATGATGAAGCCAGCGGGTTGGGAGACGTACACCTCCTCCATCAAGTCGCCGTTCAGGAAGGTGCTCTTCACGTCCATGTGGTGTACCTCCCATCCCTTGTGTGCAGCAACTGCAAGGAGCAAGCGAATAGACTCTAGACGAGCAACAGGAGCAAATACCTCGTCAAAGTCTATTCCTTGCCGCTGGACATAGCCTTTCGCCACCAAACGAGCATTGTGCTTCACCACCTCTCCATGCTCGTCCCTCTTCACCTTGAACACCTATTTGAGGCTAATGGGTTTGTGTCCTGCAGGAAGGTCAACAAGCTGCCACGTCTTGTTTTCTTCAATGGACTCCATCTCCTCAACCATGGCCCGTCTCCAGCAAGGGTGTTCCTCGGCGTCGGCGAAGGACGTAGGCTCCTCCGCGGTGGTGAACCTAAGCTCCCCCTCCTCCAGACTCGGTGGGCGTGGTGGGCGCCCAAGAGGGGTGAGGGTTCCCAGCACGTTGCGCATCGTGCGGAACCGAAGTGCAGCGTTGTCGTCGTGGTAGGCGTCGACGTTGCTGCCGACGTCCGTCGGCGGCGTGGCGAAGCGGATGGGCCGTGGAAGGTGCCGGGGCGTGACGAAGGTGCTGGAATCTTCAGTCTCGGAATCCCCCGCTGCTGCTGACCCCCGTGCAGGACTGTCCCAGCCCTGATTTGCGCTGGACAGCCCCTGCAGGGGCCCTTGGGGCGACGCTGCAGGTGCTGGACTCTCTCCAGCAGATCTGGAGGCTGGCGCAGGAACTCCTAGGGTCTGTACAGACCCTTCTGTGCCCCTCCTGGGCACTGCAGGGGTGCTGTTCGGCCCCTCCGGACCCTGCAGCACCTCTCCGGGTGCTGAAACAGCAGGTCCAGCACCTGCTGGACCTAAGGAGTCGACGTGGAAGGCGGTGTAGTCATCTTCTCCTGCTCCTTGTCCCCAGTCCCACTTGGCCGCCTCGTCGAATATCACGTCACGTGATATGTGTGTACGCCCATCAGCTGGATTATACATCCGATATCCCTTCGTCCCTGCAGCATAGCCAAGAAAAATCATCGGAGTACTCCGGTCTTCCAACTTTTTCAGGTGGGGGCGCGTGTTCTTGACATGCCCCACGCACCCAAAAGTTCGGAAATAATTGACGGCTGGTCGCTCTCCATGCCAAGTTTCATATGGCGTCTTCCCGTCGAGGCCGCGGGTAGGGGATCGATTCAGGATATAGACAGCCGTGATAACTGCCTCACCCCAAAATATCCCGGGCATACCCTTCGCCTTCAACATGCTCCTCGCCATGCCGACCACCGTCTGGTTGCGCCGCTCCACAATCCCGTTTTGCTGCGGCGTATACGGGGCTGTGAGCTGACGTTGTACTCCGTACTGAGCGCAGTACTCGCCGAACTCCTGTGAGGTGAACCGTGATATGTGTGTACGCCCATCAGCCGGATTATACATCCGATATCCCTTCGTCCCTGCAGCATAGCCAAGAAAAATCATCGGAGTACTCCGGTCTTCCAACTTTTTCAGGTGGGGGCGCGTGTTCTTGACATGCCCCACGCACCCAAATGTGGCGGACCGGAATCCGCTCATCCAGAATCGCAGAGGGTGGTGCCGCGCGATGCGACACCCGACAGCACACGTCATAAGAACACATTATATTACATGGGAAAAACAAACTGAATGTACAAAATAGTACACTTCTCAGTTACAAACTAGGGTCTTTTATTACACAGCGGAAGTTTCCTTTATACAACTCACGCCCGCCTATCTAGCAAAAGTCGGTTGCCCAGCCCTAGGGCAACCCACACTAGCTGCACTCCTCAGCTCAGCGCGGCGTGTACGGCTCCCACTCAGCCGTTGTCCCCGACGGAGGGTAACCCTCGCCGGTGGACTCGTACTCCGAGTCCGTGGGTGGCTCCTCACCTGAAAAACACTTAAGCAGCAACCGTGAGCACGAAGGCTCAGCAAGGCTTAACCGACTCACCTAAGCATGAAACTCTATGAGGTGTACAATGACATAGGATAGCACTGTTGCAGCAAATGGACACGCCTACAAGATCATCCTTAATTCATCTTTTAGCAACAAGTTAACAGTTCATGAAGCTGAAATTTAGTAAGCAATATTTGGTGGCAAACATGTAGCAATACAAAGTTATATCATATCAGCAATATTGAATCATAACCTTTCATTCATTAGTCTACGTTACGACGCAGTGAACAAGCGGTACTCGTCACCGCGAGGGACGGCGAATCGACTCGATATACACCTACAGGGAAACCCAAAGAGCACGTCACGTACGCCCACCCGTGGAGCTGCACAACACGCTCACTCGATGTCGTACGGGACAACCTTTCACCCAACAGCCCAAACGTCGAACCGGTCGCACCGAAACGAGCAGGAGGTTCCCCACACGGAGCATCTCTCTATGCCCGTTGGCAGATTTCCACCTTGCTGCCCTCAGCCTACACCTATAAATCGGTGCGTTATGCCTCGACGCCCGGAGGTTTAGGCTACATCGGTTTATCGGGGCCCATATATCCGATATGCCTTCGGTACGTTTAATACTTGTTCAGCAGGGCCGCACACGGATCGGTCCTCAATCGACATGGGCAGCGCTGCGCACACAAGACTTCCTCTTGCTACGCCCTAGCCCCTGTCTAGTCTCATTTTCATTACTAAAGTGATCTCACATCACTCAACCGAACCCGTGTGTCCCAAGCCTATCTCGCGAGTAGATTCCAACTACTCGACTTGTACCGAAGTCCTATGGATCATTAAGCATAGCCTGTCTACTCGAGGTCATTGACACTACCCTCACTCTTTAAGGAACCTTTGGTTATGCAAGTGGGGTTTCATTCATCCTATACCTAATGCACATACATAGTTCATATGACACATGTAAACAAAGTAAAAACTTATAACAAGGTTAATGCAAACCGGGGCTTGCCTTGTTGCTGCTGGTCAGTAGTTAGTTCTTCGTCCGGAAGAAGGAAATCCAGCACTTCCGGGGTCTCTTCTTCAATGGTTACACGTTGAATACAATGCTACATGTAAATTTAAATGCAATGTGTGAACTTAAATACATAATTGCTAATAACTCTAGCTAGCCCTCCCCTTTGGCTCTGAAATTTTTTATGGTGGATTGGTAGGGGCCTAACCAGAGTTGTGACCAAGTTTTATTTGAAAGAAAGTTCAATTGAACCTTGTACAAATAAAAGCCTCTTTGGTCAATAATTGAGCTTCTATGTAATTCCAGGGTTTTTCATGGCTCCCACCATTACTTTCTGGAAACTAGAATTTAGGATGGTTCTAATGGAGTTGGTTTCATGTCATTTGAAGAATTCTACAGAAAGTTATTGTCGAAGTGTTCGATCGACACTTCCCCGGGCCTGCACTGGGCAGCCCGCGGAGGTTCTTTTTTTCGGTGGGGCTAGTCCCTTGCGGAGAGCTTGCGCGGATGGACGAGTTAATAAGAGCTTGACACGGTGAGTTTTACGTGGTTCAGGCCGCCGGTGCGTAAAACCCTACGTCCACGGCGAGCTATGGAGCTCGCTGTATTGCTTGCTGCTCAGGGCCGGAGTCCTGAGCTTGGGGGTGAGTTACAGCTTGGGAGTGTATGGCTAGCGTATGAGTTGCAGAGTGCGAACCCAGGGTGCGAGTGGCTAAAGTGCCAACCCAGGGTGCTGATGGCTAGAGTGCGAACCCTTGCTATCGTCGCCTACCCGAGTCTTTTATAGTCCAAGACTCGGGTGGCTTACAAGGGGGTCCGGAACCCGACAGGTGGTCCCGAGGAGATTGTCTATCATCTACCGTATCTGCAGTTATGCCGGTAGTTGTCTCTGGCGAAGGCTTCTGAGTCTCCGTCCTGCAGCCCTGCCCATGCCGCATGCTAGTCGTAGTGGTTGATGACGGCGCGGGCGGCATGGGATGTCTTGTCGCTGCGTTTATTGGCTGGCAGGCTCTGACACTGCGCGCCAGTTTGTGATGCGACTGGGCGCAACGGCACCTGACAGTGGCGTGCTCCGCGTCTCCGCGTCTTGGGAAGACACGGGCCTTGAATACCTTGTACGGGCAAGGTATGGGGCGTCTTTACGCCCGCTGCCAATCGCTCGGGGGCAGGCAGCGCCGTTCTGCTGGACACGTGCGGGCCCGGAGCTCTCCTCTGAGGAGGGGGAGGTCCGGCCCCGCAGGACACGTGGAGCCTTCGGACCTCTCCCCCGTGGAGGGGGGAGGTCCGGCTTCTGTCGGCCACGTGGCGGGTCCGGAGAGCTCCTCTAAGGAGGGGGTGGTCCGGCCCTGCGGGACATGTGGCACCTTCGGAGCTCTCCCCACGGAGGGGGGAGGTCTGGCTGCTGTAGGCCACGTGGCGAGCCCGGAGCTCTCCTCTGAGGGGAGGGAGGTCCGGCCCCACTGGACACGTGGCGCCTTCGGAGCTTTCCCCACGGAGAAGGGCGAGATCCTTAGGCATTTTCCCCTGTGCGCGGGGGTACCCCATATCGCGGGTACCGACAGTGGCCCCCGGGCTCACCTCGGGGAAGGTAACGAGCCCGAGGTGAGGCCTTCTCCTACCCGCGCACTTTCTTGTCTTGAGTACTCCCTGTGCTGGCAGGGTCTTGACGGCTTCGGAGTTCAGCCTCTTAGGAGAGGGTGAAGCCTAGCATCAGAGCTCGGCTCGGCTGTTGGGGCGGAGGTCCGGAAGTCTTCGGAGCTCAGGTCCACGAAGGGCGTGAGGTCTGGCATTAGGGCTCGCCTCTGAAAGGAGGGCAAGGGCTGGCATCGGAGCTCGGCCCAGCTGTGAGGGCGGAGGTTCGGAAGTCATCGGAACTCAGGCCAGCGAAGGGCGTGAGGTCCGGCATCAGCGCTCGCCTCTGAAAGGAGGGCGAGGGCTGGCCTCGGAGCTCGGCCTTGCTGTGGAGGCGGAGTCCGGAAGTCATCGGAGCTCAGGCCAGCGAAGGGCGTGAGGTCCGACGTCAGCGCTCGCCTCTGAAAGGAGGGCGACGGCTGGCCTCGGAGCTCGGCCCAGCTATGGGGGCGGAGTCCGGAAGTCATCGGAGCTCAGGCCAGCGAAGGGCGTGAGGTCCGGCATCAGCGCTCACCTCTGAAAGGAGGGCGAGGGCTGGCCTCGGAGCTCGGCCTGGCTGTGGAGGCGGAGTCCGGCAGTCATCGGAGCTCAGGCCAACGAAGGGCGTGAGGTCCGGTATCAGCGCTCGCCTCTGAAAGGAGGGCGAGGGCTGGCCTCGGAGCTCGGCCCAGCTGTGGGGGCGGAGTCCGGAAGTCATCGGAGCTCAGGCCAGCGAAGGGCGTGAGGTCCGGCATCAGCGCTCACCTCTGAAAGGAGGGCGAGGGCTGGCCTCGGAGCTCGGCCTGGCTGTAGAGGCGGAGTCCGGCAGTCATCGGAGCTCAGGCCAGTGAAGGGCGTGAGGTCCGGCATCAGCGCTCGCCTCTGAAAGGAGGCGAGGGCTGACCTCGGAGCTCGACCTGGCTGTGGAGGTGGAGTCCGGAACTGCTCAGTGGTCCCCCCTTTCCTGTCCCTTAGTCTCATTTGGCTTACTGTCCCTAGCCGGAATGCGGGGCTTGGGTAATCCAGTGCACTTGGTCCCGGAGATCTGGCCCCAGCCCCAGTCAGGGTGTAACCGTCCGGCCCCCTGGTACTCAGACCGTAGCGCCGGGAGGCAGAGTGCGCATGCTTTGGGTGCAAGACCGGGCAAAGCAAGGCTCCTAACCCCCCGGTCTAGCGTAGGTCTTTTCTCGGAGGAGACCAACTGGCGGTACAGTACCCTTATAGGGGGAGATCCAAAAGGCCACCGGGCCTCTGGCAGGTACCCCAAGCACTACCGACTTCGGCAGGACGGCAAATATCGACTATGCATGAGAGCCGGAAAGACGAGCCAAGTGTACAATGGACGCACACTGTCTAGAGCGTGGGGAGGTGTTCATATAAATTAATGCGTAATTTAAATAAACACCTAAGTAAGCATGGTGAACTTACTGGGTAGCGTTGGAGCACCTGTCTTCACGCAGAGCGGGTCATGCGTGGCTTCGTCGTACGCCGGACACGGGGGGACCCCCATGGCTATATCAGGGGGAAGCATGGCTTCGGCCCCGCATACCATGTGGAAGGGTAGTTCCCGTGACCCGGCCCTGGGAACTCCGGCTGGCCCTCGACATGGAGGAGCCGGTATCCCCCGACGGTTCTGGGTGCGCGTCTGCACCGGTTGTGTGGGTCTGCTTGGCGTGGACCTGGCACGCATTGCATCCCTAACCGGTTTGACGGCGTCCAGGTGGCTCTCGGTCAGTAGGAGCCATGCCGGGTGGCTTAACCGACCAACGTGCGGGACGATGAGCGTTCCCAGCACTCGCCTCCTTGGACTACTGCGAGCTAATCGCAGCCTTCCTCCTGGGTTATGCACCGCAATAGGATGTCGTGGCGCCACGCCAGTAAAGATACCAGCGCGTAGCACTTAGCCATCCGCACCACCCGTTCAGCGGATGCACGTTCATCAGGAAGGGTGTCCTTCAAGGAGTCCCGGACCTCCGTGGTCCATGCATCGGGACTACTTGAGCTTCTGGATCTTGAGCGCTGGGTTGCACGGAGTCCCCAGTGACTCTTACGATCCTTTGGCGGCATACAGGGCCGCCGGGACTGCCTAGCTTCGAGGCACTGGTTCAGCCCCCTTCGCCCGGCTCGGCGGGCCGGGCTGTGGACCGCAGCAACGTCCTCTCGAAGACTCCTTCATGCGCAGGGGCTCTGATGGAGGCTTTCGTTGAGAGGTCGTCAGCTGCGGCCGTGCCAGCGCGCGGTACATGGCGCAGGTCCAAGGCGAGGAAGTCTTTCTCCAACATTCGCACGTGGAGCAGATAAGCAGCTAGCTGTGGGTCATTGCAGGGGCATTCACCCTTAACTTGCTTGATAACTAGCTGGGAGTCGCCCTGTGCCAACAACTGGCGAGCGCCCAGAGACAGGACTGTCTTTTAGGCCAAAGATGAGTGTCTCATACTCTGCCAAGTTGTTGGTTGCCTTGGAATTGAGACGCACCATGTACCCAGACTGCTCCCCGATGGCATGAGGAGCAGTACGCCGGCACCGGCCCCCTGCTTTTGCGAGGAGCCGTCGAAGAAGAGCGTCCAGTGAGGCCCGGTGAAGACCGGAGCTCGGTACTTTGGGTCACCGTCTTCGCGGCCCCCTGGGTCAGCCTTCGTTGGCGTCCACTCAGCCGCGAAGTCAGCCAGTGCTTGGCTCTTGGCTGTCTGACGTGGTCGGGAGCTCAGCTTGAACTCCGCCGTCTTCGGGCTGTCTTCCGGCTTCGGAAGCTGGCAGTGAGTGCCAACTCTGCCCTTCGGCTGCTCTGGCGCACTTGTCCGCCAGGCTGAAGATCTCGGAGGCATCGCAGACCTCTCTTGTTGCAAGCCTCTCAAGCATCTTCTCGTCCCGGACACTGTCGATGTGCCGCCACCACAGAAGCACTTTGAATATGCGGAATGGTGTTGCGTACCTGGGAGAACCGTTGGATGAAGGAGCGCAGCGACTCCCCAGGTTGTTGCTTGATGGCGTGGAGGTCAGGCTCCGTGCCGGGACGGGTGTAGGAGCTGCCGAAGTTGGCGATGAACTGCCGGCGGAGCTCTCCCTAGGGAGTTATGGAACCCTAATGGAGGTTCATTAGCCAAGACCGGGCTGGGCCGGTCAAGACGACGGGGGAGTAGTTTGGCCATGACGGCTTCATCCCCTCTTGCGGCAAGCACGGCGGTGGAGTAGATCTGGAGGAACCCCGCCGGGTTGACGCTGCCGTCGTACTTCTCAGGCAGGTGCGGCCGAAACTTGCGCGGCCACCTCGCGAAGCGGGGGTGGGGCTCCAGGGCCGTACATCCTGCCCCTGTTGCTGCAGACGTTGGTGCTGCGAACGCTTGGTTTGCCGCTGGCACAGTGTACCCCGGTATGGGCAAGGCTGCGCCATAGACCGGGGGCGCCGTTTGCAGGACATATGGTTGTGGCATATGCTGCGCGGCGTATGCCTGGGGCAGAGCTCGCATGGCGAAGATCTGCCCTTCAGGCTGGGTCGAGGCCGGCGTCATGCCGACGCCAGCCTCTTGGTTGTGACGCCTTTCTCGACGTCGCTCGAAGAACACTCGGGCATCTTGGCCCAAGTGACATCGCTCCGGCTCTGCCCTCAGGTCCGTCGACGGAAGCCTGGTGGAGCTGGAGTCCGCCGTCTGCTCGCCAACCATTAGCGTGCGCATCAGCGACACAGCCGGTTGGCCGGAGCGTCGTCCCCACCGAAGTCGAGGTTTTGCGGAGGCGACGACGAGACGGTCTATCTCGCGAATCCACTGCTGGGTCGCTGCCTGAGGCGCGTCCCCAACAGGCGGATTGCGCAGTAGCGCTCTTGCTGCGGCTGGCGCACCCCCGCCGGGTACGCCCAGCGCTACTGAAGACCTGACGCTGGTTGGAGCTTGCATTGCCGGGGTCGGCGCTGCTAGAGCCGGTTGCTGGCTCCCAGTGCAGGTACTGGTGCCGCGAACGCTTGGTTGCGCCTGACACATTGTACCCCGGTATGGGCAAGGTTGCGCCATAGGCCGGGGACGCCGCTTGCAGAGCACATGGTTGTGGCTTATGCTGCGCGGCGTACGCCTGGGGCAGAGCTCGCGTGGCGAAGGTCTGCCCTTCAGGCTGGGTCGAGGCCGACGTCATGTTGTCGCCAGCCTCTTGAGTGCGACGCCTTTCTCGACGTCGCTCGAGGTACACCCCGGCATCCAGGCCCAAGTGACACCGTTCCAGCTCTGTCCTCAGATCCGTCGACTGGAGCCTGGTGGAGCTGGAATCTGCCGTCTACTCGTCAACCATTGGCGTGCGCATCAGCGACACAGCCGGTTGGCCGGAGCGTCGTCCCCGCTGAAGTCGAGGGTTTGCGGCGGCGATGCCGAGACGGTCTACCTCGCGAATCCACCGCTGGGTCGCTGCCTGAGGCGCGTCCCCATCAGGTGGATTGTGCAGTAGCGCTCTTGCTGCAGCTAGCGCACCCCCACCGGGTACGTCCAACGCTACTGAAGACCTGACGCTGGTTGGAGCCTGCATTGCCGGTGTCGACGTTGCCGAAGTCGGCTGCTGGCTACCAGCTTGTGCCGACACACTCCGTCCTGAGTGTGTCGACATGTACTCCCCGCTGGTCACGGTTCGCCGCAGAGGCGGGGGAGGAGAGTTTGCCGCTGAAGGAAGCTTGGTCATATTCATCGGCGGAAACTCGTCGCGCAAGGGGAAAACCCCCTACCTGGCGCGCCAAATGTCGAAGTGTTCGATCGACACTTCCCCCGGGCCTGCACTGGGCAGCCCGCGGAGGTTCTTTTTTCGGTGGGGCTAGTCCCTTGCGGAGAGCTTGCGCGGATGGACGAGTTAGTAAGAGCTTGACACGGTGAGTTTTACGTGGTTCAGGCCGCCGGAGCGTAAAACCCTACGTCAACGGCGAGCTATGGAGCTCGCTGTATTGCTTGCTGCTCAGGGCCGGAGTCCTGAGCTTGGGGGTGAGTTACAGCTTGGGAGTGTATGGCTAGCGTATGAGTTGCAGAGTGCGAACCCAGGGTGCGAGTGGCTAAAGTGCCAACCCAGGGTGCTGATGGCTAGAGTGCGAACCCTTGCTATCGTCGCCTA
The DNA here is from genome assembly GCA_030760725.1 of Neostapfia colusana. Taxonomy (NCBI): domain Eukaryota; kingdom Viridiplantae; phylum Streptophyta; class Magnoliopsida; order Poales; family Poaceae; genus Neostapfia; species Neostapfia colusana. Next base: position 60,810,218 of record JASWHV010000016.1, on the reverse strand, counting down.
CCCGAGTCTTTTATAGTCCAACACTCGGGTGGCTTACAAGGGGGCTCGGAACCCGACAGGTGGTCCCGGGGAGATTGTCTATCATCTACCGTATCTGCAGTTATGCCGGTAGTTGTCTCTGGCGAAGGCTTCTGAGTCTCCGTCCTGCAGCCCTGCCCATGCCGCATGGTAGTCGTAGTGGTTGATGACGGCGCGGGCGGCATGGGATGTCTTGTCGCTGCGTTTATTGGCTGGCAGGCTCTGACACTGCGCGCCAGTCTGTGATGCGACTGGGCGCAACGACACCTGACAGTGGTGTGCTCCGCGTCTCCGCGTCTTGGGAAGACACGGGCCTTGAATACCTTGTACGGGCAAGGTATGGGGCGTCTTTACGCCCGCTGCCTATCGCTCGGGGGCAGGCAGCGCCGTTCTGCTGGACACGTGCGGGCCCGGAGCTCTCCTCTGAGGAGGGGGAGGTCCGGCCCCGCAGGACACGTGGAGCCTTCGGACCTCTCCCCCGTGAGGGGGGAGGTCCGGCTTCTGTCGGCCACGTGGCGGGTCCGGAGCGCTCCTCTAAGGAGGGGGAGGTCCGGCCCCGCGGGACATGTGGCACCTTCGGAGCTCTCCGCACGGAGGGGGGAGGTCTGGCTGCTGTAGGCCACGTGGCGAGCCCGGAGCTCTCCTCTGAGGGGAGGGAGGTCCGGCCCCACTGGACACGTGGCGCCTTCGGAGCTTTCCCTTGGGAGAAGGGCGAGATCCTTAGACATTTTCTCCTGTGCGCGGGGGTACCCCATATCGCGGGTACCGACAGTTATGTCCTAATTAAGATTTGAGAAAATCTGAAAAATGTTTCTGTACATTTTTCTATTTTCTCAGGGCAGTTCTCTTAATCACCAGATTAGGGTATCTAAATGAACTTGGATGAGTCTGAAAATTTTACTGGTATTCAGGGATTTTCCAATGAACCTTTCAGCCAAATTTCAGAATTTTTCATAAGGTAGTTCTCCAGATACAATTCCTAACAGTTTAAACTTTAGGGATTTAATTCTGGAAAACTATTCACTTTCATGAGCTTAATTTGGTATTGCTGGAAAGTGCTCAGAGAGCTGAATCCCACAAAATTTGGTTCACCCGATTTGGAGCTTTCTAGCCAAAGTTATGAGGATTTGAAGTTTGGAAGAATTCTGGAAATCGGGGAGAAGTTTAAACTCTCGGGGCCCGCGGGGACACGTGTCGAGCGCGGAGGTGTCCGGCACATCAGGGATACCACACGTGGCGAACGCGGAGGTGTCCGGCACACCGGAGCTCACAGGGTATTTGCGCGCCAGCACAGCCGATCCCTGGCCACACCCGATCCCGATTTAAATTCTTCAGCCGCTGACACGTGGGCCAGCCGGCTTTGTCTTCCCCCCGCCGTTCTCTCGCGCCCGCGCCGCCGACCTCACCGGAGCAGACTTGGGGCTCGCCGGCTCGCCGCTGCCGGACCTCCCATGGTCTGAAAATCGCCGCCAGGGGGTTGTCGACGTCGAGGAACACGTCGGTGGTGACAGGTCGGGCTGGGGGTGACCTGAAATAGCTCGGCGACGTGCCGCGGCCTCGGTTGAGGTTTGACACCGTCGACCGTGGTTTCTAAACCCGCCAACACCTCGAACAAACGGCCCTACAGCATCAGTGTACCTCTAGGAAGCTCGACAAGGTGTCAAAAGGGTTTAGGGATGGCGGCAAGTCGGTCGGCACCGTGTGACCGATCGTGCCCGCCATGACCGCCCTCGATCGAGCTCGAAATTCGTCACTCCTAGACAGTTTCACGCTATGGATGCAGAAAAGAACTTGATCGCCGGCTAGTCCAGCGTCTATGTGCAAGATTTGATGACCTCCGAAAGATCATAGAGCGAGAATTTAAAGAAACCGTACCGGAAGCTCGGTTTACGGTCGCCGGAGCAAAAACTGGAAATTCTCTGCGGATTCTTCACGGTTAGCTTCCAAACTTGGAGGAGAGCAGCACGGTGGTCGCGCGCTCCTGTTGCCTCTCTCGCTGGACCGTGAAAACGCCTGTGGAACGCTGCCCACGGGCGCCTGACTCTCGGCTGAGACTTGGTCGCCGCGGTGGCGATTGTCTTTGGGCAAAGGAGGTCGGAGCTCGAGGTTTCTGGCGTTGGAGAGGTGGAGTGCGAGCTCCGGTGGCTGTCTAGCAGCTCAGGGACGAAGGAGGAGATGGTTTTGCTGGTTTTCCCGATTGAGCAGAGAGCTGCGGCGAGAAACAATGCCGCTGCTCGGGTTTGCCCGCGAGAAGATAAAGCCGGCCGACTCTTGCTCGGCTGAGGCGGTGCCGGTCGCGCGGGGGCGCGAGCCAGCCGCCCTGGGCCCCAACGCGTGGAGAGGGAAGCAGCTGGTGGCGCCGGTAGCTGCTCGGTGGCACAGCTGACAGCTGCCCGGCGGAATTTCCCACCGAGACTCTGACTTTGGGTGCAAGTTTCTCCTTCTTCCCTCTATGACATGTGGGCCCCACCCGGGGTTTTAACCTCTGAAATTTACTCCTAATCACTGTTGTAAACAGTGAGCCCCATAATACCCCTGGTGATTCAAATTATTCACCCCTGAGCCATTTGAATTGAATAGAATTCAAATTGGGTTCGGTTTGAGTGAATTTCAGCACAAGTTCAGTTTTGAATTCAAATAAAGTTTGAATTCGTCCCACTTAGCTCATGTCAAGATCAACTCCAAATGGAGTGGAAATTGGTGTGTGAGCTCACAAAAATGTGCTGAATAAGAATATGCCTCACATTTTTAAATTCATGGGATAAAAACAGTTTGAATTTGAATGTGGTTTCAAACTGTCCTCTTTCTATCTATACCCAAAATGACCTCAAAAAGGTTTTGAATTTGGGTGAAACTTGGCATGGACATTCTTAGCAATGTGTAGGAGTTTTCATAAGTCCAGCCCACCTATATCACATGTATGAAATACCACTTTTGCAATATGTGAGTTTGTTCTCTAATAAGCATGTTAATGGTGGTTACGTGCTCTTCATTTGTGTTCATCATCTTTCCTCAAATGAGGTGTGTGGTGTGGTGATGAACACTTCAAATTTGTGCCAAAACTGAGGCCCTTACATTCCTCCCCCCTTAAAAGAATCTCGTCCCGAGATTACAAAAGAAGAGATAGCGATGTAGTAGGGACTTACCCGTGTTGAGAAGCCATGAACTCCAGGTAATTTGAGCGAAGGAATTCCTCGCTCTCCCACGTCGCTTCTTCCACGATATGGTTACTCCAGAGGATCTTGTAGAACCACAACGTTCTGCTACGCGTGGTTCGGGCTTTCTCATCAAGAATTTCCACCGGATACTCATCATATGTTAAATCCGGTTTCAGCTCGCTGATGTCCTCGGTAGGAACAGCAGCTGTATGCTTCAAACATTTTCGCAGTTGCGAAACATGGAAAACATCATGGACACCAGCCAGGGATGCCGGTAGCTCCAATCTATATGCTGCTGGTCCACACTTCTCGGTGATAGCATAGGGTCCAATAAAACGGGGAGCGAGCTTCCCCTTCACACCGAACCGGTGCACGCCCTTCATCGGAGACACGCGGAGGTACACGTGTTCCCCAACGTCAAAATGCAACGGTCTACGCCTCTTATCAGCGTAGCTCTTCTGTCGGGATTGAGCGGCCTTCAAATTGGCTTGAATTGTCCGAACGCGCTCTTCGGCGTCGTTCACCACATCAACCCCGAATGTGACCCTTTCGTCGGACTCGCACCAATTTAATGGGGTGCGGCATTTACGACCGTAGAGAGCTTCGTAAGGTGCCATTTTGATACTCGCCTGATAGCCGTTGTTGTACGAGAATTCCGCCAATGGTAGGTGATCATCCCAGTTCCTACCATGGTGGATGGCACATGCTCTCAACATGTCTTCCAGGACTTGATTCACCCTCTCTGTTTGCCCATCTGTCTGAGGGTGATAAGCGGAGCTCCTGATCAACTTAGTACCCAATGCAGCGTGTAGCTGCTCCCAAAAGCGAGATACAAATAATGCACCTCGATCTGAGACAATGGTCTTGGGTACCCCGTATAGGCATAGAATCTTTGCTATGTATAGCTCCGCATATTTGCCGGCATTGTAACGTGTATTCACCGGAATGAAGTGAGCCGTCTTGGTTAACCGATCAACGATTACCCATATGGAATCATGCTTGTTGGATGTTAGGGGTAATCCCACAATGAAATCCATGCTCACATCTTCCCATTTCCATGCCGGGATCTTCAGGGGTTACAGCAGCCCTTATTTCTTCATGTGATTAGCTTTCACTCGTCGGCACGTATCGCACTCGGATACGTACTTAGCTACCTCCCGCTTCATCCGTGTCCACCAAAACTTCTTTTTCAAATCTTGGTACATTTTGTTGCTGCCCGGATGAATGGAGTACTTGGACAAGTGAGCTTGATCGAGGATCTTCTTTCTCAACTCCATATCCCGGGGTACGACTATGCGGTCATTGAACCACAGCGTCCCCTCATCATCCTTCCGGAAACATTTGATTTCCCCGTTGTCTATCCGTCTCCGGAGATGTGCCATGTCTTTATCATCTTTCTGAGCTGCAATGATGTCCTCCCTAATAGTAGGGATGAGGGCAAGGTTGTACAGCGATCCATAAGGAACCAAGTATAAACTTGGCTCTTCCTCCTCTATCGGTGTAATGGTGAGGTGATGGACATGTGATTTCCGACTCAGCGCGTCGGCAACCACATTCGCCTTGCCGGGGTGGTAGTGAATCTCAATTTCATAGTCCTTGATTAATTCTAACCACCTCCTTTGCCTCATATTCAGCTCCTTCTGGGTGAAAATGTATTTCAAGCTCTTGTGGTCGGTGTAGAGGTGCACCAGATTCCTCAGGAGATAGTGCCTCCACATTTTTAGCGCCAACACCACGGCAGCAAGCTCAAGATCATGAGTAGGATAATGCTGCATCAACACGCAGCCAAGCCCAATACCGGACGCGTCACAATACACGTCGAAGGGCTTTGTTGTATCCGGCTGAGCTAAGACCGGGGCTGTTGTGAGATGCTTCACCAATGATTGGAACGCTCCTTCACACGCCGTCTTCCAAACATACTTCGTCCCTTTCTTCAGCAATTCTGTCATCGGCTTAGCGAGCTTGGAGAAGCTTGGAATGAATCTCCTATAGTATCCCGCTAACCCGAGGAAGCTTCTGACTTCATGAACTGAAGTGGGAGCTTTCCATTTCAGCACTTGCTCTATTTTGCTTGGGTCAACCGCAATGCCTTCTGCTGAGATGATATGTCCCAAGAATGGCACTTGGCTGATCCAAAACTCGCATTTACTGAACTTGGCGTAAAGCTTGTGGTCTCGCAATCGTTGAAGAACGATCCGCAAGTGTTCGGCATGTTCGGCTTCTGTCTTGGAATAAAACAAGATATCGTCGATGAACACTACCACGAACTTGTCCAGCTCCGGCATGAACACCGAGTTCATGAGATACATGAAATGGGCTGGAGCATTTGTGAGACCAAAGGACATTGACGAGATATTCATATAATCCGTATCTCGTCGAGAAGGCCGTCTTCGGGATATCCTTCGCCCGGATCTTGATCTGGTGATATCCAGAGCGAAGGTCCATCTTTGAGAACACACTTGCACCCACAATTTTCTGTATTGATCTCTCTCACAATTTGGGGTGTTTTTGGCTTGTATATATAGCCCCCTCCCCCCCTTACAAGAGTCCTAATCTGTTACAAAAGGATCTTTTAGTCTATCTCTAAGAAGATTAAACTCAAATTCCTTCTAGAAAGAGGGCCCGGCCTGGGCCAGGGCTGACCAGCCCACTTGGCCCAGTTCTGGCCGCCCTGGGCCAGGGAGGGGCCGGCCTGGGCCAGGGGCAGATCAGCCCACAGTCACTACCCCCTAGATGTCGTTCTCCGCGCACCGCACAACCACCGCTAGTAAGCTGCTTGTGCACGAGCTGCAGCTCGTGCTCCTCTTCCGCCGTCAGCGTGGGGGGCTTTGATGACGTGGGCTCGAGTCGCACAAGATCGGTAATGAGCGTGTCTTCCACTATAGGACGAATGATGGGTTCTTGTGCTACCACCGCAGCAGGTTGCTCGTCTTCTTCAGGTGGTAGAGTGTTTTTCGTCTGCCGCTCACCTTAGCGAGGAGCCGGATCCGTCCGCCCCTCACCGTTTGAAGGTTGCCCCAAAACCCTGACCTTGCTAGCCCCCTGTCTATTCTGCAGACCGGGTACCCCCGCGTAGTGGGTAAAAGACAGCCTGGCCCCGCCTCCCTGCTCAGTCGGGCCCCAGCATAAGCCACGTGCCCTGGGCTCCATGGTCAGCCCTAGGGCTACCACGTCCGCTTGATCTCCGGAGCTCACACGTGCCCTGGGCTCCGGCGTGAGCCTCCCCATTGAGGTGAGGTCCGGAGCTGCTACGTATCCCTGGCTCCGAGCCACCTCCCCAAAGAGGAAAGCACCGGGGCTGGCATGTGTCCCAGGCTCCGACCTAAGCTTCCACGCTAAGGAGAGGTCCGGAGCTGACACGTGTCCTCCGGCTCCGAGCCACCTACCCGTTGAGCACAACTCCGGTGCTAACACGTGCCCCGGGCTCCGGTCCGAGCCTCCCTGCTGAGGTGAGGTCCGGAGCTGACATGTGTCCCCTGACTCCGAGAGGCCTCCCTGCTGAGGATAGCTCCGGTGCTGACACGTGCACTGGGCTCCGGTCCGAGTCTCCCCGCTAAAGATAAGGTCTGGAGCCGTCGATAAGGGCTCTAGAACCGCCACGTACCCCACGATCCTTCGTGGGCCGTGGGTCGATGAAGTCAAGAAGGAAGTGTGCTGTCAGGCTTCGCATTCAAGGCTCGCGCCTTCCCCAGAAGCTTGGCGTACTGTGCATGCCTCCGTCTCTTCACCGTTTGCCATTACGGTGACAAGACGAGACGGCGGGGCATGATAGCAGTACAGTGCCGCCCAACGATACTAAGCCGCCCAAACAGGGCGAGGAGACGCGGCGACAAGACGACGTCTTCATCATCACCTGACGTGTGGTCAGGGCCGTTCAACGCGTCGGACGGAGGAACTTAACTCCCCCGCCGGCCACTCTACTCAGAGGACGAAGCCCTAGATCATGCATAGGATACTTAAAGCTTTGGGGCCACCCGTCGGTCCCCAGTCCTCATTGTAACCACCCCGGCCTTGAACTATAAAAGGACCAGGGTGACCACCCGGCAAGGGATTCCGACTCCACGCCCTCAAGATCACACGACGCATAAGAGCTCACGCTCAGGCAATAGAACAAGCACATCCGTGGATGTAGGGTATTACGCTCCGGCGGTCCGAACCACGTAAATCCCTATGTTCATCCGCTCCATCGAGCCCAGGTCGCGAAGGGATCCAAGCCCCCTCCGAAAAAAAGAACCTCGCGGGTTGCTTCCGAGCAGGCTGGGAGGAGTGTCGCAACTCACACTCTGACATTTGGCACGCCAGGTAGGGGGCTTTTACGCGCTCTCCTCGTGACCATGGTGAACATCACCTCCCATGGCGAGCCTTCTCGCGCAGCTCAAGGTCGTCTCCAGGCGGGAGATGGCGAGGCTACCCACCGCTCCAGAGCCGGCAGTTCTGGCCAAGCCGATGACCAAGCGGCCGGCACACTCTGTGTGATGTACGGGGGTTCTTCCGATGTCTCGTCCAGGCGAGCCGTCAAGACCCTCCATCAAGCAGCGGCAGCGGCCGCCCCCGTCCCGGAGCCGGCGCCACATCACAAATGGATGGAGACGCCGATCAGCTTCAGCGCCTCCGACTGCACCAAGAACATGGCAGGCATCGGGCAGCTGCCTCTCCTCATCGCCCCAACCATCTCCAACATGAAGCTATACCACGTGTTGATCGATGGCGGGGCGGCCTTCAGCATCATCAGTCTTGCAGCTTTCAAGAAGCTGAAGATACCTATGTCCCAACTTACCCCCTCGAGACCATTCTCGGGGGTAGGTCGGGACCCCATCTTCCTGTGCGGTAGTATCTCCCTCCTGGTAACATTCGGGACGCCTGAGAACTACCGTACGGAGAGTGTCGTCTTCGACGTTGCGGAGGTCAGCCTCCACTTCAATGCCATAATCGGCAGACCAGCTTTGTGCTGGTTCATGGTGGTTGCCCACTACGGCTACCTAGTATTGAAGATGCCAACCCTGAGTGGCATCCTCAAGATTCGCGGTGATCGCACCGTGGCTGTATCAGCGCTGGAAAAGCTCCAAGCACTGGCGGCAGCACAGGAGGCCGCCTCAGGTCACGCTGAAGCTAGTTGGCCTCCTCCAAGTATGCGTCAGAGGGGTGACATATGCACCCCGTGTGCAGCCCTCGAGCGTCGAAGACGTACCAGTCAAGGTCGTCCAAGTCGGTCGTGATGCCACTCATACCACCCGAATCGCCGGGGGGCCTAGGGGACAAATAGGAAGACGCGCTCGTCACCTTCCTCCGAGCCAATGTCGATGTGTTTGTCTAGCAACCGTCTGAAATGCCCGGGATCCCTAGGGAGGTGATTGAGCACCAACTGAAGATCCACTCTGACGTCAGATCAGTCCAATAGAAGTCTCGGAAGCAATCTATCGAGCGACAAGACTTAATCCGTGAAGAAATCAAGAAGTTGCTCGATGTCGGCTTCATCCGAGAGGTCCACCATCCACGATGGTTGGCCAACCATGTTGTTGCCCCCAAGGCTGGCGGGAAGCTACGTATGTGCATCGACTACACCACCTTCAATAAGGCATGTCCAAAGGATCCGTTCCCTCTTCCCCGTATAGACCAAATAGTCGACTCTACGTCTGGCTGTGATCTACTGTGTTTCCTAGACGCATATTCGGGTTTTCACCAAATACCTATGTCTAGGGAAGATGAAGAGCACACCGCCTTCATCACAGTAGACGGTCTATACTGCTATGTGTCCATGCCTTATGGTCTTAAGAATGCCCTTCCCACTTTTGTGCGTGCAATGCACAAGATGTTTGGGAACCTCATTCGGGACCTGGTCGAGGTTTATGTCGATGACATCGTAGTGAAAGTTAAGTCGCAAGCGTCACTGCTCGACAACCTAGCCCTAGTCTTCGACAGATTGCGTTCCACACAAACAAAGTTGAACCCAGACAAATGTGTCTTCGGGGTCTCTGCTGGAAAGCTGCTCGGTTTCTTGGTCTCACACCGAGGGATCGAAGCTATCCCAGAGAATATTAAAGCGATAGAACAGATGCGTCCCCCTGCCCACATCAAGGACGTGCAGAAGCTTACCAGATACTTGGCTGTGCTCAGTCGGTTTATCTCTAGACTGGCCGAGCGGGCTCTTCCGTTCTTCAAGCTTCTGCGCAAAACCGGTCCATTCGTATGGACCAAGAGGCGGATGAGGCGTTCCAGGAGCTGAAGAAGTTCCTCACAATGCTACCCATTATGGTGGCCTCTGAACAAGGTGAGCCACTACTCCTCTACATCACTGCCACAACTGAGGTCGTGAGCATGGTTTTGGTCGTGGAGCGGAAAAATCTCCATCGACCTCAAGTCCCAGCAGAGGCTCCTGTCGTCATCGGTCTGAAGCTCTAGAGCACAGACCCCGCAGGAGACCCTTGGGAAGGGGAAGTAATCGAGTCCCAAGCAGGCGCACCTGACGATCAATGCATATCCGGGTCCAAGCTCCCGGAATGCAGCTCCGGACCTGGGGGCCTAGGGCCTCGGGTCCCGGACTACCCCAAGAAGAACTAGTCGGGTCTCAGCCATCTAGACCCGACGACCGGCGTGTACCTAGGTCCGAGCTCCCAGAGTGCAGTTTCGGGCCAGGGGGCCAGGGGCCCCGAGTCCCGAACCTCTACTAGGCGACGCTTCGGATCCCTCCCGGAGGGTCCAAACCATCCAGCGCCCGGTCTATTTCATCAGCGAGGTCCTCCACAATGTCAAGACAAGATATCTGGAGGCACACAAACTGCTCTATGAAGTACTCGTTGCGTCAAGGAAGTTGCACCATTACTTCTAAACTCACAAGATCTCGGTGGTCACCTCGTACCCACTGAGAACCGTCCTCCACAGCCCCAACGCCACTGGAAATGTGGCTAAATGGGCTGCAGAGTTGGCGGAGATCGAGATAGACTTCTTACCGCGCCATGCGGTGAAAAGTCAGGCGTTAGCTGACTTTGTGGCAGAGTGGACTTCACCACCATGCCAGCCAGGAGACTAGGACATCGGTGAACCAGAGCCCAGAGCTCGGGTCTTCACTGGGCCCTACTGGACTCTCTTCTTCGACGGCTCCTCGCGGAAGCAAGGTGTTAGAGCGGGGATTCTGCTCATTACACCAACCGGAGAGCAGTTCAAATACATGGTGCAACTTGACTTTAAGGCGACCAACAACATGGCGGAGTATGAGACTCTCATCTTCGGGTTGAAAACCACGCTATCCCTCGGCGTCCAATAGTTCTTGGTCAAAGGTGATTCTCAATTGATCATCAAGCAAGTCAAGAGAGAGTGTAGCTGCAACGACCCACAACTTGCAGCTTATCTGCTCCTAGTACAGAAGTTGAAGAAGGACTTCTTTATCTTAGACTTGTGCCATGTTCCCCGTGCCATGCAAATCCCATCACAGGACCTTCCTCGTTCTTCATTTGATCTTTCTGACGACCTGCCAAGCAGGTGAGTGCGCTGGGTTGGAAGATGAGGTAGAACAAAGCCCTTCACACTTTGAAACAAAAATTCTGAGGATTACACGTCGATTGGATCCGGTTTGTGGAAATTTGTGGACTCCGCCAGCTATACAGCTGCCCGAGAACCATAGGTGTAAGTTTGTCTAAGTAGCACAAATTTGGAGGGGGTGTACAAGTTATGGAAACCGGCCCATACTTTTATAAATCATCTTTTCCAGACCTCAAAAATAAATTACTGTTTTGGGCAAGTCTGCTGGAAAGTTAATCGGCACATTTGCCAACTTGATATCATTTTTTTTTTCGAAAATAAACTTGATATCAGTTAGAGCTTAGTAAAGGAGACTGAAAAATTACTGAATGTTTTGGGTCTTTCTGATGCTTAAATGAATTTATAGAAAAAATCCCTTTGTTGACTTTTACAATTATTGGACCATACTTTTATATTTACTTGTTGCAAAATACGGATAATAACATGTTACATGAATAATTTTGCAGCACGGAATGATGCTCGCCACTCTGTTCTGTCACTTGTGTGGGCTGGTCTTTGCATTGGCATAACTCGGTATGTGAGGAGCAACGGCCGGGCGTTCACCAATCGGCCCCGCTTCCACCGGTCACGCCATTGATATGAGCAATGGGATGTTTACACGTCGAAAGACCTTAATAACTTCGTCAGCTTCTGGCGGCACCAAACTTGTGTTGATTCTTTTCGCATTTTTCAAGGTGTTGGGCTCACCAGTTTTATTTGACTCCCTCGGCCCACCGTGTTGTGTACAATTTTTTTGTGTTGTTTTTGAGTGGCATTATGCTCTAACCTACTCAATCTCCTTATCAAACATAAAACCTTAACAGCATCCTAAACCTAATTTGGGTCGTGAGAAGCAGCTTAAATGACCCTCGACAAAATATGCAAATAGGATAGTCGTTTTACATACGAGGAGAGAGGATAGGAGAGAGGATAGTTAAAAATTAATATTCTCTCCTCATATGTATTTCGTTATGGTCCACCTTTCAGTGAGTGAAACTACATATTCTGCTGGAGTTTTCTCTATGTTTTTCTTTTGCTCCCTAGTTTTGCCTTTCTAAAATACAGATCATTGTTAGAGTCATAGCCTTAGTTGCAATACCATTTGATACATCTGGTTGAACCAGCAACAATGGTTGCATTTCCCAAAAATTTATTAAGGGCGGAAATGAATGCAATAATTCATAAAAACCTCTTTGTTCCTTGTATCGTTTTTCTATAAGAAAATGGGTTTATAAAAGTCCAGCATAACACGTTCCCATATTACTCGAAGCAATTGATAACAAACATTCACTTCGATTTCAAAAACAAAAGAAGTCATTTTAGACTTTGAATAGATGTGGTGAAAAGGAAGTCATTTTACAACTTTTTATGATGGTTGGGCCGACATACCCTGTATGTCGAATTGGCGCAATAATTCCTCCTCTCTATAGGTGGCCAATGGGCCGTGTCGGGCTCGCCTCTGAGCAGAGGGGAGGCCCGGTCTTGCTGGACACGTGGCGCCTTCGGAGCTCACCCCTGCGAAGGGGGCGGGGTCCTTAGGCGATTTTCTCCTGTGCGCGGGTGTACCCGGTATTGAGGGTACCGACAACAGTGATATAACAACCTATTAAATTTAAAAAAAACATTTTTATTTTTTTATTCGGTGGGCTCATAGCAGCATGCAGTTTTTTTCTTTTTTATTTAATTTAATAGGCTATCATATGACTATTTGAAGAGGCACAAAAAAGAGATTTAAGGGTATTTTAGTCTTTTCCCATGTTTTTTCCTATCAAATAAGTCAATTAGTTATATTACAACGTTCCGATGGTAAATAAGCAAATTAGAGTCTATTATAATGGTATTTTAGCGAGTTCAACGTTGGAAGTAGTATTCTAACGAAGCCCAACGTTGAGGATAGTAAAATAACAAAAAGCTAAAAAAAGACCACGGCATGCAGCAGCAAGTTCGACATAAAATACTAGTGCTGTTAGTGGGTCAAGAAAAATGAACTAATCATGGAGTGGACCGGATCGAATTAGAATCAGATTCAATTTATATTATTTTTTAATTTAATATATAACATCGGATTAGATGTTTGTGTGGCCCTAATCCTGCACCTAGCTAATCCACACCAACAGTGCGACCTCCTGAGAGCATCTTCAAGAAAGCCTCTATAAAGTTAGCCTCTAAAAACACTTTTTAGAAGCAACAAAAGACTAAAAAAATATTTTTTCTTCTCTCCTCCACTAGTTCCTCTTAAACTGGATCTAAAAGGAACTGTACTGCTGTGAGCTTCAGTTGCATACTTGCACTGATTGAGCCTTAAAACAGGTGGACACCCTTTTTCTTCCTCGGGAACAAGAGCAGTTCCAATAATATGCATCTTCGTCTTTTTTTTTTCTTTTCTAATGCCCTGTTTGGCACAGTTTTTGAACCAGTTTTTTTATAAAAATAAGCTGTGGATGTACCAAACAGTCAGCTTCTCCAGCAGCTTATTAGTTCAGCTGCTTCTCAGAATGAACTAAAAGCATGATATAAATTTAAGTTGTTGTTCACCAGCTTTTCAGACAAGCTGCTTTTTTAATAAGTTTAAGCCGTGCCAAACAGGACCTAAGAGGGCATCTGCTATCTGTGTCTGTCCCCATCGTCTCACCGTTCTGCAAACTGTTACAGAGACCAAAGAAGATGGATTAGAGGGGAAAGTAGGTCCCACATTTTAGCTGCTCAACGAACATGCTTTGTCGTAGAAATTTCTTGAAAGGGCATGGGCAAGCGGGTAGGAGACGCAAACAAAGCGTGTGCAAATCACTGATGGGGAGCCAATTTTGACGTTAAAACAAAAAAAACAAAAATGCAGACTTCACTATGCTACTGTTTGGCATAGTTTTGTTAGAATATGTGGGCCTTGGGCCCAATTCTAAATAAATTTTAAAAGCTCATAAGGATAAAATAATACTAAATGAAGAATTAGAATAGAACAATACCCATTTATTAGTGGAGCTCTTTTCCATGTGCGGAATATATGAGAGAAGGATGAGTTAGAGTCACACATAAATCAGGTGCATGCGCGATGTGTATTCGCGTATTTTTGCGTGATTTACTGCGTGACTTGTTACTTGCTACGTGGCGACTGGCGTGAAATTATGTTCTCTTTTTTTATGAGTCTGGCACTAATACGAGTTTAACTGCTCGCAATTTATTGTGTTCAATTTTATGAGTCAGTTTCAAAAAAGCAATTATACTTTAGTTTCTACAAGTCGGTTATGCTGCAAAATAAAATAGTTTTATTGCTGTCAGTTACTAGAGCATAATTGTCTGTCTTGAATAGAGACTGTGAGACCTATGTGTGCTGATTACATTGGCTATGACGATAAAAGTTTTGAATTCTGCCAAAACACTCTTTTTGTCAAGGTCCGACTCTAGGTTCGAGCTCCGACAAGATCCGACGTGAAGTCCGACTTGCTATGGCTAGGTCCGACATGTGTTTGGATAGGTCCGACTAGCTTTGGTAAATTCCGGTGCTAGTTTCTGCTAGCTTTGGTAAGCTCCGCCTCAAGATCTGGTTAGCTTTGACAAGGCCCGGAGCTAAATCGCAATGGTTCTGTTTTTACCATGCAAATGTTTGGAACTTGCTTTACATCTATGGAAAGTTTGCTTAGTATTCTTTTACTAAGTTTTTAAAGTGTTATGGCTGTTTACAGTGGTTAATATTTTGCTATGGTTTACAACATGCTTATGTGAGGTGTTCACGTAAGGTGTTGTGATTTTCGGAACTAACGTGAGTCAAGTCATGGACTTGTGCTCGAAAGTATTGGATGTTTACTCATGTGCAGGTGTTGCTTGAGTTTAAGATATGGTTGGTGACGGGATCTATTGAACTAGTGTTAGGGAGAAGATGAGGTTCAACAACCAAGTTCGGGAGGAATTATGGTTGAGTTGATCGGGAGGTCGTGCAACATGTTTAGATCAAATGCATATGAAGGTATTGTGGACGACGTTGGAAGGTGTTTGCACGTGTGCAGGGAGTGCATGGACGTGGCAACATGGTTCCAAGGCGTGATAAAGAGATGTGGACGTAAAGAATTGGTAGAAAAGGTCCAACCGGATGGATTATGGACTCAGGCTACGGCTGAGTCGGTTATGGCTCAAATATGGAAAGATTTGAGTTGGTTATGATAGGATTTCGTGTGGGACATAAAGTTGAGTTTTTTAGTAATGTGGGATACGTTCCTAAGGTGTTTGTAAGTCTTAAGATTGCTTCTATCTGCGTATAGAAGAGTCTTGAGCAGTTATGGAAAGTTTCGATTCAGAAACTGAGTAGGATTAGAGTCCTAGTTTGAATTGGCTTGGCCTCCGGGCTGGTTATATAAGCAAGGGAGGCCAGAGCTCGTGGGAAGAAGACTTTGGGCTGTTCCTCTTATGTTTTGATCAATAAAATTCGTAATTTAGAGGATCTTTTGTGCCTTGTTCGTCTGACTTGTTTTTGTCAAGTCTTTCTCGTCGAGTTTCTGGACAGCACGATAGTGCTTCGGTGTTTTGATTATAACTTGAGTTTTACAGATCCAATTGACGTGATTCTTTTTGGGTTGTCTTCACAACTTGATTATCTATCATCTATGAAAAATTCATGGTTATTATATTTGTAGTTTCTGATCTACACGAGTTTTGCAGTGTTGCAGATCTGGTTTTTACTCGAGTAGAACAGATTGACCCTCGTTTGATCTTTCAATCATAACTTGAGTTTTTCTTGATGGATTTCTGTGATTCTTATTGTCGTGTCTTCGTGAATTAATTCTCTATAATATATACCACTTTTGTCATGGTTAAACATATTTAGATCAGTCGCATACACGGTTTCTTTAACAGATCGATTTTCTGCCGAGGGGGTTTTTGTTGCTTCCGCTAAAAAGTTTAAATCTACCATTCACCCCTCTCTGGTAGTTTTTTACATGCTCTTCGATCCTACAGAGACTGATTATCTTCAATTACTATTCTACCTATAAATACAGAGTGAACCTTCATGCTGAGAGAGTAGAACATACTCTATTCTACAGTGTTGTACGCTGAAAGTTGTCTAGAGGAGGATGAATAGGGTAATTTAATTTAACACACAATAATGAACTGACTTGTTCTGTCAGGTTCGGACAAGTCCAAAAATACTTCGGACAAGTCCGAGATTTTCGGATAAGTCTGATGAAATCTGACTTGTCCAAAGCCAGTCGCAGCGGCAAAAAAACTAACTAGTTCTAGATTAAGTGTACGAGTAATATGGTCTAGAAATAGCTCTTAAATAAGCCTAGCAACCTACTAAGTAAATTTGATGATCTAAATACTAAAGTAGTTGAACCCTAGAGTTTGATCAATCACAAGCAAGAACAATGATATGGAATTGAAGAACAAGCAAATGAGCACAAGTGGACACGAGGATTTATTTACTGAAGTCGACTCCACACAGGAATCTACGTCTCCATTGAGGTGTCCACAAAGGACCGGGTCTCTTTCAACCCTAACCCTCACCAAGTGATCACAAAGATAAAATTTGGTTTTTCCACTATCAACTCAAGGGTTATTACAAACTTTCCGGGTCTCACCACAAGTTGGGAGTCACCGTGTGACTCCTAGCCGCCTAGGAACAATGCTCCAAGAGTAACAAACACAAACCACATTGCAAGACAGTGTGCAACTCAGCAAGCTCAACCCTAAGTGCTCCTCTTCTTGAATCTCCTCACAAAACCTCAAATCCTCACAAGATTCAAGAATGAATTGTGGAGGGTGTGAGAGGTCTAGGAATACTCAAGAACACTAGTGAAAGCTCTGGATTGATCTACTTCGAAATAGGTACGAGATCCCTCCTTTTATAGAGCTCTCCAAAATGTGATCGTTGCCAACCACTTAAGTTCGTACATGTCCGAACTCCACTTCGGACATGTCCAAGGTTGGGGACCATCAACGATAAAATGATATCCTCAACTGACACTAATTCAGACTGTCCTGTTGATTTCACTTCGGACATGTCCGACATATTTTGGACATGTCCGAGCTGACATATCCGAACAAGTCTTCGGATATCCTCAGACTTTGGACATGTCCAAACTCCACTTCGGACATGTCCGACCCTAAACAGAATGTGCACTTTCGACTTTTCCTGACATGTTCGACCTTCTAAACTTAGCAAATCCTAAAAACCCTAGACTTTGGACATGTCCAAATTTCTTTGGATATGTCCGACCCTACACAGAAGGTACACTTCCGTCTTTTTCTGACATGTCCGACCATTTGGACTTAGGAAATCCCAAATACCCTAGACTTCAGACATGTCTAAATTTCTTCAGATATGTCTGACCCTACATAGAAGGTACACTTCCAACTTTTTCTAACATGTCCGACCTTCTGGACTTAGGAAATTCCAAGAACCCTAGACTTTGGACATGTCCAATTTTTTTTCGGATATGTCCGAGTCTACATAGAAGGTACTTCTCCAAAACATTCAGACATGTTTGAGTCTATACAGAGAGCACTTTTCCAAATCTCTCTGACATGTCCGAGGTTATTGACCTAACGACTGTTTTGTATACTAAGGGTTGTTTGATGGGATTAAGCTTGCTTTTCTTTGCTCTGTGTTGTGTCCCTCTTAATTACACGGCGTTCCTCTACTTAAGAAAAATATAAACCCTAACTCTATTATATAGCTTCACGCCGTTTTCCCCATTTCTCTTTTTGGAAAGCTGTGAGGACCCGATGGTCCCGACATTCTAGAATCTCGCCGAGGGGTGCTGCGTGGGCAGCACCGTATAACACACAGAAAAGGCGATAAGCGGAAGCTAATTTTTATTATATAAACTTTTTAGAAACATAATTTACATCAAGTAGCGTTTATAGTCTACACTCACGAGCGTAGACTAAGCAAAAAGAGTCCATGTTCTGCCCGTGAACGTGTCCTCACTAGCACACATGCATCCACTAACACTGCGGTGTCCACGACTCCCATTCGACGGTGGTTCCCACTGGGGGATCTGTCTCCTCCTCGGGAGCCTCCTCCTCATAAGACCCTATAAACGCTTCAACAACAAGCAGTGAGCATGATGGCTCAGTAAGACTAACCCGTCTCACCTAAACATGTAACTCTACATGCTGGATTTGCAGTGTATAATAGGAAAGTATGTTGCATAAGACTCTCCTAATTAGTTTACTCTTACTTTCAAGTTTTAGCCTCAAGTGAGTGGAGAACCTTGTGCTAAGACACATAAGAAGTCCACAATCAAACAAGAAATGCATTCCTCTTATGTGCTTTTCCTAAGGTTAAAAATAACTTTGATTTTCTCTAATCCAACCAACAACTTTTAACATGACAACTAGCCTGTTCTTTCTACGTCATGGTACAATGAACAAGTGGTACTCACTGACCGTGAGGGATGGCGATTATAATCGATTTACACCTGCAGGGTTACCCGAATAACCCGTCACGTACGCCCGTACTCGATGTTGCCTACAGCAACCATCACGGACGTTGTACGCAACCACCTTTCACCCGTTAGCCAAACCTGTCCTATCATCCTGAGCAGGAGGTCTCTAGGAGGAGCATCCTCGGTGCCCGCTAGGCAATTTACACCCCGATGCTCTCAACCTACCCTCTAGATGACAAGCAGTGCCTCAACTTATCGCTACCCGAATTACATTTGTTTCCCGGTTCCCATATAGCCGGTAGGTCTTTGGTACAGTTCTAGCTTGTTCAACAGGCCCGCACACGGCTCGGTCCTCAATCAACATAAGCAGAGCTATGGCACCCAGGCCCCAAATTACTGCTGCCCTTACTCTCCGCTCGGTCTCATTTTCTTGCCATGTGATACATTGTCTATCTCTCTAACCGAGTGGTGTGCCTCTAAGCATATTCTCGCGAGTAGTTCCAACTACTCGACTTGTACCAAAACCTATACCATTTGAGCATTGCAGTGGCTACTCGAGATTCAAATCCTAACCCAAAGTCCCTGGTTCTCTTGGCTATGAAAGTGGGTTTCAATTCAAGACTCTAATGCACATCATAAGACTTGCATAAAGTAAGTGATCAAAACAATAAACGTTAAAAGTAGGTTAATGCAAACCGGAGCTTGCCTTGCTGCTGGTCATCGATTAAAGGTTCTTCCAGTGGGATAAAGTACAATATCTCCGGGTCTATCCGACCTTAGTGACTACACGAAATAAAAATACGATACGTGTCAAATTTAAATGCATTTGTGTTGATGTGATAATGGGAATACAAGAACCCTAGCTAGACAGCTCTTTTGACTCTGAAATTTTTACTGTGGTTTGGTGAAAACCTAAACAGGGACTTGGCCAAATTTCATTTGGAGTAAATCTCATTCGAACCCTGCACAAATAAATGTGTATTCGGCCATAATTAGAGCTCTTACGGTTTTATAGGGATTTTCATGGATCAAGCCAGGACTTTTTGGAAACTAGAGTTTAATATGGTTCTAATGGAATTGGTTTCATCTAATTTGGAAAATCCTAGCAAAATATATGAGCTAAAGAAGTTCAAATAAATTCTGAAAAATATTTTTGGACATTTTTCTTTCTATCTGGACCAGTTTACTTAATCACACCATTAGGTGGACTAAATGAGCTCGGATAG
Organism: Neostapfia colusana; assembly: GCA_030760725.1. Lineage (NCBI taxonomy): Eukaryota > Viridiplantae > Streptophyta > Magnoliopsida > Poales > Poaceae > Neostapfia > Neostapfia colusana. Next base: position 60,790,919 of record JASWHV010000016.1, on the reverse strand, counting down.
ATCTGAAATTTTTTCATGTGACTCAAGGATATTACAATGAACATCCTAGCAAAATTTCGGAATTTTCCATAAAAGGAATCTCCAGTTAAAATTCTCAACAATTTAAACTCTGGAGAATTAATGGTTTTCATGGAGTGAAACTTGTTTTGCTGGAAAGTACTCAAAAAGGGAAATAGAGCAATGGAGGGGTGAAGCAATGCATCTTCATCCTCGTCCTTGTACTCCTTGTAAAATTCCCAAAACCGTGAATGCAAAGAAATGGATGAATGAACGTTATTGTGTTCGGGTTCATGGATAATGGGACTTACAAAAACTTCTTGCACGGGATGGGGTACATGAGGTGCAACCACATGGGTTCAAGCATTCCTTTGAATGTGTTGGACCAAGGTGGAGTTGAACTCATGTGTAAATCATACATGTGCATGAGAAAGAGTTAAAAGAAGATCTTTAGACTCAAAGGCTCAGCTCAAATTGCCGCCAAACTTTTGAATACACATGGAACCTCATGCATTTGAAAGTGAGGAGATTTATGGTGGCAACTTTCTGCTTTTAGGGTGAGCCAAAAAGGAGTGAATTATGCTCATGTTTGAATTTGTGCTGAATTCAAATTTGAGGGGCGAATCAAACTAGACTTGTGAGTTGAGATTAGGGCCAAATGGGAATCAAGCATGGGCTATGAACAAACTAAATGTGGCACTCAAATTCAAAGGGGTCATCACAAAGTAGGTTTTCAAACTGTTGGTTCAAAGTTTATGTTTGCAGCAACCAAATGTAAAAGTTGATTCCATATTTGAAACCCTCAGCCCCAAATTTGTGGGAATATAAATTTTTACCACAATTGGCAGTATTTTGGCCAAGAACTTGCAAGAGGACATATAAGGGCATTTGAATTCGAATTCAAATTTGAAGTTGGAAGAAGCTTGGCCACATGTCCAAATGAGCTCCAAAAATTTAGCTGCCCATATTTGAATTGGTCACCTACCAAATTTGGAAGATCTTTTGGGAGGGAGCAGGAGTGGACCCCACTTGTCATTGAGCGAATTAGACTTGCTCCCTAAGTCTTCTCTGTCTGTCCACTGGGGCCCAGCTGTTTGTGAAATGAGCCACGGGCCCTGTTTTGCCTCTCCCGAGCGTTTGACAGCAGCTGTGCAGCGGTGAAAGCGCACGCGCTCGATGCTTCGCGGCTGCTCCCACGATTGAACCGACTCGGTTGCGATCGGCAAAATATCGCTCGGATGGCCACACCACGCGGCAACGCTTCGCTCTCAGCTGCTCGCGCTCCCTCTATCTCGTGGTTGTCTCCCGTGCGCACAACTTCTTCCTCCGCTACTGCACACCCATCGGAGCGACGGCGCCCGAACGCCTCAGCGACTTTCACGCCGAGCTGAGCCTCCCCATGGCATTGCCGGGTCCTCCTCGAGGTGTCCGTCACAAGAGCCCGACGTTTCCTCCACTGGAACTCGACACCGAGCTCGGTTTATCCATTGATGCCACCGTGAGCCGCCGACCACAAGATCACGTTGCCTGCTCGCCATAGTTCTTCTCCCACCGAGTTGCAAAAGCAGAAAGCTTTGCCTATACCTCTTCTTGCTTCACAGCAACACTGGCAGCTTGTCACAAACCGTGCTCGCCGGAATTCGGTTTTTCCCGCCGACATGCGATATGAACCGCGAGGAGGAAATCAGGAAATTAGGGCGACACGGTGCACCACTCATTACCATACCTAGAAACCCAGTTGTAGACGTTCGTGCGAGCACGTGGGATCAAGAACTAGGAAGAACCGTCGAGGAAACGTTCAGTTCTTCAAGTTTTTTGAATTTCCATCAGAATTGACCTAGGTCACACGGTGAACTCCTAGTTGCCGACGTTTATCGCAAGATCAGAGCCTTGGACGTTGCTCCCTAGGTCATGGCGATGCTGTAGGAGCTAACCGAAGCAAGGTTGGAGCATTACAGCGTCGTTGCGACGTCGCCGGAGTGGCCACAGAGGCTGTCGCCGTCGTGAAGCTATTTCCGGTAATTTCCGGTCGGTGACAAGGGTAGCAACGTGTTCCTCGCATGAAATAATGTAGAGGCAGCGAGAATTTGGAAGTTTTAGGCACCGGAACCCCCTCCCGGCGAGAGCTCCGGCGAGCTCGGCGGCGCGGGAGCGCGTGTAGCTGGAGGTGGACGAAGATGGGGGCTGGCCCACGTGTCAATCTCTGTTGCGGGGAAGTTAGATCTTCTGTGGCCTCGGATCGGGCTGTGGCAACGCGGGAGAGATTCTGTGGCCCGTGTGGCTTGGTTTCAGCGGTTGACACGTGGCCCTGGACCCACAGTCAGGATTTAAACATTTCCCGGTTTTAATTCAAATTCCAGATTTCGTTCAAACTTTAGAAGAGCATAACTTTTGCTAGGAAACTCCAAATTGGGTGATTAAAATTGGGTTATTCAGCTTGGCATGATCTATCCAAATGTGTAACCCAATTTGTATGAAAATCATACTAAATGCTGTAAAATGCTTTAAAGATTTTCATAAAAAGAATTTTAGAGGGAGTTTGGTTCATCCAAAAATCCTCAAATTTTGCCAGAATATTCTTTAGGATGTTAGTGAACGCCTGTGAAAGTTTCAGCTCATTTGGGGTTGATTTAGTTAGGATAATTCTGATTTCAAATTTCTGTGTTCAAATGAATACAGAAACATTTTCAGAGAATTTCCAAAACTTGGAAATTCAGTTCTGGGAAATTCTAAGCTCCAAAAATCCTAGGAAAATTCATGCATGCTCCCTGATCTATGTTTGAAATGGTGGTTCACTTGAATTTTCATGAAAGTGCAAATTTATTCAGAATTAATTCCTTTTGCCTAAATGCTTAGGGAATTGTTCTGAGTGATCTATTCGTTGAAAAAATTCTGAATTTTGGTCCAGATTACTTTATTGTGACAAGGAACTCACAAGAAAATTTTCATCTCCATTGGAGCTCTGGATCACCACTGTCCTGTTCAACCTCATTAGGTGATCAACACACAAGTGATGAAAAACACTTATCACTTGATCATAGTGGTTAAACTCAAACCCAAACCACTAGCACCAGTGTCATTTTAAATTCTTAAACAGAGTTCCAGTTTTAAACTTGTCTTTAGAACTTGTTGGCAAAAGCTTTACAATTAAACATAAATGCATATTCATAACGTGTAGTGATTAAACGTTGAAAAGTGGAGGAGAAGTGAAGCTTGGATCAAGGAGCAAGAAGGGCAGTGATTAAGCTTCAAGTCATCAGCAACTAACTTCATAATTATCTGACTTTAGTCACCTGCAAAACCAAGGCAAGCCCCGGTTTGTATTTAACTGCCACTAAGTCTTACTTTGTATACAATACGTCAATTAGGATGAATTGTGCATTAAGTCTAGATGTTTGATACTACTTTTGCATGACCAGAAAACCTATGGGGTATTTGGGTAGATATCGTTCCACCGTGTAGAAATTGCCATGCTTAAGTAGGACTCGGTAGAAGTCAAGTGGTTGGACGCTACTCGCGAGTATTGGAAATTGGGAGCGCCAGAGGTTTGGTTCAAAGAGTTGTTAGTAAGTTGAAATGAGACCGGGCAGGGTGCAGGGGCAACAGGACATGGGGGCCTGGGTGCTTAGACCTGTCCGTGTCGGTTGAGGACCGATCCGTGTGTGGCCCTGCTAAACAAGTATTGAACGTACCGAAGGCATATCGGATATATGGGCCCCGATAAACCGATGTAACCTAAACCTCCAGGCGTGGAGGCATAGCACACCGATTTATAGGTGTAGGTTGAGGGCAGCATGGTGGAAATCTACTAACGGGCATAGAGAGATGCTCCGTGTAGGGAACCTCCTGCTCATTTTGGTGCGACCGGTTCGACGTTTGGGCTGTTTGGTGAAAGGTTGTCCCATACGACATCAGTGGAGCGTGCTGTGTGCAGCTCCGAGTATGGGCGTACATGACGTACTATTCGGGTATCCTTGCAGGTGTATAACGAGTCGATTCACCGTCCCTCGCGGTTCTGAGTACCGCTTGTTCACTGCGTCATGACGTAGAGGTAACTTGCACTGAGATAAGAATTAATCACCATTGGTTTGAAGTTGATACTAGTAATGTAATGTTATCTGTTGTTAATAGGTTAGCGCAAATTCGATTCATTTCCACCATGAGCAAGTGGCATCGGGAGAAAGCGTTTCTTGTTTGATTGTGGATTCCCGATGTGAGGTGCCCAAAGTTATGTTTAATTTGATGCTAATAATATCTGATAGTAAGGATCCATTTTTAGGCGAGTTCGTACGCAATGTACTATCCTATGTTATGTCTTTAAAATCATGTAGAGTTTCATGATTAGGGTCGACGGTTAAGTCTTGTTGAGCGTTATGCTCACGGATACTATACGAGTTGTTTTGCAGGTAATAACACTACGCTGCTGAGTACGATTGTCCGATGAGACTCGGAACTCTACGAGTGGTAAACTCATGGAAACCCCTGCCGTTGCTACTACGATCGTGTTGCTAGTGAGAAGGGTTCGCGGGCTGGACGTCTTCTCTGTTGCTTAGCATAGATATGAGACGTGAGTTGTATTAGTCTTCTGCTGTAGATTATTTAGAAGTATTTGTAAAATTAACATTTTGTAAGCTTCCGCTGGATTTATGTAATATGATGCTTTATTATGTGTGTTGTTGGGTGCCGCATCGCACGGCACCACCCAATGCGATTCCCGGGCGAGAGGCACGGCCCCGTGATACGGGTGCCGGGGTCCCTCACAGCGTGGTATCAGAGCCGCATTGGTAATAGCGCACGGAATAAGGATCGTATTACGACAAAAACTTAGGATACAGTGAGGAAACGGTATTAGGCCCACATAAGGACTATAGTAGTATAGTTAATTAAAGTGGCATGACTAACATACTTGTTATAATTCTGAATTTTGATTATGTAACGACGCACCTACGCTCAGGTAAGCATGGTAAGAAACGCCACCGAAAGCGGTTCAATTTCGGTTAGCTCCCCTGACGAGGAATGTGGTTCAGGGATAGGTCTCACAGCTTGGTGTGAGACGTTAATATGAAACTCTTGGACTCTTCATGTTCCTGAGTTCATATGAAACGTTGGTCCCTAGCATGCATTAGGCAAGAAAGTGGAGACCCCATCGTGTGGTCAGTAACACGATAGTGTGTTCTTCTGGAAATAGCCTAGGAGGACATACACAGCGCTTGTCATCGGCGTGCCCTGCAGTGCAGTAGGTGGTATCTGTTGGGTTGATAAAATTTCCAACCTTGACGACCCGTTTGCGCTCTACTCGGGTCCCCCGTCGTGTGGTGTGAAAACACGATCACGTACCTTGAGACGTGGCTTAACTCAAGGACGGCCGTATGGAAATGATACGGGCGTATGTATTTACTTTCAAATATGGACCTATCTGAAAGGACAACAACCCTTGAGTGCATCACTATTGAGTGTTCTTCTGCAGGTACTAACCACATATGTATACCATGTAGTACACGTGTGCGAGAGACCGTTTAGTGCCATAATTGAGACGGACATGCCGGTATAATTCGGTTAGGATTTTCTTTGGTGAGGCTACGTAGGACCGACATATTTCTTACGGTGCATCAACACCGTACTACACTTAATAAACTCTTCCCTATGAAGAAATGATTCATGAACTAACTTTCAACTAGAACTGGAAGTTTGAAACAAATATTACTTACCGAACTCTTATTTTGGGCTAAGATTAAAATGAGAGAATGACTAGGCTTCAAAGGTTTCAAATAAAAAGAGTGCTCTGTTTCTGGCAGGAATTCTTGCTGGGCTTTAACAGAGCATAACTCTGAGAAGATTTAACCAATTAAGGTGTATGATACAGTTCTGGAAATATTTTCAAGTGCTCTACAACTTCGTTGTATACCTCCAGAGCAAAATCACACGTTAAGTTGGTGAAAACTCCAGTTGAAGGCAAACTGTCCAGAACCAGGACAGCAGTAAAAACCTCTCTGGACCTTTCTGTTTTTAAGCCATAACTTCCTGTATAAAAATCCTTAAGGAGCCTATGATACACCTTTGGAAAGTTTATGAAATGTGCAACATTTTTGTAGTTCAAAGCTTGTTCAGATTCCTATCGTATTTGCATATACAACTGTGATAAAGTAGCCACATACAAAGGAGATGCTAGCAAATTTTATCCAGGAATTCTGTCAACTTTGGAAAATCATAACTTTTGATACATAGATGATCTTAAGGCATATGAATACTCGTTGGAAAGATACTGAAGTTAACTTTAACTTTTGTACTCAACTTGAGTTATGAAAATGCTGTTAAACGGATCAAAATCTGGGTAAGGACAGAAGAGTCCATTCTGTACAGTAAAGAGAACGGGTTAGGCCTACCCCACGAAAGTGATTAAACTCGGGGATAGTCCGGTGGGCTGTGAAAATCTGATGTGTTTCCAATGAGTTACCAGGCATGCCGGTTAGCGGGACATCAAGTTCAAGATTGAATCGACGCCGGAAACAGCACCGATTTCACGAAGGCCATATAAGATGGCACCCAATGAACTAGCGGAGTTGAAGGAGCAACTAAGTGAACCCATGAGCAAAGGTTTTATATGACCAAGCTCATCACCTTGGGATTGCTCTGCGCTGTTCATTAATAAGAACGACGAGACACTATGATTAAGTGTTGATTATCATTCGCTCGATGTTGTCACCATAAAGAGCAAGTACCCTGCCCCGCATCAATAGTTTATTCGATCAACTAGTTTGTGCAAGGGTATTCTCGAAGATGGTTGGAGTTCAGAAAAGATTAGGAAATAGAGATCCACTACCATCTGGGAAAAGTGAGCGTGTTTGCCGACGTGTTAGTCGGAAGAACTCACGGTCACAACTTGGCGATTACTGAGTTGGAAGAAGAGGAACCAAGTATCCATGTCATTCCATATGGAGCACTCTATAACATTGCTCTCATTCCAACAATCTGAGGAAAGATTGCTGAGATTCAAAGGAGAGACAAGGGCATGTCTCACATACGGAGAAGAATAGACAACAGAGAGATGAGGTGGATCAGGAAGGACAATGAGGGTACTCTATGGTTTAAAGACCGTATAGTTATACCTCATAAGATGAAGCTCTACAGCCGGAAATGTCAAACACTGCTGAAGTGGTGTGAGCGGAGAAAGAGTACTGTTTGGAGTGATTAGTCAACAAAGCCGATGACCAAGTTCGGACAGTAGAAGCAAACTTGGAGGCTGTGCAATCCCGACAGAAAAGCTACGATGGTCAAAGGCGTAGACCGTTGCATTTCAACGGCGGAGAACACGGCAGGTGTATAACGAGTCGATTCGCCGTCCCTCGTGGTTATGAGTACCGCTTGTTCACTGCGTCATGACGTAGAGGTAACTTGCACTGAGATAAGAATTAATCACCATTTGTTTGAAGTTGATACTAGTAATATAATGTTATCTGTTGTAAATAGGTTAGTGCAAATTCGATTCATTTCCACCATGAGCAAGTGACATTGGAAGAAAGCGTTTCTTGTTTGATTGTGGACTCCCGATGTGAGGTGCCCAAGGTTATGTTTAATTTGATGCTAATAATACCTGATAGTAAGGATCCATATTTAGGCGAGTTCGTATCAATGTACTATCCTATGTTATGTCTTTACCATCATGTAGAGTTTCATGATTAGGGTCGACGGTTAAGTCTTGTTGAGCGTTATGCTCACGGATACTATACGAGTTATTTTGCAGGTAATAACACTACGCTGCTGAGTACGGTTGTCCGATGAGACTCGGAACTCTCCGAGTGGTAAACTCATGGAAACCCCTGCCGTTGCTACTACGATCGTGTTGCTAGTGAGAAGGGTCCACGGGCTGGACGTCTTCTCTGTTTAACACTTTGTAAGCTTCCGCTGGATTTATGTAATATGATGCTTTATTACGTATGTTGTTGGGTGCCGCATCGCACGGCACCACCCAATGCGATTCTCGGGCGAGAGGCACGGCCCCGTGATACGGGTGCCGGGGTCCCTCACACTCCTCGTCATCGTCGTCATCGGTAGCAGGAGCGGCACTCGAACTAGCACCGGTGTCACCGAAGAAAGCTAACTCCTCGGAGGTGAGCTCCGGAAACTCCAGAGGTGTGTCATCCTCGCTGTCCTTGTAAACGGGAGAGTCGATGGATAGCTCAAGCTTCATCTTCACTGCATGCATATCCCTCCTTAACTCCTTGATGGCTTTCTCATTCTTTTGAACGTTCACATGTGTACTCCTACACATGGTGAAGATGGATCAGAGTACCTTGAGAAGACCACTAGAGGAGGCTGGATCTCTCTCGGGCTGAGATGGAGGGGGGCAGAGGCGGCTGCTGCACGAGCATGACTGGCACGAAGTCGTTCAGAGGGGTGGAATTGTGGTGTCGCTGCCTGAGGCTGTAGCTTCCTATGTGCTACATCCTTCACAAAAGTCTTCCCCGACACCTTCTCGATCATCTTCATAATGTAGGGTGCATAGATGCATGACCTCGAAGGAGTCTCAGAAGTTGAGTAGATCTCCATGTAAATAAAGTCAAATACATTGGACCTCTTTTCCCCTCTCAGCCACTTGAGCAGATTTCTGGAGTTTGATTTAATCCTTTTTGCATCTCCATCTTTCGGTGCCAAGGTCTTCCTAGTAATCCTGTTGAGCACTTGGAAGAATGGAATAAGACCTTGGGTGTTAGAAGGGTTGAAGTAAAAATGAGTATCATACAAAAAGTTAATCTCATTGTTTTTCAGGATGAGCTCTTCATGAATCTTGTAATTGAACTTCAACGTCCTCTGGAGTCCAAGAATCTTGGCAAACTTGTTATATGTGACGGTGTACCTCTCACTGTCAGTCATCCAGGTAATTCTTGACTCCCCATCTGGATGGAAAAAGACTGTGGCATAGAATTGGCAAATAACCTCCACATTCCATCCATACTCAATTGGCCATGAACTCTTTGGTCCCATGGTACTCATAGGAAGCTATAACTTCCTTGAAAACTTCGTTGTTCCTATTCTCCATATATTTCCAGTCAATCCACTGCATGTTGATGACTGGATGCTTTTTGCTCAAGGAGGGAACGGTAATAATCCACATGAAAATCACTCCAAAAGCAAAAGTCTGCTGCCATCTTCTCATATTCATAGATGTTCTCTCCCCTCTGCTCCTGTGCCCCGGAGATATTTCTTCGGTAATCCATAAGTTGAGTTGTCCTCCTTGGGTCTCTAATTGGTGCTGCCATGTGTAGTGGGCCAATATCTCCCGGATTAGCTTGCTGTGGCTCCTCTGACCCCTCTCGGCTCTCAAGCATGATCCTTACTGCCTTGCCGGTATCATTCGCTGTCCTTGACACTTTCCGGACTCTCCACTTCCGACGGGTGTAGGCAGTGACGGCCGGCGCGGATTCCGCATGGTCGTTTCTTTTCTTGCTCCAGATCTCACGTGGAGGAGCGTCTGACATGATGCCTGAGCAATAGTACAGTTTGGAGATCAGTTTGAAGGAATTTGGAGTTAAATTGGAGTAGGCAACAACATAATTTAGTGTTCAGTCTGTACAAGTTCGGATATGTCCAAAAAATTCGGACATGTATGAAATGTTCTGGCTTGTCCGAGGTCAATCTCGGACATGTTCGAGTTTGTACAGTTTTGAAACCTAAATGAATCAAATCCTGCCTAATCCGAGTCCAATTCACACAAGGTTGTCTAGGAAGATTCCTAACATCATCTAGAGACTATTTCCATGCAGGGACTTGAGAAAAGGTTGTGGGATTCGACAAATCGTGAAAAGGGGCAAAATACCTTCAAAAGGGGATGAAACCCTAACGATCCACGTTGAGGTTGAAGGGAGAGGTCCGGGGAAGGTTTCTCGGGCTTGAATCCTTCAAGAACTGGCCGAAGAACGAGGGAATCTCCGGTGGGAAGTGGAAATCGCCTTGGGGTGCAAGGGAGGAGGAGAACCGGTTGTGAGAGGATAGGAAAAAGAAGAAAACTGTTTGGACTCGGCCAGGGGGTCCTTATACCCTGACGTCGGGTATGTCCGAACTTGATTTCGGACATGTCCAACTTCTTCGGACAAGTGTGGATCTCGGACTTTTCCGATGGTTCAGATATGTCCGACTTCAATTTGGACATGTCTAAGTTATTTAGAAAAAGGTCCTTAATAGCATTTTAAAGGGGCATATGTATGTATATATGGATGCCTATGGTAAATTAGATTCTATATAGCACACCAAGCATGACAATATGATTTTCGCACATATTCTTACTAGAATTGACTAATTTCCAATCAAGTTTACAATTTTCCCTTTGTTAGCCATAAAAATAGCATTTTGCGGAGAAAAGCTAAGAGTTTGCCGAATATGACATAAGAATTTATTCCAAGGCTTCATTTATCAAGTTTGTCGTTATTCATGCGAAGGCCCCACGGCCTTGTCGAGCCAGGGATCACGCTGAGGGGTGCTGCGTTGCACAGCACCGGATAACACACATCAAAGATACAAAGCGGAGGCAAAGTTTTATTACATAAACAGGTTTATAAACACTTTTGCAACAAAATATGTTCAGTCTACACTCACGGGCGTAGACTACGCATCGAGTTCACGTTCATTCCGTGAACGTGTCCCCGCTAGCACGCACACACACTAATACGGCGGCGTGCACGACTCCCACTCGACGGGGTTCCCCTCCTGGGGTTCCGTCTCCTCCTCGGAAGTCCCTTCCTCATAAACCCCTGCAAAAGCTTTAAACACAAGCAGTGAGCACGATGGATCAGCAAGACTGGCCCGTCTCTCCTATACATGAAACTTCTATATGAATGGTTTTAGGGTGCATGAGGAAAAATAAGTTGCAAAGGACTCACCTAATTAATGGAACCTTACTTTCAAGTTTTAGCAGCAGGTTGTGGAGAACCTCACGCTAAGGCACATGAGAGAGCCGCAATCAAACAAGAAATGCATTTCTCTCATGTACTTTGCCCAAATTTGAAAAGAACTTTAATTAGCTCTAAACTATAACAAGACATTAACAAGCAAAGTATAACTTTCACATCAGCAACTTATAACATGTATCTAGCCTGTTCTTTCTATGTCACGGTACAGTGAACAAGTGGTACTCACTGACCGCGAGGGACGGCGATTTTTTATAATCGATTTACACCTGCAGGGAATAACCCGTCACGTACACCCGTACTCGATGTTGCCTACAGCAACCATCACGGACATCGTACGCAACCACCTTTCACCCATCAGCCAAATGTTGAACCGGTCCAATCGTCCTGAGCAAGAGGTCTCTGCGCGTGCATCCACAGTGCCGCCAGCCGATTTACACCTCGAGCTCTCAACCTACCCTCTGAACAACTAGCTATGCCTCAACACCCAGCTACCTGAGTTACATCGGTTTCCCGGTTCCCATATAGTCGGTAGGTCTTTGGTACTGTTCTGACTTGTTCAACAGGCCCGCACACGGCTCGGTCCTCAATCGACACAAGCGGAGCTATGGCACCCAGGCCTCAAAGTCCTGCTGCCCTTACTCTCCGCTCGGTCTCATTTTTATTGCCATGTTTTTCATTTCCTATCTTTACCCGAGCGATGTGCCTCTAGCATATTCTCGCGAGCAGTTCCAACTACTCGACTTGTACCGAATCCTACACTATCTTAGCATAGTAGCTAACGAGGTTTTCAAACCTAATCAACCCAGGGTTTTCTTGGCTATGCATTTGGGTTTCAAACAAGACTCTAATGCAAGAAGTAAGTGGATGCTCAAAGTTCTCAAAACAGTAAAAAAATTTAGAACAGGTTAATGCAAACCGGAGCTTGCCTTGCTACTCTTGGTCGTAGGCTAGCTGTTCCTCTGGAGTGACAAAGTCTAAGACTTTGGGTTCCTCCTCAACCTTAGCGACTACATGAGATAACATGTATATGTATCAATTTAAATGCATTTGAATTGAATTTAAACTTGTGAAGACTATAAGTCTTACTAGATAGACCCAATGACTCTGAAATTTTTACTGTGGTTTAGTTACAACCTAAATATAGACTTATCCAAGTTTCGTTTGCAGCAAATCTCATTTGAGCTCTCCACAAATAATTATGTACTTGACATTAATTGGAGCTCCTAGGGTGTTCTAGGAATTTTCATGGAGCAAGCCATGACTTTCTGAAAACTAGATTTTCAAAGTGTTTGAATAGAGTTGGTTTCACTTAATTTGAAGGTTCCTAGCCAAAGATATGAGCTAAACAATTTCAGAGAAATCCTAAAAATGTTTCTGGACATTTTCTATTTTCTCTAGAACAGATTTATTAATCACACCATTAGGTGTATCAAATGAGCTCAAATGGATCTGCAATTTTTATGGTAGCTAAGGGATATTTTGGTGAACATCCCAGCAAAATTTCAGAATTTTCCTTTAAAGGGTTCTCCAGTTAAAATTCTAACCATTTTGAAATTTGAAGAATTAATTCTGGAGAAATAAGGATTTTCATGAAGTGAAACTTGATTTTATGGAAAGTACTCAGAGAGCTGAATCCAGCAAAATTTGGTCCACTCGATTTGGAGTTTTTTAGCCAAAGTTATGTTAATTTGAAGTTTGAACTAAAGCTGAAAATCGGAAAAATGTTTAAATCACTGCGCGTGGGACCGGGGCTACGTGTCCATTTCTCAGCAGTCGACACACGGGGCTACGGAATCTTTCACGCGCAGCCACACCCGATCTATTGTCACAGCAAATCCCGGTTTTCAAATATCGGCCGCTGACACGTGGGACCAGGGGCTTCGTCTACCTCCGGCCCCCCCCCCCCCGCGCTCGGCCGCTGCCTCCCTCGCCGGAGTGCTCGCCGGAGGGCTTCTGCCGTGCGCCAAACTCTATGATTTTGGCCGCCTCTGCCTAAATCCATCCGGGGAACATGATACTGGGCTCATCTCGTCGTGACACTCGCTGGAACATAGCCGGCGACGAGCGGTGGCTTCGGAAGAACTTTGGTCGTGTCGGCCGGCCTTCCTAGCACCCCAAACGATTGAGCAAAAGGCCGTCGAGCATCAGTGAACCCTAGAAAGGATCGACATGAGCTCCACGAAGCTCAGAAATGGTCGTACTGGGCTGTCACCGTGCGACCTAGGTCGGAAATTGGGAATTCTCCTAAAATTCGAAGAACAGTGGCTACCCCCAATAGTTCTTTGAGGTTTTGGATCCTATGGACTCGGACGGACACCTAGAAGTGCTTCCCTTCGTGAGAGGGTGAGTGGTGCAGTGTGTATCAAGAATTTTGCGAATCGGTCCGGGCTTCTCTTTTGTATACCGTCGCAAAATCATGAAATTCCAGCGTGGGTAGTTTATGTTACGCCGCCGGGGCTTGCGGTAATGAAAGAGGGACTGAAGGCGAACCTTTTTGCTATTCACAGCTCGGAGAACGCCAGGCTGTGGTGGCCGGACGGGTCATTCCCGTGACGGCGGCTTGGGTTGAACCAAGGAATGGAAGAATGTCGCGGTGGAGCTTGAGGAGGGTTGATCAGGGTCTGGAACCGGTGCGAGGACGTCAAGGACGACTTGGCGCACTCGGTTATGGCCTCAGATCACCGTGACAACCACAGGGTCGGCCGGGTGACGATGGACCGAGAGCTCGGTCAAGCGGCGAGGTGTTTCGGGTTTCTGGGTGAGAGCACGTCGGAACAGCGGCGAGAAGCAACGGGGACTGCTCGGGCGCGTAGATAAGGGGCCAAAGAGGCGGTTCAGCGGCTCGGGGTGGCAAGCAGCTTCTGGCCTCGACGGTCTGGCGCGGTGGTGACCGCAGCGGGAGCCCGAGACCCAAGTACTCGGTGCCTAAGTCGGTTCTTTGATCTGTGAAGCTGACATGTGGGCCCCAGCCCGGTTTTAACCTCCAAAATTAACTTCCTCCCACTGCTACAAACAGTAATCCCCCTAATACCCTTTTGAATTTGAATTATCTACCAAATGCCCCTTTGGATTGGATAGAATTCAAATTGTGGAGTGTTTGAATATAATTTCAGCACATATGCAGTTTGAAATTCAAATTGAGTTTGAATTTGCTAAACTTAGCTCATGTGAAGATCAACTCCAAATAGGGTGAAAATTGGTGTGTGAGCTCATAAAAATATGCTGAGTAAGAATATGCCTCCCACTTTTGAATTTATGGGATGGAAGCAGTTTGAATTTGAATTTGGGTTCAAACTACCCTCTTTCTAGTTATACCCAAAAAGACCTCAAAAGGTTTTGGATTTGGGTGAAATTTGGCATGGACATTCCTAGCAAGGTGTAGAAGTTTTTCATATGCTCAACCCCTAGATGATGCATGCGGGAAATGCCACTTTTGTATTTTGTGAGTTTCTTCTCTAATGATCATGTTGATGGTGTTTACTTGCTCTTCAAATGTATTCATAAGGTTTCCTCAAATGAGGGTTGTGTGGTGTGATGAACACTTTGAAGATGTGCCAAGAACCTAGGCCCTTACAATTCATAGCCTATGTTCAGTATATCAAGCCACATTCTTAAAGTCTAGTATATTTAGCTCATTTCTAAGTTCACAAAACCGTTTTTCATCTAGTGGCTTGGTAAATATGTCGGCTAGCTATTTTTTAGTTCTAACGTGAGAGATGACTATGTCTCCCTTGAGTGAGTGATCTCTTAGAAAATGATGTCGTATATCTATGTGTTTGGTCCTAGAGTGCTCAACGGGGTTATGAGCAATTTTAATAGCACTCTCATTATCGCAAAGAAGTGGGATATGGGTCATATCATGACCATAATCCTTTAATGTTTGTTTCATCCAAAGAAGTTGTGCACAACAACTTCCGGCAGCGACATACTCTGCTTCCGCTGTGGAAAGAGCAATGGAGTTTTGTTTCTTTGAGGACCATGACACAAGAGATCTACCTAAAAGTTGACAAGTTCCGGATGTGCTTTTCCTATCAACTTTACATCTGACATAGTCGGCATCAAAATATCCTATTAGGTCAAATTTTGAGCCTTTTGGATACCACAACCCTACATTTGATGTGTGCACTAGATATCTCAAAATTCTTTTAACAGCTCGTAAATGACATTCTTTAGGTGCAACTTGGAATCTAGCACACATACACACACTAAGCATAATATCGGGCCTAGATGCACAAAGATAAAGTAAAGAGCCAATCATGCACCGATATAACTTTTGATCCACACTAGTTCCATCTTCATTGAGGTCAATATGTCCATTTGTTCCCATGGGCGTCTTGAAGGGTTTGGCCTTGTCCATGTCAAACTTCTTGAGTATGTCTTGAATATACTTGGTTTGACTTATGAACGTGCCATCCTTGAGTTGCTTGACTTGAAAACCTAAGAAAAACTTCAAATCCCCCATCATGGACATTTTGAACCTCTCCGTCATTATCTTGCTAAATTCATTACAAAATGACTTGTTAGTGGAACCAAATATGATGTCATCGACATATATTTGGCATATGAATAGGTCATCATCAAAGTGCTTTGTACATAGCGTATAATCAGCTTTTCTTAACCTAAAACTATTTTTAATAAGAAAGTCTCTAAGACACTCATACCAAGCTCTAGGAGCTTATTTGAGGCCATAGAGAGCTTTGTGCAACTTGTAAACGTGGTTAGGATATTCTTGATCTTCAAATCCCGAGGATTTCTCCACATATGCTTCCTCCTTGATTGATCTGTTTAGGAAGGCACTTTTCACGTCCATTTGATAAAGCTTAAAATCATGGTGAGTAGCATAGGCTAATAAAATATGAATTGACTCAAGCCTAGCTACAGGAGCAAAGGTTTCATCGAAATCCAAACCTTCGACTTGTGAATATCCTCTGGCCACAAGTCTTGCCTTGTTCCTTGTTACCACTCCATGTTCATCTTCCTTGTTTCGGAACACCCACTTGGTACCTACAACGTTGGGATTTGGTCTCTTCATCAATTCCCAGACTTTGTTCCTCTTGAAGCTGTTCAATTCTTCTTGTATGGCCACCACCCAATCCGGGTCTTGTAGTGCTTCCTCTACCCTTAGGGGTTCCAAAGAAGAAACAAACGAGTAATGCTCACAAAAGTTTGCTACACAGGATTGAGTGGTTACCCCTCTAGTGATACCAAGAATGTTGTCGACGGTTTGATCACGTTGAACGCTTTGGTAAACCCTTGGATGTGGTAATTGGGGTCTAGGATCAATTTCATCTTCATCATCGGCTCCCCCTTGATCAATGCCATCATCTTGATCTTGATCAACTTGAACTTGAGAGTCTTGTTGCTGATCATTTTGAGCTTGATCTTGTACTTGTGTTGGGGGAGCAACTTGTGTTGAGGATTGATCCGCTTGACCTTGATTTTTCTCTTGTGGGCGTACATCACCAAGGGCCATCCTTCTTAGTGCTATGTAAGGAGATTCCTCTTCATCTAGCATGGATTGATCAACTTGCTCTACTTAAGAGCCATTAGTTTCTATCAAACACTATATCATGTGCTATTTCAGTACAACCGGAGTTTTTGTTGAAAACACGGTATGCATAAGTGTTTGAATCATATCCAAGCAAGAATCCTTCATCGGATTTGGATGCAAACTTTGAAGTTCTAGGTTTCTTATTAAGAATAAAACATTTGCTACCAAAGACTCTAAAATATGAAATATTGGGCTTGTTATCAATTAGATGTTCATATGGCGTTTTCTTCAAGAGTTGATGAAGATACAGCCGGTTTGTGGCATAACAAGCGGTGTTAACCGCTTCAGCCCAAAACCGATCCGAAGTCTTGTATTCATCAAGCATGGTTCTTGCCATCTCGATGAGTGTGCGGTTCTTCCTTTCCGCAACTCCATTTTGTTGAGGAGAGTATGGGGCTGAGAATTCATGCTTGACCCCTTCTTCATCAAGGTACTCCTCCACTTGAGTATTCTTGAACCTTGTGCAGTTGTCACTTCTAATCTTCTTGATTCTTAAGGAGGATTCATTTTCAGCTCTCCTTAAGAATTTCTTCAGCAGTCCTTGTGTTTCACTCTTTTCATACAAAAAGAACACCCAAGTAAAACGAGAATAATCATCAACTATAACAAGACCATATTTGTTACCGCCTATGCTTATGTAAGCAATGCCAAAGAGGTCCATATGAAGAAGCTCCAAAGGTCTTGTGGTGGTCATCACGTTCTTTGCGGGATGAGGTGCTTCAACTTGCTTTCCGGCTTGACAAGCGCTGCAAGGCCTATCTTTGCAATTAACCCATGTTAGTAATTGCAATTAGGCATGTGTCAAGTTGAGCATTATCCATGGAAAAATCCACAAGATAAAGCTTTCCCTTTAGCACACTCTTAAATGCAATTGAGTTATCACTTCTTTTAAAGACAGTCACACCTTCATTGGTGACCATGTAGTTGTATCCTTTTTCACAAAGTTGTGAAACTGATAACAAATTATAATCAAGGGAATCTACATGCAAAACATGAGAAATTGAGTGTTGAGAGGAGATAGCAATTTTACCAACACCGAGTACCCTTTCTTGACTATTGTGTCCAAAGGAAATGCTTTCACTTGGATCATCGTTTTCTTCATATGCAATGAACATCTTCTTCTCTCCGGTCATGTGGTTTGTGCACCCACTATCAAGTACCCATTTTGATCCACAGGAGGAGTATGCCTACAAAACAAGTTATGCCTTAGTTTTAGGTACCCAAGCTTGTTTGGGTCCCCTCATGTTAGTCACAAGAGTTTTGGGAACCCACACACAAGTTTTTGGTTTCTTATGGTGTGGTCCAACACATTTAGCAACAATCCTACCAAATTTGTTTCTCATAAGAACATAGGAAGCATCGAACTCATGAAATGGCATAGTTGAAGCTTAATAATCATTGCATGATAAGAGTTGTTTAAGTGCACATACTTGGATGATCCTTCCTTAACAAAAGTAATGTGTTCCTTGTTGTCCTTAATAGTTCTAGTGTTTTCTTTTCCACCTCTAACATATCCGAGACCATCTTTAATTAGGGGAGATCTAGAGTTCAAGTATGCACTCCTAGCATAATCAAGTTTATCCTTATCAAACACTTCCTTCTTGGCTTGAAATTTTCCTTGGGCTGCACTAAGTTGTTCCTTTAAGTTGGTTATCAATTTTGCACAATTGCAGCTTTTAGTAGTTGAATGCTTAATTGATTTAAGTGAGTCTTTAGAGGATGAATCACTAGACCTAAGAGACTCAAATTCTACTTCAAGTGAAATGTGAGTTTTTGACAAACTCTCCAATTCATCTTGAAGTGCAACATTTGAGATTTTGAGACTTGAACACGTCTCCTTGCTTGATGCAAGTTCTAACTCTAATTTTCTACTCTTTTCTTTTTCAAGTTCTAAGAGTTTCTCTAGTTCTCAATTCTTTTCTTTTTCAACAATAAGTAATCCTTCTTGCTTATCAAGAAGTGTTTCCATTTCAACTACTTGATCCATGAGATTTTCCATTTTAGCAATTGTCTTTTTACTCATGCCCTTAAACATGAATTTTATATCACTACAACTACTATCACAAAGACTATCACTAGCAATGGACTTAGTGGAGGATTTTGAGGTTACCCTACGCTTTGTCTCCTTAGCCACGAGACAAGTGTTCTTTTCTTTCCTCCAATCACCTTGGTTGGGCAAGACCATCTTCTTGCTTGAATACTTGTCAATGGCAATGTTTGCCACTCCTTCATCTTCGGGTGATGAACTTTCATCATTTGGGTACCACCCCTCTCCTATGTGAGCAGCTCCATGGAACTTCTTCTTTAAGGTCTTCTTGTCTTCATCATCTTCTTTCTTCTCATGAGGGCAGTTGGTAATGTAGTGTCCATATTTGCCACAACTGTAGCAGGCTCGCTTGGTCTTTGACCTTGTCTTGTCCTTGGATTTGTTCTCATATCTTGAGCTCTTCTTCTTCCTCATCATCCTCTTGAATTTCCTTATGAAGAGGGCCATCTCTTCATCATCCATAGAGCTTTCATCATCACCTTCTTCCACTTGAGCTCTCTTCTTGTACTTCTTTGCCTTTTGACTTCTTGGATGCCTTGAGTGCAATGTTGTGTCTTTTGGATGAAGTTATCTTGTGTAGCTCATTTACATGTTTGGCCTCTTTTTCCATCATCTCATGGCTGACGAAATTTCCAAGAACTTCATCGGGAGTCGTGAATTCAAAGCGAGGGTTCTCTCGAATCAAAGTGCAAAGAGTGAGGTTACGCACCGTGAATGCTCTTATCATTCTCTTGACCACTTCATGGTCAGTCCACTTCTTGCACCCATTAGGCTCCACTCTTGTTGATGAGTAGCTTGAGCCGGTTGTACATCTCTTGAGGAGTCTCATTGTCTTCTATTGCAAATATTCCAAGCCCCCCTCAATCATCTCAATCTTGGCTTCACGGATGGATTTGGTGCCTTCATGTGCAACCTTGAGAGTGTCCCAAACGTCCTTGCCAATCTCCAGCCCATCTACCTTGTGAAATTCTTCTTTTGACAGTGATGAGATCATTACAACTGCGGCTAGAGCGTTGTGGTGAATTTACTGTTCTTGCTCCGGAGTGAGCTCTTCATCATATTCTGGATTTCTACACCTGTACATACAACACTCCGAAGACCGGGGTTAAGCGAGATAAGGTGCAGTTTCATGTTATGCTTCCACATCATGTAGTTTGTACCATCAAGATGAGGAGGCTTGCCAACAGGAATAGAAAGGAAATTTGCATTGTTATTAGTTAAACGCTCACAATTAAAAGGATATCGGGAGTAGTCATTGGACTCCTCCTCCTCTTCTGCTTTTCCTTCTTTTTTTCACCCTTTCTCTTCTTGAGTAAAGCCATGAGACGCTCCACTTCCTTGTCTTCATCACTTGAGGTGACGAATTGTGTTCTTCGACCTGCATGTCTTCTCCTCATTAAAGAAGTGACTGAATTGACCTCATCATCACTACTACTTGTGTGAGAGTGATGTGAGTCATCTTTCTTGCCATCGCCTTGAGAATTTTGCTTCTTGCCCTCGTGGTAGGTGCTTGTCCTCCCATGACCTCTTCGAGCGGTTAAGAACTTAAAAATGAAGAGTTAGGCTCTAACACCAATTGGAAGTTGCCTAGAGGGGGGTGAATAGGCTAATTTAAATTAACACACAATAATTAACTGACTTGTTCTGTCAGGTTCGGACAAGTCTGGAATACTTCGGACAAGTCTGAGATTTTCGGATAAGTATGATGAAATCAGACTTGTCCGAAGCCAGTCGCAGCAGAAATAAAAATAACTAGTTCTAGATCAAGTGTACGAGTAATATGGTCTAGAAATAGCTCTTAAACAAGCCTAGCAACCTACTAAGTAAATTTGATGAACTAAATACTAAAGTAGTTGAACCCTAGATTATGATCAATCACAAGCAAGAGCAATGATATGAAATTGAAGAACAAGCAAATGAGCACAAGTGAACACAAGTATTTGTTTACTGAAGTTCGATTCCACACAGGAATCTACGTCTCCGTTGAGGTGTCCACAAAGGACCGGGTCTCTTTCAACCCTAACCCTCACCAAGTGATCACAAAAATCAAACTTGGTTGTTCCACTATGAAATCAAGGGTGATTACAAACTTCCCAGGTCTCACCACAAGTTGGGAGTCACCGGGCGACACCTAGCCACCTAGGGACAATTCTCCATGAGTAACAAACAAAAACCACGCAGCAAGACGGTGTGCAACTCAGCAAGCTCAACCCTAAGTGCTCCTCTTCTTGAATCTTCAAAGCCTCAAATCCTCACAAGATTCAAGAATGAATGTTGGAAGCTGTGATAGGTCAAGGAATGCTCAAGAACACTAGTGAAAGCTCTAGGGTTGATTTACTTCGAAATGGGAACGAGATCCCTCCTTTTATAGGGCTCCCCAAAATGTGACCGTTGCCAACCACTAAAGTTCGGACATGTCCAAACTCCACTTCGGACATGTCCGAGGTTGGGGACCATCAACGGTAAAATGACGTCCTCAACTAATTCAAACTGTACTGTTGATTCCACTTCAGACATGTCCGAGCTGACATATACGAACCAGTCTTCGGGTATCCTCAGACTTCGGACAAGTTCAAACTCCACTTCGGACATGTCCGACCCTAAACAGAAGGTGCACTTCCGACATTTCCTGACATGTCCGACCTTCTGGACTTAGCAAATCCTGAAAACCCTAGACTTCGGACATGTCCGAATTTCTTCGGATATGTTTGACCCCACACAGAAGGTACACTTCCGATTTTTTTTGACATGTCCGACCTTCTGGACTTAGGAGATCCCAAATACCCTAGACTTTGTACATGTCTGAATTTCTTCGGATATGTCCCACCCTACACAGAAGGTACACTTCTGACTTTTTTTTCTGACATGTCCAACCTTCTGGACTGAGGAAATTCCAAGAACCCTAGACTTCAGTCATGCCCAAATTTTTTTTCGGGTATGTTCGAGTCTACACAGAAGGTACTTCTACAAAACCTTCGGACATGTCCAAGTCTATATAGAGAGCACTTTTCTGAATCTCTCTGACATATCTGAGGTTATTGACCTAACAACTCTTTTCTACACTAAGGGTTTTTTGATGGGATTGAGCTTGCTTATATTTTCTACGTGTTGTGTCCCTCTTAATAGTACGGCATTCCTATACTCAAGAAAATTAAAAACCCTAACTCTATTGTATAGCTTCACGCCGTTTTCTTCGGTTTCCTTTTTGAAAAGCCCTCAATCTCTTCTTGCCATCTAACCTATCTGCACACATGCTCATTTCGATTCATTAGTATTTTAATTATTCATCATCAATCCTACGAAACTCACACGGTGACCTAGATGCACTTTCATACGCCCACTTCGAGTCTTTCCATCCCACTCACCGGCGTGTCACCAGCGTGAGGGAGAGCAGTGTCTATGAAATCTTGCATCGCTGAAGAATCTGCATGGATTGGGGCAAATTAGGTTTTTGGGTTGCATTCACGCGATTGCTCAATTGAAGTTCTACGTCTTTCTACGGCCTTCTTCTCCTCCGCAGCTCATCAACTTTCAAGCTGGAAACATTTCCACTATATGCGACGATGAGTTTTTTTACACATGAATGAGATAGATATAATTTGCTTTACATGTATGTTATTGCTCATACTTTGTGAAATATCTATTATGTGTATTGTCATTTAAAAATTTACTTTATCTCTAAAATGCATTGTTTTCTAACAGTTTCCTGGGCTTTCATAAATAAGAAGGTCAATGTCAGATTTGTTAAAGATAGAAAGTCATCTATATTAGGAATGAGCCTTGCGCCATCTAACATGGTAACAGAGCCAAAAAAAAATTCTGATCCCACCACCCACCATGCACTCTTGTTCCTCCTCCTCCCCTTCCTCCTCCTATGTGGAACGCCACTGCCCGTACCATCATGGCGTTGATCCCCATACACAATGTCATCACGATTCAACTAACTAAATGCACTTATCTCCTATGGCGTGCTCAGCTTCTTCCGTACCTACGGAGCTCAAAGCTTATGGGATACCTTGATGGATCCAATGTTGCTCCTGAGGAGAAGATCGTCGAATCGATGGCAGCGGGCGCTGCTGAAATCCCCAATCCGGCGTATGAACGCTGGTATGATCAAGACCAACAACTGTTAAGTGGGCTTCTCTCATCAATGACCGAGGAGGTCCTTAAGGATGTAGTCAATGCCGCATCCTCCAAGGAGGTTTGGGACTCCCTCCAGAGGAAATTCGCCTCCTCCACAAAGGCGTGCACGATGCAAATCCGTGTGGAACTTACTACATAAAAAACATGATTTATCTATGGCTGACTTCTTCCACAGATCACGGGGCTCACCAACGAGCTTGCTACCGCGGATGCTCCTCTACGTGATAAGGAGGTCCTCCTTATCTACTCGCAGGGCTTCCGGTTGAATATGACCCATTCGTCACCTCTATGATGACCAAGACCGAGCCGCTCTCTTTGGACGATGTGTTCGCACATCTAGGTGCGTTTGAGGCACGTCAACTTCAACACGTGGCTTAACTGCAGCACCACGGTGCCTCAGCCAACTACGTGCATCGCGGTGGTGCGACGGACCAAAATTCGTACATTCCAGGATCACAGAGGGTGGTGCCGCACGATGCGACACCCGACGGCGCACACGATAAGGAAACATAGTATTACATTGAAAACATGCTGAATTTGTATAAAAGTAGTACAATCTTCAGTTACAACTCCTGTACAGGGTCTACTACAGTGGAAGGTATTTATACAACTCACGTCAACACCTAACTAGCAAAAGTTGGTTGTCCGGCCTTACGGACAACCCACACTAGCTCCACTCAGCCTCACCGCGACGTGTATGGCTCCCACACAGCCGTAGTCCCCGACGGAATGTAGCCCTCACCGGTGGACTCGTACTCCGAGTCCGTGGGGTACTCCTCACCTGCAAACACTTATAGCAGCAACCGTGAGCACGATGGCTCAGCAAGTCATAACCGACTCTCCTACACATGAAACTCTACATGCAAGTCATACTCGAATATAGGATGAAAGTTTGCAGCAAAGGACATGCCTACAAGTTAATTCATCTTTTAGCCACAAGTTAATGGTTCATGAATCTGAAATTTAGTGAGCAATATTTGGTGGCACACATGTAGCAATACAAGTTATTCATATCAGCAGTATTGTATCATAACATTCCATGTTTTACCTACGTCACGACACAGTGAACAAGCGGTACTCATAACCGTGAGGGACGGCAAAAATCGACTCGATATACACCTGCAGGGATACCTGAATAGCATGTCACGTACGCCAATCCTCGGAGCTGCAACAGCATACTCAACCGATGTCGTACGGGACAACCTTTCACCCAACAGCCCAAACGTCGAACTGGTCGCACCGAAACAAGCAGGAGGTTCTCTACACGAAGCATCTCTCTATGCCCGTTAGCAGATTTCCACCTGGCTGCCCTCAACCTACACCTATTAATTGGTGTGCTATGCCTCCACGCCCGGAGGTTTAGGTTACATCAGTTTATCGGACCCCATATATCCGATATGCCTTCGGTACATTCAAACTTGTTCAGCGGGGCCGCACACGGATTGGTCCTCAATAGACACGGACAGGGCTACGCACACAAGACTTCCTCTTGCTGCGTCCTAGCCCCTGCCTAGTCTCATTTTTCTTACTAAAGTTGTCTCACATCTCGAACCAATCCCGTATGTAGTGAATCATATACTCGCGAATAGATTCCAACTACTCGACTTGTACCGAAGTTTATAAATATTAAGCAAAGCATGATCTACTCGAGGACTTAGACACTACCCCCACTCTCTTTGGAATATTCTGGTTATGCGCTTGGAGTTTCATGCATCCTACACCTAATGCACATACATACTCCAAGCTAAGTGAGCATAAAGCAAAACTTGATAAAACTGGTTAAATGCAAACCGGGGCATGCCTTGTTGTGGCTCGTCAGGGGTTAGGGTCTTCTCCAGAGGTATGAAGTCCAGTATCTCCGGGGTCTCCTCGCGTTCCGCGACTACACGTGATCAATTTAACGATATGTCAATTTAAATGCAAATATGTTGAATTTAGCATATAAAGACTATAACTCTAGCTTGACATCCCATTTGGCTCTGAAATTTTTACTGTGGATTCGTAAGAACCAAACCAGAGACTTGACCAAATTTTATTTGAAACAAAGATCATTTGAGCTCTGCACAAATAAAAGTCTAAATTGTTATTACTAAAGCTTCTAAGGATTTGTAGTGATTTTAATAGATCAAACTACTACTTTCTAGAAACTAGAGTTTGAGATGGTTCTAATGGAATTGGTTTCATATAATTTGAAGAATCCTAGAGAAAGTTATGCCCTAATCAAGATTTGAGAAAATTTTGAAAAAATGTTTCTGTATATTTTTCTATTTTCTCAGTGCAGTTCACTTAATCACACCATTAGGGGTACTAAATGAACTCAGATGGATCTGACTTTTTTCCTGTGACTCAAGGATTTTCAAATGAACATCCTAGCCAAATTTCAGAATTTTCCATTAAGAAAATCTCCAAGTAAAATTCCCCCACAACTTAAGAATTAGGAAATTAATTCTGTAAAAATAATAAGTTTCATGAACTGAAATTTGTTTTGCTGGATATTACTCAGAGAGCTGAATCCAAAAAAAATTGGTTCACTCCATTTGGACAATCCTAGCAAAAGCTATCAATTTCTAAAGCTTGGGCTGATTCCTGAAATATTTTCCTAGAGAAAATCCCTTCCCGCACCTAAATAGAGACTGACAGCGGGTGTAAAAGTCACAAAACTTGTAAATGGAAAACTTGAGCTATGAATAAAGCTGAGTTTAAATCCAAGAAATGGGACTTGCAAAAATTTTTGTTAATCATATAAGTGTTGGCATGTGCAATAGGACCTTAAACTCAGTTTGAACAAAAAGGTTCACTTCAAAGAGAAGAGAGCCATTTTCAAAAAGGAAAAATCCAAACTGTTGTTTAAGAAGTGGTATTTGCAATGGACAACTCAAAAATCAGATGGCATATTTGAATTCCTCAGGTCCAAATTATGAGGGAGCCAAATTTTGAGAAAATTTAGAGGTGCTTTGATATGAGTATCAAAGGGGCCTATGAATTGCTTTGAAATTTGAATTTAAATTTGAACTGAAGAACATAATGTCAAAATTCTAAACAGCTTTTGAATCTGGGCTCTTCAGGATTCAAATTTGCTTTGTGCCAAATTTGGAAGATCTTTTGGGGAGGAGCAGGGGTGGACCCACTTGCCATTGAGCCAAACAGACTTGCTCCTTAAGTTTCTCTGCCTGTTCACTGGGGCTCAGTTGTCCGTGAGTGGGAACCCCGGTCTCTGTTTCTCCTCTTCCGAGCGCGTGACAGCAGCAGCACAGCGGTGACAGCGCACGCGCCCGAGGCTTCCCGGCTGTCTCCACGAGTGAACCGTCTCGATTGCGATCGACTCAAATATCCCTGCCGGCCACAGCCCCGGTCACCCGCTCCTCACAACGACAGCGCACTTTTTCACTCGAACACTGCCTCCCCGAGCGGTTTCTTCCCCGACGGCGTGCGCTTGGTCGGTTCACCGCCGGCCAGCCATACCACGCCGCTGCACACCGCGCTGAACATCTCGACAGCATCGCCAGGCCTCACTGTACGTGGCCGACGCAAGGAACCGGTGCCAAACCCACGGGAACCTCGGCGTCGAGCTCAGTTTGTCTCCACAGCACCGAGTGAAGCCGCCGTTGCAAGAATCCGTCGCCCGGCCACCACAGAGTCTCTTCCCTCGAGTTGCAAAAGCAAAAAGGTTCGCCGATACCCCTACTCGCTTCACCGCAACCCCGGCTGCCTGTCATGGACGGTGCTCACCGGAATTTCATTTTTGCCGTCGACATGCAATAATAACCGAGGGGAGAAAATTGGCAAATTCGTCTCACATGTCGAACCACTCCACACACAACGTAGCATACACCTTCTATACCTCCGTGCGCACCCATAGGATCAAGAACCACCGAGAACCATCGAGCAAAGCCGCTGTTCATCGAGTTTTTCGATTTTCACCGGATTTTGACCTAGCCCGACGGTGAGGTCATACTCCTGGCGAGTTTCAGCGAGATTGAAGGTTGGATCCGTGTTCTCCTTGGTGCAGTGGTGCTGTACGAGCAATCGGCGACGTGTTTAGTGCGGTATAGCGCCCTAGCGATATCGCCGGAGATCCCACAGCCACTGTCGCCGTCGCACCTAGGTTTCCGCCCGTCGTCGGTCTGAGATAAACCCGGCAACGTGTTCCTCGCACGAGAATACGTGGGGGCGGCAAGAACCAGCAAGTTCCGAGCACCGGAACCCACTCCCGGCGAGAGCTCCGGCGAGCTCGGCGGCGCGGGAGCGCGGGCTGCTGGAGGAAGACAAAGACGGGGGCTGGCCCACGTGTCAGTCTCTGTTACGAGGGGTTAGATCTTCTTGGGCTTTGAATCGAATTGTGGCAACGCGGGAAATACTCTGTGGCCCGTGTGGCTCGGTTTCCAGCGGGCGACATGTGGCCCTGTGGTCCGCAGTCAGAGTTTAGACAATTCCCGATTAAGTTGAATTCCAAACTCGGTTCAAACTTTAGAACCTCATAACTTTTGCTAGGAAGATCCAAAATTAGTGATTCAAATTGGGTTGGATTCAGGATGAAAAACTCTATCCAAATATGCCAACCAATTTGTATAAAAATCAATAGAACATTCTGGAAAATTCTTTAAAACCTTTCAGCAAAAGAATTTTAGAGGGAGTTTGGTTCATCCAAAAATCCTCAAATTTTGCCAGAATATTCTTTAGGATGATAGGGAACTCCTGTAAACGTTTCAGCTCAGTTGGAGCTGATTTAGTTAAGATGCTTATGAAATCAAGTTTCTGTGTTCAAATGCGTACAGAAACAATTTCAGAGAATTTCCAAAACTTGGAAATTCAGTTCTGGGCATTCTTTAGCCCCAAAAATCCTAGTAAAATTCATTCAGGCTCCCTGAGCTATCTATGAAATTGTAGATCACTTAAATCTGCATGAAAGTGTAAATTTATTCAGAATTAATTCCTTTTTGCCTAAGTGCTTAGGGAATTGTTCTGAATGATTTGTTCACTGAAATATTCTGAATTTTGGTCCAGATGACATTCTTGTGACAAGGAACTTACAAGAAAATTTTCAGCTCCATTGGAGCCCTGGATCAGTACTATTCTGTTCAACTCCCTTAGGTGAGCACCACCCAAGTGATAACCCCCACTTATCACTTGATCATAGTACTTTAGCCCAAACCCAAACCACTAGCACCAGTGTTATTTTAAATTCTTAAACAGGGTTCCAGTTTTGAAAACTTATCGTTAGAACTTGTTAGTAAGAGTTTTTTAACTAAACATATATGCATATTAATGTCGGTAGGAAATACGACGAAGGAGGTCAACGAGCAACTTGACTCGGAGCAACAAGTTGAGGCTTAACTCATCGCCAAGCTACTGACTATAAAGTAGAACTAAACCTACAGCAACATAAGGCAAGCCCCGGTTTGCATATCGTTACCGTTTTAAATTTTTCTTTACTTCACCTCATGTGTACTAGACGTGATATTGTGCATTGTTTCTAGGATGTTTGAAACCCACTTGCATGGCTATTACATCCCTGAGTAGAAGGTTTAGTGTAGGCTTTGTCTCTTCATAGATGCTAGGCTAGTGTTGTAGCTAGCTCGGTAGAAGTCGAGTAGTAAAAAGATACTCGTGAGAAAGTTTGAGTAATGGAGTTACTCGCGAGAGGTTAATGATAAGAGCACCCTCATGAAAATGAGATAGGGACGGGGATGTTCCTGTAGGATGGAGCGCTCAAGGTTGGTCTCGACCTGCGATGGGTGTGATAATGCTTGAGACCACATTTGGCCTTGACCGGGATGGTAAGGCAAATGTGGAGGTTGGTTATAGCCCCATCCGTGTCGGTTAAGGACCGCATGTATGCGGCCCTGCTGGACAAGATTGAGCTGTACCGGATATATAGTGGGGTATGGGACCCATGAAACCGATGTAACTCGATGGACCGTGATATAGAAACTCATCCTTCGCGTGGGAATGGCGTTGAGAAGGCGGGAGGTGTAAATCCTTTAGCGGGCAACTTCGACGTGTCCGCGTAGAGGACCATCCTGCTCGGCGCGAAACGTTTTTCTATGTCGGGGTGTCGTGTGAAAGGTTGCTGCATACAACGTAAGAAAGAGCTCCTGAGAGAGTCTTTCGAGGCGGGTGTATGTGTTGTGTATTCCGGGTTGTTATTGATTCGAATCACCGTCGCTCGCGGAAGAGGATTGAGCATATTTGCTCACTGCGCCGTGACGTAGTAAGAAGAGGAACTAAGTCTCTTAACTTGCTGTTTGTGGATTAATCACTGTATTGGAACCTTGACTGAAGTAGATATAGAGCCAACTAAATTTCATTTCCGCCTTAGGCTAGCAACATCGGGATAAGAGTTTCTTTTTTTGATTGTGGACTTCCGATGTTGTGAGGCGTAAGGACCACTAAAATGAAGGCTATAAGAATCTGAATATAAGGATCAAGTTTAGTCAAGCTGCATTTTGCAAATTCCTATTCCTACTGTCTTACTACCCCTGCATTTAGAGTTACATGTTTAGGAGTGACGGTTAAGTCTTGCTGAGCCTTAGTGCTCACGGTTGCTTCTGAGTTGTTTTTGCAGGTAGCAGGATGCCTGCTATGAAGAGGGTTGTTCGGTGAGACGACGAACCTCACGGTTCATTCAACTCATCGGAAACCTAGCCGCTGCCTTTCTTTGGTGAAGCTAGTAGGAACCGTTCGCGGGTTGAACGACTTCTCTTCGGCGTAGATAGGGTCGAGAGTGAGTAGATTGTCCAGCAAATTTTAATTTCCGCTGCGTGTGTACATTATGTTGTAAAAGAAATTATCTTGAGTAACAAAATGGTTTCGTTATGTTCTTGAGCCTCTTTTCGTGCATGCTGTTGGGTGCCACATCGCACGGCACCACCCACTGCGATCACCGGGTCTCACAGCGTGGTATCAGAGCCGCATTGGGAATAGCATGCATGAAAAGAGCATATTTTCGAAAACTTAGAGGTATACGAGTGAGGAACGTATAGTATGCCCACATAAGGAGTATTATTAGCATAGTTACTTAAGGTGGCAAGCTAACATTGTGTTACCATTCAGTATTTCAATTCTGTAACGACGCACCTACGTGGAGGTAAGAATGGTAAGGAACGCCACCGAAAGCGGATCAATTTCGGTTAGCTCACCCATACGAGGAAAGTAGTGTGGGATGTCCCGTTCAGAAATGGACGGGAAGTGAATATGTTTTCTAAGACTCTTCATGTCTTAGAGACATATGAATGGCACTAGCCTCCAGTGCGCAAACACAGGGGAAGAGGAGGAGACCCCATCGTGTGGTTTGTAACACGAAGTGTGTTCTCTAGGACTCTTCATGTCCTATGAGGCATACGAAAGCGCTGTTCTACTGGTGTGCTTTATTGCAAAGGTGTGGATCCCCCGTCGGGTGGTGAATAACCTGATCATGTACCTTGAGACATGGCTTGACTCAAGGACAGCCCGTATGACAATGATACGGGGCGTATGTTTTTACTATGATATGGACCTGCCTGAAATGATAAACCAATGTGTGCATCATTATTGAGTGGTTTTCTACAGGTACCTTAACCATGTTAGTACATGTCGTGTAGATAACGTTTGTGAGTGATCGTTTTAGTGCCACCATTTGAAACGTATACGCTGGTATAAAGCCGGTTAGGAGTTTAATCTGGTGAGGAAACGTAGTACCATGATGTGTTTTGAACCGCATGAAAAAGAAGGTTTGAAAAGAAAAAGAGTAAATTTGGAGTCTAGGATTCTATTAGGGGGTAATGAACTCCTATATTGAACTAAGAGTCAATTGGGAGTATAGATTTATTCACAAAGACTTAGGAATAAACCTCCCCTGTTTTTGGCAGAATTTTTGCTGAAGTTGAACAGGGCATAATTTTTGTTTGGTTGAACCAATGGAGGTGAGTGATACATTTCTGGAAAGCTATTGAAGTTTTCTACAACTCTTCAGTAGAACTCCAGATCAGAATCACCCTCCAAATGGATGAAATTCTCAGAGGAGTGTGAACTGCACAAAAACAGGCAGTCACAAATTGCTCTCTGGAAATTTCTGTATTTCGACCATAACTTTCTGTAGAAAAATTTCTAAGGGTCAATTAATACACCGTTGGAAATCTTGTGATATATGCTATGACTTTGTAGTTCAAAGTTTCTCCAGATTTGGAGTTTAAAGTGATGAAATTTTGCGGACAAAACAGCTACTTTCAAAGGAGGTGCTGTCAAAATTGTTCCATATTTCTGTTAACTTTGAAATATCACAATTTTTTTATGCAGAACAGATATGAAGGCAAATGAATACTCATTGGAACGATATTGAAGTTAACTATAACTTTGATATTCAACTTGAGATATGAAATTGCCATTTTCATATTCAAATTTTGGGATTAAGACCTATTGGCTAATCTGAACGGAGTAGTGCTTATTGCCTATGTAACTTAGGACTGGTTGTGGACAGGAATGTTTTAGACTTCTCTAAGTTCCATAGCATGTTCTTGAGTTATTTTCCAGTTTATCCTACTGTTGGAATTAAGGGTTTGGACAAACTTGCTCACATTTGATAGATTCCAGTATTGTCGAAACCCTAGTTAGCTTGTGTAATGCTGCAATATTGATGTGATGCTTTTACGGTTATGTTTTCAATTCAGGTTGAGTTTAAACTTTGAATTTTAACCGTAAATTGCTCACTCTTGCAGCATGGATCGTGCTCATTCCAGGAGTGAGGTTGGTGAGTCGAGTCACGGCGAAAGTAATCCACCACAACAAGAAGTGCTGACATCATCAACCAGATTGGCGGGAATCTTGGCAAAGATGGCTGAGTCTCTGGATCTGTTGGTGCGACAAAGCATACGACAGGAGACACTACAGCAAAATCCCCCGCCAAGCACTTATCTGTATTTCTTAGCAAGACAACCACCAGTTTTCTTGGAAGCGAAAGAACCGTTGGAGTCAGCTCATTGGCTCCAATGCATTGAAGCCAAGTTCGATACGCTTGAGTGCATGAATATTATAAGACTCTATTTGACGCTCAACAACTCCACGGAGCCGCTGGAGCTTGGTGGGTGGAGTACATCGCTACTCTTCCTGAAGGTCATCGAGTGATGTGGGATGAATTCCGGAATGTTTTCCGGGCACGTCACGTTTGTTCGGGAATTCTTCGAATAAAATATCAATATTTTCTGGAATTAAAGCAAGGAGAAAGGAGTGCGTATGAGTACTTCAAAGAGTTTGAAGACTTGATGCAATACGCCACTCATATGGTTGACTCAGAAGCGTGGAAGTGTGAGTATTTCTTCCGAGGTTTGAATGTCGAGCTTCAGGAACAAGTGACCTTATTCAATAACGGTATTTACAATGAGTTGGTAAATGCCGCTATCATTAAAGAAGACATGCATCTCCGTTGTGAAGCGGAGTTGAAAAGAAGTATACCGCCAGACCATGATATCGAGGTTCGTCCGAACTATCGAGTGCGGTATTACACGCCAGTTAGGCAACAAATTCAGCCTGTGGTGCAACTCTCACAACCACGGCTGGAGTTGATCACTTATGAGCCTCCACCTCAACAACAGCGGTCAGAAATTATTCGTGCAACCCTACCGCAACCAGCGACGCACGAATTATCTCCACCTCGTGTTAGTAGAGAGCTGAGGATTTCTGCAGCATGAAACCGTCGTGGAGCTGAGCAGGGCCACACTTGTTTGTCGTCTCATCAATG
Source organism: Neostapfia colusana (assembly GCA_030760725.1). Lineage (NCBI taxonomy): Eukaryota > Viridiplantae > Streptophyta > Magnoliopsida > Poales > Poaceae > Neostapfia > Neostapfia colusana. The sequence continues at coordinate 60,758,565 of JASWHV010000016.1, read as the reverse complement.
CTCAGATCAGCACCGTGAACCTTCAAAGAAGAATCTTTCAAAAGCTGGCAGGGTTAATTACACTGCTATTGAGGACATTGCTAAAGGCGAACCAGTTTTAGCGGGCATGTTCACGTTACATGAACAGCCCACTTTAATTTTGTTTGATTCTAGAGCCACCCACAATTTTATTAGCAAAGACTATGTGCTGAAGAATAATCTTCCATTTAGCACAGTTAAGCATCCGTTTCGTATCAGCTCACCCGGAGGCAAGATACCAACAGATGAGATGGTCTCTCGGGCACCTTTATGTTTGGGTGAAAACATCTATCCTGCGAGCCTTATCATACTCAAAGGCCAAAGGATTGATATTATCTTGGGAATGTCATGGTTGACACAGTATGGAGCTATCTTTGACATCAGCTCTCGGACTGTCCAACTGAATTCCCCAATACACGGTTGCAACACATTGAACCTTGTGGATCCATCAGAACAAGTTGCAGCAGTGCATCAGATTGAAGCTCCTAAACTTGAGGATATTCTAGTGGTATGTGAATATCCAGATGTGTTTCCCGAAAACTTGTTGGGCATGCCGCCCGAATGTGATGTAGAGTTCAAAATTGAACTAGCACCGGGAACAACACCTATTTCTCGGCGACCATATAAAATGGCACCGAAGGAGCTAGCAGAATTAAAGGAGCAGCTGAAAGACCTCATGAACAAAGGTTTTATACGCCCAGGTTCATCACCTTGGGGCTGTTCTGCACTCTTCGTGAAGAAGAAGGACGAAACTTTGAGATTATGCGTAGATTGTCGTCCACTAAATGCTGTCAATAAGTATCCACTACCGCGCATCGATATTTTGTTTGATCAACTAGTGGGTGCTAAGGTATTCTCCAAGATGGATCTTCAGTCCGGGTATCATCAGATAAAGATTCGGGCAGAAGATGTACCTAAGACGGCGTTCTCAACAAAATATGGTATTTATGAATATCTTGTCATGTCCTTTGGGTTGACCAATGCTCCGGCTCACTTTATGTATCTTATGAACTCTGTGTTCATGCCGGAGTTAGACAAGTTCGTCGTGATTTTCATCGATAACATTTTAGTCTATTCAAAGTCAGAAGAAGAACATGTTGAACATTTGCATATTGTACTCCAACGTTTGAGAGATCACAAGCTTTATGCGAAGTTCAGTAAATGTGAGTTTTGGATCAGCAAAGTGCCGTTTCTTGGGCATATTATCTCAGCGGAAGGCATCGATGTGAACCCAAGAAAAATCGAGCAAGTGCTGAATTGGAAATCTCCAACATCTGTTCATGAAGTGAGGAGTTTCCTAGGTTTAGCGGGTTATTACCGGAGGTTCATTCCAAACTTCTCCAAAGTCGCTAAACCTATGACGGAGCTGTTGAAGAAAAGCACCAAGTATGATTGGAGCAATTCATGCGAACAAGCTTTTCAAACTTTAGTGAAGCATCTCACTACAGCTCCAGTTTTAGCCCAGCCGGACACCACGAAGCCGTTTGATGTCTACTGTGATGCATCCGACATTGGTTTGGGTTGTGTGTTGATGCAAGAAGGACGTGTGGTCGCGTATGGATCCCGTCAACTTAGGGGTCATGAGAAGAATTACCCGACGCACGACCTTGAACTAGCTGCAGTGGTCCTAGCATTGAAAATGTGGAGACATTATCTACTAGGCAATCTAGTACATCTCTACACTGACCACAAAAGGTTGAAGTACATCTTCACACAGAAAGAACTGAATATGAGGTAGCGAAGATGGCTAGAATTGATCAAGGACTATGAACTTGAAATTCATTACCATCCGGGCAAAGCGAATGTAGTTGCCGACGCACTTAGTCGGAAAGCCCACGTTCACCATTTAGCCATGGTTGCACATGAAGAAGGAGAACCAAGCCTGCGCTTAGTTCCCTATGGATCGCTGTTCAACCTCGCTATTATTCCTACAATCCGAGATGAGATTGTAGAGGCTCAGAAGAGAGACAAGGGTATGTCCCACATCCAGAGAAGAGTGGACAGCGGTGAATTGAAGATGTTTCACGAGGATGAAGAGGGTACTCTATGGTTTAACAACCTCATAGTTGTACCCCGGAATATGAAATTGCGGAGGAAGATATTGGATGAAGCACATTTATCCAAGTACTCCATTCATCCGGGAAGCAATAAGATGTACCAGGACTTGAAATCTAAGTTCTGGTGGACACGGATGAAAAGAGAAATTGCAAAATACGTATCCGAATGTGATACGTGTCGGCGGGTTAAAGCCGACCATATGAGGAAAGTCGGACCACTTCAACCGCTGAAGGTTCTAGCATGGAAGTGGGAAGACATAAGTATGGACTTCATCGTCGGTTTACCCATGACCAGCAACAAGCATGATTGTATTTGGGTAATCGTCGATCGTTTGACCAAGACAGCACATTTTATTCCAGTCCATACTAAATATGTGGCAAAGAAGTATGCGGAGCTGTTAATCTCGAGAATCGTGTGTTTACACGGGGTTCCCCGCACCATCGTTTCTGATCGAGGTGCGTTATTCGTATCCAGATTTTGGGAGCAACTACATGCTTCACTGGGAACCAAGTTAAATCGGAGTTCAGCGTATCATCCGCAAACTGATGGTCAAACAGAGAGAGTAAATCAGATTCTGGACGATATGCTATGGGCATGTGTCATCAATGATGGGAAGAATTGGGATGACCATCTACCGTTGGCAGAGTTCTCATATAATAACGGTTATCAATCCAGCATCAAAATGGCCCCGTATGAAGCTCTTTATGGCCGGAAGTGCCGCACACCACTGAATTGGTGTGAGTCCGGTGAAAGAGTGGTATACATGATTGATCTTGTGAATGAAGCTGAGGAACGAGTGCGAGTGATTCAAGCCAATTTAAAGGCTGCTCAATCTCGGCAGAAAAGACATCGACCTCTTCACTTCGACATCGGGGACCACGTTTATCTTCGTGTCTCTCCGATGAAAGGAGTTCATCGTTTTGGAGTGAAGGGAAAACTAGCTTCGCGATTCATCGGGCCGTTTGCTGTCACTAAGATATGCAGACCCGTGGCCTATCGTCTGGAGTTACCGACGTCACTTTCGGGTATTCACAATGTTTTCCACGTCTCTCAACTGCGAAAATGTCTTAAGTACCCAACCGCAGTTCATATGGAGAACATTGAGGATCTTCAACCGGATCTCACTTATTCTGAGTATCCGATACAGATTATTGACGAGAAAACTCGTGCCACAAGAAATCAGACATTGCGATTTTACAAAGTCATGTGGAGCAACCACACCGCTGATGAAGCCACGTGGGAAAGCGAGGATTTTCTCTGTTTAAATTTTCCTGACTTGTTTGTACCATATGTCCAGTAGTCATTCTCCCTTCTTTCATTTTGTAATCTCGGGACAAGATTCTTTTAAGGGGGAGGAATGTAAAAGTCCCAAAAACTTGTAAATGGGAAACTTGAGCTATGAATAAAGTTGAGATTAAATCCAAGAAATGGGACTTGCAAAAATTTTTGTTAATCATATAAGTGTTGGCATGTGCAATAGGACCTTAAACTCAGTTTGAACAAAAAGGTTCACTTCAAAGAGAAGAGAGCCATTTTCAAAAAGGAAAAAATCCAAACTTTTGTTTAAGAAGTGGTATTTGCAATGGCCAACTCAAAAATCAGATGGCATATTTGAATTCCTCAGGTCCAAATTATGAGGGAGCCAAAATTTGAGAAAATTTAGAGGTGCTTTGATATGAGTATCAAAGGGGCCTATGAATTGCTTTGAAATTTGAAATTAAATTTGAACTGAAGAACACCATGTCAAAATTCTAAACAGCTTTTGAATCTGGGCTCTTCAGGATTCAAATTTGCTTTGTGCCAAATTTGGAAGATCTTTTGGGGAGGAGCAGGGGTGGACCCACTTGCCATTGAGCCAAATAGACTTGCTCCTTAAGTTTCTCTGCCTGTTCACTGGGGCCCAGTTGTCCGTGAGAGGGAACCCTGATCTCTGTTTCTCCTCTTCCGAGCGCGTGACAGCAGCAGCACAGCGGCGACAGCGCACGTGCCCGAGGCTTCCCGGCTGTCTCCACGAGTGAACCGCCTCGATTGCGATCGACTCAAATATCCCTGCCGGCCACAGCCCCGGTCACCCGCTCCTCGCAACGACAGCGCACTTTTTCACTCGAACACTGCCTCCCCGAGCGGTTTCTTCCCCGACGGCGTGCGCTTGGTCGGTTCACCCCCGGCCGGCCATACCACGCCGCTGCATACCGCGCTGAACATCTCCACAGCATCGCCAGGCCTCACTGAACGTGACCGACGCAAGGAACCGGTGCAAAACCCACGGGAACCTCGGTGTCGAGCTCAGTTTGTCTCCACGGCACCGAGTGAAGTCGCCGTTGCAAGAATCCGTTGCCCGGCCACCACAGAGCCTCTTCCCTCGAGTTGCAAAAGCAAAAAGGTTCGCCGATACCCCTACTCGCTTCACCGCAACCCCGGCTGCCTGTCATGGATGGTGCTCACCGGAATTTCATTTTTGCCGTCGACATGCAATAATAACCGAGGGGAGAAAATCGGCAAATTCGTCTCACACATCGAACCACTCCACACACAATGTAGCATACACCTTCTATACCTCCGTGCGCGCCCATAGGATCAAGAACCACCGAGAACCATCGAGCAAAGCCGTTGTTCATCGAGTTTTTCGATTTTCGCTGGATTTTGACCTAGCCCAATGGTGAGGTCATACTCCCGGTGAGTTTCAGCGAGATCGGAGGTTGGATCCGTGTTCTCCTTGGTGCAGTGGTGCTGTACGAGAAATCGGCGACGTGTTTAGTGCGGTATAGCGCCCTAGCGACATCACCAGAGATCCCACAGCCACTGTCGCCGTCGCACCTAGGTTTCCGGCCGTCGATCTGAGATAAGCCCGGCAACGTGTTCCTCACACGAGAATACGTGGGGGCGGCGAGAACCAGCAAGTTCCGAGCACCGGAACCCACTCCCGGCGAGAGCTCCGGCGAGCTCGTCGGCGCGGGAGCGCGGGCTGCTGGAGGAAGACGAAGTCGAGGGCTGGCCCACGTGTCAGTCTCTGTTACGAGGGGTTAGATCTTCTATGGCCTTGGATTGAATTGTGGCAACGCGGGAAATACTCTGTGGCCCGTGTGGCTCGGTTTCCAGCGGGCGACACGTGGCCCTGTGGCCCGCAGTCAGAGTTTAAACAATTCCCGATTAAGTTGAATTCCAAATTTGGTTCAAATATTAGAACCTCATAACTTTTGCTATGAAGATCCAAAATTAGTGATTCAAATTGGGTTGGATTCAGGATGAAAAACTCTATCCAAATATGCCAACCATTTGTATGAAAATCAATAGAACATTCTGGAAAATTCTTTAAAGCCTTTCAGCAAAAGAATTTTAGAGGGAGTTTGGTTCATCCAAAAATCCTCAAATTTTGCCAGAATATTCTTTAGGATGATAGGGAACTCCTTTAAAAGTTTCAGCTCAGTTGGAGCTGATTAATTAAGATTCTTATGAAATCAAGTTTCTGTGTTCAAATGCATACAGAAACAATTTCAGAGAATTTCCAAAACTTGGAAATTCAGTTCTGGGCATTATTTAGCCCCAAAAATCCTAGGAAAATTCATGCAGGCTCCCTAAGCTATGTATGAAATTGTAGATCACTTAAATCTGCATTAAAGTGTAAATTTATTCAGAATTAATTCTTTTTTTCCTAAGTGCTTAGGGAATTGTTCTGGATGATTTGTTCACTGAAATATTCTGAATTTTGGTCCAGATGTTCTTATGACAAGGAACTTACAGGAAAAGTTTCAGCTCCATTGGAGCCCTGGATCAGTACTATTCTGTTCAACTCCCTTAGGTGAGCACCACCCAAGTGATAAACCCCACTTATCACTTGATCATAGTACTTTAGCCCAAACCCAAACCACTAGCACCAGTGTTATTTTAAATTCTTAAACAGGGTTCCAGTTTTGAAAACTTGTCGTTAGAACTTGTTAGTGAGAGTTTTATAACTAAACATATATGCATATTAATGTCGGTAGGAAATATGACGAAGGAGGTCAACGAGCAACTTGACTCGGAGCAACAAGTTGAGGCTTAACTCATCACCAAGCTACTGGCTATAAAGTAGAACTAAACCTACAGCAACATAAGGCAAGCCCCGGTTTGCATATCATTACCGTTTTAAATTTTGCTTTACTTCACCTCATGTGTATTAGACGTGATATTGTGCATTATGTCTAGGATGTTTGAAACCCACTTGCATGGCTATTACATCCCTGAGTAGAAGGTTTAGTGTTGGCTTTGCCTCGTCGTAGATGCTAGGCTAATGTTGTAGCTAGCTCGGTAGAAGTCGAGTAGTAAAAAGCTACTCGCGAGAAAGTTCGAGTAATGGAGTTACTCGCGAGAGGTTAATGATAAGAGCACCCTCATGAAAATGAGATAGGGACGGGGATGTTCTTGTAGGATGTTGCGCTCAAGGTTGGTCTCGACCTGTGATGGGTGTGACAATGCTTGAGACCACATTTGGCCTTGACCGGGATGGTAAGGCAAATGTGGAGGTTGGTTGTATCCCCGTCCGTGTCAGTTAAGGACCGTATGTATGCGGCCCTGCTGGACAAGATGGAGCTGTACCGGATATATAGTGGGGTATGGGACCCACGAAACCGATGTAACTCGATGGACCGTGATATAGAAACTCATCCTTCGCGTGGGAATGGCGTTGAGAAGGCGGGAGGTGTAAATCCTTTAGCGGGCAACTTCGACGTGTCCGCGTAGAGGACCATCCTGCTCGGCGTGAAACGTTTTTCTATGTCGGGGTGTCATGTGAAAGGTTGCTGCATACAACGTAAGAAAGAGCTCTTGAGAGAGTCTTTCAAGGCGGGTGTATGTGTCGTGTATTCCGGGTTGTTATTGATTCAAATCACCGTCGCTCGCGGAAGAGGATTGAGCATACTTGCCCACTACGCCGTGACGTAGTAACAAGAGGAACTAAGTCTCTTAACTTGCTGTTTGTGGATTAATCACCGTATTGGAACCTTGACTGAAGTAGATATAGAGCCAACTAAATTTCATTTCCGCCTTAGGCTAGCAACATCGGGATAAGTGTTTCTTGTTTGATTGTGGACTTCCGATGTTGTGAGGCGTAAGGACCACTAAAATGAAGGGTATAAGAATCTAAATATAAGGATCAAGTTTAGTCAAGCTGCATTTTGCAAATTCCTATTCCTACTGTCTTACTACCCCTGCATTTAGAGTTACATGTTTAGGAGTGACGGTTAAGTCTTGCTGAGCCTTAGTGCTCACGGTTGCTTCTGAGTTGTTTTTGCAGGTAGGAGGATGCCTGCTATGAAGAGGGTTGTTCGGTGAGACGACGAACCTCACGGTTCGTTCAACTAATCGGAAACCTAGCCGCTGCCTTTATTTGGTAAAGCTAGTAGGAAGCGTTCACGGGCTGAACGACTTCTCTTCGGCTTCGATAGGGTCGAGAGTGAGTAGATTGTCCAGCAAATTTTAATTTCCGCTGCGTGTGTACATTATGTTGTAAAAGAAATTATCTTGAGTAATAAAATGGTTTTGTTATGTTCTTGAGCCTCTTTTTGTGCATGCTGTTGGGTGCCGCATCGCACGGCACCACCCACTGCGATCACCGGGCCTCATAGCGGGGCCCACGTGTTTAATTTAAACTAAACAGCTCACGCGCTTAGCTCTGTGGCTGACGCGTGGGACCCGAGCCTTCGTCTTCCTTGCGACGCCGTCGCCCCGAGCCGCCGGAGCTCTGGCGAGGTCAGCGTTCCCGGTGACCTAGCTCGCCGGCGACGGTAAAACTTGCCGCCCCCACCTAACTTCGGACGCTGAACACGATGGACATCTCGCTGCCACCGGCTAACTGCCGTAGCTCGCCGGCGACGAGCGCTATGCCACTGTACCTCATCGGCACCGTGTTCCCATCGCTGCGGCCACCCTCTTCGCGTGATAATCGTGTCACCACATTCAGGGCAGCCTTGAGAAGCTCGGCATGACCTCGGTTTGGACCCAAACAGCCGGCAAACTGGACCTCACCGGTGACCCCCTCTTCCGCCGAACAGTTCCTCGGTGAAATTAGGGTTCCGGTGGGTCTTTCTTGCTGGTTCATGATCGAGGAGAAGCGCAAGGACCTCTAGAATGTGTGTGAGCTGCAGCTCAAGCAGCGGTTGCATCTGTGCAATGAATTTTGCCATCGACCGATTTCTAACCCTAACACACCCCGTGGAAAGAAACTAGAAATCCTCGCTCTACACCGCATGAAACGGAGCATGGCTTGCTCCTACAGCTTCAGCACAAGCAAGTGCATTTCTTCTCTGGTGGCGGCGCGTGGATCAGCCGGGATCGACCAGTCGCCGTGATCAGAGAGAGGCAGAAAGAAACTCGTGAGCGGAAGCAAGAAGCGACTCAGGTGCTAGCTGGTTTCTACTCGGGAACGCAAAGAACGGGTTGAGCAGCTCGTCTTGCTAGTCTTTGCGCGGAAAATTTCACCGTGAGGTGGACTTCACCGATGCGGTGGAATTCCTCGTGGTGCAGCCGCGCTCTCCCGCAAGCCCGAGCTAATTTGGGGTCGGTTCAATGAGGCTGGAGTCTCTGCCATGTGGGTCCCCCTCCCCTCTAATTTTTATCTTTTGTTTATGCTGCAAATATCTCAGCTACTCACCATTCACTTGTAGAATTCACTCCCAAGTCATGAGTTGAATTTGATTTCCTCAAATTGAAGTTGGTTTGGCGAAATTTGATTCACATTTGAATTTGAATTTCAAATTCAGTTTTGAATTATTTCAAATGTAGCTCCCGACAAGATGAACTCCAATGAGGATAAAAATTGGCGGACTGACTCAGAAAAATGTGCTGAGTTTGAATATGAAGTCAACTTTTGATCCAAGTGATGAAAGTGGCTGAAATTTGAATTCACATTCAAATTAGCCCTTTTTGCAATTGCAACCACAAGTGCCTCAAAATGGTTTGGATTTGCATGAGAATTGGCCTGAGCATTCCTAAGAAGGTTTAGGGCCTAATAGAGAGCTCAACCTCTCATGTTTACAAGTGTGAAATCCTACTTTTGGATTTATGAGTTTTTCCTCTAATTCTCTTGTTGATGGTGATTACTTGATCTTCACAATTGTTCATGAGACTTTCACAAGATGAGCTGTGGTGTGGTGATGAACACTCCTGCAAGTGAAATCTTGGGCTTTTACAGGTGGCCCCTCCCGTGGCCATGGTGACTGTGGTCGCGGCGGTCGATCCCGTGGCGGTACTCCCATGTAGGTTGATCGTCGCAGCAATGGCCCTCGTCCTCAGTGCCAGATCTGTGGCAAGATCGGCCACACCGTCATCAAATGTTGGCAGCGGATGGGTGAATCGTACCAAGAGGACATTCCTTCGGCGGCTCTTGCATCTACAAGCTCCTACAAAATTGATCCCAACTGGTACAATGACACGAGCGCCATAGATCACATCACAAGTGACCTTGATTGCCTAGTTGTGCGGATCAGTACCATGGTGGTGACACGGTGCAAGTGGCCAACGGTGCAGGTTAAAAAAATTAAACACATTGGTTCCTGTTCTATCAATACTAACACACACCCTCTTGCTCTTAACAATGTACTTCACGTTCCTGAAATTTCTAAGCACCTTCTTTCAGTTCATAAATTATCCCGCGATAACAATATATTATTTGAATTTCATCCTTCTTATTATCTCATAAAGGATCGTGCAACTCAGAATCTACTCCTGGAAGGCAAATGTGAAGCCGGTCTTTACTCCCACAAGCCTTCCGATATTTAGTTCATCAAGCAGGTGTTCGTGAGCTATTCTACGTGTCTGGATCAGTGACATGCTCAGTTCGGCCATCCATCTTCCCAAGTAGTCCGATCCCTTTTACATATTCATAATCCCCCGTGTCTTAAGGAGTCTATTATTTCCTCAATTTGTGATGCGTGTCAGTTAGCCAAAAGTCATCGATTACCCTATCATATGTCATATCATAGATCCACGACATCACTCGAACTCATTTATTCTGATGTTTGGGGTCCTGCTCCCATTTCTGTTGGTGGTTTCAAATATTATATTAGCTTCATTGTTGACTTAAGCAAATTCATGTGGATTTATCTCATGAATGATAGAACTGATGCTCAACACGTTTTCTTAATTTTTAAGCTCATGTTGAATGCCTCCTTGACACCAAAATTAATTGCGTACAATCCGATTTGGGTGGGAAATATCAAAAACTTCACAACCAATTCTTCACTAAAATGGGCATCGCGCATAGGGTGTCCTGTCCCCATACCCATCAACAAAATGGTTCGGCTGAACGCAAACACCATCATATTGTTGAAACCGATATCGCCCTCCTTGCTCATGCCGGCATGCTACTCAAATTCTAGGATGGAGCTTTCACCACTGCCACGTACATCATAAATCGCCTCCCTACTCGTGTTATTGATAATTTGTGCCCTGTAGAACGATTATTTCACACACCATCTAATTATTCCATGTTTTGTATTTTTAGTTGTGGGTGTTGGCCTTATCTTCGTCCATACAATAAACATAAATTATCTTCTTATCTAAAACATGTGTTTTTTATTGGTTACAGTGCTATTCATAAAAGATACAAGTGACTGGATATGAATACTGGACGTGTCTATATTTTCTTCCATTCAAAAATCCTTCTATCCAACTTTAATCCACACTCCCCAAATAATAGTATTGATAAGACTACTAACCAATTGTTTAATTTGTTTTTCTATTAATAACTACAACGCTAATAAATAATACATGTGAATCTTTCTCACGCGTGACAAAGGAGGTTGTAAATCCAGGTCCCAGCCCGACATTTGCGCGCGGTGTGCGCTGCATGAAAAAAGCAAATTCATGTCTTGTCCAAACATCCGTGGTGCCGCGGGGGCCTACACCGTAATCCTCGACGAATGTGCGCAGCACAGAAATGGAAGAAGGCCGATCTTGTCCCGTGGCCTTGGGACCCACGCCTGCTTACCCTGCCCAAATGCATGCGGTGCCGGGTCCCACACCCGAATCTTCAGGCGACACGGAGACGCCCGTGCGTGGCGCGCAATCAGCGGCAGGAGCCGCGCCTGCACGTGCAGCCCCGACCTCCTCGGGACTTCCGCCAGCAGGAGCTGCCTTCGGCAGTGCACCCGTGGCACGCAATCAGCGGCAGGAGCCGCGCCTGCACGTGCAGCCCCGACCTCCTCGGGACTTCCGCCAGCAGGAGCTGCCTTCGGCAGTGCACCCGTGGCACGCAATCAGCGGCAGGAGCCGCGCCTGCACGTGCAGCCCCGACCTCCTCGGGACTTCCGCCAGCAGGAGCTGCCTTCGGCAGTGCACCCGTGCACGTTAGCCAGCGGGGCCCAGCCGCTGAATTAATGGCCGCAGCCCCAACTTCAGCGCCAACAGCTGCACATTTATCAGCAGACAACGTGGGGCCCACAGACAATGATACGGCAGCAGCTAATCCGGAGGTATTTGATGTTGTGGATTTTGCTGATCTAACCATTGCTCCAAATCATAACACAGGACACATATATGTTACACGTATGAGAAATAATATCCGACAGGCGAAACAATATACCGATGGTACGGTGACATATTTTATTAGTCAGACTTCTGCTGAAAAGCCATCATCTCATATTATTGTTACTTCTGTTGAAGAGTCATCATCTCATGTTACTGCTATGAAGCACCCTTTCTGGCATCATGCAATACAAAAATAATTTGATGTACTCATTAAAAACAAGACTTGGCATCTTGTCTCTCCTCGTGCTGGTCTCAATATGATTGATTCTAAGTGGATTTTCAAACTAAAATACAAATTAGATGGAACTATTGATCGCTATAAGGCCCGTCTGGTCGCAAAAGGTTTTAAACAACAATATGAGATGATGCCACATTCAGTCCGGTTGTGAAGTCGACCACCATTCACCTTTTATTATCCTTGGCGATTTCTCGAGGATGGTCACTCCGACAGATTGACATTCAAAATGCCTTTCTTCATGGTTTTCTTGATAAAGACGTTTATATGAAGCAACCATCGGGTTTTGAAGACTCCACTTATCACAATTATGTTTGCAAACTTGATAAATCTTTATATGGTCTCAAACAAGCACCATGGGCCTGTTTGTCTCGACTGAGTGGCATCCTGGTTCGGTTGAGATTTCAAGCATCCAAGGCGGATGTCTCTCTATTTATCTTCACTGAAGCCGATATCCAAATGTATATACTTATATATGTTGATGACATTATCATTGTGAGCTCCTCATCTTCGGCTAAGATCGCCTTCTCCAACAACTTCAAGTTGAGTTTGTGGTGAAGGATCTTGGATGCCTCAATTATTTTCTAGGCGTTGAAGTTCATCATACATCTAATGGACTGATCCTCACACAACGCAAATATATCAAGGATCTTCTGTTGCACACCAACATGGAGATCTCTAAAGGGTGTCACTACCTCGATGTTGCCTACTGACAAACTCTTTCTACACGATGGGACACCTCTCACCAGATGATGTTACACGCTACCGTAGTGTGATTGGTGCACTACAGTCCTTCACACGTCTGATGTATCCTTATAGGTAAATAGAGTTTGTCAATATATGTCGGCACCAACTACCTCTCATTGGAAGGCGGTAAAACACATCTTGCGGTATCTTCACTCTACCTCATATATGGGACTCTCCATCACTAAGTCTAATTCTTTAGTACTAAGTGCTTTTTCTGATGCGGATTGAGCTAGTAACCCGGGCGATCGGTGTAGTACTAGTGGCTACACTATTTTCTTTGGCGGCAATCTCATTTCTTGGAGTTCTCGAAAATACCCAACTGTCTCCCGTTCCAGTATGGAGGCTGAATATAAGGAGGTTGCCAATACTACCGCGGAACTTATTTGGATACAAGCTCTGCTCCTAGAAATTGGTGTACAACAATCCAGACCGTCGACTCTCTAGTGCGACAACATTAGGGTTACCTACCTGACGGCGAATCCACATTTTCATCGTCGCACCAAACATGTCAAAGTTGACTATCACTTCGTTCGCGAACAGGTTGCATCTCAACTATTAGATGTGTGGATCATATCCTCCAAAGATCAAGTGGTTGATATTATGACTAAACTTTTAGCTGGTCCATCATTTGGGAAGATCTGTAACAATCTTAACTTAATTACATATCGTTCAGATTGAGAGGGGTGTTAAAGATAGAAAGTCATCTATATTAGGAATAAGCCTTGCGCCATCTAACAAGATTCAGGTGCACAAGGAAACGTGAAATCTGGTATATGTAATTTCTATAATTCAGCTGGCCGTTGCTTTTCAGCTTGTTCATGGGCCACTAACGCCCCTTATTGAATACAGATTTGACAACAACGTAGAGTTGGTATAAGCTGGTAACATGCTAACAGCCCTCTTACAAATTTGTTAGCACTTTATATACTTCATTCGTCGCCTTCACATTGTCCAGAAAACAATACATAGGATTTGTGTACTCACTCATTTATCTGACTAGACTATTATCAATAAAAAAGTGACGTTAGGGGTGAAATCTGAAAGTTTCGGAGTGGTGACTCTGGGTGATCGGCTGGCTGATCAAGATCGCCGGTGCGTCGTCGGCTTGTCGCTAATTTATCACGGCAATATTGCTGTGGTGGTCCTGAGGCGGGGCTGCACTTCATCACCGGGGAAGCTCGCCGTCGAGCACAGTTTCATGCAAATGAACAGGGTCATGCAAGTTGCTGAGTGAGGGGCGATGGTGATGGAAATTGGTCAAGATGGGAAACTTTGATACAAGTGTTAATACTTCTGAGTGTGTTTTAATTATGTTTTAGTTTCTGCAAATAAGTGCAACGTGTGAGCCAAGGACCTGTCTTGAGCCACACGTCAGTTCGTTAGCAGACGCGGTCACATCGTGCATGGGATCGCGTGGACGTAGGGGATCGCTAGTGACTCGTGCCACGATCATTGTGAGCGTGCATGGCGTCGGGAGACTCTTGGGCGAGTTGTTAGTTTGTTATCTTTGCTACTTAATCGAATGAAAAAAAATAGAAGAGCAGTAGTGCTCCTAAAAACACTCACGGCATGATCCAGTTCCAAGCAGAGTCTTACTCACTCACGGTGCGATCGAGAGGTAGGGGAACGATTTTCCCAACAATTGGCATCAGAATCGTGACGCTGTGATCAAGTGGACATTCATGTCACGACGAAGATCATCCTCGCCCGCACGGCGTTCATGAAGGAACGCCACATCATCGGAGGAAGCCAGCAGAAACGGCGGCAGCACCATGCCGCTGGTGATCCATCGTATCACAAGGGAAGCTAGCAGTGGCGGAGCATTCCCGATGCTCACGAAGTCGAACTACCACGACTGGGCGGCGCTTATGAGAGTGATGTTGCAGGCGAGGGGCTTGTGGGTCTCGGTGAGCCTCAGCACCGACGATTACATCGAAGATCGTATGGTGCTGGAGGCTCTCACCAAGGCGGTGCCATCGGAGCTGGTCAGAACTATCGTCGGGAAAGAGACTGCCAAGATCGCATGGGATGCAATCAAGTTGCGTAACGTCAGAGCGGACCGCGTGCGCAAAGCAAGGGCTGGTACACTTCGTCGGGAGTTCAACACACTCATGTTCCGTGATGGAGAAACCGTGGACGATTTCAGCGTCCGCATCGTCCATATTGCGTCTCATCTCGCGGCGCTCAGGAACGAGTGTTTAGAGGAGGAGATTGTACGTAACTTTCTGCAAGCAGTGCCACCAAAGTTTGAGCAGATCGCTGCCTCCATTGAAACCATGCTTGATTTGAGTGACGTGACAGTGGATGAGTTGATCGGGCGACTCAAGGCCACCGAAGAAAGACTAGGTGCAAGCAGCAACGAGGCCGACACTCAGGCAAAGTTGAACTTGATGGAGGACGAGTTGATTGCCCATCTTTCGTCACGTCTCAAGCTGTCAGGGAACGGCGGCACAGAACGTTCCAAGGACCCATCAACACACAAGAAGGATCGTGGTCGAGGAAACCGCGGTGGTTGGAATGCTGGGCGCGGAGTGGCCAGTGATGAGTGTCGATACTGCGGCAAGAAGGGACACTGGGCAAGAGAATGCAGAAAGAAAAGGAAGGATGAGGAAGTAAACACGGCTCAAGTTGATGATGAGTTCGAGTCAAGCCTGCTGGTGGTGTGTGCGACACCAAGACCAATCAGGAACACACATAGGTAAATCTCGATGAAAACAAGTTGTTTGTGCAACTAGGGGATAAAGAAGGAGGTGGTAGAACACACTAGATACTTGATTCTGGTGCTACAAATCATATGACAGGCAAACGCGAGGCGTTAACTGAACTTGACTGCAATGTACATGGGAGTGTGTCAGGCTTGGAGATGGGTCCGTGACAGGAATTGAAGGTCGTGGGACAATCACATTCCAATGCAAGAACAGTGGACACAAAGCTCTAACCGGGGTTTATCTCATTCCTAGGCTCAAGGCAAATATCGTGAGCCTTGGCCAGCTTGAAGAAGAGGGGCATCGTGTATTGATGACTGACGGTTTCATCAAGATCTGGGACAAGCAAGGAACACCCATGGTGAAGGTAAAGCGAGGTATCAATCGCCTGTACACTCTTGAACTTGTCATCGTACACCCGTCGTGCCTTGCAACACAAGGACTGGACACAACTTGGACGTGGCATGCAAGGATGGGGCACCTCAACTTCCGTAGTCTCATGAAACTTGCA
Organism: Neostapfia colusana; assembly: GCA_030760725.1. NCBI lineage: Eukaryota > Viridiplantae > Streptophyta > Magnoliopsida > Poales > Poaceae > Neostapfia > Neostapfia colusana. The sequence continues at coordinate 60,742,787 of JASWHV010000016.1, read as the reverse complement.
GAAGAAAGGCTAGTGCATGGTTTTCCTGCGATCACCAAGACTGATAAAGTCTGTGATAGCTGCCTCGCCGGCAAGCAACGACGTCAACCATTTCCGAGTTTGGCCAACTACAGGGCGACACACAAGTTGGAACTGCTTCATGATGGACCTCTGTGGTCCTGTGACACCGGCGACACCGAGTGATAACAGGTTCTTTTTCCATCTTGTTGGTGACTTAAATCGGTACATGTGGGTGACTTTGATTAGTACCAAGGACCAAGCTATGGCAGTGTTTGTGGCATTCCAAGTGCATGCAGAAGCCGAAGCTGGAATGAAGATTGGAACTCTCCACACAGATCATGGGGGAGAGTTCACAACACACACATTTGTAGAGAATTGCATCAAGGAAGGTATTCAATGCCACCTAACCACACCATATTCTCCAGAATAGAACGGGGTGGTCAAATGGAGGAACCAAACTGTCATGGGGATGGCAAGAAGTATGCTCAAGGCAATGAGAATGCCTAGCTGGTTCTGGAGGGAGGCGGTGACTACTGCCGTTTACATAATGAATTGTTCACCTACTCGGGGTATTGAAGGGAAAACACCTTATAGATATGGAACGGAAAGAAACAGAGTATCCACCATTTTCACACTTTTGGGTGTGTTGCACACGTGAAACAAGGGAACAAGCACCTTGGCAAACTAGAAGATTGCAGCACTCAGATGGTGTTCATTGGGTATGAACAAGGGAGTAAGGCTTGACGGTTTTACAATCCCAACACCGGGCGTGTATGTGTGTCACGTTGTCGGAGTGTGAGCTGTGACACTCCTCCTGGCCTGCTTGGAAGCAGCCCGCGAGGTTCTTTTTTACGGAGGGGGCTTGGCGCCCAATGCGACCTGGGCTCGAGAGAGCGGATGAACACAGAGATTTACGTGGTTTGGGCCGCCAGAGCGTAATACCCTACGTCCACGGGAGTGCCTGTTCTATTGCTTGTGAGTGCTTGTGCGTTATGGAATCTGGGATGCGAAATCGGGAACCCTCTGCAGGGTGGTCACCCCGGTCCTTTTATAGTTCAAGGCCGGGGTGGTTACAATGAGGCCTGGGGCCCGACAGGTGGCCCTAGAGTTAAGTAAACCCTATACACGATAGGGCTTCGTCCTCTGAGTAGAGTGGTTGGCGGGAGAGTTAAGTCGCGTCGTCCGACGCGCTGAGTGCCCCTGATCGTGTGTCAAGTGATGATGAAGACGCTGTCTTGTCGCCACGTCTTCTCGCCCTGCTTGGGCGGCTGCGTGCCGTTGGGCGGCACTGTACCGCTGTCACGCCTTGCCATCATATCTTGTCATCGTAATGGTGAACAGGCAAGGGACGGAGGCGTGTGCTATGCACCATGCCTCTAGGGAAGGCGCGAGCCTTGAATGTGAAGTCTGGCAGCACACTTCCTTCTTGACTTCGTCGACCCACGACCCATGATTGATCGTGGGGCACCTGGTGGCTCTTGAGCTCTTATCGACGGGCTTGGTGTATGGGGACACGTGGCAGCTCCGGACCTCACCTCAGCGGGGAGGCTCGGGTCGGAGCCCAGAGCACGTGTCTGCTCCGGAGCTGTCCTCAGCAGGGAGGCGGCTCGGAGCTAGGGGACAAGTGTCAGCCCCTGACCTCACCTCAGCAGGGAGGTTCGGGCAGGAGCCCAGGGCACGTGTCTGCACCGGAGCTGTCCTCAGCGGGAAGGCGGCTCGAAGCAATAGCACACGTGGCAGCCAGGAATCTCACCTTGGCGGGGGGGGGGGGGGGGGGGGGGGGCTCAGGCCGGAGACCAGAACACATGGCAGCTCCGGAGCTCATGCACACATGGCAGCCCTAGGGCTGACCATGGGGCCATGGGAACGTGGCTTACGCTGGAGCCCACCTCGGTGGGGAGGCGGGGTCCAGATTGTCTTTTACCCACTACGCGGGGGTATCCGGTCTGCAGGATACCGATAGTGGCCCCCGGGCCCATCTCGGGGGAGGCATCGAGCCCGCAGGTGGGGACCTCATCTCTCCCGCGTGGTGGCTTTGAACCTGTTGCTTTGGAAACCGAAGCGGTGGCGAGATTTTCGCATAGTGGGTGAGTAGTCGTACCTGGGAGACGAAAAGGCTGTACGTCCCGAGGGGCTGCCTCGGGGTAGTTACTGCGGTAGCCCATGGGTCGGAGGACTACCGCGTTGCACGACTCAGGAACCGCCCGACGTTCCTGAGATGTTACTCGCTCGGCCCCCAGTGTCTGACTGGTGGACCTGGGCCCTACCAGTCATTGGGGGGGGGGCGAGTGCCAAGGCGGTGTGCTCGAGGGATCGCCTTGGGGCACTTACTACAGCAACCGATGGGCTGGTCGCCACAGTTCCACCGCGCCACTCTCCGCGAGAACTACTGGACATTCCTGAGACGTTACGTGACCGGCCCCCAGTGTCTGACGGATGGACCTGGGTCCTACCAATCGTTGGGAGAGGCGAATAACTTGCGACGACATGCTTGAGGGGTTGCCTCGGGGCACTTACTGCGGCAACCAATGGGTTGGTCGCCACAGTTCCACATCGCCGCTCTCCTCAGTAATGTTCCTCGAGAACTGCTGGACGTTCCCGAGATGTTACTCGCCCAGCCCCCAGTGTCTAACGGGTGGACCTGGATCTAACCCGTTGCAGGGGGAGGCAATAACCCGCAGCATGCAGAGGTGGAAGCCCAATCGTCACACCTATTGCCCTGCTTGAGGTCACAGTGGTGTATAAAAGGGGGCCTTCCATTGTTGGACGGCACCGCTGACACGACCCCAAGGTACTGTCGAGCCAGGATCACGCTGAGTGGTGCTGCGTTGCACATCACCGGATAACACACGTCAAAGGTACAAAGCAGAAGCGAAATTTTATTACATAAACAAGTTTATGAACATGTTTACACCAAAATAGTTCCGGTCTACACTCACGGGCGTAGACTACGCATCAAGTTCACGTTCAGCCCTTGAACGTGTCCTTGCTAGCACACACGCACACTAACTCTGCGGCGTGCACGACTCCCACTCGACGGGGTTCCCCTCCTGGAGTTCCGTCTCCTCGGGAGTCCCTTCCTCATAGAACCCTGCAAAAACTTCAAACACAAGCAGTGAGCATGAAGGCTCAGCAAGTCTGACCCGTCTCACCTAAACATGGAACTTCTACATGAGGGGTGATGGGTTACATGAGGCAAAAATCATTTGCAAGGACTCGCCTAATTAGTAGAACCTTACTTTCAAGTTTTAGCAGCAGGTTGTGGAGAACCTTACGCTAAGGCACATGAGAGAGCCGCAATCAAACAAGAAACGCATTTCTTTCATGTACTTTGCCCAAAGTTGAAAGGAACTTTAGTTAGTTCTAAACTACAGCGATTCATTAGCAATCAAGTCCATCTTTCAATCAGCAACATTTTAACATGTAACTAGCCTGTTCTTTCTACGTCACGGTACAGTGAACAAGTGGTACTCACTGACCGCGAGCGACGGCGATTATAATCGATTTACACCTGCAGGGTTACCCGAACAACCCGTCACGTACGCCCGTACTCGATGTTGCCTACAACAACCATCACGGACGCCGTACGCAACCACCTTTCACCTGTTAGCCAAATATTGAACCGGTCCCATCGTCCCGAGCAAGAGGTCTATGCACGCGCATCTCCGTGCCGCCAGCCGATTTACACCTCAAGCTCTCAACCTACCCTATGAACGACGGGCAATGCCTCAATACCCAGCTACCCGAGTTACATCAGTTTCCCGGTTCCCATATAGCCGGTAGGTCTTCGGTACTGTTCTAGCTTGTTCAACAGGCCCGCACATGGCTCGGTCCTCAATTGACACAAGCGGAGCTACAACACACAGGCCCCAAAGTCCTGCTGCCCTTACCCTCCGCTTGGTCTCATTTTCTTGCTATGTGTTTCATGTGATATCACTACCCGAGTCGAGTGCCTCTAGCCTATGCTCGCGAGTAGTTCCAACTACTCGACTTGTACCGAATCCTACTCTATCTTAGCATTGCAGTAGCTAACGGGGTTTTGCAATCCTAAACCCAACCCATGGTTTTCTTGGCTATGCAGTTGGGTTTCCAATCAAGACTCTAATGCAAAGAATCACAACAGTATTCAAAGATATGCTTAAAACAATAAACATTTGTAAAAAGGTTAATGCAAACCGGGGCTTGCCTTGCTGCTCTTGGTCGTAGGCTAGCTGTTCCTCTGGAGTAACAAAGTCTAGGACTCCGGGTTCCTCCTCGACCTTAGCGACTACATGATAGAGGAAATACATGTATCAATTTAAATGCAGTTGTATTAACTTTTAAACTTGTGAAGTCTATAACTCTTACTAGACAAGCCCAATGACTGTTAAATTTTTACTGTGGCTTGGTTACAACTTAAACAGAGACATGGTCAAGTTTTAGTTGCAGCAAAGCTCATTTGAGCCCTCCACAATTAATCATGTACTTGACCTTAATTGAAGGCTTTTAGGGTGTCCTAAGGATTTTCATGAAACAAACTATGACTTTCTGAAAACTAGATTTTCAGAGGGTTCTAATGGAGTTGGTCTCACTTAATTTGAAGGTTCCTAGCTAAGGATATGAGCTAAACAATTTCAGAGAAAATTCTGAAAATGTTTCTGAACATTTTCTATTTTCTTTGGAACAGTTCCACTAATCACACCATTAGGTGGATCATATGAGCTCAAATGGATCTGAAATTTTTATGGTAGTTCAGGGATATTTTGGTGAACATATCAGCAAAATTTCAGGATTTTCCTCCAAAGGATTCTCCAGTTAAAATTCCTAATAGTTTAAACTTTGAGGAATTAATTCTGGAGAAATAAGGATTTTCATGAAGTGAAACTTGATTTGCTGGAAAGTGCTCAGAGAGCTGAATACAACAAAATTTGGTTCACTCGATTTGGAGCTTTCTAGCCAATGTTATGAGGATTTGAAGTTTGGAAGGATTTTGAAAATCGGGGAAAAGTTTAAATCTCGCGGGGGCCCGCGGGGACACGTGTCGGGCGCGGAGGTGTCCGGCACACCGGAGCTCACAGGGTATTTGCGCGCCAGAACAGCCGATCCCCGGCCACACCTGATCCCGATTTAAATTCTTCAGCCGCTGACACGTGGGCCAGCCGGCTTCGTCTTCCTCCCGCCGTTCTCTCGCGCTAGCGCCGCCGACCTCACCGGAGCAGACTCGGAGATCGCCGGCTCGCCGCTGCCGGACCTCCCATGGTCTGAAACTCGTCGCCAGGGGGTTGTCGACGTTGAGGAACACGTCGGTGGTGTCCGGTCGGGCTGGGGGTGACCGGAAATAGCCCCGCGACGTGCCGCGGCCTCGGTTGAGGTTCGGCGCCATCGACCATGGGTTCTAACCCGCCAACACCTCGAACAAACGGTTCTATAGAATCAGTGTACCTCTAGGAAGCTCGACAAGGTGTCAAAAGGGTTCAGAGATGGCGGCAAGTCGGTCGGCACCGTGTGACCGATCGCGCCCGCCATGAGCGCCCTCAATCGAGCTCGAAATTCGTTACACCTAGACAGTTTCACGCCACGGATGCAGAAAAGAACTTGATCGCCGGCTAGTCCAGCTTCTATGTGCAAGATTTGATAACCTCCGAAAGATCATAGAGCGAGAATTTAAAGAAACCGTACCGAAAGCTCGGTTTACGGTCGCCGGAGCAAAAACTGGAAATTCTCTGTGGATTCTTCATGGTTTGCTTCCAAACTTGGAGGAGAGCAGCACGGTCGTCGTGCGCTCCTGTTGCCTCTCTTGCTGGACCGTGAAAACGCCTGTGGAACGCTGTCAACGGGCGCCTGACTCTCGGCTGAGGCTAGGCCGCCGCGGTGGCGATCGTTTTCGGGCAAAGGAGGTCGGAGCTCGGGGTTTCTGGCGTTGGGGAGGTGAAGTGCGACCTCAGGTGGCTGTCTAGCAGCTCAGGGACGGAGGAGATGGTTTTGCTGGTTTTCCCGATTGAGCAGAAGGCTGTGGCGAGAAACAATGCCGCTGCTCGGGTTTGCCCGCGAGAAGATAAAGTCGGCCGACTCCTGCTCAGTGGAGGCGGTGCCGGTCGCGTGGGGGCACGAGCAAGCCGCCCTGGGCGCCAGCGCGCGGAGAGGGGAAGCAGCTGGTGGCGCCAGTAGCTGCTCGGTGGCACAGCCGACAGCTGCTCGGTGGAATTTCCCATCGAGGCTGTGACTTTGTGTGCAAGTTTTGCCTCCTTCTCTCTATGACATGTGGGTCCCACCCGGGGTTTTAACCTCTGAACTTTACTCCTAATCACTGTTGTAAACAGTGAGCCCCATAATACCCCTGGTGATTCAAATTATTCACCCATGAGCCATTTGAATTGATTAGAATTCAAATTGGGTTTGGTTTGAATGAATTTCAGCACAAGTTCTGTTTGAAATTCAAATAAAGTTTGAATTTGCCCCACTTAGCTCATGTCAAGATTAACTCCAAATGGAGTGAAAATTGGTGTGTGAGCTCACAAAAATGTGCTGAATAAGAATATGCCTCCCACTTTTGAATTCATGGGATAAAAACAGTTTGAATTTGAATATGGTTTCAAACTGCCCTCTTTCTAGCTATACCCAAAATGACCTCAAAAAGGTTTTGAATTTGGGTGAAATTTGGCATGGACATCCTTAGCAATGTGTAGGAGTTTTCATATGTCCAGCCCACCTATATCACACGTGGGAAATACCACTTTTGCAATATGTGAGTTTGTTCTCTAATGAGCATGTTGATGGTGGTTACTTGCTCTTCATTTGTGTTCATAATCTTTCCTCAAATAAGGTGTGTGGTGTGGTGATGAACACTTCAAATAGGTATCAAAAACTGAGGCCCTTACATTCCTCCCCCCTTAAAAGAATCTTGTCCCGAGATTATAAGATGAAAATGAGAGAGAGGACGGTGGAAAATTACCGGATCTGCGACGTGAAAAAGTCGGGGTAGTTAGCGCGAAGAATTCCTTCACTCTCCCATGTCGCTTCGTCCATGGAGTGATTACTCCATAGAACCTTGTAGAACCACAATGTACGGTTGCGTGTGGTTCGAGCCTTTTCATCAATAATCTGCACCGGTTCCTCCCGATAGGTGAGATCCGGTTGCAGTTCTTCAATATCTTCCAGCTGAACGGTAGTTGATAGCTTAAGACACTTCCTCAGCTGGGCAATGTGAAATACGTCGTGCACACCGGAAAGTGCTTCTGGTAATTGTAGCCCGTATGCCACTGATCCACATCTTTCGGTAATCTGGAATGGACCGATGAATCGGGGTGCCAACTTTCCTCTCACCCCAAATCTGTTTACGCCCTTCATTGGAGACACGCGTAGATATACGTGATCTCCAACTTCGAATTGTAATGGGCGCCTTCTCCGGTCCGCATACTGTTTCTGTCGGGATTGAGCGGCTTTTAGGTTCGCTTGAATCAGTCGAACCTTTTCTTCCGCGTTGTTGACGAGGTCAATCCCGAAGGTAACCCTTTCGCCAGATTCACACCAGTTCAATGGTGTGCGGCATTTCCTTCCGTATAGCGCCTCGTAGGGCGCCATCTTAATGCTGGCTTGGTACCCATTGTTGTACGAGAACTCGGCTAACGGCAAGTGATCATCCCAATTCTTGTCATGGTTGATAGCGCAAGCTCGTAGCATGTCTTCTAAGATCTGATTTACCCACTCGGTTTGCCCATCCGTCTGCGGGTGGTATGCTGAACTACGGATCAACTTCGTCCCCAAGGCAGCGTGTAGCTGCTCCCAAAAACAGGACACAAATAAAGTGCCCCGGTCCGATATGAAGGTACGGGGTACGCCGTACAAGCATAGGATCCGTGAGATGTACAGTTCAGCGTACTTCTTGGCATTGTAGTTGGTGTTGACCGGGATGAAATGGGCAACTTTGGTGAGCCGATCGACGATCACCCACACAGAATCATGTTTCTGCAAGGTGGTGGGTAAACCGACGATGAAGTCCATGCTCACATCTTCTCATTTCCAGGCAGGAATGCCTAGTGGTTGCAGCAGTCCCGGTTTCCGCATATGGTCTGCCTTCACCCTTCGACATGTATCACACTCGGACACGTATTTTGCAGTCTCACGCTTCATCCGTGTCCACCAAAACTTGCTTCTGAGTTCTTGATACATCTTGTTGCTGCCGGGGTGAATAGAAAACTTTGACAAGTGAGCCTCATCAAAGATTTTCTTCCGTAATTCTGGGTTACGGGGTACGACGATCCGTTCCTTGAACCATAGGACGCCGTCTCCGTCCTTCCGGAAACATTTCAGCTCCCCACTATCTACACGTCTCCGCAAATGCGACATGCCCTTGTCATGTTTCTGAGCTGCCGCTATCTCTTCACGGATGGTGGGGATCAAAGCTAGGTTGTAGAGAGCTCCGTGTGGAGTTACATGTATTGGTGGTTCGCTCTCCTCCAACGGTGTGATGGTTAGGTTGTTGACGTGTGACTTGCGGCTCAGCGCATTTGCCACTATGTTTGCCTTGCCCGGATGATAATGGATCTCTATTTCATAATCCTTTATCAGTTCTAACCATCTTCGTTGCCTCATGTTCAGCTCCTTCTGAGTGAATATGTACTTGAGGCTTTTATGGTCGGTATATAAATGTACGAGGTTACCGAGTAGGTAGTGCCTCCACATTTTTAGTGCAAGTACCACGGCAGCGAGCTCCAAGTCGTGAGTTGGATAATTTTGCTCATGGTTTCTAAGCTGTCGTGATCCATACGCGACCACTCTTCGGTCTTGCATCAGCACACATCCGAGCCCAATGCCAGATGCATCACAGTACACATCGAACGGTTTTGTTGTGTCTGGCTGCGCCAAAACCGGTGCTGATGTCAGGTGCTTGACTAAAGCCTTGAATGCTGCTTCACACGCTGGACTCCAAACATATTTGGTAGCCTTCTTCAGCAGCTCTGTCATTGGCTTGACAATCTTCGAGAAGTTCGGAATGAACCTCCGATAATATCCCGCGAGCCCGAGGAAACTCCGTACCTCGTGAACAGTTCTCGGGGATTTCCAATTCAGCACTTGAGTGATCTTGCTCGGGTCCACAGTGATACCCTCCGCTGAGATGATATGCCCGAGAAAAGGCACTTGCGATATCCAAAACTCGCATTTGCTGAATTTCGCGTATAACTTGTGGTCCCGCAGCCGTTGCAAGACTATACGCAGGTGTTTCTTGTGATCTTCTTCCAAATTGGAATATACCAGGATGTCGTCGATGAAGACCACGACAAACTTGTCCAGCTCCGGCATGAATACCGAGTTCATTAAGTACATGAAGTGAGCTGGAGCATTGGTGAGGCCGAAGGACATGACCAGGTACTCATAAAGTCCGTACCTTGTCGAGAAAGCTGTCTTTGGAATGTCCTCAGCCCTTATCTTAATCTGATGGTACCCGGATCTTAAGTCCATCTTGGAAAAGATCTTTGCTTCGACCAACTAATCAAACAACATGTCGATCCGTGGCAACGGGTACTTGTTCTTGATGGTCACAGCATTTAATGGACGATAGTCCACGCAAAGCCGCAACGTCTCATCCTTCTTCTTGACAAATAATGCCGAACAGCCCCATGGCGAGGAGCTCGGCCTAATAAAACCCTTCTCCAGAAGGTTCGTGAGCTGAGTCTTCAGTTCAGCCAACTCCTTGGGCGCCATCTTGTACGGCCTTCGGGATATTGGCATGGTTCCCGGTGCAAGTTCAATCTTGAACTCCACCTCTCTATCAGGTGGCATTCCCGGCAAATCGTCCGGGAATACATCAGGGAACTCTCGGACCACCGGAATATCTTCCAATCTGATGGTTGTGGCTTGATAGACACTTGGAAGTTTTATTTCTGGACTGTCCAGAAATAATGAGTGAGACTCGTGCACTTCTGAGTTCAGGTGCACAACTCGGAGGACGGTGTCTAAAACAGCGCCGTGGCGGGTTAACCACGACATCCCTAAAATGACATCGACCTTCTGTCCCTCTAAGATAATGAGAGACGTGGGGTACACTCTACCCGCTAAGCATAATGGTGCTTTGGAAACCATTACGCTTGCTGAAATCTTCCCACCCGGTGAACAAATTAAATATGGACTATCGGTGGGTAGTATTGGCAAGCTGTGTTTAGCAATGAAAGCTTGGCTAATAAAATTATGCGTGGCGCCTGAATCAAACAGTACTATAGCGGGATGCTGGTGGAGTTGGAACATACCCGCAAGGATTGGCTCGCCCTCCGGCACGTCCTCAATGGCAAGCTGGTGGACGGTGCCGGGCCTAGGGTTTGCCCGCCGCGCATTAGTAGGGTTCCGGGGTTGATTCCTCCCCGGAAACTGCGGTGCCACTCCGCCGCCTTGCCTCTCCGGGCAACTGCTCGCGAAGTGTCCTGGACGACCACACTTGTAACATGTGGCCGCTGCTGGTGTAGTGCTCGGGGGACGAAAGCCCGGCATGCGCTGCTGAGGTGCATATGCACGCGGCATCGTCCGCTGCTGCTGTTGTTGTTGTGGAGGTGGTACTGGCAGTGCTGGCCTGAATGCCGGTGAAGAGTACGGCCGACTGCGGAACGGCATCGACCGCTGTGGTGGCTGTCAGTGTGGACCTGATGGTGGGCGATTCACCATCCGAAACTTCTGAGAAGGACCACCTCCTTCTCCGCTGCTTTGCGGTGCGCTTCGCTTTCGTTCCGCCGCTGCTAACTCCTTGCCGGAGTCCTCCTGAACAATCGCAGCATCAATAATGTCGTTGAGGCTGCCGCGATTGAACATCGCCAACTTGTCCTTCAGGAGCGGGTTAATCCCCTGGTAAAAGTGGTCCCGCCGCTTCTCGTCGGTATCGGCATGATACGACGCATATAGCGCGAGATCGTTGAACGCCCTGGAGTATTCCAGCGCGTTCCGGCTCCCTTGTTGCAGGTGTAAGAACTCCTGCGTCTTCCTCTTCATCAAACCTGGCGATATATGATAGGCCCTGAAGGCCGTCCGAAACTCCGTCCAGGTCATCACTCGGTCGGTGGGCTGTGAAGCACAGAAGTTGGCCCACCACGCGCTCGCGGATCCTTGGAGCTGCTGGACCGCGAACTGAGTCTTGCGCTGCTCGCTTATCTGGAGTAGCCCGAACTTCATCTCTATCGCGCGGAGCCAGTTGTCCGCGTCAAGAGGTTCATCCGCCCTTGAGAATACAGGGGGATGAGTCGCCAGGAAGTCGGAGTAGGAGCTCTGTTGACACTCCTCACGGTCTTGACGTCTCTCTGGGCGAGACGTATTGGCAATAAGAGTTTGCAGCAACTCCGTGTGCTGCTGATGTGAACCCGCCATTGCCGCGACGATGTCGGCCAATGTAACCGTTGGCAGTGGCGGTGGCGGTGTTTGCTGTTGCTGCTGCTGTCCCGAGGAGTCCTCGGGAGGCTGTTGGGAGGTCCCTCCCCCTTGACTAGTACCCCCAACGTCCGGGTTGGCACGAGTACGCGTCATTCTGAAATTCAAAACAGCAGGGATTAGCACATGTCTTACTTGAAATTCCATATGCAACAGTAGGTATTGAAGTGACACATGAATAATTTGCACAACATTCACATATATTGATAAAGCATAAACTTTATACAAGATACATTATTCTCAGGTCTCCAAGAAGTCCTGCTCATGCCGTCACTACCTATACATACGCTACTGTCTACACGACATGTCACTGATTACAAAAGTTGGGTTACACTACCCTGGCTGCCCTACATGGCAACTGTAACCCCCTACTCGGAGTAGAACTCGACCTCCTGTGGGTCGTCCTCCTCCGGTACCTCTGCTGGTGGCTCTGGATCCACCACCTCTTCTCCCATTCCGGGTTCTCCCATTGCTGGAAGACCCAAGACCACCGGTATGCCCAATACCAGAGGTACGAGGTTCTGCAATGCATGCACCTCGTCCATAGCCTGGTTGTAGTCCTCTTCCCAGCCTTGGCCTTCCTCAATAGCGTCGTCCCGCTCTTGAGTAAGTTCTTCGTTCTGCTGGGTCAGATTCTATACCAGTTCTTGCAATGCCGCGATGTCGACACGACTTTTCCTCTTCGCCTTTTTCAGACAATGCAACTGATTGTACTGTTCATTCAGTCGCTTAATCGTCGGAAGGAGCACATTGCGGAGTGCGCTGTGAGCACTCTCGAAATGGTCTCCACGGCTTGTGCTCTCCTTGAGCTTTGTGGCGAGATGCTCCGTATGAACAGCTTGGCTGTCCGTCACGGCGTTTCCCGCCCTCATCTGGAGGCTAAGGTTTGCCTCCGCGGGGTTGTACCTTGGGCAACTCGGGTCCGTTGCCTCCAGGTACCTCTCTTCCCACACATGCTGAGCCCGTCCCTCCACCGGAACGAGCGCGTATGGAGTTCCCTCCATAGCCTGCACGTGTAGTTGGCAGAAACGTGACATGGTGTCACGGGCTGCCACTTGCCACATCCCTTCCGGTTGTCTTCCTCTCACCGTGATGGTGAACGCCACCCAACCAGGTGGCGTAGGTCCTGCAGGGACTTCGACATGGATTTTCCACGTCTTGTTCCCCTCTTCGCCTTCTTCCTTGGCGAAGTACTGCGGCATCTGGTTGTACCCGAAATATTGGAGCATTTGCCACAATGCTTCCGGGTAGCCGCTACGGTGAGAACAGTGGGACACCACCCACCCGTTCTTCAATTGCTTATCTGCTGTCATCTATAAAAATATACTTGAGAAATGTCAAATATTTATTTAAACAGTAAACCTCTGAGTTATAACATAAGACATGTCATTGAACCCATAAAACTTGGAAACATAGTTCAAATTTTAAACAAATTTGACTGCTGATCTGCTGTTCCCATGACAGCTCTGACCAGTTTCCATATCAACCTAATTAAGGCCATGCTAAAGCAAAACCAATTCTGGAGCTCAAAATCAAAGTTAAATCTAAATTCAATAGCTTTCCAGAAAGTATTTGCTTGGCCTAAGATCTGTCCTGGTTCAAAAGTTATGAGATGTCAAAATTAACAGAATTTCTGGAGAAAATTGGACAGCACCTCCCTGCTTTAGGTACTGATTTAATCCAAGAATTCCAGTTAATTCTGTCCCTAATCTGACAAAACTTTCTGTTACAAAGTTGTAACCTATCTCATAATCTTTCCAGAACTACCTCATTTTATATTTTTGGATTTTTATGCAGGAAGTTATACTCAATTTACAGAGAGTTTACAGAGAGTCTTTGCTCTGCCCTGTTTTCTGGACAGTTTCCACTCTACTGCATTTTTCGATTGGTTAAGGAATGAAACACCTCTGGACCTCAACAGAAAAGTTGTAAAGCTCTTCCAAAGCTTTCCAGAAATGTATCATATGATCCGAACCTCAAAAGAACTCAACCTCTAACCTCTGATTAACTTCAGCCTTGATTCAGCTGAAAACAGAGTGCTCTGTCCTTAACAACCTATAAGTTGAAAACTTGTTAACTTTGAATATCCTGTTCAAGGGAAGGAGTTACATCAAGTTTTATTACTTTGGATCAAAACCTTCAAGTTTTTACAATGAAGTTGTTCATTTAGTTGGGGTGTGACGTCGATGCGTCACCAAATTATGTCGGTACTACGTCCTCACAAAGAAAAACCTATACCGGACTTAGCCGGCTTCGTTATTTCAGTGGCACTAAATGTCACTCGCACACGGATGCTACACGTCTACCGTTTCGTGGTCAGGCTACCTGCAGAAACTCAAACAATCGTCAGACTCGTCTGCACACCGAGCCCGGAATCCATACAGTTCGTACAACCGGCCGTCATCACTCGCCCGGATGTTCTCAAGCCAAACAAGCCTTGAGTTACGTGTTCACGTTTCAGACCACGTGACGGGGTCTCCCAAGTTGCACCACGCACGCCAGGGACAGACGTTGCTCGAATACCCCAAACGACATGAAGAGTCGTAGAGGATATCAAAGCGGGTCGGGTTACCTGCCACCCGTGGGGCTCCACCCTTCAGCTTGTGCGCACTGTTGGACAACGCTTACGTGCACCCCCCAAGACATACACGCCCCGAGATGCACGATTTTCTGACATGATCAAATAAGTTAGTATGCCACTTTCTATATGCTAATAACATCCTTATACGGGCTACTAACTCGTTCCTCACTGGATTTTTGAAAAGATGACCTTTGTAGTGCGTTAAACCTCAAGCGAGCTCTGATACCAACGCTGACACGACCCCAAGGTCCTGTCGAGCCAGGATCACGCTGAGGGGTGCTGCGTTACACAGCACCGGATAACACACGTCAAAGGTACAAAGCGGAAGCGAAATTTTATTACATGTTTACACCAAAATAGTTCCGGTCTACACTCACGGGCGTAGACTACGCATCAAGTCCACGTTCAGCCCTTGAACGTGTCCTTGCTAGCACACACGCACACTAACTCTGCGGCGTGCACGACTCCCACTCGACGGGGTTCCCCTCCTGGGGTTCCGTCTCCTCCTCAGGAGTCCCTTCCTCATAGAACACTGCAAAAACTTCAAACACAAGCAGTGAGCACGAAGGCTCAGCAAGTCTGACCCGTCTCACCTAAACATGGAACTTCTACATGAGGGGTGATGGGTTACATGAGGCAAAAATCATTTGCAAGGACTCGCCTAATTAGTAGAACCTTACTTTCAAGTTTTAGCAGCAGGTTGTGGAGAACCTTACGCTAAGGCACATGAGAGAGCCGCAATCAAACAAGAAACGCATTTCTCTCATGTACTTTGCCCAAAGTTTAAAAGAACTTTAGTTAGCTCTAAACTACAGCGATTCATTAGCAATCAAGTCCATCTTTCAATCAGCAACATTTTAACATGTAACTAGCCTGTTCTTTCTACGTCACGGTACAGTGAACAAGTGGTACTCACTGACCGCGAGGGACGGCGATTATAATCGATTTGCACCTGCAGGGTTACCCGAACAACCCGTCACGTACGCCCGTACTCGATGTTGCCTACAACAACCATCACGGACGCCGTACGCAACCACCTTTCACCCGTTAGCCAAATATTGAACCGGTCCCATCGTCCCGAGCAAGAGGTCTCTGCACGCGCATCTCCGTGCCGCCAGCCGATTTACACCTCAAGCTCTCAACCTACCCTCTGAACGACGGGCAATGCTTCAATACCCAGCTACCCGAGTTACATCAGTTTCCCGGTTCCCATATAGCCGGTAGGTCTTCGGTACTGTTCTAGCTTGTTCAACAGGCCCGCACACGGCTCGGTCCTCAATTGACACAAGCGGAGCTACAGCACACAGGCCCCAAAGTCCTGCTGCCCTTACCCTCCGCTTGGTCTCATTTTCTTGCCATGTGTTTCATGTGCTATCACTACCCGAGTCGAGTGCCTCTAGCCTATGCTCGCGAGTAGTTCCAACTACTCGACTTGTACCGAATCCTACTCTATCTTAGCATTGCAGTAGCTAACGGGGTTTTGCAATCCTAAACCCAACCCATGGTTTTCTTGGCTATGCAGTTGGGTTTCCAATCAAGACTCTAATGCAAAGAATCACAACAGTATTCAAAGATATGCTCAAAACAATAAACATTTGTAAAAAGGTTAATGCAAACCGGGGCTTGCCTTGCTGCTCTTGGTCGTAGGCTAGCTGTTCCTCCATAGTAACGAAGTCTAGGACTTCGGGTTCCTCCTCGACCTTAGCGACTACATGATAGAGGAAATACATGTATCAATTTAAATGCAGTTGTATTAACTTTTAAACTTGTGAAGTCTATAACTCTTACTAGACAAGCCCAATGACTGTGAAATTTTTACTGTGGCTTGGTTACAACCTAAACAGAGACTTGGTCAAGTTTTAGTTGCAGCAAAGCTCATTTGAGCCCTCCACAATTAATCATGTACTTGACCTTAATTGAAGGCTTTTAGGGTGTCCTAAGGATTTTCATGAAACAAACTATGACTTTATGAAAACTAGATTTTCAGAGGGTTCTAATGGAGTTGGTCTCACTTAATTTGAAGGTTCCTAGCTAAGGATATGAGCTAAACAATTTCAGAGAAAATTCTGAAAATGTTTCTGAACATTTTCTATTTTCTTTGGAACAGTTCCACTAATCACACCATTAGGTGGATCAAATGAGCTCAAATGGATCTGAAACTTTTATGGTTGTTCAGGGATATTTTGGTGAATATCTCAGCAAAATTTCAGGATTTTCCTCCAAAGGATTCTCCAGTTAAAATTCCTAACAGTTTAAACTTTGAGGAATTAATTCTGGAGAAATAAGGACTTTCATGAAGTGAAACTTGATTTTCTGGAACGTTCTCAGAGAGCTGAATCCAACAAAATTTGGTTCACTCGATTTGGAGCTTTCTAGCCAAAGTTATGAGGATTTGAAGTTTGGAAGGATTCTGAAAATCGGGGAAAAGTTTAAATCTCGCGAGGCCCGTGGGGACACGTGTCGGGCGCGGAGGTGTCCGGCACAACGGAGCTCACAGGGTATTTGCACGCCAGCACAGCCGATCCCCGGCCACACCCGATCCCGATATAAATTCTTCAGCCGCTGACACGTGGGCCAGCCGGCTTCGTCTTCCTCCCGCCGTTCTCTCGCGCCCGCGCCGCCGACCTCGCCGGAGCAGACTCGGAGCTCGCCGGGTCGCCGCTGCCGGACCTCCCATGGTCTGAAACTCGCCGCCAGGGGGTTGTCGACATTGAGGAACATGTCGGTGGTGTCCGGTCGGGCTGGGGGTGACCGGAAATAGCCCGGCGACGTGCCGCGGCCTCGTTTGAGGTTCGGCGCCGTCGACCGTGGGTTCTAACCCGCCAACACCTCGAACAAACGGTCCTACAGCATCAGTGTACCTCTAGGAAGCTCGACAAGGTGTCAAAAGGGTTCAGGGATGGCGGCAAGTCGGTTGGCACCATGTGACCGATCGCGCCCGCCATGACCGCCCTCAATCGAGCTCGAAATTCGTTACTCCTAGACAGTTTCACGCCACGGATGGAGAAAAGAACTTGATCGCCGGCTAGTCCAGCGTCTATGTGCAAGATTTGATAACCTCCGAAAGATCATAGAGCGAGAATTTAAAGAAACTGTACCGGAAGCTCGGTTTACGGTCGCCGGAGCAAAAACTGGAAATTCTCTGTGGATTCTTCACGGTTTGCTTCCAAACTTGGAGGAGAGCAGCACGGTGGTCGCGCGCTCCTGTTGCCTCTCTTGCTGGACCGTGAAAACGCCTGTGGAACACTGTCCACGGGTGCCTGACTCTCGGCTGAGGCTAGGTCGCCGCGGTGGCGATCGTTTTCAGGCGAAGGAGGTCGGAGCTCGGGGTTTCTGGCGTTGGGGAGGTGAAGTGCGACCTCAGGTGGCTGTCTAGCAGCTCAGGGACGAAGGAGGAGATGGTTTTTCTGGTTTTCCCGATTGAGCAGAGAGCTGTGGCGAGAAACAATGCCGCTGCTCGGGTTTGCCCGCGAGAAGATAAAGCCGGCCGACTCCTTCTCAGTGGAGGCGGTGCCGGTCGCGTGGGGGCGGAGCAATCCGCCCTGGGCGCCAGCGCGCGGAGAGGGGAAGCAGCTGGTGGCGCCGGTAGCTGCTCGGTGGCACAGGCGACAGCTGCTCGGTGGAATTTCCCACCGAGGCTGTGACTTTGTGTGCAAGTTTTGCCTCCTTCTCTCTTTGACATGTGGGTCCCACCCGGGGTTTTAACCTCTGAACTTTACTCCTAATCACTGTTGTAAACAGTGAGCCCCATAATACCCCTGGTGATTCAAATTATTCACCCATGAGCCATTTGAATTGATTAGAATTCAAATTGGGTCTGGTTTGAATGAATTTCAGCACAAGTTCATTTGAAATTCAAATAAAGTTTGAATTTGCCCCACTTAGCTCATGTCAAGATTAACTCCAAATGGAGTGAAAATTGGTGTGTGAGCTCACAAAAATGTGCTGAATAAGAATATGCCTCCCACTTTTGAATTCATGGGATAAAAACAGTTTGAATTTGAATATGGTTTCAAACTGCCCTCTTTCTAGCTATACCCAAAATGACCTCAAAAAGGTTTTGAATTTGGGTGAAATTTGGCATGGACATCCTTAGCAATGTGTAGGAGTTTTCATATGTCCAGCCCACCTATATCACACGTGGGAAATACCACTTTTGCAATATGTGAGTTTGTTCTCTAATGAGCATGTTGATGGTGGTTACTTGCTCTTCATTTGTGTTCATCATCTTTCTCAAATGAGGTGTGTGGTGTGGTGATGAACACTTCAAATAGGTATAAAAAACTGAGGCCCTTACAACCGTCCTGCATAGACATTGGCTCAGGAAACAACCAAGTATGCCATGGAGCAGGAGATTGCTCGACTTGTAGCTGCTGAGTTCTTTAGTTGCCTTGTATCCCCTTGTGTATGACAAACTTTGTCATTAATGAAAGCTTCTTTGTTTCAAGTCTTTCTTTGCCTTGTATTGTTGATGTAGTCTTTGGACCCTTAGCAGCGCAGGGGTCCGGGATGACTTCAATCAACGTGGATAGCTCTTTGCCGATGTCTCAAACTTCTTCCTCCGGGTCCTTAGCAGCGTAAGGACCCAAGGTGCCCCGGCAGTGCGGCTACCGCCCCTCCAGGGTCCTCAGCAGCGTAAGGACCTAAGGGAAGACCGATCCTTGTCTTCAACTTGTTCCAGAGGGACACTTGGCAGCTCCGGACCTCACCTCAGCGGGGAGGCTCAGGCTGGAGCTCAGGGCATGTGTCTGCACCAGAGTTGTCTTCAGAGGGGAGGCGGCTCGGAGCCAGGGGACACGTGGCAGCCCCAGACCCCACCTCAGCAGGGAGGCTCGGGACGGAGCCCAGGGCACATGTGATCTTCGGAACTCAAGCACACGTGGCAGCCCCAGGGCTGACCTTAGGGCCACTGGCACATGGCTTGCCCATTTACAGTTGATATGCTTGCCAAAGCACAAACAGTAAAGGGAGGATGCACAGGACAAGGCAAAACTTTCTCACTTCAGGCTCTTTCTCATAGGAGGAAACAGGTTGTACTAGAAGGCAGTGACTCATCCTAGATGTCGGGAGTGAAAGGACTCCTCCGGGACTTAGCTGTTCTAAGTGTTGTTCCTAGACACTATGATACCCTTTCAGAGAAAATAAAACCCTACCGCTGCGCTAAGGATAGAACTTATGGAGGTGTTCTATGTTCCATGGATTGGGTAGAGGTACCCCATCCTCTGTGGCTAGGCGCACGCACCCGACACGACATACTTGTGTCACTCGTAAGGGGCCCTCCCAGCTGGGGGAGAGTTTGTTCCCTCCTCGAGAGAGTATTCGCCGTAGTACCAGGTCGCCCACCTCAAGCTGTCTACTTCGCATGAACCGCTGTTGATAACACCAGAACGCTTGGCAGTATTGCGCATTTCGGACAGCTACTTGCCACCTTCACTCATCGACAAAGGTCGATATCTTTGCACTGGAGCTGGTCCTGCGTGGCTTTGTCATACGCTCAGACACGTGATGAGCCCATGGTGATTTTCGGGAGGGAGGACGGCCTCAGCCCCATACACCAGGAAGAAGGGTGTTTCTACCGTAGAGGGATTGAGGGATGTCCGGCTAGCCACAGTGCATACGGAAGCTCTTCAACCCAATTGGCACCGTGCTTCTTCAAGCTGTTGTAGGTACGCGTCTTGAGTCCCCTGAGTATCTCAGCGTTTGCTCTTTCGGCTTGACCGTTACTCTCTGGATGAGCAACAGAAGCATAGCAAACTTGGATGCCGAGGTCCTCGCAGCAGTCTTGGAATACTTCACTGGTGAACTGGGTCCCATTGTCGGTGATGATTCTGTTCGGGACCCCGAACCGGTAGATGATTGACTTGATGAACTTGACTGCTGACTGCTTGTTGATAGTTACTACAGGGGTAGCTTTCGGCCACTTTGTGAACTTGTCTACTGCAACGTAGAGGTACCGAGATCCTTCGACGGATCTGGAGAATGGTCCCAGGATGTCCAGCCCCCACACAGCGAAGGGCCATGAGGGCGGGATCATCTGCAAGGTCTGAGATGGTGTGTGGATCTGCTTAGCGTGGAACTGGCACACCTTGCATCTCTTAACCAGGTCGACGACACCCTGGAGAGCTGTCGGCCAGTAAAAGCCATGCCGAAAGGCTTTACCGACCAACGCGCGGGAACATGCATGGTTCTTACACTCGCCTCCATGGATCTCTGTGAGCAGGTCACAGCCCCTCTCCTGGGTTATACACCGCAATAGGACGCCATTAGCGCCACGCTTGTAGAGATCCCCTTCTACCAGCGTGTATCTCATAGCCAACTGAGCGATCCATTCAGCGGATACACGTTCATTGGGAAGGAAATTTTCTTTCAAGTAGCCCTGGATCTCTGTGATCCATGCATCGTGACCTACTTGAGCACTTGGATCTTGAGCGCCGGGTTGCACGGAGCCCCCGGTGATGTTTACTATCCTTGGCGGGCGCCATGGTAACATGGCCGCCGGGACCGCCAGCTTCAAGGTGCTGGTCCCGCACCCTTTGTCTGGTTCAGCCGGACAGGCGGTAGGTCGCAGCAACTTCCTTTCAAAGACCCCCTCACACACCAGATCCCAAGTGAAAGCCTTCTTTGACAGGTCATCGGCT
The DNA here is from genome assembly GCA_030760725.1 of Neostapfia colusana. Taxonomy (NCBI): domain Eukaryota; kingdom Viridiplantae; phylum Streptophyta; class Magnoliopsida; order Poales; family Poaceae; genus Neostapfia; species Neostapfia colusana. The sequence goes on along the minus strand of JASWHV010000016.1, from coordinate 60,722,183 downwards.
ATTGTATTATTGCCACAGGAAACATGGCACAAGTCCAAGGATAATAAGTCCTTCTCCAACTTCTGTACTTGGAGGAGATATGCTGCAAGTTGTGGGTCGTTGCAGCAACACTCTCCCTTGACTTGCTTGATGATCAATTGAGAATCACCCTTGACCAACAACTGCTGGACGCCGAGGGACAGCGCGGTCCTCAACCCAAAGATGAGAGCCTTATATTCCGCCATGTTGTTGGTCGCCTAGAAGTCAAGTCACACCATGTCCTTGAACTGCTCTCCAGTGGGTGTAATGAGCAGCACCCCCGCTCCGGCACCCTGCTTCCGTGAGGAGCCATCGAAGTAGAGAGTCCAGTAGGGCCCAGTGAAGACTGGAGCTCTGGGCTCTGGTTCACCGATGTTCTGGCCCCCTGGCTGGCATGATGGTGGAGTCCACTCTGCCACGAAGTCATCTAACGTCTGGCTTTTCACCGCATGGCGCGGTAAGAAGTAAAGCTCGAACTCCGCCAACTCCACAGCCCATTTAGCTATGTTTCCAGTGGCGTTGGGGTTGTGGAGGACGGTTCTCAGTGGATATAAGGTTACCACCGAAATCTTGTGAGCCTGGAAGTAATGGCGCAACTTACTTGATGCAACGAGGACTGCATAGAGCAGTTTGTGCACCTCTAAATATCTTGTCTTGGCATTGTGGAGAACCTCGCTGATGAAGTAGACCAGACGATGGATGGTTCGAACCCTCTTAGAGGGGTCCGCAGCGTCTTCTTGTAGAGGTTCGGGACTCGGGGGCCTCCGACCCTTAGGCCCGGGACTGCACTCTGGGAGCTCGGGCCTAGGTGCACACCAGTTGCCAGGTCTAGGCATCTGAGGCCCGACCAGTTCTTCTTGGTGATGTCCGGGATCGGGGACCCCTGGCCCCCTGGACCGGGACTGCACTCTAGAAGTTCAAACCCAGGTGTAACCTATTGCCGGGTCTAGATGACTGAGACCTGACTGGTTCTTCTTGGGGAGGCCCGGGACTCGGGGCCCCAAGGCCCCCGAGTCCGAAACTGCATTCTGGGAGCTCGAACCCAGATATGCATCGATCATCAGGTCCCCCTGTTTGGGACCTGACTACTTCCCCATCCCAAGGATTTCCTGCAGGGTCTGTGCCCTGGGGATTTAGACCAATGGCAGCAGGAGCTTCTTCTGGGACTTGAGGGCGATAGGGTTCTGGTCGCTCCACGACCAGAACCATGCTCACGACCTTGATTGTGGCAGTGTTTTAGAGGAGCAGTGGGTCGTCTTGTTTAGAGGCCACCATGACTGGTAGCGTTGTGAGGAACTTCTTCAGCTCCTGGAACGCCTCATCTGCCTCCTCGGTCCATACGAATGGACCAGAACTGTGTAGAAACTTGAATAACGGAAGAGCCCGCTCGACCACTCTAGAGATAAACCGACTGAGCGCAGCCAAACATCCGATAAGCTTCTGCACATCCTTGATGCGGGCAGGGGGCCGCATCAGTTCTATCACCTTAATCTTCACTGGGTTAGCTTTGATCCCTCGGTGTGAGACCAAGAAACCGAGCAGCTTCCCGATAGAGACCCCAAAGACACATTTTTTTGGGTTCAACTTCGTGCGTGTGGAATGCAGTCTGTCAAAGACTAAGGCTAGGTTGTCGAGTAGAGATGCTTGCGACTTAACCTTCACGACGATGTCATCGACATAAACCTCGAACAGGTCCCGAATGAGGTTCCCGAACGTCTTGTGCATTGCACGCACAAAAGTGGGAAGAGCATTCTTAAGACCATAAGGCATGGACACATAGCAGTATAGACCGTCTACTGTGATGAAGGAAGTATGCTCTTCATCTTCCCTAGACATAGGTATCTGGTGGAAACCTGAATATGTGTCTAGGAAACATATTAGATCACAACTAGACGTAGAGTCGACTATTTGGTTCATAGGGGGATAGGGAACGGGTCCTTTGGACATGCCTTATTGAAGGTGGTGTAGTCGATGCACATAAGTAGCTTCCCGCCATCCTTGGGGTTGGCATCGTCAGAACTAAGTAGCCATTGTAGGCTACTGCCATGAACTGGTACATAGCTGGTATGTCGATTATGGCGTTGAAGGGAAGGCTGACCTCCGCAACGTCGAAGACGACGCTCTCCGTACGGTACTTCTCAGGCGTCCCGAATGTCACCGGGAGGGAGATACTACCGCACGGGAAGATTGGGTCCTGACCTACCCCCGAGAATGGTCTTGAGGGGGTAACTTGGGACATAGGGATTTGCATCTTCTTGAAGGCTACAAGGCTGATGATGCTGAGGGCCACCCCACCATTGATCAACACGTGGTAGAGCTTCACGTTGGAGATGGTCGGGGTGACGAGGAGAGGCAGCTGCCCGGCGTTTGCCATGTTCTCAGGGCAGTCGGAGGTGTCGAAGATAATCGGCATCTCCACCCATTTGTGATGTGGCACCGAGCCTGGGACTTGGGCGGCTGCTGCCACTGCTCGACGGAGGGTCTTGATGGCTCATCTAGACGAGATATCAGAAGAACCTCCGTACATCACACAGAGTGTGCCGACCGCTTGGCTAGACCTGCCCGCTCTGGAGCGAGGGGTAGCCTCGCCGTCTCCCGCGTGGAGACAATGGCGAGCTGGGCGAGAGGGCTCACCATGATAAGTGATGTTCACCATGGTCGTGTGGAGAGCGCGGAAAGCCCCCCTACTTGGCGCGCCAAATGTCAGAGTGTGAGATGCGACACTCCTCCCGGCCTGCTCGGAAGCAGCCCAAGAGGTTCTTTTTTCCAGAGGGGGCTTGGCGCCCAACGCGACTTGGGCTCGATAGAGCGGATGAACATAGAGATTTACGTGATTTGGGCCGCCGAAGCGTAATACCCTACGTCCACGGGAGTGCTTGTTCTATTGCTTGTGAGTGCTTGTGCGTTGTGGGATCTGGGATGCGAAACCGGGAACCCTCTACAGGGTAGTCACCCCGGTCCTTATATAGTTCAAGGCCAGGGTTGTTACAATGAGGCCTAGGGCCTGACAGGTGGCCCCAGAGCTAAGTAAACCCTATACACGATCTAGGGCTTCATCCTCTATGTAGAGTGGCCGGCGGGAAAGTTAAGCCCACCGTCCGGCGCGCTGAGCGCCCCTGACCGTGTGTCAGGTGATGATGAAGATGTCGTCTTGTCACTGCATCTTCTTGCCCTGCTTGGGCGGTTGCATGCCGTTGGGCGGCACTATACCGCTGTCACGCCTTGCCATCCTGTCTTGTCATCATAATGGCGAATGGGCAAGGGACGGAGGCGCGTGTTGTGCTCCATGCCTCTGGGGAAGGTGTGAGCCTTGAATGCGAAGCCTGACAGTGCACTTCCCTCTTGACTTCGTCGACCCACGGCCCATGACGGATCTGGAGCTCTTATCGATGGGCTTGGTGTCTAGGGACACATGGCAGATCCGGACCTCACCTCAGCGGGGAGGCTCGGGCCGGAACCTGGAGCACGTGTCTACTTCGGAGCTGTCCTCAGCAAGGAGGCGGCTCGGAGCCAGGGGACACGTGTCAGCCCCGAACCTCACCTCAGCGGGGAGGTTCGGGCCGGAGCTCAAGGCACGTATCTGCAACGGAGCTGTCCTCAGCGGGGAGGCGGCTCGGAGCCAGAGGACACGTGGCCGCCCCGGGAGGCTCGGGCCAGAGCCTAGGACACGTGGCGGCTTCGGAGCTCATGCGCACGTGGCGGCCCCAGGGCTGACCATGGGGCCAAGGGCACGTGGCTTACGCTGGGGTCCGCCTCGGCAGGGAGGCGGGGCCCAAACTGTCTTTCACCCACTACGTGGGGGTACCCGATTTGCAGGATACTGACACACATGATGTAGTGTTCAAAGAAAACTGAGCCTGGAGGTGGAGTGGTGGTGAGCCAAATGCACTGAACAATGATGAAGACATCTTCAGGGTGGAATATACTATCCACGGTGGACGTCCCGTAGGGGTTGGTGACTGGTGTTCTTCGCCCATGCATACTGATCGTGACGAGAGAACACCTAGGGGAGAGATGCACTCAAGGGATTGGCAGACACCACCTGCACCAGGCGTGGCGGAGTTTGTATCACCACCGGGTGTGACACCGGACGTTGACATTGAAGCTGATGATGCATCTCGGCGCTATCATACTCTGAAAAACATTCTAGAGACTGCACCTTGTTGTGAGTCCAGAACGGAAGTCGCCGAGGAACTACTAGCTGCCATTGGAGAGGAACCTTGTGATGTTCATGAAGCCTTGAAGACTAAAGAGTGGCGGGCAGCCATGATAGAGTAGCTGACATCTATTGAAGAGAACAGGACGTGGACACTGGTGCACTTACCGGAGGGGCACCAGACTATTGGCTTAACATGGGTCTTCAAGCTAAAAAGGGACGAGTTTGGAAATGTTTTACAGCACAAAGCAAGACTTATCGCCAAAGGCTATGTTCAGAAGCAAGGCATTGATTTTGAAGAAGTGTTTGCACCAATTGCAAGGATGGAGTCTGTTCGGGTTGTGTTGGCAATTGCAGCTCACTTCGGGTGGTATGTGCATCATATGGACGTTAAGTCCGCTTTCTTGAATGGCAACCTTGCAGAGGAGGTGTATGTTGCCCAACCACCAGGCTTCATCGCTGAGGGAAAAGGAGATATGGTGCTCAAGCTTCACAAGGCCTTATATGGACTTACACAAGCTCCTCGTGCCTGGAACTGCAAGCTTGATGAGAGCTTGTGCAATTTGGGTTTCCACCGGTGCAAAATTGACATGGATTGTACACAAGATCTGGGGATGCAGCAAGGCTCATTGTTAGGGTTTATGTCGATGATTTGCTGATCGTTGGAGACTCCATGGAAGTGATCAGGCAGTTCAAGGAAGAAATGCAGAAAACCTTCCGAATGAGTGATCTGGGTAGCTTGTCTTACTACCTCGGGATAGAAGTGAGACAAGGTAAGCGTGTAAACGAACTTTGTCAAAGTGTTTATGTAACTAAACTGCTTGATAGGAGTGGAATGGGAACATGCAATGGATGTGCGATACCCATGGAGCCACGACTGAAACTAACCAAAAAAGGTTCATCATCAACCGTGAACGCCACAACGTACCAGAGTTTGATTGGCGGATTGAGCTATCTCTTGCACACTTGACCTGATTTAAGTTTCAGTGTCGGTTATTTGAGTCGGTTCATGGCAGAACCACAAGAAGAACACATGATGGCTCTTAAACACTTGCTTCGTTACGTGGCGGCAACAAGTTATGGTCTTTTCTACACTCGAGCTGAGGGAGAGTTCAGTCTAGTGGGATATAGTGACAGTGATCTAGGAGGATACCTAGATGATCGTTGTAGTACCACCTGAGTCATTTTTTCCTTGCAGGAAATCTAGTGAGCTGGATGTCTCATAAGCAGAAGGCCCTTGCGAAATCGAGTGTGAGGCTGAATACATGGCCGGAGCAGCTGCAGCCATCCAAGCTGTGTAGTTACGAAGAGTATTGCCAGAGGTAACTGGGGTGCAGGTGCCAGCGCCAATAATCAAGATGGATAACACATCGGCAATAGCTTTGGCCAAAAATCCCGTGCTGCATGATTGGAGTAAATACATTCATATTAAGTTTCATTTCATCAGGGAATGTGTGGAGCGCGGGGACATCAATCTGGATTATGTCAACACTGATGAGGAACTTGCCAACATTCTTACAAAGGCTTTGGGAAGAATGAAGTTTCAAGAACTCCGGGAGAAGATATGAATGATGCAGATTAAAACTCAGAAGTAGGGGGAGATTGTTAATACTTCTGAGTGTGTTCTAATTACATTTTAGTTTCGGCAAATAAGTGCAACGTGTGATCCAAGGACCTGTCTTGAGCCGCACGTCGGGTCGTGCGGACGCGGTCACGTCGTGCATGGGATCGCGTGGACGTAGGGGATCGCCAGTGACTCACACCACGATCGTTGTGAACGTGCGTGGCATCGGGAAACTCAGGGCAAGTTGTTGGTTTGTTATCTTCGCTACTTAATCGGATGAAAAAACAGAAGAACAGTAGTGCTCCTAAAAACACTCACGACTGAGAGGTAGGGGAACGATTTTCCCAACAACAGGATGAACCAACACAGAAATAATTGACTCACCCTCCCAGATGCCATTATCGCAGGTACTATGGACGTTGTCAATGCCAATGTTGAATTGGAGTCATCCCGTAGCAATGTTAGTTTACCCATTACAAAAATCTTTAAGTTGATATTGTATTGGCAGACAGAGAAGGCATCAACGAATATGATTGCTCCAAGAAGTACTTTATTGTATCTCAGTCGGACATAAGCCATAAAAATCAGTTGGTTCAGGTAGATGAAGCATACTCACATCCACCAGGCCGATCTTCCCGCGAAACTCCTGAAACTTGAGTCTTCCTAGGGGCTTTGTAAGCATGTCACCCAGTTGATCACTACTTCGGACGAAACTGATCTTGATTAAATTTTTTTCTGCACACTCTCTGATTGCATGATACTTGACCTCTATATGCTTACTTTGTCCATGGTGAACCGGGTTCTTGATTAGTGCTATCGCCGACTTATTATCAATCTTGATCTCAGGTGCTAAAATATCTGAGCCCTTCACTTCAGCAAGGACTCAAGCAAGCCAGAGTCCCTGACAGGCTGCACGTGCTGCTGAAATATATTCTGCCTCACAGCTAGATTGTGCCACAATCTTTTGTTTCATAGATTGCCATGTGGCTACACTTTCTCCCAAGAAAAAAATCATCCCTGAAGTACTCTTCTGGGCATCTATATTACCTGCAAAATCGCTGTCACAATAACCAGTCAGCTCTGCTTCTTCTCTATTCTTCCTTCTGAAGAACAAACCCCAGCTAGTTGTTCCAGCTATGTATCTTAGGATCTGTTTGACAGCCAACATGTGATCTTTCTTTGGATTTTCGAGAAACCTGCTTACATAACCAACTGAAAATGCAATATCAGGGCGTGTATTCACCAGATACCTAAAGCTTCCCACAAGGCTTCGGTAGAGTGTGCTCTCCACAACCTCTTCTTGATTTTCTTTGCTCAACTTCAGTCGACCTGTCATTGGCACTTGACAAGGGTTTGAGTCTGTCCGACCACACTTCTCCAGTATCTTGATGGCATAGGCTTCTTGACTCACCAAGGTACCTTGATCAGTCTGTAAGACTTCTATTCCCAAATAATAATGAGCAGTCCTAAATCACTCATTTTAAACACCCCTGTCATCTCACTCTTGAACTTCTTTATCTAAGTTTTAGCTCCTGTGATCACCAAATCATCCACATATACTCCTACTATGAGTTGAGCCTTATCCCTGCATCTGACATAGATAGCATATTCAGAAGCACATCTGCTGAAACCCAGAGATAATAGAGTATCATCTAGCTTGACATTCCGAGCTCTTGGGGACTGATGCAGACCATACAAAGCTTTCTTCAGTCTATACACCTTGTGCTCTTTTGTTCTTGAGATGAAACCTTTTGGCTATTCAAAATATACCTCCTCTTGAAGATCACCATTCAGGAAGGCCGATTTAACATCCATATGGTGAACTTCCCAGCCCTCACTAGCAGCAAGAGCAAGCAACAATGTAACAATATCAAGCCTTGCCACTGGTGCAAACACCTCTTTATAATCGATGCCTTGCTTTTGAACATACCCTTTCACAACAAGCCTTGCCTCGTGTTTCACTACTGCTACTTTTTCATCTCTCTTCACCTTATACACCCACTTCAAACCGATAGCCTTTCGATCAGAAGGTGAATACACCAAGACCCAGGTGTGATTCTCTTCTATAGAGTTTATCTCTTCCTCCATGGCCCTTCTCCAACACTGTTTATATTATGCCCCCTCAAAAGTTGCAGGCTCTTCCGAACTTACAGTCAAAAGTGTTTCTGAGAGTAGGCTCTTGGTAGGAAACCTTGTCTGGGCCCTCAGTTCAGAACACTGTCAATGTTCCTGAACCTCAGAGGTGCACTTTCGTCATGATCAGCATCAAGTTGTTCTTGCATTTCCCTTCTTGGGGTAGCCTCCTCTGCATCTTCTCCTTCATGTGGAATGTCATCAACCCAAAATGCAGGGGGTGATGCTGGTGCTAACTCATGATTATCTTCCTCATTCTGTGCTCTCTCGACCACTGGTTCTGTCCTCTGCAGCTCATACTCAACTGGAACAATTTCCATGCCTTCAAGCTCACAGTTCTGCTCTCCTTTATTCCATTATCATTCAGCTTGTTCATCAAACACTGCATCTCTGGTCACATGCATTAGTTCTGTTCTAGGATCATAGGCTCGATATGCTTTTGATCTGGGCTCATACCCTGTGAAAATCATCTTGTGACTTCTATCCTCCAGTTTCTTGAGATGAGGGACTGTGTTTCGGACATAAACAATACTGCCAAAAACCTTGAGATGGTGCACTGCTGGTCTTCTACCATGTCAAGCCTCAAATGGTGTCTTCCCTTCTACTCCTTTTGTTGGACACCGATTTAGAATGTATACTGCAGTTTTCACTGCTTCTCCCCACAACCAGCCAGGCAAGTTTTTGGCCTTTAGCATGCTTCTGACTGCAGCCACTACTGTCCCATTTCTGGGTTCCACTACACCATTCTGTTGAGGACAATATGGAGCAGTCCTTTGATGATAAACACCTTCCCTAGCACAATATTCAGAAAAAGTATGAGAATTAAACTCACCCCCTCTGTCTGACCGAAATGTGCCAAGCCTCTGTCCCGACTCCATCTCTGCTTGTGCCTTGATCCTCTTGATCTCTCCTTCAGCACAGTCTTTTGTAGGTATTGGTGCAACCCACATATACCTGCTAAGATCATCTACAAGTAGCAAAAAATACGTATTTCCTCGAGGTGTCTTTGGCGAGATCGGGCCATACAGATCACCATGATTCAAGTAGCCTCTCAGCTCGGCGTTCTGCTTGTTCAGGGTATGATGATCGCCTCTGTTTGCCAGCTAGACATGCTTCACATAGGTGATCCAGCTCCTTCACTGGCGGCAACCCCTTTACCATTTCTTCTCTAGCCAGTTTCTTCACAACATCTATGTTGACATGTCCAAACCGGGCATGCCATTTCCAAGCCTCTTCAGTGCCCTTCACTGCCAAACATCTCTGCTTCAGGGGCTGAACATGGAGCACATATAGTCGATTTTCCCCCGTTGCACCTTTGCTAAGAGGTGTCCTCCAGCTTCTCGGATCACCATTGTTCCCTCCTTAATGCCAACATGGTATCTGGCTTCATCAAGCTGTACCACGCTCAAGATATTTGTGGCCAGCTGAGGTATATAGTACACCCCTGAGAAGGAACGGAGTTCCCCATTCTTGCAGATAAAAGTGACCTTACCTCTACCTTCAATCTTCGCAACCGAGTCATCTCCGAACCTCACAGTGCCAAGAACTGCTTCATCTAGTTCAGAGAAGGTACCACGGGAGCCCGACATATGATTTGTCGCACCCGTGTCTAACACCTAGTTCTTCTCGTCGCACTTCTCCTCCTTGCTGAGATGTGCCAGCACCCTTTCCTCTTTCAATTTCACAGGATGATTCTTCTCCTTGGCCTGAAGCCTCCTACTTCTCTCTTCTGTTTTCATCAACAATTCTCCCGGCAACATCCACACCATACCTGTCTTCACCATGAGCAGCAAGGCCTCCTCTTCTTTCCGCGTCACGTTTGCGTGCTCGGCTTTGAATCTCGAGCGGCAATCCCGGGCCCAGTGCCCAAATTTCCTACAGCTGCGACACTGGTCTCCACTGGGCCGTCTTATGTGATTTCTAGGCCCGCTTGAGGACCTGCCTCTGCTTTCTCCTCTACCGCGTCCTCGACCTCTTCTTCCTCCTCCCCGACTCGATGAGCCTGCTGCTCCCTTGCCGCCGGCGTGCTTCTCAGCTTCCTGCTTCCTCTTCCGAGCATCCCACTCTTCCTCTGTTAGGCACAGTCTCCCTTCGTGAGGCATCGAGGACGGCAGTTCTTCAAATGCATCTTCTGCCGCCTTGAGTCTCCTGGTCAGATCTGCGATGGTGAGCATGGATACATCAAGCAGAGTGGTGATAGCCACCACCACCTTCCTATATTGTCGAGGTACGCCCCGAATTATCTTCTGACCACTTGAAGTTCATCGATTTTATATCCAAGGGTGTTGAGCTTTGACGCCATGTCGGATAGTCGCAGCTAGGGATGGCAATCCCACCAGCGGGTGCGAGTACCCGACGGGTGCGAGTGCGGGTGGGATTTTCCACCTGCGGGTCTAACCCGCACCCGACCCAACTTGTCGTGGGTGAGGGTTTTATTTTGCACCCGCAGATACCTGTCGGACACCCGAAATAATTTATGTTTATAATTTTAAAGTCAAATTTGATTGTGTTATATTATTTATTTGTTTCATATTACTTATCGCAACCTATATTTGTAATCTTTGTAACCAACTTAATATTTTTTGTTGTATTGCCATTCAAAATGGATATATTTTATACTTATTTTATTAAATGTTGTAGTGTGTTTATGGAAAAGTCAAACCCGAAGGGCACCCGAAACCCGCCCGAAACCCGATGGGTGTGGGTGCAAATTCTCACCCGTGGGTGTGGGTGCTGGTCTCAAATTTCACCCACGACCTTTTTTCTTTCGGGCGGGTTTTTGCTCCACCCGACCCGAACCCGACCCATTGCCATCCCTAGTCGCAGCGCAAAATCTTCCATCGATTATCCCTTCTTGCATGTTGCTGCATCAAATTGGCGCTGCAGAATCTGAGCAGTTGCTTTCATCACTCGATCGTCACCAATTCACATGGTGGCTATGGCTTCCCAAGCCTCCTTCATGGTCTCCTTGTCAGCGATTACCGGTCATAGCTCCGATGGCACGGCACTGCAAAGCGCATCAAGCGAATGCATGTCTTCATGCGGCTCCACGTTGTATGTCTCAATCGCCTCCCAGAGCTATCTTGCCTTGAGCTTCACTTTCATCAGTAATGCCCAATCGGAGTAATTTATTTTCATGAGCATGAGAAAAGGAGTTCCCCCGCTCACCTCTAGGATCACCCGCTGAACCGAGCTTCTCCCTTCTCCGGTGTCTTCCCCCTTCACAGGCGCACCGTCTCCTCTTCCTCCGATTTTCCCATCAGAACGTCTCCAGCTCACACGGACTCGATGCAGGCGATGACTCCCTCGCCACGCTCGCTGTCCAGCCCGTAGCCGGCTCTGATGCCAATTGTCAGAAACGCCCGACGAGCAAATCGCGTCGGCAATGAACGTTTCTGTCACACCCCACTGTAAAAGCCCAAGAAAAGGGACTTGCAAAAACTTTTCTTCACCTCACAACACCACAGTTTTTTTATTGTGGATATCTTAGGAAATATTGTGAAGAGCAAGTAACCTCCATCAAAAGAGTGATTAGAGGGGAAAGCCTTCACTTTCACAAAGTAGGGTTTCTACACATGAACATGAGAGGTTGAGCTCACCCCTAGAACTTAAAAAGTCTTGGGAAGGTTCTGTCCAAGTTTCATGTAAATCCAACACTTTTTGAGGCACTTTTGGAAGTATTTGAAAAAGAGGCCAATTTGAATGCAAATTCAAATTTCAGCAACTTTCATCACTTGAATTCAAAAGTTAGCTTCATATTCAAACTCAGCACAGTTTTCTGAGTAAGCCCACCAATTTTCATCCTCATTGGAGTTCATCTTGTCAAGAGCTAAATTTGCAAGAATTCAAAACTGAATTTGATTTCAGTTTAAACATGCAGCAAATTTAGCCAAACAGAGTTCCAATTTGAGAATTCAAATTTAAACCAAGACTTGGGGGCTAAGTCTCCCATTCAATGTTCAGTAGCTGGGATATTTACAAAAGAAAGGGGGAGAAAGAATTAGAGGGGAGAAGAGGGCCCACTGGTCAACCACCCAGGGATCAAACCGACTCAGGCACGAGGTCGAACACCCCTACGGGCGACAGCGCACGGGGTCGACCCCGTCCCAACGCGGCCACCGCACGGTGAAAGCGCGGAGTCACCACGCCAGCGCGACGCCCGCTCGGCTGTTTTCACGGTGCCCCGGCTGCCCCAGCGTTCCCCCATCCACAATCGCCTCCACGCGCAAACTTGTTCCTCGCCACTCTCTGGTCGCCGGCGTCCGAGCAACCCAGGCACTCTCGTGCCCGACGAGCAACACAAGAAAGAACCGCCTCGAGGTACTGATCACCACCGTACTGACCTCACCCTCTCTCTCGCACGGTCGGCAAAGAATTTGGGGGATTAGTGTGTCGGGGTGTTTAGAACCGAACCATGCGAAATCCAGAAATTCGTAGCGGGTAAGCCACCACTCCTTCGGCCGAGCTAAAGACATGATCTAGACTCGCCCACGCGTCTCTGAAATCAGAAATCGTTGAGTTTCATCGAGTATAGGCGATGTTCTCCGAGCTTTTTGCATCGGCACCGATTTCTGGTCTAGGTCACCGGTGAGGTCGTAGTTGCAGCTGTTTTCACAGAGATCGGTGCCCATATCCATGATCAGCGGGTGTCAGCGGAGCTCCCCGAGAAAACCGCATCGAAAAAGGTGCAGGGGATGCTGAGTTTGACGTCGCCGGTGAGCTCCCGGCCGCTGTTGCCGGCGGGAGCACTGTTCCGGTTGTTGTCAAGCTCTGGGGAGGGCACCACTGTGTTCCCCAGGCCAAGATAGGCACAGGCGGCGAGAATCAGAAAGCTCCGAGGGCCGGAACCCCTCTCCAGCGAGAGCTCCAGCGAGCTCGGCGGCGGGGTCGCACGGGTGGCCGGAGGAAGACGAAGGGGGGAGGCCCCACTCGTCAGCGGCTGAAGATAAATGGGCGGAATTCTCTGTGGTTCAGGATCCAGTGCGGCCGCGCGGGAAGGAGTCTGTGGCCCCGTGTGGCTCGGCTCCAGCGGTCGACACGTGTGCGGTGGACCCACCCGCAGGATTTAAACATTTTTGGAATTTTCAGTTTTAGTTCAAACTTCAAATGCATAGAACTTTGACTAGGAAACTCCAAATTCGATGAACCAAATTTTTATGAACTCAGAATTCTGAGTTCTTTCCAGCAATACCAAATTCAGCTCATGAAAGTGAATAGTTTTCCGGAATTAAATCCCTAAAATTTAAACTGTTGGGAATTTTATCTGGAGAACTACTTTATGAAAAATTCTGAAATTTGGCTGAGAGGTTCATTAGAAAATCCCTGAATCCCAGTAAAATTATCAGAGTCATAAAAGTTCATTTAGTTACCCTAATGGGGTGATTAAGAGAACTGCCCTGAGAAAATAGAAAAATGTACAGAAACATTTTTTAGATTTTCTCCAATCTTAATTAGGGCATAACTTTCAGTAGAATTCTTCAAATGACATGAAACCAATTCCATTAGAACCATCGTAAAGTCTAGTTTCCAGAAAGTAATGGTTGGAGCCATGAAAACCCCTAGAATTATTCAGAGGCTCAAATATTGGCCAAATGAGCTTTTATTTGTACAAGGTTCAGATGAACTTTGTTTCAAATGAAAATTGGTCAAGACTCTGGTTAGGACCCTACCAAGCCACAATAAAAATTTCAGAACCAAAGGGGAGGGCTAGCTAGAGTTATTAGTAGTTAAGTATTCATGTTTACACATTGCATTTAAATTTACATGCCGTATTTCATCACACGTGTAGTCACTGAAGAAGAGACTCCGGAAGTGCTGGACTTCCTCTTTCCAGAAGAAGAGCTAACTACTGACCAGCAGCAACAAGGCAAGCCCCGGTTTGCATTAACTCTTTTATCATGTTTTGCTTTGTTCACATATTTAGGGTGATGTATGAATGTGCATTAGGTGTAATGTGAATGGAACCCCACTTGCATGACCAGAACTTGTCCGTAAGAGTGAGGGTAGTGTCTAAGACCTCGAGTAGACAGGCTATGCTTAATGATTTATAGGACTTCGGTACAAGTCGAGTAGTTGGAATCTACTCGCGAGTTTAGGCTTGGGACACACGGGTTCGGTGGAGTGACGTGAGATCACTTTAGTAATGAAAATGAGACTAGGCAGGGGTTAGGGCGCAGCAAGAGGGAGTCTTGTTTGCGCAGCCCTGTCCGTGTCGATTGAGGACCGATCCCTGTGCGGCCCACGCTGATCAAGTTTGAACGTACCGAAGGCATATCGGATATATGGGCCCCGATAAACCGATGTAGCCTAAACCTCCGGGCGTCGAGGCATAACGCACCGATTTATAGGTGTAGGCTGAGGGCAGCAAGGTGGAAATCTGCCAACGGGCATAGAGAGATGCTCCGGGTGGGGAACCTCCTGCTCGTTTCGGTGCGACCGGTTCGACGTTTGGGTTGTTGGGTGAAACGTTGTCCCGTACAACATCGAGTGAGCGTGCTGCGCAGCTCAACGGGTGGGCGTACGTGACGTGCTCTTTGGGTTTTCCCTGCAGGTGTATATCGAGTCGATTCGCCATCCCTCGCGGTGAAGAGTACCACTTGGTCACTGAGTCGTGACGTAGATTAATGTATGAAATATGAGGATTCAATATTGTTGATTGATATAATGGTATTGCTACATGTGTGCCACCAAATATTGCTTACTAAATTTCAGCTTCCTGAACTGTTAACTTGTCGCTAAAAGCTGAACTAAGGATGAACTTGTAGGCGAGTCCATTTGTTGCAATATGACTATCCTATGTCATTGTACACCTCATGTAGAGTTTCATGCTTAGGTGAGTCGGTTCAGCCTTGCTGAGCCTTCGTGCTCACGGTTGCTGCTTAAGTGTTTTTCAGGTGAGGAGCCACCCACGGACTCGGAGTACGAGTCCACCGGCGAGGGTTACCCTCCGTCGGGGACCACGGCTGAGTGGGACCCGTACACGCCGCGCTGAGCTGAGGAGTGCAGCCAGTGTTGGTTGCCCTAGGGCTGGGCAACCGACTTTTGCTAGATAGGCGGGCGTGAGTTGTACAGAGTAGACTTCCGCTGTGTAAAGAAAAATATTAGTTTGTAACTGAAGTTGTACCTTTTTGTACAGTTCAGTTTGTTTTCCCATGTAATATATTATGTTCTTATGACGTGTGATGTCGGGTGTCGCATCGCGCGGCACCACCCTCTGCGATCCTGGATGAGCGGATTCCGGTCCTCCACAGCCTGGTATCAGAGCTGCATTGGGGATAGCACAGTACTTAAGGACTGTATTACGGGAAAAGTTAGGTATACGGTGAGGATTCGGTAGCTGCCCAAGTAAGGACTATACTAGCATATTTACTTAAAGTGGCAAAGACTAACCTATGTGTTATAATTCTGAATTTTCATTATGTAACGACGCACCTATGCTTGGTAAGCATGGTAAGGAATGCCACCGAAAGCGGTTCAATTTCGGTTAGCTCCCCTGACGAGGAACGTGGTTCAGGGATTTGTCTCACAACTTGGTGTGAGACGTCAATATGAAACTCTTGGACTCTTCATGTTCCTGAGTTCATATGAAACGCTGATCCCTAGCGGGCATTAGGCAAGTAAGTGTAGACCCCATCGCGTGGTCAGTAACGCGAGAGTGTGTTCGTCTGGAAATAGCCCAGGAGGACATACGCAGCGCTTGCCATCGGCGTGCCCTGCAGGGCAGTAGGTGGTATCTGTTGGGTTGATAACATTCCCAACCGTGACGACCCGTTCATGACATACTCGGGTTCCCCGTCGTGTGGTGTTGAAACACGATCACGTGCCTTGAGACGTGACTTAGCTCAAGGACGGCCGTATGGCAATGATACGGGCGTTTGTATTTACTTTTAAATATGATCCTGCCTGAAATGAAACCAACTATTGAGTGCACCATTATTGTGTGGTCTTCTGCAGGTACTAACCACGTAGGTATCCGTGTAGTAAACATGTGCGAGAGACCGTTTAGTGCCACACTTGAGACGTATATGCCGGTATGATCCGGTTAGGATTTTCTTTTGTGAGGAACGTAGTACCGAGATATTGTAGGCATATGCATGAAAATAATGATAAAAAGGAAATAAAATCATTAGGTTCAACAATTAGGACCCTGGTTGGGTAGACAAATTGAAAAGGGATGAGTGTAGTTCCAAAAGACTGAAAAACAGAGTGCTCTGTTTTGGACAGCAAGTTTGCTGATCTTCAACTGGGCATAACTCACAGGTCTTTTATCCCAGAGAGGTGTGGCATATAGTTATGGGAGGGTATTGAAGTACTCTACAACTTTGTTGTAGACTTCCAGAGCTTAAACACAGCTTAAGATGGCTTAAATCCCAGAGGGATGTAAACTGTCCAGAACCAGGACAGAGTTAAACACTCTCTGGACTGTTCTGTTTTTCGGACATAACTCCCAGTAGAAAAATTTAAAATTTTCATATGATACATCCTTAGAAAGAGTAGAAGATGTGTGACATCTTTGCAATTTAAAGTTTCTGAAATTTCAGCACATATTTCAGTGGAAATCAGGGTTGAAAACAGCCACTTCCAAGGGAGGTGCTGTTAAAATTCTTCCAGAAATTCTGCTGACTTTGAATTAGCATAACTTTTTAACCAGAGCTGATCTGTGGGCAAATGAGTACTCCTTGGAAAGATACTGAAGTTAACTTTAACTTTGGTATGCAACTTAAGTCATGAAAATGCCCAGAACCAGATCAAAACTTAGAATAGGTAGAAACTGGTCATTCTGACCGAAGAATGACAGTTGAACTCATTGGAGAGGGTGTGGTACCCCAAGGGTGGTATACGTGATGACAAAGCGATAGTAATATCTCGTAGTGACCAAACCTAGTTATGGTGAGCTTCCAAAGTGGAGGTTCATCAAGTTGGATTAAACTAGCTTGTGTTTGGTCTGGTAATGGTGTAGCTTGTGCAAAGTTATTACATTATCTACTTACGAGATGTATCGCATGTTTTTATTGTCATTATGTTATTACGCCTATTGTTATTGGACTGCATGTAATCTGTTGCGGGACTGATGTTATTGTTGTATGGTTGCAGATGGTTCGCACTAGGACCACACACGAGGTTGGTGGCTCTAGCCAGGGGGGAGGCGAGGACTCCCAGCCACCAGCCTACGACAGCACCCCGCAGCAGCAGCCACCACCGCCGCCTCCGCTTACTCTAACGGATGTGATAGCAGCACTGGTGGGAGGTCGTGAGGAGCAGACCGACCTGCTCCGCACGATCGTGCAGAATACGTCCCAGGCGGGGGGGGGGGGGGGGCGTCAAGACAGAGGGCCTCGTGAGCCCCGTGAAGTGTCGTACTCGGATTTCATGAGTACGCACCCTCCAGTGTTCACCGAAGCCGAAGAACCACTGGAGGCGGACAACTGGCTGCGGACTATCGAGTCCAAGTTCGGGATTTTCCAATGTACGGAGCGGCAGAAGACTCTGTTCGCAGCGCAGCAACTCCACGGTGCAGCTGGTGCGTGGTGGGCGAACTATGTCGCCTCACGTCTGGCCGGCCATGCCGTGGAATGGGGAGAGTTCCGGGAGGCGTTCCGCGCTATCACATTCCTCCCGGAATCATGAAGAGGAAGTTCCAAGAATTTTTGGAACTGAAGCAGGGCGGGAGGAGTGCCCACGACTACTCCCGTGCCTTCAACCATCTGGCGCAATATGCGTCAGATTACATCTCCATTGAAGAGAAGAAGCGGGAACATTTCTATCGGGGGTTACACCCCGAAATGAAGACGCACCTCGTTCAGTGGAATCGCGGCACTTTCAATGACCTAGTCAACGCCGCGATTATGCAAGAGGACGCTCAGCAGAAGTTGGCAGCTGAGCAGCGGAAGCGCAGCGCTCCACCTAGCAGTGGGGGTGGCGCTCCCCAGAAGTACCGCATGGTGTATCGGACACCATCCGGACAGCAGTGGCATCCACCGGCGCGACCTCAGCGGTTCGGGGGACGTTCGTTTCAGTCACCTCCGTTCCGTCCGCCGATGTCACCACCAAGACAGCAGCAGCAGCAGACGGTACCCCGGGCGTTTCCACCGCCACAACGCGCCCCGGGATTCCGTCCACCGATCAGCGGGGGACCGCCCCGTTTCACGTGCTTCACGTGTGGCCAGACGGGCCACTTCGCGAAGGACTGTTCCCAGGGGCAGCCGAGCAGCGGGCAAGCCCAGTTCCAGGGCGGTGCTTGAGGCCGACCTCCGGTGAAGAAGGTTGGTCAGCGGACTGGGGGCGTCCGCAACCTCGACAACGAGGACACCCCAGAGGGAGACAACGTGCTGGCGGGTACGTTCACTCTCAACCATCAAGCCATCGTCATACTTTTTGATTCTGGTGCAACCAATAACTTCATAAGTGCATCATATGTGGTTAAGCATCAGCTGGAAGCCTTTCCAACCGAGTGTTCTTATATGATCTGCTCACCGGGAGGAAAGATTTCGGCAACGATGATGGTTCCGAAAGCACCACTGTGCTTAGGTGGGAAGATATATCCCACCACTATGATTATCCTTGAGGGGCAGAAGATTGATGCAATCTTGGGAATGTCATGGCTAAGTTACCATGGCGCTGTCCTGGAAACCCTATCACGGACGGTTCACCTCAACTCCCCATTACACCGTCCGCAGTCCCTCTTATTAGATAATCCAGTCCGGGAAGTTTCAGTGATTAACAATACTGAAGCTCTCAAGTTGGAGGACATCCCTGTAGTCCGGAAGTATCCCGACAAGTTCCCGGATGATCTTCCGGGCATGCCACCTGAGCGGGATGTCGAGTTCAAGATTGAACTTGCACCCGGGACTACGCCCATATCACGGAGACCATACAAAATGGCTCCAAATGAGCTGGCTGAACTGAAAGAACAGCTCAATGATCTGTTGAGCAAGGGTTTCATTAGGCCGAGTTCCTCGCCTTGGGGATGCTCGGCGCTGTTCGTGAAGAAGAAGGATGAAACCTTAAGGCTGTGTGTGGACTACCGGCCGCTCAACGCCGTCACCATCAAGAATAAGTATCCACTGCCCCGCATCGACATATTGTTTGATCAACTTGTGGGTGCAAGTGTGTTCTCCAAGATGGACCTTCGCTCTGGATATCACCAGATAAAGATCCGGGCGGAGGATATTCCGAAGACGGCCTTCTCGACGAGATATGGATTATATGAATATCTCGTCATGTCATTTGGTCTCACAAACGCTCCAGCCCATTTCATGTATCTCATGAACTCGGTGTTCATGCCGGAGCTGGACAAGTTCGTGGTAGTGTTCATCGACGATATCTTGGTGTACTCCCAAGACAGAAGCCGAACATGCCGAACACTTGCGGATCGTTCTTCAACGATTACGAGACCACAAGCTCTACGCCAAGTTCAGCAAATGCGAGTTTTGGATCAGCCAAGTGCCATTCTTGAGACATATCATCTCCGCAGAAGGCATTGCGGTTGACCCAAGTAAAATAGAGCAAGTGCTGGAATGGAAAGCTCCCACTTCAGTTCATGTAGTCAGAAGTTTCCTTGGGTTAGCGGGATACTATCGGAGATTCATTCCAAGCTTCTCCAAGCTCGCTAAACCGATGACAGAATTGCTGAAAAAGGGAATGAAATATGTTTGGAACACGGCGTGTGAAGGAGCGTTCCAAGCATTGGTGAAGCATCTCACCACAGCCCCGGTCTTAGCCCAACCGGATACAACAAAGCCCTTTGACGTGTATTGTGACGCGTCCGGTATTGGGCTCGGCTGCGTGTTGATGCAGGAAGGACGTGTGGTCGCATATGGCTCACGCCAACTTCGGAACCATGAGCAGCATTATCCCACTCATGATCTTGAGCTTGCTGCAGTGGTTTTGGCGCTGAAAATGTGGAGGCACTATCTCCTGGGGAATCTGGTGCATCTCTACACCGACCACAAGAGCTTAAAATATATTTTCACCCAGAAGGAGCTGAACATGAGGCAAAGGAGGTGGTTAGAGCTGATCAAAGATTATGAGATTGAGATCCATTACCACCCCGGCAAGGCAAATGTGGTTGCTGACGCGTTGAGTCGGAAATCACATGTCCATCACCTCACCATTACACCGGTGGAGGAGGAAGAGCCGAGTTTATACTTGGTTCCTTATGGATCGCTGTACAACCTTGCCCTCATCCCTACCATTAGGGAAGATATCATTGCAGCTCAGAAGACGGACAAAGGCATGGCACATCTCCGGAGACGGATAGACAATGGAGAGATCAAGTGTTTCCAGAAAGATGATGAGGGGACGCTGTGGTTCAATGATCGAATAGTCGTACCCCGAAATATGGAACTGAGGAGGAAGATCCTCGATGAAGCTCACTTGTCCAAATACTCCATTCATCCGGGAAGCAACAAAATGTACCAAGATTTGAAAAAGAAATTTTGGTGGACACGGATGAAGCGGGAGGTAGCTAAGTACGTATCCGAGTGCGATACGTGTAGACGAGTGAAGGCGGATCATATGAGGAAGTCAAGGCTGTTGCAACCCCTGAAAATTCCAGCATGGAAATGGGAAGATGTGAGCATGGATTTCATTGTGGGATTACCCTTAACATCCAACAAACATGATTCCATTTGGGTGATCGTTGACCGACTGACCAAGTCAGCTCACTTCATCCCCGTACATACACATTTCCATGCCAACAGATATGCGGAGTTATATATCGCCAGGATCCTATGTTTGCATGGCGTACCCAAGACCATAGTCTCAGACCGAGGTGCGTTGTTTGTATCTCGCTTTTGGGAGCAGTTGCATGCTGCTTTGGGTACTAAACTGATTAGAAGCTCCGCCTACCACCCTCAGACAGATGGCCAGACAGAGAGGGTGAATCAGGTTCTAGAAGACATGTTGAGAGCATGTGCCATCCACCATGGTAGGAACTGGGATGATCACCTACCATTGGCGGAATTCTCGTACAACAACGGCTATCAGGCGAGTATCAAGGTGGCACCCTACGAAGCTCTCTACGGTTGCAAATGCCGCACCCCATTAAATTGGTGCAAGTCCGGTGAAAGGATCACATTCGGGGTTGATGTGGTGAACGACGCCGAAGAGCGCGTTCGGACAATTCAAGCCAATTTGAAGGCCGTTCAATCCCGGCAGAAGAGCTATGCTAACAAGAGGCGTAGACCGTTGCACTTTGACATCGGTGAACACGTGTACCTCCGCGTGTCCCCGATGAAGGGTGTGCACCGGTTTGGTGTGAAGGGGAAGCTCGCTCCCCGTTTTATTGGACCCTATGCCATCACCGAGAAGTGTGGACCAGCGGCGTATCGATTGGAGTTACCGGCATCCCTTGCTGGTGTCTATGATGTTTTCCATGTTTCGCAACTGCGAAAATGTTTGAAGCATACGGCTGCTGTTCCTACCGAAGACATCGGCGAGCTGAAACCGGATTTGACCTATGATGAGTATCCGGTGGAAATTCTTGATGAGAAAGCCCGAACCACGCGTAGCAGAACGTTGTGGTTCTACAAAATACTCTGGAGCACACCACACCACCGAAGAAGCAACGTGGGAGAGCGAGGAGTTCCTTCGCTCAAATTACCCGGAGTTCATGGCTTCTCAACACGGGTAAGTCCCTATTACATCGCTATCTCTTCTTTTGTAATCTCGGGACGAGATTCTTTTAAGGGGGAAGGGATGTAAAAGCCCAATAAAAGGGACTTGCAAAAACTTTTCTTCACCTCACAACACCACAGTTTTTTTTATTGTGGATATCTTAGGAAATATTGTGAAGAGCAAGTAACCTCCATCAAAAAAGTGATTAGAGGGGAAAGCCTTCACTTTCACAAAGTAGGGTTTCTACACATGAACATGAGAGGTTGAGCTCACCCCTAGAACTTAAAAAGTCTTGGGAAGGTTCTGTCCAAGTTTCATGTAAATCCAACACTTTTTGAGGCACTTTTGGAAGTATTTGAAAAAGAGGCCAATTTGAATGCAAATTCAAATTTCAGCAACTTTCATCACTTGAATTCAAAAGTTAGCTTCATATTCAAACTCAGCACAGTTTTCTGAGTAAGCCCACCAATTTTCATCCTCATTGGAGTTCATCTTGTCAAGAGCTAAATTTGCAAGAATTCAAAACTGAATTTGAATTTCAGTTTAAACATGCAGCAAATTTAGCCAAACACAGTTCCAATTTGAGAATTCAAATTTAAATCAAGACTTGGGGGCTAAGTCTCCCATTCAATGTTCAGTAGCTGGGATATTTACAAAAGAAAGGGGGAGAAAGAATTAGAGGGGAGAAGAGGGCCCACTGGTCAGCCACCCAGGGATGAAACCGACTCAGGCACGAGGTCGAACACCCCTACGGGCGACAGCGCATGGGGTCGACCCCGTCCCAACGCGGCCACCGCACGGTGAAAGCGCGGAGTCACCACGCCAGCGCGACGCCCGCTCGTCTGTTTTCACGGTGCCCCGGCTGACCCAGCGTTCCCCCATCCACAATCGTCTCCACGCGCAAACTTGTTCCTCGCCGCTCTCTGGTCGCTGGCGTCTGAGCAACCCAGGCACTCTCGTGCCCGACGAGCAACACAAGAAAGAACCGCCTCGAGGTACTGATCACCACCGTACTGACCTCGCCCTCTCTCTCGCACGGTCGGCAAAGAATTTGGGGGATTAGTGTGTCGGGGTGTTTAGAACCGAACCATGCGAAATCCAGAAATTCGTAGCGAGTAAGCCACCACTCCTTCGGCCGAGCTAAAGACATGATCTAGACTCGCCCACGCGTCTCTGAGATCAGAAATCGTCGAGTTTCATCGAGTATAGGCGATGTTCTTCGAGCTTTTTGCATCGGCACCGATTTCCGGTCTAGGTCACCGGTGAGGTCGTAGTTGCAGCTGTTTTCACAGAGATCGGTGCCCATATCCATGATCAGCGGGTGTCAGCGGAGCTCCCCGAGCAAACCGCATCGAAAAAGGTGCAGGGGATGCTGAGTTTGACGTCGCCGGTGAGCTCCCGGCCGCTGTTGCCAGCGGGAGCACTGTTCCGGTTGTTGTCAAGCTCTGGGGAGGGCACCACCGTGTTCCCCAGGCCAAGATAGGCACAGGCGGCGAGAATCAGCAAGCTCCGAGGGCCGGAACCCCTCTCCGGCGAGAGCTCCGGCGAGCTCGGCGGCGGGGTCGCGCGGGTGGCCGGAGGAAGACGAAGGGGGGAGGCCCCCTCGTCAGCGGCTGGAGATAAATGGGCGGGATTCTCTGTGGTCCAGGATCCAGTGCGGCCGCGCGGGAAGGAGTCTGTGGCCCCGTGTGGCTCGGCTCCAGCGGTCGACATGTATGCGGTGGACCCACCCGCAGGATTTAAACATTTTTGGAATTTCCAGTTTTAGTTCAAACTTCAAATGCATAGAACTTTGGCTAGAAAACTCCAAATTCAATGAACCAAATTTTTCTGAACTCAGAATTCTGAGTTCTTTCCAGCAATACCAAATTCAGCTCATGAAAGTGAATAGTTTTCCGGAATTAAATCCCTAAATTTAAACTGTTGGGAATTTTATCTGGAGAACTACTTTATGAAAAATTCTGAAATTTGGCTGAGAGGTTCATTAGAAAATCCCTGAATCCCAGTAAAATTTTCAGACTCATCCACGAACTGCCCTGAGAAAATAGAAAAATGTACAGAAACATTTTTCAGATTTTCTCCAATCTTAATTAGGGCATAACTTTCAGTAGAATTCTTCAAATGACATGAAACCAATTCCATTAGAACCATCTTAAAGTCTAGTTTCCAGAAAGTAATGGTTGGAGCCATGAAAACCCCTGGAATTATTCAGAGGCTCAAATATTGGCCAAATGGGCTTTTATTTGTACAAGGTTCAGATGAACTTTGTTTCAAATGAAACTTGGTCAAGACTCTGGTTAGGACCTTAACAAGCCAGAATAAAAATTTCAGAACCAAAGGGGAGGGCTAGCTAGAGTTATTAGTAGTTAAGTATTCAAGTTTACACATTGCATTTAAATTTACATGTCGTATTTCATCACACGTGTAGTCACTGAAGAAGAGACTCCGGAAGTGCTGGACTTCCTCTTTCCGGAAGAAGAGCTAACTACTGACCAGCAGCAACAAGGCAAGCCCTGGTTTGCATTAACTCTTTTATCAAGTTTTGCTTTGTTCACATATTTAGGGTGATGTATGAATGTGCATTAGGTGTAAGGTGAATGGAACCCCACTTGCATGACCAGAACTTGTCCGTAAGAGTGAGGGTAGTGTCTAAGACCTCGAGTAGACAGGCTATGCTTAATGATTTATAGGACTTCGGTACAAGTCGAGTAGTTGGAATCTACTCGCGATTTTAGGCTTGGGACACACGGGTTCGGTGGAGTGACGTGAGATCACTTTAATAATGAAAATGAGACTAGGCAGGGGTTAGAGCGCAGCAAGAGGGAGTCTTGTGTGCGTAGCCCTGTCCGTGTCGATTGAGGACCGATCCGTGTGCGTCCCACGCTGATCAAGTTTGAACGTACCGAAGGCATATCGGATATATGGGCCCCGATAAACCGATGTAACCTAAACCTCCGGGCGTAGAGGCATAACGCACCGATTTATAGGTGTAGGCTGAGGTCAGCAAGGTGGAAATCTGCCAACGGGCATAGAGATATGCTCCGGGTGGGGAACCTCCTGCTCGTTTCGGTGCGACCGGTTCGACGTTTGGGCTGTTGGATGAAAGGTTGTCCCGTACGACATCGAGTGAGCATGCTGCGCAGCTCCATGGGTGGGCGTACGTGACGTGCTCTTTGGGTTTTCCCTGCAGGTGTATATCGAGTCGATTCGCCGTCCCTCGCGGTGAAGAGTACCACTTGGTCACTGAGTCGTGACGTAGATTAATGTATGAAATATGATGATTCAATATTGTTGATTGATATAATGGTATTGCTACATGTGTGCCACCAAATATTGCTTACTAAATTTCAGCTTCCTGAACTGTTAACTTGTCACTAAAAGCTGAACTAAGGATGAACTTGTAGGCGAGTCCATTTGTTGCAATATGACTATCCTATGTCATTGTACACCTCATGTAGAGTTTCATGCTTAGGTGAGTCGGTTAAGCCTTGCTGAGCCTTCGTGCTCACGGTTGCTGCTTAAGTGTTTTTCAGGTGAGGAGCCACCCACGGACTCGGAGTACGAGTCCACCGGCGAGGGTTACCCTCCATCGGGGACCACGGCTGAGTGGGATCCGTACACGCCGCGCTGAGCTGAGGAGTGCAGCCAGTGTTGGTTACCCTAGGGCTGGGCACCCGACTTTTGCTAGATAGGCGGGCGTGAGTTGTACATAGTAGACTTCCGCTGTGTAAAGAAAAATATTAGTTTGTAACTGAAGTTGTACCTTTTTGTACAGTTCAGTTTGTTTTCCCATGTAATATATTATGTTCTTATGACGTGTGTTGTCGGGTGTCACATCGCGCGGCACCACCCTCTGCGATCCTGGATGAGCGGATTCCGGTCCGCCACACCCACCCTCTCTAACTCCCGACGACTGCTCACGCATCATGCGCCCGTTCGCCGATCGGTCGCGTCCCTTGCCCCAACAACTGCCACCCTCTATATAAACCGGACCCGGCCTCATTCGACTTGTTGCCGACCATCCCAACGCCTCAGCGCCCCCGTAGGAACCATCCACGACAAGTTTCGTCACCCGAGGCCCCTCCACGACGCCGCCGAAGGTTGGGCATCGTACCTTCTCGTGGAACACACACTTCCAACCATTTTTTCGCATGGGTGACATCCATGGTGAGTTCCCCACGAGCTCCTCTTCATCTTCCCTTAAATCCCATCGAGTTTGGACCACCAAAACGAGATCGGGCCAAATCCGGCGAACTCCGGCCATGGCACCACCATCTTCCTCATCTCAGGCAGCCTCATACCTCGCCGGAGATGACGTGGCTCAATCTGGAGCCTTGATTTCTATTGTGCGGCTAAGATTAGAAGGAAACGTACCCCTTCGTTTCATAAAATCAGAGCCCTCCATTTAGAATCCAACGGTTCACAATCAATTCAGTTCAAACTGTTCAAAATTTTAGGGATAACCCCCTGTAGTTTTCTGAAAAGTAATATAGGCCCTGTATTTTATAGAATCAACCCTGTATTTTAATGTAACCATGTAAAACATTACAAAATAACTGGACAACCCCTGTATTTGTGAAATATTAGAAAGTTAGCTCTGTAAAAATTATATAAGCCCCTGGAAATGTTGTAACTAACATATTTCAGTCCAAAATAGTTTATAATTTCATATTTAAATCTGTAAATAATCTCTGAAAAATCATAGAAACAAATAAAATAATCTGTTTCAAAACATTTCAACTAGTATACATGTTCTGAAAATAAAAAGAATTAATTCTATAGGCTGAAAATGAATTCTAAGTAATAAAATAATGCTAAAAACAACATAAAAACACTATATACTTCAGAAAATTAGAGGAAATTAATTAAAATGCATAGATAAATTTGAAAATGCAATAAAAGCAGTATATATTCTAAAAATAGTTATAATACAACTTTTAGAACAATATTTAGGTTTGAAATTATAATAAAATTAGTATATATGCATATATAAACTCTAAATTTTTTTATAAATTGCTACTTAGATAGAGAAACCAAATAAAAATAAATGATATATGTATATAATTAAGTATATATAAGATTGAAATGTGTTGTTAAGTTTCTTATTTCATGTTTGCATTGTTTTGTGTGCATATATATGGTAGAACCGTCACAAGAGCCATTTCTTAATCTTCAAGAGCAAGATTTTGAAGTAATTGAGCAGCAAGTTAAAGGCAAGTGTTCATTGACCACTTTGCTCCTAATTTAGGAAGATTAGTTAGATTTGCATGGTGTCTTTAATTTGAAACCCAATTAGGACACATGACTAGTTCTTCCATATCATTTCTTGAAACCATTGTGGGATTTAGTTAGGATATGTCATTGTCATTTTATGTGCTTAGCTATACATAGAACTTAGAAAATGAATGAAACATAGTTGTTACTATTCTTGTGGAACATATGAAAGACACAAGAGCGTGTCATAGTGATAGGAATCTAGACAGGCTGGTTGTTTTGGATGGTGCTTCGTGCACGAGACTTGGGTTATTGACAGTGTCTGTCTTAGATTCTGAGGACCGGTTCATGGAACAGTTAATACGGCTTTACAGTGCCACCATAAGACTGAGATGGGGCAGCTGGGCTAATTAATTAGACATTTACCGGTGAATTATGAGTGTTTGGATGGTGCGGGGAATGTGAGTCAATTTTTAACTACCTTGGGAACTGCAAGGCTCAAGAGGGGGCTTCTGCAGGGTAGGATTTACTCCTAGGAACTGCAGCGGTGAAACCTCAGTGGGCTTGTACTTGCTGGTAGACCCTTTGTAAAGGCCATGTAGTGATCTCTTGATCGCACACCAAAGGAAGTGTCTAACGTGGCTTGCATCCACGGATATCAGGGAGGTTGTTAGTCCACCTGGCAACAGGGGATGAAATCACTACTTGTGGGTAAAGTGATACTGTCGAAGTGTTTGCTACGACACTTCCCCTAGTCTGCTCGGAAGCAGATCGCGGAGGTTCTTTTTTCGGTGGGGGCTAGAGGAACTCGAAGGATTTGGCACAATGGCGAGAGAGACACGAGGATTTACGTGGTTCAGGTCGCCGAAGCTTAAAACCCTACATCCACGGGAGTGCTTGGTGTATTGTTTGCTCGCGTATGAGAATGAGTAGGCTGGGTCCCGAAGCCCTTGCCCAGAGGCTGCCCCAGTCCTTTTATAGCTCAAGGCCGGGGCAGTTACAAGGTGGCCCGGGGCCCGACATGTGGCCCCGCGGCTATCTGTCTCCTACACATAAACTATGGGTATTTACAGATACATGCATTGTCACTATCGACGGAGTTACGGTGTGCCGCCTGTACCGCCGGGCGTCTCTGCCCGGGTGGTAGGTGATGATGAAGTCCCCGTATTGTTGCTGCATCTCCTCGCTCTGTTAGGCGGCTCTGCACCATTGGGCGACAATATTGTGTTGTCACGCCTCGCTGCCCTGTCTTTCACCGTAATGGTGCGCACACGGGGAACGGAGGCGTGCGTCGTGCGCCATGCTTCTAGGGAAGGCACGATCCTTGAATGCTTGGCCTTACAACGCACCTTCCTCATTACTTTCGGTCTATCTGTCCATTGCTCGCTGAGGTGATGTTTGGGAAGATGGCTCCCGAGACACGCGTCTCTACCTGTGTCGTCTCGGGGAGTAGTGGACGGTCTGGAGTTGTCGTGCACGTGGCAGCACCACAGCCCTCCCATGCTGGAGGTCGGATACGGGGCTGTGGGACACGTTGCCCATCCGGAGCCTTCGCTCAGGGGGAAGGTACGCCCGGAGTTGCTGTCCACGTGGCAGCACCAGAGGCCTCCATGATGGAGGTCGGATCCGGAGATGCAGGATGCGTGGCTCCTCCAGAGCCCTCTCCGGCCAAGGGATGCGGCTTGGAGGATCGGACACATGGTAGCGCCGGAGCCCTCCTTAGTGGAGGATGGGGCCTGGCTCTACTAGGCGCGTGTCGGACCCCGAGCCTCCCTCGTCCGGTAGTTAGGCTCAGAGCTTGATGACATGTTGCAGCCCTTTGACAGCCCATGGGGCCTAGGCGCATGACCTACAATGGGGCTCACCTAAGCTGGGAAGGTGGGGCCCAGGTGCTTTTTACCCACTATGCGGGGGTACCCGGTCCGCAGGGTACCGACAGTGGCCCCCTGGGCCCATCTCGGGGGAGGCTTTGAGCCCGCATCTGGGGCCCCTATTTCCTCCTCGTCATGGGTTTGGTCTTGTAATTCCTGGGAATCCAGCGACGGAATTTGTTTTTGTGCATCGGGCGAGCAGCTTTACGTGGGAGATGAAAAGGTTGTTCGTCCTCGGCGTAGTGGGCGCACTCGGTCAAAGCGGCAGCGCATCGTCGCGTTCACTCTGACTTGACTGGTCATGGTGTGGCAGCCGAGGGGTTGCCTCGGGGCTATTACTACGACCGCCCGTGACCGTAGGAGCACTGCATCGCTCCCCTCGGGAATCGCCGGTTGTTCCTGAGTTTATACTCGCCTGTCCCACTAGTGCCTGACTGGTGGGCATGGGTCCTACCCATCATTGGTGCAGGCTAGGACGACGTGCCCGAGGGGTTACCTCAGGCTATTCTCTTGTGGCAGCCGATGAGCCCGTCGCACCGCTTCTCTCGGGAACTGCCGGTCGTTCCCGAAGGGTTATCTTCCCGACCCCTAGTGGCTGGCGGGTGGTCCTGAGTTCAGATCTTTATTGGAGGAGGAGAATAGCCATGGTGTGCAGTGCTGGTGGCTCAATCACCGCGCCCGTTGTGCTGCCTGAGGCTACGGACGGTTATAAAAGGAGGCCTTGTGGTTGTAAGACGACACTCCTCCTCACCATGTGACCTTTGCCCTCCTCTTGTGCGCTGGAAGCCTCTGCTTCCAGATGCTCTCGCCCACCAGATGTCTCCTTACTGGTGGTCATCTTCTTCTACCTCTACGAGATGTTCGTATGCGTGCGGCCTTCGGTGAGGTTTTCTGGTACATCCCTCTTTCTGACAGGCCTGGATAGAAGCACAAGCCATCTTGATGGCACGCCGATGGCCGGGGAGGCTGTCGGGGACAGAGTCTTTGACCTGCAGTGAGCCCCAACGTCAGTGCCGGGTGGAGCACGTCCTCAAGGCGCTTTGTCGCCAGAGGGATGTCTGCCAGTACTGGAGGAAGACTAAGTCGAGAGTGATCAAGATTTCTTCCTGGTACTATTGTAGACAACAAAATTTGTCATAGACGACGATTTTGTCCACCGTGTACTGGATGTTACTACCACACGGTCCAGCATGCATCGCTTGATACAACACAAGGATGTCATCATTGTCATCGTCCAGCGTGCATTGCTGCAGACCTCAGTCTAATAGCTGGTGGTCGTCCTTTTGCTCAGAGACCGGTTCGGGGGACAGCCAAGCAGTCCATGGTGTAGAAGACTACTCAACTTGAGTTCCTTAGTTGCCTTGTATCTTCCCCCGTATGTCGGGACCCCACTGTTAATGAAAATGTTTCTGCTCTAAGTCTTTCATAGCCTTGTCCCGTATTTCTGTATTGATGAATGAAAAAGTGATCCTGTTGATCTCCCTTCTATCAGTCGCTTGGTGCTTGGGTCGATAGGTAGAGCCGTATTCAATTTCTGTGAGGCCCCCTGATCCTCGATACCGCCAAGACCGGGTGGTCCCTTAACTTACCCAAGCAGTTGCCGTTTCTTTGTTGCTTGCCGTAGATATGCACCCGCTTCTTTTTACAGGTTACCGGGTCCGAATGTCTAGCTTATTTTGACCAGCCGTGGTGACCCTCTGGCAATTGGTGCCAATGTAGGTCACAACTCCAAGGCCTTTGGAAAGCTTCAATTTTTTGGGGGCCTGAGAGTGATTTGTTTGGGAAGGTTGGAGCTACGACCCTATGGACCGGAGCCTTGCGACTTGCACATAGACTAAGTGGAAAGGATACTCCGTGCCGTGTAGTTGCATTACCTCTGCTCGAGGGCTTCATTATGGGTTATGGTAATCTGCTAAGCTACGAGACCTGGGCAATTCAGTGTATTGACATCCGTACCCCGGTTATCGTCCCTCCCGAGCGGTGTGCCATTCGGGCCCCCCGCACTCTAGGTGCCGCGCCTATAGGAGCAAGGCGCATCTGCTCAGGACGCAGGCCCGATCTAAGCAGGCTGCACACCCTAGTCCTCCCACTGACTAGGCACTCTGAAGAGGGGAGGCATCCTTCCGGCACTACCGGACCCTGGCTGGAAGGTAACTAGGGGGTCCGGAGGTAATATGTGAGGGGCCCCCGACGCCGCCGTGCAGTCACGGGGACGGGGCACCTCGCCCGGGAATCACATTGGGTGGTGCCGTGCGATGCGGCACCCAACAGCACACTTCATAAAGCATCATATTACATAAAACAAGCGGAAGCTTGCAAAGAGTTAACTTTACAATTACTCCTGAAAATAATCTACAGCGGAAGACTGATACAACTCACATCTCATATCTATGCTAAGCAATAGAGAAGACATCCCGCCCGTGGACCCTTCTCATTAGCATCACGATGACAACAGCAGCGGCAAGGGTTTCCATGAGTTTCCCCCTCGGAGAGTTCCGAGTCTCTTTGGACAACCGTATTCAGTAGCGTAGTGTTATTACCTGCAAAACAACTTGTATAGTAGCCGTGAGCATAACGCTCAGCAAGACTTAACCGTCGGCCCTAAGCATGAAACTCTACATGATGGTAAAAACTTAACATAGGATAGCACATTGCATATGAACCTGCCTATAAATGGATCCTTACTTTCAAATGTTATTAGCAGCAATTAAGCATAACCTTGGGCACCTCACATCGGGAGTCCACAATCAAACAAGAAACGCTTTCTCCCGATGTAACTTGCTCATGGTGAGAATGAATCGAATCTGCACTAGCCTATTCACAAAACATGACATTACATTACTAGTATTGACTTAAAACCAATGGTGCTTGTTTCTTATCTCAGTGCAAGTTACCTCTACGTCACGACTCAGTGACCAAGTGGTACTCTTCACCGTGAGGGACGGAGAATCGACTCGATATACACCTGCAGGGAAACCCAAAGAGCACGTCAAGTACGCCCATCTGTGGAGCTGCACAGCACGCTCACTCGATGTCGTACGGGACAACCTTTCACCCAACAGCCCAAACGTCGAACCGGTCGCACCGAAACGAGCAGGAGGTTCCCCACACGGAGCATCTCTCTATGCCCGTTGGCAGATTTCCACCTTGCTGCCCTCAGCCTACACCTATAAATTGGTGCGTTATGCCTCGACGCCTGGAGGTTTAGGCTACATCGGTTTATCGGGTCCCATATATCCGATATGCCTTTGGTACGTTCAAACTTGATCAGCGTGGGCCGCACACGGATCGGTCCTCAACCGACACGGACAGGTCTAAGCACCCAGGCCCCCATGTCCTGTTGCCCCTACACCCTGCCCGGTCTCATTTCAACTTACTAACAACCATTTGAACCAATCCCCTATGCTCCCAATTTCCAATACTCGCGAGTAGCATCCAGCCACTCGACTTCTACCGAGTCCTACTTAAGCATGGCATATTCTACACGGTGGAAGGACACCTACTCAATTACTCCATAGGTTTTCTGGTCATGCAAGAGTAGTATCAAACATCTAGACTTAATGTACAATTCATCCTAACCGACGTATTGTATACAAAGTAAAAACTTAGTGGTAGTTAAATTCAAACCGGGGCTTGCCTGTTTTGCAGGGTCTAATAGTATATAATTCAGTTAGAGTCTTGTCTCCCTTGGGGCTTGATCAACTGGTCCACTTCAGAGAAACCCCTCCGTCGAATTTCTCCATTGGTTGCCTCCGTCGTAAGTCCTATTAATATGTATATGCATATGTTTTTATTATGCAGGTTAAAGAAGTAAAGACTCAACTTGTTAATAACAGGGAACTGTGTGGGAGTACTAAGAATGAAGTTCTTGTCCCTGTTGTGCAGAGGGATTAGGGAAGAAACGACATGTCCATAAGAATTTCCATTAACATGTTTTATGGTTCCTAATGGACATGTGACATGAGTTGAAATGGATTGAAAGGAACTAAAGGTCCTGATCTCCAATGACTTCAAACTTCTTACCTGAAGTCATACATTACACAGAGACTTAGCTTGCCAAATTGCAGCTAATGCGAGTGGAAATTGTGTCTTCCATAATTCCCACTATAATCTCTATGTGTTGCTCATATACAAGCATGGAGAACAAGAACAGGTAGATCTAAAGTTCAATTTGAGCTGAAACTTTACAGGTGAGTTCCTGGTCACCTGAAAGTGTTCTGGACCAAAATTAAGGATTTTTCAGTGAGTAGTTCCTCCAGAATAATTCTATAAGCAATTATGCTACAAGAATTTAATTCTGGAGTAAGGTGCATTTTCATAGTCAACCAAGTGAACTACCATCTCAAGTATAGCTCATAGAGCATGTCTGAATTTCCTATGATTTTTGGAACTAAGGATTTCCCAGAAGTGATTTTACAAGGAAAAACAATTTTCTGGAAAAGTTTCTGGATAATTTTGAGTACAGCAGATTGTACTCTGGAAATTCCTACACA
This sequence comes from Neostapfia colusana, assembly GCA_030760725.1. Lineage (NCBI taxonomy): Eukaryota > Viridiplantae > Streptophyta > Magnoliopsida > Poales > Poaceae > Neostapfia > Neostapfia colusana. The sequence continues at coordinate 60,689,117 of JASWHV010000016.1, read as the reverse complement.
AATCAATTTCAATTGAGCTGAAACTTTTCTGAAATTCCAACACTATCCTAAAGAGTATTCTGGCAAAAATTGAGGAATTTTGGATAAGCCAAACTCTCTCAATAATTCTTTTACACAAAAACTTAAAAGAATTATCCAGAATTTAGTATTGAATTTCATACAAATTGGGTTTCATATTTGGATAGACCTTTGCAAAATGAATCCAACCCAATTTGAATCACCTAATTTGGAGTTTCCTACCCAAAGTTATGAATTTTCAAAGTTGGAGCTGAAACTGGAAATTGTTTTGCCATTGAAAATGACTTGGGCCCACGTTTTAAATTGCAGCCAGTGAGATTCCAGCCACACCGGTCCACACCATTTTGGCGCGCAGCCACACGGGATCACCGAGCCACAACTGATCAGTTTTTAAACTCTCGGTCGCTGACACATGGGGCCCGCCCGGATCATCTTCTTCCTCGGGACATTTCACTCCCCCGCGCTATCCCGATGCCGGACCTTCGCCGGAGCTCACCGGACCGGTGTTTCCGGCCATCTCCCGGCCGGAGACTCGCTGCCCGGGGGTTCTCACGGTCGGGGAGCACGTTGGCGGGGTTGGCGTGGGTGCTAGATCACCGGAAATGTGCCTGCGACGTGCGGCCATCTCGGGAGAAGTCTGGCGCCGTCGACAGGTGTTCCTAGCCCGCCAAACTTGCGAGGAATTGGCTCTACAGCATCCTTTGATGCTAGGGAAGATCGGCATAGCCTTGGAATTGCTCGGCAACAGCGGCAAATGGTTCTTCACCGTGCACCCGAGACACCTTCCACGTTTTGAGCTCGGAAAACTCGGAAATTGGGCGGTCTACATGCGTTTCTAAGCTAGGGTTGTGAAGAACAATTGTTCGCCGACTAGTTTCGGCCCTTTGTGCAAGATCTGGGGAACTAAGAGTGAAGATTGAGATCGAATTTGAGAGTTCATTACCGGAAGGTCGGTTTATGGCCGCCGGAGATCTTTCCTCGAATTCGCGCTCTGTCGTCCATGTCATGGCTTGAGCTCCGGAGGTGAGCATCACCGAGGACCAGCGCATCCGAAAATGTTCTTGCTCGGGTATGAGAAGCTCTCTGTGGAGCTGTCCACGGGAGACCGATTGCCGGCTTGTCTTAGGTTGCCGCGCGAAACGCTGCGTTCTCAGTGCAGAGCGGTTCGGCTGCCCTGGTGGCGAGTGGAGAAGGTAGGGAATGACCCCTCAGCGCTGCTGGCACACCTCGGGGAGCTCGGTGGCCCGAGTTTGGCTGTCTCCCGATCGAGTTTCAGATAGGGCAGCGAGCTGTGTTCGGTTCAGCGCGAGGAAGCCGTGAACATCGGTGTGGCGGTTTTGTGAGCGGAAACAGCACCCCGTGAGCGGATGAGGGCGGGAGCTGATCGACCACACGCCACAGCAGCAGGAGGTGTCCTCGGGAGAGCAGGAGCTGGCGTCGGTGACCGGGGACCGAGCTGCTCGGTGTCGCCCGGGAGCAACGTCTCGGTGGAGTAAGGAACAGGGGAGCAGACTTAGGGTGCAAGTCTAGACAGCACTATGACATGTGGGCCCCACTGTCTCCTTCTTATCCTTCTCAATTTTTTCTCAAAATTGTAGAATGACTCCCTTCAATTGTGGGAACATTTGAACCCGGTCTGAATTTGAAGGTTTGGACAAGTTTCATCCAATTTCCCATTTGAATTTGAATTCCCATGCAAATTGAAGTCCATTTGCCAAATGGGTAGCAAATTATTTCAAAAATTCATGAAACTTTGCCTACCCACTTATTCGAACCTAACGAACCCAACTATGAACTCAGATTTCAAAATTGAGCACGTTTGGTTCAGTTTCCCAATTCAAATTTGAATTTGAAGGTGACCTCCAATAATGCTTGAACAATTGGTCTATGAGCTCAAAACTTCTCCAAATTTGGAACTTAAGCTCTTTAATACCTGAGAAATTCAACGGTCACCTCACATATGGGCCCTTGGGTAATCTAGACATGAATTCTTTGCCAAGATTCCAATTAGGGTTTAAATTTCCTTCCCCTCTACTCATAGAGGATGTACACATGAGTTAGATCTTTAGGAGTGAAATTCTCTCCCTGGGTCAACATGTTTCAGGACAAGCTAAAGAAAATGTTAGTTTTCCCCACATGTCCATGTTTGTGTCCATCATTTCATGTGACACAAACGCAAGTCATTCCTTTGCCTTAACATGTTTGAATTTAACATGAATTCAAACATGATCATAATTCACTCCTCTCTAGCTCACTCTCAAAACAGAAAGTTGCCACCCTACTCTTCTCACTTCAAATGTCGGAGGTCCCATGTGTGTTCAAGAATTTAGTGGCACTTTGAGGTGAGCATTTGAGTCTAAAGAGCTGCTTTTAATTCTTCCTCATACACATGTATGATCACACATGAGTTTAACTCCACCTTGGTCCAACACATCCAAATTAATGCTTGAACCCGTGTTGTTAAACCCCACGTATCCCATCCTGTGTAAGAAAGTTTTTGTAAGTCCCAATTTCCATGAACCCAAAACACAATGATGCTCAAACGTCCGTCTCTTGGCATTCACGTTTTTGGGGCTTTTACATAATACAGGTACCTCAGGTGTTTCTGCCTTGTAGCAGGAATTTAGCCAAGAGCGAGGTAGATAAACCAAAATTATATGCACGCCGACGGGCATTCAACAATATATACAAAAGCTTGGAGGGGAAGCTGTGTTGACAAGGGAGCACAAAGGTCCAGAATGACTTAGCTGGTGCGAACAGTACTTTGCTCATCTCCAAGCTTGCTCCTCCCGTCACTTAGCGACGTAAATACCCGGGGCACCCGGGCAGCGTGGTATCTCTCTTTCTGGTCCCCCTGACAACGTGGGGACCCTAGGGGAGTTCGGCCCTTGTCTCCAGTCTTGTTGTCACCAGCATTCTGAACTTTCTGCTCACTGCTGGAGCGGTCCAATGCCTAGCCCTCGTGATTTACCGAGATGGCCCCCTGGTATGTGTGGTCACCTGGTGAGGAAGGTGGGCGCACCTACAGGGTGACTAGATAAAGCAATATGTTAGCATCAGGCCTCCTGGGGGGTCCAGGTCACCATGGACCTATTGAGACAACCCCCGGGCTTGGGCGACGTGGTCACCCAGGACTTAGTTGACGCTTTTATCCAGGGGCATGTGCCGCCTGGCTTCCCGACGCTGCTAAGCTACAGCGCCGAGGTGTCCAGCCGTCATGCCTTTTAACGGTCATGAGGGTAGGACGATTTGCAGCGTCTACACCGGTGTGTGGATCTGCTTAGCACGGAACTGATATGCCACACATCTCTTGACCAGCTCGACGGCATCCAGAGGGGCTATCGGCTAGTAACCCATGTCGGAAGGTTTCTCCAGCCAGCATGTGGAACACAGCGGTTGCCATACTCGCCCTCATGGATCTTGCGAATATCTCGCAGCCCTCCTCCCGGGTAATGTACCGCAATAGATCGTTGTCAGCGCCACATTGGTAGAGATTTCCGTCTATCAATATGTATCTTCTAGCCATACGAATGATCGGTTCAGCGGATACATGTTCATCAGGAAGGATATTATCTTTCAAGAAGGTATGAACCTATGTGATCCCTGCATCAGACCTACTTGAGCTCTTCGGATCTTGGGCGCCGGGTCACACGGAGCCCCCGGTGACGCATACGATCCTTGGCGGGCGCCATGGTTGCAGGGCCACCGGGACTGCCAGCTTCAAGGTGCTGGGCTCGCCCCCTTTCGCCTGGTTTTGCAGGTGTAGGATAGAAGAGTACGTGAAAAGATACCCGAGGGGGAGGGGTGAATGGTAGATTTAAACTTTTTAGCAGAAGCAACAAAAAACCCCTTGGCAGAAAATTGATCTGTTAAAGAAACCTTGTATGCGACTGATCTAAATGTGTTCAAACATGACAAAAGTGGTATATATTATAGAGAATCAAGTCACTAAGACACGACGACAAGAATCACTGGAATCCGTCAAGAAAAACTCAAGCTATGATCGAAAGATCAAACGAGGGTCAATCTGTTCTACTCGAGTAAAAACCAGATCTGCAACACTGCAAAGAAACTCGTGTAGATAAGAAACTAAAAATCCAATGACCGTGAAATTTTCACATATGATAGATAATCAAGTTTTGAAGACAACCCAAAAATAATCACATCAATTGGATCTATAAAACTCGAGTTATGATCAAAACACCCAAGCACTGTCGTGTTGTCCAGAAACTCGACGAGAAAGACTTGACAAAAACAAGTCGGATGAACAAGACATAAAAGCTCCTCTAAATTATGAATTTTATTGATCAAAACATAAGAGGAACATCCCAAGGTCGTCTTACCACGAGCTCTGGCCTCCCTTGCTTATATAACCAGCCTGGAGGCCAACCCAATTCAAACTAGGACTCTAATCCTACTCAGTTTCTGAATCGAAACTTTCCATAACTGCTCAAGACTCTTCTATACGCAGATAGAAGCAATCTTAACACTTCTAAACACCTTAGGAACGTATCCCACATTCCTAAAACAACTCAACTTCGTGTCCCAATAAAATCCTATCATAACCAACTCAAATCTTTCCATATCTGCGCCATAACCGACTCAGCCGCAGCCTGAGTCCATAATCCAGCCGGTTGGACCTTTCCTACCAATTCTTTACGTCCACATCTCTTCATCACACCTTGGAACCATGTTGCCATGTCCATGCACTCCTTGCACACGTGCAAACACCTTCCAACGACGTCCATGATACCTTCATATGCATTGTTCTTGATCCAAACATGCTGTGCGACCTCCCGATCAACTCAACCACAATTCCTCCCGAACATGGTTGTTGAACCTCATCTTCTCCCTAAGACTAGTTCAATGGATCCCGGCACCAGCTATATCTTGAACTCAAGCAACAACTACACATGGATAAACAGCCAATACTTTCAAGCACAAGTCCGCGACTTGACTCACGTTAGTTCCGAAAACCACAACACCTTACGTGAACACCTCACATAAGCATGTTGCAAACAATAGAAAAATGTTAACCACCGTAAACAGCCATAACACTTCAAAAACTTTGTAAAAGAATACTAAGCAAACTTTCTGTAGATGTAAAGCAAGTTCAAAATATTTGCATGGTAAAAACAGAACCATTGCGATTTAGCTCCGGATCTTGCCAAAGCTAACCGGACCTTGAGCCGGAACTTACCAAAGCTAGCAGAACCTTGCACCGGAACTTACCAAAGCTAGTCGGACCTACCGCCGGAGCTAACCAAACACATATCGGACCTAGCCATAGCAAGTCGGACCTTACGTCGGATCTTGTCGGAGCTCAAACCTATAGTCGGACCTTGACAAAAAAGAGTGTTTTGGCAGAATTCAAGACTTTTATCGTCATAGCCAATGTATTCAGAACACATAGGTCTCACAGCAGGTCAGGCTGTATGGCCAGTAGCTTCCTTTCAAAGGTGCCTTTGGAGACCAGAGTCCATGTAGAGACTTTTATTGAAAGGTTGTCTACTACCGCATTGTTGGCGCAGGGAACATGGCGCTACTCCAAAGCATGAAATCCCTTCCCTAAATTAGGCTGCTGGCTATGGATCTGTGTAAGAATACTCTCGCTCACCCTGTTTGGTGGCGAGTTGGGAGTCTACTTTTAACCAGCTTCTGTTGCACTTCTCGCGAAAGGGCAATACTTAAGCCAAATATGAGGGCGTCATACTTTGCCATGCTATTGGTAGCATTGGAGTTATGATGCACCACGTACTTGGACTGTTCTCCTAACTGCGAGGTGAGCAGGACCCCCACTTTGGCACCTCACTCGCGTGAGGGCAGTCGCAACAGAGTGTCTAGAGAGGTCCGGTGGAAACCAGGGCTCTGGTTTCGAGCCACCATCATCTTGACCCCCTAGACGGTTTGGAAACAGAACTAATTCCACCTCAAATATGTAGGTCTAGCGTATAGAACTAGCGTGTGGGATGGATCCAAACACGCCATTTATAACTACTATGCGTGAGCCAATCATAGGCTGTAATGGGGCACACAGGTCAGGACTCACTTTTTCTTGTTTCTGGCTTCCGTTGGGCAACAAGCGGCCACAGGTCGTGCTGGAAGGCAGTGGTTCCTCCCGGATACCAGAGCCTTGACCCTTCCGGGACTTTAGCCGTTCTAAGATCTTGTCCCTAGTCCCTATGTTATCCTTACAAGAAAGAGAAAAAGAAAAAATAGTCTACCACCACTTGGAATTAGACCTTCAGAGGTGTCCTATGGCCTGTGGCAGGGCAAAGGTTCCTACCCTTTACAACAAAACGGACGCACCTGAGGGACATGCTCGTACCGGCCGGAGCATAGGCTTGTCACTCCTCCTTGAGGAAACCCTGCCGAGGCACCAGGCGGCCCTTCCCCGGGCCGCCCACTCTTCTCGACGGAAGAGGCACTACAGGGATTCGATGTACTTACGACGGCTAAGGCCGTCGTAATTAAGTCGTAAACCATTGTAAGTTAGCTACTTACGACAGTATTTCTTTACTTACGACGGTATACAGCCGAGGTAATTACCGGATCGTAAATAACCTAACTTACGATGGCTACCGTCGTAAATAACTTAACTTACGACGGCGTCGCGCATCCGTCGTAAGTAACGGCCCAGACCACGTGGTAGCCCAAGGCACGTTACTTACGACGGTTCTGGTGACCGTCGTGAGTAGCAGAAGCTAACTTACGACAGTTCTGGTGACCGTCGTAAGTAACAGAAGCTAACTTACGATGGTTCTGGTGACCGTCGTAAGTAACAGAAGCTAACTTACGACGGCTTCTGGGCAGTAGCCGTTGTAAGTTATGTTTGTAATTTTTTTAAAAAACAGAAACACACTAACCTGGCTCGATGGCCAGCTCACAGAACAAACAGTTATAAAACAGGAGTAAACAATCATAAAATAGTTCATATGCATCACACACAATACAAATTACAAACGGGCTACACACTACCCCCTCGACTACCTCCGGAGCCGAAGATATCATCCCCATGCGTATCTCTTGGAACCGGTAGCTGTGGCAATGGAGTAGAGGCCTCCGTCGCCGAACCCTACAAAACACATGAGTAGTTACGACGGTTTGGATTCAGATATCAATGTATTTCTCTTTTTTTCTCACTCTCTTCCTCTCTCTGTACTATTCATCCCCTCTTTATGTTATTCTCACTCACACCCTCTCTCGCACTCTCTCTCTCTCCCTCTATTACAACACTCCATCTCTCCATCTCACTCTTACTCTCTCTCTCGCACTCCCTCTCTCCCTTCTGTACCACTCTACATCTCCCTCTCTCCTTATGTTAGATGAAAAATACAATATTAAAGAGTTTATTACCTGTACTGGAGGCACTTGGGCTGCGGGCTCCTGTGACGGGGTCACCTGTGGCGGCTGCCACGCAGGAATCGTGATTTGTTGGCCGTTCTGTCGAGCTAAGGCCTATAATTGAAAAATATTAGGACATATGTATTACTGAAATGTTATGAAAGTAAACTACAGTAATTGAAATTACTTACCTCCATCGCTTCCTGCATCTGGGCCATGTAGTTAGCTTGGTACTCCTGGATGGCCCTCGTCCTGTCGAGCTCCTCCTGGGTCCGCGTCAGCCTCTCCTGCATGGCATGGAACTCCATGTCCCTCTGCGAGAGACAGCCACTCGACGACCCAACCAACAAAGCCTGCGTCGATGAAGTGCCTCTCGCAGGTCGCGCCGACCTTGAGTCGACAACTCCATCGAAAATAGCAAACCTACAAAAGAAAGAAAAATAATAAGTAAAAGAAGGAAGATTGGAAACCTAAATCAAAGAAACCAACTCACCGGCCATGGGCCTTCCCACCGCCGCTTGCATACACGGCTTGAGGGTCGATTGGCGCGTTTTCCCAATCGTACCCTTCACCGTGTATTTTGAAGACTTCCTGCCCGTACTTTTTCTAAAAACATAGAAATGGTGTTAGTGTGTCAATAATAATATTAGTTATAATTAAATTGAATAATTCTGTAAACTTACCAATCGATCGGTCGCGACCTGACTGCACTGCCCTGGCTGCGACGGTCACTTCCCCTGTGACCTTTCTTCCAAACCTGGATTGCGCTAGGCTCGTGGCCGGTCTCTCGCTCCTGTAGATGCGTGTTAGTAGGATAAATATGTTATGAACACATAAACGAACTTATGATACACTTACCATGCGTTTAGCCAAACGCAAATGACCATCGGCGCCATAGGTGTGCTTCCCGTCGGACCCTCTGCATCCTCGAGCCCTCATGGACTTAGCTTTGAAGTCATCGCTAGCCCAATACCGACAGAGAGCTCGGTATGCGTCGGGTTGACCCTCTAACCAGAAAATACTAACCTGCACATATTTAGTATATCATTAACTGTTAACATAAGTAACTATTGAGTTTTTTTAACAATTAGAACTTACCTCTGCGTATTGATCCTCTGTCAAGTACGTGTCGGAGTCCCTTCTAAAGGGACCCCGTTCCTGCTGCTGCTGATGCCGTTTCTGGTAGTCGTTAACGGCCTGGATGCGGGCGTACGACAACGCCTGCGTCACGAGCTTCCGAGCGTTTGTGTGGAACACGAGTGTCGTGTGCTCCATCATGCTCTCGCTCGTTTCGTCTAACTGGTACATCAGCTTTAAGAAAACAAACATTTAATCAATATGCATTAACAATTTAAATGAGTTGAAGAATGTAAACATTTAAACTTACCATAAAATCGTTCCACATGGCCCCCTGAAGAGTGCCGTGCACCTCATGCGAGACACGAGTGTAGTCGTGCCACGACAAAGCAGGGACACCATCGATGACACCGGGATAGTGCAAACGCACTAAAGCCCCGATGACACCGTTAACCTGCCTGTGGTGTCCCTGGCCTGTGAACGAACCACTACAGGAAAAACGATCATAGACGACGGCCATATTTATTGACGACGGGGCCGTCGTATTTAATGTTATTGACGACGGCTAGATAAAGCCGTCGTCAATAACTCAGTTATTGACGACGGCTAGACGAGAACCGTCGTCAATAAATTATTGACGACGGTGCCCGTCGTCTTTAACTAAATTCAGGCCCACCCCAGGAGTTATTGACGACGGTTGAACGAGAACCGTCGTCAATAAATTATTGACGACGGTGCCCGTCGTCTTTAACTAAATTCGGGCCCACCCGAGGAGTTATTGACGACGGTGACCTAGTACCGTCGTCAATAACACAGTTATTGACGACGGCTGAACGAGCACCGTCGTCAATAAATTATTGACGACGGCGCCCGTCGTCTTGAACTTAATTCGGGCCCACCCGAGGCGTTATTGACGACGGTGACCAGGCACCGTCGTCAATAACGGGACATATAACCCGTACGCGAGCCGGGAGGCGGCCACTGCCGCCTCCCGACTCGCGCCGAGCTCTCGTCGCCGCCGCCCTCCCCGCCGGTCCCCGCCACCGCCACCGCCGGTCCCCGCCGCCACCGCCGAGGTAAGTCCCCCTCCTCCTCCCCCTCCGGCCTCTCCCCCGGTTTCCTCGCCCCCCGGCCGCGCCGCCGGCGACCGGTGAGTAAACTTGGACTTGTTTGGTGCTGGTAGGCTGCTTGTGCCATCCTGCAGATTCTCCTTCCCCAGCTGGAGAGGAGAGCTGCACATATCGGATCCTCCTCCTGCGGCTAATCAGTCTCAGAAATCCAATCTCTGATTTTTAAAAAAAAAGCTTACTCCTACTTACCTTGTTTCCAAGCTTTAATAACCGCTGGGTTCGTGACTGGTTGTTACAGATGTTCCATTTCTGTTGCCATTTCACCTCCTTGTTAAACTAAGCAAAGAGGGCTCAGAACTCTCTGCAGCATTCATGAAAGTATGGCGAAACACGAGATCAAATTCAATGATCCTTTGGCTCATTGAACTCCTCCACGTCTTACGGCATGAGAAGCAGCAGCTCCGGGCTCCCGTACGAAGCCACAGGAAACCTGTGAAAATATTCATTGCATTCGCCCCCCCCCCTTGATTAATTATAAGTCGGTGACGCTCACTCGTCACCAAGAGACTCTTTGATGAGTAAGTGAACAACACAAAGGGTTAAATCAGAGACGACAACAAGAGAGAGTTGCATCGAACGCGACATATCACATGCTTATGGCCAACTGACGATGGCCAATAAGAGCAGTACCTGTAGTGTAGAAGCCCGGTCCATGGGTTCCAGCCGGATTCCCCATGGAGCTTGCAACCAAGGGTTACATTGTGGAGCGGTCGAAGGGAAGCCGCGGCGGCCATGCCGATGCGCAGGCAACCACTCCTACCGCGGCGAAGGTGGTTGCGGCGCGCGCGTCGGGGTCGGGGGTTAGGGGAAGAGGAAACCATGTTCGTGGGCCGGGCCGCAAGGGAGGAACAGATTCGGCCCATTTCTCTGCAATTTTTTTTTAGAGGTAGACAAGTCCACTTGCCCAGATCAGCACAGAGGACAGCGCAGCAGGTTCAATTCAATCCAATTTCATTATTGAAAAAAAAAACCATCATCTGTAGCAGCAGCAGCAGGCAGGCAGGCAGGGCAGGCAGGCGCAGCGGCGGCGGCGACCAGGACGACATCTGCATCTGCATCTCCAAACAAGTGATGGACGAAGGTTACAAGCATCAACAACTAAGGAATCAGCATCATCTGCATCTGATAAAAAATGACCATGAGAAGGTTAAACTTTAATGCATATAGCATATTGCAATATAGAAGAAAAGTGATTAGAAAAAAATCAATAAGTAGCCCCAAAGATTGCATTGGTCAACATTCAATACGATGCACCTAATTGGTTTGACACCATTGTGGTTCTAACATTTTGCATAGAATTGATACTTATTGAGCCCATCCTGTTTATTATCCCAGTTATATGGAAGCTTTTGGTTTCTCATTTTACATACTTTTCTTATGGTTATTTCCGTATAGTAAATTGCTGCCAAGTGATTGTTAGCATATACGTGTATTAGGATTAGGGGTGATTGTCATTAGTCATTAGGCTACTTGTCTGTCAAGTCATGTACCCTATATATATGTACCCCTAACCCATATCAATGAACTAATTCTGTTTTCATCCTCTAATATGGTATCAGCCAAACCCTAGGCTTCCCTCCCCTTCTCTCTCCCGATTCCAGCAGCGCCACCAACCATGGCCGGCGCTCCGCCGGCGACCTCTCCTCCCTGGGCGCCGCCTCACCCCAACACTTTCCCTGGCGGGCACCTGCTCTCTCCCCTAACGCCGCAGCCGTGCCTCCTCTACCCGCAGGCGAACCTTCTCCGGCCGCCGGTACCGCGCCTTCTCCAGCCGCCGTCTGGTCTCCTCCGACTGTCGCTGTCGCGCCCTCTGGCAGCCGCCGCTCCTGGATGCAGGTCCCGAGCGCGCTCCTATGGTCGCGTCGAGCCCTGGCCGCGCCTCGGCCGCTGCCGCTCGCCGCGCCCCGCCCCGAGCCCCGCCCTGATGTGCCGCCCGGCCCCGCCCCAAGCCCCGCCCTGGCGCGTCGTACGACCTTAGTTGATTAATTGTTTAATTAGTATTGTAATTGATTATTGTTTAATTAATACTTTGATTGATTGTGTGATTAGTTACTATATGTAAATAAATGGGTTTCGGCCCGGTCCGGCCTGACACGACCCATTTAGGGTCTGTCACGGCTCATTTAGTGGTAATGTATTAGTCGAGACAGGCACGGAGGACGGGAAGCTCGCGCGCGTGGACGGCGGGCCCCAACGGTGGGGTTTCATCTTTGAACCACTTACAACGGGGTATAACGTACGACGGCTAACCCTAAAGGCGTCGTAAGATAATGGCAGGCCCCAACGGGGCATAACTTAGGACGGCTGACCCACTTCTTTGTCTCTCCTTTTTTCCTTCTCTCTCGTTCTTTCCTCTCTCTCTTTTAAATGACTCAAAAACGAAAGATTGACGTAAACCTATACAACATGCGTCACCCGTTTCGAACGGGCCCGTCTCACATGTGTTGCGCATGTGAGGCGTGTACGTTCGGAATTGTCCCTTTTTGGACAGCCTGGGAGTGACCGAGGGGGCGTGGCATGTGATGAAACGCGGGTTTAGATCTAGACGAGATTTCGACGGCATAACCCTGTTGTTCTCTGCTGCACCATTTTCGGGCGTGCAGTGGAGAACAGCGGGGTTATGCTGCCGAAATTTCGTTCGGATCCATACCACGCGTCTCGTCGTGAGCACGCTCCGCTCGATCACTCTTGGGTGGGTTTAGGACCTATCCTTTCCAATAGATGTAGGGCCGTGACATAAATAAATTATAAAGTAACTATAATTTCCTTGACATTAAACTGCAGATTCAAACATGGGTGAGGATCGTAGTTGGATGTATACCGGTTGGAAGAACAGTTCTGGTGGTCACTCGGATGAGTGGTTCGCAAAGACAGATGCTTTTGTAGATCGAGCGTTTTCATTGTCAAAGATCGATAAGGTGCGGTGCCCATGTACGAAATGTCAAGGTGCAAAGTGTTGGGACAAAGTGAATTTGGCGTTTCACTTATGTCGATACGGTTTCATGCAAGATTATGAGGTGTGGACCTTTCATGGTGAGACATCTTCTCAACCCTTACAAGTTTCATATGAGGATGACAACACGGGGGTCGATAGGATGGACGAGATGCTTGATGCTATAAATCCTGAATTGATGGAGGATCCTCCTCCAACGGAGGTTGAAGCGTTTTTCACGCTTCTCAAAGCTTCAGAAGAGCCGTTGCATGAACACACCGAAGTGACGCTCCTTACTTTCATGACTAGATTTATGGCCATTAAGTCTAAGTATTTCTTCTCCAATAACTGCTACAACGATCTTATCAAATTGATCAGCGATATCCTTCCACAACCACATAAAGTGCCTAAAGATATGTATCAGTCTAAGAAGTTGATTTCTGGTCTAGGTATGAAATATGAGAAGATTGATATGTGTCTAGACAATTGCATGCTTTTTTGGAGAGAGCATGCCAACGAGAACAAGTGCTTAAAATGTGGTAAAGCGAGATTTGTCGAAGTTGTTAATGACGACGGTTCAAAAGTAATGACTCAAGTCGCACGGAAGCAGCTTCGCTACTTGCCTGTCACACCTAGGTTCAAGCGTTTGTTTCTATCTAAAAAAACTGCTAGACACATGAGGTGGCATAAAGAAGGTGTACGTGAGAACAACAGCATGATGGTGCACCCGTCGGACGGTGAGGCATGGAAGGCGCTTGACCACTTCGATCTAGATTTCGCCAATGACGCGAGAAATATTCGCTTTGGGTTGGCGACAGATGGCTTCTCACCGTTTAGTACAAACGCCACACCATACTCATGTTGGCCCGTGTTCGCTATTCCGTACAACTTACCACCATCGCTTTGTATGAAGTATGAGTTCATGTTCCTATGCCTTATTGTACCTGGACCGGATCATCCTGGTTCACGACTGAACGTGATGATGCAGCCATTGATTGAAGAGTTCAAAATGTTATGGACAGGAGTCGAAGCGTACGACTGTTATAGAAAACAGAAATTCAACCTTCGAGCTGCGTACTTGTGGTCTATTCATGATTTTCCAGCTTACGGCATGTTTTCTGGCTGGAGCACTCATGGTCGATTGACATGTCCAATATGTGCTTCGGACACGGATTGTTTTCGTCTAATTCATGGTGGCAAGATATGCTACTTTGATTGTCATAGACGTTGGTTACCGCCAAATCACGTGTTTAGGCAACAGAGAAATGCCTTCAGGAAGGGTACCATTGTAAAAAAGGGACCACCACAACGTCTGAACGGGTCGGAAATTGTTAAACAGCTCAATAATCTAGTGCCAGATGAAGGTCGTCCTGGATATTTTGTTGGTTACGGAGAGGATCACAATTGGACTCATATATGTGCACTATGGGAGTTACCGTATATGAAGTCTTTAATTCTAATGCATAACATTGATGTCATGCACCAGGAACGTAACATGGGCGAATGCATCATAAGCACGTGCTTGGATATGACGGGAAAAACAAAAGACAATATAAAAGCTCGGAAGGATTTGGCAGAGGTTTGTAACCGACCAAGTCTTGAGCTCTCCGAAGCTGGTGGCAAACCACGAGCTTGTTTCTGCCTTCGACCAAAAGAAAAGAAAGAAGTCTTCAAGTGGTTGAAACAGTTGAAGTTCCCAGACGGTTATGCTGCTAGCCTGAGAAGAGCCGTTAATGTTAAGACTGGAAATCTTACTGGTTTGAAGAGCCATGATTATCACATAATCATGGAAAGACTTCTGCCGGTTATGTTTCGAGGCTATCTTGACGATGAGGTTTGGAAAGTGTTAGCCGAGCTTAGCTATTTTTATAGACAGCTTTGTGCTAAAGAAATCAAAAGGGAGATGATGGAGAAGTTGGAAAAAGAGATACCCGTGCTTTTATGTAAGATGGAAAAAGTATTTCCTCCAGGGTTCTTCAATCCAATGCAACACCTTCTAATCCATCTTCCATATGAAGCTAAAGTAGGTGGCCCTGTTCAATATAGGTGGATGTACCACATTGAAAGAGCACTTAGATGTCTAAAACCGATGGTTCGTAATAGGGCAAGGGTTGAAGGATGCATCGCCGAAGCATTTACACTTCAGGAGATAGGATACTTTTCAAGTGTCTACTTTGCAGAAGAACACAATATTAATGCATCGGTGTTACGGTATAATATGGCTGAAGCAACCTCTTGTAGCGAACTCTCACTTTTTCAAACGAGAGGCACCACTGTTGGTAGTGGCACGATCTATGATGCTTCAGCAGATGAAAAGACAGCTGCTTTGTTATACATGTACGCTAACATAGATGGGATGGACAATTTTTTTCAGTAAGTGGTTGTTCAACATCTATACAAATTTGTGTGGTGTGTTATACATCTACACCAATAATTCTTTTTTGTCCTGATTTAGTGAGTTCGATCGACAAAATTGGAAGTCTAAGCAGCAACCTACTAGCAAGCAAATACAAACAATGCGACACTATGGAGTAAATGGAGGACCTAACTTCCAAACGTGGTTTCGAAATCATGTAACGTTTTCCTTGTCTTGTTCCTCTTATTAATTATGTTCATAGCATAAAATAGTCTTCTTACTTCATATGTTGGACAGTGCAAGACACAAGTCGGTGTTCATGAAGATTTGCGACAACTGTCCAACGGATCCATTAAAGTTAAACTCTTCGGTCGATATGATGTCAATGGGTTCCGATTCCGTTCAACTCAATTTGAAGCTCAACGTCCTTTAAGGGCAACATCAAACACCGGAGTTGTGACAAGGGCCGCCGATGCCGAAGGACATGAAACTAATTTCTATGGGATCATAAAGAAAATCCTAGAATTTAGTTTTGCCGGGAATAAAGACCTTAAAGTAGTCTTCTTTGACTGTGATTGGTTTGATAATAACAATGGAACTCGACAAAACCAATTTGGCATGGTAGAAGTCAAACACAAGGACCGACTACGAGGCTACGACACCTTTGTCCTTGCACACCAAGTCGAACAAGTGTACTATCTACAATATCCGTGCGAAAAACTTAGTGCATGGTGGGTTGTACAAAAGGTGAATCCTCGTGAGCGGTTATATACACCGGACAATACTGGTTACATTGATGAGGCAGATATTGTTTACCAAGAAGAAGAGTTGCCGGATTCTTTTGTCGTTGAGCCTGGTCTACGACTCGATGAATTAGTTGGAGATGCACAAGATGTACAGACTCATATTGTGAAAAAACGAAAACGGCGAACAACCATGACAAAAGATCGATGGTCCGGTTTACGAAGTAGAGTACATGATCGTGATACTGATGAATTTTGAAATTAAGTACAAGTATCGTTTCTTCCATCTCTTCTTTCGTCTTCTATATTTTCCTTTAAATTCATTATCAAATTTCCTTTCATCAGGATGTCATCGAGCAGTAGACGACGGGGGACGCGGGGCTTTCTGCCCCCGAGAGCAGACTCTGTTTTCCAGGGCTGTCAGTCTAGCAATGGTAGACTGTCTCAGCTGTTGGGCCTCGACAGAGGCCAGGGGTCACGAGAGCGGTCACGACAGGTAAAGAATAATTAATTACATAAATTATATAAAAAACTTTCTTAAATCTATATTACCAATCTTCAAATTTTTAGGACGACTCTACGTCTGAGGAGACAGAGGTCAGGGGTCCTCTTCAGACACCACAGGTTTCGGAGCCTGTTACAGATCCTGCTTCGGGTCCTCTTCAGGTTCCGGCACCGCAGGATTCAGACCCTGCTTCAGAGCCTTCCACAGAGCCTGATGTGGAGCCGGCTCCACAGCGGCGTTACAGGAGGAGCCACTACGTGGCTCCTCCTCCGGTTCCTGCACGGCCAGAAGATCGGGTCGTTATTCGTCCGGTTGGCGATAGGTAAGTAAATCTATAACAAATCAATTTAGATATTTTAACACTTATATATGTACTAATTGAGAATCGTGTATTAGGTCTTGGGCCGATGACTCGTTCACGGGTCAAGGACGCCATCGCCAGGTCAACGCTGTCCTGGGCCAGCTCATCCGTTGTCACTACCCCGGTCTAGTGAACGGACGGGCTGCTACGTCTTGGGACGATTACGCTACGGCCCAGGACATTACCTACGGCAACCACCAGGAGCATGTGTGGCATGAATTCATGGTAAGCAAATCGTCTATTTGTTAAATGCGAACCTATTATATGTTAAGTACATTAACTTGTATATTTCTACTTGTAGAAATATTACCGTTTGGAGGACGAGGCCCAGCTGGATCACGCTCGCCTGGTCTTCAACAACAACGCTAGGAAGCTCCTGACGCAGTCGATTTCAACGGCTCGCATTCAGGCTACGAAGGCGTACTATAAGTTGCATCCGGACGAGGGTGAGCCGGGGCAGTTTAGGGATGTGGCGGACAAGTACTTGACGGAGGCACAGTACGCAGAGGTAAATTCTTTATTTTACTTTGCTTCATTATCCAATTTTCATCAATATTTTCATCCAACAACAAATGTGTGCAGGTCAGCGTACCGTGGCTTGAGTCCTGTCCGGACGCCTACAGTTCCCTGTGTGCTCGTTGGGCGAGCCAGGGCTTCCAAGGCGTGTCGATGACCCGCCGACAGAGTCAAGGGACGGACGGGAAACACCGTCTTGGCGGGGACGGCTACGTACGCCTTGCTAAACGGATGGTAAGTAATACTCGAATTATATTCTAGTTAATTTCTATCGCTACCATTATGCTAACACGTATCGATAGGAGCGCGAGATCGGTCAGGAGCCGACCGCTATCCAGGTGTGGAGGAGAGGTCACATGGGAAGTGACCCCTCGCAGCCTGATCAGCTGTCTTCTCAGACAGCGACAGAGACGTTGGTGAGTTCTTTAGTTGACTTAATTGTATTATCTTTAAAACTTCTGATGACTTTAATTTTTTGTATTTTCAGGAAAAGTATGGGGAGGAGGTGCGGAGGCTTCGAGGCGACGATTACGATTGGCAGAACTCGCCGATCGTACCTGAAGCCGCCTATGCAAGCGGTGGCGGTAAACCTCACGGCCGGTGAGTTCTGTTGTTTTCATTTACTTTCATTAACTTCGAGATACGAAACTTTAATACTCTTACTTCGTTGTGTAGGTTGGCCATCTTCGATGGAGTAGTAGACTCGAGGGAGGCGCGGTCTTACTCGAGGGCCTCTTCATCGCAGGGTGGATCCAGCAGGCGTGGCAGCCGTGATCTGGAGCTCCAGAGTGTCCAGGAGGAGCTCCAGAGGACGCAGGAAGCGCTGAGGCTCGCGAACGAGAGGCAGGCAGCCGAGCTCCGGGCTAGGGACGAGTATCAACACTCGTACATGCTACAACTGCAAGCTGCCATGCAGGTAAGTTCAGATCAATGTACTCAACGTTTCTAATATATAAATGACATGTATAATAATTTACTTCATATTTGCAGGCTATGGCCACAGGACAACCCGTTGTCTTTCCTCAGTGGGCGCCGCCACCGATACAGCTACCACAGGGGCCGACGTCAGGAGCACAGGTACAAAATTTCTCATAATAGCTGCAACTAGTTAAATTTGCTCAAATTTAGTTGAATTTGATCAAACTTACTTAAACTTAGAGAAAACTAGTTAAACATCCTCAAACTGAGTAAAATATGGTACAACTTACTCAACTATAGTCAAATATGACCAAACTTACTCAAACATAGCCAAAACTTTTTGAACTAGCTCAAACACAAACACTACTAGTCCATACTTCTCAAACTTAGTAAAATATGAGCAAACTTACTCAAACATAGCCAAATCTAGCTAACTTGCTCAATTTTAACTTGTAATGAGTTTATTTAATCATATACACATTTGTGAACTTCTAATTTGTCTACCTATACATGTACATCATAGGGATCGGCGACACGGGCTCAGGAAACTCCATCCCCTCAGCAACCAGCGTTTGGACGAGCGCACGACGACTTCCTGGACTCCGGTGGCAGCGGTCGGGGTAGCGTAGGGTAGTGTGGCGTGCGTATAGTGTTTTTGTGCCTGCCTGTGATGTATGTTTTAATTGCCTGTGATCTGGCCATCGAGCCAGGGCTGGCCTCGAAGCCAGGGCAGGATTTTCTATTTTTTTAAAAAAAATTGAAAAGCTTATTGACGACGGTTTCTGGTACTTGGCCGTCGTCAATAAGCCACT
The DNA here is from genome assembly GCA_030760725.1 of Neostapfia colusana. Taxonomy (NCBI): domain Eukaryota; kingdom Viridiplantae; phylum Streptophyta; class Magnoliopsida; order Poales; family Poaceae; genus Neostapfia; species Neostapfia colusana. Next base: position 60,670,405 of record JASWHV010000016.1, on the reverse strand, counting down.
AGTATTGACGACGGCCAGGTACCAGAAACCGTCGTCAATAAGCAATTGTTATTGACGACGGCCTAGTGTAAACCGTCGTCAATAAGCCAAGGTTACTGACGACGGTTTCCTGGCCGTCGTCAATAAGCTTATTGACGACAGCCTGGTTTAGCTGTCGTCAATAAGGTTATTGACGACAGCTAGATTTAGCTGTTGTCAATAAATTTATTGACGACGGTTACCGTCGTCAATAAACTTATTGACGACTAATAATTGACGACAGCTCAAAACCGTCGTCTATAAGCTTTTACCGTCGTCAATAACTTATTGACGACGGTAGTGCCCTTATTGACGACGGTTTCCGGCCGTCGTCTATAGTCCCGATTCCTGTAGTGAACAGTCGTACCAAGATCTGCAAAATTTGTTATCTCAGTAAGTATCTATAGACATCATGAAATATGTACCAAGTATAGGATTTTTTTACCTGTCTCCAACTGGATGAATAGTGACCCGCTCACGAGGAATAGGAGGAGGAGCCACAAAGTGGGTCCTCCTCGTCCGTCGCCTCTGCGCGGGCACCACGTCCGGTGACCTGGAAGGTTGGTCACCACTAGAGCCCGAAGGCTCCACGCTCGCCGGCTCCGAAGGTAGGGTAGCTGGCTCCGAGGGTTGGCTAGCCTGTTGCGGCGCCATAACCTCTGACTCTGAATCTGACGACTATGAGTTAGACTGCAAAAATAAAGGATTGATAAGAATAAATTATTTTTATGTGCAATTTAAAATAACGTGATTGACAACTGAAATTTACCTCTGTGCGTTGTAAGGCCAGAGCTCGGCCCGCAAAGTCTGGTAGGTGCCTCATCAGCTGAGAGCATCTGCTCGCACCTGACGAGCTACCTGAGAAGAGGTCCCGTGACCGACTGAGGAACCCTCGTGCCCCCTTCTTCCCGCTCCCCTTTGATGACGACATCCTGTTGTAAGGAATGATTGATAAATATTGCCGCTCCCCTTTGATGACGACAAAATTCATGCTAAGTTAGTGAAGAAAACGTTACATCATCAATTTCAAAATTCATCAACGTCATGATCATGTACCCTACTCCTTAAACCAGACCATCGATCTTCTTTCGTGAGCATCTGAACTGGATTTCGTTTCCGTTTATGCATATCAGAAGTCTCGACATCTTGAGCGTCTCCAACTAAGTCATCGAGCCCTACACTAGGCTCGATGATAAATGAGTCTGGCAATTCTTCTTCTTGGTAAACCTCGTCAACCTCATCAGTATCATGGTAACCATCCTCTCCTGGAGTGTATAACCGCTCATGAGGATTAACCTTATGTACAACCCACCAAGCTTTGAGTTTTTTGCATGGATAAGATAGATAATACACTTGCTCCACTTGGTGTGCAAGAACAAATGAATCGTATCCTCGTAGCCGTTCGTTGTGTTTGACATCCACCATGCCAAATTTGTTTAGTCGAGTTCCATGATTGATATCAAACCAATCACAGTCAAAGAATACTACTCGAAGATCCTTATTCCCGGTAAAAGCAAATTCAAGGATTTTATTAATAATTCCATAATAATTAGTTTCACGTCCTTGAGAATCGACAACCCTCGTCACAACTCCGGTATTAGATTTGCCGTGAGAGGACGAAGAGATTCAAATTGAGTTGTACGGAATCGATAGCCATTGACGTCATATCGACCATAGCTCCTAACTTTAATCAATCCATAGGATAGTTGTCGCAAGTCTTCATGGACGTCGGCATCTTTCATGCACTGTTATAAGAAAACTTTGTAAATACTCGTAAGTTATAAGAATACTTTGTAAATATTGCTAAGTTAACGAGAAAATGTTACATGATCTCGAAACCAGGATAGGAAATTAGGTCCTCCGTTTATTCCTTCCCGTCACATCACTTCTACTTGTTTGCTCGTAGGTTGATGCCTATGTGTCCAATTTTGCTTGTGGAATTCACTGTACAAAAAGAAAACTTTTTAGAATAGATGTGTTACAAAATACGCCAATTAGTATAAATGTAAGACAAACACTTACTTGAAATATTTGTCCATCTCATCTATATTCGCGTACATGTAAAGGAAAGCAGCACTCCTTTCTTCTGCGGTAGAGTTGTAGGAAGTGGAACTACCAACAGTAGTGCCTCTTGTTGCAAAAATAGAGAGATCGCTACAAGGAGGTTGCTTATCCACATTGTACGTCATTGCTGAAGTGTTGACATTGTTTTCCTCTGCAAAGTAAACACTTGAAAAGTATCATACTTCTTTAAGAGTAAATGCTTCGGCGATGCATCCTTCTACCTTTGCCCTGCTACGAACCATTGGTTTCAGATATCTTAGTGCTCTTTCAATATGATACATCCACCTATATTGCACGGGACCTCCAACTTTACCTTGAAATGGAAGATGGATGAGGAGATGTTGCATTGGATTGAAGAACCCTGGAGGAAAAAATTTCCATCTTACATAATAGTACCGGTATCTCCTTCTCCAATTTACGCATCATCTCTATCGTGATTTCTTTTGCACAGAGCTGTCTATAGAAGTGACTAAGCTCGGCTAGCACCTTCCACACCGCATCATCAAAATAGCCCCGAAACATAACAGGTAGAAGTCTTTCAATAATTATGTGATAATCATGACTCTTCAACCCTGTCAGCTTTCCCGTTTTGATATTCACGGCTCGTTTCAGACTAGCTGCTTAACCATCTGGGAATTTTAAATTTTTCAACCATTTGAGTACTTCTTTCTTTTCTTTAGGTTGAAGACAGAAAGAAGCATGTGGTTTATCACCACTTTCAGAGAGCTCAAGAGTTGGACGGTTACAAATCTCTGCTAGGTCCTTTCGAGCCTTTATATTGTCTTTCGTTTTGCCTGTCATGCCCATGCATGTGCTTATAATACATTTGGCCATATTACGCTCTTGATGCATTACATCAACGTTATGCATTAGTATCAACGACTTCACATATGGTAGCTCCCATAGTGCACATATATGAGTCCAATTGTGATCCTCTTCGTAACCGATAAAATATCCAGAACATTCTTTATCTGGCACCAGTTTGTCCAGCATATCAGATATTTCAGATCCGTTTAGACGTTTCGGTGGTCCTTTAGTGACAACGGTGTCTTTTTTAAAGACATTCCTCTGTTGCCTAAACATGTGATTCGGAGGCAGCCAACGTCTGTGACAATCGAAGTAGCATATCTTTCCTCCATGAGTAAGTCAAAAACAATCCGTGTCAGAAGCACATATTGGACAAGTCAAACGACCGTGAGTGCTCCATCCAGAAAACATACCGTATGCTGGGAAATCATGGACGGACCATAAATAAGCAACTCGAAGGTTGAATTTCTTCTTTTTGTAACAGTCGTACACTTCGACTCCTGTCCACAACATTTTCAATTCTTCGATTAGCGGTTTCAACATCATGTTGAGACATGGCCCAAGATGATCCGGCCCAGGTATAATGAGGCTAAGGAACATGAACTCGTACTTCATGCAAAGAGCTGGTGGTAGGTTGTACGGAATGACAAAGACAGGCTAACAGGAGTATGGTGTGGCGTTTGTACTGAACAGCGAATAACCGTTTGTCCACACCTCATAACGTGGCGTGTAACCGTTTTGACACAAGTGTATCGAGACCATCATTTTGTCCAAAAACTTGGTATTCTGACATTTCGTACATGGGCACCGCACCTTATTGATATTTGACAATGAAAAAGCTCGATCTACAAAAGCATCTGTCTTGGCGAACCACTCATCCAAGTGACCACCAGAACTGTTCTTCCAACCGGTATACATCCAACTACGGTCCTCACCCATGTTTGAATCTGCAGTTTAATGTCAAGGAAATTATAGTTACTTTATAATTTATTTATGTCACGACCCTACATCTATTGGAAAGGATAGGTCCTAAACCCACCCAAGAGTGACCGAGCGGAGCGTGCTCATGACGAGACGCGTGGTCTGGGTCCGAACTAAATTTCGGCAGCATAACCCCGCTGTTCTCCACTGCACGCCCGAAAATGGTGCAGCGGAGAACAACAGGGTTATGCCATCAAAATCTCGTCTAGATCTAAACCCGCGTCTCATCACAAGCCACGCCCCCTCGGTCACTCCCAGGCTGTCCAAAAAGGAACAGTTCCGAACCTACACGCCTCACATGCTTAACACATGTAAGACGGGCCGCTTCGAAATGGGTGACGCATGTTGTATAGGTTTACGACAATCTTTCATTTTTGAGTCATTTAAAAGAGAGAGGAAAGAACGAGAGAGAAGGAAAGAACGAAAGAGAGACAAAGAAGTGGGTCAGCCGCCTAAGTTATGCACCGCTGGGGCCTGCCATTATCTTACGACACCTTTATGGTTAGCCGTCGCACGTTATGCCCCGTCATAAGTGGGTCAAAGATGAAACCGCCCCGTCGGGGCCCGCCGTCCACGCGCGGGAGCTTGCCGTCCTCCGTGCCTGTCTCGACTAATACATTACCACTAAATAGGCCGTGACAGACCCTAAATGGGTCGTGTCAGGCCGGACCGGGCCGAAACCCATTTATTTACATATAGTAACTAATCATGCAATCAATCAAAGTATTAATTCAATAATAATAAATTACAATACTAATTAAACAATTAATCAACTAAGATTAAATTAAACATGTAATCAACTAATTCCACCATTTAAACAACTAATTCACACATAAACACGGTGTCGGGTCACACATACACACGGTGTTGGGTCACATATACACACATACACACGGTGTCGGGTCACGGTGCCCACGGCGTCAGGAGGCAGCACGGCGAGCAGGGGCCGGGCGGCGCGGCAAGTAGGAGCTCGAAGCGTGGCGAGCAGGGGCTCCAGGCGGCGCGGCGAGCAGGGGCCGGGCGAGGCGGGTCGGGCGGCGCAGAAGGGCGGGGCTCGAGGCGGGGCGGGGCGAGCGGCCGAGGCGCGGCTGGGGCTCGGCGCGAGCAGGGGCGGCCAGGCGAGGCTTGGGGCGGACGGCGGCGGCTGCGGCAGGGCGGGGCGAGGCGCGGGGTGGCCACGCTGTGGTGGGGCGGGGCGCGGGACGGTGGTGCACGGTGGGGCGCGGCGGCAGGGCGGGGCGTGGTGGCGGAGGCGGCGCGGCTCGGCGAGGGCGAGGCGGAGCGATGCGGCGGTAGTCGGCTGGTCGCCCGCGTGAGTGGGCCGCACACGCGGCCCACGAGATGTAGAGTTATGTTCTTTATTTACGACGGCTTCTTTACTTACGGCGGTTTAGCTTTTAGCTGTCATAAATGGTACTTAAATTCTGTCGGTCCTTTTATTTACGACGGCCAAGAGCCAGTGACCGTCGTAAGTTAGTAAACTTACGACGTCTACTACGCGCCGTTGTAAGTACGCTAATTCACGATGGCTGACCCACGTAAATAAATTTAGCCGTCGTAAAATGTTGATTTTCCTGTAGTGAAGCGCCGCGGCTGCGGCTGGCGGCCGGCGCTGGAGGCGGCGGCGGTGGGCGGCGATGGAGGTGGCAGCGGAGGTCAGCTTGGGGCAGGGCTTAGAGTCTGGCTTGGGCTCGGGCTGAGCAGCCCAAGTGCCCACGACCGTCGGATCTAATCCGATGATCCAAGCGTTCTATGAGCGTCATGAAAAACGGCCCACAACCCTAATACACTCATTTTCATCCCCCTCCCTCTATCCTCTCCAGAGCAAGGGGGGCCAGCAGCACCTTGCAGCGATGGCGGCGGGCGGAGGTGGCGCCGGCATCGGCGACGCTCGGCCAGGCGAGGCGAGCCGCCCAGGCATCCCCCGCCACCGACTGGACGCCTAGGCGTCGGTACGCTGTCGGCGACGGCGGGGGCTGGTGGCAGCGGGGCCGGGGGTAAAGCAAAAAAATGTGCTTAAACAACTAATCAATCAATTAACTAATTTAAATAACTAAAATAGAAACAATTACTAATTTAAACCAAATAATTAACAACTAAACTAATTATCTACCAAAAACATACAAATTGATTAAGTATTTAAAATTTTATCTAATCTAACTAACAACTAATTACAAAAACTAAAAAAATTACTTGATTCGGTTTGGCGACGACGGCGATGGCTGCGGCGTCGGAGGCGGCGGCGGCCCGCGGGAAGCAGGGGTGACACGACCCCACGATCTTGTCGAGCCAAGATCACACTGAGGGGTACTGCGTTGCATAGCACCGGATAACACACATACAAGGTACAAAGCGGAAGCAAAATTTTATTACATAAACTGGTTTATGAACATGTTACATCAAAATAGTTCCAGTCTATACTCACGGGCGTAGACTACGCATCAAGCCCACGTTCAGCCCTTGAACGTGTCCTTGCTAGCACACACGCACTCTAACACAGCGGCGTGCACGACTCCCACTTGACGGGGTTCCCCTCCTGGGGTTCCGTCTCCTCTTCGGGAGTCCCTTCCTCATAGAACCCTGCAAAAGCTTCAAACACAAGCAGTGAGCACGAAGGCTCAGCAAGTCTGACCCGTCTCACCTAAACATGGAACGTCTACATGAGGGGTGATGGGTACATGAGGTAAAACCATTTGCAAAGGACTCGCCTAATTATTGGGACCTTACTTTCAAATTTTAGCAGCAGGTTGTGGAGAACCTTACGCTAAGGCACATGAGAGAGCCGCAATCAAACAAGAAACACATTTCTCTCATGTACTTTTCCCAAAGTTGAAAAGAACTTTAATTAGCTCTAGACTACAGCAAATCATTAACAATCAAGTCCGTCTTTCAATCAACAACATTTTAACATGTAACTAGCCTGTTCTTTCTACGTCACGGTACAATGAACAAGTGGTACTCACTGACCGCGAGGGACAGCGATTATAATCGATTTACACCTGCAGGGTTACCCGAACAACCCATCACGTACGCCCGTACTCGATGTTGCCTACAACAACCATCACGGACGCCGTACGCAACTACCTTTCACCCGTTAGCCAAAGTTGAACCAGTCCAATCGTCCCGAGCAAGAGGTCTCTGCACGCGCATCTCAGTGCCGCCAGCCGATTTACACCTCGAGCTCTCAACCTACCCTCTGAACGACCAGCTATGCCTCAACACCCAGCTACCCGAGTTACATCAGTTTCCCGGTTCCCATATAGCCGGTAGGTCTTCGGTACTGTTCTAGCTTGTTCAACAGGCCCGCACACGGCTCGGTCCTCAATCGACACAAGTGGAGCTACAGCAAACAGGCCCCAAAGTCCTGCTGCCCTTAACCTCCGCTTGATCTCATTTTCTTGCCATGTGTTTCATGTGCTATATCTACCCGAGTTGAGTGCCTCTAGCCTATGCTCGCGAGTAGTTCCAACTACTCGACTTGTACCGAATCCTACACTATCTTAGCAATGTAGTAGCTAATGGGGTTTGCAATCCTAAATCCAACCCATGGTTTTCTTGGCTATGCAATTGGGTTTCCAAACAAGACTCTAATGCAAAGAATCATAATACTCAAGTAAGTGCTCAAAACAATAAAAATTTGTAAAACGGTTAATGCAAACCGGAACTTGCCTTACTGATCTTGGTCGTAGGCAAGCTGTTCCTCCGGAGTAACGACGTCTAGGACTTCAGGTTCCTCCTTGACCTTAGCGACGACATGATATACAAGTACATATGTATTAATTTAAATGTATTTGATTGAATTTAAACTTGTGAAGTCTATAACTCTTATTAGACAAACCCAATGACTGTGAAACCTTTACTGTGGCTTGGTCACAACCTAAACACAGACTTGGTCAAGTTTTAGTTGCAGCAAAGATCATTTGAGCCCTCCACAATTAATTATGTACTTGACCTTAATTGAAGGCTTTTAGGGTGTTCTAAGGATTTTCATGAAACAATCTATGATTTTCTGAAAACTAGATTTTCATAGGGTTCTAATGGAGTTGGTCTCACTTAATTTTAAGGTTCCTAGCTAAGGATATGAGCTAAACAATTTCAAAGAAATTTCTGAAAACGTTTCTGAACATTTTCTATTTTCTCTGGAACAGTTTAGCTAATCACACCATTAGGTGGGTCAAATGAGCTCAAATGGATCTGAAATTTTTGTGGTAGTTCAGGAATATTTTGGTGAACATCCCAGCAAAATTTCAGAATTTTCCTCCAAAGGATTCTCCAGTTAAAATTCCAAACATTTTAAACTTTGAGGAATTAATTCTGGAGAAATAAGGATTTTCATGAAGTGAAACTTATTTTGCTGAAAAGTACTCAGAGAGCTGAATCCAACAAAATTTGGTTCACTCGATTTGGAGTTTTCTAGCTCAAGTTATGAGGATTTGAAGTTTGAAGGAAATCTGAAAATCGGGGGAAAAGTTTAAACTTGCGGGTGGGCCCGAGGACACGCGTCGCACGCCGAGGCGACGGCACACCGTGGTCCGCGGGGTTCCTGCACGCCAGCACAGCCGATCCAGGCCACACCCGATCCCGATTTAAAATTTTCAGCCGCTGACGCGTGGGCCAGCCGGCTTCGTCTTCCTCCCGACGCTCTCTCGCGCCCGCGCCGCCGCCCTCGCCGGAGCAGACCCGGAGCTCGCCGGCTCACCGCTGCCGGTCCTCCCATGGTCTGAAACTCGCCGCCAGGGGGTTGTCGACATCGAGGAACACGTCGGTGGTGTCAGTTCGGGCTGGCGGTGACCGGAAATAGCCCGGCAACGTGCCGCGGCCTCGGTTGAGGTTTGGCGCCGTCGACCGTGGGTTCTAACCCGCCAACACCTCGAACAAACGGTCCTACAGGATCAGTGTACCTATAGGAAGCTCGACAAGGTGTCAAAAGGGTTCAAAGATGGCGGCAAGTCGGTCAGCACCGTGTGACCGATCGTGCCCGCCATGACCACTCTTGATCGAGCTCGAAATTCGTCACTTCTAGACAGTTTCATGCCACGGATGCAGAAAGGAACTTGATCACCGGCTAGTCCAGCGTCTATGTGCAAGATTTGATAGCTAGAGAAGGATCTTAGAGCGAAAATTTGAAGGATCCGTACCGGAAGCTCAGTTTAAGGTCGCCGGAGCAAAAACTGAGAATTCGTCGTGGATTCTTCGCGGTTTGCTTCCAAACTTGGAAGAGAGCAGCACGGTGGTCGCGCACTCCTGTTGCCTCTCTTGCTGGACCGTGAAAACGCCTGTGGAACGCTGTCCACGGGCGCCTGACTCTCGGCTGAGGCTAGGTCACCGCGGTGGTGATCGTTTTCGGGCAAGGGAGGTCGGAGCTCGTGGTTTCTGGCGTTGGGGAGGTGGAGGGCGATCTCAGGTTGCTGTCTAGCAGCTCGGGGAGGGAGAAGGTGAGCTGGTTTCGTGGTTCTCCGGTCGAACAGAGAGGCGGCAGGTCGGGGCTCGGTGTTCACGGGAGAGGAGGAAATGATCGGTGCCTGCCTCCGTGGAGCGCCTCAAGAGGGCCCTGGAACCGCCCTTGGGCTCATGTGTGGGTGCGGGAAGCAGCTGCTGGCGCCGCTCCTCCTCGGTGGCGAGCGCAGCTGCTCCCGAGTGTGGAGTCGGCAGCTGCTGGGTGGAAGTTCCCACCGAGACTCTGACTTTGGGTGCAAGTCTCCCCTCTTCTCTCTATGACATGTGGGTCCCACCCGGAGTTTTAACCTCTGAAATTTACTCCTAATCACTGTTGTAAACAGTGAGCCCCAAAATACCCCTGGTGATTCAAATTATCCACCCATGAGCCATTTGAATTGATTAGAATTCAAATTGGGTTTGTTTTGAATAAATTTCAGCACAAGTTCAGTTTGGAATTCAAATAAAGTTTGAATTTGTCCCACTTAGCTCATGTCAAGATAAACTCCAAATGGAGTGAAAATTGGTGTGTGAGCTCACAAAAATGTGCTGAAAGAATATGCCTCCCACTTTTAAATTCATGGGATAAAAACAGTTTGAATTTGAATATGGTTTCAAATTGCCTTCTTTCTAACTATACCCAAAATGACCTCAAAAAGGTTTGGAATTTGGGTGAAACTTGGTATGGAAATCCTTAGCAATGTGTAGGAGTTTTCATATGTCCAGCCCCTCTATATCACATGTGGGAAATACCACTTTTGCAATATGTGAGTTTGTTTTCTAATGAGCATGTTGATGGTGGTTACTTGCTCTTCATATGTGTTCATCAACTTTCCTCAAATGAGGTGTGTGTGTATGGTGATGAACACCTCAAATATGTGTCAAAAACTGAGGCCCTTACATTCGTCCCCCCTTAAAAGAATCTCGTCCCGAGATTATAAGGTGAAAATGAGAGAGAGACGGTGGAAAATTACCGGATACGTGACGTGAAAAAGTCGGGGTAGTTAGCGCAAAGAAATCCTTCGCTCTCCCACGTCGCTTCATCCATGGAGTGATTCTCCATAGAATCTTGTAGAACCACAACGTACGGTTGCGTGTGGTTCGGGCCCTTTCGTCAATAATCTGAACCGGTTCCTCCCGATAGGTGAGATCCGGTTGCAGTTCTTCAATGTCTTCCAGCTGAACGGTAGTTGATAGCTTGAGACACTTCCTCAGCTGGGAAATGTGAAAGACGTCGTGCACACCGGAAAGTGCTTCTGGTAATTTCAGCCGGTATGCTACCGATCCACATCTTTCGGTAATCTGGAATGGACCGATGAATCGGGGTGCTAACTTTCCTCTCACCCCAAATCTGTTTACGCCCTTCATTGGAGACACATGTAAATATACGTGATCTCTAACTTCGAATTGTAATGGGCGTCTCCTACGGTCCGCATACTGTTTCTGCCGAGATTGGGCGGTTTTTAGGTTCGCTTGAATCAGTCGAACCTTTTCTTCCGCATTGTTGACAAGGTCAATCCCGAAGGTAACTCTTTCGCCAGACTCACACCAATTCAATGGTGTGCAGCATTTTCTCCCGTATAGCGCCTCGTAGGGCGCCATCTTGGTGCTGGCTTTGTACCCATTGTTGTACGAGAACTCGGCTAACGGCAAGTGATCATCCCAATTCTTGCCGTGGTCGATAGCGCAAGCTCGTAGCATGTCTTCTAAGATCTGATTTACCCGCTCCGTTTGCCCATCCGTCTGCGGGTGGTATGCTGAACTACGGATCAGCTTCATCCCCAAGGCAGCGTGCAGCTGCTCCCAAAAACGGGACACAAATAAAGTGCCCCGATCCGATATGATGGTACGGGGTACGCCGTACAAGCATAGGATCCGTGAGATGTACAGTTCAGCGTACTTCTTGGCGTTGTAGTTGGTGTTGACCGGGATGAAATGGACAACTTTGGTGAGCCGATCGACGATCACCCACACAGAATCATGTTTCTGCAAGGTGGTGGGTAAACCGATGATGAAATCCATGCTGACGTCCTCCCACTTCTAGGCAGGAATGCCCAGTGGTTGTAGCAGTCCCGGTTTTCGCATATGGTCTGCCTTCACCCTTCGACATGTATCACACTCGGGCACGTATTTTGCAGTCTCCCATTTCATCCGTGTCCACCAAAACTTGCTTCTGAGTTCTTGATACATCTTGTTGCTGCCGGGGTGAATAGCAAATTTTGATAAGTGAGCTCCATCAAAAATTTTCTTCCGTAACTCCGGGTTTCGGGGGACGATGATCCGGTCCTTGAACCATAGGACGCCGTCTCCGTCCTCCCGGAAACATTTCAGCTCCCCGCTGTCTACACGTCTCCGCAAATGCAACATGGCCTTGTCATGTTTCTGAGCAGCCGCTATCTCTTCACGGATGGTGGGGATCAAAGTTAGGTTGTAGAGAGCTCCATGTGGAATCACATGCAGTGGTGGTTCGCTCTCTTCCAACGGTGTGATGGTCAGATTGTTGACGTGTGACTTGCGGCTCAGCGCATCTGCCACTACGTTTGTCTTGCCCGAATGATAATGGATCTCTATTTCGTAATCCTTTATCAGTTCAAACCATCTTCGCTGCCTCATGTTCAGCTCCTTCTGAGTGAATATGTACTTGAGGCTTTTGTGGTCGGTATATAAATGTACGAGTTTACCGAGTAGGTAGTGCCTCCACATTTTCAGTGCAAGTACCACGGCAGCGAGCTCCAAGTCGTGGGTTGGATAATTCTGCTCATGGTTTCTAAGTTGCCGTGATCCATATGCGACCACCCTTCGTTCTTGCATCAGCACACATCCGAGCCCAATGCCGGATGCATCGCAATACACATCGAACGGTTTTGTTGTGTCTGGCTGCGCTAAAACCGGTGCTGATGTCAGGTGCTTGACTAAAGCCTTGAATGCTGCTTCACATGCTGGACTCCAAACATATTTGGTAGCCTTCTTCAGCAGCTCCGTCATAGGCTTGGCAATCTTTGAGAAGTTCAGAATGAACCTCCGATAATATCCCGCGAGTCCGCGGAAACTCCGTACCTCGTGAACAGTTCTCGGGGATTTCCAATTCAGCACTTGAGTGATCTTGCTCGGGTCTACAGCGATACCCTCCGCTGAGATGATATGCCCGAGGAAAGGCACTTGCGATATACAGAACTCGCATTTGCTGAATTTCGCGTATAGCTTGTGATCCCGCAGTCGTTGCAAGACTATACACAGATGCTTCTTGCGATCTTCTTCCGACTTGGAATATACCAGGATGTTGTCGATGAAGACCACGACAAACTTGTCCAGCTCCGGCATGAATACCGAGTTCATCAAGTACATGAAGTGAGCTGGAGCATTGGTGAGGCCGAAGGACATGACCAGGTACTCATAAAGTCCGTACCTTGTTGAGAAAGCTGTCTTTGGAATGTCCTCAGCCCTTATCTTAATCTGATGGTACCCGGATCTTACATCCATCTTGGAAAAGATCTTTGCTTCGACCGATTGATCAAACAACATATTGATCCGTGGCAACGGGTACTTGTTCTTGATGGTTACTGCATTTAATGGAAGATAGTCCACGCAAAGCCGCAATGTCTCATCCTTCTTCTTCACAAATAATGCCGAACAACCCCATGGCGAGGAGCTCGGCCTAATAAAACCCTTCTCCAGAAGGTCCGTGAGCTGAGTCTTCAGTTCAGCCAATTCCTTGGGCGCCATCTTGTACGGCCTTCGGGATATTGGCATGGTTCCCGGTGCAAGTTCAATCTTGAACTCCACCTCTCTATCGGGCGGCATCCCCGGTAAATCTTCCGGGAACACGTCAGGGAACTCTCGGACTACTGGAATATCTTCCAATCTGATGGTGGTGGCTTGATAGACACTTGGAAGTTTTATTTCTGGACTGTCCAGAAATAATGAGTGAGACTCGTGCACTTCTGAGTTCAAGTGCACAACTCGGAGGACGGTGTCTAAAACAGCGCCGTGGCGGGTTAACCACGACATCCCTAAGATGACATCGACCTTTTGTCCCTCTAAGATTATGAGGGACGTAGGGTAAACTCTACCCTCTAAGCACAATTGCGCTTTTGGGACCATCATGCTTGCTGAAATTTTCCCACCCGGTGAACAGATCACATAAGGACTATCGGTGGGTAGTATTTGTAAGCTATGTTTATCAATGAAAGCTTGGCTAATGAAGCTATGCGTGGCGCCTGAATCAAATAATATTATAGCGGGATGCTGGTGGAGTTGGAACATACCTGCAAGGATTGGCTCGCCCTCCGGCACGTCCTCTATGGCAAGCTGGTGGACGGTGCCGGGCCTAGGGTTTGCCCGCCGCGCATTAGTAGGGTTCCGGGGTTGATTCCTCCCCGGAAACTGCGGTGCCACTCCGCCGCCTTGCCTCTCAGGGCAACTGCTCGCGAAGTGCCCTGGACGACCACACTTGTAACATGTGGCCGCTGCTGGTGTGGTGCTCGGGGGACGAAGGCCCGGCATGCGTTGCTGAGGTGCATACTCACGCGGCATCGCCCGCTGCTGCTGTTGTTGCGGAGGTGGTACTGGCAGTGCCGGCCTGAATGCCGGTGAAGAGTACGGCTGACTGCGAAAAGGCATCGACCTCTGGGGTGGCTGCCAGTGTGGACCTGATGGTGGGCGATTCACCATCTGAAACTTCTGAGAAGGACCGCCTTCTTCTCCGCTACTTTGCGGCGCACTTCGCTTTCGCTCTGCCGCCGCCAACTCCTTGCCGGAGTCCTCTTGAACAATCGCAGCATCAATGATGTCGTTGAGGCTGCCGCGATTGAACATCGCCAACTTGTCCTTCAGGAGCGGGTTAAGCCCCTGGTAAAAATGGTCCCGCCGCTTCTCGTCAGTATCTGCGTGATATGACGCGTAGAGCGTGAGATCGTTGAATGCCCTGGAGTATTCCAGCGCGTTCCGGCTCCCTTGTTGCAGGTGTAAGAACTCCTGCGTCTTCCTCTTCATCAAATCTGGCGGTATGTGATAGGCCCTGAAGGCCATCTGGAACTCCGTCCAGGTCATCACTCGGTCGGTGGGCTGTGAAGCACAGTAGTTGGCCCACCACGCGCTCGCGGATCCTTGGAGCTGCTGGACCGCGAACTGAGTCTTGCGCTGCTCACTTTATCTGGAGCAGCCCGAACTTCTTTTCTATTGCGCGGAGCCAGTTGTCCGCGTCAAGAGGTTCATCCGCCCTTGAAAATACCGGGGGATGAGTCGCCAGGAAGTCGGAGTAGGAGCTCTGTTGACGGTCATCACGGTCTTGACGTCTCTCTGGGTGAGACGTATTAGCGATGAGGGTCTGCAGCAACTCTGTGTGCTGCTGGTGTGAACCCGCCATTGCCGCGACGATGTCGGCCAATGTAACTGTCGGTAGTGGCGGTGGCGGTGTTTGCTGTTGCTGCTGCTGTCCCGAGGAGTCCTCGGGAGGCTGTTGGGAGGTCTCTCCCCCTTGGCTAGTACCCCCAACGTCAGGGTTGGCACGAGTACGCGTCATTCTGAAATTCAAAACAGCAGCGATTAGCACATGTCTTACTTAAAATTCCATATGTAACAGTAGGTATTGAAGTGACACATGAATAATTTGCACAACATTCACATATATTGATAAAGCATAAACTTTATACAAGATACATTATTCTCGGGTCCCCGAGAAGTCGTGCTCATGTCGTCACTACCTATACATACGCTACTGTCTACACGACATGTCACCGATTACAAAAGTTGGGTTATACTACCCTAGCTGCCCTACTTGGCAACTGTAACCCCCTACTCGGAGTAGAACTCGACCTCCTGTGGGTCGTCCTCCTCCGGTGCCTCTGCTGGTGGCTCTGGATCTACCACCTCTTCTCCCATCTCGGGTTCTCCTATTGCTGGAAGGCCCAAGACCACCGGTATACCCAATACCGGAGGCACGAGGTCCTGCAATGCATGCACCTCGTCCATAGCCTGGTTGTAGTACTCTTCCCAGCCTTGTCCTTCCTCAATAGCGTCGTCCCGCTCTTGAGCAAGGTCCTCATTCTGCTGGGTTAGGGTCTGCACCAGCTCTTGCAACGCCGCGATGTCGACACGGCTTTTCTTCTTCGCCTTCTTCAGACGATGCAACTGATTGTGCTGTTCATTCAGTCGCTTGATCATCGGAAGGAGCACATTACGGAGTGCGCTGTGAGCACTCTCGAAATGGTCTCCACGGATCATGCTCTCCTTGAGCTTTGTGGCGAGATGCTCCGCATGAACAGCTTGGCTGTTCATCACGGCGTTTCCCGCCCTCATCTGGAGGCTAAGGTTTGCCTCCGCGGGGTTGTACCATGGGCAACCCGGATCTGTTGCCTCCCGGTACCTCTCTTCCCACACATGCTGAGCCCGTCCCTCCACCGGAACGAGTGCGTATGGAGTGCCCTCCATAGCCTGCACGTGTAGTTGGCAGAAACGTGACATAGTGTCACGGGCTGCCACTTGCCACATCCCTTCCGGTTGTCTTCCTCTCACCGTGACAGTGAACGGCACCCAACCGGGTGGCGTAGGTCCTGCAGGGACTTCGACATGGATTGTCCATGTCTTGTTCCCTTCTTCGCCTTCTTCCTTGGCGAAGTACTGTGGCATCTGGTTATATCCGAAATATTGAAGCATCTGCCTCAATGTTTCCGGATAGCCGCTGCGGTGAGAACAGTGGGACACCACCCACCCGTTCTCCAACTGCTTTTCTGCTGTCATCTGTAAAAATTATATTTGAGAAATGTCAAATATTTATTTAAAAAGTAAACCACTGAGTTATAACATAAGACATGTCATTGAACCCATAAACTTGGAAACATAGTTCAAATTTTAAACAAATTTGACTGCTGATCTGCTGTTCAACATGACAGCCCTGACCAGTTTCCATTTCAACCTGATTTAGGCCATGTCAAAGCAGAACCAATTCTGGAGCTCAACATCAAAGTTAAAGCCAACTTCAATAGCTTTTTAGAAAGTATTTTCTTGGCCTAATATCTGTCCTGGTTCAAAAGTTATGAGATGTCAAAGTTAACAGAATTTCTGGAGAAATTTGGACAGCACCCCCCTGCTTTAGGTACTGATTTGATCCAAGAATTCCAGTTAATTCTGCTCCCAATCTGACAAAACTTTATGTTACAAAGTTGTAACCCATCTCATAAGCTTTCCAGAACTACCTCATTTTCTATTTTTAGAATTTTATGCAGGAAGTTATGCTCAATTTACAGAGAGTTTACAGAGAGTATTTGCTCTGCCCTGTTTTCTGGACAGTTTCAACTCTACTGCATTTTTCGATTGGTTAAGGCATAAAAAACCTCTGGACCTTAACAGAAAAGTTGTAAAGCTCTTCCAAATCTTTCCAGAAATGTATCATATGACCCCAACCTCGAAATAACTCAACCTCTAACCTCTGTTTATCTTCAGCCTTAATTCAACTGAAAAGAGAGTGCTCTGTCCTTAGATACCTATAAGTTGAAAATTTATTTACTTTGAATATCCTGATTAAGGGAAGGAATTACATCAAGTTTTAGTGCTTTGGACCAAAGCCTTCAAGTTTTACAATGAGGTTGTTCATTTAGTGGGGTGTGACGTCGATGCGTCACCAAAGCATGTCGGTACTACGTCCTCATAAAGAAAAACCTATACCGGACTTAGCCGGCTTCGTTAATTCCGTGGCACTAAACGTCACTCGCACACGGATACTACACGTCTACCGTTTCGTGGTCAGGCTACCTGCAGAAACTCAAACAATCATCAGACTCGGCTGCACACTGAGCCTGGTATCCATACAGTTCGTACACCCGGCCGTCATCACTCGCCCGGATGTTCTCAAGCCAAACACGCCTTAAGTTACGTGTTCACGTGTCAGACCATGTGATGGGGTCTCCCAAGTTGAACCACGCACGCCAGAGACAGACGTTGCTCGAATACCCCCAAACGACATGAAGAGCCGTAGAGGATATCAAAGCGGGTCGGGTTACCTGCCACCCGTGAGGCTCCACCCTTTAGCTTGTGCGCACTGGTGGACAGCGCTTACGTGCACCCCCCCAAGACATAAACGTCCCGAGATGCACGATTTTCCGACATAGACAAATAGGTTAGTATGTCACTTTCTATATGCTAATAACATCCTTATACGGGCTACTAACTCGTTCCTCACTGGATTTTTGAAAAAGATGACCTTTGTAGTGCGTTAAACCTCAAGCGAGCTCTGATACCAGCGCTGACACGACCCCACGGTCTTGTCGAGCCAGGATCATGCTGAGGGGTACTGCATTGCACAGCACCGGATAACACACATACAAGGTACAAAGCTGAAGAAAAATTTTATTACATAAACTGGTTTATGAACATGTTTACATCAAAATAGTTCTAGTCTACACTCACGGACGTAGACTACGCATCAAGTCCACGTTTAGCCCTTGAACGTGTCCTTGCTAGCACACACGCACACTAACACGGTGGCGTGCACGACTCCCACTCGACGGGGTTCCCCTCCTGGGGTTCCGTCTCCTCTTCGGGAGTCCCTTCCTCATAGAACCCTGCAAAAGCTTCAAACACAAGCAGTGAGCACGAAGGCTCAGCAAGTCTGACCCGTCTCGCCTAAACATGGAACTTCTACATGAGGGGTGATGGGTACATGAGGTAAAACCATTTGCAAAGGACTCGCCTAATTATTGGGACCTTACTTTCAAATTTTAGCAGCAGGTTGTGGAGAACCTTACGCTAAGGCATATGAGAGAGCCGCAATCAAACAAGAAACGTATTTCTCTCATGTACTTTGCCCAAAGTTGAAAAGAACTTTAATTAGCTCTAGACTACAGCAAATCATTAACAATCAAGTCCGTCTTTCAATCAGCAATATTTTAACATGTAACTAGCCTGTTCTTTCTACGTCACGGTACAGTGAACAAGTGGTCCTCACTGACCGCGAGGGACGGCGATTATAATCGATTTACACCTGCAGGGTTACCCGAACAACCCATCACGTATGCCCGTACTCGATGTTGCCTACAACAACCATCACGGACGCCGTACGCAACTACCTTTCACCCGTTAGCCAAATGTTGAACCGGTCCAATCGTCCCAAGCAAGAGGTCTCTGCACGCGCATCTCAGTGCCGCCAACCGATTTACACCTCGAGCTCTCAACCTACCCTCTGAACGACCAGCTATGCCTCAACACCCAGCTACCCGAGTTACATCAGTTTCCCGGTTCCCATATAGCCGGTAGGTCTTCGGTACTGTTCTAGCTTGTTCAACAGGCCCGCACACGGCTCAGTCCTCAATCAACACAAGCGGAGATACAGCACACAGGCCCCAAAGTCCTGCTGCCCTTACCCTCCACTTGGTCTCATTTTCTTGCCATGTGTTTCATGTGCTATCTCTACCCGAGTCGAGTGCCTCTAGCCTATGCTCGCGAGTAGTTCCAACTACTCGACTTGTACCAAATCCTACACTATCTTAGCATTGCAGTAGCTAACGTTTGCAATCCTAAACCCAACCCATGGTTTTCTTGGCTATGCAATTGGGTTTCCAAACAAGACTCTAATGCAAAGAATCATAATACTCAAGTAAGTGCTCAAAACAATAAAAATTTGTAAAACGGTTAATGCAAACCGGATCTTGCCTTGCTGCTCTTGGTCGTAGGCTAGCTGTTCCTCCAGAGTAACAAAGTCTAGGACTTCGGGTTCCTCCTCGACCTTAGCGACTACATGATATACAAGTACATATGTATTAATTTAAATGTATTTAATTGAATTTAAACTTGTGAAGTCTATAACTCTTATTAGACAAACCCAATGACTGTGAAACCTTTACTGTGGTTTGGTCACATCCTAAACACAGACTTGGTCAAGTTTTAGTTGCAGCAAAGCTCATTTGAGCCTTCCACAATTAATTATGTACTTGACCTTAATTGAAGGCTTTTAGGGTGTTCTAAGGATTTTCATGAAACAAACTATGATTTTCTGAAAACTAGATTTTCAGAGGGTTCTAATGGAGTTGGTCTCACTTCATTTGAAGGTTCCTAGCTAAGGATATGAGCTAAACAATTTCAGAGAAATTTCTGAAAATGTTTCTGAACATTTTCTATTTTCTCTGGAACAGTTTCACTAATCACACCATTATGTGGGCCAAATGAGCTCAAATGGATCTGAAATTTTTATGGTAGTTCAGGTATATTTTGGTGAACATCCCAGCAAAATTTCAGGATTTTCCTCCAAAGGATTCTCCAGCTAAAATTCCAAACAGTTTAAATTTGAGGAATTAATTCTGGAGAAATAAGGATTTTTATGAAGTGAAACTTGATTTTCTGGAAAGTACTCAGAGATCTGAATCCAACAAAATTTGGTTCACTTGATTTGGAGTTTTCTAGCTCATGTTATGAGGATTTGAAGTTTGAAGGAAATCTGAAAATTGGGGGAAAAGTTTAAACTTTCGGGTGGGCCCCGGGGACACGCGTCGCACGCCGAGGCGACGGCACACCGTGGTCTGCGGGGTTCCTGCATGCCAGCACAGCCGATCCCGGCCACACCCGATCCCGATTTAATTTTTTTCAGCCGCTGTCGCGTGGGCCAGCCGGCTTCGTCTTCCTCCCGACGCTCTCTCGCGCCCGCACCGCCGCCCTCGCCGGAGCAGACCCGGAGCTCGCCGGCTCGCCGCTGCCGGCCCTCCCATGGTCTGAAACTCGCCGCCAGGGGGTTGTCGACGTCGAGGAACACATCGGTGGTGTCAGTTCGGGCTGGCGGTGACCGGAAATAGCCCGGCGACGTGCCGCGGCCTCGGTTGAGGTTTGGTGTCGTCGACCGTGGGTTCTAACCCGCCAACACCTCGAACAAACGGTCCTACAGGATCAGTGTATCTCTAGGAAGCTCGACAAGGTGTCAAAAGGGTTCAAAGATGGCGGCAAGTCGGTCGGCACTGTGTGACCGATCGTGCCCGCCATGACCACTCTTGATCGAGCTCGAAATTCGTCACTTCTAGACAGTTTCATGCCACGGATGCAGAAAGGAACTTGATCGCCGGCTAGTCCAGCGTCTATGTGCAAGATTTGATAGCTAGAGAAGGATCTTAGAGCGAAAATTTGAAGGATCCGTACCGGAAGCTCAGTTTAAGGTCGCCGGAGCAAAAACTGAGAATTCGCCGTGGATTCTTCACGGTTTGCTTCCAAACTTGGAGGAGAGCAGCACGGTGGTTGCGCGCTCCTGTTGCCTCTCTTGCTGGACCATGAAAACGCCTGTGGAATGCTGTCCATGGGCGCCTGACTCTCGGCTGAGGCTAGGTCGCCGCGGTGGCGATTGTTTTCGGGCAAGGGAGGTCGGAGCTCGGGGTTTCTGGCGTTGGGGAGGTGGAGGGCGATCACAGGTTGCTGTCTAGCAGCTCGGGGAGGGAGAAGGCGAGCTGGTTTCGCGGTTCTCCGGTCGAACAGAGAGGCGGCAGGTCGGGGCTCGATGTTCACGGGAGAGGAGGAAATGATCGGTGCCTGCCTCCATGGAGCGCCTTAAGAGGGCCTGGAACCGCCCTTGGGCTCGTGTGTGGGCGCGGGAAGCAGCTGGTGGCACTGCTCCTCCTCGGTGGCGAGCGCAGCTGCTCCCGAGCATGGAGTCGGCAGCTGCTCGGTGGAAGTTCCCACCGAGACTCTAACTTTGGGTGCAAGTCTCCCCTCTTCTCTCTATGACATGTGAGTCCCACCTGGGGTTTTAACCTCTGAAATTTACTCCTAATCACTGTTGTAAACAGTGAGCCCCAAAATACCCCTGGTGATTCAAATTATCCACCCATGAGCCATTTGAATTGATTAGAATTCAAATTGGGTTTGTTTTGAATGAATTTCAGCACAAGTTCAGTTTGGAATTCAAATAAAGTTTGAATTTGTCCCACTTAGCTCATGTCAAGATCAACTCCAAATGGAGTGAAAATTGGTGTGTGAGCTCACAAAAATGTGCTGAATAAGAATATGCCTCCCACTTTTAAATTCATGGGATAAAAACAGTTTGAATTTGAATATGGTTTCAAACTGCCTTCTTTCTAACTATACCCAAAATGACCTCAAAAAGGTTTGGAATTTGGGTGAAACTTGGCATGGACATCCTTAGCAATGTGTAGGAGTTTTCATATGTCCAGCCCCTCTATATCACATGTGGGAAATACCACTTTTGCAATATGTGAGTTTGTTTTCTAGTGAGCATGTTGATGGTGGTTACTTGCTCTTCATATGTGTTCATCAACTTTCCTCAAATGAGGTGTGTGTGTGTGTATGGTGATGAACACCTCAAATATGTGTCAAAACCTGAGGCCCTTACAAGGGGGTGGGGGCCATGGCCGGCAGCGGCGAGGTTGGGTCCGGAGGCAGCGAGGCGGCGCCGGGCGGCTCGGGGCGGTGTCGGGGTGGCCCGGGGCGGCGCCGGGCAGCTCGGGGCGGCGCCGGGCGGCGGAGGGGCGGGGCTGGGGCGGCGCCGGGCGGCGGAGTGGCGGCACCGGGCGATGGAGCGGCGGCGCCCCGTGGCGGCTCGGCGGTGGCGGCTCGGGCGGTGGGGCGGCGGCAGCGGTGGTGCGGGCTCGGGCTAATTAGCCCGAGCCCGGGCCAGGGCGGCGATTAAAACCATCTACTTACGACGGTCACGTAACTTACGACGGCTTAGGTTACGACCGTCTTAAGTTACACTTAGTTTATGACGGTGGTGTAACTTACGATGGCATATGGTTGCGGCCGTCGTAAGTTATGTTTATCTTACGATGGTCCAGTAACTTACGACGGTCATGGGCCCGTAGCCGTCGTAAGTTAGTTTACTTACGACGGCTAGAAGCGACCGTTGTAAGTTAATTTACTTACGACGGCTAGCCGTCATAAATAATATTGGTCGTCATAAGGTGCAACGTTTCCTGTAGTGAGGGACCGCCTGGTCATGCGTGGAGTGTCTTGCGACGCTCGCTGTGGTCGGAGCCGGAGTCCTCTTCTTGATCGTAGAGGACCTTTAACGCCCGCTTGGCATCTTGGAACTCCATCTCCTGTTCATCGCCGTCCTCCGGACCAGTCTTCTGTTTGCCCTTCCGCTAACAAGAGGGTGCACCGTCCTGGCGCTGCTATCAGAGCTCTCGGAAGCGCTCTGCCAGCCTCTGGATCTCACGGCATTCGCTGGCGCTGTACTGGTTAGCGTCGTGGACCGGGCACTGCTGGGCACCATCGTCGCTGCCAGACGGCTGGCGTGGGCGCTTGTCGGTGCGTGGCCCATGGCCCCCTGCAGTTGCTACTGCTGCTGCAATATGAGCCCCAACCAACGGCTTGTCCTTGCTGCCGGTCTTCTTCTTCTTGCCGCCAGAACTCTCCCTGGCGGACTCATCCCCCTTGCTTGGCAGCGTGTGCCAGTTGCGGCCCTTGGCGGCCCTGGCGCACTTGTCCGCCAAGCTAAAAAGCTCGGAGACATCCCGCACGTCATGCGTGGACAACTTCTCGAGCATCTTCCTATCGCGGATGCCTTGTCGAAAGGTGAGGATGACGGACGCGTTGGAGATGTGGGGGATGGTGTTCCTAACCTAGGAGAAGCGCTAGTTGAATGAGCACAGCGGCTCTCCCGGCTACTGCTGTATGGTGTGGAGGTCGGCCTCTGAGCCCGACCGGACGTAGGAACTCCCAAAGTTGGTCGTGAACTGACGGCACAACTCTTCCTAGGTGGTCACAGACCCCTGGGCAAGTTCATGAGCCATGACCGGACTGACCCGGTCAAAGCTACTAGGAAGTAGTTGGCCATGATGGCCTCACCCCCCCTGCAGCTAGGATGACAGTGGAGTAGATCTGCAGCAACTCGGCGGGGTTGACTGTCCTGTCAAACTTCTCCGGCAAGTGTGGCCGGAACTTGTGCGGCCAGACCGCCATATGAATAGCCAGAGCCATGCAGCCTCCTGCTGAGCCTGGGGAGATGGGGTTATGCCAACGTAAACTGGGCGCACGGTACCTGGGGTACCATACTCCTCCCCGAGGTTACGACGCCACTCGTGTTGTCGCTCGATGGTGACACGGCCATATTTCTTCTGATGGCGACGACGGTCCAGCTTGCCCCTAAGGTCGGTGGTGGGGAGCCTGGACGTCGCCATCGAGTCGGTTGTCGCCTTCCTGTAATCCCTTGTTAGTCTACGAGACGGCAGCTGTCCTGTCCTTGGTCGTCGTTTCCGGTGACACGGCGAGCTGAGAGCGGCTACGACTAGGTGGTCGACGTCGTTGCACCATTGCTTGGCAGCAGACGGGGAAGCCCCCGCGTTCGGGGGGTTGTGCAGAAGTGCGTGGGCTGCTAACATCACGCTTTCTGGAGTGGCATCAGTCGGCGCTTGCGACGCTGTCACTGTCGCCGCCGAGGGATGCCAGGTGGCAACGGGTACCATCGCCGTAGGAGCCGGCGCCGGTGCGGAAGGTCCTGCTCTGGGACCAGAGGACGCTTCCTGCTCACTCTGCCGCTGACGGCGCGAGGGACGGGAAGAACCTCTGAAAGACTGGATGTTCACCATTGCAGGTCACGGACAACTTCACGAACTAAAAGCCTCCCTAAGTGGCGCGCCAAATGTTGAAGTGTTTGCTACGACACTTCCCCCGGTCTGCTCGGAAGCAGCCCGCTGAGGTTTTTTTTCGGTGGGTGCTAGAGGAACTCGAAGGATTTGGCACAATGGCGAGAGAGACATGAGGATTTACGTGGTTCAGGCCGCCGAAGTGTAAAACTCTACGTCCACGGGAGTGCTTGGTGTATTGTTTGCTCGCGTATGAGAATGAGTAGGTTGGGTCACGAACCTCTTGCCCGGAGGCTACCCCGGTCCTTTTATAGCTCAAGGTCGGAGCAGTTACAAGGTGGCCCGGGGGCCCGACATGTGGCCCCATGGCTATCTGTCTCCTACACAAAAACTATGGGTGTTTACAGATACATGCATTGTCACTGTTGACGGAGTTATGGTGCGCCGCCTGTCCCGCCGGGCGCCTCTGCCCGAGTGGCAGGTGATGATGAAGTCCCCGTCTTGTCACCGTGTCTCCTTGCCATGTTAAGCGGCTCTGTACCATTGGGCGGCACTGTTGCGTCGTCACGCCTCGCCGCTCTGTCTTTCACTGTAATGCTGCACAGACGGGAAACAGAGGCGTGCGTCGTGCGCCATGCTTCTGGGGAAGGCACGATCCTTGAATGCTTGGCCTGACAACGCACCTTCGTCATTACTTCCGGTCTATCTCCCTGTTGCCTGCTGAGGTGACGTTTGGGCAGATGACCCTCAAGACACGCGTCTCTACCGGTACCGTCTCGGGGAGTAGTGGGCGGTCTGGAGTTGTTGTGTACGCGGCAGCACCGGAGCCCTCCCATGCTGGAGGTTGGATCCGGCGCTGCGGGACGCGTGGCCCATCCCGAGCCTTCCCTCAGGGGGGAAGGTATGCCCGATGTCGCTGCCCACATGGCAGCACCGGAGGCCTCCATGATGGAGGTCGGATCTGAACCTGCAGGACGCGTGGCTCCTCCAGAGCCCTCTCCGGCCGAGGGATGCGACTTGGAGGATGGGACACATGGTAGCGCCGGAGCCCTCCTTAGTGGAGGATGGGGCCCGACTCTACTAGATGCGTGTCGGCCCCTGAGCCATCCTCGTCCGGTTGTTAGGCTCAGAGCTTGATGACATGTTGCAGCTCTTTGATAGCCCATGGGGCATAGGGCGCATGGCCTACGCTGGGGCCCACCTAAGCTGGGAAGGCGGTGCCCAGGTGTTTTTTACCCACTACGCAGGGGTACCGAGTCCGCAGGGTACCGACAGGTACAAACTTTGCAGATAACCAAACTGTCATGACAGCCGTGCCTATGGTCAAGAGCGGCTTGGACTTGTCCGTGATTAGAGAAACATGGATATGTATTGAAAAAGGTTGTTAAGTGGTGTAACCTAACTTTAATAACATATTTATAAAGATGATGGGACGAATCACTTAGTAATATAGGTTGCTAATTTAAGCTAAGGACTAGGATTAATGCATAGTGCTTAACCGTATCAGACTTTCCTTTCTATTAGCCTTCATAGAATATTTTCCTACACTTGCTGAGTACCCCTTTAGTACTCAAACTTGTTTTGTTGGATGTCATGTGTTGTTCATACGTAAATGAAGACATATTCAATGAAGAAGACTTTGATCCCGAAGAGTTGTTCTAGGCTGGCGAAACCCCCGGGCAACGCGTATGGATTGGAGTTCCACATTGATGTCTTCCACTGATTATATTATTAGTGTGTAATATTATTTTTATGACATATATTTCTAATATTCTGTTATACGATGAACTTGGCTTGTATTATAATGATATTACACTCTTGTTGATACATGTATGAGTCAACTGATCCTGACATACATGTGAGAATATACTCGGTTATTTATTTATGAAAAACCGAGTGTGACAACTTCTTTGGCTAGAATGAGTGTGGAGGCGAGTTCGTTTTCCAGAGGAAGGAACTGACTCCCCTTTTTTGTTGATCGACAATATATCCCAACTACAGATAAAGTGGCGAGGCCACGATCTTTGCTCGTGCGGCATGCTTGTAAACTGCATGCCGCACGATGTGCATACGACACACGACGCGCTCTGCAGCAGAGCTCACGGTTCACACCCGGCAGTTAACTCACACAACAGAAAATAAAATTCAGCTAACCAACAAGGATTACACTAACACCGGCAGCAATTTCTGTCATGAGAGATTTCTTTCCAACTCAATTCAGTCAATCATAAGATATTCAGAAACAGGACATGAAGGTGCAACAGAGTTGGAACAGAATGATATGATCCAGCGTGCCAAAGGATATTGCAGGCCCAAACTGGACCTGTCTATTAACCGATGGCAAAGGATTAATCAAACCCTAAAGCCCACCAAGTATCTGCAGTAGGGTTCACGTGACTCAACATCCTGGCCGTCACGCCCCTGGCAGCCACAACGCTGATCACCAAAATCTTCTCCACGGCTGCGTTCAACTCCGTCGGCAACCTGGTCACCACGATCTTTGAAGTCACTGCAACGTAGTGTTCAATTGAATAGAATACTTAATGAAGGAGATATTACCTTGGCAGATGTAGTCATGTTGCATAGGTCGAGAAGGATAGCAGCTTCGAGGAACTTAGATGGTGTAGGGGGGCATGACTTGCCTCCTGTTTCACCACAGAGACACCTAACAGTAAGTTGCAAACCTCATTATCATTAGCCTCCATACTCAAATGATCAATGTATTGCTCTTTTACATAAGTTGAGTTTTAGCCTGGTGATACTAAACATGAACATAACTTAGATATTAAGAACTTAATTCACATGGACACTGTTAGAACACAAGCTGCACGGATAGCTAAAAGCGATAGTGAGGATCCGACATGTGAGACAGACCACCCTGATATAGGTGAAGACAAGGATGCTGGACAAGGCACCCTACTCCCTCACTTGATATGAGGTATATCGGAAGCATGTTTTGACGATGATGATCTAGACACAAAAATATGTGATCTTATAGTATCATCTAGAAAATCAAAATCTTCCAAAAAAACTCTCACAAATCGGTTGCCAAATAAAAGGTCCTTTTTAGAAATAGTAGAGGTATTTCAGACTTGCTAAGTATAGATGTATCGATGAAACCATTGAAGAACAAAAATTAGACTTTGTGACAATCATGAAAACTGGAAAAAATATGTGTCTTACATTAACCTGAATCGACTTTCGGGTTGAGCGAACTTTGTGTGGCATTGTCTCCCTCCTCGTGGTCGATCAGGAGGTATTCTTGTAGGAATCAGTGTGTCTATTATGCAAGAGTTGTCGATTACAAAAGGGGAATTCTTGAATAAAGATTCTTCTCTGTAACAAAATACATAACTTCAAGTGGAATTTAATAGTGGCATATGGACCGGTCTAGGAGAATGATAAAATAACTTTTTTATTAGAGTTAGTGTGCACTTGTCAACAAAATCTTACTCCACTCTAATTGAATGTGATTTCAACATTCTGATAGGATGTTTTGATTATTGTCAATTCTTATTTAATGCTGTAATACATAGTTTTGATCTTCGAAAAATCGAGCTAATGGGCAAATTTATTACCTAAGCCGACATATGAAAAGTTAGATAGAGTATTAATGACAACAGAGTAGGAAGTTAAGTATCCAATGGTGACAGTTCGAGCTCTGAACAAAGGAGTGCCTAACCAGACCCTGTTGTTGTTAGATACTAGATCATCATCTTTTATGGGATTTTGTAGATCATTCAGAATGAAACTAAGCTGGTTCTCTCGAGAAGATTTCTATAGTCGAGTTGTATAAATTTGGAATACCAACCCGGGGTAGAAACCTAGTCCAACGTTAGAACAATAAATTGAGTATTCTGCATTGATACCTAGCTCACGAGGTGGGTTGTGTAGAATCATGAATCTATAGAGAGCAAAAAGCGGGTTTTCAAACAACTATTGAAAATCTCGATATAATTGTTGAAAGTTGTGATCTTTCGATATCTGAGAGAGAGGAGCTTTTTCATGCTCGGGATCAACTGGCAATACTTTTGAGAGAAGAAGAAATTATATATTACCAGCGAGTGAAGGTGACAGATGTTGTATTAGGGTATAGTAACCTCTTCAATTATGGTTGATAGATCAATTAATATTATTTTTAGACTGACCAATGAAATAATCTCTCATGGGGGTTAGGCTCATAATTGTTCTAAACTTGTCGGCAAGCTACAACAATATAATCTCCCATTTATACTAGAGTTGAACAGTATGATCACATGCTGCCACATTCTAGACTCAGTCCAATTGATCCATTTGGTTCCTCGATTGTCTCTCCTTAAGTGTGTGACCACATAGGTTCATGCAACCAACAACCATGACTTAAAAACCATTTCTGATCAATGATTAGCATTGACCTCTAACAACGCTTATCGGAAGGCCCATGAAAATCGTATCGATAACACTTGCCAATACTACGTCTTTAGCAACACAACATCTAGTCAAGTAAAAGGCGAGTGAAGTGTTAACTTTGTCAACTCAACCATACTGTGCTCTATATATAGGATATTTCATTGACTAACATTTAGTCCGAGCATGGACATCCACTTTAATGCCACAGTTCTGCATGATGGATCATATTTGATATAATATCAATCTGCATCATTTATATATTCACTAATGAATCACATATTCATTAATAATTTTAAGTGACAAAATTATGGAGCATATCATTGAAGCTTTAAACTCTTTGGATGAGGTATTCGATGTGTGGAGACCAGTGTTATACTAAATGGTAAACAGTGTCTAAATGGTGGAGACCTGTTATCGTTTAGACGGTGTTTGAACTGTGTCTAAATGGATTAAATTGCATGCGCAGTAGCAGCTAGAAAAAATATTTTTCCTGCACTGCTCCGAAGTGAAGCTTAGAAAATGCTTGGTAGATACTAAATTCATAATTTGTAACAATACTCAATGGACTGCCTTCTATGGATTTGATGATATTAATTCGAAACTTGCACCTATTTTTTAGGAGCTGCATAACTGAAAATTACAGGACAATGTTCGGTACAACACATATGACGTTAGAAGGAGTAGCAAATCAACAGACACGTATGAGGGTGGGCATCCGGTTTATTGAAACCGATCAGATCTGTTTTTAGTTTATTTAAAAGTTTGGTTATTAAAATCATCAAATCAAAATAATGACACAAATGAAAAACCGACCCTTTGGATAACTGAAAACTTCATTTTGGTCTTTAGTTAAACAAAAAAACATATCTTATGGAGTTCGTTAGTGGGACGACGGGCAGGACTGTGGGGCGGCGTGCGTCAGGGTCGGATCTGCGCGTGACTAGGTGGGGCGGCGCGGCTGCACACGTTGGAGGATTGTGCGGCTGGGTGCTGTGTCCTTCGGGTGGAGGGTGGTGAGGGCAGCGCTCGCAGCGGCCGGGGCTGCATGGGGCCCGGGGAACGTAGGGGCCACCGTGGCCACAGGCTGGTGAAGGCAGGGCAACATGGCCGTGAGGTAGCCCGGCGGCACGCGTGGATCGTCAGCGATCGGGGGCGCTTGGGGGAGTACGACCGGGGAGAGCGGCGATGACCAAGGAGTGTAGGGCGTCGTTGCCGGGCAGCGCGAGGCTGGGCCAGGCATTGCACGTTGGCCATCAACGGTTGGGGGCGTGGCGGTAGGGGAGCTCGGGGGCTAGGCGGTGCTCGTTGGTCGTCAGCCGTCTGGGGCGCGTGGAGAAGCACTGGGGTGCGTTGGCGGATGGGGACTGCAGGGCGTTGTTCCCGACGACGCGTGTCGGCCGTCGGCAATCGAGGGCATGGAGGTAGGGGAGCTCCGGGGCGCGGCGGGGCACATCTACCATCTAAGGGCTAAGGCGGGCAGGGGCGTGGGGTTAGGATTGACATGTTGGGTTGATATATTGGTTTGGGCTGAATTCACTAGCTTATTGGTAGGGCTGTTGAAGCGTCCTGACCTAGGGATCAGAACTAAATATGTAATATTATATCAGAAGAAGTCTTCAGAACAATATATTACATTACAAGTAGAATCAAAACCATACATAGCTTTATTACAACGACATACACTTTAATACAACAATCATAAAAACTAACACGATGATAACTAACATCATGAAACACATGGATGATGTGAAATCCCAAGAATTCAATACATATACTTTAGCTCATGCACACTTAGTAACAATGGCAGGAATTAAATTTTATTGAATACAATGATGTGAGATCAAAGGTGGGACTGGAAACAGCAACATAGTGTAACACCCTCAAATTTATTTCCATGCATTGCATACATTTTTCATATAGAGAAACATTATAAAAGAGGTAGAAATGGAGAAAGAATCATAAAAATGATGGGGTATAAAAAAAAGATAGCTGAAATGAGTCAATTCTAATTTGTCGAAGTGCGCTGTCGACACTTCTTCAGCCTCGATGGACACGTAGCGCCTTTGGAGCTCATCCTTGCGGAAGGGGTGAGGTCCGGCCTCGCTGGACACGTGGCGTCTTCGGAGCTCATCCCTACGGAAGGGGTGAGGTCCGGCCCCGCTGGACACGTGGCGCCTTCGTAGCTCATCCCTGCGGAAGGGGTGAGGTCCGGCCTCGCTCGACACGTGGCACCCTCGGAGCTCGCCTCTGAGGAGAAGGGAGGCCCGGCCCCGCGGGACATGTGGCGCCCTCGGAGTTCGCCTCTGAGGAGAAGGGAGGGCAGGCCCCGCTGGACACGTGGCGCCCTCGGAGCTCGCCTCTGAAGAGAAGAGAGGCCCGGCCCCGCTGGACATGTGGCGCCCTTGGAGCTCGCCTCTGAGGAGAAGGAGGCCCGACCCCGCTGGACATGTGGCGCCCTCGGAGCTCGCCTCTGAGGAGAGGGGAGGTCCGGCCCCACTGGACACGTGGCGCCCTCGGAGCTCGCCCCTGCGGAGGGGGCGAGGTCCTTGGGGGTTTTTCTCCTGTGCGCGGGCGTACCCGGTACTGAGGGTACCGACATAATTTCCCCCAAATTTTCCCCACATTTGGGGGGATAAAATCCCCAAGGCTGCCGCACCTAACTGAAAAGATAAGCTTGTTGAGATCCAAAGTTGAGTTGGACTCTTATTTGAGCTCCAATTTGAGTAGGACTCCTCTTTTTCCCCTTATAAATAGAACCCAAAACCCCCCTTGGCCGCAACCCCTTTCTTCTTTTTCTTCCTCTCAAGTCGGCGAATTAGAGGCCCTAGCCCCCAACTCGCCGAGTTAGACCCCCCTTTGCCGGAGTTCAGTCGCCGGTGAGCCCGCCGACGAGCCCCGTCACGCCTCGCCGTCGCCGGAAAAAGAACCAACGATCTGTGCTGCCCTAATCATACATAGAAAAACTTCCCGCTGCTGCCATCGCTAGGAGGAAGGCCCTGCCACCAAAAGGAAGTGAGGTAGGTCTTCGTTACCCATCTTACGACGCAGTCCCTGTTTCTACGCATCCGTTTTCTTCGCTCCCTTCGAATAGAAACTTTTTCGTGTGGACAGATCATGTTTTGATCGGTTTTTGACGGTGGAATTGATCTAGATCTTGAGTCAAGACCATCACCACGTCCGCACTTGATCCCTACACCCTTGTTCATCATAAAACCCCATGAAAGCCCATTAAAACATGCAAGAACACGTACAAACTGGTCTAATAAAACAGCACCATAGGATTTGCATTCATCTACACCATTGCATCTTGAGTAAAGTTTGTGCATGATGTTTGATTGCTGTAAATTTTGTATGTGCGTGGTCGTGAGTAGAAGGAAAAGCTCAAGAGGCCATCTACGAAGAACTATAGCACCAAGACTTCAAGACGCTTGAGCAACAAGAGCCACGGGAGCAAGGAAAGTGCCCCTTGACCATATTGATCCCATATTTTGAAACTGTTTTGTTTGTGAAAATGTGTATGCTTGAGTCAAATTGATGGGACACCCTTTTATAGGAATTTACTAGTTTTTTTAACCATCCTTGTCGCCGGGAAAGTTAATGAGTCATGCATGGTCGTTTTTCCTTTTTGCTTCACTTAACCTACGGGATACGGGTAGCTGAATTAAAACATGGTTAGCTACCGCACTCATATGAATAATGATGATGAGAACTTGATGATGTTATTGAGCATGGAATCGGGGGAGATCTAGGCAAGCTTGGTTCGTGGATGTTTCTGAATGAGATGGTGGTTTACTTGCCGTAGATCTAAGGGCCGGTTCATGCCAGCACATGCCAGGAAAACAGTGCCACCACAAAGCCAAATATGGGTGTGGCTTAGCTGACTAATTAGGTGTGTTGCTAGCTTGTTATGGATCGTGGATGGTGCAGGGAATGGGAGTCGAGGAGGACTTCCCTGGGAACTGCATGGCACAAGAGGGGGCCCGTGGGTGGGAGAATGGTGATTCGATCCTGCGGTGAAACCTCAGTGAGTCCATACATCTAGTAGCCCCTTTATAAAGGCTATTTTGTGTCTCTTGGCCATACACCGATGGTTGTGCACAGGTATAATGGAGGCTCTGCAGTTGCCGATGGGTGACAAAATCACGAACTTGTGGGTAAAGTGGTGCCACCTCTGCAGAGTGTAAAACTATCATGATAGTCGTGCTTACGGTCACAAGCACCTGGCAACCTCACATGAATAGAGGGAAAACTTGGGATGGATGTTCGGTATGGTTGTGGTATGGTCATGGGGATTGGTTTTGGGAACGTTTGAGTCTTGACAATGAGTTTGGTTTCGGTTATATTAATATGATATGGTTATGAATATTTATGAGGATGAGATGAACTTTAGAAAGATTAATGGCTGGTTGAGACTTGATAAATGAAAAATTATGATGAGAGAACGTTGCTGAATTACTTGATTATGATGGGATAAATTTCACCTAGAAATAGTTATTGTTTTTATCATGTTGTGAAATAAATTTTGCTTGCTGCAATGAGCCTTTTTATTATTACCTTGTTGTAAGCTACATGTCATACTTTTCTCGCACTTGCTGAGTACGACATGTACTCACCCTTGCATTGTCACATAAACATCAGCAACAGGAGAAGAGTACTTTGAGGATCATGTGGAGTACTAGGCGTGTGAACTACCATCAACATGCTTGTGGAGTTGAAGATGGAGCCGCTGCTATTTAGTTATTTCCGTTGTCGTTTAGAGACTTCCGCTGCAAGAATAAGTTAGAGATTCATGAGTGAGACAATTAGTCGATGTAATAAAGTACTTAAACACTATTTATTCGTGGTTATATTCTGAATTCAGTTTGTGGATTGCATGTATATGTGTGATGAACATCCTGAGCACACATATGCATTAACTTGGTTCTGTTTTCGGAACCGGGTGTCACAGATTGGTATCAGAGCCACGTTGATCGTAGGATGCAAGCCTAGGTAGAATAGACACTTTAAAACACATAGGAATACCCCTCTAAACTGCTATTTTCGAAAATTGCTTGCTGCTGCACTTTTTTTATCAATTTAGCCACCGCAAAGTGCTATTTTCAGCCCCTCTTTTCCCTTCTTTTGGACAACAACACTTTTGCTTTCTTGCTTCATAGCTACTGAAGTTTTGAAGTATTTTCTTCCTTCTCTAAAGTTTTTCATGTCCTACTTATAGATGCCGGTGATCAGGAGCACGACACGCATTAGTACTCGTTCACCACCATATGGGAGTGCACTTAACCCCATTGAGGTGTCCGATGGACCACCCCCGTCACACGGCGGGAACAGCACCAGTTCACATGATTAAGTTTAGAATTTCCATTGAATAAGCTGTAATAGGAACGTTTAAATCATAGTAGCGTGAATAGGAGTGGTGTGTTGAACTTTTGTGATGATTGCTTGTGTTTGTGTGCTGGTGTGAGTTGTGGGACGCTTCGGCGAATGTCCACATCCACACATAGTAGAGAGATGTGAGATGCTTCGACATGTGTTCACATCCTCACATAGGCTGAAATTAATGAAAGAAGATATTTAGTTTATACACCTTGATGCATATAGTTGGGGGGATCAATCTAAACTACTCTTTTCTATTCTACCCAACTCTCTCTCACAGATGGTGAGGGAAAATGCCAGCCGTCAAAGGAGGAACATTTGTGACAACCATGAACCACAAGAGGATGGCAACGTTGAAGTTCCTGAAAATGCCAACCCCGGGGCTGATGCAAACAACCTTGAACGGTTGATGGCTATGCAGAACCAGCTCATGCAAACTATGATCCAAACTTTGGGACAGCTGCAAGCCAACAACAATAACAATCCTAACCCCGTTCCTGCACCCCCACCGCCACCACCGCCACCACCGCCGGCTCACAGCAGATTGGGAGAGTTCATGAGGACTCGACCGCTACTTTTGCACAAGCTAATGTTCCCATGGAGACTGATGATTGGTTGAAATCCATGGAAAAGAATCTTGCTACTATTCAGTGCAATGATCGGGAGAAAGTTCTCTTCGCATCGCACCAACTTATGGGAGCAGCCGCTGACTGGTGGGACGCTCTTTGCAATGCTCATGTCAACCAGGAGACTATCACTTGGGATGAATTCAAGGAGAGTTTCCGCTCTCATTACGTCCCTGCTGGAGTCATGATGCTTAAAAGGCAAGAGTTCGAAGGTCTCCGCCAAGGAAAGAAGAGTGTGAATGAGTACCTTAACAAGTTCATGCAGCTGTCAAGGTATGCTCCCGAAGACGTCGACTCGGATCAAAGGAAGCAATACTTGTTCATGAGAGGATTGAACAATGAGATCCAAGTATAACTGCTCAACAATGATTATGCAAGCTTCCAGAAGCTCGTTGACAAAGCTATAGTGGTTGAGAGCAAGATCCGTAAGATCGAGCAAGAGGGCAAGAGGAAGATGGCATACCAGCCACAAGGGAGCGATGTACGTCCCCGTTTCATGCCACCAGCTGCACCACAATATGACTCGTCCGCTTCTACTTTCCTCCCTGCAAACCCACCTCGCCCTAATCAACCACCGCAGCAACGTCCTGTTATGCAAGCACCTCGTATGCCTTTGCCTCCTGCGCCCCGTCCCAACATGGGCGCCTATGCTCAAAACCAGCCTCGCCCCAACATTCCTGCTGTTTTGGGCAACAAAGCATGTTTTTCGTGTGGAGAGGCGGGACACTTTGCAAGTCAATGCCTGAAGAAAGGACTTGGACAGCCAACCAACGCACCAAAACAGAACCCATGGCCGAGTGGAGGAGCTACGCAAGGTAACCGTGGGCAGCAGAACTACGCTCGTGGCAACGTGAATCATGTCTCTGCTGAGGAAGCGCAACAAGCTGCGGATGTCGTGATTGGTATGTTCCTTGCCAACTCCAACCCAGCCACTGTTTTATTTGATTCCGGAGCATCGCATTCATTCATATCATCCAAGTATGTTGCCAAGTATAATCTGCCCATATCACACATGAAACATACTATGTTGGTTAATTCTCCCGGTGGAGAGATGAGGACTAATATAGTATGTCTGAAAGTAAACCTTAAAATGAGGGGGGTAGACTTTCTTGCCAACCTTATTGTCTTGGATTTCCAAGAGATTGATATAATACTTGGAATGGATTGGTTAAGCAAGCACAACGGATTAATCCAATGTGCTGAGAGGAGCGTGCAGTTGACAAATGAGCACGGTACTCGTATTGAGTTCGAGGCAGCCCAACCGGCAACCAAGAAGGCATCGCTGAACCACGTCGAAGAAGCAACATTGAAAAGCATTCCGGTGGTTCAAAAATTTTCAGATGTTTTCCCGGAAGAACTTCCTGGTATGCCACCTGACCGGGACATTGAATTTGCCATTGATTTAGTACCTGGAACTGCACCTATAGCGAAAAGGCCATATAGGATGCCCGCTAGTGAACTAGTGGAACTTAAGAAGCAAATTCAGGAGCAGCTAGAAAAGGGTTTTATATGCCCAAGATCGTCACCGTGGGGAGCTCCCGTGCTCTTCATAGACAAGAAGGATGAGACCCAAAGGATGTGTGTGGATTATAGGTCTCTCAATGAGGTGACGATCAAGAATAAATACCCGCTGCCCCGTATAGAGGACCTGTTCGACCAAATGAAAGGTGCCCGAATTTTCTCCAAGATTGATCTTCGGTCGGGATACTTCCAGCTGAAGATTAAGCCCTCTGACATACCCAAGACTGCATTTCGAACACGGTATGGTTCGTATGAATTACCGTTATGTCTTTTGGGTTAACGAATGCACCCGCATATTTTATGTACCTCATGAATAAGGTCTTCATGGAGTACTTGGACAAGTTTGTTGTGGTTTTCATCGACGATATCATGGTGTATTCAAAAAGCGAGGAAGGACATGAAGAACATTTGAGATTGACATTGCAGAAACTGCGAGAGCATCAATTGTATGCCAAGTTCAGCAAGTGTCAATTTTGGCTAAGGGAGATATCGTTCCTAGGCCACATCATCTCCGAGAGAGGAGTATTGGTTGATCCCGGAAAAGTGGGAGATGTTCTGAAGTGGAACCAACCGCAGAATGTGAGAGATATTCGGAGTTTCCTTTGGATGGCTGGATACTACCGACAGTTCATCAAGGATTTCTCCGAAATAGCGAAGCCTATGACTGAATTGCTAATGAAGGGAAAAACATTTCAGTGGACACCAGTGTGCCAAGAAAGCTTCGAGGATCTCAAGAAAAGACTAACCACAGCGCCGGTTTTAGTATTGCCGGACATGAGCAAGAGTTTCGATATATATTGTGACGCATCAAGACAAGGGCTTGGAAGCGTGCTCATGCAAGAAGGGCAAGTGGTAGCCTATGCGTCGAGACAACTAAAGAAACACGAGCTGAATTACCCCACACATTACTTGGAACTTGCAGCCGTGGTACATGCCTTGAAGATTTGGAGGCATTATATCCTTGGCCACCGATGTGAGATCTATACGGATCACAAAAGCCTCAAGTATATATTCACGCAAACGGATCTGAATTTGAGGCAACGTCGATGGTTGGAACTCATCAAGGATTATGATGTTGGAATCAATTATCACCCCGGAAATGCCAATTTAGTAGCTGATGTGTTGAGCCGAAAGGGAGCATGTCACCAACTCACGGTTCGGGAGCTACCGCCCGAGCCACGCAAGGAGTTTCGAACGGTTACATCTCGGGTTTTTGAACGAGATGGAAGTGATAGAACTCAACTCTTCGCTGGAACAAGAGATACGAGATGGCCAAGCAACAGATGAGGAAATCAAGGAAAGAATCTGACAAGGCATAGAAAAGGATTTCAAGGAAGACGAGAAGGGCACGCTTTGGTTAGGGAAAAGGATTTGTGTGCCTAACGTGAACCACATCCGCAACACGATATTAAAGGAGGCACATGACTCACCTTATTCCATACACCCCGGCTGTACAAAAATGTACAAGGACCTGAAAACTTGCTATTGGTGGGATGGTATGAAAAGGGACATAGCTGAATATGTTGCCTTATGCGACACGTGCCAATGGGTGAAGGCCGAACATCAAAGACCCGCTGGACTGTTGCAGCCATTGAAAGTACCCGAGTGGAAGTGGGAAGAAATCAGCATGGATTTCATTGTCGGATTGCCACGTGCTCGGTCGGGTTACGACTCCATTTGGGTTATTGTGGACCGATTGACGAAAACAGCCCATTTCCTTCCTGTTAAAACCACGTACCGCGTCGCAGAACTAGCCGAGCTGTATATGGAGCAAATCGTGTGTCGCCATGGAGTTCCGAAGAGGATAGTTTCAGATCGTGGTTCTCAATTTACCTCTAGGTTCTGGAAGAAGCTGCATGAAGCCATGGGTACACGGCTGAATTTCAGCTCCGCTTATCACCCGCAAACTGACGGGCAAACTGAGAGGATAAATCAAATTTTGGAAGACATGTTGAGAGCTTGCACCTTGAAACATGGGCACAGTTGGGATAGGAGCTTGCCGTATGCTGAATTCTCATACAACAACAGCTATCAAGCCAGCTTGAAGATGTTACCTTTCGAAGCATTGTATGGTAGACGGTGTAGAACGCCGCTGTTCTGGAATGAGACCGGAAAGGGCCAAGTGTTTGGACCCGAAGTGCTGCAAGACGCCGAAAAGCAAGTCCAAAAGATACGAGACAATTTGAAGGCGGCTCAGTCATGACAAAAAGGTTATGCGGACAATAGGCGAAGAAGATTGAACTTCGAAGTAGGAGAATTCGTGTACTTAAGGTATCGCCTATCCGAGGCCAACGACGATTCAACGTCAAGGGCAAATTAGCACCTCGCTACATCGGTCCATTTAAGATTTTGGGCAAGCGAGGAGAAGTAGCCTATCAACTAGAGCCGCCAATGCACCTCTCCGACGTACACGACGTGTTTCACGTATTCCAACTCAAGAAGTGCTTAAGAGTACCGGAAGAACAAGTACCGAAGGATGAGCTCGAGCTTCAAGAGGATCCGACCTATGTGGAGCACACCATCCAAATTTTGGACGTAAAGGAAGGGGTGAGGTCATCCCTGCGGAAGGGGTGAGGTCCGGCCCTGCTGGACACGTGGCACCTTCGGAGCTCATCCCTGCGGAAGGGGTGAGGTCCGGCCTCGCTGGACACGTGGCGCCCTCGGAGCTCGCCTCTGAGGAGAAGGGAGGCCCAGCCCCGCGGGACACGTGGCGCCCTCGGAGCTCGCCTCTGAGGAGAAGGAAGGGCCGGCCCCGCTGGACACATGGCGCTCTCGGAGCTCGCCTCTGAAGAGAAGGGAGGCCCGGCCCCGCTGGACACGTGGCACCCTCGGAGCTCGCCTCTGAGGAGAAAGGAGGCCCGGCCCCGCTGGACACGTGGCGCCCTCGGAGCTCGCCTCTAAAGAGAAGGGAGGCTCGGTCCCGCTGGATACATGGCACCCTCGGAGCTCGCCTATGAGGAGAGGGGAGGCCCGGTCCCGCTGGACACGTGGCGCCCTTGGAGCTCGCCCCTGCGGAGGGGGCGAGGCCCTTAGGGGACCCGTGGGTGGGAGAATGGTGATTCGAGCCTGCCGGTGAAACCTCAGTGAGTCCATACATCTAGTAGCCCCTTTGTAAAGGCTATTTTGTGATCTCTTGGCCATACACCGACGGTTGTGTACTGGTATAATGGAGGTTCTACAGTCGCTGATGGGTGACGAAATCACGAACTTGTGGGTAAAGTGGTGCCACCTCTGCAGAGTGTAAAACTATCATGATAGCCGTACTTACGGTCACAAGCACCTGGCCAACTCACATGATTAGAGGGAAATCTTGGGATGGATGTTCGGTATGGTTGTGGTATGGTCATGGGGATTGGTTTTGGGACCATTTGAGTCTTGACAATGAGTTTGGTTTCAGTTATATGAATATGAGATGGTTATGAATATTTATGAGCATGAGATGAACTTTAGAAAGATTAATGGCTGGTTGAGACTTCATAAATGATAAATTATGATGAGAGAACATTGCTGAATTACTTGATTATGATGAGATAAATTTCACCTAGAAATAGTTGCTGTTTTTATCATGTTGTGAAATAAAATTTTCTTGCTGCAATGAGCCTTTTTATTCCTACCTTGTTGTAAGCTACATGTCATACTTTTCCCGCACTTGCTGAGTACGACATGTACTCACCCTTGCATTATCATATAAACATCAGCAACAGGAGAAGAGTACTTCGAGGATCATGTGGAGTACTAGGCATGCGAACTACCGTCAACATGCCTGTGGAGTTGAAGATGGAGCCGCTGCTATTTAGTTATTTCCGCTGTCGTTTAGAGACTTCCACTGCAAGAATAAGTTATAGATTCATGAGTGAGACAATTAGTCGATGTAATAAAGTACTTAAACACTATTTATTCGTGGTTATATTCTGAATTCAGTTTGTGGATTACATGTATATGTGTGATGAACATCCTGGGCACACATATGCATTAACTTGGTTCTGTTTTCGGAACCGGGTGTCAAACATGGCCCCTAAAAATCTTCATATGATCTCACATTTCAAACACCTATGTTCAAACTAGGCAGGCTGCCAAAATTCCCTAATTTTGGAGCTAAGTATTTATTTACAAATGGAAGTATTGTTTAGTAGAGTTGTACACTAAATTCTAAATTCTACTTACAATATTGCCGGTCATGGAGATTTGATTTCACAATTAGGTTCTCCATAGTCTAAATACTATCCCAACCAAATTTCACTGAATTTGGACTAGGTTTGCTATTTATTTGGATGAAGTAAAGTGGGAATCCAAATTTAAATTCCAAATACCAGATTTCAAATTCAACTTCATACCAATTAAAAGTTGAATTGCACCACTGGATTCCTCATATTCATTTTAGCCGACCTGCCAATTTTTACCATTTTTGGAGTCGGTTTACTATTTTAAATTGAATTTACAAAGTGGAAGTGGGAAGTGGGACCCACATGGCAGTACAAAGTGTGCTGCGTTTTCTTCCCTCGCGCGGCGAGCACGCCACCGAGCACCGATTCATTGCCGTTTTTCCACCGTGGCACAGGAGCTGGCGAGCTGCTGTAACTGCACTCGACCGCCTCTCCCGCGGTACAACCCCCCTCGCACGTCGAAGGTGGAAAACACTCGCGTCTTTCCTCTGTTCTTCACTCGTCGCCGCCTCGGACCTCCGACACCCCAGCGATCCAGCCTATTTCGCACCTCGTTACCAAAAGCAAAAAGGTGCACCATCATATGCTGAGGCTCACGGTGAAAGC
The DNA here is from genome assembly GCA_030760725.1 of Neostapfia colusana. Classification (NCBI taxonomy): domain Eukaryota; kingdom Viridiplantae; phylum Streptophyta; class Magnoliopsida; order Poales; family Poaceae; genus Neostapfia; species Neostapfia colusana. The sequence continues at coordinate 60,629,908 of JASWHV010000016.1, read as the reverse complement.
AGTTCTTCGTTTCATGCATCGGGTGTAAAGTATTTCCCATTTTCTCCTCAGTGTGTTAATTTGAACTGAGTAGATTTTGAGGTGAAATTCAACTCACACGATCCTTTAGCGACTCTGCGCGTTTAAGGATATGATCTAGACATCTATACGGAGCTGTAGGAAGAAGTAGAGCAAGTTTTGCCCAAGAATCTGAGGAGTTCGCCGAGTTTTTGCCGGCGGCGTCAAAAACCTTTTCGGTTCACCTGTGAACTCTAGGTTCCGGCCGTTTTCATCGGCTTCTTGTGGGAGCAAAACCTGGTCGAAAAGAGGTCTTCTTGAGCTAGAACACCGTCGCCGGTGAGCTTTGAGCCGCTGTTGCCGTAGTTAGCCATGCTCCGGCCATTGTCGGCGTGGGCTGAGGTCACCAGCGTGCTCAGTGTGGAAAGTTAAACACTGGCGGCGAGTTTGGAGTATCCGAATGTTCGGGAACATCTCAGCGGCAAGCTCGCCGTCGTGCACCGCCGCGGAAGAGGTCAGGCGTCAGGAGGTAGAAGACAACCCGGCGGGTCCCACATCTCAGCGACTGTTCTGATCAGTTGTGGCTGGGATCCGGTGTGGCAGCACGGTATTACTCTGTAGCCCTGTGTTGCTTCACTCTGAGTGGTCTAATTTAAATAGCTGGGCCCGGGCAACTGTTTAAAGGATTTTCAGTAGAAAATAAATCCAGTTTGAGGGCAAACTTTATAAATTCATATCTTTCGGTGGGATTGTCCAAAATCAATCAAACAAATTTTGTTAGAATCCTTGTGACCAGTACTTTCTGGCAATACCATTTAATTTGTATGGAAGTCTTTGGATTTTGTTTATTAATTCCATTAATTTAAATATTTAGGAATTAATTACAGAAGATCCATAATAGGAAAAATCCCAAATTTGGCCAGAACCTCCTTTATAATACCTTCGATCATCAGGCCAAATTTTAGCTTTAGTGGACATTGCTAAGTAGGGTAAATAGTAAAATTTTGCCCTATGTTCCTGAAAATTCCCAAATACAGTTCCAGAAACTGTTAGCAATTTATAAAAACCATATCTTTCTGTAGATAGCATAGAAAATCATGAAACCAATTTTGTTGGAATCCTCATGACTTGTACTATATGAATAACATACTTTGATGCATGTAAAAGTCCCAAATTTTCTCTGAAAATTCAGAGGAGATTAAAGCTTTAGAGAATTATTATGAACACATACTTAAGAGATAAACCATGAAACTTGGCTAGCACATCAGAGATGATCCATGTTAGCTACCACGGAAATCTAAGGGTTATTGGAGTTATTTACCAATATATTCCATAGATGATCCATGTTAGCTACCACGGAAATCTAAGGGTTATTGGAGTTATTTACCAATATATTCCATTGAACACATGAAGCATGTTCATATAATTAATACAACTTTTGCATCTTGTGCATATCGTTTAGTTTCTAAACTCGAGGAGACTCCAGAACCACTCGCAAGTTTTCCTCCAGAGACTGACTGAGAACCCGAGCAGCAATAAGGCAAGCCCAGGTTTACATTTAACAAGCTTGTATATCCTTTTACTTTATAACATATGAGTAGTAGTTATAGGATGTGCATTAGATTAAGGTGATTGAAACCCCAATGGCATGACTAAATAACCTTTTTTTTTCTTCAAGGGTAGCTTAGTATCCTGTCGTGTAGACTCTTGCTAGGCCTAAGTAATAGAAAGGATTTGGTAGAAGTCGAGTAGTTAGAATCTACTCGCGAGAGATAGAATAGGGCACACGGAGGGTCTCTGAACATGTCCCACTGAATTGATAATGAGACGGGGCAGAGATGTAGGGTGCAGCAAGACGTGGAGGTCTTGTGTGTGTAGCTCTTCTTATGTCGATCAAGGACCATCCGTGTGCACCCCTGCTGAGCAAGTTTGAACTGTAGTAGTAGCATACTAGATATATGGGCTCCAGGAAACCGGTGTAGATTGGTTAACTTGGTCGTTGAGGCATTGCTCGCCGTCTTAAAGGTGTTGGTTGAGGGAAGCAAAGTGTAGATCCGCTAATGGGCTCCGTCAATGACGCTTGCTCCGTGTAGGGACCTCCTTCAGGACGGTAGGACCGGTTCAACGATTGAGGGTCCTAGTGGAAGGTGGCCGTGTACAGCAGAAAGAGAGCGTGCCTCGGGCAGCTTATAGTATGGGCGTACATGTCATGTATTACCGGGTGTCTTTTGACTGCAATCACCATCCCTTGGTTATTTTAGTACCGCTTGTTCACTGCATTGTGATGTAGTAAGAAAGAGTATTCAGAGTAGGGTTAACTTTGATAATATGAGTTGATATTGCATTACTACCATGCGTGCAGTAAACTTAGTGCAAACTAAACTTAAATCCATTTCCCCTAAGGTAAGCAACATAGAGATGAAGCTTTTCTTGTTTGATTGTGGATTCACGATGTTGTGTAGCACTAAGGGTTTAATCTGTGCTAAAAGGTGAAGTTAAGAACCTACGGTTTAGGCGAGTCTTTTATGCAAATATTTCCTGCCTATGTTAGAACCTCTTACTCATGTAGAGTTTCCTGTTTAGGATGAATCGGTTGAGACTTGTTGAGCCTTTGTGCTCACGGTTGCTATATAAGTTGTTGTTGCGGGTTTAGGGCCATCTATGGCCTCGTCTGACAAAGGGCTTGAGTGGGAGGCCACGCCCCCATCAGGGTATACGGCTGAATGGGAGCCCTGCATGCCGCCTTGAGGAGCTGCTGCTAGAGTGAACGGTCGGAGGGCTTGACTGTTCATTATTTTGCGTAGTTTGTATGTAGTATCTGAGTAGAGACAAGGCTTCCACTGTAGATATGTTAAAAAATGTAACATATTTCTGCTTGAATTTGTTGGTTCAAGCTTATATGATGTAATGTGAATGTCTTTTGAAGTGTGTTGTTGGGTGTCGCCTCGCACGACATCAACACATGCGATTCCTGTAATATCAGGACCTCGGTCCCCACATCATGGTATCATAGCTGCATTAAGAATAACGCACTTGAAAAGTGTCATATTGCTAAAAGTTTAGGCTTAGGTGAGGTAATGGTAGTAAGCTTGCATAAGGAGTACTATTAGCATAGTCATCAAGGTGGCAAAACTAACTTAAGTCTTATAATTCAGTATTTCAACTCAGTAACGACGCACCTACGTGAAGGTAAGATTGGTAAGGAACGCCACCGAAAGCGGTTCGATTTTGGTTAGCTACTTCATGTGAGGAAAGTAGCATGATATGTTCTGTTCAGCAATGGACGGAATGTGAATATGTTTCCTAAGACTCTTCATGTCTTAAAGACATATGAATTGCACTAGCCTCCAGTGCGCAAACCTAGGGGCGAGAGGAGGAGACCCCATCGTGTGGTTTGTAAAACGAAATATGTTCTCTAGGACTCTTCATGTCCTAAGAGGAACATGAAAACACTGGTCAACCGGTGTGCTTAATTGCAAAGGTGTGGAGCCCCCGTTCAGGTTGTGAATAATCCGATCATGTACCCCGAGACATGGCCTAACTCGAGGACGACGCGTATGGAAATAATACGGGGTGCATGTATTTACTTTTTATATGGACCTGCCTAAATGACAAAACTTTGAGTGCATCATCATTGTGTGATCTTCTGCAGGTGCTGACCGCATTAGCTTATCGCGTTTAGAAAACGTTTGCGAGTGACGACTTAGTGCCACCATTTAACACGTATATGCCGGTGTAATCTGGTTAGGATTTTATTTGGTGAGGAAACCTAGTACCAACATAATGACTTGTTGCATAAACCAAATGGATTAAGGGTGGTTTGAAAATTAATCAAAGGGAAAAACTTTAGTTATTAACTCTGCCTATGTTTTAATGACATAGCCAGTCCCAAGCCCGGGTAGAGGAGGAGGGGTTGTGATAGGCTTGGCGAGCCAACAACTACACTTAGCCATTCTCATGGAAATGAAACCCAATAGAAATTCGTTGGGGCATAACCCTCTTAGCGACGCACCATATCAGAACCTGGGTATGGTATTAAGTGGGCAAGGGCCGGGTCGCCACCGCCTTTGTGGCGCGCCATATCGGAACCCGGATATGGTGTTAAATGAGCAAGGGCCGGATCGCCACCACCTTAGTGGCGCGCTAGATCATCGCCCGGATGTAGTGATAAGTGAGCAAGGGTCTTTGCATCTTACTCGACGGGTGCAAAGCGTAAGGAAGCTATCCGAGGAATATAGATTTCGGGTGGGTAGTTGGAATGTAGGATCCTTGACGGGGAAGCTACATGAGTTAGTAGATGTTGCCATTAGGAGACGAGTAAATATCCTTTGTGTACAAGAGACTAGATGGGTGGGTCAAAAGGCGAGAGAAGTCGAGAATACCGGTTTCAAGCTTTGGTATTCTAGATCGGCTGGGACTAGGAATGGCGTAGATGTTCTAATAGATAAGAGTCTTAAGGATGGAGTAGTGGATGTTCGAAGATGAGTGGATAGGATCATCTTAATCAAGATAGTAATTAGGGACATTGTCTTGAACGTCATTAGTGCTTATGCCCCACAAGTTGGGCTCAACATGAGTGCTAAGAGGAAATTTTGGGAGGACTTGGAGGATATGGTTAGTAGTGTACCTATAACCAAGAAACTCCTCATAGGGGGAGATCTCAATGGTCACGTGGGTGCAACTAACCTAGGATTTGAGGGAGTACATGGAGGCTTTGGATGAGGCGATAGAAATCAAGAGGGTAAAGACATCCTAGACTTTGCCGTAGCCTATGATCTGTTGGTAGCTAACACCCTCTTTAGAAAGAGGCAATCTCACCTAGTGAACTTTAGTAGTGCCCAACACTCTAGCTAGATTGACTTTGTCCTCACTAGGAGAAAGGATAGACGGGAGTGTCTAGATTGTAAGGTGATCCCCGGGGAGTGTGTTGTGACACAACATAAGCTTGTGGTAGTTGGCTTTCCCTTCCATACATGTTCTTTTCGGGACAAAGGTGTCAAAATCACAAGAACAAAGTGGTGGAAGTTGAAAGGTGAACCACAAGAATCTTTTAAAAATAGGGTGATCACAGAAGGACCCTGGGTAGAAAATGGAGATGCAGATAGTATGTGGGTGAAGATGGCAACTTGCATTAGGAAGGTAGCTAGTGAGGTGTTTGGTGTGACAAAAGGAAAGAAACTTGTAGATAAAGACACTTGGTGGTGGAATGAGGATGTACAAAAGGCCATTAAGGAGAAGGAGTGTTACAAGAGTTGACAAAATGATAGAAGCGCAAGCAACATGCTTAAGTACAAAGATGCTAAGAAGAATGCAAGGAGGGCTGTGAGTAAGGTAAGAGGGCATGCCTATGATAAGTTATATGAGAGACTAGAGACAAAATAAGGTGAAAAGGACATATACAAGGTAGCAAAAATCCGTGAGAGAAAGATGAGGGATTTCAATCAAGTTAAATGCATCAAAGATGAGACTGACCGCATTCTAGTGAAGGATGAAGAGATTAAGAATAGATGTCGTGATTACTTTAATGGGCTATTCAATGATGGGAATGGGAGCGCAATGGTTGAGTTGGATGACTCCTTTGATGACTCCGACATGCGGTTCGTGCGGAGGATACAAGAGTTTGAGGTTAAATAATACCTAGAAGGGACTCTTTCCAATACTTAGGATCAATGTTACAAAGCAATGGCAATATTGATGAGGATGTTTGCCACAAGATCAAGGTAGGGTGGATGAAATGGCGACAAGCCTCTGGAATCCTATGTGATAGGAAAGTCCCACAAAAGCTAAAAGGGAAGTTCTATAGGACGGTGATCAGATCCGCGATGCTCTATGGGGTGGAATGTTGGCCAACTAAACGGCAACATGTTCAACAAATGGGTGTCACAGAGATGCGCATGCTACGGTGGATGTGCGGGCACACGAGAAGAGACCGAATAAGGAATGAGGCGATTCGTGATAGGGTAGGGTGGCGCCGATTGAAGAGAAGTTAGTCCAACATCGACTTAGGTGGTTTGGACATATCCAACGGAGACCTCCAGAAGCACCGGTTAACAGTGAGATTTTAAGAGGTAGAGAAAATAATTAAGAGGGGTAGAGGACGACCAAGGTTGACCTGGGAGGAGGCGGTAAAACGAGATTTGAGAGATTGGAATGTATCCAGAGACTTAGCTCATGATAGGACCGCATGGAAAGTAGCAATTCATGTGCTAGAATCCTAGTCTTGTTTTTTTTCTTCTTTTTTTTCTTTTTTCTTTCTTTTTTTCTTTTTTTCTTTTCTTTCTTTTTTCTTTTTTTCTTTTTTTTTCTTTTTTCCTTGTTCTTATATCTCTTCCTCTCTTTTACTTCATTGATATTGGGTTTCATGTCTAGCCGACCCCAACATGCTTGGGATAAAGGCTTGGTTGTTGTTGTTGGAAAAACTTTAGTTATTCAGCTTCTTTCTTGAACTAAGTATCAAAAAGAAGTATAAGGACTTGGAGAGAGGCCTAGGATCACGTCCCCTGTTCTAGCAGACAAATTGCTGGATTTTGATAGGATATACCAATGGAGGTGTGTGATACCTTTCTGGAAAGATTTTGAAGTGCCCTACAACTTTTCTGTAGAGTTCCAGAGCAGAATAACAAACTAAGTCGGTGAAAATCCCAGCTGAGTACAAACTGTCCAGAAACAGGGCAGAGCAAAAAACCACTCTGGGATTTTCTGTTTTTCTATCATGACTCTGAGGATAAAATTCTCGAAGGGTCATGTGATAAAGCGCTGGAAAGTTTATGAGATAATTTACAACTTTGTAACTCAAAGTTTCTCCAAATTTGGAGCAGAAGGGTGTGGAAAATGAAGATCAAATCAGCCTCTTGTAAAGGAAGTGCTGCTGAAATTTTCCACATTTCTATTAACTTTGAAATATCATAACTTTTGATCCAGGATTGATCTTGATGCAAATAAGTACTATTTGAAAATATATTTAAGTTAAATTTAACTTTCATGTTTAACTTGAGTTATGAAAATACTGTTAACTAGATCAAAAACAGGAATTAATGCAGACTGGTCAATTCTCACAAGAACTGATCAGTTGGACTTAGTATTTTGCGATGGCATGAGCATGAATTCAATTTGAGCTTACTTGTGTTATTTAACCAGTCCAATGTGTATTGTTCTATCATCTTGCTGTAGAATTGAGTATTTAATTTAATCAAATCTCTTCTTCCACAGATGATAGGTATTGGAACTACACTGGCCAACGGATGGGTTCATACGTTTGGACAGAATTTTCTCGGTTTCCCGGCGTTGTTGCAACGAATGTTGCAGTACTTCGGGTATACCGAAGCCCCAAGCAATTGGGGAAAAGAGACGATGGCGAATGGGGAGATGTCTTGTATCATGCACTTGGACGTCCTCGCAAGTCCTGAACCACCAGGTTGGGCACCATTCACCATCACAGTGAAGGGGCATCACATGGAGGATTTGTGGGACATGGCATCCCGCAAAGCCATGACGCGTATTTGCCAGCTCCATGCAAAGCAAGTGGAGTCTACACCGTTCACGCTCCTACCTATTACAGGGTTATCTCAGCATGACTGGGAACGATGACAAGGCAAGCTAACATATTTATTCAACCCCAGTTTTAACAACTTGAGGTTGTCTACTACCAGTTTCTACGCTGCCGCCAGCAAGCTAGTGATTGATGGTCAAGGCAGGACCATCGAAGAACTTATGGGTGAACTGAATCAGGCAAACACTCGCAAGGATCAGCACCAACATGAGAAGAATTCACTGTATGCATATCTGGCCCCGGCAACCATCAGCTCATGGTGACTGAAAATGAGCTGCAACGCACTCAGGAAGAGCTGCAGAAAGTCCGGGATGAGCTGAATGTGAGTCAGCAGATGGTGGGTGTCCATTTGCATCTCATTAATGTACTCACGGAAGAGAGGAATGATGCTGTAGAGGCAGCATAGAACTGGGATCAAGACTGGATATTTGCTCATGACGAGTTGAACGCTGTACAACCTATTTTGCAGCCGGTCCTCGTCCAACAGGTTGAGACGATGGTAGCTCCAGAGGAACCTGAACCCGAACCCGAAGCTATGGTAATCGATGATGAGCATGAGCTCATTGCCCCAATTTCAGACTCCAAACAAGAGGAGGATCTGAAGGAGCCTGAACCGGCGTCCGACAAAGAGTAGTCGTCACGGGTAGAGTAGGCACCGAGGAGGCTTGAGCCTACCCTGTTGTATTTTGATGACCATGTTTGTTCATATTGTAAATAGTAGCGTTGTTGTAGCATAAGTGACGGCGTGGTGTAACATCTCGTTGTGACCATAAGAATAGAGATGAACTGCAGGCTAGATTTCATCATTTTGGAGTGTTATTGTAACAAATGGTCCCTAGGAGATATACTATGAATAAAGTTATGCTTTATCAATATATGAGTTTGTTTACAAGATGTTAGTCATCAGTACACTTCCTACTTTTACAATGCATCAGATTTCCTATGGTATCTCATGTGGAAATTTTGTTGTAGCTGCAGAATGACTCACACACGTTCCACGCATGGCGTTGGTGGGACGAGTCAGGGAGAGAGCTCCCAGCAGCATGAGCGGGAGACACCACAACAGCAGCATCCATCGCCTCCACCTCCGATTACATTGGCAGATGTTCTCGCTGCTATGACGAGTTCACGTGACGAGCAGACCGAGCTGCTGTGCATGCTCGTGCAGAATACGTCCCGTCAAGAGGGACGTCAAGATGGAGGTCATTGCCAGCTCCGAATAGCTCATACTCGAATTTCTTGGCGACGCATCCACCGGTCTTCAGGGAGGCCGATGAACCCCTCGAGGCGGAAAATTGACTCCCCACTATCAGGGCGAAGTTTGGATTGCTACAATGCTCCGAACACCAGAAGGCGCTTTACGCAGCGCAACAGCTTATAGGATCCGTCGGCGCATGGTGGGCGAACCACATCGCGTCACTACCGGCTGGTTATGCCCTAACATGGGCGGAATTCCTGTAGGCGTTTCACGCCTACCACATACCTCCCGGTATCATGAAGAGGACGCTCTAGGAATTTATGGAGCTGAGACAAGGAGGGAGGAGTGCTCACAAGTACTCCCGGGCCTTCAACCAACTGGCGCAGTATGCATCTGAATATATCAACACGGAGGACAAGAAGCGCGAGAGCTTCTACCAGGGTCTTAACCCCAAAATGAAGGACAAACTTGCACAGTTCAATCGCGGCACCTTCAACGATATGGTCAACGCCGCCATTGTGCAAGACGTCGCTTTCCGTTAATTGACCATGAAGAAGTGGAAGAGGAGTGCCCCACAGGACAGCGTGGGAGGCAATCCCCAAAAGTACCATATGGTGCATATCTCACCATCCGGTCATAGGTGGTAACCACCAGTGCGGCAGCTGATGTTTCGTGGTCGGCAATTGAACGCGCCCAGCTTCCGAGCACCTCTGCCACGATAGCAATGGGGGTTTCCACGTGCACTTCCACCCCAACAGTGTGCACCCGGATTCCGTTCCCAAATCAGCGGGGGACCGACCAACTACACGTGCTTCACGTGTGGCCGCGCCGGTTATTTCTCAAGGGAGTGCCCGGAGAAGCAGCAGGGCAGCGGGCAAGTGATGCACCAAGGTGCAAATCTGCCCCGGGGTCAACCCAAGAAACCAGCCCCGAAACCCGGCAACATCCGCCATCTTTCTATTGAGGATGTGCCGGAAGGCGAACCCGTACTCGTGGGTACGTCCATTCTCCACAACCACCCGGCATTGATATTATTTGATTCCAGTGCTACACATAATTTCATAGCAAATCTTATATTAGCAAGTTTCAAATATCAGTGCTACCTACAAAAAGTTCATACTTAATTTTCCCACCGGTAGGGAACATAGCCTCTCATACTATGGTCCCGAAAGTACCACTTGAATTAGGTGGAAATATATACTCCACCCCTCTTATTACCCTAGAAGACCAAAAGATAGATATTATCTTAGAGATGTCATGGTTATAACGCCATGATGCCATTCTCAACATTGGTCTTCAAACAATTCAGCTCGACTCTTCCATTCATGGCCCCCCATCTATTGGTTTTTGAAACCAATGTTTCAGAAGGTGCAACATCATATCATGGTGAAGCCGTTAAGTTGGAAGTGATTCTGGTGGTTTTTGAAGACCCGGATGTATTTCCCGATGATTTACCGGGCATGCCACCAGAACGGGATGTGGAGTTCAAAACTGAACTTGCACCGGGTACTACCCTGATATCTCGGAGGCCGTATAAAATGGCTCTGAATGAGCTTGCAGAGTTGAAGGAACAGCTGAATGACCTTATGAAGAAAGGTTTCATTCGACCTAGTTCATCGCCATGGGGATGCTCGGCGCTGTTCATGAAGAAGAAGGACGAAACGCTGAGGTTATGAGTAGACCATTGTCCTCTCAATGCTGTTACTATCAAGAACAAGAGTCCACTACCTCGCATCTACATTTTATTTGATCAACTAGTGGGTGCTAAGGTGTTCTCCAAGATTGACCTTCGGTTCGGATATCATCAGATTAAAATCTGGGCGGAAGATGTACCGAAGACGGCATTTTCAACGAGATACGGCTTATATGAGTTTCTCATCATGTCCTTTGGTCTCACCAATGCTCCAGCTCACTTCATGTATCTCATGAATTCGGTATTTATGCCAGAGTTGGACAAGTTTGTTGTGGTCTTCATCGATGACATTTTGGTATATTCCAAGCCGGTGGAAGAGCATGCTGAACATTTACATATCGTGCTTCAACAATTATAAGATCATAAGCTTTATGCCAAGTTCAGCAAATGCAAGTTTTGGATCAAGCAAGTGCTTCTTGGGCACATTATCTCAGTAGAAGGAATTGCTGTTGATCCAAGCAAAATTGAGCAAGTGCTGAAATGGAAGTCCGCCACGTCTGTCCACAAAGTCCGCAACTTCTTGGGTTTAGCTGGATATTATTGAGGATTCATTCCGAGCTTTTCAAAAATAGCTAAACTAATGACAGAATTGCTGAAGAAGGGGACTAAATATGTTTGGAATGCAGCACGTGAATAAGCCTTCCAAACATTAGTGACACATCTCACAACCATCCTAATTTTAGCTCAACCGGATACGATGAAGCCATTCGACGTATATGTGATGAATCCTGTATTAGACTTGGCTGTGTTTTGATGCAAGATGGTCATGTGGTCGCATATGGATCACGACAACTCAGGAATCATGAACAGAATTATTCAATTCATGATCTTGAGATCACTACGGTGGTCCTTGCCTTGAAGATGTGGAGACATTACTTACTAGGGAATCTAGTACATCTCTACACCGACCAAAAGAGTTTAAAGTACATATTTACTCAGAAAGAGTTGAATATGCGACACGGATATGGTTAGAACTAATCAAGGACTATGCGATTGAGATCCATTATGAACCGGGCAAGGCAAATGTGGTTGCTGATGCACTGAGACAGAAGTCTCATGTTCATAGCCTAACCATCACCCCCGATAGAAGACGAAGAACCAAGTCTTTACTTGGTTCCATATGGAGCTTTATATAATGTTGCTCTCATACCCACAATAAGAGAAGAGATTATGAAGGCTCAAGCTTAAGACAAAGGCATGTCCCATATTAGGAGGAGGATGGAGCACGAGGAAATGAAATGCTTACGGTAGGAAAATGAGGGAACTTTATGGTTCAAATACCGGATAGTTGTACCCCATGATATGGGGTTGCGGAAGAAAATTTTGGATGAGGCCCGGATGAAGCGAGAGACTGCCAAGTACTGTCCGAATACGACACGTGTCGGCAAGTGAAAGACGACCACATGAAGAAGGCAGGAACTGTGCAACCACTTAGAATTCCAGCATGGAAGTGGGAGGACATTAGTATGGATTTCATTGTTGAGTTGCCTCTCACAGCCAACAAGCATTATTCGATTCGGGTGATCGTAGATCGGTTAACCAAGTTGGCACATTTCATTCCGGTGAATACAAAGTTCCATGCCAAGAAGTATGCAATACATTGCAAGGAGTTCCCCATACGATCATATCAGATCGAGGCGCATTATTCATTGCTTGTTTCTGGGAGCAGCTCCATGCCTCGTTAAGGACCAAATTGATTTGGAGCTCTGCATATCACCCTAAAATGGATGGTCAAACGGAGAGGGTGAACCAAGTTCTAAAAAATATGCTTTGAGCATGTGCCATACAGCACGGTAACAGTTGGAATGATCACTTACCGTTGGCAGAATTCGCTTATAACAATGGTTATCAAGCGAGCTTTAAGATGGCACCTTATGAAGCTCTCTACAGCCGGAAGTGCCGCACACTCTGGAATTGGTGTGAATCCGGCGAGAGAGTGATTTACGGGATTGATCTCATAAATGAAGCCGAAGAGCAGGTAAGGCTGATTCAAGCTAATCTCAAAGCCGCTCAAACTCGGCAAAATAATTATGCGGACAGAAGGCGTTGGCCCTTACAATTTGAAATCAGAATCAAGTGTACCTCCGCGTATTCCCAATGAAAAGAGTTCATCGTTTTGGGGTAAAGCTACCGAAGTTTTGGGGAAAACTAGCTCCACGCTACGGAAATCCTGCCTCTTTTACTCATTAAAATTTGTATCATCAATCAACACATTGCTGCCGTCATGGTGTGTTGCTGTGCTTTGGTCAGATAAAACATGTTGTTGTTGTGCTGTGGACATAGGAAGAAGAAGGTGTCATGTGGTTAATGCATTGTACAGATGCTTAGGAAGCTTCTCGCGGAATGAATAAGGATGGAGGAGGTGAGCTCAGCTGCTTGCCATGGCGTGTCCAAGCTGACTGCCGCTGCTCAACCTGCTCTGGCCAGAAGAAAAACGTGTGGTGGCTGCTTGGGCAGAGAGAACGTGGTTCTGTTGGGAGCAAGAAGGGGGTTGCAATTAGGCAAAAATAGGAGGGGTGGCTGCAAAAGTTTGATGGAAGGAATGTATGAAACGGGCCAGGAGTGTGCGTGGGCGCTGGTTGATCCCTTTGTTTTTATTTTATTATTTTCTCTCTTTCTCTTTCTATTTAGTATTATTATTATTTTCCATTTGACAGTGCAGTTCTATTAGTTTGCATAATATGTTTGGTGATTGATTCTATAACTGCAATTTATTAGATTACGAAAAATGGGGTGTTACATATCTACCCCACTTAGGTGGAATCTCGTCCTTGAGATTCGGATGATCTTCAAAAAGATGGGGAAACTCGGCTTGAAGCGAATCTTCTCTTTCCCATGTAGCTTTAGTTTCTGTGTGCTTGCTCCAGTGAACCCGAAAAAGCTTGACAGAGTTTGTTCGTGTTCTTCGGATGACGGTATCCAAGATCTTCGTGGGCACCTCCTGATAACACAGATCATCTTGTAGGTCTAGGGTGTCTAGTGCCACTTGTCCTCGGGAACCCCTAGGCATTTTCACAGTTGTAACACGTGGAAGATGTTGTGCACGCCTAACATCTCTTCGGGTAGCTGGATCTCATAAGCCACCGATCCTACTATTTTTAGGACTAGGAAAGAACCGACGTATCGTGGCACCAACTTTCCACGTACTTGGAATCTGCGCGTGCCACAGATCGGTGATACCTTCAAGTACACGTGATCCCCAACTTCAAAACTATGTTCACACCTTCTCTTGTCTGCTTAGCTTTTCTGGCATGACTGATCTGCCTTCAAATTTGCTCGAATCTCCGCTACCTTGTCTTCTGCTGCCACAATGAAGTCCGGTCACTCTATAAATGCGGTCTCCAACCTCGGACCACATAAGCGGAGGCCGACACTTCCTCCCATAGAGAGCTTCAAACGGTGACATTTTGATGCTTGCCTAATAACTGTTGTTAGAAGAAAACTCAACATACAGTAAATTGTCTTCCCAATCCTTGCCGTAGGTGAGAACAACGGCTCTCAACATGTCTTCCAAGATTTGGTTGATCCTTTCCATTTTGACCATCAGTCTGAGGGTGATATGCTGAGCTCAAATCCAACTTAGTTCCAAGTGCTTTCTGCAAACTTCTCCAGAACCTCGACGTGAACTGAGTACCTCTATCTGATACTATCCTCGAGGGTACTCCATGTAGTTTCACAATACGGTCTATGTACAAAGTGCTCACAGGAATAAAGTGTGCAACCTTAGTTAGACGGTTGACCACTACTCACACGGAGTGATTGCAATTCTTCGTCCTTGGCAAGCCAGTGATGAAATCCATTGCTATCTCTTCCCATTTCCAAACGGGAATCGGAAAAGGTTGTAGCAGACCACGTGGCTTTTGATGCTCGGCATTTACTCTCTAACACACGTCACAACAGGCCACAAATCTAGCTATGTCACCTTTCATACCAATCCTCTACTTATGCTTAAGATCCAAGTACATCTTTGTGGCTCAAGGGTGGATAGAGTATGTAGAGTTATGAGCTTCATCCATGATGGTATTCTGATAGTGACCTTGTGAAGGCACACACAACCGTTTCTTGAACCACAATATTCCACCTCTATCAACTCTAAAGTTTGGTGCCTTGCCTTCACCGGTTTGTTCCTTGTTCTCCATCAACTTTTCATCCTCATGTTGGGCCTTCTTGATCTAGTCATCCAGAACAGAGTGAACGCTAAGGTAATAGTTGTACGGGTGAGGTACAATACTTAAGTTCAACTTCATCATCTCATCACACAATTGTGGTACTTGAGTCACCAAGTGATGGCAGTATGCTTTCATACTGAGAGCATCTGCTACCACATTTGCTTTTCCCGGGTGATAGTGGATTTTCAAGTCGTAATCCTTGAGAAGTTCTAACCACCTTCATTGCCTTAAATTGAGATTAGGTTGGGTAAAGATATACTTGAGACTCTTGTGGTCTGTGTAAATCTCACACTTGTTCCCGATCAGGTAGTACCTCCAGGTCTTCAAGGCATGCACCACCGCAGCGAATTCTAAGTTATGGGGTTGGGTAGTTCTGCTCATGTTGTCTTACTGACGAGAGGCATAGGACACCACTCGTCCTTCTTGCATTAGAACATATCCTAGTCCGTGTCTGGAAGCATCATAAGAAATGACGGAACTCTTGTGAATATCAGGTCGGACTAAGACTGGAGCTATGGTTAGTCTTTCCTTCAACTCATGAAAGCTCTGCTCACAGGCTTTAGTCCACACAAACTTTCTATCCTTCCTAATAAGCTCAGTCATCGGTCGTGCTAGCTTAGAGAATTCTTCGACGAACCTCCTATAATAGCCAGCCATACCAAGAAAACTATGAATCTCTGAGATGGATGTTGGTTGCTTCCAAGATGACACTACTATGACCTTCTCCAGATCAACTGCAACTCCCTAAGCTGTCAGCACATGTCCAAGGATGTTGACTTTCTACAACCAAAACTTACATTTACTAAACTTGACATAAAGCTGATGGCTTCTAACTCGGTCCAAAAAATCATGCAGGTGTTGCGCGTGCTCCTCTTTCCTTCGTGAATAGATCAGAATGTCATCGATGAAGACAACGACAAACTTATCCAGCTATTGCATGAACACCCGGTTCATCAGGTTCATGAAGTAGGCGGAAGCATTGGTTAATCTAAAAGACATCGCCGTAAACTTGAAATGATCGTAGCGAGTCACAAATGCTGTCTTAGATATATCTTCAGGCTTAATCCTCACTTGATGATATCCAGACCTCAAGTCGATCTTTGAGAAAATCTTGGCTCCCTTTAGCTGTTCAAACAAATCATCTATCTGAGGTAGAGGGTACATGTTCTTGATGGTCACTGCATTAAGAGCTCGGTAGTCTACATACAGTCTCTTGCTTCCGTCCTTCTTTTCCAAAAAAAGGGCTGGTGCACCCCAAGGTGATGCACTAGGCCTAATGTATCTCTTCTCTTGCAGCTCATCCAACTGTTTCTTTAACTCTACCAGTTCTGGGGCTGCCATCCTATAAGGTCTCTTGGCTATTTTAGCATTTCCTGAAACTAGATGACTGGAGAAGTCTACTTCCCTTTAAGGTGGCATGCTGAGTAACTCCTCGGGAAACACATCAACAAACTCCCTGATTACCGGCACTTCTTTGGAAGTTTCCGCCTTCAAATGATTTACCACTGGCTCAGGTAGGCTAAGCTTGACATGACACATAATGGTCTTTCCTTCATGGTTTGTCACTCTCACAACCCTCTGTGCACAAGCTAATCTCCCATTGCACTTGGCTAAACAATCCATCTATCCCGCGGGAGTCAAGCACTACTAGATTAACCGAGAACTCTACCCCTATAGGTTTAAAGGGATGTTATTAACTCTTAAGCGGCAGGGTATGTAACCACCCGGTGATCGGGTTATTAAGGGCCTCTTGAGGGCTAATGTAGCTATATCATGCGCTTCTACAAAGTGTGATGATATAAAAGAATGCGATGCACGAGAGTCAAATAGTTTTGAAGCCAAAATTGATTGAACCAAGAACTCACCAAGCAGAGCTCATAGTGCTGCATCGGCCTCCTCAGCGTAAACATGGTTCACTATAGCCTTTCGGAAGGATTGCTGAGTCCTTGATGGTTCTCCACGGCTACTTTCGGATGGTTGCTTCGGTCCATTAACTGAGTTGGAGAAGACAGAGGGTGCTAGCTTGTTCTTGTAAGGACAGTTAACGGCGATGTGTCCAGGCTCAGGACAGCTTAAGCAAATCCTCTGATTACTAGTCTGGCTCACTCCGGAATGTTGAGGGCGAAAGAGCCATGTGACTTAGCAGACTGTACCGACTGCTTGAAGGTTGCAGCTGGCGCTCTGTAAGACATTCCACTTTGAGTCTTTTGTCCTGAATAAGTTGATTACTGCTGCCTCTTCATATAGTAAGCCGGTTGCTGGGCTCTCTGTCCCAAATAAGCAACTTAATTAGTCCTCTGAAACTTGTTGGCTGATGGTTGTTGATGCTATTGTTGCCCTGAGCAGCAAATGTGTTAACCAACATCTCGAGGAGTCGAGTCCAGCACTGCAGGATACCAGTCTGGTCATGGACAGGTGCTTGGGGAGGCTGCGGCTGTGGCAGGATGGGTGTACTTTTTGCCGTCTCCAGCTCGTGCGGTGTACGCAGAACCTCTTGGGGCCTCTGGCCCACCACGTGTCCATTCCTAACTCGGTTTGACAGGCGAGACATCTGTGACGAGTCAAGGGTGGGTTTTAGAAAAATTTCCGTTTATTCGTTTAGAATATATTACTATAGTGCATTGGGGTGTGTTAAGTTGCGTCGTAGTTCCTCATTTTCATATTATTCTTATATACATGTATAAATATGCATATGTTTTATATCATTTTGTTATTGATGCGTATGTAAATACACACATTTTAAAGAATATATATATATATATTGTACCACGCAAGGCACACAAACATCAAGCTTTGCAACCAACACACCAAACATTCGTTCACTCAAGAAAACAGGTACAAGATACATTGGGGCATATCATCCCTAGGTCTGTCCCCTTAAGGGTCGACCAGAACATCTGCTTGACTATTGGATCCTACATCCTGGCCATCACGGTCTTCATATTCGGCATCACGGGGTGACGTCGGAGGAGTGGGCGGCACAGGCTCACAAGTCCTCCTATGGGGGTTGGATAGGTGATATGATGGAGTTCCTTCTAGGACAAGTGGCTCGGTCATTGCACATGCATGACGGACTTTCCGCTTGGCTTGGTCTACAAGGTAGACACCCCTAAGGAGTTGGCTGTGGCGGTCGTCCTGTTCCCTAAGATTCTTCTCGGTCAAGGTGACACAGCTTTCGGCGCTGGCAATCTGGGCTTCAGCCAACGCTAGCACTAGCTTAGCCTTTTGCCAGTGGGTCTCCAATTCCTCAGCGCGCTTGACGAGGGTATTCACATGTTGGTTCAGCTGGACACACAGGTTTTTCAGGCTCAATAAATAGCCGGACATGGCGACAACGGTGGGGTCATCTTCGGTCAACCCATAGCCTTCTAAGTTGCGGGTCCTTGCCATCCATGTCGGACGACTACGATCCAGTGGTGGGAAGTACTTCAAGGGTGTGGAACCCAAATGCCAATCAAACATGTGGCAGAGGTACTTCAGAGCCTTGCGTGCTATCAGTTGGCAGGTATGTTCCACCCGACATTCAATGGTAGTGACGTCCCATGGTTTCATATCCAGGAACCTGTCACAGGTGCCAATGTGCACCATGACCTTGCAGTTTTTGATGCCATGCAACACAAATTCATGACCCACATACTCTAGGCGGTCTAAGATACCGAGTCGAACCGTGGCAGCATAGAGCACTTTGGTGAAGTCGTCTTCGTTGACATAAAAGGTGGTGATGCGTTCGACAAGCATTTGACTTAGAACAAGGTATAATGATTAGATAAAAAGAAAAACCTATCACCAAGACTCTACGGTCCAACTTTCCTATAGGAAAGCCATTTTACGGTCTCCTACTGTCACCTATGTACTAGGGTCTGCATCCTACAGCAAAGTATGGCTTTGTAGGATCGAAGAGCACGTGAAAAGCTACCAGAGGGGGGGTGAATGATAGATTAAAACTTTTCGCAGCGGAAACAACAAAAACCCCTCAGCAAAAAATCAACCGGTTAAAGAAACCGTGTGTGCAAGTGTTTTCAAACGTGTTCAACCGTGACAAATCAAGTAAAGAGGTAGAGATCAAGTCACGGATCTAATGCAACAAGAATCACTTGAAAACACGAAGTAAAACTTGAGATACGATCAAAACATTAAACGAAGATCAATCTGTTCTACCCGATATAAAACAGATCTGTAACGCTGCAAACAAACTCGTGTATCTCAAAAACTACCGATCCGAAGCTCGTGAAAACTTCACAGATGATAGATAATTGAGTTGTGAAGACAACCCAAAAAGAATCACGTCAATCGGATCTGTAAAACTCGAGTTATGAACAAAACACCGAAGCAACGTCGGTCTGTCCAGAAACTCGACGAGAAAGACTTGACGAAAAACAAATCGGACGAACAAGGCACAAAAGCTCCTCGAAACTATGAACTTTATTCAATAGAAACACAAGAGGAACAGCCCAAAGTTCTCTACACACGAGAGCTCTGGCCTCCCTTGCTTTTATAGCCAGCCCTCAGGCTAATCAATCCAATCTAGGACTCCTACTCCTAATTGGACTCGTATTCTAACTTACCATAACTGCTCAGGACTCTCCTATTCGCAGATAGAAGCAATCGTGAGACTTCCAAACACCTTATGAACGTCCTAAACATTCCTAAAACAACTCAACTTCGTGCCTAGCACGAAATCCTATCATAACCAACTCAAATCTTCCATATTTGAGCCATATCCGACTCAGCCTCAGCCTGAGTACGCAATCCAGCCGGTTGGACCTTTCCGACCAATTCTTTACGTCCACTTCTCTTCATCACGCCTTGGAACAATGTTGCCACGTCCATGCACTCCTTGCACACGTGCAAACACCTTCCAACGACGTACACGCAACCTTCATATGCACTGCCCTTGATCCAAACATGCTGCGCGACCTCCCGATCAACTCAACCACAGCTCCTCCCGAACTTGGTTGTTGGAACCTCATCTCCTCCCTGAGACTAGTCCAAGGATCCCGTCACCAGCCATGTCTTGAACTCAAGCAACACCTGCACATGAATAAACAACCAATTCTTCCAAGCACAAGTCCTCGACTTGACTCACGTTAGTTCGAAAACCACAACACCTTACATGAGCACGTCACATAAGCATGTTGCAAACCATATCAAATGATAACAGCCATAACCACCAAAACACACCAAAAACTTAGCAAATTAATACTAAGTAAACTTTCCCATAAAGCAAGTTTGAAACATTGCGAGTTAAAAGCAAAAACAAGACGCTGCAGTTCTACGAGTTGAACTTCACGGGAGCTCCCTAAAAACAAGCTCCGGACGTCACAGAAGCTCTCCGGACCTTGCAGGAGCTCTCCGGACCTTGCGTCGGACCTTGCCAACACTTGGCGGACCTAACAAAGAATTTGTCGAACCTTGCCACAGAAGAATGTTTTGGCAATATTCAAAACTTTGAATGTTAATGCTAACTTTTATCCTAATTGCCAATGTATTCAGCACACATAGGTCTCACTCCCCCTTGATGAATGCATTGGCAACACCAATTAAAATCTGAACATTGGCTTATGAAAAGTTTTAAAAAGCTTTGAAAACTCATTTCTCCCCCTTTATTAATTTCTCCCCATTTTTTAAAATCAGAGAAGGAAGAAAAATCTCTCCTTATACATATTTCTCCCCATTTTTTAAAATCAGAGAAGGAAGAAAGTGTATAACATATGCAAAGTGTAAAAAAAATCTCTCCTATACATATTTCTCCCCCTTTGACAATGTATTCAGCAAGGTTCAAAAGAGAAATTTTTAAATGTTATGAGCATATTATAACATATGCATACAAAACAAAGCTCATCCAAGTCATACTATCAGGTTACTTACACTATCACATCAATGAGATACATAAAGTAGTGTAAGCCATGTTAGAGATCAAATGTATTTTTCAGTTTAAGAAAGTCATGATCACCCTTACTCAACTATTTCAAAACATGAAAACATGACACTTGTTGCTGCATTTTTATTATTCATAATCATTTAAGGCACAAAGTTGATCATATGATATTTGCAAGAGATTATATGCCGCATCAGCCTTATTCTAACCAACCAAGCCAAGCCTATGTCATTTGACAATCAGAAGCTTAAGGACATGGTTTTAGTCATACACAATTCCTTCCAAGTTCATATCTTAGTGCAATGATAAGCAATCTCAAAAGAAGAAGTGCGATGCATGCATATTCTCTTGATCTTTTCTCAATTTTTTATTTGAAAACTCAACATGTGAGCTGATCACTTGATTAATTTTTTATGATTAAAAGCACTTGTGAGCACGCAACAAGTTCAAAACAGCAAGAAAGTTCAATCATGACCACATTTAGTGTAAGTAATTATTCCAATTACTAGTCATGGCAAAAACTATAAAATGTATAACATGAGTAATGTAGTAAGAACTTTCAGCCTGTAAAAGGAATCACAAAGTCATATATGTATGAAATACTATGCTCATATTATTTTAGTTTCAGATTCACAAATAGACTTTCAAAGTTTCAAAAACTCCCCCTCAATTTAAGCCATGAGGATGCATAACCCCTATTTCACTACGAATGAAACAAAAACAAGTGAAATCCAAAGGTTTTGTAAAAATATCAGCCAGTTGTTGTTCGGTATCGACATGGTGAAGCACAATGTTTCCTTTTTCAACATTATCACGAAGAAAGTGATACCTAATGTCAATGTGCTTAGTTCTAGAGTGTTTCACGGGGTTTTTAGCAATACAAATTGCACTAGTGTTATCACAAAATAGTGGAACACTATCTAAATCAACCCCATAGTCCTTAAGTGTTTGAACAATCCAAAGAATTTGTGAGCAAGCGCTAGCCGCAGCTACATATTCAGATTCGGCCGTGGATTGTGCAACTGAACTTTGTTTTCTATAGGACCAAGCAACAAGTGAATTACCAAGAAAATGACAAGCACCCGAAGTACTTTTCCTATCAATCCTACAACCCCCAAAATCAGCATCCGAAAAAGCTTTCAAAGAAACGGTTGAGGAAGAAGGAAGAAAAATGCCAAATTCTTGAGTTCCATGTAGGTACCTGAGAATCCTTTTGATGGCTTGGCGATGTGAAGCACGTGGAGAAGCTTGAAAACGTGCACAAAGACATACGCTAAATTGTATGTCCGGTCTTGACGCCGTGAGATACAAAAGTGATCCAATCATACTTTTGTATTCTTTTTTATCGACCGAGTCACCATCTTCGTCAAGTTCAAGTGTTGTTGCTGTTCCCATTGGTGTCCGAAGAGGCTTGCATTTGTCCATGTTGAAGCGCTTAAGAAGGTCCTTTGTATACTTAGTTTGATGCACAAAAGTTCCTTCTTTTGTTTGCTTGATTTGCAGTCCCAAAAAGTATGTGAGTTCTCCCATCATACTCATCTCAAATTCTGAACTCATCATAGCTGAAAACTTGGACACGAGATCATGAGAAGCACAACCAAAGATAATATCATCCACATACACTTGAACGAATAATGAGTCATTGCCATGCTTAAGTACAAAAAGAGTTTTATCAACCTTGCCCATGGTAAACCCCTTTTCAAGTAAGAATGTTTTTAACCTATCATACCATGCTCTGGGGGCTTGTTTTAGACCGTACAAGGCTTTGGACAGTTTGTAAACATGATTAGGAAAATTTGGATTTTCAAAACCCGGTGGCTGCTTAACATAAACCTCCTCCTCTATGTAGCCATTAAGAAAAGCACTTTTAACATCCATTTGATATAACTTGAAACCTTTAGATGCAGCAAATGCTAATAAAATTCTTATAGCTTCTAATCTAGCAACAGGAGCAAATGTTTCATCAAAATCTAGACGTTCAATTTGAGTGAAACCTTGAGCAACCAACCTAGCTTTATTCCTAACCACAACCCCATCCTCACTTTGCTTATTTTTAAATACCCATTTAGTTCCAATTAATGTGTGACCTTGAGGTGGAGGTACAAGTTTCCAAACATTATTTCTTTCAAAATTTCCTAACTCTTCTTGCATGGCATTAATCCAATATTCATTAGTGAGTGCGTGTGATATATCCTTGGGTTCAAAAGAAGCAACAAAAGCAGAATGAGCATGAGAGTTGGATCACAAAACCTGGACCGAGTGACTCGTTCATGCAATCTTCCAATGATTTGTTGTGGAGGATGACTTTTGAGTACTCGGAGGGGAGTAGACACTTCACAAGCACCTTCTTCTTCATGTTCGGACCTTTGATTAGGAGATCTTGTTGATTGAGGAAGGTCCGAACCAGCAGTAGTGACTGTTAGTGCTGGTTGTGGTGCAAAATCAGCAGCTTGATCGTTATTTACTTCCGAGTTTTTGGGCAGCAGCACCACTTCTTCATCTTCTTCAATAAAAATACTCTCCCCCTGCGGATATGGATCCGGACCTGCAATATCGGAGCTAGTACTTGGGCTAGCTTCATCAAAAGAAACCTCGCAAGTCTCCACAATTTTGTTAGTGTCAAGTAAAAGCACACGGTAGCCTCTAGTATGAGATGGATAACCAAGAAACATGCCATCAACAGATCTAGCTTCAAATTTATCAAGATTACCATGTTTCTTAACAAAGCATTTGCAACCAAAAACCCTAAAGTGTGTAACACTAGGCCTATGTCCAAACCGGAGCTCATATGGGGTTTTTCCAAGCTTAGCACGCAAGAAAACACGATTTGAGACATAACAAGCGGCTGCAATTGCATCAGCCCAAAATTTCCTAGGAGTTTGATATTCATCAAGCATAGTCCTAGCCATCTCAACTAAGGTCCTGTTCTTTCTTTCTACGACACCATTTTGTTGTGGTACATAGGGTGAAGAGTATTGATGATCTATTCCATTTTCAGCACAAAAGTGATCAAAGGATTGGTTTTTAAATTCAGTTCCGTTATCACTTCTAATTGCTTTTAATGATCCTGGGTGATCAATAGATAATCTAAGAAATAAAGTGGTAAAATGACTAAAAGCTTCATTCTTAGATGCCATAAAATAAACCCAAGAATATCTGGAATAATCATCAACAATCACAAGCACATACCATTTACCTCCGAAGGATTGAACACGTGCCGGACCTACTGTGTCAAGATGTAAAAGTTGTCCCGGTTCAGCTGTCATGGTCATTGTGAGAGGAGCATGTGAACCTACAACAAACTTAGCATGTCTACAAGAAGAGCACACAATATCATTGTCCTTTTTAAGCTTCGGCAGCCCACGTATGCGATCGAGAGCACTAACACGAGTGAGATGATCAAAGCCTATGTGACCAAGTCTACGACGCCAAAAATATAGATCCTTTGTATCATTAGCAACTAGACACCGATGCTTAGAAGTTGACAAATCAAAATCAGCTTTAAAAACTCTTCCAAACCTAGACATGTTAAACAAAAGCTCACCTTTTGAATCTACAACCTTGCAGCAATTTTTAGCAAAGCTAACCTCTAGATTTTCATCTAGCAATTGTGAAACCGAAAGCATGTTGTATTTCAAATTTTTAACAAGTGCCACATCTTTCAAAGTGTAGAGATTGTTTACTCTAACCGAACCTTTAGCAATTATGGGAGTAGAAGAGTTATCGGCGAAAGTAACATTTTCTACACGTGACACAAAAGAGAGAGAGGAGAACCATTCTTTGTTACCTGTCAATGTGGCGTGAGCAACCTGAATCCACAATCCAAATGTTCTCCTTCCTCAAACGTGAAACCTACACAGCAGCACAATACGTTGATGACTCAATACTGGGGTTAGTTAAAAGACTTTTAGGAATCCAGTACTGAGTCACACGACGTCCAGCAGGAATAACACGCGAAAGCTGAGAAGGTACAGCAGGTTTATGAGCCAAACATCAAAAAGTTTTGTTCCCAACTACTGACTTAGAAGATGTGTTATATGTAGCACAAAAAAAGTAGGTCCGGGAGCAAGTTTTTGACTCTTTACAGCAGGTTGCAAGCTCCGAACATTCGATCTAGCAGATTTTGCTTGGTTGTTATGTGATCTAGAAAGTATTCTTTGTTTCTTATCGTGTTTAGCTAGTCTATAACAAAAATCCGTGACATGACCATCTCTACCACAGTAGGTACAATGAAAAATAACCTTATTATCATGTCTAGGTGAGCAAGCAACACGTTTATTAGAACCCGAATGGGACAGTACTCCTGCAGATTTGAAAATCACCTCTTTTTGTCTAGGAGCTGTTTGAATCAAACCGCTTCCTAATGACTTTACAACTTTAGGTGGGTGTGCGTTAGCATGAGCATGAGAATTAAAACCTAAACCAGTTTTATCATTACAAGACTTGGAAGAATTCAGCAGCAAGTTTAGGTTCTTATTTGCATTAGAAAACCAATCTAGTGTCCTATGCATGTCATCAAGTTTTATTGGACAGATCAAAGCAGTTTTCACATGAAGTTTTTCCTTTTAGTTTGCAATTTGAACAATATTTAACTTCATGCACACGTAAAGCATTGTTCAAAATAGAAATCTCATTCATAGCATCATTTAGTTTCTTATTCAGATCATCACATGAAGAACAATGCAAATCAATTGTAGAACAACAAGCATCTTTCAAATTTTTATCATTAAGTGCAGCAAGCTCTTTGTTCTTTTCAATTTCAAGTTCAAGTTTATCAAGTGTAGATGTGTGTGCACTTCTTAAAGAGGATAATTGTTCATAAATTAAATCACATGAGGAACAAGAATCATCACTAGGAATCAAAGTTTTTAAACGATTAATTTCAGATTCTAGTGATTCAATTTTAACAGCATTGTTCCTAAGTTTTTTATCCTTTTTATTTAATATAACAGTGGCACGAGAAATAGCATCACACATTTCTTCGCAAGTGGGACATACCTCTTCATCGTCGCTGTTGTGTTCTGCCTCCTCGAAGCTTGAACTTGACTTGCTCGCCATGCAGCACATATTTGCCATAGCTTCTTCATCTTCATCACTACCGGTGTCCACATCACTTGAGCCGAAATCTTGAAGTGCAGAGATCATACTATGCACTATGTTGCGCATTGATAAATCTTTCTTCTTTTTATTCTTTGCAAACAATTTCTTCGGCCTTGTTTGCTTTTCTTCACGTGAAGTCGGACCTGAAAGGTTAGGGCACTCCATATGAAAATGTCCTGTCTTACCACATTCAAAACATCGTTGAGGTCCGGAGCTTCCTCTCCTTCTAGTTCTCACATTTTGCAATGCTTTTGAGAACCGAGTAGAGATGAGTGCAAGCTCCTCCTCTGGAAACTCTTCAATCTGTTCAAGGGTTAGAGAGGACATCAAAAAGAGTGCACCACTAGATGATGATTGACTAGAACTAGACATGTCACGTTGCGAAATAAATGCAATAGACTTGTTGGGGTTTTTACGTGAGATGATGTCAATTTCATGAGTTTTCAATTTAGTATAAAGCACGTCTAAAGTAAGAGAACTCATGACAGTAGATTCACGAATAGATGTAACTTTCATCTCCCAAATTGACATATCTAATGCTCCTAACAATTGTCTAGCATTTTCAGCATCTGAAAAGTTAACATTGACACTACGCAAGTTGCTGAGAATTTTATTAAAGCGAGCAAAAAGGTCGTCAATTGACTCACTGGTTGCATCTCAAAACGCATGTATTCTTTCTTGAACATATCTTGCCTTACCTCCTTGATCGTATTGGATCCTTCATGGTAGTCACAAAGAGCTTTCCAAACATCATATGCAGATCGGAGGTGTGCAACACGGTCGAAGTCGCTTTGAGTCAATCCTTGGATGATCAAGTTGCGAGCCTTGTTGTTGTTGTCAACATCTCTCATGTTCGCAGCCGTAACTTGATCGTTGGGTGGTACATCAAAGTTCCGGTAGACCTTTTCCCATATGGCAAAGTCTTGCGCCTGTATGTAGGCCTCCATCCGCGCCTTCCAAACCTGAAAATCGATGCCATTGAACACACAAGGTTTTGCGGAGTACTTCTCCATGATGGTTAGTCAAAACACGTGCAAATCACAAAGATTAGAGCACCTTGGCCCTTATACCAATTGTAGGATCGAAGAGCACATGAAAAGCTACCAGAGGGGAGGTGAATGGTAGATTAAAACTTTTCGCAGCGGAAACAAAAAAACCCCTCAGCAAAAAATCAATCGGTTAAATAAACCGTGTGTGCAAGTGTTTTCAAACGTGTTCAACCGTGACAAATCAAGTAGAGAGGTAGAGAATCAAGTCACGGATCTAATGCAACAAGAATCACTTGAAAACACGAAGTAAAACTTGAGACACGATCAAAACATTAAACGAAGATCAATCTGTTCTACCCGATATAAAACAGATCTGCAACGCTGCAAAGAAACTCGTGTATCTCAAGAACTACAGATCCGAAGCTCGTGAAAATTTCACAGATGATAGATAATTGAGTTGTGAAGACAACCCAAAAAGAATCACGTCAATCGGATCTGTAAAACTCGAGTTATGAATGAAACACGAAGCAACGTCGGTCTGTCCAGAGACTCGGCGAGAAAGACTTGACGAAAAACAAATCGGACGAACAAGGCACAAAAGCTCCTCGAAACTATGAACTTTATTCAATAGAAACACAAGAGGAACAGCCCAAAGTTCTCTACACACGAGAGCTCTGGCCTCCCTTGCTTTTATAGCCAGCCCTCAGGCTAATCAATCCAATCTTGGACTCCTACTCCTAATTGGACTCGTATCCTAACTTACCATAACTGCTCAGGACTCTCCTATTCGCAGATAGAAGCAATCGTGAGACTTCCAAACACCTTAGGAACGTCCTAAACATTCCTAAAACAACTCAACTTCGTGCCTAGCACGAAATCCTATCATAACCAACTCAAATCTTCCATATTTGAGCCATATCCGACTCAGCCTCAGCCTGAGTACGCAATCCAGCCGGTTGGACCTTTCCGACCAATTCTTTACGTCCACTTCTCTTCATCACGCCTTGGAACAATGTTGCCACGTCCATGCACTCCTTGCACACGTGCAAACACCTTCCAACGACGTACACACAACCTTCATATGCACTGCCCTTGATCCAAACATGTTGCGCGACCTCCCGATCAACTCAACCACAACTCCTCCCGAACTTGGTTGTTGGAACCTCATCTCCTCCCTGAGACTAGTCCAAGGATCCCGTCACCAGCCATGTCTTGAACTCAAGCAACACCTGCACATGAATAAAAAACCAATTCTTCCGAGCACAAGTCCTCGACTTGACTCACGTTAGTTCGAAAACCACAACACCTTACATGAGCACGTCACATAAGCATGTTACAAACCATATCAAATGATAACAGCCATAACCACCAAAACACACCAAAAACTTAGCAAATTAATACTAAGCAAACCTTCCCATAAAGCAAGTTTGAAACATTGCGAGTTAAAAGCAAAAACAAGACGCTGCAGTTCTACGAGTTGAACTTCACGGGAGCTCCCTAAAAACAAGCTCCGGACCTCACAGAAGCTCTCCGGACCTTGCGTCGGACCTTACCAACACTTGGCGGACCTAACAAAGAACTTGTCGAACCTTGCCACAGAATAATGTTTTGGCAATATTCAAAACTTTGAATGTTAATGCTAACTTTTATCCTAATTGCCAATGTATTCAGCACACATAGGTCTCACAGGCTTTGATACCACTTGAAGTGCCCCGACCTAGGAGTCGGAACTAAAAATGTGATATTATAACAGAAGAAGCCTTCGGTACAATATATTACATTACAAGTGGAACCAAAACCATACAGAGCTTTATTACAATAACACACACTTTACTACAACAATAATAAAAACTAACACAATGATAACTAATATCATAAGCACATGGACGACTACCTCCTCCTCGTACATGGTTCCATGGTAACTACTTGGGTGTGGATGTGACCCTACTCGAAGTCCTTCGGTTCGAAGTCGGGATCCTCTGAAGATATCAACAATGATTGAGTACGAAAGTACTCAACAAGCTCCACCTTGCCCTTTGGGGGTGGAATAAAACAAATATAAATGCAATGCACACAATAAAGGGTGATGTGACCTAATGCAAACTAATGCAACCAAATATCCCATCCAAAGACATCCCTCAACTCAATCTCACAACAGGTGGCTTTCTAGTTGCTAGGACCACACCATAACCTATCCCAAATCGAGGACACGACCGTCCAAACGGATTCCACACTCTGCAGAGGTTGTACATTGTACCCACATGCACGGACCATCAAACATAGCCCATCATAAATGACACCTAGTCGAAACATCACTCAGACCAGTCGCCCCCAACTCAGTGTCATGTCACATCTCAATATTATCTCAGTTTTCACTAGTACTTATCTCTCTCTCCACCGTGGACGACTGTCGGGCTAGCCACTGAGGTTAGGCTAAGCCCTGCCCATACAGGGTCATGTGGTCGTACTGAAAAAAGTTAGGTGA
Source organism: Neostapfia colusana (assembly GCA_030760725.1). Classification (NCBI taxonomy): domain Eukaryota; kingdom Viridiplantae; phylum Streptophyta; class Magnoliopsida; order Poales; family Poaceae; genus Neostapfia; species Neostapfia colusana. The sequence continues at coordinate 60,600,850 of JASWHV010000016.1, read as the reverse complement.
GATGTCAAAACAACTTGGTCCTTAAGGTTCACCAGAGCAGCCTCCATACTCAAACCACGAGCATGTCATCCTGATAGTACTCACCGTAAGTCTACCACCACAGTAGCACTTACACCAACACGAACCCTTCTGCCTCGGTCTCAACTCATTCTCTCACCAACCATACAACATACACACGACAACATCATCATGCATAATCTCATCATATCAATATGCAGCAAAAGGAAAACTAGTATGGTTCACTCCATACCTTGAATAACTCATACACAATAATGCAAAGACCTAATCTATTGGTCACAATGGATGAACCTCACATATAGGAGCAATATGACTAAAAAGGGATCGATGGGACTTGCTTTCGCTACCGTCTGCAGCATCATGGTCCTGGCCACCTGGCTCCTCCGGATTCTCTTCCGGCACTGGGTCTGCTTTGAAGCGCGCACATGAGAAACTATACAATCAAGTCAAGCACAAATCAATACATCATAAAATTTTATGTGTATTAAACATATTATGATTCTAGGTGATTTTTAGAAGAAGAATCAGATTAAACGGAGGTCGTATGAGTGAGATATTGTTTTTATAAGGTGGATGTTGGGTTAGTTACTAAAATAATTGTGCCAGCTATTAAAATATTTCCTGGGCTTGGTTTAATGGTTGATAGTGGCACATGGGTCTGGTCTGTGGCCGGTCAGGTTGCCACTCGGCTTGCTCTTGTTGGCTAATGGGTTAATGGCCACTATCCAACTCACTAGCACCTAATGGTTGGGGGTCACTTCGGGATGTGTTGGGGATGAGATATGGTTGTGAGTTTTGTAGGTGGGAGGACCCAGAAAAGAAGGTGAAAGGAGCCTTGTGCAAATTACCTCGGCAAGAGAACCTACCCGAGACTGGAAGATTACTTGTGGGAAGCTATTTTACCTTGAAAACTCAAGATACAAGCGTCCAGGTGGGAGTCCAACCCGAGAAGACCAAGTTACCTCGCAGCCACAAGTTAAAATGGATAAACCATGAGATGTAGAGGCCAAGCAAGACTTAGTCAGTCTCGTGGAGACTCAGAACTTTGTAAATATTAAGTTAGCGTCATGTAATCGTTATAGAAGAGTTTGCACGACATATGTCCGTGCCTTAGAGATAAGATAGAGTCTTGGTTTGAACTTAGGAAGATGAGGTCGTCAAGTTTGTATCGAGTCTATATAAAGGCAGCATTCTGCTGAATAAAACAAACATCAATACAATCAAAACTTTGTTCAATTACTTTTGTTTTACTTCCTGTTCGTAGTTCTTAGACTTAGCTTGTAGTTTTTGTTACTTTGCCGAGTAAAGCATCCATCCCTCTCCATGTAAGTAAGATTTACCATGTTCCTGCCTCAGGAACCTTGCATCTATCTAAGTTTCAGTGACTTACGCCAAGATTTACCACAGCACAGGGGACTCCACCATCTATTTCACTAACAGAATTGGCGACTCCGCTGTGGAGAGACGTCAGCTGCATCAACCAAATGCATCTACTCGACGATCGGCATGTTTTTGTACTGATCAAAACCGGGAAGATCATGGCATATACATCTACGAAGAAGGCCAACGGCAAAGCCGTCAACGTGAGTAACATCAATGACGTCCAGCTCGAAGATATCTCGCTGGAGGACTGTGAACGCATCCATGAAGAGTTGGAGCAGGTGATCCAGGAGGAAAAGATGGCACTTCTACAAACCAAGCGTGCTTGTTTCCAGAGGACGCGAGGAGGCATCATCCAGAAGGCCGACACACGCGAGGCGGCAGCACGCAAGGTAAACGCACCAATTTCCCTCGAAGAACTCGCTCAACTTGTATATGTATCGGTTGCTATGAAGTACAATGCTAATCTAGAGCAGATGGCATCCTCGGTAGAAGATAGGCTTAAGAACTGCTTCGACATGTTCAAAGCTGATGTAGAGCACACTATAGCTCGAAACCTTCATCGGCAGATCCGATCTACCATGCAACGAGTGCAAGACGAGGTGGAGGGCAAACGCACAGATGCTAACACGAGTAGTGCAGCAGGAAACGTAGCCAGCGCTTCGTCACCTTGCATGGCACCAACCTATGCACAAGCTAGGCATCCCATCATGAGCGTGCAGCAGCCATACTACCAAACGATTGCATATGGACCTGCCATTCCACCCACGGGGAGTGGTGCACCACTCGGGCCAGTACCCGACGCGTACTTCCCTCCACCACCTCCACAAGTTGTACCTTGCAACCTACTTGAACCTCCCGTGCCACAGAATAATGCACCACACGATGAACTTAGAGACCAAGTGGCTAGAACACTTAGAGAGCTCGGGGTAGCAACCAGGCATACACTAGAAACTACCGAAAGCCTTACCTTGACCACTATGACAATGTCCCGTATACTAGAGGCTTTAGGGTGCCGGATTTTTCTATCTTTAGTGGGGAGGATTCAGAAACTACTCAAGAATACGTATGCCAATTCCTGATCCAGTGCAATGACATAGGAATCACAGATGTACACTGGATAAGATTGTTCCCCTTGTCCCTAACCGGCACGGATTTTAGTTGGTTTACTTCACTAGCTCCTAACTCTGTCCTAACTTGGCCATGCTTAGAACAAAAGGTCCACCAATATTTCTTCATTGGTGAGACCGATCTAAGGTTGTTCCATCTAACTGCAGTGAAGCAAAAACACAATGAACTCGTGACTGAGTACATCAAAAGGTTTAGGGAAACTAGAAACAAATGATTTAGCCTAACCATAGGAGAAAAAGATTTGGCTGATCTAGCGTTTGCAGGGCTTCTACCATACCTTAGGGACAATATGGATGGCATCGAGTTTGGAGGCAGCAACCAGGTCCTGCAGCGGGCTGTGTCACATGAGAACCGAGTCAGAGAAGCTAAGGTGCAAGACCGGTTCAAGGAGATCAACCACAGGGATCGAGAGAAGCAACATGTTAACCAGCTCGGGGAAGACGCGGCCAGCGGCAATGAGATGGAGGTGTGTGTGGCCGAATGGGTTGAAAACCACAAGAACAAGTCCCTGGCTTGCACGTTCTTGAAGCCCATCCCTGGGAGGAAGGAGGAGATGCAGTTCACCTTCGATGTAACGAAGTGTGACAAGCTCTTCGATGTACTCTTGCAAAACTGGGTGATCAAGCTCAATAACGGCCATCTTATCCCACCTGACCAACAAACGTTATTGTAAGTGGCACGACTCTTACTCTCATTCAACTAACAAGTGCAACTTCTTTCATTGGCAGGGACAATCAGCTCTAAATGATGGCAGGTTGACACTCGGTGATAGCCATTGAATGAAGCTTGACACGGATCCTTTCCCCATCAACATGGTGAACATCAAAGGGAAGAAGATCCTTGTGAGGACCGATCAGGCATCCACAACCAAAGGGAAGAACGTGATCGTGTCTGATGTCCTGTGAAAGAAGATGATCAAGCCGCGGAACCTCGAAGTCGGCATATGGAAGCTTAATGAGCCAAGAAAAACCACCCAATTCAAGCCGAATTCAGAGTACTTGATCACAAAATACATCAGAAAGAAGCAAGCAAAAAGTGTCTTCCACAGGATGAAAGATTGCAAGTGTGACTGGTCCAAGACCTTCACGAACAGAAGCCTTGGGAGCACTCTTGGCAGAAACAGGTTTGGGAGTCATTGGCACCTTGAGAAACCGATGATTTTACAAGATAAACAGCCATCCCATGTGGCTTGGGGGGGGGGGGCAAGGCCCGAAGATCAGCAGTACCTCGGGGAATCGGTGTTTTTTCAAGGTAAAACACCCTCTCAAGAGGCTCGAGGAACCCGGGGGTGGAGCAGCAGATTAGTTAGCAAGGAAGCTGCACCAACAAATGGAAACTAAGGAAAAACCCACCGGGGAGCACTCGCTCGTCCACCCCACCTCAGGGACATGCCGGGAAGATCCAAACAAAGGAAAACACAAGCTCGGGACACCAAGTGCTGATGATTGGCTCGGTACCTTGTGTGATCCAAGAAGAATTGCCCCCTAGTAACCCGGGGGGTGAAGGCCAGTTCACAAAGCAATGTTTGGGTAAACAGCATGGAGATGGCAGCTACAACATGAAAATGGGTGCTGGTCCAAGCAAGGCCGAGAGAACCAGAGTTCATCCAAGACCTCCTAGCAATGTTCTCGGCTGGTGTCTTCGGAGGGAAGAGTCATTGTCGGGCCAGGCCTCACGCCAGCACCCAAACACAAGATACAAAGGCTGGTTGAACGTGCACGACCACAGAAACTCAAGACATCAACGGGCCAGCCCAAGACATCTCCAAGACGACTCAGCAGATGGGATGTGAAGCCATAAGGGGTGAAACAAGGCGTGATCAAGGCTGTGGCTCCGGGAAAAAAGCCTCTACCCTAATGGTGTCCCACAGGGATTAACAAGACTTAGAAGAGGCGTGTGCAACGATTGAGGGCTCTGGAACTTGCTGAGAAGAGGAAAGAAGAGCAAAGGGATCATTGGTTCAACCAAGCACAACCAATGATCACTAAGAAGACCTGGAAAGAGAAGAGGATTGCCCGGGAGGAAGCTGGAAACAATGAAAACAAAGAAGACATCATGGGCAAAGATGTAAACCAGGTCGAGGTAAACATGATGTTCCACCTACCGGCTTAGTTTTGTATCCCGGTGGAAGAGGTGGCCGAGCTCAATCTAGGAGCTAAGAACATGGTCTTTGAGAAGTCAGGGCATCTTGGCCAGCACATGAAGCCCCTCTACACATCGATGGAACACCAGTTGGACGTATGTTGGTCATATGGGGGAGCTGGGGTGAACATAATGCCGATATCCATGTTTGAGAGGCTTGAATACCGAGAGGATGACCTCATCAAGACCAACACAACACTAAGTGGGTTTGCTGGAGACCCAACAAAGGCCAAAGGGGTATTTTCTGTGTATCTCACAGTAGGAAGCAAAACTATATCCACAGATTTCTTTGTTGTCAATGTGAGGAGCCGGTGTAACCGACTCCTTGGACGATATTGGATTCATGCAAATGGGTGTGTTCCATCTAAACTTTGTCAATGTCTTGTCCAGTGGGTTGGTGATGAAGTAGAAGTGATTGAAGCGGATAACTCGGCTCGTGTGGTGATGGACGAGTCATCTGACCTTCAACATGATGATATTAAGTGTCTCAGAAGTCGGGACTTAACAGACTATGACTTTGTGAGTGTAGGAAGGGATGGGTTTGTACCCGTATGTGTAAAGCTGATTGACATCACTCGACTTAGCAATGTAACTTGAGAATGCTAGATAAACAAGGTCATTTAACTTTGCTGCAGGAGAAAACCGAGAAATATTGTTTAGGCAAGAATCATATGGGTGGGCTAGTAGAGGACCTTGACGTCTTGTGGAAACTTCGGCAAGGGTTTTGTTCTGTGGACGAGTTATAGAAGCTGAACCTTGGTGAGGGATCGGCACATCGGCCAACTTTCATCAACAAGAACCTCGGGTGTTCCCCGAAGAAAGAGGTGAGCCAACTCCTTAAGGAATATATGGATTGCTTTGCATGGGAGTACACTGAAATGCTAAGGCTCAGTCGAGACCTTGTGGAGCACAAGTTGCCAATCAAGCCAGTTTTTAGGTCTCACAAGCAACCTTTTAGATGATTCAACCTGGCTATACATGACAAGATCAAGGAAGAAGTGAATCGTCTACTCCAAGCTAAGTTCATTCAGCCTTGTAGGTATGCCGAGTGGGTCTCAAACATAGTCCCGATAGAGAAGAAAAACAAAAAGTAAACTGAGAATTTGCATAGACTTTTGAGACCTCAATCGGGCTACACCCAAGGATGAGTACCCCATGCCCATTGCCGACGTGTTGATCAACAATGCTTCGGGGCACAAGATGATCAGCTTCTTGGACGACAATTCAGGGTACAACTAGATCTTCATGGCCAAGGAAGATACATCAAATATAACATTTTGTTGCCCCGGGTTCATGGGACTTTTTGAGTGGATTATGATGACCTTCGGGTTGAAGAACACTGATGCAACATACCAAAGGTCTATGAATTTGATCTTCCATGATCTGTTGGGAGACATCCTTGAGGTGTACATCGATGACCTTGTGGTGAAGTCGGCTGGATTCCAAAGGCATATGGCCGACATGGAGATAGCCTTTGAGAGGATGAGAAAGTATGGCCTTAAGATGAATCCTCTCAAGTGTGTTTTTGGCGTGGTGGCTGGGCATTTCTTGGGTTTCATTGTGCATGAACATGGAATAGAGGTTGATCCCAAGAAAGTGGAAGCCATCAAGAATATTGGGGAGCCGACATGCAAGAAGGATGTGCAAAGTTTACTAGGTAAGATAAACTACTTGAGGAGGTTTATTGCAAACTTGGATGACAAGATTGGACCCTTCATGCCACTCTTGAAGCTCAAGCACGAGCAGGAGTTCACTTGGGGGACAGAGTAGAAGGAGGCTTTCGAAAGAATCAAAGAATACTTGATCAAGTCACCAGTTTTGCGAGCACCAAAGATGAGGCATCCTTTTAGGGTATATGTAGCTTCTCAAAGCCAAGTTATCAGAGTTGTGCTAACTCAAGAAAGCAAAGGTAAAGAGTACTCCATCACCTACTTGAGTAGAAGATTGTTAGATGCCGAGACCAGGTATGTCTTTGTTGAAAAGCTATGTTTATCTCTATACTATGCTTATTCCAAGTTTTGGCACTACATTATCCCTAGTATGTGTTTTGTGACATATCAACACGACATTGTCAAACATATGTTGCAACAACCAGATTGTATCTGACTTCATCGTGAAGCACAATGCGAAACTCGAGGAGGAGTGCATTATTGAGGTATGTCCATGGAAGCTCTTCTTTGATGGATAGTTTTGCGATAAAAAGGCCAAGGGATCGGATATGTGTTGGTTTCACCCACAAACACGACGTATGAGTTCTCTATTCGGCTAAATTTTGTGTGTGCCAACAATTAAGTAGAATATGAAGCGTTTTTGAATGGCTTAGAGTATCTGGTTGATATGAGAATTAAAGACATCGAAGACTTTGGTGATTCTAAGCTCATCATTCAACAAGTTTGTGGTGAGAGCCAATGCTATGATGGAACTTTGAATGATTAACAAGAACGATGCCTGGACATTATCAAGACTTTGAATACTTTCTGTGCTAAACACATCCCTAGAAAGGAGAACCAAAAGGCAAACAACTTGGCACAACAAGCATCAGGCTATGAGGTGAAAAGAGGAAAGTTCCACGTGAAAACAAGGCCGACATTGTCCAAGGATGGTGAAACTAGAGAAGAACAAGGCAATTCGGCCGAGAGAGACGTGTTGGTTATCGAAGATTAGAGGCCAGTGACCATAAAGTACATCAAAGACCCAAACACATGCAGAGATAGGAAGGATCAACGTCAAGCTTGGAAGTATACCTTGATCAATGATGAACTATACCGCCGAACCATCGATGAAATCTTGCTAAAGTGTTTAGACAAAGATCATGTAAAGGAGGCCATGGCAGAGGTACACAAAGCACTTTGTGGCACTCATCAATCTGCCTACAAGATGAAGTGGATGCTCAAGCGAGCTGGATTCTATTGGCCAACCATGCAAGAAGATTGTTTCAGGTACTACAAAGGATGTGAAGCTTGTCAAAGGTTTGGATACATCCAACAAGCCCCGGCTAGCATGGTACATCCTATTGTGAAACGGTGGCCTTTTTGAGGATTGGGCCTGGATTTCATTGGAGAGATACACCCTGCGTTGTCCGAGAAATATTGCTTCGTGTTGGTTGCCATAGATTACTTCACCAAGTGGGCAAAGGTTGTTCCACACAAGAACAACACGTACAAAGAAGTAGCAAACTTTGTCCATGAGAACATCATCCATAGATTCGGTGTTCCACAAACTCTAATCACAGACCAAGGAGGAGCCTTCATTTCCTCTCAATTTAGAGTATTTGCCGAATCCTTTAAGATAAAACTGTTGAATTCTTCACCATACTATGCTCAAACTAATGGACAAGCTGAGGCTAGCAACAAAATACTGATCAAGCTCATCAAAAAGAAGATCAAGGAGAACCCCAGAAGATGGCATGAGAATTTGAATGAAGCCCTGTGGACTCATAGAGCTTGTATATGGACAAGAGGCTGTGTTACCTGCAGAGATCAAGATGAAGGCATGTTGAGTAGATCAACAAGACAACCTTTCGGCTGTGGATTACCAACAGTTAATGATGGACAAGTTGGATGAGGTAGCTGAGAGCCGAATGGAAGCCTTAAAAGAGATTGAGAAAGAAAAGCTCAAGGTGGCCAAGCATTACAACAAAAGAGTTCAAGAGAAATCATTCCAAGTTGGAGACTTAGTATGGAGAACAATGTTTCCCTTAGGAACCCGAGACAAAAAGTTTGGAAAATGGTCACCGAGTTGGGAGGGACCCTTCAAGGTTGTGGGGATTGTCCCTAGAAATGCCTACTTTGTGGAGAATTTGCAAGGAGAGAACTCGAGAAAAGTTGTCAATACTTGAAACGGTTCTACCCGAGTGTGTGGCAAGAAGGCTAAAATATCCAGGACTTGCAAGGTAAAACAGCTGATTTATCTAGTAAATCTTAGCTTAGAAGATGTTTTTTGGCTTATTCCATTTGCCCAAAAAGGGGGGCATGTGTTGGGGATGAAAAATGGTTCTGAGTTTTGCAGGTGGGAGGAGTTAGAAAACAAGGTGAAAGGGGCCTTTTATCTTAGAGATTCAAGGTGCAGATGACCTTGGCAAGAAAACCTACCAAAGACTGGAACATCACTTGCTGGAAGCCATTTTACCTTGAAAACTCAAGATACAAGAGCCCGGGTGGGAGTCCAACCCGAGAAGACCAAGTTACCTCGCAGCCGCAAGTTAAACTGGCTAAACCACGAGATGCAGAGGCCGACCAAGACTTAGTCATTCTCGGAGAGATTCAAAACTTTGTAAATATTAAGTTAGCATCACGTAATCGTTCTAGAAGAGTTTACACGACATTTGTTCGTGCATTAGAGATAAGATAAGAGCTTAGAGATAAGATAGAGTCTTGGTTTGAACTTAGAGAGTTGAGGTCGTCAAGTTTGTATCGAGTCTATATAAAGGCAGCATTTTGTCGAAGAAAACAAGCATCAATAGAATCAAAACTTCGTTCAATTACTTTGGTTTTACTTTTTGTTTGTAGTTCTTAGACTTAGTTTGTAGTCTTTGTTTCTTTGCCAAGTAAAATATCCGTCCCTCCCCACATAAATGAAATTACCATGTTCCTGCCTCAGGAACCTTGCATCTATCTATGTTTCGGTGACCAACGCCGATATTTACCACGGCACAGGCGACTCCACCATCTGTTTCACCAATAGGATGCACACGAACAACTCGTGGATCTGCCTTCGTCTACCTCCGGTTAGGAAGCCGAGGTTGCTCGTCGGCTCAAATTGAGGAGGGGAAATGATGGAGTGGGAAGCCTGGAATGAGGAGATCGAAGGATTAGAGCCCGGAGAACTCGATTGAGGTGCCAATTTTGGAAGAGACTATGAGGAACAGAGCAAATTTCAGAGAAGGGCAGCCATGGCGGGTGGTGTCCGCCAACAGCTCGGAGGAGGCGAGGAATCAACTTTGGGACAGATTGGGGTGGTTGGTTCAGCGCTGGAGGTGCTCACCTTGGTCACTGTCACCTACGGTCCAACCCTCCTGGCGATGGGCCTCCGCTTCACTACGGAAATCCCGCCTCTTTTACTCCTCATTAGAATTTGAATCATCAATCAACATTTGCTGTTGCCATGGTGTGTTGTTGTGCTTTGGTCATATAAAACATGTTGTTGTTGTGCTCTGGACAGAGGAATTGATGAGTAAAAGCAGTAGTAGTAGGCCCGATCTTCCGATAGGCAATGGATAAGTCGATTGATGGAGGTCTCGACGTTGATGATCTGAGGCTCTCGAGGAGAACACGAACAGACCTTGCAATCACTACACCACCGCTCCATTGGTTATCAACCGTGCTTCACACTCTTGACCTTTCCAAGAAGGCTAATACCTACAATTGCAACCGAGAACACGAGCAAGAACGGAGAAGAAGCGATCTAAATTGCTAAGTTGGGGTCTCACAAACCGATGAACGAGAAATAGTGTAAATAGATTAAACTAGGCAAAACCCAATTATTTCTGTGGTGTATACTATGGAGAATAATTGGGAGTACATCTAAGGGGTGTTTAGGTCGTGACCTATCCCTAAGACACGAAAATAATGGACTTGTACTTGATACAATGCCTGATGGCTCAATACGGTGGCGCAGCACTTTGACAGATTCTGAACTCGATTCTGTTTCGACTATTACAATCAACTCCGGAGGTATTTTTACATGGGACTAGCGGCATTGGAAATAATATCTTCTTAGATTTCCGTGCATATGTAGAGCATTAAAAACGAAGTCCGTATGCGTCCTGGGCGTTCGTTTTAATGCAAAGTGCTCCTGGGTTCCGAGTTGGACTCAATTTCGAGTTGGGCTCGGTCTCTATCATCTTTGGACGTATTCTATGGTCCTCCACGCCCGTTAGCCTTCGTCCAAGTACTCCTTGAACATATCTATGGATCCTAATCATAATTAAGTCATTAGGTAGGAATCTATTCTAAAAAACATATAAGAACGAGCTCACCTCTAAATTCAATTATTGTGTGAACTCTAATGATTGTTTTTTGTATGTTCAATGGAGTATTGTGTTTATCTATAGGAGTGATGTCCTCATCATCACCCCCTCTTTAATTGGAGTCGTCCTCAACTCAAACTCATCTTATCTCATGTGTGGGTCTAAATGTGCAATGCCATCAAATCCTCTTGTGTGTATGAAAACAGGAGGCCAAGGTGGTGGACGACATAGTGCACCATCTCAATGTTCTCCATCAAATGAGCGTGCACGTTCAATTGAGCCAGGATCCCAAACAAATAAACAATGTGCCATGATTGTATGTGAAATTATGATGTGCATAATCTCATCATTCTCCCCTTCTTGATGACAAGCCTTCCTCGGCTGGCTCGTATGTCCAATAAAGAGGCTTGCTTTGCGAATAGAATGAGTGCTGTCCATATTTCACAACCGCAGTGAACAATGCTTCTCTTTTATCTGTTGTCCCTGCTGCAAGAAAAAAGAACTACAAAAACTTGACAACACATTATTAGCGTTAGTGCATTCATTTACTTTACCATGTTGTTGCAGCACAAAAGGAGCTTTCTCATTTCAACATATATAAACTTTATGCACCATAAACACACCACTATGTTCATAGTTGCCTATAACATGAAAACTATTTCTTGTCAGCAAAGGTAATTCAGTTTTTAAAAATATTTTTCTCTCTACAGTATGCAGATCACAAAGAGCATCAAATTCAATATAACCCAAAGTATTTTGAGAAGACAATAATTTCAGCTCATCAACTTCACAAGTATGGGAATCAAATTGTTTAATTTCAGCACATGTGGGTGATAAAATTTCAAGCTCATTCACTTGTTTTCGCATAGGGATAATAGAATTATCAGCACACAACTCTTTCATAGAGCAAGGATCAGTAGAAAAACCCATGTGGCAATGGTGTATCAATAAAAGATTCCGCTAGTTGCTCCTTGACAATAGCATGATTGGTGGAAAAATTAAGATCCAAAAACTTCTCACCTTCAACAGGTGTATTGTGATATTCGTCGCCTCTCTCATTTTCAGCAGTAATTTGATATGCATTATGAATTGATAGATCTGAACTTTCACAACAGTTGTTGAACACCTCATTCTCTTTTGCATTTTCTACATTTATTTATTCATGTTCCTGCAAAAGGTTAGGCATAGGAGGAGGTATAACAAGAAAATTCTTCTGAAGTTCATATATTTCATCTTTGTAATTAGATACATTTGCAAAAGTTTCTCGCATAAGAATTTTCATATCATTCCATGTTCAAGGTATTTCTAAACCACTTAGGTTCTTCATTAACTCTTTTGCATTTTCTACATTTATTTATTCATGTTCCTTCAAAAGGTTAGGCATAGGAGGAGGTATAACAAGAAAATTCTTCTGAAGTTCATATATTTCATCTTTGCAATTAGATACATTTGCAAAAGTTTCTCGCATAAGAATTTTCATATCATTCCATGTTCAAGGTATTTCTAAACCACTTAGGTTCTTCCACCATGTTAATGAAAAATCAATTAATGCACTAGCAACATTCCTAAGCTTTCTCCTTTCACACATACGACATTGTCTATAAATTTTATCAATCTCTATTTCCCAAGCAATATATTCATCGTAACCAAAAATCATCATAAGAAGGAAGAGATGGGAAAATATAATTACTTCTTGTGGAAGGAGTTATAGGGGTGGTACGAATATCATGTGAAGCCTCGGTTGATGTGTGATCCAAATTTGTCAATGTGACATTGTTGATGTTTGATTCTTAGTGAGCAGTTTCATCATTGTCTTCGTCATGTCAATCATCTCAACAATTAATCCATGATTCTTGCCTTTGACAGACATTGTTAGTAGCAAACAGAAGGCAACAAAAATATGTTATCCCTATCAACTACAAAGGATAATGGCAAATTTGAAGTACAATCACACACTCTCAAGGGTCTTACCACACTCTTACAAGTGTTCTTACTGACACAACATGTGGCAAACGGTGGCTGGTGTGAAGAACCAATCAAGCATAGGATGATTGCAAAGGTGTATGAATTCAACTCAAGAGAAAAGTATAGCTTGGAAGACACTTTATATTGTAGCAAGGATTTAGCAACAATGAAATCGAATAGTAAAATTGAATAAGTTTCTAAAGTACTTGTCAAAGTTGCTGGTCTAAATGTGTTCCTAGTAGTTGAAGCTAGCAAGACATATAACAAAACCAGATGTCACAAAGGATGCAAGCACTTCTGCTTTTTTATTTCTTTCCTTTTGGTGCGGCTTTTGTATCTTGTTTTGCACTTGCCTTTTTTTGTCTTACTTTTTTTTTCAGAATGTGTTGCAAAAGAATAATATAATTCCCACCAATGGAAGATATCTCGTTGGCCTGTCACAGATTTTCTGCTCAATCTTCCAAAAAAATTAGGCACCCTTAGAGGCCCCAAATCTAACAACTTACAACGTCAAGATTATAGATGTATGTCTCCTATTTTTATTGAAGTATATAAAATACCTATTTTGGATCAGAACAACAGGAGATATTGCCCCTAAAATACAGATTGTTCAGAAATTCTAGATCAAGAACATAATCATATCTAACGCGACTTTGACCATGATAACTGTATTTCCTGGAAAACATATGAATACAAAAGTTGTAGGTATCTTAAGATTCCTATAAAGTACAAGAATACCAAAATCCGAGTTCGTATGAGCGAGATATGATCGAAAGACTGAACTGGACAGAGATGAATCTGATCTAGGTGTGATGATGTGATACAAAAGGATGAATCAACACAATGCAAAACTCAAATAAAAACCAAAAAACTTTCTAAACCAGCAATATGACTCAACCACGGACACAAACTCAACAAAACCAATCTGAAAAACAATGTTGGAAAGGCTTAATGGTGGTTTGGACAAAGTGATGAACAGATCAACTAAACTACAAGTTTTTTTCTAGCTTTTATTTTGTGGGCTCTAGGTATGAAAACAAAACTAATCTATTGGATAGTTGAAATTACCTAACAGGCAACCTGGAAAATGATACCAATTGATGAGTAAAAGTAGCCCCGATCTTTCGATAGGTAATGGATATATAAGTCGATTGATGGAGATCTCGACGTTGATGATCCAACGCTCTCTCGGAGAACACGAACAACCCCTGCAATCACTACGCCACCACTCCGTTGGTTATCAACCATTCTTCACATGCTTTAACTCACCAATAAGGCTAATGTCTGCAAGTTCAACCGAGAACACGAGCAAGAACGAAGAAGAAACAATCTGAATTGCTACGTTCGGGTCTCACAAACCGATGAACGGCGAAGCTGTGTATAACAAACTAATCTAAGCAAAATCCAATTGTTTGTGGTGGCTAATATGGAGAATAAATAGGTGGGAGGACGTCTAAGGGGTGTTGGGGTCGTGACCTAACCCTAAGACACGAAAATAATGGACTTGTACTTGATACAAGGCCCAATGGCCCAATACGGTGGCGCAGCACCTTGACAGATTTTAAACTCAATTCTGTTTCGACGACTTCCATCGACTCTGGAGGTATTTTTACATGGGACCAGCGGCGTTGGAAATATTATCTTATCGGCTTTTCTTGCATATGTAGAACGTCAAAAATGGAGTCCGTATGCGTCCTGGGCGTTCGTTTTAGTGCGTAGTTCTCCTGGGTTCCGAGTTGGACTTGATTCCGAGTTGGGCTCGGCCTCTATCTTCTTTGGACGTATTCTCTGATCCTCCACGCCCCTAAGCCTTCCTCCAAGTACTCCTTGAACCTCACCATGGATCCTAATCATAATTAAGTCATTAGGTAGCAATCTATTCTCAAAAACATATAAGAAAATATATAAGAACGAGCTCACCTCTAAATTCAATTGTTGTGTGTGAACTCTAATGATTGCATCTTGTATCTTCAATAGCGTGTTATGTGTATCTATAGGAGTGATGTACTCATCATGAAGAAGAAGGTGTAGTGTGGTTAATGTGTTGTACATGTAAAGGCCCAAGATTTCACTTGCTAAAGTGTTCATCACATCATACACACCACAACCCATTTTGTTGATATCTCATGAACATATGGGAAGAGCAAGTAACCCCCATCAATAGGAGAATTAAGGGAAAATCTTACAAATCCAAAAGTAGGATTTTCCACATTTAAACATGAGAGACTGAGCTCACAATTAGGCCCTAAACATTCTTAGGAATGCTCATGCCAAGTTTCATGCAAATCCCAAACCTTTTTGAGGCACTTTTGGATACAATTGTGAAAAGGGCTAAATTGAATGCAAACTCAAATTTAAGTTACTTTCATCATCTGAATTCATAGGGTGGATTCATATTCACACTCAGCACATCTTTATGAGCTCACACACCAATTTTCACTCCATTTGGAGTTGATCTTGACATGAGCTATTTTGAGCAAATTCAAACCAAATTTGAATTTAAACCTCACATGTGCTGCAAATTCATTCAAACCAAATCACACTTTGAATCATTTAAATTCAGAGGGCCAAAAATGTGATTTGATCAAATTACCAAGGACAAGGTGGTCACATTATTTAAGAGCAGTAGGAATTCAATTTTTTAGGACAATTTGGAGCTGTGGGGCCCTCTGTCAGCCACACAGTGCTCTAAACCGACTGAAATCCATTCCTCTGTTTCTCGAGCTGAAGCTGCGATCGCCACTGAGACAAACACCGACGCCACCTCCTGCTCAGATCGGCTGTCACGCTGGAGACCTGCTCGGGCTGTCTTCAGCTCACGAGGGGATCTTTTTCTCACTCACACCGACTCAATTCAGCCTTCGCTTTCTCCTCACGAGCAAGAACAGAAACCCGCCCGCTCACTGCCGCCCCTGTCGATCGATCCGGATCCGGCCGAACCTCGCGCACACCACCTCTCCAAGCTGCAAAACGGCACCTGGGGTCTTCCCTCCACTCCCTCGATGCATAACCTATTGAGTTCAAGTCTCCCAACCCTGAAAACCGGTTCGTGCGGCGACCGAACGCAACCGGGGGTTGAGGCTTCCGTGGGCAGCTCAACCGGGAGACTTTCACAACGAAGCAGGAACGCTCAGAGGGGTGTTGAACCACCGTGCCGTTTCTCTCCAACCCTCTGATTGAACCGTGAACCGCAGAGCTCCAATTTAGAGTTTTGCTCCGGCGCGTGCAAACTCAACGACCGGTATGAAATCTTCAAATTCGCACTCCATATTCATTATTAGGTCACCAAATTAGGCACGAGGCAGCTAGACTAGCTAACAGTTAATTCCCCTCCGAAGACCTAGCTTACAAATGCACGTAGGCCGTCCATTTCAAGGTTTTCTGAGCGGTTCCATGGCGGAACATCGCGGGCGCATGGTGAAACCCTATTAGCCGCCGCTTTTGAGCTCGCTTGCCTACATGAAGGTCTTCCTCAGAGTGCCCTGGTGCTGTAGCACCGTTTCCCTGATCTTTTGGCGGGTTAGGACGACCGGCCGACGGTGCCGAACCTCTCCCGAGGCCGCCGCATGTGGCATACTTCCGGCCGCCGGCAGCTGTAGCTCGCACCACCAATGAATTCTACACCCTTCTAAACCCCCAGGCAGCAATCCTCCAGCCGGGAGGTGGCCGGGAACCCGCGGCCAGCAAGGCACTGCCTCGGTCCGGCGAGGGGGAGCCCCGCGCGCGCGAGGGAGGCGGGAGGAGGAAGAAAGGGTCGGGCCCAGCTGTCAGCGACCGAGATTTAAACCCGGGATCAGCTGTGGCACCAGGATTTCGTGCGGCTACGCGGGAAATTAAGTGGACCAACGTGTAGCTTCATTATCGGGCTGACACGTAGCCCTGGGACCCACCAGCTGGTTTAAACCTTCTGAATTTTGATTGGATTTTCCAGGTTTTTGCCAAACTTTAGAAGCCCATAACTTTTGCTAGGGGTGTACAAATTTAGTAAACCAAATTTTATTGGATTCAGCTCTCCGAATACTTTCCAATAAAACAAGTTCCAGTCCATAAAACCCACTCTTTTTCCATAATTAGTTCTCCAAATTTTAAACTGTTGGGAGTTTTATCTGGAGATTTCCTTTATGGAAAATTCTAAAATTTAGCTAGGATGTTGTGTTAAATATCCTTGAGTCACATGAGAAATTGAAGATCCATACGAGTTCATTAAGTCCACCAAATGGTGTGATTAAGTGAACTGATCCAGAGAAAATGGAAAATGTTCACAAACATTTTCAGAAATTTTCTCAAACTTGATTAGAGTATAAATTTCTCTAGGATTCTCCAAATTACATGAAACCAACTCCCTTAGAACCATCTCAAACTCTAGTTTCCAGAAAGTAATGTCTTGCTCCATGAAAATCCCTGGAAATACTTAGAAGCTTTAGTAATGGCCATTTAGACATTTATTTGTGCAGGGCTCAAATTAATTTTGTTTCAAATAAAATTTGGCCAATCTCTTGTTAGGTTCTCACAAGCCACAGTAAAAATTTCAGAGCCGAAAGGGATGTCTAGCTAGAGTTAGGGTCTTTATAGTTGTCAATTCAACATAAATGCATTAAATTGACACATATCGTTAATTTGATTACGTATAGTCGCTGAAAGCGAGGAAACCCTGGAGATCTTGGACTTCATACCCCCGGAGAAGACTCTAACCACTGACCAGCAGCAACAAGGCAAGCCCCGGTTTGCATTTAACAATTATTATCAAGTTTTTGCTTTATATTCACTTAGCTTGAGGTATATATGTGCATTAGGTGTAGGATGATTGAAACTCTAATTGCATAACCAGATTATCCTAAAGAGAGTGAGGGTAGTTTCTAAGTCCTTGCGTAGCATATGCCTTGCTTAATGTCTTATAGTCTTCGGTACAAGTCGAGTAGTTGGAATCTACTCGGGAGTATGGAATCTCCACATATGGGATTGTTTCGAGATGGGAGATAATCTTAGTAAGAAAAATGAGATTAGGCAGTGGCGTAGGACACAGCAAGAGGAAGTCTGTGTGTGTAGCCTTGCCCGTGTCGATTGAGGACTATCCGTGTGCGGCCCTGCTGAACAAGTTTGAATTTACCTAAGGCATATCGGATATATGGGATCCGATAAACTGATGTAACCTATACCTCCGGGCATCGAGGCATAACGCACCGATTTGTAGGTGTAGGTTGAGGGCAGCAAGGTGGAAATTCTAAAGTCCGAAAAACTTGTAAAGGCAAGACTCGAATGATGAATAAAGTTGAGTTTAAATTCAAGAAATGGGACATGCAAAAACTTTTCTAAACATGTGAATGTTTTCATGTGCAATAGGATTTTAAATTCAGTTTTGAACTAAATTGTTCACTTCAAGGAAAAGGTGGCCATTTCCAAAAAGGGATTTCAAACTGTTGGTTCAAAATTCTTATTTGCAGTGGCCAACTCAAACATCAGATGGCATATTAAAATTCTTCAGGTCCAAATTATGAGGAAGGCAAATTTTGAGAAATTTTGGAGTTACTTTGATATGTATGTCAAAGGGGCTTTTGAATTTAATTGGAATTTGAATTCAAATTTGAAACTGAGGTAAACCTTGTCAATTTGCCCAAATGGATTTCAACTTTGAGATCTTCATAACTTAAGTTTGCAATGTGCCAAAATTGGAGATATTTTGAAAGGAGGAAGGAGTGGACCCACTGGTCAGTGAGCTGCTTAACCTTGCAAGCGAAGTCATCGGTTCAGTGCTTCTCTGTTCAGACTCGAAGCAACCGAGTTCACTCACCGAGCGCCACCGATTGCTGAGCACCGCGCCACCTCCTCACGGTTTCATCGTGCTGGAGACCTGCTTGTACCTCAGCAGCGTGTGAAGCGATCTTTACGTGCATGAACCGACATACCGAGGCCCTACTACCCCTCACGCAAGAAACAGAGCTGCACCGTGCTGTCGCCTCGGTCTTGATCGGGAGCCGGTGAACTCGTGCGTACAGAGGCTTGCTGAGCAGCAAAATCGCACCGCAGCGTCGTCCTACGTTTCCTAGGCGCAATAGCTGGTCAAACTCGGCTTCCATCCCCCGGAAACAGCCATTTCTCGCAGCGACCTAAAACAACCGAAAACCGAGCTCACGTGGACAGCCCAACTGAGGGGTTTTCACGGCCGAGCAAGGACACTCCGAGACGCGGCGGATCATCACGCTGCTCCTCCCCAAGTTTCAGCTCAAGCCGTGCACCATAGCTCGAGAATTTCGAGTTCTTCTCTCGGACGGTGAAAACCTAACCGCGGGTAAGGATTACCTTCAAAATTGACGCTCAAATTTCGGTTAGAGTTGATCACTTTGCGCACACAGGAGCTAGAGTTGGTAGGGAACCTTTTTCATTTTGGAATCTAGCGTATAACCGGAGAGCCATGGCTAATTTCAAGTTTTCCCATCGGCAGCCATGGCGGGGACGCTCGGGCACACGGTGGAACCCTACCTAGAGCCATTTATGATAAAAAAGGAGTACACGTCGAGCATGGCCACGACTCACTGATGCTTTAGGACCAAAAGCTCTTTGGTTTGGGGTCTAGAGAGGGCGTGTGACGTCGCCGGAGCAAGCACCGAGCCGCCGCGGGTCGCACAAGGGTCTAGAGCCGTCGCCGGCCTCCGGTCAGTGTGGGGACGAGTTCTTCATGTCGAGAGCGAGGCTAGTGGCGAGTTTCAGCCCCTGAGTCCGCCGGAAAATGGGAGTGCAAAGCAGCGCCGCCGCGCCGGCGAGGGGGAAGGCACACGCAGGAAAAAGGGGCTTGGGAGGAAGAAGAAGCCTCCGGTCCCACCGGTCAGTGGCCGTTAGCGGTAGACTGGGATTTGCTATGGCCATTTGATCTTCTGTGGCTACAGCCTAATTTTCTGTGGACCGTGGTGTGGCTGCATCGAGGGACTGACACGTCACCTGGGAGCCACGGTCAGAATTTAAATGTTTCCCGGTTTATTTGAATCCCCAAATTCAATTCAAAGTTTAGAACCTCATAACTTTTGCTAGGGAACTCCAAATTTAGTGATTCAAATTGGGTTGGATTCATATTGAAAAACTCTATCTAAATATGCAACCCAATTTGTACGAAAGGCATTATTTATTTCTGGAAAAGTCTTTAAAACTTTTCAGAAAAAGGGTTTTACAGGGAGTTTGGTTCATCCAAAAACCCTTAAATTTTGCCAGAATATTTATTAGGATGTTAGTGAACTCCTATAAAAATTTCACCTCATTTGGAGTTGATTTGATTAAGAGAATTCAGAGTTCAAGTTTATGTTTTCAAATGAATACAGAAACATTTTCAGAGAATTTCCAAAACTTGGAAATTCGGTTCTGGTCAATTCCTAGTTCCAAAAATCCTAGGAAAATTCATGCATGCTCCCTGATATATGTTTGAAATTGTGGTTCACTTGAATTTGCATGAAAGTGCTAATTTATTCAGCATTAATTCCTTTTTACCTAAATGCTTAGGGAATTGTTCTGAGTGATATACTCATTGAAAAATTCTGAATTTTGGTCCAGATGACTTTCTATTGACAAGGAACTCACATGAAAATTTTTCAGCTCCATTGGAGCTCTGGATCACCCCTGTTCTCTTTAACCTCTTTAGGTGATCAAAACATAAGTGGGGAAAAATATTTAGCACTTGATCATGGTGATTAACCCAAGACCAAACCATTAGCACCAGTGCCATTTCAAATTTGTAAACAGAGTTCCAGTTTCTAACTTTTCATTAGAACTTGATAGCAAAAGCTTTACAATTAAACACATATGCATATTCATAACGTGTAGCATCTACGTGAAGATTGTGAAGCAATCGAAGTGGAGATCAAAGAGCGAGGAAAGCGAGTGATCAAGCCTCAAGTGGTCTTTACTAACTGAATATATACTTAGTCACCTGCAAAATCAAGGCAAGCTCCGGTTTGCATTTAAGTTGTTTTATAAACTTTTTACTTTGTTCACTATTATGGTTTTAGAGTTTGTATGTGCATTAGGTCAGGAATGTTTTATACTCCAAATGCATGACCAAAGAAACCCTCGAGTCAAGGGTAGAAGACATATCCCCGCTGTAGAATAATGCCATGCTAAATAGGCTATGACATCCGGTAGAAGTCGAGTAGTTAGAATCTACTCGCGAGCTATAGTTTGGGATCACACGGGTATAGTTTAAAGAGGCAAACTAAAGTTTATGTTTCCAAAGATGAGACCGGGCAGGAGGGTTAGGCAGCGACAAGACGTGGTCTTGGTCGAGTAGCTCTGCCTGTGTTGGTTAAGGAACGAGGTGTGTGCAGCCCCGCTGAGCAAGTATTGAGTTGTGTACCGGACGCTTACTGCTATATGGGACCCAGGAAACAAATGTACCAGGTTAACTGGATTGTAGAGGCATACCGCATCGCCTCGTTAGACCTATGAGCCCGAGACGGCGTGACTGGTTCTACAGTCGGGTGTCCTGCGAAAGGTTGCCACGTACCATGTAATGAAGGACGCTAGATTTGGGTCTTCAGAGGCGGGCATATGTGTCGAGTTATCCGGGCAGTGTTTGATTTGAATCACCGTCCCTCACGGATATGAGTACCGCTTGCTCACTGTGTTGTGACATAGTAAGCAAGTTGTGTGATAACAGCTTGCAAGTTTTAAATTACTGTTATGATAATTCAAATTGCATGAAAACCATAGATGAAGTAGAGATAGAGCAAATTAAAGTTATTTTCCACCTTGGGAAAAGTAACATTGGAATGAAGCGTTTCTTGTTTGGTTGTGAATTTCCAATGTTGCTCGGCGCAAGGTCACTACTGTGATGGCTAAAATCTGAAACTTAAGGAAGAACGTGTAGGAGAGTCTTTATGCAACTTTCTTGTTTATTGTCTTAAGGTACCTTCATGTAGAGTTGCATGCCTTAGGAGAGACGGTTAAGTATTGCTGAGCCTTTGTGCTCACTCTTGCTATATGAGTGGTTTTACAGGTTAACATCGACGCTTATAAAGAAGGTTGTCCGTTGAGACTCGGAGACTTCCGTACACATGGAGAACCCAGCTGCCGCAATGTCTTCGTGTTGCTAGTGAGAGGAGTCCACGAGCTGGACCTCTTCTCGAGTGATCATTAGTTATTCGACGTGAGTTGATTGTAGTCTTCTGTTGTAGCTATTTGATGTAAATTACTTACAGAGAACATTTGTAAGCTTGCGCTTTTGATTTATGTAATACAGTTTCCTTATATGTGTGCTGTTGGGTGCCGCATAACACGACACCACCCAATGCGATTCCCGGGCGAGCAGCACGGCCCCGTGACACGGGCCGGGTCCCCCTCAGCGTGGTATCAGAGCAGCATTGGTAATATCGCACAGAATAAGGATCGTATTATGACAAAAACTTAGGATACGGTGAGGAAACGGCATTAGGCCCACATAAGGACTACTATATTAGCCTAATATGAAGGTGGCACCCTAATTTATGTGTTATGTCAGAAAATCATGCATCTCAAGACGTTCTATGTCTTGGGGGGTGCATGTAAGCGCTGTCCACCAGTGCGCACAAGCTGAAGGGTGGAGCCTCACGAGTGGCAGGTAACCCAGCCAGCTTTGGTATCCTCTACGACTCTTCATGTCGTTTGGGGTATTCGAGCAGCGCCCTTCCCTGGCGTGCTACGGGCAAGTATTGGAGACCCCGTCACGTGGTTAGTAACGTGAACACGTAGTTCAAGGCGTGTTTTGCTTGAGAACACCTATGCGATTGATGACGGACGGGTGTACGAACTGTATTGGGACCGGGTTCGGTGTGCAGCCGAACCTGACGATTGTGTGTCATTTATGCAGGTTTAACCATGAAACCGTAGTACGAGTAGAAAATGTTTGTGAGTGACCGTTTTAGTGCCACCGATAATACGGATATGCCGGTATAATCCGGTTAGGATTTTCTTTTTGGTGAGGCAACATAGTACCGACATGATTCTTACGGTGCATCGACACCGTACTACACTTAATAATTTCTTCTCTGTGAAGAAATGATTCATGAACTAACTTTCAACAAAAAATGGAAGTTTGAAACAAATATTAGTTACTGAACTCTTATTTTGAGCTAAGATTCAAATGAGAGAATGACTAGGCTTCAAAGATTTCAAAAACAGAGTGCTCTGTTTCTGGCAGGAATTCTTGCTGGACTTTGACAGAGCATAAATCTGAGTAGATTTACCCAATTAAGGTGTATGATACAGTTCTGGAAAGATTTTTAAGTTCTATACAACTTATCTGTATACCTCCAGAGCAAAAATCACACGTTGAATTGGTGAAAAGTCCAGTTGAAGGCAAACTGTCTAGAACCAGGGCAGCAGCAAAACCTCTCTGGACCTTTCTGTTTTTAAGCCATAGTAGAAAAATCCCTAAGGAGCCTATGATACACTGTTGGGAAGGTTATGAAATGTGCAACATTGTTGTAGTTCAAAGCTTGCTCAGATTATTATTGTATTTGCATATACAACTGTGATAAAGATAGCCACATACAAAGAAGATGCTGGCAAATTTTATCCAGGAATTTCTGTCAAATTTGGAAAAATCATAACTGTTCCAGAAATGATCTAGAGGCATATGAATAAGCACTGGAAAGATACTGAAGTTTACTAAAACTTTGGTATTGAACTCAAGTCAAGAATCTGTAATTAACTTCAGTAAATTTTGGAGTTTGTGTGAACTGGTCAGGGTAGTCAAGCTGATTAGTTTAGCGTACTTAAGATTTGTCTAAACATGAATGTGGTTATGCTTTCATAAAGTTCATGACATGTTCATGTTTTGCTTATCTTTACTTACTGCTGGGATATAATTTT
The DNA here is from genome assembly GCA_030760725.1 of Neostapfia colusana. Lineage (NCBI taxonomy): Eukaryota > Viridiplantae > Streptophyta > Magnoliopsida > Poales > Poaceae > Neostapfia > Neostapfia colusana. The sequence continues at coordinate 60,577,416 of JASWHV010000016.1, read as the reverse complement.
GATTGACTCGAAATTTGTTTCGTGCAGTATGGTACGCGCACATTCTCAAATGGAGTTTGGAGGTTCGAGTCGAGGTGGGAATGACTCGACTTCATCACAAGAGCCATCGCCAACCGGATTGGCGGAAATTATGGCAAAGATGAATGAAACTCTCCAAAATCTAGTTCAGCAAGGAATAAATAGAGAAGCTCAACATCACATGCCAACCCTGAGCACTTATCTGGATTTCTTGGTGACACAACCACCGGTATTTTCCGAAGCAGCTGACCATTGTGAAGCAAATCACTGTTACGTGTCATTGTGTCCAAGTTTGGGTTGATTTAATGTGATGACTTCCAGAAGACTCTATTTGCCGCTCAGCAGCTTCACGGCTTTGCTGAAGCCTGGTGGGCAGAATACCTTGCTATCCAACCAGAAGGGCATCGTGTCACGTGGACGGAGTTTTAGGATGCATTTCGTGCTCGTTTTATTCCTGTGGGCATAATGGAAACAAGTCTTGATGAATTCTGTAATTTAAAACAAGGGGAAATGAGTGTTATTGGGTATGCGAAGGAATTTAATCGTTTAGCTCAATATGTTCCTGATTATGTGAAATCACCAGCTATGAAGAGTTATTATTTCTACCGAGGGCTGACTGCTAGGCTGCGATATGAGTTGGCTCAAGTTAGCCAAAAGAATTTTGATGAGTTTGTTAGCTGTGCTATCATCAGGAGTGGTATTCCCATCTCTACCTTAAAGAAAAGAGGGAGAGGGACTCATCACAGGATGAATACAACCATCTGCCTTAAAAGTATTGGTGGGTAATCCGTTCACCTTCCGGTCGAAAGGTTTCACAAAAAGAGCAGTCATTCTTGGAGTATGAAGAGCAGTCACTCTTATACTCCACAGAAGCTTTATTTACCTCCACCGCAGCAACAACTTATTTCTCGTGCACCTCAGTACCAACAATGTGCACCAGAATATTATCCCCCTCAAGAGGCTGAAGATGATCAAGGTGATTTCTCAGCTGAACCGAGTGGTATCCCACTTCAAATTGACAATGAACACATCGTCAATGAAGCAACTGAACCGAGCAGCAACATGATATCTGTGGGTCCAGTTCCAAAGAGTGATCTTGGACAGCAAAGAAAAGCCATGCCGAAAGTGGGAACTGTTAATTATGTGTCAGTCGACGATCTGCCGAAAGGAGGACCAGTTCTCGCGGGCAGGTTCACCTTAAATGACAAGCCAGTTGTCATTCTATTTGACTGTGGTGCAACACATAACTTCATTAGCAAGACGACAGTGATTCTGGATCAGATTTCCACAATTATCACAAAAGGTTCTTACCTTATTCATTCGCCAGGTGGAGACATATCGACTAATGAAATTGTTTCAAGAGCACCACTTTGTTTGGGTGGAAAATTTTATCCTACCACCCTCATTATTCTCGAAGATCAAGGAATCGATGCCATATTGGGAATATCATGATTAACTTTTCATAAGGCTGTTCTCGACATCAAGAACCGGAGTGTTCATTTGGACTCTCCACTTCACGGGCGTCATACGTTGTTTCTCGGCAAAGCTGTTTCCAAAGTCCCGGAAGTATGTAATGCCGAAGCTTGCAAGTTATAGGACATTCTGGTAGTCCGTGAATACCCGGACGTGTTTCCCGGAGATCTTTCAGGCTTACCACCTGAGCGCGAGGTGGAATTCAAAATAGAATTGATACCAGGAACCACGCCGATCTCTCAGAGATCATACAAAATGGCTCCGAATGAATTAGTTGAACTGAAGGAGCAACTAAAAGATCTGATGGACAAGGGGTTTATTTGGCCAAGTTCATCACCATGGGGTTGCTCGGCTTTATTTGTAAAGAAGAAGGATGAGACGCTGAGGCTATGCATCGACTATCGTCCGTTAAATGCTGTGATGATAAAGAACATGTATCCACTACCAAGAATTGATATTCTCTTCGATCAACTAGTGGGTGCTAAAGTCTTCTCTAAGATGGACTTAAGATCGGGATATCATCAAATCAAGATTAGAGCGGAGGATATCCTGAAAACAGCATTCTCGACAAGATATGGACTCTATGAGTATCTTGTCATGTCATTTGGGTTGACCAATGCTCCGGCTCACTTTATGTATCTTATGAACTCGGTGTTCATGCCGGAGTTGGATCAGTTTGTCATGGTATTCATCGACGATATCTTGGTCTATTCCAAATCAGAGGAGGAACACGCTAAACATTTGCATATTGTGCTCCAACGATTGAGAGATCAGAAGCTCTATGTAAAGTTTAGTAAATGTGAATTCTGCGGCGGACCGGAATCCGCTCGTCCAGGATCTCAGAGGGTGGTGCTGCACCATGCAACACCCGACAGCAAACATCATAAGGAAACATTGCATTACAAAGAAAACCAACTGAATAAGTACAAACTAGTACAATACTTCAGTTACAAATTAAGTATTGGGATTACAACAGCGGAATGTATGTTTATACAACTCACCCACATCTATCTAGCAAAAGTCGGTTGCCCAGCCCTATAGACAACCCACACTAGCTGCACTCCTCAGCTCAGTGCAGCGCGTATGTCTCCAACTCAACCGTGGTCCCCAACGGAGGGTAGCCCTCGCCGGTGGACTCGTACCCAGAGTCCGTGGGATACTCCTCACCTAAAAAACACTTATAGCAGCAACCATGAGCGCGATGGCTCAACAAGACTTAACCGACTCACCTACACATGAAACTCTACATGCAGGTTATACGAACATAGGATGGCACATTGCAGCAAAGGACACGCCTACCAGTTCATCCTTAATTCATCTTTTAGCCACAAGTTAACAGTTAAGGAAATCTAAAATTTAGTGAGCAATATTTTGTGGCACACATGTAGCAATACAATTTAATCATATCAGCAATATTGAATCATACCATTTCATATATTAACCTACGTCACGACTCAGTGACCAAGTGGTACTCATCACCGCGAGTGATGGTGAATCGATTCGATATACACCTGCAGGGATACCCGAAGAGCACGTCACATACGCCCACCCGTGGAGCTGCACAGCACGCTCACTCGATGTCGTACGGGACAACCTTTCACCAAATAGCCCAAACGTTGAACCGGTCACACCCAAACGGACAGGAGGTTCCCTACACAGAGCATCTCTCTATGCCCGTTAGTGGATTTCCACCTTGCTGCCCTCAACCTACATCTATAGATCGGTGTGTTATGCCTCGATGCCCGGAGGTATAGGTTACATCGGTTTATCGGGGCCCATATATCCGATATGCCTTCGGTACGTTAAAACTTGATCAGCGTGGGCTGCACACGGATCGGTCCTCAATCGACACGTACAGGGCTGTGCCCACAAGACTTCCTCTTGCTACGCCCTAGCCCTTGCCTAGTCTCATTTCCTTACTAGAGTGATCTCACATGACTCGAACCAATCCCGTGTATCCCAAAGCCTAAACTCGCGAGTAGATTCCAACTACTCAACTTGTACCGAAGTTCTATAAACATTAATCATAGCCTGTCTACTCGAGGACTTAAATACTACCCTCACTCTTGTAGAGAAATTCTGGTTACGCACTTGGGGTTTCATCCATCCTACACCTAATGCACACACATACCTCATGCTAAGTATTCATAAAGCAAAACTTTGTAAATTTTGTTAATGCAAACTGGGGCTTGCCTTGTTGCTGCTGGTCAGTGGTTAGTGCTTCATCCGGAAGGAGAAAGTCCAGCACTTCCGGAGTTTCCTCGCCTTCAGCGACTATACGTAAGCAATATACTATATGTCAATTTAAATGCAATGTGTTAAATTGAATATGTCAAGATCATAACTCTAGCTAGACCTCCTCTTTGGCTCTGAAATTTTTATGGTGGCTTGGTAGGGTCCTAACCAGAGTCTTGACCAAGTTTCATTTGAAACAAAGTTCATTTGAGCTCTGTACAAAAAGCCTATTTGGTCATTAGTAGAGCCTCTAAGGAATTCCAGAGATTTTCATGGCCCCAACCATTACTTTATGGAAACTAGAGTTTGAGATGGTTCTAATGGAATTGGTTTCATGTCATTTTAAGCATTCTAGATGAAGTTATGCCCTAAACAAGATTTGAGAAAATCTGAAAAATGTTTCTGTACATTTTTCTATTTTCTCAGGGCAGTTCACTTAATCACACCATTAGGGGGACTAAATTAACTTAGATGGGTCTGAAATTTTTTCTATGACTCAAGGATTTTTAAATGAACACCCCTGCCAAATTTTAGAATTTTTCATAAAGTAATTCTCAAGATAAAATTCCCAACAGTTTAAATTTTAGAGAATTAATTCCGGAAAACTATTAAGTTTCATTAGCTGAAATTTGTTTTGCTGGAAAGTACTAAAAAATATGATTCCAACAAAATTTGGTTCACTGGATTCGGACACTTCTAACCAAAGTTATGAATTTCTAAAGTTTGGGCTGATCCTTGAATTATTTTCCTAAAGAAAATCACCTCCCTCGCTTAACCAGTTACTGACAGCAGGGGCCCACCATTTAAATTAAACTAAACGCGCGCGCTTAGCTCAGTGGGTGACACGTGGGACCCGCGCCCTTCGTCTACCTCGCGACGCCGCCGCCCCGAGCCGCCAGAGCTTCGGCGAGGTCGGCGTTCTCGGCGACCTAGCTCGCCGGCGACGGTGAGAATTGCCGCCCCCACGCAACTTTGGACGCTGAACACGCTGGACACCATGCTGCCGCTGGCTAACTGCCGTAGCTCGCCGGCGACCAGCGCTATGCCCTTGAGCAACATCGGCAACGCGTTCCCGTCCTTCTGATCACCCCCTTTGCGTGCTAATCGTGTCACCACGTCCAGGGAAGCCTCGGGAAGTTCGGCATGACCTCGGTTGGGACCGAAACAGCCGGCAAAACGGACCTCACCGGTGACCCTCTCTTCCGCCGAGCTGTTCCTTGGTGAACCTAGGGTTCTGGAGGTGGTTTCTTTCCGGTTTTTGATCGAGGAGGGACGCAAGAACATCTAGATGCCCTTTTTAAGCTCTGTTTGCCCTCCCACACAACGATCCTCCCAAATTTCTCCTAAACCTAATCGGGTCCCAAAATGAGATCCCAATCCTAAACTGGAAAATTCTCTACGCACGAGGGTCAAACCTTGAAATGGTCTGCGCGGTGAGCTCGAGGACAAGCTAGCGCTCCGCTTTGCTATGGACGTCGAGGGCAGAGAACGATCGTAGCTCGGTTTGCACAGGATCAGAACCCGGGTGGCTAGGTGACAGGTTATGGATGTGCTCGAAAACGAAGCTCGCCGGCCGATCTCGTGCCTTTTATAGCCAACCGAGGGCAGTGGAGGGCGCAACACCTGTTGAGCCACCTCCCACACCGAAGCAGGAGCTGGCCGGCGCCGCTTGGTGGCCTTCGGCGTGAAGTCTCAATGCCCCCCTCTCGCTGAGCGCGTGGAACCCGAGTACACCGAGTTCAGCCGGTTTGGACTCCAGTGTGGCTGACAGGAGGGCCCCACAGCTCCAAAATTGTCCTCAAAAATTGAATTCCTACTGCTCTTAATATGTGTGACCCCCTTGTCCCTGGTAATTTGATCGAACAATATTTTTGGGTCTCTGAATTTGAATGATTCAAATTGATATTGGGTTTGAAAGAATTTGAGGATATGTGGGGCTGAAATTCAAATTCAGTTTGAATTTGCTCAACTTAGCTCCTAACAAGATGACCTCCAATGAGGATGAAAATTGGAGGACTAACTCAGAAAAATGTATTGAGTTTGAATATGAAGTCAACTTTTGAATTTAAGTGATGAAAGTGGCTGAAATTTGAATTTGCATTCAAATTGGCCCCTTTTTCAAATGTCCCCAAAAGTGCCTCAAAAAGGCTTGGATTTGCATGAAACTTTGCCTGGGCCTCCCTAAGAATATGTAAGGTCTAGGGTTGAGCTCAATCTCTCATGTTTATGTGTATGACTCCTACTTTTTGAAGTTATGGCTTTCCCCTCCAATCACCCTCTTGATGGTGTTTACATGCTCTTCACATGTGTTCATGAGTTATCAACCAAATGAGCTGTGGTGTTGTGAGGTGATGAAATGAACACTTTTGCAAGCCCATTCTTGGGCTTTTACAAATTCTGGATGAACCAAGTGTCATTTCTTGGACATATTATTTCAGTGGAAGGCATCGCTGTTGATCCAAGCAAGATTGAACAAGTGCTGAAATGGAAGTCTCCAACATCAGTCCATGAAGTTCGTAGCTTCTTAGGTTTCGCGGGATATTATCGGAGGTTCATCCCGGGCTTCTCAAAAATCTCTAATCCTATGACGGAGCTACTGAAAAAGGGCATCAAATATGATTGGAGCAAGCCATGTGAGGAAGCTTTTCACGCGTTGGTGAAACACCTCACAACAGCCCCTGTTTTAGCTCAACCGGATACAACCAAGCCCTTTGATGTTTATTGTGATGCGTCCGGCATCGGACTTGGTTGTGTACTCATGCAAGGAGGACGCGTGGTCGCATATGGATCACGGCAATTACGTAATAATGAACAATATTATCCAACTCATGATCTCGAGCTTGCTGCCGTGGTACTAGCTTTGAAGATGTGTAGACATTACCTATTGGGAAATCTAGTTCATCTCTACACCGACCACAAAAGCTTGAAGTACATATTCACTCAAAAAGAGTTGAATATGCGACAACGGCGATGGTTAGAGCTGATCAAAGACTATGAGATTGAAATTCATTATCATCCAGGCAAGGCAAATGTGGTTGCCGATGCACTCAGCTAGAAATCTCATATTCATTATCTGACCATTACGCCGATCGAAGAGGAAGAACCGAGTCTCTACTTGGTTCCATATGGAGCTCTACATAATCTAGCTCTCATACCCACATTAAAAGAGGAGGTTATGAAAGCTCAAAAGTGAGACAAGGGCATGTCTCATATTAAAAGGAGGTTGAAGAACGGGGGGATGAAATGTTTCCGGTTAGATGATGAAGATACCTTATGGTTCAAGGACCGGATAGTCGTACCCCGTGATATGAGGCTGCGGAAGAAAATTTTGGATGAGGCTCACTTATCCAAATTTTCTATTCGTCCGGGCAGCAACAAGATGTACCAGGAATTGAAGACTAAATTTTGGTGGACCCGGATGAAGCGAGAGATTGCTAAATACGTATCAGAATGTGATACGTGTTGGCGAGTTAAAGCCGACCACATGAAGAAAGCGGGAACCTTACAACCGCTAAGCGTTCCGGCATGGAAGTGGGAGGATATTAGTATGGACTTCATTGTTGGACTACTTCTCACGGCTAATAAGCATGATTCGGTTTGGGTGATCGTTGATCGATTAACCAAATCAGCGCATTTCATCCCGGTACATACGGGATTCCATGCCAAGAAGTATGCAGAGCTGTATATTGCAAGAATACTGTGCCTACATGGAGTTCCCCGGACGATCATCTCCGATCAAGGGGCGTTGTTCGTTGCTCGTTTATGGGAGCAGCTACATGCCTCACTGGGGACCAAATTGATTAGAAGCTCTGTATATCATCCTCAAACCGATGGGCAAACAGAGAGGGTGAACCAAGTTCTCGAAGATATGCTTCGAGCATGTGCCATTCACCACGGTAAAGGATAGGACGATCATCTACCGCTGGCGGAATTCGCTTATAACAATGGTTATCAAGCGAGCATCAAGATGGCATCTTATGAAGCTCTCTACGGCCGAAAGTGCCGCACACCCTTGAACTGGTGTGAATCTGGCGAGAGAGTTATTTACGGGATTGATCTCGTAAATAAAGCTGAAGAGCGGCTAAGGCTTATTCAACCAAATCTTAAAGCCGCTCAGTCCAGACAAAAGAGCTATGCGGATAAGAGATGTCGTCCTCTGGACTTCCATGTTGGGGACCATGTATATCTCCATGTATCTCCTATGAAGGGAATTCACCGATTCCGAGTGAAAGGAAAATTAGCTCCGCATTTTATCGGTCCCTTCGCCATCATCGAAAGATGTGGACCCGTGGCATACCGTCTAGAGTTACCGGCAGCCTTAGCTGGAGTTCATAATGTCTTCCACATATCTCAGTTGCGGAATATTTGAAAGTTCTAACGGAGATTCCCACGGGAGGCATAGTATATTTGAAGCCAGACCTTACTTATGTTGAGCATCCAACCCAGATAATTGATGAAAAGACTCGCGAGACCAGAAAACGGACACTGCAATTTTTCAAAGTGCTATGGGAGAATCACATGTCCGACGAAGCTACTTGAGAAAGCGAGGAGTATTTACAACTCAATCATTCGGAGCTATTAGAGGCTTATGTCCAATAGTCGTCCTCTCCACATTGTTCTTAATTGTGAATCTCAGGACGAGATTCTTTTTAAGGGGGGAGGAATGTAAAAGTCCCAAAAACTTGTAAAGGCAAGACTCGAATGATGAATAAAGTTGATTTTAAATCCAAGAAATGGGACTTGCAAAAATTTTTCTAAACATGTGAATGTTGCCATGTGCAAGAGGATTTTAAATTCAGTTTTGAACTAAATTGTTCACTTCAAGGAAAAGGTGGCCATTTCCAAAAAGGGAGTTCAAACTGTTGGTTCAAAATTCTTATTTGCAGTGGCCAACTCAAAAATCAGATGGCATATTCAAATTCTTCAGGTCCAAATTATGAGGAAGGCAAATTTTGAGAAAATTTGGAGTTACTTTGATATGTATGTCAAAGGGGCTTTTGAATTGGAATTTGAATTCAAATTCGAAACTGAGGTAAACCTTGTCAATTTGCCCAAATGGATTTCAAATTTGAGATCTTCATAACTTAAATTTGCAATGTGCCAAAATTCGAGATATTTTGAGAGGAGGAAGGAGTGGACTCACTGGTCAGTGAGGTGCTTAACCTTGCAAGTGAAGTCATCGGTTCTTTGCTTCTCTGTTCAGACTCGAAGCAACCGAGTTCACTGACCGAGCGCCACCGATTGCTGAGCACCGCACCACCTCCTCACAGTTTCATCGCTCTGGAGACCTGCTTGCACCTCAGCAGCGTGTGAAGCGATCTTTACGTGCATGAACCGACACACCGAGGCCCTGCTACCCCTCACGCAAGAAACAGAGCCGCACCGTGCTGCCGCCTCGGTCTTGTCAGGAGCCGGTGAACTCGTGCGTACAGAGGCTTGCTGTGCAGAAATATCACACCGCTGCTTCTTCCTACGTTTCCTAGGCGCAATAGCTGGTCGAACTCGGCTTCCATCCCCCGGAAACAGCCATTTCTCGCAGCGACCTAAAACAAACGAAAACCGAGCTCATGTGGACAGCCCAACTGAGGGGTTCTCACGGCCGAGCAAGGACACTCTGAGGTGCGCCGGACCATCACGCTTCTCCTCCCCAAGTTTCAGCTCAAGCCGTGCACCATAGCTCGAGAATTTTGAGTTCTTCTCTCGGACGGGGAAAACCTAACCGCGGGTAAGGATCTTCGAAATTGGCGCTCAAATTTCGGTTAGAGTTGATCATTTTGCGCACACAGGAGCTAGAGTTGGTAGGGAACCTTTTTCCTTTTGGCACCTAGCGTATAACCAGAGAGCCATGGCTAATTTCAAGTTTTCCCATCGGCGGCCATGGCGGGGACGCTCGGGAGCACAGTGGAACCCTACCTAGAGCCATTTCCGATCAAAAAGGAGTACACGTCGAGCATGGCCACGACTCACTGATGCTTTAGGACCAAAAGCTCTCGGGTTTGGGGGTCTAGAGAGGGCGTGCGACGTCGCTGGAGCAAGCACCGAGCTGCCGCACGTCGCACAAGGGTCTAGAGCCGTCGCCGGCCTCCGGTGAGTGTGGGGACGAGTTCCTCACGTCGAGAGCAAGACTAGCGGCGAGTTTCGGCCCCTGAGTCCGCCAGAAAATGGGAGTCCGAAGCAGCGCCGCCGCGCCGGCGAGGGGGAAGGCACGCATGGCAAAGGGGGGCTCGGGAGGAAGAAGAAGCCCCCGGTCCCACCGGTCAGTGGCCGTTAGCGGTAGACTGGAATTTGCTGTGGCCATTTGATCTTTTGTGGCTACAGCCTAATTGTCTGTGGACCGCGGTGTGGCTGCATCAAGGGACTGACACGTCACCCAGGACCCACGGTCAGAATTTAAATGTTTCCTGGTTTATTTGAATCCCCAAATTTAATTCAAACTTTAGAACCTCATAACTTTGCTAGGTAATTCCAAATTTAGTGATTCAAATTGGGTTGGACTCAGATTGAAAAACTCCATCCAAATATGCAACCCAATTTGTATGAAAGTCAATATTTAACTCCGGAAAATTCTTTAAAGCTTTTCAGCAAAAGAATTTTAGAGGGAGTTTGGTTCATCCAAAAATCCTTAAATTTTGCCAGAATATTATTTAGGATGTTAGTGAACTCCTGTAAAACTTTCAGCTCATTTGGAGTTGATTTGATTAACTTAATTCAGAGTTCAAATTTCTGTGTTCAAATGAATACAGAAACATTTTCAGAGAATTTCCAAAACTTGAAAATTCAGTTCTGGGCAATTCGTAGTTCCAAAAATCCTAGGAACATTCATGCATGATCCCTGATCTATGTTTGAAATTGTGGTTAACTTTAATTTGCATGAAAGTGCAAATTTTTTCAGCATTAATTCCTTTTGCCTAAATTCTTAGGGAATTGTTCTGAGTGATCTACACATTGAAAAATTCTGAATTTTGGTCCAGATGACTTTCTTTTGACAAGGAACTCACATGAAAATTTTCAGCTCCATTGGAGCTCTGGATCAACCCTGTTCTCTTTAACCTCTTTAGGTGATCAAAACATAAGTGGGGAAAAACATTTAGCACTTGATCATGGTGATTAACCCAAGACCAAACCATTAGCACCAGTGTCATTTTAAATTCTTAAACAGAGTTCCAGTTTCTAACTTGTCATTAGAACTTGATAGCAAAAGCTTTACAATTAAACACATATGCATGCATATTCATAACGTGTAGCATCTACGTGAAGATTGTGAAGCAATCGAAGTGGAGATCAAAGAGGGAGGAAAGCGAGTGATCAAGCCTCAAGTGGTCTTCACTAACTGAATATATACTTAGTAACCTGCAAAACAAGGCAAGCTCCGGTTTGCATTTAAGTTGTTTTATAAACTTTTTACTTTGTTCACTATTATGGTTTTAGAGTTTGTATGTGCATTAGGTCAGGAATGTTTTATACTCCAAATGCATGACCAAAGAAACCCTCGAGTCAAGGGTAGAAGACATATCCCCGCTGTAGAATAATGCCATGCTAAATAGGCTATGACATCCGGTAGAAGTCGAGTAGTTAGAATCTACTCGCGAGCTATAGTTTGGGATCACACGGGTATAGTTTAAAGAGGCAAACTAAAGTTTATGTTTCCAAAGATGAGACCGGGCAGGAGGGTTAGGCAGCGACAAGACGTGGTCTAGGTCGAGTAGCTCTGCCTGTGTTGGTTAAGGAACGAGGTGTGTGCAGCCCCGTTGAGCAAGTATTGAGTTGTGTACCGGACGCTTACTGCTATATGGGACCCAGGAAACAAATGTACCAGGTTAACTGGATTGTAGAGGCATACCGCATCGCCTCGTTAGACCTATGAGCCCAAGACGGCGTGACTGGTTCTACAGTCGGGTGTCCTACGAAAGGTTGCCATATACGACCTAATGAAGGACGCCAGATTTGGGTCTTCAGAGGCGGGCGAATGTGTCGAGTTATCCGGGCAGTGTTTGATTCGAATCACCGTCCCTCGCGGATATGAGTACCGCTTGCTCACTGTGTTGTGACGTAGTAAGCAAGTTGTGTGATAATAGTTTGCAAGTTATGATAATTCGAATTGCATGAAAATGATGGATGAAGTAGAGATAGAGCAAATTAAAGTTATTTTTGACCTTGTGACAAGTAACATTGGAATGAAGCGTTTCTTGTTTGATTGTAGATTTTGCAATGTTGCTCGGCACAAGGTCACTGCTGTGGTGGCTACAATCTGAAAGTTAAGGAAGAACGTGTAGGCGAGTCTTTATGCAACTTTCTTGTTTATTTTCTTAAGATACCTTCATGTGGAGTTGCATGTCTTAGGAGAGACGGTTAAGTCTTGCTGAGCCTTTGTGCTCACTATTGCTATATAAGTGGTTTTGCAGGTTAACATTGACGCTTATAAAGAAGGTTGTCCGGTGAGACTCGGAGACTTCTGAGTCATGTAACACGTGGAGAACCCAGCCGCTGCAATGTCTTCGTGTTGCTAGCGAGAGGAGTCCGCGGGCTGGATCTATTCTCGAGTGCTCATTAGTTTTTCGATGTGAGTTGATTGTAGTCTTCCGCTGTAGCTATTTGATGTAAATTATTTACATAGAACATTTGTAAGCTTCCACTTTTGATTTATGTAATACAGTTTCTTTATATATGTGCTGTTGGGTGCCGCATAACACGGCACTACCCAATGCGATTCCCGGGCAAGCGGCACGGCCCCGTGACACGGGCCGAGTCCCCCTCAGAAATCCTCTAACGGGCATAGAGAGATGCTCCGTGTAGGGAACCACCTGCTTGTTTGGGTGCGACTGGTTCGACGTTTGGGCTGTTTGGTGAAAGGTTGTCCTGTACAACATCGGTTGAGCATGCCGTTGCAGCTCCGAGGATGGGCGTACGTGATGTGCTATTTGGGTATCCCTGCAGGTGTATATCGAGTCGATTCACCGTCCCTCGCGGTTATGAGTACCGCTTGTTCATTGTGTCATGACGTACTAAATCTATGGAATGATTGTGATGCATTACTGCTGTTATGAATAACTTTTATTGCTACATGTATGCCACCAAATATTGCTCACTAAATTTCAGATTTGTGAACCGTTAACTCGTGGCTAAAAGATGAATTAAGGATGAACTTGTAGGCGTGTCCTTTGCTGTAAACTGCCATCCTACTTTTGGTATGAATTGCATGTAGAGTTTCTTGTGTAGGAGAGTCGGTTAAAACTTGCTAAGCTATCGTGCTCACGGTGGCTGCTATGAGTGTTTACAGGTGAGGAGTATCCCACGGACCGGAGTACGGGTTCACCGGCGAGGGCTATCCTCCGTCAGAAACTACGGCTGTGTGCGAGCCATATATGCGGCAGTGAAGCTGGGTGTAGCTGGTGTGGGTTGTCCATAGGGCTGAACAACCAACTTTTGCTAGTTAGGAGTAGGCGTGAGTTGTATAAATAAAGTCCACTGCAGAAAACTTTATAAAATAGATGTAAACTGAAGGTTTGTACTACTTTTCTACAAATTCAGTAAGTTGGAATGTTTTACTATGTTTCCTTATCGTGTGTGCTGTCAGGTGTCGTATCGTGCGGCATCACCCTCTGTGATCCTAGAGTTTGCGGATTTCGGTCTGTCACAGTACAGACGCTCAGGAAGCTTGTCACGTAATGGATAAGGATGGAGGAGGTGAGCTTGGCTGTGTGCCACGGCGTGTCCAAGATGACTGCCGCTGCTCAACCTGCTCTGGCCAGAAGAAAAACATGTGGTAGATGCTTGGCCAGTCATAATGTGTTGTAGGGAGGAAGAAGAAAGGGGGGTTGCAATTAGGAAAAAGTAGGAGGGTGGGTGCAAAAGTTCGATGAAAGGAATGTGTGAATGGGCCAGGAGTGTGCGTGGGCGCTGGTTGAACCTTTTGTTTTTATTTTATTATTTTTTCTCTCTTTCTTTTTCTATTTAGTTTTATTTTTTATTTAGTAATGCAGTTCCATTAGTTTGCATTATAGGTTTGGTGATTGATTTTATAACTGCAATTTATTAGCTTACAAAAAATGGGTCATTGCATCTGTCAACGCCAAGCTCGAGCGAGGCTGGCCTCTCAGGATTGAGCTCGGTAAAAATTGGAGTCAAGCCTGTAATCTATTTAATTCTCAACTCAAGCTCGAGTTTGACTCAGTAAGGCTCATTTAAACAGTTAGTCTCGCTTGAAGCTCGTAAAAGTTTAAGTTCGAGCTCGAGATGCTCGTTTATACAATAAAAATAAACAATATTTAATAAAAATAATAACAAATAATGTTTATAATATTAAACTAATTAAACGAGCCTTATCGAGCTCGTCCGGCTCGCGAGCTTTGACTTAAGCTCGAGATCGGCTCGTTTATTTTTCGAGATGAGCTCGAATCGAGCTTCTAACGAGCCGAACTCAGGTAGCTCATGAGCCTAGAGCTTTATTGACAGCCCTACTTATTGGGCTTAATTCGGTTAACCCTAACTAAAAATTAAAATAAAAAATTGGTTTTCATAGTTTGACAACTATTTTTTTTTGGTTTGTACCGATATCGGTTATTTCCGTTTCTGTTATTCTTGCCCACTTTGAGACTCGGAGACTAATCAGGTGCTGGAATCAGATCAGGGGGACTAGCAGCAGGTAGGTGCTGCGTCGATGGCAGGCGGCAGCGGCACGGCATGATTTGAGGGTGCAGGGGGATGCCAGCAGGTTGTTTCGTGGCTCGTTGGATGGCGGCAGCAGCAACAGCAATGGATGGCCTCTTCAGCTGTGGCGCGGTTTCGATCGGGCATGGGGGCGGGGGGGGGGGGTGCTACTGGATATGAACGCGATGGCCTTAACGTGTGGAGAAACAGGAGGCCGATTTCTAACCTAGATGCAGTTATATATTTGACTTAAACGGGTACAAACAGTGTTTAAACCGGACTCGTAACCATTTCATTCAGCCCATTTACCGCGTTTTGAATCCTGTTGACTTGTTTAAACGAGTCAATGTTTTACAGACCCGTTTAGGCCGATGTGTTCAAGGTTTAAACCCATTTAACCTCCCGTTCATACCTGTTTAAGATAATACTGATGGAGACTATGCTTAAGATTGGTCATTGAATGCACACTGGTTATGATAAAACTTGTAGCGGCTGGAGTTTTCCCACGAGTTGGAACCTTGTTAGCCCTAAGGCCCATGTGGAACTATCTATTATTTCACCTATAAATTCTATATGGATCGCCACTGACCCTAACACCCTTTTTAGAGCCTCCACTACACCAACCACTGGACTCTAGTTGTTGTCCCTCATACATGAGACACTTAAGATTCCTATTGTGTGCGGTGCTGCCGCATTGGGCTTGTTCGAGCCGCTACACATCTTCTCCCATATCAAAGTTTAATCGCTAGAATCTATTGTCATGCCATGGAGCAATAGCATGTTCCGACGTGACGTTCGTCTCTCTAAACACGTGGACTTCGTAAAGGTGTTTTTATGTTGGGCACTTTGTCAGGCCAAACAACTACCTCCATGACGTCGACGACGTGTGTCTTATGGCGCGCCAGCCGACCAGTTGGAATATCAATGATCATTTATATGAACCGATCCTTTTACATGGTTACTTTTATTGTGTACTACCGAGTAGCATACCATGTATTTCACTATAGTGGTACCAAAGTCGTTCTTTTGATGATTTTGATCTAGATTAAAATTACGTGGTTGGCAATAGAATAGATCTTTTTGATGGATAGTGTTACTCACAAATCAGACTATTTTATTCCGGTCTTTCCTCATCATTATGTGACTAGTTAAACGGTCATCTTTATGACGGCGTGTAAGTGTTACACGGCTGACCACGAGGTTGTGAGTTCGTTGAGTAAATCGGTCTAATGCATGACATGAATGGTTGTATCAACTGAAATGCAATATCTGCAAGCAGGTAATGACATGTGAGCAGTTTGTTCTATCCATCACTCAATGATGGGGCTAATCACGTGTTTTGTGAAAGTACTTGTCACATGTGTTTTCAAAGAAACGTCTAACTTGTTTTTATAGAGAATGGTGTATATTATGGCATCAAAATCATATGAGATGATCTGTTTGATATTTATGTGTCCTGCGTGATGCAAGGTAGCTACAACAAGGTTGAGGTTGTTTGCTTATTGTATTCGGTCTGCGTGTTTATCTGCAGAGTTCCCATGTGATATAGTTTGATTATTTTTATTTGCTATTAGTTCGTAATAGATGAATGAAATGATGTAATTCATCAGCTTGAGGCGAGACAGCACAACCACCAGGAAGGATGAGAGATGACGTCTATCGAGTAGACGCCTACATTGTGGATGTCTACATGTACTGATTTTCAACAAAGAGAGACCATGTTATCTCTAATTGAATGTGGCCTAGAGGGGGGGTGAATAGGCCTTTAAAGAATTCCTGCACACTTAATAAAGTTGTTAGAAATTTGACTGACCGGACTAGTCCGGTTGTGTGGGCGGACTAGTCCGGTGTGCTGAATTGTTTGAGTTGATTAAGTGTGTCTCACAAGTTTTATCTTATAGCAGCGGAATAAGAACAACAGTTTTTATAACTTAAATTTATAGTATGGATGCACGTGCAAACTTGTAAAGAACTCAAACGATGACTAGCAAACTAGTAATCTAATGTGTCAAGATGTAAACCAAATGAGAGACAAAAGACATGAATTTTTATCGAGGTTCGATCTCACCAAGAGATCTACGTCCTCGTTGAGGAAGCTCACACAGAGCCGGGTTCTCAACCCTTTTCCTCTTCAAGTCACCACACAGGCCGACTTGACTTCACTATCAAGTGTAATCACCGTTTTTATGGAGCTACCTCACACGTTGAGGGCTCCCACAAGAATTACAATGAGAAGTTGATCAAATACACTCAAAAAGATTACAATTCAGAATATGAGTGTAGAGAGATCAAACCCCAAGAGCTCACAACGAAGGAACGACGATCTCCCAATCCCAAATCCAAGTATTTTATTGATCTTCACCTTTTTGCACCTTAGATGTGTGGGGAGATGTGTTTTTGGGCTCTTGGGACAGGTGGCGGCGCTAGGGTTTCAAGTTTTGATAGTATGAGTCGTGTCTTCTTGGGGAAAAGCCGAAGGACCTCTTTTTATAGGCTTTTCCAAAAAGTTTCCGTTGTTAAACCTACTACCGGACTAGTCCGGTATATGATCGGACTTGTCCGGCCTACTTCCAGTGGGTTAACCGGACTAGTCCGGTCCACAAACCGGACTTGTCCGATACTATGTGAGATGGGTTTTCAGAAACTTTAGCGGACTAGTCCTGTTGCTGGATGGACTAGTCTGTAGTCCTCTAAGGAGGACAACAGAGACATGACCGGACTAGTCCGGTCTAAAACCGGACTTGTCCGGTTGCGTTCCAGTGACCTGACCGGACTAGTCCGGTTCACAAGGCGGACTAGTCCGGTGCACTATGTTTGTGTCTTTCAGAAAGTTAAACGGACTAGTCCGGTCCATGAACGGACTAGTCCGGTTTTCAGTGGATTTTAGTTGATTTTTAAACCCCTTACCCCTACGCAAAGTCATGAGCTCTTGGGATGTGTCTCTCTCACACACCACCTATACATTTATATCTACTTTGCTTCTCTAAATTTCACTAACTTCTTCCTTTTCGGGCACCACTCTATTTTTCACCTTTTTGTGTGTGTGCCGAGCCAGTTCACTTTGTTTATCCTGCAATCATCTTAATAGTTTCATTAGGATCTCATATGTTCGTCATCAATTAGCCAAAACCCACAACGGATATCCTAGATGCACTTACAATCTCCCCCTTTTTGGTGATTGATGACAACCATTTGAGATATCACAATTGAGAATAAAAGGTTGATTTTCATAAGGTGCGTACACATGAGAACAATAAAGAATTCACAAAAAACTTCTCACATATGTACACACCTTATGGTGGGGTGCCTCACAGGTGTGTGATAAACAAAATGTGCTAAATTAAAGACAACCAGTAGTGAACATGTAAGTGGGCATTAGAGCATAGTACTTCACACATAGGAAAAGAAATAGTGCATTACAAGATTAGGTACATGTCCTTGATCACACAAGATCTTAATGACTAATACTAGATAGAAAAATAGTCCAAGTCTAATCTCAATCTTCCATCTCAATCTCTCCCCCTTTGGCATCAAGACACCAAAAAGAGAAAAATTGAGGGAAGTCACTCATCGCTGCCTCCTCCGTCAGTCTCAGTCTGATCTTCATCTTCATCATCCACGGGAGCAGGATCTTCCTCTGAGTCCTCGGAGGCAGGCGGTGATCCAACAGGCTCAATCTCAAGCTTTGCACAGATAGACTTGATATTTGCATTGACGTACTGTTGATGTCTCTTCCTTGCAAGCTTTTCTTTGCGTTGCCTATCTTCGATCTTACGGCAGCAGGCAAAGATAGAGGAGAGCATCCTGAGGATGCCGCTAGATGATTCTTGGGCAGGTGGAGAGCCAGGAGGAGCAGCTGCAGACCTAGTGTCATCATGAGCTTGCTTTGATCTCCTCTCCACTGGTGGAGAGGACGGGGCAGCTGGAGCCAGAGGGAGAGTGTACTCGGTGGGTTTTTGCGGCTTCAACCCCGTATGCTTGACATCCTTGACAAACTCGAGTCCTGTCACCTTCTCAATCATGTACATGATATACGGTGCGTATCCACAGGACCTATTGGGGGTAATTGAGATGTTCACAATGTCATTGTAGATATACTCAAAGACATTGAATGGTCTCCTCCCACTAATGACTTTCATGAGAGTTCTCAAGGTTCCTTGTATAGTTCCTGCATCTCCATCCTTCGGAGCTATCGTCTTTCTTAAGACTCTATTTAGAACCACAAAGAAGGGCTTTAGATATTTGATGGTTGGAGGGACATATGGCATCCTTGTGTCATAGAGAAATTCAAGTTCCTCCTTCTCCAGGGGTTTCAGATTATGAATGACCAGTTCATGATCCAAAGTGTTTTGGAGGTGAAGAATCCTAGCAAATTCATCATAAGTGACACTGTACCTTGAACCATGAGTCATCCAAGTAAGACTGTCTCCATCATCCCGAGCAAAGTAGAGAGTGGAGTAAAACTGAGTAATGACTTCATTGTTCCAGTCATACTCAAAGGATAGCATGTCCGTCAGACCGTGCCTCTCTAAGGCCTCCACCATCTCACGAAATGCGGGATACTTCTTCGACTTCAGGTAGTCAACATTCAGCCATTGACTCTCTACTACGGGATTCTTCATCTTCATGTACACGTGCTCGTAGTAGTCTGCATGGAAGTTGCTCCAGAACCTAGGATCAGAACATTGTTTAGGTCATCCATACACTTCAATCTTTCTGAAGTTATCAGCTAGCTCATTCCCTTTTCCAGTGAAATCTTCACTTGAAGGCTGCCTGTTGCGATGAACGGGATTTTTCAATTTCAAGGGCCCAATGGGGCCACTAGAAAGTCCCTTCCCTTTATTGAGAACTCTTCTTGGCCCTGATGAGCCCTCAGCAGCATCTTCCTTTGAGGCCTTTTGATAATGACTTTTCTCTTCTTAGGAAGATTGTCGTCGGAGGGTGGAGAGTGAGCATTGACGTCATGTCTCTTCTTCATCACTCCCTCCTTAGCTCTCCTCACTCTTTCACGTTGAACTTCTTCGTCAATGTGAAAAGAGATGTCATCTGATCCTGAAGACATGATGCCTGACAAGGAGTTTAAGGATTAGATGCAAACGGACACCTTATCGACTTCAAATGGGAATGTAGGAGTTCAGCTGTCAGAGACCGGACTTGTCCGGTTTCAGAGTGCGGACTAGTCCGGTGGACCGGACTTGTCCGCATCTGGACGCCGGACTAGTCCGGCCTAGCATAAGAACCCTAACTTGAGTGTTTTATTTGAAGCAAATCTCCTATCTATGGATACAAGGGTAGGAAAGTGGTAGAAATACATCTATTTATGCAATGTACATCCTTTTGAAATCAAAGGAAACTAGCTAGAGCTAGAAAAATTGAGATTTTGGGTTTTGGGGGGATTTACCAAGATTTGAAGATTCGCGTTGAAGGAGTGGAAATCAATCCGGATGTGTCCGGAAAGTAGGATCCCCTCGTCGAGAAGAGGCTTTTTCACGGTGAAAACTCCGAGTTTGAGGGCTCAACTCGAAAATCACTTTGAGAGCTAGGGTTTAGGAGAGAGGGTGTTGCAAAGTGATTATGAGTGGAGAGGGAGGCGTTTGGTCCGGCTGACTGCTTCTATATCCGACTGACCGGACTAGTCCGGTCCTGGTAGCGGACTAGTCCGGTACCCCTGAGTTTAACCTAATTGTTGTCTGTCCGGACTAGTCCGGTTGGGAATCGGACTAGTCCGTTTTCAACAGACTTGAGATATATATAGATAACTAATAGTGATCCAAGGACAACAATTTTGCAAGTAGTCTTGGTGATTACGACCAGTATACAATCAACAATCAAACAATGGTCATAATCCACAAGATTTATTCATTAAGAATAGTTTTCTGAGTACAAAGGAGAGGAGGAGCATTTTTGACAGTACGGAGGAACAATTTTAGTTGCAACCAGGTATGCAATGTTTCAAGCCACATTTCGAGAGTCAAGAATGTTTAGCTCATTTCTTAGTTCACAGAACCTTTTCTCATCTAATGGTTTGGTAAAAATATCTGCAAGTTGTTTTTCAGTCCTAACATGTGAAATAGCTATGTCACCTTTTAATGAATGATCTCTAAGAAAGTGATGACGGATGTCTATGTGCTTAGTTCTTGAGTGCTCTACCGGGTTGTATGCAATTTTTATAGCACTTTCATTATCGCATAGAAGCGGGATATGACTTAGATTGTAGCCGTAGTCCCTAAGAGTTTGTTGCATCCAGAGCAGTTGCGCACAGCAACTATCGGCTGCAACATACTCTGCTTCCGCTGTGGAAAGAGCAATGGAGTTTTGCTTTTTAGATGACCAAGAAACTAGGGACCTACCAAGAAATTGACAAGTCCCTGACGTGCTCTTTCTATCGACTTTGCATCCCGCATAGTCAGCGTCGGAGTACCCTATCAAGTTAAACTTGGATCCTTTGGGATACCAAAGGCCCAAGTTGGGTGTGTGCACAAGATACCTTAGGATTCTTTTTACAGCAATTAAGTGACACTCTTTGGGTGCGGCTTGAAACCTTGCACACATGCAAACACTAAGCATAATATCTGGCCTAGATGCACATAAGTATAGTAAGGAACCAATCATGGACCGATATACCTTTTGGTCCATATTTGGACCATCTTCATTGAGGTCGAGATGTCCGTTGATGGCCATGGGTGTCTTGATGGGCTTGGCTTTGTCCATATTGAATTTCTTGAGAATGTCTTGTGTATATTTAGTTTGGCTTATAAATGTACCTTCTCTCAGTTGCTTCACTTGAAATCCCAAGAAGAACTTCAATTCACCCATCATTGACATCTCGAACCTGTCTGTCATTATTTTGCTAAATTCTTCATAGAAGGACTTGTTAGTGGATCCAAAGATAATGTCATCAACATAAATTTGACATATGAATAAATGATCATCAAAATGTTTAGTAAAGAGTGTATAGTCAGCTTTACCAATTTTGAATCCATTTTGAATCAGAAAATCTCTAAGGCACTCATACCAGGCTCGAGGAGCCTGTTTGAGGCCATAGAGAGCCTTACGCAGTTTATAGACATGGTTGGGATACTTCTGATCTTCGAACCCCGGTGGATGCTCCACATAGACTTCCTCCTTTATCGGACCATTCAGAAAGGCACTCTTGACGTCCATTTGATACAACTTAAAATTATGGTGAGTAGCATATGCCAATAAAATGCGAATGGACTCAAGTCTAGCTACAGGAGCGAAGGTTTCATCGAAATCCAAACCTTCCACTTGAGAATAACCTTTGGCCACCAACCTTGCTTTATTTCTTGTCACTACTCCATGTTCATCTTGTTTGTTCCGAAAGACCCATTTGGTTCCAACGATGTTCGCCCTTGGTCTTTCCACCAGCTCCCACACTTCATTTCTTTTGAAGTTGTTCAGCTCCTCTTGCATCGCAATCACCTAGTCTGGATCCCTTAAGGCTTCTTCTACCCTGTATGGCTCCAGAAAAGACACAAAAGAATAATGTTCACAAAAATTTGCAATTTGAGATCTAGTAGTTACTCCCTTAGCAATATCTCCAATGATATCGTTGATAGGATGGTCCCTTTGCACACACTGATGTACTCTTGGGTGTGGATTTTGTATAGTTGTTTGTTCTTCATTGTCTTCATGTGTCATGTCTCCCCCTAGATCATTGCTTCCATGATCATCTTGATTTTCTTGATCTTCCTCAACTTGATCTTGTGTAGGAGCTCCCCCTTGATCATTGCTTCCTTGATGAAATTCATCTTGTGTCTCCTCTCGTGGTAGGATATCACCAAGTGCCATTTTCTTCAGGGCTTCACATGGAGCTTCCTCCTTATCTAGCATAGACTTATCGACTTGCTCCACTTGTGAGCCGTTAGTTTCATCGAACACTACGTCACGCGCTACTTCAACAAGGCCGGACACTTTGTTGAAGACACGATAGGCGTAGGCGTTCGATTCATATCCGAGCAAGAATCCTTCATCGGACTTCGAAGCAAACTTCGAGGCCCTTGGGTTCTTGTTCAGAATAAAACATTTGCAACCAAAAACTTTGAAATAAGAAACGTTAGGCTTTTTACCCGTGAGAAGCTCATATGGAGTTTTCTTCAGAAGTCGATGAAGGTACAACCGATTTGTGGCATGACAAGCGGTATTCACCGCTTCTGCCCAAAACCGGTCTGACGTCTTGTATTCATCCAACATTGTTCTCGCCATTTCGATCAATGTTCGGTTTTTCCTTTCGGCCACCCCATTCTGTTGAGGAGAATAGGGTGCCGAGAATTCATGCTTTATACCTTCTTCATTGAGATATTCTTCAACTTGGGTGTTCTTGAATTCTGTCCCATTGTCATTTCTGATATTCTTTACTGTTGATGAGAATTCATTTTGAGCTCTTTTCAAGAACTTCTTGAGGATTCCTTGAGTTTCTGATTTATCATACAAGAAAAATACCCAGGTAAATCTTGAAAAATCATCAACAATTACTAAACCGTATTTGTTACCGCTGATGCTGATGTACGCAATTGGACCAAAGAGATCCATGTGGAGAAGTTCCAGCGGTTTAGCGGTAGTCATCACATTCTTGGTGGGGTGTGGTGCTCCAACCTGTTTTCCTGCTTGACAAGCGCTGCACGGCCTGTCTTTTTCAAAAACCACATCCTTAAGACCACGGATGTGACCACCTTTTAGAAGTTTCTGCAGATTTCTCATTCCAACATGGGCTAGCCGTCTATGCCACAGCCATCCCATGTTGGTCTTAGCAACCAAGCAAGTGTTGAGTTCGGCTTTATCTTTGTTGAAGTCAACAAGATAAAGCTTTCCCTTCAACAATCCCTTGAATGCAATCGAGCCATCGCTTCTTCTAAAGACGGTCACACCCTCATTAGTGAATAAACAGTTGTAACCTTTGTCGCATAGTTGAGATATTGATAAAAGATTATAATCTAGAGAATCTACATGTAAAACATTAGATAAGGTGTGTTGAGAGGATATTTCAATGTTACCACTACCAAGGACCTTTTCTTGGCTGTTATCTCCAAAGTATATTCCTTCACTTGGATCCTTGTTGCACTCGTATTCCACAAACATACTTCTCTCTCCGGTCATATGATTTGTGCATCCGCTGTCTAGCACCCACTTAGATCCACCGGAGGAGTAAGCCTGCAAAACAGAATTATTTCTGGGTTTTAGGTACCCAAGCTTGCTTGGGTCCTCTCAGGTTAGTCACAAGAGTCTTGGGCACCCACACACAAGTTTTTAAGTTCTTGTGGCGTGGCCCTGTATATTTAGCAATGACTTTTCCATACTTGTTTTTCATGAGAACATAAGAAGCATCAAATGTATGGAATAATGTTTGTAGCTCAGATTCATGGGATTTTTCTTTAACAAAAATGATTCTATTCTTAGCATGATTAGAGGTAGACATGTGTCTATTCCTGTCGAAGCCAAGTCCATCTTTGACATTGGAAGGTCTAGTGATCATATATGCACTTCTTGCATATTTGATCTTCTCCTTATCAAAGATGTCGTTTTGAGAAGAATGCATGTCATGTGGGGTTAAAGCATTAGAAATTACATTCTTCTTACTAGAGCAAGTGCAGGTTCTTACTGTTGTCGAGCGCATATCTTTGGAGGAAGAGCTCTTGGAGGAAGAGGAGTCACTTTGTTTGAGGGACTCAACTTGCACCTCAAGGATTTTGTTAACTTTTGACAAGTTAGCAAGTTCTTCCTTGATTGCAATGTGCGAGTTCTCTAACTTTGAGTAAGTTTCCTTACTCAAGGTTAGCTCTAACTCAAGTGACTCATTCTTCTCTCTTTCAAGCTCAAGAAGCTTTTCAACTTCTTGATATCTCTTCCTCTCAAGGATGAGCATATCTTCTTGTCGGTTGACAAGTTCCTCCTTTTCAAAGATTTCATTCGACAACATTTCCATTTTCTTTAAAGCAATTTTACTTAGCCCTCTAAATAATTCTTCATTATCACTAGAGCTATCAAAGTCATCAATGGAGGAATTTAGTATAGGAGGAGTAAGTCTAACCTTTTTCTTGCCTTCCTTAGCCATAAGACAAGTGTGGATGTTCATGTCTCGTCCTCCCATGTTCGGAAAGAGTGTGGCTCTCCTAGTTGGTTTCTTGACTGCGATTGTGGCCACCTCTTCTTCTTCATCGGAGGAGGACTCGTCGTTTGAGTCCCACTCCTTCCCAATGTGAGCTTGATGGGCTTGTCTTCTTTTTCTGAAATTTTTCTTTTCTTGAGATCTTGTTTCCTTCTTCTTTTTGTTTTCCTCATAAGTACAGTCCACCATGAAGTGACCATACTCTCCGCAGTTGTAGCAAGTGCGTCGAGCCTTGGATTTTCCTTTATCCTTGCTTTTGCCTTCATGTGAATTGTTGCCGTGTATTCTCTTCATCATGCGTTTGAACTTTTTGATGAAGAGTACCATTTCTTCGTCATCAAGATCGGTGCTTTCATCGCTTGTATCTCCATCGTCTTGGTCTTCACGAGTTTCTTTGAGTTTGGGTCTGCACGTTGCTTTGAGGGCAACTTCTTTCTTTTTAGAAGAGGTGAGCTCGGCTAAGTCTTTGACGTATTGAGCCTCTTTCTCCATCATTTCATGATTTATGATCTTTCCCAATAACTCATCGGGAGTCATTTTGTGAAACCCGGGGCTTTCTCTAATCATTGAGCAAAGTGTGACGTTTCTTGGCATGAAGGCTCTAATCATTCTTTTGACCACTTCGTGATCTGTCCATTTCTTACTTCCATACGCACGAATTCTGTTGATGAGTGCTTTCATCCGGTTGTACATGTCTTGAGGTGATTCGCCTTCTTCAATAGCAAATCTTCCCAACTCTCCTTCAAGCATTTCGATTTTGGCTTCACGAACTGACCTATTTCCTTCATGGGCTGTCTTGAGGGTATCCCAGATTTCTTTCGCACTTTCTAACCCATCGATCTTGGTGAATTCCTCTCTGCTTAGTGATGATGTGATCACGGCGACGGCTTGTGCGTTTTTGTGAATCTCCTGTTCTTGTTCTGGGGTGAGTTCATCATCCGTGTCCGGAATATCGATGCATGTGCAAACAATGTGCCACAGACTAGGGTTCAGGGATATCAGATGCATCTTCATGTTGTACTTCCACATGGTGTAGTCACTTCCATCAAACTGTGGAGGCCTTCCCATAGGAATAGAGAGATAATGATTATTTGAATTGAGTCGGTTGTAGTTGTAAGGATACCGGGAGTAGTCATGATGACCACTCCCCATCGTCTTTTCTTCCTCTTTTCCTTTTTGTGCCAGCAGTTTCTTTCTCAGGAGTGCTTTTAGCTGCCTCACTTCTTCATCGTCATGTGGGTTTTCTTTCAGCACATCGAAGGCTTTGGCTTCTTGCTCCTTATCGTTGTTGCTCGTCTTCGGGATATCGTTGTTCTTCTCAGAGGCCATTGATCTCTCCGAGATGTGAGTCTCGTTGATGGAGAACTTGGCTCTGATACCAATTGAATGTGGCCTAGAGGGGGGGTGAATAGGCCTTTAAAGAATTCCTGCACACTTAATAAAGTTGTTAGAAATTTGACTGACCGGACTAGTCCGGTTGTGTGGGCGGACTAGTCCGGTGTGCTGAATTGTTTGAGTTGATTAAGTGTGTCTCACAAGTTTTATCTTATAGCAGCGGAATAAGAACAACAGTTTTTATAACTTAATTTTATAGTATGGATGCACGTGCAAACTTGTAAAGAACTCAAACGATGACTAGCAAACTAGTAATCTAATGTGTCAAGATGTAAACCAAATGAGAGACAAAAGATACGAATTTTTACCGAGGTTCGATCTCACCAAGAGATCTACGTCCTCGTTGAGGAAGCTCACACAGAGCCGGGTTCTCAACCCTTTTCCTCTTCAAGTCACCACACAGGCCGACTTGACTTCACTATCAAGTGTAATCACCGTTTTTATGGAGCTACCTCACACGTTGAGGGCTCCCACAAGAATTACAATGAGAAGTTGATCAAATACACTCAAAAAGATTACAATTCAGAATATGAGTGTAGAGAGATCAAACCCCAAGAGCTCACAACGAAGGAACAACGATCTCCCAATCCCAAATCCAAGTATTTTATTGATCTTCACCTTTTTGCACCTTAGATGTGTGGGGAGATGTGTTTTTGGGCTCTTGGGACAGGTGGCGGCGCTAGGGTTTCAAGTTTTGACAGTATGAGTCGTGTCTTCTTGGGGAAAAGCCGAAGGACCTCTTTTTATAGGCTTTTCTAAAAAGTTTCCGTTGTTAAACCTACTACCGGACTAGTCCGGTATATGATCGGACTTGTCCGGTCTACTTCCAGTGGGTTAACCGGACTAGTCCGGTCCACAAACCGGACTTGTCCGGTACTATGTGAGATGGGTTTTCAGAAACTTTAGCGGACTAGTCCTGTTGCTGGATGGACTAGTCTGTAGTCCTCTAAGGAGGACAACAGAGACATGACCGGACTAGTCCGGTCTAAAACCGGACTTGTCCGGTTGCGTTCCAGTGACCTGACCGGACTAGTCCGGTTCACAAGGCGGACTAGTCCGGTGCACTATGTTTGCGTCTTTCAGAAAGTTAAACGGACTAGTCCGGTCCATGAACGGACTAGTCCGGTTTTCAGTGGATTTTAGTTGATTTTTAAACCCCTTACCTCTACGCAAAGTCATGAGCTCTTGGGATGTGTCTCTCTCACACACCACCTATACATTTATATCTACTTTGCTTCTCTAAATTTCACTAACTTCTTCCTTTTCGGGCACCACTCTATTTTTCACCTTTTTGTGTGTGCCGAGCCAGTTCACTTTGTTTATCCTGCAATCATCTTAATAGTTTCATTAGGATCTCATATGTTCGTCATCAATTAGCCAAAACCCACAAGGGATATCCTAGATGCACTTACACTAATTTGATTATTTGTAATATTCATATTTATGTACTTCCTGTGAATGTGAAAAATCTCTCGTGAAAAATGAAGCTTTTGTTGCCCTTCTAATAAATGCACCTACTGTGCCACGTTAGTTGGTGATGGGTCTACCAAAGAAGAATATCATCTTCTATCATAATCGATCCGTATAGACACCACAACATAGTATTAGTTTGCTTGACACATCTATCAAGATGGACTTGGGCTATGGGCATTCTATAATTAGGAGCCGAGATTATGATGTCACCCAGCAAACAAGAGTTGCATGAGATGCGATTGGCAAAAGTCATTTACGTTATTTTCTGTGACACTAGTGGTGATGCCAAAGCCCACTAGCTTTTATAGAAAACGTCGGATCTCGCCTCTCTGTGCAATGCTAGAGCGATGTTAGCAAAACATAGTGGGGTTACTTTCATTAAAAAATGTTTTAATGAAAATAGTGCTTAATGTCGAGTTCTTCAAGTTTTAATCTATGGAATTAATTTTTTCAATTGGAATCAAAATCTGATGGTTATTCTTAGAAAGGAAACGAAAGAGTACGATCTCGATAGGCCTTACCCAGATGAGTT
Organism: Neostapfia colusana; assembly: GCA_030760725.1. Classification (NCBI taxonomy): domain Eukaryota; kingdom Viridiplantae; phylum Streptophyta; class Magnoliopsida; order Poales; family Poaceae; genus Neostapfia; species Neostapfia colusana. The sequence continues at coordinate 60,549,517 of JASWHV010000016.1, read as the reverse complement.
TTTAGAATGTCATGCATAACTTCTATGCATATCATGCTTATATGAAGCACACTGATGATGCAGTGGATTTGCAGTGTTTAATGCTTGTTTGCATGATCTCTGAGCTGCAGAAGCAATATGAGAGCACCAATCCGTATGATATGATCGTGAGATTGCGTGACAAGAACTAATTGAGGGTTGATAGGTTTAATATCTCAAAATCCATATTTCATTGCAAGCTTGCTGAAGGCACTCTAGTTAGCCCTCATGTGATCAAGATGATTGGTTACATTGAGAGTTTGCAGAGACTAGGAACTTGTCGTTTATGTGATATTGCAGTTTGTGCCAGATAACTTTAAACTCTAAATTATCACATGAATGTCTTGAAAATATGCTAACTGAACTGCAGGGGATGTTAAAGACGGGCAGGGGTGGGCCTTAGGAGGACTTCTAGTCATGTGACAACAATGCAAAAAGGTAAGAAGCGTAAGCGCCCAGCCAAGGCTAAGAATGCCGAAAGTAGGTCTTCTAGTAAGGTATCTAAAGAAAAGAAAAAGGTTGGCCCTTCTCTTAACGATGTTTGCTGGCATCGTAGTGCCAGTGGACATTGGCCAAGGAACTGTAAGGAGTACATAGAAGATATAAGGAAAAATAGAGGTGTGACCTCTGTGCCAGGAATTAACATTATTGAAATCAATCTTGCAACACTTTCTAATGAATAATGGATACTTGAGACTAGTGCTATGATTCACAATTGCAAATCGTTACAAGCGCTAAAAAGATCTAGACTGTTTGCAAGAGGCAATGTGGACATGCTGTGAGAACTATGTGCTGAATACGTTGGCAATTATGTTAAAAGTGAGTGTTTACATGCAAAGTTTTGAATATATCTGAGAAGCTCACTTCAGATTGTCCGAACTTACAGGTACTCGTTTCAGAATGTCTGAACTTGTCGCACACATGAGCTGCACGTGTTCTTCACTTTTGACTGTCCGAACTTTTCTTTGTGTAATGCAGGCTGTTTTGTACTGTCACTGTCCGAACTTTCTACGTGCTGAAAAAATTGTGCAGCTGTTATGTTTTTAACTTGCAATATTTTAAACTTGATTTCTGGCTTATGGGAAGTTTTCTTAGTATTCATTTACTAAGTTTTTTGATGGTTTTGGCTGATCATGGTGGATATTATCTTGCTATGTTTGCAACATACTTATGTGAGGTGCTCACACAAGGTATTGTGGTTTTCGGACTACTGTTAGTCAAGTCGAGGACTTGTGCTCGGAAGATTTGCTTGTTTATTCATGTGCAGGTGTTGCTTGAGGTTAAGACATGGTTGGTGAAGGTGATCCATTGAACTAGTCTTAGGGAGGTGATGAGGTTCAACAACCAAGTTTGGGAGGAATTGTGGTTGAGTTGATCGGGAGGTCACGCAGCATGTTTGGGTCAAGAACAATGGACGTGGCAACATTGTTCCAATGCATAGTTAAGAGATATGGACGTGAAGATATGGCCGGAGAGGTCCAACTGGTATGATTATGCCTCAGGCTGCGGCTGAGGTGGTTATCGTGTGTTCATGGAAGGTTTCGAGTTTGGTTTGGTTAGATTTCGTGGTAGGCACAAAGTTGAGTTGATTTAAGAATGTTTGGGACGTCCTTAAGGTGTTTGGAAGTCTTAAGATTGTTTCTATCTGCGTATGGAAGAGTCTTGAGCAGTTATGGAAAGTTTCGGTTAAAACTGAGTAGGAGTAGGAGTCCTAGTTTGGATTGGGTTGGCCTAAGGGTCGGTTATATAAGCAAAGGAGGTCAAAGCTTGTGGGGCACGACTTTCACTATGACAAAAACCATTATCACAGGCGCCTTGTTTTTCAGACCCAGACGGTCCATAAAAAGATGTGCATGTGATCTCGAATGAATAGATAGCCGCTTGTGATGAATGAACATCACAGACAGCTCGCAAAGGCAAACGGCCTGTGTAAACATATCAATTTTCACAGGTGGACCGTGGAGTAGAAGATACCTGCAATATTAGCCATTAATACAGGTGGCTGAAGCGACCATGCGTACGCGACCTTTGCGGTTACCAAGGGGAACGCACCTTTAATTCAATTCAAAGCCACAAAACTTCGCGGCCCGGTATACATCAACCACATTTAGCATCAAACAAAAAAGACAATAAACAATTCGATAATCGATAACAAACTCATTAAAAATTAAATCTTTATAAACCGGAAAAGAAAACAACAGATGATCGCCTAGTCCTCCGGTGGCGGAGGAACCCCACACGTGTCGGCGATCGCCTCCACCAACTTCCTGCTGCCTTCCACCCCAAGCACCTCACCGACCGTCTCCCGCATCACATCAAGATGACCAACCACTGCGCTTAACCCGAAGTGGTAGTGGTGGCCTATGGTGCCCATTCTAGTACATTTTGGAAGGCGACAAAGATCCAGAAGCTGCATGGCATCATATGTACCGTTAAATATATTCTTCGCCATCTGCCGGCGCAACGGTGTTAGGTCGTCGGCCTCTACCCTGAGGGAAACCAAACTCTGCTCTAGGAAAGCGACTTTCCCAAGCAGGTATACTCTTTCTTCCGCCCAGGAAGGCGGTGGTGGTGCGGTTGGAGCCGTAGACAGAGGTGCGGTTGGAGCCGTTGACGGAGGTGCGGTTGGAGCCGGGGACGGATGCGCAGCGAGTGGAGAGCATGGTCAGGAGCATTTCGTCGGTGGTGCCATTGAACAAGGGCTACGGTGCAGCAAGGAAGATGAAGACTAGAGGGAAGAGGAAGACTATGATGGTGGTGCAGAGAAGGTAAAGGTGCAAGTTATAATGGTGCGAAGAAGGAGAGGTCGGATCGCTTCGAATTCTGCACGCGAATAGCAACGATTGCACAATACAGGCGGACCGTGGATTAGGAGCCGCCTGCAATATTGGCCATTAATACTGGCGGCTGAAGCGACCGGGCGTGCGCGCCTTTTCGGTTACCGAGGGGAACGCGCGCAATACATGCGTCCTTTGAATTCAATTCGAAGCCAACAAACGATGATCGATATAAATACACATCCGCGTTAACCAATTTTCACAGGCGGTCCTTAACCAATAGACGCCTATGAAAATTGTATTTACCTTATCACAGACGGTTTGTAACGTAAGATTATCCGCCTGTGTAACTCTATTATCGCAGGCAGTTCTTTACCTACGACTAGCCGCCTATGAAACTATATCACAGGCGGTCGTTACCTACGATAAGTCGTCTATGAAATTATATTATCACAGGCGGTTTGTTAGGTACTACAAGCTGTTATTTCTAATTTCCAGGTCAATTTCATATGCACATTCACACACAGTAGAAACAATATATTCTGACAAGCATCATCGACACAATATCACCAAAAAGTCATCTCATATACATATGTAAGTACAACACATCTCAATTCATAATTTACAAGTTTTTCACTAAAAACCAAATTAATGCTCAGTATACTGGCGAAGTTCTGGCACATCAGCTATTACACCTGCATCATCGAAGAACTACCCTTTTCGGTGGTCTTTACTTGAAGGAAAAACAGAGGAAAATTCTATACACACGCGAACAGAGGAAGAACAGAGCTCACACGTACACATAGAGACGAAGCAGCACTCAGCCGGCCATGGCTTCAAGCGTAGTGTATTTCACTGTTGAAGTCTACGGCCAATTCAAAGCAAATATTTAACTGTATGAATTTTGTTAATTTTTTTAAAGCATTCCAACATGTCAAAATTAAAATATTAAAAGAGAAAAAATTGTCAAATTAAAATATTAAAGCTTCATTATAATTATACAAATATATAAATGTATGTCATACATTTTTTCCAGCATTAACATCTTCTCGAATATATGGTTTCAAATCCTTTTTAATGTTTCTTTCTACGCGCTTGAAAAGGTACATATCTTCATATTGATTATATTCCTCTTCATTATCTCCCACAATCTCAACCCCAACAATATTTTGCTATCCAGAAACAACTACGTGCATCTTCTCAGTTCCTAGATCCTGTACATAAAAAATTTGTGCAACACGATCGGCGAGAACCCACGGGTCATCTTTATAACCCACTTTGTTCAAGTCTACCAGTGTCAGCCGTAGTTGTCCAACTTCACACCATCAGGATGTTTGACCCATTGGCACTTAAACACAGGCATTTGCATTATTTCATCAAAATCGAGTTTCATATTTCATCTATGAAACCGAAGTATGTGGTCTTCTGCCCTTGTGGATCATAGGCCTCTATACGAACACCACTATTTTATGCAACACTGTTACCGTCTTTTTCCTTAGTGTAAAATGTGTAACCATTGATGTCATATGCTTGCCATGATGTCACCAAAGCAGATGGGCCAGAAGCTAACTTCTTCATTGTTGCCTCTTCTATATAGTATATTTTTCTCCATTAACCATTCCGCGAAACATCTTTTATGCTCTTTCATGATCTAGTCCTCTGTGCGGCCTTGGTTTTTCTGTGAAGCTCAATTTTGTGTTCCTCGATGTACGACTCAGCTATTGCGAGGTGTTGTAGTACACCAAAATATGCACAGATTACTAATTTGTAATCCTGAACGTTAAGAGTTTTCTTACCCACTTTGCCTCTTCCACATAGTCTACCCTCATGTACTGATATAGGCATACCTATCGTCTTTCCATCTTTGATGTAATCAGCGCAACTCTCAATCACTTCTTCAGTAGGGTATCCTTCCATAATTGAACCCTCTGAGTTAGCACGGTTCCACACATAACCCTTTAATACTCCTAAATATCTCTCCAACAGAAACATATGATGTAAATATAGTGGCTCCAATACTTTTATCTAATCAATAAGATGTATGATTAGGTGTACTTGCATATTGAAAAAGGATGGTGCGAAACACATCTCAAGCTTGCACATAGTCTCGACGATGTACGTTTTCAAATAGTCTAAGTCTTCCCAGGCTATCACCTTTTGTGATACTGCATTGAAGAAGTAACACAAACGTGTAATGACAAATCTTAAATGCTCAGGTTTGATGACCCTTATTGCAATGTCAAGGAACACAGTCATCATCATGTGACAGTCGTGAGAATTATACCCGAATAAAGACAAGTCCTTCATCGAGACTAGTTTGCGGATATTGGATGAGAAACTCGTGGGCACTCTGATCCCATGCAAGAATTCACAAATTACCTTTTTCTCCTGTAATTTCAAGTTGTAGCTGGCTAGGGGAAGGTAATGCTTCTCGTTGGCTTTTTCTACTAGGTGAAGCTCTGGTCTCATATCAACATGTGAGACCTATGTGTGCTGAATACATTGGAAATTAAGATAAAAGTTAGCATTAACATTAAAAATTTTGAATATTTCCAAAACATTCTTCTGTGGCAAGGTCCGACGCAAGGTCCGGAGAGCTCCTGCAAGGTCCGGAGAGCTTCTGTGAGGTCCGGAGCTTGTTTTTAGGGAGCTCCCGTGAAGTTCAACTCGTAGAACTGCAACGTCTTGTTTTTGCTTTTAACTCGCAATGTTTCAAACTTGCTTTATGGGAAGGTTTGCTTAGTATTAATTTGCTAAGTTTTTTGTGTATTTTGGTGGTTATGGCTGTTATCATTTGATATGGTTTGCAACATGCTTATGTGACGTGCTCATGTAAGGTGTTGTGGTTTTCGAACTAACGTGAGTCATGTCGAGGACTTGTGCTTGGAAGAATTGGTTGTTTATTCATGTGCAGGTGTTGCTTGAGTTCAAGACATGGCTGGTGACGGGATCCTTGGACTAGTCTCAGAGAGGAGATGAGGTTCCAACAACCAAGTTCGGGAGGAGTTGTGGTTGAGTTGATCGGGAGGTCGCGCAGCATGTTTGGATCAAGGGCAGTGCATATGAAGGTTGCGTGTACGTCGTTGGAAGGTGTCTGCACGTGTGCAAGGAGTGCATGGACGTGGCAACATTGTTCCAAGGCGTGATGAAGAGAAGTGGACGTAAAGAATTGGTCGGAAAGGTCCAACCGGCTGGATTGCGTACTCAGGCTGAGGCTGAGTCGGATATGGCTCAAATATGGAAGATTTGAGTTGGTTATGATAGGATTTAGTGCTAGGCACGAAGTTGAGTTGTTTTAGGAATATTTAGGACGTTCCTAAGGTGTTTGGAAGTCTCACGATTGCTTCTATCTGCGAATAGGAGAGTCCTAAGCAGTTATGGTAAGTTAGGATACGAGTCCAATTAGGAGTAGGAGTCCTAGATTGGATTGTTTAGCCTGAGGGCTGGCTATAAAAGCAAGGGAGGCCAGAGCTCTCATGGATAGAGAACTTTGGGCTGTTCCTCTTGTGTTTCTATTGAATAAATTTCATAGTTTCGAGGAGCTTTTGTGCCTTGTTCGTCCGATTTGTTTTTCGTCAAGTCTTTCTCGCCGAGTTTCTGGACAGACCGACGTTGCTTCGGTGTTTTGTTCATAACTCAAGTTTTACAGATCCGATTGACGTGATTCTTTTTGGGTTGTCTTCAAAACTCAATTATCTATCATCTGTGAAATTTTCACGAGCTTCGGATCTGTAGTTTTTTAGATACACGAGTTTCTTTGAAGCGTTGCAGATCTATTTTATATCGGGTAGAACAGATTGATCTTCGTTTAATGTTTTGATCGTATCTCAAGTTTTACTTCGTGTTTTCAAGTGATTCTTGTTGCATTATATCCGTGACTTGATTCTATACCTCTCTACTTGATTTGTCACGGTTGAACACGTTTCAAAACACTTGCACACATGGTTTCTTTAACCGATTGATTTTTTACTGAGGGGTTTTTGTTGTTTCCGCTGCGAAAAGTTTTAATCTACCATTCACCCCCCCTCTGGTAGCTTTTCACGTGCTCTTCGATCCTACAATTGGTATCAGAGCCAAGGTTCTCTAATCTTTGTGATTTGCACGTGTTTTGACTTACCATCATGGAGAAGTACTCCGCAAAACCTTGTGTGTACAATGGCATCAATTTTCAGGTTTGGAAGGCGCGGATGGAGGCCTACATACTGGCGCAAGGCTTCGCCATATGGGAAAAGGTCTTTCGGAACTTCGATGTACCACCCAACGATCAAGTTACGGCTGCGAACATGAGAGATGTTGACAACAACAACAAGGCTCGCAACTTGATCATCCAAGGATTGACTCAAAGCGACTTCGACCGTGTTGCACACCTCCGATCTGCATATGATGTTTGGAAAGCTCTTTGTGACTACCATGAAGGATCCAATACGATCAAGGAGGTAAGGCAAGATATGTTCAATAAAGAATACATGCGTTTTGAGATGCAATCCGGTGAGTCAATTGACGACCTTTTTGCTCGCTTTAATAAAATTCTCAGCAACTTGCGTAGTGTCAATGTTAACTTTTCAGATGCTGAAAATGCTAGACAATTGTTAGGAGCATTAGATATGTCAATTTGGGAGATGAAAGTTACATCTATTCGTGAATCTACTGTCATGAGTTCTCTTACTTTAGACGTGCTTTATTCTAAATTGAAAACTCATGAAATTGACATCATCTCACATAAAAACCCCAACAAGTCTATTGCATTTGTTTCGCAACGTGACATGTCTAGTTCTAGTCAATCATCATCTAGTGGTGCACTCTCTTTGCTGTCCTCTCTAACCCTTGAACAGATTGAAGAGTTTCCAGAGGAGGAGCTTGCACTCATCTCTACTCGGTTCTCAAAAGCATTGCAAAATGTGAGAATTAGAAGGAGAGGAAGCTCCGGACGTCAACGATGTTTTGAATGTGGTAAGACAGGACATTTTCGTACGGAGTGCCCTAACCTTTCAGGTCCGACTTCACGTGAAGTAAAGCAAACAAGGCCGAAGAAATCGTTTGCAAAGAATAAGAAGAAGAAAGATTTATCAATGCGCAACATAGTGCATAGTATGATCTCTGCACTTCAAGATTTCGGCTCAAGTGATGTGGACACCGGTAGTGATGAAGATGAAGAAGCTATGGCAAATATGTGCTGCATGGCGAGCAAGTCAAGTTCAAGCTCCGAGGAGGCAGAACACAACAGCGACGATGAAGAGGTATGTCCCACTTGCGAAGAAATGTGTGATGCTATTTCTCGTGCCACTGTTATATTAAAGAAAAAGGATAAAAAACTTAGGAACAATGCTGTTAAAATTGAATCACTAGAATCTGAAATTAATCGTTTAAAAACTTTGATTCCTAGTGATGATTCTTGTTCCTCATGTGATTTGATTTATGAACAATTATTCTCTTTAAGAAGTGCACACACATCTACACTTGATAAATTTGAACTTGAAATTGAAAAGAACAAAGAGCTTGCTGCACTTAATGATAAAAATTTGAAAGATGCTTGTTGTTCTACAATTGATTTGCATTGTTCTTCATGTGATGATCTGAATAAGAAACTAAATGATGCTATGAATGAGATTTCTATTTTGAACAATGCTTTACGTGTGCATGAAGTTAAATATTGTTCAAATTGCAAACTAAAAGGAAAAACTTCATGTGAAAACTGCTTTGATCTGTCCAATAAACTTGATGACATGCATAGGACACTAGATCGGTTTTCTAATGCAAATAAGAACCTAAACTTGCTGCTGAATTCTTCGAAGTCTTGTAATGATAAAACTGTTTTAGGTTTTAATTCTCATGCTCATGCTAAGGCACACCCACCTAAAGTTGTAAAGTCATTAGGAAGCGGTTTGATTCAAACAGCTCCTAGACAAAAAGAGGTGATTTTCAAATCTGCAGGAGTACTGTCTCATTCGGGTTCTAATAAACGTGTTGCTTGCTCATCTAGACATGATAATAAGGTTATTTTTCATTGTACCTACTGTGGTAGAGATGGTCATGTCATGGATTTTTGTTATATACTAGCTAAACACGATAAGAAACAAAGAATACTTGCTAGATCACATAACAACCAAGCAAAATCTGCTAGACCGAATGTTCGGAGCTTGCAACCTGCTGTAATGAGTCAAAAACTTGCTCCCGGACCTACTGTTTTTTGTGCTACATATAACACATCTTCTAAGTCAGTAGTTGGGAACAAAAAATTTTGATGTTTGGCTCATAAACCTATTGTACCTTCTCAGCTTTCGCGTGTTATTCCTGTTGGACATCGTGTGACTCGGTACTGGATTCCTAAAAGTCTTTTAACTAACCCCAATATTGAGTCATCGGCGTATTGTGCTGCTGTGTAGGTTTCACGTTTGAGGAAGGAGAAAATTTGGATTGTGGATTCAGGTTGCTCACGCCACATGACCGGTAACAAAGAATGGTTCTCCTCTCTCTCTTTTGTGTCACGTGTAGAAAATGTTACTTTCGCCGATAACTCTTCTACTCCCATAATTGCTAAAGGTTCGGTTAGAGTAAACAATCTCTACACTTTGAAAGATGTGGCACTTGTTAAAAATTTGAAATACAACTTGCTTTCGGTTTCACAATTGCTAGATGAAAATCTAGAGGCTAGCTTTGCTAAAAATTGCTGCAAGGTTGTAGATTCAAAAGGTGAGCTTTTGTTTAACATGTCTAGGTTTGGAAGAGTTTTTAAAGCTGATTTTGATTTGTCAACTTCTAAGCATCGGTGTCTAGTTGCTAAGGATACAAAGGATCTATATTTTTGGCATCGTAGACTTGGTCACATAGGCTTTGATCATCTCACTCGTGTTAGTGCTCTCGATCGCATACGTGGGCTGCTGAAGCTTAAAAAGGACAATGATATTATGTGCTCTTCTTGTAGACATGCTAAGTTTGTTGCAGGTTCACATGCTCCTCTCACAATGACCATGACAGCTGAACCAGGACAACTTTTACATCTTGACACAGTAGGTCCGGCACGTGTTCAATCCTTCGGAGGTAAATGGTATGTGCTTGTGATTGTTGATGATTATTACAGATATTCTTGGGTTTATTTTATGGCATCTAAGAATGAAGCTTTTAGTCATTTTAGAACTTTATTTCTTAGATTATCTATTGATCACCCAGGATCATTAAAAGCAATTAGAAGTGATAACGGAACTTAATTTAAAAACCAATCCTTTGATCACTTTTGTGCTGAAAATGGAATAGATCATCAATACTCTTCACCCTATGTACCACAACAAATGGTGTCGTAGAAAGAAAGAACAGGACCTTAGTTGAGATGGCTAGGACTATGCTTGATGAATATCAAACTCCTAGGAAATTTTGGGCTGATGCAATTGCAACCGCTTGTTATGTCTCAAATCGTGTTTTCTTGCGTGCTAAGCTTGGAAAAACCCCATATGAGCTCCGGTTTGGACATAGGCCTAGTGTTACACACTTTAGGGTTTTTGGTTGCAAATGCTTTGTTAAGAAACATGGTAATCTTGATAAATTTGAAGCTAGATCTGTTGATGGCATGTTTCTTGGTTATCCATCTCATACTAGAGGCTACCGTGTGCTTTTACGTGACACTAACAAAATTATGGAGACTTGCAAGGTTTCTTTTGATGAAGCTAGCCCAAGTACTAGCTACGATATTGCAGGTCCGGATCCATATCCGCAGGGGGAGAGTATTTTTATTGAAGAAGATGAAGAAGTGGTGCTGCTGCCCAAAAACTCGGAAGTAAATAACGATCAAGCTGCTGATTTTGCACCACAGCCAGCACCAACAGTCACTACTTCTGGTTCGGACCTTCCTCAATCAACAAGCTCTCCTAATCAAAGGTTCGAACATGAAGAAGAAGGTGCTTGTGAAGTGTCTACTCCCCTCCGAGTACTCAAAAGTCATCCTCCACAACAAATCATTGGAAGCTTGCATGAACGAGTCACTCGGTCCAGGTTTTGCGATCCAAACTCTCATGCTCATTCTGCTTTTGTTGCTTCTTTTGAACCCAAGGATATATCACACGCACTCACTAATGAATCTTGGATTAATGCCATGCAAGAAGAGTTAGAAAATTTTGAAAGAAATAATGTTTGGAAACTTGTACCTCCACCTCAAGGTCACACATTAATTGGAACTAAATGGGTATTTAAAAATAAGCAAAGTGAGGATGGGGTTGTGGTTAGGAATAAAGCTAGGTTGGTTGCTCAAGGTTTCACTCAAATTGAAGGTCTAGATTTTGATGAAACATTTGCTCCTGTTGCTAGATTAGAAGCTATAAGAATTTTATTAGCATTTGCTGCATCTAAAGGTTTCAAGTTATATCAAATGGATATTAAAAGTGCTTTTCTTAATGGCTACATAGAGGAGGAGGTTTATGTTAAGCAGCTAGGGGGTTTTGAAAATCCAAATTTTCTTAATCATGTTTATAAACTATCCAAAGCCTTGTACGGTCTAAAACAAGCCCCTAGAGCATGGTATGATAGGTTAAAAACATTCTTACTTGAAAAGTGGTTTACCATGGGCAAGGTTGATAAAACTCTTTTTGTACTTAAGCATGGCAATGACTCATTATTCGTTCAAGTGTATGTGGATGATATTATCTTTGGTTGTGCTTCTCATGATCTCGTGTCCAAGTTTTCAGCTATGATGAGTTCAGAATTTGAGATGAGTATGATGGGAGAACTCACATACTTTTTGGGGCTGCAAATCAAGCAAACAAAAGAAGGAACTTTTGTGCATCAAACTAAGTATACAAAGGACCTTCTTAAGCGCTTCAACATGGACAAATGCAAGCCTCTTCGGACACCAATGGGAACAGCAACAACACTTGAACTTGACGAAGATGGTGACCCGGTCGATAAAAAGGAATACAGAAGTATGATTGGATCACTTTTGTATCTCACGGCGTCAAGACCGGACATACAATTCAGCGTATGTCTTTGTGCACGTTTTCAAGCATCTCCACGTGCTTCACATCGCCAAGCCATCAAAAGGATTCTCAGGTACCTACATGGAACTCAAGAATTTGGCATTTTTCTTCCTTCTTCCTCAACCGTTTCTTTGAAAGCTTTTTTGGATGTTGATTTTGGGAGTTGTAGGATTGATAGGAAAAGTACTTCGGGTGCTTGTCATTTTCTTGGTAATTCACTTGTTGCTTGGTCCTCTAGAAAACAAAGTTCAGTTGCACAATCCACGGCCGAATCTGAATATGTAGCTGCGGCTAGCGCTTGCTCACAAATTCTTTGGATTGTTCAAACACTTAAGGACTATGGGGTTGATTTAGATAGTGTTCCACTGTTTTGTGATAACACTAGTGCAATTTGTATTGCTAAAAACCCCGTGAAACACTCTAGAACTAAGCACATTGACATTAGGTATCACTTTCTTCGTGATAATGTTGAAAAAGGAAACATTGTGCTTCACCATGTCGATACCGAACAACAATTGGCTGATATTTTTACAAAACCTTTGGATTTCACCCGTTTTTGTTTCATTCGTAGTGAAATAGGGGTTATGCATCCTCATGGCTTAAATTGAGGGGGGGTTTTTTGAAACTTTGAAAGTCTATGTGTGAATCTGAAACTAAAATAATATGAGCATAGTATTTCATACATATATGACTTTGTGATTCCTTTTACAGGCTGAAAGTTCTTACTACATTACTCATGTTATACATTTTGTAGTTTTTGCTATGACTAGTAATTGGAATAATTACTTACACTAAATCTGGTCATGATCAAACTTTCTTGCTGTTTTGAACTTGTTGCGTGCTCACAAGTGCTTTTAATCATAAAAAATTAATCAAGTGATCAGCTCACATGTTGAGTTTTCAAATAAAAAATTGAGAAAAGATCAAGAGAATATGCATGCATCGCACTTCTTCTTTTGAGATTGCTTATCATTTCACTAAGATATGAACGTGGAAGGAATTGTGTATGACTAAAACCATGTCCTTAAGCTTCTGATTATCAAATGACATAGGCTTGGCTTGGTTGGTTAGAATAAGGCTGATGCGGCATATAATCTCTTGTAAGTATCATATGATCAACTTTGTGCCTTAAATGATTATGAATAATAAAAATGCAGCAACAAGTGTCATGTTTTCAGGTTTTGAAATAGTTGAGTAAGGGAGATCATGACTTGCTTAAACTGAAAAATACATTTGATCTCGAGCATGGCTTACACTACTTTATGTATCTCATTGATGTGATAGTGTAAGTAACCTGATAGTATGACTTGGATGAGCTTTGTTTTGTATGTATATGTTATAATATGCTCATAACATTTAAAAATTTCTCTTTTGAACCTTGCTGAATACATTGTCAAAAGGGGAGAAATATGTATAAGGAGAGATTTTTTTTACACTTTGCATATGTTATACACTTTCTTCCTTCTCTGATTTTAAAAAATGGGGAGAAATTAATAAAGGGGGAGAAATGAGTTTTTAAAGCTTTTCAAAACTTTTCATAAGCCAATGTTCGGATTTTAATTGGTGTTGCCAATGCATTCATCAAGGGGGAGATTGTGAGACCTATGTGTGCTGAATACATTGGCAATTAGGATAAAAGTTAGCATTAACATTCAAAGTTTTGAATATTGCCAAAACATTCTTCTGTGGCAAGGTCCGACGCAAGGTCCGGAGAGCTCCTGCAATGTCCGGAGAGCTTCTGTGAGGTCCGGAGCTTGTTTTTAGGGAGCTCCCGTGAAGTTCAACTCGTAGAACTGCAGCGTCTTGTTTTTGCTTTTAACTCGCAATGTTTCAAACTTGCTTTATGGGAAGGTTTGCTTAGTATTAATTTGCTAAGTTTTTGGTGTGTTTTGGTGGTTATGGCTGTTATCATTTGATATGGTTTGCAACATGCTTATGTGACGTGCTCATGTAAGGTGTTGTGGTTTTCGAACTAACGTGAGTCAAGTCGAGGACTTGTGCTAGGAAGAATTGGTTGTTTATTCATGTGCAGGTGTTGCTGGAGTTCAAGACATGGCTGGTGACGGGATCCTTGGACTAGTCTCAGGGAGGAGATGAGGTTCCAACAACCAAGTTCGGGAGGAGCTGTGGTTGAGTTGATCGGGAGGTCGCGCAGTGTCACACCCGGTTTTTCCGAAGAACAACCAAGTGAATATCACATGTATGCCAGGATCGTTTTCTCATACATGTGATGACAAATAGTGAAGCATCATTTATTACAAGCCAGGGGTCGAATATAAATAAGTCTTACATCGCAAATGTCTCAATGGACAATAGTACGTTCATCACAAGTAAATAAACTAGCAGCGGAATATTATTCTTTAGGGCTCCATCACAGGCGTTGCCCGGGGGTCTTCATGAACCTAAAAACCTTCCTCGGGTCCAAAATCTTGGTCATTATACACCACCTCATTATCTTGACCTGAGCAGCAATATAAACCAACAAATATGCAAGGTTGAGTACCAATGGTACTCAGCAAGTGTGGGAAAATTATATCATGCATGGCTAGAACAAGGAGAGATTGAACTCATGGTTAAAGCACTACGCAATTAATACCTATCACCTTAGCTTATTAAGCACCTACATTACTACACAGGTGAAATGGTCCCAATCTCCCATCCATCATCATAATCTAATAACCATAACATCATTTCCAATGTTAAGCTCCCCGCTTAACATCCACAATTTCCAATAACCATCACTCCTCTAATCATGAATAAGTCCAGGCCGCTCTTGACCGTGAGCACGGCTGTCATGACAGTTTTGACTCTGCAGAGTTTGTACCACTGTACCCACATGTAGTGATTTCATCCCCCGTTGCCGGTTGGACTAAAAGAACCTCCATATGCCAGTGGCTACGATCCACATTCACACTTCCCAGGTGTGCAGCCAGGAGATCACTACGAAGCCTTTACAAAGGGATTCCCGACGAGCGTGGGCCCACTGAGGTTTCACCCCTAACAGCATACAAGAGGCTCCAACCCCGCTGCAGTGGCCCCCTCTTGAGCCTTGCGGTTCATATGGTAGTCCAGCTGACACCTACTCCCCGCACCATCCAACACACCCATACTACGCCGGGATACACCTAATTAATTGGCCAAGCTGCCCCATCTCAGCATGTGGTTGGCACTGTAAAGCCGGGTTACATGCTCCATGAACCGGTCCTTAGGATCCAGGCAAGTACTAAACACAAACCCAAGTCTCGTGCACCCAGCACACAACCAAAACATCCAACTTGCCTTGATCCCTACCTCTACATAACTCACAATGTCTTATTCAAGAGTATGGTAATATAAACTGATGATCTCATGTCCCAAATATCCCATTCTAAGCATGGCTAAGCATATGCATGGAAATAAATGACATGGTAAAATAAATCCCAACCCAAGCTACAAGGAAACAAGGTAATGCAATTCTAGGGAAACTTCCTAGCATGGGTTTCATATTTCATTTGACAATGCAAATAATTCTATCTACACATCCTAGCATAGGATCAAAGTGGTCAAGGACACTTGCCTCCTTCTTGCTGCTCTTGAAATGGGTAGTCCTGGTCTTGGAAAGGAATAACTTGCTCTTGAGCAGGTTCTACATCACACCATCACACATAGCAAAAGAAAAACAACAATCCATAAGACATAGTTCACACTTCCACTTCATACAAACCACACATTCATATTTATGAAATTCATTCACCATTATATGTGTTGTGGTTACTCTGTGTGTGTTGATCTGTGGCTTGCATACACTTTTATTTATATGTATATGATTCCTACTTTGGTGTTCATATTTATACTTACATACTATATATATGTGTGTGTTTCAGTTTTAAATAAATTCCTTATATTAAACTACTACACCTTTTCACTACCAAGTATGTATGAAAAGTATTTTTCTTCTCCATATGTGCCTTCAGAATTTCTACCAACCCTAAACTGAATTCTTTGGATTTTAGAAACTCCATTTATCATTTGCTAGTTGCTATATTTTCAGATTTATTCTCCTATGCATAAATGTGTATTTTATTATGAAATTAGTAATACACATCATCTAAACAGAATAGGTTCTGGTCCTAAATAATTTAATAACATATTTTGACCTTTGCCTCTGATGTAAACTATTTTATAATTATTTTACCTATTTTCTATAACTATTCTTTACTTAAAAATGTGTCCCTAAATGTGAATAATAAATTAAACAGATTCAATTCTGTCCAAAATATGTTTTTATCACACTCCAAAATTTTCTAAAGACTGAGAAAGTCTTTAACTAAATTTTGACAATATGTTTGTCCCACTTTTTAATTTTTAAACACTAGTTACATATCCAATTTTCTAAATTAAATACTAAACAGGGTTAAAAAGTAAACTCACCCCATTACAGGGTCTATAATATTATTTTCAGAATTTCCAGGGGTCTAGCTACACTTATCAGAGGTGTTTTTCCTAATTTTTATTAAGTCCAGGGGCTAAAACTGATTTTTAAATGAATTTACATGATTTTCTGGAGTTCCAGGGGCTAGATCTGAAGTTTCCGGGGCTAGCTCTTATTTCCCGAGAACCCCAGGGGGTAGCACGTAAGATTTCCAGTCTTTATAACGCGGGGCTGACGTGGACCGTCCGATTTTAAACCGACGGCTGAGATTATAACATCGAACCGGTACGCGGGGTTTTAAAGTCTACCGTGCGATTTAAAATAAACGGCGCACAAGCGGCCACGTCGCTCTGATCGAGCGCAGGCGGCGCTGCCGGCGGCGCACGGCGGCGGGAAGCGGCGATCTCGCCGGAAAGTTTCGGATCCTCGAGAATTCTGCCTAGAACTGTGATCTTATGGCATAGATCGGTAGAGGGGAGGTCAGGGATCTCACCTCGGGGGTTTTCTTGAGCTCGGGGGTCCTGGAAAGTGATCGGCGGCGAGGTCCGAGGCAAAACCACGGCGAAGCTCGTCGGCGCTGGGTTTACACCGTAAGTCTCCGAGTTTTCTGCACCTGCAAAGCTCCCCGGAGGCGGTGGATCAAGACCAGCGAGTTAGATCAGAGTTTCCGAGCTTAGATCGACCAGAATTCACCGGCGAAGTCTCGGTGCTCACCGGAAATCGGCGATCGCGTGGGAAAAACCGATCGGGGCTGGGGTTTTTATAGCCGGGGGAGGGAGGTGGGTCAGTTGTGATCGAGTTTGAGTCTTCTGGGACCGGAATTCGGGCTGAGGGACGCGGTATTCCGATCGGTTAAGATCGCGCGCGCGCGGGAGAGAGTCCGGGGTCGGCGCGAGCGAGGTTGGGGATGACAGGTGGGTCCCACCTGTCTGTGTGAGAGAGCGCGGGCGCGCGCGGCTGCGGGCTGGCGCGGGGGAAACTGGGCCGGCTGGCGGGTTTCGGCCCACTGGCCGGTTTTTTTCCGTTTTCTCTTTTTCTTTTTCCATTTCTTTTCTGATTTGAGTTTAATGTGAATTCCAGTTTGAATTTGAATTTTTGCAAAACATGCAACACGTCCAAAAATTTTTAAATTCCCTCTGAACATGATTTAGTGTTTTGAATCAAAATTTTGGGGTGTTACAGCTTTACCCCCCTTAAAAGAAATCTCGTCCTCGAGATTGGTGTTTCTAAGAAAACAATTCCGGAAATTGTGCCTTGAGCTCATCTTCCCGTTCCCAGGTGGCTTCCTCTTCTGAGTGATGCTTCCACTGCACCTTGCACATCCGGATTCTTTTATTTCGGGTGAGGCGTTCCATTATCTCCAAAATCTTGTATGGTTGCTTGGCATAAGACAAATCTTCAGCTACATCCACTTCATTCATGGGTAACACCTCCTTAGGCGTCCTCAGGCATTTCTTGAGTTGTGACACATGGAATACATCGTGCACGTCCGATAGATGAACCGGTAACTCTAGTTGGTACGCCACTTCGCCTTTTCTTTCCAAAACTTGAAAGGGTCCGATGTATCGAGGTGACAACTTCCCTTTTACCTTGAACCGACGAAGTCCTCTGATAGGGGACACCTTGAGATAAACATAGTCTCCCACGTTGAAAACGAGCTCTCTTCTTCGTACATCGGCATAGCTCTTCTGGCGTGTTTGTGCTATCCTCAAGTTGTTACGAATCTCCCTCACCTTTGCCTCGGCTTCTTGTAGCACTTCTGGACCAAACACTTTACTTTCTCCTGTTTGGTTCCAAAATAGGGGAGTTCTGCACTTCCTTCCATACAAAGCTTCAAACGGTGACATCCTCATACTAGCTTGATAACTGTTGTTATAGGAAAACTCCGCATACGGTAAGTTCTTGTCCCAACTCCTATTGTTTTTGAGTGCACATGCCCTTAACATATCTTCAAGGATCTGATTGGTTCTCTCCGTCTGCCCGTCAGTTTAGGGATGATAGGCAGAGCTGAAGTTCAGATGGGTTCCCATGGTTTCATGCAACTTCTGCCAAAACCTCGAAGTGAACTGTGTCCCTCGGTCCGACACTATCTTCTTTGGCACTCCATGGTAACACACGATCCTTGACATGTACAATTCTGCCAATTTGGATCCGCTGTAGCTTTCTTTCACGGGGATGAAATGAGCTACCTTGGTTAGCCTATCAATAATGACCCATATTGAATCATACCCGGATTGGGTCCTAGGCAATCCCACGACAAAATACATGCTGATTTCTTCCCATTTCCATTCAGGCACTTTGAGTGGTTGCAATAATCCCGCGGGTCGTTGATGTTCTGCTTTCACCAACTGACATGTGTCACATAGGGCAACATGTTCCGCGACATCTCGCTTCATGCCATACCACCAATACCTGCTCTTGAGGTCCTGGTACATCTTCGTACTCCCAGGATGAATGGAATAGTTAGAATCATGAGCCTCCTTTAAAATCAATTCACGGATCTCCTTTACTTCTGGCACACAGATCCTTTTCCCGTCCCACACCGTTCCTTGTTCATCCTCTCTAAAACCAGGAGCTTTATTTTCCTTGATAAGCTGTCTGATCTCTTGTATCTTCTCATCATTCTTTTGGCCCTCGCGTATGTCTTGCTCGAGTGTGGAGTCCACTTCCATGGCGATGGCTTCACCACTATTTACTAGACATAGATTGAGCCTTATAACCTCGTCCTTTAATTCTGCAGGCATGTCCTTCAAGCTCAACTTATTGACCTGCACTTTCTGACTCAAAGCATTGGCCACGACGTTTGCTTTCCCGGGATGATAGTTGATGCCCACATCAAAGTCATTGATTAGCTCTAACCACCTCCTTTGTCTGAGGTTGAGATTTGGCTGTGTGAATATGTACTTCAAACTCTTATGATCCGTATATATCTCTGTCCTCTTCCCCATCAAATAGTGCCGCCAAATTTTCAACGCGTGTACCACTGCGGCTAGTTCTAGGTCATGTGTAGGATAGTTCTTCTCGTGCTTCCGAAGCTGCCGGGATGCATATGCCACGACATGTCCTTCTTGCATGAGAACACATCCCAACCCATTTCCAGAGGCATCGCAGTACACTGTGAAATTCTTTTGCATATCTGGCATAACCAACACTGGGGTTGTTGTCAATCTCTTCTTTAGCTCCTGAAAGCTCGTATCGCACTGTGGCGTCCAGGTGAATGTGATTCCCTTCTCCAACAGTTTGGTGAGAGGTCTCGAGATCTTGGAGAATCCCTCAATAAACCGTCGATAGTATCCAGCCAATCCCAAAAAGCTTTGAACTTCCCCGACATTTTCAGGGGTCTTCCACTTCTGGATATCCTCGATTTTGGCGGGATCTACGGAGATTCCTCCCTCCGAGATTATATGTCCTAAAAAGGGAACTCTCTTCAGCCAAAACTCACACTTGCTCAACTTGGCATATAGTTGGTGTTCTCTCAGCCTCTGCAACACCAACCTTAGATGTTTCTCATGTTCTTCTTCATCTTTGGAGAAGACGAGAATATCATCTATGAAAACCACCACAAATTTGTCCAGATATTCCATGAATACCTTGTTCATGAGGTACATGAAATATGCCGGGGCATTGGTTAGCCCGAAAGGCATGACAGTGTATTCATACAGTCCGTACCGAGATACGAAAGCTGTCTTAGGAATATCTGATTGCCTTATCTTGAGTTGGTGGTATCCCGACCTGAGATCAATTTTCGAGAACACACAAGCTCCCCTCAACTGATCAAACAAGTCCTCAATGCGGGGTAATGGGTACTTGTTCTTGATGGTTACCTCATTCAAGGCACGGTAATCCATGCATAACCTTTGGGTTCCGTCTTTCTTGGGCACAAATATCACCGGAGCTCCCCATGGTGAGGAACTAGGGCGAATATACCCCTTCTCCGTCAATTCTCCCAAATGATCCTTGAGCTCTTCTAGCTGCTTGGAGTCCATTCGATAAGGTCTCTTGTATATCGGGGCTGTTCCCGGTACTAGCTCAATTGCGAATTCCACGTCACGGTCGAGAGGCATACCTGGCAATTCCTCCGGAAAAACATCTGGATATTCCCTGATAGTCCTGATTTCCTCAACTTTCACCTCCACTTGATTTAATTTAATGTCCTTCCTAGGCTCATGTATCGTTATGAACTTTACTCTTGTGCCACTAGGGTGAGTTAGTTCCACCGTTCTGGTCGAACAATGGATGATTCCTTTATGTTTGGTCAACCAATCCATACCCAAAATAATATCTATCCCTTGTGAATCTATCACTATGAGGTTAGCAGTAAATACTACCCCATTAATGTCTAGGTTCACTTTGGGACACACTTGTCTTGTCCTTATTTCTCCACCTGGAGAGTTTACCGCTAGCATATGGTTCATTTGTGTGGTTGCTAGGTCATGCTTCTTAACAAACCCTTGAGCAATGAACGAGTGGGTAGCACCAGAATCAAACAGCAGAGTTGCAAGATGTAAATTGGCAGGAAACTTACCAACTACCACGTCGGGTGCCTCTTGTGCTTCCTCCATAGTGACGTGGTTCACCCGTCCTCTCATTACATTCTGCTGCTGTGGCTGCGTGGGCTTCTTCTTTGGACACTTATGGGCGTAGTGCCCCACTTCTCCGCAACTAAAACATTGCACCCCAATCTTAGATGCCTGGCCTTTGTTGTCTTGGGGTTGGTTTGGGGGTCCTTGCACCGCTGGTCGAGGTGGATATGCGGGGCGAGGCTGCTGCACAAACTGACGTTGCGGCTGCACTGGTGCTGCGGGAGGCCTGTAGTTTGGGTTGTACCCTCTTGGTGCTGAATAGGGTGCCGCAGCACGGCTCGTCTGCCCCGTAGGTTGCTGCATCATACGTGGGCGGGTGTTGCTCCCTGAGGCTTGATGTGACCACCCAGCCTTCCTCTTATTCTTATTTTCCAGGGCCTTTAGCTTCCTTTCTACCACAAATGCTCTGTCCACCATATTTTGGAAGCTTTCATACTCATTTGAGGACATTGCACACTGCATCTCTGCGGTAAGTCCTTCCATAAAACAATCTTGTTTCTGCTCATCAGTCTCTATGTCTCGTGGAGCATAACGGGATAGTTGAGTAAATTTAGTGAGGTATTCCCTCACCGTCATGTTTCCCTGCTGCAGTCCCAAAAACTCCTTCCTCTTGTTTTTGAGTTCACCTCTTGGGATGTAATGGTTGCGGAAGCTACGCTTGAACTCTTCCCAAGTGATGTTCTCAGGGTCATGATGGGCGGCCACGTAGGCGGTCCACCAATCAGCAGCAGGTCCATGCAATTGATGAGAGGCAAACAGCACCCTCTCATACCCTTGGCATTGTATAATCCTCATCTTACTTTCAATGGTCTTCAGCCAATCATCTGCCTCCAGAGGTTCAGCAGCACTTGCAAACTTTGGAGGTTGAGTTCCTAGAAACTCACTCAACCTTGGTTGGCGTGGTGCCGCTTGTGTAGGTGGAACTTGATGCAAGTTAGCCACCACTTGAGTCAAGTTCTGGATGAGCTTATTTTGATTCTCCAGCATTTGGTGGAGAGGATCAACTTCTTCACGGCGACCACCCCGGTCCTGGCCTCCAGAAAGATGAGGGTTGCATGCCTCATCATTGTTGTTGGCGGGGTTGGCAGCACGTCCTTTTCCTCTTCCGGCCATCTGGCAGAATCAACAAATGTTAATTTTGATACCATTTAGTATCATCTTACTACTTTCATTTGTTGGTACTTTAAGGTGTTGAGGCTTTGTTAAAATTTTACGAGGGTTTATATCTCACACCAAATAAATGCACTATTATTTCCTGTGGGTTCACACCAAAGCAAAACAATCTGAAGACGAGGCTGTGGACAATTGCTCATGGCTTCCACAACTCACGTCACACACCAAGCATTATCACACCATTAACTACGTAACGACTCGACTACTCGACCTCTTGCTAGCTAGGGGAAAGACTCTACACTACTCGTCCTCTTGAGCTGGCTCCTCGGGATCTTCCTCCTCATTTCGGCTACCTTCTGACTCTGCTTTGGGTGGGGAGCCTGCTGGTGGAGAAGTGCGACGACGCCTGATCGCTCGGTGATCCGGGGAGTCAGGAGTCCATGTATCATTCACGGTGACACACAGTTCATTCCCATCTCCTCTTTCTCTCGCCTTTAAGCAAGCTCGCAGCAACGCCTCCGTTTCCTTCAGGGTGTCTCGGACATCCTGAAGCTCTTGTTGACACTCCTGCAGTCGAGTGCTGAGCATAGCAGCATCCTCCAAGCACAAGTCCATGTGCTCATGGGAAGTCCCTTGCTGCACCGGTGGGTACTTGTACTCCGTGGTACCACTCTCACGTTGGAGGACATACATGTACTCAGTTTTGTCCAAGTGGCGATGATAGATGTGACTCTGGCAGGTGATGGCCTCCCAGGTGACATCTTTCTCCGCGTCAACTTGTGTTGCTCGACAAGCTGGAGAGTGGTGAATCTTAAGCAGCTGATTCTCGTGTATAATCCTCATCTCCGAACTCCATTCTTCCCTCTTCTCATGGATGGTCCTGGTGGAGTTATAGTGGATGATTAGCTTGCCCGTATTGCCTGCGGCTTCGAGCATACGTCGAAGACGGCGCAACAAGTCTCCTACTGCCAATCCGTAGGAAAGGTACGTCACTGGACGACTCTCCTCTCTTTCGGCAAGGGCAACTACGGGAACTCTCCCTCCTGTGGACTTGCGGGCGGTGCGAATCATGCGAACCATCTAAAACAAAAAGAATTTAAATTTAGGTTAGATAAACTTTTTAAACAAAAATCCCATTTTGAATGAAAATTTGGGGTAAGATGAAGAAAATGACTCCTTAAATAACACTCTTCAACCCACACCTTGGAAAATAGTTTTTAAGAAAATAGGGCCCTTAAATACGTCCATTTCTACCTAGGTCCACGTTCCTACGGGCAACCTTGGCTCTGATACCACCTCTGTCACACCCGGTTTTTCTGAAGAACAACCAAGTGAATATCACATGTATGCCAGGATCATTTTCTCATACATGTGATGACAAATAGTGAAGCATCATTTATTACAAGCTAGGGGTCGAATATAAATAAGTCTTACATCGCAAATGTCTCAATGGACAATAGTACGTTCATCACAAGTAAATAAACTAGCAGCGGAATATTATTCTTTAGGGCTCCATCACAGGCATTGCCCGGGGGTCTTCATGAACCTAAAAACCTTCCTCGGGTCCAAAATCTTGGTCATTATACACCACCTCATTATCTTGACCTGAGCAGCAATATAAACCAACAAATATGCAAGGTTGAGTACCAATGGTACTCAGCAAGTGTGGGAAAATTATATCATGCATGGCTAGAACAAGGAGAGATTGAACTCATGGTTAAAGCACTACGCAATTAATACCTATCACCTTAGCTTATTAAGCACCTACATTACTACACAGGTGAAATGGTCCCAATCTCCCATCCATCATCATAATCTAATAACCATAATATCATTTCCAATGTTAAGCTCCCCGCTTAACATCCACAATTTCCAATAACCATCACTCCTCTAATCATGAATAAGTCCAGGCCGCTCTTGACCGTGAGCACGACTGTCATGACAGTTTTGACTCTGCAGAGTTTGTACCACTGTACCCACATGTAGTGATTTCATCCCCCGTTGCCGGGTGGACTAAAAGAACCTCCATTATGCCAGTGGCTACGATCCACATTCACACTTCCCAGGTGTGCAGCCAGGAGATCACTACGAAGCATTTACAAAGGGATTCCCGACGAGCGTGGGCCCACTGAGGTTTCACCCCTAACAGCATACAAGAGGCTCCAACCCCGCTGCAGTGGCCCCCTCTTGAGCCTTGCGGTTCATATGGTAGTCCAGCTGACACCTACTCCCCGCACCATCCAACACACCCATACTACGCCGGGGATACACCTAATTAATTGGCCAAGCTGCCCCATCTCAGCATGTGGTTGGCACTGTAAAGCCGGGTTACATGCTCCATGAACCGGTCCTTAGGATCCAGGCAAGTACTAAACACAAACCCAAGTCTCGTGCACCCAGCACACAACCAAAACATCCAACTTGCCTTGATCCCTACCTCTACATAACTCACAATGTCTTATTCAAGAGTATGGTAATATAAACTGATGATCTCATGTCCCAAATATCCCATTCTAAGCATGGCTAAGCATATGCATGGAAATAAATGACATGGTAAAATAAATCCCAACCCAAGCTACAAGGAAACAAGGTATTGCAATTCTAGGGAAACTTCCTAGCATGGGTTTCATATTTCATTTGACAATGCAAATAATTCTATCTACACATCCTAGCATAGGATCAAAGTGGTCAAGGACACTTGCCTCCTTCTTGCTGCTCTTGAAATGGGTAGTCCTGGTCTTGGAATGGAATAACTTGCTCTTGAGCAGGTTCTACATCACACCATCACACATAGCAAAAGAAAAACAACAATCCATAAGACATAGTTCACACTTCCACTTCATACAAACCACACATTCATATTTATGAAATTCATTCACCATTATATGTGTTGTGGTTACTCTGTGTGTGTTGATCTGTGGCTTGCATACACTTTTATTTATATGTATATGATTCCTACTTTGGTGTTCATATTTATACTTACATACTATATATATATATATATATATATATATATATATATATATATATGTGTGTGTGTGTTTCAGTTTTAAATAAATTCCTTATATTAAACTACTACACCTTTTCACTACCAAGTATGTATGAAAAGTATTTTTCTTCTCCATATGTGCCTTCAGAATTTCTACCAACCCTAAACTGAATTCTTTGGATTTTAGAAACTCCATTTATCATTTGCTAGTTGCTATATTTTCAGATTTATTCTCCTATGCATAAATGTGTATTTTATTATGAAATTAGTAATACACATCATCTAAACAGAATAGGTTCTGGTCCTAAATAATTTAATAACATATTTTGACCTTTGCCTCTGATGTAAACTATTTTATAATTATTTTACCTATTTTCTATAACTATTCTTTACTTAAAAATATGTCCGTAAATGTGAATAATAAATTAAACAGATTCAATTCTGTCCAAAATATGTTTTTATCTCACTCCAAAATTTTCTAAACACTGAGAAAGTCTTTAACTAAATTTTGACAATATGTTTGTCCCACTTTTTAATTTTTAAACACTAGTTACATATCCAATTTTCTAAATTAAATACTAAACAGGGTTAAAAAGTAAACTCACCCCATTACAGGGTCTGTAATATTATTTTCAGAATTTCCAGGGGTCTAGCTACACTTATCAGAGGTGTTTTTCCTAATTTTTATTAAGTTCAGGGGCTAAAACTGATTTTTAAATGAATTTACATGATTTTCTGGAGTTCCAGGGGCTAGATCTGAAGTTTCCGGGGCTAGCTCTTATTTCCCGAGAACCCCAGGGGGTAGCACGTAAGATTTCCAGTCTTTATTACGCGGGGCTGACGTGGACCGTCCGATTTTAAACCGACGGCTGAGATTATAACATCGAACCGGTACGCGGGGTTTTAAAGTCTACCGTGCGATTTAAAATAAACGGCGCACAAGCGGACACGTCGCTCTGATCGAGCGCGGGCGGCGCTGCCGGCGGCGCACGGCGGCGGGAAGCGGCGATCTCGCCGGAAAGTTTCGGATCCTCGAGAATTCTGCCTAGAACTGTGATCTTATGGCATAGATCGGTAGAGGGGAGGTCAGGGATCTCACCTCGGGGGTTTTCTTGAGCTCGGGGGTCCTGGAAAGTGATCGGCGTCGAGGTCCGAGGCAAAACCACGGCGAAGCTCGTTTGCGCTGGGTTTACACCGTAAGTCTCCGAGTTTTCTGCACCTGCAAAGCTCCCCGGAGGCGGTGGATCAAGACCAGCGAGTTAGATCAGAGTTTCCGAGCATAGATCGGCCAGAATTCACCGGCGAAGTCTCGGTGCTCACCGGAGTAAAAATCGGCGATCGCGTGGGAAAAACCGATCGGGGCTGGGGTTTTTATAGCCGGGGGAGGGCGGTGGGTCAGTTGTGATCGAGTTTGAGTCTTCTGGGACCGGAATTCGGGCTGAGGGACGCGGTATTCCGATCGGTTAAGATCGCGCGCGCGCGGGAGAGAGTCCGGGGTCGGCGCGAGCGAGGTTGGGGATGACAGGTGGGTCCCACCTGTCTGTGTTAGAGAGCGCGGGCGCGCGCGGCTGCGGGCTGGCGCGGGGGAAACTGGGCCGGCTGGCGGGTTTCGGCCCACTGGCCGGTTTTTTTCCGTTTTCTCTTTTTCTTTTTCCATTTCTTTTCTGATTTGAGTTTAATTTGAATTCCAGTTTGAATTTGAATTTTTGCAAAACATGCAACACGTCCAAAATTTTTTAAATTCCCCTCTGAACATGATTTAGTGTTTTGAATCAAAATTTTGGGGTGTTACACGCAGCATGTTTGGATCAAGGGCAGTGCATATGAAGGTTGTGTGTACGTCGTTGGAAGGTGTTTGCACGTGTGCAAGGAGTGCATGGACGTGGCAACATTGTTCCAAGGCGTGATGAAGAGAAGTGGACGTAAAGAATTGGTCGGAAAGGTCCAACCGGCTGGATTGTGTACTCAGGCTGAGGCTGAGTCGGATATGGCTCAAATATGGAAGATTTGAGTTGGTTATGATAGGATTTCGTGCTAGGCACGAAGTTGAGTTGTTTTAGGAATGTTTAGAACGTTCCTAAGGTGTTTGGAAGTCTCACGATTGCTTCTATCTGCGAATAGGAGAGTCCTGAGCAGTTATGATAAGTTAGGATACGAGTCCAATTAGGAGTAGGAGTCCTAGATTGGATTGATTAGCCTGAGGGCTGGCTATAAAAGCAAGGGAGGCTAGAGCTCTCGTGTGTAGAGAACTTTGGGCTGTTCCTCTTGTGTTTCTATTGAACAAAGTTCATAGTTTCGAGGAGCTTTTGTGCCTTGTTCGTCCGATTTGTTTTTCGTTGAGTTTCTGGACAGACCGACGTTGCTTCGGTGTTCCATTCATAACTCGAGTTTTATAGATCCGATTGACGTGATTCTTTTTGGGTTGTCTTCACAACTCAATTATCTATCATCTGTGAAATTTTCACGAGCTTCGGATCTGTAGTTTTTGAGATACACGAGTTTCTTTGCAGCATTGCAGATCTGTTTTATATCAGGTAGAACAGATTGATCTTCGTTTAATGTTTTGATCGTATCTCAAGTTTACTTCGTGTTTTCAAGTGATTCTTGTTGCATTAGATCCATGACTTGATTCTCTACCTCTCTACTTGATTTGTCACGGTTGAACACGTTTGAAAACACTTGCACACATGGTTTCTTTAACCGATTGATTTTTTCTGAGGGGTTTTTGTTGTTTCCGCTGCGAAAAGTTTTAATCTACCATTTACCCCCCTCTGGTAGCTTTTCACGTGCTCTTCGATCCTACACAACAATTACTAGGTCCATACGTGATTTTAATCCGTCCTTTGTTTTCCTCGGCATGTCCAGCAAGGTTCCAATGATGATGTCAAATACATTCTTTGTAACGTGCATCAAATCAATACTATGGCAAATTTCCAGTTTCTTCCAGTACGGAAGGTATTTGAAATAAATTGATTGTTTCTTGAAAGCCATGTCAGTTGTATCACCCGAAGATGTAGTTTTCTTTCTCTTTGTTCCTTTACATTTTTTTGCTCTTATCGAAAGCAACTTGAATGTTCTTGACCATTTTGAACACTAGTTTTCCACTGTAAGGTTTTGGTGCAATATCTTTTTCAATTTTGTTATAAAATTGTTCTTTCATCTTCTTGTACTTGTGTGTATCTGTCAAAAACCATCGGTGTCTCATGTACACCGTCTTTCTGGATGAAGTGAGTACAAAAATCCAGTTCCATCCATGCACTTTACACAACCTTTCTTCACTTTCATTTGTCCTGATAATGTAAGCAGTCCGGGATAATCATGCACGGTAACGAATATCATTGCTCTTAGCATGAAATACTCCAGCTTGTACTCATCCCATGTACGTACCCCTTCATTCCACAGAATCGCCAAATCTTCTATTAGAGGTTCGAAGAACAAATCAATTTCGATGCCGGGTTGTTTCGTACCTTGTATACGAATAGATAACAAAATATATTTTCTTTTGTGACACAACCACATCGGTAGGTTGTACATCGTTAAGACCACGGGCCATGTGTTGTGTATGCTCCTTTTTTCACCAAACGGATTTATTCTGTCTGTACCCAAGGCAAACCTTACATTTTTTATTTCCTTTGCAAACTCTAGATACTGAATATGAAAATTTTCCATTGGGTTGCATCACCAGGGTGTCGAATATGTTCTTCATTCTTCTGTGCTGCTCGGAATGCCAACGCATAAGTTCAGCTTCCCTAAGGTCTGAGAACAAACACTTCAAGCGATCAATTCCTAGAAGGTACCACATCACTAAGGCAGGAATTTTTCTCTTATTCTTCCCGCCTGCATTGTCAGAAGTATCGTCATGGTCACCTTCAAGGCCAATATTATTCTTCTTATTCTTTAGAGTCTTATTCATGTTGGTAACATACTAGTGATTTAGTCCTTCTTGTATCTACTGACAACGCAGATGGGGCATCTAGTTGCGAGCTCATGCTCTTTGCGATACAGAATACAATGGTTCACACAAGCGTGTATCTTTGTCACACCTAGTGACATCGAGCAAAGAAGTTTCTTCGCTTTATAAGTGCTTCTAGGCAGTTTATTGGGATTTGGAAGAATTTCTGCCAAAAGATTCAAAAGATCAGAGAAACCACAATCAGACCATCCGTGTGTGGCTTTAAACGTTAGTAGTTCTAGGACTGCACAAAATGTAGTAAACTCTTTATCACAACCCTTTGATTCATCATATAAGAGCTCCGTCGTCGTATTCTGCAATGTCTCCATTTTACTTAAACCTTTACTTGCTCCCAAAGAAATCAATAGATGTGGTTCGATGTGACGCAACATCTCCTCACAATCAAACTCATCATCATCACCATCATCCTCCTGATTGTCACTACATAATCAATATGAGCATTATCGTCATCAGAACATCTCTCATCATCTTTATCCACCTCATGTGTATCTAACTATCATACTCTGTGCATTTTGTGTAGTTTTTTTTGAAACCCCTTTTCACAAAATGGGATTGGATTACTATAGTATGTATCCAAGCAATCGTATTTTCACAGTAGATACATGGACATAATATGTCATCTATCTTTTGCATCTTCGCATGTCTCTTGGATGGTTCAATAAATTTTGTAACATTTTGAATATACATAGGATCAGGTCTTGGCATGTTCTACATCCATGCTCGGCGGTCCATCTTCTATGTCAAGCTGTAAAAATAAAAATACGATAGTAACTATTTATTGAATGCAAGTGAGGGCTGAAAGTTGAACACAAGGTTCATAAAGCTAGCATACAGTGATGGCACTTGGAGGAAAGGACGACGACGTGCGCGCTTAGAGGCGAAGGCGAGGACGGCGACATGGGCTCGGCAGCGAGGGAGAGGACGGTAGCGGCGGCGACGGCCAGGATGGCAGCGGCGGCGACGGCAAGGGGCAAATGTATTTTTTTTGTTGGCATGACGGCGTCGATGTGAAATCTACTGAGTTGGGTTTTTGCGGTGCCTGAGCGGTGCTTTATATAGTCGTCCATTATCACAGGCGAGTTTTAAGGTGGTCCATTAAAAACCGTCTATGAAAATTGCCTCTTCATAGATCTGCACTTCAGTTTCTTCTTCCTTTCCTTTGTTTTTATTTAGATTCCAATGTAAATACTCAAATACATATAGATTCTGCAAATTAAGTCCAAACTCGATGATTGTTTTTCTATATTCTTCAAAAATTAATATATACCAGATGAAACAAAAAGTTTAAAACTTATATAGGTAAAATTGTTATGTTTTGGTAAATATAGAATTAACTTATATGCACATATTATTCAGATTTTCATATCTTCTAAAAAATGGATCTTCCACTGAAAGATGGTTTGTATGAACATATTGTCTTTTTATACATGTATGAATTTGTTCATTTTTTAAAAGAATCCAATATGTCAAGATTCAAATTATCCATCATTCTAATGAAATGCTCATATACATCTGAGGCATTCATCAAATTTTGAACACACATTGATTGAAAGAATTCTGAAAAAATATGGAAAAATATCATAGAGGTTGGTATGATGACTAAAAAGTCCCATAGAAAAATTCACTCACAAAATTGTTGTATTATGCAAGATACAAAAAAGAAAAATAACCAATTTATTTGTTTTTTATGTTCTGACCAATTTCAATGGTTTCCCAAGTGAAATTTAATGGGCACCTGTAATATTAAATCATATTACAAGAACTTGGAATTCGGGCTTTAACAAGCCCCCTTATTTTGATCAAAAATATTAATTAATACAAAACTTAGTAAACCTTTTTCACAGGAGGTTCTATATTAAAAAACCGCCTGTGATAATTGCCTCTTCATAGGTCTGCTCTTCAGTTTCTTCTTCCTTTGCTTTATTTTTTATTTAGATTCTAATGTAAATACTCAAACATGTATAGAGTGCAAATTAAGTCCAAACTCGATTATTCTTTTTTCTATATTCTTCAAAAATTAATATATACCAGATGGAACAAAAATTTAAAACTTATATAGGTAACATTGTTATGTTTTGGTAAATATAGAATTTATTTATATGCACATATTATTCAGATTTTCATATCTCCTAAAAAAGGGATCTTCCACTGAAAGTTGATTTGTATGAACATATTGTCTTATTTATACGTTTATGAATTTCGTTAATTTTTTAAAGCAATCAAACATGTCAAAATTCAAACTATCCATCATTCTAATGAAATGCTCTTATACATATGAGGCATTCTTCAAACTTTGAACACACATTGAATCAAACAATTTTGTAAAAATCTGAAATAATCATAGAGGTTGGTATGATGACTAAAGAGTCCCATAGAAAAATTCACTCACAAAATTATTGTACTATGCAAGATATAAAATGATAAATAACCTATTTATTTGTTTTTTATGTTCTGACCAATTTTAAAGATTTTTCCAAATGAAATTTAGTGGGCACCTGTAATACTAAATCATATTACAAGAACTTAGAATTTTGGCTGTTACAAGCCCTCTCATTTTGATCAAGAATATTAATTAATACAAAACTTAGTAAACTTTTTTCACAGGCGGTTCTATATTCAAAAACCGCCTGTGATAATTTCTTCTTCATAGGTCTGCTATTCAGTTTCTTCTTCTTTTGCTTCATTTTTTATTTAGATTCTAATGTAAATACTCAAACATATATCGATTTTGCAAATTAAGTCCAAACTCGATGATTCTTTTTCTATATTCTTAAAAAATTAATATATACCAGATGGAACAAAAATTTTAAAACTTATATAGGTAACATTGTTATGTTTTGGTAAATATAAAATTAATTTATATACACATATTATTCAGATTTTTATATCTCCTAAAAATGGATCTTCCACTGAAAGTTGGTTTGTATGAACATATTGCCTTATTTATACAAGTATGAATTTTATTTAATTTTTTTAATGTAATCCAACTTGTCAGAATTCAAATTATCCATCATTCTAACGAAATGCTCATAAACATATGAGGCATTCTTCAAATTTTGAACACACATTGATTCAAAAAAATTTGTAAAAATCTAAAAAAATCATAGAGGTTGGTATGATGACTAAAAAGTCTCATAGAAAAATTCACTCACAAAATCATTGTATTGTGTAATATACAAAAATGAAAAATAACATATTTATTTGTTTTTTATATTCTCACCATTTTCAAAAGTTTTTCTAAGTGAAATTTAATGGGCATCTGTAATACTAAATCATATTACAAGAACTTAGAATTTGGGCTTTTACAAGCCCCTTCATTTTGATCAAGAATATTAATTAATCCTAAACTTAGTAAACTTTTTTCACAGACAGTTATATATTAAAAAACCATCTACGATAATACATCTTCGCAGGCGGTGTTTAATTCATCTTCGAGGGGGAGGAGGGTCGCACTCCGGTCACACTTCTCTGCACCACCGGCCGCAATTAAGTTCTCCACAGCTCTTCCTCCTTAGGTCGCTCGTCTCCCTTTGTCAACAATGGAAGACTCACTTTTATCTCGCCTATCTCTGCACCACCAGACGAAATTAAGCTCTCTGCACCTCCTCCTCCTCAGGCCAGTCCAACTCCAGCCGCTCTCTCTTTGAGCCTTTAGCGATTGACCAACTCCAGTGCGACCGCCGCCTGTCGTCCACTGTTCGCCGTCATCTTTGTTGCCGTCACTACTCCCTCCTATTCTACGTCGTTGTTGTCGTTCATGGCTGAGAACTTTGTTATTGACTTGGCGCGTGGCCGACTCAAAGAGGAGCGCTTAGCGTGGCGCAAGAAACACACCCATGTATGTAGACATGGCACACCGGTCGCTTTGTTGTTTTTGGTATTTGCAATTTCATGGCTCGCCATTTGCGTCACTTGTTGTCCAAATTTTCCATGTAGGGTTTCTCAGCAAAGCCTGAGTCAGGAGACATAATGAAGTGGCAGTGCATCGTCCCCGGTAAAGAAGGTGTAAGCCATGGAGAATAAGCACAATCCAGTATAACCATCGTCCCCTTATTAATGAATTTCCATTGTAGACTGACTGGAAATGTGGTTACTACCCACTGACAATCTTCTTCTCGGGGGACTATCCCTTGATACCTCCAAGATGCGCCTTTCCACCTGGTTTCTTCCACCCGAATATCCATCACACAGGAGCACTCTTCCTTAGGGTTCTTGATCAAGAGATTTTAATATAGACTTATTTTGCTCAAATAATTAGTAATTGTTGCCGAACTTATTTGAAGTGGTTTCTTATGTTGCTTAAATTGATATTTTGTAGGGTGGTGTCCTAGTATTACTGTCAAAATTTTACTACTTGAAGTTTAGCTTTTGCTTCATGAGCCAAATGCGCCCGATGTTGAAAATGATTGCTATAATCTACTTATCAAGGTTAGTAACTTTGTGTTAGTGAGCAACCGAGGTTATATATCATTCCTCATTCAACATTTGTCAATTTAAGGAATGTCAATGTTATTTTCACGATCCAGGGGAATATAAGAGACTTGTTTGGGAGCAAGCTCGATGGTACAGTTTAGATCGATCGATGGGAGCTTCAAGAAATATAAGTCTGAAATGTATAGTTTAGAGGGCACACAATTTATATAAACTATGAAATGTTCATTGAGTTGCAAATGTTTATCTCTGAATTGCAAATGACCGTTCTATATGTTCATTGTGGCAATGATGCACATTTATTATCTCCGCGCGCGAAGTGGCAACGGACAAACATACTAGAAAGAACATAATTTAAACATTTTTTACAAGCGGTGTTTAACTAAGAGCCGCCTCTGAAATCTGCGCCTATATAAGGCCGCTCAGGCGGTTCTAAATTACAATTTACAAACTGCATCCACTAATACATCTTCACAGGCGGTGTTTAACTCCGCCTGTGAAAACTTGCGCCTATATAAGGCCGCTCGGTCTCCTCGAAAAAAACAAACCCTGAAGATTTCACATAGACGCCGTGAGGCTGGCAAAATTTTCCTTTTCCACCAAAGCCCTCGCCGCCGAGCTCCGTCCTCGCCGTCGAGCTTCGTCAATGCCGTCGAGCTCCATCCTCACCGCCGAGCTTTGTCGCCGTCCCCATTGCCGTTGCCATCTATGTACGCCCGCCTCTTTCCTCCCCTCCTTCCCTATTCCCTTCTTTGTCCCCCACGCCGCCTCCTTCCCTTCCCCCTCCAAGTGTCACCTCCCTCCTCGCCCTTGCCATCGGCCAAGTGTCGTCCTCGCCCTCGTCGCCGCCTCCCTCCTCCCTTTTCTGTCCCCCTCCGGCACCATCACCGCCGCACCCCCGCACCGCCTCCTCCTTCCCGACATCTACCCCCACCGTCGCCCACCGCCGGTGCTTTCCCACTGCATCGACCCCCCTTTAGATTGTTTAGATTACTTGCTTAGAGACCTTGACAATTGCTTAGATTAATTGTTTAAAGTTTATTTGAAGGTGAACCATAGAGCATATTGTTTAGAGAGAAAATTAATTGTTTACATCGGAAAGCAAAGCAAATTTAGCTCAGTTGTTTCTTCTACATTTTTGTGTGTGTTCATACCAGCACCAATTAGTTGTTTAGAATAGTTGTTGTGTTAAATGAGATAGTCTTGTTGTGCTACCAAGTAGTCTATGTTGTCTTTGTAATCACTGAGTACTATAACAGAGATACATGTTGTCTTTGTAAATCCCCCATGTTCACTCTATTTTATATATTAGGATATGATTTTACATATTAGGATGTTTTATAATCACTAGGTACTATAACGAGAAACCCCTTATGTTTCTTTTCAAGTTCTAACATGGAAAGCCCTAAGAAGACTGGTGTTGGTAGTAACAATGAAGTTGACGATGTTGAGTTTAGTGACTCCAGCAGTTCAGGCTCGTATCATAGTCCATCGGATCCTTTTCCAAATATAAAAATTAAAAAGACTTCAGAGGATCTCGACCCAGAATATGATCCTGTCAGTGAGGTATGTATCACGAATCTTAACTCCAGCAGTTTAAGTTAATGTTGGTTATCAAGTATATGAAGTCCTATAATTCTTTAAAGCCTAGCTTAATTGGCAAGACAACGAGGTGAGTTTGGCTCCTAAAACTGCAAAAGATTCTCCAATGGTTGAATCCTCAAATTCAGTCAAGCAAAAACGAGGGCAACGAGGTCCCAATAAGGGTCTGTTGAATCGCATCATATACATAACAAGTGTCGGTCCAATTGTGATTCCCCAAGAACTACTAGGTTCAGTTACAAAGTACCGAAATGCATGCGGTTGTCTTGTTAGAGAGCTCGTGCCGATCACAACCAAGAATCGGAGAAACTTCCCTGAGGCGGACAAGAATGAGTTGTGGGAGAAGTGCTCTTCATAGACAAGAAAGATGGGACCCAAAGGATGTGCGTGGACTATAGGTCTCTCAACGAAGTGACGATCAAGAATAAATACTCGCTGCCCCGCATAGAGGACTTTTTCAATCAAATGAAAGGCGCATGGATTTTCTCTAAGATTGATCTTTGGTCTGGATACTTTCAGCTGAAGCTTAAGCCCTCAAACATACCCCAAGACTTTATTTCGAACACGGTATGGTTCATATGAATATACTGTTATGTCATTTGGGTTGACAAATGCACCTGCATACTTTATGTACCTCATGAATAAGGTCTTAATGGAGTACTTGGACAAGTTCGTCATGGTTTTCATCAACGATATCATGGTGTATTCAAAAAACGAGGAAGAACACGAGGAACACTTGAGAATGACATTGCAGAAACTGCGAGAGCATCAATTGTATGCTAAGTTCAGCAAGTGCCAATTCTGGCTAAAGGAGATATCATTCTTAGGCCACATCATCTCCGAAGGAGGAGTATCGGTTGATCTCAGAAAAGTGAGGGATGTTTTGAAGTGGAACTAACCGCAGAATGTGAGAAATATTCGGAGTTTCCTTGGGATGGCTGAATACTACCACCGGTTCATCAAGGATTTCTCCAAAATAGCGGAGCCTATGACTGAATTTCTGATGAAAGAGAAAGCACTTCAGTAGACACAAGCCTGTCAGGACAGCTTTGAGGAGTTAAAGATGATATTAACAACAGCGCCGGTTTTGGTATTGTTGGACGTGAGCAAGAGCGTCGATATATATTACGATGCATCAAGACAAGGGCTTGGATGTGTGCTTATGCAAGAAGGCAAAATGGTAGCCTATGCATCAAGACAACTAAAGAAACACGAGCAGAACTACACTACACACGATCTGGAACTTTCAGCCGTGGTACATGCCTTGAAGATTTGGAGGCATTACATCCTCGGTCACCGATGTGAAATCTATACAGATAACAAAAGACTCAAGTATATATTCAAGCAAACGGATCTGAATTTGAGGCAACGTCGATGGTTGGAACTCATCAAGGATTATGATGTTGGAATCAACTATCACCCCAGAATGGACAATGTAGTAGCTGATGTATTGAGCCGAAAGGGAGCATGTCACCAACTCACAGTTTGCGAGCTGACACCCGAGCTTCGTAAGGGGTTCGAACAGTTGCATCTCGGGTTCTTGAACGAGATAGAGGTGGTAGAACTGAACTTAACGCTGGAACAAGAGATACGAGATGGCCAAGCAACGGATGAGGAAATAAAGGAAATCAAGGAAAGAATCCGACAAGGGATAGAGAAGTATTTCAAGGAAGACGAGAATGGCACGCTTTGGTTAGGAAAAATGATTTGTGTGCCCAATGTGAAGCACATACGCGACACGATACTAAAAGAGGCACATCACTCACCTTATTCCATACACCCCAGCTGTCCAAAGATGTATAAGGACCTGGAAACCTACTATTGGTGGGATGGCATGAAAAGGATATCGCTGAATATGTTGCCTTATGCGACACGTGGCAACGGGTGAAGGCCGAACATCAAAAACCCGTTGAATTATTGCAGCCATTGAGAGTACCCGAGTGGAAGTGGGAAGACATCAGTATGGATTTCATAGTCAGATTGCCATGTACTCAGTCTGGCTACGACTCTATTTGCCCACTTTATTCTTGTTAGGACTAAGTACACCGTGGCACAATTAGCCGAGCTATATATGGAGCAAATTGTGTGTCATCACGGAGTTCCGAAGAGGATAGTTTCAGATCGAGGTTCTCAATTTACCTCTAGGTTTTGGAAGAAGCTGCATGAAGCTATGGGTACACGGTTGAATTTCAGCTCCGCATATCACCCACAAATCGACAGGCAAACTAAGAGGACAAATCAGATTTTGGAAGACATGTTGAGAGCTTGCGCCTTGAAACATGGGCATAGTTGGGACAAGAGCTTGTCGTATGCTGAATTCTCATACAACAATAGTTACCAAGCCAGCTTGAAGGTGTCACCTTTTGAGGCACTATACGGTAGACGGTGTAGAACACAGCTGTTTTGAAATGAAACTGGGAGAAAGCCAAGTGTTTGGACCCGAAGTGCTGCAGGACGCCAAAAAGCAAGTCCAAACAATACGTGAAAACTTGAAGGCCACTCAGTCACGACAAAAAGGCTATGCGGACAATAGGCGAAGGAGTTTGACCTTCGAAGTTGGAGACTTCGTGTATATTAAGGTGTCGCCTATCCAAGGCCAACGACGGTTCAATGTCAAAGGCAAGTTAGCACCTCACTACATCGGTCCATTCAAGATTTTGGGCAAGTGAGGAGACGTAGCCTATCAACTAGAGCTGTCAATGCACCTCTCCGACGTGCATGACGTATTTCACGTATCCCAGCTCAAGAAGTGCCTAAGAGTGCCAGAAGAACAAGTACCAATGGATGAGTTAGAACTTTAGGAGGATATGACCTACGCGAACACCCCATCAAAATCTTAGACATAAAGGAAAGGGTCACGAGGAACAAGGTGATCCGTTGGTGCAAAGTGCAATGGAGTAATCACACGGAAGCCGAAACTACATGGGAATGTGAGGAAGATCTCAAAGCAGAATTCCCTCATCTTTTCTCCACTCTATCGAATCTCGAGGGCGAGATTCATTTTAAGAGGGGTAGGCTTGTAACACCCTCAATTTTACTACTATGCATTGCTTGCATTTTTCATATAAAGAGGCATTTTGAAAAGAAGAAGAAATAAAGAGAGGAATATAGAAGCAAATAAAATAATAAAAGGGAATAAAAATAGAAAAAATGGAAATAAATAGAAAAGAAAAAGAAATAAATATATAAAAAAGAAAATATCCAGACCTGGCTGCACCAAATTTTTTCCCAAAATTCCCCTAATTCCCCTCTCCCCTAATTTCTCTATTTTTCCTGATTTTTCCCCAATTTTCCCAAAATTCCCCTAGGGAACTTTTTCCCACATTTGGCCGCACCCTAGGGGGGGATCCCTAGCCGGCTCCCCCCTCCTCCTTGGCCGCAACACATAAGGGGGTAAACCCTAGCTGCCCCCTTTTATTTTTTGTGGGATTTTGTTTTCCCCAAATAATCTCAGCCCTTGGTTGGAAATAAATAATTAAATCACAGCCCTTAGCTCCTACCTCTTTAAAAAATTAAATCTCAGCCATTGGATAGATGAGTTGCTAAAATCCTAGCCACCCTAGCTGTTTTCTCCCCCTTATAAATAAAACTCCCCCCTAGCCGCCACCCCCTAGCCCTATTTTCTGGCCGCCGCCCTCTCTCTCTCTCTGCTGCCAAGGTCTAGTCGCCGCCCCTGCTGATTTTGGCCGCCATCGAAGCTCCGTCACGCCTCGCCGCCGTCGGAGAAGAAGCCCCTGATGTTCTGCCCTAGCCGCAGCTGCACAATTCTTCAAATAAAATTCCCAGCTGCTGCCATTGCAAGGAAAAGGGCCCTGCCGCAAGGAGAGGAGGAAGAAGTGAGGTAGGTTTCCGTTACCCCTCTTACCACGTCGCCGCTGTTTCTACGCACCCGTTTTCTCCACCCCTGCGAGCAGAAATTTCTGCGTGTGGACAGACCATGTTTTGGTCAAGTTTTGACGGTGGAATTGATCTATAAATTGTGTCAAGATCAGAACCACGTCCACACTTGATCCTAGCATCCTTATTCATCATAGAACCCCATGGAAGTCTACTAAAACTTGCAAGAACACGTGCAAACTGATTTTTATAAACTGCACCATAGGAATTGCATTCATCCACCTCATTGCATCTTGAGTAAAGTTTGTGCATTATAATTGATTGTTGTAATATTTGTATGTGCTTGGTCGTGAGTAGAAGGACACGCTCAAGAGGCCATCTACAAGGAACTACAGCACCAAGACTTCGAGACGCTTGAGCAACACGAACCACGGGAGCAAGGCAAGTGCCCCTTGACCATATTGAACCTAAGTTTTGAAACTGTTTTGATTATAAAACTTGCATGCTTGTATCAACTTGACGGGAAACCCTTTTATAGGGGTTTACTAGACTTGTTAGCCATCCTTGTCGCTGGGAAAATTGATGAGTCGGGTATGGTCGTTTTTCCCTTTTGCTTTGCTTAATTTATGGGATACGGGAAGCTGAAATAAAACATGTTTAGCTACTGCCATCATAAGACTGAAGATGATGAGAACTTGATGATGCTAATGAGCATTGAATGGGGGAGATCTAGGCAAGCTTGGTTCGTGGATGTTGCTGAATGAGATGATGGTTTGCTTGCCGTAGATCTAAGGACCGGTTCATGCGAGCACATGCCAGGAAAACAGTGCCACCATAAGGCCAAATATGGGTGCGGCTTATTTGACTAATTAGATGTGTTGCTAGCTTGTTATGGACCATTGGATGGCGCGGGGAATGGGAGTTGAGGAGGACTGCCCTAGGAGCTGCATGGCACACGAGGGGGCCCGTGGGTGGGAGAATGGAGATTTGAGCCTGCTGGTGAAATCTCAGTGGGTCCGTACATTCTAGTAGCCCCTTTGTAAAGGCTATTTTGTGATCTCTTGGTCATACACCGACGGTTGTGTAGTGGCAGAATGGAGGTTTCTCTAGTAGCCGACGGGTGATGAAATCATGAACTTGTAGGTAAAGTGGTGTCACCTCTGTAGAGTGTAAAACTATCATTATAGCCGTGCTTCTGGTTACAAGCACCTGGCCGACTTCCATGATTAGAGGCAAAACTTGGGATGGTCATTCTGGTATGGTTTTTGGGACTGGTTTTGGGACTGTTTTGGGTCATAACAATGAGTTTGGTTTTGTTTCTATGAAAATGAGATGGTTATGAGTATTTATGAGTATGAGATAAACTTGAGGAAGAGTATTGGATGGTTGAGGCTTGATAAATGATGAATTGTGACGAAGGAATGATGATGAGTTATTTGGTTATGTTGGTATTTAACTCACCTAGATATAGTTGCTGTTTTTACCATGTTTGTGAAATAAAGTTTGCTTGCTGCAATGAACCTTTTTTATTCCCTACCTTGTTGTCAGCTACATGTCATACTTTCCCGCACTTGCTGAGTACGACATGTACTCACCCTTGCATTCTCACATATACATCAGCTACAAGATAAGAATACTTTGAAGAACAGGTGGAGTACTAGGCGTGCGCACTACCTTCAACATGTCTGTGGAGTTGAAGTTGGAGCCTGCTGTCTTAGTCATTTTCCGCTGTCGTTTAGAGTCTTCCGCTGCAAGAATAAGTTAGATATTCATGAGTGAGACAATGAGTCAATGTAATAATGTACTTAAACATTATTTGTACATGGTTATATTCTAAATTCAGTTTGTGATAAGGCTGTGTATGTGTGATGAACA
This sequence comes from Neostapfia colusana, assembly GCA_030760725.1. Lineage (NCBI taxonomy): Eukaryota > Viridiplantae > Streptophyta > Magnoliopsida > Poales > Poaceae > Neostapfia > Neostapfia colusana. Next base: position 60,508,948 of record JASWHV010000016.1, on the reverse strand, counting down.
TCCTGGGCACACATATGCATTCACTTGGTTCATTTTCTGAATCGGGTGTCACAATTACTCACAAGAATCTTACAAAAATTTCCTTGCCATTTTGAGAACGTACGGTTATTCGATACTTTTAATATACACACATATATAGGTTGGCAACTCTTATATGACATTCCTTGTATAACAGTGCTTGGCGGTTTTACATGAAACAACTTGGCGGTCAGAGACCTTCTAATAATGATGCATTCCAGATATCAACATATTATCCTTGTCCCAAGCAGCCTTCTGGGAGCGTCTTATGCGGGTATTATGTATGCGAGCATGTTCGGGCCGCCTGCGGATATGGAGTGAATCGTGAAGATGTAAGTTATCCTTAATGTCAATATTGTATTTTTTTTCTTACTTTGGGGTTTCATTTTCATTGCAACTAGCGTATTTCAATACTATTATGTTATCATTGTCATCAACACGTTATAAACCTTGTTATGTGTTTCATTGCAGCACACAAATGTGGACAAAGAATGACTGGTTTCTAGAGATATGCCTAGTGGAGAAGCCGAGAAGATTGCGAGTGAACTGTGTCGCTTCATGCCTCGTGACATTTTTCACCGAAAAGGGCGGTTCTTCGATGACGCAGGTGTAATAGCTGATGTGCCAGAACTTTGCCAGTATACTGAGCATCAATTTGGTTTTTAGTGAAAAACTTATAATCCATGAATTGAGATGTATTGTACTTACATATGTTTACGAGATGACTTTTTGGTGATATTGTGTCGATGATGTTTGTCAGAAATATATTGTTTCTACTGCGTGTGAATGTGCATACGAAATTGACCTAGAATTAGAAATAACAGCATGTAGTACCTAACAAACCGCCGGTGATAATATGATTTCACAGAAGGCTTATCGTAGGTAACAAACCGCCTGTGATAATATAGTTTCATAGGCGGCTAGTCGTAGGTAAAAAACCCCGCCTGGGATAATAGAGTTACACAGGCGGATAATCTTACATTACAAACCCCGTGTGATAAACATTCTTCACAGAAGGACGGTCGTAGGTAAAGAACCGCCTGCGATAATGGAGTTATCACAGGGGGATACTCTTTACGTTACAAACCACTTGTGATAAAGATTCTTCACAGGCGGCTAGTCATAGGTATTGAACCGCCTGTGATAAAGTCTTAACAGATGGATTCATGAAGGTTAAGACCGCCCGTGATAACTTTTTTCACAGGTGGTTTAAGTTTGCGCCTCTGAAAATTGCTGATTGTCATAGGCTCTTCTTTTCATGCGGTTTTGAAAACCACGTGTGGTAATACGTTTAGAGCCACCTGAGATGAAGCTTGTTGTAGTAGTGTTTGGGCTGTTTTTCTTGTGTTTTTGATCAATAAAATTCGTAGTTTACAGGAGCTTTTGTGCCTTGTTCGTCCGACTTGTTTTTGGCAAGTTTTTCTCGTCGAGTTTCTGGACAGCCAGATGTTCTTTGGTGTATCAATCATAACTCATATTTTACTGATCCAATTGACGTGATTCTTTTTGTGTTGTCTTCACAACTTGATTCTCTATCATATATAAAAATTTAACGGTAATTGGATTTGTAGATATTGAGCTACATGAGTTTCTTTGCAGCATTGCAGATCTGTTTTTTTACTCGGGTAGAACAGATTGACCCATGTTCGATCTTTTTTATCATAATTTGAGTTTTACTTGACGAATTTTTGTGATTCTTGTTGTGGTGTCCCCGTGACTTGATTCTCTATAATCTCTACTACTTTTGTAATGGTTTAACACATTTAGGTCGATTGCACACACTTGTTTCTTTAACAGATTGGTTTCTGCCGAGGGGTTTTGTAGCTTCCGCTGAAAAAGATTTAATCTACCATTCACTACCCTTATGGAAGCTTTTCACGTGCTTTTCGATCCTATAATCGGTATCAAAGCCACAGTGCTCTAATATTTGTAATTTACACGTGTTTTTACTAATCAACATGGAGAAATACTCCGCAAAACCCTGTGTTTTCAATAGCGTTGATTTTCAGGTTTGGAAGGCTCGCATGGAGGCGTACATACAGGCGCAAGGTTTTGCAATATGGGAAACGGTCTTTAAGCTCTTTGTCATGCCTCAAAACGATGAAGTTACGGCTGCCAACATGAGATACGTCGACAACAATAACAAAGCATGCAACTTGATTATTCAAGGATTGACTCAAAGCGACTTCGACTGTGTTGCACACCTCCGATCTGCGTATGACGTGTGGAAAGAACTACCATGAAGGCTCCAACACGATCAAAGAGGTAAGACAAGATATGTTCAAGAAAGAATACATGCTTTTTGAGATGCAACCCGGTGAGTCAATGTAACACCCCACTTAGCCTCATATTGATTGAAGAATTTAAAATTTTAATCACATTAGAACTTGTTTGAATTCAGATTTAAAATGTGAAATATAGAAAAAGCAAACTGAAAATAAAAATGGAAACCCAGGCAATTGGGCCGAAATCCATCTGATTTCATAGTTAGCCCAGCCCAACTGCGCCCTAGGTGTGACACCCGGTTCTGAAAATAGAACCAAGTGAATGCATATGTGTGCCCAGGATGTTCATCACACATACACATGTAATCCACAAACTGAATTCAGAATATAACCACGAATAAATAGTGTTTATGTACTTTATTACAATGACTCAATGTCTCACTCATGAATCTCTAACTTATTCTTGCAGCGGAAGTCTCTAAACGACAGCGGAAATAACTAAACAGCAGGCTCCAACTTCAACTCCACAGGCATGTTGACGGTAGTCCGCACGCCTAGTACTCCACATGGTCCTCAAAGTACTCATCTCCTGTAGCTGATGTTTATGTGGTAATGCAAGGGTGAGTACATGTCGTACTCAGCAAGTGCGGGAAAAGTATGACATGTAGCTTACAACAAGGTATGGAATAAAAAGGCTCATTGCAGCAAGCAAATTTTTATTTCATAAACATGGTAAAAACAACAACTATTTCTAGGTGAAATTTATCCCATCATAATCAAATAATTCAGGAACATTCTCTCATCATAATTCACCATTTATCAAGTCTCATCCAGCCATTAATCTTTCTCAAGTTCATCTCATGCTCATAAATATTCATAACCGTCTCATATTCATATAACCAAAACCAAACTCATTTTCATGACTCAAAACAGTCCCAAAACCAATCCCAATGACCATACCATAACCATACCGAATAAATATCCCAAATTTGCCTCTAATCATGTGAGTTGGCCAGGTGCTTGTGACCGGAAGCACGGCTATCATGATAGTTTTACACTCTACAGAGGTGGCACCACTTTACCCACAAGTTCGTGATTTTGTCACCCGTCGGCGACTGCAAAACCTCCATTATACCAGTACACAACCGTCGGTGTATGCCCAAGAGATCACAACATAGCCTTTACAAATGGGCTACTAGATGTACGGACCCACTGAGGTTTCACCAGCAGGCTCGAATCACCATTCTCCCACCCATGGCCCCCTCTTGTTCCATGCAGTTCCCAGGGCAGTCCCTCTCGACTCCCATTCCCCGTGCCATCCAACGGTCCATAACAAGCTAGCAACACACCTAATTAGTCATCTAAGCCGCACCCATATTTGGCCGTGTGGTGGCACTGTTTTCCTGGCATGTGCTGGCATGAACCGGTCCTTAGATCTACGACAAGTAAACCACCATCTCATTCAGCAACATCCACGAACCAAGCTTTCCTATATCTCCCCAATTTCATGCTTACCAACATCACTAAGTTCTAATCATCATTATTCATATGAGTGCAATTGCTAACCATGTTTTAATCAGCTTCCCGTATCCTGTAAATTAAGCGAAGCAAAAAGGAAAAACGACCATACCCGACTCATCAACTTTGCCGGCGACAAGGATGGTTAATAAAACTAGTAAACTCCTATAAAAGGGTGTCCCATCAAGTTGACTCAAGCATACGAGTTTTCGCAAACATAACAGTTTCAAAACATGGGATCAATATGGTCAAGGGGCGCTTGCCTTGCTCCCATGGTTCTTGTTGATCAAGCATCTCAAAGTATTGGTGCTGTAATTCCTCGTAGATGTCCTCTTGAGCTTGTTCTTCTACTCACGATCACGCATATACAAGATTTACAGCAATTAATCATCATGCACAAACTTTACTCAAGATGCAATGGGGTAGATGAATGTAAATCCTATAGTGTAGTTTTATTAATCCAGTTTGTACGTGTTCTTGCATATTTTAATGGGTGTCCATAGGGTTTTATGTTGAACTAGGGTGTAGGGATCAAGCGTGGATGTGGTGATGATATTGACTCAAGATCTAGATCAATTCCACCGTCAAAAATTGATCAATACGCAATCTGTCCACAAGTAAAATTTTCTGCTCGAAGAGGGCGAAGAAAACGGATGCGTAGAAACAGCGGCAATGTCGTAAGATGGGTAATGGAGACCTACCTCACTTCCTCCTTGTGGCAGGGCCTTTCTATTAGCAATGGCAGCAGTTGGGGAATTTTTCTATGGAAGATTAGGGAAGGACCGATCGGCGGGCTTCTTCTCCGGCGACCAAATTCCGACGAGGAGGGGGCGACGACCAAAAGGGAGAGGGGTGCCGACAGGGGGTGGGGGTTATATTTATAAGGGGTAAAAAGAGTCCTAGGGGTGGAAACAAAGAGTCCTAGCAAGATGGGACTCAGCCAAAGAGTCCTAGGGTGGAAACAAAGAGTCCTAGCAAGATGGGACTCAACCAAAGAGTGCTAAAGGTGGAAACAAAGAGTCCTAATGGTGGGGGATTTAACCAAAGAGTCCTAGAGGTGGGGGACTTAACCAAAGAATCCTAAAGGTTGGGAATAGGGTTCCCCCCCTTAAGGGATGCGTCCAAGAGGTCTCCCCCTTAATTGGTGTGGCCAATTTGGGGAAAATTCCTCCCAAATGTGGGGAAAATTCCCCTTTTGTGGAATTTGGAAATTTTGGGGAAAATTTGGGGAAATTTGGGAATGGCTCATTTCAGCTATCTTTTTCCCATTCTCCATTTCTACATTCCCCTCTCCATTTCTATGCCCCATTCTCCATTTCTATATTTCCCTTCTCCATTTCTTTCCTCCATTCTCCATTTCTATATTCCTTCTCCATTTCAATGGTTTTTCCTCCATTTCTATGGTTCCTTCCTCCATTTTTATGGTTCTTTCTCCATTTATATGGTTCTTTCTCCATTTGTATGGTTCTTTCTCCAATTCTATAGTTCTTTCTCCATTTCTACTTCTTTTATAATGCTTCTCTACATGAAAAATGTATGCAATGCATAGAAACGAATTTGAGGGTGTTACAAACCTACCCCCCTTAAACTGAATCTCGCCCTCGAGATTCAATAGAGTGTAGAATAGATGAGGGAATTCTGCCTTGAGATCTTTCTCATGCTCCCATGTGGTTTTGGCTTCCGTGTGATGGCTCTATTGTACCTTGCACCAACGGATCACTTTGTTCCTCGTGACCCTTTCCTTCACGTCCAAAATTTTGACGGGGTGTTCCGCGTAGGTCAGATCCTCTTGAAGTTTGAGTTCATCCATCGGTACTTGTTCTTCCGGTACTCTTAAGCAATTCTTGAGTTGGGATACGTGAAACACATCGTGCACATCGGAGAGGTGCGTTGGCAGCTCTAGTTGATAGGCTACTTCTCCTCGCTTGCCCAAAATCTTGAATGGCCCGATGTAGCGAGGTGCTAACTTGCCTTTGATGTTGAACCGTCGTTGGCCTCGGATAGGTGATACTTTAAGATACACGAAGTCTCCCACTTCGAAGGTCAATCTTCTTTGCCTATTGTCCGCATAACCTTTTTTTCATGACTGAGCAGCCTTCAAGTTTTCTCGTATCGTTTGGACTTGTTTTTCGGCGTCTTGCAAAACTTCGTGTCCAAACACTTGGCTTTCTCCGGTCTCATTCTAGAACAGCGGTGTTCTACTACCATACAATGCTTCGAAAGGTGACATCTTCAAGCTGGCTTGGTAGCTGTTGTTGTATGAGAATTCAGCATACGGCAAGCTCCTATCCCAATTACGCCCATGTTTCAAGGTGCAAGCTCTCAACATATGTTCCAAAATTTGATTTGTCCTCTCAGTTTGCCCGTCGGTTTGCGGGTGATAAGCGGAGCTGAAATTCAGTCATGTACCCATGGCTTCATGCAGCTTCTTCCAGAACCTAGAGGTAAATTGAGAACCCCGATCTGAAACTACCCTCTTCGGAACTCCATGGCGACACACGATTTGCTCCATATACTGCTCGTCTAGTTGTGCGACACGGTATGTGGTTCTAACAGTAAGGAAATGGGTTGTTTTCGTCAACCTGTCCATAATAACCCAAATAGCGTCGTAACCCGACTGAGTACGTGGCAGTCCGACTATGAAATCCATGCTGATGTCTTCCCACTTCTAGTCTGGTACTTTCAATGGCTGCAACAATCCACCGGGTCTTTGATGTTCGGACTTCACTCGTTGGCACGTGTCGCATAAGGCAACATATTCAGATATGTCCCTTTTCATACCATCCCACCAATAGCAAGTTTTCTGGTCCTTGTACATCTTTGTACAGCCGGGATGTATGGAATAAGGTGAGTCATGTGCCTCCCATAATATCGTGTCGCAGATGTGCTTCACGTTAGGCACACAAATCCTTTTCCCTAACCAAAGTATGCCTTTCTCGTCTTCCTTGAAATCCTTTTCTATGCCTTGTAGGATTCTTTCCTTGATTTCCTCATCCGTTGCTTGGCCATCTCGTATCTCTTGTTCCAGCAAGGAGTTCAGTGTTATCACCTCCATCTTGTTCAAGAACCCGAGATGTAACCGTTCGAACTCCTTGCGCAGCTCGGGTGGCAGCTCACGAACCATGAGTTGGTGACATGCTCCCTTTCGGCTCAACGCATCAGCTACTACATTGGTCTTTCTGGGGTGATAGTTGATTCCAACATCATAATCCTTGATGAGTTCCAATCATCGACGTTATCTCAAATTCAGATCCGATTGCGTGAATATATACTTGAGGCTTTTGTGATCCGTATAGATCCAATATCAGTGGCCAAGGATATAATGCCTCCAAATCTTCAAGGCATGTACCACGGCTACAAGTTCCAAGTCATGTGTGGGGTAATTCAGCTCATGTTTCTTTAGTTGTCTCGATGCATAGGCTACCACTTGTCCTCCTTGCATGAGCACACATCCAAGTCCTTGTCTTGATGCGTCACAATATATGTCGAAGCTCTTGCTCACATCCGGCAATACCAAAACCGTTGTTGTGGTTAACATCTTCTTTAGCTCCTCAAAACTTTCTTGACACGCTGGTGTCCACTGAAACGCTTTCTCTTTCATTAGCAATTCAGTCATAGGCTTCGCTATTTTGGAGAAATCCTTGATGAACCGGTGGTAGTATCCAGCCATCCCAAGGAAACTCCGAATATCTCTCACATTCTGCGGTTGGTTCCACTTCAAAACATCTCCCACTTTTCTAGGATCAACCGATACTCCTCCTTCGGAGATAATGTGGCCTAGGAACGATATCTCCTTTAGCCAAAATTAACACTTGCTGAACTTGGCATAGAATTGATGCTCTCGCAGTTTTTGCAATGGTAACCTCAAGTGTTCTTCGTGTTCTTCCTTGCTCTCTGAATACACCATGATATCGTCGATGAAAACCACGACGAACATGTCCAAGTACTCCATGAAGACCTTATTCATGAGGTACATAAAGTATGTGGGTGCATTCGTTAACCCAAAAGACATAACGGTATACTCATACGAACCATACCGTGTTTGAACTGCAGTCTTGGGTTTATCAGAGGGCTTAATCTTCAGCTGGAAGTATCCCGACCGAAGATCAATCTTGGAGAAAATTCGGACACCTTTCATTTGGTCAAACAGGTCCTCTATACGGGGCAGCGGGTATTTATTCTTGATCGTCACCTCATTGAGAGACCTATAATCCACACACATCCTTTGGGTCCCATCCTTCTTGTCTACGAAGAGCATGGGGGCTCTCCATGGTGACGAGCTTGGGCGTATAAAACCCTTTTCTAGTTGCTACTGAATTTGCTTCTTGAGCTCCACTAGTTCATTAGCGGGCATCCTATACGGCCTCTTCGCTATAGGTGCAGTTCCGGGTACTAAATTAATAGCAAATTCAATGTCCCGGTCAGGTGGCATACCTGGAAGTTTTTCCGGGAACACATCTGAATATTCTTGAACCACCGAAATGTTTTCCAATGTTGCTTCTTCGATGTGGTTCAGCACTGCCTTCTCGGTTGTAGGTTGGGCTGCCTCAAACTCAATACGAGTACCGTGCTCACTCAACAACTGCACGATCCTCTGAGCACATTGAATCACTCCGTTGTGCTTGATTAACCAGTCCATTCTAAGTATTATGTCAATCCCTTGGGAATCCAAGACAATAAGGTTGGCAAGAAAGTCTACCCCCTTATTTTAAGGCTTACTTTCGGACATACTATATTTGTAGGAGCTAGAATTCAGATTTGAAAGAAGCGATTTCCCAACTTTATGCATCAAGGTGTATGAACTAGGTATCTTCTTTTATTAATTTCAGCCTATATGAGGATGTGAACACGTGCCGAAGCATCTCACATCTCTCTACTATGTGTGGATATGTACATTCACCGAAGCGTCCCACAACTCACATCAGCACACAAACACTAGCAATCATCACAAAAATTCAGCACACTATTCTTATTTAATCTACAACGATCTTAACGTTCCTATTATAGCTTTATTCAATAGAAATCTAAACTTAATCGTGAGAACCGGTGCTGTTCTCGCCGTGTGACAGGGGTGGTCCATACATGGGCGCACGCCATGGTGAGTCGGCAGTCCATGTAGGGTTAGATAACGCTGGTGCTCCATTTTCTCCCGTGTTGGCACGAGTCTCCTCTTGTTTCTCCAGCAAATACAGCTTCTTGCGGAGATAACAATCTCATATTGTGCGCTTGCGTAGAGGTTTCCTAACTCCACGAGCAACCTCTGAGACTTGTCAGCAGCTTGTGGGTTGGAAAGAGCTGTTACATGGGGTCCAATGATCTCCCTTGTACCACTCTTCCGATACGTGTGCAGCTCAAAAGTGGTGTCCTCAAGCTGCCCACGGAAGGCGTAGCACAGTCTGGTGAGTGCATCCCATACAGCATCATCAATAGCTCCTGCCCTTGTAGCTCTCCATGTGGATGCGAAGTGCCAGGTAACAACCCTACCGTTAGATAGGATAGTTACTTCAGCCTTCCACTCTTCATGTCCGAGACGAGGGACTTTCCTGAGAATATACTCCGGGTATAAGCTGCAGCAATCCAGAAATTCTTTGAGCTCCCTAGATATGTGTCCTCCTTCCATTCGGTCGGACCGAAATTCTTGAACTGAATGGTTGGCCCATTCATCACCTTTATTATTGGTCTCAGCAAGGGGTGTCTCTTCCTCGGGTTCATCTCTTCCTGTCATAGCTTCATGAGGCTCCACGGGGTGTAAGCTCGCGTGAAACTCCTCCTGAGGTGCGTACCAATGCCGTTCTTGTGGGTCATCCTCCATATCGTCTTCGAATGGTTCCACCTCTTCCGGCTCCTCTTCCTCATGCATAGAGATATTGACTTCCTCTTCATCATGAGGTTCCGTCTTCACCTCCTCCCATTATGATCCATCGGACACCTCAATGGGGTTAAGTGCACTCCCACGTGGTGGTGGACGAGTACTTATGCGTGTCGTGCTCCTGATCACCGGCATCTATAAATAGGACATGAGAAACTTTAGAGAAGGAAGAAAATATTTCAAAACTTCAGAAGCTATGAAGCAAGAAAGCAAAAGTGTTGCTGTCCAATAGAAGAGAAAAAGAGGGGCTGAAAATAGCACTTTGCGGTGGCTGAATTGACGAGTAAAGTGCAGCAGCAAGCAATTTTTGAAAATAACAGTTTAGAGGGGTGTTCTGACGCGGCCCCACGGCCTCGTCGAGCCAGGATCACGCTCAGGGGTGCTGCATTGCACAGCACCGGATAACACACATCAAAGATACAAAGCGGAAGCAAAGTTTTATTACATAAACAGGTTTATGAACATTTGTACAACAAAATATGTTCCGTCTACACTCACAGGCGTAGACTACGCATCGAGTTCACGTTCAGCCCTTGAACGTGTCCCCGCTAGCACACACGCACACTAATACGGCGGCGTGCACAACTCCCATTCGATGGGATTTCCCTCTTGGGGTTCCGTCTCCTCCTCGGGAGTCCCTTCCTCATAAACCCCTGCAAAAGCTTCAAACACAAGCAGTGAGCACGATGACTCAGCAAGACTGACCCGTCTCTCCTATACATGAAACTTCTACATGAAGGGTTTAGGGTACAAGAGGTAAATAATTTGCAAAGGACTCGCCTAATTATTTAAACCTTACTTTCAAGTTTTAGCAGCAGGTTGTGGAAAACCTTACGCTAAGGCACATGAGAGAGCCGCAATCAAATAAGAAACACATTTCTCTCATGTACTTTGCCCAAAGTTGAAAAGAACTTTAATTAGCTCTAAACTACAACAAGACATTAACAAGCAAAGTATATCTTTCAAATCAGCAAACTTTTAACATGTATCTAGCCTATTCTTTCTACGTCACGGTACAGTGAACAAGTGGTACTCACTAACCACGAGGGACGGCAATTATAATCGATTTACACCTGCAGGGTTACCCGAATAACCCGTCACATCACCCGTACTCGATGTTTCCTACGGCAACCATCACGGACGTCATACGCGACTACCTTTCGCCCGTCATCCAAATATTAAACCGGTCCTATCGTCTCGAGCAAGAGGTCTCTGCACGCGCATCGGCAGTGCCGCCAGCCGATTTACACCTCAAGCTCTCAACCTACCCTATGAACGACAGGCAATGCCTCAATACCCAGATACCTGAGTTACATCGGTTTCCCGGTTCCCATATAGCCGGTAGTTCTTCGGTACTGTTCTAGCTTGTTCAACAGGCCCGGCTCAGTCCTTAATCGACACAAGCGGAGCTATAGCACCCAGGCCCCAACGTCCTGCTGCCCTTACTCTCCGCTCGGTCTCATTTTTCTTGCCATGTGTTTCATTTGCTATCTTTACCTGAGCTACGTGTCAACTTCTCAGCTGTCAACACACGGGGCTACGGAATCTTTCGCCCGCAGCCACACCCGATCCGGTGCCACAGCAAATCCCGGTTTCAAAATATCGGCCACTGACATGTGGGACCGGGGGCTTCGTCTACCTCCGGCCTCCCGCGCTAGGCCGCCGCGAACCCTCACCGGAGTGCTCGCCGGTGGCCTATGCCGTGCGCAAAACTCCATGATTTTGTCCGCCTCTGCCTAAATCCATCCGGGGAACACGATGCTGGGATCAGCTCATCATGACACTCACCGGAACACGGCCGGCAACGAGCGGCGGCTTCGGAAGAACTTCGACCGTGTCGGCTGGACTTCCTATCACCCCAAACGATTGAGCTATCGGTCGTAGAACATCAGTGCATCCTAGGGAAGCTCGGCATGGGCTCGAGGCTGCTCGGAAGAGGTCCTTGGTAAGCTCTCACCGTGCGCCCGACGGCTTCCGCCATTAGCGCCTGTAGAAAAGCTAGAACTGACCGGTCTACCAAGGTTTTCTTGCCAAGGCTGCGAAGGAAAGTTGATTGCTACCAAGCCTAGCTCGTGTAGGAACAGTTTGAGGATCTCTAAACAACTATGGAGCGAGAATTTAGTGGATTCGCACCCGAAGGTCGGTCTGCACCGAATGAAAGGGAAAACTGAAATTCGTCGCCGGTGATCAAACACTCGGGCTGTGGTTCGGGGGTGAACAGCAACAGCCTATAACACGTCCGAGGACGCCTTAGCATGGGCGTGACACTCGCCCGTTTGGGCTGTCCACGTGAGCCCAAGGTGCGGCGAACTTAGGTCACCGGAAAGAACTTTCGGTATGGGCGAGATCACCCGAATTCGGCTAATTCCTACGACGGGGAAGGAAGAGGAGAACCTCTAGTACCGTTTTGCAGCTTGGAGGGAGTGGAGCAGCTGTGATCACTGGCTTTTCGATCAGTTTCCGAGAGAGAGGCGGTGAGGCGATGTTTTCTTGCGCGAGAGCGAAGAATCGATCTGCAATGCCTCGGTTTGGCTCAGCGGCGGGGATAAGAGGGAGGGTGAGGCGGTTCAGTGGTCGGGGCGGCAACCAGCTGCTATCCCGATCGATTCTCGCCGTGGCGGCAGCCCGATCCGGCGCAAGAAACTGGGCAGAGTCCCTCAGTCGGTTTCTTTGGCTATTGAGGCTGACATATGGGTCCCACCCAAGTTTTAACCTCTGAAATTAACTTCCTCCCAGTGCTCCAAACAGTAATCCCACTAATACCCTTGGTCATTTGAATTATCTACAAACTGGCCATTTGAACTGGATAGAATTCAAATTGTGGAGTGTTTGAATGTATTTTCAGCACACATGCAGTTTGAAATTCAAATTGAGTTTGAATTTGCTAAACTTAGCTCATGTCAAGATCAACTCCAAATGAAGTGAAAATTGGTGTGTGAGCTCACAAAAATGTGCTGAGTAAGAATATGCCTCCCACTTTTGAATTCATGGGATCAAAGTATTTTGAATTTGAGTTCAAACTACCCTCTTTCTAGTTATACCCAAAAAGACCTCAAAATGTTTTGGATTTGGGTGAAATTTGGCATATTCATATAACCAAAACCAAACTCATTTTCATGACTCAAAACAGTCCCAAAACCAATCCCAATGACCATACCATAACCATACCGAATAAACATCCCAAATTTGCCTCTAGTCATGTGAGTTGGCCAGGTGCTTGTGACCGGAAGCACGCTATCATGATAGTTTTACACTCTGCAGAGGTGGCACCACTTTACCCACAAGTTCGTGATTTCATCACCCGTCGGCGACTGCAAAACCTCCATTATACCAGTACACAACCATCGGTGTATGGCCAAGAGATCACAAAATAGCCTTTACAAAGGGGCTACTAGGTGTACGAACCCACTGAGGTTTCACCGGCAGGCTCGAATCACCATTCTCCCACCCACAGGCCCCTCTTGTGCCATGCAGTTCCTAGGGCAGTCCCTCTCGACTCCCATTCCCCGTGCCATCTAACGGTCCATAACAAGCTAGCAACACACCTAATTAGTCAGCTAAGCCGCACCCATATTTGGCCTTGTGGTGGCACTGTTTTCCTGGCATGTGCTGGCATGAACCGGTCCTTAGATCTACGGCAAGTAAACCACCATCTCATTCAGCAACATCCACGAACCAAGCTTGCCTAGATCTCCCCGATTCCATGCTTATCAACATCATCAAGTTCTCATCATCATTATTCATATGAGTGCAGTGCTAACCATGTTTTAATTCAGCTTCCCGTTTCCTGTAAATTAAGCGAAGAAAAAGGAAAACGACCATGCCCGACTCATCAACTTTCCCGGCGACAAGGATGGTTAACAAAACTAGTAAACTCCTATAAAAGGGTGTCCCATCAAGTTGACTCAAGCATACGAGTTTTCACAAACAAAACAGTTTCAAAACATGGGATCAATATGGTCAAGGGGCACTTACCTTGCTCCCATGGTTCTTGTTGATCAAGCGTCTCAAAGTCATGGTGCTGTAATTCCTCGTAGATGGCCTCTTGAGCTTGTTCTTCTACTCACGATCACGCACATACAAGATTTACAGCAATCAATCATCATGCACAAACTTTACTCAAGATGCAATGGGGTAGATGAATGCAAATCCTATAGTGCAGTTTTATTAATCCAGTTTGTACGTGTTCTTGCATGTTTTAATGGGTTTTCATGGGGTTTTATGATGAACAAGGGTGTAGGGATCAAGTGTGGACGTGGTGATGATCTTGACTCAAGATCTAGATCAATTCCACCGTCAAAAATCTATCAAAACGCGATCTGTCCACACGTAAAAGTTTCTGCTCAAAGGGGGCGAAGAAAACGGATGCGTAGAAACAGAGGCGATGACGTAAGATGGGTAATGGAGATCTACCATACTTTATCCTTGTGGCAGTGCCTTTCTCCTAGCAATAGCAGCAGTGGGGAATTTTTCTATGGAAGATTGGGGCAGGACAGATCGTAGGGCTTCTCTTCCAGCGACGGCGAGGCGGGGCGAGGCTCGACGGCGGCCAAATTCCAGCGGCGGGGGGGGGGGGGGGGACTTGGCGACTTGGCAGCAAGGAAGGGGGCTTGTCAGCAGGGGGGGACGATCAAAAGGGAGAGGAGTGCGGCCAGGTGGTGGGGTTTATATTTATAATGGGAAAAATAGTCCTAGGGGTCGAAACAAAGAGTCCTAGCAAGATGAGACTCAACCAAAGAGTCCTAGGGGTGGGAACAAAGAGTCCTAGCAAGATGGGACTCAACTAAAGAGTCCTAAAGGTGGAAACAAAGAGTCCTAATGGTGGGGGATTTAACCAAAGAGTCTTAGAGGTGGGGGACTTAACCAAAGAGTCCTAAAGGTGGGGAATATGGTTTCCCCCCTTAAGGGCTGCGGCCAAGGGGTCTCCCCCTTAATTGGTGCGGCCAATTTGGGGAAAATTCCTCCCAAATGTGGGGAAAATTCCCCTTTTGTGGAATTGGGGAATTTGGAAATTTGAGGGAAATCTTGGGGAAATTTGGGAATGGCTCATTTCAGCTATCTTTTTCCCATTCTCCATTTCTACATTCCTCTCTCCATTTCTATGCCCCATTCTCCATTTATATATTTCCCTTCTCCATTTCTATGCCCCATTCTCCATTTCTATATTCCTTCTCCATTTATGTGGTTTTTCCTCCATTTCTATGGTTCCTTCCTCCATTTCTATGTTTCTTTGTCCATTTCTATGGTTCTTTCTCCATTTCTATAGTTCTTTCTACATTTCTACTTCTTTTATAATGCTTCTCTATATGAAAAATGTATGCAATGCATGGAAATGAATTTTAGGGTGTTACACTAGGGTTCCCTCTTTTCCTCTATGACACATAGGACCCACATGTCAGCCACAACATTTTTTCTTCTTTTCCTCCTTCCATCTCCCCACGACGCCACTTCCTCCTCACCCCGTGCTTCATCCCTGAACCTCTGTGTGTCACCTCTCCTCCCTCTCCTCCTGAGGTCGTCACCCCCATGGAACCGCCGCCCTCCTCGCTTGCTCCGGCAGCACCGCCTGCCGCCCGCCTCACACGCGCCCCTCCCTCTCCCGTCCACCGATCCCCCACCCCCGCACTCTAGCTTCTCCGCCCTTGCCACAACCGCGTCTGGCCGGCGCACTCCGCCTTCACTCCGCCTCCTTCCTCATGAGCCGCCGCCTACCCCGGCTTCCCATCGCAGCCGCCACCCCGCCGCGCTTAGCGCAGACGATCCCCACCTCCTCAGCGTCGCTGCCCGCCTCGGGCTTCTCCTTCCTCACCCCTGCGACCGCTGACTTCCACCTCGCCCGAACCCCCGCCTCCTTCCTCATCGGTCTCCCCTGCACCCCGGCCGCTCGAGCCCTCACGCCCGCTAGTCTTCGCCTGAGCTTCCTCCGTCCCGGTGCCGAGCGCCACGCTCACCGGCCTCCCGCGTCGAGGTGCTCCGCCGCACGCCACCTCCTCCGCACCTCGCCCCTCCTCTCACGTGCCTCCTCGCCGCATACCCGGCCGCCGACACGCTCCCTCCATGCGCTCGCGTCCGCGCTGCCGCCGCCTCACCTCCCCGCATCCGCGGTCACCGTCCTTCGCCACTCTCTCCACGACCCTCCCTTGCCATCGCCACGTCCACCTCTGAAGTCCTTGTGTCCAGGTTCCTTCACCGCTCAACGCGCCTACTTCGACCCCTCAGCCTCTCCTCCTGCGCGTCGCCCGCGGGCCCTTCGCTTCGCTGCCCCGCGGCAGCTCGACCACCACGTCCTCCCCGGGCGCCCGACGGCGTGGTGATGGTCTCCAAGGATTCCGAAAACACCAGCCGCTCGCCATCAGATGCTGCCACCGAGCTCGGCACTGTTGCTCAGGCTTTCTGCTCAGCTCTCCAAGATGAGCTCTCTGATTACTACAAGCTGTTGGCTGTTCTGGAGGCATACTCGTTGAATCCAATCCCAGCACATGGATCTGATTCAGGCATCTGAGGTAATTACCTCTCACTGTGGTGTCTTGCATGTGGCTTGCTGAGCCTATTGTGAGAATGTGCCTAATGGATGTTTTGGTGGATGGATGTGGGGATTGAGAGGTGGTGCTATGGCTGGTGCAATCCATGGTCATGTCCAGCATGGTGATCCAATGTTCCAGGAGTTTATGGGTTGATTGCTGCGTCGTGTGTGCTCACCACTATTTGAAATGGTCCGGAGCTGGGTATTAGAAGGGGAATTGGATGATGTATTTGCAGAATTCTTCATCATTGGGCAACCAGTGAAGGCGGAATCTTTGTGGTGGGAGGGTTACCTCATCCAGTCTGACATGCTTCCGGCTTTCATTTCCCCTGTGCTGGCACAAATGATTCTTAGAACAGGAAAGTCAATCAACTTTCTTAGAGTTTGTTGTGATGATAATGGTTGGGCTTCTGCTGCTGCTGAGGCTGCGGCACATGTTGGTACCACAACTTCTCGTGGTGGGCTTGGCTGTGGGAAGATAGATGCGTTGGAGGCATTGGTTGTTGAGGCAGCGAAGAGATTGACCAGCATATGATGGATGTGATACCAGTAGAGGTCTTTATAATTGTGGCGGACCGGGATCCGCTCATCCAGGATCGCAGAGGGTGGTACCGCACGATACGACACCCGACAGCACACGTCATAAGGACATATTATATTACATGGGAAAAATAAACTGAACTGTACAAAAAGGTACAACTTCAGTTACCAACTAGTATTTAATTTACACAGCGGAAGTCTACTCTGTACAACTCACGCCCGCCTATCTAGCAAAAGTTGGTTGCCCAGCCCTAGGGCAACCCACACTAGCTACACGTCTCAGCTCAGTGCGGCGTGTACGGCTCCCACTCAGCCGTGGTCCCCGACGGAGGGTAACCCTCGCCGGTGGACTCATACTCCGAGTCCATGGGTGGCTCCTCACCTAAAAAACACTTAAGCAGCAACCATGAGCACGAAGGCTCAGCAAGGCTTAACCGACTCACCTAAACATGAAACTCTACATCAGGTGTACAATGACATAGGATAGTAATATTGCAGCAAATGGACACACCTACAAGTTCATCCTTAGTTCATCTTTTAGCAGCAAGTTAACGGTTCGGAAAGCTGAAATTTAGTAAGCAATATTTGGTGGCACACATGTAGTAATACAATTGTATCATGACAGCAATATTGAATCATAACGTTCCATAAATTATCTACGTTACGACGCAGTGAACAAGCGGTACTCGTCACCGCGAGGTACGGCGAATCGACTCGATATACACCTGCAGGGAAACCCAACGAGCACGCCACGTACGCCCACCCGTGGAGCTGCACAGCACGCTCACTCGATGTCGTACGGGACAACCTTTCACCCAACAGCCCAAACGTCGAACCGGTCGCACCGAAACGAGCAGGAGGTTCCCCACACGGAGCATCTCTCTATGCCCGTTGGCAGATTTCCACCTTGCTGCCCTCAGCCTACACCTATAAATCGGTGTGTTATGCCTCGACGCCCGGAGGTTTAGGCTACATCGGTTTATCGGGGCCCATATATCCGATATGCCTTCAGTACGTTCAATACTTGTTCAGCAGGGCCGCACACGGATCGGTCCTCAATCGACACGGACAGGGCTGTGCACACAAGACTTCCTCTTGCTGCGCCCTAGCCCCTGCCTAGTCTCATTTTCATTACTAAAGTGATCTCATATCACTCAACCGAACCCGTGTGTCCCAAGACTATCTCGCGAGTAGATTCCAACTACTCGACTTGTACCGAAGTCCTATGACTCATTAAGCATAGCCCGTCTACTCGAGGTCTTAGACACTACCCTCACTCCTAGGGAAAAATTCTGGTTATGCAAGTGGGGTTCCATCCATCCTATACCTAATGCACAATCATACTTCACATGACACATGTAAACAAAATAAAACTTATAAAAAGGTTAATGCAAACCGGGGCTTGCCTTGTTGCTGCTGGTCAGGGGTTAGTTCTTCGTCCGGAAGAAGGAAGTCCAGCACTTCCGGAGTCTCTTCTTCAGCGACTACACGTTTAATGAAATACGACATATAAATTTAAATCCAATGTGTAAACTTGAATACTTAATTACTAATAACTCTAGCTAGCCCTCCTCTTTGGTTCTGAAATTTTTATAGTGGCTTGGTAGGGTCCTAACCAGAGTCTTGACCAAGTTTCATTTGAAACAAAGTTCATTTGAGCTTTGTACAAATAAAAACCTCTTTGGCCAATAATTGAGCTTCTAAGTAATTCCAGGGGTTTTCATGGCTCGAACCATTACTTTCTGGAAACTAGAATTTAAGATGGTTCTAATGGAATTGGTTTCATGTTATTTGAAGAATTCTACTGAAAGTTATGTCCTAATTAAGATTTGAGAAAATCTGAAAAATGTTTCTGTACATTTTTCTATTTTCTCAGGGCAGTTCTCTTAATCACCCAATTAGGGTAACTAAACGAACTTGGATGAGTCTGAAACTTTTACTGGGATTCAGGGATTTTCCAATGAACCTCTCAGCTGAATTTTAGAGTTTTTCATAAAGTAGTTCTCCAGATAAAATTCCCAACAGTTTAAAATTTAGGAATTTAATTCTGGAAAACTATTCACTTTCATGAGCTGAATTTGGTATTGCTGGAAAGTACTCAGAATTCTGAGTTCAGCAAAATTTTGTTCATCGAATTTGGAGTTTCCTAGCAAAAGTTCTATGCATTTGAAGTTTGAACTAAAACTGGAAATTCCAAAAATGTTTAAATCCTGCGGGTGGGTCCCCCGGCTACGTGTCAGCCTCCCAGCTAACCCACACCGGAGCCCGCAGAATCACCCGCGCAGCCGCACGGGATCCCGGTGCCGCAGCAAATCCCGAGTGCTCTCAGCAGAGACTGACACGCGGGCCCGCAGGGCTTCTTCAACCTCGCGCTCCCGCGGCTCCCCGCCGCCCACCTCGCCGGAATACTCGCCGCCGGTCGTTCTGCTGCCTGACCTCCGATGAAACTCGCCGCCTGTGCCTATCTCGGCCTGGGGAACACGGTGGTGCCCTCACCAGAGCTTGACAACGGCCGGAACAGTGCTTCCGCCGGCAACAGCGGCCGGGAGCTCACCGGCGACGTCAAACTCGGCATCCCCTGCACCTTTTTCGATGTGGTTTGCTCGGGGGGCTCCACTGACACCTGCTGGTCACGGATATGGACACCGATCCCCGTGAAAACGGCTGCAACTACGACCTCACCGGAGACCTAGGTCGGATATCGGTTGTGCTCAGAAAACTTCGAAGAACCGTAACCCTAGCCCATGGTTCTTGCTGGTTTTTGGTCCTAGGGTTCGTGGCAGGGTGTAGAACGTGTGTGTAGCTCGGAATCCCTGGTGGTGAACTATCTACCCCGAATTTCCTCGTTTTGCATCCTTCGGTATTTTGAACACCGAAAGAGTAAACGGCCAAATACTACCCCGACGACGGACGAGGGGAGGAACGGTCGGCACTAGCGTGTCACGTGCCTTGTAGCGGACCTTTTTCGTATAGCTCGCCGGGCGCGGGACGGGCTCTAGCTCTCGGACGCCGGGGATCAACGGCGGTCGGCGTTCTGTTCTTGCGCGGAACCGAGGAAAGAGATCTGGTGGGGGTTGTTCTCGTCTGGGAAACAGGAGAAAGGGCGGCGTGGGCTGTGCGCTGGCCTTTGAGCCGCGGTTTTGGCACCGTGAGGTGGCCATGCGATGCCTCGGTGGCTCGCCGCCTCTCCCGTGCCTTGCGCGCGAAGCAGAGGCCGGCTGCAGCAACCGACTGAACTCTTGTATGTGCAACTGACATGTGGGCCTCCCCTTCTCTCCTTTTCTCTAATATTTCTTTTCTGTTTTTCTTGAATATCCCACCAGCTACTCACAATTTAATGTGAGACTTAGCCCCGAGGTTTTGGTTAAAATTTGAGTTCTCCATTTTGAAATTTGGTTGGTCCAATTTGCTTCATATTTAAACTGAATTTCAAATTCAGTTTTGAATTATTGCAAATTTGGCTCCCGACAAGATGAACTCCAATGGGGATGAAAATTGGTGGGCTAACTCAGAAAAATGTTCTGAGTTTTAATATGAAGCTAAATTTTGTATTTGAGTGATGGAAGTTGCTGCAATTTGAATTTACATTCAAATTGGCCCCTTTTTCAAATACCTCCAAAAGTGCCTCAAAAAGTGTTGGATTTGCATGAAATTTGGCTTGAACCTTCCCAAGACTTTTTAAGTTCTAGGGGTGAGCTCAACCTCTCATGTTCATGTGTACAAATTCCCCTTTGTGAAAATGAAGGCTTTCCCCTCTAATCACTCTTTTGATGGAGGTTACTTGCTCTTCACAATATTTCCTAAGATATCCACAATAAAAACTGTGGCGTTGTGAGGTGAAGAAAAGTTTTTGCAAGTCCCTTTTCTTGGGCTTTTACATCCCTCCCCCCTTAAAAGAATCTTGTCCCGAGATTACAAAAGAAGAGATAGTGATGTAATAGGGACTTACCCGCGTTGGGATGCCATGAACTCCGGGTAATTTGAGCGAAGGAATTCCTCGCTCTCCCACGTCGCTTCTTCAGCGGTGTGGTTGCTCCAGAGTATCTTGTAGAACCACAACGTTCTGCTACGCGTGGTCCTGGCTTTTTCATCATGAATTTCCACCGGATACTCATCATATGTTAAATCCGGTTTCAGCTCACCGATGTCTTCAGTAGGGACAGCAGCTGTATGCTTTAAACATTTTTGCAGTTGCGAAACATGGAAAACATCATGGACACCAGCCAGAGATGTCGGTAGCTCCAATCTATACGCTGCTGGTCCACACTTCTCGGTGATAGCGTAGGGTCCAATGAAACGGGGAGCGAGCTTCCCCTTGACACCGAATCGGTGCACGCCCTTCATCGGAGACACGCGAAGGTACACGTGTTCACCAACGTCAAAGTGCAACGGTCTACGCCTCTTATCAGCGTAGCTCTTCTGCCGGGATTGAGCGGCCTTCAAGTTAGCTTGAATCGTCCGAACGCGCTCTTCGGCGTCGTTCACCACATCAACCCCGAAGGTGACCCTTTCACCGGACTCGCACCAGTTTAATGGGGTGCGGCATTTGCGACCGTAGAGAGCTTCATAGGGTGCCATCTTGATACTCGCCTGATAGCCATTGTTGTACGAGAATTCCGCCAACGGTAGGTGATCGTCCCAGTTCCTACCGTGGTGGATGGCACATGCTCTCAACATGTCCTCCAGAACTTGATTCACCCTCTCTGTCTGGCCATCTGTCTGAGGGTGGTAGGCGGAGCTTCTAATCAGTTTAGTACCCAATGCAGCGTGTAGCTGCTCCCAAAAGCGAGATACAAACAAGGCACCTCGATCTGAGACGATGGTCTTGGGTACCCCATATAAGCATAGAATCTTCGCTATGTATAGCTCCGCGTACTTGCTGGCATTGTAACGTGTATTTACCGGAATGAAGTGAGCCGTCGTGGTTAACCGATCGACGATTACCCAGATGGAATCATGTTTGTTGGAAGTCAGGGGTAATCCCACAATGAAATCCATGCTCACATCTTCCCATTTCCATGCCGGGATCTTCAGGGGTTGCAGCAGCCCTGATTTCTTCATGTGATCCGCTTTCACTCGTCGGCACGTATCGCACTCGGATACGTACTTCGCTACCTCCCGTTTCATCCGTGTCCACCAAAATTTCTTTTTCAAATCCTGGTACATTTTGTTACTTCCCGGATGAATGGAGTATTTGGACAAGTGAGCTTCATCGAGGATCTTTTTCCTCAACTCCATATCTCGGGGTATGACTATGCGGTCATTAAACCATAGTGTCCTCTCATCATCCTTCCGTAAACACTTGATCTCTCCATCGTCTATCCGTCTCCGGAGATGTGCCATGCCTTTATCAGTCTTCTGAGCTGCCATGATGTCCTCCCTAATAGTAGGGATAAGGGCAAGGTTGTAAAGCGATCCATAAGGAACCAAGTATAAACTCGGCTCTTCCTCTTCCACCGGTGTAATGGTGAGGTGATGGACATGTGATTTCCGACTCAGCGCATCGGCAACCACGTTCGCCTTGCCGGGGTGGTAATGAATTTCAATTTCATAATCTTTGATCAATTCTAACCACCTCTGTTGCCTCATGTTCAGCTCCTTCTGGGTGAAAATGTATTTTAAGCTCTTGTGGTCGGTGTAGAGATGCACCAGATTCCCCAGGAGATAGTGCCTCCACATTTTTAGCGCCAAAACCACTGCAGCAAGCTCAAGATCATGAGTAGGATAATTCTGCTCATGGTTCCGAAGTTGGCGTGAGCCATATGCGACCACACGTCCTTCCTGCATCAACACGCAGTCGAGCCCAATACCGGACGCGTCACAATACACGTCGAAGGGCTTTGTTGTATCCGGCTGAGCTAAGACCGGGGCTGTTGTGAGATGCTTCACCAATGCTTGGAACGCTCCTTCACACACCGTGTTCCAAACATACTTCGTCCCTTTCTTCAGCAATTCTGTCATCGGCTTAGCGAGCTTGGAGAAGCTTGGAATGAATCTCCGATAGTATCCCGCTAACCCGAGAAAGCTTCTGACTTCATGGACTGAAGTGGGAGCTTTCCATTTCAGTACTTGCTCTATTTTGCTTGGGTCAACCGCAATGCCTTCAGCTGAGATGATATGTCCCAAGAATGGCACTTGGCTAATCCAAAACTCGCATTTACTGAACTTGGCGTAGAGCTTGTGGTCTCGCAATCGTTGAAGAACGATCCGCAAGTGTTCGGCATGTTCGGCTTCTGTCTTGGAGTAAACCAAGATATCGTCGATGAACACTACCACGAACTTGTCCAGCTCCGGCATGAACACCGAGTTCATGAGATACATGAAATGGGCTGGAGCGTTTGTGAGACCAAAGGACATGATGAGATATTCATATAATCCGTATCTCGTCGAGAAGGCTGTCTTTGGGATATCCTCCGCCCGGATCTTGATCTGGTGATATCCAGAGCGAAGGTCCATCTTTGAGAACACACTTGCCCCCACAAGTTGATCAAACAAAATGTCAATACGGGGCAGTGGGTACTTATTCTTGATGGTGACGGCGTTGAGCGGCCGGTAATCCACACACAGCCTCAGGGTTTCATCCTTCTTTTTAACAAACAGCGCCGAGCATCCCCAAGGCGAGGAACTCGGCCTAATGAAACCCTTGCTCAACAGATCATTGAGCTGTTCTTTTAGTTCAGCCAGCTCATTTGGAGTCATTTTATATGGTCTCCGTGATATGGGCGTAGTCCCGGGTGCAAGTTCAATCTTGAACTCGACGTCCCGCTCAGGTGGCATGCCCAGAAGATCATCCGGGAACACGTCGGGGTACTCCCGGACTACGGGGATGTCCTCTAATTTGAGAGCTTCAGTATTGTTGATCGCTGAAACCTCCCGGACTGGATTATCTAATAAGAGGGACTGCGGACGGTGTAATGGGGAGTTGAGGTGAACCGTCCGTGATAGGGTTTCCAGGACAGCGCCATGGTAACTTAGCCATGACATTCCCAAGATTGCATCAATCTTCTGCCCCTCAAGGATAATCATAGTGGTGGGATATATCTTCCCACCTAAGCACAGTGGTGCTTTTGGAACCATCATAGTTGCTGAAATCTTTCCTCCCGGTGAGCAGATCATATAAGAACACTTGGTTGGAAAGGCTTCCAGCTGATGCTTAACCACATATGATGCACTTATGAAGTTGTGGGTTGCACCAGAATCCAACAATATTATGATGGCTTGATGGTTGAGAGTGAACGTACCCGCCAGCACGTTGTCTCCCTCTGGGGCGTCCTCATTGTAGAGGTTGTGGACGCCCCCAGTCCGCTGACCAACCTTCTTCACCAGAGGTCGGCCTCGAGCACTGCCCTGGAACTGGGCTTGCCCGCTGCTCTGCTGCCTCTGGGGACAGTCCTTCGTGAAGTGGCCCGCCTGGCCACACGTGAAGCACGTGAAACGGGGTGGTCCCCCGCTGATCGGTGGACGGAATCCCGGGGCGCGTTGTGGCGGTGGGAACGCCCGGAGTGCCATCTGCTGCTGATGCTGCTGTCTTGGTGGTGGCATCGGCGGACGGAACGGAGGTGATTGAAACGAACGTCCCCCGAACCGCTGAGGTTGCGCCGGTGGATGCCACTGCTGCCCGGATGGTGTCCGATACACCATACGGTACTTCTGAGGAGCGCCACCCCCACTGCTAGGTGGAGCGCGACGCTTCCTCTGCTCAGCTGCCAACTCCCGCTGAGCGTCCTCTTGCATGATCGCGGCATTGACTAAGTCATTGAAGGTGCCGCGATTCCACTGAACGAGGTGTGTCTTCATTTCGGGGTGTAACCCTCGATAGAAGTGTTCCCGCTTCTTCTCCTCCGTGGAGATGTAGTCTGACGCATATTGCACCAGATGGTTGAAGGCACGGGGGTAGTCATGGGCACTCCTCCCGCCCTGCTTCAGCTCCAAGAATTCTTGGAACTTCCTCTTCATGATCCCGGGAGGAATGTGATAGGCGCGGAACGCCTCCCGGAACTCTCCCCATTCCACGGCATGGCCGGCCGGACGTGAGGCGACATAGTTCGCCCACCACGCACCAGCGGCACCGTGGAGTTGCTGTGCTGCGAACAGAGTCTTCTGCCGCTCCGTACATTGGAGCAGCCCGAACTTGGACTCGATGGTCCGCAGCCAGTTGTCCGCCTCCAGTGGTTCTTCAGCTTCGGTGAACACTGGAGGGTGCGTACTCATGAAATCCGAGTACGACACTTCACGGGGCTCACGAGGCCCTCTGTCTTGACGCCCCCCCCCCCCGCCTGGGACGTATTCTGCATGATCGTGCGGAGCAGGTCGGTCTGCTCCTCACGACCACCCACCAGTGCCGCAATCACATCCGCTAGAGTAAGCGGAGGCGG
Organism: Neostapfia colusana; assembly: GCA_030760725.1. Classification (NCBI taxonomy): domain Eukaryota; kingdom Viridiplantae; phylum Streptophyta; class Magnoliopsida; order Poales; family Poaceae; genus Neostapfia; species Neostapfia colusana. The sequence continues at coordinate 60,483,880 of JASWHV010000016.1, read as the reverse complement.
TGGTGGTGGCTGCTGCTGCGGGGTGCTGTCGTAGGCCAGTGGCTGGGAGTCATTACCTCCCGGTTGGCTAGAGCCACCAACCTCGTGCGTGGTCCTAGTGCGAACCATCTGTAACCATACGACAATAAACATCAGTCCCGCAACATATTGCATGCAGTCCAATAACAATAGACGTAAAAACATAATGACAAATGAAACATGCGATACATCTCGTATGTAGATAATGTAATAACTTTGCACAAGCTACGCCATTATCAGACCAAATACAAGCTAGTTTAATCCAACTTGATGAACCTCCTCTTTGGAAGTTCACCATAACTAGGTTTGGTCACTACGAGATATTACTATCGCTTTGTCATCACGTAAACCACCCTTAGGGTACAACACCCTCTCCAATGAGTTCAACTGTCACTCCTCTGTCAGAATGACCAGTTTCTACCTATTCCAAGTTTTGATCTGGTTTTGGACATTTTCATGACTCAAGCTGAATACCAAAGTTAAAGTTAACTTCAGTATATTTCCAACAAGTACTTATTTACCCTCGAATCAGCTCGGGTTAAAAAGTCATGGTCATTCAAAGTCAACAGAATTCCTGGAAGAATTTCAACAGCACCTCCTTTGGGAAGTTGCTGTTTTCAACCCTGATTTCCACTGAATTCTGTACTGAAATTTCAGAAACTTTGAATTGCAAAGATGGAACACATCTTCTACCCTTTCTAAAGATGTATCCTATGAAAACTTTTGATTTTTCTACTAGGAGATATGTTTGAAAAACAGAACAGTCCAGAGAGTGTTTAACCAGGACAGTTTACATTCCTCTGGACAGTTTACATTCCTCTGGAATTTAAGCCATCTTAAGGTGTGTTTCAGCTCTGGAAAGCTACAACAAAGTTGTAGAGCACTCAAATACCTTTCCAGAACTATATACCACACCTCCCTGGGCTAAAAGACCTGTGAGTTATGCCCTGTTGAAGATCAGCAACTTGCTGCCCAAAACAGAGCACTCTGTTTCTTCAGTCCTTTGGAACTACACTCATCACTATCCAATTTGTCTATCCAAGCAGGGTCCTAAATGTTGAACCTAATGATTTTAATTCCTTGTTATCGTTATTTTTGTGCACATGCCTACAATATCTCGGTACTACATTCCTCACAACAGAAAACCCTAACCGGATTATACCGGCATATACGTCTCAAGTGTGGAACTAAATGGTCTCTCGCACACGTTTTCTACACGGATACATATGTGGTTAGTACCTGCAGAAGACCACACAATAATGGTGCACTCAATGGTTGGTTTCATTTCAGGCAGGATCATATTTAAAAATAAATACAAACGCCCGTATCATTGCCATACGGCCGTCCTTGAGCTAAGTCACGTCTCAAGGCACGTGATCGTGTTTCAACACCACACGACGGGGAACCCGAGTATGTCATGAACGGATCGTCACGGTTGGGAATGTTATCAACCCAACATATACCACCTACTGCCCTGCAGGGCACGCCGATGGCAAGCGCTGCGTATGTCCTCCTGGGCTATTTCCAGACGAACACACTCTCGCGTTACTGACCACGCGGTGGGGTCTCCACTTACTTGCCTAATGCACGCTAGGGATCAGCGTTTCGTATGAACTCAGGAACATGAAGAGTCCAAGAGTTTCATATTGACGTCTCACACCAAGCTGTGAGACAACTCCCTGAACCACGTTCCTCGTCAGGGGAGCTAACCAAAATTGAACCGCTTTCGGTGGCGTTCCTTACCATTCTTACCAAAGCGTAGGTGTGTCGTTACATAATTGAAATTCAGAATTATAACACATAGGTTAGTCTTTGCCACTTTAAGTAACTATGCTAGTATAGTCCTTACTTGGGCAAACGACCGATTCCTCACCGTAATCCTAAGTTTTCCCATAATACAGTCCTTAAGTACTGTGCTATCCCCAATGCAGCTCTGATACCAGGCTGTGGCGGACCGGGATCCGCTCATCCAGGATCGCAGAGGGTGGTGCCGCACGATGCGACACCCGACAGCACACGTCATAAGGACATATTATATTACATGGGAAAAACAAACTGAACTGTACAAAAAGGTACAACTTCAGTTACCAACTAGTATTTATTTTACACAGCGGAAGTCTACTCTGTACAACTCACGCCCGCCTATCTAGCAAAAGTTGGTTGCCCAGCCCTAGGGCAACCCACACTAGCTGCACGTCTCAGCTCAGCGTGGCGTGTACGGCTCCCACTCAGCCGTGGTCCCTGACGGAGGGTAACCCTCGCCGGTGGACTCATACTCCGAGTCCGTGGGTGGATCCTCACCTGAAAAACACTTAAGCAGCAACCGTGAGCACGAAGGCTCAGCAGGGCTTAACCGACTCACCTAAATATGAAACTCTACATGAGGTGTACAATGACATAGGATAGTAATATTGCAGCAAATGAACACGCCTACAAGTTCATCCTTAGTTCACCTTTAGCAGCAAGTTAACGGTTCGGAAAGCTGAAATTTAGTAAGCAATATTTGGTGGCACACATGTAGCAATACAATTGTATCATGACAGCAATATTGAATCATAACGTTCCATAAATTATCTACGTTACGACACAGTGAACAAGCGGTACTCGTCACCGCGAGGGACGGCGAATCGACTCGATATACACCTGCAGGGAAACCCAAAGAGAACGCCACGTACGCCCACCCGTGGAGCTGCACAGCACGCTCACTCGATGTCGTACGGGACAACCTTTCACCCAACAGCCCAAACGTCGAACCGGTCGCACCGAAACGAGCAGGAGGTTCCCCACACGGAGCATCTCTCTATGCCCGTTGGCAGATTTCCACCTTGCTGCCCTCAGCCTACACCTATAAATCGGTGCGTTATGCCTCGACGCCCGGAGGTTTAGGCTACATCGGTTTATCGGGGCCCATATATCTGATATGCCTTCGGTACGTTCAATACTTGTTCAGCAGGGCCGCACACGGATCGGTCCTCAATCGACACGGACAGGGCTGCGCACACAAGACTTCCTCTTTCTGCGCCCTAGCCCCTGCCTAGTCTCATTTTCATTACTAAAGTGATCTCACATCACTCAACCGAACCCGTGTATCCCAAGCCTATCTCGCGAGTAGATTCCAACTACTCGACTTGTACCGAAGTCCTATGACTCATTAAGCATAGCCCGTCTACTCGAGGTCTTAGACACTACCCTCACTCCTAGGGAAAAATTCTGGTTATGCAAGTGGGGTTCCATCCATCCTATACCTAATGCACAATCATACTTCACATGACACATGTAAACAAAATAAAACTTATAAAAAGGTTAATGCAAACCGGGGCTTGCCTTGTTGCTGCTGGTCAGGGGTTAGTTCTTCGTCCGGAAGAAGGAAGTCCAGCACTTCCGGAGTCTCTTCTTCAGCGACTACACGTTTAATGAAATACGACATGTAAATTTAAATGCAATGTGTAAACTTGAATACTTAGTTACTAATAACTCTAGCTAGCCCTCCCCTTTGGTTCTGAAATTTTTATGGTGGCTTGGTAGGGTCCTAACCAGAGTCTTGACCAAGTTTCATTTGAAACAAAGTTCATTTGAGCTTTGTACAAATAAAAACCTATTTGGCCAATAATTGAGCCTCTAAATAATTCCAGGGGTTTTCATGGCTCCAACCATTACTTTCTGGAAACTAGAATTTAATATGGTTCTAATGGAATTGGTTTCATGTTATTTGAAGAATTCTACTGAAAGTTATGTCCTAATTAAGATTTGAGAAAATCTGAAAAATGTTTCTGTACATTTTTCTATTTTCTCAGGGCAGTTCTCTTAATCACCCAATTAGGGTAACTAAATGAACCTGAATGAGTCTGAAAATTTTACTGGGATTCAGGGATTTTCCAATGAACCTCTCAGCTAAATTTCGGAGTTTTTCATAGACTAGTTCTCCAGATAAAATTCCCAACAGTTTAAATTTTAGGAATTTAATTCTGGAAATCTATTCACTTTCATGAGCTGAATTTGGTATTGCTGGAAAGTACTCAGAATTCTGAGTTCAGAAAAAAAATTCATCGAATTTGGAGTTTCCTAGCAAAAGTTCTATGCATTTGAAGTTTGAACTAAAACTGGAAATTCCAAAAATGTTTAAATCCTGCGGGTGGGTCCCCCGGCTACGTGTCAGCCTCCCAGCTAACCCACACCGGAGCCCGCAGAATCACCCGTGCAGCCGCACGGGATCCTGGTGCCGCAGCAAATCCCGAGTGCTCTCAGCAGAGACTGACACGCGGGGCCTGCAAGGCTTCTTCAACCTCGCGCTCCTGCGGCTCCCCGCCGCCCACCTCGTCGGAATACTCGCCGCCGGTCGTTCTGCTGCCTGACCTCCGACGAAACTTGCCGCCTGTGCCTATCTCGGCCTGGGGAACACGGTGGTGCCCTCACCAGAGCTTGACAACGGCCGGAACAGTGCTCCCGCCGGCAACAGCGGCCGGGAGCTCACCGGCGACATCAAACTCGGCATCCCCTGCACCTTTTTCGATGTGGTTTGCTCGGGGAGCTCCGCTGACACCTGCTGGTCACGGATATGGACACCGATCCCCGTGAAAACGGCTGCAATTACGACCTCACCGGAGACCTAGGTCGGATATCGGCTGTGCTCAGAAAACTTCGAAGAACCGTAACCCTAGCCCATGGTTCTTGCTCGTTTTTGGTCCTAGGGTTCGTGGCAGGGTGTAGAACGTGTGCGTAGCTCGGAATCCCTGGTGGTGAACTATCTACCCCGAATTTCCTCGTTTTGCAACCTTCGGTATTTTGAACACCGAAAGAGTAAACGGCCAAATACTACCCCGATGACGGACGAGAGGAGGAACGGTCGGTACTAGCGTGTCACGCACCTTGTAGCGGACCTTTTTCGTATAGCTCACCGGGCGCGGGACGGGCTCTAGCTCTCGGACGCCGGGGATCAACGGCGGTCGGCGTTCTGTTCTTGCACGGAACCGAGGAAAGAGATCGGGTGGGGGTTGTTCTCGTCCGGGGAACAGGAGAAAGGGCGGTGTGGGCTGTGCGCTAGCCTTTGAGCCGTGGTTTTGGCACCGTGAGGTGGCCGTGCGATGCCTTGGTGGCTCGCCGCCTCTCCCGTGCCTTGCGCGCGAAGCAGAGGCCGGCTGCAGCAACCGACTGAACTCTTGTATGTGCAACTGACATGTGGGCCTCCCCTTCTCTCCTTTTCTCTAATATTTCTTTTCTGTTTTTGCTGAATATCCCACCAGCTACTCACAATTTAATGTGAGACTTAGCCCCCAATTTTTTATTCAAATTTGAGTTCTCCATTTTGGAATTTGGTTGGTCCAATTTGCTTCATATTTAAACTGAATTTCAAATTCAGTTTTGAATTATTGCAAATTTGGCTCCCGACAAGATGAACTCCAATGGGGATGAAAATTGGTGGGCTAACTCAGAAAAATGTGCTGAGTTTGAATATGAAGCTAACTTTTGTATTTGAGTGATGGAAGTTGCTGCAATTTGAATTTACATTCAAATTGGCCCCTTTTTCAAATACCTCCAAAAGTGCCTCAAAAAGTGTTGGATTTGCATGAAATTTGGCTTGAACCTTCCCAAGACTTTTTAAGTTCTAGGGGTGAGCTCAACCTCTCATGTTCATGTGTACAAATCCCCCTTTGTGAAAATGAAGGCTTTCCCCTGTAATCACTCTTTTGATGGAGGTTACTTGCTCTTCACAATATTTCCTAAGATATCCACAATAAAAACTGTGGTGTTGTGAGGTGACGAAAAGTTTTTGCAAGTCCCTTTTCTTGGGCTTTTACAATAATGTTATGGAGCATGCTTCTAGTAGTGTTCCACAAATGGAGGTCCCCGAGAGCTCAGGCTCCTCGTCTACAGCCCGCTGGAGAAGACCTCGTCCTCAGCCCGTCCCAATGGAGCAGCCACATTGATGTGAAGCTCAGAGAGTGGATTGATCTGGACTCGGAGGATGAGAAGTTTCAACTGGATTCGGAGCTCACGCTGAAGCAGGAGGTTGCGTGGGCTTCTCATCTATCCCTACAGGCATGTGTTCTTCCTGCCCCAAGAGGTCTTCATGTGGAAACTATACTAGAGTTGTGAATCAAATTTTGCGGGGACTGACCAATATGAAGTTGTGGCTGAGGTTACCACTAGAGAAGCCTGATCCAAGGGACGGTGATCATGATAAAGTAAAGAATAACGACCTTCTCGCGTGCTTCAAGAGATATCGATTGAGATCCAAGGTTGAAATAGATAATGTGAACTAGAACTTCTCTTGCTGGCAACGATTTGGGCATGATGTGGTGCATACTGAAGCTTCTACTCAAGAACCTGAGGCTCAGTCATTTGATGGGGACAAGGTACTGACCATGCTGCCGAGTCAACTGCACAAGGAAATGGTCATGGTTGGCAGTGGTTCAAGGATCCTAGGTTGGACTGCCTAGGTTACAGAGGATTTTTTCTTTTTAGATGATACGATGCCACGACTTGTCGAGTTAGATAAGAAGAAGATGAGCACCATTATCAGCTATGGCGCCGAGTTTGTCTTCATCGAGCTTCACCCCAAGACACTACATGTCAAGGCACCACCAGCGGACACAGAGATCAATGACACCATCCCGGTGATAGGATCAGAGGCAGAGTTCAAGAAAGGAAAGAACTTGTACTACATGAGAGGCAGTGACCATTGCAAGAGCATGAATCAATACGTTTGGAGCTCCTGGTGCGGACTCGGTGAAACCAAGTTTCAGAACCAAACTTTCGTGATGGATCTAAATGTATGTTTGTCTGGGGCGCACACAACAGATGGGAAGGACGTGGATGGAAAAGATTACAGGTATTAATTTGATTTTGAGCACCTGAAGGAGTCTATACCTGTAGTAAAGGAAGGGAACTACTTGAAGGATTGGAAGCACTGGGACAAAAAGAAGGATCATAGTGAGGAAGGTACTGTCATATAAGGGTATCACCCATCGGCTATCTTTGGCGCGAATCGGCACCCAACCCCCATATCTGACGAGCTCCGTGAGCATCTACGACCCATCGGACTCGAAGAAACGGCACCTCATCGACCATCCCGACAAGCATCGAAGGATTTCGCCGCCCTCCCTCTCGGGTTGTCGGAAAGCTCTCCATGAAGATCCCCGGCATGGATCGACACCCCAACCCCGTCTTCGTCGATCGCCAGTGAGTTTCTCCGCCCTTGCCGACGTCCTCCCGTTTCATTCGTCTCTTCTAGCCCCTGACGATGCTAACGTCTTTGCCATTCACTGCAACACGTCTTGGACCTGAAGAACGCGCGGGAAGGACATCCCAACGGTGATCTCTACAACGCCCAAAGAATGTCGCCACTGCTCCACGTCGCGAGACGTCTTCCTCTCTTTCCATGCCACACGAACCCTCTAGGGTATGCGTGTACAAGTGACGATCAAGAAACAACGCGAAGACTTTGAAGATCAAGAGTTTGACCAGTGGACTGAGCAACACTATAAAAAAAAGGCAAGTGTCCTTGACCACTTTGCACCCAAGCTAGGATGTGTAGTTAGAATTAATTGCATTGTCATATGAATTATGAAACCCATGTTAGGAAGTTTCCCTAGATTTTCATTATCATATTTCCTTATAGCCTGGGTTGGGAGTTATTTAGTATGTTATTATTGTTATTCATCTATGCTTAGCCATGCTTAGAATTGGGATGAGATATGAATGGGAAACCTCGATTATTTACTATTGATGGTATGTGATGAATTATGATAGATATAGAAATCTAGGCAAGCTGGATGTTTTGGTTGGTGTTGCGTGCACGAGATTTGGGTCGTGTTCAGTGCTTGTCTGGGTTCTAAGGACCGGTTCATGGAGCATGTAACCTGGCTTTACCATGCCAACCACATGCTGAGATGGGGGCATATTAGCCAATTAATTAGGTGTATTTCCGACGTAGTGTGGGTGTTTAAATGGTGCGGGAAATAGGTGCCAGTTGGACTACCATAGGAACCGTAAGGCTCAAGAGGGGGCCATTGCAGTGGGTCTTGGAGCCTCCTGGATGCTGTTAGGGGTGAAACCTTAGTGGGCTCATACTCGTCGAGAATCCCTTTGTAAAGTCCTCATAGTGATCTCCTGGCCACACAACTGGAAAGTGTGAACGTGGTTCGCGGCCATAGGCATAATGGAGGTTTTTAGTCCACCCGGCAACGGGGGATGAAATCACTACATGTGGGTACAGTGGTGCAAACTCTGCAGAGTCAAAAACTGTCATGATAGTTGTGCTCTCAGTCAAGAGCGGCTTGTGTTCATGATTAGAGGATGATGAATTGGGAAGCTGAGGATGTTAAGCGGGGAGCTTAACAACGAAAATAAAGTTATAGTTACTTGACATTGATGAAGGGTTATGGGTTGGGACCACTTCACTTATGTAGTAATATAGGTGCTTAATAAGCTAAGGAGATAGGTATTAATTGCGTAGTGCTTTAACCATGAGTTCAGCCTTTCCTTGTTCTAGTCTGCATGACATTACTTTCGCACACTTGCTGAGTACTTTATGTACTTATGCGTTTTCCTTTTTCTTTTATCATAAATGTTGCTCAGTGAAAAGAAGATTAGATGAAGACGGTGTGAAGGTCATGTTGCTGCAATCGATTTGTCCTGTGGACGGCCCTACAAGATTTTCCTCTTCCGCTGCTATTTAAAACGCATTTAAGGTATAAATACTGTTTATATTTGATATAGAACTGTTTATCACTATTTGTCCTAAATGTATGATTAAACAGATCCTAGCATACATGTAGATTTCGACCGATTTTACTTTATATAAAACTGGGCGTGACAGTCGATCGATGACTTCTTTGCTCGCTTTAATAAAATTCTTAGCAACTTGCATAGCGTCAATGTTAATTTTTCAGATGCTGAAAATGTTAGGCAATTGTTAGGTGCATTAGACATGTCAATTTGAGAGATGAAAGTTACATCTATTCGTGAATCCACTGCCATGAGTACACTTACTTAGATGCGCTATATTCTAAGTTGAAAACTCATGAACTTGACATAATTTCGCGTATAACCCCAACAAGTCTCTTGCATTTGTCTCGCAACGTGACATGCCTAGTTCTAGTCCATCTTCATCATGTGGAACACATGCTTTGCTGTCCTCTCTAACCCTTGAATAGATTGATGAGTTTTCATAGGAGGAGCTAGCACTTCTCTCTACTCGGTTCTCAAAAGCGTTGCAAAATGTGAGAACTTGAAGGAGAGGAAGTGCTGGTTCACAATGTTGCTTCGAATGTGGTAAGATAGGATATTTTCATACAGATTTTCCTAATCTTTAAGGTACTACTTCCCGTGACGAAAATCAAACCAAGTTCAAGTCCTCTACTAGAAACAACAACAAGAAAAAGAAGACTTTCACAAAACGGAAAATGATGGAACACATTCTCTCCGCACTCCTAGATAACAACTCGAGTGATGTGGACTCCAGGAGTGATGAAGATGAAGACAACGTGGCAACAATGAGTTTCATGGCGGGCAACTCAAGATCAAATATGGAGGAAGCAGAATATAACAGCAACGATGAAGAGGTATGTCCCACTTATGAAAAAATGTGTGATGCTATTTCTCGTGCCACTGTTGTACTTAAGAAAAAGGACAAAAACTCAGGGACGATGCTGTTAAATTTAAATCATTACAATATGAAATTAATTGGTTAAAATCTTTGATTCCTAGTGATGATTCTTGTTCCTCATGTGAATTAATATATGAACAATTGTCCTCCTTAAGAAGTGCGCACACCTCCACACTTGATAAACCTGTAATTGAAATTGAAAAGAACAAAAAGTTTGCTGCACTTAATGATAAAAACATGAAATATGCTAGCTGTTCTACAATTGATTCGCATTGTTCTAGTTGTGATGACCTTGATAAGAAACTACATGATTCTATAATGAGATTTCTATTTTGAACAATGCTTTACGTTCTCATGAAGTTAAATATTGTTTTAATTGCAAACTAAATGGAAAAACATCATGTGACAACTGCCTAGACTTGTCTATTAGACTTGATGACATGCATGTAGTGGTTTTTTTAGAGGGAATAAAAATTTAAACTTGCTGCTGAATTCTTTTAAGACTTGCAATCATAAAACTAGTTTAGGTTTTGATTCTCATGCTCATGCTAAGGCACATCCACCTAAGGTTGTAAAGTCATTAGGAAGTGGTTTGATTAAAACCATTCCTAAACAAAAAGAGATGGTTTTTAGGTCAGCAGGGATGTTATATCATTCAGTTGCTAAACACACGTTGCTTGCTCTTCTAGACATGAACATAAGGTTAAATTTCATTGTACTTACTGCAGTAGAGATGGTCATGTCATAGATTTTTGTTATAGACTAGCTAAAAAGAAAAAGAAGCAAAGAATGCTAGCTAGATCACGTAACAACCAAGCAAAACTTGTTGCATGTCCTGAACCGAATGTTAGACACTTGCAACCTGCTGTAATAAGTCAAAAACATAGAAAAATTGCTCCCAAACCTACTGTTTTTCATGCTATACAAGACCACCTCGTAGGTCAGTAGTTGGGTGCAAGAATTCTCAAACATTGGCTCATGAACCTGCTATTTTATCTCAGCTTTCACGTGTTATTCCTGCTGGACGTCGTGTGACTAGGTACTAAATTCCTAAATGCCTTTTGACTAACCCTAGTATTGAGTCATCGACGTATTGTGCTTCTATGTAGGTTACACGCTTGAGGAAGGAGAACATTTGGCTTGTAGATTCAGATTGCTCACGCCACATGACTGGTAACAAAGAATAGTTCTCCTCCCTCTTTTTTTTTGTCACGTGTAGAGAATGTTACTTTTGCCGATAATTCTTCAACTCCTATAATTGCTAAGGGTTCGGTTAGAGTTAATAATCTGAAATACAACTTGCTTTCTGTTTTACAATTGCTAGATAAAAATCTTGAAATTGTTTTCACTAAAAAATGTTGCAAGGTTGTAGATTCAAATGGTGTGCTTATGTTTAGCATGTCTCGGTTTGAAAGAGTTTTTAAAGCTGATTTTGACATATCATCCTCTAAGCATAGGTGTCTAGTTTCTAATGATTCAAAAGACTTATATTTTTGGCATCATAGACTTGGTCACGTAGGCTTTGATCATCTCACACGTGTTAGTGGTGTTGATTGCATACGTGGGTTACTAAAGCTTAAAGGGGACAAGGAAATTGTTTGTTCTTCTTGTAGACATGCTAAGATGGTTGTAGGTTCACATGCTCCACTCACAAAGACCATGACAACAGCATCGACATAACTTTTACACCTTGACACCGTAGGTCCCTCACGTGTTCAATCCTTTGGAGGAATGGTATGTGCTTGTAATTGATGTTGACTATTCTATATATTCTTGGGTTTACTTTATGGCATGTAAGAATGAAGTTTTTAGTCATTTTAGAAGTTTGGTTCTTAGACTTTCACTTGATCACCTAGGATTTTAAAAGCAATAAGAAGCAATAATGGAACTGAATTTAGAAATCAATCATTTGATCACTTTTGTGCTGAAAATGAAATAGATCATCAATTTTCTTCACTATATGTGCCTCAACAAAATGGTGTCGTAGAGAGAAAGAACAAAACCTTAGTTGAGATGGCTAGGACTATGCTTGATGAATATCAAACTCCTAAGAAATCTTGGGTAGATGCAATTGCAACAGCTTGTTATGTCTCAAATAGAGTTTTCTTATGAGCCAACTAGGAAAACCCCATATGAGCTTCGGTTTGGACACAGGCCTAGTGTCAAACACTTTAGGGTCTTTGATTGCAAATGTTTTGTTAAGAAATATGGTAATCTTGATAAATTCGAACCTAGATCTGTTGATGGCATGTTTCTTGGTTATTCATCTCATACTAGAGGCTACCATGTGCTTTTACTTGACACTAACAAAATTCTGGAGACTTGTGAGGTTTCTTTTGATGAAGCTAGCCCAGGTACTAGCTCTAATATTGCAGGTCAAGATGCATATCCGCAGAGGGAGAGTATTTTTGTTGAAGATGAGGAAGAAGTGGTGCTTCTGCCCGAAAATTCGGTTGTTGGGGAACATGAAGAAGAAGGAACTTATGAAGTGTCTACGCCCCTCCGTATCCTTAAAAGTCATCCTCCACAACAGATTATTGGAAGCTTGCACGAACGAGGCATACGGTCTAGGTTTTTTTGATCTAAATTCTCATGCTCATTCTGATTTTGTTGCTTCTTTTGAACCCAAAGATATATCACACGCACTCACTACTGAATCTTGGATCATTGCCATGAAAGAAGAGTTAGAAAATTTTGATAGAAATAATGTTTGGAAACTAGTTCCTCCACCTAATGGTCACACATTGATAGGAACTAAATGGGTGTTTAAAAACAAACAAAGTGAGGATGGGGTTGTAGTTAGGAATAAAGCTTGGTTGGTTGCTCAAGGTTTCACACAAGTTGAAGGTCTAGATTTTGATGAAACTTTTGCTTCGGTTGGTAGATTAGAAGCCATAAGAATTTTATTACCATTTGCTGCATCTAAAGGTTTCAAATGGATGTGAAAAGTGCTTTTCTTAATGGCTACATAGATGATGAGGTTTATGTTAAGCAACCACCAGGTTTTGAAAATCCAGATTTTCCTAATCTTGTTTACAAACTATCCAAAGCCTTGTATAGTCTCAAGCAAGCAACTAGAGCATGATATGATAGGTTAAAAACATTCTTACTTGAAAAGGGGTTTACCATGGACAAAGTAGGTGAAACTCTTTTTGTTCTTAAGCATGGCAATGACTCACTATTCGTTCAAGTATACGTGGATGATATTATCTTTGGTTGTGCTTCTCATGATCTTGTGCACCAAATGAAGTATACGAAAGATCTCCTTAGGCGTTTTAACATGGAAAACAGCAAGCCTCTTTGGACATCAATGGGAACAACGACAACACTTGAACTTGATGAAGATGGTGACCCGGTTGATCAAAAAGAATATAGAAGTATGATAGGATCACTTTTGTACCTCACGGCATCAAGACCGTACATACAATTGAGCGTATGTCTTTGTGCAAGATTTCAATCTTCCCCACGCGTTTCACATCGTCAAGACGTTAAAAGGATTCTCATATATTTACATGGTACTCAAGAATTTGGTATTTTTCTTCCTTCTTCCTCAACCGTAACCTTGAAGGCGTTTTCGGATTCTGATTTTGGGGGGTTGTAGGATTGATAGGAAAAGTACTTCGGGTGCTTGTCATTTTCTTGGTAATTCACTTGTTTCTTGGTTCTCTAGAAAACCAAATTCAGTTGCACAATCCACGGCCAAATCTGAATATGTAGCTGCTGCTAGTGCTTGCACACAAATTTTATGGATCGTTCAAACACTTAAGGACTATGGGGTTGATTTAGATAGTGTTCTGTTGTTTTGTGACAACACTAGTGCCATTTGTATTGCTAAAAAACCCTGTGCAACATTCTAGACCAAATCACATTGACATTAGGTATCACTTTCTCCGTGATAATGTTGAAAAAGGAAACATTGTGCTTCACCATATAGACATTGAACATCAACTGGCTTACATTTTTATATAACCTTTGGATTTCACTCGTTTTTCATTCATTCATAGTGTGTAGAGGTTATGCATACTCATGGCTTAAATTGAGGGGGAGTTTTGTAACTTGGAAAGTCTATGTGTGAATTTGAAATTAAAAGATAATATGTCCATAAGTGTTTCATACATATATGACTTTGTGATTCCTTTTACATGATGAAAGTTCTTACTAAGATACTCGTGTTATACATGTTGTAGTTTTTGCCATGACTAGTAATTTCAATAATTACTTACACTAAATCTGGTCATGATCGAACCTTCTTACTGTTTTGAGCTTGTTGCATGCTCACAAGTGCTTTTAATCATAAAAAAATAATCAATCAATAGCCCACATGTTGAGCATTTATGATCAAATAAAAAATTTAAAAGATCAAGAGAATATGCATGCATCACACTTCTTTTTTTTAGATTGCTTATCATTGCATTGTGATATGAACTTGGAAGGAGTTGTGTATGACTAAAACCATATCCTTAAGCTTCTGATTGTCAAATGACATAGGCTTGGCTTGGTTGGTTAGAATAAGGCTGATGGGACATATATTCTGTTGCAAATGTCATATTATCAAAATTTGTGCTTTAAATAATAATGAAAAATAAAAAATGCAGGAACATGTGTCATGTTTTCAGGTTTTTGAAATAATTGAGATAGGGAGATCATGACTTGCTTAAATTGAAATTACATTTGATCTCTAGCATGGCTTACACTACTTTATGTATCTCATTGATGTGATAGTGTAAGTTACTTGATAGTATGGCTTGGGTGAGCTTTGTTTTATATGTATATGTCATATTATGCTCATAAGAAATTGAAATTTCTCTTTTGAACCTTGCTGAATACATTGTCAAAAGGGGAGAAATATATCACACATTCACAAGTGTTTTTGCACGATTCTTCTCAGGGGGGTGAACATCCTTAGGGGGAGAATTTTTGGGTTTCTTCTCATTTGATTTTTGATTTTCAAAATAGAGTAGAAATTTTCGTTTTGTCAAAAAATTTCATGAAACATGTATGAGCCAATGTTCGGTTTTGTAGTGGTGCTGCCAATGCATTCATCAAGGGGGAGATTGTGAGACCTATGTGCTGAATACATTGACAATTATGTTAAAAGTGAGTGTTTACATGCAAAGTTTTGAATATATGAAGCTTACTTTGGATTGTCCAAACTTATAGGAACTCGTTTCGGAATGTCCAAACTTGTCACACACATGAGCTGCACGTGTTTTTCACTTTGGACTGTCTGAACTTTTCTTTGTGTAATGTAAAGTGGCTGTTTTGGACTGTCTGAACTTTCTACACGCTGAAAAAGTTGTGCGGCTGTTATGTTTTTAACTTGCAATGTTTCAAACTTGCTTTTTGGCATATGGAAAGTTTGGTTAGTATTTATATACTAAGTTTTTGATGCATTTTAGCTGATCATGGTGGATATTATCTTGCTATGTTTGCAACATGCTTATGTGAGCATCCCATGTTGTCTGAGCCATGAGTTTAACAATCATAAGTTGTTGATTGCTTACTCCACCTAAAACATCCCATTTTGTCATCTTAAAGACTAGGGGTTGTGATTCCAATTTTAGTAGTTTGACGTCAACTAATATCAAGCCCATATCTAAAGGATACTACTTCAATAGATGACAAGAGAAAAAAGTGTGTGTTGCATTGAAATGTGATGTTTCTTGAGAAATACTTTCTCTTGAAAGAAGTCACTGGGAGCATAGTGCAATTTGAAGAGGTTTGAGAAGCGCAGGAAGGTGTTCCAACTTCCATTTATGAGGTACAATATGATGAGCTTGTGATGGTTGCGGACCAAAATGATGAGACTCAACCACCATGATCATTATGGATGAAATACATGCAACTTACTATAGTATAACACAACATCCTGTTGTTGGAAAACAATGAGCTAATTTTATTGTGTGCTAGCAGTAGCATACCACAGATTTCACTATAATAGAAATTAGTACTTCATAGTTTTAATTAGGAAATATGGCTAATCTGTCTTCATGAATAATTTTGTAATATCCCACTCTGCCATGGCAATATAAGTAGTGGATTGATGTGAAGTTCGAGTAAGATGCAAAAGACTTTTTTCATAGATAGAAGCAGTTGCAAAAATGAAAGCATGAGATGTGTGACTGCGAGCTTAAGGGGAAGGAAGAAACTAAACGCCCCTCAAGAGAATGAGCGTATAAAGTGGAGAAACGAAAGGATGAAAAGAGAGGAAGTGTGAGAGAGTATGTTGTGCAAATAAAAAGCTTGACGAGGGTGATGAGAAGGCGGTCTTGAGAACCGAAAATGGCCGCGTTGAACCTAGTTGTGGTTATGATTTAAACGTATTTATTTAAATGCAGTTGGAAAGAGAAAATTATCATATTGCACCTATCTAGCTTGAGTCGGTGGATCAACTCTCTCCACACTCAAATATGTAGAATGAGATAGTCCGTATGTATTTGATGTGACTCGTAAACGGGTCATGTCAATTAATTCGCGTGACAAAATGTCTAAGATCTAGAATTTAGATAACCACGTTTATTTTAAAATATTAGTTATAAAAATATCAAATTATAAATAAATCTGAATGTGAGGAATCACTCGTTCCTCTATCCCAAACCCATCGAATTCAGATACGTGGTAAATGATTCATTCCACTATCCCAAACCCATCCCTTTTCCCATTCCCTCTTACCAAATGTGGCAAATAATAATCAGACCCCGTCCACAATCCAAACGTGACCAAAGGTTTAGATCTCTTCAGTTCGGGGCCCCGTCCACCAAACACCTTCCTTCCCGTTGTCCTCTTCCCTGGCACGCGGCGCAGGCGACAACCGGCATCCAGCCGCTTCCCTGGCTCCGATCCCCTGGTCCTCCTCCTCCTGCTCCCTCCCCGCTTAGATCATCGGATCCAGTCGCTCCTGATCACTTCTCGCTTTCCGGCGCCGCGCTGGGCTGGTGGAGGGCGAGGACAGCTCGGTGACACCCCGGGTTTGAAAGGTGAGGCAAGGCACTCATTTTTTAAGACTGAGATGTGAACTTGACTCAGATGTGGACCCTTTTCGTGTGTACGCTGTGAACAATTTATAGTTGAATTGATGGCTGCTATAAAACATTGTTTTCTTAAATAATCTTTTATGTTGTCATCGGTGATACGGGAGATTGGAATCGCGTCTTCATGAGCTAGTGAAATGTTTCAGATATTTTGCCACGGAAAAAGATGGAACTAGAGTCTTTTTTGTTCTGATCTTGTCTTTAGCGGCAATCTACTATGACCAAGAACCGAAACTAGTACATAATTGATCAAGGGAATGGTTTCACAGGACCACTGCTGCCAACCAACTAGTTCGTGAATCCTTAGCTGGATTGTTTTGAGTCAAAATGCTTCATTTCGACTTCGTTTCAACTATGTTCTGTTTCATTTCTAATGCAATGCTAGTTTGGTCGCTTATTTGAAAAGAAGCAAAACCAGATAATGCTGTTATGGTATTGTTGGTCAATTAATTAAATTTCCAAATGCATTTAACTTCAACTTTAGTATCATAATGTGTGCAATAGTGCAAGTAATGTAGACAGAAAATATTTGAATGTGCTACTTTCAACCAAGGAAACAGAACTTCCTACATTTAAGACTCTATGTATTTCATTTGACTGTTGCACTATTAATTTGTCTAAGCTATTGAAGCCAAATAACTTGTCCATTTTATTAGCTCTAGCATAATCTATTTGATATAACAAAATACAAACCACCAAATTTGCTTTAGGCTTCATGTGCAAAATGGTAGTACAATTAAAATGGGCAACTAATGTTATATATAAGAAGCTTTAAGGCTTTGCATGGAACAATGTGGACCATATTTCTTGGTGGTTATAAATGATTCTTTGCACTCAACTTTTGTAGGATGTTATCTCATGTTATTTAAAAATTTATGTTATGCGAAGGAAGCTCTGTTATCATGCCATCTTTTCTTTAGTATAAACATATGAAGACAGGATATAAAAAATTTAGAAATTTGAAAATAAATTCATTTGGAAGGAGGGCCTTGGCGCAGCGGTAAAGCTGTAGTCTTGTGACCATGAGGTCACAGGTTCAAGCCCTGGAAAAAGCCTCTTACAGAAATGTAGGGAAAGGCTGCGTACAAAAGACCCAAGTGGGTCGGACCCTTCCCCGGACCCTGCGCAAGCAGGAGCTCCATGCACTGGGCTCCCCCTTTCTTTTTTTTTTGAAAATTTTCATATGATTGTTGAGCGAATAATAGTCGAATCATGTTTTCTGCAGTCATGAAAAATGTAATGCTTGCAGCTGCGGCAATTTGGTAGTGCTGTTGTAATCTCAGATTCAGGGCATAATATCACTTTGCGTAAATATGCAGCACAGTAGCATGATTGTTGCTGAATTACTGTTGTTTCAACTCCATTGTTTTCTTGTTTGTTTCTTTTGCGTTCATTTGGGTGTATTTCTAACACAGGCCTAGCAGTGGAGTGGCTGCTCATCTCCCTTGAGAAGACCTGGGATTCAAGCAGTCATAGTTTTCGATTCATTTTGATTTTCTGCAACTCAAAGTCCTATCATAAAACATAACTCCCATTTTCTTTTAATTGTCATAATAATTCATTTACCAAATTTATATCCATAACCAGATTGCTAATTTATATATTCTTGTTCATTTTATTTTTAGAGATGGAATTGGGCGATAAGGCGGTTGGTTTTCTGTTGACTCTTACAAGTTTATCAATCTTTACCTACTACACTTTCTGGGTCATTATACTGGTCAGTAATTTTTGTACCTTTTCAGTTTCAGTTAAGAGTGTACATCTAATTTTTTTCTGAATACTTATTTTATATCTTTTGGTTCCAAACCAGCCATTTGTTGACAGCGATCACTTTGTCCACAAGTATTTCCTACCTCAAGAGTATGCTATCTTGATACCAGTCCTTGCCGGCGTACTTCTCCTTGTCTTCCTGAGTGTCTTCGTGGGTTTTGTCATGCTCAAGTCAAAGAAAAAGAAGAAGACCACTTGATTATGTTTGTTATGGCATTTGTAATATTCTTTGCTTACTGTGATGAAGTCTGTGAGTTCAGAAACCATGTAGTTGTCAGGAGTTCAGTTTTGTTTACAGTTGCATGTTATTGAGCGTGTTCGGTTGTAGTGCAAATCTTTGTCTCTCCTCATGTAGGTTAGGCAAATAAGCTTGAATATTGTCATATTATAATGTTATTGAATATATCTGATGAAAACTCATGCATTCCTAACTTGACCTGGTCCTTTAGAAGTTTGACCAAAATCCAACATCTCATATATATGGAGAAGTATTTTGAAAGGGATAGAACTATTGAAGAAAGGAATAGTGTGGAGGGTGGGAGATGGAGAAAATTTGTGAATATGGTCAGATCCATGGTTGCCAGATGGGCAGAGAAAACCAATGACATTGAGCTGTGTCTGAGCTAGAGGTTCTAATTTGTTGAGCTGTGTCTGAGCTCATCAATATAATTTCAGGAGAATGGGATGTATATTTGATCTGTAATACATTTGGGAAGAAGATACTTAAAATCATTCTGGCTCTGCCAATTCATGAAGAGAATGCTGTTGCAAGTAATTATGACCCACATGGTCTGTTTTCGTTTAGAAGTGCCAACAAAGTTTGTAGGGATGACATCTTATGTCGTGGTATTCCTGGTGCTCCAGATCAGATGTGGAAGTGTGGAGTATGAAATGTCCGAATAAAACAAAACATTTCATATGGTGATTTACCCACAACAGTCGTGGTGAGAATAAATCTCCTTCAGTGGGGAGTGAAGATTGATACAAGGTGTTGTTTGTCAGGAGATGAATGAAGATGGGGGACACCTATATTTTAGGTGCAAAGTTATGGTGGAGATATGGTATATGTTGCATTTAAATGGTGATGGTACAGCTCGAGAGGTATTGAGTTTATAGTTGCAGCCCAAGATATGAAATTAAAGTATGTGCTGATTCTATGGATGTGGTGGAAGGAAAGAAACAGAGCTAGAGGAGAATGGGTAGAAATGTGGCTTCCGCAGCATATTGCATTCAGGTGTATACAACTGGAATTGCAAAGTCTTTTTCGAAACAAAATATGAGCCAGCTCGGAGTGTCTGGCTAGGTGGTGGATACGGCATGGAAAGGGAGTTTTAAAGGTAAAATTTGATGCTTTGTTTTGCTCAGCAACAATGTCAGGAGGATGGGTTCCATTATAACAGATCCATATGGAGATGTGGTGTTGGCTAGTCGAGGAAAAATTAGTTTTTTGTTGAATGCATTTCAGGCCGATATAATTGCTTGTTTACAAGGAGCTCGAGCAGCAATTGATCTTGGTATTGCTCGGGTAATAGTGGAGACTGATGCTCTTATGTTGAAGCAAGCTGTATCTTCTGCCGAGTTTGATAACTCTGATGGGTAACTTTATTTTTGAACAAAAGGGTTTGATGGCCTAGAATTTTCTTAGTTGTAGTTTGGGGTTTCAGTCTAGAACTTGCAATAAAGCAGCTCATGAGCTTCTGAAGGATCTTCCGTTTTGTAATCGAGTTATTGTGGCTGATGATTTGTTGGTTGAAAGTTAATGTAATGCCATTTAAAAAACGGTTGCTCCAGAAAGGAAAGAGTCAACCTGGTTCTGTCCGAAGGCACTGTTTCTTCCTCCTCGCCGCTTAAGTTATCCCATGTGATTCTGTGCAGGTAGGACGCCAATGCAAAGCAAACTGTTTAAGCTTGTTCTCGCTATTACCGAACAAGTGTTACCGATTCATTTTCATTCAGTGTGCGCTGGGGAGACGAGAATATGCATATTGCACGACAAATATCTCCATGTACTGTAACTTTAATGGTTACCAGAAATCAAACACCACATACAAAAAGCCTAAATTCACAAGACTTCACATCCAATTCTCTGCATAGAATAAATCTTCAATTTGCGCTCTAAGTTTTCCTCATAGCTTTCAAAAGGGACCTCCAATGTTTCGGTCACAAAACACTAAGTTGCAAGAAAACAATGTTGCTCATTTTTACATTTCAGGAGTTCAATAGCAACAAAAAGAAAAGCATGACTAAGATCTCAATATATCCCTAGTAGCCATTTGAGTGAATGAATAAGCAAGAACACACCATTACTTAAAAAAGATAACAGAGGTGGATGAAATCAATCCAAGGTTCACACAGAACTGGAAATAATAATTCATTTGGGAAATGGAGACTGCAACAATTGAATACTGTCATCAAGTCATTCTTTACTAAGAAAAATGTGCAGGGTGCTAGAGATATAGAGGTGTATTTATATTTTCCCTGATTTTCTGTATAATTGTTATCTTTGTACCTCTATTTATACAGGCCTGTCATATTCATAACATAGTAATCAGAGTATTAGATCTTCTAAGCTAAATTTTCTGGCAGGGCGGCTCCTCTTCGGATCTGGTGTCGACGTTTTTTGGGGCCTTCATTTCTGACCGTCCCGTAATTTCATGTGCCTGTGCAGATCATTTCTGGCGCGTGCGACGTCTTTACCTCGGGGGCAGTGTGGCTGGAGCAGGCAGATTCGCGTGTGGAGCAACCAGATTCGCGTGGAACAAGCAGATTCACGTGCAGCCTGGAATCAGCCCCTGCAGGATCGTGCTGCCTGCAACCAGCACCCACGTGCAAGTCGCTGGCGGCTTCAGCCCTTGCAGGATCGTGCTGTCTGCAACCAGCACCCACGTGCAAGTCGCTGGCGGCTGCAGGTACTGGATCGCTGCTGCGCGCGCCTTGTGAAGCCGTCGGTTGCGTGTTCTATCCCGCTCCAATCTACGTGACTGACAGTGCCGCTTAGGAGGGAGACACCTCCAAGCATGCTTCTCCTGCCGCCCCCCACGAGTGCCTTATTGCGGCGTCTTTGGTAATTTTTTTCGACGGGTAAACCCAAAAAAAGAAAAAAAAGAAAAAAACTGCAGCTTGCACCGCTTTCTTTTTTTTCTCTCGCCATCGCCTGTCGTTGTTTATTTTGCACTGTCACCATCGTCTGTTGTCCTGTTAGGATGACTTACTCAGTTGGTGTTTCAGTTTTGTGGTGTCCACCGACGGTACCTTGTACGGTTGTCTCTTATTATGCACCTGGAGGGCGTGGTAGTCTTCACTGTAACTACTGTGGTAAAGATGGCCATGTGGAGGTGTACTGCTTCAGAAAGAGAAAGTCTCAGACTCGTCGTTCTTCACAGGATGCTGGTAGTGCTGGTACTGCAGGATCTCAATGGGGGTTTGCTACTACTACAGATGACCAGTTGTTCACGCTTCTTCGTCGCCTTGCTGCCTCTACACCTTCAGCAGCTGCTGGTTCTGTGACTCAGTCTTCTGCACCTTCGGGTACTACTGCTGCTTCTCAGTCTTTCACTGAGGGACCACCTTCCACTTCTACTTCAGGTACCTATCCATGGATTCTTGATTCTGGTGCATCGTTCCATATGACTCCTTATCATACCAATTTATCTTCTTTGAGTCCTTCCTCTCATTCTCTCACTGTTCATAATACCGATGGTTCTCCACTTTCTGTTGTTGGACACGACACTCTTTTATCTGACTCTTTTGATGTTCCCGACGTTTCCTATATTCCTGGTGAGGGGGACCCCGGCCCGTGTCACGGGGCTGTGCCACTCGCCCGGGAATCGCATTGGATGGTGCCGTGTTATGCGGCACCCAAGAACACACATATAAGGAAATTGTATTACATAAATCAAAAGCGGAAGCTTACAAATGTTATTTTTAAATAATTTACATCAAATAGCTACAGCGGAAGACTACAATCAACTCATGTCGAGTAACTAGTGAGCACTTGAGAGGAGGTCCAGCCCACGGACTCCTCTCGCTAGCAACACGAAGACATGGTAGCGGCTCGGTTCTCCATGTGTTACCTGACTCGGAAGTTTCCGAGTCTCACCGGACAACCTTCTTTATAAGCGTCGATGTTAACCTGCAAAACCACTCATATAGCAAGAGTGAGCACAAAGGCTCAGCAAGACTTAACCGTCTCTACTAAAGCATGGAACTCTACATGAAGGTACTCAAGACATAAACACATATGTTGCATAAAGACTCGCCTACACGTTCATCCTTAACTTTCAGATTTTAGCCATCACAGTAGTGCCCTTGCGCCCAGCAACATTGGAACTCCACAATCAAACAAGAAACGCTTCATTCCAATGTTACTTGTCCCAAGGTAGAAATTAACTTTAATTTGCTCTATCACTACTTCATACAGGGTTTTCATGCAATTCCAATTATCATAGCAGCACTTTAAACTTGCAAACTGTTCTCACACAACTTGATTATTACGTCACATCGCAGTGAGCAAGCGGTACTCGTACCGCAAGGGACGGTGATTTGAATCAAACACTGCCCGGATAACTCGACACATACGCCCGCCTATGAAGACCCAAATCTGGCGTCCTTCATTATGTCATATGTGACAACCTTTCGCAGGACATCCGACTGTAGAACCGGTCGCGCCGTCTCAGGCTCATAGGTCTAACGAGACAATGTGGTATGCCTCTACAATCCAGTTAACCTGGTACATCGGTTTCGTGGGTCCCATATAGCAGTAAGCATCCGGTACATAACTCAATACTTGCTCCCAGCGCCGCACACGAGAACGGTCCTTAACCGACACAGGCAGAGCTACTCGACCAAGACCTCATCTTGTCACTGCCTATACTCTCTGTCCGGTCTCATCTTTAGAAACTTAAACTTTAGTTTGCCTCTTTAAATCATAACCGTGTGATCCCGAACTATAGCTCGCGAGTAGATTCCAACTACTCGACTTCTACCGGATATCATAGCCTAATTAGCATGACATTATTTTACAACAGGGATACGACTTCTACCATTGACTTGAGGGCTTCTTTGGTCATGCATTTGGATTATAAAACATTCCTAACTTAATGCACATACAAACTCTAAACTATAATTGTGAACAAAGTAAAAAATTTTATAAAACAACTAGATGCAAACCGGAGCTTGCCTTGGTTTTGCAGGTGACTAAGTATCTATTCAGTTAGTGAAGACCACTTGTGGCTTGATCACCCGCTTTCCTCCCTCTTTGATCTCCACTTTGATTGCTTCAAAATCTTCACGTAGATGCTACACGTTATGAATATGCATATATTTTTAATTGTAAAGATTTTGCTAACAAGTTCTAAAGACAAGTTTAAAACTGGAACTCTGTTTAAGAATTTAAAATGACACTGGTGCTAGTGGTTTGGGTTAAACAACATGATCAAGTGATAAGTGCATTTCATCACTTGTGTGTTACTCATCTAAGAGGTTAAACATGACAGTGATGATCCAAAGCTCTGATGGAGCTGAAAATTTTCATGTGAAGTCCTTGTCATAATAAAGTCATTTGGACCAAAAAATAGCGCTTTTCATTGAGTGGTTTATTCAGAACAATTCTCTAAGAAATTAAGCAAAGAGGAATTAATTCTGAGGTAACACCCATGTTCATGTCAAACATACTGAACTAAAATTTCAATTATAGTTCATAAAGCCTGCTTAAATTTTCCTTGGATTTTTGGAGCTAATAATTGTCCAGAACTGAATTTCCAAGTTTTGGAAATTCTCTGAAAATGTTTCTGTATTCATTTGAACACAGAAACTTGAAATCCGAATTATCCTAACTAAATCAACTCCAAATGAGCTGAAACCTTTACCTGCGTTCACTAACATCTTAAAGAATATTCTGGAAAAATGTGAGGAGTTTTGGATGAACCAAACTCCCTCAAAAATTCTTTTGATGAAAAGCTTTAAAGAATTTTCCAGAATTAAATACTGACTTTCATACAAATTGGGTTGCATATTTGGATAGAGTTTGTCAATCTGAATCTAACCCAATTTGAATCACTAAATTTGGAGTTTCCTAGCAAAAGTTATGCTCTTCTAAATTTGGGGAAAATCTAGATTTTGAATTAAATCGGGGAAAAATTCAAACACTGGCGGTGGGTTCAAGGGACACGTGTCTAGTACTGGTACAGCGCCACACGGGGCCACAGGTTTAATTCCCGCACTTTCACAGCTGATCCGAGTCCACAGACGCTTCGACCTCCCCCTCCAGACCCACTGACATGCGGGCCCAGCGACTCCTTCGTCTACCTCTCGCCCCCTCGCGATAGCGCCGCCGAGCCCGCCAGAGCACCGCCGAACTCGGTCGTTCAGCCAACTCCCGAGCTGCCACTCACCGCTAGGCCTTAATTCCGTGCGAGGAATACGGTGGGAGGGTCTCCTCTGATCGGCGAAGCCCCAACCCATCTCTCCACGGTTCAGCGGCTCGGGACATGTTCGGCGACGTCGCCCCGACGCCCTAAGCCCTCCAAGCTTCGGTTTCCAAGACCTAGAGCACCGGTGGGTGCTAGTGAAGGTCGGCATGGGGGTGAAATGGCTCGGGAATGGCTCTACCCTAGCTTTCATCATGCGCCCGATGCTTCCCATCGCGGCCGCTGTCGGAAAAGCTCGGAGTAGGCCTTCTACCGTGGTTTTCATACTAAGGTTTGTGAAGGAGGAAGATTGCTAAGCAAGTGTAGCTCCTGTGTGTGAATTTTCATAGACTCTAAACAAGTATTGATCATGAATTTGAAGTTTTCTTACCCGCGGGTCCGTTTACACCGGCCGGTAGAAAATTGCAAAATCCGCCATCGACGTTCAACCTTTCGGCTCAAGCTTCGGAGGTGAGCTGTAGGGAGTTCTTGCGCGTCCATAGGAGGTCTTGCTTGACCGTGACAAGCCCTGGGTGAGGCTGTCCACGAGAGCACCTTCTCTCGGTTTTGTGTCGGCCGCCGCTGGAGAGGTTGTTTCTCGGTGTAGGGAGCACGAGCTCACTCGGTGATGGTTTGAGGAGGTCGGGGAAGTTGCGGTGATGTGGTTTTGCTGCTCAACTGAGGCTTGCCCGTGATCTTGGCGGTGGCCGAGCGATCGAACGAGCGGCAGCAGCTCTGTTAGGTTTCTTGCGCGAGGAGCAACGAAACAGAGCCGGTTCTCGGTGTTGTGAGGTGCACACCCCCGGTGGAAGCTGATAAGGGCGAGGGAAAACACCAGCAGCTGCTCGGGAGCTGTCGCCGGCTTGCCCCGGTGTCGGCCTGCGCTGCTCGCTCGAGTGAACTGACTGAAACAAGCAAAACAGAGACTGCCCTCTCTACTGAAGATCTTTTGTAATTTTAACTCCCTCAATGACATGTGGGTCCCACAGTACAATCCCTCCTTATCCCTCTTCAAAATATCTCCCAAATTTGTAATTGGTGAAATTAAATTGTGGGAGTTCAAATCTGAGATGCATTTGGATAATTGGGCAAGTTTCATCCAAATTCAAATGGATATTTGAATTATTTGCAATTTGAAGTCCATTTTGGAAAAATAAGTAGCAAAGCATTTCAAAAATTCATGAAACTTTGCATACCCACTTATTTGGACCTAAGGAATTCAAATATAGAATTTTAAATTTGGCTGCTGCAATTGAGCTTTTGAACACAACAGATTGAATTTCCTAATGTAGTTCCCTCATTTGAACTTTGAGTTGAACATTTAGCTCACAATCCGATTTTTTAAAAACTTTCCATTGCACATGAGACTTCAAATATGTGGTTTTAATCCACCTAGGTCCATGCCTATAAGTGACCACAAGCTTGCTTAAGAAGAACTCTCATGTGTATTATCGTATGGAAAAATTTAAACAAGTCCCATTTCTTGAATTTGAACTCAACTTTATTCAAAGCTCAAGTTTTCCATTTACAAGTTTTGGGACTTCTACACCTGGTCTCACCATGCAGCTTATATCAGCTGGCCGGCTGTGGCGGACCGGAATCCGCTCATCCAGGATCGCAGAGGGTGGTGCCGCGCGATGCGACACCCGACAGCACATGTCATAAGAACACATTATATTACATGGGAAAACAACTGAATGTACAAAGTAGTACACTTCTCAGTTACAAACTAGGGTCTTTATTACACAGCGGAAGTTTCTTTTGTACAACTCACGCCCGCCTATCTAGCAAAAGTCGGTTGCCCAGCCCTAGGGCAACCCACACTAGCTGCACGTCTCAGCTCAGCGCGGCGTGTACGGCTCCCACTCAGCCGTGGTCCCCGACGGAGGGTAACCCTCGCCGGTGGACTCGTACTCTGAGTCCGTGGGTGGCTCCTCACCTGAAAAACACTTAAGCAGCAACCGTGAGCACGAAGGCTCAGCAAGGCTTAACCGACTCACCTAAGCATGAAACTCTACATGGGGTGTACCATGACATAGGATAGCAATGTTGCAGCAAATGGACACGCCTACAAGTTCATCCTTAGTTCATCTTTTAGCAACAAGTTAACGGTTCATGAAGCTGAAATTTAGTGAGCAATATTTGGTGGCACACATGTAGCAATACAGTTATATCATAACAGCAATATTGAATCATAACATTCCATTCATTAAGCTACGTTACGACGCAGTGAACAAGCGGTACTCGTCACCGCGAGGGACGGCGAATTGACTCGATATACACCTGCAGGGAAACCCAAAGAGCACGTCACGTACGCCCACCCGTGGAGCTGCACAGCACGCTCACTCGATGTCGTACGGCACAACCTTTCACCCAACAGCCCAAACGTCGAACCGGTCGCACCGAAACGAGCAGGAGGTTCCCCACACGGAGCATCTCTCTATGCCCATTGGCAGATTTCCACCTTGCTGCCCTCAGCCTACACCTATAAATCGGTGCGTTATGCCTCGACGCCCGGAGGTTTAGGCTACATCAGTTTATCGGAGCCCATATATCCGATATGCCTTCGGTACGTTCAATACTTGTTCAGCAGGGCCGCACACGGATCGGTCCTCAATTGACACTGGCAGGGCTGCGCACACAAGACTCTCTCTTGCTGCGCCCTAGCCCCTGCCTAGTCTCATTTTCATTACTAAAGTGATCTCACATCACTCAACCGAACCCGTGTGTCCCCAGCCTATCTCGCGAGTAGATTCCAACTACTCGACTTGTACCGAAGTCCTATGAATCATTAAGCGTAGCCTGTCTACTCGAGGTCCTTGACACTACCCTCACTCTTTTAGGAACCTTTGGTTATGCAAGTGGGGTTTCATTCATCCTATACCTAATGCACATACATACTTCATATGACCCATGTAAACAAAGTAAGACTTATAAAAAGGTTAATGCAAACCGGGGCTTGCCTTGTTGCTGCTGGTCAGGGGTTAGTTCCTCTTCCCGAAGGAGGAAGTCCAGCACTTCCGGAGTCTCTTCTTCAATGGCTACACGTTGAATACAATGCTATATGTAAATTTAAATGCAAAGTGTAAATTTGAATACTTATTTACTAATAACTCTAGTTAGCCCTCCCCTGTGGTTCTGAAATTTTTATTGCGGCTTGGTAGGGTCCTAACCAGAGTCTTGACCAAGTTTCATTTGAAACAAAGTTCATTTGAACCTTGTACAAATAAAAGCCCATTTGGTCAATATTTTGAGCCTCTGAATAATTCCAGGGGTTTTCATGGCTCCAACCATGACTTTCTGGAATCTAGACTTTAAGATGGTTCTAATGGAGTTGGTTTCATGTCGTTTGAAGAATACTACAGAAAGTTATGCCCTAATTAAGATTTGAGAAAATCTTAAAAATGTTTCTGTACATTTTTCTATTTTCTCAGGGCAGTTCTCTTAATCACCCGATTAGGGTAATTAAATGAACTGGGATGAGTCTGAAAATTTTACTGGTATTC
Source organism: Neostapfia colusana (assembly GCA_030760725.1). Taxonomy (NCBI): domain Eukaryota; kingdom Viridiplantae; phylum Streptophyta; class Magnoliopsida; order Poales; family Poaceae; genus Neostapfia; species Neostapfia colusana. The sequence goes on along the minus strand of JASWHV010000016.1, from coordinate 60,455,541 downwards.
AGGGATTTTCCAATGAACCTTTCAGCCAAATTTCAGAATTTTTCATAAAGTAGTTCTCCAGATAAAATTCCCAATAGTTTAAACTTTAGGGATTTAATTCTGGAAAACTATTTACTTTTATGAGCTGAATTTGGTATTGCTGGAAAGTGCTCAGAGAGCTAAATCCAGTAAAATTTGATTCACTCGATTTGGAGCTTTCTAGCCAAAGTTCTGAGGATTTGAAGTTTGGAAGAATTATGAAAATCGGGGAAAAGGTTTAAACTCTCGGGGCCCGCGGGGACACGTGTCAAGCGCGGAGGTGTCCGGCACACCGGGGATACCACACGTGTCGAGCGCGGAGGTGTCCTGCACACCGGAGCTCACAGGGTATTTGCGCGCCAGCACAGCCGATCCCCGGCCACACCCGATCCCGATTTAAATTCTTCAGCCGCTGACACGTGGGCCAGCCGACTTCGTCTTCCACTCGCCGTTCTCTCGCGCCCGCGCCGCCGACCTCGCCGGAGCAGACTCGGGGCTCGCCGCTGCCGGATCTCCCATGGTCTAAAAATCGCTGCCAGGGGGTTGTCGACGTCGAGGAACACGTCGGTGGTGACAGGTCGGTCTGGGGGTGACCGGAGGTAGCTCGGCGACGTGCCGCGGCCTCGGTTGAGGTTCGACACCATCGACCGTGGTTTCTAAACATGCCAACACCTCGAACAAACGGCCCTACAGCATCAGTGTACCTCTAGGAAGCTCGACAAGGTGTCAAAAGGGTTCAGGGATGGCGGCAAGTCGGTCGGCACCGTGTGACCGATCGTGCCCGCCATGACCGCCCTCGATCGAGCTCGAAATTCGTCACTCCTAGACAGTTTCACGCTACGGATGCAGAAAAGAACTTGATCGCCGGCTAGTCCAGCGTCTATGTGCAAGATTTGATGACCTCCGAAAGATCATAGAGCGAGAATTTAAAGAAACCGTACCAGAAGTTCGGTTTACGGTCGCCGGAGCAAAAACTGGAAATTCTCTGCGGATTCTTCACGGTTGGCTTCCAAACTTGGAGGAGAGCAGAACGGTGATCGCGCGCTCCTGTTGCCTCTCTCGCTGGACCGTGAAAACGCCTGTGTAACGCTGCCCACGGGCGCCTGACTCTCGGCTGAGGTTGAGTCGCCGCTGTGGCGATCGCTCTCGGGCAAAGGAGGTCAGAGCTCGAGGTTTCCGGCATCGGAGAGGTGGAGTGCGAGCTCAGGTGGCTGTCTAGCAGCTCAGGGACGAAGGAGGAGATGGTTTTGCTGGTTTTCCCGATTGAGCAGAGAGCTGTGGCGAGAAACAATGCCGCTGCTCGGGTTTGCCCGCGAGAAGATAAAGCCGGCCGACTCCTGCTCGGCTGAGGCGGTGCCGGTCGCGTGGGGGCGCGAGCCAGCCGCCCTGGGCGCCAGCGCGCGGAGAGGGAAGCAGCTGGTGGCGCCGGTAGCTGCTCGGTGGCATAGCCGACAGCTACTCGGCGGAATTTCCCACCGAGACTCTGACTTTGGGTGCAAGTTTCTCCTTCTCCCCTCTATGACACGTGGGTCCCACCCGGGGTTTTAACCTCTGGAATTTACTCCTAATCACTGTTGTAAACAGTGAGCCCCATAATACCCCTGGTCAAATTATTCACCCCTGAGCCATTTGAATTGAATAGAATTCAAATTGGGTTCGGCTTGGGTGAATTTCAGCCCAAGTTTAGTTTTGAATTCAAATAAAGTTTGAATTCGTCCCACTTAGCTCATGTCAAGATCAACTCCAAATGGAGTGAAAATTGGTGTGTGAGCTCACAAAAATGTGCTGAATAAGAATATGAAGCTAACTTTTGAATTTGGGTGATGAAAGTTGCTGCAATTTGAATTTGCATTCAAATTGGTCTCTTTTTTAAATAACCCAAAAAGTGCCTCAAAAAGTGTTGGATTTCTATGAAACTTGGACTGAACCTTCCCAAGACTTTTTAAGTTCTAGGGGTGAGCTCAACCTCTCATGTTCCTATGTCCAAATCCCACTTTGTGAAAAGGAAGACTTTCCCCTCTAATCACTCTTTTGATGAAGGTTACTTGCTCTTCACAATATTTCCTAAGATATCCACAACGAAAACTGTGGTGTTGTGAGGTGAAGAAAAGTTTTTTGCAAGTCCCTTTTCTTGGGCTTTTACATCCCCCCCCTTAAAAGAATCTCGTCCCGAGATTACAAAAGAAGAGATAGCGATGTAGAACCCCAACGTTCTGCTACGCGTGGTTCGGGCTTTTTCATCAAGAATTTCCACCGGATACTCCTCATATGTTAAATCCGGTTTCAGCTCGCCGATGTCTTCGGTAGGAACAGCAGCCGTATGCTTTAAACATTTTCGCAGTTGCGAAACATGAAAAACATCATGGACACCAGCGAGAGATGCCGGTAGTTCCAATCGATACGCCGCTGGTCCACACTTCTCGGTGATAGCGTAGGGTCCAATAAAACGGGGAGCGAGCTTCCCCTTCACACCGAACCGGTGCACACCCTTCATCGGAGACACACGGAGGTACACGTGTTCCCCAACGTCAAAGTGCAACGGTCTACGCCTCTTATCAGCGTAGCTCTTTTGCCGGGATTGAGCGGCCTTCAAATTGGCTTGAATTGTCCGAACGCGCTCCTCGACGTCGTTCACCACATCAACCCCGAATGTGACCCTTTCACCGGACTCGCACCAATTTAATGGGGTGCGGCATTTACGACCGTAGAGAGCTTCGTAGGGTGCCATCTTGATACTCGCCTGATAGCCGTTGTTGTACGAGAATTCCGCCAATGGTAGGTGATCATCCCAGTTTCTACCATGGTGGATGGCACATGCTCTCAACATGTCCTCCAGAACTTGATTCACCCTCTCTGTCTGGCCATCTGTCTGAGGGTGGTAGGTGGAGCTCCTAATCAACTTAGTACCCAATGCAGCGTGTAGCTGCTCCCAAAAGCGAGATACAAATAATGCACCTCGATCTGAGACAATGATCTTGGGTACCCTATATAGGCATAGAATCTTTGCTATGTACAGCTCCGCATATTTGCCGGCATTGTAACGTGTATTCACCGGGATGAAGTGAGCCGTCTTGGTTAACCGATCAACGATTACCCATATGGAATCATGCTTGTTGGATGTTAGGGGTAATCCCACAATGAAATCCATGCTCACATCTTCCCATTTCCATGCCGGGATCTTCAGGGGTTGCAGCAGCCCTGATTTCTTCATGTGATCAGCTTTCACTCGTCGGCACGTATCGCACTCGGATACGTACTTAGCTACCTCCCGCTTCATCCGTGTCCACCAAAATTTCTTCTTCAAATCTTGGTACATCTTGTTGCTGCCCGGATGGATGGAGTATTTAGACAAGTGAGCTTCATCGAGGATCTTCTTTCTCAACTCCATATCCCGGGGTACGACTATGCGGTCATTGAACCACAGTGTCCCCTCATCATTCTTCCGGAAACATTTGATTTCCCCGTTGTCTATCCGTCTCCGGAGATGTGCCATGCCTTTATCATCTTTCTGAGTTGCAATGATGTCCTCCCTAATAGTAGGGATGAGGGCAAGGTTGTACAGCGATCCATAAGGAACCAAGTATAAACTTGGCTCTTCCTCCTCCACCGGTGTAATGGTGAGGTGATGGACATGTGATTTCCGACTCAGCGCGTCAGCAGCCACATTCGCCTTGCCGGGGTGGTAATGAATCTCAATTTCATAATCTTTGATCAATTCTAACCACCTCCTTTGCCTCATATTCAGCTCCTTCTGGGTGAAAATGTATTTCAAGCTCTTGTGGTCGGTGTAGAGATGCACCAGATTCCCCAGGAGATAGTGCCTCCACATTTTTAGCGCCAACACCACTGCAGCAAGCTCAAGATCATGAGTCGGATAGTGCTGCTCATGGTTCCGAAGTTGGCGTGAGCCATATGCGACCACACGTCCTTCCTGCATCAACACGCAGCCAAGCCCAATACCGGACGCGTAAAAATACACGTCGAAGGGCTTTGTTGTATCTGGCTGAGCTAACACCGGGGCTGTTGTGAGATGCTTCACCAATGTTTGGAACGCTCCTTCACACGCCGTGTTCCAAACATATTTCGTCCCTTTCTTCAGCAACTCTGTCATCGGCTTAGCGAGCTTGGAGAAGCTTGGAATGAATCTCCGGTAGTATCCCGCTAACCCGAGGAAGCTTCTGACTTCATGGACTGAAGTGGGAGCTTTCCATTTCAGCACTTGCTCTATTTTGCTTGGGTCAACCGCAATGCCTTCTGCTGAGATGATATGTCCCAAGAAAGGCACTTGGCTGATCTAAAACTCGCATTTACTGAACTTGGCGTAGAGCTTGTGGTCTCGCAATCGTTGAAGAATGATCCGCAAGTGTTCGGCATGTTCGGCTTCTGTCTTGGAGTAAACCAAGATATCGTCGATGAACACTACCACGAACTTGTCCAGCTCTGGCATGAACACTGAGTTCATGAGATACATGAAATGGGCTGGAGCATTTGTGAGACCAAAGGACATGACGAGATATTAATATAATCCGTATCCCGTCGAGAAGGCCGTCTTCGGGATATCCTCCGCCCGGATCTTTATCTGATGATATCCAGAGCGAAGGTCCATCTTGGAGAACACACTTGCACCCACAAGTTGATCAAACAATATGTCGATGCGGGGCAGTGGGTACTTATTCTTGATGGTGACGGCGTTGAGCGGCCGGTAATCCACACACAGCCTCAGGGTCTCATCCTTCTTCTTCACGAATAGCGCCGAGCATCCCCAAGGCGAGGAACTCGGCCTAATGAAACCCTTGCTCAACAGGTCATTGAGCTGTTCTTTCAGTTCAGCCAGCTCATTTGGAGCCATCTTGTATGGTCTCCGTGAGATGGACGTAGTCCCGGGTGCAAGTTCAATCTTGAACTCGATGTCCCGCTCAGGTGGCATGCCCGGAAGATCATCCGGGAACACATCGGGGTACTCCCGGACTACGGGGATGTCCTCTAACTTGAGGGCTTCAGTATTGTTGATCGCTGAAACCTCTCTGACTGGATTATCTAATAGGAGGGACTGCGGACGGTGTAATGGGGAGTTGAGATGAACCGTCCGTGATAGGGTTTCTAGGACAGCGCCATGGTAGCTTAGCCATGACATTCCCAAGATTGCATCAATCTTCTGCCCCCCTAAGATAATCATAGTGGTGGGATATATCTTCCCACCTAAGCACAGTGGTGCTTTTGGAACCATCATAGTTGCTGAAATTTTTCCTCCCGGTGAGCAGATCATATAAGAACACTCGGTTGGAAAGGCTTCCAGCTGATCCTTAGCTACATATGATGCACTAATGAAGTTGTGGGTTGCACCAGAATCAAAAAGTATGATGATGGCTTGATGGTTGAGAGTGAACGTACCCGCCAGCACGTTGTCTCCTTCTGGGGCGTCCTCATTGTCGAGGTTGCGGACGCCTCCAGTCCGCTGACCAACCTTCTTCATCGGAGGTCGGCCTCGAGCACCGCCCTGGAGCTGGGCCTGCTCGCTGCTCTGCTGCCTCTGGGGACAGTCCTTCGCGAAGTGGCCCACCTGGCCACACGTGAAGCAGGTGAAACGGGGCGGTCCCCCGCTGATCGGTGGACGGAATCCCATGGCGCGTTGTGGCGGTGGAAACGCCCGGGGTACCGTCTGCTGCTGCTGTTGCTGTCTTGGTGGCGGCATCGGCGGACAGAACGAGGGCGACTGGAACGGACGTCCCCCGAACCATTGAGGTCGCGCCGGTGGATGCCACTGCTGGCTGGATGGTGTCCGATACACCATTCGGTACTTCTGGGGTGCGCCACCACCGCTGCTAGGTGGAGTGCTGCGCTTCCTCTGCTCAGCTGCCAACTCCCGCTGAGCATCCTCTTGCATAATTGCGGCATTGACTAGGTCGTTATGCCGCGATTCCACTGAACGAGGTGCGTCTTCATTTCGGGGTGTAACCCCCGATAGAAATGCTCCCTCTTCTTCTCCTCCGTGGAGATATAGTCTGACGCATACTGCGCCAGATGGTTGAAGGCACGGGATTAGTCGTGGGCACTCCTCCCGCCCTGCTTCAGCTCCAAGAATTCTTGGAACTTCCTCTTCATGACTCCGGGAGGAATATGATAGGCGCGAAACGCCTCCCGGAACTCTTGCCATTCCACGGCATGGCCAGCCGGACGTGAGGCGACATAGTTCGCCCACCACGCACCAGCGGCACCGTGGAGCTTCTGTGCTGCGAACAGGGTCTTCTGCCGCTCCGTACATTAGAGTAGCCCGAACTTGGACTCGATAGTCCGCAGCCAGTTGTCCGCCTCCAGTGGTTCTTTGGCTTCGGTGAACACTGGAGGGTGCGTACTCATGAAATCCAAGTACGACACTTCCCGGGGCTCACGAGGCCCTCTGTCTTGACGTCCCCCCGCCTGAGACGTATTCTGCACGATCGTGCGGAGCAGGTGTGTCTGCTCCTCATGACCTCCCACCAGTGCCGCTATCACATCCGCTAGAGTAAGCGGAGGCGGCGGTGGTGGCTGTTGCTGCGGGGTGCTGTCGTAGGCCGGTGGCTGGGAGTCATCACCTCCCTGTTGGCTAGAGCCACCAACCTCGTGTGTGGTCCTAGTACGAACCATCTGCAACCACACGACAATAATCATCAGTCCCGCAGCATTTTTGCATGCAGTCCAATAAAAATGGGCGTAAAAGCATTATGACAACAAAAACATGTGATATATCTCGTAAGTAGATAATGTAATAACTTTGCACAAGTTACACCATTACCAGACCAAACACAAGCTAGTTAATCCAACTTGATGAACCTCCACTTTGGAAGCTCACCATAACTAGGTTTGGCCACCACGAGACATTACTATCGCGTTGTCATCACGTATACCACCCTTAGGGTACCACACCCTCTCCAATAAGTTCAACTGTCATTCTTCTGTCAGAATGACCAGTTTCTACCTATTCCAAGTTTTGATCTGGTTCTGGGCATTTTCATGACTCAAGTTGAATACCAAAGTTAAAGTTAACTTCAGTATCTTCCCAACGAGTATTCATTTGCACCCATATCAGCTTTGGTTAAAAAGTTATGCTAATTCAAAGTCAGCAGAATTTCTGGAAGAATTTTAACAGCACCTCCCTTGGAAATTGCTGTTTTCAATTCGAGTTTCCACTGAACTCTGTGCTGAAACTTCAGAAACTTTGAATTGCAAGGATGTCACACATCTTCTCCCCTTTCTAAGGATGTATCATATGATTTTTTTTTAAATTTTTCTACTGGGATTTGTGTTTGAAAAACAGAACAGTCCAGAGAATGTTTTACTCTGTCCTGGTTCTGGACAGTTTACATTCCTCTGGGATTTAAGCCATCTTAAGGTGAGTTTCAGTTCTGGAAGTCTACAACAAAGTGGTAGAGTACTTAAATACCTTTCCAGAACTATATAGCACACCTCTCTGGGCTAAAGGACCTGTGAGTTATACCCTGTGGAAGATCAGCAAACTTGCTGTCCAAAGCAGAGCACTCTGTTTTTTATCCCTTTGGCTATCCTGCCCCACTATCCCATTCTTATACCCAACCAGGGTCCTAAATGTTGAACCTATAGATTTTAACTCTTTGTTCTCATTATTTTGCATGCATATGCCTACAATAACTCGGTACTACGTTCCTCACAAAAGAGAATCCTAACCGGATCATACCGGCATATACGTCTCAAGTGTGGCACTAAACGGTCTCTCGCACACGTGTTCTACACGGATACATACGTGGTTAGTACCTGCAGAAGACCACACAATAATGGTGCACTCATTGATTATTCATTTCAGTCAGTTCCATATTTGAAAGTAAATACAAACGCCCGTATCATTGTCATACGGCCGTCCTTGAGTTAGGTCACGTCTCAAGGTACGTGATCGTGTTTCAACACCACACGACGGGGAACCCGAGTAGGTCATGAACGGGTCGTCATGGTTGGGAATGTTATCAACCCAACAGATACCACCTACTGCCCTGCAGGGCACGCCGATGGCAAGCGCTGCGTATGTCCTCCTAGGCTATTTCCAGACGAACGCACTCTCGCGTTACTGACCACGCGATGGGGTCTCCACTTACTTGCCTAATGCACGCTAGGGATCAGCATTTCATATGAACTCAGGAACATGAAGAGTTCAAGAGGTTCATATTGACATCTCACACCAAGCTGTGAGACTCCATCCCTGAACCACGTTCCTCGTCAGGGGAGCTAACCGAAATTGAACCGCTTTCGGTGGCGTTCCTTACCATACTTACCAGAGCGTAGGTGCGTCGTTACATAATTAAAATTCAGAATTATAACACATAGGTTAGTATTTTCCACTTTAAGTAACTATACTAATATCGTCCTTACTTGGGCAGCTACCGATTCCTCACCGTAACCTAAGTTTTCCCATAATGTAGTCCTTAAGTACTGTGCTATCCCCAATGCAGCTCTGATACCAGGCTGTGGCGGACCGGAATCCGCTCATCCAGGATCGCAGAGGGTGGTGCCGCGCGATGCGACACCCGACAGCACACGTCATAAGAACACATTATATTACATGGGAAAACAACTGAATGTACAAAGTAGTACACTTCTCAGTTACAAACTAGGGTCTTTATTACACAGCGGAAGTTTCTTTTGTACAACTCACGCCCGCCTATCTAGCAAAAGTCGGTTGCCCAGCCCTAGGGCAACCCACACTAGCTGCACGTCTCAGCTCAGCGCGGCGTGTACGGCTCCCACTCAGCCGTGGTCCCCGACGGAGGGTAACCCTCTCCGGTGGACTCGTACTCTGAGTCCGTGGGTGGCTCCTCACCTGAAAAACACTTAAGCAGCAACCGTGAGCACGAAGGCTCAGCAAGGCTTAACCGACTCACCTAAGCATGAAACTCTACATGGGGTGTACCATGACATAGGATAGCAATGTTGCAGCAAATGGACACGCCTACAAGTTCATCCTTAGTTCATCTTTTAGCAACAAGTTAACGGTTCATGAAGCTGAAATTTAGTGAGCAATATTTGGTGGCACACATGTAGCAATACAGTTATATCATAACAGCAATATTGAATCATAACATTCCATTCATTAAGCTACGTTACGACGCAGTGAACAAGCGGTACTCGTCACCGCGAGGGACGGCGAATCGACTCGATATACACCTGCAGGGAAACCCAAAGAGCACATCACGTACGCCCACCCGTGGAGCTGCACAGCACGCTCACTCGATGTCGTACGGGACAACTTTTCACCCAACAGCCCAAACGTCGAACCGGTCGCACCAAAACGAGCAGGAGGTTCCCCACACGGAGCATCTCTCTATGCCCGTTGGCAGATTTCCACCTTGCTGCCCTCAGCCTACACCTATAAATCGGTGCGTTATGCCTCGACGCCCGGAGGTTTAGGCTACATCAGTTTATCGGGGCCCATATATCCGATATGCCTTCGGTACGTTCAATACTTGTTCAGCAGGGCCGCACACGGATCGGTCCTCAATCGACACGGGCAGGGCTGCGCACACAAGACTCTCTCTTGCTGCGCCCTAGCCCCTGCCTAGTCTCATTTTCATTACTAAAGTGATCTCACATCACTCAACCGAACCCGTGTGTCCCCAGCCTATCTCGCGAGTAGATTCCAACTACTCGACTTGTACCGAAGTCCTATGAATCATTAAGCGTAGCCTGTCTACTCGAGGTCCTTGACACTACCCTCACTCTTTTAGGAACCTTTGGTTATGCAAGTGGGGTTTCATTCATCCTATACCTAATGCACATACATACTTCATATGACCCATGTAAACAAAGTAAGACTTATAAAAAGGTTAATGCAAACCGGGGCTTGCCTTGTTGCTGCTGGTCAGGGGTTAGTTCCTCTTCCGGAAGGAGGAAGTCCAGCACTTCCGGAGTCTCTTCTTCAATGGCTACATGTTGAATACAATGCTATATGTAAATTTAAATGCAAAGTGTAAATTTGAATACTTATTTACTAATAACTCTAGTTAGCCCTCCCCTGTGGTTCTGAAATTTTTTTTGCGGCTTGGTAGGGTCCTAACCAGAGTCTTGACCAAGTTTCATTTGAAACAAAGTTCATTTGAACCTTGTACAAATAAAAGCCCATTTGGTCAATATTTTGAGCCTCTGAATAATTCCAGGGGTTTTCATGGCTCCAACCATGACTTTCTGGAATCTAGACTTTAAGATGGTTCTAATGGAGTTGGTTTCATGTCGTTTGAAGAATTCTACAGAAAGTTATTCCCTAATTAAGATTTGAGAAAATCTTAAAAATGTTTCTGTATATTTTTCTATTTTCTCAGGGCAGTTCTCTTAATCACCCGATTAGGGTAATTAAATGAACTTGGATGAGTCTGAAAATTTTACTGGTATTCAGGGATTTTCCAATGAACCTTTCAGCCAAATTTCAGATTTTTTCACAAAGTAGTTCTCCAGATAAAATTCCCAATAGTTTAAAATTTAGGGATTTAATTCTGGAAAACTATTTACTTTTATGAGCTGAATTTGGTATTGCTGGAAAGTGCTCAGAGAGATAAATCCAGCAAAATTTGATTCACTCAATTTGGAGCTTGCTAGCCAAAGTTCTGAGGATTTGAAGTTTGGAAGAATTCTGAAAATCGGGGAAAAAGTTTAAACTCTCGGGGCCCGCGGGGACACGTGTCGAGCGCGGAGGTGTCCGGCACACCGGGGATACCACACGTGTCGAGCGCGGAGGTGTCCGGCACACCGGAGCTCACAGGGTATTTGCGCGCCAGCACAGCCGATCCCCGGCCACACCCGATCCCGATTTAAATTCTTCAGCCGCTGACACATGGGCCAGCCGGCTTCGTCTTCCACTCGCCGTTCTCTCGCGCCCGCGCCGCCGACCTCGCCGGAGCAGACTCGGGGCTCGCCGGCTCGCCGCTGCCGGACCTCCCATGGTCTGAAAATTGCCGCCAGGGGGTTGTCGACGTCGAGAAACACGTCGGTGGTGACAGGTCGGTCTGGGGGTGACCGGAGGTAGCTCGGCGACGTGCCGCGGCCTCGGTTGAGGTTCGACACCGTCGACCGTGGTTTCTAAACCCGCCAACACCTCGAACAAACGGCCCTACAGCATCAGTGTACCTCTAGGAAGCTCGACAAGGTGTCAAAAGGGTTCAGGGATGGCGGCAAGTCAGTCGGCACCGTGTGACTGATCGTGCCCGCCATGACCGCCCTCGATCAAGCTCGAAATTCGTCACTCCTAGACAGTTTCACGCTACGGATGCAGAAAAGAACTTGATCGCCGGCTAGTCCAGCGTCTATGTTCAGGATTTGATGACCTCCGAAAGATCATAGAGCGAGAATTTAAAGAAACCGTACCAGAAGTTCGGTTTACGGTCGCCGGAGCAAAAACTGGAAATTCTCTGCGGATTCTTCACGGTTGGCTTCCAAACTTGGAGGAGAGCAGCACGGTGATCGCGCGCTCCTGTTGCCTCTCTCGCTGGACCGTGAAAACGCCTGTGGAACGCTGCCCACGGGCGCCTGACTCTCGGCTGAGGTTGAGTCGCCGCTGTGGCGATCGCTCTCGGGCAAAGGAGGTCAGAGCTCGAGGTTTTCGGCGTTGGAGAGGTGGAGTGCGAGCTCAGGTGGCTGTCTAGCAGCTCAGGGACGAAAGAGGAGATGGTTTTGCTAGTTTTCCCGATTGAGCAGAGAGCTGTGGCGAGAAACAATGCCGCTGCTCGGGTTTGCCCGCGAGAAGATAAAGCCGGCCGACTCCTGCTCGGCTGAGGCGGTGCCGGTCACGTGGGGGCGCGAGCCAGCCACCCTGGGCGCCAGCGCACGGAGAGGGAAGCAGCTGGTGGCGCCGGTAGCTGCTCGGTGGCATAGCCGACAGCTACTCGGCGGAATTTCCCACCGAGACTCTGACTTTGGGTGCAAGTTTCTCCTTCTCCCCTCTATGACACGTGGGTCCCACCCGGGGTTTTAACCTCTGGAATTTACTCCTAATCACTGTTGTAAACAGTGAGCCCCATAATACCCCTGGTCAAATTATTCACCCCTGAGCCATTTGAATTGAATAGAATTCAAATTGGGTTCGGCTTGGGTGAATTTCAGCACAAGTTTAGTTTTGAATTCAAATAAAGTTTGAATTCGTCCCACTTAGCTCATGTCAAGATCAACTCCAAATGGAGTGAAAATTGGTGTGTGAGCTCACAAAAATGTGCTGAATAAGAATATGAAGCTAACTTTTGAATTTGGGTGATGAAAGTTGCTGCAATTTGAATTTGCATTCAAATTGGTCTCTTTTTCAAATAACCCAAAAAGTGCCTCAAAAAGTGTTGGATTTCTATGAAACTTGGACTGAACCTTCCCAAGACTTTTTAAGTTCTAGGGGTGAGCTCAACCTCTCATGTTCCTATGTCCAAATCCCACTTTGTGAAAAGGAAGACTTTCCCCTCTAATCACTCTTTTGATGAAGGTTACTTGCTCTTCACAATATTTCCTAAGATATCCACAACGAAAACTGTGGTGTTGTGAGGTGAAGAAAAGTTTTTTGCAAGTCCCTTTTCTTGGGCTTTTACACCGGCTCACTGATCATTACTGTCAAATGATTTTTGATCCCGATTTTTGTTATGTTCATGATCGTCGCACGGGTCGCCTGGTTGATACTGACCCTCGTCGTCGTGATTCCCATCGTCTCTGGGATCTTGACTGGCTTCGTCTTCCTTCTACTACGCCTGCCAGTCTTGACGGCTCCACCCTTGTTGCGCCTGCCAGTCTTGACGGCTCCACCCTTGCTGCTTCATCCACTTCGTCATTTGCTCAGTGGCATCATCGCTTAGGACATCTTTTTGGCTCTCGTCTATCTGTCTTAGTTCGTCGAGGTCTTTTAGGATCGGTCTCAGGTTCTGAGTCTTTATCTCAGTGTCAGGGTTGTTGATTAGGGAAGCATACCCAACTCCCTTATCATTCTAGTGAGTCAGTGTCCCGACGTCCTTTTGATCTTGTCCACTCAGATGTGTGGGGTCCTGCTCCTTTTGTTTCAAAAGGAGGACATCGATATTATATCATTTTTATAGATAATTTTTCTCACCACACATGGGTTTATTTTATAAAACATCGTAGTGAGGCTTTATCTATCTGTAAAACTTTCTCGGCTATGATTCGCACCCAGTTTGACACGTCTATTCGTGTTTTTCGTGCTGATTCTGCCGGTGAGTATCTCTCTGATGCTTTTCGTCAGGTTCTTTCTAGGCAAGGTACTCTAGCTCAATTTTCTTGTCCTGGCGCTCATGCTTAGAATGGAGTTGCTGAGCAAAAGCATCGTCATCTCCTTGAGACTACTCGTGCTCTTCTAATTGCTTCTGCTATTCCCCCTCATTTCTGGGCTGAGGCTGTTTCTACTGCCACTTATTTGATTAACATTCAGCCCTCGACTGCTCTTCAGGGGGCGATTCCTTTTCAGTGTCTCACTGGCAAGACACCAGACTATGCCAGCCTTCGTCTTTTTGGTTGTGTGTGCTATGTGTTGCTCACGTCTCGTGAGCGCACTAAGCTCACTGCTCAGTCGGTTGAGTGTGTTTTTCTAGGATACAGTGCTGAGCATAAGGGGTATCGTTGTTGGGATCCGGTTGGACGACGGATGAGGACTTCACGAGATGTTGTCTTTGATGAGACACATCCTTTCTTTCCTCGTACTTCTTCAGACACCTCTTCTGTATCTATTGTCGATCCTATTTCATTCTTACTTTTCCCTGATACCCCTGCTGCTATTATACCTCCTTCACGCTCAGTGCCTCTCTCCATGGTGTCTTCTTCAGAGCCTTCTTCTCTGGTTCCTGATTATACTATGAAGACTCCCGTGACACAGGTTTATACTCGATGAGTTGTGCCTTATTCGGATGTGCCACCTTCCTCTAAAGAGCCATCTACTCCAGTTGAGTCATCTTATTCTGATGACCCATCTTCTCCAGTCGAGTCTGTGTCTCCTGGTGTATCCTCTTCTACTGAGAAGTCATCTCTTTCTGATGACTCTTCTCCTGAGCAGTCTCTTGGGCATTGTCATCGCACTTGTCGATCTCCCGAGCGGTACTCTCCTAGTGTTGCTACCGTTCTTTCTGAGCCGTCTACATATCATGATGCCGTTCCTCATCTGGAGTGGCAACATGTGATGGCCGAGGAGATTGCTGCTCTAGAGCGCATTGGCATGTGGGAACTTGTGCCTTGTCCTCCACGTATTCGTCCTATCACCTGTAAGTCGGTTTATAAGGTTAAGACCCGCTCTGATGGTTCACTTGAGTGATATAAGGATCGACTAGTCGCTCGTGGCTTTCAGCAGGAACATGGTCGTGACTATGATGAGACCTTTGCTCCTGTCGCTCACATGACCACTGTTCATACTCTTCTTGTTGTAGCCTCTGTTCGCTTGATGTGAAGAATGCCTTTCTTAATGGTGAGCTGCGTGAGGAGGTTTATATGCAGACACTGCCTGAGTATTCTGTTCCTGAGGGTATGGTTTGTCGTCTTCGTCGTTCTCTTTACGGCCTTAAGCAGGCTCCTCGTGCTTGGCTTCAGCGTTTTGCGTCTGTGGTCACTGCTGCTAGTTTCTCTACCAGTGCTCATGATCCCACGCTTTATGTACACACTTCATCTCGTGGTCACACTCTTCTTCTTCTCTATGTTGATGACATGATCATCACTGGAGACGATTCTGAATACATAGCCTTCGTGAAGGCCCATCTCAGTGAGCAGTTACTTATGTCTGATCTTGGTTCTCTACGCTATTTTCTTGGGATTGAGGTTTCCTCCTCCTCTGAGGGAATTTATTTGTCTCAGGAGAAGTACGTCCAAGATCTTCTTGATCAGGCTTCTCTTACTGATCACCGGACTGTTGAGGCTCCCATGGAACTCAATGTCCATATTCGAGCCACTAATGGTGAGCCTCTTGATGATCCTACTCGTTACCGTCATATTGTAGGGAGTCTAGTGTATCTTGGTGTCACTCATCCTGATATCTCGTACTCTGTTCAAATTACAAGTCAGTTTGTTTCGGCTCCCACCTAGGTCCACTATAGTCACTTGCTTCGTGTCTTGCGTTATCTTCGTGGGACTATCTCTAGACGCTTGTTCTTTCCACGCTCTAGCTCTCTACAGCTCAAAGCATATTCTGATGCTACTTGGGCTAGTGATTCTTCTGATCGTCGATCTCTTTCTGCTTATTGTGTTTTTCTAGGTGGTTCCCTCATTGCTTGGAAGACTAAGAAGCAGGTAGCAGTTTCTCGTTCGAGTGCAGAGGCTGAGTTGCGAGCTATGGCTCTTGTGAGTGCAGAGGTTACTTGGTTGCTTGATGAATTTGTTGCTTCTATTGGTATGTCGACTCCTCTTTTGTCTGATAGTACATGTGCTATCAGTATTGCTCGTGATACGGTCAAGCATGAGCTTATCAAGCATATTGGTGTTGGTGCTTCTTATACACGAGCATAGGTACAAGATGGTGTTGTTGATCTTCAGTATGTGCCTTCAGAGATTCAGCTTGCTGATTTCTTTACGAAGGCACAGACCTGAGCTCAGCATAGTTTTTATCTCTCCAAACTCAGTGTTCGTTATGCACCTTTAGGGGGGGTGTTAGAGATATAGGGGTGTATTTATATTTTCCCTTTTGCATAAGGGGTTTTCTGTATAATTGTTATCTTCTATACCTCTATTTATACAGGCCTCTGACCACCATAATAAGCAAGTCATATATTCATAACACAGGGTACATATATCTGCGTAGTAGCACTCATAATGAAAAAGACAATACCCAAAGGTACTTAAAAGGGAATCTGTTATCCCAGTTCAACAGAGACAGAGAAAGAACCACCACAAAGTAATCAGTTTAGATTAACTAAATTAGAGGTATTTACAAAAATCTATTCACTTCTGGTCAACTTCCATCGTTTTAAAGGAACCCATCAGAACTTCTCTTAGCATTCGTCTCCTTTCTTTTGCCAAGCTGATGCACTCCTACAGGGTATGATACAAAATAATTTTAGCACCAAGTATGCAAAATATGCCTATTATTTAAAGGAATACATATGCATATGGTGAATTTGAACAAAGAATAGAAAAATCAACCCTCACACTACCAGTCAAATGTTACAGGGTTACATGTTATTGACGCATTGCCACAATACTCAATATAAATGCATATACATAGAAAAGTATACGTGAAATACTTACTTTATAGAATACCAAAAACAAAATATTTACTTTGTAGAATATTCTGGTAAGATCAGAATTGTTAACCTTAATAGTTCCCATCGATGCCACTGCACCTCCATGTTTTTGTACAGACACTAGGCGGTCTGATGAATCGACAATAACAGTCACCCGGGTCTCTATTATAGATTCTTCTTCAGAAGATGGGTCCGCTAGAACACGTAAGGAGAAATGGAATATCCCCAAGCGTAAGCTTTCTCTTTTCTCTGTTGACCAATTCAAATTTGATTTTACTATTATCGCCTCCAACAGTAAATACTCTACCATCATCACCAATCGATACTAAAGGAATTTCTGGTAACATAGTAACCATAGTGATTATTGAAGAATTACCATATTTAAGAATCAACATGTTTAATATGTTGTCAAAAAGATACTTAAACATAAAGTTCAACTAAAATAAGTCATAAAATAGAGATGTATGAAGGACACTTGTTTCAAACCTAAAGATCAACTAAAATACTTATAGTTGACAGGCCTGGCTCTATGTTTTAAAGGGCCCTAGGGAAAAGTTAGCAACATAGGCCCTTAATATTATTGATATGTATACGTCTCTCCCTCTCTCTCTCTCTCTCTATATATATATATATATACACACACACACTTATTCTTCTAAAATATATACACATATGTTTAGTTTGGTAGTAATAAGTATTAAACACTTCAACAATATCATATTACAACATAAATACGAAAAGTGTATAAAAAATAAGACATTATAACACCTAGAATTATGAAAATAAAGTCGATCATATCATACTTGACCGTACTGCTACCACACATTGATAGATACATATCAGACATGAGAGCTAC
This sequence comes from Neostapfia colusana, assembly GCA_030760725.1. Taxonomy (NCBI): domain Eukaryota; kingdom Viridiplantae; phylum Streptophyta; class Magnoliopsida; order Poales; family Poaceae; genus Neostapfia; species Neostapfia colusana. The sequence goes on along the minus strand of JASWHV010000016.1, from coordinate 60,438,471 downwards.
TCACAAGAGCACACATCCTAGTGGTGCTTGAGGTCTTTGGTGACGGAGCACAGTTGTATCTTGTTATCTTCTACCTTGTAATTTTGAGCATCTCATGGATTAACAAAGTGAAACTGAAGCTTTTTTTAATGCTGAGCACTGTACCGTCGCCTGCTGTTGATCAAACAATGACCGCTCGCTCGCTGTCAGCCTGCTCAGACGATCACAGGCACGCCAGGGGGCTCGTTCATGCTTTCACAAATCACAAATCTTGGCTTCACACGCAAGCAGTAGTGGATCGTAGTATCATACGTATGGCTCAGAGAGGCGAGAGCAGATGGAGTTGGGCTGGGGCGCTGGTCATGGCTTCATGCACACACGGCGGCAGCAGATCGTATTCTCGTACATGTGGCACACAGGCGAAGGCAGCTAGACTAGGGCGCTAGGCAGATAAACTAATACGACGTTGGTCTGCTGAGGGCAGTTGGCTAGAACACGTATTGTATGGTCTATTATCTACGTAAACTTTTATTTAACCAAATAACAAACATAGAGTAGTCATGGGCCCCCTATGGACTTGGGCCCTAGGCGATCGCCCCTCCCGCCTAGGGCTAGTGTGAGGACCCGACGGTCCCATCAAGCCAGGATCTCGCTGAGGGGTGCTGCGTTGCACAACACCGGATAACACACATAAAAGGTAAAAAGCGGAAGCGAAATTTTATTACATAAACTAATTTATGAACTTAGTTACATTAAAATAATGTTAAGTCTACACTCACGGGCGTAGACTAAGCAAAAAAGTTCACGTTCAGCCCGTGAACGTGTTCTCACTAGCACACACGCACACTAACACGGCGGCGTGCATGGCTCCCACTCGACGGTAGTTCCCTCTTGGGGGCCCATCTCCTCCTCCTCCTCATAGCACCCTGCAAATGCTTCAAACACAAGCAGTGAGAACGATGGCTCAGCAAGACTGACTCGTCTCACATAAACATTAAACTCTATATGCTGGGTTTGCAGTGTATAATAGGAAAGTATGTTGCAAAGGACACGCCTAATTAGTTGACTCTTACTTTCAAGTTTTAGCCGCAAGTTAGTGGGGAACCTTGTGCCGAGACACATAAGGAAGCCACAATCAAATAAGAAACGCATTTCTCTTATGTGCTTTGCCTAAGGTTGAAAAGAACTTTAATTGGCTCTAAACTAAAGCATTTCATTAACAAACAATGTAAAGTTTTCAACCAGCAATCTTTTAACATGACACTAGCCTGTTCTTTCTACGACACGGGACAGTGAACAAGTGGTACTCACTGACCGCGAAGGATGGTGATTATAATCGATTTACACCTGCAGGGTTACCCGAATAACCCATCACGTACGCCCCTACTCGTTGCCTACAGCAATCACCATGGACGTCGTACGCAACCACCTTTCATCCGTTAGCTAAGTGTTGAACCGGTCCTATCGTCCTGAGCAGGAGGTCTCTGCGTGGAGCATCTGTAGTGCCCGCCAACCAATTTATACCTCGCTGCTCTCAACCTACCCTCTAGACAACAAGCAATGCCTCAACATATCGCTACCCGAATTACATCGGTTTCCCGGTTCTCATATATCCAGTAGGTCTTCGGTACTGTTCTAGCTTGTTGAACAGGCCCACACACGGCTTGGTCCTCAATCGACACGAGCAGAGCTATGGCACCCAGGCCTCAAAGTCCTGCTGCCCTTACTTTCTGCTCGGTCTCATTTTTCTTGCCATGTGAATCATTGTCTATCTTTCTAACCGAGTAGTGTGCCTCTAGCCTATTCTCGTGAGTAGTTCCAACTACTCGACTTGTACCAAATCCTATAACATTTTAGAATAGTTGTGGATACTCGAGGTTTAAATCCAAAGCCCAAAACTCCTGGTTCTCTTGGCTATGCACTTGGGTTTCCAATCAAGACTCTAATGCACAATTGTAGGAAGTACATAAATAGTAAGTGATCAAAATATAAGACTTTATGAAATGGCTAATGCAAACCGGAGCTTGACTTGCTGCTGGTCGTGAGCTAACTGTTCCTCCGGAGTAATGAAGTCTAGAACCTCCGGATCTTCTTCGATCATAGCGACTACATGAAAAAGAAAATACGATGCGTGTCAATTTAAATGCATTTGAGTTCTTTTGATAATGTGAAGACTATAAGTATAGATATACAGTACTATTGCCTATAAATTTTTACTGTCGTTTGGATACAACCTAAACAGGAACTTGGCCAAATTTCATTTGATGCAAAGCTCATTTGAGCCCCGCAAAAATAAATGTGTATTTGGCCATAATTAGAGCTCTTAGGATTTTCTAAGGATTTTCATGGATCAAGCCATGACTTTCTGGAAACTAGATTTTCAGATGGTTCTAATAGAATTGGTTTCATCTAATTTGACGAATCCTAGCAAATGATATGAGCTAAACAAGTTCAGAGAAAAACTGAAAAATGATTCTGGATATTTTTCTTTTTCTCTGGACCAGTTTCCTTAATCACACGATTATGTCAATCAAATGAGCTCAGATGGATCTGAAATTTTTATTGTAGCTCAGGGATATTATAAGGAAAACCATGGTAAAGTTTCTGAATTTTCCACTAAAGGGTTCTCCAGTTAAAATTCTAAACAATTTAAATTTTGGAGAATTAATTCTGGATAAATAAATGTTTTTATGGGGTGAAACTTGTTTTGTTGGAAAGTACTCAGAGTGCTGAATCGAAAAAAAATTATTTCACTTGATTTAGAGCTTCCTAGCAAAAATTGTGTGAGTTTGAAGTTTGAACTAAAATCTGAAAATCGGGAAATGTTTAAAACACTGCATGTGGGTCCCACGCACGGTGTCTTCCCCTTCCTCGCGCCAAACGCGCCCGGGCGGAGGCCCCCTCTGGCGAGGGTCGCTAGAACTGGGTTCCCGGCCACCTTCCACGGCCAAACTCGCCGCCTCCCCATTTTACGACCCCCTGAACTCATTTGTGGGATCGCCGCCCGCCGGTAATGGCCGGAAATGCGTGCGCACCAGTGACAGCACCCGCTAGGGTTCCGGCGAGGTCGGTTAGGCTCCATTCTTCACCAAAGCATCAGGTTTTTGGCTCTAGAGCAACAGAGAATCACAAGGAAGCTGGAAATGGCAGCCAACACCAGTGAAACGGCCGGCAACACCGAGCTCCACGGTGAACCGAGGCCGTTTTCCATGGCCGCCCGAAAAACAGCCCTCTCCGAGTCAATTCTCGATGATTTCCCTCGGTTTTTCTTTGAGGAGGGGCGCTAGGAGGTGTACAAGCTACTTGCAAGCGAGCTCGGTCTTTGGTTGATTAGGTAACCTGAATTTGGGTTCTAACCGAGCTTGGTTGTTTTGTACTAGGGTTGGGGAAAAATTGAAATTCTTGCTCTAGGATTAATCATTTGCTAAAAGGACGGCAGCTACACGATCTAGGGAGGCTAAAACACCTTTCTTGTGCAGGGAGGTGGAGGCGAGGATGACCGTGGTGTTTTGTCCACGGTGATCTGAAGAGAGCTCCGCCGTTACACTGCGGTAACTCATCGGCGATCGTCGAATTGTGAGCAACAGGAGCTAGGAAACTTTGGTGCGGTGAGAGGAGCAGCTAAAGCACGTCGGGGAACTTTTTTTGCTGTGTGGAACTCGAGCAACCGATGATCAACCGGATGGGGCTAGCAAGACACAGAGAAGCGTGGGTGCTGGCTGTTCTTCGCGGGAGAGAGAGCCGAGAGCGTATGGGTGAGCGAGGGAGAGTAGGACATCGACTTGGCTGCTCGTGTGCATGATGAGGTCACCAAGGCAAGTCTCCAGCACGACAGACCGAAGCGGGAGGTGTCCGCCGACGCTTCCCTTGGTGGCGCGCGCTGCCTCGGCCCGAGAAACAGAGCAACGAGTATTCAGTCGGTTTAGAGCAAATGGATGGCTGACAGGAGGGCTCCATCACCCCAATTTGACCTCACAAATTAAATTCCTACTGCTCCAAATATTAGGGACCCCAATACTCTTTGTAATTTGATCAAACCCCCAAATGACCCTTTTGAATTTGAATGAATCAAAGTGTGATTTGGGTTGACTGAATTTGCAGCAATTGTGAACTAAAATTCAAATTTGATTTGAATTTAGCCAAAATAGCTCATGTCAAGATCAACTCCAAATGGAGTGAAAATTGGTGTGTGAGCTCATAAAAATGTGCTGAGTGTGAATATGAATTCTTCTTTTGAATTCATTGGATGAAAGAAGTTTGAATTTGAATTTAAGTTCAAACTAGCCTTTTAATAATTGTACTGTGAAATTTGGCACGAGTATTCATAACAAAGTTTAGGAGTTAATCATATGCTCAGCCCCTATATGATGAATGTGGGAAGTACCACTTTTTCATTTTGTGAGTTCATCTCTAATCACTCTAATGACGGTGGTTACTTGCTCTTCAAATGTATTCATGTGATTACCACAATTGAGGTGAGGTGTGGGTGTGATGAACACTTTAGCAAGTGAAAAACTTGGGCCCTTATAGCCAGAGCCGGGCCTGATAGTTGATAACTTGGTCTGCATCCCTAAATATTTATGAACCTAACAAAAAATAATTAACGAAGAGCATGGGAATAGTTCAATAGATGTAACAGTATTGCAACCTAAGTAAATGAACATACAATGTGTAAATGAAACCAAAGCAGAAATCTGAACATACAAACAAATAAAGGACCTACAACGTGTAACGGCAGCCACAGATGAAAACAATGCAGCATCGAACAAAGACCCATCAGCATTCAAACAATATATATCCTGGGATTGAAATGTCAAGAAATGGTTAAAACATAAAGCTCTAACGGAAACTTATTTAGTATCAACAACATTTTAACTTATTGTTTGGAAAAATTGTATCTATGCCACTTCAGAACATTGCAATTTTTAAAACGATCAGTTTGGAAAATGGGAAGACACTCAGACCAAGGTTTGTTTAATACCTTGAAACTCTTGGGCATATTTACCCTTATTCCACTCTAGATGTGCCAGATCTCAAGTCCCATCCGTCGTTTATTCAAACACATTCGGATTTCCAAACTTCTTCACACCTCAATAATACGTGTGGTGACAGCTAAATCCATAATTTGGTTCCCCATAAATCAAATAGTAATCCTGCCAAATTTCAGTTCATTCAAATTCAAACTCCATCAAATTGCAAATTGGGTTCACAAAGTGTTCATCACATTTGAAATAGCATATCGACCAAAATTCATATAATTTGGGCTTGGTTTGCTATGTATTTGATTCAATGGAAGAGCAAAGATTCAAATCCTAATTCAAATTCAAAAATCCAAATGTAATTCAAACTCTACACCCAAAAAACTGAATTCAGTTGAATTCAAATTCAAACCCATGACTTTGAGAAGAAGCAAAGCTTTTAATTTGGAGACAAAGAGGGAAATATCAGCTGGAATTAGGTGGAGTGGGACCCACAGGTGAGCCACACATCTCCACACAGTCAGTTCTCTGTTTGTTTCACCAATGCCACCGAGCTGCTTGGGCGCGCTGCTGGCATAGGCGCCACTGCCGACGTGCCTCCATCTCAACCGGTTCTCTCCACGTATTAAGCCGTAGAGCAGCTTCCAAGGACTTGTCATTCCACGTTTCACTGGTGTTCCACCGAGCCATCGCCTCTCACGCGTGCATTCTTCTCTGTTGTGGCCGCCACTCGCTTGCCCTCTCTGCTCCTCGGTGTTCTGGTGCTACGGTCCTTATAACGGCCAACCTTCCACAGCAAAGAGAAGCGCCATCCTCTACTCGACCTTCCGGTGAAAACCTCCTTCCATTTCGTTCAGTATCGAGGGAGAATTTCCCTGTTTCCGATCACATGTTCATAGAACCGAGAGGGACCTTGCCTCAAAATTCTTGATGATCGGTCCATAACAGATTGTCTCCATTGAACCATAAGTCCTAGACCCTTCTACGATCATATAGGATCAACAAGCATCGAAAACCATCGATTCTAGGAGCTGTTCTTCGAGTTTTTTGGGTCGCCGCCGATTTTAGCCCTAGGTCGACGGTGAGATCATATATCCGGTCATTTTCACGGCAAGTTAGGTCCATATTCATGCTTAGCATGTCATCACGGAGCTGTAGGAATAAACCTTGCTAGAAATAGGGCTTTGCGGGGCTCAGGTGACCTTGCCGGAGTTGTAGCCGCCGCTGTTGCCGTCACTGGCTATGTTCCGGCCACCGAGAGCCGGAGTTGACCCCACAAACAAGTTCCCCATGGTCCCAAACCCACAGGCGGCAAGTTTTGGCTCCGGGGGAGTGAGAGAAAGCCGTTCCAACGATCCTCACCGGAGAGCGCCGCCGCGGGGGCACCGACTGCCCGAGGTTGAAGAAACCGGGTGGGGCCCGCTGTCAGGATTTTAAACTTTTCCCTAAATTTGTAGAATTAATTCCAGGAGATCCCTGTTATGAAATTTGCTCAATTTTGACCAGAAGATCCTTTATAACTCTAGTGATCTCCTGCCAAAATTCGAACATCATTGGGCTCCTTTTACTAGTACAAACGCTGTTCCAATTTTCAGCCTTGATTGAAAATTCTAAATTAAACAGAAACTTTTTCAGCATTTCCCACCAACTTCAAAAATCAATTTCTCCCTGTAGACAGCTCGAAAAATTATGAAACCAATTTTACTAGAACCAGGGAGACCATATCTAATTAGATCTTCTGCTGTTAGCTATATAACAGCTACAGAATTAGGATCAAAATTCAGAGGGCCATGTACTTGTGGGAGCTTTAGAACCAACAAACTTCCATGAAACTTTCTTATTTTTGGCTCAGACCCTCCTCATGATCTCTAGTCTCCAATGAAAAAAATCCCAAATCCAATTACGAATAATTAGTAGCAGTAACTATCCGTAGAAGCTTGGTTCTTATAAATAACTATCACTCATAGATATATTTTATTGCATATTATATAGTGACCGAGATCGAGGACGCTCCGGAGGCCTTGGAAATCATACCTACACACATTAACTTCTCCTCTGACTCGCAACCAGGCAAGTCCTGGTTTTCATTTAATTACTTTTGCAAAGTTTTGCTTGTATCACTTATGTCTAGGATGAGATGTGTGCATTAGAGTTAAGATGATTGAAACCCCACTTGTATAACATTCGAGTCCTAGGGATTATTGGTTAGTCTACGACTCGATGAGTAGAAAATGCAATTCTAAATGTCTTAGGAGCTTGGTAGAAGTTGATTAGTTGGAATCTTTTTGCGATATAGGATTTTATCACATGGGATGGAATGACTCAAAGAATGACTTAAGAATATGAAATTGAGACCCACCAGGGGGATAGGATGCAGTGAGACAAGGTCTCACGTGCTTAGCCCTGTTGGTGTCGGTTGAGAACCGAGCCGTGTGTGGCCCTGATGGACAAGTTTTGTAGGATTGAAGAGCACGTGAAAAGCTACCACTGGGGGGTGAATGGTAGATTAGAACTTTTTATGCGGAAGCTACAAAAACCTCTCGACAGAAAATCGATCTGATAAAGAAACCATGTGTGTGACTGTTTTCAATGTGTTCAAACGTGACTAAACTAGTGGATATTATAGAGAGTCAAGTCATGAAGCCACTGCAACAAGAATCACATGAAAACACTAAGTAGAACTTGAGTTATGATCAAAATACTAGACGAAGGTCAATCTGTTCTACCCGATTTTAAAAACAGATCTGCAATCCTGCAAAGAAACTCGTGTAGATCAAAAACCACAAGTCCAAAGACCGTGCAATTTCACATATGATATATAATCAAGTTGTGAATACAACCCAAAAAGTATTACGTCAATTGGATCAGTAAAACTCGAGTTATGATTGAAATACAGAAGCAATGTCGGTCTGTCCAGAAACTCGCCGAGGAAAAACTTGTCTGAAACAAGTCAGACGAACAAGGCACCAAAGCTCCTCTAAACCACGAATTTTATTGATCAAAACTCAAGAGAAGAAGCCACAAGTCGTGCTCCCCATGAGTCTTGGCCTCCCTTTCTTATATAACCAGCACTAAGACCAACCCAATTCAAACTAGGACTCCTACTCCTACTTGGATTCAAACTCTAACTTTCCAAAACTGCTCAAGATTCTTCTATACGCATATAGAAGCAATCTTAATACTTCCAAACACCTTAGAAACGTCCCAAACATTCATAAAACAACTCTAATTCATGCCTAACACGAAATCCTATTATAACCAACTTGAAACTTTCTGTAAGCGAACCATAACCGCCTCAGCTGCAGCCTGAGTGCAAAATCCAGCCGCTTGATCGTTTTCAACCATATCTTCACTTCCATATCTCTTCACCATGCCTTGGAACAATGTAGCCACATCCATACACCCCTTGAATACGTGCAAACACTTTCCAAAACGTCCACAACCTTCATATGCATTTTCTTGACACAAACATGCTGTGTGACCTCCCGATCAGCTCAACCACAATTCCTCCCGAACTTGGTTGTTGAACCTCATCTTCTCCCTAAGACTAGTTCAAGGATATCCATCACCAGACATTTACTGACCTCAAGCAACACCTGCACATGAACAAACATCCACTATTTTTTTAGCACAAGTCCCCGACTTGACTCACGTTAGTCCAAAAACCACAACACCTTACATGAGCACCTCAGATAAGTATGTTGCAAACCGTAGCAATGTATTAACCACCATAATCAGCCATAACACATTAAAACATAGTAAGAGAATACTAAGGAAATATTCCATAAGCCAAGAAGCAAGTTCAAAACATTGCAAGTTAAAAACAGAGTAGCTGAAAATTAAACACTATGAAAACAGCTGCTTTGCAGTGACAATTATTCTTGAAATGCAATGAGAAATTTTGGACAATCCAAAGCGGGTATTTCGATAATATTTAAAACTTTGAATGTAAATCCTCACTTTTATTCTAATTACTAATGTATTCAGCACACATAGATCTCACAATCTCCCCCTTGATGAATGCATTGGCAACACCACTTATAATCCGAACATTGGCTCATTCACATGAAAAAGTTTTGAAAGAAAATTTCTCCCCATTTTTGAAATAAAAAATCAAATGAGAAAGAAATTTCAAAAAAAAATTCCCTCTGATAAGAACGTGTAAAAACTCGTGAATGTGAAATATGTGACATATTTCTCCCCTTTGACAATGTATTTAGCAAGGTTCAAAAGAGAAATTTTAATTTATTATGAGCATAATATGACGTATACATATAAAAAAGCTCATCCATGTCATACTTTCAAGTAACTTACATTATCACATCAATTAGATACATAAAGTAGTGTAAGTCATGCTAGAGATCAAGTGTAATTTTTCAATTTAAGCAAGTCATGATCTCACAAACTTAACTATTTCAAAATCTGAAAGCATGACAGATGTTGCTGCATTTTCATTATCTTGTAAAGCACAAGTTCAGATCATATGACATTTGCAAGAGATTATATGCTGCATCAGCCTTATTCTAATAAACCAAGCCAAGCCTATGTCATTTGACAATCAAAAGCTTAAGGACATGGTTTTAGTCATATACAACTTCTTTGAAGTTCATATCTAAGTGCAATGATAATTCATCTCAAAAGAAGAATTGCGATGCATGCATATTCCCTTGATTTTATCTCATTTTTCCATTTGATCATAAAAGCTCATATAGTGTTTTTACTAGCTTAGCTCTCAAGAAAACACGGTTTAAAACATAACAAGCTGTTGTAATTGCATATGTCCAAAATTTTCTAGGAGTTTGATATTCATCAAGCATAGTCCTATCAATATAAACTAAGGTTTTGTTCTTTCTCTCTACAACACCGTTTTGTTGATGTACATATGGTGAAGAAAATTGATGATCTATTCCTTTTTCAGAACAAAAGTGATCAAAAGATTATTTTTTAAATTCGGTTCCATTATCACTTCTATTTGCTTTTAAAGATCCTGGGTGGTCAATTGATAATCTAAGAAATAAAGTTCTAAAGTGACTAAAAGCTTCATTCTTAGATGCCATAAAGTAAACCCAAGATTATGTAGAATAATCACAAACAATCACAAGCACATATCATATACCTCCAAAAGATTGAACACGTGAAGGACCTACGGTGTCAAGATGTAAAAGCTGTCCCAGTTCAGTTGTCATGGTCAGAGAGGAGGATGTGAACCTGCAACCATCTTAGCATGTCTACAAGAAGAGCACACAATATCGTTGTCCCCTTTAAGCTTAGGTAGCCCACATATGCGATCAAGACAACTAACACGTGTGAGGTGCTCAAAGCCTACATGACCAAGTTTACGTTGCCAAAAATATAAGTCCTTTCAATCATTAGCAACTAGACACCTATGCTTAGAAGTTGACATATCAAAATCAGCTTTAAAGACTCTTCCAATCCTAGACATGTTAAGCAAAAGCTCACTTTTTGGATCTACAACCTTGCAGCATTTTTAGTGAAGTTAACTTCTAGATTTTCATCTATCAATTGTGAAATGGAAAGCAAGTTGTATTTCAAATTTTTAACAAGTGCCACATCCTTCAAAGTGTAGTGTTTATTTACTCTAACCGAACTCTTAGCAATTATAGGAGTTTAAGAATTATCGACAAAAGTAACATTTTCTACACGTGACACAAAAGAGAGGGAGGAGAACCATTTTTTGTTACCGGTCATGTGGCTTGAGCAACCTGAATCCACAATCGAAATGTTCTTGTTCCTCATGCGTGTAACCTACATAGAAGAACAATATGTTGATGACTCAATACTGGAGTTAGCCAAAAGGCATTTAGGAATCCAGTACTGAGTCCCAACAACGTCCAACAGGAATAGCACGTGAAAGCTGAGAAAATATAGCAGGTTTATGAGCCAAATTTTGAGAATTCTTGTTCCCAACTTGAAGCGTCCCGGCCCATAATATCGGAACTAAATATGTAATATTATGCAAGAAACATAGTTCAGTACATAATATTACAACACAAGTGAAAGCACAACCATACAGAGCTTTGTTACAAAGGCATACACTTTAGTACAACAATCATAAGAACTAACATAACGATAACTAATGAAATAAACACATGGACGACTAGCTCCTCCTCGTACATGGTTCCACAGTAACACCTTAGGTGTGGATGCAACCCTACTCAAAGTCCTCCGGGTTGAAGTCAGGATCCTCTAAAGATATCAACAACCGTTGAGTACAAGAAGTACCCAGCAAGCTCCACCTCACCCTTCGGGAGGGAAATGGAACAAATATATATATGTAATGCACAACATAAAGGGTGATGCAACCTACTACCACTAATACAATCAAACAACCCGTCCAAAGACATCCCTCACCTCATTTTGACAACATAGGGCTTTCTAGTTGTTAGGACCACACCATAACCTGTCCTATACCAAGGACACGACCGTCCGAACGGATTCCACACTCTGCAGAGGTTGTACGCTGTACCCACACGCACGGACCATCAAAGATAGCCCATCATAACCGACACCTGGTCGAAATATCACCCAGACCAATCGTCCCCAACCCAGTGTCATGACTTATCTCAATATCATCTCAGTTTTCACTCATAAATGCATATCTCTCTTAGCACCGTGGACGACTGCCCCACCCATACAGGGTCATGTGATCGTACTGAAGTAAGTTAGTGAGATGTCAAAACAACTCGGTCCTTAAGGCTCACCAGATAACCCTCTATACTGAAACCACGAGCCTATCATCCTGATAGTACTCACCGTAAGTCTACCACCACGGTAGCGCTTACACCAACACTAACCCTTCTGCCCCTATCTCAACTCATGCTCTCCCCAACCATGCAACATACACAAGGCAACAACATCATGCATAATATCATCATATCCATATGTCACAAAAAGAGAAACTAGTATGCTTACACTCTATCACTCAATAACTCATGCTAAACCATTCCAAGACATAATCTACTAACAACATTGGATGAACCTCACATAGGAGCAATATGATCAAAAAGGGGTTGATGGAACTTGCCTTCACTACTGTCTGCAACGTCGTTCTCTTGGTCAATTGGTTCCCCTGGGTTCGCTTTCGACACTGGTTCTACACCTCGCACAAGCAAACACACAAACAAGGAAAATATACATCATTCAGACTTGCTTGCATTAACTATATTATGATATTAGATGATTTTTAGAAGAATCAGATTATGTGGTACTTGTGTGTGGGTGAGATCTGGTCTATGGCCGATCAAGTGGTTGCTTGGGTTCGAGCTCAAATCAGCGAGAATAAATGGGGAGAGGTTGGCCATAGAGTAAGAAATCAAACGCCGATGTTATGGATCACTCGATTAAGCTGCCTATTTTGGTAGTGGATATAAGAAGTAGGACAACTTCACGTAAGGGCGGCCATGCCGCGGGGTGGTCACGGCCAAACCTGAGGAGAGGGGTGAAGGGGGATTACTCGTGAAGAAGAGTGGAGGTTGGGGTGCTCACCTTGACCGCGGCTTGGTAGGGATCGGCCGGGAGGGTTCCTCGTCGGAGATCGATGTTGGGGAAAGACGTGAACGACAGTGCTCAATGGGGCGGGGGGGGGGGGGAGGTGAGCTCTCGAGCCCCTTTTAAAGATGAAGGGGAAGGAATAGGGATGAAGGAAGGAGAGGTAGGTGAGGTGTGATTAATGAATGTTCCGGGAGCTTCTCGTGGAATGGATAAGGATGGAGGAGGAAGAGATATGTGAGAGGTGGTTCTAGAAGCTTCTAGCAGAATGGATAAGGATAGAAGAGGAAGAGGTATGTGAAGAGTGGTTCCGAAAGCTTCTTATGGAATAGATAATGATGGAGGAGGAAGAGGTATGTGAGGCGATTCCGGAAGCTTCTCGTGGAATGGATAAGGATAGAGGAGGGAGGGGTATGTGAGAGGTGATTCCGGAAGCTTCTCATAAAATGGATAAGGATAGAGGAGTGAGGGGTATGTGAGAGATGATTCCGGAAGTTTCTCGTGGAATGGATAAGGATGGAGGAGGAAGAGGTATGTGAGGAGTGATTTTAGAAGCTTCTCATGGAATGGATAAGGATAGAGGAGGGAGGGATATGTCAGGGGTGGTTCCGGAAGCTTCTCGTGGAATGGATAAGGATAGAGGAGGAAGAGGTGGGCGTGTGGTTCTAGAAGTTTTTCACAGAATGGATGAGGATGGGGGAGGAAGAGGAAAAGGGGTTTGCAATTAGGCAAAAGTAGAGGGGTGGCTGCACTAGTTTCAATAAAAGGCATATCGGAAATCAGACAAGAGTGTGCGAAATATGCCTCGGGGTTAATTCTATAACCATGATTTATTAACTTACAAAAAATGGGGCATTGCACAACTACTGATTTATGAAGTGTGTTATGTGTAGCACGAAAAACAGTAGGTTTAGGAACAATCTTTGCTTTTTTATAACATTACGGCAGGTTGCATGTTCCTAACATTCGATTCAGCATGTACAACATGTTTTCCTCGGTTGTTATGTGATCTAGCAATCGATCTTTCCCTTTTATGTTGTTTAGCTAGTCTATAACAAAATCCATGACATGACCATCTCTACCACAGTATGTACAATGAAAAGTAACCTTGTGTTCATGTCTAGATGAGCAAGCAACATGTTTATTAGAAACCGAATGAGACAACACTCCTGTAGATTTGAAAACCACTTCTTTTTATTTAGAAATTGTTTGAATCAAACTATTTCCTAATGAATTTACAATTTTAGGTGGATGTGCTTTAGCATGAGCATGAGAATCAACCTGAACCAGTTTTATCATTGCAAAACTTAGATGAATTCAGCAGCAAGTTTAGGTCTTTATTTGCACTACAAAACCGTTCTAGTGTCCTATGCATGTCATCAAGTTTCTTGGACAAGTCTAGACAGTTTTCACATGAAGTTTCTCCTTTTAGTTTGCAATTAGAACAACAATTAACTTCAGGAACACGTAAAGCATTGTTCAATGCAAAAATTTCATCCGTAGCATCATGTAGTTTCTTATTAAGATCATCACAGCTAGAACAATGCAAATCAATTATAGAACAACTAGCATCTTTCATGTTTTTATCATTAAGTGCAGCAAGCTTTTTGTTCTTTTAAAGTTTAAGTTCAAGTATATCTAGTTTGGAGGTGTGCACACTTCTTAAAGTGGACAAGTGTTCATAAATCAGATCGCAAGATGAGCAAGAATCATCACTAGGAATCAAAGTTTTTAAATGTTTAATTTCAGATTCTAGTGATTCAATCTTAACATCACTTTGCTTAAGTTTTTTATCCTTTTTCTTAAGTACGGTAGTGGCACGATAAAGAGCATCAAACAATTCATTGTAAGAGGGATTTACCTCCTCATTGTCGCTGATTTATTTGTCTTCCTCCAAGCTTGAACTTGATTTGCTCGCCATGAAACATGCATTTGCCACGCCATCTTCATCACTTCCAATATCAATGTCGCTCAAGCAATACTCTTGAATTTGGGAAGAAAATTTTGTTCATCACTTGACGTTGAGTGAAACCCTTATTTTTCTTGTTGTAGTTGGCATAGGAGTGCTTCATCCTTGTTAGTTTTTCATCACGGAAAGTAGGACTTGAACGGTTAGGGCAATCTGTACGAAAATGTCCTGTCTTACCACATTCGAAGCATCGTTGAGAGCTTCCACTTCCTCTCCTTCTTGTTCTCACATTTTGCAATGCTTTTGAGAACCGAGTAGAGAGAGGTGCTGGTTCCTCCTCCGGAAACTCTTCAATCTGTTCAAGAGTTAAAGTGGACAACAAAGAAAGTGTACAACAAGATGAAGAATTTCTAGAACTAGGCATGTCACGTTGTGAAACAAAAGCAAGAGACTTATTGGGATTCTTACGTGAGATTACGTAAATTTCATGAGTTTTCAATTTAGAATTTAGCACATCTAAAGTAAGTGTACTCATGACAGTAGATTCATGAACAGTGTAACTTTCATATCTCAAATTGACATGTCTAATGCACTTAACAATTGCCTTGCATTTTCAACATCAGAAAAATTGACATTGACACTATGCAAGTTACTGGTAATTTTGTTAAAGAGAGAAAATAAATTGTTGATGGACTCACCAAGTTGCATCTAAAAGTGCATATATTCTTTCTTGAACATATATTGCCTTACCTCCTTGATCGTGTTGGATCCTTCGTGGTAGTCACAAAGTGCTTTCCACACATCGTATGATAATCGGAGGTGTGCAACACCATCGAAGTCATTTTGAGTCAATCTTTGGATGATCAAGTTATGAGCCTTGTTATTGTTGTCGATATCTCTCATGCTCGCAGCCGTAACTTGATCGTTTGATGGCACGTCGAAGGACTTGTAGACCTTTTCCCATATGGCGAATTCTTGCGCTTGTATGTAAGCCTCCATATGAGCCTTCCAAACCTGAAAATTAACGCCATCGAACACACAAGATTTTGTGCCATATTTCTCCATGTTGATAAGCAAAAATACGTAAAAATAAATGATATTAGAGCACCGTGGCTCTTATACCAATTATAGGATCGAAGAGCACCTGATCTACCAGAGGGGGTGAATGGTAGATTAGAACTTTTTATGCGGAAGCTACAAAAACCCCTCGGCATAAAATTGATCTAATAAATAAACCGTGTATGCAACTGTTTTCAATGATGACTAAACTAGTATATATTATAGAGAATCAAGTCACGAAGCCACTGAAGCAATAATCACATGGAAACACTAAGTAGAACTTGAGTTATGATCAAAAGACTAGATGAAGGTCAATCTGTTCTACCCGATTTTAAAAACAGATCTGCAATGCTGCAAAGAAACTTGTGTAGATCAAAAACCACAAATCCAATGACCGTGAAATTTTTGCAGATGATAGATAATCAAGTTGTTAAGACAACCAAAAAGGATCACATCAATTGGATCAGTAAAACACAAGTTATGATCGAAATACTGAAGCAATATCGGTCTATCCAGAAACTCGCTGAGGAAAAACTTGTCTGAAACAAGTCGGACGAACAAGGCACAAAAGCTCCTCTAAACTATGATTTTTTTATCAAAACTCAAGAGAATCAGCCACAAGTCGTGCTCCCCCATGAGCCTTGGCCTCCCTTACTTATATAACCAGCCCTAAGGCCAACCCGATTCAAACTAGGATCCTACTCCAACTTGGATTCAAACTCTAACTTTCCAAAACTGCTCAAGACTCTTCTATACGCAGATAGAAGCAATCTTAAAACTTCCAAACACCTTAGGAACGCCCCAAACATTACCAAAACAACTCTACTTTGTGCCTAACATGAAATCCTATTACAACCAACTCGAAACTTTCCATAAACAACCATAACCGCCTCAGCCGCAGCCTGAGCGCAAAATCCAGCCGATTGAACCTTTTCAACCATATCTTCACTTACATATATCTTCACCAAGCCTTGGAAAAATGTAGCCATGTCCATACACCCTTTGCATACTTGCAAACACTTTTCAAAACGTTCACAACACCTTCATATGCATTGTTCTTGACCCAAACATGCCGCGTGACCTTCCAATCAGCTCAACCACAATTCCTCCCGAACTTGGTTGTTGAACCTCATCTTCTCCCTAAGACTAGTTCAAGGATCTCCATCACCAGCCATGTCTTGACCTCAAGCAACACCTGCACATGAGCAAACATCCACTTTTCTTTTCGATCACAAGTCCACGACTTGACTCACGTTAGTCCGAAAACCACAACACGTTACATGAGCACCTCACATAAGCATGTTGCAAACCATAGCAATGTATTGACTACCATAATCAGACATAACACATAAAAAACTTAGTAAAAGAATACTAAGCAAACATTTCATAAGCCAAGAAGCAAGTTCAAATCATTGCAAGTTAAAAACAGAGTAGCTGAAATTAAACACTATGAAAACAACTGCTCTACAGTGACAGTTACTCCTGAAATGCAATGAGAATGTTCGGACAATCTGAAGCGGGTATTTCGGCAATATTTAAAACTTTGGAAGTAAATCCTCACTTTTATTCTAATTGTGAAATGTATTCAGCACACATAGATCTCACAAGTTTGAATAGTATTGGATGCATACTGGCTATATGGGAACCAGTAAATGATGTAATTGGTTAACCTGGGTGCCGAGGTTTACCCAACCGTTTTATAGGAGTGGGTTGAGGGTAGCAAGGTGTAAATCTGCCGGCGGACATAGACACGCTCCGCACGGGGACCTCCTGCTCATTACGGATGTACCGGTTCGACATTTGGGTTTCCTTTGAAAGGTTGCTGCATGCAACAGAGTTGGAAGGTGTGATGCACCACACTTCTGAAATGGGTGTATGGATGTGTTATCCAAGTGTCTATTGATTGCAATCACTGTCCCTCGCGGTTATTTGAGTACCGCTTATTCACTGCGCTGTGACGTAGCAATTATTGAAAGAGGCCAGAATAATATGATGCATTGAATTATCATTGTATTGCAACCATGTATGCTATAGATGTAGAGCTCACTAAATTAATATTACACTTTGGAAAAAAAAACCTCATCGGGGGAAGCGTTTCTTGTTTGATTGTGGAATTCCGATGTGGGGGCTGCTCAAGGCATATGAAATTTCTACTGTAAAACTGAAAGTAAGTATTTACATGTAGGCGAGTTTTTTATCGCAATGTCACTTTCTATGTTAAGAATCCCTGCATGTAGAGTTTCATATTTAGTAGTATCGTATAAGTCTTGCTGAGCCTATTAGAGTATATCAAATTGCTGCCTTGATGTTTGTAACTGCTGCCATCGTAGTAGAGTATAACTGCTGCCTTGATGTTTGTAACTGCTGCCATCATATTAGAGTATAACTGCTGCCTTGATGTTAGGATCTGTAACAGCCATAACCTTGTAACCTCACCTATATAAACAGCCTGATGATCAATGGAAAGCAGTGGCTTGTGCATCACTTTTATAGTATCAGAGCACGGTGCGATCCAATTCATTACACCCACCGCATCCCCTCCCCCGATGTCGTCAAGTCCCTCAGATATGTCGAGTACTTCTTCTACTTCTGCCAACACCATCTCCTCCCTATCCAGTGCCACTCAATCAGTGAATATCACCAGTTTGATCACAGTTCGTCTTGACATGTTCTCCACGGCGTACAGGCATTGGAAACAGCTGTTCCTCGTCGTTCTCGGGCGCTTCCATCTTCGCCACCATGTTGATATGGGTCTGATCCCCGGCACGATGATCCCATCTGGATTCAGGAGGGTCTGATGGTCCTCATGTGGATTCACGCCACTCTGGCTGATGATCTCTTAGACTTTGTCATGGAGGATGATATAACAGCGTGCGGCGTCTGGTCGAAGATTGCTGAATATTTTCTTGGAAACAAGTCTAGCCGCGCTGTGCAGCTAGAGAAGGAACTTCACAATCTCAGTCAAGGTGACCTCTCTGCATCTATGTACTGTCACAAACTGAAGACCCTCGCCGATTCTCTTGCCGACTGTGACCAACCGGTCACAGATCGTGCTCTTGTGCATCAGCTGATCTATGAAATTTCTGCTGTAAAACTGAAAGTAAGGATTTACATGTTGGCGTGTTTTTTATCGCAATGTCATTTCCAATGTTAAGAATCTCTGCATGTAGAGTTTCATATTTAGGAGTGTCATATAAGTCTTGCTGAGCCTATCAGAGTATATCAAATTGCTGCCTTGATGTTTGTAACTGCTGCCATCATAGTAGAGTATAACTGCTGCCTTGATGTTTGTAACTGCTGCCACCATATTAGAGTATAACTGCTGCCTTGATGTTAGAATCTGTAACAGCCATCACCTTGTAACCTCACCTATATAAACAGCCTGATGATCAATGGAAAACAGTGGCTTGTGCATCAATTTTATAGTATCAGAGCATGGTGCGATCCAATTCATTACACCCACCGCATTGCCCCCCTCCCGATGTCGTCAAGTCCCTCAGATATGTAGAGTACTTCTTCTACTTCTGCCAACACCATCTCCTCCCTATCCAGTGCCACTCAATCTGTGAATATCACCAGTTTGATCACAGTTCGTCTTGACATGTTCTCCACGGCGTACAGGCGTTGGAAACGGCTGTTCCTCGTCGTTCTCGGGCGCTTCCATCTTCGCCACCATGTTGATATGGGTCTGATCCCCGGAACGATGATCCCATCTGGATTCAGGAGGGTCTGATGGTCCTCATGTGGATTCACGCCACTCTGGCTGATGATCTCTTAGACTTTGTCATGGAGGATGATATAACAGCGTGCGGCGTCTGGTCGAAGATTGCTGAATATTTTCTTGGAAACAAGTCTAGCCGCGTTGTGCAGCTAGAGAAGGAACTTTACAATCTCAGTAAAGGTGACCTCTCTGCCTCTATGTACTGTCACAAACTGAAGACCCTCGCCGATTCTCTTGCCGACTGTGACCAACCGGTCACAGATCGTGCTCTTGTGCATCAGCTGATCCGTGGTTTGAATCCTAAGTATCATGTGCTGCGTCAACTTTTGCCTGCTTTACCTTCTTTTCCGACCATTATGGAGGCTCATGAGCAACTTATTGTTGCTGAAAATTCACTGGCTTCATCCACGCCAACAACACAAGAAATCGTTCTCATTGTCAATGACGCTCCACGTGACAACAATGCCCAGGGACGCGATGTTGAACGTGACAGTGACCGTGGCAATTCTTCTGCTCCATCTCGTGGACGTGGCTGTGGTAGTTTGTCGGTTCCTATCTTATGATCGAAACGAGGAGAAACGTCGGTAAAACAGAGAACGCGAACAGAAACTGAACATATGAGTTTTTGCTCTCTTAAAATTGATCCTACCTCTAATCTTGTTTCTTTTCTTTATATAGACCCTTTACATGTTGTTTCCATGTCCAACACGACTCACAATCTGGGTCCAACTCGACGGGATACGTATATGGTTTAGGACTCTGCTTTTCCTAAACTAAAACTCCTAAGACTCTGAAACTAACTCAACTACTGTTCATTGTTTGACAGAAATCCAATAACAGACAAGCTTACTCAACAATCACCTCCTTAAGCTTGTCTGACCTTCATTTCTTGAACTCCTATCTTGTCCCTCATTTCTTGAAACTTAGGACGCTTAGTGACTTTGTCAAAATATCTGCAAATTGATTGTTTGTACACACATGCTGTACATCAATTTTTCCTTCCTCAATACACTCTCTGATAAAATGAAATCGTGTTTCAATATGCTTGCTTCTTTCATGGTGTACTGGATTTTTGCACAAAGAAATAGCAGACCGATTGTCAACTTGAATCAATATTGGCTCTTCCTCCTTTTCTTCAATTAGCTCAGCTAATAATCTCTTTAACCATACTCCTTGACAAGAAGCTGTACTTGCTGCTATGTATTCTGATTCGCAAGAAGATAGTGCTACTACCTTTTGTTTGTGAGAACACCAACTAATTGGATTTGAGCCTAGAAAGAAAATCATTCCAGAAGTGCTTTTCCGATCATCTAAGTCTCCAACAAAATCACTGTTTGAAAACCCATTAAGCTTCAATCCTTCTTTACTCTATTTATACATAATCCCATAATTCAATGTTCCTTTAATATACCTTAGCACTTGTTTAACAGCAGCATAATGTTCAGTAGTAGGTTTCTCCATAAATCGACTTACAATACCAACTGAGTGGGCCAACTCAGGTCGAGTATGTGTTAAATATCGTAAACTTCCCACAATACTTCGATACTGAGTACTGTCAACAGGGGAACCTGTACTTTTCTTTCTTAACTTTGATCTAGTGTCCAAAGGAATTTGTGTTGGATTGCAATCTTGCATTTCACATTTTTCTAACACCTTCTTGGCATAAGCTGATTGACTTAAAAATATCGCACCTGAACTTTGGCATACTTCAATACCAAGATAATAGCTGAATAAACCCAAATCACTCACGCTGAACATCTTTTTCATCTGCACCTTGAAGGTATCAATTTCTTCAGTGCTATCACCTGTGATTATTAAGTCATCAACATAAACACCAATTAGTAAAATCTTTCCTTGATGACTTTTTCTGTATACTCCATGTTCTAAAAGACATTTTCTAAATCCTAGAGAAACTAATGTTTTATCCAGTTTTGAGTTCCATGCTCTCGGTGCTTGTCTGAGTCCATATAAAGCCTTATGCAGTCTCATTACTTTGTCTTCTTCTCCTTCCTTTCCTTCTCCTTATTGATAATTACTCAAGATACGTGTGGATTAAATTATTATCCAGCAAAGATGAAACGTTTGAAGGGTTTCTGAAACTAAAGACAGCCATGGAACTAGAATTATCTTTGAAAGTTTATTTATTTCGTACTGACCGAGGAGGTGAATTTACATCAAGAGAATTCAATGATTATTGTCAGTATAAAGGAATAAAAAGATATGTTACAGCCCCTTACTCACCGCAGCAAAACGGCGTAGTAGAAAGAAGAAATCAAACCATTGTTGAAATGGCTCGTAGTCTGCTCAAAAGCAAGAATATGCCAAACAGTTTTTGGGGAGAAGCAGTTACATTGGTAGTATATATCCTAAACAGATCTCCAACAAAAGTAATGCTGAATAGAACACCATATGAAGCACTCTATGAAAGAAAACCAAATGTTGCACATCTTAGAGTCACACCTTAGCAAGTTGGAAGATCGAAGTACAAAAATGGTATTTATTGGGTATGAGACAGGAGCTCATTCCAAAGCTTATAGGATGTATGATCCTGTGGCTAAGAAAGTGTATATTTCGCGAGATGTCGTATTTGAAGAAAATAGAGTCTGGAATTGGGAAGATGAGCCTTCTTCTTCTCCTTTCTTTGTCTTCTTCTCCTTTCTTTTCATAACCAGGTGCTTGTGTTACATACACCTCCTCAACTAAGTCTCCATTTAAAAATGCTGACTTAACATCCATATGATGAACTTCCCATTTCTTTTGGACAGCAAGGGCTAATAGCAGCCTTACAGTTTCTAATCGAGCAACTGGTGCATATACTTCTTCAAAATCAATGCCTAGTCGTTTCACATATCCTTTTGCTACCAACCTTGCTTTGTGTTTAACTATCTCTCCTTGATTATCCTTTTTTAACTTGAACACCCGCTTTAACCCAATAGCTTTCTGTCCAACAGGCAACTTGGTCATTGTCCAAGTATTATTCTTTTGGATTGATGATAATTCTTCTTCCATAGCTTGCCTCCATTTGGGTTCAGCACTTGCCTCTTTAAAACTTGTTGGTTCATCCATTCCATATAAGCATAAACCCGAATATTCAAGGTCCATTGGAACAATTTCTCTATATATTGAAGAGATATTTCTCATTCGTTGTGGTCCTTCATCTGAAACTGGACTCACATTCTCAACTGGTGTTCTTGGTGACCCAGGTGAATTGTGTACAGGAGTTTCTGGAATATTATCTTCATTCCCATATTGTTCTGGGTCTCTAGGTAGTGTCTCTTCATTCTGAGTTTTTTCTGTATCAACATGTGAATAATACTCCACAACTAGCGGCTCACAGCTTGATTTTCTAGCGGAAGAAGAAGGCTCATCTTCCCAATTCCAGGCTCTATTTTCTTCAAATATGACATCTCGCGAAATATACACTTTCTTAGCCACGGGATCATACATCCTATAAGCTTTGGAATGAGCTCCTGTTTCATACCCAATAAATACCATTTTTGTACTTCGATCTTCCAACTTACTAAGGTGTGGTGTAGTTCTTTTAACATGTCCCACACAACCAAATACTCTAAGATGTGCCACATTTGGTTTTCTTTCATAGAGTGCTTCATATGGTGTTCTATTCAACATTACTTTTGTTGGAGATCTGTTTAGGATATATACTGCCAATGTAACTGCTTCTCCCCAAAAACTGTTTGGCATATTCTTGCTTTTGAGCAGACTACGAGCCATTTCAACAATGGTTTGATTTCTTCTTTCTACTACGCCGTTTTGCTGTGGTGAGTAAGGAGCTGTAACATATCTTTTTATTCCTTTATACTGACAATAATCATTGAATCTCTTGATGTAAATTCACCTCCTCGGTCAGTATGAAATGAATAAACTTTCAAAGATAATTCTAGTTCCATGGCTGTCTTTAGTTTCAGAAACTCTTCAAACGTTTCATCTTTGCTGGATAATAATTTAATCCACATGTATCTTGAGTAATCATCAACAAGGAGAAGGAAATAGCTCTTTCCAGAGTTAGTTTCTGGTGTGATTTGTCCACATAAATCTCCATGCAGCAGCTCCAAAGGTTTGAGAGCACGAAAAACAGCTTTGGAAGGAAAAGGTTTCCTATGCTGTTTTCCTACAAGACATCCATCACAAATGTGCTCTACATGATCAATCAAAGGTATTCCTTTTACCATGTTCTTTTCTGACAGTTTCTTCAGAGCATAGAAATTTATATGGCCATATCTTGCATGCCATAGCCATGATTCTTCAGTTGATCTTGATAACCAACATTCAGGTCTTGCCTGTTTGAGATTCAGAGTGTATAGGCGATTGCTTGACTGTTTTACTTTTGCAAGTATCTTTCCTCCTCTGTCCCACAGTGTCATTTCACCATCTTCAATCTGCACTTTGCAACCATTCTCATCAAGCTGCTCTATACTTATTATATTACTCTTAAGTTCAGGTATATAATATACTTCAGTAAGCACTCGGTGTTCTCCGTTTTGTCCTTCAAACAAGACAGAACCCTTTCCACAAATTCTTACAGTGGAACCATCCCCAAATTTAACTGAACCTTCAACCTTTGTGTCCAGTTCAGAAAACTTTTCTCTGCAACCTGTCATATGATTGCTTGCTCCTGTGTCAAGATACCAAGACTGCCTTTTATTTTCCTTTTGTCTGGGTAACACTTTTTTCTCCATTAACATCTTTTCTGATCCAGGTGTTTCTTGTTCTGTACTGCAAGATTCAAGCATCAGTAGATGTGTCTCTTCATCATCTGCTTTCCTGACAAGGTTAGCTCTTGCTTTGAGTCTTCTGTCCGGTTTTTTACAGCTGTCTGCAAAGTATCCCTTCTCATTGCAGTTAAAACATTTCACTTTTGAAATGTCAAAACCAGGTGGCCTCCTTTCATCGACAAAGCGTTCACTGCTTCCACGACCTCTTCCATGTGAGTGACCTCTTCCTCGACCTCTGCTGCCTCCCTGACCCTTATATTTCTTATTGCCAAAGCTCTCAAAGATTTCTTCCTTTCCTTGGCAATCCTGGCTTCCATATCAGCATGTGAATATAGAAGCTTATCACTACTATCTTTAGTTTCTTTTCTCCCTTTCTGATTTTCTTCATGTGTTCTTAACCTTCCAACAGCCTCAGTTATTGTCATCTTAGTTAGATCACTAAACTGCTCAATAGTTCCAATGACGTCAGTAAACTTTTCTATAACAGAGGAGAATAGTTTTTCTACTGCTTCAGTCTCTGTTACAGAGCCTCCAAGCGACCTGATTTCACTAATCAGGTTCGTGATTTTCACAGCATATTCAGCTATTGTTTCATATTGAGACATCTCAAGTTTATACAACTGTCTTTTAAGCACTTGGGCACGAGCACGTTTTACCCTGTCTTCTCTCACTCTCATCTCTTTAATGGCCTCCCAAGCCTCCTTTGCCGTGGCATATTCAGCAAGAACTAAGACCATTGTATCAGGAACAGACTGAACCAATGCTGCCATTGCTCCTTCGTCAGTTTCTTCATCAATTTTGCAATCACCTTCTATGGCTTTCCATACTCGGAGATTGCGCAGGATGAATTTCATCTTTGTAGCCCATACGCTGTAGTTTGTGTCGTTCAACATTGGATATTGAATCGGCACTGAACTCGTTCTTGGCATCATCATCGGAGATTTCTCGCTGCCTTCAGCCCCTGACTCCCCCTTCTCTCCTTTAGCTTCGTTCATCATTATCTTCTTCTGCTTGATGCGGCGTTCCCCCCTTGTTCAGGCTCTGATACCACTTGTCGGTTCCTATCTTATGATCGAAACGAGGAGAAACGTCGGTAAAACAGAGAACACGAACAGAAACTGAACAGACGAGTTTTTGCTCTCTTAAAATTGATCCTACCTCTAATCTTGTTTCTTTTCTTTATATAGACCCTTTACATGTTGTTTCCATGCCCAACACGACTCACAATCTGAGTCCAACTCGACGGGATACGTATATGGTATAGGACTATGCTTTTCCTAAACTAAAACTCCTAAGGCTCTTAAACTAACTCGACTACTGTTCATTGTTTGACAGAAATCCAATAACAGACAAGCTTACTCAACATAGTTATCGTGTCCGCGGACGTGGTAGTGGTGGTCGAGGTCCTAACAATGGCCGTGGCTCTGGAGGCTACCCTCCATGGATGCAAAATATTCCACCTTGGGTCACCTCGTGGCTCACACATGGACAACCCTGGCGTCCACCATGGATAGGATCGACATGACCTGGTGTTCTAGGATCTCGCCCTCAAGGAGGACAGGCGTTCAATACTTACCTCTCTCAGCTTTCCACACAACAGGCGCCTTCTGCACCTTCCTCCTACGACACGTCTGGTCTTCTTCAGGCCCTGCAGGCTGCATCTACAACTAATGGTACTCCATAAGACTGGTTCATGGACACTGGTGCTAGTGGCCACATGTCTTCCGACTCAGGCACAATGACCAACTACTGTCCATCATCTTTGCATAATTCCTGTGATGTTGTGGTTGGTAATGGATCTCACATCCCAGTTCTTGGCAATGGTTCTATAACCCTTCCCACTCCTGTTGGCAAGTTTCATCTACACCGTGTCTTGCACACACCAAACTTGATTCATAATTTGATCTCAGTTCGTAAATTTACAACTTACATAAAGGATCTTTTCAAAAAGGTCGTGATCATGAGGCCCAATAGCTGGGGGTGCTCTTGTGGGGTACCCCGGTCCACCACTTCCAGGATCGCAGAGGGTGATGCCGTGCGATGCGGGACCCAACAGAACATATGAAAAGAATCCAAGAAACATACAAACTTTTATTTACATAATACAGCGGAAGTCTTTTACAAAGTTAATTTACAGCGGAAGTCTTACTCATAGTTAAACTCTCGGCCTAGATATGCAAAAGTGCAGCTGTCCAGCCCAGAGACGCTACACACTAGCGGCTCACATCTGGAGATCACGGCGGTGTGCAGAGCTCCAACTCGGCCGTGTACCCCGACGGGGGCATTGCCTCGTCCTCGGACTCTTCCTCATATGTCTCACCTGCAACATCTCAATTATAGCAACCATGAGCACGATAGCTCAGCAAGACTGATCCGTCACTCCTAAATATGAAGCTCTACATGCAGGGATTCTTAACATAAGAAATGACATTGCAATAAAGAACTCGCCTACATGTTAATCCATACTTTCAGTTTTTACAGCAGCAATTGATATGCCTTGAGCAGCCCCCACACCAGAATTCCACAATCAAACAAGAAACGCTTCCTCCCGATGTGGTTTTGCCCCAAGTGGAATATAAACTTAGTGAGCTCTACATCTATAGCTTACATGGTTGCAATACAATGATAATTCAATGCATCATATTCTTCTGGCCCTTTTCAATAATTACTACGTCACAGCACAATGAACAAGTGGTACTCAAATAACCGCGAGGGACGGTCATTGCAATCAATAGACACCCGGATAACACGTCACATACACCCATTTCAGAAGTGTGGTGCATTACACCTTCCTACTCTGTGGTATGTAGCAACCTTTCAAAGGAAACCCAAATGCTGAACCGGTCCATACTTAATGGGCAGGAGGTCCCCGCGCGGAGCGTGTCTGTGCCCGCCGGCAGATTTACACCTTGCTACCCTCAACCCACTCCTATAAAATGGTTGGATAAGCCTCGACACCCAGGTTAACCAATTACATCGGTTTCCTGGTTCCCATATAGCCAGTATGCATTCGGTACTGTTCAAACTTGTCCAGCAGGGTCGCACACTGCTCGGTCCTCAACCGACATCAGCAGGGCTATGCACGTGAGCCCTCATATCGCTGCATCCTATTGCCCTGCCGGGTCTTGATTTCATATTCATAAGCCATTCTTTGATTCATTCTATCCCGTGTGATAAAATCCTATCTCGCGAGTAGATTCGAACTACTCGACTTCTACCGAGATCCTAATATATTAGCATTGCATTTTCTACTCATCGAGTTGTAGGCTACCCAATACCCTATAGGATTTGGAGGTCATGCAAGTGGAGTTTCAATCATCTTAACTCTAATGCAAACATTTCATCCTAGACATAATTGATACAAATCAAAACTTTGCAAAAGCAATTAAATGCAAACTGGGCTTGACTGGTTGGGAGTCAAATGGAAAGTTAGCTTCTGGAGGTAGGATCTCCAAGGCCTCCGGAGCATCCTCAATTTCGGTCACTATATGAGATGCAACAAAATATATGTATGAGTAATGATCATGTGTAAGAAGTAAGTTTCTATGGACAGTTACTACTACTAATTATTCTTAATTGGCCTTTGGATTTTTCCAGTGGTGACTAGAGGTCATGAGGAAGGTCTGAGCAAGAATGTAGAAAGTTTCATGGAAGCTTGCTGGTTCTAACCCTCCAACAAGTAGTTTACTTCTCTGAATTTTGATCCTAAATCTGTAGCTTTGACATAGCTAACAGTGAAAGATCTAATTAGAGAAGGTCTCTCTGGTTCTAGCAAAATTTGTTTCATATTTTTTCGATCTGTCTACAGGGAGAAATGGATTTTTGAAGTTGGTGGGAAATGCTGAAAAAGTTTCTGTTTAATTTGGAATTTTAAATGAAGGCTGAAAATTGGAAGACAGTTTGACCTAGTAAATGGAGTCCAATAATGCTCAAATTTTTACAGGAGATCACTAGAGTTATGAAGGATCTTCTGACCAAAATTTAGAAAATTCCACAACAGGGATCTCCTCGAATTAATTTCCAAAAATTTAAATTTAAGAAAATTTGGAGAAAATTTCAGGGGTTTTCAAACCAATTTCTTTGCATTTCTGCAAATTAATGATTTAGAGGAATTCAACAAAATTTGTTTTACAAATTTTGGATACTTCTACTGAAAGTTATGGAAGTTTGAAGTTTGAATGGAACTCTGAAAATAAAAAGGGAAAAGTTTAAAATCCTGACAGCGGGCCCCACCGGGTTTCTTCTTCCTCGGGCAGCCGGTGCCCGCGTGGCGACACGCGCCGGCGAGGTCCCCGGAACGGCGTTCCCGGCCATCTCAGGGGCTGATACTCGCCGCCCCTAGGTTTTAGACCTCGTGGAACTCGTCTGTGGGGTCAGCTAAGGCTCTCGGCAGCCAGAACCTAGTCGACGACGGTGATAGTGGCGGATCCAACTCTGGCGAGGTCATCTGACCTACAAAGCCTTATTTTGAGCGCGGTTTCTTCCTACAGCTCCGTGGTGACATGCTAAGCATGAATATGGATCCAGCTTTCCGTGAAAATGACCGGAGCTAGGATCTCACTGTCACCTACGGCCAAAATTGGTGGTGACCCGAAAAACTCAAAGAACAGTGCCTATAGTTGATGGTTTTCGATGCTTATTGATCCTAGATGGTCGTACGAAGGTCTAGGATGCATCGCTAAATCAGAACTTGCTTGCATGGATCGAGTAACAAGAATTTCAGAAATTCGATCAACTCGGCTCGATGAACTTGCTTGCGGTAAAAAGGGGAATTCTCCCTCGATAGTGCATGAAATGGAGTTCGGTTTTCACCAGAGTGTTGAGTAGAGAATAGTGCGTCTCTTTGCTATGGAAGTTAACCCGTGATACGGTCTGTAGCGCCGGGGCATCGAGGAGCAGAGAGAGCAAGCGAGTGGTGGCAAGAATTTTCGGCGCTGAGCGAGGGGGGTGAACGGTGAGTGAAATGGTCCTGTGCATGGCCGAAGGATGTGGTGAACAAGTCTTCACGCGGTCTGATCGCCAGAGCATGAGGTGGAGCGGTGAACTCGTCGGGGCGGGGTTCACCCGAGAGCTGCCTCAGCCGATGAAGGAAAAACATAGGCGGTTTGCTTCGGTGGGGGGCTGACAGATGGGTCCCACTCCATTGAATTCCAGCAGATATTTCCCTCTTTGTCTCCAAATTAAAAGATTTGCTTCTTCTCAAAGTCATGGGTTTGAATTTTAATTCAAAAGAATTCAGTTTTTGGGTGTAGAGTTTGAGTTGCATTTGTATATTTAAATTTGAATTAGGATTTGAATCCTCCCTCTTCCATTGATTCAAATACATACCAAACCAAGCCCAAATATACGAAATTTGTCCGTGTTCTATTTCGAATGTGATGAACACATTTGTGAAACTCCATTTGAAATTTGATGAAGTTTGAACTTGGAACTGAAGTTTGAATTCAAATTTGAATTGATTCCTCACTTAATTCCAAACAAGTGGTAAACCCTCTCCATATGAACTGAAATTTTGCAGGGTTACTATTTGAATTATTGGGAACCAAATTGTGGATTTAGCTCTCCATGTTTGGAAGTTTTTGTAAGTATAAGTAAGCACTTTGAACTCACACCTTTATAATCCGACGTTTTAATTCCCCCTCATTTTCCTAAGTCAGATTTGGCTGATTCACTTGCTAGAATTTTGAAGATTTCCCATCTCCCCCCCTTAAAAAGAATCTCGTCCCCAGATTCCAAAAGAAAAGCAAAGTGGGGAAAATTTACCGGTTATACGATGATAGCAAGTCTGAATAATTTGCTTATAGATAGGCCTCGCTTTCCCATGTCGCCTCCTCAGCAGTATGGCTACTCCACAAGACTATAAAACCATAAAGTCTGGTTTGTTGTGGTGCGAGTCTTTTCATCGATAATACGGATCGGATACTCCGAGTATGTGAGGTCCGGTTGGAGAGCTTCGATGTCTTCGGTGCG
Organism: Neostapfia colusana; assembly: GCA_030760725.1. Classification (NCBI taxonomy): domain Eukaryota; kingdom Viridiplantae; phylum Streptophyta; class Magnoliopsida; order Poales; family Poaceae; genus Neostapfia; species Neostapfia colusana. Next base: position 60,408,612 of record JASWHV010000016.1, on the reverse strand, counting down.
GATTTCAGCTGAGGGCTTGAGACATTTCCTCAGCTGAGAAATGTGAAATACATTATGAATTCTCGAGAGGGATGCCGACAAATCTAAGCGATAGGCCACGGGTCCGCAATTTTCAATGACGGCGAACGGACCAATGAATTGCGGAGCAAGCTTTCCCTTCACTCCGACACGATGAACCCCTCTAATCGGAGACACACGGACATAAAAATGGTCTCTGATGTTGAAGTGAAGAGGATGACGTCTCTTATCCACATAGCTCTTCTGACGAGATTGAGCAGCCTTGAGATTGGCTTGTATTACTTGTACTCGTTCCTCAGCCTCATTCACAAGCTCAATGCTGTATATAACTCGCTCGCCGGACTCACACCAGTTGAGTGGTGTGCGACATTTCTGGCCGTAGAGAGCTTCATACGGTGCCATCTTGATGCTAGCTTGATAGCCATTGTTATATAAGAACTTCACCAACGGTAAATGATCATCCCAGTTTTTACCGTGGTGGATGGCACAAGCGCGTAGCATATCCTTAAGAACTTGATTCACCCGCTCAGTTTGACCATCTGTCTGTGGGTGATATGCGGAGGTTCGGATCAGTTTAGTCCCCAATGACGCGTGCAGCTATTCCCAAAACCGAGCAACGAACAGCGCACCACAATCGGAAATAATTGTGGGGGAACACCGTGCAAGCACACGATTCTTGCAATATACAACTCTGCATATTTCTTGGCAACGTACTTTGTATGTACAGGAATAAAATGAGCCGATTTGGCTAGTCGATCGACTATCACCCAAATCGAATCATGCTTGTGGGACGTGAGAGGCAATCCAACTATAAAATCCATACTGATATCCTCCCACTTCCACGCCGGAATATTCAATGGATGCAGCTGTCCGGCTTTGCGCATATGGTCGGCTTTCACCCGCCGACACGTATCACATTTGGATACGTATTTTGAAATCTTTCTTTTCATCCGTGTCCACCAAAATATGGTTTTCAGATCTTGATACATCTTGTTGCTGCCCGTATGAATAGAATACTTGTACAAGTGAGATTCATCCAATATTTTCTTCTGAAGTTCCATATCACGGTGTACCACTATACGGTCTTTAAACAAGAGAGTACCATGTTCATCCCTTCGGAAGCATTTAATCTCTCCATTCCTCATTCTTCTTCTAATGTGTGACATACCCAAGTTTTCTTCTGAGCTTCCATAATCTCCTCTCGTATGGTAGATACGAGAGCAACAATATATAATGCTCCATATGGAACCAAGTATAAACTCGGCTCCTCTTCCATCGGAGTGATGGACAAATTGTTGACGTGAGATTTGCGGCTTAAGGCATTGACAACCATGTTTGCCTTGCCGGGATGGTAGTGAATCTCAATCTCATAATATTTGTTCAACTCTAACCATCTCCGTTGCTGCATAATCAACTCCTTTTGAGTGAATATATATTTCAAGCTCTTGTGATCAGTGTAGAGATGCACTAAGTTTCCAAGTAAATAGTGCCTCCACATTTTCAATGCCAACACCACAGCAGCGAGCTCAAGATCATGAGTCAGGTAGTGCTGCTCATGGTTACGAAGTTGATGTGAGCCATAGGCGAACACTTGTCCTTCTTGCATCAATAGAAGCCAAGACCGACACCGGACGCATCACAATACACGTCGAAGGGCTTGGTCATATCCGGTTGAGCTAAGACCGGGGCTGTTGTAAGATGCTTCACCAATGCTTGAAAAGCTCCTTCACATTCTGAGCTCCAAACATATTTAACTCACTTCTTTAACAATTCAGTCATTGGTTTAGCAATCTTGGAGAAGCTCGGGATGCATCTCCGATAATATCCCGCTAAACTGAGGAAACTTCTGACTTCATGGACAGAGGTGGGGGACTTCCATTGCAGCACTTGATCAATCTTGCTTTGATCGACCGCAATGCCTTCCGCAGAGATAATATGACCAAGAAATGTCAATTGGCTGATCCAAAACTCACATTCGCTAAACTTCGCATAAAGCTTATGGTCTCGCAATCGTTGAAGTATGATATGCAAGTGTTCAGCGTGTTCTTCTTCAGACTTGGAATAAACCAAGATGTCATCTATGAACACCACCATGAACTTATCCACTTTGGCATGAACACTGAGTTCATAAGATACATGAAATGTGCCGGGCGTTGATGAGACCAAAAGATATGACGAGATATTCATATAATCCATATCTCGTCGAGAAAGCCGTCTTCGGAATATCCTATGCTCAGATCTTGATTTGGTGATTTCCGGAGCGAAGATCCATCTTCAAAAATACACTTGCACCCACAAGTCGATCGAATAAGATATCGATGCTGGGCAGTGGATATTTTTTTGATGGTGATGGCATTGAGAGGTTGGTAATCCACACACAACCTCGAGGTTTCATCCTTCTTCTTCATGAATAGTGCCGAGCATCCCCATGGCGAGAAACTCGGTCGAATGAAACCCTTACTCAACAAATCATTGAGCTGCTCTTTCAATTCAGCCAGCTCATTCGGAGCCATCTTGTATGGTCTCCGTGAGATTGGTGTTGTCTCGGGGCAGAGTTTCATCTTGAACTCAACATCCCGTTCGGGTGGCATGCCCGGGAGATCATCTGGAAACACGTCCGGATATTCATGGACCACACGAATATCCTCAAGTTTTGTGGTTTCCGTGTTATATGTGGCTGAAATCTCTTGGGCCAAACGGTCAAGAATGAGAGTATGTGGTTCATGAAGTTGAGAGTTTAGATGAACCACTCGTGGAACAATGTCAAGAACAACACCATGGCGGTGTAGCCATGACATTCCTAAAATGACATCGAGTTTTTGACTTACTAAAATAATTGGAGAAGTCGGAAATAGATTCTCATCCATTTGCAATGGTGCTCTATAGAACATCCTGTAAAAGTCCCAAAAATGTAAATGCAACACTTGAATTATGAATAAAGTTAGGTTTCAAATTCAAGAAAATGGAACTTATAAAAACTCTCTAAGCGTGATGATACACATGAGTGCACAACCAAACGAGCTCCCATGTTCATTTGAAATGTTTTAAGCCAAGGTTAAATTAAACACCATGTGTAAAGTTCTCATGTGCAAGAGGAGATTTTAAATTCAGCTTTTGATCTCAATTGTTCACTTAAATTCAAATACAGTCATCACAAAAAGAGGATGCAAACTGTGGTTGCAAACGTCCCATTTGCAGCAGCCAAATTAAAAGTTTGAATCCATATTTGAATTCTTCAGGTCCAAATTATTGGGAATGCAAAGTTTGGAATAAATTTGGGAGGAGTTTGCTATTCATTTCAAAGGGGACTTTAAATTGCAAGGGAATTCGAATACAGATTTGAATTTGGATGAGACTTGTCAATTGCCCCAAACAAATTTCAGAATTAAACTCCACAAATGTAATTGGATCACCTGCTGAATTTGAGGGATTTTTTGTGAGGATAAGAAGGAGAGAAATGGGGGACCCACTTGTCATTGAGATGATCAAACTTACACAGGAAGTAATCGGGTCCTTTGTTTTTCACTCGAACATACTGAACACCAGCGCGCCACTGAGGCCAGCGCCGCTGCCACCTCCCGAGCAGCTAGGGGACTATATCGTCGCCGTTATCAGCCAAAACCGCAATCTTTTCACCTCACAAACCGACCCCCACCGCCTGTTCGTCCTCCTCATGCGTGCCTCGATGAACTCACGATCGCACGCACGGAAATCATTGGTCCACCGGCGCCCGGCCGGTTCAGCTGTTGGCACGCGCAGATGGGCTCAGTTCCAGCTTCACCGTACCTCCCTTGACGTGCCCCAAGCAAGAACGATGCGCCACCTCCACTGGTACCCCGGAGCCGAGCTCGGTTTTATTCCCCGGTGCCGCGTAAGCCGCCGCCACAAGAACTCAACGCCCGGCCACAAGCGACCTCCTCCCGTCGAGTTTTAAATGCCAAAAGATTTGCCTAGAACCCTTATTTATTCTCCGCAACCCCGGCAGCATGCCATGGCTTGTGCTCGTCGGAATTTCATTTCTATCGACGTCATACGATATAAACCGTGGGTGGTCGATCGGGAAATTCTTGTTAACTGTTCAACCAATCGTCACACAACTTAGAAACCCACTTCTAGAGGTCCCTGCAAGTCTCTAGGATCCAAAACCACGAAGAACCATCGAGTAAACCCCCTGTTCTTTGAGTTTTCCAAGTTTTCACCAAATTTGACCTAGGTCGCACGGTGAACTCTTGTTTGCCGCCGTTTCCTGTGAGATATGGGTCTTGGTCATTGCTTACGAGGTTGTGGCAATACTGTAGGAGCAAACCGGAGTGATTTTGGTGCACTACAGTACCCTAGCATGAGGATCTCCGGTTGTCGCCGGTCAGCGCCAATGCCGGAAGCATATTCCCCGTGCAAAATTAGGTAGAGGCGGCAAGAATTAGGAAGCTTGGAGCACGGGAAACCCCTCCCAGCGAGGTCTCCAGCAAGGTGGGCGGCGGGCGGGCGCGGGAGCGCGAGGAGGAAGAAGCCCTCATGGGCCCCATGCATCAGCCTCTGTTTCTGGGGAGCTGGATCTTCTGTGGCTGGATCAGATTGTAGCTACGTGCTTTAATTCCGTAGCCCCGTGTGTTCTGATCTCCGGTTGCGCCACGTCACCCCTGGGCCTGGTGTCAGGATTTAAACTTTTCCCGGATTATTTGAATTTCAAGATTTCATTCAAACATTAGAAGCTCATAATTTTGCTAGGAAACTCCAAATTGGGTGATTCAAATTGTGTTAGATTCAGCTTGGAAAGATATATCCAAATTTGCAACCCAACTTGTATGGAAGTCAATAATAAATTCTGGAAAATTCTTTGAAGCTTTTTAGTAAAAGAATTATTGAGGGAGTTTGATTCATCCAAAATTTCTGAAATTTTTCCTGAATATTCCATAGGACATTATTTAACTCCTGTTAAGTTTTCAGCTCATTTGGAGTTGATTTGAATATGACAATCAGAGTACAAATCACTGTGCTCAAATAAGTCCAGAACCTTTTTCAGCAAATATCCCAAACTTGGAAAATGAGTTCTGGGCAATCTTTAGCTCCAAAATTCCTAGGAAAATTCATGCATGATCCCTGAGATATGCTTAAAATTTAGTTCACTTGATTTGTCATGAACAAGCAAATTACTTCAAAATTAATTCCTTTTTGCCTAAGTGCTTAACGAATTACTATGAACTAACTACTCAATGGGAAGTCCTGAATTTTTGTACAGAATCTTATCTTGTGACAAGGAACTCACATGAAAAATTTAAGCTCCTTTAGAGCTCTGGATCAGTACTTTTATATATACTTTCTTAGGTGAAAATGCAACAATTAGGAAAAACACTTAGTGCTTGACCGAATTGCCGAATCCATTTTTCATCAACTAGGATCCTCTCAACCCTAGCTCCTAATCAGAGTTCTATTCTCAACCTTGTAACAAATCTTTGATCACAAAGTATTTATAATTGAATACATGTGCATGTTCATAACGCGCCGTGATTAACGTGGAGAGGTGTGGAGAAAGTGAAGCTTGGCTCAAGGAGCAAGAAGAGCAAGTGATTAAGCATCAGGTGATCAGAAACTAACTGAATATTATATCTGACTTTAGTCACCTGCAGCAACAAGGAAATACCCGGTTTGCAATTAACAGTTTTTATCAAGTTTTGTTTTATCTCCACTTAGATTGATGTATGTATTTGCATTAGGTTTAGGATGATTGAAGCCCTAATTGCATAACCAGATGGTCCTAAAAGAGAGTGAGGGTAATGTATAAGTCCTCGAGTAGAATATGCTGTGCTTAATGTTTTATAGGCTTCGGTACAAGTCGAGTAGTTGGAATTTACTCGTGAGTATAGGATTCGCCACATACGGGATTGGTTCGAGATGTGAGGTACACCTAGCTAGTAAGAAAATCACTGCAGAAATATCAACAATTAACGACGGCTGGAAACCATCGTTAATATAGGGTAAACCGTTGTTAATAAGTTATTAACAGCGGAGAAGGCTTATTCACGACAGTTTTTGGCCGTCAATGATAATTAGTCATAAATAAGTTTGTTAACGACGGGCCCTATCATAAATAAGCTTATTCGTGACGGCTAAATAGTACCGTCGTGAATAAGCTCCCCGACTGCCATGTGGTGCGGTGGATTTATTCACGAAGGGGCCGTCGTGAATACTCCACTTCATTCACGACGGTCCCATCGTGAATAAGCATGGTACTATTAACAACGGGGAAGGCCGTCGTAAATAATTCTGGCTTATTTGCGACGGTCGTGACCAGAAAACCGTCGTAAATAAGGTTGGTGATTTTTTTACATGAGAAAATTCTAACCTGGCTTCGAGGCCAGCCCTGGCTCGATGGCCAACTTACAAAGGAAGTCAAAACATGATAAACATAATAGTAATTCATGAACACTAGACACACACACACACACACCACCCTACGCACTACCACGTCCGCTACCTCCAGAACCCGGGAAGTCGTCCTCGAGCCTTCGTCCTCCCGGTAGCTGCGGTGATGGCGTGTGAGGCTCGGTCGCGGAGCACTGTTATGTATAAGTATAGTTAGACAAGTTATGAGTTTAAAATGCATGTTTGTCTAAGTTAGCTTACTATATCCTATAATTGATCAAGTTAAACTAGTTCTGTCTATGTTTGACTAAGTTTGGTGATATTCTAAGAAATTTGGTTAAATTTATCAAATATGGCTATGCTGTAGAAGTTTGAGTAAATTTGTACCTCTGCTCCGGTAAACGGGGCCTGTGGCTCATATGGGGGCTGCCACTGTGGGAAGACGGTCGGCTGCCCTGCCGCCATAGCCTATGAATACAAAACATTATCACATAACCATCATTGATATGTTAGAAATATTAAGTAAAACGATCAGTACATACCTACATTGCTGCTTGCATCTGTAGCATGAACGAGGCTTGATACTCGTCCCGAGCCCTGTTATCCACGGCTTGACGCTCCCTTTCTAGCCGGAGGTCCTCCTGTGTCGTGCGGAGCTCCTCCGGGACACTTTGGAGCTCCAGGGAGCTAGCCTGCCTCGCTCCCGTCTATTGCGATGAAGAGCAACTTGAGGAAGGCCGTGCCTCTCTCGAGTCAACAACTCCATCAAAGATGGCGAACCTACAAAAGAAGAAAGATTATTAACTTTTCGTATCTCAAATTCATTGACATTAAAAAAAATTATAGAACTCACTGCCCGTGAGGTTTCCCGCCTTCGGTTGCATATGCAGCTTCTAAGATGATTGGCGTGCTCTGCCAATCAAAGACTTCACCATGAAGTCGCTCTGCCTCGTGCCCATACCTTGCCTACAAACACGAAAAGATAATATCATAAAAACTATTTAAGAAAACACAATACAAATACAAAACAACTCACCAGTGCTCCTGACATCGGCTGAGAGCACACTTGGTCAGGTTGTGATGGATCACTTCTCCTGTGACCCCTCTTCCATACCTGAATCGGAGTCGGCTCCTGACCGGTCTCGCGCTCCTATATATGTGTTAGTACAATGAATAATTTAAACATATTTGAAAACAATAGTAATCACACTTACCATGCGTTTAGCCAGACGTAAGTAGCCGTCTGCACCAAACGTGTGCTTCTCATCCGTCCCTCTGCTCTGTCGGCGGGTCCTAGAGAGTTCCTGGAACTCCTGACTCGCACACAGAGCAGACAGGGCACAGTAGTCCTCCGGGCGGCCATCTAACCAGGCTACACCGACCTGCATACATTTATTATTAGGTTATATAACCTTTAATCTATTTTGTTTCTTCCACACTTTAAAAAATATTTTATAATTTACCTCTGCATACTGCTCCGCCGTCAAATACCTGGGAGCCACATTCCTGATTGCCCCCAGGTCACCCTCTTCCGGATGCAGCTTCATGTACGCTCTCGTCGCTTGAATTCTTGCGTTCGATAGCGACTACGTAACGAGCTTCCTGGCGTTCTTATGGAACACGGCTCTGGTGTAGTCCACCTCGCCCTCGTCCTCCAAATGGTACCGTGCCTAGAAAAACATATTTATATACATCATTGTATTAAACCATATTATAGACTTGTATTACGGAAATATATATATAATGCTTACCATGAAGTCGGACCACACAACTTCCTGGTGGTTGCCGTGAGCAACGTGCTGGGCGGTGGCGTAATCGTCCCACGACATGGCGGGGATACCGTTCACTACACCGGGGTAGTGCAAACGGATAAGCCGCCCGAGGACACTGTTCACCTGCTTCTGTCATCTTTGACCCATGAACGAGTCATCGTACCAAGACCTGATAGAGAATGATAAATCAATACATCTATAACACTAAAATAATCTAAATTGAAGAGTTAGAGATTTACTTACATATTGCCAACCAAACGAATAACGATCCAGTCATTTGGGTTTGCAGGAGCTGGAGGAGGAGTCACATAGTGACTCCTCCTAGTCTGACGCCTCTGAGGTGGCTCAACGTTAGGTGATCCGGAGGAGTTGTCACGAGAAGAGTCTGGAAGCGGTCCATAGACTGGCTACTGGACCCCGAAGGGTGGTTAGCCTGTGCTGGTTGCAGAGTACCTCTCTTCTCTAAGTCCTCGGACCTAGAGTCCTCCAGATAATTTAAAAGAATAGTAATGTAGATGAATGAAGTAATTATTGACATTATAAGATTCATGAAATGATATTTACCTCGTCCAACCGCTGTAAGGCGACTGCTATGCCTCTCAGCTACGGTAGCTAACTCATCAAAGCAGCCCATCTAGCAGAAAGCCCGCTAGACATACTACGCTGAAAGACGTCAGCTGCCCTACGCAGGAAACCTCTAGCTACACTCCTCGCCTTTTCCTTTCCTCTACAACTGCTCGACGACATCCTATTGAAAAGAAAGCTTTGGTAATGAATGTAAAGTAAATATGTAAGATGAAAGAAGAGATAAAAGAAACGTTACTTGAAATCTGTTTCAAAATTCATCAATGTCACAACCATGAACTCTACTCCTTAATCCGGACCACCGATCTTTTGTCGTGATTGTTTTTTGTTTTCGTTTTCCCACTTCACGAGTCTGTAAATCTTGAGCATTTCCAACTAACTCATCGAGGCCTAGACCAGGTTCAATGACAAAAGAGTCCGACAACTCTTGTTCTTGGTAAACCTCATCAATCTCAGTGTTCAATAACAATAAACTATCTCGGTACCTAGTATCATCTGGTGTATGTAACTACTCACGAGGATTCACCTTATGTACAACCCACCAAGCATGTTGTTTTTTTGCATGGATAATGTAAATAATACACCTGTTGGACTTGATATGTAAGGACAAAGGTGTCGTGGCCTTGTAGCCTTTTGTTGTGTTTGACTTCTATCATGCCAAATTAGTTATGTAGAGTTCCATTATTGTTGTCAAACCATTCGCAGTCAAAGAAGACTACTTTAAGCTCCTTATTCCCGACACAACTGAATTAAAGATTTTTTTAATGATCCCATAATAATTAGTTTCCCGTCCTTCGGCGTCAACAACCAGAGTAACAACACGGGTATTACAAGTTGCCGCAAGAGGACGGAGAGCTTCAAATTCAGTTGAGCGGAATCGGAAACCATTGACATCATATCGACCGTAGCTTCTAACTTTAATTGATCCGTAGGACAGCTGACGCAAGTCCTCATGGACACCGGCATCATTTTTGCACTGTCCAAAATATAGACGTTAGAATACTATATCGTGTAATACTTGTAAGTCATATGAGAATAAAGATAAGAAAACATTACATGATCTCTAAACCAAGATTAAAAGTTAGACCCTCCATTTAGCCTATAATGTCACATCGTTTCTACTTGCTTGCTCGTAGGTTGATGCTTAGATTTCCAATTTTGGCGATCAAACTCACTGTATATATAATGAGAAATAACAATTGGAATATATGTATGGCAAACTAGTACCAATTAGTATGGATGGTGAACAAACACTTACTAAAATGTTTGTCCATCCCGTCCATATTAGCATACATATAGAGCAATGCAGCCGTCTTTTCTTCTGTTGTGGCGTCGTAGCTCGTGGTACTACCAACGGTGGTGCCTCTCGTTTGAAAAATCGAGAGGTCGCTAAGAGGGGGTGCTTCATCAACATTGTAACGCAACGTAGGAGCATTGACATTGTGTTCCTCTGCAAAGTAAACACTTGAGAAGTAGCCTATCTCCTGAAATGTAAATGCTTCGGCGATGCATCCTTCAACTCTTGCTCTATTGCGAACCATTGGTTTAAGACACCTGAGTGCTCTTTCAATGTGGTACATCCACCTATATTGAACAGGGCCACCCACTTTAGCTTCATATGGAAGATGGATTAGGAGGTGTTGCATTGGGTTGAGGAACCCTGGAGGGAAAACTTTTTCCATCTTACATACCAAAACTGGTATCTCCTTTTCTAACTTCTCCATCATCTCCTTTGTAATTTCTTTAGCACAAAGCTTTCAATAAAAATAGCTCAACTCGTCTAAAACCTTTCACACTGCATCGTCAAGGTAGCCCCGAAACATAACTGGCAAAATTCATTCCATGGTTATGTGATAATTATGACTTTTCAAACCAGTGAGCTTTCCCATCTTCACATTTACAGCTCGTCTCAGGCTAGCAGCATAACCATTTGGGAATTTTAATTTTCAACCACCGCAAGACTTCTGTCTTTTCTTTAGGTCTAAGACAGAAAGTAGCGCGTGGTTTGCCCCCGGTTTCAGTGAGCTCAAGACCTGGGCAGTTACAAACCTCTGACAAATCTTTTCAAGCCTTAATATTGTCTTTTATTTTGCCCATCACATCCAAGCATGTCCTTATGATGCATTCGCTCATATTACGCTCCTGGTGCATGACATCAATATTATGCATTAGAATTAAGGACTTCACATACGATAGTTCTCATAATACACATAATGAGTCCAATTATGGTCCTCTATGTAACCAACAAAATATCTAGGACGATTTTTATCTGGCACTAGCTTGTACAACATGGCACATATCTCTGACCCGTTCAAACGTTGTGGTGGTCCTTTTATGGCAACAATATTCTTTATGAAGGCATTCCTCTGTTGTCTGAACACGTGATTCGGAGGTAGCCAACGTCAATGACAATCGAAGTAACATATCTTGCCACCATGACTAAGACAAAAACATTCCGTGTCCGTAGCACAAATCGGACATGTCAAACGACCATGAGAACTCCAGCCGGAAAACATGCCGTATGTTAGGAAATTATGAACAGACCACAAGTATGAAACTCAAAGGATGAATTTTTGTTTTTCGTAACAATCGTACGTTTCGATTCCTGTCCATAAAAATTTTCAACTCTTTAATCAACCGCTTCAACATCACGTTGAATCGTAAACTAGGATGATCTAGTCTAGGAACGATGAGGCAAAGAACATGAATTCATACTTCATAAGGGAGATGGTGGTATGTTTTATGGAATAGCAAACACGGGCCAACATGAGTATGGTGTGGCGTTTGTACTAAACGGTGAGAAGCCATCGGTCGCTAACCCGATGTGAATATTTCTTGCATCGTTGGCAAAATCTGGATAGAAGCGGTTCAACGCCTTCCATGTCTCACCGTCGGACAGGTGCACCATGACTCAAAGGTTCTCACATACACCTTCTTTGTGACATCTCATATGTCTGGTAGTTCTTTTCAAGAGAAACGAGCGCTTCAACCGAGGTGTGACAGGAAAGTAACGAAGCTGCTTATGTGCGACTTCAGTCTGTAAATGCTCTCCTTCGTCATTATCAACCTCGACAAACCTCAATTTGCCACATTGTAAGCTCTTCTTCTCGTTGGTGTGCTCTTTCCGGAAAAGCATGCAGTTGGCTGGGCAGACATCAATCTTTTCATATTTCATACCAAAACCAGAAATCAATTTCTTGTACTGTTACATATCTTTCGGCACTTTATGCGGTTGAGGAAGGATATCGCTGATCAATTTCATGAGATCGTTGTAACAATTGTTAGAGAAGAAATACTTAGACTTTATTGCCATAAGTCTGATCATGAAATTAAGAAAAGTAACTTTTGTGTGTTCATGCAGGGGCTATTTGGAAGCTTTGAGAAGTTTAAAGAACATTTCAACCTCCGTTGTAGGAGCATCTTCCTTCAACTCAGGATCTATGGCTTCAAGCATCTCATTCATCTTATCGACTCTCGTGCTATCATCCACCACTTCATCTTCTACAGCTTCGGAACGTGTGTCACCGTGAAAGTACCATATCTCATACTTTTGCATGAAACCGTTTCGACACAAGTGAAACACCAATGTCACCTTGTCAAAAAATTTCGCATTATGACATTTGGTACATGGGCACCGCAACATACTGCTGTTGGACAACGAAAAAGCTCGTTGTATAAAAGCATTTGTCTTGGTGAACCACTCCCCGGAGTGATAACCATTCTTTTTCCAACCAGAATACATCCAAGTCTGATCTTCAGCCATGTATGAGGTTATACCTTTAAAGCAGACAAATCATTATTAGTACATTCTTATATCTTGTCACGGCCCCTACAACTAGGCAAATAGGTCCTAAACCCACCCAAGAGTGACCGAAGTAACGTGCTTTTGACGAGACACGGAGTCCGAATCCGGATAAATATTCAGCAGCATAACCCCGCTGTTCTCCAACTGCACGCCAAAAAATGGTGCAGCAGAGAATATTACGGTTATGCTGTCGAAATCAAGTCCAGATCAAGACCCCGTACCCAACTCATGAAAAGCACGTACTCGGCCACTCTCAGGTTGTCCAAAAACGGACAATTCCGAACCTGCACGCCTCACATGCCTATCACATGTGAGACGTGCAGTTCGAAACGGGTAGTTAATTTCTATAGGTTATGTTACTCATTTTCATTTTTCAGTCATTTATGTTAGAGGAAAGAACTAGAAAGAGGGGGTAAGTTAGTAAAAGTTGAAAGTTCAAAGGGCCTATGCAGGGTCGGGCCGTGTCGTGCCAGGTAGGGCCGTGCCGAGTCGGCTGTTTGGGGTCGGGCCGTGCCGGGTTGGGCCGTGTCGTGCCGGGTTTGGCCGTGCCGGGTCGGGCCGTGCAGGGTCGGGCCGTGCCTGGTCGGGCCATGCCGTGTCGAGGGTTGGGCCGTGTCGGGTTGGCCCTTGCCGTGCTGCTGGGTTGGGCCATGCCGGGTCGGGCCTTGCAGGGTCGAGCCGTCCGGGGCGGCAGGGGGGCCGTTGGGACGGCAGGGGGTTGGGGGGGGGGGGGGCGGAGGGCTGGCTGGGGTGGGGGTCCGGCCGGGGCAACGGCGGCGCGCGGGGGCGGCATCGGCAGCGCGCACGGAGGCTGAGGTGGGCGGCGGCGCATGAGGGCATCGGCGACAGAACGGGTCGGGGTCGGTGCGGGCGTTAATTCCTGCGCCGACCCCGGCTCGCGCGGCTATAAACCGCTTATTTACGAGGGCCAGGGACCGGCCGTCAGAAATAAGGCTTTAATTATGACGGGACACGTCCCCGTCGTTAATAAGCTTCTTATTCACAACAGTTGGCGCTGACCGTTGTGAATAACATGATTATTCACAACGGTCTAGGTCAAGCTTCGTGAATAAGTAGCTTACTAACAACGGCCATAATACACCGTCGCCAATATTTTTATTAACGACTGTACCATCGTTAATATTTTTGGCCGTCGTTAATTTCTCTTTTTCTTGTAGTGAATGAGACTAGGCAGGGGCGTAGGACGTAGCAAGAGGAAGTCTTGTCTGTGTAGCCCTGCCCGTGTCGATTGAGGACCGATCCGTGTGTGGCCCCGCTGAACTAGTTTTAATGTACCGAAGGCATATCGGATATATGGGGTCCGATAAACTGATGTAACCTATACATCCGGGCGTCAAGGCATAACGCACCGATTTAGAGGTGTAGGTTGAGGGTAGCAAGGTGGAAATCCGCTAACGGGCATAGAGAAATGCTCTGTGTAGGGAACCTCCTGCTTGCTTGGGTGCGACTGGTTCGACATTTGGGCTGTTTGGTGAAAGGTTGTCCCGTACGACATCGGTTGAGCGTGCCGTTGCAGCTCCGAGGATGAGCGTACATGATGTGCTAATCGGGTATCCCTGCAGGTGTATATCAAGTCAATTCTCCATCCCTCGCGGTAATGAGTACCGCTTGTTCACTGTCTCGTGACGTAGTAAATATGTGGAATGAATGTGATGAATTATCCTGTTGTGAATGAATTGTGTTGCAACATGTGTGCCACCAAATATTGCTCACTGAATTTCAGATTTAAGAACCTTTAACTTGTGGCTGAAATATGAACTAAGGATGAACTTGTAGGCGTGTCCATTGCTGCAAATGTCTATCCTACCTTTGGTATGACGTGGATGTAGAGTTTCTTGTGTAGGAGAGTCGGATAAGACTTATTGAGCTATCATGCTCACAGTTGCTGCTATGAGTGTTTTCAGGTGAGGAGTACCCCACGGAGATGGAGTATGGGTTCACCGGCGAGGGTTACCCTCCGTCGGGAACTACGGCTGAGTGGGAGCCGTGCACGTCGCCAGGAAGATAAAGTAGGGCTAGTGTGGGTTGTCCATAAGGCTGGACAACCGACTTTTACTAGTTAGGTGAGGCGTGAGTTGTATAGTTAAATTCCGCTGTAGTTAACTCTGTAAAATATAGATGTAAACTGATGGTTTGTACCACTTTTGTACAAATTCAGTAAGTTTGAATGTAATACTATGTTTTCCTTATCAAGTGTGCTGTCAGGTGTTGCATTGTGCGGCATCACCCTCTGTGATCCTGGATTGTACGGATTTTGATCCATCACAGGCTGGCACCAGAGCTGCTTAGAGGATAGCACACTAAATAAGGACAATATAACGGGAAAACGTAGGATTACGGTGAGGAATCACTAGTATGCCCAAATAAGGACTATATTAATATAGTTACTTAAAGTGGAATGACTAACTTATGTGTTATAATTCTGTATTTGAATTACGTAATGACGCACCTACGCTTAGGTAAGAGGTGAGGTACGCCACCAAAAGGGTCAATTTCGGTTAGCTCCCTCATGCGAGGAATGTAGCATGAGATGTTCCATTTGGCAACGAGCGGAAAGTAAATATGTTTTTCTAAGACTCTTCATGTCTTAGAGACATATGAACGGCAAGAGGCAAACCCAGGGGCAAGAGGAGGAAACCCCATTGTGTGGCTTGTAACACGAAGTATGTGCTCTAGGACTCGTTATGTTCTATGGGTGTAGGATCGAAGTACACGTGTAAATCTACCAGAGTGGGGGTGAACGGTAGATAAAAACTTTTCAACGGAAGCAACAAAACACCCCTCAGCAGAAAACCAATCTGTTAAAGAAACCGTGTGTGCGACTAATCTAAATGTGTTTAACTGTGACAAAACTAGTATAGATTGTAGAAAATCTAGTCACGAAGACGGAACAAGAATCATGAAAATCCGTTGAAAGAAACTCAAGTTACGATAGGAAGATCGAACAAAGGTCAATCTGTCCTACGCGAGAAAAACAGTTCTGGAATACTGCAAGGAAACTCGTGTAGATCAGAAACCACAAATTCAATGACCGTGAAATTTTCACAGATGATAGATAATCAAGTTGTGAAGACAAGCCAAAAATAATAACATCAATTGGATCTGTAAAACTCGAGTTATGATAAAACCACCGAAGCAAGGTAGTGCTGAACAGAAACTCGACGAGAAAAACTTGTCTGAAACAAGTCGGACGAACAAGGCACAAAAGTTCCTTTAGAATACGAATTTTATTTATCAAAACACAAGAGGAACAGACCCAAATTCGTGTGCCCACGAGCCTTGGCCTCCCTTGCTTATATAACCAGCCCTAAGGCCAACCCAATTCAAACTAGGACTCCTACTCCTACTTGGATTCAAACTGAAACTTTCCAATACTGCTCAAGACTCTTCTACACGCAGATAGAAGCAATCTTAAGACTTCCAAACACCTTAGTAACGTTTCAAACATTCCTAAAACAACTCAAATTTGTGACCCACACAAAATCCTATCATAACCAACTCAAAACTCTCCATATTTGAGTCAAACATGACTCAGCCGCAGCCTGAGTCCATAACCTAGTCGGTTGAACCTTTCCGACCAATTCTTTACATCCACATCTCTTCATCACGCCTTGGAACCATGAAGACACGTCCATGCACTCCTTGCACACGTGCAATCATCTTCCAACAACGTCCAAGATACCTTCATATGCATTGTTCTTGATTCAAACATACAGCGCAACCTCCCGATCAATTCAACCACAATTCCTCCCGAACTTGGTTGTTGAACCTCATCTTCTCCCTAAGACTAGTTCAATGGATCCCGTCACCAGCCATGTCTTGAACTCAAGCAACACCTGCACATGAATAAACAACCAATACTTCCGAGCACAAGTCCTCGACTTGACTCTCATTAGTTCTGAAACTACAACATCTTACGTGAGCACCTCACATAAGCATGTTGTAAACCATAGAAAAATAATATCAGCCATAACCACTAAAACACACCAAAAACTTAGTAAAATAATACTAAGCAAACTTTCCATAAGAGTAAAGCAAGTTCGAAACATTGCAAGTTAAAAGCAGAACCATTGCAATCAAGCTCCGAACCTTACCAAAGCTAACCGAACCTTGAACCGGAGCTTACCAAAGCTAGTCGGACCTAGCGCCGGAGCTTACTAAAGCTTAGTCGGACCTAGCATGGAACTTACCAAACCTAGTCGGACCTAGCACCGGAGCTAGCAAAAACAAGTCGGACCTAGCCAAAATAAGTCAGACCTAGATAAAGCAAGTCGGACCTTACGTCGGACCTATCGTCGGACCTTGCAGGAGCTCGGACCTAGAGTCGGACCTTGTTAAAAAGGTGTTTTGTTAGTATTCAAAACTTTTATCGTCAAAGCCAATGTATTCAGCACACATAGGTCTCACAATCTCCCCCTTGATGAATGCATTGGCAATACCACTTAAAATCTGAACATTGGATTATTCACATGAAAAGTTTTGAAAACAATTTCTCCCCCTTTGTAAATCAGAAATAAAATTAGAAGAAAAACAAAAATACCAAAAATTCTCCCCCTGAGACGAATCGTGCCAAAACACTTGTGAATTTGTGCAATGTGTGATCAATTTCTCCCCCTTTGACAATGTATTCAGCAAGGTACAAAAGAGAAATTTTAATTTGTTATGAGCACATTATAACATATACATATAAAATAAAGCTCATCCAAATCATACTATCAAGTAACTTACACTATCACATCAATGAGATACATAAAGTAGTGTAAGCCATGCTAGAGATCAAGTGTAATTTTCAATTTAAGCAAGTCATGATCTCACAAACTTAACTATTTCAAGACCTGAAAGCATGACACTTGTTGCTGCATTTTATTTATCATTTAAAGCACAAATTTTGATCTTATGACATTTGCAAGAGATTATATGCAGCATCAGCCTTATTCTAACCAACCAAGCCAAGCCTATGCCATTTGACTGTCAGAAGCTTAAGAACATGGTTTTAGTCATACACAACTCTTTTCAAGTTCATATCTAAGTGCAATGATAAGCCATCTCAAAAGAAGAAGTACGATGCATGCATATTCTCTTGATCTTTTCTCATTTTTTTATTTGAACATAAAAACTCAACATGTGAGTTGATTACTTGATTAATTCTTTATGATTAAAAGCACTTGTGAGCATGCAACAAGTTCAAAACAGCAAGAAAGTTTGACCATGACCAGATTTAGTGTAAGTAATTATTCCAATTACTAGACATGGTAAAAACTACAAAATGTATAACACGAGTAATGCAGTAAGAACTTTCAGCATGAAAAAGGAATCACAATGTCATATATGCATGAAATACTATGCTCATATTATTTTAATTTCAGATTCACACAAAGACTTCCCATGTTTCAAAATTCTCCCTCAATTTAAGCCATGACGATGCATAACCCCTATTTCACTACGAATGTAACAAAAACGAGTGAAATCCAAAGTTTTTGTAAAAATGTCAGCCAATTGTTGTTCGGTATCTACATGGTGAAGCACAATATTCCCTTTTTCGACATTATCACGGAGAAAGTGATACCTAATGTCAATGTGCTTAGTTCTCGAATGTTGCACGGGGTTTTTAGCAATGCAAATGGCACTAGTGTTATCACAAAACAGTGGAACACTATCTAGATCAACTCCATAGTCCTTAAGTGTTTGAACAATCCAAAGAATTTGTGAGCAAGCACTAGCAGCAGCTACATATTCAGAATCGGCTGTGGATTGTGCAACTGAACTTTGTTTTCTAGAGGACCAGGCAACAAGTGAATTATCAAGAAAATGACAAGCACCAGAAGTATTTTTCCTATCAATCCTACAACCCCCAAAATCAGCATCGGAAAAAGCTTTCAAAGTAACGGTTGAGGAAGAAGGAAGAAAAATGCCAAATTCTTGAGTTCCATGTAAGTACCTGAGAATCCTTTTGACGGCTTGATGATGTGAAGCACGTGGGGAGTCTTGAAACCGTGCACAAAGACATACGCTGAATTGTATGTCCGGTCTTGATGCCGTGAGATACAAAAGTGATCTGATCATGCTTCTATATTCTTTTTGATCAACGGGATCACAATCTTCATCAAGTTTAAGTGTTGTTGCTGTTCCCATTGGTGTCCGAAGAGGCTTGCTTTTGTCCATGTTGAAGCGCCTTAGGAGATCTTTTGTATACTCTGTTTGATGCACAAAGGTACCCTCCTTGGTTTGCTTGATTTGCAGTCCAAAAAAGTACGTGAGTTCTCCCATCATACTCATCTCAATTTCTGAACTCATCATAGCTGAAAACTTGGACACAAGATCATGACAAGCACAACCAAAGATAATATCATCAACATACACTTGAACGAATAATGAGTCATTGCCATGCTTAAGAACAAAAAGAGTTTTATCAACCTTGCCCATGGTAAACCCCTTTTCAAGTAAGAATGTTTTTAACCTATCATACCATGCTCTAGGAGCTTGTTTGAGACCGTACAAGGTTTTGGACAGTTTGTAAACATGATTAAGAAAATTTGGATTTTCAAAACGAGATGGTTGTTTGACATAAACCTCCTCATCTATGTATCCATTAAGAAAAGCACTTTTAACATTCATTTGATATAGCTTAAGACCTTTAGATGCATCAAAAGCTAACAAAATTCTTATGGCTTCTAATCTAGCAACAGGAGCAAAAGTTTCATCAAAATCTAGACCTTCAACTTGTGTGAAACCTTGAGCAACCAACCTAGCCTTATTCCTAACCACAACCCCATCCTCACTTTGTTTATTTTTAAACACCCATTTAGTTCCAATTAAAGTGTGACCTTGAGGTGGAGGTACAAGTTTCCAAACATTATTTCTTTAAAAATTTTCTAACTCTTCTTGCATGGCAATAATCCAAGATTCATTAGTGAGTGCGTGTGATATATCTTTGGGTTCAAAAGAAGCAACAAAAGCAGAATGAGCATGAGAATTGGGGTCGAAAAACCTGGATCTTGTAACTCGTTCATGCAAGCTTCCAATAATTTGTTGTGGAGCATGACTTTTGAGAATCCGGTGGGGAGTGGACACTTCACAAGCTTCTTCTTCTTCATGTTCATCACAAATAGATGAGCTTGTGACGTGAGGAGGATCTGGACCAGCAATGGTGGTCGTCGGTGCTGGCTGTGAATCAAGATCAGGAGCTGGAACAATGTCATTAGCTGTTGAATTTTCGGGCAGCAGCACCACTTCTTCCTCTTCTTCAATGAAAATACTCTCCCCTGCGGATATGGATCCGGACCTGCAATATTTGAACTAGTACCTGGGCTAGCTTCATCAAAAGAAACCTCACAAGTCTCCACAATTTTGTTAGTATCAAGTAAAAGCACACGGTAGCCTCTAGTATGAGATGGATAACCAAGAAACATGCCATCAATAGATCTAGCTTCAAATTTATCAAGATTACCATGTTTATTAACAAAGCATTTGCAACCAAAGACCCTAAAGTGTGTGACACTAGGCCTATGTCCAAACCTGAGCTCATATGGTGTTTTACCTAGCTTAGCACGCAAGAAAACACGATTTGAGACATAACAAGCGGTTGCAATTGCATCAGCCCAAAATTTCCTAGGAGTTTGATATTCATCAAGCATAGTCCTAGCCATCTCAACTAAGGTTCAGTTCTTTCTCTCTATAACACCATTTTGTTGAGGTACATATGGTGAAGAAAATTGATGATCTATTGCATTTTCAGCACAAAAGTGATCAAACGTTTGATTTTTAAATTCGGTTCCATTATCACTTCTAATTGCTCTTAAAGATCCTGGGTGATCAATTGATAATCTAAGAAATAGACTTCTAAAGTGACTAAAAGCTTCATTCTTAGATGCCATAAAGTAAACCCAAGAGTATCTAGAATAGTCATCAACAATAACAAGAACATACCATTTACCTCCGAAGGATTGAACACGTGAAGGTCCTACGGTGTCAAGGTGTAAAAGTTGACCCGGTTCAGTTGTCATGGTCATTGTGAGAGGAGCATGTGAACCTGTAACCATCTTAGCATGTCTACAAGAAGAGCACACAATTTCTTTGTCCCCTTTAAGCTTAGGCAGCCCACGTATGCAATCAAGAGCACTAACACGCGTGAGATGATCGAAGCCTATGTGACCAAGTCTACGATGCCAAAATATAAATCTTTGGAATCATTTGCAACTAGACATCTATGCTTAGAGGAAGACATATCAAAATCAGCTTTAAAAACTCTTCCAAACCGAGACATGTTAAAGATAAGCTCACTATTTGAACCTACAACTTTGCAGCAGTTTTTATTGAAAATAATTTCTAGATTTTCATCTAGCAATTGTGAAACAGAAAGCATGTTGTATTTCAAATTTTTGACAAGTGCCACATCCTTCAAAGTGTAGTGATCATTTACTCTAACCGAACCCTTAGCAAGTATAGGAGTTGAAGAATTATCGGCAAAAGTAACATTCTCTACACGTGACATAAAAGAGAGAGAGGAGAACCATTCTTTGTTACCGGTCATGTGGCGCGAGCAACCTGAATACACAATCCAAATGTTCTCCTTCCTCAAGCGTGTAACCTACATAGAAGCACAATACGTCGATGACTCAATACTGGGGTTAGTTAAAAGGCATTTAGGAATCCAGTACTGAGTCACACGACGTCCAGCAGGAATAACATGCAAAAGCTGAGATAAACAGCAGGTTTATGAGTCAAAGTTTGAGATTTTTTGTTCTTAACTACTAACCTATGAGGTGTTACTTGTGTAGCACGAAAATCAGTAGCTCCGGAGGCAAAAACTGAAGCTCCGGAGGTAAACTTTGAATATTTCTGACTCATAACAGCAGGTTGCATGTTCCTGACATTCGGTTTAGTATGTGCAACAAATTTTGCATGAGAGTTATAAGATCTAGCTTGCATTCTTTCCTTTTTATGTTGTTTAGCTAGTCTATAACAAAAATCTATGACATGACCATCTCTGCCACAATAGGTACAAAGAAATTTAACTTTGTGTTCATGTCTAGATGAGCATGCAGTATGCTTATTTGAACCCGAATGTGACAACACTCCTGCAGATTTAAAAACCACTTCCTTTTGTTTAGGAACTGTTTGAATCACAACACTTCCTAATGATTTTACAATTTTAGGTGGATGTTCCTTAGCATGAGCATGTGAATCAAAACCTAAACCAGTTTTATCATTGCAAGACTTGGAAGAATTCAGCAGCAAGTTTAGGTTCTTATTCCCATTACAAAACCGATCTAATGTCCTATGCATGTTATCAAGTTTATTTGATAGATCAAGGCAATTTTCACATGAACTTTTTCCTTTTAATTTGCAATTGGAACAATATTTAACTTCATAAGAACGTAAAGCATTGTTCAATATAGAAATTTCTTTCATAACATCTTGTAATTTCTTATCAAGATCATCGCAAGTAGAACAATGCAAATCAATTGTAGAACAACAAGCATCTTTCAAGTTTTTATCATTAAGTGCAGCAAGCTTTTTGTTCTTTTCGATTTCAAGTTCAAGTTTATCAAGTGTGAAGGTGTGTGCACTTCTTAGAGAGGACAATTGTTCATATATTAAATCACATGAGGAACAAGAATCATCACTAGGAATCAAGGATTTTAATCGATTAATTTTAGATTCTAGTGACTCAATTTTAACAGCATTGTCCATAAGTTTTTTGTCCTTTTTCTTAACAATAATAGTGGCACGAGAAATAGCATCACATATTTCTTTGCAAGTGGGACATACCTCTTCGTTGTCACTGTTGTGTTCTGCATCCTCCATACTTGATTTTGATTTGCCCGCCATGAAACACAAGTTTGCCAGATCATCTTCATCTTCATCACTTCCAATGTCTACATCACTCGAGCCAAGTTCTTGAAGTGCGGTGATGAAACTGTTTATCAGTTTACGTCCTGTAAAACCCTTCTTTTTCTTGTTGGTGTTGCCAAAAGAGGACTTGACTTTATTCTGCTTTTCATCACGGTTAGAAGGACGTGAAAGGTTAGGGCAATCTGTACGAAAGTGTCCTGTCTTACCACATTCAAAGCATCATTGAGGTCCGGAGCTTCCTCTCCTTCTAGTTCTCACATTTTGCAATGCTTTTGAGAACCTAGTAAAAAGAAGTACTAGCTCCTCCTCTGGAAACTCCTCAATCTGTTCCAGGGTTAGTGAAGACAGCAAAGCAAGTGTATCGCTAGATGATTGGCCGGAGCTAGGCATATCACGTTGTGAGACAAATGCAATAGTCTTATTTGGGTTCTTGCGTGATATAATGTCAATTTCATGAGTTTTTAGCTTAGAATAAAGCACATCTAATGTAAGAGTACTCATGACAGTGGATTCACGTATGGATGTTACTTTCATCTCTCAAATTGACATGTCTAATGCACTTAGTAATTGCCTAGCATTTTCAGCATCTGAAAAATTAACATTGACGCTACGCAAGTTGCTGAGAATTTTATTAAAGCGAGCAAAGAGGTCATCAATGGACTCACCGGGTTGCATCTCAAAGCACATGTATTCTTTCTTGAACATATCCTGTCTTACCTACTTGATCGTGTTGGATCCTTCGTGGTAGTCACAAAGTGCTCTCCACACATTGTACGCCGATCGGAGGTGTATGACACAGTCGAAGTCGCTCTGAGTTAGTCCTTGTATGATCAAGTTCCGAGCCTTTTTGTTGTTGTCGACATCTCTCATGTTTGTAGCCATGACTTGATCGTTTGAAGGCACATCGTAAGGCTTGTACACCTTTTCCCATATTGCAAAGCCTTGCGCCTGGATGAAAGCTTCCATGTGTGCCTTCCAAATCTGAAAATCAATACCACTAAACACACAAGGTTTGGCAGAGTATTTCTCCATGATGATTAGTCAAAACACGTGCAAATCACAAATATTAGAGCAACCTGGCTCTGATACCAATTGTAGGATCGAAGTACATGTGTAAAGCTACCAGAGGGAGGGGGGGTGAATGGTAGATAAAAACTTTTCAGCGGAAGCAACAAAACACCCCTCAGCAGAAAACTGATCTGTTAAAGAAACCATGTGTGTGACTAATCTAAACGTGTTCAACTGTGACAAAACTAGTATAGATTGTAGAGAATCAAGTAACGAAGACGTCACAACAAGAATCATGAAAATCCGTTGAAAGAAACTCAAGTTACGATCGAAAGATCGAACAAAGGTCAATCTGTCCTACGTGAGAAAAATAGTTCTGGAATACTGTAAAGAAACTCGTGTAGATCAGAAACGACAAATTCAATGACCATGAAAATTTTCACATATGATAGATAATCAAGTTGTGAAGACAACCCAAAAAGAATCACATCAATTGGGTCTGTAAAACTCGAGTTATGATAAAACCACCGAAGCAAGATAGTGCTGAACAGAAACTCGACGAGAAAAACTTGTCTGAAACAAGTCGGACGAACAAGACACAAAAGTTCCTTTAGAATACGAATTTTATTTATCAAAACACAAGAGGAACAGCCCCAAATTCGTGTGCCCACGAGCCTTGGCCTCCCTTGCTTATATAACCAGCCCTAAGGCCAACCCAATTCAAACTAGGACTCCTACTCCTACTTGGATTCAAACTGTAACTTTCCAATACTGCTCAAGACTCTTCTACACGCAGATAGAAGCAATCTTAAGACTTCCAAACACCTTAGTAACGTCCCAAACATTCCTAAAACAACTCAAATTCGTGACCCACACGAAATCCTATCATAACCAACTCAAAACTTTCCATATTTGAGTCAAACACGACTCAGCCGCAGCCTGAGTCCATAACCTAGTCGGTTGAACCT
Organism: Neostapfia colusana; assembly: GCA_030760725.1. Lineage (NCBI taxonomy): Eukaryota > Viridiplantae > Streptophyta > Magnoliopsida > Poales > Poaceae > Neostapfia > Neostapfia colusana. The sequence goes on along the minus strand of JASWHV010000016.1, from coordinate 60,384,217 downwards.
TTCCGACCAATTCTTTACATCCACATCTCTTCATCACGCCTTGGAACCATGCAGCCATGTCCATGCACTTCTTGCACATGTGCAAACATCTTCCAACGATGTCCAAGATACCTTCATATGCATTGTTCTTGATTCAAACATACTGCACAACCTCCCGATCAACTCAACCACAATTCCTCCCGAACTTGGTTGTTGAACCTCATATTCTCCCTAAGACTAGTTCAATGGATCCCGTCACCAGCCATGTCTTGAACTCGAGCAACACCTGCACATGAATAAACAACCAATACTTCCGAGCACAAGTTCTCGACTTGACTCTCGTTAGTTCCAAAACTACAACATCTTATGTGAGCACCTCACATATGCATGTTGTAAACCATAGCAAAATGATATCAGCCATAACCACAAAAACACACCAAAAACTTAGTAAAATAATACTAAGCAAACTTTCCATAAGAGTAAAGCAAGTTCGAAACATTGCAAGTTAAAAGCAGAACCATTGCATCAAGCTCCGAACCTTACCAAAGCTAACCGGACCTTGAACCGGAGCTTACCAAAGCTAGTCGGACCTAGCGCCGGAGCTTACTAAAGCTTAGTCGGACCTAGCACGGAACTTACCAAAGCTAGTCGAACCTAGCACCGGAGCTAGCAAAAACAAGTCGGACCTAGCCAAAATAAGTCAGACCTAGACAAAGCAAGTCGGACCTTATGTCGGATCTATCGTCGGACCTTGCAGGAGCTCGGACCTAGAGTCAGACCTTGTTAAAAAGGTGTTTTGGTAGTATTCAAAACTTTTATCGTCAAAGCCAATGTATTCAGCACACATAGGTCTCACAATGGGGCATACGAAAATGCTGGTCCACTGGTGTGCTTAATTGCGAAGGTTAGGAGCCCTCCATCGGGTGGTGAATCACCCGGCCATGTACGTTGAGACGTGGCTTCACTCAAGGACGACCGTATGGCAATGATACGGGCGTATGTTTTTAATTTCAGCTATGGACCTGCCTAAAATGACAAACCATTTGAGTGTGTCATTATTGTGTGTTCTTATGCAGGTATTAACCACGTTTATGCATCTCATGTAGCACACGTTTGTGAGTGGTTGAGTAGTGCCACTGCTAAAATGACTGCCGGTTACACCGGTATAGGTTTTTCTTTGGTGAGGATACATAGTACCGACATTGGGGAAAAATTGCATATATGATAAGGTTTATGATGTAGGACCGAATATAAGACAAAACATTGAGTTGAAATAAAAGTTTTTTAACTTAGGTTGAAACAAATTTCAAATGTTAGAACCCATGACCATGTCGAAGTGAAGAATCGTTAACAGGGACAGAGCTACCAAAACAGAGCATCCTCTGCTTTCGGGTAGCAGTGTCGCTGGACTTTGCCAGGGCATAACTTTAGTTCTGAATAACCAAATGAAGTGTTCTTGAAATGAATGGAAAGACTAGGGAGTCCTCTAGAGATGTTATTTACAAACCCAAGGAAGAATCAGATTGCAACTTAGTGAAATTTTCAGATTTCCAGAACTGGTCGGAACCAGGACAGGGCAGAAATGCTCTCTGTACTTTCCTGTAATCTGGCCATAAGTTTTGACAGAAAATTTTCCTAGGGTAATGCCTTATACTGTTGGAAAATATGGGAAATATTCTACAACTTTGTTGTGAAGTGCTTTTCCAAATTGTGTCTGGAAATAAATTATATTGCGGGTTCAAATCAGACACTTTTATAGGAGATGATGCAGAAATTTTCCAGATTTTCTGTTGATTTGAAACTTCATATCTGTCAAAACAGAACAGATATGAGGGACCAACAATAGGAATTGGAAAAATACTGAAGTGTACTAAAACTTTGGTATTGAACTCAAATCAAGATTCGAGCGGGGGATATTCCGAAAACAGCTTTCTCGACAAGATATGGACTCTGAGTATCTTGTCATGTCATTTGGATTGACCCATGCTCCGGCCCACTTTATGTATCTTATAAACTCAGTGTCCATTCCGGAGTTGGATCAATTCGTCGTGGTATTTATCGACGATATCTTGGTCTATTCCAAATCAGAGGAGGAACACGCTAAACATTTGCATATTATGCTCCAACGCTTAAGAGATCACAAGCTCTATGCAAAGTTTAGTAAATGTGAGTTTTGGATGAACCAAGTACCCTTCCTTGGACATATTATTTCAGCATAAGGCATCACTATTGATCCAAGAAAGATTGAACAAGTGCTGAAATGGAAGTCTCCAACATCAGTCCATGAAGTTCGTAGCTTCTTAGGTTTGGCGGGATATATCAGAGGTTCATTCCGATTTTCTCCAAGATTGTTAAACCTATGACGAAGGTACTAAAAAGGGGCATCAAATATGATTGGAGCAAGCCATGTGAGGAAAATTTTCAAGCGTTGGTGAAGCATCTCACAACATCCCCGGTGTTAGCTCAACCGGATACAACCAAGCCCTTTGATGTTTATTATGATGCGTCCGACATCGGACTTGGTTGCGTACTTATGCAAGGAGAATGCGTGGTCGCATATGGATCATGACAATTACGGAATCATGAACGACATTATCCAACTCATGATCTTGAGCTTGCTTCCGTGGTACTAGCTTTGAAGATGTGGAGACACTACGTACTTGGAAATCTAGTTCATCTCTACATCGACAACAAAAGATTGAAGTACATATTCACCCAAAAAGAGTTGAATATGCGACAAAAGCGATGGTTAGAGCCGAGGACTATGAGATTGAAATTCATTATCATCCGAGCAAGGCAAATGTGGTTGCCGATGCACTCAGCTAGAAATCTCATATTCACAATCTGACCATTACACCGATAGAAGAGGAAGAACCAAGTCTCTACTTGATTCCATATGGAGGTCTGCATAATCTAGCTCTCATACCCACATTAAGAGAGGAGAATATGAAAGATCAAAAACAAGACAATGGCATGTCTCATATTAGGAGAAGATTGGGTAACGGGGAAATGAAATGTTTCCGGTTAGATGGTGAAGGAACCTTATGGTTTAAGGACCGGATAATTTGTATCCCGTGATCTGATACTGTGGAAGAAAATTTTGGATGAGGCTCAGTTATCCAAATTTTCTATTCATCCGGACAGCAACAAGATGTACCAAAATTTAAAAACTAAATTTTGGTGGACTCGGATGAAGCGTGAGATTGCGAAATACGTATCAGAATGTGATACGTGTCGGCGAGTTAAAGCCGACCACATGAAGAAAGCGGGATCATTGCAACCCCTAAAAATTCCAGCATGAAAATGGGAAGATGTGAGCACAGATTTCATTGTGGATATTCCATGACTTTTCACAAGCATGATTCCATTTGGGTAATCATTGACCGGTTAACCGAGTCGGCTCACTTCATTCCAGTGCATACAAATTACTATACTAGCAGTATGTGGAGCTGTATATTGCAAGAATATTGTGTTTACATGGAGTTCCCCGTATGATCATCTCCGATCAATGCGCATTGTTCGTTGCTCGTTTTTGGGAGCAGCTACATGCCTCACTAGGAACCAAATTGATTAGAAGCTCCGCATATCATCCTCAAACTGATGGGCAAACGGAGAGGGTGAACCATGTTCTCAAAGATATGCTTCGAGCATGTGCCATACACCACGGTAAAGGATGGGACGATCATCTACCGTTGGCGGAAATCACTTATAACAATGGTTATCAAGCGAGTATCAAGATGGCACCTTATGAGGCTCTCTATAGCCGGAAGTGCCGCGCGCCATTGAATTGGTGTGAATCTTGCAAGAGAGTTATTTACGGGATTGATCTCGTGAAAGGAGCTGAGGAGCGAGTAAGTCTTATTCAAGCAAATCTTAAAGCTGCTCAGTCTAGACAAAAGACCTATGCGGATAAGAGACGTCGTCCTCTGAACATTCAAGTTGGAGACCACGTATATCTCCGTGTATCTCCTATGAAAGGAATTCACCGCTTTGGAGTGAAAGGAAAATTAATTCCGTGTTTTATCAGTCCATTTGTCATCATCAAAAGATGTGGACCCAAGGCATACCGCTTGGAGTTACCGGTAACCTTAGCCGGAGTTCATAACGTCTTCCACATACCTCAGTTGCGGAAGTGCTTGAACGTTCCAACGGGAGTTCTCACGAAGGCATAGCATATTTGAAGCCGGACCTCACTTATGTTGAGTATCCAACCTGTATAATTGATGTAAAGACTCCTGAGACAAGAAACTGTACGTTGCGATTTTTCAAAGTGCTATGGGAAAATCACACGTCCGACAAAGCTACATGGAAAAGCGAGGAGTATTTACGTTCCAATCATCTGGAACTATTGGAGGCTTATGTCTGATAGTCGTGCTCCACACATTTTTCTTAGTTGTGAATCTCGAGACGAGATTCTTTTTAAGGGGGAGGAATGTAAAAGTCTCAAAAATGTAAATGCAATACTTGAATTATGAATAAAGTAAGGTTTGAAATTCAAGAAAATGGTACTTACAAAAACTTTCTACACGTGATGATGCACATGAGTGTACAACCAAATGAGCTCCCACGTTCATTCGAAATGTTTTAAGACAAGGTTGAATTAAACACCATGTGTAAGTTCTCATGTGCAAGAGGAAATTTTAAATTCAGCTTTTGATCTCAATTGTTCACTTAAATTCAAATACTGTCATCACAAAAATAGGATGCAAACTGTGGTTGCAAACATCCCATTTGCAACAGCCAAATTAAAAGATTGAATCCATATTTGAATTCTTCAGGTCCAAATTATTGGGAATGCAAAGTTTGGAATAAATTTGGGAGGAGATTGCTATTTATTTCAAAGGGGACTTTAAATTGCATGGGAATTCAAATTCAGATTTGAATTTGGATCAGGCTTGTCAATTGCCCCAAACAAATTTCAAAATTAAACTCCACAAATGTAATTGAATCACCTGCGGAATTTGAGGGATTTTTATGAGGATAAGAAGGAGAGAAATGGGGGACCCACATGTCATTGAGATGATCAAACTTACACAGGAAGTAATCGGGTCCTCTACTTTTCACTCGAACCCACTGAACACCAGCGGGCGCCACCGAGGCTAGCGCCGCTGCCACCTCCCAAGCAGCTAGGGGACTATATCGTCGCCGTTCTCAGGCAAAACCACGATCTTTTCACCTCACGAACCGACCCCCACCACCTGTTCGCCCTCCTCATGTGTGCCTCGACGAACTCACGGCCGCACGCACGGAAATCGTCGGTCCACCGGCGCCCAGCCGCTTCGGCTGTTGGCACGCCCAGATGGGCTCAGTTCCAGCTTCGCCGTACCTCCCTTGTGCCCCAAGCAAGAACAAGGTGCCACCTCCACTGATACCCCAGAGCCGAGCTCGGTTTTCTTCCCCGGCGCCACGTAAGACGCCGCCACAAGAACTCAACGCCCGGCCACAAGCGACCTCCTCCCATCAAGTTTTAAATGCCAAAAGATTTGCCTAGAACCCTTCTTTATTCCCGGCAACCCCGGCAGCATGCCATGGCTTGTGCTCGTCGGAATTTCATTTCTACCGACGTCATACGATATAAACCGTGGGTGGTCAATCGAGAAATTCTTGTTAACTGTCCAACCAATCCTCACACAACTTAGGAACCCACTTCTAGAGGTCCGTGCGAGTCTCTAGGATCAAAAACCACAAAGAACCATCGAGTAAACCCCCTGTTCTTCGAGTTTTCCAAGTTTTCACTGAATTTGACCTAGGTCGCGGTGAACTCTTGTTTGCTGCCATTTCCTGTGAGATATGGGTCTTGGTCGTTGCTTCCGAGGTCATGGCAATGCTGTATGAGCCAACCAGAGTGATTTTGGTGCACTACAGTACCCTAGCGACATCGCCGAAGTGCTCCCAAAGCCGCCGCTCGTCGCACGAGGATCTCCGGTCGTCGCCTGTCACTGCCAATGCCCTTATACGTGCTCCCAGCTATGCAGAATAGTGACAGCCCGATCTGCCCTGTTCTATGCATTTCTTTCCCTCTTTGGAGGTGCAGTTCTAAAAATCTTGCGGTGATTATCAGCGGCTCTTAAAACAAAGGGTTAGTCCTCTCCTCCTCTCTTGCCCTTACAATTTTTTACCCCTTTAGATCTTGACTATCAGTGGCTTCGAATTTCATTCATTTAGATCTTCTTTTCTGTACGTAGATGTCGTCGGATCAAAGTTGGATGTATGGGCTGCGCCTTTGCAATGAGTACATCAAAAGGGTAGATGCATTTATCGATTTTGCGAAGAAAGACATGTTGGACAACATTAGAGGGACTATTTGTTGTCCTTGCAAACATTGCAAGAACGAGAAGAGATATCGCTCAAATGATGTGTTGAGGTCACATTTGGTCACACATGTATTCATGTTGGATTATCGATGGAACAAACATGGGGAGGAGGGATGTAATGAAGCAGAGATGAGAGATTCATATCTGGAGAGGGAGGTCTCTACCAGTGTCAAAGAAGATCACAACGATGATGTGAACGAGGCTGATATATTAGGATTCACCAATGACAGCATTGAGTTTCATGTGCATAACATAGAGGAGATGAAACGCAATTTTAAAAGCCCAAGATTTCACTTGCTAGAGTGTTCATCACATCCCCACACCACAGCTCATTTTGTGGATAATTCATGAACATTTGTGAAGAGCAAGTAAACACCATCAAAAGATGGATTAGAGAGAAAATCCATAACTCCAAAACGTAGTAGCTCACACCTATAAACATGAGAGGCTGAGCTCACCCTTAGGCCCTAAATATTCTTAGGAGGGCTCATGCCAAGTTTTATGCAAATCCAAACCCTTTTGAGCCACTTTTGGAAACATTTGTAAAAAGGGCTATTTGAATGCAAATTCAAATTTCTGCCATTTTCATCACTTGGATTCAAAAGTTGACTTCATATTCAAACTCAGCACATTTTTCTGAGTTAGTCCACCAATTTTCATCTTCATTGGAGTTCATATTGTCAGGAGCTATATTTGGATTAACTCAAAACTGAATTTGAATTTTAAATACAAAAGTGAATCAAATGTGGCCAAACGAACTCCAATTTGGTGAATTCAAATTCATTCCCTGACTTGGTTGCTAAGTCTCCCATTTAAGTATGAGTAGCTGAGATATTTGCAGCAAAGATTGGAAAAGAATTAGAGGGGAGAGATGGGACCCACTAGTCAGTGACTGAGTTCACACTGAACCGATTCAAACCGAGGGAAACACACGCGGGAGACCGTCGAGCGCTCGGGGGCAGCCAGCTCGATCGGTTAGCGCCAGCTCACGGTGAAAACCTCGGCTCAAAGTCCAGCACATGAGCTCCTCAGCCCGTTCTCTTCATCCCCGAGTCAAACCAGCTCATACCGCGCCGTACGGTTGCTCCCGCTCACAAGTTTCTTGCCGCCGCTCTCTGATCACAAGCAACCGGCTGATCCCGGCTGCTTCACGCACCGCCACCAGAGAAGGAAAGGTGCGCCTGCTTGTGAGGAAGCTGTAGGAGGAAACCGTTTGCCGTTTCATGAGGTGTAGAGCAAGAATTCCTAGTTTCCCTCCACGGTGCATTAGGGTTAGCAGATCGGTCGACGGTGAAATTTGTTGCACAGAGGCAACCGCCGGTTGAGCTGCAGCTCACACACACTCTAGACATCCTTGCGCTTCTCCTCGAGCAAGAATCAGCAAGAAAGACCCACTGGAACCCTAGTTTCACCGGGGAACAGCTCGGCGGAAGAGGGGGTCACTGGTGAGGTCCGGTTTGCCGGCTGTTTGGGTCCCAATCGACGTCATGCCGAGCTTCCCGAGGCTTCCCTGGACGTGGTGACGCGATTAGCGCGCGAAGGGGGTGGTCGGAATGACGGGAACACGTTGCCGAAGGGGCACAGGGGCATAGCGCTCATTGCCGGCGAGCTACGGCGGTTAGCCCGTGGCAGCAAGGTTTCCAGCATGTTCAGCGTCCAAAGTTACGTGGGGGCGGCGAGTTTCACCATCGCCGGCGAGCTAGGTCGCAGGGAACGTCGACCTCGCCGGAGCTCTGGCAGCTCATGGCGGCGGCGTCGCGAGGTAGACGAAGGACACAGGCCCCACGTGTCATCCACCCCGCTAAGCGCGCGTGGTGTTAGTTTAATTTAAATTCGCGGGCCCCGCTTTCAGTCGCTGTTAAGGCGCGGGAAGAGATTTCCTTTAGGAAAATAATTCAGGAATCAACCCAAACTTTAGAAATCCATAACTTTGTGTAGAATTGTCCAAATTTAGTGAACCAAATTTTGTTGGATTCAGCTCTTCAAGTACTATCCAGCAAAATAAGTTTCAGCTCATGAAACTTGTTATTTTTCCAGAATTAATTTCCTAAAATTTAAACTGTGGGGAATTTTATCCCGAGAATTCTTTTATGGAAAATTCTAAAATTTGGCTAGCAGGTTCATTTGAAAATACTTGAGTCACAGGAAAAATTTCAGATCCATCCAAGTTAATTTAGTCCCTCTAACTGTGTGATTAAGTGAACTGCCCTGAGAAAATAGAAAAATGTACAGAAACATTTATCAGATTTTCTCAAATTTTGATTAAGGCATAACTTTCTATAGGATTCCTCAAATTACATGGGACCAACTCCATTAGAACCATCTCAAACTCTAGTTTCCATAAAGTAATGGTTTGATCCATGAAAATCCCTGGAAATTCATAGAAGCTCTAGTAATGACCATTTAGACTTTTATTTGTGCAGAGCTCAAATGAAATTTGGTCAAGTCTCTGAGTAGGTTCTCACCAAACCACAGTAAAAATTTTAGAGCCAAATGTGATGTTTAGCTAGAGTTACAGTCTTTACATGCAAACTTCAACACATTGCATTTAAATTGACATATCGTTAATGTGCTTACGTATAGTTGCTGAAGGCGACGAGACCACAGAAGTTTTGGACTTCCTACTTCCGGACGAGACGCTAACACCTGACCAGCAGCAACAAGGCAGGCCCCGTTTTGCATTTAACAAGTTTTATAAAGTTTTGCTTTAAATTCAATTAGCTTGAAGTATGTATGTGCATCAGGTGTAGGATGGATGAAACCCCAAATGCATAACCATATTATTCCAACAAGAGTGAGGGTAGTGTCTAAGTCCTCGAGTAGTTCATGCTGTGCTTAATGTTTATAGACTTCAGTACAAATCGAGTAATTGAAATCTACTCGCGAGTATAGGGTTCGGGACACGTGGGATTGGTTCGAGATGGGAGACAACTTCAGTAAGAAAAAATGAGACTAGGCAGGGGCTAGGACGCAGCAAGAGGAAGTCTTGTGGGCACAGCCCTGTCCGTGTTGATTGAGGACCAATCCGTGTGTGGCCCACGCTGATCAAGGTTGAATGTATCGAAGGCATATCGGAAATATGGGCCCCGATAAACTGATGTAACCTATACCTCCGGACGTTGAGGCATAACGCACCAATTTAAAGGTGTAGTTTGAGGGCAGCAAGGTGGGAACCCACTAACGGGCATAGGGAGATGCTCCGTGTAGAGAACCTCCTGTACGTTTGGGTGTGACCGGTTCGACGTTTGGGATGTTGGGTTAAAGGTTGTCCCATACGACATCAACTGAGTGTGCTGTGCAGCTCCACAGGTGGGCGTACGTGACGTGCTATTTGGGTATCCCTGCAGGTGTATATCGAGTCAATTCGCCGTCTCTCACAGTGATGAGTATCACTTGGTCACTGAGTCATGACGTAGGTTAATATATGGAATGTTATGAGTCAATATTGCTGATATGAATAATTTGTATTGTTACGTGTGTGCCACCAAATATTGCTTACTAAATTTCAGATTCATGAACCGTTAACTTGTGGCTAAAAGTTGAATTAAAGATGAACTTGTAGGCAAGTCCCTTGCTGCAAATTGCCATCCTACCTTTGTATGACCTGCATGTAGAGTTTCATGTATAGGAGCGTTGGTTAAGACTTGCTGAGCCATCATGCTCACGGTTGCTGCTAGGAGTGTTTGCAGGTGAGGAGTACCCCACGGACTCGGAGTACGAGTCTACCGGTGAGGGCTACCCTCCGTTGGGGACTACGACTGAGTGGGAGACGTACACGCCGCGCTGAGGCTGAGTGCAGCTAGTGTGGGTTGTCCGTAGGTCCGGACAACCAACTTTTGCTAGTTAGGTGTGGGCGTGAGTTGTATAATTATCTTCCGCTGTAGTAGACTCTGTACATAGGTGTAAACTGAAGGTTTGTACTACTTTGTTCAAATTCAGTATGTTTTCAATGTAATACTATGGTTTCCGTATGATGTGTGCTGTCGGGTGTCGCATCGTGCGGCACCACCCTCTGAGATCCTGGAATGTACGGATTTCGGTCCGTCACGGGCTAGCATCAGAGCTGCTTAGGGGATAGCACACTAAATAAGGACAGTATTACGGGAAAACTTAGTATTACGGTGAGGATTTGCTAGTATGCCCAAATAAAGACTACTATATTAGTTTAATATGAAGGTGGCAACCTAACATATGTGTTATGTCGGAAAATCATGCATCTCGGGACTTCATATGTCTTGGGGGTGCATGTAAGTGCTGTCCACCAGTGCGCACAAGCTGAAGGGTGGAGCCTCAAGGGTGGCAGGTAACCCGGCCAGCTTTAGTATCCTCTACGACTCTTCATGTCGTTTGGGGTATTCGAGCAACGCTCTTCCCTGGCGTGCTACAGTCAAGTATGGGAGACCCTGTCATGTGGTTAGTAACGTGAACACGTAGCTCAAGACGTGTTTGGCTTGAGAACACCCGTGCGAGTGATGACAAACGGGTGTATGAAACTGTATTGGGACCGGGTTCAGTGTGCAGCCGGACCTGATGATTATGTGTAATTTATGCAGGTACTAACCATGAAACTGTAGTCCGAGTAGAACACGTTTGCGAGTGATCGTCTTAGTGCCACCGTTGCATACGTATATGCCGGTGTAAGCCGGTTAGGATTTTCATTTTTGTGAGGAACGTAGTACCGACATGTAATAATCATGATTTCATTAAAAACAATGTTAAAAATGAGTTAAGATGACAAAGTTTTTATCTTTAGGACTCTGGTTTTGTAGAAAAATTCAAAAGTGGATTAGTTCAGCTTAAAGAACTTGAAAAACAGAGTGCTCTGTTTTGGGCAGCAAGTTTGCTGAATTTTAACAGAGCATAACTTACAGGTTACTTAGCCAATGGAGGTGTGGGATATAGTTCTGGAAAGGGGTTTAAGTGCTCTACAACTTTGCTGCAGACTTCTAGAACAGAATCACACATCAAATTGGTTGAAATTCTAGATGATTGTAAACTGTCCAGAACCAGGACAGATTTAAAAACTCTCTGGACTGTTCTGTTCTTCAAGCGTAACTTCTTTTATAGAAATCTAAAATTTACCTATGACACATTTTTGGAAATCTTAGGAGATGTGTTACATATTTGTAATTCAAAGTGTTTGCCGTTGCAGCACGGAATTCAGTGGAATTTAGAGTTGAAAACAGTAACTTCTAAAGGAGGTGCTGTTGAAATTTTTCCAGAAATTCTGTTGACTTTGAATTATCATAACTTTTTACTCAGAGCTGATCTGGGGGCAAATAAATACTAGTTGGAAAGATACTGAAGTTAAATTTAACTTTTGCATTCAACTTGACTTATGAAAATGCCATGTACCAGGTCAAAATCTGGGACAAGTAGAAACTGCTCATTCTGGACAGAGGAGTGAACCGTTGAACTCGAGAGATTGTTGTACCTAGTGGGGTTTTTCTTACTTCCAATGGGGTAGAACATGCTCATGAGTTATTATATTCAACTAGTGAAAGATTTGAGTAGATCACATACTCAAGTCCTTTTGCTAGAGACCATGTTTGTGTCGTATTGAAGAAAAAGTGTAGTATACATGATGATAAAGCGATATTAACGTCTTGTAGTGAGCAAATCTAGTTGAGATGAACTTCCAAATAGAAAGTGTATAAATTTGGATTTCACTAGTTTTGTATTTGGTCTGGTAATGGTGTAGCTTGTGCAAAGTTATTACATTATCCATGTACGAGATGTATCGCATGTTTACCGTCATTATGTTTTACTCCTATTTTGTGGACTGCATGGAGTTTGCTGTGGGACTGATTTATTGTCGTATGGTTGCATGTTGAAATATTAGTAAATTGTCCACCCCTCCCCATCAGCTTAAGCTTTTGGGATCAACCGGTCGGTGCATAATAGCTTAACATGGTAAGCTTTTGGGATGAACTAGTCGGTGCATAATAGCTTAACATGGTATCAGAGCCAGAGGTCTCGAGTTCGAATCCTGGCGGGTGCGATTTATTAAATAAATTGCAGCCGAGTCCTATTCCACATTTGCGGCTCGAGGGAGCCTGCACGTGAGGGGGAGTGTTGAAATATAAGTGAATTGCCCACCCTTCCCAATCAGCTTAAGCTTTTGGGGTCAACTGGTCGGTGCATAATAGCTTAACATTGCATATGGTTCGTACCCGGACCACGCATGAGGTCGGGGGCTCTAGTCAGCAAGCGGGTGATGACTCCCAGCCACCTGCCTATGAAAAAACCCCGCAGCAACAACCGCCACCTCCGCTTACACTAGCGGATGTGATCTCGGCGCTGGTGGGCTCTCGTGAGGAGCAGACCAACTTGCTCCGCACGATTGTGCAGAATACGTCCCAGGCGCGGGGGGGGGGGGGGGCGTCAAGAGAGGGGGCCTCATGAGCCCCACATCACGACGTACTCGTATTTTATGAGTACGCATCCTCCGGTGTTCACCGAAGCGGCGGAACCACTGGAGGCCGACAACTGGCTGCGGACAATCGAGTCCAAGTTTGGGATGCTCCAATGCACGGAGCGGCAGAAGACTCTATTCGCGGCGCAGCAGCTTCACGGTGCCGCCGGTGCATGGTGGGCGAATTATGTCACCTCACTACCTGCTGGCCTGTCACACCCGGTTTTTCCGAAGAAACAACCAAGTGAATATCACATGTATGCCAGGATCATTTTCTCATACATGTGATGACAAATAGTGAAGCATCATTTATTACAAGCCAGGTGTCGAATATAAGTAAGTCTTACATAGTAAATGTCTCGATGGACAATAATAAGTTCATCACAAGTAAATAAACTAGCAGCGGAATATATTTTTTTAGGGCTCCATCACAGGCGTTGCCCGGGGGTCTTCATGAACCTAAAAGCCTTCCTCGGGTCCAAAATCTTGGTCATTATACACCACCTCATTATCTTGACCTGAGCAGCAATATAAACCAACAAATATGCAAGGTTGAGTACCAATGGTACTCAGCAAGTGGGGGAAAATTATATCATGCATGGCTAGAACAAGGAGAGGTTGAACTCATGGTTAAAGCACTACGCAATTAATACCTATCACCTTAGCTTATTAAGCACCTACATTACTACACAGGTGAAATGGTCCCAATCTCCCAACCCATTATCATAATCCAATAACCATAACATCATTTCCAATGTTAAGCTCCCCGCTTAACTTCCAAAACCATCATTCCTCTAATCATGAATAAGTCCAGGCCGCTCTTAACCGTGAGCACGGTTGTCAAGACAGTTTTGACTCTGCAGAGTTTGTACCACTGTACCCACATGTAGTGATTTCATCCCCCGTTGCCGGGTGGACTAAAAGAACCTCCATTATGCCAGTGGCTACGATCCACATTCACACTTCCCAGGTGTGCAGCCAGGAGATCACTATGAAGCCTTTACAAAGGGATTCCCGACGAGCGTGGGCCCACTGAGGTTTCACCCCTAACAGCATACAAGAGGCTCCAACCCCGCTGCAGTGGCGCCCTCTTGAGCCTTGCGGTTCATATGGTAGTCCAGCTGACACCTACTCCCCGCACCATCCAACACACCCATACTACGCCGGGGATACACCTAATTAATTGGCCAAGCTGCCCCATCTCAGCATGTGGTTGGCACTGTAAAGCCGGGTTACATGCTCCATGAACCGGTCCTTAGGATCCAGGCAAGTACTAAACACAAACCCAAGTCTCGTGCACCCAGCACACAACCAAAACATCCAACTTGCCTTGATCCCTACCTCTACATAACTCACAATGTCTCATTCAAGAGTATGGTAATATAAACTGATGATCTCATGTCCCAAATATCCCATTCTAAGCATGGCTAAGCATATGCATGGAAATAAATGACATGGTAAAATAAATCCCAACCCAAGCTACAAGGAAACAAGGTAATGCAATTCTAGGGAAACTTTCCTAGCATGGGTTCCATATTTCATTTGACAATGCAAATAATTCTATCTACATATCCTAGCATAGGATCAAAGTGGTCAAGGACACTTGCCTCCTTCTTGCTGCTCTTGAAATGGGTATTCCTGGTCTTGGAAATGAATAACTTGTTCTTGAACAGGTTCTACTTCATACCATCACACATAGCAAAAGAAAAACAACAATCCATAAGACATAGTTCACACTTACACTTCATACAAACCACACATTCACATTTATGAAATTCATTCACCATTATATGTGTTGTGTTTCGGTTTTAAATAAATTCCTTATATTAAACTACGACACCTTTTCACTACCAGGTATGTATGAAAAGTATTTTTCTTCTCCATATGTGCCTTCAGAATTTCTACCAACCCTAAACTGAATTCTTTGGATTTTAGAAACTCCATTTATCATTTACTAGTTGCTATATTTTCAGATTTATATTCCTATGCATAATTGTGTATTTTATTATGAAATTAGTAATACACATCATCTAAACAGTATAGGTTCTGGTCCTAAATGATTTAATAACATCTTTTGACCTTGGCTTCTGATGTAGACCATTTCATAATTATTTTCCCTATTTTTCTATAACTATTCTTTACTTAAAAAAAATGTGTCCCTATACTAATAAATGTGAATAATAGATGAAACAGATTTATTTCAGCCCAAAAATATACTTTTATCTCACTCCAAAGTTTTCTAAGTACTGAGAAAGTTTTTAATTAATTTTGACAATTATGTTTGTCCCCCTTTTTAATTTTTAAACACTAGTTACATATTCAATTTTCTAAATTAAAATACTAAACAGGGTTAAAATAATGAACTCACCCCCTTACAGGGTCTATAATATTATTTTCATAATTTCCAAGGGTCTAGCTACACTTATCAGAGGTGTTTTTCCTAATTTTTATTAAGTCCAGGGGCTAAAACTGATTTTTAAATGAATTTACATGATTTTCTGGAGTTCCAGGGGCTAGATCTGAAGTTTTCGGGGCTAGCTCTCAATTCCAGAGAACCCCAGGGGGTAGCACGTAAGAATTCCAGTCTTTATAATGCGGGGCTGATGTGGACCGTCCGATTTTAAACTGACGGCTGAGATTATAACATCGAACCGGTACGCGGGGTTTTAAAGTCTACCGTGCGATTTAAAATAAACGGCACACAAGCGGCCACGTCGCTCTGATCGAGCGCAGGCGGCGCTGCCGTCGGCGCACGGCGGCGGTAAGCGGCGATCTCGCCGGAAAGTTTCGGATCCTCGAGAATTCTACCTAGAACTATGATCTTATGGCATAGATCGGTAGAGGGGAGGTCAGGGATCTCACCTCGGGGGTTTTCTCGAGCTCGGGGGTCCTGGAAAGTGCTCGGCGGCGAGGTCCGAGGCAAAACCACGGTGAAGCTCGTCGGCGCTGAGTTTACACCGTAAGTCTTCTGGTTTTCTGCACCTGCAAAGTTCCCCGGAGGCGGTGGATCAAGACCAGCGAGTTAGATCAGAGTTTCCGAGCTTAGATCGGCCAGAATTCACCGGCGAAGTCTCGGTGCTCACCGGAGTGAAAATCGGCGATCGCGTGGGAAAAACTGATCGGATCGGGGGTTTTTATAGCCGGGGGAGGGCGGTGGGTCTGTTGTGATCGAGTTGGAGTCCTCTGGGATCAGAATTCGGGCGGCAGAACGGATTTTCCGATCGGTTAAGATCGCGCGCGCTCGGGGAAAAGTCCGGGGTCGCGGGGTTAGGGATGACAGGCGGGTCCCACCCGTCTGTGAGAGGCAGCGCGGCGCGCGCGGGGGCGGGCTGGCGCGGGGATACTGGGCCGGCTGGCGGGTTTCGGCCCACTGGTCGGTTTTTTTCCCGTTTCTCTTTTTCTTTTTCCATTTCTTTTCTGTTTTGAGTATAATTTGAATTCCAGTTTGAATTTGAATTTTTGCAAAACATGCAACACGTCCAAAAATTTTTAAATTCCCCTCTGGACATGGTTTAGGGTTTTGAATCAAAATTTGGGGTGTTACAGCTCTACCCCCCTTAAAAGAAATCTCGTCCTCGAGATTGGTGTTTCTAAGAAAACAATTCCGGAAATTGTGCCTTGAGCTCATCTTCCCGTTCCCAGGTAGCTTCCTCTTCTGAGTGATGCTTCCACTGCACCTTGCACATCCGGATTCTCTTATTTCTGGTGAGGCGTTCCATTGTCTCCAAAATCTTGTAGGGTTGCTCGGCATAAGACAAATCCTCAGCTACATCCACTTCATTCATGGGTAACACCTCTTCAGGCGTCCTCAGACATTTCTTGAGTTGTGACACATGAAATACATCGTGCACGTCCGATAGATGAACCGGTAACTCTAGTTGGTACGCCACTTCGCCTTTTCTTTCCAACACTTGAAAGGGTCCGATGTATCGAGGTGACAACTTCCCTTTCACCTTGAACCGACGAAGTCCTCTGATAGGGGACACCTTGAGATAAACATAGTCTCCCACGTTGAAAAAGAGTTCTCTTCTTCGTACATCAGCATAACTCTTCTGGCGTGTTTGTGCTATCCTCAAATTGTTGCGAATCTCCCTCACCTTTGCCTCAGCTTCTTGTAGCACTTCTGGACCAAACACTTTACTTTCTCCTGTTTGGTTCCAAAATAGGGGGGTTCTGCACTTCCTTCCATACAAAGCTTCAAACGGTGACATCTTCATACTAGCTTGATAACTGTTGTTATAGGAAAACTCCGCATACGGTAGGTTTTTGTCCCAACTTCTATTGTTTTTGAGTGCACATGCCCTTAACATATCTTCAAGGATCTGATTGGTTCTCTCCATCTGCCCGTCAGTTTGGGGATGATATGCAGAGCTGAAGTTCAGATGGGTTCCCATGGTTTCATGCAACTTTTGCCAAAACCTCGAGGTGAACTGTGTCCCTCGATCCGACACTATCTTCTTTGGCACTCCATGGTAACACACAATCCTTGACATGTACAATTCCGCCAATTTGGATCCGCTGTAGCTTTCTTTCACAGGAATGAAATGAGCTACCTTGGTTAGCCTATCAATAATGACCCATATTGAATCATACCCGGATTGAGTCCTAGGCAATCCCACGACAAAATCCATGCTGATTTCTTCCCACTTCCATTCAGGTACTTTGAGTGGTTGCAATAATCCCGCGGGTCGTTGATGTTCAGCTTTCACCAACTGACATGTGTCACATAGGGCAACATGTTCCGCGACATCTCGCTTCATGCCATACCACCAATACCTGCTTTTGAGGTCCTGGTACATCTTCGTACTCCCGGGATGAATGGAATAGTCGGAATCGTGAGCCTCCTTCAAAATTAATTCACGGATCTCTTTTACTTCTGGCACACAGATCCTTTTCCCGTGCCACACCGTTCCTTGTTCATCCTCTCTAAAGCCAGGAGCTTTATTTTCCTTAATGAGCTGTCTGATCTCTTGTATCTTCTCATCATTCTTTTGGCCCTCGCGTATGTCTCGCTCGAGTGTGGAGTCCACTTCCATGGCAATGGCTTCACCACTATTTACTAGACATAGATTGAGCCTTATAACCTCGTCCTTCAATTCTGCAGGCATGTCCTTCAAACTCAACTTATTGACCTGCACTTTCCGACTCAAAGCATCGGCCACGACGTTTGCTTTCCCAGGATGATAGTTGATGCCCACATCAAAGTCATTGATTAGCTCTAGCCATCTCCTTTGTCTGAGGTTGAGATCTGGCTGTGTGAATATGTACTTCAAACTCTTATGATCCGTATATATTTCTGTCCTCTTCCCCATCAAATAGTGCCGCCAAATTTTCAACGTGTACCACTGCGGCTAGTTCGAGGTCATGTGTAGGATAGTTCTTCTCGTGCTTCCGAAGCTGTCGGGATGCATAAGCCACGACATGTCCTTCTTGCATGAGAACACATCCCAACCCGTTTCCAGAGGCATCGCAGTACACTGTGAAATTCTTCTGCATATCTGGCATAACCAACACTGGGGCTGTTGTCAGTCTCTTCTTTAGCTCTTGAAAGCTCGTCTCGCACTGTGGCGTCCAGGTGAATGTGATTCCCTTCTCCAACAGTTTAGTGAGAGGTCTCGAGATCTTGGAGAATCCCTCAATAAACCGTCGATAGTATCCAGCCAATCCCAAAAAGCTTCGAACTTCCCCGACATTTTCAGGGGTTTTCCACTTCTGGATATCTTCGATTTTGGCGGGATCTACAGAGATTCCTCCCTCCGATATTATATGTCCTAAAAAGGGAACTCTTTTCAGCCAAAACTCACACTTGCTCAACTTGGCATATAGTTGGTGTTCTCTCAACCTCTGCAACACCAACCTTAGATGTTTCTCATGTTCTTCTTCATTTTTGGAGAAGACGAGAATATCATCTATGAAAACCACCACAAATTTGTCCAGATATTCCATGAATACCTTGTTCATGAGGTACATGAAATATGCCGGGGCATTGGTTAGCCCGAAAGGCATGACAGTGTATTCATACAGTCCGTACCGAGATACGAAAGCTGTCTTGGGAATATCAGATTGCCTTATCTTGAGTTGGTGGTATCCCGACCTGAGATCAATTTTCGAGAACACACAAGTTCCCCTCAATTGATCAAACAAGTCTTCAATGCGAGGCAATGGGTACTTGTTCTTGATGGTTACCTCATTTAAGGCACGGTAATCCACGCATAACCTTTGGGTTCCGTCTTTCTTAGGCACAAATATCACCGGAGCTCCCCATGGTGAGGAACTAGGGCGAATATACCCCTTCTCCGTCAATTCTCTCAAATGATCCTTGAGCTCTTCTAGCTGCTTGGAGTCAATTCGATAAGGTCTCTTGTATATCGGGGCTGTTCCCGGTACTAGCTCAATTGCGAACTCCACGTCACGGTCGGGAGGCATACCTGGCAACTCCTCCGGAAAAACATCTGGATATTCCCTGATAGTCCTGATTTCCTCAACTTTCACCTCCACTTGATTTAATTTAATGTCCCTCCTAGGCTCGTGTATGGTTATGAACTTTACTTTTGTTCCACTGGGGTGAGTTAGTTCCACCGTTCTGGTCGAACAATGGATGATTCCTTTTTGTTTGGTCAACCAATCCATACCCAAAATAATATCTATCCCTTGTGAGTCTATCACTATGAGGTTAGCCGTGAATACTACCCCATTAATGTCTAGGCTCACTTTGGGACACACTTGTCTTGTCCTTATTTCTCCACCTGGAGAGTTTACCGCTAGCATATGGTTCATTTGTGTGGTTGCTAGGTCATACTTCTTAACAAACCCTTGAGCAATGAACGAGTGGGTAGCACCAGAATCAAACAACAGAGTTGCAAGGTGTAAATTGGCAGGAAACTTACCAACTACCACGTCGGGTGCCTCTTGTGCTTCCTCCATAGTGACGTGGTTCACCCGTCCTCTCAC
Organism: Neostapfia colusana; assembly: GCA_030760725.1. Taxonomy (NCBI): domain Eukaryota; kingdom Viridiplantae; phylum Streptophyta; class Magnoliopsida; order Poales; family Poaceae; genus Neostapfia; species Neostapfia colusana. Next base: position 60,364,558 of record JASWHV010000016.1, on the reverse strand, counting down.
TACATTCTGCTGTTGTGGCGGCGCAGGCTTCTTCTTTGGACACTTATGGGCGTAATGCCCCACTTCACCACAGCTGAAACATTGCACCCCAATCTTAGATGCCTGGCCCTTGTTGTCTTGGAGTTGGTTTGGGGGTCCTTGCACTGCTGGTCGAGGTGGATATGCGGGGCGAGGCTGCTGCACAAACTGACGTGGCGGCTGTGCAGGTGCTGCGGGTGGCCTGTAGTTTGGGTTGTACCCTCTTGGTGCTGAATAGGGTACCGCAGCACGGCTCGTCTGCCCCGTAGGTTTCTGCATCATACGTGGGCGGGTGTTGCTCCCTGAGGCCTGATGTGACCACCCAGCCTTCCTCTTATTCTCATTTTCCAGGGCTTTTAGCTTTCTTTCCACCACAAACGCTCTGTCCACCATCTTTTGAAAGCTTTCATACTCATTGGAGGACATTGCACACTGCATCTCTGCGGTAAGTCCTTCCACGAAACAATCTTGTTTCTGCTCATCAGTCTCTATGTCTCGTGGAGCATAACGGGATAGTTGAGTAAATTTAGTGAGGTACTCCCTCACCGTCATGTTTCCCTGCTGCAGTCCCAGAAACTCTTTCCTCTTGTTTTTGAGTTCACCTCTTGGGATGTAGTGGTTGCGGAAGCTACGCTTGAACTCTTCCCAAGTGATGTTCTCAGGGTCATGATGGGCGGCCACGTAGGCGGTCCACCAATCAGCAGCAGGTCCATGCAATTGATGAGAGGCAAACAGCACCCTCTCATACCCTTGGCATTGTATTATCCTCATCTTACTTTCAATGGTCTTCAGCCAATCATCTGCCTCCAGAGGTTCAGCAGCACTTGCAAACTTTGGAGGTTGAGTTCCTAGAAACTCACTCAACCTTGGTTGGCGTGGTGCAGCTTGTGGAGGTGGAACTTGATGCAAGTTGGCCACCACTTGAGTCAAGTTCTGGATGAGCTGATTTTGATTCTCCAGCATTTGGTGGAGAGGATCAATTTCTTCACGGCGACCACCCCGGTCCTGGCCTCCAGAAAGATGAGGGTTGCATGCCTCATCGTTGTTGTTGGCGGGGTTGGCAGCACGTCCTTTTCCTCTTCCGGCCATCTGGCAGAATCAACCAATGTCAATTTGAAATCATTTAGTATCATCTTACTACTTTCATTAGTTTGCACTTTGAAGTGTTGAGGCTTTGTTATACTTTTACGGGGATTCATATCTCACACCAAATAAATGCACTATTATTTCCTGTGGGTTCACACACCAAAGCAAAACAATCTGAAGACGAGGCTGTGGACAATTGCTCATGGCTTCCACAACTCACGTCACACACCAAGCATTATCACACCATTAACTACGTAACGACTCGACTACTCGACCTCTTGCTAGCTAGGGGAAAGACTCTACACTACTCGTCCTCTTGAGCTGGCTCCTCGGGATCTTCCTCTTCATTTCGGCTACCTTCTGACTCTGCTTTGGGTGGGGAGGCTGCTGGTGGAGAAATGTGACGACGCCTGGTTGCTCGGCGATCCGGGGAGTCGGAAGTCCATGGATCACTCACGGTGACACACAGTTCATTCCCATCTCCTCTTTCTCTCGCCTTTAAGCAAGCTCGCAGCAACGCCTCCGTTTCCTTCAGGGTGTCTCGGACATCCTGAAGCTCTTGTTGACACTCCTGCAGTCGAGTGCTGAGCATAGCAGCATCCTCCAAGCACAATTCCATGTGCTCATGGGAAGTCCCTTGCTGCACCGGTGGGTACTTGTATTCCGTGGTACCACTCTCACGTTGGAGGACATACATGTACTCAGTTTTGTCCAAGTGGTGACGATAGATGTGACTCTGGCAGGTGATGGCCTCCCAGGTGACATCTTTCTCCGCGTCAACTTGTGTTGCTCGACAAGCTGGAGAGTGGTGAATCTTAAGCAGTTGATTCTCGTGTATAATCCTCATCTCCGAACTCCATTCTTCCCTCTTCTCACGGATGGTCCTGGTGGAGTTATAGTGGATGATTAGCTTGCCCGTATTGCCGGCGGCTTCGAGCATACGTCGAAGACGGCGCAACAAATCTTCTACTGCCAATCCGTAGGAAAGGTACGTCACTGGACGACTCTCCTCTCTTTCGGCAAGGGCAACGACGGGAACTCTCCCTCCTGTGGACTTACGAGCGGTGCGAATCATGCGAACCATCTAAAACAAAAGAATTTAAAATTAAGTTAGATAAATTCTCAAACAAAAATCCTATTTTGAATGAAAGTTGGGGTAAGATGAAGAAAATGACTCCTTTAATAACACTTTTCCACCCACACCTTGGAAAATAGTTTTTAAGAAAATAGGGTCCTTAAATACGTCCATTTCTACCTAGGTCCACGTTCCTACGGGCAACCTTGGCTCTGATACCACCTCTGTCACACCCGGTTTTTCCGAAGAAACAACCAAGTGAATATCACATGTATGCCAGGATCATTTTCTCATACATGTGATGACAAATAGTGAAGCATCATTTATTACAAGCCAGGTGTCGAATATAAGTAAGTCTTACATAGTAAATGTCTCGATGGACAATAATAAGTTCATCACAAGTAAATAAACTAGCAGCGGAATATATTTTTTAGGGCTCCATCACAGGCGTTGCCCGGGGGTCTTCATGAACCTAAAAGCCTTCCTCGGGTCCAAAATCTTGGTCATTATACACCACCTCATTATCTTGACCTGAGCAGCAATATAAACCAACAAATATGCAAGGTTGAGTACCAATGGTACTCAGCAAGTGGGGGAAAATTATATCATGCATGGCTAGAACAAGGAGAGGTTGAACTCATGGTTAAAGCACTACGCAATTAATACCTATCACCTTAGCTTATTAAGCACCTACATTACTACACAGGTGAAATGGTCCCAATCTCCCAACCCATTATCATAATCCAATAACCATAACATCATTTCCAATGTTAAGCTCCCCGCTTAACTTCCAAAACCATCATTCCTCTAATCATGAATAAGTCCAGGCCGCTCTTAACCGTGAGCACGGCTGTCAAGACAGTTTTGACTCTGCAGAGTTTGTACCACTGTACCCACATGTAGTGATTTCACCCACCGTTGCCGGGTGGACTAAAAGAACCTCCATTATGCCAGTGGCTACGATCCACATTCACACTTCCCAGGTGTGCAGCCAGGAGATCACTACGAAGCCTTTACAAAGGGATTCCCGACGAGCGTGGGCCCACTGAGGTTTCACCCCTAACAGCATACAAGAGGCTCCAACCCCGCTGCAGTGGCCCCCTCTTGAGCCTTGCAGTTCATATGGTAGTCCAGCTGACACCTACTCCCCGCACCATCCAACACACCCATACTACGCCGGGGATACACCTAATTAATTGGCCAAGCTGCCCCATCTCAGCATGTGGTTGGCACTGTAAAGCCGGGTTACATGCTCCATGAACCGGTCCTTAGGATCCAGGCAAGTACTAAACACAAACCCAAGTCTCGTGCACCCAGCACACAAACAAAACATCCAACTTGCCTTGATCCCTACCTCTACATAACTCACAATGTCTCATTCAAGAGTATGGTAATATAAACTGATGATCTCATGTCCCAAATATCCCATTCTAAGCATGGCTAAGCATATGCATGGAAATAAATGACATGGTAAAATAAATCCCAACCCAAGCTACAAGGAAACAAGGTAATGCAATTCTAGGGAAACTTTCCTAGCATGGGTTCCATATTTCATTTGACAATGCAAATAATTCTATCTACATATCCTAGCATAGGATCAAAGTGGTCAAGGACACTTGCCTCCTTCTTGCTGCTCTTGAAATGGGTATTCCTGGTCTTGGAAATGAATAACTTGTTCTTGAACAAGTTCTACTTCATACCATCACACATAGCAAAAGAAAAACAACAATCCATAAGACATAGTTCACACTTACACTTCATACAAACCACACATTCACATTTATGAAATTCATTCACCATTATATGTGTTGTGTTTCGGTTTTAAATAAATTCCTTATATTAAACTACGACACCTTTTCACTACCAGGTATGTATGAAAAGTATTTTTCTTCTCCATATGTGCCTTCAGAATTTCTACCAACCCTAAACTGAATTCTTTGGATTTTAGAAACTCCATTTATCATTTACTAGTTGCTATATTTTCAGATTTATATTCCTATGCATAATTGTGTATTTTATTATGAAATTAGTAATACACATCATCTAAACAGTATAGGTTCTGGTCCTAAATGATTTAATAACATCTTTTGACCTTGGCTTCTGATGTAGACCATTTCATAATTATTTTCCCTATTTTTCTATAACTATTCTTTACTTAAAAAAAATGTGTCCCTATACTAATAAATGTGAATAATAGATGAAACAGATTTATTTCAGCCCAAAAATATACTTTTATCTCACTCCAAAGTTTTCTAAGTACTGAGAAAGTTTTTAATTAATTTTGACAATTATGTTTGTCCCCCTTTTTAATTTTTAAACACTAGTTACATATTCAATTTTCTAAATTAAAATACTAAACAGGGTTAAAATAATGAACTCACCCCCTTACAGGGTCTATAATATTATTTTCATAATTTCCAGGGGTCTAGCTACACTTATCAGAGGTGTTTTTCCTAATTTTTTATTAAGTCCAGGGGCTAAAACTGATTTTTAAATGAATTTACATGATTTTCTGGAGTTCCAGGGGCTAGATCTGAAGTTTCCGGGGCTAGCTCTCAATTCCAAAGAACCCCAGGGGGTAGCACGTAAGAATTCCAGTCTTTATAATGCGGGGCTGACGTGGACCGTCCGATTTTAAACCGACGGCTGAGATTATAACATCGAACCGGTACGCGGGGTTTTAAAGTCTACCGTGCGATTTAAAATAAACGGCGCACAAGCGGCCACGTCGCTCTGATCGAGCGCGGGCGGCGCTGCCGGCGGCGCACGGCGGCGGGAAGCGGCGATCTCGCCGGAAAGTTTCGGATCCTCGAGAATTCTACCTAGAACTGTGATCTTATGGCATAGATCGGTAGAGGGGAGGTCAGGGATCTCACCTCGGGGGTTTTCTCGAGCTCGGGGGTCCTGGAAAGTGCTCGGCGGCGAGGTCCGAGGCAAAACCACGGCGAAGCTCGTCGGCGCTGAGTTTACACCGTAAGTCTTCGGGTTTTCTGCACCTGCAAAGTTCCCCGGAGGCGGTGGATCAAGACCAGCGAGTTAGATCAGAGTTTCCGAGCTTAGATCGGCCAGAATTCACCGGCGAAGTCTCGGTGCTCACCGGAGTGAAAATCGGCGATCGCGTGGGAAAAACTGATCGGATCGGGGGTTTTTATAGCCGGGGGAGGGCGGTGGGTCTGTTGTGATCGAGTTGGAGTCCTCTGGGATCAGAATTCGGGCGGCAGAACGGATTTTCCGATCGGTTAAGATCGCGCGCGCTCGGGGAAAAGTCCGGGGTCGCGGGGTTAGGGATGACAGGCGGGTCCCACCCGTCTGTGAGAGGCAGCGCGGCGCGCGCGGGGGCGGGCTGGCGCGGGGATACTGGGCCGGCTGGCGGGTTTCGGCCCACTGGTCGGTTTTTTTCCCGTTTCTCTTTTTCTTTTTTCCATTTCTTTTCTGTTTTGAGTATAATTTGAATTCCAGTTTGAATTTGAATTTTTGCAAAACATGCAACACGTCCAAAAATTTTTAAATTCCCCTCTGGACATGGTTTAGGGTTTTGAATCAAAATTTGGGGTGTTACAGCCACGCTGTGGAATGGGCAGAATTCTGGAAGGCGTTCCACGCCTATCACATACCTGCCGGGATGACGAAGAGGAAGTTCCAAGAGTTCTTGGAACTGAAGCAAGGCGGGAGGAGTGCCCATGACTACTCCCGCGTGTTTAACCATCTGGCACAGTATGCGTCGGATTACATCTCCACGGAGGAGAAAAAGCGCGAGCAGTCCTATGGGGTTTAAACCCCGAGATGAGGACTCACCTCGTGCAATGCAATTGCGGCACCTTCAACGATCTCATCAATGCCGCGATTATGCAAGAGGCTGCCAGCGGGAATTGGCGGCTGAGCAGCGGAAGCGAAGCACTCCACCGAGCAGCGGGGGTGGAGCTCCTCAAAAATACCGCATGGTGTATCAGACACCATCCGGTCAGCAGTGGCATCAGCCGGCGCGACCTCAACAGTTTGGGGGTCATTCTTTTCAGCCACCCCCATTCCGACCGCCGATGCCACCACCACGAGTGCAAAAGCAGCAGCAGCAGATGGTACCCCGGGCGTTTCCACCGCCACAACACGCCCTGGGATTTGTCCACCGGTCAGCGGAGGACCGCCTCGCTACACATGCTACACGTGTAGCCAGGCGGGTCATTCGTCGAAGGACTGTCCACAAGGGCAGCAAAGCAGCGGGCAAGCCTATAAGGGCGGTGCTCGAGGCCGACCACCAGTCAAGAAGGGAGTTCAGCGAACCAAGGGCGTTCGTTACATCGACAATGAGGACGCCCCGGAAGAAGAAAATGTGCTGGCGGGTACGTTCACTCTCAACGATCGGGCAATCATCATTTTATTTGATTCTGGTGCAACCACAACTTCATAAATGCATCATATGTGGTTAAGCATCAACTGGAAGTCATTCCAACCGAGTGCTCATATATGATCTGTTCACAAAGGGGAAAGATTTCAGCAAATGTGATCCGAAAGCACCACTGTGCTTAGGTGCGAAGATATATCCCACTACTATGATTATTCTTGAGGGGCATAAGATTGATGCAATCTTAGGAATGTCATGGCTATGTTACCATGGCGCTGTCCTAGAAACTTTAGCACGGACGGTTCACCTCAACTCTCCACTCCACAATCCGGTCCCGGAAGTTTCAGCCGCCTATCATACTGAAGCTCCCAAGTTAGAGGACATCCCCATAGTCCGAGAATACCCCAACGTGTTCCCGGATGATCTTCCGGGCATGCCACCTGAACGGAATGTGGAGTTCAAGATTGAACTTGCACCCGGGACTACATCCATATCACAGAGAACGTACAAGATGGCTCCAAATGACCTGGCTGAGTTGAAAGAACAGCTCAATGACTTGTTGAGCAAGTGTTTCATTAGACCGAGTTCCTCACCTTGGGGATGCTCGGCGCTGTTCGTCAAGAAGAAGGATGAAACCCTAAAGTTGTGTGTGGATTACCGACGGTTCAACGCCGTCACCATCAAGAACAAATATCCACTGCCCCGCATTGACATCCTGTTTGATCAACTTGTGGGTGCAAGTGTGTTTTCAAATATGGACCTTCGCTCTGGGTATCATCAAACAAAGATTCGGGCGGAGGATATCCCGAAGACGGCATTCTCAACGAGATATGTACTATATGGATATATCGTCATGTATTTTGGTCTCACCAATGCCCCGGCACATTTCATGTACTTCATGAACTCGGTGTTCATGCCGGAGTTGGAGAAATTTGTGGTGGTGTTCATTGATGATATCTTGGTCTACTCCAAGTCAGAAGAAGAACACTTCGAACACTTGCGAATCATCCTTCAACGATTGCGGGACCATAAAATCTATGCCAAGTTCAGCAAATGTGAGTTTTGGATCAACCAAGTGCCATTTTTGGGACATATCATCTCAGCGGAAGGCATTGCGGTTGACCCAAGCAAAATTGATCAAGTGCTGAATTGGAAAGCCCCCACTTCTGTCCATGAAGTCAGAAGCTTCCTCGATTTAGCAGGATATTATCGGAGGTTCATCCCGAGCTTCTCCAAGCTTGCTAAGTCGATGACGGAATTATTGAAGAAGGGGACGAAATATGTTTGGAACTAGGCATGTGAAGGAGCGTTCCGAGCATTGGTGAAGCATCTTACAACAGCCCCGGTCTTAGCTCAACCAGATACAAACAAGCCTTTCGACATATATTGTGATGCGTCCAGTATTGGGCTTGGCTGTGTGTTGATGCAAGAAGGATGTGTGGTCGCGTATGGCTCACGCCAACTGCAAAACCACGAGCAGCACTATCCGACTCATGATCTTGAGCTCGCTGCTGTGGTTTTGGCGCTAAAAATGTGGAGGCACTGTCTTCTGGGGAATTTGGTGCATCTCTACACCGACCACAAGTGCTTAAAATATATTTTCACACAGAAGGAGCTGAATATGAGACAAAGGAGGTGGTTAGAATTAATCAAATACTATGAAATTGAGATTCATTACCACCTTGGCAAGGCGAATGTGGTTGCCGACACGCTGAGTCGGAAATCACATGTCCATAACCTCACCATTACACCGATGGAAGAGGAAGATCCAAAGTTTATACTTGGTTCCATATGGCTCACTCTACAACCTTGCTCTCATACCTACCATTAGGGAGGATATAGTTGCAGCTCAGAAGTTTTACAAGGGCGTGGCACATCTCCGGAGACGGATAGACAGCGGAGATATCAAATGTTTCCGGAAGGATGATGAGGGGACGCTATGGTTCAATGACCGCATAGCCGTACCCCGGAATATGAAGCTAAGAAGGAAGATCCTTGATGAAGCTCACTTGTCTAAGTTCTCTATTCATTTGGGCAGCAACAAAATGTACCAAGATCTGAAGGGTAAATTTTGGTGGACACGGATGAAGCGGGAAGTTGCAAAGTACGTATCCGAATGTGATACGTGTAGACGAGTGAAGGCGGATCACATGAGAAAATCAGGGTTGTTGCAACCCCTGAAGATTCCAGCATGGAATTGGGAAGATGTGAGCATGGATTTCATTGTGGGATTACCCATGATGTTCAACAAGCATGATTCCATTTGGGTAATCGTGGACCGGTTAACCAAGTCGGCCCAACTTCATTCCCGTGCATAGACATTTCTATGCCAGCAGGTATGCGGAGCTGTACATTGCAAGAATCTTGTGCTTGCGAGTACCCAAGACCATAATCTCAGATCGAGGGGCAGTGTTCATAGCTCGTTTCTGGGAGCAGTTCCACGCTGCTTTGGGTACTAAGCTGATTAGAAGCTCCGCCTATCACCCTCAGACAGATGGGCAAACTGAGAGGGTGAATCAAGTGTTAGAAGACATGTTGAGAGCGTGTGCCATCCACCACGGTAGAAATTGGGATGATCATCTACCATTGGCAGAATTCTCGTACAACAATGGCTATCAAGCGAGTATCAAGATGGTGCCATATGAGGCTCTGTACGGTCGCAAAGGCCGCACCCCATTGAACTGGTGCGAGTCCGGTGAAAGGGTCACGTTTGGGAATGATTTAGTGAACGATGCCGAAGATCGCATTTGGGTGATTCAAGCCAACATGAAGGCCGCTCAATCCCGACAGAAGAGTTACGCTGATAAGAGGCGTAGGCCGCTGCACTTTGAAGTCGGGGAACACGTATACCTCCGTGTATCTTCAATGAAAGGCGTGCACTGATTCGGCGTGAAGGGGAAACTCGCTCCCCGATTTATTGGACCATATGGCATCACCGAGAAGTGCGGACCAGTGGAGTATCGACTGGAACTACCGGCATCGCTCGCTGGTGTTCACGATATTTTCCATGTTTCACAACTCCGGAAATGTTTGAAGTATACGGCTACTGTTCCCACCGAAGACATTGGCGAGTTACAACCGGATTTGACCTACGCTGAATATCCGGTGGAGATTATTGATGAGAAGGCTCGGACCACGCGTAACCGAACGCTGTGGTTCTACAAGATATTGTGGAGCAACCATACCGCTGAGGAAGCGATGTGGGAGAGCGAGGAGTTCCTTCAATCAAACTACCCCGATTTCATGGCATCTCATCATGGGTAATTCCTCTTACATCTTCGTCTCTTCTTTTATAATCTCGGGAGGAGATTCTTTTAAGGGGGGAGGGATGTAAAAGACCAAAATTTCACTTGCTAGAGTGTTCATCACATCCCCACACCACAGCTCATTTTGTGGATAACTCATGAACATTTGCGAAGAGCAAGTAAACACCATCAAAAGGTGGATTAGAGGAAAAAACACAACTCCAAAAAGTAGGTGCTCACACCTATAAACATGAGAGGCTGCGCTCACCCTTAGGCCCTAAGTATTCATAGGAGGGATCATGCCAAGTTTTATGCAAATCCAAACCCTTTTGAGCCACTTTTGGAAACATTTGTAAAAAGGGCTATTTGAATGCAAATTCAAATTTCTGCCATTTTCATCACTTGGATTCAAAAGTTGACTTCATATTCAAACTCAGCACATTTTTCTGAGTTAGTCCACCAATTTTCATCTTCATTGGAGTTCATCTTGTCGGGAGCTATATTTGGATTAATTCAAAACTGAATTTGAATTTCAAATTCAAATGTGAATCAAATGTGGCCAAACAAACTCCAATTTGGTGAATTCAAATTCATTCCCTGACTTGGTGGCTAAGTCTCACATTTAAGTGTGAGTAGCTGAGGTATTTGCAGCAAAGATTGGAAAAGAATTAGATGGGAGAGCTGGGACCCACTGGTCAGTGACAGAGTTCACACTGAACCGACTCAAACCGAGGGAAACACATGCGGGCAACCGTCGAGCGCTCAGGGGCAGCCAGCTCGCTCGGTTAGCGCCACCTCACGGTGAAAAATCCGGCTCAAAGTCTAGCACATGAGCTTCTCAGCCCGTTCTCTTCATCCCCGAGTGGAACCAGCTCACACTGCACCGTACGGTTGCTCCCACTCGCAAGTTTCTTGCCGCCGCTCTCTGATCACCGGTGACCGGCCGATCCCGGCTGCTTCATGCACCGCCACCAGAGAAGAAAAGATGTGCCTGCTTGTGAGGAAGCTGTAGGAGGAAACCGTTTGCCGTTTCAAACGGTATAGAGCACAAATTCTTGTTTCCCTCCACGGTGTGCATTAGGGTTAGCGATCGGTCGACGGTGAAATTCGTTGCACAGAGGCAACCGCCAGTCGAGCTGCAGCGCACACATGCTCTAGACATCCTTACGCTTCTCCTCGAGCAAGAACCAGCAAGAAAGACCCACCGGAACCCTAGTTTCACGGAGGAACAGCTCGGCGGAAGAGGGGTCACCGGTGAGGTCCGGTTTGCCGGCTGTTTGGGTCCCAATCAACGTCATGCCAACCTTCCCGAGGCTTCCCTGGACGTGGTGACGCGATTAGCGCGCGAAGGGGGTGGTTGGAATGACGGGAACACGTTGACCAAGGGGCACAGGGGCATAGCGCTCGTCGCCGGCAAGCTACGGCGGTTAGCCGGTTGCAGCAAGGTGTCCAGCGTGTTCAGCGTCCAAAGTTACGTGGGGGTGGTGAGTTTCACCGTCGCCGGCGAGCTAGGTCGCCGGGAACGCCGACCTCGCCAGAGCTCTGGCGGCTCGGGGCGGCGGCGTCATGAGGTAGGCGAAGGACACGGTCCCCACATGTCAGCCACCCCGCTAAGCGCGCGTGCGTGGTTAGTTTAATTTAAATGCGTGGGCCCCGCTGTCAGTCGCTGTTAAGGCGTGGGAAGAGATTTCCTTTAGGAAAATAATTCAGGAATCAGCTCAAACTTTAGAAATCCTTAACATTGTGTAGATTTGTCCAAATTTAGTGAACCAAATTTTGTTGGATTTAGCTCTTCGAGTACTATGCAGCAAAACAAGTTTCAACGCATGAAACTTATTCCTTTTCCTGAATTAATTTCCTAAATTTTAAACTGTGGGGATTTTATCTGGAGAATTCTTTTATAGAAAATTCTGAAATTCGGCTAGGAGGTTCATTTGAAAATCCTTGAGTCACAGAAAAAATATCAGATCCATCCAAGTTCATTTAGTCCCCGTAATTGTGTGATTAAGTGAACTGCCCTGAGAAAATAGAAAATGTACAGAAACATTTGTCAGATTTTCTCCAATCTTGATTAAGGCATAACTTTCTCTAGGATTCTTCAAATTACATGGGACCAACTCCATTAGAACCATCTCAAACTCTAGTTTCCAGAAAGTAATGATTTGATCCATGAATTACCTGGAAATCCATAGAAGCTCTAGTAATGACCATTTAGACTTTCATTTGTGCAGATCTCAAATGAGGTTTGTTTCAAATGAAATTTGGTCAAGTCTCTGAGTATTTTCTCACCAAACCACAGTAAAAATTTCAGAGGCAAATGAGATGTATAGCTAGAGTTACAGTCTTTACATACAAACTTCAACACATAGCATTTAAATTGACATAGCGTTAATGTGCTTACGTATAGTCGCTGAAGGCGAGGAGACCCCGGAAGTTTTGGACTTCCTACTTACGGATGAGACACTAACACCTGACTAGCAGCAACAAGGCAAGCCCCGGTTTGCATTTAACAAGTTTTATAAAGTTTTGCTTTACATTCAATTAGCTTGGAGTATGTATCTGCATTAGGTGTAGGATGGATGAAACCCCAAATGCATAACCAGATTATTCCAACAAGAGTGAGGATAGTGTCTAAGTCCTCGAGTATGCTGTGCTTAATGTTTATAGACTTCGGTACAAGTCGAGTAGTTGAAATCTACTCGCGAGTATAGGGTTCGGGACACACGGGATTGGTTCGAGATGGGAGACTGCTTTAATAAGAACAAAATGAGACTAGGAAGGGCTAGGATGCAGCAATAGGAAGTCTTGTGTGCGTAGCCTTTTCCGTGTCGATTGTGGACCGATCTGTGTGCGGCCCATGCTGATCAAGGTTGAATGTGCCGAAGGCATATCTGATGTAACCTATACCTACGGGCGCCGAGGCATAACGCACCGATTTATAGGTGTAGGTTAAGGGCAGCAAGGTGGGAATCCGCTAACGGGCATAGAGAGATGCTCCGTGTAGGGAATCTCCTGTCCGTTTGGGTGCGATCGGTTCGACGTTTGGTCTATTGGGTGAAAGGTTGTCCCGCATGACATCGAGTGAGTGTGCGGTGCAGCTCCACGGGTGGGCGTGCGTGACGTGCTATTCGGGTATCCCTTCAGGTGTATATCGAGTTGATTCACCGTCCCTCGTGGTGATGAGTACCACTTGGTCACTGAGTTGTGATGTACGTTAATATATGTAATGTTATGATTCAATATTGCCGATATGAATAATTTGTATTGTTACATGTGTGCCACCAAATATTGCTTACTAAATTTCAGATTCATGAACCATTAACTTGTGGCTAAAATTTGAATTAAGGATGAACTTGTAGGCGAATCCCTTGCTGCAAATTTCCATCCTACCTTTGCATGACCTGCATGTAGAGTTTCATGTGTAGGAGCATCGATTAAGACTTGCTGAGCCATCGTGCTCACGGTTGCTGCTATGAGTGTTTGCAGGTGAGGAGTACCCAACAGACTCGGAGGACGAGTCCACCGGCGAGGGCTACCCTCCATCGGGGACTACGGCTGAGTGGGAGCCGTACACGCCGCGCTGAGGCTGAGTGCAGCTAGTGTGGGTTGTCCGTAGGGCCAAACAACCAACTTTTGCTAGTTAGGTGTGGGCATGAGTTGTATAATTATATTCCTCTGTAGTAGACTCTGTAAATAGGTGTAAACTCAAGGTTTGTACTACTTTTTACAAATTCAGTATGTTTTCAATGTAATACTATGGTTTCCCTATGATGTGTGCTGTCGGGTGTCGCATCGTGCAGCACCACCCTCTGAGATCCTGGGATGTACGAATTTCGGTCCATCACAGCAATGTCGGGATCAGTACAGTAATGGTGAACTTGCAAAGTACAAGAAGATGATCGAAGACTTGAAGAAGCCGTTGTATCATGGTTGTGCGGCTCAGTAGACGAGACTGTTTGTGATGGTGAAACTTTTCCAGTTGAAGGTGTGCAACAGATGGAGTGACTGTAGTTTTAAGGAATTGTTGACGCTCCTTAAGGACATGTTATCGCAAGGCAACGCAGTCCCTAAGACAGTTTATGAGGCAAAACAGATAATCTGTCCACTGGGTTTGGAGGTAGAGAAAATCCACGCGTGCAAGAATGATTGCATTCTATATTGTGGACCTGGGTACAAAAACCTCGATAAATGCCCTATTTGTGGACTCGACAGATTCAGTCGTAGGAAAGACGATGGTGATGACGAGAACTGCAACAGAAACAGAAGAAAAAGCGGGCCTAAAAAGGTGTTTTGGTACTTTCCTATCATTCCTCGTTTGAAGCGTTGGTTTGCAAACAAGAAAGAGTCAGAATTGTTGCATGGCAAAAAGAGAAGCATAAGCAGGATGCTGGAATGATAAGACATCCTGCTGATGCCACACAGTGGCGAAACATTGATTCACGAAATCCTGAATTTGCCATTAATCCGAGGGAAAAGGGACCATTCGGAAGAAGGCTATAACTCCAGATCGAAATTTGTTCTTCTGCGCTCATTTCCACGTGTTGCAACAGATGTCCATTGTGTCCGAGTACTTGGATGAGCACAAGGAGGTGCTACTTAGAGACAATCCTGGCCGCAATGAATCATGGTTAGCAAGTGAACACATGAAAAAATTCATTGGCTGGCTCCAAGATCGGATTTCTCATTCATCGAATACTCAAACATGTGAGTACCTAAAAAAGTTGGCTCATGGTCCTATATTCACCGTTATGACATATCAAGGGTACGACATAAACGGATACACATTCTACACTGAACAACAGGATAAGAAAAGCACATATCAGAATAGTGGTGTACGTGTTGAAGCTTATGATGCTACGGGCCAATACAAAACCATGTACTATGGTCAAATACAATAGATCTGGGAGCTTGACTTTCAGGGTTTTCTGATTCCTCTTTTTCTGTTGCAACTGGGTTGATGGAATCAAGGGTGTTGTACAAGACAAGTACGGGTTCATTAGCATTGATCTTAACCATCAAGGATATAAGTCGGATCCTTTCGTGTTAGCAGAATACGTTGCTTAAGTGTTCTATGTTCTAGACACAACTAAAAGACTTAAGGTGGTTATACCTGGAAAACGATGAATCATCGGAGCTGAGAATGCCGTCGATTTGGAAGAGTTTGATCAATTTGATGAGATTCCTCCTTTCATCACCTCGATGATCAAGCCAAGAATACCATCGGCCAATGAAGCTCCTTGCTTGCACAACGGCCACAATGAAAAAGTCAAGAATTTCACAAAACGAAGACCGCAACGGAAAGTGGCAAAATGATTGTGTGAAATATGCTCCATATGTGAAAATATGTTCATTTTAGTGAATTTTTGACTTTTTCATTGGATATTTGTATGAAATATGCTCAATTTGTGAAAATATGGCCATTTGAGTGAAAATTTGACTTTCATTGGTCATATGTGTGAAATATGCTAAATGTGTGAAAATATGGCCACTTGATGCCTTGTGTTCTGTTTCTGAAATCTTACTCAATTTGTGAAAGATGGAGCACTATTGAATTGTGGCTCCTCTGTCATGGCAACGGTCCCACATGGCAGCGGCCTGTCTCGGAGGATCTCATTGACGATCCCCTAACTTCGCAAATCTTTTTTCCAGCGAAGGAAGCAAACTGGAGACGAGCTATAAGTATGCACGGTCCCACATCACAGCGACCTAGGAAAGTCAGAAGATCTCTGTGACGGATCCCCTAACTTCGGAGTAACTGCACATCCCGTCGGTGCAGGTAAAGAAAAATTAGGTTCCAATTATCTGTAAGAGACATGCTCTAAACAAGCTCGTCTAGTAAGTAATTACGAAGGAAGCTAAAGGGAGACACGCTCTTAGAAGGCTCGTCTCTGAGTATTGCACTAGGTATTTTAGCTCTCCGCTCTCTCCAAACACTTAGCAAAATTTTCGGCAAATTTACGAACAGCGCGCTCTCTCGCTCTAGAAACCTCCGCGCCGGCACTGCTGCCACCTGCCGTCCACGATCCCGTCTACGGAGCACGCCACCGCCTCGTCCCCATCCCCGGAGCACTTCACCGCCTCTACCCTGCCCTCGCAGTGTGCCACCGCCGTCCCTCTTCCTCAAGCTCTTGGTCATTGTCGCGCTGCCATCGTCAACCTTGACTCCTCCGCCTCGACCTCAGCCACGGTATCAAGCCCTAACTATTGATTTTGAAGATGTCTCAGTCGGAGCATCAGCAGCAGATCGAAGAGGCTCAACAGCAGCTCCTAGTTGTACCATTCAACACGGGTAACCATTGGGTAACCCTATCACTTTCTACAAAGTACAACCAAGTCTGGTACTGTGACTCCGCAAGGCCTATAGATTCAATAACTAGCGAGCGACTTACCCGTGATTGGACTGATATAATGTCCATTCTTGACGAGTAAGTTCCTTCTTCACTTTAGTTTCTGACTGTTTCGTCATTGCACAATAATTTTACATTAACTGTGAATGTTTCTCTTTAGGGCTTTTGACACGTACGTGGTTAAGGTGCTAGGAGGACATATAAAAGGAAAACACCGACGACTTAAACATGACACTACATTCTGCATCCCACAACAAGCTCCGGGCAACACATGCAGCTTCCATGTCTGCTTAAGCATGGTTCTATTTGGAGAGCAGCCGAATTGCAATGTATGTGTAAGTGCCTTTATTTTATTTTATTATTAACCTTTTGCTAATTCTAATTTTATCTTGTGGCAGGACTACGAAACCGCCTTCAGGAACACATCAGGTTCTAGCCTCGAGCACATAGAGAGAGGCTATGCAGGTTCATCTTTTCTGAAATCATTAATCCAAAGGGAGAATTTTATTACAATATACATGATTAGATGACAGTTATGATTTGTGTAATTAGTTACTTGGGAAGCAGGATAAACAGGGGGCATTCTTTTGTATATAATAGTTCCTTGGTAAGCAGGATGAACAGGGGGCATTCTTTGTGTAATAGTTACTTGGTAACCACGATTGACACTTTGGCTATACATATGTTTCTGTATGTGTATATTTCTGACACTGGCAAAGCGGCTGCCAAATCCTGGCTAGCTCCAAGATGCAGCCGGCAACCTGGATCATCAGGGAAGGCCATCTAATAGGGGACGAGCTAAAACAAAGAACGTCTCGGATTAGTTGTTAAATCCGTGATGAGCTGACATAAAGTACATCTCGGATTATTTGTTGTAAAGGTCCCAAAATATGAATACAACGAAACTCTTGTTTGCACCAAGTTGGTTTCCTATGTATGAAAAATGGGACTTGTTTAAACTTTTTCACATGTGATAATACACATGGGAGCTCTCTTCACACAAGTTCAAATCTTTATTTTAAAACTTGGAACCCAAGAGGGGTCTAAAACCCAGGTGGGAAGTTCCCATATGTGTGAGACAGCTAAAGTCAGATTTTGGAACAAATTGTTCAACTCAAAAATTAAAATGAGAGTAACACAATGATCTTCAAACTGTTGTGTTAAAACTATCATTCGCAGCAGCCAAATCAAAGATCAGATTTCATATTTGAATTCCTTAGGTCCAAATTAGGGGGCAGGCAAAGTCTCATGAATTTTTGGAGATATTTGCTATCCATTTTCCAAATGGACTTAAATTTGCAATGAAGTCAAATATACATTTGTGTTTGGATGAAACTTGTCCAAATTATCCAAACACAATACAGATTGGAATTTCCCACAATTTGATTTCCAGCATTTGCCCAAAATGAGGAGATATTTGTGAGAAAATTTGAGGGGATAAAGGGGATAGTGGGGCCCACAGGTCATTGAGGAAATTTGCTGCACAAAAGATCTTCATTTGGCAGTGCCCGGTCTCTGTTTTTCCTTCTCCACTCGAAGCAACCGAGCCACTCGACAAAACAGAGGCATCACCGTGTGCCACCACGGGAGCAGCTCCGAGCCACCTCCTGCTTCTCTCACCGAGCGCTGGCAACACGGGGGTGGCTATGCTCCCTCGACGTGATCCTTCACGCACAGCCGAGGCAACCGCCGATGTTTTCCTCCTCACGCACGAGAAAACCCGAAACAAACCGAGCTCGCCGCCGCCTCAGTGAAACAATTGGGAACCGGCTAAACTGGTGCCACAGTGCCCCCTGAGCTACACAACAACGCGGCACCCTCGTTCTGCACCTCCTCAGCGTGAGAGCTAGCAAGCTCCGGTGGTTTCTGAGCCCTAAACTCCTTTTCCCGCGGCCACCGAGAGCAACCGCCGGAGGGGTCTCACGTGGACAGACCTACAGAGAGCTTCTCAGGCCCGAGCAAGAGCATCCTTGGACGCACTAGGACCATGTGATGCTCACCTCCGAAGCTCGATCCATGACATGAACTACCGAGCACGAATTCGAGAAAAGTTCTCCGGCGGGCACAAACCGACCTTCCGGCACGGTAACTTCAAATTCGACCTCTATTCTCGTTCTTAGGTCATCAAATCTTGCACACAGGACCGCCAGTAGCCGGCGATCATTAGCCCTTCGCATCCCTAGCTTGAAACTGCACGTAGGCCGAGTATTTCTAGGTTTTCTAATGGCAACCAAGGTGGGGAGGATCGGGCTCACGGTGAGAGCTATGTTAGAGCCATCTCCGGGCTGTTTCACCACCAGGACGATCTTCCCTAGCATCCACCGGTGCTGTAGCGCCATTTCACCGAGCTTTTGGTGGGCTAGGTTAGCCGGCCGACGTTGCCGATGGTGTACCGAGCCGCCGCACCGTCGCCGGCTAGGTTATAGCCACCGCCGGTTGGGGAATGTGGTTCCATCGTGTACAGCGTATGGAATTAGGCCCTAGTGGCGATAGAGAACTCGGGAGCTGGCCTGATGGCAAAGTTCAGCTCAGTTCCGGCAAGCCCGGCGGCGCGCGGGCGTGGGTGGCCGGAGGTTGAAGAAGACCCGGCGGGTCCCGCGTGTCAGCGACAGAGATTTGAATTACTGATCTGCTGCGGCGCTGAAATCTATTGT
This sequence comes from Neostapfia colusana, assembly GCA_030760725.1. Taxonomy (NCBI): domain Eukaryota; kingdom Viridiplantae; phylum Streptophyta; class Magnoliopsida; order Poales; family Poaceae; genus Neostapfia; species Neostapfia colusana. The sequence goes on along the minus strand of JASWHV010000016.1, from coordinate 60,345,794 downwards.
GGCTGCGCGGGAAAAGTCCAGTGGCCCCCGTGTGGCTTACCCCAGCGAGTGACATGTGGTCCCCCTGGACCCACGCACAGGATTTAAACTTTTCCGGTTTATTTGAATTCCAGAATTTCCCCCAAACTTTAGAACCCCATAACTTTTGCTAGGAAGATCCAAATTTAGTGAATCAAATTGGGTTAGATTCAGGTTGGAAAACTCTATCCAAATACGCAACCCAATTTGTACGAAATGTGGGGACCACCCCGTGGTTCACCCACTTCAGGATCGCATAGGGTGGTGCCATGCGATGCGGCACCCAGCAGCACACATGAAAAGATTAAAGAACAACATACAAACTTTTATTTGATATAAACAGTGGAAGTCTTTTACAAAACATAATTATACAGCGGATGTATTCTTTATTAACACTCTCTCATTCTAACTAAGCAAAAGTGTAGCTGTCCAGCCCGGAGACGCTACACACTAGCAGCATGGAACCGGAGATCACGGCGGCGTGCAGGGCTCCAGCTCGGCCGTGTACCCCGACGGGGGCATCGCCTCGTCCTCGGAACCTTCCTCATAACTCTCACCTGCACACAGCTCAAAATATTGCAACCATGAGTACGATGGCTCAGCAAGGCTTAACTGGCAACCCTAGGCATGAAACTCTACATGCAAGGATGTGTAAAATAGGAAGGACATTGCAATAAAGACACGCCTACATGTTGATCCTTACTTTCAGTTTTATAGCAACAGTTTAATGACCCTTAGGCAGCCCTCACGTCGGAAGTCCACAATCAAACAAGAAACGCTTTCCTCCGATGTGGTGATGCCCAAAGTGGAATATAAACTTAATTAGCTCTATAACTACATCAAACAAGGGTTCAAGACATTAATAATTCAATGCAGCATTTTCAGTTGGCTTATTTCACTTCTTACTACGTCACAGCGCAGTGAACAAGCGGGTACTCAAATAACCACGAGGGACGGTGATTGCAATCAAGACACACCCGGATAACACGTCACATACACCCACTTTCAGAAGTGTGATTCCACACCCCTTCCTACTCTGTTGTATGCGACAACCTTTCAAAGGCAACCCAAATGTCGAACCGGTCCATCCGTAACAGGCAGGAGGTCCCCGCGTGGAGCGTGAGTGTACCCACCGGCAGATTTACACCTTGCTACCCTCAACCCACTGCTATTTACGGTTGGGTAAGCCTCGACACCCAGGTTAACCAATTACATTGGTTTCCTGGTTCCCATATGCCAGTATGCATCCGGTACTGTTCGATACTTGTCCAGCAGGGCCGCACACGGACGGTCCTCAATCGACACCAACAGGGCTAAGCACGTGAGACCTCCGCTCACTGCATCCTATCCCCCCTGCTGGGTCTTATTTTCACAATTAAGCCATTCTCTACATTTTCTCATCCCGTGTGATAAATACCTATCTCGCGAGTAGATTCCAACCACTCGACTTCTACCGAGATCCTAAACATTAGCATGGCATTTTCTACCCGTCGAGTTTGTAAACTACCCAACCCTTTATAGGAGTTAAAAAGGCTATGCAAGTGGGGTTTCAATTACCCTAACTCTAATGCATACATTTCAACCTAGACATAAGTGATACAAATGAAACACTTTATAAAAGGTACTTATGTGCAAATCGGGGCTTGCCTGGTTGCGAGTCAGAGGAGAAGTTAGCTTCTGGTGGGAGGACGTCCAAAGGCTCCGGTGCGTCCTCAACTTCGGTCACTATTATGAAATGTAACAAAATATATGTGTAAGTATTAAGGACTTATAAGAATTGAACTTCTATTCATAGCTACTAGACTCTCTAAGGATGATCTGAGCAAAATTTGGAGAAATGTCATTGCACAACGTAGTCTCCAAAATTCCTACAAGTACAAGGCTTCTCTGAATTTTGAGCCCAAATCAGAAGCTTTGACATAGCTAAAAGTGAAAGATCTGATTAGGGTAAGTCTCCATGGTTCTAACAAAACTTGTTTCACCATTTTTGGAGCTACCCACAGAGAGATATGAATTTTTGAAGTTGGCAGGAGTTCTGAAAAGTTTCTGTTTAAATTTGAATTTACAAATAAAGGCTGAACTTTGGAAGGCAGTTTAGTCTAGCAATTGAACTCCAATGATGCTCAAATTTTTACTGGAGATCAGTTACTATGAATAGGATTAGCTGCCCAATTTTGGGAATATTTCATAAATAATTGCTCCTGTAATAAATCCCTAAAGATTTACTAGAAACAATCCAACAGAAATTTCTGGGCATTTTCATAGCAAGCAAATTATTCCTCTGTGAAGTACTCCTCCTAAGGATTCCAATAAAATTGGTCCCACCCTTTTTGGAGTTTTCTACACAAAATTATGGGTCTCCAAAGTTTGAACTGTATTAGGAAAATCTGGAAATGTTTAAATTCTGTCTGTGGGCCCCACCCGTCAGCTCTCTCTTCTTCCTCGCGCCAAACAGAGGAGCCCGCGGCGCTGCTCCAGCGGGGTTGGCGGGAAGGGCTTTCCCGGCCATCTCCCAGGTCCAAACTGGCCGCTCCTCCATTATTGACCGTGCTGAACACCCTGAGAGGGTTGCCGGCGGCCGTAGCTCATCGGAAACCTCCGCGCACTGGTGACAGCAGGGTTTTGAACTCCGGCGAGGTCGGGAACCCACACCCCTCCACCAAATGATTGGTTCTCGGGCTCTAGAGCACCAGTGGAAGACGTAGGAGCTCGTAATGGTCTCGGCCGCCGGTGAAACAGCCAGCAACCGGGGGCTCCACGGCGACCCGAGGTGCTTTTGCACTGGCGACTAAGAAAACAGCTAGGACTCCCTCATTTCTTGATATTTTTGCTCGGTTCTTTGTCGAGGAGAGGCGCTAGGAAGTATGGAAGCTGTGTGCAAGCTTTCTCGAGCTCTAATGGATCGTGCGCCATGAATTTTTGGTTAGACCAAGCACTACCCGTCGGTGCACAGTTTCGGGAAACGGTGAAATTCTCGCCACCGGTTCTAGCAATCGCTAAACGGCCTCCGGCTACACGACCAGGAAATGTACACGCACCTTTCGTGTACAGCATGTTGGAGAAGAGGTTTACCAAGGCGCTCTGTCCACGGTGCCCCGACTTCGGTTCCCGCCGGTGGCTTCGGTTCTTGGCGCCGATCCTCGAATTAGGGCCAACAGCAGCCCCAAGCGTCAAAGCTGAGCGGGGGACTACCTTGTACCCACGTCGGCGCTCCTCTTTTGTGTTGGCAACTCGGGCGAGGAGGGATCAGAGCTGGCTTGCGATCGAAAATGGCCGAGACAGCGTCGGCGGCTCGCGTTCGCACGTGGGAGCGGAACAGAGGCCGAAGCATGAGATGTAAGTGGCAAAATGCACCTGCGGCAGTCGGGGTGAGGTGATCATGACGAGCAGCGGCGAGGAGACCAGGAGGTGGCGCGGTGGAAAGTCTCGGGCGTGGGTAGAAGTCGAGCGCTGGCGCGCTGTGATCGTCGGAGGGGAAAACAAGTCGGTTTGTTTGCTTTGTGTGGCTAACAATTGGTTCCCACCTCCCCCTCTTTTAGTCAAACTTTTCTCTGATATTTTTCATCCAGCAACTCAGAATTAAAGGCCTTACTTCACTACAAAGTTAATGTTTGAATTTGCTGAAATCAAATGGTTTGAATTCTGGTGTAGAATTTGAATTGTGTTTGATCATTTATATTTGAAATGAATTTGAATTCTTCCCTTTGTCTTGCTCCCAAAACATAGCAAACCAGGCCCAAATTTTCTGATTGTTGGCATGGCTGTTAATTCAAATGTGGAGAACACATTTGTGGAATCAAATTGGCAAATTGAGGGGATTGGAATTTGAAACTGAATTTGAAATTCAGATTAGAGGACTTCTCCTTTTAATCCCAAACAAATATTGAAACTCCTCCAAATGAGCTGAAATTTGGAAGGGTGAATATTTGGCTATGAAGATCCAAGTTATGAATTTAGATCTCCATGTTTGGAAGTTTTGGGAAGTTTGAATCCCCACTTTGAACTTACGCCATTATAATTCAAAGTTTTAATTCCCCTCATTTTTCCTAAGTGTACATGAGCTGAAAATTCTTGCTACCACTTTTTGGGGATTTTACATCCCTCCCCCCTTAAAAAGAATCTCGTCCCGAGATTCCAAAAGAAATGCAATGTGGGGATACTTTACCGGGTATACGATGATAGCAAGTCCGGATAATATGTTCGTAGATAGTCCTCGCTTTCCCATGTCGCCTCATCAGCGGTATGGTTGCTCCATAAGACCTTGTAGAACCATAAGGTCCGATTTCTTGTGGCGCGAGTCTTTTCATCGATAATTCGGATTGGATACATCGTGTACGTGAGGTCCGGTTGAAGAACTTCTATGTCTTCGGTGCGGATTTCAGCGGAGGGTTTGAGGCACTTCCTCAGCTGAGAGATGTGGAAGACATTGTGAATCCCTGCGAGCGACGCTGGTAAATCCAAGTGATAGGCCACGGGTCCGCATCTTTCAATGACGGTGAACGGACCAATGAACCGCGGCGCAAGTTTACCCTTCACTCCGAAACGATGAACTCCCTTCATCGGAGACACACGGACATAAACATGGTCCCCGATGTCGAAGTGCAGAGGGCGGCGTCTTTTATCCGCATAACTTTTCTGCCGAGATTGAGCAGCCTTGAGGTTGGCTTGTATTACTCGCACTCGTTCTTCAGCTTCATTCACAAGTTCAATGCCGTAGATAACTCACTCGCCGGACATGCACCAGTTAAGTGGTGTGCGGCATTTCCAGCCGTAGAGAGCTTCATACGGCGCCATCTTGATGCTAGCTTGATAGCCATTGTTGCAAGAAAACTCCGCCGACGGCAAATGATCGCCCCAATTCTTGCCGTGGTGGATGGCACAAGCGCGTAGCATGTCTTCAAGCACTTGAATTACCCGTTCAGTTTGACCATCCGTCTGTGGGTGATATGCGGAGCTTCGGATCAGTTTGGTCCCCAACGATGCGTGCAGCTGTTCCCAAAACCGAGAGACGAACAACGCACCGCGATCTGAAATGGAGCGGGGAACACCGTGCAAGCACAAGATCCTTGCGATATACAACTCTGCATATTGCTTGGCCACCTACTTTGTATGTACGGGGATAAAATGAGCCGACTTGGTTAATCAATTGACTATCACCCAAATTGAGTGATGTTTGTGAGACGTGAGAGGTAACCCGACTATGAAGTCCATGCTGATATCCTCCCACTTCCACGCCGGAATATTCAACGGTTGCAGCTGTCCGGCTTTACGCATATGGTTGGCTTTCACACGCCGACACGTATCACATTGGGATAAATACTTTGCGATTTCTCTTTTCATCCGTGTCCACCAAAACCTGGTTTTCAGATCCTGGTACATCTTGTTGCTGCCCGGATGAATAGAATACTTGGATAAATGAGCTTCATCCAAGATTTTCTTCCGAAGCTTCATGTCACGGGGTACCACTATACGGTCTTTAAACCATAGAGTGTCGTGTTCATCCCTTCGGAAGCATTTCATCTCGCCATTCTCCATCCTTCTCCGAATGTGCGACATTCCCACGTCTTTCTTCTGAGCTTCCATAATTTCCTCTCGTATTGTAGGGACGAGAGCAAGATTATACAATGCCCCATGCAGAACCAAGTACAGACTCGACTCCTCCTCTTCAAGTGGGGCGATGGACAGACTGTTGACATGGGATTTGCGGCTTAAGGCGTCGGCAACCACGTTTTCCTTACCGGGATGGTAATGAATCTCAATATCATAATCTTTGATCAGTTCTAGCCATCTTCATTGCCGCATATTCAACTCCTTTTGAGTGAATATATAATTCAAACTCTTGTGGTCGGTGTAGAGATGCACTAAGTTCCCAAGCAAATAGTGCCTCCAAATTTTTAGTGCCAACACCACAGGAGCTAGCTCAAGATCATGAGTCGAATAGTGCTGCTTGTGGTTACGAAGTTGACGTGAGCCATAGGCGACCACTCTTCCTCGTTGCATCAATACACAGCCAAGCCCTATGCCGGACGCATCACAATATACGTTGAAGGGCTTGGTTGTATCCGGTTGAGCTAACACCAGGGCTGTTGTAAGATGCTTCACTAATGCTTGGAAAGCTTCTTCACAAGCTGAGTTCCAAACATATTTGATCCCCTTCTTCAACAGTTCAGTCATCTGCTTAGCAAGCTTGGAGAATTTCGGTGTGAATCTCCGATAATATCCTGCTAACCCGAGGAAACTCCTGACTTCATGGACTGATGTGGGAGACTTCCATTTCAGCACTTATTCGATTTTGCTTGGATCAACTGCAATGCCTTCTGCCGAAATAATGTGACCAAGGAATGGCACTTGGCTGATCCAAAACTCGCACTTGCTGAACTTCGCATAAAGCTCATGGTCTCGCAATCGTTGAAGCATGATATGCAAGTGCTTGGCGTGTTCTTCTTCAGACTTGAAGTAAACCAAGATGTCGTCTATGAACACCACCACAAACTTGTCCAACTCCAGCATGAATACTGAGTTCATGAGATACATGAAGTGTGCCGGGGCGTTGGTGAGACCAAAGGACATGACGAGGTATTCGTATAGCCCATATCTCGTCGAGAAAGCCGTCTTCGGAATATCCTCCGCTTGGATCTTGATTTGGTGATATCCGGAACGAAGATCCATCTTTGAAAATACACTCGCACCCACAAGTTGATCGAATAATATATCGATGCGGTGCAGTGGATATTTATTCTCGATGGTGACGGCGTTGAGAGGTCGGTAGTCCACACACAACCTCAAGGTTTCATCCTTCTTCTTCACAAACAGCACCGAGCATCCCCATGGCGAGGAACTCGGTCGAATGAAACCCTTCTTCATTAAATCGTTGAGCTGCTCCTTCAGTTCAGCCAGCTCATTCGGAGCCATCTTGTACGGTCTCCGTGATATCGGCGTCGTCCCAGGTACAAGTTCAATCTTGAACTCGACATCTCTTTCGGGTGGCATGCCCGGAAGATCATCTGGAAAGACATCCGGGTATTCACGGACCACACGAATATCCTCAAGTTTTATGGCTTCCGTGTTATATGTGGCCGGAATTTCTTGAACCGAACGGTCAAGAATAAGAACATGTGGTTCATGAAGTGGAGAGTTTAGACGAACCACATGTGGAATGATGTCAAGAACAGCACCATGTCGATGTAGCCATGACATTCCTAAAATGACATCAAGTTTCTGACTCTCTAACATAATTAGAGAAGTCGGATATAGACTCCCACCCAATTGTAATGGTGCTCTATAGACCATCCTATCAGCTGTTATTTTCGCACCCGGAGAACATATCAAGTATGAATTATTTGCGGTAATGATAGGCAGTTAATATTTAATAACATAAGACTGACTTATGAAATTATGGGTGGCACCAGAGTCAAAAAGTATGACTACGGGACGATCTAAGTAAGAAAACATACCCGCGAGGACGGGTTCGCCTTCCGGCACGTCTTCGATAGCTAAGTGGTGGACGTTGCCGGGTTTTGGTGCTGGTTTCTTGGGCTGATTACGGGTCTGATTAGCACCCTGATACGGTGCTGCACCCCTGCCCTGTCGCGGCTCGGGGCAGTCCCTTGAAATATGCCCGACACGGCCACACGTGAAGCACGTGTAAGGTGTCGGGGTCCCTCCGACTCGAGGACGGAATACCGGCGCACGCTGTTGAAACTGAGGCGCACGCGGGACCATCCTTTGCTGCCACTGTTGCTGTGGTGGATACATCGGTCGGAAGCCCGGCGCATTATATTGTCGACTACAGAACTGAGGCGGTCGCGCCGGTGGCTGCCATCTCTGACCGGATGGTAAGCGATACACCACGTGGTATTTTTGTGGCATCCCACCACTGCTGCTCGTCAGCGCGCTGCATTTCCTCTTCTCAGAACCACGCTCGCGCTGAGCATTCTCTTGTAAAATCGCGGCATTAACTAGGTCGTTGAAGGTGCCGCAATTGCTTTGGGCGAGATGGACCTTCATTTTGGAATTCAGGCCCCGGAAGAACGCATTGCGCTTGTCGCCTTCCGTCCCCACGAATCCTGGCGCATACTGCGCCAGCCGGTTAAATAACCTGGAGTACTCATGAGCACTCCTCTCGCCTTGCCGTAGCATCAGGAACCCCTGGAGCTTCATTTCCATAACCCCGGGAGGTATGTGATAGGCTCGGAATGCCTCCCGGAACTCCGTCCATGTGACGGCATGGCCAGCCGGTAAGGAGGCGGTGTACTTCGCCCACCATGTAACGGCTTCTCCTTGAGGCTGTTGCGCTGCATACAGCGCCTTCTGATGTTCGGTGCATCGTAGCAGCACGAACTTCGCCTCTAGAGTGCGGATAAAGCTGTCCGCCTCCAATGGCTCTTCGGCCTCCATAAAGACCGGTGGATGGGTCGCTAGGAATTCTGAATAAGAACTTTGTTGGGGCTGGCGTTGTCCATTGTCTTGGCGTCCTCCCTGATGGGACGCATGCTGCTGCACCAACACCCACAGTAACTCGGTTTGCTCGTCGCGCGAGCCGAGCACTGTGGCGAGAACCTCCGCAAGATTCCTTGGAAGTTCTGGCGGTGGAGGAGGTGGTTGCTGCTGCGTCGTGGTTTGGTCCAGAGGTGGAGACTCATCACCACGAACTTGACTCGGACCTCCCTCCTTTTGTGTGGACCGTGTACGCACCATTCTGCATTCACATCATTCAAACGATCAGCACATGTTGGTTTATCTCATCCAGTCTATACAATAGTAGTGCGAGAATGGAATAAACAGTACGCATAACAGTCACACATATGGATAAAGTATAAACTTTATACAACATATACATCCCTGGACCGTGTCACACGATCGAGTTCCAAAGTATTGAACTTTATGTGTTAAAAGTTCATTTCGACCATCTTGGGTGGCACAGGATGTTAAGTGTGTTAGCATGCGTAATTCCTCGCTATTGTACTGGACCCAAACATGAACTCGCTCGCAATAATATGTTGAATGCATAAACTTTTCGACTCCAACTCGCTGTTTTACAACAGCCACTGGACGTCGAATTGTGACACTAAGTGTTTTGGTTGAAACACTTCAGCATGGTGTTCACTGTCCAGCTTCTGGTCCAGCTGACCAGTCTGGATACCTCAACTGTTTTGGCCACCTCGAAAGCAAAGTCTGGACTAGAATGCAACAACAGGGTTGTAGTAGACTCAACAAGGAATCCATATTGTATTTATTTGCCTCCATGGCTTCCCTAGTTTGTGAGTTATGACTCCTACAAGTTGACAGAATTTTCTTAGGAATTTTGACAGCACCTCCTTTGCAAGTTGCTGTTTTATTCACAAAATTCCAACTATTTCTGTCCTCCAACTAGGAAAGCACTGAACTACAAAGTTGTAGAACATTTCCTATACTTTCTAATGATGTCTTGCTTGACCCTTAGGAATTTTTCTATAGAACTTTGTGGTCGAAATACAGAAAATTCCAGAGAGCATTTTGATCTGCCCTGTTTCTGGACAGTGTATACTCATCTGAGATTTTCATCCATTTGGAAGGAGATTATGTTCTGAAGCTCTACAGAAAAGTTGTATAGGACCTCAAAACCTTTCCAGAATGGTATCCCACACCCCCATTGGTTCAAACAATCCTAAGTTATACCCTGTTTAAGTTCAGCAAAGTTTCTGCCGAAACAGGGGAGGTTGTTCATAAGTCTTAGAGATTGAATCTATACTCCCAATTGACTATTAGTTCAATATGGGAGTTTACTAACCCCTAAATGGAATCCTAAACTTCATTTTAACTCTTTTATTTGAAAAATATTCTTTTATGCAGTCTCAGTACCACGTTTCCTCACCAAAGAAAAATTCTAAACCAGTATTCCGGCATATACGTGTCAAATGGTGGAACTAAGAACGTCACTCAAACGGTTTCTAAACGTCATGCACTAACGTGGTTAATGTACCTTCAGAAGAACACACAATAATGGTGCACACAAAGGTTTTTGGCATTTCAGACAGTTCCATATCATAGTAAAAACATATGGTCCGTATCATTGCCATACGGATCGTCCTTGAGTCAAGCCACGTCTCAAGGTACATGGTCGTGTTTTCACACCACACGACGGGGACCCTGAGTAGAGCGTGAACGGGTCGTCACGTTTGGGAATTTTATCAACCCAACGGATACCACCTACTTCCTCATGACCGTTGATGAACGCCGATGGTGAGCGCTGCGTATGGCCCTTTGAACATTGAACGTCCAAGAGTTGCATACTATCGTGTTGCTTACCACACGATGGGGTATTCTCACTTTTGCCTAAAGCACGCTGGAGATCAGCGTTTTCATATGCTCTCAGAACCATGAGAAGGTTCAGAGACTCATATTAACTACCGTGCAAAGCCACGGTATACCCTTCCATACTATTACTCGTATGGCGAGTTACCACAATTGATCCGCCTACGGTGGCGTACCTTACCTCTTACCTGATGTCAGAGCGTTGTTACGGAATGTATAACAAGTAGGTTAGCTTTTTCCACCATCATATCTAGTACTATCATAGACCTTATGTGGGCTTAATGACTAATCCTCACTCGACTTACTTGTAAATTTTCAAAATAGGTTCTTTTCGAGCGTGCTATTCCCAATGCAGCTCTGATACCACGTCTGTGGGGACCACCCCATGGTTCACCCACTCCAGGATCGCATAGGGTGGTGCCGTGCGATGCGGCACCCAACAGCACACACGAAAAGATTAAAGAACAACATACAAACTTTTATTTGATATAAACAACAGAAGTCTTTTACAAAACATAATTATACAGCGAAGTATTCTTTATTAACACTCTCTCTCATTCTAACTAAGCAAAAGTGTAGCTATCCAGCCCGGGGACGCTACACACTAGCAGCATGGAACCGGAGATCACGGCGGCGTGCAGGGCTCCAGCTCGGCCGTATACCCCGACGGGGCATCGCCTCGTCCTCGGAACCTTCCTCATAACTCTCACCTGCACACAGCTCAAAATATTGCAACCGTGAGCACGATGGCTCAGCAAGGCTTAACCGACAACCCTAGGCATGGAACTCTACATGCAAGGATGTGTAAAATAGGAAGGACTTTGCAATAAAGACACGCCTACATGTTGATCCTTACTTTCAGTTTTATAGCAACAGTTTAATGAGCCTTAGGCAGCCCTCAAATCGGAAGTCCACAATCAAACAAGAAACGCTTTCCTCCGATCTGGTGATGCCCAAAGTGGAATATAAACTTAATTAGCTCTATAACTACAGAAAAAAGGGTTCAAGACATTAATAATTCAATGCAGCATTTTCAGTTGGCTTATTTCACTTCTTACTACGTCACAGCGCGGTGAACAAGCGGGTACTCAAATAACTGCAAGGGACGGTGATTGCAATCAAGACACACCCGGATAACACGTCACATACACCCACTTTCAGAATCGTGATTCGACACCCCTTCCTACCCTGTTGTATGCGACAACCTTTCAAAAGCAAACCAAATGTCAAACCGGTTCATCCGTAACGAGCAGGAGGTCCCCGTGTGGAGCGTGACTGTGCCCACCGGCAGATTTACACCTTGCTACCCTCAACCCACTCCTATTTACGGTTGGGTAAGCCTCGACACCCAGGTTAACCAATTACATCGGTTTCCTGGTTCCCATATGCCAGTATGCATCCGGTACTGTTCGATACTTGTCCAGCAGGGCCGCACACGGACGGTCCTCAATCGACACCAACAGGGCTAAGCATGTGAGACCTCCTCTCACTTCATCCTATCCCCCTGCTGGGTCTCATTTTCACAATTAAGCCATTCTCTACCTTTTCTCATCCCGTGTGATAAATACCTATCTCGCGAGGAGATTCCAACCACTCAACTTCTACCGAGATCCTAAACATTAGCATGGCATTTTCTACCCGTCGAGTTTGTAAACTACCCAACCCTTTATAGGAGTTAAAAAGGCTATGCAAGTGGGGTTTCAATCACCCTAACTCTAATGCATACATTTCAACCTAGACATAAGTCATACAAATGAACACTTTATAAAAGATACTTAAGTGCAAACCGGAGCTTGCCTGGTTGCGAGTTAGAGGACAAGTTAGCTTCTGGTGGGAGGACGTCCAAAGGCTCCGGTGCGTCCTCAACTTCGGTCACTATTATGAAATGTAACAAAATATATGTGTAAGTATTAAGGACTTATAAGAATTGAACTTCTATTCATAGCTACTGATATTTAGGATCCTTAATTGGCTTTGGGATTTTTACAGTGGATACTAGACTCTCTAAGGATGATCTGAGCAAAATTTGGAGAAATGTCATTGCACAATGTAGTCTCCAAAATTCCTACAAGTACAAGGCTTCTCTGAATTTTGAGACCAAATCAGGAGCTTTGACATAGCTAAAAGTGGAAGATCTAATTAGGGTAAGTCTCCATGGTTCTAACAAAACTTGTTTCACCATTTTTGGAGCTACCCACAGAGAGATATGAATTTTTGAAGTTGGACAGGAGTTCTGAAAAGTTTCTGTTTAAATTTGAATTTTCAAATAAAGGCTGAACTTTGGAAGGCAGTTTAGCCTAGCAATTGAACTCCAATGATGCTCAAATTTTTACTGGAGATCAGTTACTATGAAAAGGATTAGCTGCCTAAATTTGGGAATATTTCATAAAGAATTGCTCCTGTAATAAATCCTAAAGGATTTACTAAAAATAATCCTACAGAAATTTTTGGGCATTTTCATAGCAAGCAAATTGTTCCTCTGTGAAGTACTCCTCCTAAGGATTCCAATAAAATTGGTTCCACCATTTTTGGAGTTTCCTACACAAAATTATGGGTCTCCAAAGTTTGAACTATATTAGGAAAATCTGGAAATGTTTAAATTCTGTCTGTGGGCCCCACCCATCAGCTCTCTCTTCTTCCTCAGCGCCAAACAGAGAAGACCACGGCGCTGCTCCGGCGAGGTTGGCGGGAAGGGCTTTCCCGGCCATCTCCCGGGCCCAAACTGGCCGCTCCTCCATTATTGACCGTGCTGAACACCCTGGGAGGGTTGCCGGCGGCTGTAGCTCACTGGAAACCACTGCGCACCGGTGACAGCAGGGTTTTAAACTCTGGTGAGGTCGGGAACCCTCATCCCTCCACCAAATGATCGGTTCTCGGGCTCTAGAGTACCAGTGGAAGATGTAGGAGCTCGTAATGGTCTCGGCCGCCGGTGAAACAGCCGGCAACCGGGGCTCCACGGCGACGCGAGGTGCTTTTGCACCAGTGACTAAGAAAACAGCTAGGACTCCCTTATTTCTTGATGTTTTTGCTCGGTTCTTCATCGAGGAGAGGCGCTAGGAAGTATGGAAGCTGTCTGCAAGCTTGCTCGAGCTCTAATGGATCGTGCGCCATGAATTTTTGGTTAGACCGAGCACTACCCGTCGGTTCACAGTTTTATGAAACGGTGAAATTCTCGCCACCGGTTCTAGCAATCGCTAAACGGCCTCCGTCTACATGACCAGGACACATACACGCACCTTTCGTGTACAGCAAGTTGGAGAAGAGGTTGACCGAGGCGCTCTGTCCACGGTGGCCCGACTTCGGTTCCCGCCGGTGGCTTCGGTTCTTGGCGCCGATCCTCGAATTAGGGCCAGCAGCAGCCCCAAGCGTCAAAGCTGAGCGGGGGAGTACCTTGTACCCACGTCGGCGCTCCTCTTTTGTGTTGGCAATTCGGGCGAGGATGGATCAGCGCTGGTTTGCGATCAAAAATGGCCGAGACAGCGTCGGGGGCTCACGTTCGCGTGTGGGAGCAGAACAGAGGCCGAAGCACGAGCTGTAAGTGGCGAAATGCACCTGCGGCACTCGGGGTGAGGTGATCAAGACGAGCAGCGGCGAGGAGACCAGGAGGTGGCGTGGTGGAAAGTCTCGGGCGCGGGTAGAAGTCGAGCGCTGGCGCGCTGTGTTCGTCCGAGAGGAAAACAAGTCGGTTTGTTTGCTTTGTGTGGCTGACAATTGGGTCCCACCTCCCCCTCTTTTAGTCAAACTTTTATCTGACATTTTTCATCCAGCAACTCAGAATTAAAGGCCTTACTTCACCCCAAAGTTAAGGTTTGAATTTGCTGAATTCAAATGGTTTGAATTCTGGTGTAGAATTTGAATTGTGTTTGATCATTTGAATTTGAAATGAATTTGAATTCTTCCCTTTGTCTTGCTCCAAAAACATAGCAAACCAGGCCCAAAATTTCTGATTGTTGGCAGGGCTGTTAATTCAAATGTGGAGAACACATTTGTGGAACCAAATTGGCAAATTGAGGGGATTGGAATTTGAAACTGAATATTAAATTCAGATTAGAGGGCTTCTCCTTTTAATCCCAAACAAATATTGAAACTCCTCCAAATGAGCTGAAATTTGGAAGGGTGAATATTTGGCTATGAAGATCCAAGTTATGAATTTAGATCTCCAGGTTTGGAAGTTTTGGGAAGTTTGAATCCTCACTTTGAACTTACACCGTTATAATTCAAAGTTTTAATTCCCCTCATTTTTCCTAAGTGTACATGAGCTGAAAATTCTTGCTACCACTTTTTGGGGATTTTACACGAAACTCAGTATTTAATTCTAGAAAATTCTTTAAAGCTTTTCAGCAAAATAATTATAGAGGGAATTTGGTTCATCTAAAAATCCTCAAGTTTTGCCAGAATATTCTTTAGGATGTTAGTGAACTCCTGTAAAAGGTTCAGCTCATTTGGAGATGATTTGGTTAGGTGAATTCAGATTTGAAGTTGCTGTGTTCAAATGAGTACAGAAACAATTCCAGAAAATTTCCAAAACTTGGAATTTCAGTCCTAGGAAATTCTTAGCTCCAAAAATACTAGGAAAATTCACACATACTCCCTGAGCTATGTTTGAAAGTTTAGTTCACTTAAATTTGCATTAAAGTGCAAGTTTATTCAGAATTTATTCCTTTTTGCCTAAATGCTTAGGGAATTGTTCTGAGTGATCTATTCATTGAAAAATTCAAAATTTTGGTCCAGATGACTTTCTTGTGACAAGGAACTCACAAGAAAATTTCCAGCTCTATTGGAGCCGTGGATCAGTAATGTTTTGTTCAACTTCATTAGGTGATCAACCACCCAAGTGATGAACCCCACTTATCACTTGATCATAATACTTTAACCCAAACCCAAACCACTAGCACCAGTGTCATTTTAAATTCTTAAACAGAGTTCCAGTTTTAAACTTGTCTTTAGCACTTGTTAGTAAAAGTTTTACAATCAAACATATATGCATATTCATTACGTGTAGTACCTACGTGGAGAATTTGAAGTCATCGGAGTGGAGATCAAAGAAGGAGGAAAGCAATTGATCAAGCCAAGTGGTCTTCACTAATTGAACTTCATATATATAAGTCCCCTGCAAAACAAAGGCAAGCCCCGGTTTGCATAAAAATTTACAAGTTTTTATTTGTATTCACTTTATAATGTATAGCATTTTGTTTATTGCATTAAGTCTAGGAGGTATGACACCCAGAAAAACCCTGGAGTACAATGTAGAGTAGGTTATCCATTGATTATAACTGCTGATCTCAAGTTAACAAAAGTGGATTAAAAGAGGCATAACTCGAGTAGGCAGTTTCCTACTCGTGAATCTGGATTAAGGGGGATCAATCGGAAGAGTTGGGAATTGATCCTCATAGTTGGGAATGGAGACCGGGCAGTGGATGGAAGGCTCAAGGACGTGGTCCTGTGAACCTATTCTATGTCTGAGTCGATTAAGGCCCGTTCTCGTGTGCAGCCCGTTGGACAAGTTTGAGTTGTGTACCGGATGCATACTGGCTATATGGGACCCATGAAACTGATGTAACATGTTAACCTGGGTGTCGAGGCATACCTCACTGTCTGATGTAGATGCTGAAAGGATAGAGAAGTCGGCTCTACGAGGGTTTGCCGTAGTGAGACTTAATCCTAGTCGGTGGGACCGGTTCGACATTTGGGTGTTGTGTGAAAGGTTGCCACGTACGACATCAGTGACGGTTGTTGTGTGCAACGTCGAGTACGGGCGTACGTGTCGTGTCAGCCGGGTGTTTTTGATTGCAATCACCGTCGCTCATGGAATGGACCGAGCATACTTTTTCTCTGCGTCGTGACGTAGTAATAAACTGGGAAAACCTTAATAATGCTTCGTGAGTAATCCTCATAATGGAGATGAGGAAGGATCAACACTTTCACTAAATTTATTTTCCACCTTGGGCTAGTAGCGTCGAGGCAAAGCGTTTCTTGTTTGATTGTGGAGTCTCGACGTTGTTGGCGCAAGGTCTGTATGGGTCTAGGGTAGCTCATTAAAGTTATTTTCACCTCGGGCAAGTGACATTGAGATGAAGCGTTTCTTTTTTGATTGTGGAGTCTCGATGTAAATTGTGCGAGGGTTATAAAAGTTGCTTAAAACTTGAAGTAAGGATTCTCCTTTAGCTCAAGATCATCTTTTGTGCAAACTACTATATTCAGCCCTCTATTTTCAGCATGTAGAGTTTCATGACTAGGGTGACGGTTAAGTCTTGCTGAGCGTCGTGCTCACAGATACTGCATAAGTTGTTTTGCAGGTAATAACTGTACGCTGATATGTACGGGTGTCCGATGAGACTTGGAACTCTACGGGTGGTGAGCTCATGGCAACCCCTGCCGCTGCTATTGTGATAGCGTTGCTTGTGAGAAAGGTCCGCGGGCTGGACACCTTCTCTATCTTAGCATAGGTATGAGACGTGAGTTGTAATAGTCTTCCGCTGTAGATTATTTTGAGAAGCATTTGTAAAATTTGTACTTTGTAAGCTTCCGCTTGATTTATGTAATATGATGCTTTATTATGTGTGCTGTTGGGTGCCACATCGCACGGCACCACCCAATGCGATTCCCGGGCGAGCGGCACGGCCCCGTGATCGGGACCGGGCCCTCACAGCGTGGTATCAGAGCCGCATTGGTAATAGCGCACGGAATAAGGATCGTATTATGACAAAAACTTAGGATACGGCGAGGAAACAGTATTAGGCCCACATAAGGACTATAGTAGTATAGTTACTTAAAGTGGCAGGACTAACATACGTGTTATAATTCTGAATTTTGATTATGTAACGACGCACCTACGCTCAGGTAAGCATAGTAAGGAACGCCACCGAAAGCGGTTCAATTTTGGTTAGATCCCCTGACGAGGAAAGTGGTTCAGGGATAGGTCTCACAGCTTGGTGTGAGACGTCAATATGAAAATCTTGGACTCTTCATGTTCCTGAGTTCATATGCAACGCTGACACCTGGCGTGCATTAGGCAAGAAAGTGGAGACCCCATCGTGTGGTCAGTAACACGATAGTGTATTCTTCTGGAAATAGCCTAGGGGGGCATACGCAGCTTGCCATCGGCGTGCCCTGCAGGGCAGTAGGTGGTATCCGTTGGGTTGATAACATTCCCAACCGTGACGACCCGTTCACGCTCTACTCGGGTTCCCCGTCGTGTGGTGTAAAAACGCGACCATGTACCTTGAGACGTGACTTGACTCAAGGACGGCCCGTATGGAAATGATACGGGGCGTATGTTTTTAGTATGATATGGAACTGCCTGAAATGAGGAAACCTATGTGTGCATCATCATTGAGTGTTTTCTGCAGGTACTAACCACGTACGTATCCCGTGTAGTACACGTTTGCGAGTGACCGTCTTAGTGCCACTGATAAAACGGATATGCCGGTATAATCCGGATTAGGATTTTCTTTGGTGAGGCTACGTAGTACTGACATTGTTCTTACGGTGCCTCAACGCCGTACTCAACTTAATAACCTCTTTCCTATGAAGAAATGATTCATGAGCTAACTTTCAACTAAAAATGGAAGTTTGAAACAAATATTAGTTACTGAACTCTTATTTTGAGCTAAGATTCAAATGAGAGAAGGTCTAGGTTTCAAAGGTTTCAAAAACAGAGTGCTCTGTTCCTGGCAGGAATTCTTGCTGGACTTTAACAGAGCATAACTCTGAGTATCTTGATCCAATTAAGGTGTATGATACAGTTCTGGAAAGATTTTCAAGTTCTATACAACTTTCTTGTAGACCTCCCGAGCAAAATCACATCTTAAGTTGGCGAAAAGTCCAGTTGAAGGTAAACTGTCCAGAACCAGGACAGCAGAAAAACTTCTCTGGACCTTTCTGTTTTTAAGCCATAACTTCCTGTAGAAAATACCTAAGGAGCCTGTGATACACCTTTGGAAAGGTTATGAAATGTGCAACATTGTTGTAGTTCAAAGTTGGTTCAGATTCATATTGTATCTGTGTATACAACTGTGATAAAGTCAGCCACTTGCAAAGGAGATGCTGGCAAATTTTGTCCAGAAATTCTGCCAACTTTGAGCAATCATAACTTCTGATCCGGAAATGATCTAGAGGCATAGGAGTACTCTTGGAAAGATATTGAAGTTAACGTTAACTTTGGTATTCAACTTGGGTTATGAAAATGCTTTTATACGGATCAAAATCTGGGTTAGGACAGAAGAGTCTGTTCTTCACAGTAAAGAGAACGGTTGAAGGAGCAACTAAGTGAACTCATGAGCAAATGAGTTATACGACCAAGCTCATGACCTTGGGGTTGCTCTGCACTGTATAGTAGGAAGGAGGACGAAACACTACGGCATAGTGTTGATTTTCATCCGCTTAATATTGTGACAATCAAGAACACGTACCCGTTACCACAGATCGACATATTGTTTGATCAGTTGGTCAATGCAAAGATCTTTTCCAAGACGGACTTAGGATCAGGGTACCATCAGATTGAGGTATGGGCTAAGGCTATTCCAAAGACAGCTTTTCGACGAGGTACGGAGGTTATGAGTACATTGTCATGTTCCTTGACCTTTCCAATGCTCCAGCTCAGTTCATGTACTTGATGAACTTGGTATTCATGCCGGAGCTGGATGTGTTTGTCGTGGTCTTCATCGACGACCTACTGGTTTATTCCAAGTCGGAGGAAGCACACGAGAAGCACCTGCGTATAGTCTTGAAACGGCTGCGGGATCACAAGCTATACGTGAAATTCAGCAAGTTCAAAATTCTAGATATCACGAGTACTTTGTCTCGGGCATATCATCTCAGCGAAGGGCATCGCTGTAGACCCGAGTAATATCGCAGAAGTTCTGCATTGGAAGTCCCCGCGATCTATTAACGAGGTACGGAAAAATTCCTCGGACTCGTGGGATATTATCGGAGGTTCATTTCAAGCTTCTCGAAGATTGCCAAGCCTAGGACATAGCTGCTGAAGAAGGCTACCAAATAAGTTTGGAGTCCAGCATGTAAAGCAGCGTTCAAGGCATGGGTGAAACACTTAACATCAGCACCGGTTTTGACGCAGCCAGACACAACAAAACCGTTTGTTGTGTACTGCGATGCATCCGTATTTGGCTAGGATGTGTGCTGATGCAAGACCGAAGTGTGGTTGTGTATGGATCACGGCAACTCAGGAATCATGAGCAACACTATCCGACTCATGACCTAGAACTCGCTGCCGTGGTACTCGCACTCAAAATATGGAGGCACCACCTACTCGGTAACCTCAGGCATGTATATATCAACCACAAGAGCCTCAAGTACATATTCACTCAGAAGGAGTGGAACATGAGGCAGCAAAGATGGTTGGAGTCGATAAAGGATTACGAAATAGAGATCCATTATCATCCCCGACAAGGTTAACGTGGGCGAATGCGGGAGTCGCAAGTCACACGTTCGTAATCCAACCATCACCCCGTTGGAAGAGAGCGAGCCACCATTACGTATGGTTCACCCTAGAGCTCTCTACAATTAGCTTTTATCCCCACCATCCGTGAAAAAAAGGGTGGCAGCCCAGAAACATGATCAGGGCATGTCACATTTGCGGAGATGTATAGACAGTGGGGAACTGAAACATTTCCGGAAAGACGGAGACGGCGTCCTGTGGTTTAAGGACAGAATCGTCGTACCCCGTAACCGGAGTCGAGTAAGAGAATTTTTTGACGAGGCTCACTTGTCAAAGTCTCTATTCATCTTGATTCATCAGTCCATTCCAGATTATGGAAAGATGTGGATTAGTTGCATACTGGCGGGAATTCCCAGTGACATTCACCGGTGTGTACGACATCTTCCACATTTCTCAGCTGAGGAAGTGCCTCAAGTGTTCAACCACCATTCAGCTGGGAAATTACGGGGAACTGAAACCAGATCTCACACCTCAGGAGGGACTGGTTCAGATCATTGACATAACGGACCGAACCACACGCGACCATACGTTGTGGTTCTATAAAGTTTTAGGGAGTGGTTAATCCAAGGTTGAAGCGACATGGGAGAGCGAAGGATTTCTTCGCACCATTTATCCCGACCTTAGACGTCACACATTAGTTAGTTTTCCACCATCCTCCCTCTCATTTTTACCTTATAATCTCGGGACGAGATTCTTTTAAAGGAGGGGGGGAATGTAAAGGTCCAAAAATATGAATACAAAGAAACTCTTGTTTGCACCAAGTTGGTTTCCTATGTATGAAAAATGGGACTTGTTTAAACTTTTCACATGTGATAATACACATGGGAGCTCTCTTTACACAAGTTCAAATCTTCATTTGAAAACTTGAAACCCAAGAGGGATCTAAAACCAAGGTGGGAAGTTCCCATATGTGTGAGACAGCTAAAGTCAGATTTTGGAACAAATTGTTCAACTCAAAAATTCAAATGAGAGTAACACAATGATTTTCAAACTGTTGTGTTAAAAATATCATTTGCAGCAGCCAAATCAAAGATCAAAATTCATATTTGAATTCCTTAGGTCCAAATTAGGGGGCAGGCAAAGTCTCATGAATTTTTGGAGATATTTGCTATCCATTTTTCAAATGGACTTAAATTTGCAATGAAGTCAAATATACATTTGAGTTTGGATGAAGCTTGTCCAAATTATCCAAACACAATACAGATTGGATTCCCACAATTTGATTTCCAGCATTTGCCCAAAATGAGGAGATATTTGTGAGAAAATTTGAGGGTATAAGGGGGACAGTGGGGCCCACATGTCATTAAGGAAATTTGGTGTACAAAAGATCTTCATTTGGCAGTGCCCGGTCTCTGTTTTTCCTTCTCCACTCGAAGCAACCGAGCCACTCGACAAAACAGAGGCCTCACCGTGTGCCACCGCGGGAGCAGCTCCGAGCCACCTCCTGCTTCTCTCACCGAGCGCTGGCAACACGGGGGTGGCTGTGCTCCCTCGACGTCATCCTTCACGCACAACCGAGGCAACCGCCAATGTTTTTCCTACTAACGCACGAGAAAACCCGAAACAAACCGAGCTCGCTGCCGCCTCGGTGAAACGATCAGGAACCGGCTAAACTGGTGCCACAGTGCCCCCTGAGCTGCACAACAAAGCGGCGCCCTCGTTCTGCACCTCCTCAGCGCGAGAGCTAGCAAGCTCCGGCGGTTTCCGAGCCCTAAACTCCTTTTTCCGCCGCCACCGAGAGCAACCGCCGGAGGGGTCTCACATGGACAGCCCTACAGAGAGCTTCTCAGGCCCGAGAAAGAGCATCCTCGGACGCGCTAGGACCATGTGATGCTCATCTCAGAAGCTCGAGCCATGACATGAACTACCGAGCGCGAATTCAGGAAAAGTCCTCCGGCGGGCAAAAACCGACCTTCCGGCATGGTAACTTCAAATTCGACCTCTATTCTCGTTCTTAGGTCTTCAAATCTTGCACACAGGACGGCCAGTAGCCGGCGATCATTAGCCCTTCGCATCCCTAGCTTGAAACTGCACGTAGGCCGAGTATTTCTAGGTTTTCTAACAGCAACCGAGGTGGGGAGGATTGGGCTCACGGTGAGAGCTATGTTAGAGCCATCTCCAGGCCGTTTCACCACCAGGAAGATCCCTAGCATCCACGGGTGCTGTAGTGCCGTTTCACTGAGCTTTTGGTGGGCTAGGTTAGCCGGCCGACGTTGCCGATGGTGTGCCGAGCCGCCGCACCGTCGCCGGCTAGGTTAGAGCCACCGGCGGTTGGGGAAAGTGGTTCCATCGTGTTCAGCGTATGGAATTAGGCCCTAGCGCAAGAGAGAACTCGGGAGCTGGCCAGACGGCAAAGTTCAGCTCAGTTACGGCGAGCCCGGCGGCGCGCAGGCGCGGGTGGCCGGAGGTTGAAGAAGACCCGTCGGGTCCCGCGTATCAGCGACATATATTTGAATTTCTGATCTGCTACGGTGCTGAGATCTATTGCAGCTGCGCGGGAAGAGTCCAGTGGCCCCGTGTGGCTTACCCCAGCGAGTGACACGTGGTCCCCCTGGACCCACGTGCAGGATTTAAACTTTTCCGGTTTATTTGGATTCCAGAATTTCTCCCAAACTTTAGAACCCCATAACTTTTGCTAGGAATCTCCAAATTCAGTGAATCAAATTGGGTTAGATTCAGGTTGGAAAACTATATCCAAATATGCAACCCAATTTGTATGAAACTCAGTATTTAATTCTAGAAAATGCTTTAAAACATTTCAGAAAAAGAATTTTAGAGGGAATTTAGTTCACCCAAAACTCCTCAAATTTTGCCAGAATATTCTTTAGGGTGTTAGTGAACTCCTGTAAACGTTTCAGCTAATTTGGAGTTTATTTGACTAGGTGAATTCATATTTCAAGTTGCTGTGTCCAAATGAGTACAGAAACAATTTCAGAAAATTTCCAAAACATGGAAATTCAGTCCAAGGAAATTCTTAGCTCCAAAAATACTAGGAAAATTCATACATACTCCCTGAGCTATGTTTGAAAGTTTAGGTCACTTGGATTTGCATTAAAGTGGAAGTTTATTCAGAATTAATTCCTTTTTGCCTAAATGCTTAGGGAATTGTTCTGAGTGATCTATTCATTGAAAAATTCCAAATTTTGGTCCAGATGACTTTCTTGTCACAAGGAACTCACAAGAAAATTTCCAGCTCCATTGGAGCCCTGGATCAGTAATGTTCTGTTCAACTTCATTAGGTGATCACCACCCAAGTGATGAACCCCACTTATCACTTGATCATAATACTTTAACCCAAACCCAGACCACTAGCACCAGTGTCATTTTAAATTCTTAAACAGATTTCCAATTTTAAACTTGTCTTTAGCACTTGTTAGTAAAAGTTTTACAATCAAACATATATGCATATTCATTACATGTAGTACCTACGTGGATAATTTGAAGTCATTGGAGTGGAGATCAAGGAAGGAGGAAAGCAATTGATCAAGCCAAGTGGTCTTCACAAATTGAACTTCGTATATATAAGTCCCCTGCAAAACAAAGGCAAGCCCGGTTTGCATAAAAATTTACAAGTTTTTATTTGTATTCACTTTATAATGTCTAGCATTTTGTTTATTGCATTAAGTCTAGGAGGTATGACACTCCAAATGCATGACCCAGAAAAACCCTGGAGTACAATGTAGAGTAGGTTATCCATTGATTATAACTGCTGACTTCAAGTTAACAAAAGTGGATTAAAAGACGCATAACTCGAGTAGGCAGTTTCCTGCTCGTGAACCGGGATTAAGGGGGATCAATCGAAAGAGATGGGAATTGATCCTCATAGTTGGGAATGGAGACAGGGCAGTGGATGGAAGGCTCAAGGACGTGGTCCTGTGAACCTATTCTATGTCTGAGTCAATTAAGGCCCGTTTTCGTGTGCGGCCCATTGGACAAGTTTGAGTTGTGTACCGGATGCATACTGGCTATATGGGACCCAGTAAACTGATGTAACATGTTAACCTGGGTGTCGAGGCATACCTCACCGTCTGATGCAGATGCTGAAAGGATAGAGAAGTCGGCTCTACGAGGGTTTGCCGTAGTGAGACTTAATCCCAGTCGGTGGGACCGGTTCGACATTTAGGTGTCGTGTGAAAGGTTGCCACGTACGACATCAGTGACGGTTGATGTGTGCAACGTCGAGTACGGGCGTACATGTCGTGTCAGCCGAGTGTTTTTGATTGCAATCACCATCGCTCGCGGAATGGACTGAGCATACTTGTTCTCTGCGTCGTGACGTAGTAACAAACTGGGAAAACCTTAATAATGCTTCATGAGTAATCCTGATAATGGAGATGAGGAAGGATCAACACTTTCACTAAATTTATTTTCCACCTTAGGCTAGTAGCGTCGAGGCAAAGCGTTTCTTGTTTGATTGTGGAGTCTCGACGTTGTTGGAGCAAGGTCTGTATGGGTCTAGGGTAGCTCATTAAAGTTATTTTCACCTCGGGCAAGTGACATCGAGATGAAGCGTTTCTTGTTTGATTGTGGAGTCTCGACGTAAATTGTGCGAGGGTTATAAAAGTTGCTTAAAAGTTGAAGTAAGGATTCTCCTTTAGCTCAAGAGCATCTTTTGTGCAAACTGCTATATTCAGCCCTCTATTTTCAGCATGTAGAGTTTCATGACTAGGGTGACGGTTAAGTCTTGCTGAGCGTCGTGCTCACGAATACTGCATAAGTTGTTTTGCAGGTAGTAACTGTACGCTGATATGTACGGGTGTCCGATGAGACTCGGAACTCTCCGAGTGGTGAGCTCATGGCAAGCCCTGCCGCTGCTATTGTGATAGTGTTGCTAGCGAGAAGGGTCCGCTGGCTGGACACCTTCTTTGTTGCTTAGCATAGGTATGAGACGTGAGTTGTAATAGTATTCCGCTGTAGATTATTTTGAGAAGCATTTGTAAAATTTATACTTTGTAAGCTTCCGCTTGATTTATGTAATATGATGCTTTATTATGTGTGCTGTTGGGTGCCGCATCGCACGACACCATCCAATGCGATTCCCGGGCGAGCGGCACGACCCCGTGATCGGGACCGGGCCCTCACATATGTCAAATCCACGACGGGCTCATATAAAGTCTGTATCGGATAAGTCATCAAATCCGCAATGAGCTTGCGTAAATGCGTCTCGGATTTCATAACAAAAGGAGACGGGCTGCATTAAAGCGTGTCTCATTTATTTTATTTAAAGGAGACGCGCTGCCTTAAAGCCCGTCTCACTTTTTCCCTGTAAAGGAGATGGGCTGCCTAAAGGCCCGTCTCGGGTATCTTACAATAAGGAGACGCGCTTTATTAAAGCTCGTCTCCCATGTATCCTAATCGGCGACGTGCCCGGGCACTCGTCTCCGATCACTCTGTAATGCGAGACGCGACGAAGGAGACGCGCAGTCAGCTCGTCTCAGTTCTTTGTGCGGGCGCGTCTCGAATGAGCCTTTCTCACGTATTGATATTTCAATTCTTCAGGTCCAAATTATTAGGAATGCAAAGTTTGGAATAAATTAGGGAGGAATTTGCTATTCATTTCAAAGGGGACTTTAAATTGTATGGGAATTAAAATTCAGATTTGAATTTGGATGAGACTTGTCAATTGCCCCAAACAAATTTCAGAATAAAAGTCAACAAATGTAATTGGATCACCTTCCAAATTTGAGGAGTTTATTTGTGAGGATAAGGAGAGAAATGGGGGACCCACTTGTCATTGAGATGATCATACTTACACAGGAAGTAATCAGGTCCTCTGTTTTTCACTAGAACCCACTGAACACCAGCCCATGCCACCGAGGCCAGCGCCACTGCCACCTCCAGAGCAGCTAGGGGACTATATCATCGCCGTTCTCATCCAAAACCGCGATCTTTTCACTTCACAAACCAACCCCACTGCCTGTTTGTCCTCCTCACGTGTGTCTCGACGAATTCACGGCCGCACGCACGGAAACCATCGGTCCACCGGCGCCCGGCCGCTTTGGCTGTTAGCACGCCCAGCTGGGCTCAGTTCCAGCTTCGCCGTACCTCCCTTGACGTGCCCGAAGCAAGAACGAGGCACCACCTCCACTGGAACCCCAGAGCCAAGCTCGTTTTCTTCCCTGGGGCCGCATAAGCTGCCGCCACAAGAACTCGACGCCCGGCCACAAGCGACCTCCTCCCGTCGAGTTTTAAACGCCAAAAGCTTCGCCTAGAATCCTTCTGTCTTCTCCGCAACCCTGGCAGCATGCCATGGCTCGTGCTCGTCGGAATTTCATGTCTACCGATGCCATATGATATGAACCGTGGGTGGTCGGTTGGGAAATTCTTGTTAACCGTTCAACTAATCCTCACACAACTTAGAAACCCACTTATAGGGGTCCGTGTGAGTCCCTAGGATCAAAATCCACGAAGAACCATCGAGTAAACCCCTGTTGTTCGAGTTTTCCAAGTTTTCACTGAATTTGACCTAGGTCGCATGGTGAACTCTTGTTTGCCGCCATTTACCATGAGATAAGGGTCTTGGTCATTGCTTCCAAGGTCGTGGCATTGCTGTAGGAGCCAAACGGAGTGATTTTTGTGCACTATAGTAGCCTTGATCACAAAGCATTTATAATTGAATACATGTGCATGTTCATAACGCGTAGTGATTAACGTGGAGAAGTGTGGAGAAAGTGAAGCTTGGATCAAGGAGCAAGAAGAGCAAGTGATTAAGCCTCAAGTGATCAGAAACTAACTGAATAATATATATGACTTTAGTCACCTGCAGAAACAAGGCAAGCCCCGGTTTGCAATTAACAGTTTTTTTTATCAACTTTTGTTTTATCTCCACTTAGATTGATGTATGTATGTGCATTAGGTTTAGGATGATTAAAACCCTAATTGCATAACCAGATGGTCCTAAAAGAGAGTGAGGGTAATGTATAAGTACTCAAGTAGAATATGCTGTGCTTAATGTTTTATAGGCTTCGGTACAAGTCAAGTAGTTGGAATTTACTCACGAGTATAGGATTCACCACATACGGAATTGGATCGAGATGTGAGGTACATCTAGTAAGAAAATGAGACTAGGCAGGGGCGTAGGATGCAGCAAGAGGAAGTCTTGTGTGCGTAGCCTTGCCCGTGTCGATTGAGGACCGATCCGTGTGTGGCCCCGCTGAACAAGTTTGAATGTACCAAAGGCATATCGGATATATGGGGTCCGATAAATTGATGTAACCTATACCTCCGGGCGTCAAGGCATAACACACCGATTTATAGGTGTAGGTTGAGGTCAGCAAGGTGGAAATCCGCTAACGGGCATAGAGAGATGCTCCGTGTAGGGAACCTCCTGCTCGTTTGGGTGCGACCGGTTCGACATTTGGGCTTTTGGTAAAAGGTTGTCCCATACGACATCGGTTGAGCGTGCCGTTGCAGCTCCGAGGATGGGCGTACGTGACGTGCTATGCGGGTATCCCTGAAGGTGTATATTGAGTCGATTCACCGTCCCTCGTGGTAATGAGAACCGCTTGTTCACTGTGTCGTGAAGTAGTAAATATGTGGAATGAATGCGATGAATTATTGCTTTTATGAATAAATTGTATTGCAACATGTGTGCCACCAAATATTGCTCACTAAATTTCAGATTTACGAACCTTTAACTTGTGGCTAAAATATGAACTAAGGATGAACTTGTAGGCGTGTCCATTGCTGCAAATGTCTATCCTACCTTTGGTATGACTTGCATGTAGAGTTTCTTGTGTAGGAGAGTCGGATAAGACTTGCTAAGCTATCGTGCTTACAGTTACTTCTATGAGTGTTTTCAGGTGATGAGTGCCCCACGGAGATGGAGTACGGGTTCACCGGCGAGGGTTACCCTCCGTCGGGAACTATGGCTGAGTTGGAGCCGTGCACGCTGCCAGGAAGATAAAGTATGGATAGTTTGGGCTTTCCATAGCGTTGGACAATCGACTTTTGCTAGTTAGGTGAGGTGTGACTTGTATAGTTAAATTCCGCTGCAGTTAACTCTGTAAATGTAAATGTAAACTGAAGGTTTGTACCACTTTTGTACAAATTCAGTAAGTTTGAATGTAGTACTATGTTTTCCTTATCATGCATGCTGTCAGGTGCCGCATTGTGCAGCATCACCATCTGTGATCCTGGATTGTACGGATTTTGGTCCGTCACACATCCTATCATCGGTTATTTTCCCACCAGGAGAGCAAATCAAATAGGAACATTTGGTGGGAATGATAGGTAATTGGTATTTAAGGACATAGCATTGACTTATAAAATTATGGGTGGCACCGGAGTAAAAAAGTATGACTACGGCATGGTCAAGAAGCGAGAATGTACCTGTGAGGACGGGTTCACCTTCTGGCACGTCCTCAATAGATAGGTGGTGGACGTTGCTGGGTTTTTGTGCTGGTTTCTTGGGCTGGTTGCAGGGATGATTTGCACCCTGATATGGTGCTTGACCCCTGCCTTGTCGCTGCTTGGGACAACCATTTGCAAAATGCCCGACACGGCCACACATAAAGCACGTGTATTGTGTCGGGTTGCCTCCAAATGGAGGACAGAATCCTTGTGCACGTGGTGGAAACGGAGACGCACGCAGGACCATCCTTTGCTGCTGCTGTTGTTGTGGTGGATACGGCGGTCGGAAGCTGGGCGTGTTGAATTGACGACCACGGAACTGCGGCGGTCGCGCTGGTGGCTGCCACCTCTGACCGGATGGTGAGCAATACACCACACAGTACTTCTGTGGAGCCCCACCACTGCTGCTCGAAGGCACGCTGCATTTCCTCTTGTCAGAAACGAGCTCGCGTTGAGCATCTTCTTGTACAATCGCCGCATTGACAAGGTCATTGAATGTGCCGCGGTTGCATTGGGCGACGTGGACCTTCATTTTGGGATTCAGGCCCCAGAAGAACGTGTTCCACTTCTGGTCTTCCGTTGCAACATACTCTGGCGCATACTGCGCCAGCTGGTTGAATGTCCTTGAGTACTCATGAGCCCTCCTCTCGCCTTGTTTTAGCTCCAGAAACTCCTGAAGGTTCCTCTGTATAATCCTGGGAGGTATATGGTAGGCGTGGAACGCCTACTAAAACTCCGCCCATGTGACGGCATGGCCAGCCGGTAGTGAGGCGATGTAGTTCGCCCACCGTGTACCAGTGGCTCCTCGAAGCTGCTGCGCTGCAAACAGCGCCTTTTGTTGTTCGGTGCATCGGAGCAGACTGAACTTCGCCTCGAGGGTGCGGATAAAGATTTCCACCTCCAGAGGCTCCTCGGAATCTTCAAAGACCGGTGGATGGGTCACCAAGAAGTCTGAATATGAACTATGTTGGTGCTGGCATTGCCCATTATCTTGGCGTACTCCTTGACGGGACGCATTTTGCTGTACCAACATTTGCAGCAACTCGGTTTGCTCATCACGCGAGCCGAGTACTGCGGCAAGAACCTCCGCGAGAGTTCTTGGAAGTTCTGGTGGTGGCGGAGGGGGTTGCTGCTGCGTCGTGGTTTGCTCCGGATGTCAAAACTCATCACCACGACCCAGACTTGGGCCTCCCTCCTCGTGCGTCGAGCGTGTACACACCATTCTGTATCCACACGATTCAAACCATCAGACCATGTTTGTTTACTTCATCCAATCTAGACAATACTAATGCGAGAATTCAACAAATAATACGCATAACATTCACACATATGGATAAAGTATACACTTTATACAACATATACATCCCTGGACCAATTTACCACAATCGAGTTCAAAAGTAATGAACTTCATGGATTGAAAGTTCATTTCGACCATTGTTGATCAGCACGGGATGTTAAGTGCGTTATCACGCTTATATCCTCGCTATTGTACAAGACACAAACATGTCCTCACTCGAAGTGATGTGTTGAAAGCATCATATACTCGAATCCAACCCACTGTTTTAAGGACAGCTGCTGGATATCAAAATGTGAAACCAAGTGATTTGAATTGAAAACTTGAAACACGGTTTCACTGCCCAGATTCTGGTCCAGCTGACCAGTCTGGATGATTTGATTATTTTGACGAGTCTAGAGGCAAAATCTGGACTGGAGTTCAACAACAAAGTTGTTGTAAACTCAAAATGGAATCCAGAATGTATTTATTTGCCTTCATAGAATTTCTTCTTTATGAGTTATGATTTTTACAAGTTGACAGTTTTTCTGAAAAAAATTTGACAGCACCTCCAGCATGGATATGGTCATCAACGTGCCCGAGGAAACTAGAATGCAATGTCGGTACTACGGCCTCACCAAAGAAAAGCCTAAGCCGGTATTCCGGCATATACGTGTCAAATGGTGGAACTAGAAACGTCACTCACAAATGGTTTCTAAACGTCATGCTCTAATGTGGTCAATGTACCTGCACAAAACCACTTAATAATGGGGCACACAAATGGTTTAACATTCCAGGCAGGTCCATATCATAGTAGAAACACACGGACCGTATTATTTTCATACGGATCATCCTTGAGTCATGCCACGTCTCAAGGTACATGGTCGTGTTTTCATACCACACGACGGTGAACCCGAGTAGAGTGCGAACGGATCGTCACAGTTGGGAATTTTATCAAACCAACAGATACCATATACTGCCTCTAAATGTTGAGGCACGCCAATGGTGAGTGCTGCGTATGACCCTTTGAACATTGAACGTTCAAGAGTTGCACACTATCGTGTTTCTTACCACACGATGGGGTATCCTCGCTTTTTCCTAAAGCATGCTGGGGAGCAGCGTTTCATATGTTCCCAGAACCATGAGAAGGTTCAGAGACTCATATTCACTACTGTGCCAAGTCACATCCTATACCACTGCTCGTATGGTGATCTTACCGCAATTGATCAGCCTGCGGTGGTGTACCTTACCTCTTACCGCAATGGACCCCTCCCGATGTCTTCAAGTCCCTCAGATACATTGAGTACTTCTTCTTCTACCTATGCCAACACCATCTCCTCCCTATCCGGTGCCCCTCAATCGGTGAATATCACCAGTTTGATCACAGTTCGTCTCGACATGTTCTCCGTGGCGTACAGGCACTGGAAACAGCTGTTCCTCGTCATTCTCTCAGCCTTCCACACAACAGGCGCCTTCTGCAGCTTCCTCCTACGACACGTCTGGTCTTCTTCAGGCCCTGCAGGCTGCATCTACAACTAATGGTACTCCACAAGACTGGTTCATGGACACTGGTGTTAGTGGCCACATGTCTTCCGAGTCAGGTACAATGACCAACTACTGTCCATCATCTTTGCATAATTCCTCTGATGTTGTGGTTGGTAATGGATCTCACATCCCAGTTCTTAGCAGTGGTTCTATAACCCTTCCCACTCCTGTTGGCAAGTTTCATCTACACCGTGTCTTGCACACACCAAACTTGATTCATAATTTTATCTCAGTTCATAAATTTATAACTAGCAATTGTTGTTCTGTGGAGTTTGATCCATTTGGTTTTTCCATAAAGGATCTTTTCAGCAAGGACGTGATCATGAGGTCCAATAGCTGGGGTTCTCTTGTGAGGGACCCCCGGTCCACCCCATCCAGGATCGCGGAGGATGGTGCCGTGCGATACGGCACCCAACAGGGCATTGGCTATCAAGAGACTTTTAGCCCGGTCATCAAACCTGCTACAATAAGAACAATGTTGAGTATTGCCACGTCTTCTTCATGGCCAGTGCACCAAATGGATGTAGTAAATGCTTTCGTAAATGGCAACTTATCTGAAATGGTGTACTGTGTTCAACCTTCTGGTTTCATTGGCAGCTCCTGTCCCTCTCATGTGTGCAAGCTCAACAAGTCCTTGTATGGACTCAAACAAGCTCCAAGAACATTGTTTCTGAGGTTTCAAATTTTTTTTCGGAGGATTGGCTTTAGTGCATCCAAGTCAAACATCAAACTTCTTATCTACTTCTGTATGTTGACGATATAATTTTGACAGCCAATTCAACTACATTACTACAAACTATCATCCATCAACTCTGTACAGAATTCTCTATGACAGACCTTGGACCACTACATCATTTTTTGGGCATCCATGTTCGGTCGACACTGTCAGGCATTTTACTCAGTCAAGAACAATATGCTTTGGATATCCTGGACAAGGCCAAAATGAGTCACTACAATCCTGTAAGTACTCATATTGACACCAAGTCAAAAATGTCTACATCCGAAGGAAAATTATTGAGCAATGCCACTGAATATCGAAGTATAGCCGGTACTCTCCAGTATTTGACACTCACTCGTCCTGACATTACCTATGTTGTTCAACAAGCATGCCTGTTCATGCATGCTCCACAGGAACCCCATTTCCAACTTATGAAAAGAATACTTCGCTATGTTCGTGGCACCACTAAACATGGTCTTCAGATCAGCAAGTCTTCTTCTTCATCACTGACAGCATACTCTGATGCTGATTGGGCCGGATGCCCAGACACCCGGAGATCTACATCCGAGTTCTGCATTTTCTATGCTGCCAATTTTGTGTCATGGTCCTCAAAGAGACAATCCACTGTCTCACGATCTAGCGCTGATGATGAATATCGTGGTATCAAAAACGCAGTTTCTGAATCAACTTGGTTGCGTTAGCTGCTTACTGAATTACATCAACCAATGCCAACGGCGTCCATTGTCTTCTGTGACAATGTCAGTGCTATGTATCTATCCAGCAATCCCATACAGCATCAGAGGACAAAGCATATTGAAATCAATCTACATTTTGTTCGGGACGAAATATCACTTGGCGAGGTTAAAGTTCTGCATGTTCCTTCGAGATATCAGTTTGTGGATATTTTTACAAAAGGTCTACCTTCACAGCTGTTCCATGATTTCAAAAGCAGCCTACACATTCGGGATTGTGCCAGCTGAGGGGGGCTATTAGAGTATATCAAACTGCTGCCTTGATATTTGGAACTGCTGCCATCATATTAGAGTGTAACTGGTGCCTTCATGTTAGGATATGTAACAGCCATCACCTTGTAACCTCGCCTATATAAACCGCTTGATGATCAATGGAAAGCAGTGGCTTGTAAATCACTTTCAGAGCCATCGTGCTAACGGTTGCTATACTAAGTTGTTGCACGTGAGACCTATGAAGAAGGGTTCGAGGACGAGGCGATGCCGCTGTTGGGGTACCTGTCTTGTGCGCACTGGTGGACAGCGCTTACGTGCACCCCCCAAGACATAAAGCATCCCGAGATGCACGATTTTCCGACATAAGCAAATAGGTTAATATGCCACTTTCTATACACTAATAACATCCTTATATGGGCTACTAACTCGTTCCTCACCGAATTTTTGAAAAAGATGACCATTGTAGTACGTTAAACCTCAAGCGAGCTCTGATACCACGCTGCAAGGACCCCACGGCCTCGTCGAGCCAGGATCACGCTGAGGGGTGCTGCGTTGCACAGCACCGGATAACACACATCAAAGACACAAAGCGGAAGCAAAGTGTTATTACATAAACCAGTTTATGAACATTTTTACAACAAAATAGTTCAGTCTACACTCACGGGCGTAAACTACGCATCGAGTTCACGTTCAGCCCGTGAACGTGTCCCCGCTAGCACGCACACACACTAACACGGTGGCGTGCACGACTCCCACTCGACGGGGTTCCCCTCCTGGGGTTCCGTCTCCTCCTCTGGATTCCCTTCCTCATAAACCCCTGCAAAAGCTTCAAACACAAGCAGTGAGCATGATGGCTCAGTAAGACTGACCCATCTCTCCCATACATGAAACTTCTACATGAAGGGTTTAGGGTACATGAGGTAATTAATTTGCAAAGGACTCGCCTAATTAGTTGAACCTTACTTTCAAGTTTTAGCAGCAGGTTGTGGAGAACCTTACGCTAAGGCACATGAGAGAGCCGCAATCAAACAAGAAATGCATTTCTCTCATGTACTTTGACCAAAGTTGAAAAGAACTTTAATTAGCTCTAAACTACAACAAGACATTAACAAGCAACGTATATCTTTCAAATCAGCAAACTTTTAACATGTATCTAGCCTGTTCTTTCTACGTCACGGTACTGTGAACAAGTGGTACTCACTGACCGTGAGGGACGGCGATTATAATCGATTTACACCTGCAGGGTTACCCGAATAACCCATCACGTACGCCCGTACTCGATGTTGCCTACAACAACCATCACGGATGTCGTACGCAACCACCTTTCACCAGTCAGCCAAATATTGAACCGGTCCTATCGTCCTGAGCAAGAGATCTCCGTGCATGCATCCGCAGTGCCGCCAGCCAATTTACACCTCAAGCTCTCAACCTACCCTCTGAACGACAGGCAATGCCTCAATACCCAGCTACCCGAGTTACATCGGTTTCCCGGTTCCCGTATAGCCCGTAGGTCTTCAGTACTTTTCTAGCTTGTTCAACAGGCCCGCACACGGCTCGGTCCTCAATCGACAAGCTATAGCACCCAGGCCCCAAAGTCCTGCTGCCCTTACTCTCCGCTCGGTCTCAATTTTCTTGCCATGTGTTTCATTTGCTATCTTTACCCGAGCGATGTGCCTCTAGCCTATTCTCGCAGCAGTTCCAACTACTCGACTTGTACCGAATCCTATACTATTTTAGCATTGCAGTAGCTAAATGGGGTTTTCAATCCTAATCCCAACCCAGGGTTTTCTTGGCTATGCAATTGGGTTTCAAACAAGACTCTAATGCAAGAAGTAAGTGGATGCTCAAAGTAAGTTCTCAAAACAGTAAAAATTTGTAAAACGGGTTAATGCAAAGCGGAGCTTGCCTTGCTGCTCTTGGTCATAGGCTAGCTGTTCTTCCGGAGTGACGAAGTCTAAGACTTCGGGTTCCTCCTCAACCTTAGCGACTACATGAGAGAATATATACATGTATCAATTTAAATGCATTTAAATCAAAGTTTAAACTTGTGAGGATTATAAGTATTACTAGACAGACCCCCAATGACTCTGAAATTTCTACTGTGGTTTGGATACAACCTAAACAGAGATTCGGCCAAGTTTCATTTGCAGCAAAGCTCATTTGAGCTCTCCGCAAATAATTATGTCCTTGACCTTAATTGGAGCTCCTAGGGTGTTCTAGGGATTTTCATGGAGCTAGCCATGACTTTCTGAAAACTAGATTTTCAGAGGGTTCTAATGGAGTTGGTTTCACTTAATTTGAAGGTTCCTAGCTAAAGATATGAGCTAAATAATTTCAAAGAAATTCTGAAAATGTTTCTGGACATTTTCTATTTTCTCTGGAACAGTTTTATTAATCACACCATTAGGTGGATCAAATGAGCTCAAATGGATCTGAAATTTTATGGTAGCTCTGTGATATTTTGGTGAACATCCCAGCGAAATTTCAGAATTTTCCTCCAAAGGGTTCTCCAGTTAAAATTCTAAGCAGTTTAAAATTTAAAGAATTAATTCTGAAGAACTATGGATTTTAATGAAGTGAAACTTGATTTTCTGGAAAGTACTCAGAGAGCTGAATCCAATAAAATTTGGTTCACTCGATTTGGAGTTTTCTATCCAAAGCTATGTGGGTTTGGAGGTTGAATTAAATCTGAAAATCGGGGAAATGTTTAAATTGCTGCGCGTGGGACCGGGGCTACGTGTCAACTTCTCAGCGGCCGACACACGGGGCTACGGAATACTTTGCGTGCAGCCGCACCTGATCCAGTGCCACATCAAATCCCGATTTTAAAATATCGGCCGCTGACACGTGGGACCAGGGGCTTCGTCTACCTCCGGCCTCCCGCGCTCGGCCGCCGCCTCCCTCGCCAGAGTTCTCGCCGGAGGGCTTCTGATGTGTGCAAAACTTCATGATCTTGGCCGCCTCTGCCTAATTCTACCTGGGGAACACGATGCTGGGCTCAGCTCGTGATCACAGTCACCGGAACATGGCCGGCGACGAGTGGCGGCTTCAGAAGAACTTCGGCCGTGTCGGCCGGACTTCCTAGCACCCCAAACGATCGAGCTATTGGTCGTTGAGCATCAGTGGACCCTAGGGAAGCTCGGCATGGGCTCGAGGCAGCTCGAAATAGGCTCTAGGTAAGCTCCCACCGTGCGCCCGACGGCTTCTGCCATTAGCGCCGGTAGAAAAGCTAGAACTGACCGGTCTACCAAAGTTTTCTTTCCACGGCTGCAAAGGAAAGTTGGTCGTTACCAAGTCTAGCTCGTATAGGAATAGTTTGAGACTCTCTAAACAACTATGGAGTGAGAATTTGGCGGATCCGCACCCGAGTGAAAGGGGAAACTAAAATTCGTCGCCGGTGATCAAACACTCGGGCTGTGGTTCGGGGGTGAGCAGCACCAGCCTCTAACGTGTCCGAGGACGCCTTAGCTTGGGCGTGACACTCTCCTGTTTGGGCTGTCCACAGGAGCCAGAGGTGCGGTGGACTTAGATCGCCGGGAAAAACTTTCGGTATGAGCAAGATCATCCGAATTCGGCTAAATTTCTGCGACGGGGAAGGAAAAGGAGAATCTCTAGTACCGTTTTGCAGCTTGGATGGAGTGGAGAGGCTGTGATCACTGATTCTCTGATCAGTTCCGAGCGAGCGGCGGCGAGCGATGCTTTCTTGCGCGAGAGCGAAGAAACGATCGGTAGTGCTCGGTTTGGCTAAGCTGCTGGGGATAAGGGGGAGGGGTGAGGCGGTTCAGCAGCCAGGGCCGGCAAGCAGCTGCTGGTCTCGCCGTTTTCTCGCCGTGGCGGCTGCTGGACCAGGCGCGAGAAACCGAGCTCGGGCTTCAGTCGGTTGAATTTGCTGCTGAGGCTGACATGTGGGTCCCACCCGAGGTTTAACCTCTGAAGTTAAATTTTCCCCACTGCTCTAAACAGTAGAGATCCAAATACCCTCTCATTTTTGAATTATCAACTAAAATCCCATTTGAAGTTGATAGAATTCAAATTGTGAAGTGTTTGAATTAATTTTCAGCACATATGCAGTTTGAAATTCAAGTTGAGTATGAATTTGCTAAACTTAGCTCATTTCAAGATCAACTCCAAATGGAGTGAAAATTGGTGTGTGAGCTCACAAAAATGTGCTGAGTAAGAATATGCCTCCCACTTTTCAATTCATGGGATGGAAGTAGTTTGAATTTGAATTTGGGTTCAAACTACCCTCTTTCTAGTTATACCCAAAAAGACCTCAAAAGGTTTTGGATTTGGGTGAAATTTGGCATGGACATTCTTAGCAAGGTGTAGGAGTTTTTCATATGCCCAGCCCCTATATGATGCATGTGGGAAATGCCACTTTTGGATTTTGTGAGTTTATTCCCAAATGACCATGTTGATGGTGTTTACTTGCTCTTCAAAGGTGTTCATATCATTTCCTCAAATGAGGTGTGTGTGGTGTGATGAGCACTTTGAATGTGTGCAAAAACTTAGGCCGTTACACATTCTTGGAATGACTTGAACGCATATGCAGCTTGATCTTTTGACTCCAGCAAGATCAACCACATATAACAGGTCAAATCATCTACAAAAAGGAAGAAAAACTTGTTACCGCTCGGGGTGGTTGGAGTGACAGGCCAGCACAGGTTACCATGCACTAGTTCAAACTTGCACGTCGCCCGGTAGCTCGCCTCTGCCGGGAACGTGAGCCGGCGTTGCTTCCCTGCCAAGTAGCTGTCGCACACCTGGTCAACTTGTTCGATGCGAGGGAGTCCCTGCACCATGTTCTCCTGCTCTAGCCGGTGGAGCGTCATGAAATTCAGGTGCCCGAACCGTGCGTGCCAGCGCCAC
Source organism: Neostapfia colusana (assembly GCA_030760725.1). Lineage (NCBI taxonomy): Eukaryota > Viridiplantae > Streptophyta > Magnoliopsida > Poales > Poaceae > Neostapfia > Neostapfia colusana. The sequence continues at coordinate 60,308,304 of JASWHV010000016.1, read as the reverse complement.
ACCATGCTGCTTCCCTGTGCCGCTTGGCAGACTGGCATGTCGATGTCCACCATGAGCAGATACAGGCGATCAGCCCCGCCTTGTAGCAGGATTTTGTACCCGTCTTGGTCCATCTGCCCGAGGATGACAATATTGGCGGTAAGGCGCGGGATATAATATACCCCGGTGAGTGCCCGGTGGCTACCGTTCTTGAGCTTCAACAGCACCGTGCTGCACCCCTTGATGTCAGTCACTGAGCCGTCCCCGAAGCGAATGGTGCCATGCAGCTTGGTGTTCATCTCCGCGAACGCATCAAGAACGCCAGTCATGTGGTTCGTGGCGCCCGAGTCAAGAATCCACTTGGCGCAGTTCTTCTTTTCACCCCCTCGGAGATGGACGTAGAGACAGTTCATGTCGATATGCACAGTCTTCGCGGCCTGAACAATCGCTGATACGTGTTTTGTCATCGCGGCCCCCACACTGCTGACTTGGGTTTGTCGCTGATTGCTGCCTTGGCCACCATCAACATGGTTCCGACCTCTTCTTCTACATTGGCTACATGCACTTGCTCATCTTTCTTTTTCTTGCGACACTCCCTCGCCCAGTGGCCTTTCTTGCCGCAGTAGAGACACTCATCACCGGCCACACCTTGGCCGTTGCGAATAGTCTTGCCACCACCACGTCCGCCGTTGGCTTTGCCGCGACCACGCCCGCGGCCACAACCCTTCTTTATGCTCTATGATGCTTCCTTCGGGCGTTCCAGGCCTCCACTGCCCGTCAACTTGAGACGTGAGGACAGCCGCGCGACCAGCTCGTCCTCTGTCAGGTTCAGCTTCGCCGATGCATCACCGCTGCCACTTCCAGTTCCGAGCCTTTCTTCCGTGGCCTTGAGACGACCAATCATCTCATCCACCGTCAGCTCACTCAGATCGAGAAGGTTTTCAATGGATGCAGAAATTTGTTCGAACTTCGGCGGTACAGCCTGCAGAAACTTCGCATGCCAGCTCCCGCAAGCTATGCCACAACAAGCAGATCTTGTATGCTGTGCGACGCAGCACAAATACTAGACACACCTGACTAATTCTCGGGCTCACAACTGACCAAGGACTTAAACAAAAAACTAGGAAGTAAACAATGATCCCAAGTTATTTCAATATGACATGCTTACATGGGATGGGGTAAGCTCATCTTTGTATGAAATTGGTGACTACATCCATCCCATCAATGTCCACCCACCAACCAAACAAAAAAAACGGCAGCCTCATTCGCCCTACCAAACAAAAGTTTGGACAGCCAAATCCACCCTACCAAAATTGAACAGCCTCATCAAAAAAAAAAACTGGATGGTCATACCCATCCAGTGTTGCCCTCCATCCAAACACAACTTTAGTTTTAACTCTGGATGGACCAGACTAAGTACTTGTACAGGCCCCCATCCCCAATTATTTGAACTTATTATGTTACTTATCACTCACTGCAGGTATCTCGTTGAGAAGGCTTTCTATTGTCAAATGGAGGATCCCTGGTCAAGTAAACTAGTTCTTTCAGTAAGGTCTATAACCAGATTAGGCAAAGTCAGAGGTGCATTACCAGATATGCTAACGAGGAAGCCTTCCCACTGATCAAACAGAGTTCCTTCAAATTTAACATCCCAGAACTGCGTGATAGGATAACATGGGTGTCACAGTGTACAATATGTGATGTTGAAGTGATACAGAAAAAATAGGCTAAAGTCACAATCATGTGGTGACATGACAATATCTAACAAATAAAAGCCACAACAGAGACAACATGCACCCAAGTGTACGAAGCATTGCTTTGGTCTATGCCCCAAATCTTATTTTCTTTTTCATTTTCACGCTTATGGTTTTCAAGATATAACTTCGACTATTGTTTTATAGATATATGTTAGTCCACAACCACGAAGAGTCTCCCACTCCCTACATCCACTTCACTTTTTGTTCCAAATGATCAAACACCGAAGAGAAACTATGATAATTTAAGCAGCCCCATTTCCTGTAATTTTGGTTTACACCAAGCATCCAGCGTAAGGGGGCGACTAGAATGCAAACAATTATTTGGTACAATTGTGCAAATAACTCTCTTAGCCTAAATGATCTATCCTATTTTTCTGTATTTTTTCACTTAAGCCTCTTCACATAGCAACACAAATTGAAAAAAAATGAAGTGTGGACACAGTTGCTAGGTGGAAGGGTTTAATTGAAAAAAACAGAGTGATTGTAGGGAAGATGTTGGCTCCAGAATTAAACTGTAAACTGTTGGCTTCAGAATTCGACTGTAATATTTTGCTGTTTTAGATGAATTAAACGGTTGCTGTTCTTGAATCTGTTGTCTAAACTTTAAACTGTAAACTAAATTGTTTCTGAATTTTATGTTTGCTAATTTCTATGCTAATGTTATATGTGCTATTACTGCATATATATAGGGTTGACTAGAAATTGCCATCAAGAACGGGCAGGACGAATAGAACTCTGACAAGGGTTGACTAGTCATCCTAGTTGACGGGGATCTGTACTCAGACCCCCGGGGAAGAAGTACGAGGGCATCCCGAGAGGGATGACGGAGTGGGCCCGAGCCCGAGCTCGGGGAGGAAGCGAGACAAGGAGCCCGGGGCCGACCCCTGGGAAAGACGCAAGACCCATCCTCAAGGCAGCACGGAAGGGAGTCCAAGCCTCGAAGGGAAGACCTGAATCTGACCTCGGGTAGGAGAGAAGCAGATGGCCTTCAATGCGAAGCAGGCGCCGCTTCAGCCGAGTGGAAGGGTACTCGAGTACCCTTCTGGCCCTGACATTGAATGCCCGTCACCTCTCACGGAACCGAAGAGGAGTGGAATGTGGGGCACGCGTGCGCCTCGGTATGGACTACTCCCCGACGATGGGTCGGGAGCAGGTGCAGCCACAGGCTACGGATACGACGACTCCATCGTGTGCCTTGTTGAGCGTATGACGGGACAAGCCACTCCTGTGCCCACAACTTATCTCCCCACTGCGATATGGAAAGAGAGAGAGAGAGTGAGAGAGAGAGTATAAATAGAGGGAGCTATCGACCCGAAGAGGCAGGCTCTCGCATTTTTAAGAACAACCCTCATTCTTGAGTAAGAACAAGCAAGACATTTTGGCTGGACATAGGGCATTTTCCTCTGAACACCAGGACAATCCTTCTTGTGTTCTTAGCTAGGCCATCTCGAGGTAGAACACGTGGTACATCCGATTACTAGCTAGTCAGAAGTCTGAAACGCCAACCCTAGTCAACATAGTCGGTGGTCAGGCGACTAGGTCAACTAGGTGACTTGAGAACATTGGCGTCAACTCCAACACATTCATCACAATGATCAAGCATGTGATGTGTGCTTGGCCAAGAAGCAGTGATGCAACTCCTCAATGCAAGCACGGCAACACATGCACATTGCACTCAACCTCGTCCACTGCAACATCTATAGGACAATCACTCCGATGACTCCGTCAGTTGAGTTTGGGGCTTATTGCATGCAACAAGGAGTGCAACGCCTCAATCTGTAAGTGGTGCGGCCTTGTCCACCAGCCCACTGGGCCCGCCCCACTAAAAACATGTTAGCAGGCATAGCGACAACCCACATATTTATAGCGGTGCTAAGTGGGTTTCATCACTCGGCCCTCTGGACACTGCAACCACGCCGCTCAAGCCCACAACGCCCACAAACGGCCGCAACACCCGCTGACCCCCTTCGTCGAGGCGAAGTTCTACCAACGTTGACGTCGGGGCGGATTGCTCCCTGAACGCTGGTAGGCCGCCTCTCCCATGCGAAGTACCCGACACCTCCCCATCCCCTATCATTCGATAACAGCGGAATGCCCGCTAGTGAGGAGAGCCAGTACCTGAGACGAAACGCACAAGACCCAGGCGGCCACGAGCGCCTGCGACGCCGCTGACAGTAGCAGCACAGCCTTGACGTGCAGGTCCGCTGCATCTCTCGCTGTTTAATTCGAGCGTATTGCCGTATTGAGCAGCAAGTTTTTTGATTCAAATCTGATTATGCCAGAGGATCAGAAAAGATGCAGGCTTGTCGGGAGGGGAAGACGTGCGCAAGGTCTCACGTTAGGACACACAGCTTGTGCAGGCTCTCACAGTCCGCTCCTCTCTTCACCTCATTTCTAATAGTTGCAGAATGACAAAACTGTCAATGACTATTCTTGAATTGTTGTCCTTACACTTATAATCAAGGCACTAACTTTCATTGTCCAAAAATATACTGTTGTTGTGGCAGCCTGCGACGCCTGCAAGACTGCAAACAAATTGCCGCTAGTCCCACTAAACTGGAGCTGGTAGCAAAAACTTGATTAACGGTGCCCACTAATCCTGCCAGAAAATTTCATGGGCAGTGTGGCGGCATGCGGGCTGCCCGCAGCCCACCCCACTTTCAGTCTGAGCAACGCCACCTCATGGCTCCCTACTCACTGCAGGAAAATGGAGTCATGGCGAGGAGCATGATGAAGGTAAAGGGTCTCCCGGGCATATTTGGGGTGAAGCGGTCACAACGATTGTCTTTATCTGAAATAGGTCCTGACGCGCAGCCTTGACGAAAATGAAGCATGGCATAGACAACTAATAGTACACTTCTTCAGAACTTTTGAGTGCATCGCACATGTGAGGAACAAGCAGCCACCTCTCAAAAAATTGGAGGATTGAAGGTTGGTAGTGACTTTCATTGGTTGTGAAGCAGGCTCAAAGGCGTACAATACGTACAATCCTGTTGATCAGCGTGTGCACAAGACTCGGGACTAATGTTTTCAGGTATCCTATTCGACCTTAGTCGCCTGACCACAGATTAGGGCGACTAGCACTACAGGAATCCAGACACTAGACGACGGCCAGAAACCGTCGTCAATAAGAACACTACCGTCGTCAATAAGTTATTGACGACGGTAAAACTTTATAGACGACAGTTTTCGGCTGTCGTCAATTATTAGTCGTCAATAACTTTATTGACGACGGTAACCGTCGTCAATAATCTTATTGACGACAGCTAAATCTAGCTGTCGTCAATAACCTTATTGACGACAGCTAGGATATGAACCGTAGTCAGTAACGATGGCTTATTGAAGACGGTTTCTGGTACTTGGCCGTCGTCAATAACAGTGGCTTATTGACGACAGCTAAATAAGGCTGTCGTCAATAAGCTAGAGCAGAGTATTGACGACGGCCAGGATTTGAACCGTCGTCAGTAACCATGGCTTATTGACGACGGTTTCTACTTGGTCGTCGTCAATAACAATGGCTTATTGACGTCGGTTTCTGGTACCTGGCCGTCGTCAATACGAATGGCTTATTGACGACGGCCAAGTACCAGAAACCATCGTCAATAAGCTTTCCAATTTTTTTTAAAAAAAAAACAGAAAATCCTGCCCTTGCTTCGAGGCCAGCCCTGTCTCGATGGCCAGATCACAGGCAATCAAAATATACATCACAGGCAGGCACAAAAACACTATATGCACGCCACACTACCCTACGCTACCCCGACCGCTGCCATCGGAGTCCAGGAAGTCGTCGTGCGCTCGTCCAAACGCTGGTTACTGAGGGGATGGAGTTTCCTGAGCCCGCATCGCCGATCCCTTTGATGTACATGTATAGTTAGACAAATTAGAAGTTCACAAATGTGTATATGATTAAATAAACTCATTACAAGTTATAATTGAGCAAGTTAGCTAGATTTGGCTATGTTTGAGTAAGTTTGCTCATATTTTACTAAGTTTGAGAAGTATGGACTAGTAGTGTTTGTGTTTGAGCTAGTTCAAATAGTTTTGGCTATGTTTGAGTAAGTTTGGTCATATTTGACTATAGTTGAGTAAGTTGTACCATATTTTACTCAGTTTGAGGATGTTTAACTAGTTTTCTCTAAGTTTAAGTAAGTTTGATCAAATTCAACTAAATTTGAGCAAGTTTAACTAGTTGCAGCTATTATGAGAAATTTTGTACCTGTGCTCCTGACGTCGGCCCCTGTGGTAGCTGTATCGGTGGCGGCGCCAACTGAGGAAAGACAACAGGCTGTCCTGTGGCTATAACCTACAAATATGAAATAAATTATTATACATGTCATTTATATATTAGAAACGTTGAGTACAATGATCTGAACTTACCTGCATGGCAACTTGCAGCTGTAGCATGTACGAGTGTTGATACTCGTCCCTAGCCCGGAGCTCGGCTGCCTGCCTCTCGTTCGCGAGCCTCAGCGCTTCCTGTGTCCTCTGGAGCTCCTCCTGGACACTCTGGAGCTCTAGATCGCGGCTGCCACGCCTGCTGGATCCACCCTGCGATGAAGAGGCCCTCGAGTAAGACCGCGCCTCCCTCGAGTCTACTACTCCATCGAAGATGGCCAACCTACACAACGAAGTAAGAGTATTAAAGTTTCGTGTCTCGAAGTTCATGAAAGTAAATGAAAAATAGCAGAACTCACCGGCCGTGAGGTTTACCGCCACTGCTTGCATAGGCGGCTTCAGATACGATCGATGAGTTCTGCCAATCGTAATCGTGGCCTCAAAGCCTCCGCACCTCCTCCCCATACTTTTCCTGAAAATACAGAAAATTAAAGTCATCAGAAGTTTTAAAGAGAATACAATTAAGTCAACTAAAGAACTCACCAACGTCTCCGTCGCTATCTGAGAAGACAGCTGATCAGGCTGCGAGGGGTCACTTCCCATGTGACCCCTCCTCCACACCTGGATAGCAGTCGGCTCCTGACCGATCTCGCGCTCCTATCGATACGTGTTAGCACAATGATAGCGATAGAAAATTAACTAGAATATAATTCTAGTATCACTTACCATCCGTTTAGCAAGGCGTACGTAGCCGTCCCCGCCAAGACGGTGTTTCCCGTCCGTCCCTCGACTCTGTCGGCGGGTCATCGACACGCCTTGGAAGCCCTGGCTCGCCCAACGAGCACACAGGGAACTGTAGGCGTCCGGACAGGACTCAAGCCACGGTACGCTGACCTGCACACATTTGTTGTTGGATGAAAACATTGATGAAAATTGGATAATGAAGAAAAGTAAAATAAAGAATTTACCTCTGCGTACTGTGCCTCCGTCAAGTACTTGTCCGCCACATCCCTAAACTGCCCCGGCTCACCCTCGTCCAGATGCAACTTATAGTACGCCTTTGTAGCCTGAATGCGAGCCATTGAAATCGACTGCGTCAGGAGCTTCCTAGCGTTGTTGTTGAAGACTAGGCGAGCGTGATCCAGCTGGGCCTCGTCCTCCAAACGGTAATATTTCTACAAGAAGAAATATACAAGTTAATGTATTTAATATATAATAGGTTCGTATTTAATGAATAGACGATTTACTTACCATGAATTCATGCCACACATGCTCCTGGTGGTTGCCGTAGGTAATGTCCTGGGCCGTAGCGTAATCGTCCCAAGATGTAGCAGCCCGTCCGTTCACTAGACCGGGGTAGTGACAACGGATGAGCTGGCCAGGACAGCGTTGACCTGGCGGTGGCGTCCTTGACCCGTGAACGAGTCATCGGCCCAAGACCTAATACACGATTCTCAATTAGTACATATATAAGTGTTAAAATATCTAAATTGATTTGTTATAGATTTACTTACCTATCGCCAACCGGACGAATAACGACCCGATCTTCTAGCCGTGTAGGAACCGGACGAGGAGCCACGTAGTGGCTCCTCCTGTAACGCCACTGTGGAGCCGGCTCCACATCAGGCTCTGTGGAAGGCTCTGAAGCAGGGTCTGAAGCCTGCGGTGCCGGAACCTGAAGAGGATCCGAAGCAGGATCTGTAACAGACTTCGAAACCTGTGGTGTCTGAAGAGGACCCCTGGCCTCTGTCTCCTCAGACGTAGAGTCGTCCTAAAAATTTGAAGATTGGTAATATAGATTTAAGAAAGTTATTTATATAATTTATGTAATTTAATATTCTTTACCTCTCGTGACCCCTGGCCTCTGTCGAGGCCCAACTGCTGAGACAGTCTACCATTGCTAGACTGACAGCCCTGGAAAACGGAGTCTGCTCTCGGGGGCAGAAAGCCCCGCATCCCCCGTCGTCTACTGCTTGACGACATCCTGATGACTGGAAATTTGATAATGAATTTAAAGGAAAATATAGAAGACGAAAGAAGAGATGAAGGAAACGTTACTTGTACTCAATTTCAAAATTTATCAGTATCACGATCATGTACTCTACTTCATAAACCGGACCATCGATCTTTTGTCGTGGTTGTTCGCTGTTTTTGTTTTTTCACATTATGAGTCTGTACATCTTGTGCATCTCCAACTAATTCATTGAGTCGTAGACCAGGCTCAACGATAAAAGAATCCGGCAACTCTTCTTCTTGGTAAACAACATCAGCCTCATCAATGAAACCAGTATTGTCCGGTGTATATAACCGCTCACGAGGATTCACCTTTTGTACAACCCACCATGCACTAAGTTTTTCGCATGGATATTGTAGATAGTACACTTGTTTGACTTGGTGTGCAAGGACAAAGGTGTCGTAGCCTCGTAGTCGGTCCTTGTGTTTGACTTCTACCATGCCAAATTGGTTTTGTCGAGTTCCATTGTTATTATCAAACCAATCGCAGTCAAAGAAGACTACTTTAAGGTCTTTACTCCCGGCAAAACTAAATTCTAGGATTTTGTTTATGATCCCATAGAAATTAGTTTCACGTCCTTCGGCATCGGCGGCCCTCGTCACAACTCCGGTGTTTGATGTTGCCCTTAGAGGACGTTGAGCTTCAAATTGAGTTGAACGAAATCGGAACCCATTGACATCATATCGACCAAAGAGCTTAACTTTAATGGATCCGTTGGACAGTTGATGCAAATCTTCATGAACACCGGCTTGTGTCTTGCACTGTCCAACATATGAAAGAAGAAGACTATTTTATGCTATGAACATAATTACTAAGAGGAACAAGACAAGGAAAACGTTACATGATTTCAAAACCAGGTTTGGAAGTTAGGTCCTCCATTTACTCCATAATGTCGCATTGTTTGTATTTGCTTGCTAGTAGGTTGCTGCTTAGACTTCCAATTTTGTCGATCGAACTCACTAAATAAGGACAAAACAGAATTATTAGCGTAGATGTATAACACACTACGCAAATTAGTATAGATGTTGAACAACCACTTACTGAAAAAAATTGTCCATCCCATCTATGTTAGCGTACATGTATAACAAGGCAGCTGCCTTTTCATCTGTTGAAGCATCATAGCTCGTGCCACTACCAACAGTGGTGCCTCTCGTTTGAAAAAGTGAGAGTTCGCTACAAGAGGTTGCTTCAGCCATATTGTACCGCAACACCGATGCATTAACATTGTATTCTTCTGCAAAGTAGACACTTGAAAAGTATCCTATCTCCTGAAGTGTAAATGCTTTGGCGATGCATCCTTCAACCCTTGCCCTATTACGAACCATCGGTTTTAGACATCTGAGTGCTCTTTCAATGTGGTACATCCACCTATATTGAACAGGGCCGCCAACTTTAGCTTCATATGGAAGATGAATTAGAAGGTGTTGCATTGGATTGAAGAACCCTGGAGGAAATACTTTTTCCATCTTACATAAAAGCACGGGTATCTCTTTTTCCAACTTCTCCATCATCTCCCTTTTGATTTCTTTAGCACAAAGCTGTCTATAAAAATAGATAAGCTCGGCTAACACCTTCCACACCTCATCGTCAAGATAGCCTCGAAACATAATCGGCAGAAGTCTTTCCATGATTATGTGATAATCATGGCTCTTCAAACCAGTAAGATTTTCAGTCTTAACATTAACGGCTCTTCTCAGGCTAGCAGCATAACCGTCTGGGAACTTCAACTGTTTCAACCACTTGAAGACTTCTTTCTTTTCTTTTGGTCGAAGGCAGAAAGAAGCTCGTGGTTTGCCACCAGCTTCGGAGAGCTCAAGACTTGGTCGGTTACAAACCTCTGCCAAATCCTTCCGAGCCTTTATATTGTCTTTTGTTTTGCCCGTCATATCCAAGCACGTGCTTATGATGCATTCGCCCATGTTACGTTCCTGGTGCATGACATCAATGTTATGCATTAGAATTAAAGACTTCATATACGGTAACTCCCATAGTGCACATATACGAGTCCAATTGTGATCCTCTCCGTAACCAACAAAATATCCAGGACGACCTTCATCTGGCACTAGATTATTGAGCTGTTTAACAATTTCCGACCCGTTCAGACGTTGTGGTGGTCCCTTTTTTACAATGGTACCCTTCCTAAAGGCATTTCTCTGTTGCCTAAACACGTGATTTGTCGGTAACCAACGTCTATGACAATCAAAGTAGCATATCTTGCCACCATGACTTAGACGAAAACAATCCATGTCCGAAGCACATATTGGACATGTCAATCGACCATGAGTGCTCCAGCCAGAAAACATGCCGTAAGCTGTAAAATCATAAACAGACCACAAGTACGCAGCTCGAAGGTTGAATTTTTGTTTTCTATAACAGTTGTACGCTTCGACTCCTGTCCATAACATTTTGAACTCTTCAATCAATGGCTGCATCATCACGTTCAGTCGTGAACCAGGATGATCCGGTCCAGGTACAATAAGGCATAGGAACATGAACTCATACTTCATACAAAGCGATGGTGGTAAGTTGTACGGAATAGCGAACACGGGCCAACAAGAGTATGGTGTGGCGTTTGTACTAAACGGTGAGAAGCCATGTGTCGCCAACCCAAAGCGAATATTTCTCGCGTCATTGGCGAAATCTGGATCGAAGCGGTCAAGCGCCTTCCATGCCTCACCGTCCGACGGGTGCACCATCATGTTGTTGTTCTCACGTATACCTTCTTTATGCCACCTCATGTGTCTAGCTGTTTTTTTTAGATAGAAACAAACACTTGAACCTAGGTGTGACAGGCAAGTAGCGAAGCTGCTTCTGTGCGACTTGAGTCATTACTTTTGAACCGTCGTCATTAACAACTTCGACAAATCTCGCTTTACCATATTTTAAGCACTTGTTCTCGTTGGCATGCTCTCTCCAAAAAAGCATGCAATTTTCTAGACACATATCAATCTTCTCATATTTCATACCTAGACCAGAAATCAACTTCTTAGACTGATACATATCTTTAGACACTTTATGTGGTTGTGGAAGGATATCGCTGATCAATTTGATGAGATCGTTGTAGAAGTTATTGGAGAAGAAATACTTACACTTGATGGCCATAAATCTAGTAATGAAAGTAAGGAGCGTCACTTCGGTGTGTTCATGCAACGGCTCTTCTGAAGCTTTGAGAAGCGTGAAAAACGCTTCAACCTCCGTTGCAGGAGGATCCTCCATCAATTCAGGATTTATGGCATCAAGCATCTCGTCCATCCTATCGACCCCCGTGTTATCATCCTCATCTAAAACTTGTAAGGGTTGAGAAGATGTCTCACCATGAAAGGTCCACACCTCATAATCTTGCATGAAACCGTATCGACATAAGTGAAACGCCAAGTTCACTTTGTCCCAACACTTTGCACCTTGACATTTCGTACATGGGCACCGCACCTTATCGATATTTGACAATGAAAAAGCTCGATCTACAAAGCATCTGTCTTTGCGAACCACTCATCCGAGTGACCACCAGAACTGTTCTTCCAACCGGTATACATCCAACTACAGTCCTCACCCATGTTTGAATCTGCAGTTTAATGTCAAGGAAATTATAGTTACTTTATAATTTATTTATGTCACGGCCCTACATCTATTGGAAAGGATAGGTCCTAAACCCACCCAAGAGTGATCGAGCGGAGCGTGCTCATGACGAGACGTGTGGTATGGATCCGAACGAAATTTCGGCAGCATAACCCCGCTGTTCTCCACTGCACGCCCGAAAATGGTGCAGCAGAGAACAACAGGGTTATGCCGTCGAAATCTCGTCTAGATCTAAACCCGCGTCTCATCACATGCCACGCTCCCTCGGCCACTCCCAGGCTGTCCAAAAAGGTACAATTCCGAACATACACGCCTCACATGCGTAACACATGTGAGACGGGCCCATTCGAAACGGGTGACACATGTTGTATAGGTTTATGTCAATCTTTCATTTTTGAGTCATTTAAAAGAGAGAGAGAGGAAAGAACGAGAGAGAAGGAAAGAACGAGAGAGAGAGATAAAGATGTGGGTCAACCATCCTAAGTTATGCCCCTCTGGGGCCTGCCATTATCTTACGACGCCTTTAGAGTTAGCCGTCGTACGTTATGCCCCGTCGTAAGTGGGTCAAAGATGATACCGCACCGTCGGGGCCCGCCGTCCACGCGCGGGAGCTTGCCGTCCTCCGTGCCTGTCTCGACTAATACATTACCAATAAATGGGCCGTGACAGACCCTAAATGGGTCGTGTCAGGCCGGACCGGGCCGAAACCCATTTACTTACATATAGTAACTAATCACACAATCAATCAAAGTATTATTTAAACAATAATCAATTACAATACTAATTAAACAATTAATCAACTAAGGTCGGGCGGCGCGGCAGGGCGGGGCTTGGGGCGGGGCCGGGCGGCACAGCAGGGCGGGGCTCGGGGCGGGGCGTGGCGAGCGGGGCTTGGGGCGGGACGGCAGCGGCTGCGGCAGGGCGGGGCGCGGGATGGTGGTGCGCATTGGGGCGGGGCGTGGGACGGTGGTGCGCGGCGGCAGGGCAGGACTGGGGACCGGGGGAGGGGGGTCGCCCTAGAAGAGGCAGGCCAGTGGGCTGGGCTGATGCCACAGAAGAGGCAGGCCAGTGGGTGAGCGGCCCGTGGGCTGGGCTGAGGCCACAGAAGAGGCAGGCCAGTGGGTGAGCGGCCCGTGGGCTGGGCTGAGGCCAAAGAAGAGGCCCGACTTGAGGCAGAGAGAAAGAACAAGGAATGGGGCGCAGGTGAGAGCCGGGTCGGGGAAGGGGGCTATGTGGTCCGGTCCAACCTTTCCACGCCAGCACCACGTCTCACCATTGTATCCCTAAACCGACTAAACTAGAGTCCTACTCAGAAAAACCTGGTTAGGGAGGCTGTTAAAGGTGACTAATGCTCTGGTTTTCTAAAATGTGGGGGTTAAGCAGACTAAAAAATAGTACAGGGGACTAAACACTGATCATAGCACAAGGGAGTAAAGTAGTTTTTTTTCAATATAAAACAACATCCTTTTCATAAACATTTGTGACATTTGCACATGATCAATTGAGATATGATCAGGGTCAAAAGGCGCTAGGCGCTACGTGGGCGGTGACCCTCCGCCTAGAGCCTAGGCGTGCCTAGGCGTTTTAAGGCAGCATCTAGGCGTTAGATACTTTAGTAGTAATAGATAAAAAATTGAAAATTAGTGTATGTGTCTTGTCTCCTAGGCTGGTCTTCCCTGGCCCGCCCTCTCCTCTCAGCCCAGCCCGCTTCCAGCACCCCCACCCCCACCCTGGCCTTTCTCGGACGGCCCCCCACCACGGGCAGCAGCACTAGCATTGGTCCGGCTCCCTCTCTATGTTGGCACTGTGAAATCACATCCCCAAATACCGAATCATTTGCTATTGCTGGGAAAGGAGACACCTTTGGCATACTAACACACTAGATCCGACCCTAAATGAAAACAGGATGCAGGAACTGAACGAATTAGAAGAATGAGAGGATGAGTGAAGAAGTGATTCGGACATGGAAGATCCACTTGTTCATGATGATGACAGTGACGTTGAAGCCCCACCACTGGAAGATGGCGAGCACCATGCGGAGCGTGTCCAGGCCGCCCGCTTTGCCACCGTCCTCCATCTCTTCTCGTCTCTCAAGCCTAGGATTCAGAGGCAGCGCGTGGGACTCGACGGGAGAGCATGGGGAAGCTGCTGCGCACGGGAATAAATGGGGGCTGAGTCGCTGACCGAGTCGAGCGCACGGGAACAAATGGTGGCTGATTTGTCTCGGTCGTGAGGGCGCATGCAAAGAAGAGTTTTTCTCCGCCAAAATCAGTCGGCCGCCCACCCCCCTCCGTGCTTCCATCGGACCGCCTCCACGCGTCTAGCCCGGCTCCGCATGCCTGCGCGAGCGCCACGCGCCGCCTAGGCGCAGCCACCGCCTCGCCTCCGCCTACCCCCCCCTGGGCGCAGCGCCGGGGCCTCACCCAGCGCCTAAGCAAGTTTTGTTCATCAAGTGAAGAAATGCTTTCGAACAGAGCAATCATGTGTGGTAATTTTCCTCAAGTTACTTAAATAGCAGAGATTATAATTTTTAGTGTTCATGCACAATCTGCAGCACTTCACGAATGTATCATGTCCAGAAAACGTGTTTGTCAGTAATCTGATCAAATTGTTAGGGAAAAAAGTAGTCATATTTCTAAGTTCACTGATCCATCGATCATCAACAGTTTAGCATCGAAACATTCCATTGCATAACAGATCCATGGGCCGGGCCGGAGGGGGAGGTGCCGGGGCCGGACTGGCCGGCGGCGCGGCCTGGGGCTGACGAAAGCCGGAGAGAGGCCGGAGGGGGAGGGTACTTACCTCGGGCCGGAGACGGGCGGCGGCGGCGGCGGGGACGGGCGACGGGGACGGGTGGCGGCGACCGGGACGGAGGCGGCGACGGGGAAGTCCGGCGCGAGTCGGGAGGCGGCCGGCTCGCGCACGGGTTATATACCCCGTTATTGACGACGGTGCTAGGTCACCGTCGTCAATAACTCCTCGGGTGGGCCCGAATTTAGTTAAAGACGACGGCCACCGTCGTCAATAATTTATTGACGACGGTTCTCGTCTGGCTGTCGTCAATAACTAAGTTATTGACGACGGCTAGATACAGCCGTCATCAATAACAATAAAGACGACGGCCCCGTCGTCAATAAATTTGGCCGTCATCAATGATCATTTTTCCTGTAGTGTAGGACGACTAGTCGGACCTCTAGTCATCCTGCCCATGTTTTATGTCAGTATCTAGTCGACCCTATATATGTATCAACACACACACATCCTATATATATATATATTAGCAGTAATATCACACATAAATTAAGCATAACAATTAGCAAATAGAACTTTCAGAAGCACATTCACATCCAGCAGCACTTAGCAACAAGGTAGGGCAATCGTATATCTGATTCATAGAGTTATGTACAGCAGTATATAATACATAGCAGTACATCCTAACTATGATATGTAGCAACACAACAACACTAGCAATAAGTGTAATTTGTAACTGTAATATGTGTAGGATCGAAGAGCATGTGCAAAGCTACCGGAGGGGGGTGAATGGTAGATTTAAACTTTTTAGCGGAAGCAACAAAAACCTCCTCGGCAGAAAATCGATCTGTTAAAGAAACTATGTATGTGACTGATCTAAATGTGTTCAACCATGACAAAGGTGGTATATATTATATAGAATCAAGTCAGAAAGACACGACAACAAGAATCACAGAAATCCATCAAGAAAAACTCAAGTTATGATCGAAAGATCAAACGAGGGTCAATCTGTTCTACTCGAGTAAAAACTAGATCTGCAACACTGCAAAGAAACGCGTGTAGATCAGGAACTAAAAATCCAATGACCTTGCAATTTTCACAGATGATAGATAATCAAGTTGTGAAGACAAACCAAAAAGAATCACGTCAATTGGATCTGTAAAACTCGAGTTATGATCAAAACACCGAAGCACTATCGTGCTGTCCAGAAACTCGACGAGAAAGACTTGACAAAAATAAGTCGGACGAACAAGGCACAAAAGCTCCTCTAAACTATGAATTTTATTGATCAAAACATAAGAGTAACAGCCCAAGGTCATCTTACCACGATCTCTGGCCTCCCTTGCTTATATAACAAGCCCAGAGGACAACCCAATTTAAACTAGGACTCTAATCCTACTCAGTTTCTGAAGTGAAACTTTCCATAACTCTCTCAAGACTCTTCTATACGCAGATAGAAGCAATCTTAAGACTTCCAAACACCTTAGGAACGTATCCCACATTCCTTTTCCCACATTCCTAAAACAACTCAACTTTGTGTCCCACATGAAATCCTATCATAATCAACTCAAATCTTTCCATCTTTGAGACATAACCGACTCAGCCACAGCCTGAGTCCATAATCTAGCCGGTTGGACCTTTCCTATAAATTCTTTATGTCGACATCTCTTCATCACGCCTTGGAACCATGTTGCCACGTCCATGCACTCCTTGCACACGTGCAAACACCTTCCAACGATGTCCACGATACCTTCATATGCATTGTTCTTGATCCAAACATGCTGCGCGACCTCCTGATAAACTCAACCACAATTTCTCCCGAACTTGGTTATTGAACCTCATCTTCTCCCTAAGACTAGTTCAATGGATCCCGTCACCAGCCATATCTTGACTCAAGAAACACCTCCACATGAATAAACAACCAATACTTTCGAGCACAAGTCCGCGACTTGACTCACATTAGTTCCGAAAACCACAACACCTTATGTGAACACCTCACATAAGCATGTTGCAAACCATAGCAAAATGTTAACCATCCTAAACAGCCATAACACTTCAAAAACATAGTAAAAGAATACCAAGAAAACTTTCCATAGATGTAAAGCAAGTTCAAAACATTTGCATGGTAAAAACAGAACCATTGCGATTTAGCTCCGGACCTTGCCAAAGCTAACCGGACCTTGAGCCAAAGCTTACCAAATCTAGCAGAACCTAGCACCGTAACTTACCAAAGCTAGTCGGACTTACCACCGGAGCTAACCAAACACATGTCAGACCTATCCATAGCAAGTCAGACCTTACGTCGGATCTTGTCGGAGCTCGGACCTAGAGTCGTACCTTGACAAAAAGAGTGTTTTGGCAGAATTCAAAACTTTTATCGTCATAGCCAATGTATCCAGCATACATAGGTCTCACAATCTCCCCCTTGATGAATGCATTGGCAACACCACTAAAAATCCGAACATTGGCTTGTTCACATGAAAAGTTTTGAAAACAATCAAATGAGAAAGAAATTTCGAAACAAAAATTCCCCCCCCCTGTACATATTTCTTCCCTTTTGTAAATTAGAAATAAAATGAGAAGAAAAACAAAAATTCTCCCCGAGAAGAATCGTGCCAAAACACTTATGAATCGTGCAATGTGTGATCAATTTCTCTCCCTTTGACAATGTATTCAGCAAGGTTCAAAAGAGAAAATTTAATTGTTATGAGCATATTTATAACATATACATATAAAACAAAGCTCATCCAAGCCATACTATTAAGTAACTTACACTATCACATCCATGAGATACATAAAGTAGTGTAAGCCATGCTAGAGATCAAGTGTAATTTTCAATTTAAGCAAGTCATGATCTCACAAACTTAACTATGTCAAGACCTGAAAGCATGACACTTGTTGCTGCATTTTAATTATTTTTCAAAGCACAAATTCAGATCATATGACATTTGCAAGAGATTATATGCCGCATCAGCCTTATTCTAACAAACCAAGCCAAGCCTATGTGATTTGACAATCAGAAGCTTAAGGACATGGTTTTAGTCATACACAACTTCTCCCAAGTTCATATCTAAGTGCAATGATAAGCCATCTCAAAAGAAGAAGTATGATGCATGCATATTCTCGTGATCTTTTTTCTCAATTTTTCATTTGAACATAAAAGCTCAACATGTGAATAGTTGATTGATTATTTTTCATTATTAAAAGCACTTGTGAGCATGCAACAAGTTTAAAATAGCAAGAAAGTTCGATCATGACAAGATTTAGTGTAAATAATTATTCCAATTACTAGTCATGGCAAAAACTACAAAAAGTATAACATGAGTAATGTAGTAAGAACTTTCAGCATGTAAAAGGAATCACAAAGTCATATATGTATGAAATACTATTCTCATATTATTTTAAATTCAGATTCACACATAGACTTCCCAAGTTTCAAAAATCCCCCTCAATTTCAGCCATGAGGATGCATAACCCCTATTTCACTACGAATGAAACAAAAACGAGTGAAATCCAAAGGTTTTCTAAAAATGTCAGCCAAATGTTGTTCGGTATCTACATGGTGAAGCACATTCCTTTTTCAATATTATCACGGAGAAAGTGATACCTAATGTCAATGTTGTGAAATCCCAAAAAGTCCAGCAAGTGGAGCTGAAATTCACACCGAAAAAAGGTGAGGGAATTTAAACTTTTGAATTTAAAGGTGTGAGCGCCAAGTCTAAACTTGAACTTGCAAAAATTCCCGAACACGGAGATCTAAAGCTACCATTTAGTTCTCCACATATCCACGGGTAACCCAACAAATTTTCAGCTCATTCGGAAAAGATTTCCTATTGGTTGGAATTTAAACGGGAGACAATTTGAATTTGAATTCAAACTTCAGCTTCAAATTTCGACTTCACTGAAATTCAAATTTGAGAGCACCATTGTGTTCCTCATATTCCTTTTGGCTTATCCTCCAAGTTTGATCAAATTTGGGGTTTGTTTGCTAGCTCAAATGGAAATGAAAAGAAAAAGAAGAGGGGAAGGGGGCCCACTGGTCAGTAGACATACACCCGAAGTCAATTCTCGCGGGTTTCACTCGGCAGCTGACTCTCATCCGCGTGCCACCTCCTGATCCAGCGCGTGAGCGAGGAGGACACCACACTCCCGTGCTATGCCGTGGAAGCACCGGCTGCAGTGATTAACGCACGCTCAGGCCACGTGAATTTTTTCACTCGCTTCCGTCTCCCTCGCACACCGAAGCAAAGCACCATTGGCTCACCTCTCTGCTCACCGGCGCCTGGGCGACACAGATGCTTCCGTGCAAGACGAGCTACACGAAAAAGGTCCGCTCCAAGGTGCTGAACACGTCCATGCCGACCTTACCTTCTCTCGTGCGTCGTTGGTGGAGAATTTCTCCGTTTATTGCTTCGTTATGCTTAGAACCGAGCCACACAAAATTCGGAAATTCATAGTAATCAAGCCATCATCACTTGTGCCGAGCTATAGACATGATCTAGACTCTCCCACGCTCCTCTAGGACCAAGAACCACCGAGTTTTATTGAGTTTTGGCGCTAGTCTTCGAGAATTTTGCACCAGTACCGGTTTTGGCCCTAGGTCGCCGATGAGCTCGTAGTTGCAGTCTCTTTTGAGATGAGGTGACCATGGTGCTCTAGGAAGAAAAACCAAAGGATTTGAGCCTTTCTAGCACGAGTGCGACGCTGCCAAACTCCAACCACCGCTGCCGCCCGTCGCCGAAGGGTTTCCGGTTACCGGGGTCCCCGGCCGACCACGGGGGTTAGTTGCCTGTGGTCCAAAATGGGGGAGGCGGCGAGTTTCAGGGTAGGGGAAGGCCGGGAAGGAACTTTCTGAGGGGCTCGCTGGAGAGCGCCGCCGCAGCTCGGCTGTTGGCGGGATGAAGAAGAAGGGACTGTGCTGTGGGACCCACACGCCAAAGTGTAAACATTTCCAGATTTTCCCTAATTCGGTTTAAACTTTGAAGAGCCATTACTTTGGGTAGGAGTGTCCAACAATTGTCAAACAAATTTTGTTAGATTCCTCTCAGAGAGCACTATCTAGGGGTGCATCCCAATTGGTATGAAAATCCCTAGATTTGGCTCATTAATTCAATTAAGGAAAATCTTGTAGGAATTTTTACAGGAGTTATGTGTATTGGAAAATTCCCAAACTTGGGCAGGAAATTCTTCCAAAATTCCTTGAACTCAAGTAAAAGTTTCAGAGGCATTGGATTCCATTTGCTTGGCCAAATGTTGTTTTAATCCTTTATGTCTCTGAAAAATAGGAAAAATAACAGAGACCTTTTTCAAAGAATTTCTCCAAACTTGTAAAATCCATATCTCTGACTAGGAAGCTCCAAATTGAGTGAAACACTCTTGGAGTACTATCCAGAAAAACAAGTTTAAGCTCATGAAACTCATTCTTTTTCCAGAAGTAATTCCCTCAAGTTTAAACTGTTGGGAATTTTATCTGGAGAAGTCCTATATGGAAAATGCCGAAATTTGGCTGGGATGTTCATTTGAAAATCCGTGAGTCACAGAAAAATTTCAGATTCATCAAAGTTCATTTACTCCCCCTAATGGTGTGATTAAGTGAGCTGCACTGAGAAAATGGAAAAATGCACAGAAACATTTTTTAGATTTTTCTCAAGTCTTGTTTAGGGCATAACTCCTTCTAGGATTCGTCAAATGACATGAAACCACTTCCATTAGAACCATATCAAACTCCAGTTTTCAGAAAGTAATGGTTTGAGCCATGAAAATCTCTGGAAATCCTTAGAGGCTCTAGTAATGACCAAATAAACTTTTATTTGTACAAAGCTCAAATGAACTTTGTTTCAGATGAAACTTGGTCAAGTCTATGGTTAGGATCCTACCAAGCTACCATAAGAATTTTAGAGCCAAAAGGGAAGGCTAGCTAAGTTATGGTACTTACATAGTCAGTTCCAAACTTTGCATTTAAATTGACATATCGTTAATTGCTTATGTGTAGTGGCTGAAGGCGAGGAAACCCTGGAAGTGCTGGATTTTCTCCTTCCAGACGAAGCACTAACCTCTGACCAGAAGCAACAAGGCAAGCCCCGGTTTGCATTTAACAAAGTTATAAAGTTTTGCTTTATATACATACTTAGCTTGAGGTATTATGTGCATTAGGTATAGGATGGATGAAACCAAATGCATAGCCAGATTATTCCCACAAGAGTGAGGGTAGTGTATAAGTCCTCGAGTAGTATATGCTCTGCTTAATGTGTATAGACTTCGGTACAAGTCGAGTAGTTGGAATCTACTTGCGAGTATAGGCTTGGGTCACACGGGATTGGTTCGAGTGATGTGAGATCACTTTAGTAAGAAAATGAGACTAGGCAGGGGCTCGGGCGCAGCAAGAGGAAGTCTTGTGGGCGCAGCCCTATATGTGTAGATTGAGGACCGATCTGTGTGTGGCCCACGCTGATCAAGTTTGAACGTACCGAAGGCATATCGGATATATGGGCCCCAATAAACCAATGTAATCTATACCTCCGGGCGTCGAGGCATAACGCACCGATTTATAGGTGTAGGTTGAGGGCAGCAAGGTGTAAATGCGCTAATGGGCATAGAGAGATGCTCCGTGTAGGGAACCTCCTATCCGTTTGGGTGCGACCGGTTCGATGTTTGGGCTGTTTGGTGAAAGGTTGTCCCGTACGACATCGAGTGAGCGTGCTGTGCAGCTCCAGGGTGGGCGTACGTGACGTGCTCTTCAGGTATCCCTGCAGGTGTATATCAAGTCGATTCACCGTCCCTCACGGTGAAGAGTACCACTTGGTCACTGAGTCGTGACGTAGGTTAATATATGAAATGATATGATTCAGTATTGCTGTTATGATTAATTTGTATTGCTACGTGCGTGCCACCAAATATTGCTCACTAAATTTCAGATTCATGAACTGTTAACTTGTGGCTAAAAGATGAAGTAAGGATAAACTTGTAGGCGTGTCCTTTGCTGCAATGTGCCATCCTATATTTGTTATGACCTGCATATAGAGTTGCATGTGTAGGTGAGTCCGTTAAGTCTTGTTGAGCCATCGTGCTCATGGTTGCTGCTATAAGTGTTTTTCAGGTGAGGAGTATCCCACGGACTCGGGGTACGAGTCCACCGGTGAGGGCTGCCCTCCGTCGGGGACCACGGCTGAGTGGGAGCCGTACACGCCGCGCTGAGCTGCAGAGTGGAGCTAGTGTGGGTTGTCCATAGGGCTGGACAACCGAATTTTGCTAGTTAGGTGGGCGTGAGTTGTATAAATGTAGTTTCCGCTGTTGTAACCTCTATACTTAGTTGTAAACTGAAGGTTTGTACTACTTTGTACATATTCAGTTTTTTTTCTATGTAATACAATGTTTTCCTTATAATGTATGCTGTCGGGTGTCGCATCGTGCGGCACCACCCTGTGAGATCCTGGGCGAGCAGATTTCGGTCCGTCACAAATGTGATTTGTTCTCGAATGTTGCACGGTGTTTTTAGCAATGCAAATGGCACTAGTGTTATCATAAAATAGTGGAACACTATCTAGATCAACCCCATAGTTCTTAAGTGTTTGAACAATCCGAAGAATTTGTGAGCAAGCGCTAGCAGCAGCTACATATTCAGATTCGGCTGTGGATTGTGCAACTGAATTTTATTTTCTAGAGGACCAAGCAACAAGTGAATTACCAAGAAAATGACAAGCACCCGAAGTACTTTTCCTATCAATTCTACAACCCCCAAAATTAGTATCCGAAAAAGTTTTCAAAGTAACGGTTCAGGAAGAAGGAAGAAAAATCCCAAATTCTCGAGTTCCATGTAAGTACCAGATAATTCTTTTGACGGCTTGATGATGTGAAGCATGTGGGGAAGCTTGAAATCGTGCACAAAGACATACGCTGAATTGTATGTCCGGTCTTGATGCCGTGAGATACAAAAGTGATCCAATCATACTTCTATATTCTTTTTGATCCACGGGTTCACAATCTTCATCAAGTTCAAGTGTCATTGTTGTACCCATTGGTGTCCAAAGAGACTTGCTTTTGTCCATGTTGAAGCGCTTAAGAAGGTCTCTTGTATACTTTGTTTGATGCACAAAAGTACCCTCCTTGGTTTGCTTGATTTGCAGCCCCAAAAAGTATGTGAGTTCTCACATCATACTCATCTCAAATTCTGAACTCATCATAGCTGGACTGTGTGACTCGTTCGTGCAAGCTTCCAATCATTTGTTGTGGAGGATGAATTTTGAGGACCCGGAGGGGAGTAGACAATTCACAAGCTCCTTCTTCTTCATGTTCATCACAAATTGAAGAACTTGTGACTTGAGGATGATCTGGACCAGCAATGGTGGTTGTCAGTGCTGGTTGTGAATCAAAATCAGGAGCTGGAACAATGTCATTAGCTCCTAGATTTTTGGGCAGCAGCATCACTTCTTCATCTTCTTCGATGAAAATACTCCCCCCCCTGCGGATATGGGTCTGGTTCTGCAATATTAGTGCTAGTACCTGGGCTAGCTTCATCAAAAGAAACCTCACAAGTCTCCACAATTTTGTTAGTGTCATGTAAAAGCACACGGTAGCCTCTAGTATGAGATGGGTAACCAAGAAACATGCCATCAATGGATCTAGGTTCAAATTTATCAAGATTACCATGTTTCTTAACAAAGCATTTGCAACCACAGACCCGAAAGTGTGTGACACTAGGCCTATGTCCAAACCTAAGTTCATATGGTGTTTTACCTAGCTTAGCACACAAGAAAACACGATTTGAGACATAACATGTAGTTGCAATTGCATCAGCCCAAAATTTTCTAGGAGTTTGATATTCATCAAGCATAGTCTTAGCCATCTCAACTAAGGTTCTGTTCTTTCTCTCTACAACACGGTTTTGTTGAGGTACATATGGCGAAGAAAATTGATGATCTATTCCATTTTCAACACAAAAGTGATCAAACGATTGATTTTTAAATTCGGTTCTGTTATCACTTCTAATTGCTTTTAAAGATCCTGGGTGATCAATTGATAATCTAAGAAATAAGGTTCTAAAGTGACTAAAAGTTTTATTCTTAGATGCCATAAAATAAACCAAAGAGTATCTAGAATAGTCATCAACAATCACAAGAACATACCATTTAGCTCCGAAGGATTGAACACGTGAAGGTCCTGAGGTGTAAAGGTGCAAAAGTTGACCCAGTTCAGTTGTCATGGTCATTGTGAGAGGAGCATGTGAACCTGCAACCATCTTAGCATGTCTACAAGAAGAGCACACACTTTTTTTGTCCCCTTTAAGCTTAGGCAGCCCACGTATGCGATCAAGAGCACTAACACGTGTGAGATGATCAAAGCCTACGTGACTAAGTCTACGATGCCAAAAATATAAGTCTTTTGAATCATTAGCAACTAGACATCTATGCTTAGAGGATGACATATCAAAATCAGCTTTAAAAGCTCTTCGAAACCGAGACATATTAAAAATGAGCTCACTATTTGAATCTACAACCTTGCAACAATTTTTAGTGAAAATAATTTCTAGATTTTCATCTAGCAATTGTGAAACAGAAAGCAAGTTATATTTCAAATTTTAACAAGTGCCACATCTTTTAAAGTGTAGTGATTATTTACTCTAACCAAACCCTTATCAATTATAGGAGTTGAAGAATTATCGGCAAAAGTAACATTTTCTACATGTGCCACAAAAGAGAGGGAGGAGAACCATTCTTTGTTACCGGTCATGTGGCGTGAGCATCCTGAATCCACAATCCAAATGTTCTCCTTGCTCAAGCGTGTAACCTACATAGAATTACAATACGTCGATGACTCAATACTGGGGTTAGTCAAGAGGCATTTAGGAATCCGGTACTGAGTCACACGACGTCCAGCAGAAGTAACATGCAACGGCTGAGATAAAACAACAGGTTTATGAGCCAAAGTTTGAGGATTTTTGCATCCAACTACTGACCTACGAGGTGTTACATGAGTAGCACTAAAAATAGTAGGTCCGGAAGCAAACTTTGCATGTTTTTGACTCATTACAGTAGGTTGCATATTTCTAACATTCGGTTCAGCACACGTAATAGGTTTTGCACAGTTGTTATGTGATCTAGCAATCATTCTTTCCTTTTTCTGTTGCTTAGCTAGTCTATAACAAAAATCTATGACATGACCATCTCTACCACAGTAGGTACAATTAAATTTAACATTATGTTCATGTCTAGATGAGCAGACAACATGTTTATTCGAAACCGAATGAGACAACACTCCTGCAGATTTAAAAACTACTTCTTTTTGGTTTAGGAACTGTTTTAATCAAACCACTTCCTAATTACTTTACAATTTTAGGTGGATGTGCTTTAGCATGAGCATGGGAATCAAAACCTAGACCAGTTTTATCACTGCAAGATTTAGAAGAATTCAACAGCAAGTTCAGATTCTTATTCCCATTATAAAACCACTCTAGTGTCCTATTCATGTCATCAAGTTTCTTAGACAAGTCTAGGCAGTTTTGACATGAAGTTTTTCCTTTTAGTTTGTAATTGGAACAATACTTAACTTCATGAGAACGTAAAGCATTGTTCAATATAGAAATTTCATTCATAGCATCTTGTAGTTTCTTATTAAGATCATCACAAGTAGAACAATGCAAATCAATTGTAGAACAACAAGCATCTTTCAAGTTTTTATCATTAAGTGCAGCAAGCTCTCTGTTCTTTTCAATCTCTAACTCAAATTTATCAAGTGTGGATGTATGTGCACTTCCTAGAGGGGATAATTGTTCATATATTAAATCACATGAGGAACAAGAATCATCACTAGGAATCAAATATTTCAAACTATTAATTTCAGATTCTAGTGACTCAATTTTAACAGCATTGTCCTTAAGCTTTTTTGTCCTTTTTCTTAACTATAACAGTGGCACGAGAAATAGCATCACACATTTCTTTGCATGTAGGACATACCTCTTCATTGTTGCTGTTGTGTTCTGCCCCCTCCATACTTGAACTTGACTTGCCCGCCATGAAGCATAAGTTTGCCAAATCATCTTCATCTTCGTCACTTCTGATGTCCACATCGCTAGAGCCAAGTTCTTGAAGTGCGGAGATAAATCTATTTACCAATTGGCGTCCTATAAAACCCTTCTTCTTTTTCTTATCGTTTGCAGAGGAGTGCTTCATCCTAGTTTGCTTTTCATCACGGGAAGTAGGACCTCAAAGGTTAGGGAAATCCGTACGAAAATGTCCTGTCTTACCACATTCGAAGCATCGTTGAGGTCCGACACTTCCTCTCCTTCTAATTCTCACCTTTTGCAATGCTTTTGAGAACCGAGTAGAGATGAGTGCAAGTTCTTCCTCTGGAAACTATTCAATCTGTTCAAGGGTTAGAGAGGACAACAAAGAAAGTGTACCATAAGATGAAGATTGACTAGATCTAGGCATGTCACGTTGTGAAACAAATGCAAGAGACTTGTTGAGGTTCTTACGTGATATTATGTCAATTTCATGAGTTTTTAACTTAGAATATAGCACATCTAATGTAAGTGTACTCATGATAGTAGATTCACGAATAGACGTAACTTTCATCTCCCAAATTTACATGTCTAATGCACTTAGTAATTGCCTAGCATTTTCAGCAACTGAAATATTAACGTTGACACTACGCAAGTTGCTGAGAATTTTATTAAAGCGAGCAAAGAGGTCATCGATTGACTCACCGGGTTCCATCTCGAAGTGCATGTATTCTTTCTTGAACATATCTTGTCTTACCTCCTTGATCGTGTTGGATCCTTCGTGGTAGTCACAAAGTGCTTTTCACACATCGTATGCAGATCGGAGGTGTGCAACACGGTCGAAGTCACTTTGAGTTAATCCTTGTGTGATCAAGTTTCGTGCTTTATTGTTGTTGTCGACATCTCCTATGTTCGTAGCCGTAACTTGATCGTTTGGCGGCACGTCATAATACTTGTACACCTTTTCCCATATTGCGAAGCCTTGCGCCTGGATGAAAGCCTCCATTCGTGCCTTCCAAACCTGAAAATCAATGCCACTGAACACAAAAGGTTTTGTGGAGTATTTCTCCATGATGATTAGTCAAAACACATGAAAACCACAAAGATTAGAGCACCGTGGCTCTGATACCAATTGTAGCATCGAAGAGCACGTGAAAAGCTACCAGAGGGGGTGAATGGTAGATTTAAACTTTTTAGCGGAAGCAACAAAAACCCCCTCGGCAGAAAATCGATCAGTTAAAAAAACTGTGTATTCGACTGATCTAAGTGTGTTCAACCATGACAAAAGTGGTATATATTATAGAGTATCAAGCCACAAAGACACAACAACAAGAATCACGGAAATTCGTCAAGAATAACTCAAGTTATGATCGAAAGATCAAACGAGGGTCAATCTGTTCTACTCGAGTAAAAACTAGATCTGCAACACTGCAAAGAAACTTGTGTAGATCAGACAATAAAAATCCAATGACCGTAAAATTTTCACAGATTATAGATAATCAAGCTCTGGCCTCCACTTGCTTATATAACCAGCCCGGAGGCCAACCCATTTCAAACTAGGACTCTAATCCTACTCAGTTTCTGAATCGAAACTTTCCATAACTCTCTCAAGACTCTTCTATACGCGGATAGAAGCAATCTTAAGACTTCCAAACACCTTAGGAACGTATCCCACATTCCTAAAGCAACTCAACTTCATGTCCCACACGAAATACTATCATAACCAACTCAAATCTTTCCATAATTGAGCCATATCCGACTCAGCCGCAGCTTGAGTCCATAATCCAGCCGGTTGGACCTTTCCTACAAATTCTTTACGTCCACATCTCTTCATCATGTCTTGGAACCATGTTGCCACATCCATGCACTCCTTGCACATGTGCAAACACCTTCCAACGACATCCACGATACTTTCATATGCATTGTTCTTGATCCAAACATACTGCGCGACCTCCCGATCAACTCAACCACAATTCCTCCCGAACTTGGTTGTTGAACCTCATCTTCTCCCTAAGACTAGTTCAATGGATCCCATTACCAGCCATATCTTGAACTCAAGAAACACCTGCACAGGAATAAACAACCAATACTTTCGAGCACAAGTCCGCTACTTGACTCACGTTAGTTCCGAAAATCACAATACCTTACGTGAACACCTCACATAAGCATGTTACAAACCATAGCAAATGTTAACCACCGTAAACAGCCATAACACTTCAAAAGCTTAGTAAAAGAATACTACGAAAACTTTCCATAGATATAAAACAAGTTCGAAACATTTGCATGGTAAAAACAGAACCATTGCAATTTAGCTCCGGACCTTGCCAAAGCTAACCGGACCTTGAGCTAGAGCTTACCAAAGCTAGCAGAACCTAGCACCGGAACTTACCAAAGCTAGTCGGACCTACCGCCGGAGCTAACCAAGCACATATCGGACCTAGCCATAGCAAGTCAGACCTTACGTCGGATCTTGTCGGAGCTCGGACCTAGAGTCAGACCTTGAAAAAAAGAGTGTTTTGGCAGAATTCAAAACTTTTATCGTCATAGCCAATGTATTCAGCACACATTGGTCTCACAATATGTAACTAAGGACTAACTGTAATTTGTAACTGCACTCAAGAAACCAGTAGTGCACTCTGTAATCTAGTTGTCCTGATCGTGCTACGCACCTGGTCGTCCGACTAATCGCCCTGATCGCCCGACTAGTCGGACGACATGATTTCTAGTCGCCTGGATCGAGTCATCTTACCTGATCGAGTGTTACTGAGTGATATGGGTGACTAATTGTGACTAATTGTGATTAGTCAGACAACTAATCGTGACTAATCGTGATTAGTCAGATGACTTAAAGATAGTGCTCAGGACTTGGTGTTCGATGAGGCAGCTTATTTGGACTGGAACAAGAAGGAAGTGGAGCACAATGATGTCGCCAATGGGTTCTCCATAATGTACTTGACCACAGTGGGCAGCAAGAGGAGCACCTACTCCGCCGCCCATAGAGGGAGGAGCTGCACCAGCAACTGCTGTTGCAGGATGCACAAGTTAGGTTTCCACACTATGGACAATGTGTTGAGACCATCCTCTCCGCCAAGTCGCGCTGCACACGTCTTGGATGGGAGAAAGTTGTTGTTCACCATAGTTGAGGAGCCTATATCCTAAATTGAGATCGAGCAGTGTAAGATGGAATGGGTTGAAGCGTTCTTCCATCCTTGGGTGGCCGCGGATTGCGTGTTTATATAGGCACCAAGGCTGGGCACAACAGCTTATACAATAAGGCAATCGAATCAATCTATTGTTGGAGTTCTATCTATACACCAGCCTAGAATATATCATTTCTATCCCTAGGAGAATGACCAGCCAAGAATATATCATTTTTATCTATAGGTGATTAATTCGGTTGACTGAATATTACACGAACGGGAAACTTTTAGAATATTATCTCTAACACCCCCCTCAATCACAACTGTAGTAAGTTGAGATTGTGACTGAACTGATGGAAATGCTGCTGAGGTAGAGATTTCGTGAAGCCGTCTGCTAGTTGATCATCGGTAGATATGAACCGAACATCTAGTAGTATTTTTGATACCTGATCCCGAACAAAGTGGTAATCGACATCTATGTGCTTCATGCGACCATGGAATATTGGATTCAAAGACAGGTACTTAGCACACATGTTATCACACCATAGGCGTGCAGAAGATGGACATGGGACACTGAGTTCCTTCAAAAGTGTTTGAAGCCACATTATTTCTGCTGTAGCGTTGGCCATTGATTTATACTCAGTTTCAGTGCTTGATCTGGAGACGGTCGGCTGCTTCTTGGAACACCATGAGATTAAGTTGGAACCAAGAAACACAGCATACCCGCCAGTAGACTTGCGATCATCAGGACGGCCTGCCCAGTTGGCATTGGAGAAGCCACTAACAACAAGAGAAGTGGACCAGCATATTTTAAGACCCAGGCCTAGTGTAGCTTTCACATATCTTAGAATTTGCTTGACTGCTGACAAGTGCACAGTTGTAGGCGCACTAAGATACAGGCAAGCTTTGTTGATTGCAAACGCAAGATCAGGCCTGGTATGCGATAAGTAATGAAGAGCACCAACAATGCTCCTATAATTCTTCACATCTTCTGGACCAAGTGGATTACCGTCCTGAACCGAAAGTTTTTCTGTAGCAGACATAGGTGTTGAGACAGGCTTCCAAGATAGCATTCCAACCCGACGAAGTAAATCAGTGGCATATTTCTCTTGGGATAGAAGAAGACCATCAGACAGACGAGTAACTTGAATACCCAAAAAATAATTAAGTGGCCCAAAGTCCTTAAGAGCAAAATCAGATTGCAGATTAGCAAGAAGAGCATCAATAGACGCTGGGGAAGAGCTAGTAATAATGATATCATCCACATAGACCAAGAGATAAATTATTAGGGACCCTTTCTTTTAGATAAATAATGAGATATCTGCTTTAGAGGCAGTAAATCCAAGAGCTTGCAACATGGAACTCAAACGAGAATACCACGCACGCGGATCTTGTTTCAGACCATAAAGAGCCTGGTCCAACTTACAATGATAGTTGGGCTTAGAATGATCTTGAAACCCAGGAGATTGTTTCATTTAAACATCTTCCTCTAGAACGCCATGAAGAAACGCGTTCTACACATCTAGCTGACGAAGACTCCAGCCCTGAGAAACAGCAACAGGGAGTACCGTACGAATAGTGGCAAATTTAACAACAGGGTTAAATGTGTCATCATAATCAATACCATAGCGTTGCTTAAAACCCTTGGCAACCAACCGAGCTTTATACCAATCAATAGAGCCACCGGCCTTTCGTTTTAGTTTGAAAACCCATTTGCAATCAATGAGATTGCGGCCACTGAGAGGAGGAACCAAATGCCACATATTATTTTGCATTAGTGCTGAAAATTCAGATTCCATAGCTTGTTTCCAATTTGTATCAGATAAAGCAGCAGAGATATTAGTGGGTTCTTCACAAATAGTAATATTCCCATAGGAAACAGTGCATCTTTGTAAATTTTCGGTTTGCTGATGCCTGCTTGGAGCCGGATACGCGGAGCCATATTCAATACGGGTCCCGAAGTTGTTGTGGAGGGAGCCAGCGCCACAGGGGCCAGCACAGCTGCAGGGTCTGGTTGGACAGATGTTGGCACTGTATCGCAAGGCACGACCTGGCCCTCAGGAGCTGCTGACGATGGTGAGAGCGTGCCGTGCGGTGCAGCGGGAGTAAGTGGAGCAGGTGCCTGGGAGGCCTCGGGAGTAATCTGGGCGGTAGGATCAACCCCGGTGTTTGGGCACAGCTGAGGGGATTGGAGACACCTGCGATCGTCTGCGGTTGCAAAAGATTGTTAGGCAACATATTTAAGGGATTTAAACAGATAACAGGGGGATCATATGCCACATTGGAATCTATAATACCCGACGATGAGGAATCAGGCAGTAGTAGAATGTCAGATGTATATCGTGCACCGGCTGTGGGGTTAATATCAGCAAAAGGAAGACATTTTCGTCAAACACAACGTCCCGGGAGACATATATCTGACCTGTAGAAATATCGTGACATTTGTAGCCCTGATGAAGATTTATGTAACCAAAAAAGGCACAGCGAGTAGATCGGAATTGGATTTTATGGGAGTTGTAGGGGCGAAGATTAGGCCAGCAGGCACATCCAAAAACCCGAAGGTTGGAATAATCTGGTGTGGCTCCTAAAAAGCGATGAAGAGGGGTGCCATAGGCTATGCGTTTGGACGGGGTCCGATTTATGAGGTGGGTGGCTGTGAGGAAGGCTTGGTCCCAATATTTGAGGCGCATGGAGGCAGTAGCTAGGAGAGCAAGGCCCATATCAACGATGTGCCGATGTTTTCTTTCTGCAACCCCATTTTGTTGATGTGCATGTGGACAAGACACAAAATTGGTAATGCCAATAGTGCGAAAATAAGAATTGAGACGCTCATATTCGCCACCCCAGTCCGTTGCATGCATGGCTATGATTTTTCGATCAAACATTCGTTCAACAAGGCACTGAAATTCTTTAAAGAATTTAAAGACTTTGGATTTGCAATGAAGCAAGTAAATCCAAGTGAACTTACTATAATCATCAATAAAGATAACATAGTATTTTTTATTGCCAAAGGAATCGATTGCAGATCCCCATACATCAGAGAAAACTAGTTGAAGAGGGGCAGTGGACTGACGGCTGGACTGGGGATAGGACAACTGATGGGCCTTGGCTTGGAGACATGCATCACAAACTGACTCTGAAGTCGCGAAGCTAGAA
Organism: Neostapfia colusana; assembly: GCA_030760725.1. Lineage (NCBI taxonomy): Eukaryota > Viridiplantae > Streptophyta > Magnoliopsida > Poales > Poaceae > Neostapfia > Neostapfia colusana. The sequence continues at coordinate 60,276,600 of JASWHV010000016.1, read as the reverse complement.
CATGATAAGTTATTACTCTTGATAACACGAAGCACAATATCTCTAGATGGATGACCTAAACGAGGATGCCAACGATGGGAGGACGGCTTTATTGCTGAGAGAATGAGCTTATGAACGGTGGGGGAGATCGATTGTAAATGATAGAGGCCTCCTCTACATGGTCCGTGCAGCAGGACCCGCTTCGTTACCTGATCCTTGATCAAGAAAAAATGTGGGTGAAGCTCAATAAAAGTATTGTTATCAAGAGTAAAACGATGAATAGAGACGAGTTGTTTGTGAGCATTTGGCATATGAAGGACTTGGTCTAGATAGAAAGGGCGGGTAGGGTTGGGTATAACAGATTGACCAATGTGGGCAATGTCCATACCTGCACCATTTGCAGCCTGAATCTGCTCGTTGGCATTGTACTGCTCATGCATTGTGAGCTGCTCAAGTTCTCCGGTTGTGATCTGTAGCACCAAAGTTGAGGTACCAATTGTGATCAGCACCTGAAGACAATGCCATGTTTCCAGCATGATTGTCTGGTGCATAACTGGCATCATATCTGTGCCAGCAGATGTCGGCTTCATGACCGACATTCTTGCAGACCTGGAATCTTGGACGATTCTGGTCTCCAGTAGCATCTGATGGCACACCGCCAGAAGATCGGCGGTAGTTGTTACTGTTGTTGTAGCCGCCACGTGACCCACTTGATAAGGAGCCACGGCCGGAGCCAGAGGACCGCCCTCAGCTACGGGAGGGAGGCAAACCGCAAGTCCAGGGAGCACCACGACCCCGTGATGCTGCGTTAGCGGAGGATGAGGTGTAGGAGGTGTTGGCAACTTGTTTTGTCAACCGGAGCTCAAAGGCCAGCATTTGTGAATACAACTCAGCGGGCAATATTGGCTCGACCCGAGTAACAATGGAGGACACAAAGGAATTATAGATCTTGTCATCAAGGCCAGTGAGCACATACGCAACAAACTCCTCATCATCGAGGGTGTGGCCGGACACAGTCATCTCATCTGCGTAGCTCTTCATCTTGGAATAGAATTCAGTCATGGTGGACACACCTTTTCTGGTTGTGGCAAGCGCTATGTGCGTGTTGATAGAGCGAGCACGGGTACGGGTGGCGTACATCCCGGCCAGCATACGCCAGACATCAGCCGACGATGATCTGGGCCGGCATTGCCTTGGCTCAAGTGAGTGGTCCCTCCATCTGCACCGGTCTGATTGGCGGCAGGATTTGGGCTTTCCAGAGCATGTAATTGGTTTTGCTAAGTTTCTCAGCAACTGAAATCTGGAAGGAGGGGATGGTGGTGGTTGAATTGGAGTCGAACGCCATGGCTAGATGAGACGTTTCAGAGGTTGGCTTTGTTACCATGTAAGATGGAATGGGTTGAAGTGTTCTGCCACTCTTGGGTGGCCGCGGATTGCGTGTTTATATAGGCACCAAGGCTGGGCACAACAGCTTATACAATAAGGCAACCGAATCAATCTATTGTTGGAGTTCTATCTATACACTAGCCTAGAATATATCATTTCTATCTCTAGGAGGTTGACCAGCCTAGAATATATCATTTCTATCTATAGGAGATTGATTTGGTTGACCGAAGATTACACGAACGAGAAACTTTTAGAATAGTATCTCTAACAAGTAGGACCCATGCTAGAGATGGTCAATGTATCAAGAGATGACGTCCATCGAGGAGAATGGGACGTGACAGCTTATGAACCTCTCAGCCGGCCATAAAACCATCAGTTGTGTTGATTGATGATCCAAATTCTTATGAAGATAAAAGAGGCAGGATTTCCTAGCGAAGCGAGGCCCGAAGATTTGTCTCCTGCTACACATTCCTCACCTATTGTGCAGCCACCACAGGAGTCTCTCGCCGAAGCTCGGCCTCGGAGGGAGATTCTTTGCCCCACAAGGTGGATTAAAGAATGTAATGTTGCTTTTGCCTTGAGTGTTGCAGAAGAAATCGAAGGTGTTCATGAGCCTTCCAATTACACAGAAGCTATATTGTCTTCTGATAGTACAAAGTGGATTAGTGCAATGCATGATAAGATGGAGTCACTTCAGAAAAATGGTACTTGGGAAATTGTTCCTTTGCCCACTAGCGAGAAGCCTGTTAAGTGCAAGTGGATTTATAAAAGAAAGGAAGGAATGACTCCAAATGAACCTGCAAGGTATAAAGCAAGGTTAGTTGCTAAAGATTTTAGTCATATTCCAGGTATTGATTATACTGATGTCTATTCTCCAGTTGTGAAGCATAGTTATATTCGTACTTTCCTCAGTATTGTTGCTATGCATGATTATGAGCTTGAGCAGCTAGATGTGAAAATCGACTTTTTACATGGAGACTTGGAGGAGGACATTTACATGGACCAGCCTCAGGGGTTCATTGTCCCTAGAAAAGAAGACTATATCTGCAAGTCGAAGAAATCACTTTATGGCTTGAAGCAATCTCCATGGCAGTGGTATAAGAGGTTCGATTCTTTTATGATTTGAAAAGGCTTTGCTAGATCTTAGTTTGACAGTTGTGTTTACATTAAAGTTGTCGATGGATCACCTATATACCTATTGCTATATGTTGATTGCTGCCAAGAGCAAGAAAGAAGTGACTACTTTAAAGGCACACTTGAGTAGTACATTTGATATGAAGGATCTTGGTGCTGCTAAGAAAATCCTTGGCATGGAGATAATCAAGGATAGGAAATCCGGGCTTCTCTTTTGAGTCAGAAAAATTATATTGAAAATGACCTTCACCGCTTCAACATGGATAAAATGCTAAACCTGTGAGTACACCACCCCTCATTTACGGTTGTCTATTTCTCAGTGTGCAGAAACTGATGATGAAATTGAGTACATGTCAAAAGTTCCATACTCTAGTGCTGTTGGTTCTCTCATGTATGCTATGGTATGCTCACGTCCTGATTTATCACATGCTATGAGCGTTGTTAGTAGATACATGTCTAACTGATAGGAGGATGAGTCCCGATCTTCCGAGAGGTAGGGTAAACTTGATTGGGTGGAGATCTCGACGTTGATGATCCAAGGCTCCGAACGAATGAAACCCCACAATCACTACACCACTGCTCCGTTGGTTATCACCCGTGTCACACGAATGACCTCGCCACGAAGGCTTATCCCTGCAAGCGCAATCAAGAACACAAGCAAGAACAGAGAAGTTACAATCAAAACTGAATTGATCACGAATTTGGGGTCTCACAACCGATGATCGGTGACACTGTTCAATGACAGATTGTAACTAAGCAAAACCCAGCTGTTTGTGACGGCGGCTAGGGGGTATAAAGGAGGTGGAAGACGACCAGGAGGGTGCTGGGGTCGTGACCTAACTCTAAGACACGTACATAATGGACTTGGACTCGATACAAGGCCCAATGGCCCAACTAGGTGATGCAACACCCTGACAGACTCTAAACTTTATATTGTTTCGAAGTTTCCCGTCGACTCCGAGGGAATTATGACGTGGGGCCAGTTCCATTTGATAGTTTATCCTCTCAACTTTCCGTGCATATGTAGAACATCAAAAACGGAGTCCGTATGCCTCCTGTGCATCTATTTTAAGGTGGACTGCTCCTGGGCCCGAGTTGGACTCGAGTTTGAGTTAGGCTCGGTCTCTATCTTCTTGTTGCCGTATTTTCTGGTCCTCCACGCCTCCAAACCCCTCTACATGTATCTCCATGTCCTCTCCATGGTTCTTAATCATAATTAATCCATTAGGTAGCAACATACTCTCAAAATTCACATATAAAGAATTGTTCAGGAACGAGCTCACCTCTAGATTCAATTGTCGTGCTCGAGCTCTAGTAATTGGACCTTGCATGTCTACCATGTGATTGTTGTGTATATCTGCAGGAGTGATGTCCACATCATCCTCCCCCTCTTGCATTGGAGTCGTCCTCGACTCAAGCTCATCTTCTTCTCCCAAGTATGGCTTCAAATCTGAAATGTTATATGTGGGACTAACCCCAAACTCTTGAGGCAACTCAAGTTTATATGCATTGTCATTTATCTTCTCAAGAACCTTAAAAGGTCTAGCAGCATGTGGCATGAGTTTAGACTTTCTCAAATCCGGGAACCTATCTTTTCTCAAATGAACCGACACCAAATCACCGGGTTCCAATTTTACCTCCTTCCTACCTTTACTAGCAGCAATGCGATACTTTTCATTCATTTTTTCAATTTGTAACTTAGTAGTTTCATGCAACTTAAGAATAAATTCAGAACGTTGTGTAGCATCTAAGTTCACAATTTTAGTATGTGGTAAAGGTAACAAATCAATTGGAGCACGAGGATTAAAACCATAGACTACCATAAACGGACTTAACTTGGTTGTGGAGTGAATATACCTGTTATAAGCAAACTCAATATGTGGCAAACACTACTCCCACAACCTCAAATTGTCTTTCAAAACAGCCCGCAACATAGTAGATAAGGTACGATTAACTACCTCCGTTTGTCCATCAGTTTGTGGATGACAAGTAGTAGAAAACAGCAACTTTGTTCCCAATTTATACCATAAAGTTCTCCAAAAGTGACTCAAAAACTTAGCATCCCTATCAGAAACATAGTATTGGGAACACCATGCAAACGCACAACCTCATTAAAGAACAAATCAGCAACATGTGAAGCATTATCGGTCTTGTGGCAGGGTATAAAATGAGCCATTTTAGAGAAACGATCAACAACCACAAAAACATTATCCCTCCCCCTCTTTGTTCTAGGCAATCCTAAAACAAAGTCAATAAAAATATCCTCCCAAGGTGCACTAGAAACCGGAAGAGGCATATAAAGACCATGTGGGTTAAGTCGAGACTTAGCTTTGTTGCATGTCATGCAACGTGAAACATAGCGCTCCACATCACGCCTCATTCGTGGCCAAAAGAAGTGAGCGGCCAGCACATCCTCTGTCTTTTTAACACCAAAATGTCCCATCAAACCACCTCCATGCACTTTCTGCAACAACAAAAGAGGAACGGAGCTAGCTGGAACACACAGCTTGTTAGCACGGTAGAGAAGGCCTTCACGCAGCAGGAATTTTTGCCATGTTCTTCCCTCTCTACAATTTTCAAAGGCATATTTGAAGTCCAAATCAGTAGCATATAACCTCTTTATGTTTTCCAAACCAAAGATTTTATGAGAAAGTTGGGATAGTATGGTATAACGTCTAGATAAAGCATCGGCAATCACATTGTCTTTCCCTTTCTTATGTTTAATGTTGTAAGGAAATGATTCTATGAACTCAATCCATTTAGCATGACGTTTGTTCATATTAGCTTGTCCTTTAAGATACTTCAAAGACTCATGATCTGAATGTATGACAAATTCTTTATACCATAGGTAATGTTGCCAAGTTTGCAAGACACGCACTAAAGCATAAAGTTCTTTGTCATGAATAATTCAGCGAAGGCCCACGCAATTTTTCACTAAAGAAGGCAACAGGTTTACCTCCTTGAATTAGCACTCCTCCAATGCCAGTGCCGCTCGCGTCACATTCAAGCTCGAAGGTGTTCTCAAAATCAGGAAGTTGCAGCAATGGTGCTTGTGTGAGCTTCGACTTGAGAACATCAAAAGCTTGTTGTTGTGCTGGTCCCCATCGAAACGGCACTCCATGCTTTGTCAACTCGTGGAGAGGTGCCGCAATGGTGCTGAAATCCCGCACGAAACGCCGGTAGAAACTTGCGACACCAAGAAAACTCTGAACCTGTGTGACCGTAGTCGGAAGTGGCCAGCTCCTGATGGCAACAATCTTTGCCTCGTCCACCTCAATGCCCTGCAAAGTAACAACATACCCAAGAAAAGACACACGATCGGTGAAAAAGGTGCACTTCTCAAGGTTACCATATAAACGTGCATCGTGCAAGACATTAAAAACAGCACGCAAATGTTCAAGATGCTCATCATATGACTTGCTGTAAATAAGGATATCATCAAAGTAAACCACCACAAATTTACCAATGAAAGCACATAAAACCTCATTCATCAACCTCATGAAAGTGCTGGGCGCATTAGTTAAACCAAATGGCATGACTAACCATTCATAAAGTCCGAATTTAGTTTTAAAAGCAGTTTTCCATTCATCACCTAAAGCCATATGAATCTGATGATACCCACTACGCAAATCAATCTTGGAGAAAATAACAGAATCACTCAACTCATCAAGCATGTCATCCAATCTAGGAATAGGATAGCGATACCGAATGGTAATGTTATTGATGGCTCTACAATCAACACACATGCGCCAAGTGCCATCTTTTTTTTGGAACCAAAAGAACAGGAACAGATCAAGGACTAAGACTCTCACGAATGTACCCGCGGTCCAGAAGATCTTGGACTTGTCGCTGAATTTCCTTAGTCTCGTCGGGGTTGGTCCTGTAGGCAGCACGGTTTGGCAAGCTCGCCCCTGGAAGCAAATCAATCTTGTACTCAATGCCTCGCACAGGTGGTAATCCAGGAGGTATCTCTGATGGAAAAACATCTATATATTCCTGCAAAAGGTTAGCAACAGCAGGTGGCAAGACAATGGATGTATCCTCAATGGAATATAAAGCATGTTTGCACACTAAAGCATAGAAAGTTCCATTAGAGGCATATAAATCATCAAGATTAGATTTAGTTGCAAGCAAAATAGGATTTTTCAACTTAATAGGTTGCTGAATTTCAGAATTGAAAACACCTTTTTGCTTAGCATTATTCTTTTTCTCCTGCTCAAATTGTACAATTTCAGTGGGACTCATAGGAAGCAACACAATTTTCTTGCCCTTATGCATGAGAGTATACTTATTAGATCGACCATGGTCAATAGCATCAGTATCAAACTCTCAAGGACGTCCCAACAAAAGAGAACAAGCATCCATAGGTACCACATCAAAATCAGCAAAATCATGATAAGAACCAATGGAAAAATGTATCCTTGCTGTTTGTGTTACCTTAACCTTACCATTGTTGTTAAACCATTGAATGTGATAGGGTGGGGATGCTCCCGTGTATTCAAGCCAAGCTTCTTGACCACCTCAATATTCACCAAATTGTTGCAGCTACCACCATCAATGATGGTATGTACACGGCAGTCCTTGACGACGAGAAACATGTTGAAAAGGTTGTGACGTTGGCAGTTGTCGTCCTCTCGAACCGTGGCACTCAAAGCTCGCTGCACAATCAAAGTCCTATAGTTGTTTGTCGCAGATGTACCAGGAACCTCCTCAGCACCATCATCCGAACCTGAAATGTTAGTTGCAATAATATTTTCATCTTCAATATCAGAAGCACTAACATACCCACCATCAGCAGTGGCAATGATCGCCCGTTTGCTGGGGCAATCTCGTTGCATATGGCCAAGTCCCTGGCAGCGGTGGCACTTGATGTCGGAGCTGCGACTTGTCGAAGTGTTGGGTGCAGCCGCCTTTGCTGCAACACCTGGAGGCATCTGGGACTTGCTGTTATCTTGTCCCCGTGATGTAGAAGGTGCGATGCTGCTGCGTACAACACCCGTGGAGGGTGGTGTAGAATCACGTACGCTCGAGGAGGGCGCTGCTTTGGATGGCACTGGAAATTGTCGTGGCGTGAAGGTGTTGTTCTGCCGCTGCTGTTGGCGACCCTGCACTTCTTTTTCTGCTAACATAGCAAGTTGAAATAAACGTTGAATAGAATGATATTCCTTGTAGTCAACTATGTACTAGATCTCACGCCACAAGCCCCCATAAAACCTAACAATTTGGTCTTCCTGATCCTCAACTACCCCACAACGAAGCATACCTTTCTGCAACTCTTGGTAGTACTCTTGGACAGTCATTTCACCCTGATCAAAGCGTTGCAATTTCTTAAGAAGATCACGTCTATATGAAGGAGGAACAAACCTAGCGCGCATCTCTTCTTTTAACGCAGCCCATGTCTGTGGTGCATTACGTGTATTGACAAGTTCATTCCACCAAATTATAGCAAAATCTTTAAACTCACTAGTGGCTTGTCTAACTCTATGTCGCTCAGGAACAAGATGAGAGCTAAATTTTTGTTCTACCGTCATCTCCCAATCCAAGTAAGTCTAAGCATCATAAGATCCATAAAATGTTGGAATAGAAAACTTAATCTTAGCATAAGGATCATTATCTTGTTCAGGAGCATGAGGACGAGGTCTACCTCCCATACCTTGACGATTTCGTCGAGGGCGACGGCGCTGCTGTGCATCAACCTCATCGTTATTGAAGTCATCCTCTGTGTCCTAGTGAGCATGTGCATCACCATCAAGGATGATAGAGGGTGTCTTGTTAGGGAAGACGAGTCTCCATCTCGTCCAACCGTGTGGTCAGACCAGCAACACTTGTATGGAGCCTCTGAAAGGTGGCTGTTGTAGTGGTCTGGTAATTGTTGAAAGCTTCGGTCATTGCCCGCATCATGTCCTTTAGTTCCATATGGGACACGCACTCATCATCATCCGGAGGTGTAGAACCAGAGGTCTTATCCATAGGCTTCTTTCCTGTCATTGTTAGTACAAAACAGAAACGAAGACAAAAAGATCATGAAGAACCCTATTACTACGCTCTCCGAAGTGGGTGGAAAATCGATCAGTAAGATGCGTCTTACCACACTCTTACAAGTTTCATACCAGCACTGTAGGTGGCCAACGGTGACCGGTGTGAAGCAAGCAGAGAGTGGGTGTGATTGCAAAGGTTACATGTTCTGCTCGAGAGAAGGTGGAGCTTGGAAGGCTAAATGCAGTATATGTATGTGGCACACAAGTTAGTAACAGATAGCAATGCTGAATAAGTGTCCAAAGAATTTCACCTAGTTGCTGGCCTAAGAATGTATTAGAATAGTTGTGGCAACAAGCAAGGACAAGGATGAATGATGATGAACAACAAGGATAATATCAGCAAGTATCCAACACTCGCACAGAAATAGCACACCCCTTACCCTCCTGTTTTTGTCTTGAAGCACTAGTAGAAATAAAAAAAAATTCTCTTTTTTTATATTTTTTTTCTCAACCAGGGGCACAAGAATAGAAACAGCACCAAGTATTAGCTCAAACCGATGAAAGATGAGATCGGCACAAATTCAGGAGCGATTGGAAAAACTGGTGCTGGAACTTCAGAGTTTGAAACGAGGGCCTTCTTAATATTTTTTATTTTTTTTAAAACGCCGTATGTGGACTTCTTCGAGAACTTTCTGGGAAAAAAATGCGCCTCAATCGGAGTTACGAGCGAAAAGTTATGCCCGTTTTAAGGAGGATACCCCGAATCAGGTTTTGGTGGTGGTGGAAACTGCAACAGAAATCGAATCGGTGAATGGAATTTTTTTGTAGATTGGTTTTTTGTAGATGGCAGCGGATGGAAGAAACAAAACTGAACCAAAACAAATCTAAACCAGCAACCAGACTCAACCTAGGACACGAACTCAGAACTACGGACTCCGAAACTAAATTGTGCAAAAGGTTGAGCGGGGGTTGTAGGTCAGGGAAACTAAAATTATTTTTTGTGGCTTTTTGTGGATGATAGGACTGAAACAAAATAAATCTAAAGGGCATACAAGTATACCTCACGGTGAACCTGGAAATCTGATACCAATTGATAGGAGGATGAGTCCCGATCTTCCGAGAGGTAGGGTAAACTTGATTGGGTGGAGATCTCGACGTTGATGATCCAAGGCTCCGAACGAACGAAACCCCGCAATCACTACACCACTGCTCTGTTGGTTATCACTCGTGTCACACGAATGACCTTGCTACGAAGGCTTATCCCTGCAAGCGCAATCAAGAACACAAGCAAGAGTTGCAATCAAAACTGAATTGATCACGAATTTGGGGTCTCACAACCGATGATCGGCGACACTGTTCAATGACAGATTGTAACTAAGCAAAACCCAGCTGTTTGTGACGGCGGCTAGGGGGTATAAAGGAGGTGGAAGACGACCAGGGGGGTGCTGGGGTCGTGACCTAACCCTAAGACACGTACACAATGGACTTGGACTCGATACAAGGCCCAATGGCCCAACTAGGTGATGCAACACCCTGACAGACTCTAAACTTTATATTGTTTCGAAGTTTCCCGTCGACTCCTAGGGAATTTTGACGTGGGGCCAGTTGGAAAGTTTATCCTCTCAGCTTTCCATGCATATGTAGAACGTCAAAAACGGAGTCCGTATGCCTCCTGTGCATCCATTTTAAGGTGGACTGCTCCTGGGCCCGAGTTGGACTCGAGTTTGAGTTGGGCTCGGTCTCTAACTTCTTGTTGGCGTATTTTCTGGTCCTCCACGCCTCCAAACCCCTCTCCATGTATCTCCATGTCCTCTCCATGGTTCCTAATCATAATTAATCCATTAGGTAGCAACATACTCTCAAAATTCACATATAAAGAATTGTTCAGGAACGAGCTCACCTCTAAATTCAATTGTCGTGCTCGAGCTCTAGTAATTGGACCTTGCATGTCTACCATGTGATTGTTGTGTATATCTGCAGGAGTGATGTCCACATCACTAACCCTAGCAAAGAAAACTGGAAGGCAGTGCAGTGGATTTTCAGGTATTTGCGTGGTTCTTCTAGTTCTTCTTTGTGTTTTGGAAGGACTAGAGATGGTCTCATTGGCTATGTTGATGCTGATTTAGACAAGAGAAGGTCTCTCACAGGATATGTTTTCACTGTTGGTGGTTGTGCTATGAGTTGGAAAGCTTGTTTACAAGCTATAGTTGCCTTGTCTACTACAGAGGCATAATATATGGCTATCTCAGTGGCATGTAAGGAGGCAATTTGGTTGAATGGTCTGTATTCTGAATTTTGTGGATCTCAGTCTTGCATTGCCTTACATTGTGATAGTCAAAGTGCCATATATCTTACCAAAGATGCTATGTTTCATGAGAGGACGAAACATATTTATCAAGGCACTATCAAAATTTGCAAAATCAGCACTTGATAACCATGTAGACATGATGACAAAATATGTTTCTATTGCTAAGTTCGAGCTTTGTTCAAACTTGGTTGGTATTACTAACTAGCCCCCAGTGGCTTTTGGCACTGGCAGTTGAATTGTTCATTGAGATGGAGGATTACTATTTTAATGCTACAAGAAGGAATTTGTATCAAGATGGAGTTTGTTGATTGATGATCAAAATTCTAATGAAGATAAAAGAGGCAGCATTTCCGTAGCGAAGCGAGGGCCATTGCCGGGAGGCTTGGGCCATAGCGAAGCGGAGGAAATCTGCCCATATGGTGGGCTGCGCAGCAGCCAAGGCCCGCTCGGAACGCCGCCGAGAGAGGCATGAAAAAGATTGTAATCTCCCATGATTGTAAACCTCTTGATATAGACATTTGCCAGCCGGCGCCCGTAGTTTTTTCCCCTTCGACTTGGAGGGGTTTTCCACGTTAAAATCTGTGTCTCCTCTGTTTTCATCTACATTTTCTTGTCGTGTGATTCTAACAGGTTGAAGTGTGCCTACATGGTTAAGCGCGACAAGCAAGGGGACATTGTTAAACACAAGGAACACTTAGTGGTGAAGGGTTTCGTTGAATGGCAGGGAAATAACTTTGACAAGGTATATGCTCCTCATGCTCGGCGCGAGTCTATTCGTTTGCTATTAGGTGTTATTACACATAAGGGATGGATGGTCCATCATGTGGATGTGAAGAGTGCATTCCTTGAAGGTGACTTGTTGAAGGAAGTGCATGCCTCCCAGCTGGCAGGTTTCATCATCGATGGGGCTGAGCACAAAGTGTTGTGGCTCAAGAAGACTCTACAGACTTTTTCAAGTGCTCAGGGTCTAAAATATCAAGCTCAATGATAAACTATTGTTGTTTGGTTTCAAGAAGAGACAGATGAGCACGAAATTTATATCCGTGGACCTAGTATTGAGAAGCTCATTGTTGGCGTCTACGTGGATGATCTCGTGATTACTGGGGGACACGATGAAGTTGTTCAAGATGAGTGATCTAGGATTGCTCTCTTATTATCTTGGGATAGAGGTGAGGCAGACAACAGCAGAAATCAGCATCAAACAGGCAGCCTAGCTTCTAAACTTGTGTCCAAGAGTGGGAATGCAATCCATGTACTAAGTATATGGAGGACATGTTGATGCTATGCAAGACCAGTGACAGCCCTCTGTTGGATGCAACAGAGTACGGGAGTATTGTTGGCGGGTTGCGATACTTGGTGAAAACTCAACCTGACCTTGCTTTTGCAATGGGGTATGTGGGTTGTTTTTTGATGGAGCCCCGTGAGGATCACTATGCAGCAGTGAAGCATATATTTGCAAAATAGTAGGTACACTTGATTATGATATGTTCTATGGAAGAAAAGGCCTCTGGTTGGTTGCTACAGTGACAATGGTGTGGTCTTGCGGTGTTGATGATAGAAGGAGCACAAGTGGTGTGTTGTAATGCCTCGGAGATAGCCCCATCACTTTGCAATCCAACAAACAAAGGTAGTGCTACTATCTTGCCCTCTTTAGAGATGGCAATAGTTACCCATTACCTGCATACCCGTGGATATCATACCTAATAGGTACGGATTTGGGTTGGAATTTATACCGCAGTACGGGTTCGTTAATGGATAAAACCCAATGGATAATTTCTATCAGATAAGAAAAAATATACCCATATCCGCATAACCGTACCCAGATACTGACATGTGGGTTAAAAGGGAATTAGATTTGCATTATTGTAGAAAAAACTATTTTTTGGGGGGCAGTAATTTTTAAATATTTTTCAGAGCTAAGCAAGATTATATATATTTTTGTCACTATTTGATCGTTGACATTGGTTACCTTATTAGACCACTTGCAATAGCATACACTTTTTTCATAGTGCTACTCTAGTGTTTTGCTATTTTTTGAATAGATTTACTTCAGTGTTACATGCGAATAATGTTACTTCTGTCTGATGCATCCGCAATGCAAATTTTATATAACTAAAGGCTTGAAAAGCAAGTAACCGATATACCCACAGGTAAAAAATACCAGCAGGTAACGGGAAGGGGTAGCATTTTTTACCTGCTATGAGTAACGAATACGGGTTCAGGTATGGACGTTATCTTGTGGATAAGGGTAGATGAGAACAATATCCGCGGATATTATACTTCTTGTTATCTCTATCCCTCATGCAAAGTGGAGTGCATTGTGTTCAATAACTCAGGATCATTTGCTACTTAGTTTGTTTGAGTCCTAGGTCAAATCAGTTTTGAGCCTTCCCGGTCGTTCCGGAACGTCACTTTCATATAGTCCGTCCGTATCGCACGGCTACACTGTTGCGAGATGCGAGTTGCGTGTGTGGGGAACCCCTCCGGGTCCACACTCCAGGAATCGCATAGGGTGGTGCCGTGCGATGCAGCACCCAACAGCATACATTAAAAGAAACAATAAATATACAAAGTCTTTTGTTTCTCAACATAATATCATTTACAAAATAATGTACCGCGAAGGTACACGCAGCGGTATATACATAAACACGCACTCTCGATCCTAGCTACGCATAAGAGAAGGCTTCCAGCCCGCAGACGGTTCTACTAGCTCCAAGAACAGTGTTGGCAGCGGCAAGGTTTCCGGTGAGTTATACGACCCGTGGGTCGATGTCTCACTGAACGACCGTCTTCATAGCAAAAGTAATCCTACCTGCAAAACACTAATACTGCAACCGTGAGCTCAAAAGCTCAGCAAGACTTAACCGTCTACACTAACTATGAACTCTGTATGCAGGAATTTTTAAAGTAGGACAGCAGCTATTGCATTATGGACTCGCCTAAGAATGCATCCTTATTAGTAGTTATACAGCAGCAAATTCATACACCTTGAGCCCCCCAACATCGGAAATCCCCAATCAAACAAGAAATGTTTCATCCCCATGTTGTTTTGCCCAAAGTGGAATATAAATTTAGTGAGCTCTACATCTATAGCATACATGATTGCAATACAATGAACTTATGAATTTCAGGATAGCAATGATTCATCTCAATTCATATGGAAATACTTACTACGTCACATCTCTGGGAACAAGTGGTACTCAATAACCACGAGGGACGGTGATTCGAATCAGGACACACGTGGAACACACGACACATATGCCCCATCGGAAGTATCTTACCAACTAATTCTCACACGACATATGTAGCAACCTTTCACCCATCACCCCAATGCCGAACCAGTTCTACCGACCCATCAGAAGGCCTACTACACGGAACACGTTGAAGTTGCTCCGCTAGTAGGTTTACACCTCTGACACCAACCCCCAAAGGACGTCGGTATAAGTTTCGATACGAGGGTACCTGAGTTACATCGGTTTCCTGGACCCCATATATCCAGTATGCATCCGGTACTGTTCAAACTTGCTCAACAGGGCGGATATGGATCGTTCCTTAATAGACACGGCCAGGGCTACTGCTCTCAGGTCCCTACGTCCTGCTGGCCCTACAACCTGCCCGGTCTCAATTTCCATTCCAGTGAATTCATTCTCTAGAATCATACCCATTTGAACCAAATTTCTAGCCTCGCGAGTACCTTCCAGCTACCCGACTTGTACCGATTTCTATACAACTAGAGCCTAGCAGAAACTACACGAGGTAACCTGTTCTACCCTTCAAGGATTTTTTAGGTTAAGCAATTGGAGTGTCAATCACCCTTGACCTAATGCACAATACACACTAGACCGATAAAAGTGATACAAAGTAAAATATATCTAAAACCTGTTAAATGCAAACCGGGGCTTGCCTTATGTTGCTGCAGGTTTGATCTTAAATAAAAGTCAGTAGCTTGTCGATGAGTAATGCCTCAACTTGCTGCTCTGAGTTGATTGCCTCGTCGAACTCCTTCGTCATGTTTCTTACCGATATGAATATGCACAAGTTTATAATGTAAGTGAAAGAATTAATAAGCAAAAGAGTTTACGACTTAAGAAGGGTCCATACTAACTGAGAATTGAGAGTTGAGTTCTGCTGTTTGCTGAAACAGAGAAAAAAATGGATTTGAGCAGTGGATGTTTTGGAGTAAGTTCAAAGGATCTATATAATAGGCATAAGTAGGAAGTTGGAAGGGAACAGCAGAAAACTAGAGAATATGACTTCAGATTTCTCTGAAATTTTTACAGTAGTCCATAGATCCTACAGAGGTATGGCTTGCAAAATTTCAGATAAAATTGATGTAGAATATGGTCTAAAGAATTCTCTAAGCTATTTGGGTTTCCTTAATTCCTAAGGAAATTCTAGAGTCTTGGCATGCTCCAATTTAGGCTTCTCAGAATCTTAGGAGTATTATGAGTCTCTAGGATTTAGTTTCACCATTTTTGGAGCTTCCTACAGAGCTATATCAAATTTAAAAGTTTGGAGGAAATGCTGAAAATAGTTTGGAGGATTTTTGGGCTTTCCTACAAAAAGTTATGGGCTCTGAAAGTTTGAAAATTTTCTTGATTTGTTTTGCTACAGAAAAATCTCTTCACACACTGACAGTGGGCCGCCGGGTCAGGTGTTTCTTCAACCTCGCGCCGAGGGAACCGAGCGCATAGGATAGGGGGGTGGCTCACTTTGTTCTCCAGCTACGATGGGTCATTTTCACTACGGTTTCGTCCTACACGACCCTCAGCATATGGCGCAGACGTTGGGCAAGGTTTTGCAGCGTGGAATTGGTGGGAAAGCAGTCGGTGCCGGCGGCGGCGTTCAGCGGCGTGGCGCCGACGGCGAACAGCGTGTCCCGAGCCTCTTCCGATGAGCAAACTTGCCGTACAGCACCCCTATTGATCATAGAACATGAAGCTTCACCCTACTCTTGAAAAAAACGGCGGGAACTATGAGCTAGACGGTGACCCTCTCCATTTTGGCCGGCGGCGGTGAATTTTCATCGCCCAGCTCAACGGAGGGCCAGTTTTCCCAGGGTTTTGGTCTGACGTGTCGTCAGGGGCTGTGGCGGACCGGAATCCGCTCATCCAGGATCGCAGAGGGTGGTGCTGCACGATGCGACACCCGACAGCACACATCATAAGGATACATTGCATTACATAGAAAACAACTGAAACTGTACAAAGTAGTACACTGCTCAGTTACAAACTAAGTTATACATTACACAGCGGAAGTTTTTATTTGTACAACTCACGCCCGCCAATCTAGCAAAAGTCGGTTGCCCAGCCCTAGGGCAACCCACACTAGCTGCACCCCTCAGCTCAGTGCGGCGTGTACGGCTCCCACTCAGCCGTGGTCCCCGACGGAGGGTAGCCCTCACCGGTGGACTCGTAACCCGAGTCCGTGGGTGGCTCCTCACTTGAAAAACACTTATGCAGCAACCGTGAGAACGATGGCTCAACAAGACTTAACCGACTCACCTAGGCATGAAACTCTATATGTAGTGTACAATGAACATGTGGTGGTAAAATTGCAGAAAACGGACACGCCTATAATTTATCCTTGGTTCATCTTTTAGCCACAAGTTAACAGTTCAAGAATCGGAAATTTTAATGAGCAATATTTGGTGGCACACATGTAACAATACATTTATATCATAACAGCAGTATTTAACCATCACATTTCATATATTAGCCTACGTCACGACTCAGTGAACAAGCGGTACTCGTCACCGTGAGGGACGGCAAATCGACTCGATATACACCTGCAGGGGTACCCAGAGAGCACGTCACGCCCCACCCGTGGAGCTGCACAGCACGCTCACTCGATGTCGTACAGGACAACCTTTCACCCAACAGCCCAAACGTCGAATCAGTCGCACCGAAACGAGCAGGAGGTTCCCTACACGGAGCATATCTCTATGCCCGTTAGCAGATTTCCACCTTGCTGCCCTCGGCCTACACCTATAAATCGGTGCGTTATGCCTCGACGCCCGAAGGTTTAGGTTACATCGGTTTATCGGGGCCCATATATCCGATATGCCTTCGGTACGTTCAAACTTGATCAGCCTGGGCCACACACGGATCGGTCCTCAATCGATACGGATAGGGATGCGCCCACAAGACTTCCTCTTGCTGCGCCCTAGCCCCTGCCAAGTCTCATTTTCATTACTAAGGTGATCTCACATCACTCGAACCAATCCCGTGTGTCCCAAGCCTAACTCGCGAGTAGATTCCAACTACTCGACTTGTACCAAAGTCCTATGAATCATTAAGCATAGCCTGTCTATTCAAGGCCCTAGACACTACCCTCACTCTTGGGGAAAAATTCTGGTTATGCAATTGGGTATTCATCCATCCTACACCTAATGCACATATACACTTCACACTACGTATGTAAACAAAGTAAAACTTTATAAAAGGCTTAATGCAAACCGGGGCTTGCCTTGTTGCTGCTGGTCAGTAGTTAGGTCTTCTTCCGGAAGGAGGAAGTCGAGCACTTCCGGAGTCTCCTCGCCTTCCGCGACTACACGTTAATGAATATGCACATACGTTAATTGTAATGATTCTTCTACAAGTTCTAATGATAAGTTTTTAACAACTGAAACTCTGTTTAAGAATTTAAAATGAAACTGGTGCTAGTGGTTTGGGTTTGTACCTAAGCACATGATCAAGTGCTAAGTGGTTTTCCCCCTCTTCCATATTGATCACCTCAAGTGGTTAAACAGAACAGGGGCGATCCAGAGCTCCAATGGAGCTGAGAATTTTTTTGTGAGTTCATAGTCACAAGAAAACCCTCTGGACCAAAGATTAGCACTTTTCATTGAGTGGTTTGTTCAGAATAATTTTCTAAGCAATTAAGCAAAGAAGAATTAATTCTGAGATAACACCCATGTTCATGCCAAACATAGTGAACTACAATTTCAATTATAGATCATATAGTTTGCCTGAATTTTCCTAGTATTTTTGGAGCTAAGATTTGTCCAGAACTGAATTTCCAAGTTTTGGAAATTCTCTGAAAATGTTTCTGTATTCAATTGAACACAGAACCTTCAAATCTGAATTGCCCTGATCAAATCAACTCAAAATGGTCTGAAACTTTTACAGGGGTTCACTAACATCCTAAAGAATATTCTGGAAAAATCGGAGGATTTTTGGATGAACCAGATTCCCTCTAAAAATCTTTTGCTGAAAAGATTTAAAGAATTTTCCAGAATTAAATAATGGGTTTCATACAAATTGGGTTGCATATTTGGATAGAGCTATGCAAGATGAATCCAACCCAAATTGAATCACCAAATTTGGAGCTTCCTAGCAAAAGTTATGAGGTTCTAAAATTCGAATTGAATCTGGAAATCCAAATAAACCGGGGAAAAGTTTAAATCCTGACAGTGGCCCCCTCACACACGTCTCAGCCGCTGGAGCTGAGCCACATGGGGCTACAGACCCCTTCCCACACAGCCACACTGGATCCTGGGGCCGCAGTCGATCAGCAATTTAAACCTCCCGTCGCTGACACGCGGGGCCCACCGGTCATCTTCCTCCTCGGGTCGGTTTCTTTTCCCGCGCCGCCCCCTCGCCGGCACCTCACTGGAGCTCGCCGGAACCGGCTTCCCGGCTGCCTATAGGCCGGAAACTCGCCGCCTGTGAGTTTGGGAGGTCGGGGAATACGTCTATGGGGTTGGCTCGGGCTGCCGGTGGCCGGAACACGGTCGGCGACGTGCGCACCCCTCGGTGAAGCTTTGGCGCCGTGGCCCAAGTACCCTAGCCCGCCAAAGGTTCGGTGAAAGGGCTATACAGCACCAGTGGGCGCTGAGGAAGATCGTCCTGATGCTGGAGCAGCCCGGAGGTGGCTCTAACCTAGTTGTCACCGTGAGCCCGATCCTCCCCGCCATAACCGCGGTTGGAAAAACGGAAAATACGCCGGCTACAGCCATAATCAGGCTAGGGTTGCGAAGTAAACCTTGGCGCCGTCAAGTCTAGCTCCTGTGAGTGCAGTTTGATGGGCTCTAAGCAAATAGAAGTTGGGAATTTGCAGGTTTCGTACCAGAAGGTGGTTCTGCACCGAAATAGCACGTCATGTACGCCCACCCGTGGAGCTGCACAGAACGCTCACTCGATATCATACGGGACAACCTTTCACCCAACAGCCCAAACTTCGAACCGGTCGCACCGAAACGAGCAGGAGGTTCCTTACATGGAGCATCTCTCTATGCCCGTTAGCAGATTTCCACCTTGCTGCCCTCAGCCTACGCCTATAAATCGGTGCGTTATGCCTCGATGCCCGGAGGTATATGTTACATCAGTTTATCGGGGCCCATATATCCGATATGCCTTCGGTACGTTCAATACTTGTTCAGCAGGGCCGCGCACGGATCGGTCCACAATCGACACGGACAGGGCCGCACACACAAGACTTCCTCTTGCTGCGCCCTAGCCCTGCCTAGTCTCATTTTCATTACTAAAGTGATCTCACATCACTCGAACCAATCCCGTGTGTCCCAAGCATAAACTCGCGAGTAGATTCCAACTACTCGACTTGTACCGAAGTCCTATGAATCATTAAGCATAGCCTGTCTACTCGAGGTCTTAGATACTACCCTCACTCTTATAGGAGAATTCTGGTTATGCAAGTGGGTTCCATCCATCCTACACCTAATGCACATTCATACTTCACACTAGACATATGAACAAAGTAAAACTTTATAAAATGGTTAATGAAAACCGGGGCTTGGCTTGTTGCTGCTGGTCAGTGGTTAGTTCTTCGTCCGGAAGAAGGAAGTCAAGTACTTCCGGAGTCTCCTCGCCTTCAGCGACTACATGTTAACCATATGCTATATGTCAATTTAAATGCAAAGTGTAAACTTGAATAAGTAATTACTAGAACTCTAGCTGGCCCTCCCCCTTTGGCTCTGAAATTTTTTTGGTGGCTTGGTATGGTCCTAACCAGAGTCTTGACCAAGTTTCATTTGAAACAAAGTTCATTTGAGCTTTGTACAAATAAAAGCCTATTTGGTCAATAATTGAGCCTCTAAGTAATTCCAGGGGTTTTCATGGCTCCAACCATTACTTTCTGGAAACTAGAATTTAATATGGTGCTAATGGAATTGGTTTCATGTAATTTGAAGAATTCTGGAGAAAGTTATGCCCTAAACAAGATTTGAGAAAATCTGAAAAATGTTTTTGTACATTTTTCTATTTTCTTAGGGCAGTTCACTTAATCAGACCATTAGAGGGACTAAATGAACTTGGATGAGTCTGAAAATTTTACCGAGACTCAAGGATATTCCAATTAATCTCTCAGCCAAATTTCAGAGTTTTTCATAAAGTAATTCTCCAGATAAAATTCCCAACAGTTTGAACTTTAGGGATTTAATTTTGGAAAACTATTAATCTTCATGAGCTGAAATTTGTATTTCTGGAAAGTACTCAAACTTCTGAGATCAGCAAAATTTGGTTCACTAAATTTGGAGCTTCCTAGCAAAAGTTATGTGCATTTGAAGTTTGCACTAAAACTGGAAATTTCCAAAATGTTTAAACTCTGCGGGTGGGCCCACTCCTTAAACCGGCCCACTGAGAATGCGGCCACACCGCGGCCCACGGGGTTTTACCTGCGCTGCCGCACCGCCACGCGGGAACAGAGGCTGACCGGTGGACCCGCCCCCCCTTCGTCTACCTCGCACCACCCCGCGACCCCCGCGGCGGTGCCTCGCCGGAGTTCTCGCCGCCGGCCGTTTCGCTGCACGACCTCCGACGTTTCTCACCGCCTGGGCCCAACATGGCTCGAGGAACACACTGGTGCCCTCACCGAAGCTCGGCAATGGCCGGAACCATGCCCGTGACGGTGACAGCGGCTCTTCCTACTCCGGCGATGTCGCCCAGGCTACTCAGGGCCTTATTCTTCAAACAGTTTGCTCCTACAGCTCCTCTGTGGCACGCTGAGCATGAATATGAGCTCGGGCGGCCATGGAAACGGCCGGAGATAGGACCTCCCTGTCGACTTAGGGCTAAAACGGCAGTTGCTCGAAAAACTCGGATAGCAGCGCCAAGGCTCGACGGTTTCCGATGGTCTTTGATCCTAGGTGGCCATGGGAACATGTAGAACATGTGCTTGGCTGGGTTCACACGGTGAAGGACCGATCACCACGAATTTCAGATTCTTTGCTAGCTCGGTATTTTTAACACCGAGGACTAAACATGGAAATACTCTTTCTACAGAGCATGAAAGGGGGTAAGATCTTCACCGTGAGTTCGAGCGGTCTCCGGTGCGTCTCTTTGCTGTTGAGCTCCGGTCGCGAGAACGCCTGGATCAGCGGCGCGATGAGGAGCCGAAGTGAGCGGCCTAGAGGTGAACGTTTTCGGTCGAGCGCGCGTGGAAGCAAGTCGGTCGACGTGTGAGCTGCGAGGGATGACTTCGTGGGCAGGTAATAGCGTGGCGCAGGCCTCCAGCACGACACCAGCTCGTCGCGGTGGCCGCATTGGGGCAGGGTTTCACCCATGCGCTGGCGACCGCAGGTGTTCGACCGAGTGACTGAGTCGGTTTGATCTCTGTGTGGCTGACCAGTGGGTCCTCTTCTCCCCTCTAATTCTCTATCCCCCTTCTGCTGCAAATATCCCAGCTACTAAACATTGAATGATAGACTCAAGCACCAAACTACATTTTGAATTTGGTTCCCTCAATTGGAATTTGGTTTGGCTAAATTTGCTTCACATTGGCACTGAAATTCAAATTCAGTTTTGAATTATTGCAAATTTAGCTCCCGACAAGATAAATTCCAATCGGGGTGAAAATTGGTGGACTAACTCAGAAAAATGTGCTGAGTTTGAATATTAAGCCAACTTTTGAATTTAAGTGATGAAAGTTACTGCAATTTGAATTTACATTCAAATTGGCCTCTTTTTCAAATGCCTCCAAAAGTGCCTCAAAAAGTGTTGGATTTGCATGACATTTGGCCTGAACCTTCCCAAGACTTTTTAAGTCCAAGGGGTGATCCCAACCTCTCATGTTCATGTGTAGAAATCCCATTTTGATAAAATTAGGGCTTTCCCTCCTGATCACCCTTTTGATGGTGGTTACTTTCTCTTCACAAGTCATCACAAGATATCCATAACAAAAGCTGTGGTGTAGTGAGGTGATGAAATTTTTTTTGTAAGCCCCTTTTCTTGGGCTTTTACATCCCTCCCTCGTTAAAAGAATCTTGTCCCGAGATTACAAAAGAAGAGACAGCAATGTAATAGGAACTCACCCGTGTTGAGATGCCATGAACTCCGGGTAATTTGAGCGAAGGAATTCCTCGCTCTCCCACATCGCTTCTTCGGCGGTGTGGTTGCTCCAGAGTATCTTGTAGAACCACAACGTTCGGCTACGCATGGTCCCGGCTTTCTCATCAATAATTGCCACCGGATATTCATCATATGTCAAATCTGGTTTCAACTCGCCAATGTCTTCGGTAGGAACAGCAGCTGTATGCTTCAGACATTTTCGCAGTTGTGAAACATGGAAAACGTCATGGACACCAGAAAGATATGCCGGTAGCTCCAGCCTATACGCCGCTGGTCCACACTTCTCGGTGATGGCATAGGGTCCAAATGAAACGGGGAGCGAGTTTCCCCTGCACACTGAACCGGTGCACGCCCTTCATCGGAGACACACGGAGGTACACGTGCTCTCCGACGTCAAAGTGCAGCAGTCTATGCCTCTTATCAGCGTAGCTTTTCTGCCGGGATTGAGCGGCCTTCGAATTGGCTTGAATCGTCCGAACGCGCTCTTCGGCGTCGTTCACCACGTCAACCCTGAATGTGACCCTTTCACTGGACTCACACCAGTTTAATGGGGTGCGGCATTTGCGATTGTAGAGAGCTTCGTAGGGTGCCATCTTGATACTCGCCTGATAGCCGTTGTTGTACGAGAATTCCGCCAACGGTAGGTGAGCATCCCGGTTCCTACCGTGGTGGATGGCACACACCCTCAACATGTCTTCTAGTACTTGATTCACCCTCTCTGTTTGCCCATCTGTCTGAGGGTGATAGGCAGAGCTCCTAATCAGCTTGGTACCCAATGCAGCATGTAACTTCTCCCAAAAGCGAGATACAAATAATGTACCTCGATCTGAGACGATGGTCTTGGGTACACCATATGAGCACAAAATCTTCGCTATGTACAGCTCCGCGTATTTGCCGGCATTGTAATGTGTATGCACCGGGATGAAGTGAGCCGTCTTGTTCAACCGGTCAACGATTACCCAAATGGAATCATGCTTGTTGGACGTCAGGGGTAATCCGACAATGAAATCCATGCTCACATCTTCCCATTTCCATGCTGGGATCTTCAGGGGTTGCAACAGCCCTGATTTTCTCATATGATCAGCCTTCACTCGTCTACACGTATCACACTCGGATACGTACTGCCGCTACCTCCCGCTTCATCAGCGTCCACCAAAATTTCCTTTTCAAATCTTGGTACATTTGGTTGCTGCCCGGATGAATGGAGTATTTAGACATGTGAGCTCCATCGGGGATCTTTCTCCTCAGCTCCATAACCCGGGGTACGACTATGCGGTCATTGAACCATAGCGTCCCCTCATCATCTTTCCGGAAACACTTGATCTCCCCGTTGTCTATCCGTCTCCGGGGCTGTGCCATGCCCTTATCAACTTTCTGAGCTGCAATGATGTCCTCCCTAATAGTAGGGATGAGGGCAAGGTTGTATTGCGATCCATAAGGAACCAAGTATAAACTCGACTCTTCCTCCTCCACCGGTGTAATGGTGAGGTTATGGACATGTGATTTCCGACTCAGCGCATCGGCAACCACATTCGCCTTGCCGGGGTGGTAATGAATCTCAATCTCATAGTCTTTGGTTAGTTTTAACCACCTCCTTTGCCTCATATTCAGCTCCTTCTAGGTGAAAATGTACTTCAAGCTCTTGTGGTCTGTGTAGAGATGCACCGAATTCCCCAGGAGATAGTGCCTCCACATTTTCAGCGCCAACACCACAGCAGCAAGCTCAAGATCATGAGTCGGATAGTGCTGCTCATGGTTCCGAAGTTGGCGTGAGCCATATGCGACCACACGTCCTTCCTGCATCAACACGCAGCCGAGCCCAATACCGGACGTGTCACAATACAATTTGAAGGGCTTGGTTGTATCCTGTTGAGCTAAGATCGGGGCTGTTGTGAGATGCTTCACCAATGCTTGGAACCCTCCTTCACACGCCGTGTTCCAAACATATTTTGTTCCCTTCTTCAGCAATTCTGTCATCGGCTTAGCAAGCTTGGAGAAGCTTGGAATGAATCTCCGATAGTATCACGCTAAACCGAGGAAACTTCTGACTTCATGGACTGAAGTGGGAGCTTTCCATTTCAGCACTTGTTCGATTTTGCTTGGGTCAACCGCAATGCCTTCCAATGAGATGATATGTCCCAAAAATGGCACTTGGCTGATCCAAAACTCACATTTGCTGAACTTGGTGTAGAGCTAGTGGTCTCGCAAGCGTTGAAGAACGATCCTCAAGTGTTCGGCGTGTTCTGCTTCTCTCTTGGAATAAACCAAGATATCATCAATGAACACCACCACGAACTTATCCAGCTCCGGCATGAACACCGAGTTCATGAGATACATGAAATGTGCTGGAGCATTTACGAGACCAAAAGACATGACGAGATATTCGTATAAGCCATATCTCGTCGAGAAAGCCGTCTTCGGGATATCCTCCGCCTGGATCATTATCTGATGATATCCAGAGCGAAGGTCCATCTTGGAGAACACACTTGCACCCACAAGTTGATCAAACAAAATGTCAATGCGGTGCAGTGGGTACTTATTTTTTATGGTGACGGCGTTGAGCGGCCGGTAGTCCACACACAGCCTCAAGGTTTCATCCTTCTTCTTCACGAACAGCCCCGAGCATCCCCAAGGCGAGGAACTCGGCCTAATGAAACCCTTGCTCAACAGATCATTGAGCTGTTCCTTCAGTTCAGCCAGCTCGTTCTGAGCCATTTTGTATGGTCTCCGGGAGATAGGGGTAGTCCCGGGTGCAAGCTCGATCTTGAACTCGACATCCCGCTGAGGCGGCATGCCCGGAAGATCATCAGGAAAAACGTCGGGGTACGCCCGGACTACGGGGATGTCCTCTAACTTGAGAGCTTCAGTATTATTGATTGCTGAAACGTCCCGGACTGGATTATCTAATATGAGGGACTGTGGATGGTGTAGTGGGGAGTTGAGGTGAACCGTCCGTGATAAAGTTTCTAGGACAGCACCATGGTAGCTTAGCCATGACATTCCTAAGATTGCATCAATCTTCTGCCCCTCAAGAATAATCATAGTGGTGGGATATATCTTCCCACCTAAGCACAGTAGTGCTTTCGGAACCATCATAGTTGCTGAAATCTTTCCTCCCGGTGAGCAGATCATATAAGAACACTCGGTTGGAAAGGCTTCCAGTTGATGCTCAACCACATACGATGCACTTATGAAGTTTTGGGTTGCACCATAATCAAATAATATGATGATGGCTTGATTGTTGAGAGTTAACGTACCCACCAGAACGTTGTCTCCCTCTGGGGCGTCCTCATTGTCGAGGTTGCGAACGCCCCCAGTCCACTGACCAACCTTCTTGACCGGAGGTCGGCCTCGAGCACCGCCCTTGAACTGGGCTTGCCCGCTGCTATGCTGCCCCTGGGGACAGTCCTTCGCGAAATGGCCCGCCTGGCCACACGCGAAGCAAGTGAAATGAGGCGGTCCTCCGCTGTTCGGCAGACGGAAACCCGGGGCGCATTGTGGCGGTGGGAACGCCCGGGGTGTCATATGCTGCTGCTGCTGCTGTCGCTGTGGTGGCATCGGCGGTCGGAATGGGGGTGCTTGGACAGAATGTCCCCCAAACTGCTGAGGTCACGCCGGTGGACGCCACTGCTGTCTGGATGGTGTCCGATACACCATCGGTACTTCTGGGGAGCGCGACCCCCACTGCTGGGTGGAGTGCTGCGATTCCGCTGCTCAGCTGCCAACTCCCGCTGAGTGTCCTCTTGCATAATTGCGGCATTGACAAGGTCGTTGAAGGTGTCGCGATTCCATTGAACGAGATGCGTCTGCATCTCGGTGTGTAACCCCCGATAGAAGTGCTCCTGTTTCTTATCCTCGGTGGAGACGCAGTCCGACACATATTGCGCCAGATGGTTTAAGGCACGGGAGTAGTCATGGGCACTCCTCCCGCCCTGCTTCAGCTCCAAGAATTCTTGGAACTTCCTCTTCATTATCCCGGGAGGGATATGATAGCGCGGAACGCCTCCCAGAATTCTTCCCACTCCACGGCATGGCCAGCCGGACGTGAGGCGACATAATTCGCCCACCACGCACCAGCAGCACCGTGAAGCTGCTGCGCCTCGAACAGAGTCTTTTTCCGCTCCGTGCATTGGAGCATCCCGAACTTGGACTCTATTCTCCGCAGCCAGTTGTCGGCCTCAAGTGGTTCTTCTGCTTCAGTGAACACTGGAGGGTGCGTACTCATGAAGTCTGAGTACGTCACATCATGGGTCTCACGAGGCCCCCTCTCTTGATCCCCCCCCGCCGCCTGGGACGTATTCTGCACAATCGTGCGGAGCAGGTCGGTCTGCTCCTCACGATTCCCCACCAGTGCCGCTATCACATCTGCTAGGGTAAGCGGAGGCGGCGGTGGTGGTTGTTGCTGCGGGGTGCTGTCGTAGGCAGGTGGCTGGGAGTCCTCGCCTCCCTGCTGGCTAGAGCCACATATCTCATGCGTGGTCCGTGACACGACCCCACGGTCTTGTCGAGCCAGGATCACACTGAGGGGTGCTGCGTTTCACCCGTTAGCCAAATGTTGAACCGGTCCAATCGTCCCGAGCAAGAGGTCTCTGCACGCGCATCTCAGTGCCGCCAACCGATTTACACCTCAAGCTCTCAACCTACCATATGAACGACCAGCTATGCCTCAACACCCAGCTACCCGAGTTACATCGGTTTCCTGGTTCCCATATAGCCGGTAGGTCTTCGGTACTGTTCTAGCTTGTTCAAGAGGCCCGCACACGGCTCGGTCCTCAATCGACACAAGCGGAGCTACAGCACACAGGCCCCAAAGTCCTGCTGCCCTTACTCGCCGCTCGGTCTCATCTTTCTTGCCATGTATATCATGTGCTATCTCTACCCGAGTCGAGTGCCTCTAGCCTATGCTCGCGAGTAGTTCCAACTACTCGACTTGTACCGAATCCTACCCTAAACTAGCTTTGCAGTAGCTAACGGGGTTTTGCAATCCTAAACCCAACCCATGGTTTTCTTGGCTATGCAATTGGTTTTCCAAAAAAGACTCTAAAATGCAAGGAATAATGGTACTGAAGTAAGTGCTCAAAACAATAAAAACTTGTAAAAATGTTAATGTAAACCGGAGATTGCCTGCTTTGTAAGGTAGTAGTATATAATAGAAGTTAGTGATCTTCAATCCCTTGATCTTTCTGAACTTGCTCAACTGATCCACACGTCACGGGATGGCTCCGTCGAAGTCCTTCGTCGTAAACCCTATCGACATGTATATGCATAGTATTTTATAATGTATTTCAAGGCTTAGAGATTAAAACTTTTTAAGAACAGAGGTTGTGTAGAAATCCTAGGATGAAATAGTTGCCTCTGTTGTGCAAAGAACTCAAAGAGACTAAATCTACCTTAGATGTTTCATTACATCTCTAGCTAAGTTTCTAATGCCATATAAGATGAGCTCTAATGATCTGGACATAACTAAAGATCCGGACCTCCAATGACTTCGAAATTTTTACAGGAAGTCATATATTACACAGGGACTTAGCTGGCTAAATTGCAGCTAAAGTTAAAGGACATTGTGTCTCCCACAATCTCCACACTAACCCCCATGTTGTTCTTCACATCCAATAGAAAGGAAGACAAGGAGAGGGAGACTCAAGGCTCAATTTGAGCAGAAAGTTTGCATTGAATTCCTGGTCACATGAAAGTGCTGTGGACCAAAAATAAACACTTTTCATTGATTGTTTTATTCAGAACAATTCCCTAAGCAATTAAGCACAAAAATATTAATTCTGAATTAGCTCACATGGTCATGCCCAACTTAGTGAACTACAATTTCAATTATAGTTCATAGAGTCTGCATAAAGTTTCCTAGGGTTTTTGGAGTTAATAATTGGCCAGAATTGAATTTCCAAGTTTTGGAAATTCTCTGAAATGTTTCTGTATTATTTTGAACACAGCAACTTAACATCTTAACTTTTCCTGACCAAATCAACACTAAATGAGCTGAAACTTTTACAGGAGTCTAGTAACATCCTAAGGAATATCCTGGCAAAATGTGAGGATTTTTGGATAAACCAAACTCCCTCTAAAATTCTTTTGCTGAAAAGCTTTAAAGAATTTTCCAGAACTAACTAAAGGCTATCATACAAATTGGGTTGTATATTTGGATAGAGTTTGTCAACCTGAATCTAACCCAATTTGAATCACTAAGTTTGGAGGTTTCTACCGAAAGATATGAGCTCCACAAGAATTGGGGAAAATCTGGAAATGAGCTTTGTTCCATTTTCCATTTTTCAGAGACATAAGGAATTAACACCACATTTGACCAAGCAAATGAGGTCCAATGCCTCTGAAATTTGTACTGGAGGTCAAGTGTTTTTGGAAGAATCTCCTGCCCAAATTTGGGATTTTCCAACACATAGAACTCCTGGAATAAATCCCACAAAATATTCCTTATGTGAATTAATGAGCCAAATCTAGGGATTTTCATAAATATTGGTCTGCATCCCTGGATAGTACTCTTTGAGAGGAATCCAACAAAATTTGTTTCACAATTTTTGGACATTCCAACACAAAGTTGTGTCTCTTCAAAGATTGAACTGGAAACTGAAAACCCTAAAATGTTTAAAACGCTGACAGTGGGTCCGAGCTACGTGTCACTCACTGGCACAAAGACACACGGGGCCACACGTTTCCATATGCGCAGTTGCACCGGATCCAACCACCACATAAGATCAGGGTTTTAAACTTTCTCTCACTGACGACTGGGCCCACCGACCCCTTCTTTAACCTCGGGTCAGTTCCCGCGCCCGGGTGCCCGCGCCGCCGCCCTCGTCGGAGATCGCCGGAAACCGATCTCCCGGCCCCTACCCGAGCCCTTGCTCGCCACCAGGGCCTAACCTGCCCCGCTGAGCACGATGGTGAGGTTTCCCCGAGCCGGCACGGCCTCTACGGTAGCTAGCGGCGATGCGGCAGCTCGGCACATCATCGGCGACGTCGGCCGGCCATCCTAGCGCGCTAACAGTTCGGCAAAATGGTGCTACAGCACCATTGAACGATGGGGGAGCTCGACCTAGCCTCAAAAACGTTCGGGAATGATGGCAAATCTGCTTTCACCGTGCGACCGTGGTCCCCCAGTTTGGTTGCCGGTAGAAAACCACGAAATACTCGCTCTATGTGCAGTTTGAGGCTGGAACCGTGAAGAGCAAAGGATCGCCTACTACTTTGGACCCTTCGTGCAAACTGTGATGAACAAAGATTGAGAATTGAGGGGGAATTTGGGATTACCATGCCGGAAGGTCGAATTAAGTATGCCGGAGCAACTTTTCCAAATTCTCTCCCGGTGGTGCATGGCATGGTCTGAGCTTGGGAGGGGAGCAGCACGGTGCCTTGGCGCGTCCAGAGGCGCCGGTACTTGGTCGTGACACTCACCAGATTGAGCTGTCCACGGACGCCTCCCAATCGATCCTGGTTCGGCCGTCGCACGGACGTAGTGTCCCCGGGGTAGGAGAGCCGATCATCGGTCGGGGGCGCATCGAGGAGGAAGAGGGAGCTGCGCCGGTGCTATTTGGCTACTGACTAGCTGCTGTTCGCGCCCGTTTGAGCCGTCTGTCGATCAAACGACGGCGGCGGCGGTGGTTCGGATCAGAGAAGCGAGAGAGTGTCGGCCAGTTCGTTTTGCCGAGCGCTGGGGGAGGCCGGGGTGATCTTTATCCTCGCTGTGGAGTCGGTTCAGCGCGTCCTCGGTCGAATCCTCGAGCGCACGAGCGCTGGCGTCGGCTCCACCTCGCTGTCGATCCCCCGTAGAAGCAAAACAGAGACCGGTTGCTTATGTGAGGATATTTGTGTGCATATGACAAGTGGGCCCCATCTCCCCCTTATCTCCCCAAAATATCCCAAAATTTGCAACTGATGAAATTCAACTGTGTGGAGTTGAAAACTAAACTGCATTTGGATAATTCGGCACAATTCATTCAAATTCAAATAGGTATTTGAATTCATTGTACATTTGAGTATAATTGGAAATATGAGTAGCAAATATCCTCAAAAGTTCATGAGACTTTGCCTACCCCTTAATTTTGACATAAAGAATTCAATTATGAAACCTGCTCATTGATTTAGCTGCTGCAAATGAGATTTTTAATATAACAGTTTTGAAAACCATTGTGTTAATCTCATTTGAATTTTTGAGTGGAACCAACCTTCTCCAAAATCTGAATTTAGCTCTCTCACACATACGGGTACTTCCCTACTTAGTGTCAAATCCCTTTTTGTTTCATGTTTTTAAATAACCATTGAACTTGTGTGGAGGGAGCTCTCATGTGTATTATCACATGTGAAAAAGTTTAAACAAGTCCCATTTTTCCTACATATGAACTAACTTTGTGCAAACATAATTTTCTTTGTGTTCATATTTTTGGGACCTTTACATTCCTCCCCCCTTAAAAGAATCTCGTCCCGAGATTATAAGGTAAAAATAAGAGGGAGGATGGTGGAAAAATCATAGGATGTGTGACGTCAGAGGTCGGGATGATTGGCTCGAAGAAATCCTTCACTCTCCCATGTCACTTTAACCTTGGAGTAACAACTCCATGAAACTTTATAGAACCACAACGTATGGTGGCGCGTGGTTCGGTCCTTTATGTCGATGATCTGAACCAGTCCCTCCTGAGGTGTGAGACCTGGTTTCAGTTCCTCAATGTTCCCTAGCTGAGTGGTGGTTAAACACTTGAGACACTTCCTCAGCTGAGAATTATGGAAGATGTCATACACACCGGTGAATATTATTGGTAATTCCAGCCGGTATGCAACGGAGCCACATCTTTCCAAAACCTGGAAGGGACCGATGAATCGGGGTGAATAGAAACTTTGACAAGTGAACCCCGTCCAAAAATCTACTTTCTAAATTCTGGGTTACGGGGTACGACAATTCTGTCCTTAAACCACAGGATGTCGTCTCCGTCTTTCTGGAAACATTTCAACTGCCCACTATCTATATGTCTCCGCAAATGTGACATGCCCCTGTCCTATTTCTGGGCTGCCACCCTTTCTTCACGGATGGTGGGGATAAAAGCTAAATTGTAGAGAGCTCTAGGGGGAACTACACGTAATAGTGGCTCGCTCTCTCCAAACGGCGTGATGGTCAGATCGTTGACGTGTGACTTGCAGCTTAGCGCATTTGCCACTACGTTTGCCTTGCCCGGATGATAATGGATGTCTATTTCGTAATCCTTTATCAATTCTAACCATATTCGCTGCCTCATGTTCAGCTCCTTCTGAGTGATTATGTACTTGAGGCTTTGGTGGTCGGTATATATGTGTACGAGGTTACCGAGTAGGTGGTGCCTCCACATTTTAAGTGTAAGTGCCACGGCAGCGAACTCCAAGTCGTGAGTTGGATAATTCTGCTCAGGGTTTCTGAACTGCCGTGATCCATAAGCGACCACTCTTTGGTCTTGCATCAGCCCAATGCCGGATGCATCGCTGTACACATCGAACGGTTTTGTTGTGTC
The DNA here is from genome assembly GCA_030760725.1 of Neostapfia colusana. Taxonomy (NCBI): domain Eukaryota; kingdom Viridiplantae; phylum Streptophyta; class Magnoliopsida; order Poales; family Poaceae; genus Neostapfia; species Neostapfia colusana. The sequence goes on along the minus strand of JASWHV010000016.1, from coordinate 60,245,009 downwards.
TGGCTGCGCCAAAACCGGTGCTGATGTCAGGTGCTTCACTAATGCCTTGAACGCTGCTTCACAGGTTGGACTCCAAACATATTTGATAGCCTTCTTTAGCAGCTCTGTCATAGGCTTGGCAATCTTCGAGAAGTTCAGGATGAACTTCCGATAATGTCCCACGAGTCCGACGACACTCCGTACCTCGTGAACAGTTCTCTAGGACTTCCAATGCAGCACTTGTGCGGCCTTACTCGGGCCTACAGCGATGCCCTTCGCTGAGATGATATGCCCGAAAAAAAATACTTTTGATATCTAGAATTGGCACTTGCTGAATTTCGCGTATAGCTTGTGATCCCGCAGCCTTTGCAAGACTATACACAGGTGCTTCTCGTGTTCTTCCTCTGACTTGTAATAAACCAGCAGGTCGTCAATGAAGGCCACGACAAACTTTTCCAGGTCCGGCATGAATACCGAGTTCATTAGATACATGAAGTGAGCTGGAGCGTTGGTGGAACCAAGGAACATGACAAGGTACTCATAAACACCGTACCTCGTCGAAAAGCTGTCTTTTAGAATATCCTCAGCCCGCATCTTAATCTGATGGTACCCTGATCTTAAATCCATTGTGGAAAAGATCTTTGCTTCGACCAACTGATCAAACAATACGTCGATCTGTGGTAACGGGTACTGGTTCTTGATTGCCACATTGTTAAGCAGACGAGCAATACACAAAGTCGTAGTGTTTCGTGCTTCTCCTTTGCAAACAATGCTGAATACCCCAAGGTAACGACTCAGTCGTATAAAACCTTTGCTCATAGGGTTATTTAGCGGTGTCTTCCACTCTGCCCATCCATTGGGTGTCATTTTATACGGCCTTCACAAACTCGGTGGTGTTCCCGGCGCAAGTTTCATCCTGAACTCTACGTCCCGTTCGGGCGGTATGCCCGGTAATAATTGGGAAACACCCCTGAAATCTACGTACCACCGGACTGCCCTCTATCTAAACAGTTTCCAAGTGGTTCAATATTGCAATCTGTTGCCGACTGGCGCCTAGAACTAATGTATGAAGACCGTGCTGTGGGAAGTTTGAGCTTAACGGTTCGAAAACTGATGTTGTGAACCGCTCTGTGGTAATTTAACCACGACATCACCAAAATAATGTCGACCTTCAGACCCCAAGAATAAGAAGGGTCATGGGTTATAGTCTAACCCACAAACAAAGAGGTGCTCGGAAAACAACATCACTTCTTGTAATGCTGCCCCGGCGAAGATATGAGGTATTACCTCTTTGTAAAAGTGGTTTGGAGCTGATGTTGAGCCACAAAAGATAGACTAACAAAGCTAGGTGTGGCACCTAAGTCCAAGAGAATTAATACCAGTAGCTGATTCAGAGAAACATCTCTGCTAACACGGCTTCTCCTTCTGGAACATCATCACTCACTGTGTAGTGAATGTTGCCCCTTGTCTGCCCTCTTTTCTGCAGATATAGTTACGGATCTGATCATTGAAAGTATGATGATCCGCAACCTTGAATTTCCTCCATACAATACCTAGCATAATGGCCCATCCGACCACAAGTAGAGCACGGATGTCTCTCCGGCTCTTCTCTAACTTGTGGTTGGAGGTAGATACATATAGCTGCAGCGATGGAGTACAAACCACCGTCTGATGCTGCTGCTCTGGAGGTGGTGCAAGTTGTGGTACTTGACCAGCAATCAACCACTAAGGAGTTAATCGTACAGGGGCCTCCATTTCACTGAATGGCGTTCGGAATACCAACCGATACTTTTGGGGCACATAACTTGTACTAGGCTGCACGATATCACTCATTTTCCTCCTTTGTACAGAGCAGACCTTGATGCACTAAATCTACACTTTGATCCAGTTAGAAGCATTTTCAGCACTCAAGTTGTATACCAAAGTTAAAGTTAACTCCAATATCTTTCCAACGAGTATTCACATGCTTCCATATCAGTTCTGGATCAATAGTTATGATTTTTCAAAGTTGACAGAATTCCTGGATAAAATTTGCCAGCATCTCCTTTGTATGTGGCTGGATTTATCACAGTTGTATATGCAAATACAATAGGAATCTGAACAAACTCTGAACTACAACAATGTTGCTTATCTCATAACCTTTCCAACAGTGTATCATATGATCCTTAAGGATTTTTCTACAGAATGTTATAAGTGCTTTACCGAAACATCCAGGGAGATTTGCATCTGTCCTATTTTCTGAACAGTTTGCATTTAACTGGACATTCAACCAATTTGGCGCGTGATGTTGCTCTGGAGTTCTACAAATAAGTTGTAGAGTAATTAAAAACCTTTCCAGAACTGTATAATACACCTCCATTGGGTCAATCTTCTCAGAGTTATGCTCTATCAAAGTCCAGCAAAAATTTCTGCCAGAACAGAGCACTCTGTTTTTGAGAAACATAGAAACCTATGAATTCTCCCCTTTGAAACTTAGTTCAAATGAAGAGTTCAGTAACTAATAGGTGTTTTCCAACTTCCTTTTTTTGTTTAAAGTTAGTCATGAATAATTCCTTCATAGGAAATAAGTTTACAAAGTGTAGTACGGTGGTGATGCACCGTAAGACATATGACGGTACTGCGTTGCCTCACAAAAGAAAATCCTATACCGGACTTAGCTGGCTTCGTTAATTCAGTGGCACTAAATGTCACTCGCACACGGATGCTACACATCTACCATTTCGTGGTTAGACTACCTGCAAATAACTAAAGCAATCGTCAGACTTGGCTGCACACCGAGTCCGGTATCCATACAGTTCGCACACCCGGCCGTCATCACTCGCCCAGATGTTCTGAAGCCAAACCGCCTTGAGTTACGTGTTCACATTTCAGACCACGTGACGGGGTCTCCCAAATTGCACCACGCACGCCAGGGACAGACGTTGCTCGAATATCCCAAACGACATGAAGAGTCGTAGAGGATATCAAAGCTGGTCGGGTTACCTGCCACCCGTGGGGCTCCACCCTTCAGCTTGTGCGCACTGGTGGACAGCGCTTACGTGCACCCCCCAAGACATAAACGTCCCGAGATGCACGATTTTCTGACATAATCAAATAGGTTATTATGCCACTTTCTATACACTAATAACATCCTTATATGGGCTACTAACTCGTTCCTCACTGGATTTTTGAAAAAGATGACCTTTTCAGTGCGTTAAACCTCAAGTGAGCTCTGATACCAGCGCTGACACGACCCCACGGTCTTGTCGAGCCAGGATCACGCTGAGGGGTGCTGCGTTGCACAGCACCGAATAACACACATCAAAGGTACAAAGCGGAAGCAAAACTTTTATTACATAAAGTGGTTTATGAACATTTTTACATCAAAATAGGTCCAGTCTACACTCACGGGCGTAGACTATGCATCAAGTTCATGTTCAGCCCGTGAACGTGTCCTTGCTAGCACGCACACACACTAACACAGCGGTGTGCACGACCCCCACTCGACGGGGTTCCCCTCCTGGGGTTCCACCTCCTCCTCGGGAGTCCCTTCCTCATAGAACCCTGCAAAAGCTTCAACCACTAGCAGTGAGCACGAAGACTCAACAAGACTGACCCGTCTCTCCTGAACATGGAACTTCTACATGAGGGGTGATGGGTACATGAGGTAAAACAAGTTGCAAAGGACTTGCCTAATTAGTGGAACCTTACTTTCAAGTTTTAGCAGCCGGTTGTGGAGAACCTTACGCTAAGGCACATGAGAGAGCCGCAATCAAACAAGAAACGCATTTCTCTCATGTACTTTGCCCAAAGTTGAAAGGAACTTTAATTAGCTATAAACTACAACATATCATTAACAATCAATGTCCATAATTCAATCAGCAACATTTTAACATGTGTCTAGCCTGTTCTTTCTACGTCACGGTACAGTGAACAAGTGGTACTCACTGACCATGAGGGACGGCGATTATAATCGATTTACACCTGCAGGGTTACCTGAACAACCCGTCATGTAAGCCCGTACTCGATGTTGCCTACCACAACCATCACGGACGCCATACGCAACTACCTTTCACCCGTTAGCCAAATGTTGAACCGGTCCAATCGTCCCGAGCAAGAGGTCTCTGCACGCACATCTCAGTGCCGCCAGCCGATTTACACCTCAAGCTCTCAACCTACCCTCTGAACGACCAGCTATGCCTCAACACCCAGCTACCCGAGTTACATCGGTTTCCCGGTTCCCATATAGCCGGTAGGTCTTCGGTACTGTTCTAGCTTGTTCAACAGGCCCGCACACGGCTCGGTCCTCAATCGACACAAGCGGAGCTACAGCACACATGCCCCAAAGTCCTGCTGCCCTTACTCGCCGCTCGTCTCATCTTTCTTGTCATGTATATCATGTGCTATCTCTACCCTAGTCGAGTGCCTCTAGCCTATGCTCGCGAGTAGTTCCAACTACTCGACTTGTACCGAATCCTACCCTAACTTACCTTTGCAGTAGCTAACGGGGTTTTGCAATCCTAAATCCAACCCATGGTTTTCTTGGCTATGCAATTGGGTTTCCAAACAAGACTTTAATGCAAGGAATAATGGTACTCAAGTAAGTGCTCAAAACAATAAAAACTTGTAAAAATGTTAATGCAAACCGGAGCTTGCATGCTTTGTAAGGTAGTAGTATATAATAGAAGTTAGTGATCTTCAATCCCCTTGATCTTTCTGAACTTGCTCAACTGATCCACACGTTAAGGGATGGTTCCATCGAAGTCCTTCATCGTAAACCCTATCGACATGCATATGCATAGTATTTTATAATGAAATTCAAGGCTTAGAGATTAAAACTTTTTAAGAACAGAGGTTGTGTAGAAATCCTAGTATGAAGTAGTTGCCTCTGTTGTGCATAGAACTCAAAGAGACTAAATCTACCTTAGATGTTTCATTACATCTCTAGCTAAGTTTCTAATGCCATATAAGATGAGCTCTAATGATCTGGACATAACTAAAGATCCGGACCTCCAATGACTTCGAAATTTTTACAGGAAGTCATATATTACACAGGGACTTAGCTGGCTAAATTGCAGCTAAAGTGAAAGGACATTGTGTCTCCCACAATCTCCACACTAACCCCCATGTTGTTCTTCACATCCAATAGAAAGGAAGACAAGGACTGGGAGACTCAAGGCTCAATTTGAGCTGAAAGTTTGCATGTGAATTCCTGGTCACATGAAAGTGCTCTGGACCAAAAATGAACACTTTTCATTGAGTGTTTTATTCAGAACAATTCCCTAAGCAATTAAGCACAAAGAAATTAATTCTGAATTAACTTACATTGTCATGCCCAACTTAGTGAACTACAATTTCAATTATAGTTCATAGAGTCTGCATAAATTTTCCTAGGGTTTTGGAGTTAATATTGCCCAGAATTGAATTTCCAAGTTTTGGAAATTCTCTTAAATGTTTCTGTATTATTTTGAACCCAGCAACTTAACATCTGAACTTTTCCTGATCAAATTAACTCTAAATGAGCTGAAACTTTTACAGGTGTCTAGTAACACCCTAAGGAATATCCTGGCAAAATTTGCGGATTTTTGGATAAACCAAACTCCCTCTAAAATTCTTTTGCTGAAAAGCTTTAAAGAATTTTCCAGAACTAACTAAAGGCTATCATACAAATTGGGTTGTATATTTGGATAGAGTTTGTCAACCTGAATCTAACCCAATTTGAATCACTAAGGTTGGAGGTTTCTACCCAAAGATATGAGCTCCACAAGAATTGGAGAAAATCTGGAAATGAGCTTTGTTCTATTTTCCATTTTTCAGAGACATAAGGAATTAACACCACATTTGACCAAGCAAATGAGGTCCAATGCCTCTGAAATTTGTACTGGTGATCAAGTGTTTTTGGAAGAATCTCCTGCCCAAATTTGGGAATTTTCCAACACATAGAACTCCTGGAATAAATCCCACAAGATTTTCCTTATGTGAATTAATGAGCCAAATCCAGGGATTGTCATAAATATTGGTCTGCATCCCTGGATAGTACTCTTTGAGAGGAATCCAACAAAATTTGTTTCACAATTTTTGGACATTCCTACACAAAGTTGTGTCTCTTCAAAGATTGAACTGGAAACTGAAAACCCTAAAATGTTTAAAACCCTGACGGTGGGTCCGAGCTACGTGTCACTCACTGGCACAAAGACACATGGGGCCACACGTTTCCATACGCGCAGTCGCACCGGATCCAACCGCCACATAAGATCAGGGTTTTTAACTTTCTCTCACTGACGACTGGGCCTGCCGAACCTCCTTCTTCAATCTCGGGTCAGTTCCCACACCCGGGTGCCCGCGCCGCCGCCCTCGCCGGAGATCGCCGGAAACCGACCTCCCGGCCCCTGCCCGAGCCCTTGCTCGCCGCCAGGGCCCAACCTGCCCCCTGAGCACGATGGTGAGGTTTCTCCGAGCCGGCACGGCCTCTACGGTAGCTAGCGGCGATGCGGCAGCTCGGCACATCATCGGCGACGTCGGCCGGCCGTCCTAGCGCGCTAACAGTTCGGCAAAACGGTGCTACAGCACCAGTGAACGATGGGGGAGCTCGACCTAGCCTCAAAAACGTTCGGGAACGATGGCAAATCTGCTTTCACCGTGCGACCGCGGTCCCCCGGTTCGGTTGCCGGTAGAAAACCACGAAATACTCACTCTAGGTGCAGTTTGAGGCTAGAACCGTGAAGAGCAAAGGATCGCCTACTACTTTGGACCCTTCGTGCAAACTGTGACGAACAAATTTGAGAATTGAGGGGGAATTTGGGATTACCGTGCCGGAAGGTCGAATTAAGTACGCCGGAGCAACTTTTCCAAATTATCTCCCGGTGGTGCATGGCATCGTCTGAGCTTGGGAGGGGAGCAGCATGGTGCCTTGGCGCGTCCAGAGGCGCCGGTACTTGGTCGTGACACTCACCAGATTGAGCTGTCCATGGACGCCTCCCAATCGATCCTGGTTCGGCCGCCGCACGGACGTAGTGTCCCTGGAGTAGGAGAGCCGATCATCGGTCGGCGGCGCGTCGAGGAGGAAGAGGGAGCTGCGCCGGTGCTATTTGGCTACTGACTAGCTGCTGTTCGCGCCCGTTTGAGCCGGCTGTCTATCAAACGACGGCGGCGGCGGTGGTTCGGTTCAGAGACGCGAGAGCGAGAGAGTGTCGGCCAGTTCGTTTTGCCGAGCGCTGAGGGAGGCCGGGGTGATCTTTATCCTTGCTGTGGAGTGGGTTCAGCGCGTCCTCGGTCGAATCCTCGAGCGCACGAGCGCTGGCGTCGGCTCCACCTCGCTGTCGATCCCCCGTAGAAGCAAAACAGAGACCGGTTGCTTCTGTGAGGATATTTGTGTGCATATGACAAGTGGGCCCCATCTCCCCCTTATCTCCCAAAATATTCCAAAATTTGCAACTGATGAAATTCAACTGTGTGGAGTTGAAAACTAAACTGCATTTGGATAATTGAGCTCAATTCATTCAAATTCAAATAGGTATTTGAATTCATTGTACATTTGAGTCTAATTGGAAAAATGAGTAGCAAATATCCTCAAAAGTTCATGAGACTTTGCCTACCCCTTAATTTGGACATAACGAATTCAACTATGAAACCTGCTCATTGATTTAGCTGCTGCAAATGAGATTTTTAATATAACAGTTTTGAAAACCATTGTGTTAATCTCATTTGAAATTTTGAGTGGAACCAACCTGCTCCAAAATCTGAATTTAGCTCTCTCACACATATGGGTACTTCCCTACTTAGTGTCAAATCCCTTTTTGTTCCATGTTTTCAAATAACCATTGAACTTGTTTGGAGGGAGCTCTCATGTGTATTATCACATGTGAAAAAGTTTAAACAAGTCCCATTTTTCCTACATATGAACTAACTTTTTGCAAACATAATTTTCTTTGTGTTCATATTTTTGGGACCTTTACAGTCCGAGTGCGAACTATCTGCAACCATACGACAATAAACATCAGTCCCGCAACATATTATATGCAGTCAAATAAAATAGGCGTACAACATAATGACAGTAAAACATGCGATACATCTCGTATGTAGATAATGTAATAACTTTGCACAAGCTACATCATTACCAGACCAAATACAAGCTAGTTAAATCCAAATTGACGGACTCCCTCTTTGGAAGTTCATCACAACTAGGTTTGGTCACTACGAGACGTTAATATCATTTTGTCATCACGTATACCACCCTTTCATCTTCAGTACGACACAAACATGGTCTCTAGCAAAAGAAACTTGAGTAAGACATATACTCAAATCTTTCACTAGTTAAAGATATCGTCTCATGAGTATCTTCTACCCCATTGGACGTACTTAAACACCCTAGGGCACAACAATCTCTCAAATAAGTTCAACTGTCGTTCCCCTGTCAGAATGACCAGTTTCTACATATCCAAGATTTTGATCTGGTTCTGGGCATTTTCATGACTCACGCTGAATAACAAAGTTAAAGTTAACTTCAGTATATTTCCAACGAGTACTTATTTGCCCTCAGATCAGCTCTGGTTAAAAAGTTGTGGTAATTCAAATTCAACAGAATTTCTGGAAGAATTTCAACAGCACCTCCTTTGGGAAGTTGCTGTTTTCAACTCTGATTTTCACTGAATTCTGTGCTGAAATTTCAGAAACCTTGAATTACAAAGATGTAACACATCTTCTACTTTCTAAAGATTTATCATATGATAATTTTAGATTTTTCTACTGGGAGTTATGCTTGAAAAACCGAACAGTCCAGAGAGTGTTTAACTCTGTCCTGGTTCTGGACAGTTTACATTCCTCTGGAATTTAGGCCATCTTAAGATGTGTTTCTGTGAGACCTATGTGTGCTGAATACATTGGCAATTAGGATAAAAGTTAGCATTAACATTCAAAGTTTTGAATATTGCCAAAACATTCTTCTGTGGCAAGGTCCGACAAGTTCTTTGTTAGGTCCGCCAAGTGTTGGCAAGGTCTGACGCAAGGTCCGGAGAGCTCCTGCAAGGTCCGGAGAGCTTCTGTGAGGTCCGGAGCTTGTTTTTAGGGAGCTCCCGTGAAGTTCAACTCGTAGAACTGCAGCGTCTTGTTTTTGCTGTTAACTCGCAATGTTTCAAACTTGCTTTATGGGAAGGTTTGCTTAGTATTAATTTGCTAAGTTTTTGGTGTGTTTTGGTGGTTATGGCTGTTATCATTTGATATGGTCTGCAACATGCTTATGTGACGTGCTCATGTAAGGTGTTGTGGTTTTCGAACTAACGTGAGTCAAGTCGAGGACTTGTGCTCGGAAGAATTGGTTGTTTATTCATGTGCAGCTGTTGCTTGAGTTCAAGACATGGCTGGTGACGGGATCCGTGGACTAGTCTCAGGGAGGAGATGAGGTTCCAACAACCATGTTCGGGAGGAGCTGTGGTTGAGTTGATCGGGAGGTCGCGCAGCATGTTTGGATCAAGGGCAGTGCATATGAAGGTTGCGTGTACGTCGTTGGAAGGTGTTTGCACGTGTGCAAGGAGTGCATGGACGTGGCAACATTGCTCCAAGGCGTGATGAAGAGAAGTGGACGTAAAGAATTGGTCGGAAAGGTCCAACCGACTGGATTGCGTACTCAGGCTGAGGCTGAGTCGGATATGGCTCAAATATGGAACATTTGAGTTGGTTATGATAGGATTTCGTACTAGGCATGAAGTTGAGTTGTTTTAGTAATGTTTAGGACGTTCCTAAGGTGTTTGGAAGTCTCACGATTGCTTCTATCTGCGAATAGGAGAGTCCTGAGCAGTTATGGTAAGTTAGGATACGAGTCCAATTAGGAGTAGGAGTCCTAGATTGGATTGTTTAGCCTGAGGGCTGGCTATGAAAGCAAGGGAGGCCAGAGCTCTCATGGGTAGAGAACTTTGGGCTGTTCCTCTTATGTTTCTATTGAATAAAGTTCATAGTTTCGAGGAGCTTTTGTGCCTTGTTCGTCCGATTTGTTTTTCGTCAAGTCTTTCTCGCCGAGTTTCTGGACAGACCGACGTTGCTTTGGTGTTTCGTTCATAACTCGAGTTTTACAGATCCGATTGACGTGATTCTTTTTTGGGTTGTCTTCACAACTCAATTATCTATCATCTGTGAATTTTTCACGAGCTTCGGATCTGTAGTTTTTGAGATACACGAGGTTCTTTGCAGCGTTGCAGATCTGTTTTATATCGGGTAGAACAGATTGATCTTCGTTTAATGTTTTGATCGTATCTCAAGTTTTACTTCGTGTTTTCAAGTGATTCTTGTTGCATTAGATCCGTGACTTGATTCTCTACCTCTCTACTTGATTTTTCATGGTTGAACACGTTTGAAAACACTTGCACACATGGTTTCTTTAACCAATTGATTTTTTGCTGAGGGGTTTTTGTTGTTTTCGCTGCGAAAAGTTTTAATCTACCATTCACCCCCCTCTGGTAGCTTTTCACGTGCTCTTCGATCCTACAATTGGTATCAGAGACAAGGTGCTCTAATCTTTGTGATTTGCACGTGTTTTGACTAACCATCATGGAGAAGTACTCCGCAAAACCTTGTGTGTTCAATGGCATCGATTTTCAGGTTTGGAAGGCGCGGATGGAGGCCTACATACAGGCGCAAGGCTTCGACATATGGGAAAAGGTCTACCGGAACTTCGATGTACCACCCAACAATCAAGTTACAGCTGCGAACATGAGAGATGTTGACAACAACAACAAGGCTCGCAACTTGATCATCCAAGGATTGACTCAAAGCGACTTCGACCGTGTTGCACACCTCCGATCTGCATATGATGTTTGGAAAGCTCTTTGTGACTACCATGAAGGATCCAATACGATCAAGGAGGTAAGGCAAGATATGTTCAAGAAAGAATACATGCGTTTTGAGATGCAACCCGGTGAGTCAATTGACGACCTTTTTGCTCACTTTAATAAAATTCTCAGCAACTTGCGTAGTGTCAATGTTAACTTTTCAGATGCTGAAAATGCTAGACAATTGTTAGGAGCATTAGATATGTCAATTTGGGAGATGAAAATTACATCTATTCGTGAATCTACTGTCATGAGTTCTCTTACTTTAGACGTGCTTTATTCTAAATTGAAAACTCATGAAATTGACATCATCTCACGTAAAAACCCCAACAAGTCTATTGCATTTGTTTCGCAACGTGACATGTCTAGTTCTAGTCAATCATCATCTAGTGGTGCACTCTCTTTGCTGTCCTCTCTAACCCTTGAACAGATTGAAGAGTTTCCAGAGGAGGAGCTTGCACTCATCTCTACTCGGTTCTCAAAAGCAATCCAAAATGTGAGAACTAGAAGGAGAGGAAGCTCCGGACCTCAACAATGTTTTGAATGTGGTAAGACAGGACATTTTCGTACGGAGTGCCCTAACCTTTCAGGTCCGACTTCACGTGAAGAAAAGCAAACAAGGCCGAAGAAATCGTTTGCAAAGAATAATAAGAAGAAAGATTTATCAATGCGCAACATAGTGCATAGTATGATCTCTGCACTTCAAGATTTCGGATCAAGTGATGTGGACACCAGTAGTGATGAAGATGAAGAAGCTATGGCAAATATGTGCTGCATGGCGAGCAAGTCAAGTTCAAGCTCCGAGGAGGCAGAACACAACAGCGACGATGAAGAGGTATGTCCCACTTGCGAAGAAATGTGTGATGCTATTTCTCGTGCCACTGTTATATTAATGAAAAAGATAAAAAACTTAGGAACAATGCTGTTAAAATTGAATCACTAGAATCTGAAATTAATCGTTTAAAAACTTTGATTTCTATTGATGATTCTTGTTCCTCATGTGATTTGATTTATGAACAATTATCCTCTTTAAGAAGTGCACACGCATCTACACTTGATAAACTTGAACTTGAAATTGAAAAGAACAAAGAGCTTGCTGCACTTAATGATAAAAATTTGAAAGATGCTTGTTGTTCTACAATTGATTTGCATTGTTCTTCATGTGATGATCTGAATAATAAACTAAATGATGCTATGAATGAGATTTCTATTTTGAACAATGCTTTACGTGTGCATGAAGTTAAATATTGTTCAAACTGCAAACTAAAAGGATAAACTTCATGTGAAAACTGCTTTGATCTGTCCAATAAACTTGATGACATGCATAGGACACTAGATCGGTTTTATAATGCAAATAAGAACCTAAACTTGCTGCTAAATTCTTCCAAGTCTTGTAATGATAAAACTGGTTTAGGTTTTAATTCTCATGCTCATGCTAAGGCACACCCACCTAAAGTTGTAAAGTCATTAGGAAGCGGTTTGATTCAAACAGCTCCTAGACAAAAGAGGTGATTTTCAAATCTGCAGGAGTACTGTCCCATTCGGGTTCTAATAAACGTGTTGCTTGCTCATCTAGACATGATAATAAGGTTATTTTTCATTGTACCTACTGTGGTAGAGATGGTCATGTCATGGATTTTTGTAATAGACTAGCTAAACACGATAAGAAACAAAGAATACTTGCTAGATCACATAACAACCAAGCAAAATCTGCTAGACCAAATGTTCGGAGCTTGCAACCTGCTGTAATGAGTCAAAAACTTGCTCCCGGACCTACTGTTTTTTGTGCTACATATAACACATCTTCTAAGTCAGTAGTTGGGAACAAAAATTTTCGATGTTTGGCTCATAAACCTGCTGTACCTTCTCAGCTTTCATGTGTTATTCCTGCTGGACGTCGTGTACTCAGTACTGGATTCCTAAAAGTCTTTTAACTAACCCCAGTATTGAGTCATCGACATATTGTGCTGCTGTGTAGGTTTCACGTTTGTGGAAGGAGAACATTTGGATTGTGGATTCAGGTTGCTCACGCCACATGACCGGTAACAAAGAATGGTTCTCCTCTCTCTCTTTTGTGTCACATGTAGAAAATGTTACTTTCGCCTATAACTCTTCTACTCCCATAATTGCTAAAGGTTCGGTTAGAGTAAACAATCTCTACACTTTGAAAGATGTGGCACTTGTTAAAAATTTGAAATACAACTTTCGGTTTCACAATTGCTAGATGAAAATCTAGAGGTTAGCTTTGCTAAAAATTGCTGCAAGGTTGTAGATTCAAAAGGTGAGCTTTTGTTTAACATGTCTAGGTTTGGAAGAGTTTTTAAAGCTGATTTTGATTTGTCAACTTCTAAGCATCGGTGTCTAGTTGCTAATGATACAAAGGATCTATATTTTTGGCATCGTAGACTTGGTCACATAGGCTTTGATCATCTCACTCGTGTTAGTGCTCTCGATCGCATACTGGGCTGCTGAAGCTTAAAAAGGACAATGATATTGTGTGCTCTTCTTGTAGACATGCTAAGTTTGTTGCAGGTTCACATGCTCCTCTCACAATGACCATGACAGCTGAACCGGGACAACTTTTACATCTTGACACAGTAGGTCCGGCACGTGTTCAATCCTTCGGATGTTAATGGTATGTGCTTGTGATTGTTGATGATTATTCCAGATATTCTTGGGTTTATTTTATGGCATCTAAGAATGAAGCTTTTAGTCATTTTAGAACTTTATTTCTTAGATTATCTATTGATCACACAGGATCATTAAAAGCAATTAAAAGTGATAACGGAACTGAATTTAAAAACCAATCCTTTGATCACTTTTGTGCTGAAAATAGAATAGATCATCAATACTCTTCACCCTATGTACCACAACAAAATGGTGTCGTAGAAAGAAAGAACAGGACCTTAGTTGAGATGGCTAGGACTATGCTTGATGAGTATCAAACTCCTAGGAAATTTTGGGCTGATGCAATTGCAACCGCTTGTTATGTCTCAAATCGTGTTTTCTTGCGTGCTAAGCTTGTAAAAACCCCATATGAGCTCCGGTTTGGACATAGGCCTAGTGTTACACACTTTAGGGTTTTTGGTTGCAAATGCTTTGTTAAGAAACATGGTAATCTTGATAAATTTGAAGCTAGATCTGTTGATGGCATGTTTCTTGGTTATCCATCTCATAATAGAGGCTACCGTGTGCTTTTACTTGACACTAACAAAATTGTGGAGACTTGTGAGGTTTCTTTTGATGAAGCTAGCCCAAGTACTAGCTCCGATATTGCAGGTCCAGATCCATATCCGCAGGGGGAGAGTATTTTTATTGAAGAAGATGAAGAAGTGGTGCTGCTGCCCGAAAACTCGGAAGTAAATAACGATCAAGCTGCTGATTTTGCACCACAACCAGCACCAACAGTCACTACTGCTGGTTCGGACCTTCCTCAATCAACAAGCTCTCCTAATCAAAGGTCCGAACATGAAGAAGAAGGTGCTTGTGAAGTGTCTACTCCCCTCCGAGTACTCAAAAGTCATCCTCCACAACAAATCATTGGAAGCTTGCATGAACGAGACACTCGGTCCAGGTTTTGCGATCCAAACACTCATGCTCATTCTGCTTTTGTTGCTTCTTTTGAACCCAAGGATATATCACACGCACTCACTAATGAATCTTGGCTTAATGCCATGCAAGAAGAGTTAGAAAATTTTGAAAGAAATAATGTTTGGAAACTTGTACCTCCACCTCAAGGTCACACATTAATTCGAACTAAATGGGTATTTAAAAATAAGCAAAGTGAGGATGGGGTTGTGGTTAGGAATAAAGCTAGGTTGGTTGCTCAAGGTTTCACTCAAATTGAAGGTCTAGATTTTGATGAAACATTTGCTCCTATTGCTAGATTAGAAGCTATAAGAATTTTATTAGCATTTGCTGCATCTAAAGGTTTCAAGTTATATCAAATGGATGTTAAAAGTGTTTTTCTTAATGGCTACATAGAGTAGGAGGTTTATGTTAAGGAGCCACCGAGTTTTGAAAATCCAAATTTTTCTAATCATGTTTACAAACTGTCTAAAGCCTTGTACGGTCTAAAACAAGCCCCTAGAGCATGGTATGATAGGTTAAAAACATTCTTACTTGAAAAGGGGTTTACCATGGGCAAGGTTGATAAAACTCTTTTTGTACTTAAGCATGGCAATGACTCATTATTCGTTCAAGTGTATGTGGATGATATTATCTTTGGTTGTGCTTCTCATGATCTCGTGTCCAAGTTTTCAGCTATGATGAGTTCAGAATTTGAGATGAGTATGATGGGAGAACTCACATACTTTTTGGGCTGCAAATCAAGCAAACAAAAGAAGGAACTTTTGTGCATCAAACTAAGTATACAAAGGACCTTCTTAAGCGCTTCAACATGGAGAAATGCAAGCCTCTTCGGACACCAATGGGAACAGCAACAACACTTGAACTTGACGAAGATGGTGACCCGGTCGATAAAAAAGAATACAGAAGTATGATTGGATCACTTTTGTATCTCACGGCGTCAAGACCGGACATACAATTCAGCGTATGTCTTTGTGCACGTTTTCAAGCTTCTCCACGTGCTTCACATTGCCAAGCCATCAAAAGGATTCTCAGGTACCTACATGGAACTCAAGAATTTGGCATTTTTCTTCCTTCTTCCTCAACCGTTTCTTTGAAAGCTTTTTTGGATGCTGATTTTGGGGGTTGTAGGATTGATAGGAAAAGTACTTCGGGTGCTTGTCATTTTCTTGGTAATTCACTTGTTGCTTGGTCCTCTAGAAAACAAAGTTCAGTTGCACAATCCACGGCCGAATCTGAATATGTAGCTGCGGCTAGCGCTTGCTCACAAATTCATTGGATTGTTCAAACACTTCAGGACTATGAGGTTGATTTAGATAGTGTTCCACTGTTTTGTGATAACACTAGTGCAATTTGTATTGCTAAAAACCCCGTGAAACACTCTAGAACTAAGCACATTGACATTAGGTATCACTTTCTTCATGATAATGTTGAAAAAGAAACATTGTGCTTCACCACGTCGATACCGAATAACAATTGGCTGATATTTTTACAAAAACTTTTGGATTTCACTCGTTTTTGTTACATTCGTAGTAAAATAGGGGTTATGCATCCTCATGGCTTCAATTGAGGGGGAATTTTTGAAACTTTGAAAGTCTATGTGTGAATCTGAAACTAAAATATTATGAGCATAGTATTTCATACATATATGACTTTGTGATTCCTTTTACAGGCTGAAAGTTCTTACTACATTACTCATGTTATACATTTTGTAGTTTTTGCCATGACTAGTAATTGGAATAATTACTTACACTAAATCTGGTCATGATCGAACTTTCTTGCTGTTTTGAACTTGTTGCGTGCTCACAAGTGCTTTTAATCATAAAAAATTAATCAAGTGATCAGCTCACATGTTGAGTTTTCAAATAAAAAATTGAGAAAAGATCAAGAGAATATGCATGCATCGCACTTCTTCTTTTGAGATTGCTTATCATTACACTAAGATATGAACTTGGAAGGAATTGTGTATGACTAAAACCATGTCCTTAAGCTTCTGATTGTCAGATGACATAGGCTTGGCTTGGTTGGTTAGAATAAGGCTGATGCGGCATATAATCTCTTGCAAATATCATATGATCAACTTTGTGCCTTAAATGATCATGAATAATAAAAATGCAGCAACAAGTGTCATGTTTTCAGGTTTTGAAATAGTTGAGTAAGGGAGATCATGACTTGCTTAAACTGAAAAATACATTTAATCTCTAGCATGGCTTACACTACTTTATGTATCTCATTGATGTGATAGTGTAAGTAACCTGATAGTATGACTTGGATGAGCTTTGTTTTTTATGTATATGTTATAATATGCTCATAACAATTAAAAATTTCTCCTTTTGAACCTTGCTGAATACATTGTCAAAGGGGGAGAAATATGTATAAGGAGAGATTTTTTTACACTTTGCATATGTTATACACTTTCTTCCTTCTCTGATTTTAAAAAATGGGGAGAAATTAATAAAGGGGGAGAAATGAGTTTTCAAAGCTTTTCAAAACTTTTCATAAGCCAATGTTTGGATTTTAATTGGTGTTGCCAATGCATTCATCAAGGGGGAGATTGTGAGACCTATGTGTGCTGAATACATTGGCAATTAGGATAAAAGTTAGCATTAACATTCAAAGTTTTGAATATTGCCAAAACATTCTTCTGTGGAAAGGTCCGACAAGTTCTTTGTTAGGTCCGCCAAGTGTTGGCAAGGTCCGACGCAAGGTCCGGAGAGCTCCTGCAAGGTCCGGAAAGCTTCTGTGAGGTCCGGAGCTTGTTTTTAGGGAGCTCCCGTGAAGTTCAACTCGTAGAACTGCAGCGTCTTGTTTTTGCTGTTAACTCGCAATGTTTCAAACTTGCTTTCTGGGAAGGTTTGCTTAGTATTAATTTGCTAAGTTTTTGGTGTGTTTTGGTGGTTATGGCTGTTATCATTTGATATGGTTTGCAACATGCTTATGTGACGTGCTCATGTAAGGTGTTGTGATTTACGAACTAACGTGATTCAAGTCGAGGACTTGTGCTCGGAAGAATTGGTTGTTTATTCATGTGCAGGTGTTTCTTGAGTTCAAGACATGGCTGGTGACGGGATCCTTGGACTAGTCTCAGGGAGGAGATGAGGTTCCAACAACCAAGTTCGGGAGGAGTTGTGGTTGAGTTGATGGGGAGGTCGCACAGCATGTTTGGATCAAGGGCAGTGCATATGAAGGTTGCGTGTACGTAGTTGGAAGGTGTTTGCACGTGTGCAAGGAGTGCATGGACGTGGCAACATTGTTCCAAGGCGTGATGAAGAGAAGTGGACGTAAAGAATTGGTCGGAAAGGTCCAACCGGCTGGATTGCGCACTCAGGCTGAGGCTGAGTCGGATATGGCTCAAATATGGAACATTTGAGTTGGTTATGATAGGATTTCGTGCTAGGCACGAAGTTGAGTTGTTTTAGTAATATTTAGGACGTTCCTAATGTGTTTGGAAGTCTCACGATTGCTTCTATCTGCGAATAGGAGAGTACTGAGCAGTTATGGTAAGTTAGGATACGAGTCCAATTAGGAGTAGGAGTCCTAGATTGGATTGTTTAGCCTGAGGGCTGGCTATAAAAGCAAGGGAGGCCAGAGCTCTCGTGGGTAGAAAACTTTGGGCTGTTCCTCTTGTGTTTCTATTGAATAAATTTAATAGTTTCGAGGAGCTTTTGTGCCTTGTTCGTCCGATTTGTTTTTCGTCAAGTCTTTCTCGCCGAGTTTCTGGACAGACCGACGTTGCTTCGGTGTTTCGTTCATAACTCGAGTTTTACAGATCCGATTGACGTGATTCTTTTTGGGTTGTCTTCACAACTCAATTATCTATCATCTGTGAAATTTTCACGAGCTTCGGATCTGTAGTTTTCGAGATACACGAGTTTCTTTGCAGCGTTGCAGATCTGTTTTATATCGGGTAGAACAGATTGATCTTCGTTTAATGTTTTGATCGTATCTCAAGTTTTACTTCGTGTTTTCAAGTGATTCTTGTTGCATTAGATCCGTGACTTGATTATCTACCTCTCTACTTGATTTGTCACGGTTGAACACGTTTGAAAACACTTGCACACATAGTTTCTTTAACCGATTGATTTTTTGCTGAGGGGTTTTTGTTGTTTCTGCTGCGAAAAGTTTTAATCTACCATTCACCCCCCTCTGGTAGCTTTTCTCGTGCTCTTCGATCCTACAGTTTCAGCTCTGGAAGTCTACAACAAAGTTGTAGAGTACCTAAATACCTTTCCAGAACTATATGCCACACCTCCCTGGGCTAAAAGACCTGTGAGGCATGCTCTGTTAAAATTCAGCAAACGTGCTGCCAAAACAGAGCACTCTGTTTTTCAATCCTTTAGAACTACACTGATCAACTATCTAATTTTTCTACCCAACCAGAGTCCTAAATGTTGCAACTTAGTGATTTTAGTTCCTTGTTATTATTATCTTTCATGCACATGCCTATGATATGTCGGTACTACGTTCCTCACAAAAGAAAATCCTAACCGGATTATACCGGCATATACGTCTCAAGTGTGGCACTAAACGGTCTCTCGCACACGTTTACTACACAGATACATACGTGGTTAGTACCTGCAGAAGACCACAAAATAGTGATGCACTCAAAGGTTGTGTTTCCATTTCAGGCAGGACCATATTTGAAATTAAATACAAACGCCCATATCATTGCCATACGGCCGTCCTTGAGTTAAGCCACGTCTCAAGGTACGTGATCGTGTTTCAACACCACACGACGGAGAACCCGAGTAGATCATGAACGGGTCGTCACGGTTGGGAATGTTATCAACCCAACAGATACCACCTACTGCCCTGCAGGGCACGCCGATGGCAAGCGCTACGTATGTCCTCCTGGGCTAATTCCAGACGAACACACTCTCGGGTTACTGACCACGCGATGGGGTCTCCACCTACTTGCCTAATGCACGCTAGGGATCAGCATTTCATATGAACTCAGGAACATAAAGAGTCCAAGAGTTTCATATTGACGTCTCACACCAAGCTGTGAGACCTATCGCTAAACCACGTTCCACGTCAGGGGAGCTAACCGAAATTGAACCGCTTTCGGTGGCGTTCCTTACCATTCTTACCAGAGCGTAGGTGCGTCGTTACATAATGAAAATTCAGAATTATAACGCATATGTTAGTCTTGCCACTTTAAGTAACTAGGCTAATATAGTCCTTACTTGGGAAAACTACCGGATCCTCACCATAAGCCTAAGTTTTCCCGTAATACAGTCCTTAAGTACTGTGCTATCCCCAATGCAACTCTGATACCAGGCTATGGTGGACTGGAATCCGCTCATCCAGGATCGCAGAGGGTGGTGCCGCACGATGCGACACCCGACAGCACACATCATAAGGATACATTGCATTACATAAAAAAAACAACTGAAACTGTACAAAGTAGTGCACTTCTCAGTTAAAAACTAAGGTATACATTACACAGCGGAAGTTTTTATTTGTACAACTCACGCCCGCCAATCTAGCAAAAGTCGGTTGCCCAGCCCTAGGGCAACCCACACTAGCTGCACTCCTCAGCTCAGCGCGGCGTGTACGGCTCCCACTCAGCCGTGGTCCCCGACGGAGGGTAGCCCTCGCCGGTGGACTCGTAACCCGAGTCCGTGGGTGGCTCCTCACCTGAAAAACACTTAAGCAGCAACCGTGAGCACGATGGCTCAACAAGACTTAACCGACTCACCTAGGCATGAAACTCTATATGTAGTGTACAATGAACATGGGGTGGTAAAATTGCAGCAAACGGACACGCCTATAATTTATCTTTGGTTCATCTTTTAGCCACAAGTTAACAGTTCAAGAATCGGAAATTTTAATGAGCAATATTTGGTGGCACACATGTAACAATAAATTTATATCATAACAGCAGTATTTAACCATCATATTTCATATATTAGCCTACGTCACGACTCAGTGAACAAGCGGTACTCGTCACCGCGAGGGATGGCGAATCGACTCGATATACACCTGCAGAGATACCCAAAGAGCACGTCACGTACGCCCACCCATGGAGCTGCACAGCACGCTCACCCGATGTTGTACGGGACAACCTTTCACCCAATAGCCCAAACGTCGAACCGGTCGCATCGAAATGAGCAGGAGGTTCCCTACATGGAGCATCTCTCTATGCCCGTTAGCAGATTACCACCTTGCTGCCCTCAGCCTACGCCTATAAATCGGCACGTTATGCCTCGACGCCCGGAGGTATAGGTTACATCGGTTTATCGGGGCCCATATATCCGATATGCCTTCGGTACGTTCAATACTTGTTCAGCAGAGCCGCACACGGATCGGTCCTCAATCGACACGGACAGGGACACACACACAAGACTTCCTCTTGCTGCGCCCTAGCCCCTGCCTAGTCTCATTTTCATTAATAAAGTGATCTCACATCACTCGAACCAATCCCGTGTGTCCCAAGCCTAAACTCGCGAGTAGATTCCAACTACTCGACTTGTACCGAAGTCCTATGAATCATTAAGCATAACCTGTCTACTCGAGGTCTTAGACACTACCCTCACTCTTATAGGCAAATTCTGGTTATGCAAGTGGGGTTCCATCCATCCTACACCTAATGCACATTCATACTTCACACTAGACATGTGAACAAAGTAAAACTTTATAAAATGGTTAATGCAAACCGGGGCTTGCCTTGTTGCTGCTGGTCAGTGGTTAGGTCTTTGTCCGGAAGAAGGAAGTCAAGTACTTCCGGAGTCTCCTCGCCTTCAGCGACTACATGTTAACCATATGCTATATGTCAATTTAAATGCAAAGAGTAAACTTGAATAAGTAATTACTAGAACTCTAGCTGGTCCTCCCCCTTTGGCTCTAAAATTTTTATGGTGGCTTGGTATGGTCCTAACCAGAGTCTTGACCAAGTTTCATTTGAAACAAAGTTCATTTGAGCTTTGTACAAATAAAAGCCTATTTGGTCAATAATTGAGCCTCTAAGTAATTCCAGGGGTTTTCATGGCTCCAACCATTACTTTCTGGAAACTAGAATTTAAGATGGTGCTAATGGAATTGGTTTCATGTAATTTGAAGAATTCTAGAGAAAGGTATTCTGGAAAACTATTAAGCTTCATGAGCTGAAATTTGTATTGCTGGAAAGTACTTAAAATTCTGAGTTCAGCAAAATTTGGTTCACTAAATTTGGAGCTTCCTAGTAAAAAGTTATGTGCATTTAAAGTTTGCACTAAAACTGGAAATTCCCAAAATGTTTAAACTCTGCAGGTGGGGCCCACTCTTTAAACCCGCCCACTGAGAATGCGGCCGCACCGCGGCCCACGGGGTTTTACCCGCGCTGCCGCACGGAATTCTGGTCGCAAATGGATCCCCGCGCGAGAATAGAGGCTGACCGGTGGACCTGGCCCCCCTTCATCTACCTCGCGCCACCCCGCAACTCCCGCGGCGGTGCCTCGCCAGAGTTCTCGCCGCCGGCCGTTTCGCTGCACGACCTCCGACGGTTCTCGCCGCATGGGCCCAACATGGCTCGAGGAACACGCTGGTGCCCTCACCGAAGCTCGGCAATGGCCGGAACCATGCCCATGACGGTGACAGCGGCTCTCCCTACTCCGGCGATGTCGCCCGGGCTACTCAGGGCCTTATTCTTCAAACGGTTTGCTCCTACAGCTCCGCTGTGGCACACTGAGCACGAATATGAGCTCGGTTTGCCATGGAAACGGCCGGAGCTAGGACCTCCCCGTCGACCTAGGGCTAAAACGGCAGTTGCTCGAAAAACTCAGATAGCAGCGCCAAGACTCAACGGTTTTCGATGGTCTTTTGTAACACCCCAAAACATGCTAAAGGGGGGAATTGCTAAAGAGGGGAATTTAAAAATTTTTGGACGTATTGCATGTGGTGCAAAAATTCAAATTCAAACTGGAATTTAGATTTGAATCAAACCAGAAAAAGGAAAAGGAAAAAAACCGGCCAGTGGACCGAAACCCGCCAGCCAACCCAGATCCCGTGCGCGCCCCTCTCCCTCTCTCCCTCTCTCTGACGCGCGGGGCCCACCCGTCATCTTCTTCCCCCGCGCGCCCCAACCGACCCCGGCCCTCTTTGTCGCACCCGAATCAAAACTAACCTCCAGAACCAGCGCCCCCAGCCCGATATTCGGCCCCGGGCGCTGCTACTTATCCAAACCGATCCTCCACCGCCTCTTCTCGTGCATTCCACGCAAGGAAACTCGCCGAATTCCCCAGCGCCGCTCCCTTTTTCTCTCCGGTGAGAACCGAAGCTTCTACCGCCGATTTCCTTCGATCCTCACTCGAATTTCCTGATCTAACGTGCTGATCATGTTCCACCGCCTCCAGGGAGCCTCGCAGGTGAAGGAATCCCGGTGTTTTGCGTTCTAGACACAGCTTCGGCGAGCACCGCCGCGTTTTCACTTTGGACCTCGTCGCCGACCGTGTTCCAGGGCCCTCGAGATCAAGAAAAACCCCGAGGTGAGATCCCCTACCTCCCCTCTTCCGTTCTATGCCAAGAAATCCAAGTTTTAGGAAGTACAGACGAAAACCCGAAGATCTCCGGCGAGATCGCCGCCTCCCGCCGCCGGGCAGCGCCGCCCTCGCACGGCCAGGGCGACGTGGCCCCCTGAGGCCCGTCCATTTTAAATCGTGTGGTTCCTATTAGATCTAACCCGTACCGCTTCACGTTATAATCTCAGCCGTCTGTTTTAAATCGTACGGTCCACGTCGGACCCACATTATAAAGGCCGGGATTCTTACGCGCTACCCCCTGGGGATCTCGGAAAACACGAGCTAGCCCCGGAAACTTCTGATCTAGCCCCTGGACCTTCAGAAATTTATGTAAATTCATTTAAAATTCAGTTTTAGCCCCTGGACTTAATAAAAATTAGGAAAACCCCTCTGTTATGTGTAATTAGTACCCTGAAAATTTAGGAAATAGTAAATTAAACCCTGCAGTAGGGTGGATTTGCCTTTTAGACCCTATAGGATATTAAATTTAGAAATTTGAACATGTGACTAGGATTTAAATTTAAATGGTGATGCAAACACATGTGCAAATATAAATTTAAACTCTCCTAGCACTTGGAAAACTTTAGAATGAGTTAAAAATAGATTTCAGGCTGAAATGAAATCTGTCTAAGTGTTGCTCATTTTTATTATCTCTAGAGACACATTTTAGGCTAGGAAATAATTCTAAAAACTAGTAAAATAAATTTAAATTGTTTCACATCAGAGAGGAAGTTCACAAATATTTTATTGAACATTTTAGATCAGAACCTATTCTGTTTAGATGATATGCCTTACTATTTTAATTTTAAAATTTACTTTTAGGCATAGAAAATAAATCTGAAAATATAAGAAAATAAGTATACATAATTAGGAAATGATAAATGAGGTCTCCAAACCCAAAAACTTCAGTTTAGGATTTTGTAGAAGATCTGAAAACCTATTTGGAGTAGGAAATTCATATATAGTGTGCAAATAGAAATCTGAATATAAAAGTTAGAAATAATATATATATGTTTAAAAGTGCATGTAGGCCTAAAATCAACACATCTAGGGTAACCACAACACTTAAAAAGGTGAGTGACTTTCATATGTATGCATGTGTGGTTTGCATGGAGTGAAAGTGTGGACTATGGCTTATGGATTGTTATTTTCTTTTGCTATGTGTATTGGCATGAGTAGAACCTGCCCCAGAGCAAGTTCTCCCCTTCCAAGACCAAGACATTCCATTCCCAGAGCAGCAGGAAGAAGGCAAGTGTCCTTGACCACTTTGATCCTATACTAGGATGTGTAGTTAGAATTAATTTGCATTGTCAATTTGGAATATGATACCCAAGCTAGGAAGTTTCACTAGATTTTCATTATCTTATTTCCTTGTAGCCTGGGTTGGGATTTATTCTATTATGTCATTCATTCATGTTACTTATGCTTAGCCATGCTTAGAATGGGATAAGTGGGATATGATATCATCAATTTGTTTACCTTACTCTTGAATGAGATATTATGAGTTATGTAGAGGTAGGGATCAAGGCAAGTTGGATGATTTGGTTGGTGTTGTGTGCATGAGACTCGGGTTTGTGTTTAGTGCTTGCCTGGATCCTAAGGACCGGTTCATGGAGCATGTAACCTGGCTTTACCGTGCCAACCACATGCTGAGATGGGGCAGCTTGGCCAATTAATTAGGTGTATCTCCGGCGTAGTATGGGTGTTTTGGATGGTGCGGGGAATAGATGTCAGCTGGACTACCATATGAAACGCAAGGCTCAAGAGGGGGCCACTGCAGCGGGGTTGGAGCCTCTTGTATGCTGTTAGGGGTGAAACCTCAGTGGGCCCATGCTCATCGGGAATCCCTTTGTAAAGGCCTCGTAGTGATCTCCTGGCTATACACCTGTGAAGTGTGAATGTGGTTCGCGGCCACTGGCATAATGGAGGTTCTTTTAGTCCACCTAGCAATGGGGGATGAAATCACTACATGTGGTTACGGTGGTGCAAACTCCGCAGAGTCAAAACTGTCATGACAGCCGTGCTCATGGTCAAGAGCGGCTTGGACTTATTCATGATTAGAGGATGATGGATTGGGAAGTTGTGGATGTAAAGCGGGAAGCTTAACATTGGAGATGAGAATATGTTTACTTGATTTTGATGATGGGTTGGGAGATTGGGACCATTTCACCGGTGTAGTAATGTAGGTGCTTAATAATCTAAGGTGATAGGTATTAATGGCGTAGTGCTTTAACCATGAGTTCAACCTCTCCTTGCTCTAGCCATGCATGACATAACTTTCCCACACTTGCTTAGTACCCACGGTACTCAAACTTGCTTTTCTGTTGGTTTATATTGCTGCTCAGGTCAAGGGGATGATGTTGTGTTCAACGACCAAGACTTTGGTCCGGAAGAAGGTTTCTAGGTTCATGGAGTCCCCCGGGAAACGCCTGTGACGGAGCCCACAAGATTTATATTCCGCTGCTGTTTTATTTACATATTATGAACTTATTATCGTCCATCGAGACGTATGCTCTGTAAGACTTATTTATATTCGAGCACCTGGCTTGTAATATGATGATGCTTCGCTATTTGTCATCACATGTATGAGAAAATGATCCTGGCATACATGTGATATTCACTCGGTTGTTCTTCAGAGAAACCGGGTGTGACAGAAGTGGTATCAGAGCCAAGGTTGCCCGTAGGAATGTGGACCTAGGTAGAAATGGATGTATTTAAGGACCTTATTTTCTTAAAAACTATTTTACAAAGGTGTGGGTTGAAAGTGTTATCTAATGGGGTCACTTTATTCATCTTGCCCCAATTTTTATTCAAAATACAATTTTGGTTTAACTCTTATCTAACTTAATTTTAAATGCTTTATGTTTTAGATGGTTCACATGATCCGCACCGCCCGCAAGTCCACCGGAGGGAGAGTTCCCGTAGTTGCCCTTGCCTTGAGAGAGGAGAACCGTCCGGTGACGTACCACTCCTACAGGTTGGCAGTAGGAGGCTTGTTGCGCCGTCTTCGGCGTATGCTCCACGCCGCCGGCAATGTGGGCAAGCTGATCATACACTACAGCTCCGCCAGGACCATCCGTGAGAAGCGGGAAGAATGGAGCTCAGAGATGAGGATTATCCATGAAAATCAGTTGCTCAAGATCCACCGCTCTCCAGCTTGTCGGGCGACTCAGGCCGATGCTGAGAAGGATGTCACCTGGGAGGCCATCACCTGCCAAAGTTACATCAACCGTCGCCACCTGGAAAGGACTGAGTACATGTATGTCCTCCAGCGTGAGAGTGGCACCGCGGAGTACAAGTACCCGCCAGTGCAGCAGGGGACTTCACATAGACCTGTGCTTGGAGGATGCTGCTATGCTCAGCACTCGACTGCAGGAGTGCCAACAGGAGCTTCAGGATGTTCGTGACACCCTGAAGGAGACTGAGGCATTGCTTCGCGCCAGCCTTAGGGCGAGAGAAACAGCAGATGGGAATGAACTGTGTGTCACCGTGAATGACAAATGGACTCCTGACTCTCTAGACCGCCGGGCGAGCAAGCATTGCCGCACTTCTCCACCAGCAGCTTCCCCACCTAAAGCGGAATCAGAGGGCAGCCGCAATAATGAGGAAGACCCCGACAAGCTAGCTCAGTGATACGAGTTGTTTAGAGTCATTTCCCTTATTTCAGCAGGTTATCGAGTAGTCGAGTCAATACCTTATTATTTGTGTGTTAATGTTTGGTGTGGGACGTGAGTTGTGGAAGCCATGGGCATTTGTCCACAACCTCGTCTTTAGGTTGCTTTGCTTTGGTGTGAACCCTTGTGAATCAATAGTGCATTATTTTTGCGTGAAACGTGAAGCCCAAAGATCTACGTGAAATCTTCAGAAAATGTTTAAATATTAAGGCCTCAAAAGTTTAAGTTTAAACAAGCAATTTGGGAAGATAAAATGTAATGCTTTAAATTAACATTTGGTTGATCATGATAGATGGCTGGAAGAGGAAAGGGTCGTGGTGCCAACCCCAACAACAACAACGATGAGGCCGGCAACCCTCATCTTTCTGGAGGACAAGACAAGTGTGTCCCAAGGTGAATCTAGACATTAATGGGGTAGTGTTTACTGCAAACCTCATAGTGATAGACTCACAAGGGATAGATATTATTTTGGGTATGGATTGGCTGACCAAACATAAAGGAATCATCCATTGTTCGACAAGAACGGTGGAACTAACTCACCCTAGTGGCACAAAAGTGAAGTTCATAACCGTACAAGAACCTAGGAGGGACCTTAAACTCAATCAAGTTGAGGTGTAAGTGGAAGAGATCAGGATTATCAGGGAATATCCAGACGTTTTTCCGGAGGAGTTGCCAGGTATGCCCCCCGATCGTGAAGTAGAATTCGCGATTGAACTGCTGCCTAGAACAGCCATGATATACAAGAGGCCTTATCGGATGGACTCCAAACAGCTTGATAAGCTCAAGGAGCATATAAGAGAATTGACAGAGAAGGGGTATATTCATCCTAGTTCCTCACCATGGGGAGCTCCAGTGATATTTGTGCCCAAGAAGGACGGAACCCAAAGGTTATGCGTAGACTACCGTGCGTTGAACGAAGTAACCATCAAGAACAAGTACCCATTACCCCGCATTGAAGACTTATTTGATCAGTTGAGGGGAGCTTGTGTGTTCTCAAAAATTGATCTCAGGTCGGGATACCACCAACTGAAGATAAGGCAAACCTACATTCCAAAGACAGCTTTCGTATCTCGGTACGGGCTGTATGAATACACTGTCATGCTGTTCGGGCTAACTAATGCCCCGGCATATTTCATGTATCTCATGAACAAGGTATTCATGGATTATCTGGACAAATTTGTGGTGGTTTTCATTGATGACATTCTCGTCTTATCCAAAGAAGAGGAAGAACATGAGGGACATTTAAGATTGGTGTTGCAAAAACTGAGAGAACACCAACTATACGCCAAGCTGAGCAAGTGTGAATTTTGGCTGAAGAGAGTTCCCTTCTTAGGACATATAATCTTGGAGGGAGGAATCTCAGTAGATCCTGCCAAGATCGAGGATGTGCAGAAGTGGAAGACCCCTGAAAAAGTCGGGGAAGTTTGAAACTTCTTAGGATTGGCTGGGTATTATCGACGGTTTATTGAGGCTTTCTCCAAGATTTCGAGACCCCTCACCAAATTGTTAGAGAAGGGAACCACATTCACATGGACACCACAGTGTGAGACGTGTTTTCAAGAACTGAAGAAAAGATTGACAACAGCCCCAGTGCTAGTTATGCCAGATATGCAGAAGAACTTTTCGGTGTACTGCGATGCCTCTGGACACGGGTTGGGATGTGTTCTCATGCAAGAGGGGCATGTCGTGGCTTACGCGTCCCGGCAGCTTCGAAAACACGAGAAGAACTATCCTACACATGACCTAGAGCTAGCCGCAGTGGTACACGCATTGAAGATTTGGCGACATTACTTGATGGGGAAAAGGACAGAGATATATACGGATCATAAGAGCTTAAAGTACATTTTCACACAGCTAGATCTCAACCTCAGACAAAGGAGATGGTTAGAGCTAATCAACGACTTTGATGTGGGCACCAACTATCATCCTGGGAAAGCGAACGTCATGGCGGATGCTTTAAGCTGGAAAGTGCAGGTCAACATGTTGAGTTCGAAGGACATGCCTATAGAATTGAACGAAGAGATTGCAAAACTCAATCTATGTCTGGTGAATAGTGGTGAGGCCATCGCCATGGAAGTAGACTCCACATTAGAGCAAGACATACGCAACGGTCAGAAGAATGACGAGAAGATACAAGAGATTAGAGAACACATCAAAGAAAATAAAGCCCCTAGGTTCAGAGAGGATGAACAAGGTACGGTGTGGCATGGGAAAAGAATCTGTGTGCCTGAGGTGAAGGAGATCCGTGAACTGATTTTGAAGGAGGCTCATGATTCCAACTATTCCTTTCATCCTGGGAGTACGAAGATGTATCATGACCTCAAGAGCAGATATTGGTGGTATGGCATGAAGCGAGATGTTGCGGAACATGTTGCCCTATGTGACACATGTCAGTTGGTGAAAGCAGAACATCAACGACCCGCGGGACTATTGCAACCACTCAAAGTGCCTGAATGGAAATGGGAAGAAATAGGTATGGATTTCATAGTGGGACTACCCAGGACCCAATCGGGATATGATTCGATATAGGTCATCATCGACAGGCTAACCAAGGTAGCTCATTTCATCCCCGTGAAAGAAAGCTACAACGGATCCAAATTGGCGGAATTGCACATGTCAAGGATCGTGTGTTTTCATGGAGTGCCAAAGAAGATAGTGTCAGATCGAGGGACACATTTCACCTCAAGGTTCTGGTAGAAGTTACATGAAACCATGGGAACTTATCTAAATTTTAGTTCTGCCTATCACCCCCAGACTGACGGGCAGACAGAAAGAACCAATCAGATCCTTGAGGATATGCTGAGAGCGTGTGCCCTCAAGAACAATAGGAGTTAGGATAAGAACATACCGTATGCGGAGTTCTCCTATAACAACAGCTATCAGGCTAGTATGAATATGTCACCATTTGAGGCTTTGTATGGGAGGAAGTGCAGAACTCCACTATTTTGGAACCAAACAGGGGAAAGTAAAGTGTTTGGGCCCGAGGTACTACAAGAAGTCGAGGCGAAAGTGAGGGAAATTCGCAACAATTTGAGGCTAGCACAGACCCGACAAAAGAGTTATGCCGATGTACAAAGAAGAGAGCTTATTTTCAACGTGGGGGACTATGTTTACCTCAAGGTGTCCCCTATCCGAGGACTTCATCGGTTCAAAGTGAAAGGGAAACTATCACCTCGATACATCGGACCCTTTCAGATTCTGGAGAGGAAAGACGAAGTGGCATATCAACTAGAACTACCGGCTCGCCTATCAGATGTGCACAATGTATTCCATGTGTCACAGCTCAAGAAATGTTTAAGAACGCCCGAAGAAATGTTACCCATGAATGAGGTGGATGTACGAGAGCATCTTTCTTATGCCGAACAACCGGTCAAGATTTTGGAGACAATGGAACGCCTCACAAGAAATAAAAGAATCCGAATGTGCAAGGTGCAGTGGAAGCATCACTCGGAAGCAGAAGCCACATGGGAGCGAGAAGACCAGCTTAAGGCACAGTTTCCGGATTTGTTTTCCTAGAATCACCAATCTCGAGGACGAGATTTCTTTTAAGGGTGGTAGAGCTGTAACACCCCAAAACATGCTAAAGAGGGGAATTGCTAAAGAGGGGAATTTAAAAATTTTTGGGCGTATTGCATGTGGTGCAGAAATTCAAATTCAAACTTGAATTTAGATTTGAATCAAACCGGAAAAAGGAAAAGGAAAAAGAAAAAGAAAAAGAAAAGAACCGGCCAGTGGGCCGAAACCCGCCAGCCGACCCAGATCCCGCACGCGCCCCTCTCCCTCTCTCCCTCTCTCTGATGCGCGGGGCCCGCCCGTCATCTTCTTCCCCCGCGCGCCCCAACCGACCCCGGCCCTCTCTCTCGCACCCGAATCAAAACTAACCTCCGGAACCCGCGCCCCCAGCCCGATCTTCAGCCCCAGACGCTGCTACTTATCCAAACCGATCCTCCGCCACCTCTCCTCGTGCATTCCACGCAAGGAAACTTGCCAAATTCCCCAGCGCCGCTCCCTTTTTCTCTCCGGTGAGAACCGAAGCTTCTACCGCCGATTTCCTTCGATCCTCACTCGAATTTCCTGATCTAACGTGCTGATCATGTTCCACCGCCTCCGGGGAGCCTCGCAGGTGAAGGAAACCCGGTGTTTTGCGCTCTAGACACAGCTCCGGCGAGCACCGCCGCGTTTTCACCTCGGACCTCGTCGCCAAACACGTTCCAGGGCCCCCGAGCTCAAGAAAAAACTCCGAGGTGAGATCCCCTACCTCCCCTCTTCCGTTCTATGCCAAGAAATCCAAGTTTTAGGAAGTATAGACTAAAACCCGAAGATCTCCGGCGAGATCGCGCCTCCTGCTGCCGCGCACCGCCGGTCATTGCCGCCCGTGCATGGCCAGGGCGACGTGGCCCCTGAGGCCCGTCCATTTTAAATCGTGTGGTTCCTATTATATCTAACCCGTACCGCTTCGCATTATAATCTTAGCCGTCCGTTTTAAATCGGACGGTCCACGTCGGCCCCGCATTATAAAGGCCGGGATTCTTACGCGCTACCCCCTGGGGATCTCGGAAAACACGAGCTAGCCCCGGAAACTTCTGATCTAGCCCCTAGACCTTCAGAAATTTATGTAAATTCATTTAAAACTCAGTTTTAGCCCCTGGACTTAATAAAAATTAGGAAAACCCCAATGTTATGTGTAATTAGGCCCCTAAAAATTTAGGAAATAGTAAATTAAACCCTGCAGTAGGGTGGATTTGCCTTTTAGACCTTATAGGATATTAAATTTAGAAATTTGAACATGTGACTAGGATTTAAATTTAAATGGTGATGCAAACACATGTGCAAACATAAATTTAAACTCTCCTAGCACTTGGAAAACTTGAGAATGAGTTAAAAATAGATTTTAGGCTGAAATGAAATCTGCCTAAGTGTTGCTCATTTTTATTATCTCTAGAGACACATTTTAGGCTAGGAAATAATTCTAAAAACTAGTAAAATAAATTTAAATTGTTTCACATCAGAGAGGAAGTTCACAAATATTTTTATTGAACATTTTAGATCAGAACCTATTCTGTTTAGATGATATGCCTTACTATTTTAATATTAAAATTTACTTTTAGGCATAGAAAATAAATCTGAAAATATAGGAAAATAAGTATGCATGATTAGAAAATGATAAATGAGGTCTCCAAATCCAAAAACTTCAGTTTAGGATTTTGTAGAAGATCTGAAAACCTATTTGGAGTAGGAAATTCATATATAGTGTGCAAATAGAAATCTGAATATAGAAGTTAGAAATAATATATATATGTTTAAAAGTGCATGTAGGCCTAAAATCAACACATCTAGGGTAACCATAACACTTTGAAAGGTGAATGACTTTCATATGTATGTATGTGTGGTTTGCATGGAGTGAAAGTGTGGACTATGGCTTATGGATTGTTGTTTTCTTTTGTTATGTGTATTGGCATGAGTAGAACCTGCCCCAGAGCAAGTTCTCCTATTCCAAGACCAAGACTTTCCATTCCCAGAGCAGCAGGAAGAAGGCAAGTGTCCTTGACCACTTTGATCCTATACTAGGATGTGTAGTTAGAATTAATTTGCATTGTCAATTTGGAATATGATACCCAAGCTAGGAAGTTTCCCTAGATTTTCATTATCTTTTTTTCCTTGTAGCCTGGGTTGGGATTTATTTTATTATGTCATTCATTCATGTTACTTATGTTTAGCCATGCTTAGAATGTGATAAGTGGGATATGATATCATCAATTTGTTTACCTTACTCTTGAATGAGAGATTATGAGTTATGTAGAGGTAGGGATCAAGGCAAGTTGGATGATTTGGTTGGTGCTGTGTGCACGAGTCTCAGGTTTGTGTTTAATGCTTGCCTGGATCCTAAGGACCGGTTTATGGAGCATGTAACCTGGCTTTACCGTGCCAACCACATGCTGAGATGGGGCAGCTTGGCCAATTAATTAGGTGTATCTCCGGCGTAGTATGGGTGTTTTGGATGGTGTGAGGAATAGGTGTCAGCTGGACTACCATATGAAACACAAGGCTCAAGAGGGGGCCACTGAAGCGGGGTTGGAGCCTCTTGTATGCTGTTAGGGGTGAAACCTCAGTTGGCCCACGCTCGTCGGGAATCCCTTTGTAAAGGCCTCGTAGTGATCTCCTGGCTACACACCTGGGAAGTGTGAATGTGGTTCGCGGCCACTGGCATAATGGAGGTTCTTTTAGTCCACCCGGCAACGGGGGATGAAATCACTACATGTGGGTACAGTGGTGCAAACTATGCAGAGTCAAAACTGTCATGACAGCCGTGCTCACGGTCAAGAGCGGCTTGGACTTATTCATGATTAGAGGATGATGGA
The DNA here is from genome assembly GCA_030760725.1 of Neostapfia colusana. Taxonomy (NCBI): domain Eukaryota; kingdom Viridiplantae; phylum Streptophyta; class Magnoliopsida; order Poales; family Poaceae; genus Neostapfia; species Neostapfia colusana. The sequence goes on along the minus strand of JASWHV010000016.1, from coordinate 60,212,112 downwards.
TTGGGAAGTAGTGGATGTTAAGCGGGAAGCTTAACATTGGAGATGAGACTATGTTTACTTGATTTTGATGATGGGTTGAGAGATTGGGACCATTTCACCTGTGTAGTAATGTAGGTGCTTAATAAGCTAAGGTGATAGGTATTAATGGCGTAGTGCTTTAACCATGAGTTCAACCTCTCCTTGCTCTAGCCATGCATGACATAAATTTTCCACACTTGCTGAGTACCCACGGTACTCAAACTTGCTTTTCTGTTGGTTTATATTGCTGCTCAGGTCAAGGGGATGATGTGGTGTTTAACGACCAAGACTTTGGTCCCGAAGAAGGTTTCTAGGTTCGTGGAGTCCCCGGGCAACGCCTGTGACAGAGCCCACAAGACTTATATTCCGCTGTTGTTTTATTTACATATTATGAACTTATTATCGTCCATCGAGACGTATGCTATGTAAGACTTATTTATATTCGAACACCTGGCTTGTAATATGATGATGCTTCACTATTTGTCATCACATGTATGAGAAAATGATCCTGGCATACATGTGATATTCACTCGGTTGTTCTTCGGAGAAACCGGGTGTGACATCTTTGATCCTAGGTGGCCGTGGGAACGTGTAGAACATGTGCTTGGCTGGGTTCAGGCGGTGAAGGACTGATCACCACGAATTTCAGATTCTTTGCTAGCTCGGTATTTTGAACACCGAGGACTAAACGTGGAAATACTCTTTCTACACAGCATGAAAGGGGTAAGATCTTCACCGTGAGTTCGAGCGGTCTCCGGCGCGTCTCTTTGCTGTTGAGCTCCGGTTGCGAGAATGCCTGGATCAGCGGCGCGACGAGGAGCCGAGGTGAGCGGCCGAGAGGTGAACGTTTTCGGTCAAGTGCGCGTGGAAGCAAGTCGGTCGGCGTGTGAGCTGCGAGGGATGACTTTGTGGGCAGGTAATAGCGCGGCGCAGGCCTCCAGCACGACACCATCTCGTCGCGGTGGCCGCGTTGGGGCGAGGTTTCACCCGTGCGCTGGCGACCGCAGGTGTTCGACCGAGTGACTGAGTCGGTTTGATCTCTGTGTGGCTGACCAGTGGGTCCTCTTCTCCCCTCTAATTCTTTCTCCCCCTTCCTGCTGCAAATATCCCAGCTACTAAACATTGAATGATAGACTTAAGCACCAAGCTACATTTTGAATTTGGTTCCCTCAATTGGAATTTGGTTTGGCTAAATTTGCTTCACATTTGCACTGAAATTCAAATTCAGTTTTGAATTATTGCAAATTTAGCTCCCGACAAAATAAATTCCAATGGGGGTGAAAATTGGTGAACTAACTCAGAAAAATGTGCTGAGTTTGAATATGAAGCCAACTTTCGAATTTAAGTGATGAAAGTTACTGCAGTTTGAATTTACATTCAAATTGGCCTCTTTTTCAAATGCCTCCAAAAGTGCCTCAAAAAGTGTTGGATTTGCATGACATTTGGCCTGAACCTTCCCAAGACTTTTTAAGTCCAAGGGGTGATACCAACCTCTCCTGTTCATGTGTAGAAATCCCACTTTGTGAAAATTAGGGCTTTCCCTCCTAATCACCCTTTTGATGGTGGTTACTTGCTCTTCACAAGTCATCACAAGATATCCACAACAAAAGCTAGGTGTTGTGAGGTGATGAAATTTTTTTTGTAAGCCCCTTTTCTTGGGCTTTTACAGGGGCCCTAGTTTCTATGGCTTGAACCGATTTTGGATTGATCAAGCATGTTTGGAGAATTTCCCGTTTGGGTTGCCCTCGGTTCTACACGTCTACCGGTACCAAACTTCAAATTCCGGCTAGCCGGTGCTAGGAGAGAGAAAGGGGGTGTTTGGAGGAGTAATTAGGCATCGTGGCGAACCTTAGGGTAGGGTTGATCACGCCGGGGAAACCCTGAACTGGCCGGGCGACGCTGATCAGTGAGGGCGGCTTCGGTCTGAGTTGAAGAGGAAGAAAGGGCGCGGTGCAACTCGGAGGACAACGGGCACGAGCTGGGAACACGTCGATGACGTTGACTAGATGGTGGCACAGATGCTGGATGGCTCAGCTGGGCGCCACAGCTAGCAGGAGGCGATCAGCGGTGAGCAGCAGAGTAGCGGGTGCATGTTCTTCGGTTTGAGCGGGCGAGGGAGTGTGGCGGACCGGAATCCGCTCATCCAGGATCGCAGAGGGTGGTGCCACACGATGCGACACCCGACAGCACACATCATAAGGATACATTGTATTACATTGAAAACCAACTGAAATGTACAAAGTAGTACACTACTCAGTTACAAACTAGTGTTATATTACACAGCGGAAGTTAAATTTGTACAACTCACGCGCGTCTATCTAGCAAAAGTCGGTTGCCCCGCCCTAGGGCAACCCACACTAGCTGCACTCCTCAGCTTAGCGCGGCGTGTACGGCTCCCACTCAGCCGTGGTCCCCGACGGAGGGTAACCCTCGCCGGTGGACTCGTAACCCGAGTCCGTGGGTGGCTCCTCACCTGAAAAACACTTAAGCAGCAACCATGAGCACGATGGCTCAACAAGACTTAACCGACTGACCAAGGCATGAAACTCTACATGCAGTTTACATGAACATGGGATAGTAGTTTCAGCAAATGGACACGCCTACAAGTTCATCCTTAGTTCATCTTTTAGCCACAAGTTAACAGTTCATGAATAAGAGATTTAGTAAGCAATATTTGGTGGCACACAGGTAGCAATACAATTATACATATCAGCAGAATTGAATCATACCATTCCATGATTTATCTATGTTATGATGCAGTGAACAAGCGGTACTCGTCACCGCGAGGGACGGCGAATCAACTCGATATACACCTGCAGGGATACCCGAATAGCACGTCACGTACGCCCACCCGTGGAGCTGCACAGAACGCTCACTCGATATCATACGGGACAACCTTTCACCCAACAGCCCAAACTTCGAACCGGTCGCACCGAAACGAGCAGGAGGTTCCCTACATGGAGCATCTCTCTATGCCCGTTAGCAGATTTCCACCTTTCTGCCCTCAACCTACACCTACAAATCAGTGTGCTATGCCTCGATGCCCGGAGGTTTAGGTTACATCTGTTTACCGGGGCCCATATACCCGATATGCCTTCGGTACGTTCAATACTTGTTCAGCAGGGCCGCACACAGATCAGTCCTCAATCGACACGGACAGGGCTGCGCATACAAGACTTCCTCTTGCTGCGCCCTAGCCCCTGCCTAGTCTCATTTTCATTTCTAAAGTGATCTCACATCACTCGAACCAATTCCGTGTGTCCCAAGCCTAAACTCGCGAGTAGATTCCAACTACTCGACTTGTACCGAAGTTCTAGGAATTGTTAAGCCTAGCCTGTCTATTTGAGGACTTAGACACTACCCTCACTCTTATGGAAACATCTGGTTATGCATTTGGGGTTTCATTCACCCTACACCTAATGCACATATACATACCTCATACTAAGTATGTAAACAAAGCAAAACTTTGTAAAACGGTTTAATGCAAACCGGGGCTTGCCTTGATGCTGCTGGTCAGGGGTTAGGGCTTCGTCCGGAAGAAGGAAGTCGAGCACTTCTGGAGTTTCTTCGCCTTCAGCGTCTACATGTAAACGATAAGCTCTATGTTAATTTAAATGCAATGTTTAGAATTGAATAAATAATTACCATAACTCTAGCTAGACCTCCCCTATGGTTCTGAAATTTTTATGTTAACTTGGCAGGGTCCTAACCAGAGTCTTTACCAAGTTTCATTTGAAACAAAGTTCATGTGAGCTTTGTACAAATAAAAGCCTATTTGGTCAATATTAGAGCCTCTAAGGAATTCCAGGGGTTTTCATGGCTCCAACCATTACTTTCTGGAAACCAGAATTTAAGATGGTTCTAATGGAATTGGTTTCATGCCATTTGAAGAATTCTAGAGGCAGTTATGCCCTCAACAAGATTTGAGAAAATCTGAAAAATGTTTCTGTACATTTTTCTATTTTCTCAGGGTAGTTCACTTAATCACCCCATTAGGGGGACTAAATTAACTCGGATGGTTCTTAAAATTTTACTGTGACTCCAGGACTTTCCATTGAACCTCTCAGCCAAAGTTCAGAATTTTTCATAAAGCAGTTCTCCAAATAAAATTCCCAACAGTTTAAACTTTAGGGATTTAATTCAGGACAACCATTAAGTTTCATGAGCTGAAATTTGTATTGCTGGAAAGTACTCAAAAAGCTGAGTTCAGCAAAATTTGGTTCACTGAATTTGGAGCTTCGTGGCAGAAGATACATATATTTGAAGTTTGAACCAAATCTGGAAATTCAAATAAAGTTTAAACAGGCTGGTGGGGTCCCCGGGCTACGTGTCAGCACCTCAGCTAACCCACACGGGGGTCCGCAGAGTCTTCCGCACAGTCGCAAGGGATCCCGGTGCCACAGCAGATCCGGCGCTGTTTAACCCGAGGCTGACACGTGGGACCCGCGGGGCTTCGTCTACCTCGCGTTCCCGCGGCTCCCCGCCGCCCCCTTCGCCCGAGAGCTCGCCGCCGGGCGTTCTATTGCCCGACTTTCGACGAAACTCGCCGCCTGTGCATATTTCGGCCTGGAGAACACGGTGGTGCCCTCAACGGAGCTCGGCGATGGCTGGAACAGTGCTCGCGACGGTGACAGCGGCCGGAAGCTCATCAGCGACGTTGCACTCGGTGTTCTCTACACCTTTTTCGATGCGGTTTGCTGGGGAGCTCCGCTGACACTTGCTGATCACGGATATGAGCACTGATCCCCGTGAAAACGGCTGCAACTACGACCTCACCGGCGAGGTGCCCGGTTTTCAGCCGCCGGGTCGAAATTCTGACAGAACTAGGGTCCTAGTGCATGGAACTGGTTGCTACTTTATCGAGGAGGTGCGCTAGGTGTTCTAGAGTGTGTGTGAGCTATAGCTTAGCCGGCGTTTGCTTCTGTGAAACAAATTTTGTCGTAGACCGGACTCTAACCCTAACACGCTCCGAGGAAGAAAACCAGAAATTCTTGCTCTACACCGCCTGAACTGGCGCACGGTTTCCTCCTACAGCATTAGCACAAGTAAGCGCACATTTTCTTCTCTGTGGATGGCGAATGAAACCGCCAAAATCGGTCGGTCGCCGGTGATCAGAGGAAGCAGCGACGAGTTCTTGCGCGGCAGCGAAAGAATAGCTCGGGACGTGCTCGTTTTCGCTCGGGAATAGAACAAAGGGTGAAGCAGCTCGTTGTGCTTGCCTTTGAGCCAAAATTTTTCACCGTGAGATGGAAGTCCCGAGCGCTGCTGGCAGCCTCTGTGAGCCGACATCGACCGCTCGCGCTACGTCGCCGGGTTTGAGTCGGTTTCACCCCGTGTCTAGTCACTGATCAGTGGGTCCCTCTCCCCTCTAATTCCTTATCTGTTTTTCATTTTTGTTTACACTGAAAAGATCTCAGCTACTCACAATTGAATGAGATTCTTAGCCTCCAAGTCATTGTTTGAATTTCATTTCCTAAATTTGAAACTGGTTTGGCTAAATTTGCTGCATGTTTGAACTGAAATTCAAATTCAGTTTTTGAATAATGCAAATTTAGCTCCCGTCGAGATAAATTACAATGGGGGTGAAATTTGGTGGGATAACTCAGAAAAATATGCTGAGTTTGAATATGAAGTCAACTTTTGAATTCAAGTGATGAAAGTTGCTGCAATTTGAATATGCATTCAAATTGGCCCATTTTTGAATTGTCTCCAAAACTGCCTCAAAAAGTATTGGATTTGTATGAAGTTTGTCCTGAGCCTTCACAAGACTTTTTAAGGTCTAGGGTTGAGCTCAACCTTTCATGTTCATGTGTAGAAATCCTACTTTTTGGAAATTAGGTTTTTCCCTCTAATAACCCTTTTGATGGTGGTTACTTGCTCTTCTCAAGTGTTAATGAGCTATCCACAAAATGAGCTGTGGTGTTGTGAGGTGATGACATGATCACTTTTGCAAGTCCCTTTCTTTGGCTTTTACAGGGAGCATGCGAGCAGAGAAACAGAAGTTTGATTGTGCACCACCGAGGCTTATTGATCAGCAGAGATTGGAGTGAACCGCCTTTGGGAGAGCAGGGGCGCAGGCAGCTCGGCGTCTGTCGCGGTACTGCCTGCCTCTCGGTGTCGCTCTCACACGGAAGAAGAACTCGGTTGCTGACTCTGTGCCAATGACAGGTGGGTCCCACAGGCAGTTTCCCCCCACTCAGTGGCTCCCAAATTCAACTTTCAAGTTTGCAGGAAATTCCAACAAGCTGAATTTGAATGTAATGAAGTTAACCCTTTCTTATGCTTAAATTCAAATTTGTGGTTTATTTCCTATTTGGCTAAATGTCCTTTGTCGCCTTTCCTTTATTCCATGTAGCCAAATTTCGAATTTGAAAACTTATTTCAAACTGAAGTCGACCCTGCGGATTTAAATCCTACAGAAAAGCTACAAATATTCTTATCAAAAGTGGGATTTCACATCCCTCCCTCCTTAAAAAGAATATCGTCCCGAGATTCCAAAAGAAGAGACGAAGCGGTAGAGAAAGAATTACCGGATATGAGCGGACAGCAAGTCCGTAGTTCGAATGGAGGTATTCTTCATTCTCCTGTAAAAGTTCCAAAACCGTGAATGCAAAGAAACGGATGTTTGAGCATCATTGTGTTTTGGGTTCATAAAAATTGGAACTTGTTTAAATTTTTCCACATATGATAATACACATGAGTGTCCCACCACTCTAGCCTAAGAGCAATTGAGTGTTTGGGGGACAAAGTTAAGTTAAAACCCATGTGTAAGCTCTCATGTGCAAGAGGGAATAAAAATTCAGAGTGTGAACTCAGATTTGTTCAATTCAAATTTCAAATGAGGGCAACAAATAGGAATGCAAACTGTTGTGCTCAAAACCTCATTTGCAGCAGTCAAAACCAAAATCAGATTTCATATTTGAATTCCTTAGGTCCAAATTTGGGGGTAGGCAAAGTTTCATGAATTTTGGAAATGTTTCCTACCCATTTTTCAAATGGACTTTAAATTACATAGGAATTCAAATTCAAATGTGAAATTGGATGAAACTTGTCCAAATCTTCAAATTCAGATCAGGTTCAAACTTCCACAATTAAATGGAGTCATTTGCAAAATTTGAGAGATTGTGGAGAGGATAAGGGGGATAGTGGGGCCCACTGGTCAGTACACTCAAATATCTGCAAATTTGAGTCGGTTCTCTGTTCTTCTGTTCAGACTCGAACCAGTGCGGGAGAGAGCACGCGCCACCGAGGGTGGGGGGAATGCCTCCACCTCCCAGCTGCTTGAGCAGCGCTGGAGAGCAGCTCGTGGACTGTTTTACCGCTCGGCGTGATCCACTTCCCCAGTGACCGAGCCCCTGTTCGTTACTTCCCCTCACACAAACACAGAAACCAGCCGCTCGCCCACTCTTGAGACCCGATAACTGCTCGGTGCCGCAAGGCCAATCCTTGACCACCGGTGACCGTAAGAGCATGCGCAAGACTCCACTGGACCTCATGGAGCTGCCCAAGCAGGACCATCACCCTCTGTGCACGGCGCACAGCAAGAATTTTCATCGGAATTCAGGTTTGAGCCGTCGCCGTGCCTCCCCAACGTCCCGGTGATACAGAGAGTTTCACACTGAGTGTTGAACATAAAAAAGGTGTGCCAACCCCTTCTCTTCACGCTGCCGAAAACCCTAGTCCATTCCTCCATGAGAGCCACGGGAATTTCTAAAATACCGACGACATGTTCATAGGCCGTGGGGGTAGACTTTCCCAAAATTCGTGATCAATATTGTTTGTTTGGCCATTCTGATCATAGGGTAGGCTACAGACCTCCTTGCGAGTCACTGAGACCGAAAATAAAGGATAATCATTGAGCCACAACGGTGTTCTTCGAGTATTAGCCCTTGCAGCCGGTTTTTGACCTAGGGCGCACGGTGACATGGTGTTTGGAGGCGTTTCCAAGCCCTTTGGCTTACATGACGACCTTTGCCATGAGCCACTGATGCTCTAAAACGAAGAAGCCACGAGTTTGTGCCAATAGGGGAGGCGGCCGACGTCGCCGGACTTGGTCCGAAGCCGCCGCCCGTCGCCTGACCCTTGCGGACATCGAGAGCTCACACCGACCCCAAAAACGGCTTCCCCGACCTCCAACACCCCTAGGCGGCAAAATTTGGGCTGGGAGATGACCTGGGAGCGAGGGGCCGAGGGGGAGGAGGGATCTGCCGGCGAGGAGAGTGCGCGTGCGGGAAGAAGAGAGCTTGAGGTTGAACAAGAGGCACCGGCCCCACCTGTCAGCCACTAAGTGTTTGAACCGAGATCCTATGTGGCTGCTGATATTTTGTGGCTACACCATTGGAACTCAGTAACCCCGTGTGTTCTCGGATTTCACTGTCTGAGATTTAAAACGTGGGCCCAAGTTCATTTTCAATAGCAAAACAGTTCCAGTTTTAGATCCAACTTAGGAAATTCATAACTTGGTGTAGGAGACTCCAAATTGAGTGATTCTAATTGGGTTGGATTCATTTTGTAAAAACCTATCCAAATATGAACACCAATTTGTATGAAAATCAATAATAAATTCTTGATAATTCTTTTAAGTTTTCTGAAAAAGAATTATTTAGGGAGTTTGGTTCATCCAAAAATCCTCAAATTTTGCCAGAATATTCTTTAGGATATTATTGAACTTCCAGAAAAAATTTCATTTCAATTGGAGTTGATTTGCGTAGGAATTTCCAGAGTACAATCTGCTTTGCTCAAAATTGTCCAGAAAGTTTCCAGAAAATAGTTTTACTTTGTAAAATCAGTTCTGGGCAATCCTTAGCTCCAAAAATCATAGGAAAAATCAGACATGCTCTATGAGCCATACTTGAAACGGTAGTTCACTTGATTGGGCATGAAAGTGCACATTACATCAGAATTAGTTCCTTGTAGCATAATTGCTTATATAATTATTATGGAAGAACTACTCAAGTAAAAAGTCTGAATTTCGTACCAAAGTACATTCATGTGACCAGGAACCCACATGTAAAGTTTCAGATCAAATGGAGCTTTAGATCTTCCTTTCTTATTCTCCATGCTTATGTATGTAAGCAACACATAGAGAATTATGGTGGGAATTATGTGAGACACAATTTCCACCCACATTAGCTGCAATTTGGCAAGCTAAGTCTCTGTGTAGTGTATGACTTCATGTAAAAATTTCTAAGTCATTGGAGATCAGGACCTTTAGTTCCTTTCAACCCATTTCAAATCATGCCACATGTCCATTAGGAACCATAGAACATAGTAATGGAACTCCTTATGGACAGTTGGTTTTTCCTCTAATTCCTCTGCACAACAGGGACATGAACTTCATTCTTAGTACTCCCACACAGTTCCCTGTTATTTACGAGTCGAGTCTTTATTTCTTTAAATTGCATTATAAGAACATGTGCATATACATATCAATAGGATTTACGACGGAGGCAATCAATGAAGAAGTTCAACGGAGTGATTCCATTGAAGTGGATCAGTTGATAAAGCCTCAAGGGAGACAAGACTCTAACTGAACTATATACTATTAGACCCTGCAAAACAGGCAAGCCCCGGTTTGCATTTAACTACCACTAAATTTTTACTTTGTATACAATACGTCGGTTAGGATGAATTGTGCATTAAGTCTAGATGTTTGATACTACTATTGCATGACCAGAAAGCCTATGGAGTATTTGGGGTAGATGTCCTTCCACCATGTAGAAACTGACATGCTTAAGTAGGACTCGGTAGAAGTCGAGTGGTTGGACGCTACTCGAGAGTGTTGGAAATTGGGAGCACCAGAGGATTGGTTCAAAAAGTTGTTAGTAAGTTAAAATGAGACCGGGCAGGGTGTAGGGGCAACATGACATGGGGGCCTGGGTGCTTAGACCTGTCCGTGTCACTGACCGATCCGTGTGCGGCTCCGCTGAACAAGTTTGAACGTACCGAAGGCATATCGGATATATGAGACCCGGTAAACCAATGTAACCTAAACCTCCGGGCGTCGAGGCATAGCACACCGATTTATAGGTGTAGGTTGAGGGCAGCAAGGTGGAAATCTGCTAACGGGCACAGAGAGATGCTCCGTGTAGGGAACCTCCTGTACGTTTCGGTGCGACCGGTTCGACGTTTGGGCTGTTGGGTGAAAGGTTGTCCCGTACGACATCAGTGGAGCGTTCTGTGCAGCTCTGAGTGTGGGCGTACGTGACGTGCTATTCGTGTATCCCTGCAGGTGTATAACGAGTCGATTCACTGTCCCTCACGGTTATGAGTACGCTTGTTCACTGCGTCGTGACGTAGAGGTAACTTGCACCAAGATAAGGATTAATCACCATTGGTTTGAAGTTGATACTAGTAATGTAATGTTATCTCTTGTGAATAGGTTAGTGCAAATTCGATTCATTTTCACCATGAGCAAGTTACATCAGGAGAAAGCATTTCTTGTTTGATTGTGGACTCTCGATGTGAGGTGCCGAAGGTTATGCTTAATGTGATGCTAATAACACCTGAAAGTAAGGATCCATTTTTAGGCGAGTTCATAGGCAATGTACTATCCTCTGTTATGTTTTTACCATCATGTAGAGTTTCATGATTAGGGCTGACGGTTAAGTCTTGCTGAGCGTTATGCTCACGGATACTATACGAGTTGTTTTGCAGGTAATAACACTACACTGCTGAGTATGGTTGTCCGATGAGGCTCAGAACTCTCCGAGTGGTGAACTCATGGAAACCCCTGCCGCTGCTACTGCGATCGTGTTGCTAGTGAGAAGGGTCCGCGGGCTGGATGTCTTCTCTGTTGCTTAGCATAGATATGAGACTTGAGTTGTATTAGTCTTCCACTGTAGATTATTTTGAGAAGTATTTGTAAAATTAACCCATTGTAAGCTTCCGCTTGTTTTATGTAATATGATGCTTTATTATGTGTGCTGTTGGGTGCCGCATCGCACGGCACCACCCAATGCAATTCCCGGGCGAGCGGCACGACCCCGTGATACGGGTGCCAGTGGCCCCTCACAGGCTGGTATCAGAGCCGCATTGGTAATAGCGCACGGAATAAGGATCGTATTATGACAAAAACTTAGGATATGGTGAGGATTCGCTAGTATGACCAAATAAGGACTATAGTAGTATATTTACTTAAAGTGGCATGACTAACATATGTGTTATAATTCTGAATTTTTATTATGTAACGATGCACCTACGCTCAGGTAAAAATGGTAAGGAATGCCACCAAAAGCGGTTCAATTTCGGTTAGACCCCCGACGAGGAATGTGGTTCAGGGATAAGTCTCACAGCTTGGTGTGGGACGTTAATATGAAACTATTGGACTCTTCATGTTCCTGAGTTCATATGAAACACTGATCCCTAGCGTGCATTAGGCAAGTAAGTGGAGACCCCATCGTATGGTCAGTAACGCGATAGCGTGTTCTTCTAGAATTAGCCTAGGAGGACATACGCAGCGCTTGCCATCGGCGTGCCCTGCAGGGCAGTAGGTGGTATCTATTGGGTTGATAAAATTCCCAACCGTGACGACCCGTTCGCGCTCTACTCAGGTTCCCTGTCGTGTGGTGTAAAAACACGATCACGTTCCTTGAGACGTGGCTTAACTCAAGGACGGCCGTATGGCAATGATACAGGCGTTTGTATTTACTTTCAAATATGGACCTGCCTGAAATGAGAACAACATTTGAGTGCATCACTATTGAGTGTTCTTCTGCAGGTGCTAACCACGAAACCATAGTCCGAGTAGAACACATTTACGAGTGATCATCTTAGTGCCACCTATGTATACGTATATGCCAGTATGATCTGGTTATGATTTTATTTGGTGAGGAACGTCGTACCGTCATATCTCTTACGGTGCATCGCCACCGTCCTACACTTGATAATTTTCTTTCCTCCGAGAAATGATTCATGACTAACTTTCAAACTAAAAATGGAAGTTGGAAAACACATATTAGTTACTGAGCTCTTCATTTGAACTAAGTTTCAAAGGAGAGATTTGCTAGGCTCCATTGGATCTAAAAACAGAGTGCTCTGTTTTCGGCAGGAATTCATGCTGGCACTTTGGAAGAGCATAACTCTGAGTATCTTTAACCAATTATGGTGTATGATACAGTTCTAGAAACAGGTTTAAGTGCTCTACATCTTCTCTGTAGACTTCCAGAGAAGAATCACACGCTAAATTGATAGAAAACTTCAGATGAAGGTAAACTGTCCAGAACAATGACAGCAGCAAAAACCTCTCTGGACCTTTCTGTTTTTAGGCCATAACATTCTGTAGAAAAATCTATAAGAAGCCTATGATACATTGTTGGAAAGGTTATGAAATGTGCAACATTGTTTTAGTTCAAAGTTTGTTCAGATTCTTATTGTATTTGCATATACAACTGTGATAAAAATCAGCCACATACAAAGGAGATGCTGGTAAATTTTGTCTAGGAATTCTTTTCAACTTTGAGCAATCATAACTTTTGATCTAGAAATTATATAGAGGCATATGAGTACTCGTTGGAAATATACTGAAGTTAACTTTAACTTTGGTATTCAACTTGAGTTACGAAAATGCTATTAAACAGATCAAAATCTGGGTTAGGACAGACGGGTCTGTTCAGCACAGCAAAGAGGGCTAGGTAGGCCTACCACACGGAAGTGATTAAACTTGAGGATAGTCCGGTGGGACGTGAAGATCCGATGTGTTTCCAATGAGTTCCCGGGCATGCCGGTTAACGGGACGTAAAGTTCAAGATTGAACTGATGCCAGAGACAACACCGATTCCACGGAGGCCGTATAAGATGGCACCTAATGAACTAGCGGAGTTGAAGGAGCAACTAAGTGAACTTATGAGCAAAGGTTTTATACGACCAAGCTCATCACCTTGGGGTTTCTCTGCGCTGTTCGTTAAGAAGAACGACGAGACACTAAGATTAAGTGTTGATTATCGTTCACTCAATGCCGTCACTATAAAGAACAATGAGGGTACTTATGGTGGAAAGGCCGTATAGTTATACCTCGTAATATGAAGCTCTACTGCCGGAAATGTCGCACACCACTGAAGTGGTGTGAGTACGGCAGAAGGGTACTTTTCAAGGTTGATTAGTCAACAAAACTGATGACTGAGTTCGAACAATACAAGCGAACTTGAAGGCTGAATAATCCAAACAGAAAAGCTACAAGGATCAAGGGCGTAGACCGTTGCATTTCGACGTCGGAGAACACATTTATCTCCATGTGTCTCCGATGAAAGAAATTCACTGGTTCGATGTAAAGGGGAGATTTTGCTCCCCGAGCTTTAGACCCTTTTGCTTTCACGAAAAAGTGCGGACCCATAGACTACCGGCTGGAACTACCGGGATGTCTTGCGGGTGTCCACGACGTAGTCATGTGTCACCGCTGCGGAAACGCCTCAAGTTTTTCGTTGCTGTCCGCACCGAAGAAATCGATGAGTTGAGGCCGGATCGTGCCTACACCGATTGACCGGTTGAGACTATCGATGAAAGGATCCGGAGCACTGGGAATCGGACATTAAGCTTTTATAAGGTGCTGTGGAGTAATCATACCACGGAAAAACCACGTGGAAAGCAAAGATTACCTCCGCAGGAACAATCCGGAATATTTATCATCGTACAGTTTGTAATTACCTCTCCCGTCTCTTTCTCCTATTGGAATCTCGGGACGAGATTCTTTTTAAGGGGGGAGGAAAGTAAAAGTCCCAAAACCGTGAATGCAGAAACGGATGTTTGAGCATCATTGTGTTTCGATTTCATAAAAATTGGGACTTGTTTAAATTTTCCCACATATGATAATACACATGAGTGTCCCACCACTCTAGCCTAGGAGCAATTGAGTGTTTGGGGGACAAAGTTAAGTTAAAACCCATGTGTAAGCTCTCATGTGCAAGAGGGAATAAAAATTCAAAGTGTGAACTCAAATTTGTTCAATTCAAATTTCAAATGAGGGCAACAAATAGGAATGCAAACTGTTGTCCTCAAACCTCATTTGCAACAGCCAAAACCAAAATCAGATTTCATATTTGAATTTCTTAGGTCCAAATTAGGGGTAGGCAAATTTTCATGAATTTTGGAAATGTTTCCTACCAATTTTTCAAATGGACTTTAAATTACATAGGAATTCAAATTCAAATGTGAAATTGGATGAAACTTGTCCAAATCTTCAAATTCAGATCAGGTTCAAACTTCCCACAATTAAATGGAGTATTTGCAAAATTTTAGAGATTGTGGATAGGATAAGGGGGACAGTGGGTCCCACTGGTCAGTACACTCAAATATCTGCAAATTTGAGTCGGTTCTCTGTTCTTCTGTTCAGACTCGAACCAGTGCGGGAGAGAGCACGCGCCACCGAGGGGGGGGGGATGCCGCCACCTCCCAGCTGCTTGAGCAGCGCTGGAGAGCAGCTCGTTGGCTGTTTTACCGCTCGGCGTGATCCACTTCCCCAGTGACCGAGCCCCTGTTCGTTACTTCCCCTCGCACAAACACAGAAACCAGCCACTCGCCCACTCTTCGGACCCGATCACCGCTCGGTGCCGCAAGGCCAATCCGTGACCACCGGTGACCGTAAGAGCATGCGCAAGACACCACTAGACCTCATCCAGCTGCCCAAGCTGGACCATCACCCTCTGTTCACGGCGCAGAGGAAGAATTTTCATCGGAGTTCCTGTTTGAGCCGCCGCCGTGCCTCCTCGACATCCTGGCGATACAGAGCGTTTCACACCGAGTGTTGAACAGCAAAAAGGTGCGCCAACCCATTCTCTACACGCTGCCAAAAACCCTAGTCCATTCTTCCACGAGAGCCATGGTGTAGGATCGAAGTACACGTGTGAAGCTACCAGAGGTGGGTGAATGGTAGATAAAAACTTTTCAGCGGAAGCAACAAAACACCCCTCAGCAGAAAACCGATCTGTTAAAGAAACCATGTGTACGACTAATCTAAACGTGTTCAACTGTGGAAAAACTAGTATAGATTGTAGAGAATCAAGTCACAAAGACGTCGCAACAAGAATCATTAAAATCCGTTGAGAGAAACTCAAGTTACGATCGAAAGATCGAACAAAGGTCAATCTGTCCTACACGAGAAAAACAGTTCTGGAATACTGCAAATTACGATTGAAAGATCGAACAAAGGTCAATCTGTCCTACACGAGAAAAACAATTCTGGAATACTGCAAATTATGATTGAAAGATCGAACAAAGGTCAATCTGTCCTACA
This sequence comes from Neostapfia colusana, assembly GCA_030760725.1. Lineage (NCBI taxonomy): Eukaryota > Viridiplantae > Streptophyta > Magnoliopsida > Poales > Poaceae > Neostapfia > Neostapfia colusana. The sequence goes on along the minus strand of JASWHV010000016.1, from coordinate 60,196,868 downwards.
CGAGAAAAACCACAAATTAAATGACCATGAAATTTTCACAGATGATATATAATCAAGTCGTGAAGACAACCCAAAAAGAATCACATCAATTGGATCTGTAAAACTCGAGTTATGATAAAACCACCGAAGCAAGGTAGTGCTGAACAGAAACTCGACGAGAAAAACTTGTCTGAAACAAGTCGGACGAACAAGACACAAAAGTTCCTTTAGAATATGAATTTTATTTATCAAAACACAAGAGGAACAGCCCCAAAGTCGTGCTCTCCACGAGCCTTGGCCTCCATTGCTTATATAACCAGCTCTATGGCCAATCCAATTCAAACTAGGACTCCTACTCCTACTTGGATTCAAACTGTAACTTTCCAATACTGCTCAAGACTCTTCTATACGCAGATAGAAGCAATCTTAAGACTTCCAAACACCTTAGGAACGTACCAAACATTCCTAAAACAACTCTTCTTCATGCCTAATACGAAATTCTGTTATAACCAACTCGAAACTTTCCATAAACAGACCATAACCGCCTCAGCCGCAGCCTGAGCGCAAAATCCAGCCGGTTGAACCTTTTCAACCATATATCCACTTCCATATCTCTTCACCACGCCTTGGAACCATGTTGCCACGTCCATGCACTCCTTGCACATGTGCAAACACCTTCCAACAACGTCCACGATACCTTCATATGCATTATTTTTGATCGAAACATGCTGCGCGACCTCCCGATCCACTCAACCACAATTCCTCCCGAACTTGGTTGTTGAACCTCATCTTCTCCCTAAAACTAGTTCAATGGATCCCGTCACCAGCCATGTCTTGAACTCAAGTAACACCTGCACATGAATAAACAACCAATACTTCCGAGCACAAGTCCTCGACTTGACTCTCCTTAGTTCCGAAACTACAACATCTTACGTGAGCACCTCACATAAGCATGTTGTAAACCATAGGAAAATGATATCAGCCATAACCACCAAAACACAACAAAAACTTAGTAAAATAATACTAAGCAAACTTTCCATAAGAGTAAAGCAAGTTCGAAACATTGCAAGTTAAAAGCAGAACCATTGCAATCAAGCTCCGAACCTTACCAAAACTAACCGGACCTTGAACCGGAGCTTACCAAATATAGTCGGACCCAGCGCCGGAGCTTACTAAAGCTTAGTCGGACCTAGCACGGAATTTACCAAAGCTAATCGGACCTGGCACCGGAGCTAGCAAAAACAAGTCGGACCTAGCCAAAATAAGTCAGACCTAGACAAAGCAAGTCGTACCTTACGTCGAACCTTGCCGGAGCTACCCAAAACAAGTCGGACCTATCGTCGGACCTTGTAGGAGCTCTGACCTAGAGTCGGACCTTGTTAAAAAGGTGTTTTGGTAGTATTCAAAACATTTATCGTCAAATCCAATGTATTCAGCACACATAGGTCTCACAATCTCCCCCTTGATGAATGCATTGGCAACACCACTTAAAATCCGAACATTGGATTATTCACATGAAAAGTTTTGAAAACAATTTCTCCCCCTTTGTAAATCAGAAATAAAATGAAAAGAAAAACAAAAATACCAAAAATTCTCCCCCTGAGAAGAATCGTGCCAAAACACTTGTGAATGTGTGCAATGTGTGGTCAATTTCTCCCCCTTTGACAATGTATTCAGCAAGGTACAAAAGAGAAATTTTAATTTGTTATGAGCACATTATAACATATACATATAAAACAAAGCTCATCCAAATCATACTATCAAGTAACTTACACTATCACATCAATGAGATACATAAAGTAGTGTAAGCCATGCTAGAGATCAAGTGTAATTTTCAATTTAAGCAAGTCATGATCTCACAAACTTAACTATTTCAAGACCTGAAAGCATGACACTTGTTGCTGCATTTTATTTATCATTTAAAGCACAAATTTTGATCTTATGACATTTGCAAGAGATTATATGCAGCATCAGCCTTATTCTAACCAACCAAGCCAAGCCTATGTCATTTGACAGTCAGAAGCTTAAGGACATGGTTTTAGTCATACACAACTCCTTTCAAGTTCATATCTAAGTGCAATGACAAGCCATCTCAAAAGAAGAAGTGCGATGCATGCATATTCTCTTGATCTTTTCTTATTTTTTTAGTTGAACATAAAAACTCAACATGTGAGTTGATTACTTGATTAATTCTTTATGATTAAAAGCACTTGTGAGCATGCAACAAGTTCAAAACAGCAAGAAAGTTCGACCATGACCATATTTAGTGTAAGTAATTATTCCAATTACTAGACATGGTAAAAACTACAAAATGTATAACACGAGTAATGTAGTAAGAACTTTCAGCATGAAAAAGGAATCACAAAGTCATATATGCATGAAATACTATGCTCATATTATTTTAATTTCAGATTCACACATAGACTTCCCAAGTTTCAAAATTCTCCCTCAATATAAGCCATGAGGATGCATAACCCCTATTTCACCATGAATGTAACAAAAACGAGTGAAATCCAAAGGTTTTGTAAAAATGTCAGCCAATTGTTGTTCGGTATCTACACGGTGAAGCACAATATTCCCTTTTTCGACATTATCACGGAGAAAGTGATACCTAATTCAATGTGCTTATTTCTCAAATGTTGCACGGGGTTTTTAGCAATGCAAATGGAACTAGTGTTATCACAAAACAGTGGAACACTATCTAGATCAACCCCATAGTCCTTAAGTGTTTGAACAATCCAATGAATTTGTGAGCAAGCACTAGCAGCAGCTACATATTCAGATTCGGCTGTGGATTGTGCAACTGAACATTGTTTTCTAGAGGACCAGGCAGCAAGTGAATTAGCAAGAAAATGACAAGCACCAGAAGTACTTTTCCTATCAATCCTACAACCCCCAAAATCAGCATCGGAAAAAGCTTTCAAAGTAACGGTTGACGAAGAAGGAAGAAAAATGCCAAATTCTTGAGTTCCATGTAAGTACCTGAGAATCCTTTTGACGGCTTGACGATGTGAAGCACGTGGGGAGGCTTGAAACCCTGCACAAAGACATACGCTGAATTGTACGTCCGGTCTTGATACCATGAGATACAAAAATGATCCGATCATGCTTCTATATTCTTTTTGATCAACGGGGTCACAATCTTCATCAAGTTCAAGTGTTGTTGCTGTTCCCATTGGTGTCCGAAGAGGCTTGCTTTTGTCCATGTTGAAGCGCCTTACGAGATCTTTTGTATACTTTGTTTGATGCACAAAGGTACCCTCCTTGGTTTGCTTGATTTGCAGCCCCAAAAAGTACGTGAGTTCTCCCATCATACTCATCTCAAATTCTGAACTCATCATAGCTGAAAACTTGGACACAAGATCATGAGAAGCACAACCAAAGACAATATCATCCACATACACTTGAACGAATAATGAGTCATTGCCATGCTTAAGCACAAAAAGAGTTTTATCAACCTTGCCCATGGTAAACCCCTTTTCAAGTAAGAATGTTTTTAACCTATCATACCATGCTCTAGGGGCTTGTTTGAGACCGTACAAGGCTTTGGACAGTTTGTAAACATGATTAGGAAAATTTGGATTTTCAAAACCAGGTGGTTGTTTGACATAAACCTCCTCATCTATGTAGCCATTAAGAAAAGCACTTTTAACATCCATTTGATATAGCTTAAAACCTTTAGATGCAGCAAAAGCTAACAAAATTCTTATGACTTCTAATCTAGCAACAGGAGCAAAAGTTTCATCAAAATCTAGACCTTCAACTTATGTGAAACCTTGAGCCACCAACCTAGCCTTATTCCTAACCACAACCCCATCTTCACTTTGTTTATTTTTAAACACCCATTTAGTTCCAATTAAAGTGTGACCTTGAGGGCGAGGTACAAGTTTCCAAACATTATTTCTTTCAAAATTTTCTATCTCTTCTTGCATGGCAATAATCCAAGATTCATTAGTGAGTGCGTATGATATATCTTTGGGTTCAAAAGAAGCAACAAAAGCAGAATGAGCATGAGAATTGGGGTCGAAAAACCTGGATCTTGTAACTCGTTCATGCAAGCTTCCAATAATTTGTTGTGGAGGATGACTTTTGAGAATCCGGAGGGGAGTGGACACTTCACAAGCTTCTTCTTCTTCTTCATGTTCATCACAATTAGATGAGCTTGTGACGTGAGGAGGATCTGGACCAGCAATGGTGGTCGTCGGTGCTGGCTGTAAATCAAGATCAGGAGCTGGAACAATGTCATTAGCTGCTAAATTTTCGGGCAGCAACACCACTTCTTCCTCTTCTTCAACGAAAATACTCTCCCCCTGCGGATATGGATCCGGACCTGCAATATTTGAACTAGTACCTGGGCTAGCTTCATCAAAAGAAACTTCACAAGTCTCCACAATTTTGTTAGTATCAAGTAAAAGCACACGGTAGCCTCTAGTATAAGATGGATAACCAAGAAACATGCCATCAACAGGTCTAGCTTCCAATTTTTATCAAGATTACCATGTTTCTTAACAAAGCATTTGCAACCAAAGACCCTAAAGTGTGTGACACTAGGCCTATGTCCAAACCTGAGCTCATATGGTGTTTTACCTAGCTTAGCACGCAAGAAAACACGATTTGAGACATAACAAGCGGTTGCAATTGCATCAGCCCAAAATTTCATAGGAGTTTGATATTCATCAAGCATAGTCCTAGACATTTCAACTAAGGTTCTGTTCTTTCTCTCTACAACACCGTTTTGTTGAGGTACATATGGTGAAGAAAATTGATGATCTATTGCATTTTTAGCACAAAAGTGATCAAACGATTGATTTTTAAATTCGGTTCCATTATCACTTCTAATTACTCTTAAAGATCCTGAGTGATTAATTGATAATCTAAGAAATAAAGTTCTAAAGTGACTAAAAGCTTCATTTTTAGATGCCATAAAGTAAACCCAAGAGTATCTAGAATAGTCATCAACAATCACAAGAACATACCATTTACCTCCGAAGGATTGAACACGTGAAGGTCCTATGGTGTCAAGGTGTAAAAGTTGACCCGGTTCAGTTGTCATGGTCATTGTGAGAGGAGCATGTGAACCTGTAACCATCTTAGCATGTCTACTAGAAGAGCACACAATTTCTTTGTCCCCTTTAAGCTTAGGCAGCCCACGTATGCGATCAAGAGCACTAACACGCGTGAGATGATCAAAGCCTACGTGACCAAGTCTACGATGCCAAAAATATAAATCTTTGGAATCATTTGCAACTAGACATCTATGTTTAGAGGAAGACATATCAAAATCAGCTTTAAAAACTCTTCCAAACCGAGACATGTTAAAAATAAGTTCACTATTTGAACCTACAACTTTGCAGCAGTTTTTATTGAAAATAATTTCCAGATTTTGATCTAGCAATTGTGAAACGGAAAGCAAGTTGTATTTCAAATTTTTGACAAGTGCCACATCCTTCAAAGTGTAGGGATCATTTACTCTAACCGAACCCTTAGCAATTATAGGAGTTGAAGAATTATCGGCAAAAGTAATATTCTCTACACGTGACACAAAAGAGAGAGGAGAAGCATTCTTTGTTACCGGTCATGTGGCGTGAGCAACCTGAATCCAAAACCCAAATGTTCTCCTTCCTCAAGCATGTAACCTACATAGAAGCACAATACGTCGATGACTCAATACTGGGGTTAGTTAAAAGGCATTTAGGAATCCAGTACTGAGTCACACAACGTCGAGCAGGAATAACATGCCAAAGCTGAGATAAAACAGCAGGTTTATGAGTCAAAGTTTGAGATTTTTTGTTCTTAACTACTGACCTATGAGGTGTTACTTGTGTAGCACGAAAATCAGTAGCTCCGGAGGCAAAAACAGAAGGTCCGGAGGCAAAAACTGAAGCTCCGGAGGTAAACTTAGAATATTTCTGACTCATAACAGCAGGTTGCATGTTCCTGACATTCGGTTTAGTATGTGCAGCAAATTTTGCATGAGAGTTATAAGATCTAGCTTGCATTCTTTCCTTTTTATGGTGTTTAGCTAGTCTATAACAAAAATCTATGACATGACCATCTCTATCACAATAGGCATAATGAAATTTAACTTTGGGTTCATGTCTAGATGAGCATGCAGTATGCTTATTTGAACCCGAATGTGACAACACTCCTGCAGATTTAAAAACCACTTCTTTTTGTTTAGGAACTGTTTGAATCAAACCACTTCCTAATAATTTTACAATTTTAGGTGGATGTTCCTTAGCATGAGCATGTGAATAAAAACCTAAACCAGTTTTATCATTGCAAGACTTGGAAGAATTCAGCAGCAATTAGGTTCTTATTTCCATTACAAAACCGATCTAATGTCCTATGCATGTTATCAAGTTTATATGATAGATCAAGGCAATTTTCACATGAAGTTTTTCCTTTTAGTTTGCAATTGGAACAATATTTAACTTCATGAGAACATAAAGCATTGTTCAATATAGAAATTTCTTTCATAGCATCTTGTAGTTTCTTATCAAGATCATCGCAAGTAGAACAATGCAAATCAATTGTAGAACAACAAGCATCTTTCAAGTTTTTATCATTAAGTGCAGCAAGCTTTTTTTTTCTTTTCGATTTCAAGTTCAAGTTTATCAAGTGTGGAGGTGCGTGCACTTCTTAGAGAGGACAATTGTTCATATATTAAATCACATGAGGAACAAGAATCATCACTAGGAATCAAGGATTTTAAACGATTAATTTCAGATTCTAGTGACTCAATTTTAACAGCATTGTCCCTAAGCTTTTTGTCCTTCTTCTTAACAATAATAGTGGCACGAGAAATAGCATCACACATTTCTTCGCAAGTAGGACATACCTCTTCGTTGTCACTGTTGTGTTCTGCATCCTCCACACTTGATTTTGATTTGCCCGCCATGAAGCACAAGTTTGCCGGATCATCTTCATTTTCATCACTTCCAGTGTCTACATCACTCGAGCCAAGTTCTTGAAGTGTGGTGATGAAACTGTTTATCAGTTTGCGTCCTGTAAAACCCTTCTTTTTCTTGTTGGTGTTGCCAAAAGAGGACTTGACTTTATTCTGCTTTTCATCATGGTTAGAAGGACCTGAAAGTTTAGGGCAATCTGTACGAAAGTGTCCGGTCTTACCATATTAAAAGCATCGTTGAGGTCCGGAGCTTCCTCTCCTTCTAGTTCTCACATTTTGCACTGCTTTTGAGAACCTAGTAGAAAGAAGTACTAGCTCCTCCTCTGGAAACTCCTCAATCTGTTCCAGGGTTAGTGAAGACAGAAAATCAAGTGTATTGCTAGATGATTGGCCGGAGCTAGGCATATCACGTTGTGAGACAAATGCAATAGTCTTATTTGGTTTCTTACGTGATATAATGCCAATTTCATGAGTTTTTAGCTTAGAATAAACACATCTAATGTAAGAGTACTCATGACAGTGGATTCACGTGTGGATGCTACTTTCATCTCCCACATTGACATGTCTAATGCACTTAGTAATTGCCTAGCATTTTCAGCATCTGAAAAATTAACATTGACGCTACGCAAGTTGCTGAGAATTTTATTAAAGCGAGCAAAGAGGTCATCAATGGACTCACCGGGTTGCATCTCAAAGCGCATGTATTCTTTCTTGAACATATCCTGTCTTACCTCCTTGATCGTGTTGGATCCTTCATGGTAGTCACATAGTGCTCTCCACACATCGTACGCCGATCGGAGGTGTGCAACACGGTCGAAGTCGCTCTGAGTTAGTCCTTGTATGATCAAGTTCCGAGCCTTGTTGTTCTTGTCGACATCTCTCATGTTTGTAGCCGTGACTTGATCGTTTGAAGGCACATCGTAAGGCTTGTACATCTTTTCCCATATTGCAAAGCCTTGCGCCTGGATGAAAGCTTCCATGCGTGCCTTCCAAACCTGAAAATCAATACCACTAAACACACAAGGTTTGGTGGAGTATTTCTCCATGATGATTAGTCAAAACACGTGCAAATCACAAAGATTAGAGCAACCTGGCTCTGATACCAATTGTAGGATCAAAGTACACATGTAAAGATACAAGAGGGGGGGCTGAATGGTCGATAAAAACTATTCAGCGGAAGCAACAAAACACCCCTCAGCAGAAAACCGATCTGTTAAAGAAACCATGTGTGCGACTAATCTAAACGTGTTCAACTGTGAAAAAACTAGTATAGATTGTAGAGAATCAAGTCACGAAGACGTCACAACAAGAATCATGAAAATCAGTTGAGAGAAACTCAAGTTACGATCGAAAGATCGAACAAAGGTCAATCTGTCCTATGCGAGAAAAACAGTTCTGGAATACTGCAAAGAAACTCGTGTAGATCAAAAACCAAAAATTCAATGACCGTGAAATTTTCACAGATGATATATAATCAAGTTGTGAAGACAACCCAAAAAGAATCACATCAATTGGATCTGTAAAACTCGAGTTATGATAAAACCACCGAAGCAAGGTAGTGCTGAATAGAAACTCGACGAGAAAAACTTGTCTGAAACAAGTCGGACGAACAAGGCACAAAAGTTCCTTTAGAATACGAATTTTATTCATCAAAACACAAGAGGAACAGCCCCAAAGTCGTGCTCTCCATGAGCCTTGGCCTCCCTTGCTTATATAACCAGCTCTATGGCCAATCCAATTCAAACTAGGACTCCTACTCCTACTTGGATTCAAACTGTAACTTTCCAATACTGCTCAAGACTCTTCTATACGCAGATAGAAGAAATCTTAAGACTTCCAAATACCTTAGGAACGTCCCAAACATTCCTAAAACAACTCTACTTCATGCCTAACATGAAATCCTGTTATAACCAACTCGAAACTTTCCATAAACAAACCATAACCGCCTCAGCCGCAGCCTGAGCGCAAAATCCAGCCGGTTGAACCTTTTCAACCATATTTCCACTTCCATATCTCTTCACCACGCCTTGGAACCATGTTGCCACGTCCATGCACTCCTTGCACACGTGCAAACACCTTCCAACAACGTCCACGATACCTTCATATGCATTGTTCTTGATCCAAACATGCTGCGCGACCTCCCGATCAACTCAACCACAATTCCTCCCGAACTTGGTTGTTGAACCTCATCTTCTCCCTAAGACTTGTTCAATGGATCCCGTCACCAGCCATGTCTTGAACTCAAGCAACACCTGCACATGAATAAACAACCAATACCTTCGAGCACAAGTCCTCGAGTTGACTCTCGTTAGTTCCGAAACTACAACATCTTACGTGAGCACCTCACATAAGCATGTTGTAAACCATAGCAAAATGATATCAGCCATAACCACCAAAACACACCAGAAACTTAGTAAAATAATACTAAGAAAACTTTCCATAAGAGTAAAGCAAGTTCGAAACATTGCAAGTTAAAAGCAGAACCATTGCAATCAAGCTCCGAACCTTACCAAAGCTAACCGGACCTTGAACCGGAGCTTACCAAAGCTAGTTGGACCCAGTGCCGGAGCTTACTAAAGCTTAGTCAGACCTAGCACGGAACTTACCAAAGCTAGTCGGACCATGCACGGAGCTAGCAAAAACAAGTCGGACCTAGCCAAAATAAGTCAGACCTAGACAAAGCAAGTCGGATCTTACGTTGGACCTTGCCGGAGCTACCCAAAACAAGTCGAACCTATCATCGGACCTTGTAGGAGCTCGGACCTAGAGTCGGACCTTGTTAAAAAGGTGTTTTGGTAGTATTCAAAACTTTTATCGTCAAAGCCAATGTATTCAGCACACATAGGTCTCACACACGGGGATTTCTAAAATACCGACGACATGTTCATAGGCCGTGTGACACGGCCCCACGGCCTTGTCGAGCCAGGATCATGCTGAGGGGTGCTGCGTTGCACAGCACCGGATAACGCACATCAAAGATACAAAGCGGAAGCATAGTTTTATTACATAAACCAGTTTATGAACATTTTTACAACAAAATAGTTTAGTCTACACTCACGGGCGTAGACTACGCATCGAGTTCACGTTCAGCCCGTGAACGTGTCCCCGCTAGCACGCACACACACTAACACAGCGGCGTGCACAACTCCCACTCGACGGGGTTCCCCTCCTGGGGTTCCGTCTCCTCCTCGGGGGTACCTTCCTCATAAACCCCTGCAAAAGCTTCAAACACAAGCAGTGAGCACGATGGCTCAGCAAGACTGACCCGTCTCTCCTATACATGAAACTTCTACATGAATGGTTTTAGGGTACATGAGGGAAAATAAGTTGCAAACGACTCGCCTAGTTATTTGAACCTTACTTTCAAGTTTTAGCAGCAGGTTGTGGAGAACCTTACGCTAAGGCACATGAGAGAGCCGCAATCAAACAAGAAACACATTTCTCTCATGTACTTTGCCCAAACTTGAAAAGAACTTTAATTAACTCTAAACTACAACAAGACATTAACAAGCAAAGTATATCTTTCCAATCAGCAAACTTTTAACATGTATCTAGCCTGTTCTTTCTACGTCACGGTACAGTGAACAAGTGTGTGAGGGCCCGGTCCCGATCACGGGGCCGTGCCGCCTCGCCCGGGATCACATTGGGTGGTGCCGTGTTATGCGGCACCCAACAGCACACATATAAGGAAAACTGTATTACATAAATCAAAAGCGGAAGCTTACAAATGTTCTTTATAAATAATTTACATAAATTAGCTATAGCGGAAGTCTATAAACAGCTCACGTCAAATAACTAAGAAGCACCCGAGAAGAGGTCCAGCCCGCGGACTCTTCTCGCTAGCAACACGAAGACATTGCAGCGGCTAGGTCCTCCATGTGTTAACCGACTCGGACGTTTCCGAGTCTCACTAGACAACCTTCTTTATTAGCATCGTCTTAACCTGCAAAACCACTCATATAGCAAGAGGGAGCACAAAGGCTCACCAAGACTTAACCATCTCTCCTAAGACATGCAAATCTACATGAAAGTGACTAAGACCTAAACATATAAGTTGCAAAAAGACTCGCCTACGAGTTCATCCTTAACTTTCATATTTTAGCCATAATAGTAGTGACCTTGCGCCCAGCAACATTGGAACTCCACAATCAAACAAGAAACGCTTCATTCATATGTTACTTGTCCCAAGGTGGAAAATACCTTTAGTTTGCTCTATCTCTACTTCAAACAGGGTTTTCATGCAATTTACAATAATCATAGCAGCAATTAAAACTTTGCAAACTGTTTCCACACAAGTTGATTACTACGTCACAACATGGGAGCAAGCGGTACTCAATAACCGCGAGGGACGGTGATTCGAATCAAACACTGCCCGGATAGCTCGACACATACGCCCGCCTATGAAGACCCAAATCTGGCGTCCTTCATTACGTCGTATGTGGCAACCTTTCGCAGGACACTCGACTGTAGAACCTGTCGCACCGTCTCGGGCTCATAGGTCTAACGAGATGATGTGGTATGCCTCTACAATCCAGTTAACCTGGTACATCGGTTTCCTGGGTCCCATATAGCAGTAAGCATCCGGTACACAACTCAATACTTGCTCCTGGATGTGGCACACACATCGGTCCTTAACCGACACAGGCAGAGCTACTCGACCAAGACCTCGTCTTGTCGCTGCCTACCCTCCTGCCCGGTCTCATCTTTAGAAATGTAAACTTTAGTTTGCCTCTTTTCCAACCACACTTATGTAATCCTAAACTATAGCTCACGAGTAGATTCCAACTACTCGTATTCTACCGGATGTCCTAGCCTATTTAGCACGGCCTTATTCTACAGCGATGACACCTTTCTACCATTGACACCAGGGTTCTTTTTGGTCATGCAAGTGGAGTATAAAATATCCTTGACCTAATGCACATACAAACTCGAACCATAGTAGTGAACAAAGTAAAAACTTTATAAAATAGCTTAAATGCAAACCGGAGCTTGCCTTGGTTTTGCAGGTGACTAAAGTCAGATAATTATGAAGTTAGTTGCTGATGACTCGAAGCTTAATCACTGCCCTTCTTGCTCCTTGATCCAAACTTCACTTCTCCTCCACTCTTCCACGTTTAATCACTACACATTATGAACATGCACATATGTTTAATTGTAAAACATTTGCTAACAAGTTCTAAATACAAGTTTAAAACTGGAACTCTGTTTACGAATTTAAAATGACACTGGTGCTAGTGGTTTGGGATTTGGTTCTAAGCACCGTGATTAAGTGATAGGTGTGTTTCATCACTTGTGTGTTGATCACTTAATGAACTTGAACAGGAAAGTGATGATCCAAAGCCCCAATGGATCTGAAAATTTTCTTGTGAATTCCTTGTGACAAGAAAGCAATCTGGAGCAAAATTTAGAATTTTTCACTGAGTAGATCACGCAGAACAATTCCCTAAGTATTCAGGCAAAAAGGGATTAATTCTGAATAAATTTGCACTTTCATGCAAATTCAAGTAAACCACACTTTCAAACATAGCTCAGGGAGCATTCATGAAATTTCCTAGGATTTGTGGAGCTAAGAATTACCCAGAACTGAATTTCCAAGTTTTGGAAATTCTCTGAAATTGTTTCTGTATTCATTTGAACACAGAAACTTGAAATCAGAATTATCCTAACTAAATCAACTCCAAATGAGCTGAAACCTTTACAGGGGTTCACTAATATCCTAAAGAATACTCTGGCAAAATTTGGGGATTTTTGGATGAACCAAACTCCCTCTAAAATTATTTTGCTGAAAAGCTTTAAAGAATTTTCCAGAATTTTCTATTGATTTTCATACAAATTGGGTTGAATATTTGGATGGAGTTTTTAAATCTGAATCCAACCCCATTTGAATCACTAAATTTGAAGCTTCCTAGTAAAAGTTATGAGGTTCTAAAGTTTTAACTTAATTTAGGAATTCAAATAAACCGGAAATTGTTCGAATTCTGCGGGTGGGTCCAGGGTACACGTGTCAATCCCTTGATGCAGCGACACCATGGTCCACAGCTACTCAGGCTATAGCCACAACAGATCAAATGGCAACAGTAAATCCCAGTGCTCAACAGAGGCCGGCGATGGCTCTAAACCACCGGGCGATGTGCGGCGGCTCGGTTCTTCCTCCAGCGACGTCGTGCACCCACTCTAGAGCCCCAAACCAACGGGTCTTTGGTCCTACAGCATCAGTGGTTCACGGGGGTGCTCGGCTTTGGTTCAAACTTGATCGGCAACGGCTTGAAATGAGGTCCCACCGTGTGCCCGGCGGTTCCCGCCATGACCGCCGCTCGAAAATCTTGAAATGGGCCGCTAACACGGGGTTTCAAGCTAGGGTTGTGAAGGGGATCGGATCGCCATCGATTCTAGTGCACGCGTGCATGATTTGGGGGGCTAAAAACATGAATTGCGATCGAATTTTGTTAAATCCTTAACCTAGGTCACTTTGCATGCGCCGAAAGAAAATCGCCAAATTGGAGCTCGATGATCCACGCCGTGCTTTAGGGCTTGGGGCTGAGTAGCACAGGTAGACGGCGCGTCCGTGGGAGTCCTCATTTGGCCATGGCAATCCCTCGGTTGGGCTGTCCACGTGAGTCCGTTCGGGTTTAGCTCTCGGGTCACCACACGCAAGCACCGTTCTTGGTCGGGGCAGCCGAAAACCTCTCGGGTTGGTGCCGAGAAGGTAGAGGGAAGTCCCCCTGGTGCCGATTTTCAGCTTGGGAGGCTCGATGGGCACGAGTCTGGCAGTTTCCCGATCAAGGGCCCGAGGCGGCTACGAGCGGCGGCTCGATTTCTTTCTTGCGTGGGGGTTAAGCAACGGACAGGAGCTCGGTCACTGGGGAAGTGGATCACGCCGCGCGCTTAAGCAGCCCACGAGCTGCTCTCCAGCGCTGCTCAAGCAGCTGGGAGGTGGTGGCGTTTCCTCCCCCTCAGTGGCGCATGCTCTGCTGCCCGGGTTTGAGTCTGAACAGAAGAACAGGTTTCCTTCAGTTGTAAGTTTCCTTCCAATGACATGTGGGTCCCACCTTTAGACTCCCCTCCTTATCCCTCTTTAAATATCTCCAATTTTTGGCACAGGGCAAACTTCAACAATGAGGAACTTAAATTCAAAAACCATTTGGCAAATTGACAAGTTTTACCTCAGTTTCAAATTTGAATTCAAATTTCAAGGAAATTTATAAGCCCTTTGATATTCATATCAAAGCAACTCCAAACCTTCTCAAAATTTGCATTCTCACTAATTCAAACCTGAAGAATTTGAATATGCCCTCTGATCTTTGAGTTGGTCCCTGCAAATACAAATTTTTAAACAACAATTTGAATTTCCTTTTTGGAAATGGCCTTCTTTTCCTTGAAGTGAACCCTTTTAGTTCAAACTGAATTTAAAGTCCTCTTGCACATGCCAACAATTACATGATTCACAAAAGTTTTTGCGAGTCCCATTTCTTGGATTTAAACTCAACTTTATTCACAGCTCATGTTTTCCATTTACATGTTTTGGGACTTTTACATTCCCCCCCCCCCCCATTAAAAAGAATCTCGTCCCGAGATTCACAATTAAGAATAATGTGGGGAGGACAATTATGAAACATAAGCCTCTAATAACTCCGGATGATTGCGTTGTAAATATTCCTCGCTTTCCCATGTAGCTTCTTCGGACGTGTGATTTTCCCATAGCACCTTGAAAAATAGCAGCGTTCGGTTTCTGGTCTCGCGAGTCTTTTCATCAATTATCCGGGTTGGATGCTCAACATAAGTGAGGTCCGGCTTCAAATCTGCTATGCCCTCCGTGAGAATCTCCGTTGGAACTTTCAAACACTTCCTCAGCTGAGATATGTGGAAGATGTTATGAATTCCGGCTAAGGCTGCCGGTAGCTCCAAACAGTATGCCACGGTTCCACATCTTTCAATGATGATGAGGGGACCGATAAAACGCGGAGCTAATTTTCCTTTCACTCTGAATCGGTGAATGCCCTTTATAGGAGATACACGGAGGTATACGTGGTACCCAACATGAAAGTTCAGAGGACGACGTCTCTTATTCGCATAGCTCTTTTGTCTGGACTGAGCGGCTTTAAGATTTGCTTGAATAAGCCTTACCCGCTCTTCTGCTTCATTTACGAGATCAATCCCGTAAATTACTCTATCGCCGGATTCACACCAGTTCAACGGTGTGCGGCACTTCCGGCCGTAGAGAGCTTCATTAGGTGCCATTTTTATGGTCGTTTGATAACCGTTGTTATACGAGAACTCCTCCAACGGTAAGTGATCATCCCAGCTCTTACCGTGGTGGATGGCACACGCCCTTAGCATATCTTCAAGGATTTGATTCACCCTCTCAGTTTGCCCATCGGTTTGAGGGTGATACGTGGAGCTTCGAATCAATTTAGTTCCCAAGGATGCGTGTAGCTGTTCCCAGAAGCGGGATACGAAGAGCGATCCTCTGTCGGAGACAATGGTAAGGGGAACTCCATGCAAGCACAAGATTCGTGCTATGTACAACTCCGCATACTGCTTGGCGCTGTATTTGGTATGCACCGGAATGAAACGTGCTGATTTAGTTAATCGGTCAATGATTACCCAAATCGAATCATGGTGGTGGGTGGTCATCGGCAACCCGATGATGAAATCCATACTCAAGTCTTCCCACTTCCATGCCGATATTTGTAGCGGTTGCAACAGGCCCGACTTCTTCACATGGTCGGCCTTAACTCTTCGACACGTATCACATTCTGAAACGTACTTGGAAACTTCACGTTTCATACGTGTCCACCAAAATTTCTTCCGGAGGTCTTGGTACATTTTATTGCTGCCCAGATGAATAGAAAATTTGGATAAGTGAGCCTCATCCAAAATTTTCTTCTGCAGCCTCATATCACGGGATACGACTATCCGGTTCCTGAACCATAAGGTATCTTCATCATCTAACCGGAAACATTTCATCTCCCCGTTCTTCAACCTCCTTTTGATATGAGCCATGCCCTTGTCTTGCTTTTGAGCTTTCATAACCTCCTCTCTTATTGTGGGTATGAGAGCCAGATTATGCAGAGCTCCATATGGAACCAAGTAGAGACTCGGTTCCTCCTCTTCTATTGGCGTAATGGTCAGATTATGAACATGAGACTTCCAGCTGAGTGCATCGGCAACCACATTTGCCTTGCCCGGATGATAATGAATTTCAATCTCATAGTCTTTGATCAGCTCCAACCATCGCCGTTGTCGCATATTCAACTCTTTTTGAGTGAATATGTACTTCAAGCTTTTATGGTCGGTGTAGAGATGAATCAGATTTCCCAATAGGTAATGTCTCCACATCTTCAAAGCTAACACCACAGCAGCAAACTCGAGATCATGAGTTGGATAATGTTGCTCATGATTCCGTAACTTCCGTGATCCATATGCGACCACACGTCCTCCATGCATGAGTACACAACCAAGTCCTATGTCGGATACATCACAATAACATCAAAGGGCTTGGTTGCATTCGGTTGAGCTAAAACCGGGGCTGTTGTTAGGTGTTTCAACAACACTTGAAAAGATTCCTCACATGTCTTGCTCCAATCAAATTTGATGCCCTTTTTCAGTAGCTCCGTCATAGGTTTGGAGATTTTTGAGAAGCCCGGGATGAACCTCTGATAATATCCCGCCAAACCTAGGAAGCTACGAACTTCATGGACTGATGTTGGAGACTTCCATTTGAGCACTTGTTCAATCTTGCTTGGATCAACAGCAATGCCTTCCGCTGAAATAATATGTCCAAGAAACGGCACTTGGTTGATCCAGAATTCACATTTACTAAACTTTGCATAGATCTTGTGATCTCTTAATCGTTGGAGCACAATATGCAAATGTTCAGCGTGTTCCTATTCTAATTTGGAGTAGACCAAGATGTCATTGATGAATACCACGATGAACTGATCCAGCTCCGGCATGAACAACGAGTTCATAAGATACATAAAGTGAGCCAGAGCATTGGTCAACCCGAATGACATGACAAGATACTCATAGAGTCCATATCTTGTCGAGAATACTGTTTTCAGGATATCTTCCGCTCGAATCTTGATTTTATGATATACAAACCTTAAGTCCATCTTGGAGAAGACTTTAGCACCCACTAGTTGATCGAAGAGAATATCAATTCTTGGTAGTGGATACTTATTCTTTATCGTCACAGCATTTAAAGGACGATAATCGACGCATAGCCTCAGCGTCTCATCCTTCTTCTTTACAAATAAGGCCGAGCAACCCCATGGTGATGAACTTGGACAAATGAACCCCTTGTCCATCAGATCTTTGAATTTCTCCTTCAGTTCTTCTAGTTCATTCGGAGCCATTTTGTATGGTCTCCGAGAGATCGGCGTGGTTCCCAGTATCAACTCTATTTTGAATTCCACCTCACGCTCGGGTGGTAAGCGTGGAAGATCTTCAGGAAACACGTCCTCATATTCACGGACTACCGGAATATCTTCTAACTTGCAAGCTTCGGCATTACATACTTCCGGGTTTTTGGAAACTGCTTTGCCGAGATACAATGTTTGACGCCCGTGCAGTGGAGAGTCCAAATGAACACTCCTGTTCTCGATGTCCAGAACAGCCTTATGGAAGGTCAACCATGATATTCCCAATATGGCATTGATTCCTTGATCTTTGAGAATAATGAGGGTGGTAGGATAAATTTTTCCACCCAAATAAAGTGGTGCTCGAGAAACGACTTCATTAGTCGATATGTCTCCACCTGGCGAATGAATAAGGTAAGAACCTTTTGTGATAGTTGTGGAGATTTGATCCCGGATCACCGTCGCCCTGCTAATGAAGTTATGTGTTGCCCCAGAGTCGAATAAAATGACAACCGGCTTGTCATTTAAGGTGAACCTGCCAGCAAGAACAGGTCCTCCCTTTGGCAGATCATCGACTGACACATAATTAACTATTCCCACTTTGGACATGGCTTTTCTTTGCTGTCCAAGATCACTCTTTGGAACTGGACCCGCAGACATAATGTTGCTGCTCGGTTCAGTTGCTTCATTGACATTGAGTTCATTGTCAATATGAAGTGGGACACCACTCGGTTCAGCTGAGAAATCACCGGGATCATCTTCAACATCTTGAGGGAAATAACATTCTGGTGCACCTTGTTGATACTAAGGTGCATGAGAAATAAGTTGCTGCTGCGGTGGAGGTGAATAAAACCTCTGGGGAGTAGAAGAGTCGTCATACTTCCAAAATGACTGCACCTCTTGTGGAACCTCTCGACCGGAAGGTGAACGGATTATCAACCGATACTTCTGAGCCAGATATTTGCATTCATCCTGTGATGAGTCCCTCTCCCTATTGTCTTTAAGGTACAGATTGGAATAATATTCCTGAGTGATAGCACAGCTAACAAACTCATCAAAATTTTCTTGGCTAACTTGAGCCAACTCTTCCCATGGGAGAACCTGTGTTTGCGGGCATATTCAGCCTACGTGATCAGCCTACATTCGTGTTGTTCGACTCGGGTGCTACACATGATTTTATCAGCAAAGATTATGTGGTTAAGCACCAAATACCATCAACCACCTTGGCCGCATCATATCATATTAATTCACCGGGAGGTAGTAGGACAGCGGGCAGGATTGTGGCTCGAGCGCCTATATGTTTTTATGGGCGGATATATCCTACTACTCTTATCATCCTGGAAGGCTTGCGGATTCACATTATCGTGGGAATGGCTTGGTTGACACATCACCAAGCTATCTTTGATATTAGTTCACGAACGGTGCAGCTGAATTCGAAGAAGCACGGGCAACACACGTTGATGCTGAGAAATGTTGCACCGGAAGTCACTGCTGTCCACACCATTGAAGCTAAGAAACTGGAGGACATTCCAGTGGTATGGGAATATCCGGACGTGTTTCCCGATGATCTACCGGGCATGCCGCCCGAATGTGAAGTGGAGTTCAAAATTGAACTAGCACCGGGAACCACACCCATCTCTCGGAGGCTGTATAAAATGGCACCGAAGGAACTCGCGGAGCTGAAGGAGCAGCTGAATGATTTGTTACGCAAAGGCTTCATTCGACCCAGTTCATCACCATGGAGATGCTCCGCGCTGTTCGTCAAGAAAAAGGACGAGACTCTGAGGCTTTGTGTGGACTATCGTCCGCTAAATGCCGTAACTATCAAGAACAAGTATCCACTACCACGTATCGATAAGATTTTTGATCAACTAGTGGGTGCTAAGGTTTTCTCGAAAATGGATCTTCGGTCTGGATATCACCAGATAAAAATCCGGGTGGAAGACGTACCCAAGACGACATTCTCGACGAGATACGGGTTATATGAGTATCTCGTCATGTCATTCAGACTCACTAATGCTTCGGCTCATTTTATGTACTTGATGAATTCAGTCTTCATGTCGGAGCTGGACAAGTTCGTCGTGGTCTTCATCGACGATATCTTGGTATATTCTAAGTCGGAGGAGGAACATGCCGAACATTTGCAAATTGTGCTCCAACGCTTACGGGATCACAAACTATATGCAAAATTCATCAAATGCGAGTTCTGGATCAACAAAGTGCCATTTCTTGGGCACATTATTTCTGCAGAGGGCATCGCAGTTGATACGAGCAAGATTGTCCAACTGCTGAAATGGAGTTCACCAAAGTCAGTCCACGAAGTCCGTAGTTTTCTCGGTTTAGCGGGGTACTACCGGAGATTCATTTTGAATTTCTCCAAGGTCTCTAAACCGATGACGGAACTTCTGAAGAAAGGCAACAAATGTGTGTGGATTGAAGTATGTGAGGAGGTATTCAAAGCATTGGTAAAGCACCTCACAACAGCCCCAGTGTTGGCGCAGCCCAATACAACTAAGGCTTTTGATGTTTATTGCGATGCATTCGGCATCGGCCTTGGCTGCGTGCTTATGCAAGAAGGGTGAGTGGTCGCGTATGGATCCAGGCAGCTTAGGAATCATGAGATGAATTATCCGACACATGATCTCGAGCTAGCTGCTGTGGTTCTTGCTCTAAAGATGTGGAGGCACTATTTGCTTGGAAACTTAGTCCACCTCTACACCGACCACAAGAGTTTGAAATATATCTTCACACAAAAGGAGTTGAATATGAGGCAGCGAAGATGGTTAGAGTTAATCAATGATTATGAACTAGAAATTCATTACCATCCTAGAAAAGCGAATGTGGTTGCCGACACACTTAGTCGGAAATCACATGTTCATAACCTAATCATGGCTGCAATGGAATAAGAGGAACCGAGCCTGCGCTTGGTTCCCTACGGGTCATTGTTTAACCTTGCCCTCATTCCTACAATTCGTGATGAAATTGTAGAGGCTCAAAAGAAAGATAAGGGCATGGCACATATCTGGAAGAGAATAGACAAAGGAAAGGTAAAGTGCTTCCAGAAAGATGAGAACGGTACGTTATGGTTCAAGAACCTTATAGTCGTACCGCGGGATATGAAGCTTCGTGAGAAGATATTAGACGAAGCTCATTTATCAAAGATTTCCATTCAGCAATAAAATGTATCAGGACTTGAAATCTAAGTTCTAGTGGACACGGATGAAAAGAGAGATTGCAAAGTACGTATCCGAGTGTGATACGTGTCGGCGGGTTAAAGCCGACCATATGAGGAAAACCGGACCACTTCAACCGCTACAGGTTCCAGCATGGAAGTAGGAAGACATAAGTATGGACGTCATCGTCAGTTTACCCATGACCAGCAACAAGCATGATTCTGTTTGGGTAATTGTCGATCGTTTGACCAAAACAGCTCATTTTATTCCAGTCCATACTAAATATGTGGCAAAGAACTATGCGGAGCGGTTCATCTCAAGAATCGTGTGTTTACACGGGGTTCCCCGCACCATTGTTTCTGATCGAGGTGCGTTATTCGTATCCAGATTTTGGGAGCAACTGCATGCTTCCTTGGGAACCAAACTAATTTGAAGTTCGGTGTATCATCCGCAAACTGATGGTCAAACGGAAAGGGTAAATCAGATTCTGGAGGATATGCTACGGCAATGTGTCATCAATCATGGGAAGAATTGGGATGACCATCTACCGTTAGCAGAATTCTCATATAATAACGATTATCAATCCAGCATCCAGATGGCCCCGTATGAAGCTCTTTATGGCCGGAAGTGCCGCACACCACTGAATTGGTGTGAGTCCGGTGAGCGGGTAGTCTACGGGATTGATCTTGTGAATGAAGCCGAGGAACGAGTGTGAGTGATTCAATCCAACTTAAAGGCTGCTCAATCTTGGCAGAAGAGTTATGCAGATAAACAACGTCGACATCTTCACTTTAACATCGGGGACCACATGTACCTCCGTGTCTCTCTGATGAAAGGGATTCATCGTTTCAGGGTGAAGGGAAAACTTGCTCTGCGATTCATCGGGCCGTTTGCCATTGTTGAAATATGCGGACCCGTAGCTTATCGGCTGGAGTTACCAACGTCACTTTTGGGTATTCACAATGTTTTTTCACGTCTCTCAGCTGCGGAAATGTCTTAAGTACCCAACTGCAGTTCATATGGAGAACATTGAGGATCTTCAACCGGATCTCACTTATTCTGAGTACCCGATACAGATTATCGATGAGAAGACTCGCGCCACAAGAAACCGGACATTGTGATTTTACAAAGTCTCGTGGAGCAACCACACCGCTGATGAAGCCACGTGGGAAAGCGAGGATTTTATCCGTTTAAATTTTCCAGACTTGTTTGTACCATATGTCCAATAGTTTTTCTTCCTTCCACTTTCTTTTTATAATCTCGGGACGAGATTCTTTTAAGTGGGGAGGAATGTAACAGCCATAAATTTTGTAATGTTTTATTTCACATTGTGAAACAAAGTGAGGCAAAGAAATACTATAATCGTGTCACATGAAATGATGAACCCAAAAATGGACATGTGAGGGAGTTAATAATTTTCTTCGACTCAGGATTTGCATATGTCAACCTGAGCAGGGAACTTCACTTCCTAAGTTGAAATCATGTTAAACCCCACTATGGAGAGGATGGCGGGAAATTTAAACACCATTTTGAATCTTTTAAAAGTATTCCTATTCAGATTGTCCAAAGTCCTATACGTGAGATCACCGATGCATTTCTCATGTATTCAAGAGCCTAAGTTTCAAATTTGGAGAAGTTTAGGTTTCATATACTATTTATTCCGAGGATTAAATGAGGGCACGTTCAAATTCAAACTTGAATTTGAATTTTGAACCAAACAAACTCAATTTCAAAATCTGATTTCATATTTGAGTTCCTCATGATTCTTTTGACCTATCCTCCATGTTTGATCAAATTTGGAGCTCGTTTGCTATTTTAACCGGAACCGGAGGATAAGAGGGGAGAAATGGGGCCCACATGTCAGTAGATGTCAACCCAAAGTCTTCTCTGTTTTCACTCAGACAGCAGCGCGCGCCACCTCCCGCAAATCAGCGTCAACCGACGGTGGCCACCTCATGCTCGTCAGATGAGGACGCCGAGTGAAGCAACACCGAGTTTCTGCCTGAACCAGTTCCCTGCCTCGCTCCCACTCTCCACAGCCTCGTACAGCACCGAGACAAAAACAACTGGCCGACGACCTTCTCTGTTCCCTGGCGCCCGAGCTCCAAGAGCTTCATCGTGCCCTATGTTCTACACGAAGAAGGAGCACCCTCAGGTGTGCAAACCGACCATGCAAACCGTTCCTCTTCTCATGCATCGCCTGTGGAGAATTTCCCCGTTCGTTGCTTCGGTATGCCTAGAACTGAGCCATACAAACTTTCAAAATTCGTAGTAATCACTCAACCAAAGCTTGTGCCGAGCTACAAACATGTTCTAGACTTTCCCACACTCCTCTAGGATCGAAAACCCTCGAAAATCATCAAGATTTGGCACTGTTCTTCGAGAAATTCGAGCAGCCGCCGGTTTTGGCCCTAGGTCGCCGATGAACTCTTGCTTGCAGCCATTTTTGAGATGATTTGAGCACATGACAAGGCTTAGGGTTCCACAACGGTGCTGTAGGAAGAAAAACCAAGTTGTTTGAGCCATTTTTATGCAAGCTAGAGGTCGCCGGAGTCATGGCCGCTGCTGCTGCCGTGGGGGGCACCATTCCAGTCACCACCGGCCGGATTTGACCCCACCATCAGGTTTCCCATCCCTCAAAACACCCAGGCGGCCAGTAGGGGGCCGAGAGACGGCCAGGAAGGGCCTTCCGGCGAACCTCGCCGGAGGGAGACGCCACTGCCCTGTTTGGCGCGAGGTTGAAGATGAGGGATGACAGGTGGGGCTCACAGGCAGTGTTTAAACTTTTCCAGATTTTCCTAATTTGGTTTAAAATTTGAAGAGCCATAACTTTGTGTAGGAATGTCCAACAATTGTCCAATAAATTTTTTTGGATTCCTCTCAAATAGTACTATCCAGGGGTGCAGCCCAAGGTTTATGAAAATTCCTGGATTTGGCTCATTAATTCATTTAAGGAAAAATTTGTAGGAATTTTTACAGGAGTTCTGTTTATTGGAAAATTCCCAAATTTGGACAGGATATTCTTCCAAAAATCCTTGAAATACAGTAAAAATTTCAAAGGCATTGGACTTCATTTGCTTGTCCAAATGTTGATTCAATCTTGTATGTCTCTGAAAATTAGGAAAATAACAGAAAGATTTTCAGCTTTTAGCTCCAACTTCTCAACTCCATATCTCTGTGTAGGAAGCTCCAAAAATGGTGAAACCAAGTCCTATGGACTCATGAGACTCAAGTTTCTGAAAAACCAAATTTGGAGCATGACAAGACAATATAATTGCCATAGGAATTCAGAGAAGCCAAATAGTTAAGAAAATTCCCTAGGCCACATCTTACATCAAATTTTTTTCTGAAATTTTGCAAGCCATACCTCTATATGATCTATGGACCACTGTAAAAATTTCAGAGCAAGTTGAGATCATCTTCTCAAGTTTCTTCTGGTTCTTTCCACTACCTTTCTTATGTCCATTATAAATAGCTCTTTGAATTTTCTCCAACAAACATCTACTGCCCAGCTAAAGTTCTCTGTTTTTGTCCATAACAGAGCTCTTCACTCACTTGTAAGTTGGTATAAACCCTGCTGAAGACCTAAAACGCTTTTGTTTTATAATGTATTTACTTGGAACATAAAACTGTGCATATTCAAGTCCATAGGAAATATGACGAAGGAGTTCCACGAAGAACTCAACTCGGAGCAGCAAGTTGAAGCTTAACTCGTCGCCAAGCTACTGACCTAAAAGTAGAAATAAACCTGCAGCAACATAAGGCAAGCCCCGGTTTGCATTTAACAGCTTTTTAGTTACATTTTACTTTGTATCACTTTTATGGGTCTACTATGTATTGTGCATTAGGTCAAGGTGATTGGTACTCTAAATGCATGACCCTTAAACCCTTGGAGTTAAAGGGTAGAACAGGTTACCTTCGTGTAGTTTCTGCTAGGATTAAGTTGTATAGGATCCGGTACAAGTCGGGTAGTTGGAAGCTACTCGCGAGTTTAGGATGTTGGTTCAGCGGGGTATGATTCTAGAGAATGGAATAACTGGAATGGAAAATGAGACCGGGCAGAGAGTAGGAGCAGCAGGACGTTGGGCCTGTGTTGCCGTAGCTCTGTTTGTGTCGTTTAAGGACCGATGCGTATGCCGCCCTGCTTTGCAAGTTTGAACAGTACCAGATGCATACTGGAATTATGGGGTCCAGGAAACCGATGTAACTCGGGTACTCTCGTGCCGAAACTTATATGGCCGTCCTTTGGGCGTTGGTGTCAGAGGTGTAAACCCGCTAGCGGAGCAACTTCGACGTGTTCCGGGTAGTGGCCCTTCTAATGGGTCGGCAGAGCTGATTCGGCATTGGAGTGATGTGTGAAAGGTTGCTGCATACAACGTAAGAAAGAGCTCGTGTATGAGTCTTTCCAGGTGGGTGTGTGTGTCTTGTGTTCCGGGTGTGTCCTGATTCGAATCACCGTCCCTCGCGGTTATATGAGTACCACTTGTTCACTGAGTTGTGACGTAGTAATTATTTCCAGATGAAGTGAGATGAATCATTGCTGATGTGAAGTTCTTAAATCCATTGTATTGCCAACCATATATGCCATAGTTGTAGAGCTCACTAAGTTTATATTCCACTATGGGCATCACCACATCGAAAGAAAACGTTTTTTGTTTGATTGTGGACTTCCAATGTGAGGGCTGCCTAAGGCATATTAATCCGTTGCTATAAAATAGAAAGTAAGGATCAACATGTAGGTGTGTCTTTATTGCATCATACTTTTCTTATGTTATTAATCCCTGTATGTAGAGTTTAATGGTTTAGGAGTGTCGGTTAAGTCTTTCTGAGCCATCGTGCTCACAGTTGCATTATTAGTGTTTTGCAGGTTATAAAATTTGCTATGAAGATTGTTGTTTGGTGAGCCATCAGCGACTCACCGGAAACCCTGCCGCTGCACTCATCTTTGTGGAAGCTAGTAAGAAGCGTCTGCTGGCTGGACGTCTTTTCTTTTGCATAGTTAGGACCGAGAGTAAGTGTGTAGGTATATTCCGCTGCATGTACCCTCGTGGTGCAATATTTTGTAAATGACATTATCTTGAGAAATAAAAGACTTTGTACTTTATGATTCTTTTCGTGTATGATGTTCGGTGCCGCATCGCACGGCACCACCCAATGTGTATCCTGGAGTGTGGATCCCGGAAGGGGTTCCCCACACTTACTACGTCACAGTGCAGTGAGCAAGTATGCTCAATCCTCTTCCGCGAGCGATGGTGATTCGAATCAATAACAACCCGGAATACACGACACATACACCCGCCTCGAAAGAATCTCTCAGGAGCTCTTTCTTACGTTGTATGCAGCAACCTTTCACACGACACCCCGACATAGAAAAACGTTTCGCGCCGAGCAGGATGGTCCTCTACGCGGACACGTCGAAGTTGCCCGCTAAAGGATTTACACCTGCTGACTTCTCAACGCCATTCCCACGCGAAGGATGAGTTTCTATGTCACGGTCCATCGAGTTACATCGATTTCATGGGTCCCATACCACACTATATATCCGGTACAGTTAAATCTTGTCCAGCAGGGCCGCACACGCGCGGTCCATAACCGATACGGACGGGGCTAAACCAAACCTCCACATTGGCCTTACCATCCTGGTCTAGGCCCAATGTTGTCTCAAGCATTGTCACACCCCTCGCAGGTTGAGACCAACCTTGAGCGCTCATCCTACAGGAACTCCCCGTCCCCATCTCATTTTTCATGAGGGTGCTCTTATCATCAACCTCTCGCGAGTAACTCCATTACTCGACCTTTCTCGCGAGTAGCTTTTTACTACTCGACTTCTACCGAGCTAGCTCCAACATTAGCTTACATCTACAACGAGGCAAAGCCTACACTACACCTTCAACTCAAGGACTAATAGCCATGCAAGTGGGTTTCAATCATCCTAGACATAATGCACAATATTAAGTCTAATAAACATGAGGTGAAGTAAAGAAAAATTTAAAACGGTAATTATATGCAAACCGGGGCTTGCCTTGCTCAACAGTTTTGTTATAACCTAGGAGTTAGTCTTCCTCCGGAGAATCCGCCAAACTCATAATGAGATGGAGATCCTCGCTGCAGAGTTGAGTCCTTGTCGAACGTCGACGTCAAGCTATTAAGATGATTTATGCACATATATTCAAAAGCAATTTAGAAAATGATTCCAAGCTGTTGTACAAGTTAAGTCACAAATAAGAGGGATAAACAACAGCAAGGTTTCTGTTGTTGGATCTATAATCTTAGAGATGATGAAAGCTAGGTGAAAAGGAGATACTAGTAATCACCATGTGATTAAGTCCATTATATGAACACTTAAACCTAAAGGATGGTACCTCAAGTTCCAGAGGTCCACTGAAGCTGAAAATTTAACCACAGCTTCTATGGAAGGTATTTAAGCAGTTTGCAAAAATTGAGCTCATGAAATGGATTAAGGTGATCACAGTAATTCCTTATGTGATTTTCACTATTCTGCCTTTATCCCTAGATATTAAGCTTTCCTATGCTGCAAAATGGACTTTTTTGAACTACAAAATGTCCTGAGTCCATAGGAATTGGTTTTACCATTTTTGGAGTTTCCTAAATGGAGATATAGATTTTACAATCTTGGGTAAAAGTCTGAAAATGTCTCTGTTCATTTTTCCCATTTTTCAGAGACATAAAAGATTGGCACCACATTAGGCCAATCAAATGAGGTCCAATGCCTCTGAAATTTTTACTGGAGTTCAAGGATTTTTGGAAGAAGGTCCTGCAGAAAATTTTGAATTTTCCAATAAACTGAACTCCTGAAAAATTCCAACATTTTTTTAAATGAATTAATGAGCCAAATCCAGGGATTTTCAGAACCATTGGGATGCACCCCTGGATAGCACTCTCTGAGTCGAATCCAATAAAATTATTTGACAATTTTTGGACACTCCTACACAAAGTTATGGCTCTTCAAAATTTGAACTGAATTGGGGAAAATCTGGAAATGTTTAAACACCGGCCAGTGGGTCCCATGCGACAGTCTTCATCTTCAACCTCGTGCCATCCGACCCAGTTTCGGCGCCCTCCGGCGAGGGTCGCCGGAAGGGACTCCCCGGCCGCCTCCCGAGCCCATTCTCGCCGCCCCACTTGTTTGGGACGCTGAACACGATGGGAGGTTCACCGGCGGTCGTAGGTCACCAGAAACCACCGCGCACCGGCAACAGCGAGAACTAGGGCTCCGGCGAGGTAGTGGCAGCTCGTTTCTTCACCAAATGATCGGGTTTTTGGATCTAGAGCACCAGGGGATCGTGTAGAAGATCGACATGGGGTTTAAACGAGCCAGGGAGCTCTCCAAACCCATCGGCACCGTGCGGCCGACGGGATCCAGCGGTGCGCCCTGGACAAGACATAAAAATTCTCCCTCTACACCCCATATCTAGGTCTAAAATTGATGGAGGAGGTGCGCTAATTAGCTAGGATGCTTTGTACATGGTTTGAATCAATAAGAACACAAATTAACGAAGAATTTTGCAAACTCCAACCTCGGGGTCGAGTTGTGCCGCCCGGGAGAAAAACTCAAAATTCTCCTCTCACAAGCCACGGCTAGGTCTGAGCTTCGGAGAGGAGTAGCTAGTGTCACCGGTGCACTGAGGGAGTGGCTCGCTTGAGCGTGAGCTTCTTCGGTTTGAGCTGTCCACGGTGACCAAGTTCGGGTTCTTCGGTATGCACTCGGGAGCAGCGGCAACTTTTCTGTTTTTAGGTGCAAGCGAGAACGGAACCGTGGGAAGAAGTTGCTAGCCGGCTAGAGCACCCGTGTGCGCTGCTTTTTCGTGTGGAGAGCTCGAGCAACCGAGCTACGGTGGTGGCAGTGGGGTTGGGAGAAACAGAGCGACCGAGGGCGGTGGGTTTATCGCGGGAGCAGACCACCGAGGCTGGGAGCGAGCTGGGAGAGGCGAAATAGCTCTGTGGCACTCGTGGTGTGGTGATCAGAACGAGTAAATATGAAGGAACCAGGAGGTGGCGCCGGCAATACGTTGGTAGCGGCTGCACTGGCTGTCTTTCTTCGCTCAGCCGAAGAAAGATCAAACCAGAGGCGGTTTGGCCTGTGGGGTGGCTGACAGATGGGGTCCACAGCCCCATAATTATCTCCCCATCTGTGCTTTAATATTCCCACACCGCAGTCATCCAAATTCCACCAAAATTGAACGGTAGACCAAAGATGACGTGAGGACTTTGAATCTAAACTCAGATTTAAAAAATGAGGACGTTTGGTTCAGTTTTCAAATTCAACTTTGAATTTGAACTCTCCCTCCTTTATTCATCGGAATAAATAGTATATGAACCCTAAAATTATCCAACTTTAAAACTTAGGCTCTCCAATACATGAGGAATGCATCGGTGAATTCATTTCTATGCATTTGGGCAATCTGAACATGAATCCTTTCAAAAGAATTCAAATTGTGTTTAAATTCCCTCCACTCTACTCAGAGAAGGTGCACATGAGTTAGAGTTTTGGGAGTGAAATTCTTTCCCCTATATTAACATGTGTTGAGCATGGGCTAGACAAAAATTTTAACTCCCTCACATGTCCATATTTGTGTTCATCATTTCATGTGACACAATTATAGTCTTTTATCGACTTAACTTTGTTTCATAAGTTGAAATCAAACTTTACAAAAGTTAGGGCTGTTACATCCCCCCCTTAAAAGAATCTCGTCCCGAGATTATAAAAAGAAAGAAGAAGGGAGAAAGACTACTGGACATATGGTACAAACAAGTCGGGAAAATTTAAAAGAAGAAAGCCCTCACTTTCCCACGTGGCTTCATCAGCGGTGTGGTTGCTCCACAAGACATTGTAAAGTCGCAATGTACGATTTCTTGTGGCGCGAGTCTTCTCGTCGATAATCTGGATCGGAAACTCAGAATAAGTGAGATCCTGTTGAAGATCCTCAATTTTCTCCATAAGAACTGCGGTTGGGTACTCAAGACATTTCTGCAGCTGAGAGACGTGAAAAACATTTTGAATACCTGTAAGTGACGCCGGTAACTCCAAACTGTAGGCCATGGGTCCGCATATTTCAACAACGGCAAACGGCCCGATGAATCGTGGGGCTAGTTTTCCCTTCACTCCAAAACGATAAATCCCTTTCATCTGAGAGACACGAAGGTACACGTGGTCCTCAATGTCAAAGTGAAGAGGTCGACGTCGTTTATCTGCATAGCTCTTCTACTGAGATTGAGCAGCCTTTAAATTGGCTTGAATCACTCGCACTCGTTCCTCGGCTTCATTCACAAGATCAATCCCGTAGGCCACTCTCTCGCCGGACTCACACCAATTCAGTGGTGTGCGGCGCTTCCGGCCATAAAGAGCTTCATACAGGGCCATTTTGATGCTAGATTGATAACCGTTATTATATGAGGATTCTGCTAACTGTAGATGGTCATCCCAATTCTTCCCATGATTGATGACACATGCCCGTAGCATATCCTTCAGAATCTGATCTATTCTCTCCGTTTGACCATCAGTTTGCGGATGATATGCTGAACTCCGAATCAACTTGTTTCCCAGTGAAGCATGTAGTTGCTCCCAAAATCTGGATACGAATAATGCACCTCGGTCAGAAACGATGGTGCAGGGAACCCGTGTAAACACATGATTCTCGAGATGAACAGCTCCACATACTTCTTTGCCACATATTTAGTATGGACTGGAATAAAATGAGCTGTCTTGGTCAAAGGATCGATGATTACCCAAATAGAATCATGCTTGTTGCTGGTCATAGGTAAAGCGACGATGAAGTCCATACTTATGTCTTCCTACTAACATACTGGATCCTTCAGCGATTGAAGTGGTCCGACTTTCCTCATATGGTTGGCTTTAACCTGCCGACACGTATCACACTCGGATACGTACTTTGCAATCTCTCTTTTCATCCGTATCCACCAGAACTTAGATTTCAAGTCCTGGTACATCTTGTTGCTTCCTGGATGAACGGAGTACGTGGATGAATGAGCTTCATCCAATATCTTCCTCCGCAATTTCATATTCTGGGGTACAACTATTTCGTTGTTAAACCAGAGCGTACCCTCTTCATCCTTGTGGAACATCTTCAACTCACCGCTGTCCACTCTCCTCCGCATATGAGACATGCCCCTATCTCTTTTCTGAGCCTTTACAATCTCATCTCGGATTGTAGGAATAAGAGCGAGGTTGAACAGCGATCCGTAGAGAACTAAGCGCAGGCTTGGTTCTCCTTCATCATGTGCAGCCATGGCTAAATGGTGAACATGGGCTTTCCGACTAAGTGCGTCGGCAACCACATTCAGTTTGCCCGGATGGTAATGAATCTCAAGTTCATAGTCCTT
The DNA here is from genome assembly GCA_030760725.1 of Neostapfia colusana. Taxonomy (NCBI): domain Eukaryota; kingdom Viridiplantae; phylum Streptophyta; class Magnoliopsida; order Poales; family Poaceae; genus Neostapfia; species Neostapfia colusana. The sequence continues at coordinate 60,166,083 of JASWHV010000016.1, read as the reverse complement.
GATCAATTCTAGCCATCTTCGCTGCCTCATATTCAGTTCTTTCTGTGTGAAGATGTACTTCAAGTTTTTGTGATCAGTGTAGAGATTTACTAGATTGCCTTGTAGATAATGTCTCCACATTTTCAATGCTAAGATCACTGCAGCTAGTTCAAGGTCGTGTGTCGGGTAATTCTGCTCATGACCCCTAAGTTGTCGGGATCCATACGCGACCATGCGTCCTTCTTGCATCAACACACAATCCAAACAAATGCCGGATGCATCACCATAGACATCAAAAGGCTTCGTGGTGTCCGGCTGGGCCAAAACTGGAGCTGTGGTGAGATGCTTCACTAAAGTTTGAAAAGCTTGTTCACATGAATTGCTCCAATTATATTTGGTGCATTTCTTCAACAGCTCCGTCATAGTTAGCAACTTTGGAGAAGTTTGGAATGAATCTCCGGTAATGAACCGCTAAACCTAGGAAACTCCTCACTTCATGAAAAGATGTTGGAGATTTCTAATTCAGCACTTGCTCGATTTTTCTTGGGTCCACAGCGATGCCTTTCGCTGAAATAATATGCCCAAGAAATGGCATTTTTCTGATCCAAAACTGACATTTACTGAACTTTGCATAAAGCTTGTGATCTCTCAAGCGTTGGAGTATGATACACAAATATTCAACATGTTCTTCTTCTGACTTTGAATAGACCAAGATGTCGTCGATGAAAACCACGACGAACTTGTCTAACTCTGGCATGAACACAGAGTCCACGAGATACATAAAATAAGCCGGAGAATTGGTGGACCCAAAGGATATAACAACATATTGATAAAGACCATATCTTATCGAGAATGCCGTCTTAGGTACATCTTCTGCCCGGATTTTTATCTGGTGATAGCTGGACCGAATATCCATCTCGGAGAATACCTTAGCAGCCACTAGTTGATCAAACAAAATATCAATGCGCGGTAGTGGATACTTATTTTTAATAGTGACAGCATTCAGTTGATGATAATCTACGCATAGTCTCAAAGTCCTGTCCTTCTTCTTCACGAAGAGTGCGGAACAACCCCAAGGTGGTGAACTTGGGCCTATAAAACCTTTGTCCATGAGGTCATTCATCTGCTCCTTCAACTCTGCTAGCTCCTTCGGTGCCATTTTGTAGGGTCGCCGAGAAATAGGTGTTGTTCCCGGTGCTAGTTCTATCTTGAACTCTATATCACGTTCGGGCGGCATGACCGGCAAGTCATCGGGAAACACATCTGAATATTCATATACCACTGGAATATCCTCAAGTTTAGGAGCTTCAGTCTGATGCACTGCTGCAACATATTGTGATGGATCCACAAGGTTCAATGTGTTGCAACCGTGTATTGGGGAATTCAGTTGTATAGTCCGAGAGCTGATGTCAAAGATAGCTCCATAATATGTCAACCATGACATTCCCAAGATAATATCAATCCTTTGACCTTTGAGTATGATAAGGCTCGTAGTATAGATGTCTCCACCTAAACACAAAGGTGCCCGAGAGACCATTTCATCAGTTGATATCTTGCCTCCGGGTGAGCTGATATGAAAAGGAAATTTAACCGTGCTAAATGGAAGACGATTCTTCAGCACATAGTCTCTGCTAATAAAATTGTGGGTGGCTCCGGAATCAAACAACACGAACGTGGGCTGTGCATGTAAAGTGAACATGCCCGCTAAAACTGGTTCGCCTTTTGCAATTTCCTCAATAGCAGTATAGTTAACCCTGTCAGCTTTTGAAAAATGCTTCTTTGAATGTTCATGGTGCTGATCTGAGCATTGATGAGAAAACACACGAGTGTGACTCTGCTCAGCACCACGATGGTTTCGTGTTGCAGAAATCCTCAGCTCTCTACTAACACGAGGTGGAGATAAACTGTGCACAGCTGGTTGTGGTAGGGTTGCACAAATAACCTCTGATTGCTTCTGTTGAGGTGGAGGCTCATAATTGATCAATTCCAACTGTGGTTGTGAGAGTTGCACCACATGCTGAATTTGTTGCCTAACTGGCGAGTAATACCGCACTCGATAGTTCGGAGGAACTTCGATATCACTGTCTGGAGTTATACTCCTTTTCAGCTCCACTTCACAACGGAGATGCATATCTTCTTTAATGATAGCGGCATTTACCAACTCAGTGTAAGTACCGTTATTGAACAAGGTAACCTGTTCCTTAAGTTTGACATTCAAATCTCGGAAGAAATAATCACACTTCAACGCTTCCGAGTCTACCATATGAGTGGCGTATTGCATCAAGTCTTCAAACTCTTTGAAGTACTTGTACGCACTCCTTTCTCCTTGCTTTAACTCTAGAAAGTCTTGATACTTTGTTCGAAGAATTCCCAAACAATGGTGACGTGCCTGGAAAACATTCTGGAATTCCTCCCACGTCATCCGATGACCTTCAGGAAGAGTAGCAATGTACTCCGCCCACCAAGCTCCAGCAGCTCCGTGTAGTTGTCGAGCGGCAAATAAAGTCTTCTGATATTCATCGCCCTCAAGCATATCAAACTTGGCTTCAATACATTGGAGCCAATGAGCCGACTCCAACGGTTCTTTCGCTTCCGAGAAAACCGGTGGTTGTCTTGCTAAGAAATCTAGATAAGTACTTGGCGGGAGATTACGCTGTAAAGTCTCCTGTCGTATGCTTTGTGGCACCAACAGATCGAGAGACTCAGCCATCTTTCCTAAGATTTCCGCCAATCTGGTTGATGATGTCGGCACTTGTTGTTGTGGCGAATTATTATCGTCGTGACTCGACTCACCAACCTCACTCCTGTAATGAACACGATCCATGCTGCAAGAGTGAGCAATTTACGGTTAAAATTCAAAGTTAAACTCAACTTGAATTCAAAAAAATTAACCGTAAAAGCATTACATAGATATTGCAGCACTACACAATCTAACCAGGGTTTTGACAATTCTGAAATCTACAAAACTTGAGCAAGTTTGTCCAAACCTTTAATTCCAACAGTCGGGAAAAAAACTGAAAATAACTCAAAAACATGTTATGGAACTAGAGAAGTCTAAACATCCCTGTCCACAACAAGTCTGAAGCTAAATGGCAATAAGCACTACTCTGTTCAGAATGACCAATAGGTCTTAATCCCAGAATTTGAATATGGAAATGGCAATTTCATGTCTCAAGTTGAATATAAAAGCTATATTTAACTTCAATATATTTCCAAAGAGTATTCATTTGCCTTCATATCAGTTCTGGATCAAAAGTTTTGATATTTCAAAGTTGACGGAAATGTGGAACAATTTTGACAGCACCTCCTTTGAAAGTAGCTGTTATGTCCGCAAGATTTCATCAATTCGATTCCAAATCTGGAGAAACTTTGAACTACAAAGTCGTAGCACATATACTAAACTTCCCAACGGTCTATTACATGACCCTTAGAAATTTTTCTACAGAAAGTTAGGGTCAAAATAAAGAAGTTTCCCGAGAGCATTTTGTGTCTGCCCTATTTTTGGACAGTTCACACACATCTGAGAGTTTCATCCATTTGAAGGGTGATTCTGATATGGTCTTCTACAGAAAAGTTGTAGAAGACTTCAAAACCTTTCCAGAAATGTATCGCACACCTCCATTGGTTCAACCAAACCAAAATTATGCCCTTTTCAAGTTCAGTAAATTTTTTGCCGAAAACAGGGGATGTTATGCCTAAGTCTTTGTGAATAAATCTATACTCCGAATTGACTCTTAGTTCAATATAGGAGTTCATTACCCCCTACTAGAATCCTAGACTCCAAATTTACTCTTTTTCTTTCCAAACCTTCCTTTTCATGCAGTTTAAAACACATCACGGTACTACGTTTCCTCACCAAATTAAAATCCTAACCGGCTTTATATCGGCATATACGTCTCAAGTGGTGGCACTAACACGATCACTCACAAACATTTTCTAAACGACATGTTCTAACCTTGTTAAGGTACCTGCATAAAACCACTAAATAATGATGCACACAATGGGTTTATCATTTCAGGCAGGTCCAAATCATAGTAAAAACATACGTCCCGTATCATTGCCATACGGGCCGTGCTTGAGTCAAGCCACGTCTCAAGGTACACGATCGGGTTATTCACCACCCAACGGGGGCTCCACACCTTTGCACTAAAGCACGCCGGTGGAACAGCGATTTCGTATGCCTCATAGGACATGAAGAGTCCTAGAGAACACACTTCGTGTTACAAACCACACGATGGGGTCTCTTCCTCTTGCCCCCGTGTTTGCGCACTGGAGGCTAGTGCCATTCATATGTCTCCAAGAAAACATATTCACTTCCCGTCCATTGCTGAACGGAACATCCCACACTACTTTCCTCTTATTGGTGAGCTAACCGAAATTGATCTGCTTTCGGTGGCGTTCCTTACCATTCTTACCTCCATGTAGGTGCGTCATTACTGAACTGAAATATGGAATATTAACACACTATCAGATTGCCACCATAAGTAACTATGCTATTAATAGTCCTTATGTGGGCATACTATATGTTCCTCACTCGTATACCTCTAAGTTTTCGAAAATAGACTCTTTCATGCGTGCTACTCCCAATGTGGCTCTGATACCACGCTGTCGCGCCCGGGCATAGCACTGGGCGGTGCCGTGCGATGCGGCACCCAACAGCATGCACGAAAAGACGGTAAGAACATATGAAACCATTTTATTACTCAAGATAAAATCTTTTACAATATATTGTACACACGCAGTGGAAATTAAAACTACACAACTACCAACTCTCGACCCTAACTACGCAGAAGAGAAGTCGTTCAGCCCGTGAACACTTCCTACTAGCTTCACCAAAGAATGGCAGCGGCTAGGTTTCCAATGAGTTGAACGAACCGTGAGGTTCGTCGTCTCACCGAATAACCCTCTTCATAGCAGGCATTCTACTACCTGCAAAAACAACTCAGATGCAACCGTGAGCACTAAGGCTCAGAAAGTCTTAACCGTCAATCCTAAACATGTAACTCTACATGCAGGGGTAGTAAGATAGTAGGAACATGAATTTGCAAAAAGAAGCTTGACTAAAATTGATCCTTATATTCAGATTCTTATAGCCTTCATTTTAGTGGTCCTTACGCCTAACAACACCGGAAGTCCACAATCAAACAAGAAACGCTTATCCCGATGTTGCTAGCCTAAGGTGGAATAGAAACTTAGTTGGCTCTATATCTACTTCAGTCAAGGTTCCAATACAATGATTAAGCCATAAACATTAAGCTAAGAGACTTAGTTCCTCTTCTTACTACGTCACGGCACAGTGGGCAAGTATGCTCAATCCTCTTCCACGAGTGACGGTGATTCGAATCAATAACAACCCGGAATACACGACACATACACCCGCCTCAAAAGACTCTCTCAAGAGCTCTTTCTTACGGTGTATGGTGCAACCTTTAACATGACACCCCGACATAGAAAAATGTTTCGCGCCGAGCAGGATGGTCCTCTACGCAGACACGTCGAAGTTGCCCACTAAAGGATTTACACCTCCCGCCTTCTCAACGCCATTCCCATTCGAAGGATGAGTTTCTATATCACAGTCCATCGAGTTACATCGGTTTCATGGGTCCCATACCCCACTATATATCCGCTACAGCTCAATCTTGTCCACCAGGGCCGCATACGCACGGTCCTTAACCGATACGGAAAGGGCTACACCCAACCTCCACATTGGCATTACCATCGCGGTCCAGGCCCAATGTGGTCTCAAGCATTGTCACACCCATCGCAGGTCGCGACTAACCTTGAGTGCTCCATCCTACAGAAACTCCCCATCCCCATGTCATTTTTCATGAGGGTGCTCTTATCATCAACCTCTCGCGAGTAACTCCATTACTCGACCTTTCTCTCGAGTAGCTTTTTACTACTCGACTTCTACCGAGCTAGCTACAACATTAGCCAAGCATCTACAACGAGGCAAAGCCTACACTAAACCTTCTACTCAGGGATGTAATAGCCATGCAAGTGGGTTTCAATCATCCTAGACATAATGCACAATATTAAGTCTAATAAACATTAGGTGAAGTAAAGCAAAATTTAAAATGGTAATTATATGCAAACCGGGGCTTGCCTTGCTCAACGGTTTTGTTATAACATAGGAGATAGTCACTACAGGAAACAGGGCAACATACGATAGCCTGTATAACATACGACGGCTAGCTGTCGTATATAAACTTACATACGACGGTCAGCAGAGGCTGTCGTATATAAGTTTATATATGACAGTACAGCCGTCGTTTAGTATATGGCTGTCGTATATAGTTGTTATATATGACAGCCAACCCTAGGCTGTCTTATATAGCAGTTATATACGACAGCCAAACCAAGGCTGTCGTAAATAAGCTTATGTACGACGGCCACACCATGGGCCGTCGTAAATAAGGCTTATATACCCGCGGGCCCGGGTCGGCGCGGGCGTGAACCCGAGCCCCCGCAGCCCTAAACGCCCCGGCCGCAGCCCACCGCCGCCCGCCCGCCGCCGCCAGCCGCCGCCCGCCCGCCGCCGCCAGCCGCCGCCCCGGCCGCCCCCCCGGCCGCCGCCCCGGCCACCCCCGCCAGCCGGCTCCCCGGCCGCCACCCGCCCGCCAGCCGCCGCCGCTCGGCCGCCACCGCCGCCAGCCGCCGTCGCCCCGGAGGTCCCCGCCCCAGCCTCCACCCCGCCCCGGCCGCCGCAGCCTCGCCGCACCGCCCCACCGCGCTGCCACGTCGCCGCACCGCCCGGACCTGCGCCGTCGCGCTGTGCGCCGCCGCACCGTGCCGGTCCGCCTCCACGCCGTCCGCTGCCCGCCTCGCCGTGTGCCGCTCGCCGCGCCGCCTCCACCGTGAGGTAAGTCGCCCGCCTCCCTCCCCATCTAGAAAGTTTGGTTTTTCAATTACCAATTGTTTAGATTATGCTTGTTTGTTTTTGATTGTTTAGTGGCTATTTCTTTAGATTTAGATGAATTGATATGCTTAGGTTTAATTATTGCCCAGGTTTATTTGAATTGCTAGCTAGGTGTTTTTTTAATTGCTTAGAATTGATAAGCTTGTTAACTATGGTAATTATGTTTGTTTAGATGAGTTGTTAATTGCTTAGATGATTAATGCATATGAGTTAATAGTTTAATTGATTATTGTTTCGATTGTTTGAGTGTCTAAAAGTACTATATGTACATAAATGGGCTTAGGGCCCGATACGACCCATTTAGTGGTAACGTATACGTCTACAAAAGCACGATGTGAACAACCTAGGCCGCCTCACCCTACCCCCACCCCCTCCCCCCCCCCCCCCCCCCCGCGGCTTAGCCAGCGCTCGGCCTCCGACACTCTGTCGCGGAACTGCCAATCCTTCGGCGCTCGGCCTCCTCCGCTGCGGGACTGTCGATCTGCAGGCACTCGTCGGCCTCCATTGACCGGCTGCCGGCGCTCAACCTCACACGAACCCAGGTCAGTCTGCTCCCCCTCTCCCCCCCGACATTGGTTTCCTCCGGTTGGAGACAGGTAACACATTAATAAAGTATTCATTTCTATTTGTTCTCAAAGACTATGATCTTACTTAATGACTTAACAAACGTCTTTTTAGTTCTTGGGAGGACCTCTCGTACGACGGGCAGAAACACCACAGGACGGTGAACGGTTGCATCGGGAACTTAGTGCGTCTGCACTACCCCGGTGCGATCGATGGACGTGCAGCTACGCCGTGGGACGACTACGCGCGCGTTCCTCACCCGGAGAACGACAACCTACAGGGAGTCGTGTGGGCAGATTTTTGGGTAAGTAACTTTCATAAATATTTGAAGTTTCAATTTTTTATGTTCCTTCAAATATTAATGTGCGTATATGTCGAACTGTGTTGGCTTCCTACAACTCAGGTACCGCCTTGAGGACCCGGCTGAGCAGATGGATCACGCCCGCTCCGTGTTCGAAGTGAAGCTCGGAAGCTTGTTATGCAAATGCTTTCAAACGCTCGGAGTCAAGTAGTTAACGATTACTTAAAGCTCCACGACCACGAGGTTGGGTCATTCAGAGACGCCTCTGACACGTACTTGACGGAGGAGCAATACGCAGAGGTAAGTTGCGTAATCTTTAAATTGTTCATATTAATTTTGCTAAGTAACATCTAATGAACTATGCATGTGTGCAGGTTAGTGTCCCTTGGTTACAGGGACGAACTGAAGATTACCGAGCCCTTTGCAGGTATTGGGCTAGCGATGAGTTCATCGCTAAGTCCAAGAAGGCTCGAGATGCCAGAGGGAGCTCAGGGAAGCACGGTATGGGCGTCCAAGGTTTTGTGCAAATGGCTAAACGGATGGTAAGTTTCTTGGTAGTTTTTATTATATCATAATGTAGTATTGTTCGTACTAACATATGTTCACAGGAAAAGGAGACCGGCGTGCGACCGAGTGCTACTGCGGTCTATAGGAGAGGTCACGCTGACCCTTCTCAGCTGGAGCAGTGTAGTCAGTACGCAGCGGAGCGCCTGGTAAGTTTCATGACCTCTGAAATTATTTGACACTATATATGTTGTTGAACTTACACAATTTCATTGTTTTTCAGACTAGGTATGGGCAAGAGGCTGTGAGGATACACGGCGAAGGGTTCGATTGGGAAAACTCCCCCAACATCGACCCTCAAGCCGCATATGCAAGCGGAGGTGGAAAAGCACACGGAAGGTGAATTCATTTACTTTCATTGTTTTCAATTCAAGATTATTTAATTTTACCATAAATTGATTCTTTTTTTAGTCTTGCCTTTTTCTCTAGAGTCGTCAACTCTAGGGAGGCACGACCTGCGAGAGGCACCTCCTCGCAGTCTTCGGCTGCTGGCGCAGGCTCCTCCAGCCGTCATGTCACCGAGAGAGATCTCGAAGTCATGGCGCTTCGGGAGAGCTTGGCTCGGCAAGAGGAGGCCTTGGCGAGAGAGCGAGAGAACAACAGGGCTGCCATGGCGTACCATGCGTCCTATATGGCACAGATGCAAGCGGCAATGGAAGTAAGAAATATACAATTATACTTTAATTACATTGCATTTCAATTAGTTTTGTAAATTGTAATGTTTTAAATGACATGCGCAACTCGACAGCAAGGGCAGCAAATCCAGATACCGTCGTGGCAGCCACCTCCGTTCGTGCTGGAGCCGTCGCCACCACAGGAGCAGTTTCCTGGAGTACAGGTATAAAAAGAAAGTTACATTAAGTGGAAGCCCCAACCGCTAAGAAGCCTAATGAACCTAGAAAAAGAATTGTAAACTTGTACATATGTCAATGTGTTCCGCAGGGATCAGGGACGGAGGCTCAGACTCCATCGCCACAGCTAAGGGCGCCAGGTTCACCGCGGCAGGATGACTGCTTCGCTCCCGGAGGTAGTGGAGGGGCTAGTAATCAATAGATTTGTGATTTTGTTTTTGATTGTGTGGATGTCAGACTTCGTGATTGTCGATGTGTACTATTGCACTTTGTTGTGATTTTATATATCAAACTGTTTTGTTGTTGTCTATTGATTTGGACGTGTAGCTGGCCATCGAGCCAGGTTAGCCATTTTCTGATTTTAAAAAAAATGGAAAAGCTTATATACGACGGCCTATATAGTTTATATACAACGGTCGCTATACAGGGCCGTCGTAAATAAGCCTAAATTATATACGACGGCTGGGCCAGGCTGTCGTATATAAGCTCTTATATACGACAGCCAGGGCGCAGCGGCTGTCGTATATAAGCTCTTATATACGACAGCCAGGGCCGATGCGCTGTCGTATATAAGAGCTTATATACGACAGCCTTGACCCAGCCGTCGTATATAAAGGCCCCGGCCCACTGGGCCAAGTATACGAAACGGGCCGTTGTATATAAGTGGCCGTCGTATATATACTGTTATATACGACGGTGCCGTCGTATATAACTATATATACGACAAAATATATACGACGGCCACAAACCGTTGTATATAAACAACTGCCGTCGTATATAAACTATATATGACGGCTTCTGCTTTATATACGACGGTTTTAGCCGTCGTATGCTGACGGGGATCCTGTAGTGAGTCTTCCTCCGGAGAATCCACCAAACTCGTCATGAGATGGAGATCCTCGCTGCGGAGTTGAGTCCTTGTCGAACGTCGACGTCACGTGAGCTATTAAGATGATTTATGCACATATATTCAAAAGCAATTTAGAAAATGATTCCAAGCTGTTGTACAAGTTAAGTCACACATAAGAGGTATAAGCAACAGCAAGGTTTCTGTTGTTGGATCTATAATCTTAGAGATTAAGAAAGCTAGGTGAAAAGAAGATACTAGTAATCACGATGTGATTAAGTCCATTATATGAACACTTAAACCTAAAGGATGGTACCTCAAGTTCCACAGGTCCAATGAACCTTAAAATTCAACAACAGCTTCTATGGAAGGTATTTAGGCAGTGTGCAAATTTTGAGCTCATGAAATGGCTCAAGGTGATCACAATAATTCCTTATGTGATTTTAACTATTCTGCCTTTACCTCCTAGATATTAAGCTTTACTATGCTGCAAAGTGGACTTTTTGTGAACTAAAAAAGGTCCTAAGTCCATAGGAATTGGTTTTACCATTTTTGGAGTTTCCTAAATGGGTATATAGATTTTACAATCTTGGGTAAAAGTCTGAAAATGTCTCTGTTCATTTTTCCCATTTTTCAGAGACATAAAGGATTGACACCATGTTTGGCCAAGCAAATTAGGTTCAATGCCTCTGAAATTTTTACTAGAGTTCAAGGATTTTTGGAGGAAGGTCCTGCCCAAATTTTGGATTTTTCCAATAAACAGAACTCCTGAAAACATTTCTACAAAATTTCCATTAAATGAATTAATGAGCCAAATCCAGGGATTTTCATAACCATTGGGATGTACCCCTAGATAATACTCCCTGAGAGGAATCCAGAAAAATTTATTTGACAATTTTTGGACACTCCTACACAAAGTTATGGCTCTTCAAAGTTTGAACTGAATTGGGGAAAATCTGGAAATGTTTAAACACCGACCAGTGGGTCCCACGCGACAGTCTTCATCTTCAACCTCACGCCATCCGACCCAGTGGCAGCGCCCTCCGGCGAGGGTCGCCGGAAGGGCCTCCCCGGCCGCCTCTCGTGCCCATTCTCGCCGCCCCCTATTTGGGACGCTGAATCTGATGGGAGGTTCGGCGGCGGCCGTAGCTCACCGGAAACCACCGCGCACCGGCAACAGCGAGTACTAGGGCTCCAGCGAGGTAGTGGTGGCTCGTTTCTTCAGCAAATTAGGCTTTTGGCTCTATAGCACCAGGGGATCGTATAGAATATCGACATGGGGTTTAAACGAGCCGGGGAGCTCTCCAAACATATCGGCACTGTGTGGCCGACGTGGTCCAGCGGTGCGCCCTGGACAAGACATGGAAATTCTCCCTCTACACCCCATGTCTTGGTCTAAAATCGATGGAGGAGGTGCGCTAAGTAGTTAGGAAGCTTTGTGCAAAGTTTCAATATGAACATGAATTAACGAAGAATTTTGCAAACTCCTACCTCGGGGTCGAGTTGCGCCGCCCCGGAGAAAAACTCAAAATTCTCCTCTCACAAGCCACGGCTAGGGCTGAGCTTCGGAGAGGACTAGCTAGAGTCACCGTTGCACCAAGGGAGTGGCTCGCTTGAGCGTGAGCTTCTCCGGTTTGAGCTGTCCACGGTGACCAAGTTCGGGTTCTTCGGTATGCACTCGGGAGCAGCGGCAACTTTTCCATTTTTAGGTGCAAGCGAGCACGGAACCGTGGGAAGAAGTTGCTAGTGGGCTAGAGCACCCGTGTGCACTGCTTTTTCATGTGGAGAGCTCGAGCATCCGAGCTACGGTGGTGGCTGAGTGGTCGGGAGAAACAGATCGGTTGAGGCGGTGTTTTTTTCGCGAAAGCAGACCACCGAGGCCGGGAGCGAGCTGGGAGAGGCGAAATAGCTCTGTGGCACTCGTGGTGTGGTGATCAGAACGAGTAAACACGAAGGAACCCTGAGGGGGCGCCGGCAATACGTCGGTAGCGGCTGCACCGGCTGTCTTTCTTCGCTCAGCCGAAGTAAGATCAAAACAGAGGCGGTTTGGCCTGTGGGGTGGCTGACAGATGGGGTCCATAGCCCCACAATTATCTCCCCCCTCTGTGCTTTAATATTCCCACACCTCCGTCGCCCGAATTCCACCAAAATGGGATGGTAGACCAAACATGACGTGAGTAATTTGAATCTAAACTCAGATCTCAAAATTGAGCACTTTGGTTCAGTTTTCAGATTCAACTTTGAATTTGAACTCTCCCTCCTTTATTCATCGGAATAAATAGTATATGAACCCTAAAATTCTCCAACTTTGAAACTTAGGGTCTCCAATACATGTGGCATGCATCGGTGAATTCATTTGTACGCATTTGGGCAATCTGAACATGAATCCTTTCAATAGAATTCAAATTGCGTTTAAATTCCCTCCACTCTACTCATAGAGAAGGTGCACATGAGTTAGAGTTTTGGGAGTGAAATTCTTTCCCCTAGGTTAACTTGTGTTGAGCATGGGCTAGAGAAAATTGTTAACTCCCTCACATGTCCATATTTGTGTTCATCATTTCATGTGACACAACTGTAGTCTTTTATCGCCTTAACTTCGCTTCATAAGTTGGAATCAAACATTACAAAAGTTAGGGCTGTTACAGATCGTGCATGGGATGAGGAGTGGGATGCGGCGCTGATGGGCTGGACAGAAACCAAAAAGAGGTGGCGGCGCTGATCGATCTCTGCGTGGCGTCCGCGTGTGAAGCACCGAGGACTCGAGCAGCTCGGGTGGAGTCGGTTCAACTCAAATGTCTTTCTTACAATTGGGCCCCACCTCCAAGTTTTTGTCCTCTAAACTTGAATTTTTACTGCTTCAAACATTTGTGTCCCCAATGCCCTTTTTGATTTGCTCAAACCCCTGAATTGGTATTTGGGTTTTGAATGATTCAAAATGCAAGCTGGTTTGGCTGAATTTGAATCAAACATGAATCTGAAATTCAAATTCAGTTTTGAATTAAGCAAATTAGCTACTGTCAGAATTAATCCCAAATGATATGAAACTTGATGGTGTAGCTCAGAAAAATTTGCTGAGTGTGAATATGAAGAAATATTTTGAATCCATATGGTAGAAGCAGTTTGAATTTGAAATCTGAATTCAAACTATCCTTTTAATAATTGTCTCCAAAAGTACTCCAAACATGTTTGGATTTGCATGAAACTTGGCATGAGCATTCCTAAGAATGTTTAGGACCTAATAGGGAACTCAGCCTCTAAAGATGACATGTTGGAATTCCCCCTTTTGGATGGTGTTGCTTCTTCCTCTAATTATTCTATTGGTGGTTGTTACTTGCTCTTCAACCATGTTTAAATGATTTCTACAATTTGAGCTGTGGTATGTGAGTGTGCTAAAAACTTAGCTAGCCATAAACATGGTCCTTTATGTTCCTACCCCCTTAAAAGAATCTCATCCCGAGATTACAATGTGAAGATAGAGAGAGGATGGTGAAGATTTACCGGATATACGACGTTAAAAGTTCCGAGTAGTTGGTGCGAAGAAAATCCTTGCTCTCCCACGTCGCTTCCTCCTCGGAAATATTACTCCGCAATATTTTGTAGAACCACAGAGTTTGGTTGTGTGTGGTTCGAGCTTTCTCGTCGATGATCTGAATCGGTTCCTCCCGGTACGTGAGATCCGGCTTCAGTTCCTTGATGTCTCCCAGCTGAACGGTGGTTGAAAACTTGAGGCACTTTCTCAGCTGAGATATGGGAAATATATTGTGCACACCGGAGAGTGATGCTGGTAATTCCAGCCGGTACGCAACGGGTCCACACTTCTCCAAGATTTTGAACGGACCAATGAATCGGGGTGCCAACTTTCCTCTGACCCCGAATCTATTTATCCCCTTCATTGGAGACATGCCTAGATAAATTTGATCCCTGATCTCAAACTGCAGAGGGCTCCTTCTACGGTCCACGTATTGTTTTTGTCAGGATTGTGCGGCTAGATTGAATAATCCAAAGTTGTTCTGCCGCGTTGTTTACAAGATCAATTCCGAAGATGACCCTCTCGCCATGTGCGGCATTTCCTTCTGTACAGCGCCTCATAGGGCGCCATCTTGATGCTGGTCTGGTACCCATTGTTGTACGAAAACTCGGCTACTGGTAAGTGCTCATCCCAGTTCTTACCGTGATTAATAGCGCAAGCCCGTAACATATCCTCCAGGATTTGATTTACCCGCTCGGCTTGCCCATCCGTCTGCGGGTAGTAAGCTGAACTACGGATCAATTTTGTACCCAACACTGCATGTAACTGCTCCCAAAAACGAGACACAAACAGGGTGCATTGATCCGAGATGATGCTGCGGGGTACGCTGTGTTAACACAGGATCCGTGAGATGTATAGTTCAGTATGCTTTTTGGCGTTGTAGTTGATGTTAACTGGGATAAAATGGGCGTATTTGGTGAGCCGGTCGACAATCACCCAAACGGAATCTTTTTCTGGAACGTCATGGGTAAGCCAAAAATAAAGTCCATCCTCACATCCTCCCATTTCCAGGAAGGTATGCCTAGTGGTTGTAACAGTTCCGGTTTCTTCATGTGATCTGCCTTCACCCTCCGGCATGTGTCACACTCGGACACGTATCTAGCAATCTCTCGCTTCATCCGTGTCCACCAAAATTTGCTTTCCAGCTCTTGGTACATCTTTGTACTGCCGGGGTGAATAGAAAACTTTGACAAGTGACCTCATCAAAAATTTTCTTCCTTAGTTCCGGGTTTCGGGGTACGACTATTCTGTTTTTGAACCACAGAACACCGTCTCCGTCTTTCCGGAAACATTTCAGCTCTCCGCTGTCCGCTCATCTTCGCAAATGTGACATACCCTTGTCATGTTTCTGAGCTGCCACTATTTCTTCACGGATGGTTGGAATGAGAGCTAGATTGTAGAGAGCTCCATGCGGAACCAAATACAGATTTGATTCGCTCTCTTCCAACGATGTGATGGTCAGATTATTAACGTGTGACTTGCGACTCAGCACATCGGTCACCACGTTTGCTTTCCCGTGGTGATAATGGGTCTCAATCTCGTAATTCTTTATCAACTCTAACCATCTCTGCGTGCCTCATTTTCAACTCCTTCTGAGTGAATATATATTTAAGGCTCTTGTGGTCGGTATAAATATGCACGAGGTTTCCAAGCAAGTAATGCCTCCACATTTTGAGAGCGAGTACCACAGAAGCGAGTTCTAAGTCATGAATTGGATTGCTCATGATTCTGGAGCTGCCGTGATCCATACGTGACCACCCTTCTACCTTGCATCAGCACACACCCGAGTTCGATGCCGGATGCATCGCAATAAACATCAAACGGTTTTATAGTATCCGGCTGCGCCAAAACCGGTGCTGATGTAGGTTCTTCACCAATGCTTTGAAAGCCGCTTCACATGCTGGACTCCAGATGTATTTGGAAGCCTTTTTCAGCAGTTCGGTCATCGTCTTTGCAATTTGTGAGAAGTTCGGGATGAACCTCCAATAATATCCCACGAGTCCGAGGAAACTCCAAACCTCGTGAGAAGACCTCAGGGATTTCCAATTCAGCAATTGTATGATCTTACTCGGGTCTACAGCGACTCCCTTCGCTTAATTGATATGCCTGAGAAAGGGTATTTGAGAAATCCAGAACTCACATTTGCTGAATTTCGCGTATAGTTTGTGATCTCACAGCCGTTGCAAGACTATACGCAAGTGATTAGCGTGCTCTTCTTCCGACTTGGATTAGAAGAGAATGTCGTCGATGAAGACCACGACAAATTTGTCCAACTCTGGCATGAACACCGAGTTCATCAAGTACATGAAGTGAGCCGGAACGTTGGTGAGGCCGAAAGACATGACAAGGTACTCATAGAGTCCATACTCGTCGAGAAAGCCGTCTTCGGTATGTCCTCATTTCTGATTTTTATTTTGGTGGTACCCTGATCTCAAATCCATCTTGGAAAAGATCTTTGCCCCTACCATCTGATCAAACAACACGTCGATACCGGGGAGTGGGTACATGTTCTTGATCATGACGATGTTTAGTGGACGATAGTCTACACAAAGTCGCAACGTCTCATCTTTCTTCTTGACAAACAATGTCGCAAACCCCCATGGCGAGCAGCTCGGCCTAATGAAACCTTTTTCCAGCAGGTCTGTCAATTGCTCTCTCAATTCTGTCAATTCCTTTGGTGCCATCTTGTAAGGCCTTAGGGATATCGGCATAGTTCCTGGTGCAAGTTCTATCTTGAACTCCACCTCCCGGTCGGGCGGCATACCCGTTAGATCATAAGGGGATACGTATGGGAACTCACGGACCACTGGAATGTCTTCCAGGCTGCTGGTTATGGAGTGATAAACTGCTGGAAATTTTATTTCTGGACTGTCCAAATAGAGAATGAGATTCGTGCACCAACGAGTTTAGGTGCACGATATGAGAGACGCCGTCTAAAACAGCACCGTGGTGATTTAACTACGACATCTCTAAGATGACATCGACCTTTTGTCCCTCTAAGACAATGAGAGATGTGGGGTATAATTTTCCCCCTAAGCATAATGGTTCTTTTGGAACCATTACACTTCCTGCGATTTTCCCACCGGTTGAACAAATCAAGAAAGGACTTTCGGTGGGTATTATTTGTAGACTATGATTGACAACATATGTGTTGCTAATGGAGTTGTGAGTGGCACCCAAATCAAATAAGACAATAACAGGATGTTGGTGGAGAGTGAACATACCCGCAAGGACGGGTTAACCCTCCGGCACATCCTCAATGGCGAGGTGGTGGACGTTGCCGGGTTTGAGGATGGCACTCCGTGCATTGTTGTTTCAGGGCTGGTTTCTCCCCGGGAATGGTGGTGCCGCTCTGTTGCCTTGCTGCTTCGTGGGGCAATCCTTCGAGAAATGCCCTGGATGACCGCACGTGAAGCATACATGTGGTGGCTGCCCGCTGCCGCCTTGTGGACGAAAGCCAGGCATGCGTTGCTGAGGTGAGAACACATGCGACATCGCCCTTTGCTGTTGCTGTTGTGGCTGCTGCGGTGGTTCTGGCAGTGCTAGCCTAAATGCCGGCTGCGTATACATCCAATTGCGGAATTGCATCGGCTAGGATGGTGGTCGCCATCTCTGCCCAGAAGGTGTGCGATACACCATCTGATATTTTTGGGGAGGACGCCCTCCCTCCACGCGCTCTACGGCATGCTTCTTTTCTTCTCTGCCGCAGCTAACTCCCTTCCGGAGTCCTCTTGAACAATCGCAGTGTCGATCATATCATTGAGGCTGCCGCGATTGAACATAATCAGCTTATCTTTCAGTTGCGGATTAATCCTTTGAATGAAATGTCCCCGTGTAACACCCTCAATTTCACTACCATGCATTGCATACAATTTTCATGTAGAGAAGCATTTAAAAAGAAGTAGAAATGGAGAAAGAACCATATAAATGGAGAAAGAACCATAGAAATGGAGAAGGGAATATAGATATGGAGAAAGGAACATAGAAATGAAGAGAAATGGGATAAAACCCTGGCCACATCTTAGAGATAAATCTTCTAGAAGAATTTTAGAGATAAATATTTTAGAAGAATTTTAGAGATAAATCTTCTATAAGAATCTTGGGGATAAAGATTCTAGAAGAATCTTGGAGATAAAGCTTCTAGAAGAATCTTGGAGATAAACCTTAGAGATAAGGCTTCTAGAAGAATATTGGAGGTAAACCTTAGAGATAAAGCTTCTAGATGAACCTTAGAGATAAAGCTTCTAGATAAGCTTAAAGATAGATCTTAGAGATAAAGTTTTGGAGATAAAATATCCTGCTGGCCGCACCTCTTAGGGATAGAGTCCTTCTCCTCCTTCAAACTGAGTAGGAGATTGCATCTCTTGGAGATAGAGTCCCTCTCCTCCTCCAAACTGATTAGGAGATCTCCCCCCTTCTAAATACAGCCTTCCCTGGCCGCCACCGCTGCCAAAACAAGCCTGTTGCCCCCTGCTGCCAAGCCCTGGTCGCCACCCCTTTGCTGCTGCCATGGCCGCCGTCGAAACTCTGCCGCGCCTTGCAGTCGACGGAGAAGAAGACCCCTCCTGCCAAGCCCTGGCCCCAGCCCTATTCTTCTCCAAAGAAAAACTCCAGCTGCTGCCATTGCAAGGGAAGAAGTCCAGCTGCAAGGAGGAGAGGAGGAAGAAGAGAGGTAGGTCTCCGTCACCCCTCTTACCACGTCGCTGCTGTTGCTACGCATCCATTTTCATCGCCCCCTTCGAGCAGAAAATTTTGTGTATGGACAGATCATGTTTTGATCAATTTTTGACAGTGGAATTGATCTAAATCTTGTGTCAAAATCACCATCATGTCCACACTGGATCCCAGCACCCTTGTTTATCATAAAACCCCATGAAAGCCAATTAAAACATGCAAGAACACGTACAAACTGGTTTTATAAACTGCACTATAGGATTTGCATTCATCTACCCCATTGCATCTTGAGTAAAGTTTTTGCATGATAACTGATTGCTGTAAATTTTGTATGTGCGTGGTCGTGAGTAGAAGGACATGCTCAAGAGGCCGTCTACTAGGAACTACAGCACCCAGACTTCAAGACACTTGAGCAACACAAACCACGGGAGCAAGGCAAGTGCCCCTTGACCATATTGATCCCGTGTTTTGAAACTGTTTTGTTTGCGAAAACTCGTATGCTTGAGTCAACTTGATGGGACACCCTTTTTATAGGAGTTTACTAGTTTTGTTAACCATCCTTGTCGCCGGGAAAGTTGATGAGTCGGATATGGTCGTTTTTCCTTTTTGCTTCGCTTAATTTACGGGATACGGGAAGCTGAATTAAAACATGGTTAGCTACTACACTCATATGAATAATGATGATGAGAACTTGATGATGTTGATAAGCATGGAATCGGGGAGATCTAGGCATGCTTGGTTCGTGGATGTTGCTGAATGAGATGGTGGTTTACTTGCCGTAGATCTAAGGACCTGTTCATGCGAGCACATGACAGGAAAACAGTGTCACCACAAGGCCAAATATGGATGCGGCTTATATGACTAATTAGGTGTGTTGCTAGCTTGTTATTGGACTGTTGGATGGCGTGGGGAATGGGAGTCGAGAGGGACTGCCCTGGGAACTGCATGGCACAAGGGATGGCCCGTGGGTGGGAGAATGGAGATTCCATCCTGCCGGTGAAACCTCAGTGGGTCCGTACATCCTAGTAGCCCCTTTGTAAAGGCTATTTTGTGATATCTTGGCCATACACCGATGGTTGTGTACTGGTATAATGGAGGTTTTTTCTAGTCGCCGACGGGTGACGAAATCATGAACTTGTGGGTAAAGTGGTGCCACCTCTGCAGAGTGTAAAACTAGCATGATAGCCGTGCTTCTGGTCACAAGCACCTGGCCAACTTCCATTATTAGAGGCAAAAATGGGTATGGATATTTGGGTATGGTCATTGGGATTGGTCTTGGGACTGTTTTGAGTCATGAAAATGAGTTTGGTTTCCGTTACATGAATATGAGATGGTTATCAATATTTATGAGTATGAGTTGAACTTGAGAAAGAATATTGGCTGGTTGAGACTTGTTAAATGGTGAATTATGATGAATTAATGTTCATGATTTACTTGGTTATATTGGGATTAAACTCACCTAGAAATAGTTGCTGTTTTTACCATGTTTGTGAAATAAAACTTGCTTGCTGCAATGAGCCTTTTTATTGCCTACCTTGTTGTAAGCTACATGTCATACTTTTCCCGCACTTGCTGAGTACGACATGTACTCACCCTTGCATTCCCACATATACGTCAGCTACAGGAGAAGAGTACTTCGAGGAACATGTGGAGTACTAGGCGTGCGAACTACCGTCAACATGCCTGTGGAGTTGAAGATTGGAGCCGGCTGTTTTAGTCATTTTCCGCTGTCATTTAGAGACTTCCACTGCAAGAATAAGTTAGATATTCATGAGTGAGATATTGAGTCATTAAAATAAAGTATTTAAACACTATTTATTCATGGTTATATTCAGAATTCAGTTTGTGGAATACATGTGTATGTGTGATGAACATCCTGGGCACACATATGCATTCACTTGGTTCTATTTTCGGAACCGGGTGTCACAAATTGGTATCAGAGCCACGTTGACCATAGGACGCAAGCCTAGGTAGAATGGACACTCTAAAACACATAGGAACACCCCTCTAAACTGCTATTTTCGAAAATTGCTTGCTGCTGCACTTTACTTGTCAACTTAGCCACCGCAAAGTGCTATTTTCCGCCCCTCTTTTCTCTTATTTTGGACAGCAGCACTTTTGTTTTCTTGCTTCATAGCTTCTGAAGTTTTGGAGTTATTTCTTCCTTCTCTAAAGTTTCTCATGTCTTACTTATAGATGCCGGTGATTAGGAGCACGGCACGCATAAGGACTCGTCCAGCACCACTTTGGAGTGCACTTAACCCCACTGAGGTGTCCGATGGACCATATTGAGAAGAGGTGAAGATGGAACCTCATGATGAAGATGAAGTAAATAGATCTATGCATGAGGAAGAGGACCCGGAAGAGGTGGAACCATTCGAAGACGATATGAAAGATGATCCACAAGAACGGTGTCACACCCGGTTTCTCCGAAGAACAACCGAGTGAATATAACATGTATGCCAGGATCATTTTCTCATACATGTGATGACAAATAGTGAAGCATCTTTTATTACAAGCGAGGTGTCGAATATAAATAAGTCTTACATAGCATACGTCTCGATGGACAATAATAAGTTTATAATATGTAAATAAAACAGCAGCGGAAATATTATTCTTGTGGGCTCCGTCACAGGCGTTGCCCGGGGGACTCCATGAACCTAGAATCCTTCTTCGGGTCTGAAGTCTTGGTCATTGAACACCACCTCATCCCCTTGACTTGAGCAGCAATTTAAACCAACAAATATGCAAGTTTGAGTACCGTTGGTACTCACCAAGTGTGGGAAAGTTATGTCATGCATGGCTAGAACAAGGAGAGGTTGAACTCATGGTTAAAGCACTACGCAATTAATACCTATTACCTTAGCTTATTAAGCACCTACATTACTACACAGGTGAAATGGTCCAAATCTCCCAACCCATCATCAAAATCAAGTAACCATAATCATCATATCCAATGTCAAGCTCCGTGCTTAACATCCTCAACTTCAAAATCCATCATCCTCTAATCATGAATAAGTCCAAGCCGCTCTTGACCGTGAGCACGGCTGTCATGAGAGTTTTGACTCTGCAGAGTTTGCACCACTGTACCCACATGTAGTGATTTCATCCCCCGTTGCCGGGTGGACTAAAAGAACCTCCATTATGCCAGTGGCCACGAACCACATTCACCCTTTCCAGGTGTGTAGCCAGGAGATCACTACGAAGCCTTTACAAAGGGATTCCTGACGAGCGTGGGCCCACTGAGGTTTCACCCCTAACAGCATACATGAGGCTCCAACCCCGCTGCAGTGCCCCCCTCTTGAGCCTTGCGGTTCATATGGTAGTCCAGCTGACACCTATTCCCCGCACCATCCAACACACCCATACTACGCCGGGGATACACCTAATTAATTGGCCAAGCTGCCCCATCTCAGCATGTGGTTGGCATGGTAAAGCCAGGTTACATGCTCCATGAACCGGTCCTTAGAATCCAGGCAAGTACTAAACACAAACCTGAGTCTCGTGCACCCAGCACCAACCAAATCATCCAACTAGCTTCGATCCCTACCTCTACATAACTCATAATATCTCATTCAAGAGTAAGGTAAACTAGTTGATGCTCTCATATCCCAATTGTCCCATTCTAAGCATGGCTAAGCATAAGCATAATAATAAATGACATGATAAAATAAATCCCAACCCAAGCTACAAGGAAACAAGATGATGCAATTCTAGGGAAACTTCCTAGCATGGGTTACATATTTCAATTGACAATGCAAATAATTCTATCTACACATCCTAGCATAGGATCAAAGTGGTCAAGGACACTTGCCTTCTTCCTGCTGCTCTGGGAATGGAAAGTCTTGGTCTTGGAAAGGGAGAACTTGCTCCGGGGCAGGTTCTACTCGTGCCAACACACATAGCAAAAGAAAACACAATCCATAAGACATAGTTCACACTTTCACTTCATGCAAACCACACATACATACATATGGGAATCATTCACATTACTAAGTGTTGTGGTTATCCTAGATGTGTTGATTTTTGGTCTACATGCACTTTTAAACATATGTATATGATTTCTAACTTTTGTATTCAGATTTCTGTTTGCACACTATATATGAATTTCCAATTTGAACAAATTCCTTATATTCAATTAATACACTTCTTAGCTACCAAGTTTGCAAGAAAGGTAATTTCCTACTCCAAATAGGTTTTCAGATCTTCTACCAAATCCTAAAATGAGTTTTTGGAGTTAGAGACTTCATCTATCATTTTCTAATTATGCATACCCATTTTCCTATATTTTTCAGATTTACTTTCTATGCCTAAAAGTGAGTTTTAACATTAAATAGTAGGGCACATCATCTAAACAGAATAGGTTCTGATCTAAAAATATTAAATAATATATTTTTTGAACTTCTCCTCTGATGTGAACCAATTTAAATTTATTTTACCAATTTTCAGAATTATTTCCTAACCTAAAAATGTGTCCCTATAACTAATAAATGTGAACAATTAATTAGACAGATTCATTTCAGCTTAAAATCTATTTTTAACTCATTCTAAAGTGTTCCAAGTGTTAGGAGAGTTTAAATTTGAATTTACAATGTGTTTGCCTCACCTTTTAAATTTAAATCCTAATCACATATTCAAATTTCTGAATTTAATATCATATAGGGTCAAAAAGGTAAATCCACCCTACTACAGGGTCTAATTTATTATTTCATAAATTTCCAGGGGTCTAACTACACATAACAGAGGGGTTTTCCTAATTTTTATTAAGTCCAGGGGCTAAAACCAATTTTTAAATGAATTTACACAAATTTCTAAAGTTCTAGGGGCTAGATCAGAAGTTTCCGGGGCTAGCTCGTGTTTTCCGAGATCCCTAGGGGGTAGCGCGTAGGAATCCCGGTCTTTATAACACGGGGCTGATGTGGACCATCCGATTTAAAATAGACGGCTGAGATTATAACGCGAAGCGATACGGGTTAGATCTAATAAGAACCGCATGATTTAAAATGGACGGGCCTCAGGGGGCCATGTCGCCCTGGCCGTGCGCGGGCGGCGCTGCCCGGCGCCGCGCGGCGGTGGGAGGCGGTGATCTCGCCGGAGAACTTCGGATCTTCGTCTATACCTCCTAAAACTGAGATTTTATGGCATAGATCGGTAGAGGGGAGGTCGGGGATCTCACCTCGGGGTTTTTCTTGAGCTCGGAGGCCCTGGAAGGCGGTCGGCGAAGAGGTCCGAGGTGAAAACGCGGCGGTGCTCGTCGAAGCTGTGTCTAGAGCGCAAAACACCGGATTTCCTTCACCTGCGAGACTCCCCGGAGGCGGCGGAACATGATTGGCGCGTTAGATCAGAAAATCCGAGCAAGGATCGAGAGAAAACGGCTGGAGAAGCTCTGGTTCTCACCGGGAGGAAAAACAGCCGATCGGGGGAAAAAACGGGGCAATGCCGGTGTTTATATAGACGAGGGAAGGCGGCGATCTGTTGGGATCGAGCTGGAGTCGTCCGGGACCAGAATTCGGCTGGGGGACGCTGGTTTCCGGGGGTAGTTTGGATTCGGGCGCGCGGAGGAGTCCGGGTTGTTGGCGCGAGCGAGAGGTGAGGGATGACACGCGGGCCCCGCGTGTCAGTGAGAGGGAGAGAGGGGCGCGCGGCTGTGGGCTGGCGCGGGAAATGGTGGGCCGGCTGGTGGGTTTCGGCCCACTGGCCGGTTGGGTTTTCTTTTTTTTTCTTTTTCTTTTTCCTTTTCTTTTCTGTTTTGATTTGAATTTGAATTCCAATTTGAATTTGAATTTCTGCACCACATGCAATACGTCCAAAAAATTTTAAATTCCCCTCTTAACAGATTTTTGGGGTGTTACAGCTCTACCCCCCTTAAAAGAAATCTCGTCCTCGAGATTGGTGGTTCTAGGAAAACAATTTCGGAAACTGTGCCTTAAGCTCGTCTTCTCGCTCCCATGTGGCTTCCTCTTCCGAGTGATGCTTCCACTGCACCTTGAACATCCGGATTATTTTATTTCTTGTGAGGCGTTCCATTATCTCCAAAATCTTGAACAATTGGTCGGCATAAGACAGATCCTCGGCTACGACAACCTCATTCATGGGTAACATATATTCAGGCGTCCTCAGACATTTCTTGAGCTGTGACACATGGAATACGTCATGCACATCTGATAGGCGAGCCGATAGTTCTAGTTGATATGCCACTTCGCCTTTCCTCTCCAGAACCTGAAAGGGTCCGATGTATCAAGGTGATAACTTCCCTTTCACCTTGAACCGACGAAGTCCTCGGATAGGGGACACCTTGAGGTAGACATAGTCCCCCACATTGAAAACAAGCTCTCATCTCCGTACATCGGCATAACATCTTTTGTCGTGTCTGTGCTATCCTCAAGTTGTTGCAGATTTCCCTCACTTTTGCCTCGGCTTCTTGTAGTACTTCGGGCCCAAACACTTTACTTTCCCCCGTTTGGTTCCAAAATAGTGGAGTTCTGCACTTCCTCCCATACAAAGCCTCAAATGGTGACATCTTCATACTAGCCTGATAGCTGTTGTTATAGGAAAACTCTGCATACGGTAAGTTCTTATCCCAACTCCTGTTGTTCTTGAGCGCACACGCTCTCAACATATCCTCAAGGATCTGATTAGTTCTTTCCGTCTGTCCGTCCGTTTGGGGATGATAGGCAGAACTAAAATTCAGATGAGTTCTCATGGTTTCATGTAACTTCTGCCAGAACCTTGAGGTGAACTGTGTCCCTCGATCTGACACTATCTTCTTTAGCACTCCATGGAAACACACGATCCTTGACATATATAATTCTGCCAATTTGGATCCGCTGTAGCTTTCCTTCACGGGGATGAAATGAGCCACCTTGGTTAGCCTGTCGATGATGACCCATATCGAATCATATCCTGATTGGGTCCTGGGTAGTCCCACTATGAAATCCATACCGATTTCCTCCCATTTCCATTCAGGCACTTTGTGTGGTTGCAATAATCCCGTGGGTCGTTGATGTTCTGCTTTCACCAACTGACATGTGTCACATAGGGCAACATGTTCTGCGACATCTCGCTTCATGCCATACCACCAATATCTGCTCTTGAGGTCATGATACATCTTCGTACTCCCAGGATGAATGGAATAGTCGGAATCATGAGTTTCCCTCAAAATCAATTCACGGATCTCCTTCACTTCAGGCACACATATTCTTTTCCCGTACCACATCGTACCTTGTTCATCCTCTCTGAACCCAGGAGCTTTATTTTCCTTGATGAGTTCTCTAATCTCTTGTATCTTCTCGTCATTCTTCTTACCATTGCGGATGTCTTTCTCTAATGTGGAGTCCACTTCCATGGCGATGGCCTCACCACTATTCACCAGACATAGATTAAGTTTTATAACATCTTCCTTCAATTCTGCAGGCATGTCCTTCAAGCTCAACCTATTGACCTGCACCTTCCGACTTAAAGCATCTACCACGACGTTCGCTTTCCCAGGATGATAGTTGATGCCCACATCAAAGTCGTTGATTAACTCTAACCATCTCCTTTGTCTGAGGTTGAGATCTGGCTGTGTGAAAATATACTTTAAGCTCTTATGATCCGTATATATCTCTGTCCTCTTCCCCATCAAGTAGTGCCGCCAAATCTTCAACGCGTGTACCACTGCAGCTAGCTCTAGGTCATGTGTAGGATAGTTCTTCTCGTGTTTCCGGAGCTGCCGGGACGCATAAGCCACGACATGCCCTTCTTGCATGAGAACACATCCCAACCCGTTTCCAGAGGCATCGCAGTACACCGAAAAGTTCTTTTGCATATATGGCATAACTAGCACTGGGGCTGTTGTCAATCTTTTCTTCAGTTCCTGAAAACTCGTCTCGCACTGCGGTGTCCATGTGAATGTGATTCCCTTCTCCAACAGTTTGGTGAGGGGTCTCGAGATCTTGGAGAAACCCTCGATAAACCGTCGATAATACCCGGCCAATCCTAAGAAGCTTCGAACTTCCCCGACATTCTCATGCGTCTTCCACTTCTGTAAATCCTCGATCTTGGCGGGATCTACGGAGATTCCTCCCTCCGAGATTATATGTCCTAAGAAGGGAACTCTCTTTAGCCAAAACTCACACTTTCTCAACTTGGCATATAGTTGGTGTTCCCTTAACTTTTGCAACACCAACCTTAGATGTTTCTCATGTTCTTCTTCATCTTTGGAGAAGACGAGAATGTCATTTATGAAAACCACCACAAATTTGTTCAGATACTCCATGAATACCTTGCTCATGAGATACATGAAGTATGCCGGGGCTTTAGTTAGCCCGAAAGGCATGCCGGTGTATTCATACAGTCCATACCGAGATACGAAAGTTGTCTTTGGAATATCAGTTTGCCTTATCTTAAGTTGGTGGTATCCCGACCTGAGATCAATTTTCGAGAACACACGAGCTCCCCTCAACTGATCAAACAAGTCTTCAATGCGTGGTAATGGGTACTTGTTCTTGATGGTTACTTCATTCAACGCACGGTAGTCTACGCACAACCTTTGGGTCCCGTCCTTCTTGAGCACAAATATCACTGGAGCTCCCCATGGTGAGGAACTAGGGCGAATATACCCCTTTTCTGTCAATTCTCTTAAATGTTCCTTGAGTTCTTCCAGCTGTTTGGAGTCCATCCGATAAGGTCTCTTGTATATCGGAGCTGTTCCAGGCACTAGCTCAGTCGTGAATTCCACTTCACGATCGGGGGGCATACCTGGCAACTCCTCCGGAAAAACATCTGGATATTCCCTGATGATCCTGATCTCCTCCACTTCCACCTCAACTTGATTCAGTTTAATGTCCCTCCTAGGCTCTTGTATAGTTATGAACTTTACTCTTGTGCCACTAGGGTGAGTTAGTTCTACCGTTCTTATCGAACAATGGATGATCCCTTTATGTTTGGTCAACCAGTCCATACCCAAAATAATATATATCCCTTGTGAATCTATCACTATGAGATTGGCAGTAAATACTACCCCATTAATATCTAGATTCACCTAGGGACACACTTGTCTTGTCCTTATTTCTCCACCTGGAGAGTTCACTGCTAGCATATGGTTCATTTGTGTGGTTGCTAGATCATGCTTCTTAACAAACCCTTGAGCAATGAACGAGTGGGTAGCACCAGAATCAAACAACAGGGTTGCAATGTGTAAATTGGCAGGAAACTTACCAACTACCACGTCGGGTGCCTCTTGCGCCTCCTCCATGCTCACGTGGTTCACCCGTCCTCGCATCACATTCTACTGTTGCGGCTGCACGGGCTTCTTCTTTGGGCACTTATGGGCGTAGTGCCCTACTTCACCAGAGTTGAAGCATTGCACCCCAACCTTAGGTGTCTGGCCTTTGTTGTCTTGGGGTTGGTTCGGTGGTCCTTGTACTGCTGGTCGAGGTTGATATGTGGGGCGAGGCTGCTGTACAAACTGACGTTGTGGCTGTGCTGGTGCTGACGGAGGCCCGAAGTTTGGGTTGTACCCTCTCGGTGCTGAGTAGGGTACCGCAGCACGGCTCGTCTGCCCTGCGGGTTGCTGCATCAGACGTGGGCGTGTGTTGCCACCCGAGGATTGGTGTGACCATCGCGCCTTCCTCTTGTCTTCATTTTCCAAGGCCTTCAGCTTCCTCTCCACAACAAATGCTCTGTCCACCATATTTTGGAAGCTTTCATACTCGTTGGAGGACATTGCACACTGCATTTCCGCTGTAAGTCCTTCCACAAAGCAGTCCTGTTTCTGCTCATCAGTCTCGATGTCCAGTGGTGCATAACGGGATAGTTGGGTGAACTTAGTGAGGTATTCCCTCACAGTCATGTTTCTTTGCTGCAGCCCCAAGAACTCCTTTCTCTTGTTTTTGAGTTCACCCCTTGGTATGTAATGGTTGTGGAAACTACTCTTGAACTCTTCCCAAGTGATGTTCTCAGGGTCATGATGGGCTTTTACGTAAGCGGTCCACCAATCAGCAGCAGGTCCATGCAGTTGGTGAGAGGCAAACAGCACCCTCTCATACCCTTGGCATTGTATGATCCTCATTTTGCTCTCAATGGTCTTTAGCCAGCCATCTGCCTCCAGAGGTTCAGCAGCACTAGCAAACTTTGGAGGTTGAGTCCCTAGAAACTCACTCAACCTCGGTTTGCGTGGTGCAGCTTGTGGAGGTGGAACTTGGTGCAAGTTGGCCACCACTTGAGTTAGGCTCTGGATGAGCTGATTCTGATTTTCAAGCATTTGGTGGATGGGATCAACTCATTCAAGGCGACCACCCCTGTCTTGTCCTCCAGAGAGATGAGGGTTGCCGGCCTCATCGTTGTTATTGACGGGGTTGGCACCACAACCCTTTCCTCTTCCGGCCATCTATCATGATCAACCAAATGTCAATTTAAAGCATTACGTACTAACTTCCCAATTTGCTTGTTTAAACTTTAAAGTTTTGCGACCTTATTATATTTATATTTTCTGAGGGTTTCATGTCTCACGCGAAAATAAATGCACTCTTAATTCGTAGGGGTTCACACATCAAAGCAAAACAACCTGAAGACGAGGTTGTGAACAAATGCCCATGGCTTCCACAACTCACGTCACACACCAAACATTAACACACCGTTAACTAATGTATTGACTCGCCTACTCGATAACCTGCTGAACTATGGGAAAGGACTCTACACGACTCGTATCACTGAGCTGGCTCCTCGGGGTCTTCCTCATTATTGCGGCTGCCCTCTGACTCCGCTTTGGGTGGGGAATCTGCTGGTGGAGAAGTGCGGCGACGCCTTCTCACCCGGCGATCTGGGGAGTCAGGAGTCCATGTGTCATTCACGGTGACACACAGTTCATTCCCATCTCCTCTTTCTCTCGCCCTCAAGCTGGCTCGAAGCAACGCCTCAGTCTCCTTCAGGGTGTCACGAACATCCTGAAGCTCCTGCTGGCACTCCTGCAGTCGAGTGCTGAGCATAGCATCCTCCTCCAAGCATAGGTTCATGTGCTCATGGGAAGTCCCCTGCTGCACTGGCGGGTACTTGTACTCTGTGGTACCGCTCTCACGCTGGAGGACATACATGTACTCAGTCCTGTCTAGGTGGCGACGGTAGATGTGACTCTGGCAGGTGATGGCCTCCCAGGTGACATCCTTCTCCGCATCGACCTGTGTCGCTCGACAAGCTGGAGAGCGGTGGATCTTGAGCAGCTGATTTTCATGCATAATCCTCATTTCTGAACTCCATTCTTCCCGCTTCTCACGGATGGTCCGGGTGGAGCTGTAGTGTATGATTAGCTTGCTCGTATTGCCGGCGGCGTGGAGCATACGTCGAAGACGGCGCAACAAGCCTCCTACTGCCAATCCGTAGGAGAGGTACGTCACCGGACGGTTCTCCTCTATCAAGGCAAGGGCGACTACGGGAACTCTCCCTCCGGTGGA
Source organism: Neostapfia colusana (assembly GCA_030760725.1). Classification (NCBI taxonomy): domain Eukaryota; kingdom Viridiplantae; phylum Streptophyta; class Magnoliopsida; order Poales; family Poaceae; genus Neostapfia; species Neostapfia colusana. The sequence goes on along the minus strand of JASWHV010000016.1, from coordinate 60,136,426 downwards.
CTTGCGGGCGGTGCCGATCATGCGAACCATCTAAAACATAAAGCATTTAAAATTAAGTTAGATAAGATTTTAAACAAAAATCCTATTTTGAATAAAAGTTGGGATAAGATTGAATAAAGTGACCCCATTAAATAACACTTTTCAACCCACACCTTTGTAAAATAGTTTTTAAGAAAATAGGGTCCTTAAATACGTCCATTTCTACCTAGGTCCACGTTCCTACGGGCAACCTTGGCTCTGATACCACCTCTGTCACACCCGGTTTCTCCGAAGAACAACCGAGTGAATATCACATGTATGCCAGGATCATTTTCTCATACATGTGATGACAAATAGTGAAGCATCATTTATTAGAAGCCAGGTGTCGAATATAAATAAGTCTTACATAGCATACGTCTCGATGGACAATAATAAGTTCATAATATGTAAATAAAACAGCAGCGGAAATATTATTCTTGTGGGCTCCGTCACAGGCGTTGCCCGGGGGACTCCATGAACCTAGAATCCTTCTTCGGGTCTGAAGTCTTGGTCATTGAACACCACCTCATCCCCTTGACCTGAGCAGCAATTTAAACCAACAAATATGCAAGTTTGAGTACCGTTGGTACTCAGCAAGTGTGGGAAAGTTATGTCATGCATGGCTAGAACAAGGAGAGGTTGAACTCATGGTTAAAGCACTACGCAATTAATACCTATTACCTTAGCTTATTAAGCACCTACATTACTACACAGGTGAAATGGTCCCAATCTCCCAACCCATCATCAAAATCAAGTAACCATAATCATCATATCCAATGTCAAGCTCCCTGCTTAACATCCTCAACTTCCAAATCCATCATCCTCTAATCATGAATAAGTCCAAGCCGCTCTTGACCGTGAGCACGGCTGTCATGACAGTTTTGACTCTGCAGAGTTTGCACCACTGTACCCACATGTAGTGATTTCATCCCCCGTTGCCGGATGGACTAAAAGAACCTCCATTATACCAGTGGCCACGAACCACATTCACACTTCCCGGGTGTGTAGCCAGGAGATCACTACGAAGCCTTTACAAAGGGATTCCCGACGAGCGTGGGCCCACTGAGGTTTCACCCGTAAAAGCATACATGAGGCTCCAACCCCGCTGCAGCGGCCCCCTCTTGAGCCTTGCGGTTCATATGGTTGTCCAGCTAACACCTATTCCCCACACCATCCAACACACCCATACTACGCCGGGGATATACCTAATTAATTGGCCAAGCTGCCCCATCTCAGCATGTGGTTGGCACGGTAAAGCCAGGTTACATGCTTCATGAACCGGTCCTTAGGATCCAGGCAAGTAGTAAACACAAACCCGAGTCTCGTGCACCCAGCACCAACCAAATCATCCAACTTGCCTCGATGCCTACCTCTACATAACTCATAATATCTCATTCAAGAGTAAGGTAAACTAGTTGATGATCTCATATCCTAATTATCCCATTCTAAGCATGGCTAAGCATAGGCATAATAATAAATGACATGATAAAATAAATCCCAACCCAAGCTACAAGGAAACAAGATGATGCAATTCTAGGGAAACTTCCTAGCATGGGTTTCATATTTCAATTGACAATGCAAATAATTCTATCTACACATCCTAGCATAGGATCAAAGTGGTCAAGGACACTTGCCTTCTTCCTGCTGCTCTGGGAATGGAAAGTCTTGGTCTTGGAAAGGGAGAACTTGCTCTGGGGCAGGTTCTACTCATGCCAACACACATAGCAAAAGAAAACACAATCCATGAGACATAGTTCACACTTTCACTTCATGCAAACCACACATACATACATATGGGAATCATTCACATTACTAAGTGTTGTGGTTATCCTAGATGTGTTGATTTTTGGCCTACATGCACTTTTAAACATATGTATATGATTTCTAACTTTTGTATTCAGATTTCTGTTTGCACACTATATATGAATTTCCAATTTGAACAAATTCCTTATATTCAATTAATACACTTCTTAGCTACCAAGTTTGCATGAAAGGTAATTTCCTACTCCAAATAGGTTTTCAGATCTTCTATCAAATCCTAAAATGAAGTTTTTGGAGTTAGAGACTTCATCTATCATTTTCTAATTATGCATACCCATTTTCCTATATTTTTCAGATTTACTTTCTATGCCTAAAAGTGAGTTTTAACACTAAATAGTAGGGCACATCATCTAAACAGAATAGGTTCTGATCTAAAAATATTAAATAATATATTTTTTGAACTTCTCCTCTGATGTGAACTAATTTAAATTTATTTTACCAATTTTCAGAATTATTTCCTAACCTAAAAATGTGTCCCTATAACTAATAAATGTGAACAATTAATTAGACAGATTCATTTCAGCTTAAAATCTATTTTTAACTCATTCTAAAGTTTTCAAAGCGTTAGGAGAGTTTAAATTTGAATTTACAATGTGTTTGCCTCACCTTTTAAATTTAAATCCTAATCACATATTCAAATTTCTGAATTTAATATCATATAGGGTCAAAACGGTAAATCCACCCTACTACAGGGTCTAATTTATTATTTCATAAATTTCCAGGGGTCTAACTACACATAACAGAGGGGTTTTCCTAATTTTTATTAAGTCCAGGGGCTAAAACTGATTTTTAAATGAATTTACACGAATTTCTGAAGTTCTAGGGGCTAGATCAGAAGTTTCCGGGGCTAGCTCGTGTTTTTCGAGATCCCCAGGGGGTAACGCGTAAGAATCCCGGCCTTTATAACGCGGGGCTGATGTGGACCGTCCGATTTAAAATAGACGGCTGAGATTATAAGGCGAAGCGGTACGGGTTAGATCTAATAAGAACCGCATGATTTAAAATGGACGGGCCTCAGGAGCCACGTCGCCCTGGCCGTGCGCGGGCGGCGCTTCCCGGCGGCGCACGATGGCGGGAGACGGTGATCTCGCCGGAGAACTTCGGATCTCCGTCTATAGCACCTAAAACTTGGATTTCATGGCATAGATCGGTAGAGGGGAGGTCGGGGATCTCACCTCGGGGTTTTTCTTGAGCTCGGAGGCCCTGGAAGGCGGTCGGCGACGAGGTCCGAGGTGAAAACACGGCGGTGCTCGTCGGAGCTGTGTCTAGAGCGCAAAACACCGGATTTCCTTCACCTGCGAGACTCCCCGGAGGCGGCGGAACATGATCGGCGCGTTAGATCAGAAAATCCGAGCAAGGATCGAGAGAAAACGGCTGGAGAAGCTCTGGTTCTCACCGGAAGGAAAAACAGCCGATCGGGGGGAAAATCGGGGCAATGCCGGCGTTTATATAGACGAGGGAGGGCGGCGGTCTGTTGTGATCGAGCTGGAGTCGTCCGGGACCTGAATTCGGCTGGGGGACGCGGGTTTCCGGGCGTAGTTTGGATTCGGGCGCGCGGAGGAGTCTGGGTGTTGGCCAAGCGAGAGGTGAGGGATGACACGCGGGCCCGCATGTCAGTGAGAGGGAGAGAGGGGCGCGCGGCTGTGGGCTGGCGCGGGAAAGGGTGGGCCGGCTTGTGGGTTTCGGCCCACTGGCCAGTTGGGTTTTCTTTTTTTCTTTTTCCTTTTCTTTTCTGTTTTGATTTGAATTTGAATTCCAATTTGAATTTGAATTTCTGCATCACATGCAATACGTCCAAAATTTTTTAAATTCCCCTCTTAACAGATTTTTGGGGTGTTACAAATGGCATTGGGACGCACCTCAGGAGGACTTTTACGCGGGCTTACACCCCGTGGAGCCTCTTAAAGCTATGTCGGGAGGAGATGAATCCGAAGAGGAGCCACCCCTTGCTGAGGCCGATAATGAAGGTGATGAACGGGCCAACCGTTCAGTTCAAGAATTCTGGTCCGACGGAATGGAAGGAGGACACATATCCAAGGAGCTCAAAGAATTTCTGGATTGCTGCAGCTTATACCCGGAATATCTTCTCAAGAAAGTCCCTCGTCTCGGACATGAAGGGCGGAAGGCTGAAGAAACCAACCTATCTAACGGTAGGGTTGTCACCCGACACTTCGCACCCACATGGAGATCTACATGGGCAGAAGCTATCGATGATGCCACATGGGATGCACTCACCGGACTGTGCTACGCCTTCGGTGAGCAGCTTCAGAACACTACTTTTAAGCTGCACCCATATCGGAAGAGTGCTACAAGGGAGATAATTGGACCCCATGGAGGAGCTCTTTCCAACCCACAAGCTGCTGACAAGTCTCATAAGTTGCTCGTGGAGTTAGGAAACCGCTATGCAAGCGCACAAGAAGAGATCTATTACCTCCGCAAGAAGCTGTACTTGCTGGAAAAACAGGAGGAGACTCGTGCCAACGTGGGAGCAAATGGAGCACCAGCGTCATCTATCCCTACATGGAGTTCCGACTCACCATGGAGTGCGCCCATGTATGGATCACCCCAGTCACACGGTGAGAACAGCACCGGTTCTCACGATTAAGTTTAGGTTTCCCATTGAATAAAGTTGTAATAGGAACCCTTAGACGTAGTAGGCTTAAATAAGAGTGGTGTGCTGATTTTCATGATGATTGCTTGTGTTTGTGTGCTTGGGTGTGAGTTGTGGTACGCTTCGGCAAATTCCACATCCACACATAGCGGAGAGATGTGAGATGCTTTGGCACGTGCTCACATCCTCATATAGGCTGGAATTAATAAAAGAAGTTGCTTAGTTCATACACCATGATGCATATAGTTGGGAAATTGCTTCTTTCAAATCTGAATTCTAGCTCCTACAAATATAGTATGTCCGAAAGTAAGCCTTAAAATAAGAGGGGTAGACTTCCTTGCCAACCTTATCGTCTTGGATTCCCAAGGGATTGACATAATACTTGGAATGGACTGGTTAAGCAAGCACAACGGAATGATTCAATGTGCTCAGAGTATCGTGCAGTTGACGAGTGAGCACGGTACTCGTATTAAGTTCGAGGCAGCCCAACCGGCAACCGAGAAGGCGGTGCTGAACCACATCAAAGAAGCAACATTGGAAAGCATTCCGGTGGTTCAAGAATATTCAGATGTGTTCCCGAAAGAACTTCCAGGTAAGACACCTGACCAGGCACATTGAATTTGCCATTGGTTTAGTACCCGGAACTGCACCTATAGCAAAGAGGCCATATAGGATTGCCTGCTAATAAATTAGTGGAGATCAAGAAACAAATTCAGGAGCAGCTAGATAAGGGTTTTATATGCCCAAGCTCGTCACCGTGGGGAGCCCCCGTGTTCTTCGTAGACAAGAAAGATGGAACTCAAAGGATGTGTGTGGACTATAGGTGTCTCAACGAAGTGACGATCAAGAATAAGTACCCGCTGCCATGCATAGCGGACTTATTCGATCAAATTAAAGGTGCCTGAATTTTTTCCAAGATTGATCTTCGGTCGGGATACTTCCAGCTAAAGATTAAGCCCTCCGACATACCCAAGACTGCATTTTGAACACGGTATGGTTCGTATGAGTATTACTGTTATGTCTTTTGGGTTAACGAATGCACCTGCATACTTTATGTACCTCATAAATAAGGTCCTCATGGAGTACTTGGACAAGTTCGTCGTGGTTTTCATCGACGACATCATGGTGTATTCAAAAAGCGAGGGAGAACATGAGGAACACTTGAGGTTTACGTTGCAAAAACTGCGAGAGCATCAGTTGTATGCCAAGTTCAGCAAGTGTCAGTTTTGGCTAAAGGAGATATCGTTCCTAGGCCACATCATCTCCGAGGGAGGGGTATCTGTTGATCCCGGGAAAGTGGGAGACGTTTTGAAGTGGAACTAACCGTAGAATGTGAGGGATATTCGTTGTTTCTATGGGATGGCTGGATACTACTGCCGGTTCATCAAGGATTTCTCCAAAATAGCGAAGCCTATGACTGAATTGCTCATGAAAGGGAAAGCATTCCTGTGGACACCAGCATGTCAAGATAGCTTTGAGGAGCTCAAGAAGAGATTAACAACAGCACCGGTTTTAGTATTGCCGGACGTGAGCAAGAGTTTCGATATATATTGTGACGCATCAAGACAAGGGCTTGGATGTGTGCTCATGCAAGGAGGACAAGTGGTAGCCTATGCATCGAGACAACTAAAGAAACATGAGGTGACTTACCCCGCACACGACCTGGAACTTGCAGCTGTGGTACATGCCTTGAAGATTTGGAGGCATTATATCCTCGGTCACCGATATGAGATCTATACGGATCACAAAAACCTCAAGTATATATTCACGGAAACGGATCTTAATTTGAGGCAACGTCGATGGTTGGAACTCATCAAGGATTATGATGTTAGAATCAGCTATCACCCCGTAAAGGCCAATGTAGTAGCTGATGCATTGAGCCGAAAAGGAGCATGTCATCAACTCACGTTTCGGGAGCTGCCACCCGAGATGCATAAGGAGTTTGAACGGTTGCATCTCGGATTCTTGAATGAGATGGAGGTGATAGAACTGAACTCAATGCTGGAACAAGAGATACGAGATGGCCAAGCAACGGATGAGGAAATCAAGGAAAGAATCTGACAAGGCATAGAGAAGGATTTTAAGGAAGACTAGAATGGCACGCTTTAGTTAGGGAAAAGGATTTGTCTGCCTAAAGTGAAGCACATCCACGACACGATATTAAAGGAGGCACATGACTCACCTTATTCCATACACCCCGGCTGTACAAAGATGTACAAGGACCTGAAAACATGCTATTGGTGGGATGGTATGGAAAGGGACATTGCTGAATATGTTTCCCTATGAGACACGTGCCAACGAGTGAAGGCCGGACATCAAAGACCCGCTGGATTGTTGCAGCCATTGAAAGTACCCAAGTGGAAGTGGGAAGACATCAGCATGGATTTCGTAGTTGGATTGCCATGTACTCAGTCGGGTTATGACTCTATTTGGGTTATTGTAAAATACCAAGAAAGTGACTTGCAAAAGTGATCATGTCATCACCTCACAACACCACAGCTCATTTTGTGGATAGCTCATGAACACTTGAGAAGAGAAAGTAACCACCATCAAAAGGGTGATTAGAGGAAAAAACCTAATTTTCAAAAAGTAGGATTTCTACACATGAACATGAAAGGTTGAGCTCACCCCTAGACCTTAAAAAGTCTTGGGAAGGCTCAGGCTAAACTTCATACAAATCCAATACTTTTTGAGGCACTTTTGGAGACAATTCAAAAAGGGGCCAGTTTGAATGCAAATTCAAATTGCAGCAACTTTCATCACTTGAATTCAAAATTTGACTTCATATTCAAACTTAGCATATTTTTATGAGTTATCCCACCAAATTTCATCCCCATTGGAATTTATCTTGACGGGAGCTAAATTTGCATTATTCAAAAACTGAATTTGAATTTCAGTTCAAACATGCAGCAAATTTAGCGAAACCAGTTTCAAATTTAGGAAATCAAATTCAAACAATTACTTGGAGGCTAAGTCTCTCAGTCAATTGTGAGTAGCTGAGATCTTTTCAGTGAAAACAAAAATGAAAAACAGAAAAGGAATTAGAGGGGAGAGGGACCCACTGATCAGTGACTAGACACGGGGTGAAACCGACTCAAACCCGGCGACGTAGCGCGAGCGGTCGACGCCGGCTCGCAGAGGCCGCCAGCAGCGCTCGGGACTTCCAACTCACGGTGAAAATTTTCGGCTCAAAGGCCAGCACACCGAGCTGCTTCACCCTTCGTTCTATTCCCGAGCGAAAACGAGCACGTCCCGAGCTATTCTTTTGCTGCCGCGCAAGAACTCGTCGCCGCTTCCTCTGATCACCGGCGACTGGCCGATTCCGGCGGTTTCACACGCCGTCCACAGAGAAGAAAAGGTGCACTTACTTGTGCTAAAGCTGTAGGAGGAAACCGTGCGCCAGTTCAGGCGGTGTAGAGCAAGAATTTCTGGTTTTCTTTCTCGGAGCGTGTTAGGGTTAGAGTCCGGTCGACGACAAAATTTGTTGCACAGAAGCAACCGCCGGCTAAGCTATAGCTCACACACGCTCTAGAACACCTAGCGCACCTCCTCGATCAAGTAGCAACCAGTTCCATGCACTAGGACCCTAGTTCTGTCAGAATTTCGGCCCGGCGGCTGAAAACAGGGCACCTCACCGGTGGGGTCATAGTTGCGGCCGTTTTCACAGGGATCAGTGCTCATATCCGTGATCAGCAAGTGTCAGCGGAGCTCCCCGAGCAAACCGCGTCGACAAAGGTGTAGAGAACGCCGAGTGCGACATCGCCGATGAGCTTCCGGCCGCTGTCACCGTCGCGAGCACTGTTCCGGCCATCGCCGAGCTCCGTTGAGGGCGCCACTGTGTTCTCCAGGCTGAAATATGCACAGGCGGCGAGTTTCGTCAAAGGTCGGGCAATAGAACGCCCGGCGGCGAGCTCTCCGGCGAAGGGGGTTGTGGGGAGCCACGGGAATGCGAGGAAGACGAAGCCCGCGGGTCCCACGTGTCAGCCTCGGGTTAAACAGCGCCGGATCTGCTGTTGCACCGGGATCCCGTGCGACTGCGTGGAAGACTCTGCGGACCCCCGTGTGGGTTAGCTGAGGTGCTGACACGTAGCCCAGGGACCCCACCAGCCAGTTTAAACTTTATTTGAATTTCCAGATTTGGTTCAAACTTCAAATGCATGTAACTTATGCCAGGAAGCTCTAAATTCAGTGAACCAGATTTTGCTCAACTCAGCTTTTTGAGTACTTTCCAGCAATACAAATTTCAGCTCATGAAACTTAATGGTTGTCCAGAATTAAATCCCTAAAATTTAAACTGTTGGGAATTTTATTTGGAGAACTACTTTATGAAAAATTCTGAAATTTTGCTGGGAGATTTGTTTGGAAAATCCTGGAGTCACAATAAAATTTTCAGACCCATCCAAGTTCGTTTAGTCCCCCTAATGGGGTGATTAAGTGAACTGCACTGAGAAAATAGAAAAATGTACAGAAACATTTTTCAGACTTTCTCAAATCTTGTTGAGGGCATAACTGCCTCTAGAATTCTTCAAATGACATGAAACCAATTCTATTAGAATCATGTTAAATTCTAGTTTCCAGAAAGTAATGGTTGGAGCCATGAAAACCCCTGGAATTCCTTAGAGGCTCTAATATTGACCAGATAGGCTTTTATTTGTACAAAGCTCACATGAACTTTGTTTCAAATGAAACTTGGTCAAGACTCTGGTTAGGACCCTACCAAGTTAACATAAAAATTTCAGAACCAAAGGGGAGGTCTAGCTAGAGTTATGGTAATTACTTATTCAATTCTAAACATTGCATTTAAATTAACATATAGCTTATCGTTTACGTGTAGTCGCTGAAGGCGAAGGAACTCCGGAAGTGCTCGACTTCCTTCTTCCGGACGAAACCCTAACAACTGACCAGTAGCAACAAGGCAAGCTCCGGTTTGCATTAAACCGTTTTACAAGTTTTGCTTTGTTTACATACTTAGTATGAGGTATGTATATGTGCATTAGGTGTAGGGTGGATGAAACCCCAAATGCATAACCAGATGTTTCCCATAAGAGTGAGGGTAGTGTCTATGTCCTCGAATAGACAGGCTAGGCTTAACAATTCTTAGGACTTCGATACAAGTCGAGTAGTTGGAATCTACTCGTGAGTTAGGCTTGGGACACACAGGATTGGTTCGAGTGATGTGAGATCACTTTAGTAATGAAAATGAGACTAGGCAGGGGCTAGGGCGCAGCAAGAGGAAGCCTTGTGTGCGCAGCCCTGTCCATGTCGATTGAGGACCGATCCGTGTGCGGCCCTGTTGAGCAAGTATTGAACGTACCGAAGACATATCGGATATATGGGCCACGGTAAAACGATGTAACCTAAACCTCCGGGCGTCGAGGCATAGCACACCGATTTATAGGTGTAGGTTGAGGGCAGCGAGGTGGAAATATGCTAACGGGCATAGAGAGATGCTCCGTGTAGGGAACCTCCTGCTCGTTTCATTGTGACCGGTTCGACGTTTGGGCTGTTGGGTGAAAGGTTGTCCCGTACGACATCGAGTGAGCATGCTGTGCAGCTCCACGGGTGGGCGTACGTGACGTGCTATTCGGGTATCCTTGCAGGTGTATATCGAGTCGATTCGCTGTCCCTCGCGGTGACGAGTACCGCTTGTTCACTGCGTCGTAACGTAGATAAATCATGGAATGTTATGATTCAATTCTGCTGATATGTATAATTGTATTGCTACCTGTGTGCCACCAAATATTGCTTACTAAATTTCTTATTCATGAACTGTTAACTTGTGGCTAAAAGATGAACTAAGGATGAACTTGTAGACGTATCCATTTGCTGAAATTACTATCCCATGTTCGTGTAAACTGCATGTAGAGTTTCATGCCTAGGTGAGTCGGTTAAGTCTTGTTGAGCCATCGTGCTCATGGTTGCTGCTTAAGTGTTTTTTAGGTGAGGAGCCACCCACGGACTCGGGTTACGAGTCCACGGCGAGGGTTACCCTCCGTCGGGGACCATGGCTGAGTGGGAGCCGTACACGCCGCGCTAAGCTGAGGAGTGCGGCTAGTGTGGGTTGCCCTAGGGCGGGGAACTGACTTTTGTTAGATAGACGGGCGTGAGTTGTACAAATTTAACTTCCGTTGTGTAATATAACACTAGTTTGTAACTGAGTAGTGTACTACTTTGTACATTTCAGTTGGTTTTCAATGTAATACAATGTATTATTATGATGTGCTGTTCGGTGTCGCATCGTGCGGCACCACCCTCTGCGATCTTGGATGAGCGGATTCCGGTCCGCCACAGTCTGGTATCAGAGCGGCATTGGGGATAACACAATAATTAAGGACTGTATTATGGGAAAACTTAGGTTACGGTGAGGATTCCGTAGTTTGCCCGAGTAAGGACTATATTAGCATAGTTACTTAAAGTGGCAAGACTAACATATGTGTTATAATTCTGAATTTTAATTAAGTAACGACGCACCTACGCTCTGGTAAGAATTGTAAGGAACGCCACCAAAAGCGGTTCAATTTCGGTTAGCTCCCCTGATGAGGAACGTGGTTCAGGGATTCGTCTCTCAGCTTGGTGTGAGACGTCAATATGAAACTCTTGGACTCGTCATGTTCCTGAGTTCATAGGAAATGCTGATCCCTAGCGTGCATTAGGCAAGTAAGTGGAGACCCCATCGCGTGGTCAGTAACGCGAGAGTGTGTTCGTCTGGAAATAGCCCAGGAGGACATACGCAGCGCTTGCCATCGGCGTGCCCTGCAGGGCAGTAAGTGGTATCTGTTGGGGCAATAAAATTCCCAACCGTTACGACCCTTTCGCGCTCTACTCGGGTCCCCCGTCGTGTGGTTTTGAAACACGATTACGTACCTTGAGACGTGGCTTAACTCAAGGACGGCCGTATGGCAATGATACGGGCGTTTGTATTTACTTTCAAATATGGACCTGCCTGAAATGGAAATAACCATTGAGTGCATCATTATTGTGTGGTCTTCTACAGGTACTAACCACGTATGTATCCCGTATAGTACACGTGTGCGAGAGACCGTTTAGTGCCACAATTGAGACGTATATACCGGGTATAATCCGGTTAGGATTTTTTCTTGAGGAATGTAGTACCGACATATCATAGGCATGTGCATGAAAAATAATGATAACAAGGACTTAAAATCACTAAGTTTCAACATTTTGGACCCTGGTTGGGTAGAAAAATTCAATAGTGGATCGGTGTAGCTCCAAGGGATTGAAAAACTGAGTGCTCTGTTTTGAGCAGCAAGTTTGCTGAACTTTGACAGAGCATAACTCACAGATCCTTTAGCCTATGGAGGTGTGGGATATAGTTCTGGAAAGGTGTTTAACCACTATACAACTTTGTTGTAGACTCCCAGAGCTGAATCACACCTTAAGCTGGCCGAAATTTCAGAGGATTGTGAACTGTCCAGAACCAGGACAGAGTCAAAAACACCCTCTGGACTGTGCTGTTTTTCAAGCATAACTTCCGGTAGAAAAATAAAAAAATTGTCATATCATACATCTTTAGAAAGGGTAGGAGATGTGTTACATCTTTGTAATTCAAAGTTTCTGAAAGGTCAGCACAGAATTCGGTGGAAAACAGAGTTGGAAACAGCAACTTCCCAAAGGAGGAGCTGTTGAAATTCTTCCAGAAATTCTGTTGACTTTGAATTACCATAACATGTAAACCAGAGATGATATGAGGGAAAATAAATACTTGTTGGAAAGATACTGAAGTTATCTTTAACATTGGTATTCAGCTTGAGTCATGAAAATGCCCAGAACCAGATAAAAATCTGGAATATGTAGAAACTGGTCATTCTGACTGAGCAATGACAGTTGCACTCATTTGAGAGATTGTTGTACCCTAGGGGGTTTAAATACTTCCAATGGGGTAGAACATACTCATGAGTGGTTATATTCAACTAGTGAAAGACTTGAGTATATGTCTTGCTTAAGTTTCTTTTGCTAGAGACCATGTTTGTGTCGTATTGAAGATAAAAGGGTAGTATACGTGATGACAAAGCGATATTAACGTCTCGTAGTGACCAAACCTAGTTGAGATGAACTTCCAAAGAGGAAGTCCGTCAAGTTGGATTTAACTAGCTTGTACTTGGTCTGGTAATGGTGTAGCTTGTGGAAAGTTATTACATTATCTGTATACGAGATGTATCGCATGCCTTATTGTCATTATGTTTTACGCCATTTTATTGGACTGCATGAAATATGTCGCGGCGCTGATGTTTACTGTCGTATGGTTGCAGATGGTTCACACTCGGACCATGCATGAGATTGGTGGCTCGAGCCAGCAGGGGGGTGATGACTCCCAGCCACCTGCCTATGACAGCACCCCGCAGCAACAACCACCACCGCCGCCTCCGCTTACGCTAGCGGATGTGATTGCGGCACTGGTGGGAGGTCGTGAAAGGCAGACAGACCTGCTCCGCACGATCGTGCCGAATACGTCCCATGTGGGTGGGCGTCAAGATAGGGGGCCTCGTGAGCCCCGTGATGTGACGTACTCGGATTTCATGAGTACGCACCCTCCGGTGTTCACAGAAGCAGCAGAACCCCTGGAGGCCGACAACTGGCTGCGGACAATTGAGTCCAAGTTCGGGCTGCTCCAATGTACAGAGCGGAAAAAGACTCTGTTCGCGGCGCAGCAGCTTCACGGTGTCGCTGGTGCGTGGTGGGCGAATTATGTCACCTCACGTCCGGCTGGCCATGCCGTGGAGTGGGAAGAATTCCGGGAAGCGTTCCGCGCCTACCATAACCCTCCCGGGATAATGAAGCGGAAGTTCCAAGAGTTCTTGGAGCTGAAGCAGGGCGGGAGGAGTGCCCATGACTACTCCAGTGCCTTCAACCATCTGGCGCAATATGCGTCGGATTACGTCTCCACCGAGGAGAAGAAGCGAGAGCACTTCTATCGGGGGTTACACCCCGAGATGAAGACGCATCTCATCCAATGCAATCGCGGCACTTTCAACGATCTCGTGAATGCCCCGATCGTGCAAAAAGACGCTCAGAGAGAATTAACGGCTGAGAAGCGGAAGCACAGCACTCCACCCAGCAGGGGGGGTGGCGCTCCCCAGAAATACCGTATGGTGTATCGGACACAATCCGGTCAGCAGTGGCATCCACCGGCGCGGCCTCAGCAGTTCGGGGGTCATTCATTTCAGCCATCCCCATTCCGACCGCCGATGCCACCACCGCGACTGCAACAGCAGCAGCAGACGGTACCCCGGCCATTTCCACAGCCACAACGCGCCCCGCGTTTCCGCCCGCCGATCAGCGGAGGACTGCCTTGCTACACATGCTTTACGTGTGGCCAGGCAGGCCATTTCTCGAAGGACTGTCCCCAGGGGCAGCAGAGCAGCGGGCAAGCCCAGTTCCAGGGCGGTGCTCGATGCCGACCTCCGGTCAAGAAGGTTGGTCAGCGGACTGGGGGCGTTCGCAACCTCGACAATGAGGACGCCCCAGAGGGAGACAACGTGCTGGCGGGTACGTTCACTCTCAACGACCAAGCAATCATCATTTTACTCGATTATGGTGCAACCCACAGTTCTATAAGTGCACCCTATGTGGCTAAGCATCAAATGCAAGTCTTTCCAACCGACTGCACATATATGACCTGCTCACCGGGAGGGAGGATTTCAGCAAATATGATGATTCCAAAAGCACCACTGTGCTTAGGTGGGAAGATATATCCCACCACCTTGATAATCCTTATGGGACAAAAGATTTATGCAATCTTAGGGATGTCATGGTTACACTACCATGGCGCTGTCCTGAACACTCGGACACGGACGGTCCAGTTGAATTCCCCATTCCACCGTCCGTATTCCATGGTGTTAGACAATCCTGTCCAGGAGGTTTCAACAATTAATAATACTGAATCTCTCAAGTTAGAGGCCATCCCCGTAGTCCGGAAATATCTCGACGTGTTTCCGGATGATATTTCGGGCATGCCTCCTAAGTGGGATGTCGAGTTCAAGATTGAACTTGCACCCGGGACTATGCCCATATCACGGAGACCATACAAAATGGCTCCAAACGAGCTGGCTGAACTAAAAGAACAGCTCAATGATCTGTTGAGCAAAGGTTTCATTAGGCCGAGTGCCTCGCCTTGGGGATGCTCGGTGCTGTTCGTAAAGAAGAAGGATGAAACCTTGAGGCTGTGTGTGGACTACCGGCCACTCAACGCTGTCACCATCAAGAACAAATACCCACTGCCCTGCATTGACATCCTGTTTGATCATCTTGTGGGTGCAAGTGTGTTCTCCAAGATGGACCTTCGCTCTGGATATCATCAAATAAAAATCCGGGCGGAGGGTATCCCGAAGACGGCCTTCTCGACGAGATATGGTTTATATGAATATCTCGTCATGTCTTTTGGCTCACCAATGCTCCGGCACATTTCATGTATCTCATGAACTCGGTATTCATGCCGGAGCTGGACAAGTTCGTGGTGGTGTTCATTGATGATATCTTGGTTTACTCCAAGACAGAAGCAGAATACGTCGAACACTTGAGGATCATTCTTCAGTGATTGCGAGACCACAAGCTTTACGCCAAGTTCAGCAAATGCGAGTTTTGGATCAGCCAAGTGCCATTTTTGGGACGTATCATCTCAGCGGAAGGCATTGCGGTTGACCCAAGTAAAATTGAACAAGTGCTGAAATGGAAAGCCCCTACTTCTGTCCATGAAGTCAGAAGTTTCCTCGGCTTAGCGGGATATTACCGGAGATTCATTCCAAGCTTCTCCAAGCTTGCTAAGCCGATGACAGAATTATTAAAGAAGGGAACAAAGTATGTTTGGAACGCGGCATGTGAAAGAGCGTTCCAAGCATTAGTGAAGCATCTCACAACAGCCTCGGTCTTAGCTCAACCGGATACAACCAAGCCCTTCGACGTGTATTGTGATGCGTCCGGTATTGGGCTCGGCTGCGTGTTGATGCAGGAAGGACGTGTGGTCGCATATGGCTCACGCCAACTTCAGAACCATGAGAAGCACTATACGACTCATGATCTTGAGCTTGCTGCTGTGGTGTTAGTGCTGAAAATGTGGAGGCACTATCTCCTGGGGAATTTGGTGCATCTCTACACCGACCACAAGAGCCTGAAGTACATTTTCACCTAGAAGGAGCTGAACATGAGGCAAAGGAAGTGGTTAGAACTAATCAAAGACTATGAGGTTGATATTTGTTACCACCCCGGCAAGGCGAATGTGGTTGCCGACGCGCTGAGTCAAAAATCACATGTCCATAACCTCACCCTTACACCGGTGGAGGAGGAAGAGCCGAGCTTGTACTTGGTTCCTTATGGATCGCTCTACAACCTTTCCCTCATCCCTACCATTAGGAGGACATTATTGCAGCTCAGAAGGTTGATAAGGGTATGGAACATCTCCGGAGACGTATAGACAACGGGGAAATCAAATGTTTCCGGAAGGATGATGAGGGGACGTTGTGGTTTAATGACCGCATAGTTGTACCCCGTAACATGGACCTGAGTAAGAAAATTCTTGATGAAGCTCACTTGTCTAAATACTCCATTCATTTGGGCAGCAACAAAATGTACCAAGATTTGAAAAAGAAATTTTGGTGGACGCGGATGAAGCGGGACGTAGCGCAGTACATATCCAAGTGTGATACGTGTAGACGAGTGAAAGCTGATCATATGAGAAAATCAGGGCTGCTGCAACCCCTGAAAATTCCGGCATGGAAATGGGAGGATGTGAGCATGGATTTCATTGTGGGATTACCCCTGACTTCCAACAAGCATGATTCCATTTGGGTAATTGTTGACCGATTAACCAAGTCGGCTCACTTCATTCCTGTGCATACACGTTACAATACCGGCAAGTATGCGGAGCTGTACATAGCGACAATTCTATGCTTATACGGTGTACCCAAGACCATAGTCTCAGATTGGGGTGCGTTATTCGTGCCTCATTTTTGGGAGCAGTTGCACGCTGCATTGGGTACTAAGCTGATTAGGAGCTCCGCCTATCACCCTCAGACAGATGGGCAAACAGAGAGGGTGAACCAAGTGCTAGAAGACATGTTGAGAGCGTGTGCCATCCACCACGGTAGAAACTGGGATGATCATCTACTGTTGGCGGAATTCTCGTACAATAACGGCTATCAGGCGAGTATCAAGATGGCGCCATATGAAGCTCTCTACGGTCGTAAATGCCGCACCCCATTGAACTGGTGCGAGTCCGGTGAAAGGGTCACATTCAGGGTTGATGTGGTGAACGACGCTGAAGAGCGCATTCGGATGATTCAAGCCAACTTGAAGGCCGCTCAATCCCGGCAGAAAAACTACGCTTATAAGAGGCGTAGGCCGCTGCACTTTGACGTTGGAGAGCACGTGTACTTCCGTTTATCTCCGATGAAGGGCGTTCACGCCGGTACGGTATGAAGGGGAAACTCGCTCCCCGATTCATTGGACCCTATGCTATCACCGAGAAGTGTGGACCAGCGGCGTATAGACTGGAGCTACCGGCATCTCTTGCTGGTGTTCACGACGTTTTCCATGTTTCACAACTGCGAAAATGTCTGAAGTATACGGCTACGGTTCCCACCGAATACATCGGCGAGTTGCAACCGGATTTGACATATGATGAATATCCGGTGGCAATTATTGATGAAAAGGCCCGGACCACACGTAGCCGAACGTTGTGGTTCTACAAGATACTCTGGAGTAACCACACCGCCGAAGAAGCGACGTGGGAGAGCGAGGAATTCCT
Source organism: Neostapfia colusana (assembly GCA_030760725.1). Lineage (NCBI taxonomy): Eukaryota > Viridiplantae > Streptophyta > Magnoliopsida > Poales > Poaceae > Neostapfia > Neostapfia colusana. The sequence continues at coordinate 60,119,216 of JASWHV010000016.1, read as the reverse complement.
TCGCTCAAACTACCCCGAGTTAATGGCTTCTCAGCATGGGTGAGTTCCTAGTACATCGCTGTTGTGAAATCCCAAAACTCAAGCCAGTGGAGCTACAAGTCACACCGAGAAAACAAGAGGGAATTTAAACTTTTAAATTTAACGGTGTGAGCTCCAAGTCTAAACTTGAACTTGCAAAAATTCCCGAACACGGAGATCTAAAGCTATCATTTGGTTCTCCACACATCCAATAATAGCCCGGCAAATTTTGAGAGCATTTGAAAAGGATTTCCTATTTGTTGGAATTTAAACGGGAGAAAATTTGAATTTGAAATTAAATCTCAGTTTCAAATTCCGACGTCACCAAAATTCAAAATTGAGTGCACCGTTGTGTTGCTCACATTTCTTTTGGCCTACCCTCCGAGTTTGATCGAATTTGGAGCTCGTTTGCTATTTTAAACGGAAATTGGGGAATAAGGGGGAGAGGTGGACCCCATGTGTCAGCTACACAGGGAGTGAACCGACTCTCTTTCCTCCCCCGCTCCAGCTCCCAGCAGCACACCGGCAGGGACTTCGGGGACAAGTTTTGGGTGCCACCTCCTGCTTTGCTTGCTTCTCTACTTGGTCTGATATTTCCACAGCGAGTACAACAAAGTTTCTTCGCTTCCTCCTCGGTCTGCTGCGCTCCCGTGAGTTTTGCTCCCGAGGACAACACAGCAGCCGAAGACATCGGACCTTGATGTAAGGAATTGCAAAATTCGTCCTCAATTTGTGTTGGTTTTGTTTCACACTACGCACACAAGTTCTTAACTGCCTAGCACACCCCCTCCATCGATTTTAGACCGAGAAATTGAGTGTAGAGCGAGGAATCCGAGTTCTTTTCGAGAGTATACCGCTGGACCATATCGGGCGCATGGTGCCGATTGGTTTGGAGCTCTCCCCGGCTTGTTTAGACCTCATGTTGGTCTTCTACACGATTCCCTGGTGCTTTAGAGCCCAAGAACCAACCATTTGGTGGAGAATTCACCGTGCACGACCTCGCCGGAGCCCTAGGGTTTTCTGTTTCCGGTGCGCCCTATTTTCCAGTGAGTTTCAGCCACCGGCGACCTCACCAACGTGTTCAGCATGGGGGAAAATGGGGGGACGACCAGCAGGGGTTCCGTAGGTGGCTGGGAAGTGCCTTTCCAACGACCTCGCCAGAGGGAGCCGCCACTGCTCTGTTTGGCGCGAGGCTGGAGGTTAGGGATGACGAGTGGGACCCACTGTCAGCATTTAAACATTTTCCAGATTTTCCCAATTCAGTTCAAACTTTGGAGAGCCATAATTTTGTGTAGGAGTGTCCAAAAATTGTGAAACAAATTTTGTTGGATTCCTCTCAAAGAGTACTATCCAGAGATGCAGCCCAATGTTTATGAAAATCCCTGGATTTGGCTCATTAATCCATGTAACGAAAATCTTGTATGAATTTTGCAGGAGTTCTGTTAATTGGAAAATTCCCAAATTGGGAAGGACACTCTTCCAATAATCCTTGAACTCCAGTAAAATTTTCAGAGGCATTGGACTCCATTTGCTTGGCCAAATGTTGTTTGAATCCTCTATGTCTCTGAAAAATGGGAAAAATAAACAGAGACATTTTCAGACTTTTAACCAAGTTTGGAAAATTCATATCTCTGTGTAGGAGGCTCCAAAAATGGTGAAACCAAGTCCTATGGACTCATGAGACTCTCAAGTTTCTGAAAAACCAAATTTGGAGCATGACAAGACACTATAATTGCCATAGGATTTCAGAGAAGCCAAATAGTAAGAAAATTCCCTAGGCCACATCTTCCATCAACTTTGTCTGAAATTTTGCAAGCCATACCTCTATATGATCTATGGTCCACTGTAAAAAATCAGAGCAAATTGAGATCATATTCTCCAGTTTTCTGCTGGTTCTTTCCACTACCTTTCTTATGTCCATTATAAAAAGATCTTTGCATTTTCTTCAACAAACATCCACTGCCCACCTAAAAGATATCCTCTGTTTTTGTCCATAATAGAGATTTTTACTCACCTTAGAGTTGGTCTAAACCATTCTTATTTCTTTAAACACTTTTGATTTATGATGTCTTTACTTGCAACATAAAACTGTGCATATTCATGTCGGTAGGAAATACGATGAAGGAGGTCGATGAGCAACTTGACTCGGAGCAGCAAGTCGAGGCTTAATCATCGCCAAGATACTGACTATAAAGTAGAACTAAACCTGCAGCAACATAAGGCAAGCCTCGGTTTGCATTTAACAACTTTTTAGTTACATTTTACTTTGTATCACTTTTATGGGTCTAGAATGTATTGTGAATTAGGTCAAGATTGATACTCCAAATTCATGACCCACAAACCCTTGGAGTACAGGGTAGAACAGGTACCTTCGTGTAGATTCTGCTAGGCTTAAGTTGTATAGGATCCGGTACAAGTCGGGTAGTTGGAAGCTACTCGCGAGTTTAGGATGTTGGTTCAGCAGGGTATGATTCTAGAGAATGAAAGTTTTGGAAAAGAAAATGAGACCGAGCAGAGGGTAGGAGCAGCAGGACGTTGGGCCTGTGTTGCCGTAGCTCTGTTTGTCTCAGTTAAGGACCGATGCGTATGCCGCCCTGCCGAGCAAGTTTGAACAGTACCAGATTCATATCGGATATATGGGACCCGATAAACCGATGTAACTCGGGTACTCTCGTGTCGAAACTTATACGGCCATCCTTTGGGGGTTGGTGTCAGAGGTGTAAACCCGCTAGCGGAGCAACTTCGACGTGTTCCGGGTAGTGACCCTTCTGATGGTTCGGCGGAACTGGTTCGGCATTGGAGTGATGGGTAAAAGGTTGATGCATACAACGTAAGAAAGAGCTAGCGTGAGTCTTTCGAGGCGGGTGTATGTGTCGTGTATTCCGGGTGTATCCTGATTGCAATCACCATCCCTCGCGGTTATATGAGTACCACTTGTTCACTGTGTTGTGACGTAGTAACAACTTCCAGATGAAGTGAAATGAATCATTGCTGTGGTGAAGTTCTTAAGTTTATTGTATTGCAAACCATGTATGTTATAGTGTAGAGCTCACTAAGTTTATCTTCCACTTTGGGCATCACCACATCGGAGGAAAGCATTTCTTGTTTGATTGTGGACTTCCGATGTGAGGTCTGCCCAAGGCATAATAATCTGCTGCTAAAAACCTGAAAGTAAGGATCAACATTTAGGCGTATCGTTATTGCATCATACCTTTCCTATGTTAGTAATCCCTGCACGTAGAGTTCCATGTTTAGGAGTGTCGGTTAAGTCTTGCTGAGCCATCGTGCTCACGGTTGCATTATTAGTGTTTTGCAGGTTATAAAATTTGCTATGAAGATGGTTGTTCGGTGAGCCATCAGAGACTCACCGGAGACCATGCCGCTGCATTGATCTTTGTGGAAGCTAGTAAGAAGCGTCTGCAGGCTGGACGTCTTCTCTTTTGCATAGTTAGGACCGAGAGTAAGTGTGTCTGTATATTCCTCTGTGTGTACCGTTGTGGTACATTATTTTGCAAATGACACTATCTTGAGAAATAAAAGACTTTGTACTTTATGGTTCTTTTCGTGTATGCTGTTGGGTTCCACATCACACGGCACCAACCAATGTGTATCCTGGAGTGTGGATCCCGGAAGGGGTTCCTCACAGGCATGGTATCAGAGCTGCATTGGGAATAGCACGCATGAAAAGAGCTTATTTTTGAAAACTTCGAAGTACACGAGTGAGAAACGTGTAGTATGCCCACATAAGGACTATTGTTAGCATAGTTACTTAAGGTGGCAAGCTAACCGTGTGTTACATTCAGTATTCCAATTCTGTAACGACGCACCTACGTCAGGTAAGAGGTAAGGTACGCCACCGCAGGCGGATCAATTGCGGTAACTCGCCGTACAAGTAATAGTATGGAATGGTAAACCGCGGCATGGCACGGTAGTTAATATGAGTCTCTGAACCTCTCCATGGTTTTGAGAGTATATGAAAATGCTGATCTCCAGCGTGCTTTAGGAAAAAGTGAGAATACCCCATCGTGTGGCAAGCAACACAATAGTATGCAACTCTTGAACGTTCAATGTTCAAAGGGCCATACGCAGCACTCGCCATCGGCGTGCCTCAACGGTCATGAGGCAGTAGGTGGTATCCATTGGGTTGATAAAATTCCCAACCGTGACGACCCATTCGCGCTCTACTCGGGTTCCCGTCGTGTCGTGTTAAAACACGGCCATGTACCTTGAGACGTGACTTGACTCTAGGACAGCCCGTATGGCAATGATACGGGGCGTATGTTTTCACTATAATATGGATCTGTCTGAAATGGAAAACCTTTGTGTGCCTCACTATTGATTGTTTTTATGCAGGTACTTAACCACGAGTAGAACATTCCGTTTAGAACACGTGTGTGAGTGATCGTTTTAGTGCCACCCCTTAAGACGTATATGCCGTTGTAACGCCGGTTAGGATTTTGATTTGGTGAGGAAACGTAGTACCGTGAAATGTTTTTAACTGCATGAAAAAGAATGTTTTCAAAGAAAAGAGTAATTTTGGAGTCTAGGATTCCATTAGGGGTTACCTAACTCCTATATTGAACTAAGAGTCAATTGGGAGTATAGTTTCCGTCTCAAATATTTAGAAACCATCTCCCCTGTTTTAGGCAGAATTTTTGCTGAACATGAACAGGGCATAACTTTTGATTGGTTGAACCAATGGAGGTGAAGGATATATTTCTGGAAAGGCTTTGAAGTCTTCTACAACTTTTCTGTAGGGATCCAGAACAAAATCTCCTTCCAAATGGATGAAAATCTCAGATGAGTGTTAACTGTCCAAAAACAGGGCAGACCAAAAAATACTCTCTGGAATTTTCTGTATTTCGACCATAACTTCTTGTGGAACAATTTATAAGGGTCATCTAAGACACCGTTGGAAAGTTAGTGATATGTTCTATGACTTTGTAGTTCAAAGGTTCTCCAAATTTGGAGTTTAAGTGTATGAAATCTTGCGGACAAAACAGCTACTTCCAAAGGAGGTGCTGTCAAAATTGTTCCAGATTTCTGTCAACTTTGAAATATCACAACTTCTGATCCAGAACAGATATGAAGGCAAATAAATACTCGTTGAAAACATATTGAAGTTATTTATGACTTTGATATTCAACTCGAGTATGAAACTGCCATTTTCATAATCAAATTCTTGGATTAAGGCCAAATGGTCAATCTGAACAGAGCATTGTTCACTGCCCATGTAACTTGAGACTTGTTGTGAACATGAAGGTTTTTATAATTCTATAAGTTCCATGACATAGTCATTAGTTATCTTTCATCATTCTTTGTTGTTGGTTTAAGAGTTTGACAAACTTCAACAATCATTGGTTATATTTCGGAATTGTCAAAAACCTTGTTTCCTTCACGTATGCTGCACTGTTGATGTGATATTTTTGCGGTTAATAATTTTGAGTTCAAGTGGAGTACATCTTGGATATTAACCGTAAATTGCTCACTCTTGCAGTATGGATCATACTCATTCCGGGTATAAGGTTGGTGGTTCCAGTCGGGATGGAAATGATTCGTCGCAGCGACGATCACCACCATCATCAACGGACTGGCGGAGGTGTTGGGAAGAACGGCTGAGTCTCTTGAGTTGTTGGTGCAGCAAGGCATCCGACAAGAGACCTCACAGCAAAACCCCACACTGAACACTTATTTGGATTATCTAGCAAGACAACCACTGGTATTCCTTGAAGCTAAAGAAGCCTTGGAGGCAGATCATTGGCTCCGGGTGATTGAATCTAAATTGGGAATGCTCCAGTGTGATGAATATGAGAAGGCTTTATTTGCCGCTCAGCAACTTCATGGATCCGCCGGGGCTTGGTGGTCTGAATATCTTGCTAAGATCGCTGAAGGCCATCGTGTGATGTGGACGGAGTTTCATGATGCTTTCCGTGCACATCATATCTGTGAGGGCATCATCAAAACCAGAAATGAAGAGTTCAATGAACTCAAACAAGGAGGCATGAGTGTTATGAAGTACTTTACGGAATTTAACCGTTTAGTACAGTATGCATCCGCTTATGTGCATAACGAGACGATGAAGTGTCCTTACTTCTTCCGAGGCCTCGATGTGAATCTTCGGACAAAAGTGGCACAATGCAATAAAGGGAATTATAGCGAGTTAGTCAATGCCTCTATGATTAAAGAAATAGCTGAACTCAAGCATAAGGAAAGTAAGAGGAAGAGAAAATTATCACTGGAAAGTACGGGTGATTATCATCAAGAACAACCGGTGATATATTGCTTACCATCTGGGGTGGAAATTCAGTCCTTTGACGGATCATCTCAGATCCAATACTGTCCTTATTCACCCATGGATGTTCAGCCACTGCTACAACAGCAGCAAATGAGTATTTGTGCACCCCCACCTCAGCAAAGTGCACAAGAATATCAACCACTTCCATATGGTGAAGATCCTGAGCTCGCATCGTACGGTACTCGTAGCGATGTAGAGCATATTTCTCAGGAGGGTCAAGTGACCCAGCAAAGCAGCAGTCACATGTCATCTCAAGCTGCAAAGAAAGTCTATGGTCGTTCAAGGAGAACATCACTGAAAGTGGGAAACGTAAACTATATGGCAGCTGAAGACGTTCCCGTAGGAGAACCCATGTTGGCGGGCATGTTCAGCCTACGTGATCAGCCTACGCTCATGTTGTTCGACTCGGGTGCTACACATGATTTTATAAGCAAAGATTATGTGGTTAATAACCATGTACCATCAACGACCTTGGCCGCATCATATCATACTAATTCACCGGGAGGTAGTAGGACAGCGGGCAGAATTGTTGCTCGAGCGCCTATATGTTTGGATGGGCGGATATATCCTACTACTCTTATCATCCTAGAAGGATTGCAGATTGACATCATCTTGGGAATTGCTTGGTTGACACATCACCAAGCTATCTTTGATATTAGTTCATGAACGGTGCAGCTGAATTTAAAGAAGTACGGGCAACATACGTTGATTCTGAGAAATGTTGCACCGGAAGTCACTGCTGTCCACACTGTTGAAGCTAAGAAACTGGAGGACATTCCAGTGGTCCGGGAATATCCGGACGTATTTCCCGATGATCTACCGGGCATGCCGCCCGAACGTGAAGTGGAGTTCAAAATTGAACTAGCACCGGGAACCACACCCATCTCTCAGAGGCCGTATAAACTGGCACCGAAGGAACTCGCAGAGCTGAAGAAGCAGCTGAATGATTTGTTAAGCAAAGGTTTCATTCGACCCAGTTCATCACCATGGGGATGCTCCGTGCTGTTTGTGAAGAAAAAGGACGAGACTTTGAGGTTATGTGTGGACTATCATCCGCTCAATGCCGTAACTATCAAGAACAAGTATCCACTACCACGTATCGATATGCTTTTCGATCAATTAGTGGGTGCTAAGGTTTTCTCGAAGATGGATTTTCGGTCCGGATATCACCAGATAAAAATCCGGGCGGAAGATATACCCAAGACGGCATTCTCGACGAGATACGGGTTATATGAGTATCTCGTCATGTCATTCGGGCTCACTAATGCTCCGGCTCATTTTATGTACTTGATGAATTCAGTATTCATGCCGGAGCTAGACAAGTTCGTCGTGGTCTTCATCGATGATATCTTGGTATTTTCTAAGTCGGAGGAAGAACACGCCGAACATCTGCATATTGTGCTCCAACGCCTACGGGATCACAAGCTATATGCAAAATTCAGCAAGTGTGAGTTCTGGATCAACCAAGTTCCATTTCTTGGGCACATTATTTCTGCGGAGGGTATTGCGGTTGATCCGAGCAAAATTGTCCAAGTGCTGAATTGGAGTCCACCGAAATCAGTCCACGAAGTCCGTAGTTTTCTCGGTTTAGCGGGTTACTACCGGAGATTCATTCCGAATTTCTCCAAGGTCTTTAAACCGATGACGGAACTTCTGAAGAAAGGCAAGAAATATGTGTGGAGTGAAGCTTGTGAGGAGGCGTTCAAAGCATTGGTAAAGCACATCACAACGGCCCCCGTGTTGGCGCAGCCCGATACAGCTAAGGCTTTTGATGTTTATTGCGATGCATCCGGCATCGGCCTTGGCTGCGTGCTCATGTAAGAAAGGAGAGTGGTCGCATATTGTAACACCCCAAAAATATTGTTAAGACCCTAAATCATGTTAAGAGGGGAATTTAAAAATTTTGGACGTGTTGCATGCTTTGCAAAAATTCAAATTCAAACTGGAATTCAAATTAAACTCAAATCAGAAAAGAAATAGAAAAAGAAAAAGAGAAAGCAGAAAAAAACCGACCAGTGGGCCAAAACCCACCAGCCGGCCCAGCCAGCGCCCGCGCCAGCCCGCAGCCGCGCGCGCTGCTGCCTCACACTGACAGGCGGGACCCACCCGATCTTCGTCTACCTCGTGACAGCGCCGGACTCCCTCGCACCCGAATCAAAACCGATCGGGATTTCGGCGTATCCCCGCTGAATTCTGTTCGTAGGCGACGCGGACATGATCTAAACCACCCCGCCGCCCTCCCCCGTGTATAAAAACCCCGGCCTCGTTCTGTTTTTCCCACGCGATCGGCCGATTTTCCTCCGGTGAGAACCGAGACTTCTCCGGCGAATTCTGGCCGATCTAAGCTCGGAAAATCCGATCTAACTCGCTGGTCATGATCCACCGCCTCCGGGGAACCTTGCAGGTGCAGAAAACTCGGTGACTTGCGGTGTAAACACAGCGCCGACGAGCCTCGCCGTGAATTCACCTCGGACCTCGTCGCCGATCACCTTCCAGGACCTCCGAGCTCAAGAAAACTCCCGAGGTGAGATCCCCGACCTCCCCTCCACCGATCTATGCCATAAAATCACAGTCCTAGGAAGAATTCCCGAAGATCTGAAAGTTTCCGGCGAGATCGCCACTTCCCGCCGCCGTGCGCCGCCGGCAGCGACGCCCGAGCTCGATCAGAGCGACGTGGCCGCATGTGCGCCGTTTATTTTAAATCGCACGGTAGGGTTTAAATCCCCGCGTACCGGTTCGACGTTATAATCTCAGCCGTCGGTTTAAAATCGGGTGGTCCACGTCAGCCCCGCGTTATAAAGACTGGAAATCTTCCGTGCTACCCCCTGGGGTTCTCGGGAAATAAGAGCTAGCCCTAGAAACTTCTGATCTAGCCCCTGGAACTCCAGAAAATCATGTAAATTCATTTAAAAATCAGTTTTAGCCCCTGGACTTAATGAAAATTAGGAAAAACACCTCTGATAAGTGTAGCTAGACCCCTGGAAATTCTGAAAATAATATTATAGACCCTGTAATGGGGTGAGTTTATCTTTTTAGCCTTGTTTAGTATTTAATTTAGGAAATTGAATATGTTGCTAGTGTTTAAAAATTAAAAAGTGGGACAAACATATAGTCAAAATTTAATTAAAGACTTTCTTAGTATTTAGGAAACTTTGGAGTGAGATAAAAACATATTTTGGGCTGAATTGAATCTGTCTAATTTATTATTCACATTTAGGGACACATTTTTAAGCAATGAATAGTTTTAGAAAATAGGGAAAATAATTGTGAAATAGTTTACATCAAAGGCAAAGGTCAAAATATGTTATTAAATTATTTAGGACCAGAACCTATTCTGTTTAGATGATGTGTATTACTAATTTCATAATAAAGTACACATTTATGCATAGGAAAATAAATCTGAAAATATAGCAACTAGTAAATGATAAATGGAGTTTCTAAAATCCAAAGAATTCAGTTTAGGGTTGGTAGAAATTCTGAAGGCACATATGGAGAAGAAAAATACTTTTCATACATACTTGGTAGTGAAAAGGTGTAGTAGTTGAATATAAGGAATTTATTTAAATTTGAAACACACACACACACACACACACACACACACACACACACACACACATATATATATATATATATATATATATATATATATATATATATATATATATATATATATATATATATATATATATATATAGTATGTAAGTACAAATGTCAACACCAAAGTAGGAATCATATACACATGATTAAAAGTGTATGCAAGTCACAAATCAACACACATAGAGTAACCACAACACATATAATGGTGAATGACTTTCATAAATATGAATGTGTGGTTTGTATGAAGTGGAAGTGTGAACTGTCTTATGGATTGTTGTTTTTCTTTTGCTATGTGTGATGGTATGATGTAGAACCTGCTCAAGAGCAAGTTATTCCTTTCCAAGATCAGGACTACCCATTTCAAGAGCAGCAAGAAGGAGGCAAGTGTCCTTGACCACTTTGATCCTATGGTAGGATGTGTAGATAGAATTATTTGCATTGTCAAATGAAATATGAAACCCATGTTAGGAAGTTTCCCTAGAATTGCATTACCTTGTTTCCTTGTAGCTTGGGTTGGGATTTATTTTATCATGTCATTTATTATTATGCATATGCTTAGCCATGCTTAGAATGGGATATTTGGGATATGAGATCATCAGTTTATATTACCATACTCTTAAATGAGACATTGAGAGTTATGTAGAGGTAGGGATCAAGGCAAGTTGGATGTTTTGGTTGTGTGCTGGGTGCACGAGACTTGGGTTTGTGTTTAGTACTTGCCTGGATCCTAAGGACCGGTTCATGGAGCATGTAACCTAGTTTTACCGTGCCAACCACATGCTGAGATGGGGCAGCTTGGCCAATTAATTAGGTGTATCTCCGGCGTAGTATGGGTGTGTTGGATGGTGCGGGGAGTAGGTGTCAGCTGGACTACCATATGAACCGCAAGGCTCAAGAGGGGGCCACTGCAGCGGGGTTGGAGCCTCTTGTATGCTGTTAGGTGTGAAACCTCAGTGGGCCCACGCTCGTCGGGAATCCCTTTGTAAAGGCTTCTTAGTGATCTTCTGGCTACACACCTGGGAAGTGTGAATGTGGTTCGTAGCCACTGGCATAATGGAGGTTCTTTAAGTCCACCCGGCAACGGGGGATTAAATCACTACATGTGGGTACAGTGGTACAAACTCTGCAGAGTCAAAACTGTCATGACAGTCGTGCTCATGGTCAAGAGCGGCTTGGACTTATTCATGATTAGAGGGGTGATGGATTTGGAAGTTGTGGATGTTAAGCGGGGAGCTTAACATTGGAAATGATGTTATGGTTATTTGATTATGATGATGGTATGGGAGCTTGGAACCATTTCACCTGTGTAGTAATGTAGGTGCTTAATAAGCTAAGGTGGTAGGTATTAATTGCGTAGTGCTTTAACCATGAGTTCAACCTCTCCTTGTTCTAGACATGCATGATATAATTTTCCCACACTTGCTGAGTACCATTGGTACTCAACCTTGCATATTTTGTTGGTTTATATTGCTGCTCAGGTCGAGATAATGAGGTGGTGTATAATGACCAAGACTTTGGACCCGAAGAAGGTTTCTAGGTTCATGGAGACCCCGAGCAACGCCTGTGATGGAGCCCTCAAGAATAATATTCCGCTGCTAGTTTATTTACTTGTGATGAACTTATTATTGTCCATCGAGACATCTGCGATGTAAGACTTATTTATATTCGACACCTGGCTTGTAATAAATGATGCTTCACTATTTGTCATCACATGTATGAGAAAATGATCCTGGCATACATGTGATATTCACTTGGTTGTTCTTCGGAAAAACCGGGTGTGACAGAAAGTGGTATCAGAGCCAAGGTTGCCTGTAGGAACGTGGATCTAGGTAGAAATGGACGTATTTAAGGGCCCTATTTTCTTAAAAACTATTTTTCAAAGGTGTGGATTGAAAAGTGTTATTTAAATGAGTCACTTTCTTCATCTTACCTCAACTTTCATTCAAAATAGGATTTTTGGTTTAAGAGTTTATCTAACCTAAGTTTAAATTCTCTTTGTTTTAGATGGTTCGCATGATTCGTACCGCTCGCAAGTCCACAGGAGGGAGAGTTCCCGTAGTTGCCCTTGCCGAAAGAGAGAAGAGCCGTCCGGTGACGTACCTTTCCTACGGATTGGCAGTAGGAGGCTTGTTGCGCCGTCTTCGACGTATGCTCGAAGCCGCCGGCAATACGGGCAAGCTAATCATCCACTATAACTCCACCAGGACCATCCGTGAGAAGAGGGAAGAATGGAGTTCAGAGATGAGGATTATACACGAAAGTCGGCTGCTTAAGATCCACCGCTCTCCAGCTTGTAGAGCGACACAGGTCGATGCGGAGAAAGATGTCACCTGGGAGGCCATCACCTGCCAGAGCCACATCTATCGTCGCCACTTGGACAAAACTGAGTACATGTATGTCCTCCAGCGTGAGAGTGGTACCACGGAGTACAAGTACCCACCGGTGCAGCAAGAGACTTCCCATGAGCACAAGGACTTGTGCTTGGAGGATGCTGCTATGCTCAGCACTCGACTGCAGGAGTGTCAACAAGAGCTTCAGGATGTCCGGGACACCCTGAAGGAAACGGAGGCGTTGCTGCGAGCCTTCCTAAGGGCAAGAGAAAGAGGAGATGGGAATGAACTGCGTGTCATCGTGAATGATACATGTACTCCTGACTCCCCAGATCGCCAGGCGATCAGGCGTCGTCGCACTTCTCCACCAGCAGCCTCCCCACCCAAAGCAGAGTCAGAAGGCAGCCGAAATGATGAGGAAGATCCCGAGGAGCCAGCTCAAGAAAACGAGTAGTGTAGAGTCCTTCCCTTAGCTAGCAAGATGTCGAATAGTCGAGTAGTTACGTTAAGTTAATGGTGTTTTAATGCTTGGTGTGTGGCGTGAGTTGTGGAAGCCATGAGCAAGTGTCCACAGCCTCGTCTTTAGATTGTTTTGCTTTGGTGTGTGAACCCACATGAAATAATATTGCATTTGTTTTTGTGTGATAAATGAACCCTCAGAGAAGTATAACAAAGCCTCAATGCTTCAAAGTGTAAACAAATGAAAGTAGTAAGATATACTAAATGCTTTCAAATTAACATTGGTTGATTCTGCCAGATGGCCGGAAGAGGAAAAGGACGTGCTGCCAACCCCGACAACACCAACGATGAGGCATGCAACCCTCATCTTTCTGGAGGCCAGGACCGGGGTGGTCACCGTGAAGGAGTTGATCCCCTCCACCAAATGCTGGAGAATCAAAATCAGCTCATCCAGAACTTGACTCAAGTGGTGGCCAACTTGCATCAAGTTCCACCTCCACAAGCTGCACCACGCCAACCAAGGTTGAGTAAGTTTCTAGGAACTCAACCTCCAAAGTTTGCAAGTGCTGCTGAACCTCTGGAGGCAGATGATTGGCTGAAGACCATTGAGAGCAAGATGAGGATTATACAGTGCCAAGGGTATGAGAGGGTGCTGTTTGCCTCTCATCAATTGCATGGACCTGCTGCTGATTGGTGGACCACCTACGTGGCCGTCCATCATGACCCTGAAAACATCACTTGGGAAGAGTTCAAGCGTAGCTTCCGCAACAATTACATCCCAAGAGGTGAACTCAAAAACAAAAGGAAGGAGTTTTTGGGACTGCAGCAGGGAAACATGACGGTGAGGGAATACCTCACTAAATTTACTCAACTATCCCGTTATGCCCCACGAGACATAGAGACTGATGAGCAGAAACAAGATTGTTTCGTGGAAGGACTTACCGCAGAAATGCAGTGTGCAATGTCCTCAAATGAGTATGAAAGCTTCCAAAAGATGGTGGACAGAGCGTTTGTGGTAGAAAGGAAGCTGAAGGCCTTGGAAAATGAGAATAAGAGGAAGGTCGGGTGGTCACATCAAGCCTCAGGGAGCAACACTCGCCCACGTCTGATGCAGCAACCTACAGAGCAGACGAACCGTGCTGCGGTACCCTACTCAGCACCAAGAGGGTACAACCCGAACTACAGGCCTCCCGTAGCACCAGCGCAGCCACAACGTCAGTTTGTACAGCCGCCTCGCCCTGCATATCCACCTCGACCAGCAGTACAGAGACCCCCAAACCAACCCCAAGACAGCAAAGGCCAGGCACCTAAGGTTGGAGTGCAATGTTTTAGCTGCGGTGAAGTGGGGCACTACGCCCATAAATGCCCAAAGAAGAAGCCCGCACAGCCACAACAGCAGAATGTAATGAGAGGACGGGTGAACCACATCACTATGGAGGAAGCACAAGATGCACCCGACGTGGTAGTTGGTAAGTTTCCTGCCAATTTACACCTTGCAACCCTGCTGTTTGATTCTGGTGCCACCCACTCGTTTATTGCTCAAGGGTTTGTTAAGAAGTATGACCTAGCAACAACACAAATGAACCATATGCTAGCCGTAAACTCTCCAGGTGGAGAAATAAGGACAAGACAAGTGTGTCCCAAGGTGAATCTAGACATTAATGGGGTAGTGTTTACTGCTAACCTCATAGTGATAGATTCCCAAGGGATCGATATTATTTTGGGCATGGATTGGTTGACCAAACATAAGGGAATCATTCATTGTTCGACCAGAACGGTGGAACTAACTCACCCTAGTGGCACAAGAGTAAAGTTTATAACAATACAAGAGCCTAGGAGGGACATTAAATTAAATCAAGTTATGGTGAAAGTGGAGGAGATCAGGATTATCCGGGAATATCCAGATGTTTTTCCGGAAGAATTGCCAGGTATGCCTCCCGATCGTGAAGTGGAATTTGCAATTGAGCTAGTGCTTGGAACAGCCCCGATATACAAGAGACCTTATCGGATGGACTCCAAGCAGCTAGAAGAACTCAAGGATCATTTGAGAGAATTGACGGAGAAGGGGTATATTCGCCCTAGTTCCTCACCATGGGGAGCTCCGGTGATATTTGTGCCCAAGAAAGACGGAACCCAAAGGTTATGCGTGGATTACCGTGCTTTGAATGAGGTAACCATCAAGAACAAGTACCCATTACCCCGCATTGAAGACTTGTTTGATCAGTTGAGGGGAGCTTGTGTGTTCTCGAAAATTGATCTCAGGTCGGGATACCACCAACTCAAGATAAGGCAATCTGATATTCCCAAGACAGCTTTCGTATCTCAGTACGGACTGTATGAATACACTGTCATGCCTTTCGGGCTAACTAATGCCCCGGCATACTTCATGTATCTCATGAACAAGGTATTCATGAAATATCTGGACAAATTTGTGGTGGTTTTCATAGATGACATTCTCGTCTTCTCCAAAGATGAAGAAGAACATGAGAAACATCAAAGGTTGGTGTTGCAAAGGCTGAGAGAACACCAACTATATGCCAAGTTGAGCAAGTGTGAGTTTTGGCTGAAGAGAGTTCCCTTCTTAGGACATATAATCTCAGAAGGAGGAATCTCCGTAGATCCCGCCAAAATCGAGGATATACAGAAGTGGAAGACCCCTGAAAGTGTCAGGAAAGTTCGAAGCTTCTTGGGATTGGCTGGATACTATCGACGGTTTATTGAGGGATTCTCCAAGATCTCGAGACCTCTCACCAAACTGTTGGAGAAGGGAATCACATTCACATGGATGCCACAGTGCGAGACGAGTTTTCAGGAGTTAAAGAAAAGATTGACAACAGCCCCAGTGTTGGTTATGCCAGATATGCAGAAGAATTTCACAGTGTACTGCGATGCCTCTGGAAACGGGTTGGGATGTGTTCTCATGCAAGAAGGGCATGTCGTGGCTTATGCATCCCGGCAGCTTCGGAAGCACGAGAAGAACTATCCTACACATGACCTAGAACTAGCCGCAGTGGTACACGCGTTGAAAATTTGGCGGCACTATTTGATGGGGAAGAGGACCAAGATATATACGGATCATAAGAGTTTGAAGTACATATTCACACAGCCAGACCTCAACCTCAGACAAAGGAGATGGCTAGAGTTAATCAATGACTTTGATGTGGGCATCAACTATCATCCCCGGAAAGCAAACGTCGTGGTCGATGCTTTGAGTCGGAAAGTGCAGGTCAATAAGTTGAGCGTGAAGGACATGCCTGCAGAATTGAAGGACGAGGTTATAAAGCTCAATCTATTCCTGGTAAATAGTGGTGAAGCTATCGCCATGGAAGTGGACTCCACACTAGAGCGAGACATCCGCGAGGGCCAATAGAAAGACGAGAAGATACAAGAGATCAGGCAACTCATCAAGGAAAATAAAGCTCCGGGTTTTAGAGAGGATGAACAAGGAACGGTGTGGCACGGAAAAAGAATCTGTGTGCCTGAAGTAAAGGAGATCCGTGAATTGATTTTGAAGGAGGCTCACGATTCCGACTATTCCATTCATCCTGGGAGTACGAAGATGTACCAGGACCTCAAGGGCAGGTATTTGTGGTATGGCATGAAGCGAGATGTCGCGGAACATGTTGCCCTATGTAACACATGTCAGTTGGTGAAAGCAGAACATCAACGACCCGCGGGATTATTGCAACCACTCAAAGTGCCGGAATGGAAATGGGAAGAAATCAGCATGGATTTCATCGTGGGATTGCCTAGGACCCAATCAGGATATGATTCGATATGGGTCATCATTGATAGGCTAACAAAGGTAGCTCACTTCATCCCCGTGAAGGAAAGCTACAGCGGATCCAAATTGGCAGAGTTGTACATGTCAAGGATCGTGTGTTACCATGGAGTGCCAAAGAAGATTGTGTCAGATCGAGGGACACAGTTCACCTCAAGGTTCTGGCAGAAGTTGCACGAAACCATGGGAACCCATCTGAACTTTAGTTCTGCCTATCATCCCCAAACTGATGGGCAGACGGAAAGAACCAATCAGATCCTTGAAGATATGCTAAGGGCATGTGCACTCAAAAACAATAGGAGTTGGGACAAGAACTTACCGTATGCGGAGTTTTCTTATAACAACAGCTATCAAGCTAGTATGAAGATGTCACCGTTTGAAGCTTTGTACGGGAGGAAGTGCAGAACTCCCCTATTTTGGAACCAAACGGGGGAAAGTAAAGTGTTTGGTCCAGAAGTACTACAAGAAGCCGAGGCGAAGGTAAGGGAAATTCGCAACAATTTGAGGATAGCACAGACATGCCAAAAGAGTTATGCTGATGTACGAAGAAGAGAGCTCGTTTTCAACGTGGGAGATTATGTCTATCTCAAGGTGTCCCCTATCAGAGGACTTCGTCGGTTCAAGGTGAAAGGGAAGTTGTCACCTCGATACATCAGACCCTTTCAAGTTCTGGAGAGGAAAGGCGAAGTGGCATATCAACTAGAATTACCGGCTCATCTATCGGATGTGCACGATGTATTCCATGTGTCACAACTCAAGAAATGCCTGAGGACGCCTGAAGAGGTGTTACCCATGAATGAAGTGGACGTAGCTGAGGATTTGTCTTATGCCGAGCAACCATACAAGATTTTGGAGACAATGGAACGCCTCACCAGAAATAAAAGAATCCGGATGTGCAAGGTGCAGTGGAAGCATCACTCAGAGGAGGAAGCCACCTGGGAGCGGGAAGATGAGCTCAAGGCACAATTTCCGGAATTGTTTTCTTAGAAACACCAATCTCGAGGACGAGATTTCTTTTAAGGGGGCTAGAGCTGTAACACCCCAAAAATATTGTTAAGACCCTAAATCATGTTAAGAGGGGAATTTAAAAATTTTTGGACGTGTTGCATGTTTTGCAAAAATTCAAATTCAAACTGGAATTCAAATTAAACTCAAATCAGAAAAGAAATAGAAAAAGAAAAAGAGAAAACAGAAAAAAACCGACCAGTGGGCCGAAACCCACCAGCCGGCCCAGCCAGCGCCCGCGCCAGCCCGCAGCCGCGCGCGCTGCTGCCTCACACTGACAGGCGGGACCCACCCGATCTTCGTCTACCTCGCGACAGCGCCGGACTCCCTCGCACCCGAATCAAAACCGATCAGGATTTCGGCGTATCCCCACTGAATTCTGTTCATAGGCGACGCGGACATGATCTAAACCACCCCGCCGCCCTCCCCCGTCTATAAAAACCCCGGCCTCGTTCTGTTTTTCCCACGCGATGGGCCGATTCTCCTCCGGTGAGAACCGAGACTTCTCCGATGAATTCTGGCCGATCTAAGCTCGGAAAATCCGATCTAACTCGCTGGTCTTGATCCACCGCCTCCGGGGAACCTTGCAGGTGCAGAAAACTCGGTGACTTGCGGTGTAAACACAGCGCCGACGAGCCTCGCCGTGAATTCACCTCGGACCTCATCGCCGATCACCTTCCAGGACCTCCGAGCTCAAGAAAACCCCCGAGGTGATATCCCCGACCTCCCCTATACCGATCTATGCCATAAAATCACAGTTCTAGGAAGAATTCCCGAAGATCCGAAAGTTTCCGGCGAGATCGCCGCTTCCCGCCACCGTGCGCCGCCGGCAGCGCCGCCCAAGCTCGATCAGAGCGACGTGGCCGCATGTGCGCCGTTTATTTTAAATCGCACGGTAGGGTTTAAATCCCCGCGTACCGGTTCGACGTTATAATCTCAGCCGTCGGTTTAAAATCGGACGGTCCACGTCAGCCCCGCGTTATAAAGACTGGAAATCTTGCGTGCTACCCCCTGGGGTTCTCGGGAAATAAGAGCTAGCCCCAGAAACTTCTGATCTAGCCCCTGGAACTCCAGAAAATCATGTAAATTCATTTAAAAATCAGTTTTAGCCCCTGGACTTAATGAAAATTAGGAAAAACACCTCTGATAAGTGTAGCTAGACCCCTGGAAATTCTGAAAATAATATTATAGACCCTGTAATGGGGTGAGTTTATCTTTTTAGCCTTGTTTAGTATTTAATTTAGAAAATTGAATATGTTGCTAGTGTTTAAAAATTAAAAAGTGGGACAAACATATTGTCAAAATTTAATTAAAGACTTTCTCAGTATTTAGGAAACTTTGGAGTGAGATAAAAACATATTTTGGGCTGAATTGAATCTGTCTAATTTATTATTCACATTTAGGGACACATTTTTAAGCAATGAATAGTTTTAGAAAATAGGGAAAATAATTGTGAAATAGTTTACATCAAAGGCAAAGGTCAAAATATGTTATTAAATTATTTAGGACCAGAACCTATTCTGTTTAGATGATGTGTATTACTAATTTCATAATAAAGAACACATTTATGCATAGGAAAATAAATCTGAAAATATAGCAACTAGTAAATGATAAATGGAGTTTCTAAAATCCAAAGAATTCAGTTTAGGGTTGGTAGAAATTCTGAAGGCACATATGGAGAAGAAAAATACTTTTCATACATACTTGGTAGTGAAAAGGTGTAGTAGTTGAATATAAGGAATTTATTTAAATTTGAAACACACATATATATATATATATATATATATATATATATATATAGTATGTAAGTATAAATGTGAACACCAAAGTAGGAATCATATACACATGATTAAAAGTTTATGCAAGCCACAAATCAACACACATAGAGTAACCACAACACATATAATGGTGAATGACTTTCATAAATATGAATGTGTGGTTTGTATGAAGTGGAAGTGTGAACTATGTCTTATGGATTGTTGTTTTTCTTTTGCTATGTGTGATGGTATGATGTAGAACCTGCTCAAGAGCAAGTTATTCCTTTCCAAGATCAGGACTACCCATTTCAAGAGCAGCAAGAAGGAGGCAAGTGTCCTTGACCACTTTGATCCTATGCTAGGATGTGTAGATAGAATTATTTGCATTGTCAAATGAAATATGAAACCCATGTTAGGAAGTTTCCCTAGAATTGCATTACCTTGTTTCCTTGTAGCTTGGGTTGGGATTTATTTTATCATGTCATTTATTATTATGCATATGCTTAGCCATGCTTAGAATGGGATATTTGGGATATGAGATCATCAGTTTATATTACCATACTCTTAAATGAGACATTGTGAGTTATGTAGAGGTAGGGATCAAGGCAAGTTGGATGTTTTGGTTGTGTGCTGGGTGCACGAGACTTGGGTTTGTGTTTAGTACTTGCCTGGATCCTAAGGACCGGTTCATGGAGCATGTAACCTGGTTTTACCGTGCCAACCACATGCTGAGATGGGGTAGCTTGGCCAATTAATTAGGTGTATCCCCGGCGTAGTATGGGTGTGTTGGATGGTGCGGGGAGTAGGTGTCAGCTAGACTACCATATGAACCGCAAGGCTCAAGAGGGGGCCACTGCAGCGGGGTTGGAGCCTCTTGTATGCTGTTAGGGGTAAAACCTCAGTGGGCCCACGCTCGTCGAGAATCCCTTTGTAAAAGCTTCATAGTGATCTCCTGGCTACACACCTGGGAAGTGTGAATGTGGTTCGTAGCCACTGGCATAATGGAGGTTCTTTTAGTCCACCCGGCAGCGGGGGATGAAATCACTACATGTGGGTACAGTGGTACAAACTCTGCAGAGTCAAAACTGTCATGACAGCCGTGCTCACGGTCAAGAGCGGCTTGGACTTATTCGTGATTAGAGGAGTGATAGATTTGGAAGTTGTGGATTTTAAGCGGGGAGCTTAACATTGGAAATGATGTTATGGTTATTTGATTATGATTATGGTATGGGAGCTTGGGACCATTTCACCTGTGTAGTAATGTAGGTGCTTAATAAGCTAAGGTGGTAGGTATTAATTGCGTAGTGCTTTAACCATGAGTTCAACCTCTCCTTGTTCTAGCCATGCATGATATAATTTTCCCACACTTGCTGAGTACCATTGGTACTCAACCTTGCATATTTTGTTGGTTTATATTGCTGCTCAGGTCAAGATAATGAGGTGGTGTATAATGACCAAGACTTTGGACCCGAAGAAGGTTTCTAGGTTCATGGAGACCCCGGGCAACGCCTGTGATGGAGCCCTCAAGAATAATATTCCGCTGCTAGTTTATTTACTTGTGATGAACTTATTATTGTCCATCGAGACATCTGCGATGTAAGACTTATTTATATTCGACACCTGGCTTGTAATAAATGATGCTTCACTATTTGTCATCACATGTATGAGAAAATGATCCTGGCATACATGTGATATTCACTTGGTTGTTCTTCGGATAAACCGGGTGTAACACATATGGATCCAGGCAGCTTCGAAATCATGGGCAGAATTATCTGACACATGATCTCGAGCTAGCTGCTGTGGTTCTTGCTCTAAAGATGTGGAGGCACTATTTGCTTGGGAACTTAGTCTAACTCTACACCGACCATAATAATTTAAAGTACATCTTCACACAAAAGGAGCTAAATATGAGGCAGCGAAGATGGTTAGAGTTAATCAAGGATTATGAACTGGATATTCATTACCATCCTGGAAAAGCGAATGTGGTTGCCGACACACTTAGTCGGAAATCACATGTGCATAATCTAACCATGGCTGCAATGGAAGAAGAAGAACCGAGCCTGCGCTTGGTTCCCTATGGGTCATTGTTTAACCTTGCCCTCATTCCTACAATCCGTGATGAAATTGTAGAGGCTCAAAAGAAAGATAAGGGCATGGCCCATATCTGGAAGAGAATAGACAAAGGAGAAGCTAAGTGCTTCTGGAAAGATTAGAATGGTACGCTATGGTTCAAGAACCGTATAGTTGTACCGCGGGACATGAAGCTTCGTAAGAAAATATTAGACGAAGCTCATCTATCTAAATTGTCCATTCATCCAGGAAGCAACAAGATGTACCAAGATTTGAGAAACAAGTTTTGAGGGACACGGATGAAGCGGGAAATAGCTAAATACGTATCCGAGTGAGATACGTGTCGAAGGGTGAAAGCAGATCACATGAAGAAACCTGGTTTGCTGCAGCCCCTTCATATTCCGCATGGAAGTGGGAAGATGTGAGTATGGATTTTATTGTCGGGTTACCACTCACATCTCGGAAGCATGATTCAGTTTGGGTAATCGTTGACCGATTAACCAAGTCAGCACACTTCATACCGGTGAATGTGAGATTCAACGCCAAGAAATATGCGGAGTTATACATTGAACGAATCTTATGTCAGCATGGAGTTCCAAGAACAATAGTTTCAGATCGTGGTGCACTGTTCTTTTCTCGTTTCTGGGAACAGCTGCATGCATCTTTGGGAACCAAATTGCTTAGAAGCTCCGCATATCACCCTCAAACTGATGGATAAACCGAGAGGGTGAATCAAGTCTTGGAAGATATGTTGAGAGCGTGTGCCATCCACCACGGTAAGAACTGGGATGCTTATCTACTGTTGGCGGAATTCTCGTACAACAACAGCTATCAAACGAGTATCAAGATGGCACCGTATGAGGCTCTCTACGGCCAGAGATGTCGCACGCCATTGAATTGGTGTGAATCTGGTGAAAGAGTGACATTTGGGATTGACCTTGTCAATGACGCCGAAGAACGAGTTCGGTTCATACAGGCAAATTTAAAAGCGGCTCAATCTCAACAGAAGAGCTATGCAGACCAGCGACGTCGACCGTTGAACTTCAATGTCGGAGAGTACGTATATCTCCGCGTATCTCAAATGAAGGGAGTTCACCGATTCGGTGTAAAAGGGAAGCTCACTCCCCGGTTTATTGGTCCATTTGCTATCACGGAGAAATGTGGACCCGTAGCCTACCGGCTTGAGCTACCGACAAATCTCGCTGGTGTGCATGATATATTTCACGTCTCTCAGCTTTGAAAATGTCTCAAGAATACCACTGCTGTCCGCAATGAAGATCTCGAGATATTGCAACCAGATCTCTCCTATACCGTGCATCCAATCCGGATTATCGATGAAAAGTATCGGTCGACAAGGAATCGGACGCTCCAATTCTATAAGGTATTATGGAGAAATCATACCGCGGAGGAGGCGACATGGGAGAGTGAAGAATACCTCAGTTCGAACTACACGGACTTGTTGTCCGCTCATATAAGGTAATTCCTTCTTTACCGCTTTATCTCTTCTTTATGAATCTCGGGACGAGATTCTTTTTAAGGGGGGGGATGTGAAATCTCAAAACTCAAGCAAGTGGAGCTACAAGTCACACCAAGAAAACGAGAGGGAATTTAAACTTTTGAATTAAACGGTGTGAGCTCCAAGTCTAAACTTGAGCTTGCAAAAATTCCAGAACACGGAGATCTAAAGCTATCATTTGGTTCTCCACACATCCAATAATAGCCCGGCAAATTTTCAGAGCATTTGAAAAGGATTTCCTATTTGTTGGAATTTAAAAGGAAGAAAATTCAAATTTGAATTTAAATCTCAGTTTCAAATTCCAATTTCACCGAAATTCAAAATTGAGTGCACCGTTGTGTTGCTCACATTTCCTTTGGCCTACCCTCCGAGTTTGATCAAATTTGGAGCTTGTTTGCTATTTTAAACGGAAATTGGGGAATAAGGGGGAGAGGTGGACCCCATCTGTCAGCTACACAGGGAGTGAACCGACTCTGTCTTTCCTCCCCCGCTCCAGCTCCTGACAGCACACCGGCAGGGACTTCGGGGACAAGTTTTGGGCACCACCTCCTGCTTTGCTTGCTTCTCTACTTTGTCTGATCTTTCCCACAGCGAGTGCAACAAAGATTCTTCGCTTCCTCCTCAGTCTGCTGCGCTCCCGTGAGTTTTGCTCCCGAGAACAACACAGCAGCCGCTCTGTTCTTCTCCCTGTCACACAGCCACCACCAGAGCCCGATTGCTCGAGCCCCCAACAGCAAAGAGCTGCGCCCAAGGGTGCTCTAGCCGGCCAGCAACTTCCCCCCACGGCCCCAAGCTCGTTAGCACCGGAAATCAGCAAAGAATCTGCAGCTCTCGGGTAAACGCTGAAAAACCGGAACTGATCACCGTGGGCAGCCCAAACCAGAAGTGATCACGCCCAAGCAAGCCACCCCATCGGTGCACCTACAAGCCTAGTTGCTCACCTCCGAAGCTCAGCCCTAGCCATTGATCACAGAGGGAGAATTTCAAGTTTTTCTCCCGTGCGGCCATATCTGACCTTGAGGTAAGGAATTGCAAAATTCGTTCTCAATTCGTGTTGGTTTTGTTTCAAACTCCGCACACAACTTCTTAACTGCCTAGCACACCTCCTCTATTGATTTTAGACCGAGAAATTGAGTGTAGAGTGAGGAATTCGAGTTCTTTTTGAGAGTACACCGCTGGACCATATCGGGCGCACAGTGCCGATAGGTTTGGAGCTCTCCCCAGCTTGTTTAGACCTCATGTCGGTCTTCTACACGATTCCCTGGTGCTTTAGAGTCCAAGAACTGACCATTTGGTGGAGAATTCACCGTGCACGACCTCGCCGGAGCCCTAGGGTTTGCTGTTGCCGGTGTGCCCTATTTTCCGGCGAGTTTCAGCCGCCGGCGACCTCACCAACATGTTCAGCGTGGGGGAAAATGGGGGGCGGCCAGCAGGGGGTCCGGAGGTGGCTGGGAAGTGACTTTCCGGCGACCTCGCCGGAGGGAGCCGCCACTGCTCTGTTTGGCGCGAGGCTGGAGGTTAGGGATGATGAGTGGGACCCACTGTCGGCATTTAAACATTTTCCAGATTTTCCCAATTCAGTTCAAACTTTGGAGAGCCATAACTTTGCGTAGGAGTGTCCAAAAATTGTGAAACAAATTTTGTTGGATTCCTCTCAAAGAGTACTATCCAGGGATGTAGCCCAATGTTTATGCAAATCCCTGGATTTGGCTCATTAATTCATGTAAAGTAACTTTTGTATGAATTTTTACAGGAGTTCTGTTAATTGGAGAATTCCCAAATTTGGGCAGGACATTCTACCAATAATCCTGGAACTCCAATAAAACTTTCAGAGGCATTGGACTATATTTGCTTGGCCAGATGTTGTTTGAATCCTCTATATCTCTGAAAAATGGGAAAAATAAACAGAGACATTTTCAGACTTTTAACCAAGTTTGGAAATTTCATATCTCTATGTAGGAAGCTCCAAAAATGGCGAAACCAAGTCCTATGGACTCATGAGACTCTCAAGTTTATGAAAAACCAAATTTGGAGCATGACAAGACAATATAATTGCCATAGGATTTCAGAGAAGCCAAATAGTATGAAAATTCCCTAGGCCACATCTTCCATCAACTTTGTCTGAAATTTTGCAAGCCATACCTCTGTATGATCTATGTCCACTGTAAAAATTTCATAGGAAATTGAGATCATCTTCTCCAGTTTTCTGCTGGTTCTTTCCACTACCTTTCTTATGTCCATTATAAATAGATCTTTGCATTTTCTTCAGCAAACATCCACTGCCCACCTAAAGATATCCTCTGTTTTTGTCCATAACAGAGATTTTCGCTCACCTTAGAGTTGGTCTAAACCATTTTTATTTCCTTAAACACTTTTGATTTATGATGTCTTTACTTGCAACATAAAACTGTGCATATTCATGTTGGTAGGAAATACGATGAAGGAGGTCAACGAGCAACTTGACTCGGAGCAGCAAGTTGAGGCTTAATCATCGCCAAGATACTGACTATAAAGTAGAACTAAACCTGCAGCAACATAAGGCAAGCCCCGGTTTGCATTTAACAACTTTTTAGTTACATTTTACTTTGTATCACTTTTATGGGTCTAGAATGTATTGTGCATTAGGTCAAGGTGATTGATACTCCAAATGCATGACCCACAAACCCTTGGAGTACAGGGTAGAACATGTACCTTCGTGTAGATTCTGCTAGGCTTAAGTTGTATAGGATCCGGTACAAGTCGGGTAGTTGGAAGCTACTCGCGAATTTAGGATGTTGGTTCAGCAGGGTATGTGTAACATCCCCAAAAAGTGGTAGCAAGAAAAATTAAGCTCCTGTACACTTAGGAAAAATTAGGGGAATTTAAACTTTGAATTATAACGGTGTAGGTTCAAAGTGAGGATTTAAATTTCCCAAAAACTTCCAAACATGGAGATCTAAATTCATAACTTGGATCTTCATAGCCCAAATATGCACCCTTACAGATTTCAGCTCATTTGGAGGAGTTTTAATATTTGTTTGGGATTAAAGGAGAAACCCTTTAATCTGAATTTTAAATTCAGTTTCAAATCCTAATTGCCTCAATTTGTCAATTTGGGTCCACAAAGGTGTTCTCCATATTTAATTTGGCTTCCCTGCAAATATCTAAAATTTTGGAGAAAAGTGGGTGGCAGAAATAAAAGATCAGAAATATTAAAGGGGAGAAGAGGGGATGACATGTGGGGCCGGCTGATCAGTGTCCACCGAGCCAACGTCGGTTCTCCCGGTTCCCTCCGCAGCCGCTACGGCGATGCCGAGCGCCACGGCGACGCCTTGGCTTGGCGCCAAAGGCACCGAACCGCTGGCGCGGTCGCAGTTAAGCCGAGAGACCCGGCTGCTCGGGTGTATTCGCTCCCTCAGAGAAGAAAACACGCACGCTTCCTCTGTTTCTCTCCCGAACGCGAACTCGCCGTTTTCCTCTGCTCTCATTGCACTAGCCCGGGTTTTCTTCGGTCGAACGAGGTCGCCGGCGGTGCGGGGTGCCACTGTCCAAGCTAGGGAAAGCTGCGGTTCCTCTCCAACTGCGATCGCAGCCGTGTTACTCCGAGCTACCGAAAGAACTGCCGCCCGTCTATCCCAGAATTGTCGCCAAGGTGAAACCATAGCCTAATTACTTTGGCTCGATGCTTCTACACGACATAGCGCAGCCCCTCGACGAAGAACCGTCGGAAACCGTAGAGAAATGAAGCTGTGAGCTGAGTGTTTCCGGCCGCCGACGCACAACCCTAGCTGCACCGGCGAGCTACACCTTGCACGAGTTTTCACCCACCTTTGTATGCAAAAACGTGCTCCTCACATCACCCTGGTGCTTGCGGTGCTCTCCCCAACCGGAATACTCGCCTGCCATGCGAGAACGACGGCGCTGGGGTGGAGTTTGCCGCTGCCAACGTCGGGGAGGTATTCCCAGCCATTTAGCGCCACCACTGACATTACCAGCGTGTTCCTCGTCGGGTTTTCGGCACAGGCGGTGAGATTTGGGCCGTCTAGGGCACTGGGTAGCCGTTCCGTCGAGGTGTCGCCGCCGTTCCGGCGAGGGGACTGCCCGGGCGCGAGATAGACGAAGGTGAAGGCCTGCCCCACCTGTCAGTGGCACTGGTTAGGCGCTGGATCGGGGTGCGGCTCAGGATCTGCTGTGGCTGCGCGGGTTAACTCCTTAGCCCCCCATGTTGCCGCAATTTCACTGGTCCGGTTTAAAACAGTGGGCCCGGTCACAATTATTTGAAGTTTCTGTTAGAGAAATAATTCCAGGAATTAGCTGATCTTTGCAAGCCCATTACTTTGTGTAGAAAACTCCAAAAAGAGTAGACCAATTTTGTTGGAATCATCATGAGGAGTACTTCGCAGAGAACAAATTGCTTACTATGAAAATGCCCAAGATTTTCTGTAGAACTATTTTTAGTAAATCCTTTAGGGATTTATCTCAGGAGCAATTCTTTATGAAATATTCCCAAATTTGGGCAGCTAGTCCTTTTCATAGTTACTGATCTCCAGTAAAAATTTGGGATTCATTGGAGTTCATTTGCTAGGCTAAACTGCCTTCCCAAGTTCAGCCTTTATTTGAAAATTCCAATTTAAACAGAAACTATTTCAGATCTCCTGTTCAACTTCAAAAATTCATATCTCTCTGTTGGTAGCTCCAAAAATGGTGTAACAAATTTTGTTAGAACCATGTAGACTTACCCTAATCAGATCTTCCTTTACTGGCTATGTCAAAGCTCCTGATTTGGGCTCAAAATTCAGAGAAGAATTGTACTTGTAGGAATTTGAAAGACTACATTGTGCAATGACATGTCTCCAAATTTGGCTCACATCATCCTTAGAGAGTCTAGTATTCCCTGTAAAAATCCTAAAGCCAATTAAGGATCCTAAATAGCAGTAGCTATGAATAGACGTTCAATTCTTATAAATTCTTAATACTTACACATATATTTTGTTACATTTCATAATAGTGACCGAAGTTGAGGACGCACCGGAGCCCTTGGACATCCTCCCACCAGAAGTTGACTTCCCATCTAACTCGCAACCAGGCAAGCCCCGGTTTGCACTTAAGTATCTTTTATCAAGCTTTTTATTTGTATCACTTACGTCTAGGGTGAATGTTTGCATTAAAGTTAGGGTAATTGAAACCCCACTTGCATAACCTTTTAAATCCTATGGAGATTTGGGTAGCTTACAGACTCGACGAGTAGAGAAATGCCATGCTAATATGCTTAGGATCTCGGTAGAAGTAGAGTAGTTGGAATCTACTCGCGAGGTAAGGTTTTATCACACGGTTTGGTCAGAATAGAAAATGGCTTAAAAGTGGAGAAAATGAGACCCAGCAGGGGGGATAGGAAGCAGTGAGCGGAGGTCTCACGTTCGTAGCCCTGTTGGTGTTGATTGAGGACCGAGTCGTGTGCGGGCCTGATGAACAAGTATCGAACAGTACCGGATGGCATACTGACATAAGCAGGAAACCAATGTAATTGGGTAACCTGGGTGCCGAGGCTTACCCAACCGTAAATAGGAGTGGGTTGAGGGTAGCAAGGTGTAAATCTGCCGGTGGGCACAGTCATGCTCCATGCAGGGACCTCCTGCCCGTTACGGATGGACCAGTTCAGTATTTGGGTTGTCTTTGAAAGGTTGTTGCATACAACAGAGTAGGAAGGGGTGTGGAATCACGCTTCTGAAAGTGGGTGTATGCAACGTGTTGTCTGGGTGTCTCCTGATTGCAATCACCGTCCCTCGTGGTTATTTGAGTACCACTTGTTCACTGTTTCATGACGTAGTAAGAAGTGAAGTAAACCAGTTGAATGGTAATATGCTGTGATGATAGATTAATGTTTTGGAAACCATGTCTGCTGTAGATGTAGAGCTAATTAAGTTTAATTTCCGCTTTGGGCATCACCACATCGGAGGAAAGCGTTTCTTGTTTGATTGTGGACATCCGATGTGAGGGATGCCTAAGGCACATGAATCTGCTGCTATAAAAACTCAAAGTAAGGATCAACTTATTGGCGTGTATTTGTCGCAAATTCCTTTTCCTATCATATACATCCCTGCATGTAGAGTTCCATGCCTAGGCTAGACGGTTAAGCCTTGCTGAGCCATCGTGCTCACGGTTGCAATATTTGAGCTGTATGCAGGTGAGATCTATGAGAAGGGTTCCGAGGACGAGGCGATGCCCCCGTCAGGGTACACGGCCGAGATGGAGCCCTGCACGCCGCCGTGATTTCTCCAGTTCCATGCTGCTAGCGTGTAGCGTCCCCGGGCTGGACGGCTGCACTTTTGCATAGTTAGGATGAGAGGCTACTAATGTACATTACTTCCGCTGTATAGTTATATTTTGTAAAAGACTTCCTCTGCTTTATATCAAATAAAAGTTTGTATGTTGTTCTTTAATCTTTTCGTGTGTGCTGTTGGGTGCCGCATCGCACGGCACCACCCTATGCGATCTTGGAGTGGGTGAACCACGGGGTGGTCCGCACAGACGTGGTATCAGAGCCGCAATGGGAATAGCATGCTCGAAAAGAGCCTATTTTGAAAATTTAGAAGTAAGTCAAGTGAGGATTAGTCATTAAGCCCACATAAGGTCTATGATAGTAGTAGTTACTAAGGTGGAATTACTAACATATTTGTTTTACATTCTGTAACGACGCTCCGACATCAGGTAAGAGGTAAGGTACGCCACCCCAGGTGGATCAATTGCGGTAACTTGCCATACGAGTAATAGTATGGAATGGTATACCGTGGCTTGGCACGGTAGTTAATATGAGTCTCTGAACCTCTTCATGGTTCTGAGAGCATATAAAAACGCTGATCTCCAGCGTGCCTTAGGCAAAAGTGAGAATACCCCATCGTGTGGTAAGCAATACGATAGTATGCAACTCTTGAACGTTCAATGTTCAAAGGGCCATACACAGCGCTCGCCATCGGCGTGCCTCAACGATCATGAGGCAGTAGGTGGTATCTGTTGGGTTGATAAAATTCCCAACTGTGATGACCCGTTCGCGCTCTACTCGGGTTCCCCGTCGTGTGGTGTGAAAACACGACCATGTACCTTGAGACGTGGCTTGACTCAAGGACGATCCGTATGGTAATGATACGGACCGTATGTTTTTATTATGATATGGAACTGCCTGAATTTTCAAAAACCGTTGTGTGCACCATTATTGTGTGTTCTTCTGAAGGTACATTAACCACGTTAGCGCATGACGTGTAGAAACCGTTTGTGAGTGACGTCTTTAGTTCCACCATTTGACACGTATAAGCCGGAATACCGGTTTAGGATTTTTCTTTGGTGAGGAAACGTAGTACCGACTGCATAAAAGTTTATTTTCAAATAAAAGAGTCACAATGAAGTTTAGGATTTCATTTAGGGGTTAATAACTTCCATATTGAACTAAGAGTCAATTGGAAGTATAGGTTAATCTCAAAAACTTAGGAACAACCTCCCCTGTTTTCAGCAGAAACTTTGCTGAACTTGAACAGGGCATAACCTAAGATTGGTTGAACCAATGTAGGTGTGGGATACCATTCTGGAAAGGTTTTGAGGTCCTCTACAACTTTTGTGTAGAGCTCCAGAACATAATCGCCCTCCAAATGGATGAAAATCTCAGAAGAGTAGGTGCTGTCCAGAAACAGAGCAGACCAAAATGCTCTCTGGAATTTTCTGTATTCCAACCACAACTTCCTGTAGAAAAATTTCCAAGGGTCAAGCAAGACACCGTTGGAAAGTACAGGAAATGTTCTACAACTTTGTTTTGGATCTCTAGTCCAGTTTTTGCCTCTAATGGGGTAAAAACTGTTGAATTATCCAGACTGGTCAGCTGGACAAGGCACCCTGTTGAAATTTTTCAACCAAACAACTAGGTTTCACTTTTCGATATCCAGCGGCTGCTGTAAAACAGCGAGTTGGAGTCGAAAAGTTTATGCATTCAACATATAATTTCGAGTTAGTACATGTTTGGGTCCAGTACAATAGCGAGGAATTACGCATGCTAACACACTTAACATCCCGTAGCGACCCATGATGGTCTAAATCGACTTTTAATCCCTAAAAGTTCATTACTTTGGAATCTGATCTTGTGACATGGTCCAGGGATGTATATGTTGTATAAAGTTTATACTTTATCCATATGTGTGATTGTTATGCTCATTATTATTCCTTTCTCGCACTACTATTGTATAGACTGGATGAAATAAACCAACATGTGCTGATCGTTTGAATGATGTGAATGCAGAATGGTGCGTACACGGTCCACACAATAGGAGGGAGGTCCGAGTCAGGTTCGTGGTGCTGAGTCTCCACCTCCGGAGCAAACCACGACGCAGCAGCAACCACCTCCTCCACCGCCAGAACTTCCAAGAAATCTTGCGGAGGTTCTTGCTGCAGTACTCGGCTCGCGCGACGAGCAAATCGAGTTGCTGCGGATGCTAGTCCAGCAGAATGTGTCCCATCAGGGAGGATGCCAAGACAATGGGCAACGCCAGCCGCAACAAAGTTCTTATTCAGAATTCCTGGCGACCCATCCACTGGTCATTACGGAGGCCGAAGAGCCGTTGGAGGCGGACAACTTTATCCGCACTCTGGAGGCAAAGTTCGGGCTGCTACGATGCACCGAACACCAGAAGGCGCTGTATGCAGCGCAAAAGCTTCAAGGAGAAGCTGGTACATGGTGGGCGAACTACATCGCCTCATTACCGGCTGGCCATGCCGTCACATGGACGGAGTTCCGGGAGGCGTTCCGCACCTATCACATACCTCCCGGGGTTATGAAAATGAAGCTCCAGGAGTTCCTGGCGCTACTACAGGGCGAGAGGAGTGCTCACGAGTACTCCAGGTTATTCAACCGGCTGGCACAGTATGCGTCAGGGTTTGTGGGGACGGAAGACAACAAGCGCAACGCGTTCTTCCGGGGCCTGAATTCAAAGATGAAGGTCCATCTCGCCCAAAGCAATCGCGGCACATTCAACGACCTCGTTAATGCCGCGATTCTACAAGAGAATGCTCAGCGCGAGCGCGGTTCTGATAAGAGGAAACGCAGCGCGCTGACGAGCAGCAGTGGTGGGACACCACAGAAATACCGAGTGGTGTATCGCTCACCGTCCGGTAAGAGATGGCAGCCACCGGCACGACCGCCTCAGTTTCACGGTCGACAATATAATGCGCCGGGCCTCCGACCGGCGTACCCACCACAGCAACAGCAACAGCAAAGGATGGTCCCGCGTGCGCCTCAGTTTCAACAGCGTGCACCGGGATTCCGTCCTCAAGTCGGCGGGACCCCAAAACCTTACACGTGCTTCACGTGTGGCCGTGTCGGGTATATTTCGAGGGACTGCCCCGAGCCGCAACAGGGCAGAGGTTCAGCACTGTATCAGGGTGCTAATCAGCCCCTCAATCAGCCCAATAAACTAGCACCAAAACCCGGCAACGTCCACCACTTAGCCATAAAAGACGTGCCGGAAGGCAAACCCGTCCTCGCGGTTACGTTCTCTTACCTAGATCATCCCGTAGTCATACTTTTTGACTCCGGTGCCACCCATAATTTCATAAGTCAGTCTTATGTTATTAAACATCAACTGCCTATCATTCCCACAAATAGTTCATTCTTGATATGCTCTCCGGTTGGGAAAATAACAGCTGATAGAATGGTCTATAGAGCGCCATTACAATTGGGTGGAAATCTATATCCGACTTCTCTAATCATGTTAGAGAGTCAGAAACTTGATGTCATTTTAGGAATGTCATGGCTACATCGCCATGGTGCTGTTTTTGACATCATTCCACGAGTGGTTCGTTTAAACTCTCCACTCCATGAACCACATGTTCTTATTCTTGACCATTCGGTTCAAGAAACCCCAGCCACATATAACACGGAAGCCACAAAACTTGAGGATATTCGTGTGGTCCGTGAATACCCGGATGTCTTTCCGGATGATCTTCTGGGCATGCCACCCGAAGGAGATGTCGAGTTCAAAATCGAACTTGTACCTGGAACGACACCGATCTCACGGAGACCATACAAGATGGCTCTGAATGAGCTAGGTGAATTAAAGGAGCAACTCAACGATTTGATGAAGAAGGGTTTCATTCGACCGAGTTCCTCGCCATGGGGATGCTCGGCGCTGTTTGTGAAGAAGAAGGATGAAACCTTGAGGTTGTGTGTGGACTACCGACCTCTCAACGCCGTCACCATCAAGAATAAACATCCACTGCCCCGCATCGATATTCTCTTCGATCAACTTGTGGGTGCGAGTGTATTTTCAAAGATGGATCTTCGCTCTGGATATCATCAAATCAAGATCCGAGCGGAAGATATTCCAAAGACGGCATTCTCGACGAGATATGGATTGTATGAATACCTCATCATGTCCTTTGGTCTCACCAACGCTCTGGCACATTTCATATATCTCATGAACTCAGTGTTCATGCCGGAGTTGGACAAGTTCGTGGTGGTGTTCATAGATGATATCTTGGTTTACTCCAACTTTGAAGAAGAACACGCCAAACACTTGCATATCGTGCTTCAACGATTGCGAGACCATAAGCTTTATGCCAAGTTCAGCAAGTGTGAGTTTTGGATCAGCCAAGTGCCATTTCTGGGTCATATTATTTCTGCAGAAGGCATTGCAGTTGATCCAAGCAAAATCAAACAAGTGCTGAAATGGAAGTCCCCCACATCAGTCCATGAAGTCAGAAGTTTCCTCGGGTTAGCAGGATATTATCGGAGATTCATACCCAACTTCTCCAAGCTTGCTAAGCCGATGACTGAACTGTTGAAGAAGGGGATCAAATATGTTTGGAGCTCAGCTTGTGAAGAAGCTTTCCAAGCGTTAGTGAAGCATCTCACAACAGCCCCGGTGTTAGCTCAACCGGATACAACCAAGCCCTTCAACGTATATTGTGATGCATCCGGTGTCGGGCTTGGTTGTGTATTGATGCAAGGAGGAAGAGTGGTCACCTATGGCTCACGTCAACTCCGTAACCACGAGCAGCACTATCCAACGCATGAAAGCTCGCTGCTGTGGTGTTGGCCTTGAAGATGTGGAGGCACTATTTGCTTGGAAACTTAGTGCACCTCTACACCGACCACAAGAGTTTGAAGTATATATTCACTAAAAAGGAGTTGAATATGCGGCAACGGAGATGGCTAGAACTGATCAAAGACAATGAGATCGAGATTCACTACCATCCCGGAAAGGCAAACGTTGTTGCCGATGCCTTAAGCCGCAAATCCCATGTCAACAGTCTGTCCATCACCCCACTTGAAGAGGAGGAACCGAGCCTGTACGTGATTCCATATGGGGCATTGTATAATCTTTCTCTCGTCCCTACAATACGAGAGGAGATTATGGAAGCTCAGAAGAAAGACATGGGAATGTCGCACATTCAGAGAAGGATGAAGAATGGCAAAATGAAATGCTTCCGAAGAGATGGTAATGGGACACTATGGTTTAAAGACCGTATAGTGGTACCCCGTGACATGAAGCTTCGGAAGAAAATATTGGACGAAGCTCATTTGTCCAAGTATTCTATTCATCCGGGCAGCAACAAGATGTACCAAGATCTGAAAACAAGATTTTTTTGGACACGGATGAAAACAAAAATCACAAAGTACGTATCTGAATGTGATACGTGTCGGCGGGTGAAAGCCGACCATATGCGTAAAGCCGGACAGCTGCAACCCTTGAACATTCCGGCGTGGAAATGGGAGGATATCAGCATGGACTTTATTGTTGGTTTACCTCTCACCTCCCACAACCATGATTCGATTTGGGTGATAGTCGATCGACTAACCAAGTCGGCACATTTTATTCCCATACATACGGGCTACGTGGCCAAGAAATATGCGGAGCTGTACATTACAAGGATCTTATGCTTGCACGGTGTTCCCCGCTCCATCATTTCAGATCGTGGTGCGCTGTTCGTCGCTCGGTTTTGGGAACAGCTGCACGCATCATTGGGGACCGAACTGATCTGAAGTTCCGCGTATCAACCGCAGACTGATGGTCAAACTGAACGGGTGAATCAAGTGCTGGAAGACATGCTACGCGCTCGTGCCATCCACCACGGCAAGAATTGGGATGATCATTTGCCATCGGCGGAGTTTTCTTACAACAATGGCTATCAAGCTAGCATCAAGATGGCGCCGTATGAAGCTCTCTACGGCCGGAAATGTCGCACACCCCTCAACTGGTGCGAGTCCGGCAAGAGAGTTATCTACGGTATCGAACTTGTGAATGAAGCTGAAGAACGAGTGCAAGTAATACAAGCCAATCTCAAGGCTGCTCAATCTTGACAGAAGAGCTATGCGGACAAAAGACGCCGCGCTCTCCACTTCGACATCAGGGACCATGTTTATGTCCGTGTGTTTCAGGTGAAGGGAGTTCATCGTTTCAGAGTGAAGGGTAAACTGGAGCCGCGGTTCATTGGTCCGTTCGCCGTCATTGAAAAATACGGACCCGTGGCCTATCGCTTGGATTTACCGGCGTCGCTCGCAGGCATTCACAACGTCTTCCACATCTCTCAGCTGAGGAAGTGCCTCAAACCCTCCGCTGAGATCCGCACAGAAGACATAGAAGTTCTTCAACCGGACCTCACGTACACGGTTCCGATCCGGATCATTGATGAAAAGACTCGCGCCACAAGAAACCGGACCTTATGGTTCTACAAGGTCTTGTGGAGTAACCATACCGCTGATGATGCGATATGGGAAAGCGAGGACTATCTCTGAACATTTTATCCGGACTTGCTATCATCGTATACCCGGTAAAGTTCTCCCCGCTTTGCATTTCTTTTGGAATCTCGGGATGAGATTCTTTTAAGGGGGAGGGATGTAACATCCCTAAAAAGTGGTAGCAAGAAAAATTCAGCTCCTGTAAACTTAGGAAAAATGAGGGGAATTTAAACTTTGAATTATAACGGTGTAGGTTCAAAGTGAGGATTTAAATTTCCCAAAAACTTCCAAACATGGAGATCTAAATTCATAACTTGGATCTTCATAGCCCAAATATGCACCTTTCCAGATTTCAGCTCATTTGGAGGAGTTTTAATATTTATTTGGGATTAAAAGGAGAAGCCCTTTAATCTAAATTTTAAATTCAGTTTCAAATCCTAATTGCCTCAATTTTTCAATTTGGGTCCACAAAGGTGTTCTCCATATTTAATTTGGCTTCCCTGCAAACATCACCCTGGTGCTTGCGGTGCTCTCCCCAACCGGAATACTCGCCTGCCATGCGAGAACGACGGCGCCGGGGTGGAGTTTGCCGCTGCCAATGTCAGGGAGGTATTCCCGGCCATTTAGCGCCGCCACTGACATTACCAGCGTGTTCCTCGTCGGGTTTTGTTCACAGGCGGCAAGATTTGGGCCGTCTAGGGCACTGGGTAGCCATTCCGGCGAGTTGCCGCCGCCGTTCCGGCGAGGGGACTGCCTGGGCACGAGGTAGACGAAGGTGAAGGCCTGCCCCAAATGTCAGTGGCACTGGTTAGGCGCTGGATCGGGGTGCGGCTCAGGATCTGCTGTGGCTGTGCGGGTTAACTCCGTAGCCCCCCATGTTGCCGCAATTTCACTGGTCCGATTTAAAACAGTGGGCCCGGTCACAATTATTTGAAGTTTCTGTTAGAGAAATAATTCCAGGAATTAGCTGATTTTTGCAAGCCCATAACTTTGTGTAGAAAACTCCAAAAAGAGTGAGACCAATTTTGTTGGAATCCTCATGAGGAGTACTTCACAGAGAAACAAATTGCTTACTATGAAAATTCCCAAGATTTTCTGTAGAATTATTTTTAGTAAATCCTTTAGGGATTTATCTCAGGAGCAATTCTTTATAAAATATTCCCAAATTTGGGCAGCTAGTCCTTTTCATAGTTAGTGATCTCCAGTAAAAATTTGGGCTTCATTGGAGTTCATTTGCTAAGCTAAACTGCCTACCCAAGTTCAGCCTTTATTTGAAAATTCCAATTTAAACAGAAACTATTTCAGATCTCCTGTTCAACTTCAAAAATTCATATCTCTCTGTTGGTAGCTCCAAAAATGGTGAAAAAAATTTTGTTAGAACCATGGAGACTTACCCTAATCAGATATTCCTTTACTGTCTATGTCAAAGCTCCTGATTTGGGCTCAAAATTCAGAGAAGCATTGTACTTGTAGGAATTTGAAAGACTACATTGTGCAATGACATGTCTCCAAATTTGGCTCACATCATCCTTAGAGAGTCTAGTATTCCCTGTAAAGATCCCAAAGCCAATTAAGGATCCTAAATAGCAGTAGCTATGAATAGAAGTTCAATTCTTATAAATTCTTAATACTTACACATATATTTTGTTACATTTCATAATAGTGACCGAAATTGAGGACGCACCGGAGCCCTTGGACGTCCTCCCACCAGAAGTTGACTTCCCATCTAACTTGCAACCAGACAAGCCCCGGTTTGCACTTAAGTATCTTTTATAAAGCTTTTTATTTGAATCACTTACGCCTAAGGTGAATCACGCTTCTAAAAGTGGGTGTATGCAACGTGTTGTCTGGGTGTCTCCTGATTGCAATCACCGTCCCTCGTGGTTATTTGAGTACCGCTTGTTCACTGTTTCATGACGTAGTAAGAAGTGAAGTAAACCAGTTGAATGGTAATATGCTGTGATGATAGATTAATGTTTTGGAAACCATGTCTGCTGTAGATGTAGAGCTAATTAAGTTTAATTTCCGCTTTGGGCATCACCACATCGGAGGAAAGCGTTTCTTGTTTGATTGTGGACTTCCGATGTGAGGGCTGCCTAAGGCACATGAATCTGCTGCTATAAAAACTCAAAGTAAGGATCAACTTATTGGCGTGTATTTGTCGCAAATTCCGTTTCCTATCATATACATCCCTGCATGTAGAGTTCCATGCCTAGGCTAGACGGTTAAGCCTTGCTGAGCCATCGTGCTCACGGTTGCAATATTTGAGCTGTATGCAGGTGAGATCTATGAGAAGGGTTCCGAGGACGAGGCGATGCCCCCGTCAGGGTACACGGCCGAGATGGAGCCCTGCACGCCGCCGTGATTTCTCCAGTTCCATGCTGCTAGCGTGTAGCGTCCCCGGGCTGGACGGCTGCACTTTTGCATAGTTAGGATGAGGCTACTAATGTACATTACTTCCGCTGTATAGTTATATTTTGTAAAAGACTTCCTCTGCTTTATATCAAATAAAAGTTTGTATGTTGTTCTTTAATCTTTTCGTGTGTGCTGTTGGGTGCCGCATCGCACGGCACCACCCTATGCGATCTTGGAGTGGGTGAACCACGGGGTGGTCCCCACATTATGATTCTAGAGAATGAAAGTTTTGGAAAAGAAAATGAGACCGAGAAGAGGGTAGGAGCAGCAGGACGTTGGGCCTGTGTTGCCATAGCTTTGTTTGTGTCGGTTTAGGACCGATGCGTATGCCGCCCTGCTGAGCAAGTTTGAACAGTACCGGATGCATATCGGATATATGGGACCGATAAACCGATGTAACTCCGGTACTCTCGTGTCGAAACTTATACGGCCGTCCTTTGGGGGTTGGTGTCAGAGGTGTAAACCCGCTAGTGGAGCAACTTCGGCGTGTTCCGGGTAGTGGCCCTTCTGATGGGTCGGCGGAACTTGTTCGGCATTAGAGTGACGGGTGAAGGGTTGCTGCATACAACGTAAAAAAGAGCTCGAGTGAGTCTTTCGAGGCGGGTGTATGTGTCGTGTATTCCGGGTGTGTCCTGATTGCAATCACCGTCCCTCGCGGTTATATGAGTACCACTTGTTCACTGCGTTGTGACGTAGTAACAACTTCTAGATAAAGTGAAATGAATCATTGCTGTCGTGAAGTTCTTAAGTTTATTGTATTGCAAACCATGTATGTTATAGTGTAGAGCTCACTAAGTTTATCTTCCACTTTGGGCATCACCATATCAGAGGAAAACGTTTCTTGTTTTATTGTGGACTTCCGATGTGAGGGCTGCCTAAGGCATAATAATCTACTGCTAAAAACCTGAAAGTAAGGATCAACATTTAGGCGTGTCGTTATTGCATCATACCTTTCCTATGTTAGTAATCCCTGCACGTAGAGTCAAATGTTTAGGAGTGTCGGTTAAGTCATGCTGAGCCATCGTGCTCACGGTTGCATTATTAGTGTTTTGCAGGTTATAAAATTTGCTATGAAGATGGTTGTTCGGTGAGCCATCAGAGACTCACCGGAGACCCTGCCGCTGCACTCATCATTGTGGAAGCTAGTAAGGAGCGTCCGCGGGCTGGACATCTTCTCTTTTGCATAGTTAGGACCGAGAGTAAGTGTGTATGTATATTCCGCTGCGTGTACCTTTGTGGTACATTATTTTGTAAATGACACTATCTTGAGAAATAAAAGACTGTACTTTATGGTTCTTTTCATGTATGCTGTTGGGTGCCGCATCGCACGGCACCACCCAATGTGTATCCTGGAGTGTGGATCCCGGAAGGGGTTCCTCACAGTCTCTTCTTTTGTAATCTCGGGACGAGATTCTTTTAAGGGTGGAGGGATGTAAAAGCCCAAGAAAGTGACATGCAAAAGTGATCATGTCATCACCTCACAACACCACAGCTCATTTTGTGGATAGCTCATGAACACTTGACAAGAGCAAGTAACCACCATCAAAAGGGTGATTAGAGGGAAAAACCTAATTTCCAAAAAGTAGGATTTCTACACATGAACATGAAAGGTTGAGCTCACCCCTAGACCTTAAAAAGTCTTGGGAAGGCTCAGGCTAAACTTCATACAAATACAATACTTTTTGAGGCACTTTTGGAGACAATTCAAAAAGGGGCCAATTTGAATGCAAATTCAAATTGCAGCAACTTTCATCACTTGAATTCAAAAGCTGACTTCATATTCAAACCCAGCATATTTTTCTGAGTTATTCCACCAAATTTCACCCCCATTGGAATTTATCTTGACGGGAGCTAAATTTGCATTATTCAAAAACTGAATTTTAATTCCAGTTCGAACATGCAGCAAATTTAGCCAAACCAGTTTCAAATTTAGGAAATCAAATTCAAACAATGAATTGGAGGCTAAGTCTCTAATTCAATTGTGAGTAGCTGAGATATTTTCAGTGAAAACAAAAATGAAAAACAGAAACGGAATTAGACGGGAGAGGGACCCACTGATCAGTGACTAGACACGGTGTGAAACCGACTCAAACCTGGTGACGTAGCGCGAGCGGTCGACGCCAGCTCACAGAGGCCGCCAGCAGCGCTCGGGACTTCCACCTCACGGTGAAAAATTTCAGCTCAAAGGCCAGCACACCGAGCTGCTTCACCCTTCATTCTATTCCCGAGCGAAAACGAGCACGTCGCGAGCTATTCTTTCGCTGCCGTGCAAGAACTCATCGCCGCTTCCTCTGATCACCGGTGACCGGCCGATTCCGGCGGTTTCACGCACCGTCCATAGAGAAGAAAAGGTGTGCTTACACTACAGAAAAACGATATATTTTCGTGGACCCCAGACCCACGAAAATAAGCAAAAAACCCACGAAAATAATTATTTTCGTGGGTTTTTTGCTTAATTTCGTGGGTACACGGCCCACGAAAATAACCCGTCGAAAATAAAGTTATTTTCGTCGGCGGCTCACGAAAATAAGTTTAATTTCGTCGGCCACAAAAAGCCCACGAAAATAATTATTTTCGTGGGCCAGAAAAAAGCCCACGAAAATAATGTATTTTTTTTCGTGGGCCACCTTATGGCCCACGAAAAAATAGTCCTGTTATTTTCGTGGGCCGCACTATTTTCGTGGGCCAGAGTGCGGCCCACGAAAATAAACTCATGTTATTTTCGTGGGCTATAGTGTGGCCCACGAAAATACTGCTTCGTTATTTTCGTGGGCCTTCTCCTGGGCCCACGAAAATAGTGTTGCCCTATTTTCGTGGGTCTCTCATTGGCCCACGAAAGTAATATTGTACTATTTTCATGGGCCACTTCTGGCTCACGAAAATACATTTGATACTGAATAAAATTTTACATATTATTTAGTTCGAAGCACATACAATAACAGACACATAAAATAACAAATCTAACACACATAACACAGAACACGTAATAACAAATGCAACAAACTCAAGATTTCTGAAATGCATTACGTCGTCGAAACAGTATTATATTCTCCGTTACATTGTACACATACAATATAACAACCATATTGTCAAAGCAACTCATATCACATGACCACATTTGCTTTCCAACAAACCAACAAAATTGCTCCGACACCATTTTCCTCGCCGTTTCGCCGTTTTTCTGTATGAAAAAAAAGTGAAGTATATGACTAATAGATAGAAAGAAAAAGCAACAACATATTTGATGATATGCCTTATTATACATGATCTCCATTTTAAATTAAGATACATAATATATAATGCATATAAAAACACAAAACTTACCTAATTGCTACCACCGGGTGCGAAGAACTGATTGACAAAGTCGTCCCCTCCACCCTGTCCTCCTGAAGAAGATGCTTGCAAATTTGTAACG
This sequence comes from Neostapfia colusana, assembly GCA_030760725.1. Lineage (NCBI taxonomy): Eukaryota > Viridiplantae > Streptophyta > Magnoliopsida > Poales > Poaceae > Neostapfia > Neostapfia colusana. The sequence goes on along the minus strand of JASWHV010000016.1, from coordinate 60,077,861 downwards.
GGGGGACTATGAAAGTTTTGTGCCCTTGAGGATGATCCCTAAATAAACAATAATACATGTTACAAGTATACTAACAATTTATAAAAATGAAAGTGAACATAACAATAATATGTACCTGTGTTCCAATGGGAAAAGGCTGTGGAGGCACCGGTAGCGGTGAAGACATAGGTAGCTGCGGAGGCTGCGGTAGCGGTGGCATAGCGGCGGGCAGGCCAAGTTGAGAAAAGTATCCCTAAAATCATTTTGAAATATTTAGTTTCATTCTACTATAAATATGCATACATCTCTTATTTAATAAAAATATTTGAACTATTATATTAATGTACCTGCATCGATTGTTACCACGCTGCCAGATTCGAGAAGTAGTCATTTTGTGCTTTTATAAACTCTTCTTGTCGTTTCATACGGTCTTCTTGTAGTCTCAAGTGGTCTCTCAATGCAGCCTGCTCCTCCTCCATTTGTTTTAGCCTGGACTCATTTCCTGTATTAGTACGCCGAGAAGAACTTTGTCCACTCTGTGTTGACCGTGACTGCGAGAGAACCACATCGGTGTTCATTACACCGTTGAACATCGAATACCTGCAATAGTGATATGTTGTAACTAGTGACATTTGGAAAAATTAAAGTATGTAAATATATAAGTATAGAAGAGGTAAGTTAACCTCCCGTGACGCTTTCCTCCACCGGATTCATATAAAGCTACTACGTCGACGTCTTCCTTTCTCCAATTATAATCATCTCCATGACGTCGAACCATCTCTTCACCATATTTCTCCTACATAAAAACTAATTATAAAAATACTATACAACAATTATATTGATTAATAATTTCTTTTACTTATAAGACATACTAAGTTCTGAGTTGCGGATGGAGTGCACAACTGACTGTCATCTGTGCCCCTATGCCCTCTGATATAAGCATCAATGAAAGAGGGTTCCTCACCACTTTGAGCAGCCTGTACAGATATGTTATAACTATAGTTACGTAAAAGTTAATATTATAATACTAAATTGTAAATGTACTAAACTTACCATCCGTTTCGAGAGACGAATATGACCATCTCCACCGTAACGATGGAGAACTTCACCACCGGACTCACGGTTGATTCTCTTAGAGTTTGATTTGTCTCGATACTCACTCGATGCCCAATAAGCACATAACGAATAATAAGCATCAGTACACTTAACCATCCAAGGAATCATTACCTGACGATATTGATCGTCCTCGAGATAAAATTTTGAAGCCCCCATTTTCTTGTTCATCATTTGTCCAAGCTTCTCCTTGTAGTATAAGCATACAACTGTGATCCGAGCATTAGACATCATATCATTCACGACTTTACGTGCCGCTTTGTGGAAGACTTTATGTGCTCTAGACTCGAGAGCAGCGTCATGATCATCGGGCAAACGATATCGTTCCTATAAAAAATATAGTACTTTTATTACTAAAAATATAATAGACATAATTATAGTGCAGTGTAGTAAAAACATACCCAAAAATCATGCCAGACAGCCCCTGCCACATTCTCATGCACAGCATGTGGAGCAATCCTATAGTGCTCCCAATGTATTGCAGGTTTCTCTTCACCTTTAATATTCACAAGCCCTGGATAATGATGGCGGCATATAGCACCCAACACTGCATTAGGCTGCCGATGATGTTCTCGTCCATTCCAATCCAGGTCATCCCATTGCCTAAAAGATAATTTATCAACATATAATATTTATTGAAAATTTTATATTTATAATTCAATACTGAGTTTATATTTACTTACCAGTCACCGACAGGAGTAATCCGTAATCGTTGTTGTGGAGGCACGGCCAACGGAAGAGTGTTTGAAGACCGATACCTGAATGATTGGGTCAACTCTCCCGTATCGGTGTCATCCCCCTCGTCCTCCTCAGCTTCATCATCAACATCGGCTCTTACCCCTTGTTGTTGTTCATGCCCCGCAGAAAGTCCTTCCCCTTGATCCTCTTGACACTCCTCAGCACCCTCCTCCTGGATCTCCTGCTCCACCTGAAATTATATAAATTAGGTTTCATAATATGATATGAGTAAATATAAAAAAAATATTAATAAATGAACCTGTTCATTAGCTTGTTCCATGCATCTTCTAAATGCCTCTCGTCTACTATTGTTTGAGGCACTGCCTTGGAAAAGAGAGTCTTGATTACGTGAAGAGGTAGCAGACTGACTCCCACTTTTGCTTGAGGAGCCAAACAGCCCCTTAGCTATATTCTTAAGACCACGTGGCATCCTGTTGAAAATAATTGTAGAGATAAATACTTAATGATACATACAAAAGTAATGAAAATTAATTTAAATGTATATCAATCAATTACTTGATTAAAATTCATCATGATCCGATATTCCTTCTGTAACATGTCGAACAACTTTCTTCTTCTGTCTCATCTTAACTTTTTTAGTGCTAGGTCTCTTTCTTTTAACCAGTACTGCATCTTCTACCCCATTATCTTCAACATCACCAACTAATATATCAAGTCCTAAACCATTATCTATGTTAAAAGATGGTAGCATATCATCCTCTTGGTACACTTCTTCCTGTTCTTCTTGATAACCAGCATCACCAGGTGGATATAACCGTTCTCGTGGATTAACTTTGTAGACGACCCACCAAGCACTCAACTTTGGACAAGGATACGGTAGGTAGTAAACCAACTCAACTTGATGAGCAAGAACATAATTATCGTATCCACGAAGTCTATTTTCATGTTTTACCTCTACTATACCAAATTCATCCTGATGTGTTCCTCTGTTATTATCAAACCAGTCACAGTGGAAAAAAGTAACTCTAAGATCTTTAGAGCCACCAAATTTAAATTCCACAATATTTTGAATAATCCTATAATAGTTAGTTTCATGCCCCTGTGCATCACATGCTCTAGTTACAACTCCACTATTTGTCGTGGCTGCAAGGGGATGTTTTGCTTCAAATTTAACCGAACGAAATCGGAACCCATTTACGTCGTAACGACCAAAACTCCTTGCTGTTATGGTTCCTTGAGAAAGTTGTCGTAGGTCTTCATGAACATTAGCATCAACCATGCACTGAGAATTAAATAAAAATATAAGTTTTACGAATCAACTTAGAGACGATAAAAGTAACATGTAATAAGAGAATGTTACATGCTTCCAAAACCAATTGACGAAGTTAGGACCACCATTAAGGCCATCACGACGCATTTTATCTAATTGTTTGCTTGTTGGTTGACGCATATACTTCCAAAATTGTTTGTCAAACTCACTACATAGTGTAAAATACTAATACATTAGAACATCTATCATGTAAATGTGAGAAAACATTATGTGTTACCTCGAGGTAATTAGAATAAAAAACACTTACACAAAATATTAAGCCATCTCTTCGATATTTGTATACATGTATAACATGCATGAATTCCATTCTTCTTCTGAAACCACGTGTCTACTGCTGCCACCAACCGCTTTTCCTTTCCATGAAAAAATACTTAATTTTCCCGCAGGTGTTCCTTCATCTATGTTATACCGTGTTGTAGGAGCGTATACATTATGTTCCTCTGCAAAGAATGTACTTGAAAAATATGCTACCTCTTTCAGAGCAAATGCTTCTGCAATGCACCCTTCTACTCTTGCTTTATTCAAAACCATTGCTCGTAGTTTCTTTAGTGTCCTTTCAATATGGTACATCCATCGATATTGTACGGGGCCACAAACTTTAGCTTCGTAAGGTAAATGCACAAGTAGATGTTGCATTACATTCATAAATCCTGGCGGGAATATCTTTTCCATTTTGCATATGAGTAAAGGTATTTCTTTCTCAAGTTTTTCCATCATTTGAACTGTAATTTCTTTAGCACATAGTTGTCTATAAAAGAAACTAAGTTCCGCAAGTACTCTCCACACATCCTGATGCACATATCCACGGAACATTACTGGAAGAAGTCTTTCCATCATTATATGATAATCGTGGCTTTTAAGATTATTTAGTACCCAATTTTCAAGATTTGTTGTCCGTCTCAACCCAGCACAGTAACCGTCAGGAAACTTCAATTGTTGCAACCATTTTAGAACTTCTTTCCTTTCACTAACTTTAAGACAAAATGGAGCACGTGGTAATCTCTGTTTTCCACTACCATCCTGTCTGACTTCTAGAGTCGGACGATTACAAATATCTGCTAAATCTTTTCGAGCCTTCAAGTTATCTTTTGTCTTTTTAAAATTGAAACATGTGCTAATTATGCTTTCCGCTACATTGCGTTCCTGGTGCATCACATCAATGTTGTGTAGCAATAACAATGACTTAGCATAAGGTAGGTCCCATAAGCCACATATATGAATCCAATTGTGCTCCTGACCAAAACCAACAAACCCATCATCTGTAGGGATAAGTTGACTGAGCCATGCAGCAATCTCAGCACTAGTCAAACGTTTCGGCGGACCCTTTGTTACAATAGTATCCTTTCGAAATGTATTAACTTGCTTTCAAAATGGGTGATTTGCTGGAAGAAATCGTCGGTGACAATCAAAAAAAACACTTTGCCCCCATAAGTAAGTCTAAAACAATCAGAGTCTGATCCACAAATAGGACAACAAAGTTTCCCGTGTGTGCTCCATCCTGAAAAAACACCATATGCAGGAAAATCATGAATGGACCACAAGTATGCTGCTCGTAAGTTGAATTTCTGTTTTTTGTAGGTATCATACGCTTCTACTCCGATCCACAATTCTTTTAACTCCTCAATCAATGGTTGAAGAAAAACACCTAAACGTTTTCTTGGGTGTTTACGACCGGGAATTATTAGAGACAAGAACATGTATTCATATTTCATACACATAGCTGGTGGAAGGTTGTACGGTATAGCAAAAACCGGCCAACATGAGTACGAGGCAGAAGATGTGTTGAATGGTGTGAAGCCATCGGTGGCCAATCCAATACGAACATTTCTAGCATCTTCTGCAAAGTACTCATCAAAAGAGTCCAACGCCTTCCAAGCCTGAGCATCAGATGGGTGTGTCATTACTCCCGTTGTTTCGCGCACACCTTCCTTATGCCACCGCATGTGTCTCGCAGTTGATTTAGATAGAAACAACCGTTTCAATCTAGGTGAAAGAGGCATATAACGAAGTTGTTTAACAACCACTTTAGTCTTCACCAATTCACCGTCCTCATTTGTGGCCTCAATGTATCGAGATTCTTTACAAATTGAGCATTGTGTCAAATTTGCATTCTTCTTCCAGAAACTCATACAATTGTTAGGGCAACAATCAATTTTTTCATACTTCATTCCAAGGCCTGACAATATTTTCTTTGACTGGTACATGTCTCTTGGCAACTTATGATTAATCGGAAGAATGTCTGCTATCAAATACATAAGATCATCGTAGCACTTGTTCGATAAGTTGTACTTTGATTTTATAGACATGAGACGAGTAACGGTCGAAAGGACAGACACTTTAGTGTGATCATGCAACTGTTCATGTGATGCTGAGAGAATTCTATAGAACTCTTGAACTTCAGGTCCAGGAATTTCTTCTGATGTATCTGCACCACGATCACGATCTAATGCTTCAACCATGTCTTCTATTCTGTCCTCGTTATCACCATCTATATTATCAACATCAACATTACTATGATATAACTCGCCATGCTCATACCATGTTTCATAACCTGGCATAAAACCAAATCGACAGAGGTCTCGTTCCATGTCAAACTTTTCCTTGCATAAAACGTTACGACACTTGTTGCACGGACATTTCACAAAACGGTTGGTCGATAAAGAGAAAGCCCGACTGATAAATGCCTTAGTATTGATGGCCCATTCATTTGAAGGCGCAGCATTCTTCCGCCAACCATCATACATCCATCGTCTATCATCCCCCATGTTCTAGACTATATAATATAAGAATATATAAGTCATAAATATGTATGTTGCAACTATAAGATCGCAAAAACAAATTATTATTTAATTACATTCACTTTACATCTATTGGAAGGGATAGGTCCTAAACCCACCCAAGAATAACCGAGAGGGCGTGCTTATAACGAGACACGGGGTACAGATCCAGACGAAATTTCGGCAGCATAACCCCGTTGTTCTCCAACTACACGCCCGATAATGGTGCAGCGGAGAACATTAGGGTTATCCTGTCGATATTTCGTCCGAATCTATACCCCGCGTCCCGTCATAAACACACCTCTCGGTCACTCCCAGGCTGTCCAAAAAGGGACAATTCCGAACCTACACGACTCGCATGCGTAACGCATGTGAGACGAGTCGGTCCGAAACGGGTGACGCATATTGTATAGGTTACGTGAATATTACTTTTTAGAGTGATTTATAAGAGAGAGGTAAGAACGAGAGATAGGAGGAAAGAACGATGAAGAGATAGTGAATAGGGTCAGCCGTTCTAAATTATTCTCCATCGGGTCCCGTTAGTGATAACTTTTAGACGGTCCAACTCTCGAGCCATAAATGGGTTGAGCCGGGCTAAGCCGGCCGAAACCCGTTTATTGACATTCCGCTATAAGAAACTATCTCTAAAACACACATTACAAATGGAACTTCTAAGAACGCTATGTAATATTTATAAACTACTAGTTACTTTTCTTGCATAGATTGATATGGTACATGAACTATCATAATAGCTTTTAAATAAAAGCATAACACATAAATTAAAATATACACATTAATTAGCATAATGAAAAATGAAATTATATTATAGCGTTATCTCTAAACGAGTAATGAAACTACGACAAATTAATGTCATATATTTTACTTGAGCCTAAGACTAATTATCGAAACTACAATAATTTAAGAGATTACCTTTGTACGTAGGATGAATTCGGTGTAGTTGGACCGGTGGAGAAAGCGGTCGGCACAACCCGAACTTTAGCTGCATGATTTTTCGCTATGCGTTAATTCACACATAATTGAACATTGCTTATATATATGATATCTAAACAGAAAATGTGGCTATAGGCGAGCGAGTTCAGCTCTATGATCTGAGCTACTCGTTCCACGCCTTCTTCGCTAACAAATTTTATGTCACGCGTCATGCGAGCACGTCATGCCGCTGACAAGCATGCTAATGCAAACAAAACTCAGACACATATGATGCAAAGTATTGTATATACTCGACTAAATGCAAATATAATAGATAAATAAAACTACCTGACGGCTTGTTCCGATAGCGTGGCGATCCGGGCAGCCGGGGAAGAGGCGACCGGAGGTGCAGCGACCACCGAGACGACCGGGAACAACTCGGTTGTACGTAGCTGCAGCACCTGCGCCGGCGAACGCACTGTTGGAGACGCGGGCGAAGCACGTGGACGTGAGCTAGCGACGGCAGCACTGCAACCGGCCACGAGCGGGGCGGCGGCGGAAGCAGACGGCGACGCAATGGCTGGCGGCGCGCGGTTAGGTCTGCTCGGTCTCGCGCGACAGAGAAAAGAAACCGATCTCTAAACCTATAAAGACTTATTTTCGTGTGCTTGAACGCCTGGCCGACGAAAATATAGGCCTTGATTTGTGTGCTGGTCTGTACCAGCAGTATCTTCGTGTGCATCAGCGCATGGCCGACGAAAACAAAGGTATTTTCGTGTGCCTGACAGACACGGCCGACGAAAAAAGGTATACTTTCGTGTGCCTTGCAGCCTCGGCCGACGAAAAGCTTTCCTTGATGTGCGTGCCTGTCGGTGCATGTATTTTCGTGTGCCCCTTGGCCGACGAAAATGGTTTCCTTGATGTGCGTGCCTGTCGTTGGACTATTATTTCGTGTGCTATGCCGCCCTGGCCGACGAAAGTAGCTTTATTTTTGTGTGCTCAGCAGACGTGGCCGACGAAAACAATACCTTAATTTGCGTGCCGGTCTGTAGCCTCCACATTTTCGTGTGCCACGACAAGCCGACGACATTCTATGAATCATTTTCGTGAGCTAGGTCTTAGGCCGACGAAAGTAGAGTGGAACCGGTTTTAATTTCGTGTGCCTGCTCCAGGACCCATGAAATTGAGCTTTATTTCGTGTGCTAGTAAGAGAGCACACGAAATTACACTGTAATTTCGTGTGTAGTGTCCAACCCACGAAATTAAGGCTTATTTTCGTGCGCCAGTTAGTCAACAACAACAACAACCAAGTCTTTATCCCAAGCCTGTTGGGGTCGGCTAGACATGAAACCCAATATCAATGAAGTAAAACAGAGGAAGAGATATGAGAACAAGGGGGAAAAAAGGAAAAAAAAAAGAAAAAAAGGAAAAAAGAAAAGTAAAAAGAGAAAAGAGAAAAGAAATAAGAAAAAAGGAAAAGAAAAGGAGAAAAGAAAAAAAAAAGAAAAAAAGAAAAAAGACTACGATTCTGGCACATGAATTGCTACTTTCCATGCGGTCCTATCATGAGCTAAGTCTCTGGATACATTCCAATCTCTCAAATCTCGTTTTACCGCCTCCTCCCAGGTCAACCTTGGTCGTCCTCTACCCCTCCTAATATTTTCTCTACCTCTTAAAATCCCACTGTTAACCGGTGCTTCTGGAGGTCTCCGTTGGATATGTCCAAACCACCTAAGCCGATGTTGGACTAACTTCTCTTCAATCGGCGCCACCCCTACCTTATCACGAATCGCCTCATTCCTTATTCGGTCTCTTCTCGTGTGCCCACACATCCACCGTAGCATGCGCATCTCTGCGACACTCATTTGTTGAACATGTTGCCGTTTAGTTGGCCAACATTCCGCCCCATAGAGCATCGCGGGTCTAATCACCGTCCTATAGAACTTCCCTTTTAGCTTTTGTGGGACTTTCCTATCACATAGGATTCCAGAGGCTTGTCGCCATTTCATCCACCCTACCTTGATCCTGTGGCAAACATCCTCATCAATATCGCCATTGCTTTGTAACATTGATCCTAAGTATCGGAAAGAGTCCCTTCTAGGTACTATTTGTCCTTGTAGACTAACATTTCCCTCTTCACGACCAACACCACTAAAGTCGCACCTCATATACTCGGTTTTGGTCCTACTAAGTCTAAACCCCTTGGACTCTAAGGTTTGTCTCCATAACTCTAGTTTCTTATCAACACCATCTCTAGTTTCATCTACCAGCACTACATCATCAGCAAAGAGCATGCACCAAGGGATATCCCCTTGTATATCCTTCGACACCTCATCCATGACCAAGGAAAAGATGTATGGGCTCAAAGCTGATCCTTGATGTAATCCTACCGTGATAGGAAATGCATCAGTCTCACTATCACTTACGCGCACACTTGTCCTAACATTATTGTACATATCCTTGATAAGGGTAATGTACTTTGTTGGCACTTTATGTTTCTCTAGTGCCCACCACATGACTGACCTTGGTATCTTGTCGTACGCCTTCTCCAAGTCGATGAACACCATATGCAAGTCCTTCTTCTGCTCCCTATATCTCTCCATAAGCTGACGAAGCAAGAAAATCGCCTCCATTGTAGACCTCCCAGGCATAAAACCAAACTGGTTTTTAGTGACATTGGTCACTTTCCTCAGGCGGTGTTCAATCACTCTCTCCCAAAGCTTCATAGTATGACTCATAAGCTTAATACCTCGATAATTAGTACAACTTTGAATATCTCCTTTATTTTTGAAGATAGGTACTAATATACTTTTCCTCCATTCTTCAGCCATCTTGTTTGACCGAAAAATGTGGTTAAATAGCTTTGTGAGCCATACTATTGCGACGTCCCCAAGACATCTCCACACCTCAATAGGGACATCGTCAGGGCCGAGGGCCTTTCCTCCTTTCATCCTTTTTAAGGCCTCCTTAACCTCAAACTCTTGTATCCTCCGCACGAACCGCCTGTTGGAGTCATCAAAGGAGTCATCCAACTCAACCATAGTGCTCTCATTCCCATCATTGAATAACCCATTAAAGTAATCACGCCATCTGTTCTTAATCTCTTCATCCTTCACTAGAATGCGGTCAGTCTCATCTTTGATGCATTTAACTTGATTGAGATCCCTCATCTTTCTCTCGCGGATTTTTGCTACCTTGTATATGTCTTTTTCACCTTCTTTTGTCCCTAGTCTCTCATATAACTTATCATAGGTTTGTCCTCTTGCCTTACTCACAACCCGCCTTGCATTCTTCTTAGCCTCTTTGTACTTAAGCATGTTGCTTGTGTTTCTATCATTATGCCAACTCTTGTAACACTCCTTCTTCTCCTTAATGGCCTTTTGTACATCCTCATTCCACCACCAAGTGTCTTTATCTATAAGTTTCTTTCCCTTTGTCACACCGAACACCTCACTAGCTACCTTCCTAATGCAAGTTGCCATCTTCATCCACATACTATCCGCATCTCCATTTTCTGCCCAGGGTCCTTCTGTGATCACCCTATTTTTAAAGGATTCTTGTGATTCTCCCTTCAACTTCCACCACTTTGTTCTTGTGATTTTGACACCTTTGCCCCGCAAAGAACATGTATGGAAGCGAAAGTCAGCTACCACAAGCTTATGTTGTGTCACAACACACTCCCCCGGGATCACCTTACAATCTAGACACTCCCGTCTATCCTTTCTCCTAGTGAGGACAAAGTCAATCTGGCTAGAGTGTTGGGCACTACTAAAGGTCACTAGGTGAGATTGCCTCTTCCTAAAGAGGGTGTTAGCTATCAACAGATCATAGGCTACGGCAAAGTCTAGGATGTCCTTACCCTCTTGATTTCTATCGCCGCATCCAAAACCTCCATGTACTCCTTCAAATCCTAGGTTAGTTGCACCCACATGACCATTGAGATCTCCCCCTATGAGGAGTTTCTCGGTTATCGGTACACTACTAACCATATCCTCCAAGTCCTCCCAAAATTGCCTCTTAGCACTCATGTTGAGCCCAACTTGTGGGGCATAAGCACTAATGACGTTCAAGACAATGTCCCCAATTACTATCTTGATTAAGATGATCCTATCCCCTCGTCTTCGAACATCCACTACTCCATCCTTAAGACTCTTATCTATTAGAACACCTACGCCATTCCTAGTCCCAGTCGAACCAGAATACCAAAGCTTGAAACCGGTATTCTCGACTTCTCTCGCCTTTTGACCCGCCCATCTAGTCTCTTGTACACAAAGGATATTTACTCGTCTCCTAATGGCAACATCTACTAACTCACGTAGCTTCCCCGTCAAGGATCCTACATTCCAACTACCCACCCGAAATCTATGTTCCTCGGCTAGCTTCCTTACGCTTTGCACCCATCGAGTAAGATGCAAAGACCCTTGCTCACTTATCACTACATCCGGGCGATGATGTAGCGCGCCACTAAGGTGATGGCGATCCGGCCCTTGCTCATTTAACACCATATCCGGGTTCCGATATGGCGCGCCACTAAGGCGGTGGCGACCCGGCCCTTGCCCACTTAACACCATACCCGGGTTCCGATATGGCGCGTCGCTAAGAGGGTTACGCCCCAACGAATTTCTATTGGGTTTCATTTCCATGAGAGTGGCTAAGTGTAGCTGTTGGCTCGCCAAGCCTATCACAACCCCCTCCTCCTTTACCCGGGCTTGGGACCGGCTATGTCCAGTTAGTAGCGCACGAAAATAAGTTTAATTTCGTGAGGGCCCACGAAAATATATTTAGCCCACGAAAATTTTTCGTTTTCCTGTAGTGTTACTTGTGCTAAAGGTGTAGGAGGAAACCGTGCGCCAGTTCAGGCGGTGTAGAGCAAGAATTTCTGGTTTTCTTCCTCGGAACGTGTTAGGGTTAGAGTCTGGTCGATGACAAAATTTGTTGCACAGAAGCAACCGCCGGCTAAGCTATAGCTCACACACGCTCTAGAATACCTAGCGCACCTCCTCGATCAAGTAGCAACCAGTTCCATGCACTAGGACCCTAGTTCTGTCAGAATTTCGGCCCGGCGGCTGAAAACAGGGCACCTCGCTGGTGAGGTCGTAGTTGCGGCCATTTTCACGGGGATCAGTGCTCATATCCATGATCAGCAAGTGTCAGCGGAGCTCCCCGAGCAAACCGCGTCAAAAAATGTGTAGAGAACACCGAGTGCAACATCGCCAACGAGCTTCCGGCCGCTGTCACCGTCGCAGGCACTGTTCTGGCCATCGCCGAGCTCCATTGAGGGCACCACCGTGTTCTCCAGGCCGAAATATGTGCAGGAGGCGAGTTTTGTCGAAGGTCGGGCAATAGAACGACCGGAGGCGAGCTCTCCGGTGAAGGGGGCGGCGGGGAGCCGCGGGAACGCGAGGTATACAAAGCCCCGCGGGTCCAACGTGTCAGCCTCGGGTTAAACAGCGCCGGATCTGCTGTGGCACCAGGATCCCGTGTGACTGCACGGAAGACTCTGCGGACCCCCGTGTGGGTTAGCTGAGGTGCTGACACGTAGCCCGGGGACCCCACCAGCCAGTTTAAACTTTATTTGAATTTCCAGATTTGGTTCAAACTTCAAATGCATGTAACTTCTGCCAGGAAGCTCCAAATTCAGTGAACCAAATTTTACTGAACTCAGCTTTTTGAGTACTTTCCAGCAATATAAATTTCAGCTCATGAAACTTAATGGTTGTCCAGAATTAAATACCTAAAATTTAAATTGTTGGGAATTTTATTTGGAGAACTACTTTATGAAAAATTCTGAAATTTGGCTGGGAGGTTCATTGGAAAATCCTGGAGTAACAGTAAAATTTTCAGGCCCATTCGAGTTCATTTAGTCCCTCTAATGGGGTGATTAAGTGAACTGCCCTGAGAGAATAGAAAAATGTACAGAAACATTATTCAGATTTTCTCAAATCTTGTTGAGGGCATAACTGCCTCTAGAATTCTTCAAATGACATGAAACCAATTCCATTAGAACCATCTTAAATTCTAGTTTCCAGAAAGTAATGGTCGGAGCCATGAAAACCCCTGGAATTCCTTAGAGGCTCTAATATTGACCAAATAGGCTTTTATTTATACAAAGCTCACATGAACTTTGTTTCAAATGAAACTTGGTCAAGACTCTGGTTAGGACCAAGGCAAGCCCCGGTTTGCATTAAACCGTTTTACAAAGTTTTTCTTTGTCTACATACTTAGTATGAGGTATGTATATGCGCATTAGGTGTAGGGTGGATGAAACCCCAAATGCATAACCAGATGTTTCCCATAAGAGTGAGGGTAGTGTCTAAGTCCTCGAATAGACAGGCTAGGCTTAACAATTCTTAGGACTTCGGTACAAGTCGAGTAGTTGGAATCTACTCGCGAGTTAGGCTTGGGACACACGGGATTGGTTCGAGTGATGTGAGATCACTTTAGTAATGAAAATGAGACTGGGCAGGGGCTAGGGCGCAGCTAGAGGAAGTCTTGTGTGCGCAGCCCTGTCCGTGTCGATTGAGGACCGATCCGTGTGCGCCCTGCTGAGCAAGTATTGAACGTACCGAAGGCATATCGGATATATGGGCCCCGGTAAACCGATGTAACCTAAACCTCCGGGCGTCGAGGCATAGCACACCGATTTATAGGTGTAGGTTTAGGGCAGCAAGGTGGAAATCTGGTACCGGGCATAGAGAGATGCTCCGTGTAGGGAACCTCCTGCTCGTTTTGGTGCAACCGGTTCGATGTTTGGAATGTTGGGTGAAAGGTTGTCCCGTACGACATCGATTTAGCGTGCTGTGCAGCTCCACGGGTGGGCGTACGTGACGTGCTATTCGGGTATCCCTGCAGGTGTATATCGAATCGATTCGCCGTCCCTCGCGGTGACGAGTACCGTTTGTTCACTGTGTCGTAACATAGATAAATCATGGAATGTTATGATTCGATTCTGCTGATATGTATAATTTTATTGCTACCTGTGTGCCACCAAATATTGCTTACTAAATTTCTTATTCATGAACTCTTAACTTGTGGCTAAAATATGAACTAAGGATGAACTTGTAGGCGTGTCCATTTGCTGAAATTACTATCCCATGTTCGTGTAAACTGCATGTAGAGTTTCATGCTTAGGTGAGTCGGTTAAGTCTTGTTGAGCCATCGTGCTCATGGTTGCTGCTTAAGTGTTTTTCAGGTGAGGAGCCACCCACGGACTCGGGTTACGAGTCCACCGGCGAGGGTTACCCTGCGTCAGGGACCACGGCTGAGTGGGAGCCGTACACGCCGCGCTAAGCTGAGGAGTGCAGCTAGTGTGTGTTGCCCTAGGGCGGGGCAACCGACTTCTGCTAGATAGACGGGCGTGAGTTGTACAAATTTAACTTCCGCTGTGTAATATAACACTAGTTTGTAACAGTGTAGTGTACTACTTTGTACATTTCAGTTGGTTTTCAATGTAATACAATGTATCCTTATGATGTGTGCTGTCGGATATCGCATCGTGCGGCACCACCCTCTGCGGTCCTGGATGAGTGGATTCCGGTCCGCCACAGTTATCGTGGACCGATTGACGAAAACAGCCCATTTCCTTCCTGTTAGAACCAAGTACACCGTCGCACAACTAGCCGAGCTATATATGGAGCAAATCGTGTGTTGCCATGGATTTCCGAAGCGGATAGTTTCAGATCGAGGTTCTCAATTTACCTCTAGGTTCTGGAAGAAGTTGCATGAAGCCATGGGTACACGGTTGAATTTCAGCTCTGCATATCACCCGCAAACCGACAGGTAAACTGAGAGAACAGATCAGATTTTGGAAGACATGTTAAGAGCTTGTGCCTTGAAGCATGGGCGTAGTTGGGATAAGAGCTTGCCGTATGCTGAATTATCATACAACAACAGCTACCAAGCCAGCTTGAATATGTCACCTTTTGAAGCATTGTATGGTAGACGGTGTAGAGCACCGCTGTTCTGGAATGAGAATGGAGAAAGCCAAGTATTTGGACCCGAAGTGCTGCAAGACACCTAAAAGCAAGTCCAAATGATACGTGATAACTTTAAGGCCGCTCAGTCACGACAAAAGGGTTATGCAGATCGTAGGCGAAGAAGATTGACCTTCGAAGTGGGAGACTTCGTGTATCTTAAGGTATCGCCTATCCGAGGCTAACGATGGTTCAACGTCAAAGGCAAGTTAGGACCTCGCTACATCGGGTCATTCAAGATTTTGGGCAAGCGAGGAGAAGCAGCCTATCAACTGGAGCTGCCAACACACCTCTCCGACGTGCATGACGTGTTTCACGTATCCCAACTCAAGAAGTTCCTAAAAGTACCAGAAGAACAAGTACCGATGGATGAGCTAGAGCTTCAAGAGGATCTGACCTACGCGGAACACCCCGTCAAAATATTGGACGTAAAGGAAAGGGTCATGAGAAACAAAGTGATCCGTTGGTGCAAGGTACAATGGAGCCATCACACGAAAGCCAAAACTACATGGGAACGTGAGGAAGATCTCAATGTGGAATTCCCCCATCTTTTCTCCACTCTATCGAATCTCGAGGGCGAGATTCATTTTTAGGGGTGTAGGTTTGTAACACCCTCAATTTCACTACCATGCATTGCATACATTTTTCATGTAGAGAAGCATTTGAAAAGAATTAGAAATGGAGAAAGAACCATAGAAATGGAGAAGGGAATATAGAAATGGAGAAAGGAACATAGAAATGAAGAGAAATGGGATAAAACCCTGTCCGCATCTTAGAGATAAATCTTCTAGAAGAATTTTAGAGATAACGCTTCTAGAAGAATTTTAGAGATAAATATTCTGGAAGAATCTGGGGGATAAAGCTTCTAGAAGAATCTTGGAGATAAAGCTTCTAGAAGAATCTTGGAGATACAGCTTCTAGAAGAATCTTGGAGATAAACCTTAAAGAATAAGCTTCTAGGAGAATATTGGAGATAAACCTTAGAGATAAAGCTTCTAGATGAACCTTAGAGATAAAGCTTCTAGATAAGCTTAAAGATAGAGCTTAGAAATAAAGTATTGGAGATAAAACACCCTGCTTGACGCACCTCTTTGGGATAGAGTCCTTCTCCTCCTTCAAACTGAGTAGGAGATTGCATCTCTTGGAGATAGAGTCCCTCTCCTCCTCCAAACTGAGTAGGAGATCTCCCTCCTTATAAATACAGCCTTCCCTGGCCGCCACCCCTGCCAAAACAAGTCTGATGCCCCTGCTGCCAAGCCCTGGTCACCACACCTTTGCTGCCACCTTGGCCGCCGTCGAAACTCTGCCCCGCCTCGCCGTCGACGGAGAAGAAGACCCCTCCTGCCAAGCCCTGGCCACAGCCCTATTCTTTTCCAAAGAAAAACCCCAGCTGCTGCCATTGCAAGGGAAGAAGTCCAGCTGCAAGTAGGAGAGGAGGAAGAAGAGAGGTAGGTCCCCGTCACCCCTCTTACCACGTCGCTGCTGTTGCTATGCATCCGTTTTCATCGCCCCCTTCGAGCAGAAACTTTTGCGTGTGGATAGATCATGTTTTCATTGATTTTTGACGGTGGAATTGATCTACATCTTGTGTAAAGATCATCACCACGTCCACACTTGATCCCAGCACCTTGTTTATCATAAAACCCCATGAAAGCCCATTAAAACATGCAAGAACATGTACACACTGGTTTTATAAACTGCACTATAGGATTTGCATTCATCTACCCCATTGCATCTTGAGTAAAGTTTGTGCATGATAATTGGTTGCTGTAAATTTTGTATGTGCGTGGTCGTGAGTAGAAGGACACGCTCAAGAGGCCGTCTACGAGGAACTACAGCACCCAGACTTCGAGACGCTTGAGCAACACAAACCACGGGAGCAAGGCAAGTGCCCCTTGACCATATTGATCCCATGTGTTTGAAACTGTTTTGTTTGCGAAAACTCGTATGCTTGAGTAAACTTGATGAGACGCCCTTTTAATAGGAGTTTACTAGTTTTGTTAACCATCCTTGTCGCCAGGAATGTTGATGAGTCGGGTATGGTCATTTTTCCTTTTTGCTTCGCTTAATTTACGGGACATGGGAAGCTGAATTAAAATATGGTTAGCTACTGCACTCATAAGAATAATGATGATGAGAACTTAATGATGTTGATAAGCATGGAATCAGGGAGATTTAGGCATGCTTGGTTCATGGATGTTACTGAATGAGATGGTGGTTTACTTGCCATAGATCTAAGGACCGGTTCATGCGAGCACATGCTAGGAAAACAGTGCCACCACAAGGCCCAATATGGGTGTGACTTAGCTGACTAATTAGGTGTGTTGCTAGCTTGTTATGGACCGTTAGCTGCACGGGGAATGAGAGTCGAGAGGGGCCACCCTGGGAATTGCATGGCACAAGAGGGGGCCCATGGGAGGGAGAATGGAGATTCGAGCCTGCCGGTGAAACCTTAGTGGGTCCGTACATCCTAGTAGCCCCTTTGTAAAGGCTATTTTGTGATCTTTTGGTTATACAACGATAGTTGTGTACTGGTATAATGGAGATTCTTTCTAGTTACCGATGAGTGATGAAATCACGAACTTGTGGGTAAAGTGGTGCCACCTCTGCAGAGTGTAAAACTATCATGATAGCCGTGCTTCCGGTCACAAACACCTGGCCGACTTCCATGATTAGAGGCAAAATGGGTATGGATATTTGGGTATGGTCATTGGGATTGGTCTTGGGACTGTTTTAAGTCATGAAAATGAGTTTGGTTTCGGTTACATGAATATGAGATGGTTATGAATATTTATGAGTATGAGATGAACTTGAGAAAGATTATTGGCTGGTTGAGACTTGTTAAATGGTGAATTATGATGAAATAATGTTCCTGATTTACCTTGTTATATTGGGATTAAACTCACCTAGAAATAGTTGCTGTTTTTACCATGTTTGTGAAAGAAAATTTGCTTGCTGCAATGAGCCTTTTTATTGCCTACCTTGTAAGCTACATGTCATACTTTTCCTGCACTTGCTGAGTACGACATGTACTCACCCTTGCATTCCCCCATATACGTCAGCTACAGGAGAAAAGTACTTCGAGGAACATGTGGAGTACTAGGCGTGCGAACTACCGTAAACATGCTTGTGTAGTTGAAGATTGGAGCCTGCTGTTTTAGTCATTTTCCGTTGTCGTTTAGAGACTTCCGCTACAAGAATAAGTTAGATATTCATGAGTGAGACATTGAGTTATTGTAATAAAGTATTTAAACACTATTTATTCGTGGTTATATTCTGAATTCAGTTTGTGGAATACATGTGTATGTGTGATGAACATCCTGGGCACACATATGCATTCACTTGGTTCTATTTTTGTAACCGGGTGTCACACCCCGCCTCTTCTCGTCCGTGTCGGTGTAATACGACGCGTATAAGGCGAGGTCATTGAACACACGGGAATACTCCAGTGCATTCCTTCCCCCTTGTTGCAGGTGTAAGAACTTCTGCGTCTTCCTTTTCATCAAACTGGGCGGAATGTGATAGGCCCGAAAAGCCATCTGGAATTCCATCCATGTTAACACTCGCTCGGTAGGTTGGGTGGCACAAAAGTTCGCCCACCAAGCGCTTGCGGACCCCATAAGTTGCTGGGTCGCGAAATGTGTCTTCTGTTGCTCACAACTCGGAGCAGCCCAAACTTCATTTCCATCATATAGAGCCAGTTGTCCGCATCGATGGGTTCATCGGCCTGCAAGAATACTGGTGGGTGCGTTGCCAGAAAGTCCAAGTAATAACTTTGCTGACGTTCGCCCTGGTCTTGACGTCCCTCTGTGCGAGACATATTCTCGATCAGCGTTCTCAGCAGATCGGTGTGCTGCTGGTGTGAGCCCGCCATGGCAGCAACAATATCCGCCAGCGTAATCGTCGGTGATGGTTGCTGCTGTCCCGAGGATGTCTTAGGCAGCTGCTGGGAGGCATCTCCCCCCTGACTGGACCCCCAACTTCCTGGTTTGCGCGGGTGCGAGTCATTCTACAATCCATGGCATTTAAAAGTTAGCACATGTCATACTTGAAAAATTCCATGAAAACAGTACGGTATTGTAGTGATGATTGAGAAATTTGCACAACATTCACATATATTGATAAAGCAAAAACTTTATACAAGATATATTATCCTTGGGGTCCAAAATCACAGCAACTTTTGATCACCCAAGAGTCGTGCTCATGTCGTCACTATATACTTACACGCTACTGTTTTTCTAACATGACATGTCGCTGTTACAAAACTTCACACCTACGACCACTCTCGCTGCCCTATCTGGCAACGGAAATTCCCTAGTCAGAGTGGAAGTCGACCTCCTGTGAGTCTACCTCCTCTGCTGGCTCTTCCGGTTCTGCTGGTGGCTCTGATCCATTACTTCCTCCACGGGTTCAGGTTCTGGTGCTACCGGAATACCGAGAACCACGGGTACGGCACCTGCAAATGGCAGGCCCACTACCGGAGGTACTAGGTCTTGCAGAGCATTCACTTCATCTATCGCCTGATTGTAGTCCATCTCCCAGTTTTGTCCCATCTCAATCGCTTCATCTCGTTCTTGGGTGAGAATTTCATTCTTCTGGGTCAAGGCCTGGATTTGCTGCTGCAGTGTCGTGATTTCGGCACAACTTTTCTTTCCCGCCTTCTTCGAACGATGCAACTGTTTCTCCCGTTGATTTAGCCTTTGCATCGTCGGCGCGAGCACATCACGAAGTGCATTATGGGCACTCTCATAATAGTCGCTATGGTTTGTGCTCTTTTTGAGATCCACAGCAAGACGAGCCACATTGACAGCTTGGCTGTCCATCACGCTCCGTCCTGCCATGGCATAGAAGCTGAAGTTCACTTCTGCTGGATCGTACCTTGGGCAGCTCGTATCGCTTGCCTCAAAATACCGCCTCCACCATGCGCGATTAGCTTGTCTCTCCACTGGAACAAGCGCATATGAAGTGTCCTCCATAGCTCGCGCATGAAATTGGCAGAAGCGAGCCATGGCATCACAGGCTGCCAATTGACACACATCCTCCGGGTATCTACCTTTCACCGTGACGGTGAACGATGCCCACCCAGGTGAAGTCGGCCCTGCTGGAACATCGACATGTATCACAGACATTGTGTTCTCCTTCTCGACTTATTCTTTTGCAAGAAAGCGTGGGACTTCCACATACACGAAATATTAAAGCATGAGCCTCAACATATTCAGACAACATCGGCGTTGAGAACAGTTTGAAACTATCCACCCGTTCTCCAACTGTCTATCTCCTTCCATCTGTGGAAAATATTTGAAAGTGTCAAATATTCATTTCAACAGTAAAATAACGAGTTATAACATAAAAACATGTCATCTAACTTATAGAATTTGGAAACATGAATCATACTTATCAACAAGTTGATTTCTAGTACACTGCGAAAATTTAAAGTCTGACCAGTTTCCCTTCTTCCCAGAACTAGACCACACTAAGAGCAAAATCATGTCTGGAGTTCCATATCAAAGTTAAATTTAACTTCAATATCTTTACAGAATGTATTTGTATGCCCTCAGATATACTCTGGTTCAAAAGTTATGAGATGTCAAAGTTAACAGAATTCTGGAGAATTTCGGGCAGCACCTCCCTGCTTTGAGGTACTGATTTGATCCCACAATCCTAGCTGATTCTGTACATAATTTGACAAAACTTTCAGTTAGAAACCTGTAACATATCTCATGAACTTTTCTTAAACGTCTCATTTACTATTTTTTGATTTTTATTCAGAAAGTTATGATCATTTTCCAGAGAGTTTTTACTCTGCCCTGTGTTCTTGACAGTTTCAACTCTATGGAAGATTTTGACAAGTTAATGGCTGAAAAACCTCTGGATGTCAATAGAAAAGTTGTAGTAACTCCTCAATATCTTTCCAGAAATGTATAATACTATCCTCATGTCGAAAAATCTCAACAACTATACTCTGTACAATTTCAGTATTGTTTCAGCTGAAAACAGAGGACTCTGTTTTCTAATGTTACATATGTTGAAACTTGCTTAATTTTCAAATCCAGATCAAGATAAGAAGTTTTAATCACGTTTTTAGTTCTCTGGATCGAAATTTTCATCTTTTACAATGAGGTTGATAATTAAGTGGGGTGTGATGTTGAAGCATCACCATAACATGTCGGTACTACGTTGCCTCACAAATAAAACCCTATACTGGATTAAGCTGGCTTTGTCAGTGGCACTACTCGACTCTCGCACACATTTTCTATACGGGTACGCAATCGTGGTTAGTGTACCTTCATAAATCACTCAATCATCAGATTCAGCTGCAAAAAGAATCCGGCTCCATAAACAGTTTAACTTGCCCGTATGTCGTCAGTCACACGGATGTTCTCAAGCCAAACACGCCTTGAGATACGTGTTCACGTTACCAACCACGTGACGGGATCTCCGCCTACTTGCCCGCAGCACGCTGGGGACTGCCGTTGTTCACATACTGCAAACGACATGAAGAGGACATGAAGAGTCGTAAAGAATACATAAACTGGCCGAGTTACCTGCCACCCGTGAGGCTCCACTCTTAAGCTTGTGCGCACTGGTGGACAGCGCATCCATGCACCTCAAAAGACATTTCACTTACCTAGGTGCATGTTTCTGACATAACAAGTAAGTTAGTACTGCCACTTATCTATACTAATAACAATCCTTATGTGTGCTATTATTCGTTCCTCACCGAGTTTTTAAAAGTCGAGTCTTCTTCATGTGCTAAACCTCAACGGAGCTCTGATGCCACGATGTGATGACCGGGGTTCCCGACATTCCGGGATCTCGCTCAGGGGTGTTGTATTGCGCAACACCGGATAGCACACGTATAAAGACAACACAATTTATATAGCGGAAGCTTAACTTTGATTACATAAAACATTCTCGGAACATAATTTACATCAACGTACGTTTATGGCCTAATCCCTCGACCGTATACTAAGCAAAAGAGTTCATGTTCAGCCCGTGAACATGTTCCCACTAGCCACACACACAGCGGCGTGCACGGCTCCCACTTGACGGTAGAACCCCCTAGGAGACCCGTCTCCTCATCGGGAACCTCTTCTTCTACGTCCTCACCTGCAGTAATACTTCAACAACAAGCAGTTAGCACGAAGGCTCAACAAGACTAACAGGACACCGTTAGATCATGCAACTCTATATGCTGGTATTTAGACGTACAATGGAAGGAAACTTTGCATAAAGACTCACCTAATTACATGAATCTTATTATCAAATTTTAGCATCATGTAAGGTAATAACCTTGTGCTGAGCAACATAGGAAATCCACAATCAAACAAGAAACGCTTCATTCCTATGTTCCCTGACTAAGGTGGAAAGGAAACTTTCATTTGCTCTACTCTACAACACATACTTCACACATCAGGTATCTACTCAAAACAGCAGTTTAACTCCATGACAAAAATTCTCTTTATCTACGTCACGGTATAGTGAACAAGTGGTACTCACTGAGCGCAAGGGACGGTGATTATAATCGATTTACACCTGCAGGGTTCACCCGAAAAACACGTCACGTACACCCGTACCCAATGTTGCCTACAGCACATATCCCGGACTTCATACGAGACAACCTTTCACCCGTTAGCTAATTGTTGAACCGGTCCTACCGTCCCGGGCAGGAGGTCCCTACGCGGAGCAACCACATTACCGCTAGCGGATTTCCACCTTGCTTCCCTCAACCAACCCCTCTGGACGGCAAGCAATGCCTCAACCTCCAGCTACCCGAATTGCATCGGTTTACCGGTTTCCAAATCCCGGTATGTCTTCGGTACAATTATAGCTTGTTCAATAGGGACACACATGACTCGGTCCTCAACTGACACAAGCAGATATATGGCTCACAGGCCCCCAAAGTCCTGCTGCTCTTACCCTCTGCTTGGTCTCAAGCTTATGTCATGTATCTCATGATTTGTCTCTAAACCCGAGTAGTGTACCCCCTTAAACCTAACCTCGCGAGTAGTTCCGACTACTCAACTTGTACCGAATCCTTAACCATTTGGAGCATAGCAGTGGCTACTCGAAGGTCATAATCTAGACTCAAACCTCCTAGGATTTCATAAGCTATGCATTTGGGTTTTTAATCAAAGACCTAATGCATACAAGTTCTAGACAATCTATATTAAGTGTGAAAGGAAAAACTTTATAATAACTGTGCTAATGCAAACTGGAGCTTGCCTTGCTGTGAGTCATTGACTATGTTAGTCTCCAGAGGAATGCAGTCAAGGATCCCCGGGGCTTCGTCGATTTTAACGACTACACGTAATGAAATTAAGCATGCATGTCAAATTCAAATGCAATTGATTGAAGTGAAGGTGTAAAGACTCTAACTTGAGCTAGATATCAATAATGACTTTTTGAAATTTATACAGTGGCTTTGTTAAGACCTAAACAGGAGATTGGCCAAATCTCACATGAATCAAGGCTCAATTGATCTATATATAAATAATTGTATGGAAGGTCATTATTAGAGCCTCTAAGCATCTATATGAATTTTCATGAACCAAATTTATACTTGTTAGAAACTAGAATTTATACTGAGTCTAATGGATGTGGTTTCATGTTAATATAAGCATCCTAGAGAAAGTTATGGCTAATAGAAGATTCAGAGAAAATCTGAAAATGTTTCTGTATATTTTCTATTTTCTCAGGGGCGGTTCACTTAATCCCACAATTAAGTGGACTTAATTAAATCGGACCAATCTAAAATTTGGCATGTGACTCCAGGACATTTAAAGGAATATCCTGACCAAATTTTAGAATTTTCTACTAAGTGGATCTTCAGTTATTAATTCTAACAGTTTAAAATTTAAACATTTAATTCTGGAAAACTAAAGACTTTCAAGGAATGAACCTGGTACTGGTGGATAGGACTCAGAGATATGAATCTAACAAAATTCGTTTGACTAAATTTGGACAATCCAAGTAGAAGTTATGGATTTCTAAAGATTGGGCTGAATTCGGATTTATTTTCCTAAAGAAAATCCACTCCCGCGCTACAGCAGCCACTGATAGCGGGCCCGCCCAGTTAGTTCAATTTAAACAGCGGCCGCGCCCACGCTGAACAAAGACTGACCGTCGTGTGCCACACCCTTTGTCTACCTCGCGACCTCCTGAGCTCCCCGCGGCGGAGCACTCTAGCCGGTGTGGTCTATGGCACGGCTCTAAACGTGGAGGACAACTAGTAGGGTTGGAGACGAACCTCTGAGACCGGTTGGTTGCTCGAAAACTGGATGGAGTCGGCCGGTCGGTGAGTTGGCGTGGTGGCGGGAAAACCAGGATGCCAGGAAGAAGAACGCGTTGGTGCTCGGCAACGGCGCCGAGGAACGTCCTTTGCTGGCGTCGAGGAGGTAGAGGAGGGTCTGACAATCTTTTCTACGGCCTCAACCCAGCGTGAAATGCTCAGGAGAGTGTTGTCGACGGTGGATGTGATGGCGCGGATGAAGGTTGGCTGCGGCGATGTTCTGTGCGCGAGGGAGGCGAGAAGCGAGTGAGCGACGCCTCGGTCGATCGTGCATGGGATAAGGAGGGGGATGCGGCGCTGATCGGCGAGACAGAAACCCAAAAGAGGTGGTGGCGCCAATCGATCTCTGCGTGGCGTCCGTGCGTGAAGCACCAAGGACTCGAGCAGCTCAGGTGGAGTCGGTTCAACTCAAATGTCTGGCTGACAATGGGGCCCCACCTTCAAGTTTTTGTCCTCTAAATTTGAATTTTTACTGCTGCAAACATTTATGCCCCCAATGCCCTTTTTGATTTGCTCAAACCCCTGATTGGTATTTGGGTTTTGAATGATTCAAAATGCAACATGGTTTAGCTGAATTTGAACCAAACATGAATCTGAAATTCAAATTCAGTTTTGAATTGAGCAAAATAGCTACTGTCAAGATTAATCCCAACTGAGATGAAACTTGATGGAGTAGCTCAGAAAAATGTGTTGAGTGTGAATATGAAGAAATCTTTTGAATCCATATGGTAGAAGCAGTTTGAATTCGAAATCTGAATTCGAACTATCTGTGGCAGACCGGGATCTGCTCATCCAGGATCGCAGAGGGTGATGCCGCATGATGCGACACCCGACAGCACACGTCATAAGGACACAATATATATACGTGTCGACCTCGGAGCTCAACTCCGAGAGGTCCGGTTCTATCGAACACGTGTCGCCACCGGAGCTTATCTCCGGGAGGTCCGTCAGTGCTGGACACGTGTTAACCTCAGAGCTCGTCTCTGAGAAGAAAGGAAAGTCTGGCACTACTTGACACGTGGCATACACGGAACTCACCTCCGAAGGAGAGGGAAGTCTTACTCGTTTGACACGCGGCACAACCGGAGCCCGTCTCTGCGGAAAGGGAGAGACCAGGACCCGGTGGACACGTGGAGCCTCCGGAGCTCATCACCGAGGAGGTAACGAGTTCTGGAGTGGTTTTTGTATTCTGCACGTGTAGAAATACCGGTACGGAGAAGAAACCGACCCGGATTCCACAATGATACCGCACCAAATCAACTAAAGATAAGTTGTAGGATTTGACAACAAATTTGAACAGGACTCTTATTCGGGATAAAATCAGATTAGGACTCTTCTCTTCTCGATTATAAATAGAACCCAGAACCTCTGACCGAAACCACAAACTTCTTTTCCAACTGTTGAGCCGACGACTTAGAGCCCTAGTCCCAACCCGCCGAGTAAACCATCGCCGGAGTACAGCAGGGAAGATCGCCGGAGAAAAGCCCAACGATCTGAGGAGGACCTCGAGATGGAGAAGAACATAAGGTAGGTCTCCAATACCACCTTACGACATCGTTGTGTTTTCTTTGCATCTGTTCTTTGACTCCTTTCGAACAGAAGCCTTCTCGTGGACAGATCACTTGATGATCAGATTGATGTAAAGACAAGATCATCGCCACATCCACCTTTGTCCGAACACCTCTATCCATACAAGCCATGCAAGAACACGTACAAACCAAACTAATAAAACTAATAATAGGATAGCATGCATGTGCATCATCGCATCTAGTTTAAGGTTTGTGCATGATATTGATTTCTGTGAATCTTGTATGCACGTGATCTTACCTAGCAGGACAAGCTCAGGGAGCTGTCTACGGCGAGCTGCAGCAACAAGGTTTTGAGATCCAAGAACAACCGGAACCGCAAGAACAAGGCAAGTGCTCGTTGACCATATTGATCCTATGTTTTGGGTAAAACTGTTTTGATTTGCGAAAAGGTGTGCATGCTGAGTCAAACATGATGGGAAACCCTTTTTATAGGAGTTGACTAGTTTTGGTTAAACCACCCTTGTCGCCAGGGATGTTTATGAGTCGGGTATGGTTTTTGCTTTATGCTTCGCTGAGTCTAGGGGATTGGGAAGCGAGATAGATGTGTCTAGCTATATTGCACTCGTAATGATAATGAGAAACTGACGTTAATGAACATGGATCGGAGGGAGATCTAGGTAAGCCTGGGTTTGTGAATGAGGTAGCATGAGATGGTGGTTTACTTGCCGTAGATCTAAGGACCGATTCATGCATGCACATGCCAGGATAACAGTGCCACCACAAGGCCAAGTATGGGTGCGGCTTAGCTGAGTAATTAGGTTAGTTGCTAGAGTTATGGACTGTGGAAGGCACGGGGAATGGGAGTCGAGTGAGGACTGCCCTGGGAACTGCATGGCACAAGGGGGGGCCAGTGGGTGGGAGAATTGGAGATTCTAGCCTGCCGGTGAAACCTTAGTGAGTCCATACATCTAGTAACCCCTTTGTAAAGGCTATTTTGTGATCTCTTGGCCATACACTGACGGTTGTGTACTGGTATAATGGAGGTTCTGCAGTCGCCGACGGGTGACGAAATCACAAACTTGTGGGTAAAGAGGTACAAACTCTGCAGGGTTCGAAAACTATCATGATAGCCGAGCTTACGGTCACGAGCGCCTGGCCAACTGCCATGATTATTGGGATGGTTATTGGGATGGTTCTTGGTTATGGTTATTGATTTTGGTTATGGTTTTGGTTTTGGGACTGTTGAGTCCGGATGATAAGATGGTTGCATGACTGTTGAGTCATGGCAACGAGATTGGTCTCGGTGGGAGACGAAGTTGTTTTATGAGATAAGATGGTAGCGAATACGAGAAGGTATTCGTGAGATGGTAGCGAATACGAGGAGGTTTCTGTGAGTAAGTATGAAGTTGGTTAATGTTCGGGTGGAACATGGAAAGTGATGGAGGTATGTTGGTAATTCAATACATGCTGGGATTGCATTCATCTAAAGTTAAGTTGCTGTTTTATCATGGTTTTGTAAATTTGCTTTTCTGCAAATGAGCCTTTTTATACCTACCTTGTTATGAGCTACATATCATGTTTTTCCCGCACTTGCTGAGTACATCATTGTACTCAAACTTGCATTATTTCGTCATCAGCAGCAAGAGAAGACTACTATGAAGACCAGGTGGAGCATTAAGGCATGTGATCTATTCTCAATCTTGCCTGTGGAGTGAGTAGAGATGGAGCCACTGCTGCTTAGATTTGCTTCCGCATTAGAATAAAGACTTCCGCTGTGAGCATGAGTCCAAGACTCATGAGACATTGTAATAAACTCTGTTATTCGTGGTTATATATATATATTCTGAATTTAGTTTGTGGAATATATGTGTATGTGTGATGAACATCCTGGGCACACATATGCATTAGTTCTCGGTTCCGTGGTTTTCCACAGAATTGAGGGCGTCACACTGCCCCTCAAGAATAATCATAGTGGTGGGATATATCTTCCCACCTAAGCACAGTGGTGCTTTCGGAACCATCATAGTTGCTGAAATCTTTCCTTCCAGTGAGCAGATCATATAAGAACACTCGGTTGGAAAAGCTTCCAGCTGATGCTTAACCGCATAGGATGCACTTATGAAGTTGTGGGTTGCACCAGAATCAAACAATATGATGATGGCTTTGTCGTTGAGAGTAAACGTACCCGCCAGCACGTTGTCTCCCAACGGGGTGTCCTCATTGTCGAGGTGGCGAACGCCCCCAGTCCACTGACCAACCTTCTTGACCGGAGGTCGGCCTCGAGCACCACCCTGGAACTGGGCTTGCCCACTGCTCTGCTGCCCCTGGGGACAGTCCTTCGCGAAATGGCCCGCCTGGCCACACGTGAAGCAAGTGAAGCGGGGCGGTCCCCCGCTGACCGGTGGACGGAAACCCGGGGCGCGTTGTGGCGGTGGAAACGCCCGGGGTGCCGCCTGCTTCTGCTGCTGCTGTCGCGGTGGTGGCATCAGCGGTCGAAACGGGGGTGCTTGGAAAGAACATCCCCCGAACTGCTGAGGTCGCGCCGGTGGGCGCCACTGTTGTCCGGATGGTGTCCGATACACCATGCGGTACTTCTGGGGAGCGCCACCCCCACTGCTCGGTGGAGAGCTGCGCTTCCGCTGCTCAGCTGCCAACTCCAGCTGAGCATCCTCTTGCATAATCGCAGCATTGATGAGGTCGTTGAAGGTGCCGCGATTCAACTGAACGAGGTGCGTCTTCATCTCGGGGTGTAACCCCCGATAGAAGTACTCCCGCTTCTTCTCCTCGGTGGAGATGTAGTCTGACGCATATTGCGCCAGATGGTTGAAGGCCCGGGAGTAGTCATGGGCACTACTCCCGTCCTGCTTCAGCTCCAAGAATTCTTGGAACTTCCTCTTCATTATCCCGGGAGGGATATGATAGGCGCGGAACGCCTCCCGGAACTCTTCCCACTCCACGGCATGGCCAGCCGGACGTGAGGCGACATAGTTCGCCCACCATGCACCAGCGGCACCGTGAAGCTGCTGCGCTGCGAACAGAGTCTTTTGCCGCTCTGTGCATTGGAGCAGCCCGAACTTGGACTCGATGGTCCGCAGCCAGTTGTCGGCCTCCAGTGGTTCTTCTGCTTCAGTGAACACTGGAGGGTGCGTACTCATGAAGTCCGAGTACGACACCTCACGGGGCCCCCTCTCTTGACGCCCCCCCCCCCCCCGCCTAGGACGTACTCTGCACGATCGTGCGGAGCAGGTCGTTCTGCTCCTCACGACCACCCACCAATGCCGCTATCACATCCGCTAGAGTAAGCGGAGGCGGCGGTGGTGGTTGCTGCTGCGGGGTGCTGTCGTAGGCAGGTGGCTGGGAGTCATCGCCTCCCTGCTGGCTAGATCCACCAACCTCGTGCATGGCCCTAGTGCGAACCATCTGCAACCATACGAAAATAACCATCAGTCCCGCAACATATGCATGCAGTCCAATAAAAATAGGTGTAAAACATAATGACATTGAAACATGTGATGCATCTCGTATGTAGATTATGTAATAACTTTGCACAAGCTACACCACTACCAGACCAAATACAAGCTAGTTTAATCCAACTTGATGAACCTCCTCTTTGGAAGCTCACCACAACTAGGTTTGGCCACTACGAGACGTTACTATCGCGTTGTCATCATGTATACCACCCTTTTATCTTCAACACAACACAAACATGGTCTCTAGTAAAAGAAACTTGAGTGAAACCTATACTAAAATCTTTCACTAGTTGAAGATAACCTCTCATGAGTATGTTCTACCCCATTGGGAGTACTCAAACCCTCTCTAGGGTACAACAATCTCTCTAATGAGTTCAACTGTCATTCCTCTGTCAGAATGACCAGTTTCTACATATCCAATATTTTGACCTGGTTCTGTGCATTTTCATGACTCAAGCTGAATACCAAAGTTAAAGTTAACTTCATTATATTTCCAACGAGTACTTATTTGCCCTCAGATAATCTCTGGTTTAAAAGTTATGGTAATTCAAAGTCAACAGAATTTCTGGAAGAATTTCAACAGCACCTCCTTTGAGAAGTTGTGTTTTCAACTCTGATTTCCACTGAATTCTGTGCTGTCGTTTCAGAAACTTTGAATTACAAAGATGTAACACATCTTCTACCCTTTATAAAGATGTATTATATGACAATTTTATATTTTTCTACCGGGAGTTATGCTTGAAAAACAGAACAGTCCAGAGAGTGTTTTAAATCTGTCCTGGTTCTGGACAGTTTACAATCCTCTGGGATTTAAGCCATCTTAAGGTGTGATTCAGCCATGGAAGTCTACAACAAAGTCGTAGAGTACTTAAACACCTTTCCAGAACTATATCCCACACCTCCATTGGCTAATTAATTTGTGAGTTATGCCCTGTCAAAGTTCAGCAAACTTGCTGCCCAAAACAGAGCACTCTGTTTTTCAATCTTTTGGAACTATACTGATCAACTATCAAATTTCTCTACCCAACCAGTATCCTAAATGTTGAAACTTAGTTATTTTTAATTCCTTGTTATCATTATCTTTCATGCACATGCCTACACTATGTCGGTACTACGTTCCTCACAAAAGAAAATCCTAAACGGATTATACCGGCATATACGTCTCAATTGTGGCACTAAACAGTCTCTCGCACACATTGACTACACGGATACATACGTGGTTAGTACCTGCAGAAGACCACACAATAGTGATGCACTCAAAGGTTGTGTTTCCATTTCAGGCAGGACCATAATTGAAATTAAATACAAACGCCCATATCATTGCCATACGGCCGTCCTTGAGTTAAGTCACGTCTCAAGGTACGTGATCGTGTTTCAACACCATACGACGGGAAACCCGAGTATATCATGAACGGGTCGTCACGGTTGGGAATATTATCAATCCAACAGATACCACCTACTGCCCTGCAGGGCACGCCGATGGCAAGCACTGCGTATGTCCTCCTGGACTATTTCCAGACGAACCCACTCTCGCGTTACTGACCACGCGATGGGGTCTCCACTTACTTGCCTAATGCACGCTAGGGATCAGCGTTTCATATGAACTCAGGAACATGAAGAGTCCAAGAGTTTCATATTGACGTCTCACACCAAGCTGTGAGACTCATCCCTGAACCACGTTCCTCGTCAGGGGAGCTAACTGAAATTGAACCGCTTTCGGTGGCGTTCCTTACCATTCTTACCAAAACGTAGGTGCGTCGTTACATAATGAAAATTCAGAATTAAAACACATATGTTAGTCTTTGCCACTTTAAGTAACTATGATAATATAGTCCTTACTTGGACAAACTACCAAATCCTCACCGTAAACCTAAGTCTTCCCTGTAATACAGTCCTTAAGTATTGTGCTATCCCCAATGCAGCTCTGATACCAGGCTGTGGCGGACCGGGATCCGCTCATCCAGGATCGCAGAGGGTGATGCCGCACGATGCGACACCCGACAGCACACGTAATAAGGACACAATATATTACATGGAAAACCAACTGAACTGTACAAACAGGTACAAACTTCAGTTACAAACTATTGTTTATATTACACAGCGGAAGTCTAAATTATACAACTCATGCCCTCCTATCTAGCAAAAGTCGGTTGCCCAGCCCTAGGGCAACCCACACTAGCTGCACGTCTCAGCTCAGCGTGGCGTGTACGGCTCCCACTCAGCCGTGGTCCCCTACAGAGGGTAACCCTCGCCGGTGGACTCGTAACCCGAGTCCGTGGGTGGCTCCTCACCTGAAAAACACTTAAGCAGCAACCGTGAGCACGATGTCTCAACAAGACTTAACCGACTCACCTAGGCATGAAACTCTACATGAGGGGTACAATGAACATAGGATAGTAAGATTGCAGCAATTGGACACGCCTACAAGTTCATCCTTAGTTCATCTTTTAGCCACAAGTTAACAGTTCAGGAATCTGAAACTTAGTAAGCAATATTTGGTGGCACACATGTAGCATTACAATTATATCATAACAGCCATATTGAATTATCACATTTCATACATTAGCCTACGTCACGACTCAGTGACCAAGTGGTACTCTTCACCGCGAGGGACGGTGAATCGACTCGATATACACCTGCAGGGACACCCAAAGAGCACGTCAGGTACGCCCACCCGTGGAGCTGCACAGCACGCTCACTCGATGCCGTACGGGACAACCTTTCACCCAACAGCCCAAACGTCGAACCGGTCGCACCGAAACGAGCAGGAGGTTCCTTACACGGAGCATCTCTCTATGCCCGTTAGCAGATTTCCACCTTGCTGCCCTCGGCCTACACCTATAAATCGGTGCGTTATGCCTCGACGTCCGAAGGTTTAGGTTACATCGGTTTATCGGGACCCATATATCCGATATGCCTTCGGTACGTTCAAACTTGATCAGCCTGGGCCACACACGGATCGGTCCTCAATCGATACGGATAGGGCTGCGCCACACAAGACTTCCTCTTGCTGCGCCCTAGCCCCAGCCAAGTCTCATTTTCATTACTAAGGTGATCTCACATCACTCGAACCAATCCCGTGTGTCCCAAGTCTAACTCGCGAGTAGATTCCAACTACTCGACTTGTACCGAAGTCCTATGAATCATTAAGCATAGCCTGTCTATTCAAGGCCCTAGACACTACCCTCACTCTTGGGGAAAAATTCTGGTTATGCAATTGGGTATTCATCCATCCTACACCTAATGCACATATACACTTCACACTACGTATGTAAACAAAGTAAAACTTTATAAAAGGCTTAATGCAAACCGGGGCTTGCCTTGTTGCTGCTGGTCAGTAGTTAGGTCTTCTTCCGGAAGGAGGAAGTCGAGCACTTCCGGAGTCTCCTCGCCTTCCGCGACTACACGTTAATGAATATGCACATATGTTAATTATAATGATTCTTCTACAAGTTCTAATAATAAGTTTTTAACAACTGAAACTCTGTTTAAGAATTTAAAATGAAACTGGTGCTAGTGGTTTGGGTTTGGACCTAAGCACATGATCAAGTGCTAAGTGGTTTTCCCCCTCTTCCCTATTGATCACCTCAAGTGGTTAAACAGAACAGGGGCGATCCAGAGCTCCAATGGAGCTGAGAATTTTTTTGTGAGTTCCTTGTCACAAGAAAACCCTCTGGACCAAAGATTAGCACTTTTCATTGAGTGGTTTGTTCAGAATAATTTTCTAAGCAATTAAGCAAAGAAGAATTAATTCTGAGATAACACCCATGTTCATGCCAAACTTAGTGAACTACAATTTCAATTATAGATCATATAGTTTGCCTGAATTTTCCTAGTATTTTTGGAGCTAAGATTTGTCCAGAACTGAATTTCCATGTTCTGGAAATTCTCTGAAAATGTTTCTGTATTCAATTGAACACAGAACCTTCAAATCTGAATTGCCCTGATCAAATCAACTCCAAATGGTCTGAAACTTTTACAGGGGTTCACTAACATCCTAAAGAATATTCTGGAAAAAATCGGAGGATTTTTGGATGAACCAGATTCCCTCTAAAATTCTTTTGCTGAAAAGATTTAAAGAATTTTCCAGAATTAAATAATGGGTTTCATACAAATTGGGTTGCATATTTGGATAGAGCTATGCAAGATGAATCCAACCCAAATTGAATCACTAAATTTGGAGCTTCCTAGCAAAAGTTATGAGGTTCTAAAGTTCGAATTGAATCTGGAAATCCAAATAAACCGGGGAAAAGTTTAAATCCTGACAGTGGCCCCCTCACACACGTGTCAGCCGCTGGAGCTGAGCCACACGGGGCTACAGACCCCTTCCCACGCAGCCACACTGGATCCTGGGGCCACAGTCGATCAGCAATTTAAACCTCCCGTCGCTGACACGCGGGGCCCACCGGTCATCTTCCTCCTCGGGTCGGTTTCTTTTCCCGCGCCGCCCCCTCGCCGGCACCTCACTGGAGCTCGCCGGAACCGGCTTCCCGGCCGCCTATAGGCCGGAATCTCGCCGCCTGTGAGTTTGGGAGGTCGGGGAATACGTCTACGGGGTTGGCTCGGGCTGCCGGTGGCCGGAACACGGTCGGCGACGTGCGCACCCCTCGGTGAAGCTTCGGCACCGTCGCCCAAGTACCCTAGCCCGCCAAAGGTTTGGTGAAAGGGCTATACAGCACCAGTGGGCGCTGAGGAAGATCGTCCTGGTGCTGGAGCAGCCCGGAGGTGGCTCTAACCTAGTTGTCACCGTGAGCCCGATCCTCCCCGCCATAACCGCGGTTGGAAAAACGGAAAATACGCCGGCTACAGCCATAATCAGGCTAGGGTTGCGAAGTAAACCTTGGCGCCGTCAAGTCTAGCTCCTGTGAGTGCAGTTTGATGGGCTCTAAGCAAATAGAAGTTGGGAATTTGCAGGTTTCGTACCAGAAGGTGGTTCTGCACTGGCTGAAAGTATTTTGCGAAATACGCCGGCGATGATAAGTCACTTGGTCCAGGATTTGGGGTCGAGCAGCGTGGAGTCTTGGCGCGTCCAAAACCGCTCTTGCTTGGCCGTGACAAGCTCTCTGCTGGGCTGTCCACGCGAGCACCTCTGCTCGGTTCTTTTCGGTCACCGCAAAGAACACCTGTCTCTTGGGTTGCTGTGGCTTAGCTCGACTGGAACTGGTGCGGGGAGGCCGTGGGTTGTCTGGTGATGCTGTTTTGCTGGGTTACCGACGCTTGCACGTGAGAGGAGTCAATCCCCGAACGATTAAGCAACGGCGGCAGCTGTTTCGTGCTTCAGCCTGCGCGAGACAGAGAACGAAGGCGGTCCTCGGTTTGGCGGTGCTGGCGCGTGGTGATCGGGTCGGAAGCAGCTGGCCAGCGTGAGGGGGGAACCAGGAGGTGGCAGGCCGAGGTGATCGGGTGCCGGTGTTGGCCGCAGCTGGCGCACGGTCTCGGTCGAAGGAGAAAAGATCACCGGGTAGACTTCTCTGTTAAGGCTGCTGACAGGTGGGGCCTCCCCTCTAATTCCTTTTTCATTTTTCTCATTTCTGTTTGTGCCAAAATATCCCCAGCTACTCACAATTGAATGTGAGGCTTAATCACCAAGTCTTGGTTTGAATTTGAGTTCTCAAATTTGAACTTTGTTTGGCTGAATTTGCTGCACATTTGAACTGAAATTCAAATTCAGTTTTTTATTCTTGCAAATTTAGCTCCCGACAAGATGAACTCCAATGGGGATAAAAATTGGTGGGCTAACTCAGAAAAATGTGCTGAGTTTGAATATGAAGCTAACTTTTGAATTTGAGGGATGAAAGTTGCTGCAATTTGAATTTACATTCAAATTGGCCTCTATTTCAAATGCCTCCAAAATTGCCTCAAAAAGTGTTGGGTTTGCATGAAACTTGGCTTGAACCTTCCCAAGACTTTTCAAGTCCTAGGGGTGAGCTCAACCTCTCATGTTCATGTGTAGAAATCCTACTTTGTGAAAGTTAGGGCTTTCTCCTCTAATCACTCTTTTGATGGAGGTTACTTGCTCTTCACAATTTTTCACAAGATATCCACAACAAAAACTGTGGTGTTGTAAGGTGATGAAAAGTTTTTGCAAGTCCCTTTTCTTGGGCTTTTACATTATCTTTTTAATAATTGTATCCAAAAGTACTCTAAACATGTTTGGATTTGTATGAAACATGGCATGAGCATTCCTAAGAATGTTTAGGACTTAATAGGGAGCTCAGCCTCTAAATATAACATGTTGGAATTCCCCCTTGTGGATGGTGTTGGTTCTCCCTGTAATTATTCTATTGGTGGTTGTTACTTGCTCTTCAATCATGTTTAAATGATTTCTACATGTTGAGCTGTGGTGTGTGAGTGTGCTAAAAACTTAGCAAGCCAAAACTTGGTCCTTTACAGAGGAGGCCTGCCCGATAAAGGCGGAAGAGAGAGAGCATCGTTCCTGATGTAGAACCACTGACACTCCCATCTGATCAGGGGAGGAGGCAGGAGCATGTTGACAAAGTCCCATCGCCCACAGCGCGGCTTGATGATGCCCCCCCCCCCCCCCCCCACGAATGGGAGGGGGCTTGATCAGATGATGGCCGCACACGGAAGTTCTTCACAATCTGAAGTGAAGGGCCATTCCCAAGTATGCTTCACATAAGACGATGAAGAGAAGCACATGGAGAACGCTGTCCAGCATCAGATGATGGAGCTCCAGCCCGTACTCGTGCAGAAGCCGCGAAAGAAATGCTGTGCCGGCAAACCCAGCCCGCGCAGGTGAAACGCTCCCCGAGACACAACCTCGCCGGCCCACGGAATGGGAAATTGCTCCTCCTCAGGGATGCGGATTCTGTGGGCATCGTGCTCCGACAACTGCCCCATCTCCCGGAGAGCAGTGATGCAGCCCTGCCCGAACTCTGACTTCGACCACGAAGGCATTGCTAGGCAGGATGGGAGACTGCATCACGCAAGATGGAGTGGAATTTTCTCTTTTCTCCTATGGAGGAGACATCGAGAGCAAGGAGTGACTGCGGGGCAGAGACAAAAGAGGCAGGAAGAAGATGGAGCGCTACGCAAGACAGAAAGGCAAGGGGGAAGGGTTGACGAATGCGAAGCAGGAGAGTGCAAAAAAAAATCCGAGCGGGGGATAAAAGATATAAGGTGGGTGGAACAGCGTCCGTGGGCTGACAACCGTCAGGTGGCAGGTGGCCCCTCATGACCACCACAGCTTCAAGTGAATCGGCACCGAAACATCAATCAACCCCCGGATTAAAACCAAGTAGATTGCAAGGGAACTGAGTCGAGCGGCGCCTCCTCGGTTTCCCCTAGGAAAAACCGGTCAAAAGGCGCATGAAACCCACTGGGCCACGACCGTCGGGATCCATGATGTGAAATCGCAAACGCGGCACAGGATTTGAGTCGAGCGGTGCCTCCTCAACCCCGGCAAAATCGGAGGGCACAAAGGGTGACACGAACGCGGAAGGAAAGTAAGTCTCCAGTCCACATTAATGGGCTAGAAAGCCCCGGGTTCGAATGCTGGCCAGCGGATGGCTCAGTAGCCGCCCGGGACGACCCAGAGCGAGGGCCAAGCGACGTGAAGCAGTCCGCAACAGAGAAAACTTTGGGCAGGATGAATCCTCCCGATGCTTCTAAGTTTGTAGTCGAGTCCCAGCACCGCGAGCGCTGAGGTAACCCGCCAAAGGGTCGGCAGCGAGCCGCCCGAGCCAACGACGAGCTCGGGAACCACGCGCATGCCTCGAGCAGGGATTTAATGAAACATGGGCACCGAAGCCCTGATCAGAATATCCCTCAGCGTGAAGCGGTGCCAATGGTTCTGGGCGTTCAAAACGAACAGGACGAATGGGTTTCACTCGGCTCCATCTGTTAGACAGCTCAACGGGCTAAAGGGCTCGGCCATCAAGGCAAACCTCCGATTGACCCGACCCCTCTGAGCCACGAATGGCTCGCGGATAGGGGGTGAGGCGAACTCTCCATGAACAACAACCCAGCCCCTCTAAATAGGAACCCGGGGGCTCGCCGCAGGACCCCCAGCAAGGATGACCAATGGTCGTGACCAGCCGCTGGGGATTCACACGTCGTGGCTATCCGAATTAGGCAAGTACTAATGGACCTTTTTGTTTGTTGTCTTCTTTTTGATTATGCAGGAGCTGGGTCGATCGAGGTTAACCCCCTGACCGAACACCAAGGTCGGTCAGGGGGTCGAGGGCTACTGACAGGGTTCTGCACTTAGACCCCTGAGGAAGAACCACGAGGGTATCCAGAGAGGGACAACGGAGCGGGTACGAGCCTGAGCTCAGGAGGAAGCGGGACGAGGAGCCCAGGGCCAACCCCCTGGGAAAGAAGCAAGACCCATCCTCAAGGCATCCCTAAAGGGAGTTCGAACCTCGAAGGGAGGACCCAAATCTGACCTCGGGTACGAGAGAAGCGGATGGCCTTCAATGTGAAGCAGGCGCCGCATCAGCCGAGTGGAAGTGTACTCGAGTACCCTTCTGGCCCTGACATTGAATGCCTGTCACCTCCGACGGAATCAAAGAGGAGTAGAACGTGGGGCATGCGTGTGCCTCGGTATCTACTACTCCTCGATGATGGGATAGGAGCAGGTGCAGCGGTAGGCTACGGATACGGTGACTCCATCGAGTACCCTGTCGAGCGTACGATGGGACAAGCCACTCCTGCACCCATAATTTATCTCCCCACCGCAATACGAAAAGAGAGAGAGAGAAAGAGAGAGAGTATAAATAGAGGGACCTATCGACCCGGAGAGGCAGGCTCTTGCATTTGTAAGAACAACCCCCATTCTTGAGTAGGAACAAGCGAGACACCCCAGCTGGATGTAGGACATTTTTGCCCGAACCAGGATAATCCTTCTTGTGTTATTAGCTAGGCCACCTCGAGGTAGAACACGCGGTACATTCGATTACTAGTCGGGAGTCCAAAACGCCGACACCATGCAACCTCCAGTAATCTCTTAACTGCCTTTCTTTCGACAATTCCACATTGGCAGGCCCTGTCTTAACTTCAGCTCGGGTCATAGTGTTCTGTTTTAGTGATAGAGGTTGCCTGGACACCTTGGATCTATTCCTTTCTTGAATGTCCTGCTGCACTCTATCCAGCAGTGCTGCTCTGTTGACAGTAGAGGGTATATGAGATTGCACCGGGCCTTGTAAATCTAACTTGAGTCCTTTAACAAATTGAGTAGCAAAGAATATCTCATCCAAATCGGGATTGTATATTGTGGTAGCATAGCGTAGTGTAACAAATTGGGTAATGTACTCCTCTAGACCACCCAATTGCCTGAAATGCAACAAATCGTACATTGCCTTTAGATACTCATACAATCCAAATTTCTCACAAACTGCCTCTGAAAATTGAGCCCAAGTGCCCAACCCCCCTGTTAGCTTGTATGCTTGCAGCCATTATGCAGCGCTACCCTCCATGTGCAATGAAGCCGCCTAAGCCCAAAAAGATTCATGCACATTAAAGAGAGCAAAATAATCCAAGCATTTGTCCAACCAAATAGAGGGATTATCACCATTGAATTTTGGAAAGGATAGCTTCAACAGGGATCTATCACCTCCTCCTCTGTCCTTCCTCAGGACGCGGCTTCCCTGCCCCCAAAACTACTCCCATGCGTGCTCCCATGCTACATGGCATCTTCTTATTCGATGGTGGTTCTTTTGTGTAGTTTTCTCCTCTCGTAAGCAGCATTATTCTCCGTTTCCCCTTAATCTCCTCCTGTCCAGTCCCATCTAACGGTTGGCCACCCGTGCCTAGCCTTCCCAGACCTCCTCGTTCACCCGTCAACAGCTTCTGCCCTGACGATGATCCCTCTCGGCACAACGGCTCACGCTTCACGGCTGAGCCTCTGCCTCGCCAATGCCGCCACACCACCGCGCCTCCAAACTCGGGCGCTGCCGCTGTGCTTCTCGGGCACGCTTTGGTCCATGCCGCTAGACCGCTCTTTTGACCCGTCCCGTATACCTGCAAGTCCTTCCGCTGCCTTGACGACGGAGTGCGTTTCACGCGCTTCTTTGACTGCAAATACTGCTTCGACTGAGCTGGCCTGTGAAGTACTACCGCGTCCCGGTGCTCCTTGCGCATGGGGCTCGATATCAACTGCTGGTCTGCCACATTCGCCGTGTGCATGCCCGAGTGCAGGGTTACCATGGTCGCCGTGTGCGGGATCGCGCTCAGCGGCTGGTTGCTACCCGTCACGTTGCAGTTTGCGTTGTTCGATGTGTCCTGGATGCTCCGGCTTGGCAGGCTGTTCTGGCTGGACCACTTCTTCTACGGGGAAGCGGAGATGCAGAGGCAAGTGGAGTTGAACAGGATGAGGGTCGGCAAGATGAGGCGAGTGACGAGGAATAAGTGGGACAGGGGGAGGAGAAAACTGAAGAGAAAACTACACAGAAGAACCACCATCGAATAAGAAGATGCACGTAGCATGGGAGCACACATGGGAGTAGTTTTTGATAGCACGAAGACCGTGTCCCCTTCCCCTGATGATTATTATCCATCAGCGACCCTCTACTCTGCTGCGATCAAACCCCTTCATTCCATTCCCCCCTGATCTCCTTGTCTCATCTCCCCAACGTGTACTCTCTCCTCTGGGGATCGTTCCAGGTCTTCCACCAACCTCTCCAGAGTTAGGGCAGAAACTCGTTTCCCCGTCTTCTCCATCTGTCAAAACAACACATCCCGTTCCTTCCCGGCCTCCTCCACCACAAATGCGGCTAATGCTTTCTGCCCCAGCAATTGCCTCTGCACTTCATCAACACCATCCAATCTCCGAGAAATAGCTTCCAGCGCAGAGAATACTTTATCCCACATCTCCCCATCTGACTTCGCCAATGTCGCCACCGCCTTCAGGATGAAGCGATCTGCGCTGCTGGTCTTGCCGGAGCACTCGCGACACACCTCGAGCCAAACCAACCATCAAAAGATTTATGGGAGAGTGGTCGCCGCGGAAATTGCTTCGCCCCCTTCTCAACCTATCTCCTCTAGGGAATTCACAATCTAGACCGAGGTATTACCGGTCGCGACAACCTCCCGCCACCCAAGGATGATCAAGATCTGATAATAGTTGTGATGTCCCGTGTCCTCCAGCGCACCGCCGGCCGGGACGTGAGATCGAACACAGGTCCGCCGCGGAGTGGTGGCGAAAAGAACTCACGATGAGAGAGGTGGACTAAATCTGTTTTCTGTTCGGGATCTCTCCTATCCAGCGTTCGGCCTCCTTTACAATACGGATCCCAGGCACTGCCCAGTGGCCCCAACACCCACACACTGTTCCACCCCACCTCAACATGTTTTAAGTACTAATCACATTTAATGAATCATGCTAATCTACCAGCCTTGCCACTCACCCTCCCATCAGGCGTCAGACGGCGATTCTGACGGACGCAGCAGCTACTAGTTTGATGTCCGTCACCATCTCTATGACGGACAGAAATCCGTACTTCCAGGATCTCAGAGGGTGGTGCTGCACGATGCGACACCCGAGAGCACACACCATAAGACAACCATAGTATTACATTGAAAACAACTGAATATGTACACAAAATAGTACAAACCTTCAGTTTACATCTAATTACAGAGTTATTACAGCGGAAGATAATTTATACAACTCACGCCCACCTAACCAGCAAAAGTCGGTTGTCCAGCCCTACGAACAACCCACACTAGCTGCAATTATCTTCAACGCGGCGTGTACGGCTCCCACTCAGCCGTGGTCCCCGACGGAGGGTAGCCCTCGCCGGTGGACTCATACCCCGAGTCCGTGGTGTACTCCTCACCTGCAAACACTCATAGCAGCAACTGTGAGCACGATGGCTCAGCAAGGCTTAACCGACTCACCTACACAGGAAACTCTACATGCAGGTCATACGAAGATAGGATAGTAAATTGCAGCAAACGGACACGCCTACAAGTTCATCTTTAGTTCGTCTTTTAGCCACAAATCAACGGTCCAGGAATCTGAAATTTAGTGAGCAATATTTGGTGGCACACATGTAGCAATACAAGTTATTCATAACAGCAATATTGAATCACATCATTCCATATGTCAACCTACGTCACGACTCAGTGACCAAGTAGTACTCATCACCGCGAGAGACGGCGAATCGACTCGATATACACCTGTAGGGATACCCCGAAGAGCACGTCACGTACGCCCACCCGTGGAGCTGCACAGCACGCTCACTCGATGTCGTACGGGACAACCTTTCACCAAACAGCCCAAACGTCGAACCGGTCGCACCCAAACGGATAGGAGGTTCCCTACATGGAGCATCTCTCTATGCCCGTTAGCGTATTACACCTAGCTGCCCTCAACCTACACCTATAAATCGGTGCGTTATGCCTCGATGCCCGGAGGTATATGCTACATCAGTTTATCGGGGCCCATATATCCGATATGCCTTCGGTACGTTCAAACTTGATCAGCATGGGCCGCACACAGATCGGTCCTCAATCGACACGGACAGGGCTACGCACACAAGACTTCCTCTTGCTGCGTCCTAACCCCCTTCCTAGTCTCATTTTTCCTGCTAAAGTTGTCTCACGTCTCGAAA
Organism: Neostapfia colusana; assembly: GCA_030760725.1. Taxonomy (NCBI): domain Eukaryota; kingdom Viridiplantae; phylum Streptophyta; class Magnoliopsida; order Poales; family Poaceae; genus Neostapfia; species Neostapfia colusana. Next base: position 60,036,197 of record JASWHV010000016.1, on the reverse strand, counting down.
CAATCCCGTGTGATAAACCCTGTACTCGCGAATAGATTCCAACTACTCGACTTGTACCGAAGTCTATAAACATTAAGCTCAGCATGAATTACTCGAGGACTTAGACACTACCCTCACTCTTGTTGGAATAATCTGGTTATGCATTTGGGGTTTCATCCATCCTACACCTAATGCATACACTTACTTCACACGAAGTGTATATAAAGTAAAACTTTAAAGTTGTTAAATGCAAACCCGGGCTTGCCTTTTTTCTGCTGGTCAGGTAGTATATAATTCAGTTAGAGTCTTCTTTACTTTGAGTCTTGCTCAACTGATCCATTTCAATGGATTCACTCCTTCGACACCACCGTTGACCGCCTTCGTCGTAAGCACTAGCAACATGTATATGTACCAGTTTTATAATGAAATCTAGATACTTTAAAACATAAACTTTTTAAGAACAGAGGATGGTGTGGAGGTGCTAAGAAGGGATGTTTTGCCTCTGTTGTGCTGAGAAATTAAAGAGAAAAAACCCTTCTGCCTATAGGAACTTAAGTCCTAATGGTTTATGTTGCATAATAGATATATGAGATGGCTGATAAGCTTTGAATGAAACTAAAGATTAGAAACTCCAATGACTTCAAAACTTTTACAACAAGTCATATACTACTCATTGACTTAGCTTGCCAAATTGCAGCTAAAGTGAATGGACATTGTGGCCCTCATAATTCCCTCAAGATTTCCTATGTAATTCTCATATACATAAGAATGGAAAACCCATACAGAAAGTTCTAAGGCTCAACATGAGCTGAAACTTTAGATGTGAGTTCCTTGTCACAAGAAAGTACCTTGGTCCAAAATTCAGGACTTTTCATTGAGTAGTTCCTCCAGAATAATTCTATAAGCAGTTATGCTACAAGGAATTAACTCTGGAGTAATGTGCATTCTCATGCCCAATCAAGTGAACTATACTTTCAAGTATGGCTCATAGAGCATGTCTGAATTTTCCTATGATTTTTGTATCTAAGGATTGCCCAGAATGGATTTTACAAGGGTGAAACTTTTTCTGAAAAAGTTTCTGAATAATTTTGAGCACAGCAGTTTGTACTCTGGAAATTCTTACTAAATTCAACTCCAAATGAGATGAAACTTTGCTAGAAGATCAATAATATCTTAAAGAATATTCTGGCAAGATTTGGGGATTTTTGGCTTACCCAAACTCCCTTCATAATTCTTTTACTGAAAATTCTAAAAGAATTATACAGAATTCATTATTGACTCTGATACAAATTGTGGTTCATATTTAGATAGATCTTTGAAAAATGAATCCAACCCAATTTGAATCACTCAATTTGGAGTTTCCTACACCAAGATATGAATTTCTAAAGTTGGAGCTAAATCTGGAATTGTTTTTCTATTACAAACTCGAGCTGGGCCCACGGTTTAAACTGCAACCAATTGGATTGGAGGACACACGGGGCTACCGGGTTTTCGGCTGTGTAGCCACACCAGATCCTGAGCCACAGCCAATCCCAGTTTTGAAATAAACCCGCTGACAGGTGGGCCAGCCCCACTCTTCTTCAACCTCCAGCGATCTCCTTCGCGCCCCCCCCTCGCCGGACCGAGGCGGCGCATCACCGGCCGCATGTTCCCGGCCGTCTCCTGGCCGGGGACTCGCCACTCGGGGGTTTTCGGGGTCGAGGAACTTATTGGCGAGGTCGGTACGGGCACTAGAGGACCGGAACTATGCCGGCGATGTGCGGCGGCCTCGGGAGAGGTTTGGCATCGTCGGCCGGTGGTCCTAGCCCGCCAAACTCTCGGGTTTTTGGCTTTAAAGCATCGGTGGAGCTCATAGAAGCTAGACATGGAGCCAACCGAGGTCGGGAAAGTCGGCTACTATGGTTTCACCGTGCGCCCTAGAGGTGTGGTGATGTTCGAGCTCGGAAGAACATGAATTAGCTTGCACACAGTGGGTTTCTAGCTAGGATTGTGACGTAAAATCGACCGCTAGCCGGTCTAGTGCACGTGTGCATGAGTTGGTGAGCTAAAAACATGACTTGCAATCGAATTTGATCATCTCATACCGGAAGATCGAGTTGTGCCCTCCAAAGGAAAAACTCCAAATTGGCGCTCGGTGGTCCATGGCTTGACTTGAGGGTTGCGGATGAGCAGCACGGATCCATGGGGTGTCCTTGGGTGCCCTTGTTCAGGCGTGAAAGCCCCTCGGTTGGGCTGTCCACGTGAGCCCGATCATGGATAGTTCTCGGGTCACCGCAAGCCAACGCCGTTCTTGGTGAGGGCAGCCGGAAATCTCTCAGTTTGGTACTGAGGAGGTGGAAGTGGATCCCTCTGTGCCATTTTGCAGCTCAGGGAGCTCTGTGGGCATGAGTTTGGGCAGCTCCCGATCGACTGCCCGAGGCGGCCATGAGCGGCGGGCTCTGTTTGGTTCTTGTGCGAGGGGGAAGTAAGGAAACAGTGGCTCGGTCGATGAGGAAGTGGATCAATCCGCGAGGTAAGGCAGGACACGAGCTACTCTCCAGCGCAGAGGGGTTCATGAGTGCGTGGCTCGGTTTGCCGCTCGGTGGCCAACGCCGTGTCTCAGGGTGACTTACTCGTGAAGCAGTGAACCGACTGAGAGAACTCCTGTGTGCAGCTGACATGTAGGCCCCACTTAGGTTCTCACCTATCTGTACTGCGGGCTGACCCTCATCTCCTCAAAAGATCTCTTCCATGTCCATCCCTTCAATTTAAAAGCTCTGAATTTCAAAAGTGGGCTAGAATTTGAATTTGCCGAATTCAGTTTAAATTTGCATTGCAAATTTGAATTCAGTTTGAATTTGAAAATGCTCTTATTTAATTCCTTTTTAGCCCACCCTAAACTTCAAAGGTTGCCATTCACATTTTTCCTAAATTTCAAAGTTATGCGGTTTCATGTGAGAGCGAGAATTAGCGCTCGGGGTGTTGTGGTTTTATGAGCAAGAGATCATCCCGGGACTACTCAATATCACGAGCTGGTCGCCAACGCGATGGAATCAGCGAGGAGGTGGCCGCTGCTTGCAGCTCGGTTGGTGAGTGGGAGGATCACGGCGTGAGTTGTTGAAACCACGAGTAGGTAGCCACCTCGATGCAAGAAGCTGGAGGTGGCTGCCCTCGGTGGCGCTCTGAGGGGGCTCCTCGGTGGGTTCGAGTGGAACAGAGCCTGGAGACTTAGGGTGCAAGTCTAACCGGCTCTATGACATGTGGACCCCACTGTCCCCCTTATCCCCTCAAATTTGCTCAAAATTGGCAAATTACCAAATTCAGTTGTGTGGGGCTACAATCTGAACTCAATTTGGATACTTGAGCAAGTTTCATCCAAATTTAAATTTGTATTTGAATTCCTATGCAATTTAAAGTCCATTTGCAAAATGGGTAGCAAAACATTCCAAAAATTCATGAAACTTTGCATACCCACTAATTTGGACCTAAGGACTCCAAATATGAAATCTGATTTTTGTTTTGGCTGCTGCAAATGAGGTTTCGATCACAACAGTTTGCATTCCTATTTGTTGCCCTCATTTGAAATTTGAGTTGAACATTTGAGTTCAAACTCTGAATTTTATTTCCCCCTTGCACATGAGAGATTACATGTGGGTTTTAACTTAACTTTGTCCCCCAAACACTCAATTGATCCTAGGCTAGTGTGGTGGGACACTCATGTGTGTCATCACATGTGGAAAAACTTAAACAACTCCCAATTTTTACAAACTTGAAACCAAATGGTGTTCAAACTTCAGTTCATTTGTATTAAAATTTTTGGGACCTTTACATCCCTCCCCCCTTAAAAGAATCTCTTCCTGAGATTCCAAAAGAAGAACGAGACAGGAGAGGTAATGCCAAGCTATACGACGATAAAAGTTCTGGATAGTTCATGCGGAGGTAATCTTCACCTTCCACGTTATTTCTTCCGTGGTATGATTACTCCACAGCACCTTGTAAAATCTTAATGTCCGGTTCCAGGTGTTCCGGGTTCTTTCATCGATAGTCTGAACCGGTCGCTCAGTGTAGGCACGATCCGGCTTCAACTCGTCGACTTCTTAGGTGCCGACAGCAGTGGTAAATTTGAGGCATTTCCGCAGCTGTGACACATGAAACATGTCGTGAACACCCGCAAGACTTGCCGGTGATTCCAGCCGGTAGGCTACGGGTCCACACTTCTCCGTGTTAGCAATTGGACCTAAAGTTTGGGGAGCAAATTTCCCCTTTACATCGAACCGGTGAGTTCCTTTCGTCGGTGACACACGAAGATAAACGTGTTCTCCGACGTCGAAATGCAACGGTCTATGCCTTTGATCAGCATAGCTTTTTCTGTCGGGATTGGGAAGCCTTCAAGTTCGCTTGTATTAACCGAACTCGGTCATCGGTTTTGTTGACTAAATCAACCCCGAACAGTACTCTTTCGCCGTACTCACACCAACTCAGCGGTGTGCGATATTTCCGGTCATAGAGCTTCATATTACGAGGTATAACTATACGGTCTTTAGACCATAGAGTGTCCTCATTGTCCTGCCTGAAACACCTCATCTCTCTGTTGTATATTCTTCTCCATATGCGAGACATACCCTTGTCTCTCCTTTAAACCTCAGCAATCTCTCCTCAGATTGTTGGAATGAGAGCAATGTTATAGAGTGCTCCATACGGAATGACACGGAGACTTGGTTACTCTTCTTCCAACTCAGCAATCGCCAAGTTGTGAACGTGGGTTTTTTGACTAAGCGCGTCGACAACCACGTTCGCTTTTCCCGGATGGTAATGGATCTTGACGTCATAATCTCTTATGAGCTCCAACCATCTTCGAAAATACCCTTGCACCAACTAGTTGATCGAGTAAACTATTGATGCAGGGCAGGGTACTTGTTCCTTATAGTGACGGCATTGAGCGAACGATAATCAACACCTAATCTCAGTGTCTCGTCGTTCATCTTAACAAACAGCGAAGAGCAACCCCACGGTGACGAGCTTGTTCGTATAAAACCTTTACTCATGAGTTCACTTAGGTGCTCCCTTAACATCGCTAGTTCATTGGATGCTATCTTGCACGGCCTCCGTGAAATTGGTGTTGTTTCCGGTGCCAGTTCAATCTTGAACTCGACGTCCCGTTGGCCGGCATGCCCGGTAATGCATCGGAAACACATTGGTTATTCACGTCCCACCGCATACTCCATGCAATCCATAAAATAGGATTAAAACCTAATGATGATAAACATGTGATACATCTCGTACATGGATAACGTAATAAATTTGCACAATCTACACCATTACCAGAACAAATATAAATTAGTGAAATCCAAATTGACGTACTACCTCTTTGGAGATTCATCTCACTAAATTTGGTCACTACGAGACGTTAATATCGCTTTGTCATCACGTATACTACCCTTTATCTTCAATACGACACAAACATGGTCTCTAGCAAAAGAACTTGAGTAGGTCATACTCAAATCTTTCACTAGTTGAAGATAACCACTCATGAGTATGTTCTACCCTGTTGGAAGTAATAAAACCCCAATAGGTACAACAATCTCCTTAATGAGTTCAACTGTTCATTCCTCTGCCCAGAATGACCAGTTCCTACTTATCCCAGATTTTGACCTGATGCTAGGCATTTTCATGACTCAAGTTGAATACAAAAGTTAATTTTAACTTCAGTATATTTCTAACGAGTATTTATTTTCTCTCAAATCAGCTCTGGTTAAAAGTTATGATAATTCAAAGTCAACAGAATTTCTGGAAAAATTTCAACAGTACCTCTTTTGGAAGTTGCTGTTTTCAACTCTAATTTCCACTGAATTCCGTGCTGTAACTGCAGAAACGTTGAATTACAAAGATGTAACACATCTACTAAACTTTCCAAAAATTTATCATATTATAATTTTAGATTTTTCTACAGGAATTTATGCTTGAAAAACAGAACAGTCCAGAGAGTATTTTAAATCTGTCCTGGTTCTGGACAGTTTACAATCATCTGGAATTTCAACCAGTTTAATGTGTGATTCTATTATGTAAATCTACAGCAAAGTTGTAGAGCACTTGAACCTCTTTCCAAAACTATATCCCACATATCCATTGGCTAAGTAACCTGTGAGTTATGCTCTGCTAAAGTTCAGCAAACTTGCTGCCAAAACAGAGCACTCTGTTTTTTTCAATTCCTTAGGGCTGAACTAATCAACTTTTTAATTCTTCTACAAACCCAGTGTCCTAAAAATTAACAATTTGTTATCTTAGTTAATTTTTCAACATTTTTATTAATGCAATCATGATTATTACATGTCGGTACTACGTTCCTCACCAAATTGAAAATCCTAACCGGCTTACACCGGCATATACATATTCAACTGTGGCACTAAAATGGTCACTCGCAAACGTGTTCTACTCGGACTACGGTTTCATGGTTAGTACCTGCATAAGTTCCACACAATCGTCAGGTCTGGCTGCTCACTGAACCCGGTTCCAATACAGTTCATACACCCGCCCATTATTACTCGCCTAGGTGTTCTCAAGCCAAACACGTCTTGAGCTACGTGTTCACGTTACTAACCACGTGACACGGTCTCCCATACTTGCCCGTAGCACGCCAGGGAAGGGCACTGCTCAAATACCCCGAACGGCATGAAGAGTCATAGAGCATACTAAAGCTGGCCGGGTTACCTACCACCCGTGAGGCTCCACCCTTCAGCTTGTGCGCACTGGTGGACAGCGCTTACGTGCACCCACAAGACATATGTAGTCCCGAGATGCATGATTTTTCGACATAACACATAAGTTAGATTGCCACCTTCATATTAGGCTAATATATTAGTCCTTAATTGGGCATACTAGCGAATCCTCACCGTAATCCTAAGTTTTCCCGTAATACTGTCCTTATTTCGTGTGCTATACCCTAAGCAGCTCTGATGCCAGCCTGTGACGGACCGAAATCTGTACGTCCAGGATCTCAGAGGGTGGTGCCGCACGATGCGACACCTGACAACACACACCATAAGGCAACCATAGTATTACATCGAAAACAATTGAATATGTACACAAAATAGTACAAATCTTCAGTTTACAGCTAATTACAGAGTTACTACAGCGGAAGATAATTTATACAACTCACGCCCACCTAACTAGCAAAAGTCAGTTGTCCAGCCCTACGGACAACCCACACTGGCTGCACTCATCTTCAGTGCGGCGTGTACGGCTCCCACTCAGCCGTGGTCACCGAAGGAGGGTAGCCCTCGCCGGTGGACTCGTACCCCGAGTCCGTGGGGTACTCCTCGCCTGCAAACACTCAGAGCAGCAATCGTGAGCTCGATGGCTCAGAAAGGCTTAACCGACTCACCTACACAGGAAACTCTGCATGCAGGTCATACAAAGATAGGATGGTAAATTGCAACAAATGGACACACCTACAAGTTCATCTTTAGTTCGTATTTTAGCAACAAATTAACGGTTCAGGAATCTGAAATTTAGTGAGCAATATTTGGTGGCACACATGTAGCAATACAAGTTATTCATAGCAGCAATATTAAATCACATCATTCCATATGTTAACCTACGTCACAACTCAGTGACCAAGTGATACTCATCACCATGAGGGACGGTGAATCGACTAGATATACACCTGCAGGGATACCCGAAGAGCACGTCACGTACGCTCACCCGTGGAGCTGCACAGCACGCTCACTCGATGTCGTACAGGATAACCTTTCACCAAACAGCCCAAACGTCGAACCGGTCGCACCCAAACAAACTGGAGGTTCCCTACACAGAGCATCTCTCTATGCATGTTAGCGTATTTCCACCTTGCTGCCCTCAACCTACACCTATCAATCGGTGCATTATGCCTCGACGCCCAGAGGTACAGGTTACATCAGTTTATCGGGGCCCATATATCCGAAATGCCTTCGGTATGTTCAAACTTGATCAGCATGGGCCACACACGGATCGGTCCTCAATGGACACGGGCAGGGATACTCACACAAGACTTCCTCTTGCTGCGTCCTAGCCCCCTGCCTAGTCTCATTTTTTGTGCTAAAGTTGTCTCACGTCTCGAACCAATCACGTGTGACAAACCGTATACGCGCGAGTAGATTCCAACTACTCGACTTGTACGGAAGACTATAAACATTAAGCTCAGCATGAACTACTCGAGGACTTAGAAACTATCCTCACTCTTGTTGGAATAATCTGGTTATGCATTTGTGGTTTCATCCATCCTACACCTAATGCACACACATACTTCACACGAAGTGTATATAAAGCAATACTTTAAAATTGTTAAATGCAAACCGGGCTTGCCTTGTTGCTGCTGGTCAGGTTGTATATAATTCAGTTAGAGACTTCTTTCCCATGAGGCTTGCTCAACTGATCCATTTCAATGGATTCACTCCTTCGACTCCGCCGTTGACCGCCTTCGTTGTAAGCACTATCGACATGTATATGTACCAGTTTTATAATGAAATCTAGATACTTTAAAACTTAAACCTGTTAAGAACAGGGGATGGTGTGGAAGTGCTAAGAAAGGATGTTTTGCCTCTGTTGTGCTGAGAAATTAAAGAGAAAAACCCTTCTGCCTATAGGAACTTAAGTCCTAATGGTTTATGTTGCATAATAGATATATGAGATGGCTTATAAGATTTGAATGAAACTGAAGATTAGAAACTCCACTGACTTCAAAACTTTTACAGCAAGTCATACACTACTCAGTGACTTAGCTTGCCAAATTGCAGCTAAAGTGAATGGACATTGTGCCCCTCATAATTCCCTCAAAATTTCCTTTGTAATTCCTATATACATAATAATGGAAAACCCATACAGGAAGTTCTAAGGCTCAACATGCGATGAAACTATATATGTGAGTTCCTGGTCACAAGAAAGTACCTTGGTCCGAAATTCAGGAATTTTCATTGAGTAGTTCCTCCAGAATAATTCTATAAGCAGTTATGCTACAAGGAATTAATTCTGGAGTAATGTGCATTTTCATGCCCAATCAAGTGAACTACCCTTTCAAGAATGGCTCATAGAGAATGTCTGAATTTTTCTATGATTTTTGTAGCTATAGATTACCCAGAATGGATTTTACAAGGGTGAAACTTTTTCTGAAAAAGTTTCTGAATAATTTTGAGCACAGCAGTTTGTTCACTGGAAATTCTTACTCAATTCAACTCTAAATGAGCTGAAACTTTGCTAGAAGCTCAATAATATCTTAAAGAATATTCTGACAAAATTTGGGGATTTTTGGCTTACCCAAACTCGCTTCATAATTCTTTTACTGAAAATTTAAAGAATTATCCAGAATTTATTATTGAATCTCGTACAAATTGGGGTTCTTATTTGGATAGGTCATTGAAAAATGAATCCAACCTAATTTGAATCACTCAATTTGGAGTTTCATACATGAAGATATGAATTTCTAAAGTTGGAGCTAAATCTGGAATTGTTTTTCTATTACAAACTTGAGCTGGGCCCACGGTTTAAACTGCAACCAATCGGATTGGAGGACACACGGGGCTACGGGGTTTTTGCCTGTGTAGCCACACTGGATCCGAAACCACAGCCAATCCCAGTTTTGAAATAAACCCGCTGACAGGTGGGCCAGCCCCACTCTTCTTCAACCTCCAGCGATCTCCTTCCCGCGCGTGCCCCCCCTCGCTGGATCGAGGCGGCGCATCACCGGCCTCGCGTTCCCGGCCGTATCCCGGCCGGAGACTCGCCGCCCGGGGGTTTTCGGGATCGAGGAACTCATTGGCGAGGTTGGTCCGGGCGCTAGAGGACCAGAACTATGCCGGCGACGTGCAGCGGCCTCGGGAGAGGTTCGGCGTCGTCGGCCGGTGGTCCTAGCCCGCCAAACTCTTGGGTTTTTTAGCTTTAAAGCATTGGTGGAACTCGTAGAAGCTAGACATGGAGCCAACCGAGGTCGAGAAAGTCAGCTACTATGGTTTGACCGTGCGCCCGAGAGGTGTCGCGGCGTTTGAGCTTGGAAGAACATGAATTAGCTCGCACACAATGGGTTTCTAGCTAGGGTTGTGAAGTAAAATCGACCGCTAGCCAGTCTACTGCACGTGTGCATGAGTTGATGAGCTAAAAACATTAATTGCGATCAAATTTGATCATCTCGTACCAGAAGATTGAGTTGTGCCCTCCGAAGGAAAAACTCCAAATTGGCGCTCGGTCGTCCATGGCTCGACTTGAGGGTTGGGGATGAGCAGCACGGATCCATGGGGCGTCCCTGGGTGCCCTTGTTTGAGCGTGAAAGCCCCTTGGTTGGGCTGTCCACATGAGCCCGATCGTGGGTAGTTCTCGGGTCACCGCAAGCCAACGCCGTTCTTAGTCAGGGCAGCCGGAAATCTCTCGTTTTGGTGCCGAGGAGGTAGAAGCGGATCCCTCTGTGCCATTTTGCAGCTCAGGGAGATCTGTGGGCACGAGTTTGGGCGGCTCCCGATCGACTGCCCGAGGCGGCCGTGAGCGGCGGCTCTGTTTGGTTCTTGTGCGAGGGGGAAGTAAGGAACCAGTGGCTCGGTCAATGAGGAAGTGGATCATGCCGCGAGGTAAGGCAGCACACAAGCTGCTCTCCAGTGCAGAGGGATTCATGAGTGCGTGGCTCGGTTTGCCGCTCGGTGGCCAACGCCGTGTCTCAGGGTGACTTACTCGTGAAGCAGTGAACCGACTGAGAGAACTCCTGTGTGCAGCTGACATGTAGGCTCCACTTAGGTTCTCACCTCTGTACTGCTGGCTGACCTCATCTCCTCAAAAGATCTCCTCCATGTCCATCCCTTCAATTTAAAAGCTCTGAATTTCAAAAGTGGGCTACAATTTTAATTCGCCGAATTCAGTTAAAATTTGCATTGCAAGTTTGAATTCAGTTTGAATTTGAAACTGCTCATATTTAATTCCTTTTTAGCGCACCCCAAAATTAGAAGGTTGCATTTCATATTTTTCCTAAATGTCAGGTTTCATGTGAGAGGGAGAAATAGCACTAGGGGTTGTCGTTTTACGAGCAAGAGGTCATCCCGGGACTACTCAATATCACGAGCTGGTCGCCAACGCGATGGAAGGAGCGAGAAGGTGGCCTCTGCTTGCAGCTCGGTTGGTGAGTGGGAGGATCACGGCGTGAGGTGTTGAAACCACAAGTAGGTCGCCAGCTCGATGCAAGAAGCTGGAGGTGGCTGCCCTCGGCGGCGCTCTGAGGAGGCTCCTCGGTGGGTTCAAGTGGAACAGAGCCTGGAGACTTTGGGTGCAAGTCTAACCGGCTCGATGACATGTGGGCCCTACTGTCCCCCTTATCCCCTCAAATTTTCTCAAAATTGGCAAATTACCAAATTCAGTTGTGTGGGGCTACAATCTGAACTCAATTTGGATACTTGAGCAATTTTCATCCAAATTTAAATTTGTATTCGAATTCCTATGCAATTTAAAGTCCATTTGCAAAATGGGTAGAAAACATTTCAAAAATTCATGAAACTTTGCGTACCCACTAATTTGGACCTAAGGACTTCAAATATGAAATCTGATTTTTGTTTTGGCTGCTGCAAATGAGGTTTTGAGCACAACAGTTTGCATTCCTATTTGTTGCCCTCATTTGAAATATGAGTTGAACAATTTGAGTTCAAACTCCAAATTTTATTTCCCCCTTGCACATGAGAGCTTACACATGGGTTTGAACTTAACTTTGTCCCCCAAACACTCAATTGATCCTAGGCTAGAGTGGTGGGACACTCATGTGTGTCATCACATGTGGAAAAAATTAAACAAGTCCCAATTTTTACAAACTTGAAACTGAATGGTGTTCAAACTTCAGTTCATTTGTATCCAAAATTTTGGGACCTTTACAATCTCATGATTGGTGGTGGTCGCTGGCCGAGGGGGTTCGAGTTCCATGCTGAAGTGCCATGGGTTTGCTAGGAATGATGCTTTTTATCCCCAAAACAAACATCTCTCCCCTCCTTGAGAAGAACATATAGCCGTTGAATTATGAATGAAACAATATCAACCATCACAATTTTTTTGTCTTTTTCCGAAATTCAAAAAACATTTTAGTAAATTTTACTGCAAATGTCGTAGAAACATTTGATAGATGTTCAGTAAAAATATTTTTGTTTAAAAATAGTTAATAAAAAATTACAATCAAGTAACTCAGGTTGTCGGCAACAAAGAATAAATATATGCTTGTGTACCCATCCAAAAACAATATGCTTCTATTTCTATCTCTACTTTACTTTTGTTATGTTTTTCTTTTTGTCATACTTTTTCAACCCTTATTTTCCATGTCCTGATAGCGACCAAGATGGTGCCCTAGGTTTGCTGGGCTTAGGGGTGAAAACGGGGCGGTATATATACATACATACATACATACATACATACATACATACATACATACATACATACATACATACATACATACATACATACATACATACATACATACATACATACATACATACATACATACATACATACATACATACATACATACATACATACATACATACATACATACATACATACATACATACATACATACATACATACATACATACATACATACATACATACATACATACATACATACATACATACATACATACATACATACATACATACATACATACATACATACATACATACATACATACATACATACATACATACATACATACATACATACATACATACATACATACATACATACATACATACATACATACATACATACATACATACATACATACATACATACATACATTTTTTCCTGTTTGTTTTCGAATCGTTCAGGAATTATTTGGAATCGGGACAAAAATGGGTCGGAGTAAATTATGATCGGGATCGAAACTGTCATGTTATTTATGATGGTCGGTTGTAGTCGTCGTAAACAACTTTGTTTACCACAACTATGCCCTTTATCGTCGTAAATAATTTGAGCCATTGTAGGTTTATCATTTTCCTGTAGTGATGTAGTTTGCACGTTGTAGTTTGCAAGAGACTAGACCCGGAATCAGAACAAAAGTTTTTTCTATAAAACAAATATTGTATTACCTCTTGTCGGTATCCTGCAGACCGGGTACTTCGCCTAGTGGGTAAAAGACAGTCTGGCCCCGCCTCCCCACCTAGGATGGCCCCATCATAAGCCACGTGCCCTTGGCTCCATGGCCTGCCCTGGGGCTGACACGCGTCCTTGAGCTCCGGAGCTGACACGTGTCCTGGGGTCCGGCCGAAGTCTCTCCGCTGACGTGAGGTCCGGGGCTGCCACGTGTCCCCTGGCTCCGAGCCACGTACCCACTGAGGACAGATCCGGTGCTGACACGTGCCCCGGGCTCCGGCCCGAGCCTCCCTGCTGAGTCGAGGTCCGGAGCTGCCACATGTCCCTAGGTTCCGAGCCGCCTCCCCAATGAGGACAGCTCCGGAGCTAACATGTGTCCCGGGCTCCGTCCTGAGCCTCCTCGTTGAGGTGAGGTCCAGTGCTGCCACGTGTCACCTGGCACCAAGCCCGTCGATAAAGACTCCAGAGCCGCCATGGGCCCCACGATCCATTGGGGGCCATGGGTCAACGAAGTCAAGAAGTAAGTGTGCTGTCAGGCTTCGCATTCAAGGCTCGCGCGTTCCCCAGAAGCATGGCGCACTACGCACACCTCCGTCCCTTTCCCATTCGCCATTATGGTGACAAGACAGGATGGCAAGGCGTGACAACTGTACAGTGCCACCCAACGGCACGAAGCCGCCCAAGCAGGGCGAAGAGACGTGGCAACAAGATGGCATTTTCATCATCACATGATGCGCGGTCAGGGGCACTCAGCGTGCCGGACAGCGGGAATTAACTGTTGCCATCCACTCTACTCAGAGGACGAAGCCCTAGATCATGTATAGGGTTCACATAGCACTAGGGCCACCTGTCGGGCCCCAGGCCATATTGTAACCACCCTGGCCTTGAGGTATAAAAGGACCGGGGTGAACGTCTTGTAGAGGGTCCCCCAATTTTCGCTTCCAGATCCCATAGCGCACAAGCGCTCACGCTCAAGCAATAGAACAAGCACACCCGTGGACGTAGGGTATTACGCTCCGGCGGCCCGAACCACGTTAATCTCTGTGTTTACCCGCTCTCTCATGCCCAGGTCGCGTAGGGCGCCAAGCCCCCTCTGTAAAAATGAACCTCGTGCGCTGCTTCCAAGTAGGCTGGGAGGAGTGTCGCAGCTCACACTACCACATTTATCACGCCAGGTAGGGGGCTTTCCGCGCTCTCCTCGCGACCATGGAGAACATCACTTCTCATGGTGAGCCTCCTCGGCGTGCTCGCCGTCGTCTCCAGACGGGGACGATGAGGCTACCTCCCACTCAAGGGCGGGAAGGTCTGGCCAGGCCGACGGCTAGACGACTGACGTGCCACCGGCACCCAAATCCGGCTGAACCGGTGACCAGAACACTAGTGCCACTGAGGCGCCCGTGGCGCCCAGGTCGGGAAGGGCCGGCAACCGCGCGGACGGTGCGCCGTCGTCTGTCACACCGCTAGTGGTCGCTTCCCTCGGCCATCCTCTTCTGCGGCACTGGCGACAGTGCCGCCACGGCTGAGCCCAGAAAGCATGCTGGCTGCAGTGCACACTCTGCTCCACAACCCTCCGTGTGAGGGTGCCACCCCCGAAGCGGTAGAGCAGTGGCAGCATGACGTCGACCATCTTGTCGCCGCTGCCATGAACTCTCCTGCCTACAGGAGGCAACCGGCTGAACCGTCGCTGGCCCATTCACGTACACCGACGGTGGCCCGTGGGGTGGCAGCCTCACGCGCGAAGGCCACACCCGACCTCAGGGTCGAGTTGAACCGTCGCGTCGCAAGTGAAGATGGTGGCACCACCATCGAGCGACGCCGCGAGAGATGTCACAACCTCCAAGGAGAGTACCGCTCCTCGAGCACCGTACCGGTGGGCCTTGATCCCCCTATCCCTATCTCTCCGGGGGCAGTAGGAGGCTGCATACCTCTCGCCCCGCACCTTCGTATGGTGGTCTGGCCACCCATGTTCCGGCCTCACTTGCCGGAAAAATACGACGGGACAGTCAATCCCGCTGAGTTCCTGCAGATCTACTCCACCTCCATCCTAGCTGCAGGAGGGGATGAGGCCGTCATGGCCAACTACTTCCCCGTGACTTTGACCGGCACAGCCCAGTCATGGCTTATGAACCTTCCCCCAGGATCCATCACGTCCTGGGAAGAGTTGTGCTGGAGATTTACAGCCAACTTTGGGAGTTCCTACACGCGCTCCCGCACCGAGCTCGACCTCCACGCCGTGTGTCCGAGCGATGGGGAGTCGCTGGGATCCTTCATCCAGCGGTTCTCCCAGGTCAGGAACACCATCCCCCACATCTCCAATGCCTCCGTCGTTGTCGCCTTCCAGCAAGGCGTCCGCGACAAGAAGATGCTCGAGAAATTAGCCACGCACGACGTGCAAGACGTCTCCAAGCTCTTCAGACTGGCCGACAAATGTGCCAGGGCGGCG
Organism: Neostapfia colusana; assembly: GCA_030760725.1. Lineage (NCBI taxonomy): Eukaryota > Viridiplantae > Streptophyta > Magnoliopsida > Poales > Poaceae > Neostapfia > Neostapfia colusana. The sequence goes on along the minus strand of JASWHV010000016.1, from coordinate 60,020,718 downwards.
GAAGGCCGAGACTGGCACTCGCGACCGGCCTCCGTGGCGGGGAGTGCCAGAGAGGCTGCTGCTCCGCGCAGCAGCAAGAAGAACAAGACCGGAGGAAGAAACAAGCCTCTGGCCGGGACACCCACTGCTGTTCTAGCAGCGGCCGGTGGGGGGCCGAGCCCCGCGCCCTGACAAGCGCCCGCGACCGCCGTCTGCCAGTGACGACGGCCAGTGGTGCCCGGTGCACAACACCGGTAGCCATGGCGCTAACGACTGCCGCGAGATCAAGAAGCTCGCGGAACTCTTCCGCGAGCTGCAACAGCAGCGGCCAAGCCAAGACGGTGCACCCTCCCGCCAGCGGGAGTGCAAACAAAAGGCCAAACCTGAGGCCGACACTGGACAGGGTATGGAGTATCAAGACGCCGAGAGGGCGTTCAAAGCTGTCTATGGCCACTCTGACTCTGACTCCAGCGATGACAGCGAGCGACGCAAGACGCTACACGCCTAATCAGGCGTTCCCCTCTCCGTCGTGCGACAAGGGAAAACACCCTCTTATAATGGTGCAGGGGGTCGAGGCCGCCCTCCCCTTAGAACACACCAAGGGCTCACCCGACGTCCAGACATACGATGAAGCCACGCAGAACCAGCTTCTACGTGTAGAAACCAACCTCGTCGACGAGGCAATGTGGCTAGAGGCTTCTCGAAATGCGCTACACCACAAAATGCTCCGGCAATGGTACACCTGGTGCCTCGGCCAATACTTTCTCGAGGAGGGGTTACAAACCCTCCCCCAGCTGGGAGGGTCCATCCCGACCAGCACAAGTATGCCGCCCCAAGTGCACCCGCCTGGCCGCAGGGGATGGGTATCTCTACCCAGACCACATGACATAGAACACACCTATAAGTTCTACCCTTAGGGCAGTAGTAGGATATTTTTCTTTTTCTCTTTCTTGTAAGAGTGTCATAGTGTCTAGGAACAGCGCTTAGAACAGCTAAGCCCCAGAAGGGTCTAGCTACTCTTGTCATCCGGGGCGGGTTGCTGCCTTCTTACATGGCCTGTTTCCTCATATCACCAGAAGGAAGCCAGAAATAAGAAAAATTTATCCTACCCTGCGTACTTTATTTACAGTTTCTGCTAGCTCATGCATATCAACTGTAAATGGCATGTCCGGAGCCTGTCCTACACACTTGTCCTAGGTCCCGTGCCACTGGAAGGTCTCCTCGCTGAAAGGTTAACGCCTGAGAGAGGTCCAGGGTGTGTAGCTTCCTATGCCTTGTTTCGTACCCTTAGCGTGCACATCCTGCTTCCCCCTGCGCTACAGCTGAGTACTTGGGGGCCAGAAAGAACAAGCCTACGGATAAGAGAAATAACTGGAGCCCGGACATTGCCACCATAATTTTTGTGCTTCTTTTCGATACCGCTCCGGCCGTGTGGCTAGGCACATTTCCTTGTGTCCAGCCGTAGCAAGAGTTGTGCTATCCTTGTGCTGGCCGGTCAGCTTGAAGTACCTGTGGCGTACCCGGCGGTCCTGCGTGTGGCGGACCGGAATCCGCTCATCCAGAATCGTAGAGGGTGGTGCCGCACGATGCAACACCCGACAGCACACATTATAAGAACAACATTGTATTACATAGGAACCAACTGAAATGTACAAGTAGTACAATACTGCAGTTACAAACTAGTGTTTATATTACAACAGTGGAAGCTAAGTTTGTACAACTCACGCCCGTCTACCTAGCAAAAGTCAGTTGCCCATCCCTAGGGCAACCCACACTATCTGCACCCCTCCAGCTCAGTGCGGCGTGTACGGCTCCCACTCTGCCGGGGTCCCCGACGGAGGGTAGCCCTCGCCGGTGGACTCGTAACCCGAGTCCGTGGGATGCTCCTCACCTGAAAAACACTTATAGCAGCAACCGTGAGCACGAAGGCTCAACAAGACTTAACCGACTCACCTAGGCATGAAACTCTACATGCAATTGGTACGAACATGGGATGCTAAATTTGCAGCAAATGGACACGCCTACAAGTTCATCCTTAGTTCATCTTTTAGCCACAAGTTAACAGTTCATGAATAAGAAATTTAGTAAGCAATATTTGGTGGCACACATGTAGCCATACAAGTTTTATCATAACAGCAATATTGAATCATCACATTTCATATATTATCCTACGTCACGACTCAGTGATTAAGTGGTACTCTTCACCGAGAGGGACAGCGAATCGACTCGATATACACATGCAGGGATACCCGAAGAGCACGTCATGTACGCCCACCCATGCAGCTGCGCAGCATGCTCACTCGATGTCGTACGGGACAACCTTTCACCCAATAGCCCAAACGTCGAACCGGTCGCACCGAAACGAGCAGGAGGTTCCCTACATGGAGCATCTCTCTATGCCCGTTAGCAGATTTCCACTTTGCTGCCCTCATCCTACACCTATAAATCGATGCGTTATGCCTCGACACCCGGAGGTATAGGTTACATCGGTTTATCGGGGCCCATATATCCGATATGCCTTCGGTATGTTCAAACTTGATCAGCGTGGGCCGCACACGGATCGGTCCTCAATCGACACGGACAGGGCTGCGCACACAAGACTTCCTCTTGCTGCACCCTAGCACCTGCCTAGTCTCATTTTCAGTACTAAAGTGATCTCACATCACTCGAACCAATCCCGTGTGTCCCAAGCCTAACTTGCGAGTAGATTCCAACTACTCGGCTTGTACCCAAGTTCTAGGAATCATTAAATATAGCCTGTCTACTCAAGGACTTAGACGCTACCCTCACTCTTATAGGAAAAATCTGGTTATGCAATTGGGTTTCATCCGTCCTACACCTAATGCACATTCATACCCCACACTAAGTATTCATAAAGCAAAACTTTGAAAATGGGTTAATGCAAACCGGGGCTTGCCTTGTTGTTGCTGGTCAGATGTTAAAGCTTCGTCCAGAAGAAGGAAGTCGAGCACTTCCGGAGTTTTCTCGCCTTCAGCGACTACACGTAACCGATATACTATATGTCAATTCAAATGCAATGTTTAGAACTGAATAAGTAATTACTATACTCTAGCTAGCCCTCCCCTTTGGTTCTGAAATCTTTATGGTGGCTTGGTAGGGTCCTAACCAGAGTCTTGACCAAGTTTCATTTGAAACAAAGTTCATTTGAGCTTTGTACAAATAAAAGCCTATATGGTCAATATTGGAGCCTCTAAGGAATTCCAGGGGTTTTCATGGCTCCAACCATTACTTTATGGAAACTAGAATTTGATATGATTCTAATGGAGTTGGTTTCATGTCATTTGAAGAATTCTAGAGGGAGTTATGCCCTAAACAAGATTCGAGAAAATCTGAAAAATGTTTCTGGACATTTTTCTATTTTGTCAGGGTAGTTCACTTAATCGCACCATTAGGGGGACTAAATGAACTTGGATGGGTCTGAAAATTTTACTGTGACTGAAGGATTTAGGGGGACTAAATGAACTTGGATGTTCCTTAGCATGAGCATGTGAATCAAAATCTAAACCAGTTTTATCATTGCAAGACTTGGAAGAATTCAGCAGCAAGTTTAGGTTCTTATTCCCATTACAAAACCGATCAAATGTCCTATGCATGTTATCAAGTTTATTTGATAGATCAAGTCAATTTTCACATGAAGTTTTTCCTTTAATTTGTAATTGGAACAATATTTAACTTCATGAGAACGTAAAGCATTGTTCAATATAGAAATTTCTTTCATAGCATTTTGTAGTTTCTTATCAAGATCATCGCAAGTAGAACAATGCAAATCAATTGTAGAACAACAAGCATCTTTCAAGTTTTTATCATTAAGTGCAGCAAGCTTTTTGTTCTTTTCGATTTCAAGTTCAAGTTTATCAAGTGTGGAGGTGTGTGCACTTCTTAGAGAGGACAATTGTTCATATATTAAATCACATGAGGAACAAGAATCATCACTAGGAATCAAGGATTTTAAACGATTAATTTCAGATTCTAGTGACTCAATTTTAACAGCATTGTCCCTAAGCTTTTTGTCCTTTTTCTTAACAATAATAGTGGCACGAGAAATAGCATCACACATTTTTTCACAAGTAGGACATACCTCTTCGTTGTCACTGTTGTGTTCTTCATCGTCCATACTTGATTTTGATTTGCCCGCCATGAAGCACAAGTTTGCCAGATCATCTTCATCTTCATCACTTCCAATGTCTACATCACTCGAGCCAAGTTCTTGAAGTGCGGTGATGAAACTGTTTATCAGTTTGCGTCCTGTAAAACCCTTCTTTTTCTTGTTGGTGTTGCCAAAAGAGGACTTGACTTTATTCTGCTTTTCATCACGGTTAGAAGGACCTGAAAGGTTACGGCAATCTGTACGAAAGTGTCCTGTCTTACCACATTCAAAGCATCGTTGAGGTCCGGAGCTTCCTCTCCTTCTAGTTCTCACATTTTGCAATGCTTTTGACAACCTAGTAGAAAGAAGTATGTAACACCCCGAAATCATGTTAAGAGGGGAATTTAAAAATTTTTGGACGTGTTGCATGTTTTGCAACAATTTAAATTCAAACTGGAATTCAATTTAAACTCAAAACAGAAAAGAAATCGAAAAAGAAAAAGGAAAACAGAAAAAAAACCGGCCAGTGGGCCGAAACCCACCAGCCGGCCCACCCAGCACCCGCGCCAGCGCGCAGCCGCGCGCGCCCTCTTCTTCCCACTGACAGGCGGGGCCCGCCAGCCCTTCTTCTACCTCGCGGCCGCGCCCGCGATCGGCCGGACTCTCTCTCACCCCGAATCCAAACCGACCCGGATTTCTGCGTATCCCAGCCGAATTTTTCTCGTGGGCGACGCAAACTCGATCACAACGAACGCCGCCCTTCCCCCGTCTATAAAAACCCCGGCCTCGTCCCGTTTTTCTCATGCGATCTGCTGTTTTTACTCCGGTGAGAACCCGAGCCTTCTTCGACAATTCTGGCCGATCTACGCTCGGAAATTCCGATCTAACTCGCTGGTCTTGATCCACCGCCTCCGGGGAACCCTGCAGGTGCAAAAAACTCGGTGACTTGCGGTTCAAACACAGCGCCGACGACCTCGCTGTGGTTTCGCTTCGGATCTCATCGCCGATCGTGTTCCAGGACCTCCGAGCTCAAGAAAACCCCCGAGGTGAGATCCCCGACCTCCCCTCCACCGATCTATGCCATAAAATCACAGTTCTAGGAAGAATTCTCGAAGATCCGAAAATCACCGGCGAGATCGCCGCTTCCCGCCGCCGTGCGCCGCCGGGCAGCGCCGCCTGCGCTCGGTTAGAGCGACGTGGCCGCCTGTGCGCCGTCTATTTTAAATCGCACGGTAGACTTTAAATCCCCGCGTACCGGTTCGGCGTTATAATCTCAGCCGTCTGTTTTAAATCGGACGGTCCACGTCAGCCCCGCGTTATAAAGACTGGAATTCTTACGTGCTACCCCCTGGGGTTCTCGGGAAATAAGAGCTAGCCCCGGAAACTTCTGATCTAGCCCCTGGAACTTCAAAAAATCATGTAAATTCATTTAGAAATCAGTTTTAGCCCCTGGACTTAATAAAAATTAGGAAAAACTCCTCTGTTATGAGTAGCTAGACCCCTGAAAGTTGTTAAAATAATATTATAGACCCTGTAGGGCGGTGAGTTCACCTTTTTAACCCTGTTTGATATTTAATTTAGGAAATTGAATAGGTGGCTAGTATTTAAAATTTAAAAAGTGGGACAAACATATTGTCAAAATTTAATTAAAAACTTTCTCAGTACTTAGAAAACTTTGGAGTGAGATAAAAATATATTTTTGGGCTGAAATGAATCTGTTTAATTTATTATTCACATTTATTAGTTATAGGGACACATTTTTAAGTAAAGAATAGTTTTGAAAATATGGAAAATAAATGTAAAATAGTTTACATCAGAGGAAAAGGTCAAAATATATTATTAAATATTTTAGATCAGAACCTATTCTGTTTAGATGATGTGTCTTGTTATTTTCATAATAACGTTCACATTTAGGCATAGGAAATAAATCTGAAAATATAGCAACTAGTAAATGATAAATGAAGTTTCTAAAATCCAAAGAATTCAGTTCAGGGTTGGTAGAAATTCTGAAGACACATATGGAGTAGGAAAATACCTTTCATGCATACTTGGTAGCTAAAAGGTGTAGTAATTAAATATAAGGAATTTATTTAAATTGGAAACTCATATATATAGTATGTAAGCAGTGAATACAAAAGTAGGAATCATATACACATGGTTAAAAGTACATGTAAGCCAAAGATCAACACACATAGAGTAACCACAACACATATAATTGTGAATGACTTTCATAAATGTGAATGTGTGATTTGTTTGAAGTGGAAGTGTGAACTATGTCTTATGGATTGTTGTTTTTTTTGCTATGTGTGATGGTATGATGTAGAACCTGCTCCAGAGCAAGTTCTTCCTTTCCAAGATCAGGACTACCCATTCCAAGAGCAGCAGGAAGGAGGCAAGTGTCCTTGACCACTTTGATCCTATGCTAGGATGTGTAGCTAGAATTATTTGCATTGTCAATTGAAATATGAAACCCATGCTAGGAAGTTTCCATAGAATTGCATTACCTTGTTTCCTTGTAGCTTGGGTTGGGATTTATTTTATCATGTCATTTATTATTATGCATATGCTTAGCCATGCTTAGAATGGGATATTTGGGATATGAGATCATCAGTTTATTTTACCATACTCTTGAATGAGATATTGTGAGTTATGGATCAAGGCAAGTTTGGATGTTTTGGTTGTGTGCTGGGTGCACGAGACTCGGGTTTGTGTTTAGTACTTGCCTGGATCCTAAGGACCGGTTCATGGAGCATGTAACCTGGCTTTACCGTGCCAACCACATGCTGAGATGGGGCAGCTTGGCCAATTAATTAGGTGTATCCCCGGCGTAGTATGGGTGTGTTGGATGGTGCAGGGAATAGGTGTCAGCTGGACTACCATATGAACCGCAAGGCTCAAGTGGGGGCCACTGCAGCGGGGTTGGAGCCTCTTGTATGCTGTTAGGGGTGAAACCTCAGTGGGCCCACACTCGTCGGGAATCCCTTTGTAAAGGCTTCGTAGTGATCTCCTGGCTACACACCTGGGAAGTGTGAATGTGGTTCGCGGCCACTGGCATAATGGAGGTTCTTTTAGTCCACCCGGTAACGGGGGATGAAATCACTACATGTTGGTACAGTGGTACAAACTCTGCAGAGTCAAAACTGTCATGACAGCCGTGCTCACGGTCAAGAGCGGCTTGGACTTATTCATGATTAGAGGAGTGATGGTTTTGGAAGTTGTGGATGTTAAGCGGGGAGCTTAACATTGGAAATGATGTTATGGTTATTTGATTATGATGATGGGATGGGAGATTGGGACCATTTCACCTGTGTAGTAATGTAGGTGCTTAATAAGCTAAGGTGATAGGTATTAATTGCGTAGTGCTTTAACCATGAGTTCAACCTCCCCTTGTTCTAGCCATGCATGACATAACTTTCCCACACTTGCTGAGTACCATCGGTACTCAACCTTGCATATTTATTGGTTTATATTGCTGCTCAGGTCAAGATAATGAGGTGGTGTATAATGACCAAGACTTTGGACCCGAAGAAGGTTTCTAGGTTCATGGAGACCCCCGGGCAACGCCTGTAACGGAGCCCACAAGAATAATTTTCCGCTGCTAGTCTATTTACTTGTGATGAACTTATTATTGTCCATCGAGACATTCGCTATGTAAGACTTATTTATATTCGACACCTGGCTTGTAATAAATGATGCTTCACTATTTGTCATCACATGTATGAGAAAATGATCCTGGCATACATGTGACATTCACTTTGTTGTTCTTCGGAAAAACCGGGTGTGACAGAAGTGGTATCAGAGCCAAGGTTGCCCGTAGGAACGTGGACCTAGGTAGAAAGGGACGTATTTAAGGACCCTATTTTCTTAAAAACTATTTTTATAAGGTGTGTGTTGAAAAGTGTTATTTAATGAGTCACTTTTTTCATCTTACCCCAATTTTCATTCAAAATAGGATTTTGGTTAAAAAGTTTATCTAACCTAAGTTTAAATGCTTTTTGTTTTAGATGGTTCGCATGATTCGCACCGCTCGCAAGTCCACAGGAGGGAGAGTTCCCGTAGTTGCCCTTGCCGAAAGAGAGGAGAGCCGTCCGGTGACGTACCTTTCCTACGGATTGGCAGTAGGAGGCTTGTTGCGCCGTCTTCGACGTATGCTCAAAGCCGCCGGCAATACGGGCAAGCTAATCATCCACTATAACTCCACCAGAACCATCCGTGAGAAGAGAGAAGAATGGAGTTCAGAGATGAGGATCATACACGAAAATAAGCTGCTTAAGATCCACCGCTCTCCAGCTTGTCGAGTGACACAGGTCGACGCGGAGAAGGATGTCACCTGGGAGGCCATCACCTGCCAGAGTCACATCTATCGTCGCCACCTGGACAGAACTGAGTACATGTATGTCCTCCAGCGTGAGAGTGGTACCACGGAGTACAAGTACCCACCAGTGCAGCAAGGGACTTCCCATGAGCACATGGACCTGTGCTTGGAGGATGCTGCTATGCTCAGCACTCGACTACAGGAGTGTCAGCAAGAGCTTCAGGATGTTCGGGACACCCTGAAGGAAACGGAGGCGTTGCTGCGAGCCTGCTTGAGGGCGAGAGAAAGAGGAGATGGGAATGGACTGTGTGTCACCGTGAATGATACATGGACTCCTGACTCCCCAGATCGCCGGGCGATAAGGCGTCGTCGCACTTCTCCACCAGCAGCCTCCCCACCCAAAGCAGAGTCAGAAGGCAGCCGAAATGACAAGGAAGATCCCGAGGAGCCAACACAAGAAAACGAGTAGCGTAGAGCCTTTTCCTTAAAACAGAAGGATGTCGAGTAGTCGAGTCGTTATGTTAGTTAATGGTGTGTTAATGCTTGGTGTGTGACGTGAGTTGTGGAAGCCATGAGCAATTATCCACAGCCTCGTCTTCAGATTGTCTTGCTTTGGTGTGTGAACCCACATGAAATAATATTGCATTTATTTTTGTGTGAGATATGGAACCTCAGAAAAGTATAACAAAGCTTCAACACTTCAAAGTACAAACAAGCGAAAGTAGTAAGATAATACGTAATACTTTAAATTAACATTTGGTTGATCATGCTAGATGGCCGGAAGAGGAAAAGGTCGCGCTGCCAACCACGCCAACAACAATGATGAGGCCTGCAACCCTCATCTTTCTGGAGGCCAGGACAGGGGTGGTCGCCGTGAAGGAGTTGATCCCCTCCACCAAATGCTAGAGAATCAAAATCAACTCATCCAGAACTTGACTCAAGTGGTGGCCAACTTGCATCAAGTTCCACCCCCACAAGCTGCACCACGCCAACCAAGGTTGAGTAAGTTTCTAGGAACTCAACCTCCAAAGTTTGCAAGTGCTGCTGAACCTCTGGAGGCAGATGATTGGCTAAAAACCATTGAAAGCAAGATGAGGATCATACAGTGCCAAGGGTATGAGAGGGTGCTGTTTGCCTCTCATCAATTGCATGGACCTGCTGCTGATTGGTGGACCGCCTACGTGGCCGCCCATCATGACCCTGAGAACATCACTTGGGAGGAGTTCAAGCGTAGCTTCCGCAACCATTACATCCCAAGAGGTGAACTCAAAAACAAGAGGAAGGAGTTTTTGGGACTGCAGCAGGGAAACATGACGGTGAGGGAATACCTCACTAAATTTACCCAACTATCCCGTTATGCCCCACGGGACATAGAGACTGATGAGCAGAAACAAGATTGTTTCGTGGAAGGGCTTACCGCAGAAATGCAGTGTGCAATGTCCTCAAATGAGTATGAAAGCTTCCAAAAGATGGTGGACAGAGCATTTGTGGTGGAAAGGAAGCTGAAGGCCTTGGAAAATGAGAACAAGAGGAAGGCCGGGTGGTCACACCAAGCCTCAGGGAGCAACACCCGCCCACGTCTGATGCAGCAACCTGCAGGGCAGACGAACCGTGCTGCGGTACCCTACTCAGCACCAAGAGGGTACAACCCGAACTACAGGCCTCCCGCAGCACCAGCACAGCCACAATGTCAGTTTGTACAGCTACCTCGCTCCGCATATCCACCTCGACCAGCAGTGCAAGGACCCCCAAACCAACCCCAAGACAACAAAGGCCAGGCACCTAAGGTTGGGGTGCAATGTTTTAGCTGTGGTGAAGTGGGGCACTACGCCCATAAGTGCCCAAAGAAGAAGCCCACGCAGCCACAGCAGCAGAATGTAATGAGAGGACGGGTGAACCACGTCACTATGGAGGAAGCACAAGAGGCACCCGACGTGGTAGTTGGTAAGTTTCCTGCCAATTTACATATTGCAACCCTGTTGTTTGATTCTGGTGCTACCCACTCCTTCATTGCCCAAGGGTTTGTTAAGAAGCATGATCTAGCAACAACACAAATGAACCATATGCTAGCAGTAAACTCTCCAGGTGGAGAAATAAGGACAAGACAAGTGTGTCCCAAAGTGAACCTAGACATTAATGGGGTAGTATTTACTGCTAACCTCATAGTGATAGAGTCACAAGGGATAGAGATTATTTTGGGTATGGATTGGTTGACCAAACATAAAGGAATCATCCATTGTTCGAACAGAGAGGTGGAACTAACGCACCCTAGTGGCACAAAAGTAAAGTTTATAACAATACAAGAGCCTAGGAGGGACATTAAACTAAATCAAGTTGAGGTGAAAGTGGAGGAGATCAGGACCATCAGGGAATATCCAGATGTTTTTCCGGAGGAGTTGCCAAGTATGCCTCCCGATCGTGAAGTGGAATTCGCAATTTAGCTAGTGCCTGGAACAGCCCCGATATACAAGAGACCTTATCGGATGGACTCCAAGCAGCTGGGAGAACTCAAGGATCATTTGAGAGAATGGACGGAGAAGGGGTATATTCGCCCCAGTTCCTCACCATGGGGAGCTCCGGTGATATTTGTGCCCAAAAAGGACGGAACCCAAAGGTTATGCGTGGATTACCGTGCCTTGAATGAAGTAACCATCAAGAACAAGTACCCATTACCCCGCATTGAAGACTTGTTTGATCAGTTGAGGGGAGCTTGTGTGTTCTCGAAGATTGATCTCAGGTCGGGATACCACCAACTCAGGATAAGGCAATCTGATATTCCCAAGACAGCTTTCGTATCTCGGTACGGACTGTATGAATACACTGTCATGCCTTTTAGGCTAACTAATGCCCCGGCGTACTTCATGTGTCTCATGAACAAGGTATTCATGGAATATCTGGACAAATTTGTGGTGGTTTTCATAGATGACATTCTCGTCTTCTCCAAAGATGAAGAAGAACATGAGAAACTTCTAAGGTTGGTGTTGCAAAGGCTGAGAGAACACCAACTATATGCCAAGTTGAGCAAGTGTGAGTTTTGGCTGAAGAGAGTTCCCTTCTTAGGACATATAATCTCGGAGGGAGGAATCTCCGTGGATCCTGCCAAAATAGAGGATATACAGAAGTGGAAGACCCCTGAAAATGTCGGGGAAGTTCGAAGCTTCTTGGGATTGGCTAGATACTATCGACGGTTTATTGAGGGATTCTCTAAAATCTCGAGACCCCTCACCAAACTGTTGGAGAAGGGAGTCACATTCACATGGACGTCGCAGTGCGAGACGAGTTTTCAGGAGTTAAAGAAAAGATTGACGACAGCCCCAGTGCTAGTTATGCCAGATATGCAGAAGAACTTTACGGTGTACTGCGATGCCTCTGGAAACGGGTTGGGATGTGTTCTCATGCAAGAAGGGCAATGTCGTGGCTTATGCATCCTGGCAGCTTCGGAAGCACGAGAAGAACTATCGTACACATGACCTAGAACTAGCCGTAGTGGTACATGTGTTGAAAATTTGGCGGCACTATTTGATGGGGAAGAGGACCGAGATATATACGGATCATAAGAGTTTGAAGTACATATTCACACAGCCAGACCTCAACCTCAGACAAAGGAGATGGTTAGAGCTAATCAATGACTTTGATGTGGGCATCAACTATCATCCTGGGAAAGCAAACATCGTGGCCGATGCTTTAAGTCGGAAAGTGCAGGTCAATAAGTTGAGCTTGAAGGACATGCCTACAGAATTGAAGAACGAGGTTATAAGGCTCAATCTATGCCTTCTGAATAGTGGTGAAGCCATCACCGTGGAAGTGGACTCAACACTAGAGCGAGACACCCGCGAGGGTCAAAAGAAAGACGAGAAGATACAAGAGATCAGACAACTCATCAAGGAAAATAAAGCTCCTGGTTTTAGAGAGGATGAACAAGGAACGGTGTGGCACGGGAAAAGAATCTGTGTGCCAGAAGTAAAGGAGATCCGTGAATTGATTTTGAAGGAAGCTCATGATTCTGACTATTCCATTCATCCTGGGAGTACGAAGATGTACCAGGACCTCAAGAGCAGGTATTGGTGGTATGGCATGAAGCGAGATGTCACGGAACATGTTGCTCTATGTGACACATGTCAGTTGGTGAAAGCAGAACATCAACGACCCGAGGGATTATTGCAACCACTCAAAGTGCCTGAATGGAAATGGGAAGAGATCGGCATGGATTTCATCGTGGGATTGCCTAGGACTCATTCAGGATATGATTCGATATGGGTCATCATTGACAGGCTAACCAAGGTAGCTCATTTCATCCCCGTGAAAGAAAGCTACAACGGATCCAAATTGGCAGAGTTGTACATGTCAAGGATCGTGTGTTACCATGGAGTGCCAAAGAAGATTCTGTCGGATCGAGGGACACAGTTCACCTCAAGGTTCTGGCAGAAGTTGCACGAAACCATGGGAACCCATCTGAACTTTAGTTCTGCCTATCATCCCCAAACTGATGGTCAGACGGAAAGAACCAATCAGATTCTTGAAGATATGCTGAGGGCATGTGCACTCAAAAACAATCGGAGTTGGGATAAGAACATACCGTATGCAGAGTTTTCCTATAACAACATCTATCAAGCTAGTATGAAGATGTCACTGTTTGAAGCCTTGTACGGGAGGAAGTGCAGAACTCCCCTATTTTGGAACCAAACGGGGAAAAGCAAAGTGTTTGGTCCGGAAGTACTACAAGAAGCTGAGGCGAAGGTGAGGGAAATTCGCAACAATTTGAGGATAGCACAGACACGCCAAAAGAGCTATGTCGATGTACGAAGAAGAGAGCTCGTTTTCAACGTGGGAGACTATGTCTATCTCAAGGTGTCCCCTATCAGAGGACTTCGTCGGTTCAAGGTGAAAGGGAAGTTGTCACCTCGATACATCGGACCCTTTCAAGTTTTGGAAAGGAAAGGCGAAGTGGCTTATCAACTGGAGTTACCGGCTCGCCTATCGGATGTGCACGATGTATTCCATGTGTCACAACTCAATAAATGCCTGAGGACGCCTGAAGAGGTGTTACCCATGAATGAAGTGGACGTAGCTGAGGATTTGTCTTATGCCGAGCAACCATACAAGATTTTGGAGACAATGGAACACCTCACCAAAAATGAAAGAATCCGGATGTGCAAGGTGCAGTGGAAGCATCAGTCAGAAGAGGAAGCCACCTGGGAACGGGAAGATGAGCTCAAGGCACAATTTCCGGAATTGTTTTCTTAGAACCACCAATCTCGAGGACGAGATTTCTTTGAAGGGGGGTAGAGCTGTAACACCCCAAAATCATGTTAAGAGGGGAATTTAAAATTTTTTGGACGTGTTGCATGTTTTGCAACAATTTAAATTCAAACTGGAATTCAATTTAAACTCAAAACAAAAAAAAATAGAAAAAGAAAAAGGAAAACAGAAAAAAACCAGCCGGCCCACCCAGCACCCGCGCCAGCCCCCAGCCGCGCGCGCCCTCTTCTTCCCACTGACAAGCGGGGCCCGCCAGCCCTTCTTCTACCTCGCGGCCGTGCCCGCGATCAGCCGGACTCTCTCTCACCCCGAATGCAAACCGACCCGGATTTCTGTGTATCCCAGCTGAATTTTGCTCGTGGGCGACGCAAACACGATCACAAGCGAACGCCGCCCTTCCACCGTCTATAAAAACCCCGGCCTGGTCCCATTTTTCTCACGCGATCTGCTGTTTTTACTCCGGTGAGAACCTGAGCCTTCTCCGGCGAATTCTGGCCGATCTACGCTCGGAAATTCTGATCTAACTCGCTGGTTTTGATCCACCGCCTCCGGGGAACCCTGCAGGTGCAGAAAACTCGGTGACTTGCGGTTCAAACACAGCGCCGACGAGCCTCGCCGTGGTTTCGCTTCGGACCTCGTCGCCGATCGTTTTCCAGGACCTCCGAGCTCAAGAAAACCCCCCGAGGTGAGATCCCCGACCTCCCCTCCACTGATCTATGCCATAAAATCACAGTTCTAGGAAGAATTCTCGAAGATCCGAAAATCTCCGGCGAGATCGCCGCTTCCCGCCGCCGTGCGCCGCCGGGCAGCGCCTCCCGCGCTCGGTTAGAGCGACGTGGCCACCTGTGCGCCGTCTATTTTAAATCGCACGGTAGACTTTAAATCCCCGCGTACCGGTTCGGCGTTATAATCTCAGCCGTCTGTTTTAAATCGGACGGTCCACGTCAGCCCCGCGTTATAAAGACTGGAATTCTTACGTGCTACCCCCTGAGGTTCTCGGGAAATAAGAGCTAGCCCCGGAAACTTCTGATCTAGCCCCTGGAACTTCAGAAAATCATGTAAATTCATTTAGAAATCAGTTTTAGCCTCTGGACTTAATAAAAATTAGGAAAAACTCCTCTGTTATGAGTAGCTAGACTCCTGAAAATTGTTAAAATAATATTATAGACCCTGTAGGGGTGAGTTTACCTTTTTAACCTTGTTTGATATTTAATTTAGGAAATTGAATAGGTGGCTAGTATTTAAAATTTAAAAAGTGGGACAAACATATTGTCAAAATTTAATTAAAAACTTTCTCAGTACTTAGAAAACTTTGGAGTGAGATAAGAATATATTTTTGGGCTGAAATGAATCTGTTTAATTTATTATTCACATTTATTAGTTATAGGGACACATTTTTAAGTAAAGAGTAGTTCTGAAAATAGGGAAAATAAATGTAAAATAGTTTACATCAGAGGAAAAGGTCAAAAATATATTATTAAATATTTTAGATCAGAACCTATTCTGTTTAGATGATGTGTCTTGTTATTTTCATAATAAAGTTCACATTTAGGCATAGGAAATAAATCTGAATATATAGCAACTAGTAAATGATAAATGAAGTTTCTAAAATCCAAAGAATTCAGTTTAGGGTTGGTAGAAATTCTGAAGACACATATGGAGTAGGAAAATACCTTTCATGCATACTTGGTAGCTAAAAGGTGTAGTAATTAAATATAAGGAATTTATTTAAATTGGAAACTCATATATATAGTATGTAAGCAGTGAATACAAAAGTAGGAATCATATACACATGGTTAAAAGTACATGTAAGCCAAAGATCAACACACATAGAGTAACCACAACACATATAATTGTGAATTACTTTCATAAATGTGAATGTGTGATTTGTTTGAAGTGGAAGTGTGAACTATGTCTTATGGATTGTTGTTTTTCTTTTGCTATGTGTGATGGTATGATGTAGAACCTGCTCCAGAGCAAGTTCTTCCTTTCCAAGATCAGGACTATCCATTCCAAGAGCAGCAGGAAGGAGGCAAGTGTCCTTGACCACTTTGATCCTATGCTAGGATGTGTAGCTAGAATTATTTGCATTGTGAATTGAAATATGAAACCCATGCTAGGAAGTATCCATAGAATTGCATTACCTTGTTTCCTTGTAGCTTGGGTTGGGATTTATTTTATCGTGTCATTTATTATTATGCATATGCTTAGCCGTGCTTAGAATGGGATATTTGGGATATGAGATCATCAGTTTATTTTACCATACTCTTGAATGAGATATTGTGAGTTATGGATCAAGGCAAGTTTGGATGTTTTGGTTGTGTGCTGGGTGCACGAGACTCGGGTTTGTGTTTAGTACTTGCCTGGATCCTAAGGTCCGGTTCATGGAGCATGTAACCTGGCTTTACCGTGCCAACCACATGCTGAGATGGGGCAGCTTGACCAATTAATTAGGTGTATCCCCGGCGTAGTATGGGTGTGTTGGATGGTGCGGGGAATAGGTGTCAGCTGGACTACCATATGAACCGCAACGCTCAAGAGGGGGCCACTGCAGCGGGGTTGGAGCCTCTTGTATGCTGTTAGGGGTGAAACCTCAGTGGGCCCACACTCGTCGGGAATCCCTTTGTAAAGGCTTCGTAGTGATCTCCTGGCTACACACCTGGGAAGTGTGAATGTGGTTCGCGGCCACTAGCATAATGGAGGTTCTTTTAGTCCACCCGGCAACGGGGGATGAAATCACTACATGTGGGTACAGTGGTACAAACTCCGCAAAGTCAAAACTGTCATGACAGCCGTGCTCACGGTCAAGAGCGGCTTGGACTTATTCATGATTAGAGGAGTGATGGTTTTGGAAGTTGTGGATGTTAAGCGGGGAGCTTAACATTGGAAATGATATTATGGTTATTTGATTATGATGATGGGATGGGAGATTGGGATCATTTCACCTGTGTAGTAATGTAGGTGCTTAATAAGCTAAGGTGATAGGTATTAATTGCGTAGTGCTTTAACCATGAGTTCAACCTCCCCTTGTTCTAGCCATGCATGACATAACTTTCCCACACTTGCTGAGTACCATCGGTACTCAACCTTGCATATTTGTTGGTTTATATTGCTGCTCAGGTCAAGATAATGAGGTGGTGTATAATGACCAAGACGTTGGACCTGAAGAAGGTTTCTAGGTTCATGGAGACCCCCGGGCAACGCCTGTAACGGAGCCCACAAGAATAATTTTCCGCTGCTAGTCTATTTACTTGTGATGAACTTATTATTGTCCATCGAGACATTCACTATGTAAGACTTATTTATATTCGACACCTGGCTTGTAATAAATGATGCTTCACTATTTGTCATCACATGTATGAGAAAATGATCCTGGCATACATGTGACATTCACTTGGTTGTTCTTCGGAAAAACCGGGTGTGACAAAGTACTAGCTCCTCCTCTGGAAATTTCTCAATCTGTTCCAGGGTTAGTGAAGACAGCAAAGCAAGTGTATTGCTAGATGATTGGTCGGAGCTAGGCATATCACGTTGTGAGACAAATGCAATAGTCTTATTTGGGTTCTTACGTGATATAATGTCAATTTCATGAGTTTTTAGCTTAGAATAAATCATATATAATGTAAGAGTACTCATGACAGTGGATTCACGTATGAATGTTACTTTCATCTCCCAAATTGACATGTCTAATGCACTTAGTAATTGCCTAGCATTTTCAGCATCTGAAAAGTTAACATTTACGCTACGCAAGTTGCTGAGAATTTTATTAAAGCGAGCAAAGAGGTCATCAATAGACTCACCGGGTTGCATCTCAAAGCGCATGTATTCTTTATTGAACATATCCTGTCTTACCTCCTTGATCGTGTTGGATCCTTCGTGGTAGTCACAAAGTGCTCTCCACACATCGTACGCCGATCGGAGGTGTGCAACGCGGTCGAAGTCACTCTGAGTTAGTCCTTGTATGATCAAGTTCCGAGCCTTGTTGTTGTTGTCAACATCTCTCATGTTTGTAGCCGTGACTTGATCGTTTGAAGGCACATCGTAAGGCTTGTACACCTTTTCCCATATTGCAAAACCTTGCGCCTGGATGAAAGCTTCCATGCGTGCCTTCCAAACCTGAAAATCAATACCACTAAACACATAAGGTTTGGCGGAGGATTTCTCCATGATAATTAGTCAAAACACGTGCAAATCACACAGATTAGAGCAACCTGGCTCTGATACCAATTGTAGGATTGAAGTACACGTGTAAATCTACCAGAGGGGGGTGAATGGTAGATAAAAACTTTTCAGCGGAAGCAACAATACACCCCTCAGCAGAAAACCGATCTGTTAAAGAAACCATGTGTGCAACTAATCTAGACGTGTTCAACAGTGACAAAACTAGTATAGATTGTATAGAATCAAGTCACGAAGATGTCACAACAAGAATCATGAAAATCCGTTGAGAGAAACTCAAGTTACGATCGAAAGATCGAACAAAGGTCAATCTGTCCTACGCGAGAAAAATAGTTCTGGAATACTGCAAAGAAACTCGTGTAGATCAGAAACTACAAATTCAATGACCGTGACATTTTCACAGATGATATATAATCAAGTTGTGAAGACAACCCAAAAAGAATCACATTAATTGGATCTGTAAAACTCGAGTTATGATAAAACCACCGAGCAAGGTAGTGCTGAACAGAAACTCGACGAGAAAAACTTGTCTGAAACACGTCGGATGAACAAGGCACAAAAGTTCCTATAGAATACGAATTTTATTTATCAAAACACAAGAGGAACAGCCCCAAAGTTGTGTACACATGATCCTTGGCCTCCCTTGCTTATATAACCAGCCCTAAGGCCAACCCAATTCAGACTGGGACTCCTACTCCTACTTGGATTCAAACTGTAACTTTCCAATACTGCTCAATACTCTTCTACACGCAGATAGAAGCAATCTTAAGACCTCCAAACACCTTAGTAATGTCCCAAACATTTCTAAAACAACTCAAATTCGTGACCCACACGAAATCCTATCATAACCAACTCAAAACTTTCTATATTCGAGTCAAACACGACTCAGCCGCAGCCTGAATCCATAACCTAGTCGGTTGAACCTTTCTGACCAATTCTTTACGTCCACATCTCTTCATCACGCCTTGGAACCATGCAGCAACGTCCATGCACTCCTTGCACACGATTCAAACATACTGCACAACCTCCCGATCAACTCAACCACAATTCCTCCCAAACTTAGTTGTTGAACCTCATCTTCTCCCTAAGACTAGTTCAATGGATCCTGTCACCAGCCATGTATTGAACTCAAGCAACACCTGCACATGAATAAACAACCAATACTTTTGATCACAAGTCCTCGACTTGACTCTCTTTAGTTCCGAAACTACAACATCTTACGTGAGCACCTCACATAAGTATGTTGTAAACCATAGCAAAACGATATCAGCCATAACCACCAAAACACACCAAAAACTTAGTAAAATAATACTTAGCAAACTTTCCATAAGAGTAAAGCAAGTTCGAAACATTGCAAGTTAAAAGCAGAACCATTGCAATCAAGCTCTGAACCTTACCAAAGCTAACCGGACCTTGAACCAGAGCTTACCAAGCTAGTCGGACCTAGCGCCGGAGCTTACTAAAGCTTAGTCGGACCTAGCAAAAACAAGTCGGACCTAGCCAAAATAAGTCAGACCTAGACAAAGCAAGTCGGACCTTATGTCGGACCTTGCCGGAGCTACCCAAAACTAGTCGGACCTATCGTCGGACCTTGCAGGAGCTCGGACCTAGAGTCGGACCTTGTTAAAAAGGTGTTTTGGTAGTATTCAAAACTTTTATCGTCAAAGCCAATGTATTCAGCACACATAGGTCTCACAATCTCCCCCTTGATGAATGCATTGGCAACACCACTTAAAATCTGAACATTGGCTTATTCACATGAAAAGTTTTGAAAACAATTTCTCCCCCTTTGTAAATCAGAAATAAAATGAGAAGAAAAAATACCAAAAATTCTCCCCCTGAGAAAAATCGTGCCAAAACACTTGTCAATGTGTGCAATGTGTGATCAATTTCTCCCCCTTTGACAATGTATTCAGCAAGGTACAAAAGATAAATTTTAATTTGTTATGAGCACATTATAACATATACATATAAAACAAAGCTCATCCAAATCATACTATCAAGTAACTTACACTATCACATCAATGAGATACATAAAGTAGTGTAAGCCATGCTAGAGATCAAGTGTAATTTTCAATTTAAACAAGTCATAATCTCACAAAATTAACTATTTCAAGACCTGAAAGCATGACACTTGTTGCTGCATTTTATTTATCATTTAAAGCACAAATTTTGATCTTATGACATTTGCAAGAGATTATATGCAGCATCAGCCTTATTCTAAACAACCAAGCCAAGCCTATGTCCTTTGACCGTCAGAAGCTTAAGGACATGGTTTTAGTCATACACAACTCCTTTCAAGTTCATATCTAAGTGCAATGATAAGCCATCTCAAAAGAAGAAGTGCCATGCATGCATATTCTCTTGATCTTTTCTCATTTTTTTATTTGAATATAAAAACTCAACATGTGAGTTGATTACTTGATTAATTCTTTATGATTAAAAACACTTGTGAGCATGCAACAAGTTCAAAACAGCAAGAAAGTTCGACCATGACCAGATTTAGTGTAAGTAATTATTCCAATTACTAGACATGGTAAAAACTACAAAATGTATAACACGAGTAATGTAGTAAGAACTTTCAGCATGAAAAAGGAATCACAAAGTCATATATGCATGAAATACTATGCTCATATTATTTTAATTTCAGATTCACACATAGACTTCCGAAGTTTCAAAATTCACCCTCAATTTAAGCCATGAGGATGCATAACACCTATTTCACTACGAATGTAACAAAAACGAGTGAAATCCAAAGGTTTTGTAAAAATATCAGCCAATTGTTGTTCGGTATCTACATGGTGAAGCACAATGTTCCCTTTTTCGACATTATCACGGAGAAAGTGATACCTAATGTCAATATGCTTAGTTCTTGAATGTTGCACGGGGTTTTTAGCAATGCAAATGGCACTAGTGTTATCACAAAACAGTGGAACACTATCTAGATCAACCCCATAGTCCCTAAGTGTTTGAACGACCCAAAGAATTTGTGAGCAAGCACTAGCAGCAGCTACATATTCAGATTTGGCTGTGGATTGTGCAACTGAACTTTATTTCCTAGAGGACCAGGCAACAAGTGAATTACCAAGAAAATGACAAGCACCAGAAGTACTTTTCCTATCAATCCTACAACCCCCAAAATCAGCATCGGAAAAAGCTTTCAAAGTAACGGTTGAAGAAGAAGGAAGAAAAATCCCAAATTCTTGATTTCCATGTAAGTACCTGAGAATCCTTTTGACGGCTTGACGATGTGAAGCACGTGGGGAGGCTTGAAACCGTGCAGAAAGACATACGCTGAATTGTATGTCCGGTCTTGATGCCGTGAGATACAAAAGTGATCCAATCATGCTTCTCTATTCTTTTTGATGAACGGGATCACAATCTTCATCAAGTTCAAGTGTTGTTTCTGTTCCCATTGGTGTCCGAAGAGGCTTGCTTTTGTCCATGTTGAAACGTCTTAGGAGATCTTTTGTATACTTTGTTTGATGCACAAAGGTACCCTCCTTGGTTTGCTTGATTTGCAGCCCCAAAAAGTACGTGAGTTCTCCCATCATACTCATCTCAAATTCTGAACTCATCATAGCTGAAAACTTGGACACAAGATCATGAGAAGCACAACAAAAGATAATATCATCCACATACACTTGAACGAATAATGAGTCATTGCCATGCTTAAGACGACGGCCAAATTTATTGACAATGGGGCCGTCGTCTTTAATATTATTGACGACGGCTTTTTCTAGCTGTCGTCAATAACTATGTTATTGACGACGGCTGGACGAGCACCGTCGTCAATAAATTATTGACGACAGGGCCGTCGTCTTTAACTTAATCCGGGCCCACCCGAGGAGTTATTGACGACGGTGACCTAGGACCGTCGTCAACAAGGTCCTTATAGACGACGGTTTCCTAGCACCGTCGTCAATAACGGGATATATAACCCGTACGCGAGCCGGGAGGCGGCCAGTGCCGCCTCTCGACTCGATCGCGTCGGCCGTCCCCGTCGCTGCCGGCTGTCCACGTCGCCAACGCCCGTCCCCGCCGCCGCGGCCGCCCATCTCCGGCCCGAGGTAAGTCCCCCTCCCCCTCCGGCCTCTTTCCTCGCCCCCTGCTTTCCTCGATCGCCCCCGCTTTCCTCCCCCGCTTTCCTCGCCCCCGGCCGCGCCACCGGCCACCGGCCGGCCGACCTCTTCGGCCCCTCCCCCGTCCCCCTCCGGCCCGGCCACTCTCCCTCCGGCCCGGCCCCTCCCCCTCCGGCCCATACTAGCTAGATTAAAGTGTTTAGAAGGAGCCAAGTCTTTACCAAAAAAGTGCATGTCTGGAAATGTAATCAAAGAGCGAGAGATCATCTTCGGGACTTGGATTAAAGTGTTTAGAAGGGGACACAAATGGTTGATATGATTCCACTTTTCGGAGATCCGTACCAAGCACATCGTAGTTGCTTCCCCACAAAATAATCAGCTGATTTGGCATTGTAATCGAGCAAGGCTGTACCCAACCTAGGCTAGTAACAACTTTAACATATTTATAAATATCCTTTAAAAGAAGAAATTCTATTCCAAGCAAAGAATCCCAGTTTTAAATAAATTACATGTGCAAATTTGAACTCCGGTGGACTCGCATATATGCAAGTCTTATTAACACTTTTCTTACAAACTTTAATTTGTAGCCAAAGAATCACAAATCTATGTAGATGTTTTCCTATACACACATGGAATGGAATCCTTTTATGTGTCACACTGTTTGGAAATTGGAAAGCACCTTTTTTGTCGCTTTAGTTCCTTATCCTTGTGCTTTTCTTTCCTGGCCTGCCGCTAGAGGCTATACTCTCAGTACATATTCTTGTCTCGCTTCATAATCTATTCTTAGTATAGGGCTAGCTGGAAATTAGGCAGGATGAATAATAGATCGGTGTCGATAGCTTGCTAGACATGCACAAAAAATATTCTGCCAAGTTATAGAATTTAGAATCTAGGCAAAGAGATGCTGCTTTGGAGGCATTGGGACAAAGGGTAGTGGAGACGCATGCCATCTTTTCACCCCCCCCTTCGAATATGCAAATCTTCTTTGTGGTTATACCTTATATTATCAACATGATTCTTATTGAGACTATGTAATAAACAGTTCGAAGAAATTCCTGAACTGTTCTAAGCTACTAACTGGTGCATCAAATGTACCATTAGCTACATGAACATAAAATGTTACAAGTGACCGAAAAAATATTGCTGCCTATATTTTATCTTTTTCATGGGAACAACGCTCACAGCCCGAATTTTGAAACCAAACAAAAATCAGTCGAAACAAAAATTTTTAGATAATCTTGGGCAGTGTTCCAAAAGGCGCTAGGCGCTAGGCGGGCGGTGACCCTCTGCCTAGAGCCTAGGCGTTTCAAGATGGCGCCTAGGCGTTATGTACTGTAGCAGTGATATATTCTAAAAATTTTTAGAAATACAGAAGTATATACATATTTATCCTGTAATGGGCCAATTTTTCATAGCCCACTTCAGCTCTCCTCTCTATTTCTCTCTCTCCCGTGCAGCACCCAGCCATTCCATGGGCCACAGTCATTTAATTTGATACAATAGAAGTTCAATAATACGTAAAACTGCATTCCTTTGTTTTCATTGAAATAAATCCATGTTTTTTGTAAGTTTGAATTTCATACATATTGAATTTCTATGTATCCAGTAGTTTCAGTTTCTCATCTTCACTCAGATTTCTGGGTTTTTGTATGGCCCATTAGCTCAGTCAGCCCATGTGGCCCATCTTTTTTTTTCTCTTCCTCTTCAACCCTAACCAAGCAAACACCTGAGCCACTCACCGATACCTTTCCAAACATCCTCCTCCACTCAGGCAGCGCTGCGGCACGGCGCTGAATCAGGTGGCTGCAGCGTGGGATCCTGCAGCAGCGGCACCAAATCAGGCGATTCGGCACCGGATCCGGCGGCGGCGCGCTGAATTTTTCGGACTCGACACGGTGGCGCGAGATTTGGCAGCGGCGGCGAGAAGGAATCAATGGGGTGCGGTGTTGTGCCTCACCACCGCCTGTGCCCCTCTGAGGATTCCCCCCCCCCCCCCCCCCCCCCCGCTGCGGCCCTCTGTGGATTCCTCCGCCCCACCACGCGCCGGGCTTCGGGATCCCGCTCCCCACATGGCCACATCCTGGCACTCCTCCTCCTTCCCCAGATGGGCAGCGAGCACCCCCCTCCCCCGGCGCGCCCCGCGAGCGCCCACCCCCTGAGGCGAGGTGCGAGGCCAGTGCCCTGCGCTGAAGCGCGCTTAGGTGGCCGCCTCAGAGCGCCTTTTGGAACGCTGATCTTGGGTATATATTAACTTCAAATTAAAGCTGAGCCATATATATGTAGGTATATGCGTGTGTCAGCTATAGAGATTCACTATGAAACAATGAACAGGAGTATGGAACAAAATTTTGAGCAAAAACTAACTTAGAAACAACATATACATGAGAAATTCAAACCACTTGGTATATTTTAAAGACCAAACTCAAAAGAAAATTAATGGTGATAGCCCACCCAACCGTTCTGCAGTCCTCCTCATTATCTGAAACAAGCACATTCTATGAAGGGCTGCAGGAATAACCTCAGTAATAGCACTTTGGATGCCCCTACAATAGTCAGTGATGATAGCCTTTGGAAGACTGCCAGACATACTTGCGGTTGAATCGGTTGTCATCCATGTGATTATTGAACACGATGCCAACTTTTCTCTGTTCTTTTTCTCCCTTGACGTGCCTTGTATGTATTTAGTAGATAATTAGTTTAATTGTTAATTATTTGGTTTAAATCAGTAATTGTTTCTGATTTTAGTTATTTAATTTATTTAATTGATTGATTAGTTGTTTAAGCACATTGTTTTTGCTTTACCCCCGGCCACGCTGCCACCAGCCCCCGCCGTCACCGATAGCGTACTGACGCCTAGGCGTCCAGTCGGTGACGGGGGGATGCCGGGGCGGCTCGCCTTGCCTGGCCGAGCGTCGCCGATGCCGGCGCCGCCTCCGCCCGCCGCTCGTCGCTGCAAGGCGCCGCTGGCCCCTCGCGCTGCCACCGCCGATGCCTCACGCTGGCGATTCCTCGTGCCGCCACGCCCCGCTCTGCCGCCGCGCACCACCGTCCCGTGCCCCGCCCAACTGCGCACCGCCATCCCGCGCCCCGCCCCGCCGCAGCCGCTGCCGTCCTGCCCCAAGCCCCGTCAGGCCGCCCCTGGTCGCGCTGAGCCCTGGCCGCGCCTCGGCCGCCGCCGCCCGCCGCGCCCCGCCCCGAGCACCGCCCTGCTGTGCCGCCCTGCCCCGCCCTGCCGCACCGCTCGACCTTAGTTGATTAATTGTTTAATTAGTATTGTAATTGATTATTGTTTAAATAATACTTTGATTGATTGCGTGACTAGTTACTATATGTAAATAAATGGGTTTCGGCCCGGTCCGGCCTGACATGACCCATTTAGGGTCTGTCACGGCCCATTTATTGGTAATGTATTAGTCGAGACAGGCACGGAGGACGGCAAGCTCCCGCGCTTGGACGGCGGGCCCCGACGGTGCGGTTTCATCTTTGACCCACTTACGACGGGGCATAACGTACGATGGCTAACCCTAGGCGTCTTAAGATAATGGCAGGCCCCAATGGGGCACAACTTAGGACGGTTGACCCACTTCTTTGTCTCTCGTTCTTTCCTTCTCTCTCGTTCTTTCCTCTCTCTTTTTTAAATGACTCAAAAACGAAAGATTGACGTAAACCTATACAACATGTGTCACCCGTTTCGAACGGGCCCGTCTCACATGTGTTACGCATGTGAGGCGTGTACGTTCGGAATTGTCCCTTTTTGGACAGCCTGGGAGTGACCGAGGGGGCGTGGCATGTGATGAGACACGGGTTTAGATATAGACGAGATTTCGACGGCATAACCCTGTTGTTCTCTGCTGCACCATTTTCGGGCGTGCAGTGGAGAACAGCGGGGTTATGCTGCCGAAATTTCATTCGGATCCATACCACGTGTCTCGTCATGAGCACGCTCCGCTCGGTCACTCTTGGGTGGGTTTAGGACCTATCCTTTCCAATAGATGTAGGGCTGTGACATAAATAAATTATAAAGTAACTATAATTTCCTTTACATTAACTGCAGATTCAAACATGGGTGAGGATCGTAGTTGGATGTATACCGGTTGGAAGAACAGTTCTGATGGTCACTCAGATGAGTGGTTCGCCAAGACATATGCTTTTGTAGATCGAGCTTTTTCATTGTCAAAGATCGATAAGGTGCGGTGCCCATGTACGAAATGTCAAGGTGCAAAGTGTTGGGACAAAGTGAATTTGGCGCTTCACTTGTGTCGATACGGTTTCATGCGAGATTATGAGGTGTGGACCTTTCACGGTGAGACATCTTCTCAACCCTTACAAGATTCATATGAGGATGACAACACGGGGGTCGATAGGATGGACAAGATGCTTGATGCCATAAATCTTGAATTGATGGAGGATCCTCCTACAGCGGAGGTTGAAGCGTTTTTCACGCTTCTCAAAGCTTCAGAAGAGCCGTTGCATGAACACACCGAAGTGACGCTTCTTACTTTCATGACTAGATTTATGGCCATTAAGTCTAAGTATTTCTTATCCAATAACTGCTACAATGATCTCATCAAATTGATCAGCGATATCCTTCCACAACCACATAATGTGCCTAAAGATATGTATCAGTCTAAGAAGTTGATTTCTGGTCTGGGTATGAAATATGGGAAGATTGATATGTGTCTAGACAATTGCATGCTTTTTTGGAGAGAGCATGCCAACGAGAAAAAGTGCTTAAAATGTGGTAAAGCGAGATTTGTCGAAGTTGTTAATGACGACGGTTCAAAAGTAATGACTCAAGTCGCACATAAGCAGCTTCACTACTTGCCTGTCACACCTAGGTTCAAGCGTTTGTTTCTATCTAAAAAAATAGCTAGACACATGAGGTGGCATAAAGAAGGTGTACATGAGAACAACGGCATGATGGTGCACCCGTCGAACGGTGAGGCATGGAAGGTGCTTGACCGCTTCGATCCATATTTCGCCAATGACGCGAGAAATATTCGCTTTGGGTTGGCGACAGATGGCTTCTCACCGTTCAGTACAAACGCCACACCATACTCTTGTTGGCCTGTGTTTGCTATTCCGTACAACTTACCACCATCGCTTTGTATGAAGTATGAGTTCATGTTCCTATGCCTTATTGTACCTGGACCGGATCATCCTGGTTCACGACTGAAGGTGATGATGCAGCCATTGATTGAAGAGTTGAAAATGTTATGAACAGGAGTCGAAGCGTACGATTGTTATAGAAAACAGAAATTCAACCTTCGAGCTGTGTACTTGTGGTCTGTTCATGATTTTCCAGCTTACAACATGTTTTTTGGCTGGAGCACTCATGGTCGATTGACATGTCCAATATGTGCTTCGGACACGGATTGTTTTCGTCTAAGTCATGGTGGCAAGATATGCTACTT
Organism: Neostapfia colusana; assembly: GCA_030760725.1. Classification (NCBI taxonomy): domain Eukaryota; kingdom Viridiplantae; phylum Streptophyta; class Magnoliopsida; order Poales; family Poaceae; genus Neostapfia; species Neostapfia colusana. Next base: position 59,993,382 of record JASWHV010000016.1, on the reverse strand, counting down.
TGATTGTCATAGACGTTTGTTACCGCCAAATCACGTGTTTAGGCAACAGAGAAATGCCTTCAGGAAGGGTACCATTGTAAAAAAGGGACCACCACAACGTCTGAACGGGTCAGAAATTGTTAAACAACTCAATAATCTAGTGCCAGATAAAGGTCGTCCTGGATATTTTGTTGGTTACGGAGAGGATCACAATTGGACTCATATATGTGCACTATGGGAGTTACCGTATATGAAGTCTTTAATTCTAATGCATAACATTGATGTCATGCACGAGGAACGTAACATGGGTGAATGCATCATAAGCACGTGCTTGGATATGATGGGCAAAATAAAAGACAATATGAAAGCTCGGAAGGATTTGGCAGAGGTTTGTAACCGACCAAGTCTTGAGCTCTCCGAAGCTGGTGGCAAACCACGAGCTTCTTTCTGCCTTTGACCAAAAGAAAAGAAAGAAGTCTTCAAGTGGTTGAAACAGTTGAAGTTCCCAGACGGTTATGCTGCTAGCCTGAGAAGAGCCGTTAATGTTAAGACTGGAAATCTTACTGGTTTGAAGAGTCATGATTATCACATAATCATGGAATGACTTCTGCCGGTTATGATTCGAGGCTATCTTGACGATGAGGTGTGGAAGGTGTTAGCCGAGCTTAGCTATTTTTATAGACAGCTTTGTGCTAAAGAAATCAAAAGGGAGATGATGGAGAAGTTGGAAAAAGAGATACCCGTGCTTTTATGTAAGATGGAAAAAGTATTTCCTCCAGGGTTCTTCAATCCAATGCAACACCTTCTAATCCATCTTCCATATGAAGCTAAAGTAGGCGGCCCTGTTCAATATAGGTGGATGTACCACATTGAAAGAGCACTCAGATGTCTAAAACCGAAGGTTTGTAATAGGGCAAGGGTTGAAGGATGCATCGCCGAAGCATTTACACTTCAGGAGATAGGATACTTTTCAAGTGTCTACTTTGCAGAAGAACATAATGTTAATGCATCGGTGTTGCGGTACAATATGGCTGAAGCAACCTCTTGTAGCGAACTCTCACTTTTTCAAACGAGAGGCACCACTGTTGGTAGTGGCACGAGCTATGATGCTTCAACAGATGAAAACAGCTGCTTTGTTATACATGTACGCTAACATAGATGGGATGGACAATTTTTTTCAGTAAGTGGTTATTCAACATCTATACTAATTTGTGTGGTGTGTTATACATCTATGCTAATAATTCTGTTTTGTCCTTATTTAGTGAGTTCGATCGACAAAATTGGAAGTCTAAGCAGCAACCTACTAGCAAACAAATACAAACAATGCGACATTATGGAGTAAATGGAGGACCTAACTTCCAAACCTGGTTTCGGAATCATGTAACGTTTTCCTTGTCTTGTTCCTCTTAGTATTTATGTTCATAGCATAAAATAGTCTTCTTACTTCATATGTTGGACAGTGCAAGACACAAGCTGGTGTTCATGAAGATTTGCGACAACTGTCCAACGGATCCATTAAAGTTAAACTCTTTGGTCGATATGATGTCAATGGGTTCCGATTTCGTTCAACTCAATTTGAAGCTCAACGTCCTCTAAGGGCAACATCAAACACTAGAGTTGTGACGAGGGCCGCCGATGCCGAAGGACGTGAAACTAATTTCTATGGGATCATAAACAAAATCCTAGAATTTAGTTTTGCCGGGAGTAAAGACCTTAAAGTAGTCTTCTTTGACTGCTATTGGTTTGATAACAACAATGGAACTTGACAAAACCAATTTGGCATGGTAGAAGTCAAACACAAGGACCTACTACGAGGCTACGACACCTTTGTCCTTGCACACCAAGTCGAACAAGTGTACTATCTACAATATCCATGCGAAAAGCTTAGTGCATGGTGGGTTGTACAAAATATGAATCCTCGTGAGCGGTTATATACACCGGACAATACTGGTTACATTGATGAGGCTGATGTTGTTTACCAAGAAGAAGAGTTGCCGGATTCTTTTGTCGTTGAGCCTGGTCTATGACTCGATGAATTAGTTGGAGATGCACAAGATGTACAGACTCATAATGTGAAAAAACGAAAATGGCGAACAACCACGACAAAAGATCTATGGTCCGGTTTACGAAGTAGAGTACATGATCGTGATACTGATGAATTTTGAAATTGAGTACAAGTAACGTTTCCTTCATCTCTTCTTTCGGCTTCTTTATTTTTCTTTAAATTCATTATCAAATTTCCTTTCATCAGGATGTCGTCGAGCAGTACATGACGGGGGACGCGGGGCTTTCTGCCCCCGAGAGTAGACTCTGTTTTCTAGGGCTGTCAGTCTAGCAATGGTAGACTGTCTCAGCTGTTGGGCCTCGACAGAGGCCAGGGGTCACGAGAGCGGTCACGACAGGTAAAGAATATTAAATTACATAAATTATATAAATAACTTTCTTAAATCTATATTACCAATCTTCAAATTTTTAGGACGACTCTACGTCTAAGGAGACAGAGGCCAGGGGTCCTCTTCAGACACCACAGGTTTCGGAGCCTGTTACAGATCCTGCTTCGGATCCTCTTCAGGTTCCGGCACCGCAGGCTTCAGACCCTGCTTCAGAGCCTTCCACAGAGCCTGATGTGGAGCCGGCTCCACAGCAGCGTTACAGGAGGATCGGGTTCTCCTCCTCCTCCGGTTCCTGCACGGCCAGAAGACCGGGTCGTTATTCGTCCGGTTGGCGATAGGTAAGTAAATCTATAACAAATCAATTTAGATATTTTAACACTTATATATGTACTAATTGAGAATCGTGTATTAGGTCTTGGGCCGATGACTCGTTCACGGGTCAAGGACGCCACCGCCAGGTCAACGCTGTCCTGGGCCAGCTCATCCGTTGTCACTACCCCGGTCTAGTGAACGGACGGGCTGCTACGTCTTGGGACGATTACGCTACGGCCCAGGACACTACCTACGGCAACCACTAGGAGCATGTGTGGCATGAATTTATGGTAAGTAAATCGTCTATTCGTTAAATGCGAACCTATTATATGTTAAATACATTAATTTGTATATTTCTTCTTGTAGAAATATTACCGTTTGGAGGACGAGGCCCAGCTGGATCACGCTCGCCTGGTCTTCAACAACAACGCTAGGAAGCTCCTAACGCAGTCGATTTCAATGGCTCGCATTCAGGCTATGAAGGCGTACTATAAGTTGCATCCGGACGAGGGTGAGCCGGGGCAGTTTAGGGATGTGGCGGACAAGTACTTGACGGAGGAACAGTATGCAGAGGTAAATTCTTTATTTTACTTTGCTTCCTTATCTAATTTTCATCAATGTTTTCATCCAATAACAAATGTGTGCAGGTCAGCGTACCGTGGCTTGAGTCCTGTCCGGACGCCTACAGTTCCCTGTGTGCTCGTTGGGCGAGCCAGGGCTTCCAAGGCGTGTCGATGACCCGCCGACAGAGTCGAGGGATGGACGGGAAACACCGTCTTGGCGGGGACGGCTACGTACGCCTTGCTAAACGGATGGTAAGTGATACTCGAATTATATTATAGTTAATTTCTATCGCTATCATTGTGCTAACACGTATCGATAGGAGCGCGAGATCGGTCAAGAGCCGACCGCTATCCAGTTGTGGACGAGGGGTCACATGGGAAGTGACCCCTCGCAGCCTGATCAGCTGTCTTCTCAGACAGCGACGGAGACGTTGGTAAGTTCTTTAGTTGACTTAATTGTATTCTCTTTAAAACTTCTGATGACTTTAATTTTCTGTATTTTCAGGAAAAGTATGGGGAGGAGGTGTGGAGGCTTCGAGGCGACGATTACGATTGGCAGAACTCGCCGATCGTACCTGAAGCCGCCAATGCAAGCGGTGGCGGTAAACCTCACGGCCGGAGAGTTCTGTTATTTTTCATTTACTTTCACGAACTTCGAGACACGAAACTTTAATACTCTTACTTCGTTGTGTAGGTTGGCCATCTTCGATGGAGTAGTCGACTCGAGGGAGGCGCGGTCTTACTCGAGGGCCTCTTCATCGCAGGGTGGATCCAGCAGGCGTGGCAGCCGTGATCTGGAGCTCCAGAGTGTCTAGGAGGAGCTCCAGAGGACGCAGGAAGCGCTGAGGCTCGCGAACGAGAGGCAGGCAGCCGAGCTCCGGGCTAGGGACGAGTATCAACCCTCGTACATGCTACAGCTGCAAGCTGCCATGTAGGTAAGTTCAGATCGTTGTACTCAACGTTTCTAATATATAAATAACATGTATAATAATTTACTTCATATTTGCAGGCTATGGCCACAGGACAGCCTGTTGTCTTTCCTCAGTGGGCGCCGCCACCGATACAGCTACCACAGGGGCCGACGTCAGGAGCACAGGTACAAAATTTCTCATAATAGCTGCAACTAGTTAAACTTGCTCAAATTTAGTTAAATTTGATCAAACTTACTCAAACTTAGGGAAAACTAGTTAAACATCCTCAAACTAAGTAAAATATGGTACAACTTACTCAACTATAGTCAAATATGACCAAACTTACTCAAACATAGCCAAAACTATTTGAACTAGCTCAAACACAAACACTACTAGTCCATACTTCTCAAACTTAGTAAAATATGAGCAAACTTACTCAAACATAGCCAAATCTAGCTAACTTGCTCAATTCTAACTTGTAATGAGTTTATTTAATCATATACACATCTGTGAACTTCTAATTTGTCTAACTATACATGTACATCATAGGGATCGGTGACGCGGGCTCAGGAAACTCCATCCCCTCAGTAACCAGCGTTTGGACGAGCGCACGACGACTTCCTGGACTCCGGTGGCAGCGGTCGGGGTAGCGTAGGGTAGTGTGGCGTGCGTATAGTGTTGTTATGCCTGCCTGTGATGTATTTGATTGCCTGTGATCTGGCCGTCGAGCCAGGGCTGGCCTCGAAGCCAGGGCAGGATTTTCTGTTTTTTTAAAAAAAATGGAAAAGCTTATGGACGACGGTTTCTGGTACTTGGCCGTCGTCAATAAGCCATTATTACTGACGACGGCCAGGTACCAGAAACCGTCATCAATAATCCATTGTTATTGACGACGGCCAAGTAGAAACCATCGTCAATAAGCCATGGTTACTGACGATGGTTCAAATCCTGGCCGTCGTCAATACTCTGCTCTAGCTTATTGACGACAACCTGATTTAGCTGTCATCAATAAGCATTATTGACGACGGCCAGTACCACAAACCATCGTTAATAAGCCATCGTTACTGACGACGGTTCAAATCCTGGCTATCGTCAATAAGCTAGCTTATTGACGATAGCTAAATTTAGCTGTCGTTAATAAGCTTATTGACGATAGTAACCATCGTCAATAATATTATTGACGACAGCCGTAAACCGTCGTCTATAAAGTTTTGCCATCGTCAATAAGTTATTGACAACGGTAACGTTCTTATTGACGACGGTTTCTGGCCGTCGTCTATTGTCCGGATTCCTGTAGTGTATCATACCATGCTCTAGGGGCTTGTTTGAGACCGTACAAGGCTTTGGACAGTTTGTAAACATGATTAGGAAAATTTAGATTTTCAAAACCAGGTGGTTGTTTGACATAAACCTTCTCATCTATGTAGCCATTAAGAAAAGCACTTTTAACATCCATTTGATATAGCTTAAAACCTTTAGATGCAGCAAAAGCTAACAAAATTCTTATGGCTTCTAATCTAGCAAGAGGAGCAAAAATTTCATCAAAATCTAGACCTTCAACTTGTGTGAAACCCTGAGCAACCAACCTAGCCTTATTCCTAACCACAACCCCATCCTCACTTTGTTTATTTTAAACACCCATTTAGTTCCAATTAAAGTGTGACCTTGAGGTGGAGGTACAAGTTTCCAGACATTATTTATTTCAAAATTTTCTAACTCCTCTTGCATGGCAATAATCCAAGATTCATTAGTGAGTGCGTGTGATATATCTTTGGGTTCAAAAAAAGCAACAAAAGCAGAATGAGCATGAGAATTGGGGTCAAAAAACCTGGATCTTGTAACTCGTTCATGCAAGCTTCCAATAATTTGTTGTGGAGGATGACTTTTGAGAATCCGGAGGGGAGTGGACACTTCACAAGCTTCTTCTTCTTCATGTTCATCACAAATAGATGAGCTTGTGACGTGAGGAGGATCTGGACCAGCAATAGTGGTTGTTGGTGCTGGCTGTGAATCAAGATCAGGAGCTGGAACAATGTCATTAGCTGCTGAATTTTCGGGCAGCAGCACCACTTCTTCCTCTTCTTTAACGAAAATACTCTCCCCCTGCGGATATAGATCCGGACCTGCAATATTTGAACTAGTACCTGCGCTAGCTTCATCAAAAGAAACCTCATAAGTCTTCACAATTTTGTTAGTATCAAGTAAAAGCACACGGTAGCCTCTAGTATGAGATGGATAACCAAGAAACACGCCATAAACAGATCTAGCTTCAAATTTATCAGGATTACCATGTTTCTAAACAAAGAATTTGCAACCAAAGACCCTAAAGTGTGTGACACTAGGCCTATGTCCAAACCTGAGCTCATATGGTGTTTTACCTAACTTAGCACGCAAGAAAACACGATTTGAGACATAACAAGCGGTTGCAATTGCATCAGACCAAAATTTCCTAGGAGTTTGGTTTGATATTCATCAAGCATAGTCCTAGCCATATCAACTAAGGTTCTGTTCTTTCTCTCTACAACACCATTTTGTCGAGGTACATATGGTGAAGAAAATTGATGATCTATTGCATTTTCAGCACAAAAGTGATCAAACGATTGATTTTTAAATTCGGTTCCATTATCACTTCTAATTGCTTTTAAAGATCCTGGGTGATCAATTGATAATCTAAGAAATAAAGTTCTAAAGTGACTAAAAGCTTCATTCTTAGATGCCATAAAGTAAACCCAAGAGTATCTAAAATAGTCATCAACAATCACAAGAACATACCATTTACCTCCGAAGGATTGAACACGTGAAGGTCCTACGGTGTCAAGGTGTAAAAGTTGACCTGATTCAGTTGTCATGGTCATTGTGAGAGGAGCATGTGAACCTGCAACCATGTTAGCATGTCTACAAGAAGAGCACACAATTTCCTTGTCCCCTTTAAGCTTAGGCAGCCCACGTATGCGATCAAGAGCACTAACACGCGTGAGATGATCAAAGCCTACGTGACCAAGTCTACGATGCCAAAAATATAAATCTTTGGAATCATTTGCAACTAGACATCTACGCTTAGAGGAATACATATCAAAATCAGCTTTAAAAACTCTTCCAAACCGAGACATGTTAAAAATAAGCTCACTATTTGAACCTACAACTTTGCAGCAGTTTTTACTGAAAATAATTTCCAGATTTTCATCTAGCAATTGTGAAACAGAAAGCAAGTTGTATTTGAAATTTTTGAAAAGTGCCACATCCTTCAAAGTGTAGTAATCATTTACTCTAACCGAACCCTTATCAATTATAGGAGTTGAAGAATTATCGGTAAAAGTAACATTCTCAGGACTACATTGTGCAATGACAGGTCTCCAAATTTGGCTCAAATCATCCTTAGAGAGTCTAGTATTCCCTGTAGGAAGTTGAGGACGCACCAGAGCCCTTGGACTTCCTCCCACCAGAAGCTGACTTCCCCTTTGACTCGCAATCAGACAAGCCCCGGTTTGCACTTAAGTACCTTTTATAAAGTATTCATTTGTATCACTTATGTCTAGGTTGAATTGTATGCATTAAAGTTAGGGTGATTGGAACCCCACTTGCATAGCCCTTTTTTAATCCTATGGAGGGTTGGGTAGTTTACAAACTCAATGAGTAGAGAATGTCATGCTAATGTTTAGGATGTCGGTAGAAGTCGAGTGGTTGGAAGCTACTCGCGAGATAGTAATTATTACACGGAATGAGAAGAGGTAGAAAATGGCTTGAGTTATGAAAATGAGACCCAGCAGGGGGGATAGGATGCAGTGAGCAGAGGTCTCACGTGCGTAGCCCTGTTAGTGTCGGTTGAGGACCGTCCTTGTGCGGCCCTGCTGGACAAGTATCGAACAGTACCGGATGCATACTGGCATATGGGAACCAGAAAACCGATGTAATTGGTTAACCTGGGTGCCGAGGCTTACCCAACCGTAAATAGGAGTGGGTTGAGGGTAGCAAGGTGTAAATCTGCCGGTGGGCATAGTCATGCTCCACCCGGGGACCTCCTGCCCGTTACGGATGGACTGGTCCGGCATTTGGGTTGCCTTTGAAAGGTTGTTGCATACAACAGAGTAGGAAGGGGTGTGGAATCACGCTTCTGAAAGTGGGTGTATGCAACGTGTTATCCGGGTGTGTCTCCTGATTGCAATCACCGTCCCTTGCGGTTATTTGAGTACCCGCTTGTTCACTGCGCTGTGACGTAGTAAGAAGTGAAATAAGCCAACTGAACATGCTGTATTGAACTATTAATGTCTTGAAACCTTGTATGGTGTAGTTATAGAGCTAACTAAGTTTATATTCCACTTTGGGCATCTCCACATCGGAGGAAAGCGTTTCTTGTTTGATTGTGGACTTCCGATGTGAGAGCTGCCTAAGGCTCAATAACTGTTGCTATAAAACTGAAAGTAAGGATCAACATGTAGGCGTGTCTTTATTGCAAAGTCCTTTTCCCATCTTACACATCCTCGCATGTAGAGTTCCATGCCTAGGGTAGACGGTTAAGACTTCCTGAGCCATCGTGCTCACGGTTGCAATATTTTGAGCTGTATGCAGGTGAGAGTTATGAGGAAGGTTCCGAGGACGAGGCGATGCCCCCGTCGGGATACACGGCCGAGCTGGAGCACTGCACGCCGCCGTGATTCTCCGGTTCCATGCTGCTAGTGTGTCGCGTCCACGGGCTGGATGGCTGCACTTTTGCATAGTTAGGATGAGAGGCTACTTATGTATATTACTTCCGCTGTATAAATAAGTTTTGTAAAAAGACTTCCTCTGTTTTATATCAAATAAAAGTTTGTATGTTGTTCTTTAATCTTTTCGTGTGTGCTGTTGGGTGCCGCATCGCACGGCACCACCCTATGCGATCATGGAGTGGGTGAACCACGGGGTGGTCCCCACAGGATCTTCCCGTCGAACGTGGCCGATTGCCAGCCGAGCAGACGCCTCACGATAGCGATGTCGCCATCGCTTTTGAGCCCGGATGAACGGAGGCCGGAAGACATGGTGGCGAGGAAAGGTTGTGAGCGCTGGGGAGCAGAGGCTTCGAGCGTGCAGGAGAAAGCCGAAGATTGCAAAAGGCAAAAGGGAACCGTCCTTCTCCGTAAGGATTTTCTTTATACGTTCGCAACCTCTGGCAAGGCAACATGCGCGATGTTTTGGTTTCCATCATGCCACACCGCGGGCTACCTGCCTCCCCTAATGATGGGTAGGACCCAGGTCCACCCATCAGACACTGGGGGCCAGGTGGGTAACTCCACGTGAATGTCCGACGGTTCTCGGGAAAAGCGGCGCGTTGGAGCTGCAGCGGTCGACCCAAAGGCTGCCGTAGTAAACGCCCCGGGGCAACCCCTCGAGCATGTCGCCACGACCCGCCAGTTAGGACCTAGCACACGTCCACTACGCTGATGACGTGCTGCCGCTTCAGCTGGCGAATGTAAAAGCCCAAGAAAAGGGACATGCAAAAACTTTTCATCACCTCACAACACCACAGTTTTTGTTGTGGATAGCTTGTGAAAAATTGTTAAGAGCATGTAACCTCCATCAAAAGAGTGATTAGAGGGGAAAGCCTACACTTTCACAAAGTGGGATTTCTACACATGAACATGAGAGGTTGAGCTCACTCCTAGAACTTAAAAAGTATTGGGAAGATTCAGGCCAAGTTTCATGTAAATCCAACACTTTTTGAGGCACTTTTGGAGGTATTTGAAAAATAGGCCAATTTGAATGTAAATTCAAATTGCAGCAACTTTCATCACTCAAATTGAAAAGTTAGCTTCATATTCAAACTCAGCACATTTTTCTGAGTAAGCCCACCAATTTTCACCCCAATTGGAGTTCATTTTGTCAAGAGCTAAATTTGCAAGAATTCCAAAACTGAATTTGAATTTCAGTTCAAACATGAGGCAAATTCAGCCAAACAAAATTCAAATGGGAGAACTCAAATTCAAACAAAAAACTTGGGGGCTAAGTCTCACATTAAATTGTGAGTAGCTGGGGAGATATTCAGCAAAAATAGAAATGAAAAAAAATTGGAAACAGAACTAGAGGGGAGGCCCACATGTCAGCAGTCTTAACAGAGAAGTTTCCTCGGGGATTTTTCTCTCTCTCTGCCGAGACCGCGCGCCAGCGCACGGGAGCGTCGGCGCCCGACCACCTCGCGCTGCCACCTCCTGGTCTCCTGCCCGAGCTGGCGAGCTGCTCCCGGATCGATCAACCCCGAGGCAGTCGGTCGCCCACAGTACGAAACCACCGAGGCTCGGGTCCTGTACGCACGAACAGAGAACCCTACGCTCGCCGCCGGTTTTGCTCGATCAAGAACCCGGCAAACCACCGCGCACAGCACCTCCCGAGCAGCAAAACTACCACGGGCGCTCGTCCTCTACCTCCTCGTCACAAGAACGGTCGAGTTTAGTCCTCCCCGACCCTAGCTCAACGGTTCCGAGCAACAACCGAGAAACCGCCACAGCTTGGCTCATGGTGACAGCCCAACAGAGGGCCTTTCAAGGCTGAGCAAGAACGGTCTCGGACGCATCAGGGACTGGTGGTGCTCGTATCCGAAGCTCAGGCCGTGACCTGGTCCACAGAGCTCGAATTTGAAGAAAGTACCCCGGCGGGCACGAACGGACCTTCTGACACGGTAACGTCGAATTCACCCGCCACCCTTGTTCTTAGGTCATGCAATCTTGCACACAGGACCGCCACTCATCGACGCTCGTTAGCCCCTCACGGCCCTGGCTTGAAACCGCACGTAGGCCGGGTATTTCTAAGTTTTGTTACGGAAATTAAGGCTGGGAGGCTCGGGCTCAAGATGAGACCTTGGATAGAGCCATCTCCGGGCGGTTTCACCACTAGGACGAGCTTCCTTAGAACCCACTGGTGCTATAGCGCCGTTCCACCGGTGTTTTGGCGGGCTAAGCTGGCCGGGCGACGTGGCCGAAAGGTTGCCAAGCCGCTGCACCGTCGCCGGCTAGGTTAGAGCCACCGCCGGTCGGGGGAGAGGGTGCCAACATGTTCAGCAGGTGGAACTAGGCCCTGGCGGCGAGGGACAGCGTGAGAGTTGGCCAGACGGCAAGTAGCAGCGTGGCTCCGGCGAGCCCGGCGGCGCGCGGGCATGGGAACGCGAGGAAGAAGACGACCCATGGGCCCCACGTGTCAGCGACGGGAAGTTTAAAATACGGATCTACTGCAGCCCCGGGATCCAGTGTGGCTGCGCGGAAAGGGGTCTGTGGCCCCATATGGCTCAGCTCCAGCAGTGACATGTGTGTGATGGGCCCACGGTCAGAGTTTAAACTTTTCCCCGGTTTATTTAGAATTTCAGATTTAGTTCAAACTTTAGAACCCCATAACTTTTGCTAGGAAGCTCCAAATTTAGTGATTCAAATTGGGTTGGATTCATCTTGCATAGCTCTATGCAAATATGCAACCCAATCTGTATTAAACCCATTATTTAATTCTGGAAAATTCTTTGAAGCTTTTCAGCAAAAGAATTTTAGAGGGAGTTTGGTTCATCCAAAAATCCTCAAATTTTTCCATAATATTCTTTAGATGTTAGTGAACCCCTGTCAAAGGTTCAGATCATTTGGAGTTGATTTGATCAGGGCAATTCAGATTTGAAGGTGCTGTGTTCAATTGAATACAGAAACATTTTCGGAGAATTTACAAAACTTGGAAATTCAATTCTGGACAAATCTTAGCTCCAAAAATACTAGGAAAATTCATGCAAACTCTATGAGCTATATTTGAAATTGTAGTGCACTAAGTTTGGCATGAACAGGGGTGTTATCTCAGAATTAATTCTTCTTTGCTTATTTGCTAAGAAAATTATTCTGAACAAACCACTCAATGAAAAGTGCTAATTTTCGGTCCAGAAGTTTTTCTTGTGACAAGGAACTCACACACAAATTTTCAGCTCCATTGGAGCTCTGGATCACCCCTGTTCTGTATAACCACTTGAGGTGGTCAATATGGAAGAGGGAGATAACCACTTAGCACTTAATCATGTGCTTAGGTCCAAAACCAAACCACTGGCCCCAGTTTCATTTTAAATTCTTAAACAGAGTTCCAGTTGTTAAAAACTTGTTATTAGAACTTGTAGCAGAAGCATTACAATAAACTTATGGGAATATCCATTGACATGTAGTATTTTCTTTAACGTGTAGTCGCTGAAGGCGAGGAGACTCCGGAAGTGCTCGACTTCCTCCTTCCGGAAGAAGAACTAACTACTGACCAGCAGCAACAAGGCAAGCCCCGGTTTGCATTAACTTCTTTTATCAAGTTTTGCTTTGTTCACATGTCGAGGGTGATGTATGAATGTGCATTAGGTGTAGGATGATTGGAACCCCACTTGCATGACCAGAAATTTTCCATAAGAGTGAGGGTAGTGTCTAAGACCCCGAGTAGACAGGCTATGCTTAAAGATTCATAGGACTTCGGTACAAGTCAAGTAGTTGGAATCTACTCGCGAGTTAGGCTTGGGACACACGGGATTGGTTCGAGTGATGTGAGATCACTTTAGTAATGAAAATGAGACTAGGCAGGGGCTAGGGCGCAGCAAGAGGAAGTCTTGTGTGCGCAGCCCTGTCCGTGTCGATTGAGGACCGATCTGTGTGCGGCCCTGCTGAACAAGTATTGAACGTACCGAAGGCATATCGGATACATGGGCCCCGATAAACTGATGTAGCCTGAACCTCCGGACGTTGAGGCATAACGCACCGATTTATAGGTGTAGGCTGAGGGCAGCAAGGTGGGAATCTGCTAACGGGCAGAGAGAGATGCTCCGTGTAGGGAACCTCCTGCTCGTTTTGGTGCGACCGGTTCAACGTTTGGGCTGTTGGGTGAAAGGTTGTCCCGTACGACATCGAGTGAGTGTGCTGTGCAGCTCCACGGGTGGGTGTACGTGACGTGCTCTTTGGGTTTCCCTGCAGGTGTATATCGAGTCGATTCGCCGTCCCTCGCGATGACGAGTACCGCTTGTTCAATGCGTCGTAATGTAGATAATTTATGGAATGTTGTGATTCAATATTGCTGTTATGATATAATTGTATTGCTACATGTGTGCCGCCAAATATTGCTTACTAAATTTCAGATTCCCGAACTGTTAACTTGTGGCTAAAAGATGAACTAAGGATGAACTTGTAGGCGTGTCCATTTGATGCACTGTTACTATCCTATGTTCATTGTACACCTCATGTAGAGTTTCATGCCTAGGTGATTCGGTTAAGTCTTGTTGAGCCATCGTGCTCACGGTTGCTGCTTAAGTGTTTTTCAGGTGAGGAGCCACCCACGGACTCGGAGTACGAGTCCACCGGCGAGGGTTACCCTCCGTCGGGGACCACGGCTGAGTGGGAGCCGTACACGCCGCGTTGAGCTGAGGAGTGCAGCCAGTGTTGGCTGCCCTCGGGTTAGGCAGCCGACTTTTGCTAGATAGACGGGCGTGAGTTGTATAGTGTAGACTTCCGCTGTGTAACATAAATAGTAGCTTGTAACTGAGTAGTGTTCTTCTGACGTGTGCTGTCGGGTGTCGCATCGTGCGGCACCACCCTCTGCGATCCTGGATGAGCGGATCCTGGTCCGCCACAACCTGGTATCAGAGCTGCATTGGGGATAGCACAGTACTTAAGGACTGTATTATGGGAAAACTTAGGATTACCGTGAGGATTAGGTAGTTGCCCAAGTAAGGACTATATTAGCATAGTTACTTAAAGTGGCAAAGACTAACCTATATATTATAATTCTGAATTTTAATTATGTAATGACGCACCTACGCTCTGGTAAGATTGGTAAGAAACGCCACCGAAAGCGGTTCAATTTCGATTAGCTCCCCTGACGAAGAACGTGATTCAGGGATAAGTCTCACAGCTTGGTGTGAGACATCAATATGAAACTCTTGGACTCTTCATGTCCCTGAGTTCATACGAAACGCTGATCCCTAGCGTGCATTAGGCAAGTAAGTGGAGACCCCATCGTGTGGTCAGTAACGCGAGAGTGTGTTCGTCTGGAAGTAGCCCAGGGGGACATACGCAGCGCTTGCCATCGGCGTGCCCTGCAGGGCAGTAGGTGGTATCTGTTGGGTTGATAACATTCCCAACCGTGACGACCCGTTCATGACATACTCGGGTTCCCCGTCGTGTGGTGTTGAAACACGAGCACGTACCTTGAGACGTGACCTAACTCAAGGACGGCCGTATGGCAATGATACGGGCGTTTGTATTTACTTTTAAATATGATCCTGCCTGAAATGAAAACAACCATTGAGTGCACCATTATTGTGTGGTCTTCTGCAGGTATTAACCACGTATGTATCCGTGTAGTAAACGTGTGCGAGAGACCGTTTAGTGCCACACTTGAGACGTATATGCCGGTATAATCCGGTTAGGATTTTCTTTTGTGGGGAACGTAGTACCGAGATATCATAGGCATATGCATGCAAAATAATGATAACAAGGAATTAAAATCACTAGGTTCAACATTTAGGGCCTGGTTGGGTAGAAAAATTGGAGGGTGATTAGTGTAGTTCTCAAAGACTGAAAAACAGAGTGCTCTGTTTTGGGCAGCAAGTTGCTGATCTTTAACAGAGCATAACTCACAGGTCTTTTAGCCCAGGGAGGTGTGGTATATATCTCTGGAAAGGTATTTAAGTACTCTACAACTTTGTTGTAGACTTCCAGAGCTGAAACGCACCTTAAAATGGCTTAAATCCCAGAGGAAGGTAAACTGTCCAGAACCAGGACAGAGTGAAACACTCTCTGGACTGTTCTGTTTTTCAAACATAACTCCCAGTAGAAAAATCTAAAATTTTCATATGATACATCTTTAGAAAGGGTATAAGATGTGTTACATATTTGCAATTCAAAGTTTCTGAAATTTCAGCACAGAATTCAGTGGGAATCAGAGTTGAAAACAGCAATTTCCCCAGGGAGGTGCTGTTAAAATTCTTCCATAAATTCTGCTGATTTTGAATAATCATAACTTTTTAACCGGAGCTGATCTGAGGGAAAATAGGTACTTTTTGGAAAGATACTGAAGTTAACTTTAACATTGGTATTCAGCTTGAGTCATGAAAATGCCTAGAACCAAATCAAAATCTTGGATATGTAGAAACTGGTTCTGACAGTGGAATGACAGTTGAACTCATTTGAGAGATTGTTGTACCCTAGAGGGGGTTTGAGTACTTCCAATGAGGTAGAACATACTCATGAGAGGTTATCTTCAACTAGTGAAAGATTTTAGTATAGGTCTCACTCAAGTTTTTTTACTAGAGACCATGTTTGTGTCGTATTGAAGATAACAGGGTGGTATACGTGATGATAAAGCGATAGTAACGTCTCGTAGTGACCAAACCTAGTTATGGTGAGCTTACAAAGAGGAGGTTCATAAAGTTGGATTTAACTAGCTTGTATTTGTTCTGGTAATGGTGTAGCTTGTGCAAAGTTATTACATTATCTACATACGAGATGTATCGCATGTGTTTATTGTCATTATGTTTTTACGCCTATTTCATTTGACTGCATTGAAGTATGTTGCGGGACTGATGTTTATTGTTGTATGGTTGCAGATGGTTCGCACTAGGACCACGCACGAGGTTGGTGGCTCTAGCCAACAGGGAGGCGATGACTCCCAGCCACCGGCCTACGACAGCACCCCGCAGCAGCAGCCACCACCGCCGCCTCCGCTTACTCTAGCGGATGTGATAGCGGCACTGGTGGGGGGTCGTGAGGAGCAGACCGACCTGCTCCGCACGATCCTGCAAAATACGTCCCAGGCGGGGGGACGTCAAGAGAGGGGGCCCCGTGAGCCCCGTGAGGTGTCGTACTCGGACTTCATGAGTACGCACCCTCCAGTGTTCACAGAAGCTGAAGAACCACTGGAGGCCGACAACTGGCTGCGGACCATCAAGTCCATGTTCGGGCTGCTCCAATGCACGGAGTGGCAAAAGACTCTGTTCGCAGCGCAGCAGCTTCACGGTGCCGCTGGTGCGTGGTGGGCGAACTATGTCACCTCACGTCCGGCTGGCCACACCGTGGAGTGGGGAGAATTCCGGGAGGCATTCCGCGTCTATCACATCACTCCAGGGATAATGAAGAGGAAGTTCCAAGAATTCTTGGAACTGAAGCAGGGCGGGAGGAGTGCCCATGACTATTCCCGTGCCTTCAACCATCTGGCGCAATATGTGTCAGACTACATCTCCACTGAAGAGAAGAAGCGGGAACATTTCTATCGGGGGTTACACCCCGAGATGAAGACACATCTTGTTCAGTGGAATCGCGGCACCTTCAACGACCTAGTCAATGCCGCGATTATGCAAGAGGACGCTCAGCGAGAGTTGGCAGCTGAGCAGAGGAAGTGCAGCGCTCCACCTAGCAGTGGGGGGTGGCGCTCCCCAGAAGTACTGCATGGTGTATCGGACACCATCCGGGCAGCAGTGGCACCCACCGCCGCGACCTCAACGGTTCAGGGGACGATCCTTTCAGTCACCTCCGTTCCGACCGCCGATGCCACCACAGAGACAGCAGCAGCAGCAGCAGCAGACAGCACCCCGGGCGTTTCCACCGCCACAACGCGCCCCGGGTTTCCGTCCACCGATCAGCGGGGGACCGCCCCGTTTCACTTGCTTCACGTGTGGCCAGGCGAGCCACTTCGTGAAGGACTGTCCCCAGGGGCAGCAGAGCAGCGGGCAAGCCCAGTTCCAGGGTGGTGCTCGAGGCCGACCTCCGGTCAAGAAGGTTGGTCAGCGGACTGGGGGCATTCGCCACCTCGACAATGAGGACGCCCCGGAGGGAGACAACGTGCTGGCGCGTACGTTCACTCTCAACAATCAAGCCATCATCATACTTTTTGATTCTGGTGCAACCCACAACTTCATAAGTGCATCATATGTGGTTAAGCATCAGCTGGAAGCTTTTCCAACCGAGTGTTCTTATATGATCTGCTCACCGGGAGGAAAGATTTCAGAAACTATGACGGTTCCAAAAGCACCATTGTGCTTAGGTGGGAAGATATATCCCACCACTATGATTATCCTTGAGGGGCAGAAGATTGATGCAATCTTGGGAATGTCATGGCTAAGCTACCATGGCGCTGTCCTGGAAACCCTATCATGGACGGTTTACCTCAACTCCCCATTACACTGTCCGCAGTCCCTATTATTAGATAATCCAGTCTGGGAGGTTTCAGCGATCAACAATACTGAAGCTCCCAAGTTAGAGGACATCCCCGTAGTCCGGGAGTACCCCGACGTGTTCCTGGATGATCTTCCGGGCATGCCACCGGAGCGGGATGTCGAGTTCAAGATCGAGCTTGCACCCGGGACTACGCCCATATCACGGAGACCATACAAGATGGTTCCGAACGAGCTGTCTGAATTAAAAGAACAGCTCAATGACCTGCTGAGCAAGGGTTTCATTAGACCGAGTTCCTCGCCTTGGGGATGCTCGGCGCTGTTCGTAAAGAAGAAGGATGAATCCTTGAGGCTGTGTGTGGATTACCGGCCACCAAACGCCATCACCATCAAGAATAAGTACCCACTGCCCCACATCGACATATTGTTTGATCAACTTGTGGGTGCAAGTGTATTCTCCAAGATGGACCTTCGCTCTGGATATCATCAGATAAAGATCAGGGCGGAGGATATCCCGAAGATGGCTTTCTCGACGAGATACGGATTATATGAATATCTCGTCATGTCCTTTGGTCTCACAAACGCTCCAGCCCATTTTATGTAGCTCATGAACTTGGTGTTCATGCCGGAGCTGGACAAGTTCGTGGTAGTGTTCATCGACGATATCTTGGTTTACTGCAAGACAGAGGCCGAACATGCCGAACACTTGAGGATTGTTCTTCAACGATTGCGAGACCACAAGCTCTACGCCAAGTTCAGTAAATGCGAGTTTTGGATCAGCCAAGTGCAATTCTTGGGACATATCATCTCAGCGGAAGGCATTGCGGTTGACCCAAGCAAAATCGAGCAAGTGCTGAAATGGAAAGCTCCCACTTCAGTCCATGAAGTCAGAAGCTTCCTCGGGTTAGCGGGATACTATCGAAGATTCATTCCAAGTTTTTCCAAGCTCGCTAAGCCGATGACAGAATTGCTGAAGAAGGGGACGAAATATGTTTGGAACACGGCGTGTGAAGGAGCATTCCAAGCACTGGTGAAGCATCTCACCACAGCCCCGGTCTTAGCTCAGCCGGATACAACAAAGCCCTTCGACGTGTATTGTGAGGCGTCCGGTATTGGGCTCGGCTGTGTGTTGATGCAGGAAGGACGTGTGGTCGCATATGGCTCACGCCAACTTCGGAACCATGAGCAGCACTATCTGACTCATGATCTTGAGCTTGCTGCAGTGGCTTTGGCACTGAAAATGTGGAGGCACTATCTCCTAGGGAATTTGGTGCACCTCTACACCGACCACAAGAGCTTGAAATACATTTTCACCCAGAAAGAGCTGAACATGAGGCAAAGGAGGTGGTTAGAACTGATCAAAGATTATGAAATTGAGATTCATTACAACCCCGGCAAGGCGAATGTGGTTGCCGACGCGCTGAGTCAGAAATCACATGTCCATCACCCCACCATTACACCGGTGGAGGAGGAAGAGCCGAGTTTATACTTGGTTCCTTATGGGTCGCTTTACAACCTTGCCCTCATCCCTACTATTAGGGAGGACATTATTGCAGCTCAGAAGACTGATAAAGGCATGGCACATCTCCGGAGACGGATAGACAACGGGGAGATCAAGGGTTTCCGGAAAGATGATGAGGGGACGCTATGGTTCAATGACCGCATAGTCGTACCCCGGGATATGGTGTTGAGGAAAAAGATCCTCGATGAAGCCCACTTGTCTAAATACTCCATTCATCCTGGCAGCAGAAAAATGTACCAAGATTTGAAAAAGAAATTTTGGTGGACACGGATGAAGCGGGAGGTAGCGAAGTACGTATCCGAGTGTGATACGTGTAGACGAGTGAAGGCTGATCATATGAGAAAATCAGGGCTGTTGCAACCCCTGAAGATCCCGGCATGGAAATGGGAAGATGTGAGCATGGATTTCATTGTGGTATTACCCCTGACTTCCAACAAACATGATTCTATTTGGGTAATCGTTGACCGTTAACCAAGACGGCTCACTTCATCCCGGTGCATACACGTTACAATGCCGGTAAATATGCGGAGCTGTACATAGCGAAGATTCTATGCTTATATGGGGTACCCAAGACCATCGTCTCAGATCGAGGTGCATTATTTGTATCTCGCTTTTGGGAGCAGCTACACGCTGCTTTGGGTACTAAGCTGATTAGAAGCTCCGCTTACCACCCTTAGATGGCCAAACAGAGAGGGTGAATCAAGTTCTGGAAGACATGTTGAGAGCATGTGCCATCCACCACGGTAAGAACTGGGATGATCACCTACCGTTGGCGGAATTCTCGTACAAAAACGGCTATCAGGCGAGTATCAAGATGGCACCCTACAAAGCTCTCTACGGTCGAAAATGCCGCACCCCATTAAACTGGTGCTAATCCGGTGAAAGGGTCACATTCGGGGTTGATGTGGTGAACGATGCCGAAGAGCGCGTTTTGGCGATTAAAGCTAATTTGAAGGCTGCTCAATCCTGGCAAAAGAGCTAAGCTGATAAGAGGCGTAGACCGCTGCACTTTGAGGTCGGTGAACACGTGTACCTCCGCGTGTCTCCGATGAAGGGCGTGCACCGGTTCGGTGTGAAGGGGAAGCTCGCTCCCCGCTTCATTGGACCCTATGCTATCACCGAGAAGTGTGGACCAGCGGCGTATAGAATGGAGCTACCGGCATCCCTTGCTGGTGTCCATGACGTTTTCCATGTTTCACAACTGAGAAAATGTCTGAAGCATACAGCTCCTGTTCCTACCGAAGACATCGGCGAGTTGCAACCGGATTTGACATATGATGAATATCCGGTGGCAATTCTTGATGAGAAAGCCAGAACCACGCATAGCAGAACGTTGTGGTTCTACAAAATACTCTGGAGCAACCACACGGCCGAAGAAGCGACGTGGGACAGCGAGGAATTCCTTCGCTCAAACTACCCGGACTTCATGGCGTCTCAACACGGGTAAGTCCCTATTACATCGCTGCCTCTTCTTTTATAATCTTGGGACGAGATTCTTTTAAGGGGGGAGGGATGTAAAATCCCAAGAAAAGGGACTTGCAAAAACTTTTCATCACCTCACAACACCACAGTTTTTGTTGTGGATAGCTTGTGAAAAATTGTGAAGAGCAAGTAACCTCCATCAAAAGAGTGATTAGAGGGGAAAGCCTACACTTTCACAAAGTGGGATTTCTACACATGAACATGAGAGGTTGAGCTCACCCCTAGAACTTAAAATGTCTTGGGAAGATTCAGGCTAAGTTTCATGTAAATCCAACACTTTTGAGGCACTTTTGGAGGTATTTGAAAAAGAGACCAATTTGAATGTAAATTCAAATTGCAGCAACTTTCATCACTCAAATTCAAAAGTTAGCTTCATATTCAAACTCAGCACATTTTTCTGAGTAAGCCCACCAATTTTCACCCCATTGGAGTTCATTTTGTCAAGAGCTAAATTTTTAAGAATTCCAAAACTGAATTTGAATTTCAGTTCAAACATGAGGCAAATTCAGCCAAAAAAATCCAAATGGGAGAACTCAAATTCAAACAAAAACTTGGGGGCTAGTCTCACATTAAATTGTGAGTAGCTGGGGAGATATTCAGCAAAAATAGAAATGAAAAAAATTGGAAACAGAATTAGAGGGGAGGCCCACATGTCAGCAGTCTTAACAGAGAAGTTTCCTCGGGAATTTTTCTCTCTCTCTCGGCCGAGACCGCGCGCCAGCGCACGGGAGCGTCGCCGCCCGACCACCTCGCGCTGCCACGTCCTGGTCTCCTGCCCGAGCTGGCGAGCTGCTCCCGGATCGATCAACCCCGAGGCAGTCGGTCGCCCACAGCACGAAACCACCGAGGCTCGGGTCCTGTACGCACAAACAGAGAACCCTACGGTCGCCGCCGGTTTCGCTCGATCAAGAACCTGGAAAACCACCGCTCACAGCACCTCCCGAGCAGAAAAACCACCACGGGCGCTCGTCCTCTACCTCCTCGGCACAAGAACGGTCGAGTTTAGTCCTCCCCAACCCTAGCTCAACGGTTCCGAGCAACAACCGAGAAACCGCCACAGCTCGGCTCACGGTGACAGCCCAACAGAGGGCCTTTCACGGCTGAGAAAGAACGGTCTCGGACACGTCAGGGACGGTTGGTGCTCGTATCCGAAGCTCAGGCCGTGTCCTGGTCCACAGAGCTTGAATTTGAAGAAAGTTCCCCTGCGGGCACGAACGGACCTTCCGACACGGTAACATCGAATTCACCCGCCACCCTTGTTATTAGGTCATGCAATCTTGCACACAGGCCCGCCACTCATCGACGCTCGTTAGCCCCTCACTGCCCTGGCTTGAAACTGCACGTAGGCCGGGTATTTCTAAGTTTTGTTACGGCAATTAAGGCAGGGAGGCTCGGGCTCACGATGAGACCTAGGATAGAGCCATCTCCGGGTGGTTTCACCACTAGGACGAGCTTCCTTAGCACCCATAGGTGCTATAGCACCGTTCCACCGGTGTTTTGGCAGGCTAAGCTGGCCGGGCGACGTGGCCGAAAGGTTGCCGAGCCGCTGCACCGTTGCCGGCTAGGTTAGAACCACCGCCGGTCGGGGGAGAGGGTGCCAGCATGTTCAGCAGGTGAACTAGGCCCTGGCGGCGATGGAGAGCGCGAGAGTTGGCCGGACGGCAAGTAGCAGCGTGGCTCCGGCGAGCCCGGCGGCGCGCGGGCGCGGGAACGCGAGGAAGAAGACGACCCGCGGGCCCCACGTGTCAGTGACGGGAAGTTTAAAATATGGATCTACTGCGGCCCCGGGATCCAGTGTGGCTGCACGGGAAGGGGTCTGTGGCCCCGTATGGCTCAGCTCCAGCAGTGACACGTGTGTGATGGGCCCACGGTCAGAGTTTAAACTTTCCCAGGTTTATTTAGAATTTCAGATTTAGTTCAAACTTTAGAAACCCATAACTTTTGCTAGGAAGCTCCAAATTTAGTGATTAAAATTGGGTTGGATTCATCTTGCATAGCTCTAACCAAATATGCAACCCAATCTGTATGAAACCCATTATTTAATTCTGGAAAATTCATTGAAGCTTTTCAGGAAAATAATTTTAGAGGTAGTTTGGTTCATCCAAAAATCCTAAAATTTTGCCAGAATATTCTTTAGGTTGTTAGTGAACAACTGTAAAAGTTTCAGACCATTTGGAGTTTATTTGATCAGTGCAATTCAGATTTGAAGGTGCTGTGTTCAATTGAATACAGAAACATTTTCAGAGAATTTCCAAAACTTGGAAATTCAATTCTGGACAAATCTTAGCTCCAAAAATACTAGGAAAATTCATGCAAACTCTATGAGCTATAATTGAAATTTTAGTTCACTAAGTTTGGCATGAACAGGGGTGTTATCTCAGAATTAATTCTTCTTTGCTTATTTGCTAAGAAAATTATTCTGAACAAACCACTCAATGAAAAGTGCTAGATTTTGTTCCAGAGGGTTTTCTTGTGACAAGGAACTCACACAAAAATTCTCAGGTCCATTGGATCTCTGGATCACCCCTGTTCTGTATAACCACTTGAGGTGGTCAATATGGAAGAGGGAGATAACCACTTAGCACTTAATCATGTGCTTAGGTCCAAAACCAAACCACTGGCCCCAGTTTCATTTTAAATTCTTAAACAGAGTTCCAGTTGTTAAAAACTTGTTATTAGAACTTGTAGCAGAAGCATTACAATAAACTTATGTGCATATCCATTGACATGTAGTATTTTCATTAACGTGTAGTCGCTGAAGGCGAGGAGACTCCGGAAGTGCTCGACTTCCTCCTTCCGGAAGAAGAACTAACTACTGAACAGCAGCAACAAGGCAATCCCCAGTTTGCATTAACTTCTTTTATCAAGTTTTGCTTTGTTCACAAGTCGAGGGTGATGTATGAATGTGCATTAGGTGTAGGATGATTGGAACCCCACTTGCATGACCAGAAATTTTCCATAAGAGTGAGGGTAGTGCCTAAGACCTCGAGTAGACAGGCTATGCTTAAAGATTCATAGGACTTCGGTACAAGTCGAGTAGTTGGAATCTACTCGCGAGTTAGGCTTGGGACACACGGGATTTGTTCGAGTGATGTGAGATCACTTTAGTAATGAAAATGAGACTAGGCAGGGGCTAGGGCGCAGCAAGAGGAAGTCTTGTGTGCGCAGCCCTGTCCGTGTCGATTGAGGACCGATCCGTTTGCGGCTCTGCTGAACAAGTATTGAACGTACCGAAGGCATATCGGATATGTGGGCCCCGATAAACCGATGTAGCCTGAACCTCTGGACGTCGAGGCATAACGTACTGATTTATAGGTGTAGGCTGAGGGCAGCAAGGTGGGAATCTGCTAACGGGCATAGAGAGATGCTCTGTGTAGGGAACCTCCTGCTCGTTTCGGTGTGACCGGTTCGACATTTGGGCTGTTGGGTGAAAGGTTGTCCCGTACGACATCGAGTGAGCGTGCTGTGCAGCTCCACGGGTGGGCGTACGTGACATGCTCTTTGGGTTTCCCTGCAGGTGTATGTCGAGTCGATTCGCCGTCCCTCGCGGTGATGAGTACCGCTTGTTCACTGCGTCGTAACGTAGATAATATATGGAATGTTGTGATTCAATATTGCTGTTATGATATAATTGTATTGCTACATGTGTGCCACCAAATATTGCTTACTAAATTTCAGATTCCTGAACTGTTAACTTTTGGCTAAAAGATGAACTAAGGATGAACTTGTAGGCGTGTCCATTTGATGCACTGTTACTATCCTATGTTCATTGTACACCTCATGTAGAGTTTCATGCCTAGGTGAGTCGGTTAAGTCTTGTTGAGCCATCGTGCTCCCAGTTGCTGCTTAAGTGTTTTTCAGGTGAGGAGCCACCCACGGACTCGGAGTATGAGTCCACCGGCGAGGGTTACCCTCCGTCGGGGACCACGGCTGAGTGGGAGCTGTACACGCCGCGTTGAGCTGAGGAGTGCAGCCAGTGTTGGCTGCCCTCGGGCTGGGCAGCCGACTTTTGCTAGATAGACGGGTGTGAGTTGTATAGTGTAGACTTCCGCTGTGTAACATAAATAGTAGCTTGTAACTGAGTAGTGTACTACTTTGTACAGTTCAGTTGTTTTTCCCATGTAATATATGGTGTTCTTCTGACGTGTGCTGTCGGGTGTCGCATCGCGCGGCACCACCCTCTGCGATCCTGGATGAGCGGATCCCGGTCCGCCACAGCGAATACGCCCACTACGCCAAGGACGTGCAGCCTTTTCGTCTCCCAGGTACAACCACTCATGCACTACGCGAAAATCTCGCCAACACTTTGGTTTCCAAAGCGCAGTTCAAAACCACCACACGTGAGAGATGGGGGCCCCACCTACAAGCTCAATGCCTCCCCAGAGATGTTTATAGGGGCCACGGTATCCTACAGACCAGGTACCCCCGCTTAGTGGGTAAAAGACAGTCTGGGCCCTGCCTCCCCGACGAGGCAGGCCCCAGCATAAGCCACGTGCCCTTGGCCCCATGGCCAGCCCTGGGGCTGACACGTACGCTTGAGCTCCGGAGCTGGCACGTGTCTTGGGCTCCGGCCTTAGCCTCCCTGCTGAGGCGAGGTCCGGAGCTGCCATGTGTCCTCAGGTTCCGAGCCGCCTCCCAACTGAGGACAGCTCCGGTGCTGACCCTTGCCCCGGGGTCCGGACCGAGCCTCCTCTCTGAGGTGAGGTCTGAAGCTGCCACGTGTCCCCTAGCACCAAGCCCGTCGATAAGGGCTCCAGAGCCACCACATGCCCCATGATCTGTTGGGTGACGTGGGTCGACTAAGTCAAGAAGGAATTGCGCTGGTAGGCTTTGCATTCAAGGCTGGCACCTTCCCCAGAAGCATGGTGCACTACGCACGCCTCCGTCCCTTGCCCATTTGCCATTACGGTGACAAGACAGGATGGCAAGGCGTGATAGCAGTACAGTGCCGCCCAACGGCACGAAGCCGCCCAAGCAGGGCGAGGAGACACGGCGACAAGACGGCGTCTTCATCATCACCTAACGCGCGGTCAGGGGTGCTTAGTGTGCCAGACGGCGGGACTTAACTCTTCCGCCGTCCACTCTACTCAGAGGACGAAGCCCTAGATCATGTATAGGGTTCACATAGAACTGGGGCCATCTGTCGGGCCCCAGGCCACATTGCAACCACCCCCGGCCTAAAGTAATAAAAGGACCAGGGTGACCGTCCTGTAGAGGGTCCCTCGATTTTCGCACCCAGATCCCACAATGCACAAGCACTCGCGCTCAAGCAATAGAACAAGCACACCCGTAGACGTCGGGTATTACGCTCTGGCGGCCCGAACCACGCAAATCTTTGTGTTCATCTGCTCTCTCGAGCCCAGGTCGCGTAGGGCGCCAAGCCCCCTCCGGGAAAAAAGAACCTCGCGGGCTGCTTCTGTGAGGGCTGGGAGGAGTATCGCAGCTCACACTCCTACACCTCTCTAGGTCATATAAAGACTCTAGATAGAATATGATCTTAGTTCTAGATATTATTAGGATTTCTAGGAGGTGAGAGAATTTGTTTTAAATTATGTATCAAGTAGAGGATTTATTTTCTTAGTTAACATTTGTCTCTCTCACAATCTATATATACATCTTGTAAGCCGCAAAGGAAAAGTAGATGACTCATCATTATTCTCATGTGTTGTAAATATCATCATATAGTAAAGATCGTAAGTTAGCATACTGTATTTTTTAGCAAGTATTTCTAACGTAGAATTTGTATCTCTTGTTATACTTTATTTTCCATCACCACAGAACATAATGTGATTCTGACATTCACTCCAACACATTGCAAATAAAAATACCCTATGTTATAACTGATAAAATGTTTAGAAAATTAGGACCCACTACTACAGAAAGCGTTTTCTTAGGCATCTCCCATTTTTTTTTACAGGCGGTCCATTAAAAAAACGCCTGTCATGCCAAATCCAAGTCGCCTGTGATGATAGCCGCCTATGATAATAGAAAATCACAGGCGGCCCATAACAAAAAACCGCCTCTGAAAAGATATGAATTTTCATAGTCAGTCGATGTAAAAAATCGCCTGTCATATTGACTATTATAACAGGCGATTTTTAATAACGATCACCGATGAAAATCCATATCTTTTCACAGGCGATCGATCTAAAGAGTTGCCTGTGATAATAGTCAATATCACAGGCGGTTTTTTACGCCGACCGCCTATGAGGATGTCATCATACAATGGTTCTCGGCGCATCCCGGAAATCCTAACTCACTGGTGTTTTAAACTATTGCCGTTAGGCTGCCAAAATTTCTTAGCGCCACTCCGTCACCTCCCGACGTCCTTTGCCACCCACCGCACCCCCCCCCCCCACGGCGATGACATCTGCCACCCCCTCCGCCCCACCTCCCCCACCATGACCATCTGCCCCCACCTGCAACCCCCATGCCCCCCCCCCCCCCCCCCCGGCCCCGCCCAACCCCGACATTTTGCTTGCAACAATATTAGGTTTGTCTTCATGTGTTTGGAATAACCATGTATTTTGTTCTAGTTATAAGTATTGTTATAACCATACTATAATATGTGATGACCATTTAAACGCGTTAGGTTAATCTGCTATTTTTGGTTTAATATATCATGTGACCTGTTGAAATCTAACTGACAAATATAGTAGTTACCTGAGATTAAGATTCTAAAGTTAGGTTTTGCAAAAATGGATAGCAACTCGCCGAAACTACGCCATTAGGCTACCAAGATTTCCCACTCTTTTATATTTTTACAGTGTCATGTAAATGATGGATCGACATGGATGTACAATATGCCAAGGCATGATCCTACGAACATTCAAAATGTTGCAAACTTTGTCGAAACATCCAAGAGACACGCGAAGATGCAAAATATAGATGAGATATTATGTCCTTGTATCGACTGCGAAAATAAGATTGCTTGGATGGTACTATAGTAATCTAATCACATATGGTAAAGAAAGTTCTAATAAAAACTACACAATATAGACAGAGCATAGTGAGTTAGATACATGCAAAGTGTATAATGATGATGAGAGAGGTGTCAGATATTCTGATGACGAGAAATCTCATATCGATTATGATCGTGACAATCAGGATAATGACGACGATGATGAGTTTGATTATGAGAAGATGTTGCGTCACATGGAACCACATATGTTGATTTCTATAGGAACAAGTAAAGGTTTAATTAAAATGGAGATATTACAGAGTGCCTCGAAGGAGCTTTTATATGATGAATCAAAGGGTTGTGAAAAAGAGTTTACAACGTTGCGTGCAGTTCTAGAACTACTAAAGTTGAAGGCCACACACAGATGGTCCAATTGTAGTTTCACTGATCTTTTGAATCTTCTGGCAGAAATTCCTACAAAGCCCAATAAACTGCCCAGAAGCACTTATAAAATGAAGAAGCTTCTATTTTCAATGTCGCTCGTTGTGACAAAAATACACGCTTGTCTGAACCATTATATTCCATATCATAAAGAGGATGAGCTCAGAATGAGATGCCCGATCTACAGTGTCAGTAGATACAAGAACTACAATCACCAGTGTGTTACCAACATGAATAAGACCTTGAAAAATAAGAAGATTTCTGTTGGCCCTGAAGGTGACGATGTAGACAGGAAGAATAAGAGAAAGGTACCTGCCTTGGTGATGTATTACCTTCCAGTAATTGATCATTTCAAGCGTTTGCACTCAAACCCTATAGAGGTCGAACTTATGCATTGGCATTCTAAGCAGCACATGAAGAATGACAAACAGATTCAACACCCCGGTGATGCAACAAATTAGAAACGTAAGGTTTTGCTTTGAGTACAGGCAGAATGGATCCGTTTTGTGAAAAAAGGAGCATATACAGCACCTGGTCCGTGATCTTAATAATGTACAACCTAGTGACCTGGTTGTGTCACAAGAGAAAGTACATTTTGCTATCTATTATTATCTAAGGTCCAAAACAAGCTGGCGTCGAAATTGGTATGTTCTTGGAACCTCTAGTGGAAGATATGGCAAAGCTATGGAATGAAGGGGTACATATATGGTGTTGGGGATGACAAATGGTTGTAAGTTTTGCAGGTCCGAGGAGCCAGAAAACAAAGTGGAAAGGGCCTTTTATCTCAAGAATTCAAGGTGTAGAAGACTTCGGCGAAAGAACCTACCCAAGACTATAGGATTATCTTTGGGAAGCCTTTTTACATTGGAAACTTAAGATACAAGCGCCCGGGTTTAAGTACGACTCGAGAAGATCGAGTTACCTTGCGGCCGCAAGATAAATTAGCTAAACTGCAAGATACAAAGGCCGGAGAGACTTATTTATTTTCAGAAAATCTCAAAACTTTGTAAATAATAAAGTTAGCATCATGTAATCTTCTAGAAGGTCTAGCACGTCATTTGTTCAAGCATTTAGATAAGATCGAATCTTAGAGATTAAAAAGGATCTTAGTTTAAACTTAGGAGGATAAGACATTCAGTTTGTATCTAGTCTTTACAAAGGCAGCTCTATGCCGAGAAGAGACATCAATCACAAATCAAATCAATACAACTTTTCATTCATCTAGTTTCATTTTTCTTATGTTTCCGTAGTTCATAGCTTAGTTTTTAGCTTCTTTGTTGCTTTGCCGAGTAAAGCATCCATCCATCTCCACGTAAGTGAGACTTATAACGTTCCTGATCTAGCAACCTCGTTTTATCTATGTTTCGGTGAGGTATCGCCGAAATCTACCGAAGTACAGGTGACATGGATCATCTGTTGGCGACTCCAAGCAACTTCAACTCTCAGTTCCATGAACACATGGGATGAGTACAAGCAGGAGTATTTCAAGCGAAGAGCAATGATATTAGTTGCCGTCCATGATTATCCTGACTCTTTACATTATCGGGACAAACAAAAGGGAAGAAAGGTTGTGTAGTGTGCGTGTATGGAACTTGTTTTCTATACCTCACTTCATCTGGAAAGTTGGTGTATATGAGGCACCGGCAGTTCTTGACAGATACACACAAGTACGGAAGATGAAAAAAAAAGTTAATAACAAAAACGAAAAAGGTACTGCACTAAAACCTTATAGTGGAAAACTCCTATTTGAAATGGTCAAGAACATTCATGTTGTTTTTGTCGAGGAAAAAAATAAAGGAACAAAGAGAAAGAAAACTACATCTTTGGCTGATACAACTGACACGACAAAACAATCGATTCTTTCAAGTATCTTCTGTACTGGAAGGATCTGAAAATTTACCACAGTATTGATTTGATTCACATTACAAAGAATATATTTGACAGCATCATTGGAACCTTGTTGGACATGCTAAGGAAGACAAAGGATGGATTAAAATCATGTACGGACCTAGTAAATCCGACGTCACACCAGAGCTTCACCCAGATGAAAAAGGCAACGAGAAGCATTACCTTCCCCAGCTAGCTACAACTTGATGCTACAGGAGATAAAAAAACAATTTCTGAATGCTTGTGTGGGATCAGAGTGCCCACGGGTTTCTCATGTAACATCAGCAAACTAGTCTCGATGAAAGACTTGACTCTATTCAGCTATAATTTCTATAGACTTTATATTTGCTATTAATGAATTTTATAGATATTATATATATTTGTAACAATGAACACAGTGTAATAAATCAGTGTAATATTGAATTTGACAAAATTTTATTTTTCTGTCTATTTATATCAGTTAATGTTTTCATAAAAAATTTCTTGCATTATTATAACCTGAAAAAGATGCATTTCATGCTTTAAATATATATATATATATATATATATATATATATATATTCAAAACTATTTTTCTAATATATTTTATGTTGTAAAATATCACAAAATCATTTGCACAGGCGATTCTCCTTACGGACCGCCTATGAAGATATTTTCACAGGTGGTTCTTCTTAATAACCGACTATGAAAATGAATGCCTATATAAGGCCGCTCGGTCGCACCCCGCAAACCTAACCCGAGAGATCAGAATGTTATGCCGTTTGGCTGCTAAAATTGTTATTTGCCACCTCGCCCTCGCCGCCGAGCGCCGTCCTCGCCCTCATCGCTTTCACCGTACACCTCCCTCCTCTCCCCCCTGCACTGTTTATTAAGTGTTAAAATCTGATGATAAAAAATTGACCAAATTGCTATGAGGGGCCCGGCCCTCGACGGGGTCATGCCGCTCGCCCGGGGATCGTACTGGGTGGTGCCGTGCAATGCGGCACCCAACAGCATGCACGAAAAGATGGTAAGAACATATGAAACCCTTTTATTACTCAAGATAAGATCTTTTACAATATAATGTACACATTCAGAGGAATATAAAAGCTGGACATCTAGTCACTCTCGACCCTAACTACGCCGAAGAGAAGTCGTTCAGCCTGTGAATGCTTCCTACTAGCTTCACCAAAGTAAGGCAGCGGCTAGGTTTCCTGCGAGTTAAACAAACCGTGAGGTTCGACGTCTCACCGAACAACCATCTTCATAGCAGGCATCCTGCTACCTGCAAAAACAACTCAGATGCAATAGTGAGCACTAAGGCTCAGCAAGTCTTAACTGTCAATTCTAAACATGTAACTCTACATGCAGGGGTAGTAAGACAGTAGGAACATGAATTTGTAAAATGAAGCTTGACTAAACTTGATCCTTCTATTCAGATTTTCATAGCATTCATTTTAGTGGTCCTCATGCCTCACAACACCGGAAGTCCACAATCAAACAAGAAACATTTATCCCAATGTTGCTATCCTAAGGTGGAACAGAAACTTAGTTGGCACTATATCTACTTCAGTCAAGGTTCCAGTACAATGATTAAGCCATAAATAACATGTTAAGAGACTTAGTTCCTCTTCTTACTACGTCATGGTGCAGTGGGCAAGTATGCTCAATCCTCTTCCATGAGCGACGGTGATTCAAATCAATAACAACCCGGAATACACGACACATACACTCTCCTTAAAAGACTCACACAAGAGCTCTTTCTTATGTTGTATGCAGCAATCTTTCACACGACAACCCGACATAGAAAATGTTTCGTGCCGAGCAGGACGGTCCTCTACGCGGACACATCGAAGTTGCCCGCTAAAGGATTTACACCTCCCACCTTTTCAACGCCATTCCCGCGTGAAGGATGAGTTTCTATATCACGGTCCATCGAGTTACATCGGTTTCATGGGTCCCATACCCCACTATATATCCGGTGTAGCTCAATATTGTCCAGCATGGCCCCATACGCGCGGTCCTTAACCGACACGGACGGGGCTACAAACCGACCTCCACATTTGCCTTACCATCCTGGCCCAGGCCTAATATGGTCTCAAGCATTGTCACACCCATCGCAGGTCGAGACACCCTTGAGCGCTCCATCCTACAGGAACTTCCCCGTCCCCATCTCATTTTCATGAGGGTGCTCTTATCATCAACCTCTCGCGAGTAAACTCCATTACTCGACCTTTCCCGCGAGTAGCGTTTTACTACCCTACTTCTACTGAGCTAGCTACAACAATAGCATAGCATCTACGATGAGGCAAAGCCTATGATGACCATCTACTCAGGGATTTAATAGCTATGCAAGTGGGTTTTAAGCATTCTAGACGTAATGCACAATATCAAGTCTAATAAACATAAGGTGAAGGTAAAGCAAAATTTAGATGTGGTAATTTATGCAAACCGGGGCTTGCCTTGCTCAACAGATTTGTTAGTCTATGAAGTTAACCTTCCTCCATAGAATCTGCCAAGTCCATCACGAGAGGGAGATCCTCGCCTCAGAGCTGATCTCCTCGTCAAGCATCGACGTCACGTGCTAATGAGATGATGAAGCACATAGATTTCAAAAGCATCTTAGAAAATGATTTAATGTGGTTGCATAAGTTAACTATGACTAAACAGGGATAACAACAGCAAGGTTTCTGTTGTTGGATCTATAACCTTAGAGAGGAAGGAAGCTAGGTGAAAAGGGACGTAAAATTAATCACCATGTTATTAAGTCCTCATATACACACTTAGACCTAAAGAATGGTAGCTCGAGATCCAGGGGTCCAATAAAGCTGAAAATTTAACCATGGCTTCAAGGAAAGGTATGTATGCAGTGTGCACAATTTGAGCTGATGAAATGGCTCCATGTGACCACAACAATTCTTGATGTGGTTTTAGCTAATCTACCTTTACCTCCTAGATCTTAAGTAGACTTTTTGTGAAGTACAAAATGTCCTGAGTCCATAGGAATTGGTTTTACCATTTTTTGAGATTCCTACATGGATATATGGATTTTACAAAGATTGGGAAAAAGCTGAAAATGGCTCTGTTCATTTTCCTATTTTTCAGAGACATAAGGAATTAACACATCATTTGACCAAGCAAATGAGATCCAATGCCTCTGAAATTTTTACTGGAGTTCAAGTATATTTGGAGGAATGTCCTGCCCAAAATTGGGAATTTTCCAATAAACATAACTCCAGTAATAAATCCTACAAAATTTTCCTTATATGAATTAATAAGCCAAATCCAGGGATTTTCATAAATATTGGGCTGCACCCCTGGATAGTACTCTCTGAGGGGAATCCAACAAAATTTATTTGACAATTTTGGATACCCTACACAAATTTGTGGCTATTTAAATTTTGAACCGAAATCTGAAAATTCTGAAAAAGTTTAAACATTTCCGGCGGGTCCCACGTGTCAGAGCGTCTTCAACCTCGCGCCAACATGGTCTACGGTGGCAGTCTCCAGCGAGTGTCGCCGGAACTGAGTTTCCGGCCTCCTCCCGGGGATAAACTCGCCGCCCCCTTTTTTCAGACCCGCTGAGTCCATTTGCGAGGTCGCCGACGGCCGGGGATCACCGGAAACCCATGCGCGACGGTGACAGCGCTTGCTAGGGTTCCTGCAAGGTCGGTCTC
This sequence comes from Neostapfia colusana, assembly GCA_030760725.1. Lineage (NCBI taxonomy): Eukaryota > Viridiplantae > Streptophyta > Magnoliopsida > Poales > Poaceae > Neostapfia > Neostapfia colusana. The sequence goes on along the minus strand of JASWHV010000016.1, from coordinate 59,960,209 downwards.
GCTCTACACAGCACGAAATCGGTCGGGGATTGCTCGGAGAGCACCGTGGCAGCTCAAGGATGCTGAAAATGGACTCCAAACACATTGAAAAGGCTGGCAACCGTGGGCTCCACGGTGACCCAAGGCACTTTTTCTATGGTGGCATGAAAAACCGTGATAACTTGGTCAATTTTGGATGTCTTCGCTTGGTTCTTCTTTGAGGAGGGGCGCTAGGAGGTGTACAAGCTACGTGCAAGCTAGCTCGACCCTTGGTTGTTCATGGAGCTCGAATTTGAGTCTACCCGAAGCTTAAGAGTATGAACCAGGTTTCTGGTTTTGTGGAAATTCTCACTAGTGGATGGATCATTTGCTAAACGGATATTGGCTACATGATCTATGGAGGATAGCGCACCTTTCTTGTGTAGCGAGTTGGAGGAGAGGGTGGCCGTGGCGTGCTGCCCATGGTGACCCAAAATGGAATTCCGCCGTTTGCACCTCGGTCTCGGTGGCAATTGTCGAATTGTGATCAACAGCAGCAAAGCAGCTTCGGTGTAGTGAGAGGAGCAGCTAAGGCACTCGTGTGCGCTGCTTTTCGGTGTGAGGAACTCGGCCAACCGAAGCTCGGTGGTGGCGGGTGTTCGGGATGAACCGAGGGCGGCGTTGTCGGGTGTTTTTCACGGGAGCAAGCCACCGAGGGCGAGAGCGAGTGGGAGAAAGCAAAAGGGCTCTGGTGCACTCGGTGTATGGAAGATTGGGCCGAGCACACGACCAGGAAACAGGAGGTGGCACCGGAGAGTATCGGGCGAGGTTGGCTGCCGGGAGCTGTCGCGCGCGCATTGCACTGGGAGAAAAATAGAGGCGGTTGAAATTGTTGTGCCACTGACTACTGGGGTCCACAGCCCCACAATTTATCTCCCCTCTGTGCTTTAAAATTCCTGCACCGCCTTTGTCCGAATTCCACCAAAATTGGATGGTAGACCACAAAATCTAAGGAATTAGAATCCGAAATCAGATTTCAAAATTGAGCATGTTTTGTTCAGAATTCAAATTTGAATTTGAATTTGAAGGTGATCTCAAATCTCCCATTGAATAAGTGGTAGACGAGCTCCAGAAATATCCAAATTTGAATTATGAGTTCGTTGATACATGGGTAATGCATTGTGAATTCACTCGGATGCATTTAGACAATCTGAACATGAATCCTTTCAAAAGAATTCAAATCGTGTTTAAGTTCCCTCCACTCTACTCATAGAGGATGTGCACATGAGTTAGATTTTTGGGAGTGAAATTCTTTCCCCTAGGTTAACATGTGTTTGGTATGAGCTAAATAAAATTCTTAACTCCCTCACATGACCATTTTTGGGTTCATTATTTCACGTGACACATAATGCCCCTTTTCTTCTCCTTAACTTTGCTTCATAAGTTGAAATCAAACTTTACAAAAGTTAGGGCTGTTACATTCCTCCCCCATAAACGAATATCGTCCCGAGATTACAAAAAGAAAGAGGAAGGAAGAAAAACTACTGGACATATGGTACAAATAAGTCGGGAAAATTTAAACGGAGAAAGTCCTCGCTTTCCTACGTGGCTTCATCAGCGGTGTGGTTGCTCCACGAGACTTTGTAAAATCGTAATGTCCGATTTCTTGTGGCGCGAGTCTTCTCGTTGATAATCTGGATCGGATACTCGGGATAAGTGAGATCCGGTTGAAGATCCTCAATGTTCTCCATATGAACTGTGGTTGGGTACTTAAGACATTTCTGCAGATGAGAGACGTGGAAAACATCGTCAATACCCGAAAGTGACATCGGTAGCTCCAGACGATAAGCTACGGGTCCGCATATTTCCACAATGGCAAACGGCCCGATGAATCGCGGAGCTAGTTTTCCCTACACTCCAAAGCGATGAACCCCTTTCGTCGGAGATACGGGAAGATACACGTTGTCTCTTATGTCGAAGTGGAGAGGTCGACGTCTTTTATCTGCATAACTTTTCTGCCGAGAGTGCGGCACTTCCGGCCTTAAAGAGCTTCATACGGGGCCATTTTAATACTGGATTGATAACCGTTATTATATGAGAATTCTGCTAACGGTAGATGGTCATCCCAATTATTCCCATGATTGATGATGCAAGCCCGTAGCATATCCTCCAGAATCTGATTTACTCTCTCCGTTTGACCATCAGTTTGCGGATGATACGCGGAACCCCAAATTAACTTGGTTCCCAAGGAAACATGCACTTGCTCCCAAAATCTGGATATGAATAATGCACCTCGGTCAGAAACGATGGTGTGGGGAACCCCGTGTAAACACACGATTCTTGAGATGAACAGCTCCACATACTTCTTTGCCACATATTACGTATGGACTGGAATAAAATGAGCTATCTTGGTCAAACGATCGACGATCACCCAAATAGAATCATGCTTGTTGCTGGTCATGGGTAATCCGACGATGAAGTCCATACTTATGTCTTCTCACTTCTATGCTGGAACCTTCAGCGGTTGAAGTGGTCCGGCTTTTCGCATATGGTCGGCTTTAACCCGCCGACACGTATCATACTCGGATACGTACTTTGCAATCTCTCTTTTCATCCGTGTCCACCAGAACTTAGATTTCAAGTCTCTGATACATCTTATTGCTTCCCGGATGAATGGAGTACTTGGATAAATGAGGTTCATCCAATATCGTCATCCGCAATTTCATATTCCGGGGTACCACTATGCAGTTATTAAACCATAGAGTACCCTCTTCATCCTTGCGGAACATCTTCAACTCAGCGCTGTCCACTCTCCTCCGGATGTGAGACATACCCCTGTATTTCTTCTGAGCCTCTACAATCTCATCTCGGATTGTAGGAATAAGAGCGAGGTTGAACAGCGATCCATAGGAAACTAAGAGCTGGGGGTTGGTTATCCTTCTTCATGTGCAGCCATGGCTAAATGGTGAATGTGATATTTCCGACTAAGTGCATCGGCAACAACATTTGCCTTGACCGGATGGTAATGAATTTCAAGTTCATAATCCTTGATTAATTCAAGCCATCTCCGCTGCCTTATATTCAGTTCATTCTGTGTGAAGATGTACTTCAAGCTTTTGTTGTCAGCGTAGAGATGTACTATATTGCCTAGTAAATAATGTCTCCACATTTTCAATGCAAGGACCACTGCAGCTAATTCAAGATCGTGCGTCGGGTAATTCTGCTCATGACCCCTGAGTTGTCGGGATCTATACGCGACCACACGTCCTTCTTGCATCAACACACAACCAAGACCAATGCCGGATACATCACAATAGACATCAAAAGGCTTCGTGGTGTCCGGCTGGGCCAAAACTGGAGCCGTGGTGAGATACTTCACTAAAGTTTGAAAATCTTGTTCACAAGAGTGGCTCCAATCATATTTGGTGCTTTTCTTCATCACCTCTGTCATAGGTTTAGCGACTTTAGAGAAGTTTGGAATAAATCTCCGGTAATAACCCGCTAAACCTAGGAAACTCCGCACTTCATGAACAGATCTTGGAGATATCCAATTCAGCACTTGCTCGATTTTACTTGGGTCCACAGCGATGCCTTCCACTGAAATAATATGCCCAAGAAACGGAACTTTGCTGATCCAAAACTTACATTTACCGAACTTTGCATATAGCTTGTGATCTCTCAAGCGTTGGAGTACAATACGCAAATGTTCAACATGTTCTTCCTTTGACCTTGAATACACCAAGATGTCATCGATGAAAACCACGACGAACTTGTCTAACTCCGGCATGAACACAGAGTTCATCAGATACATAAAATGAGCCGGAGCATTGGTCAACCCCAAGGACATGACAAGATATTCATAAAGACCATATCTTGTCCAGAACGCCGTATTAGGTACATCTTCTGCCCGGATTTTTATCTGGTGATACCTAGACCGAAGATCCATCTTGGAGAATACCTTGGCACCCACTAGTTGATCAAACAAAATATCGATGCGCGGTAGTGGATACTTATTCTTGATAGTGACAGCATTCAATGGACGATAATCTACGCATAGTCTCAAAGTCTCGTCCTTCTTCTTCACGAAGAGTGCGGAACAGCCCCAAGGTGTTGAACTTGGGCGTATAAAACCTTTGTCCATGTGGTCATTCAGCTGCTCATTCAATTTTGCTAACTCCTTTGGTGCCATTTTGTATGGTCGCCGAGAAATAGGTGTTGTTCCCGGTACTAGTTTGATCTTGAACTCTAGATCACGTTCGGGCGGCATGCCCAGTAAATCATTGGGAAACACATCTGGATATTCACATACCACTGGAATATCCTAAAGCTTAGGAGCTTCAATCTGATGCACTGCTGCAACTCATTGTGATGGATCCACAAGGTTCAATGTGTTGCAACCGTGTATTAGGGAATTCAGTTGGACAGTCCGAGAGTTGATGTCAAAGATAGCTCCATAATGTGTCAACCATGACATCCCCAAGATAATATCAATCCCTTGGCCTTTGAGTATGATAAGGCTCGCAGGATAGATGTTTCCACCCAAACATAACGGTGCCCGAGAGACCATCTCATCTGTTGATATCTTGCCTCCGGGTGAGCTGATATGAAACGGATGTTTAACCGTGCTAAATGGAAGATTCTTCTTCAGCACATAGCCTCTTCTAATAAAATTGTGGGTGGCTCCAGAATCAAACAACATGAAAGTGGGCTGTTCATAGTAACGTGAACATGCCTGCAAAAACTGGTTCGCCTTCTGCGATGTCCTCGATAGCAGTGTAGTTAACCCTGCCAGCTTTTGAAAGATTCTTCTTGGAATGTTCACAGTGCTGATCTGAGCATTTGTGAGACGGCACACGAGTGTGGCTCTGCTGAGCTCCACGACAGTTTCGTGTTGCAGAAATCCTCAGCTCTCTACTAACACGAGGTGGAGATATTATGTGCACAGCTGGTTGTGGTAGGGTTGCACAAACAACTTCTGATAGCTGCTGTTGAGGTGAAGGCTCATAAGTGATCAACTCCAGCTGTGGTTGTGAGAGTTGCACCACGGGCTGAATTTCTTGCCTGACTGGTGAGTAATACCGCACTCAATATTTCGGAGGAGCCTCGATATCGCTGGCCGGCGGTATACTCCTCTTCAGCTCCACTTCACAACGGACATGCATGTCTTATTTAAAAATAGCGGCATTTACCAACTCATTGTAAATACTGTTATTGAACACGGCCACTTGTTCTTTAAGATCGACAATCAAACCTCAGAAGAAATAACCACACTTCAACGCTTCCGAGTCTACAATATGAGTGGCGTATTGCATCAAATCTTCAAACTCCTTGAAGTACTCGTACGCACTCCTTTCTCCTTGCTTTAATTCCAGAAAGTCTTGATACATTGTTCGAAGAATTCCCGAACAAATGTGACGTGCCCGGAAACATTCTGGAATTCATCCCACGTCACACGATGACCTTCAGGAAGAGTAGCAATGTACTCCGCCCACCAAGCTCCAGCGGCTCCGTGGAGTTGTTGAGGGGCAAATAGAGTCTTCTGGTATTTATCGCACTCAAGCATATCGAAATTGGCTTCAATACATTGGAGCCAATGAGCCGACTCCAACTGTTCTTTCGCTTCCGAGAAAACTGGTGGTTGTTTTGCTAAGAAATCTAGATAAGTACTTGGCAGGGGATTACGCTGTAAGGTCTCCTGTCATATGCCTTGTTGCACCAACAGATCGAGAGACTCATCCATCTTTCCCAAGATTTCTGCCAATCCGGTTGATGATGTCGGCACTTCTTGTCGTGACGAATTACTTCCGCCGTGACTCGACTCACCAACCTCACCCCTGGAATGAGTGTGTTCCATAATGCAAGAGTGAGCAATTTACGGTTAAAATTCAAATTCAAACTCAACTTAAATTGAAAACATAACCGTAAAAGCATCACATAGATATTGCAGCACTACACAAGCTAACCAGGGTTTCGACAATTATGAAATCTACCAAACTTGAGCAAGTTTGTCCAAACCCTTAATTCCAACAGTCAGAAAAACTGAAAAATAACTCAAGAACATGTTACGGAACTTAGAGAAGTCTAAAACATCCCTGTCCGCAACAAGTCTCAAGCTAAATGGCAATAAGGACTACTCTGTTCAGAATGATCAATTGGTCTTAATACCAGAGTTTAAATATGAAAATCGCAATTTCATGTCTCAAGTTGAATATCAAAGTTATAGATAACTTAAATATCTTTCCAACGAGTATTTATTTGCCTTCATATCTGTCCTGGATCAAAAGTTATGATAATTCAAAGTTGACAGAAATCTGGAACAATTTTGACAGCACCTCCTTTGTAAGTGACTGTTTTGTCCACAAGATTTCATACAATACGACTCCAAATCTGGAGAAAGTTTGAACTAAAAAGTTGTAGCACATATCCTAAACTTTCCAACAGTGTATTACTTGAACCTTAGAATTGTGGGGACCACCCCGTGGTTCACCCACTCCAGAATCGCATAGGGTGGTGCCGTACGATGCGGCACCCAACAGCTCACACGAAAAGAATTAAGAACAACATACAACTTTTATTTGAAATAAAACAGCGGAAGTATTATACATATATGGCCTCTCATCCTAACTATGCAAAAGTGCAGCCGTCCAGCCCGGCGACGCTACACACTAGCAGCAAGTAACCGGAGATCACGGCGGCATGCAGGGCTCCAGCTCGGCCGTGTACCCCGACGGGGGCATCGCCTCATCCTCAGAGCCTTCCTCATAACTCTCACCTGCACATAGCTCAAATATTGCAACCGTGAGCATGATGGCTCAGCAAGGCTTAACCGTCTAGCCTAGGCATGGAACTCTACATGCAGGGATATGTAAGATAGGAAAAAGGACTTTGCATCAAAGACACACCTATAAGTTGATCCTTACTTTCAGTTTTATAGCAGCAGATTCATGTGCCTTAGGCAGCCCTCACATCAGAAGTCCATAATCAAACAAGAAACGCTTTCCTCCGATGTGGTGATGCCCAAAGCGGAAAGTAAACTTAATTAGCTCTACATCTACAGCAGACATGGTTTTCAACACATTAATCTATCATCACAGCACATTATCATTCAACTGGCTTACTTCATTTCTTACTACGTCACAAAACAGTGAACAAGCGGTACTCAAATAACCGCGAGGGACGGTGATTGCAATCAGGAGACACCCGGACAACATGTTGCATACACCCACTTTCAGAAGCGTGATTCCACACCCCTTCCTACTCTGTTGTATGCAACAACCTTTCAAAGGCAACCCAAACACCGAACCGGTCCATCCGTAATGGGCAGGAGGTTCCCGCGTGGAGCGTGACATTGCCCACCGGCAGATTTACACCTTGCTACCCTCAGCCCACTCCTATTTACAGGTGGGTAAGCCTCGGCACCCAGGTTAACCAACTACATCGGTTTCCTACTTATGTCAGTATGCCATCCGGTACTGCTCGATACTTGTTCATCAGGCACGCACACGACTCGGTCCTCAATCGACACCAACAGGACTACACACGTGAGACCTCCGTTCACTGCTTCCTATCCCCCCTGCAGGGTCTCATTTTCTCCACTTATAAGCCATTTTCTATTCTGACCAAACCGTGTGATAAAACCTTACCTCGCGAGTAGATTCCAACTACTCGACTTCTACCGAGATCCTAAGCATATTAGCATGGCATTATCTACTCGTCGAGTCTGTAAGCTACCCAACCCTCCATAGGATTTAGAAGGTTATGCCAGTGGGGTTTCAATCACCCTAACTCTAATGCAAACATTCACCCTAGACGTAAGTGATACAAATAAAAAGCTTCATAAAAGGTACTTAAGTGCAAACCAGGGCTTGCCTGGTTGCGAGTCAAACGGGAAGTTAGCTTCTGGTGGGAGGACGTCCAAGGGCTCCGGTGCGTCTTCAACTTCGGTCACTAAATGTAATGTAACAAAATATGTGTGTAAGTATTAAGGATTTATAAGAATTGAACTTCTATTCATAGCTACTGCTATTTAGGATCCTTAATTGGCTTTGGGATTTTTACAGTGGACACTAGACTCTTTAAGGATGATCTGAGCAAAATTTGGAGAAATGTCATTGCACATTTTGGTCTCCAAAACTCCCACAAGCACAAGGCTTCACTGAATTTTGAGCCCAAATCAGGAGCTTTGACATAGCTAACAGTGGAAGATATGATTAGGGTAAGTCTCCATGGCTCTAACAAAATTTGTTTCACCATTTTTGGAGCTACCCACAGAGAGATATGAATTTTTGAAGTTGAACAGGAGTTCTGAAACAGATTCTGTTTAAATTGGAATTTTCAAATAAAGGCTGAACTTGGAAATGCAGTTTAGCCTAGCAAATGAACACCAATGAAGCCCAAATTTTTACTGGAGATCAGTAAATATGAAAAGGACTAGCTGCCCAAATTTGGGAATATTTCATAAATAATTGCTCCTGTAATAAATCCCTAAAGGATTTACTAAAAAGAATTCTACAGAAAATCCGGGGCATCTTCATAGTAAGCAATTTGTTTCTCTGTGAAGTACTCATGAGGATTCTAACAAAATTGGTCTCACTCTTTTTGGAGTTTTCTACACAAAGTTATGGGCTTGCAAAGATCAGCTAATTCCTAGAATTATTTCCCCAACAGAAACTTCAAATAATTGTGACTGGGCCCACCGTTTTAAACCAGACCAGTGAAATTGCGGCAACATCGGGGGCGACGGAGTTAACCCGTGCAGCCACAGCAGAACCTGAGCCGCACCCTGATCCTGCGCCTAACCAGTGCCACTGACTGGTGGGGCAGGCCTTCACCTTCGTCTACCTCCCGCCTGGCCGGCCTCCTCGCCGGAGGAATGACTGTGCCTCGACGGAATGGCTGCCCCGTGCCTTAGACGGCTCAATCCTTGCCACCTGTGCCCAAAACCCGATGAGGAACACTCTGCTGAGCTCGGTGGTGGCTCTAAATGGCCGGAAATACCTCCCCGACGGTGGCAGTAACTCGGGCAACTCCGGCGACATGGTACTCACCCGGCGAGCCCGGAAACCGACCGCAGTTTTGTCCTACAGCACCGCCGTGACATGGGGAACCCGGAACACTACCCTGATCCCATGGAAAATGGCCGGAAACATAAGCTCACCGTGCGACTGAAGTGGTTCTTCACCGCCGTGAGGGAAAACACGGAGAACCCTTTGGAATCTGTATGGTTTTGCTTGCCGTTTGCTCGAGAAGGGTCGTCATGGCATGGAGAACCTATGCCTAGACTCTTGTGAACCCTAACCCAATATGGCCAAGAAACCGCCGGTGACAAACTTCAAATTCCGGCCGACCTAGGCTACGACCTAGCTCCAAACCGGGAGGACAACAAGAAGGGTCGATAACGCACCTAGAACACCGGTTGGTTGAGCGTGAACGAGTCTGAGGCGACCGGTTGACGGTGCAGCGTCGTGACAGCAAAGTTTGAACGTGGAATGACGAACTATGTGCAGTTCTCGGGATCGGTTCGGGGGAACATTATGGACTGTCTTCAGGGAGGAACTAGAGAGCCTTGCGCACCTTCCTATGACCTCAACCGGTCATGACAACGCCTGGGTTGCGTCGGTGACGGACGGGCGGCGCGGGGCAACCGAGCGGCGGTCGAGGCTACTCGAGCTGAGCAGAGGGTCGAATGTGCGAGTGAGGCAACGTTCACGTGGGCACCAGGGCGGTGAAATATCCTTCTCGGCGTGCTGATCTCCCGAGCAGGAGGTGGCGCGGTGGAAATCAACGGGAGTGGGTCACAGCCGGCGCTGGCGTTCGCTAGCTGTTCGACCGAAGGAAAAACAGAGGCGGTGAAGGAAATTGGGTGACTGACATGTGGACCCCATCCCCTCAATTCTCAGTCAACTTTTTCCACTGATATTTCTCCACAGTTACTCAAACTTAAAGGCTTTGCTTCACCTCAAAGTCATAGTTTGAATATGCTGAATTCAAATGGTTTGAATTCTGGTGTAGAATTTGAATTGTGTTTCATCATTTGAATTTGAAATGCATTTGAATCCTCCCCTTTGCCTTGCTCCAAAAAATATAGCAAACCAGGCCCAAAATTTCTGATTTTTGCATGGCTGTTAATTCAAATGTAAGGAACACATTTGTGGAAACAAATTTGCAAATTGAGAAAACTCAAAATTGAAACTGAATTTCAAATTCAGATTAGAGGGCTTCTCCTTTTAATCCCAAACAAATATTGAAACTCCTCCAAATGAACCGAAATTTTGAAGGGTGAATATTTGGGCTATGAAGATCCAAGTTATGAATTTAGATCTCCATGTTTGGAAGTTTTTGGGAAATTTAAATCCTCACTTTGAACCTACACCGTTATAATTCAAAGTTTAAATTCCCCTCATTTTTCCTAAGTGTACATGAGCTGAATTTTTCTTGCTACCACTTTTTAGGGATTTTACATCCCTCCCCCCTTAAAAGAATCTCGTCCTGAGATTCCAAAAGAAATGCAAAGCGGGGAAAACTTTACCGGGTATATGATGATAGCAAGTCCGTATAATACGTTCGCAGATAGTCCTCGCTTTCCAATGTCGCCTCATCAGCGGTATGGTTGCTCCACAAGACCTTATAGAACCATAAGGTCCGGTTTCTTGTAGCACGAGTCTTTTCATCGATAATCTGGATTGGATACTCCGTGGACGTGAGGTCCGGTTGAAGAACTTATATGTCTTCTGTGCGGATTTCAAATGAGGGTTTGAGGCACTTCCTCAGCTGAGAGATGTGGAAGACATTGTGAATGCCCGTGAGCGACGCGGGTAATTCCAGGCGATAGGCCACGGGTCTGTATTTTTCAATGACGGCGAACGGACCAATGAACCGTGGTGCAAGTTTACCCTTCACTCCAAAACGATGGACTACCTTCGTCAGAGACACACGGATATAAACATGGTCCCCGATGTCGAAGTGGAGAGGACGGCGTCTTTTTTCCGCATAGCTTTTCTGACGAGACTGAGCAGCCTTAAGATTGGCTTGTATTACTCGCACTCGTTCTTCAGCTTCATTCACAAGTTCAATGCCGTAGATGACTCGCTCGCCGGACTCGCACCAGTTAAGGGGTGTACGACATTTCTGGCCGTAGAGAGCTTCATACGACGCCATCTTAATGCTAGCTTGATAGCCACTGTTGTAAGAAAATTCCGCCAATGGCAAATGATCGTCCCAATTCTTGCCGTGGTGGATGGCACAAGCGCGTAGCATGTCTTCCAACACTTGGTTCACCCGTTCGGTTTGACCATGCGTCTGCGGGTGATACGCGGAGCTTCAGATCAGTTTGGTCCCTAATGACGCGTGGAGCTGTTCCCAAAACCGAGCGACGAACAGCGCACCGCGATCTGAAATAATGGAGCGGGGAACACCGTGCAAGCACAAGATCCTTGCAATGTACAGCTCCGCATATTTCTTGGCCACGTAGCCCGTATGTACAGGAATAAAATGTGCCGACTTGGTTAGTCGATAGACTATCACCCAAATCGAATCATGGTTGTGAGACGTGAGAGGTAAACCAACAATGAAGTCCATGCTGATATCCTCCCACTTCCACGCCGGAATGTTCAAGGGTTGAAGCTGTACGGATTTTCGCATATGGTCGACTTTCACCCGCCGACACGTATCACATTCGGATACGTACTTTGCAATTTCTCTTTTCATACGTGTCCACCAAAATCTGGTCTTCAGATCTTGGTACATCTTGTTGCTGCCCGGATGAATGGAATACTTGGACAAATGAGCCTCGTCCAAGATCTTCTTCCGAAGATTCATGTCGTGGGGTACCACTATACGGTCTTTAAACCATAGAGTATCGTTATCATCTCTTCGGAAGCATTTCATTTCGCCATTCTTCATCCTTCTCCGAATGTGCGACATTCCCACGTCTTTCTTCTGCGCTTCCATAATCTCCTCTCGTATTGTAGGGACGAGAGCAAGATTATACAATGCCCCATATGGAACCAAGTACAGACTCGGCTCCTCCTCTTCAAGTGGGGTGATGGATAGATTGTTGACATGAGATTTGCAGCTCAAGGCGTCGGCAACCATGTTTGCCTTCTCGGGATGGTAGTGAATCTCTATCTCATAGTCTTTGATCAACTCTAACCATCTCCGTCGTCGCATATTCAACTCCTTTTGAGTGAATATATATTTCAGACTTTTGTGGTCGATGTATAGGTGCACTAAGTTCCCAAGCAAATAGTGCCTCCACATTTTCAATGCCAACACCACAGCAGCGAGCTCAAGATCATGAGTCGGATAGTTCTGCTCATGGTTACGAAGTTGACGTGAGCCATAGGAGACCACTCTTCCTCCTTGCATCAATACACAGCCAAGCCTGATGCCAGACGCATCACAATATACGTCGAAGGGCTTGGTTGTATCCGGTTGAGCTCACACCGGGGCTGTTGTAAGATGCTTCACTAATGCTTGGAAAGCTTCTTCACAAGCTGAGCTCCAAACATGTTTTATCCCCTTCTTCAACAGTTCAGTCATCGGCTTAGCAAGATTGGAGAAGTTGGGTATGAATCTCCGATAATATCCTGCTAACCCGAGGAAACTTCTGGCTTCATGGACTGATGTGGGGGACTTCCATTTCAGCACTTGTTCGATTTTGCTTGGATCAACTGCAATGCCTTCTGCAGAAATAATGTGACCAAGGAATGGCACTTGGTTGATCCAAAACTCGCACTTGCTGAACTTGGCATAAAGCTTATGGTCTCGCAATCGTTGAAGCACGATACGCAAGTGTTTGGCGTGTTCTTCCTCAGACTTGGAGTAAACCAAGATGTCATCTATGAACACCACCACGAACTTGTCCAACTCCGGCATGAACACTGAGTTCATGAAATATATGAAATGTGCTGGAGCGTTGGTGAGACCAAAGGACATGACGAGGTATTCATACAACCCATATCTCGTCAAGAATGCCGTCTTTGGAATATCTTCCGCTCGGATCTTGATTTGATGATATCCAGAGCGAAGATCCATCTTTGAAAATACACTCTCACCCACAAGTTGATCGAAGAGAATATCGATGCGGGGCAGTGGATATTTATTCTTGATGGTGACGTCATTGGGAGGTCGGTAGTCCACACACAACCTCAAGGTTTCATCCTTCTTCTTCACAAACAGCGTCGAGCATCCCCATGGCTAGGAACTCGGTCGAATGAAACCCTTCTTCATTAAGTCATTGCGCTGCTCCTTCAATTCAGCCAGCTCATTCGGAGCCATCTTGTACGGTCTCCGTGAGATCGTGTTGTCCTGAGTACAAGTTCGATCTTGAACTCGACATCCCTTTCGGGTGGCATGCCCGGGAGATCATCCGGAAAGACATCCGGGTATTCACGGACCACACGAATATCCTCAAGTTTTGTGGCTTCCGTGTTATATGTGGCTGGAGCTTCTTGAACCGAACGGTCAAGAATAAGAACATGTGGTTCATGAAGTGGAGAGTTTAAAAGAACCACACGTGAAATGATGTCAAGAACAGCACCATGGCGATGTAGCCATGACATTCCTAAAATGACATCCAGTTTCTGACTCTCTAACATGATTAGAGAAGTCGGATATAGATTCCCACCCAATTGTAATGGTTTTCTATAGACCATTCTATCAGCTGTTATTTTCCCACCCGGAGAGCATATCAAAAATGAACTATTTGTCGGCATGATAGGCAGTTGATATTTAATAACATAAGACAGACTTATGAAATTATGGGTGGCACCAGAGTCAAAAAGTATGACTACGGGATGACCTAAGTAAGAAAACGTACCCACGAGGACGGGTTCGCCTTCCGGCACGTCTTCGATGGCTAAGTGGTGTACGTTGCCGGGTTTTGGTGCTGGTTTCTTGGGCTGGTTGCGGGGCTGATTAGCACCATGATACAGTGCTGCACCCCTGCCCTGTCGCGGCTTGGGGCAGTCCCTTGAAATATGCCCGACACGGCCACACGTGAAGCACGTGTAAGGTGTCGGGGTCCCGCCGACTTGAGGACGGAATCCCGGTGCGCGTTGTTGAAACTGAGGCGCACGTGGGACCATCCTTTGCTGTTGCTGTGGTGGATACGTCGGTCGGAAGCCCGGCGCTTTATATTGTCAACCGCGAAACTGAGGCGGTCGCGCCGGTGGCTGCCATCTCTGACCGGATGGTGAGCGATACACCATGCGGTATTTCTGTGGCGTCCCACCACTGCTGCTTGTCAGCGCGCTGCATTTCCTCTTATCAGAACCGCGCTCGCGCTGAGCATTCTCTTGTAGAATCGCGGCATTAACAAGGTCGTTGAATGTGCCGCGATTACTTTGGGCGAGATGGACCTTCATCTTTGAATTCAGGCCCCGAGAAGAATGCATTGCGCTTGTTGTCTTCCGTCCCCGCAAACCCTGGCGCATACTGTGCCAGCCGGTTGAATAACCTGGAGTACTCGTGAGCACTCCTCTCGCCCTATCGTAGCGCCAGGAACTCCTGGAGCTTCATTTCCATAACCCCGGGAGGTATGTGATAGGCGTGGAACGCCTCCCGGAACTCCGTCCATGTGACGGCATGGCCAGCCGGTAATGAGGCGATGTAGTTCGCCCACCATGTACCAGCTTCTTCTTGAAGCTGTTGCGCTGCATACCGCGCCCTCTGGTGTTCGGTGCATCGTAGCAGCCTGAACTTTGCCTCCAGAGTGCGGATAAAGCTGTCCGCCTCCAATGGCTCTTCGGCCTCCGTAAAGACCGGTGGATGGGTCGCAAGGAATTCTGAATAAGAACTTTGTTGGGGCTGGCGTTACCCATTGTCTTGGCGTCCTCCCTGATGGGACGCATTCTGCTGGACTAGCATCCGCAGCAACTCGGTTTGCTCGTCGCGCGAGCCGAGCGCTGTGGCGAGAACCTCCGCAAGATTCCTTGGAAGTTCTGGCGGTGGAGGAGGTGGTTGCTGCTGCGTCGTGATTTGCTCTGGAGGTGGAGACTCATCACCACGAACTTGACTCGGACCTCCCTCCTCTTGCGTTGAGCGGGTCCGCACCATTCTGCATTCATATCATTCAAACGATCAGCACAAGTTGGTTTAGCTCATCCAGTCGATACAATGGTAATGCGAGAATGGAATAAATAATGCGCATAACAATCACACATATGGATAAAGTATGAACTTTATGCAACATATACATCCCTAGACCGTGTCACACGATCGAGTTCCAAAGTATTTAACTTTATGGGTTAAAAGTTCATTTCGACCATCGGGGTCACCACGGGATGTTAAGTGTGTTAGCATGCGTAATTCCTCGCTATTGTACTGGACCCAAACATGTACTAACTCGAAATTATATGTTGAATGCATAAAATTTTCGACTCCAACTCGCTTTTTTACAACAGCTGCTGGATATCGAAAGGTGAAACCTAGTTGTTTGGTTGAAAAATTTCAACATGGTGCCTTGTCCAGCTTCTGGTCCAGCTGACCAGTCTGGATAATCCAACAGTTTTGCCCACCTAGAGGCAAAATCTGGACTAGAGTTCAACAACAAAGTTGTAGAACATTTCCTGTACTTTCCAATGCTGTCTTGCTTGACCCTTAGAAATTTTACTACAGTATGTTATGGTTGGAATACAGAAAATTCCAGAGAGCACATTGGTCTGTCCTGTTTCTTGACAGTACCTATTCATCTGAGATTTTCATCCCTTTGGAGGGAAATTTTGTTCTGGATCTCTACAGAAAAGTTGTAGAGGACATCATAACCTTTCCAGAATGGTATCCCACACCTCCATTTGTTCAACCAATATTAAGTTATGCCATGTTCAAGTTCAGTAAAAATTTCTGCCGAAAACAGGGAAGATTGTTCCTAAGTTTTTGAGATTGAATATATACTCCCAATTGACTCTTAGTTCAATATAGGGGTTTACTAACCCCTAAATGGAATCCTAAACTTCATTTTGACTCCTTTCTTTGAAAATGAACTTTTATGCAGTCTTGGTACTACATTTCCTCAACAAAGAAAAATCCTAAACCGGTATTACGACATATACGTGTAAAATGGTGGAACTAAGAACGTCACTCACAAACGGTTTCTAAACGTCATGCACTAACGTGGTTAGTGTACCTGCAGAAAAACACACAATAATTGTGCACGCAAGGGTTTTTGACATTTCAGGCAGTTCCATATCATAATAAAAACATACGGTCCGTATAATTGCCATACGGATCGTCCTTGAGTCAAGCCACGTCTCAAGGTACATGGTCGTGTTTTCACACCACACGACGGGGAACCCGAGTAGAGCGCGAACGGGTCGTCACGGTTGGGAATCTTATCAACCCAACGGATACCACCTACTGCCTCATGACCGTGGAGGCACGCTGATCGCGAGCGCTGCGTATGGCCCTTTGAACATTGAATGTTCAAGAGTTGCATACTATTTTGTTGCTTACCACACGATGGGGTATTCTCACTTTTTCCTAAAGCACGCTGGAGATCAGCGTTTTCATATGCTCTCAGGACCATAGAGAAGGTTCAGAGACTCATATTAACTACCGTGCCAAGCCACGGTATATCCTTCCATACTATTACTTATATGGTGAGTTACCGCAATTGATCCACCTGCGGTGGCGTACCTTACCTCTTACCTAACGTCGGAGCGTCATTACAGAATGTATAACACATAAGTTAGTTTTTCCACCTTAGTAACTACTACTATCATAGACCTTATGTGGGCTTAATGACAAATTCTCACTCAACTACTTCTAAGTTTTCAAAATAGGCTCTTTTTGAGCGTGCTAATCCCATTGCGGCTCTGATACCACGACTGTGGGGACCACCCCGTGGTTCACCCACTCTAGGATCGCATAGGGTGGTGCCGTACGATGAGGCACCCAACAGCACACATGAAAAAAATTAAGAACAACATACAACTTTTATTTGATATAAAACAGCGGAAGTAT
This sequence comes from Neostapfia colusana, assembly GCA_030760725.1. Classification (NCBI taxonomy): domain Eukaryota; kingdom Viridiplantae; phylum Streptophyta; class Magnoliopsida; order Poales; family Poaceae; genus Neostapfia; species Neostapfia colusana. Next base: position 59,943,289 of record JASWHV010000016.1, on the reverse strand, counting down.
TATACATATATGGCCTCTCATCCTAACTATGCAAAAGTGCAGCCGTCCAGCCCGGGGACGCTACACACTAGCAGCAAGTAACCAGAGATCACGGCGGCTACAAGGCTCCAGCTTGGCCGTGTACCCCGACGGGGGAGTCGCCTCATCCTCAGAACCTTCCTCATAACTCTCACCTGCACACAGCTCAAATATTGCAACCGTGAGCACGATGGCTCAGCAAGGCTTAACCGTCTAGCCTAGGCATGGAACTCTACATGCAGGGATATGTAAGATAGGAAAAAGGACTTTGCATCAAAGACACGTCTATAAGATTATCCTTACTTTGAGTTTTATAGCAGCAGATTCATGTGCCTTAGGCAGCCCTCACATCGGAAGTCCACAATCAAACAAGAAACGCTTTCCTCCGATGTGATGATGCCCAAAGCGGAAAGTAAACTTAATTAGCTCTACATCTACAGCAGACATGGTTTTCAACACATTAATCTATCATCGCAGCATATTATCATTCAACTGGCTTACTTCATTTCTTACTACGTCACGAAACAGTGAACAAGCGTACTCAAATAACCGCGAGGGACGGTGATTGCAATCAGGAGACACCCGTACAACACGTTGCATACATCCACTTTCAGAAGCGTGATTCCACACCCCTTCCTACTCTGTTGTATGCAACAACCTTTCAAAGGCAACCCAAACACCGAACCGGTCCATCCGTAACGGGCAGGAGGTCCCCGCGTGGAGCGTGACTGTGCCTACCGGCAGAATTACACCTTGCTACCCTCAACCCACTCCTATTTACGGTTGGGTAAACCTCGGCACCCATGTTAACCAATTACATCGGTTTCCTGCTTATGTCAGTATGTGATCCGGTACTGTTCGATACTTGTTCATCAGGCCCACACACGACTCGGTCCTCAATCGACACCAACTGGGCTACGCACGTGAGACCTCCGCTCACTGCTTCCTATCCCCCCTGCTGGGTCTCATTTTCTCCACTTTTAAGCCGTTTTCTATTCTGACCAAACCGTGTGATAAAACCGTACCTCACGAGTATGTTCCAACTACTCGACTTCTACCGAGATCATAAGCATATTAGCATGGGATTCTCTACTCGTCGAGTCTGTAAGCTACCCAACCCTCCATAGGATTTAAAAGGTTATGCAAGTGAGGTTTCAATCACCCTAACTCTAATGCAAACATTCACCCTAGACGTAAGTGATACAAATAAAAAGCTTTATAAAAGGTACTTAATTGCAAGCCGGGGCTTGCCTGGTTGCAAGTCAAACAGGAAGTTAGCTTATGGTGGGAGGACGTCCAAGGGATCCGGGCGTCTTCAACTTCGGTCACTAAATGTAATGTAACAAAATATGTGTGTAAGTATTAAGGATTTATAAGAATTGAACTTCTATTCATAGCTACTGCTATTTAGGATCCTTAATTGGCTTTGGGATTTTTACAGTGGATACTAGACTCTCTAAGGATGATCTGAGCAAAATTTGGAGAAATGTCATTGCACATTGTGGTCTCCAAAATTCCCACAAGCACAAGGCTTCTCTGAATTTTTAGCCCAAATCAGGAGCTTTGACATAGCTAACAGCGGAAGATCTGATTAGGGTAAGTCTCCATGGCTCTAACAAAATTTGTTTCACCATTTTTGGAGCTACCCACAGAGAGATATGAATTTTTGAAGTTGAACAGGAGTTCTGAAATAGTTTCTGTTTAAATTGGAATTTTCAAATAAAGGCTGAACTTGGGAAGGCAGGTTAGCCAAGCAAATGAACTCCAATGAAGCCCAAATTTTTACTGGATATCAGTAACTATGAAAATGACTAGCTGCCCAAATTTGGGAATATTTCATAAAGAATTACTCCTGTAATAAATCCCTAAAGGATTTACAAAAAACAATTCTACAGAAAATCCGGGGCATTTTCATAGTAAGCAATTTGTTTCTCTGTGAAGTACTCATTAGGATTCCAACAAAATTGGTCTCACTCTTTTTGGAGTTTTCTACACAAAGCTATGGGCTTGCAAAGATCAGCTAATTCCTGGAATTATTTCCCCAACAGAAACTTCAAATAATTGTGACTGGGCCCAACGTTTTAAACCGGACCAGTGAAATTGCGGCAACATCGGGGGCTACGGAGTTAACCCGGGCAGTCACAGAAGATCCTGAGCCGCACCCTAATCCGGCGCCTAACCAGTGCTACTGACAGGTAGGGCAGGCCTTCACCTTCGTCTACCTCGCGCCCGGCTGGCCTCCTCGCCGGAGGAACGACTGTGCCTCGCCGGAACGGCTGCCCCGTGCCTTAGACGGCTCAATCCTCACGGCCTGTGCCCAAAACATGACGAGGAACACTCCGGTGAGCTCGTTGAAGGCACTAAATGGCCGGAAATACCTCCCCGACGGTGTCAGTAACTCGGGCGACTCCGGCGACATGGTACTCACCCGGCGAGCCCCGAAACCGACCGCGGTTTGGTCCTACAGCACCGCCGTGACATGGGGAACCCGGAACACTACCCTGATCCCTCGGAAAACGGCCGGAAACATAAGCTCACCGTGTTACTGAAGTGGTTCTTCACCGCCGTGTGGGAAAACACAGAGAACCCTTCGGAATCTGCATGGTTTTGCTTGCTGTTTGCTCGAGAAGGGTCGTCATGGCTTGGAGAATCTATGCCTATAGTCTTGTGAACCCTAACCCAATATGGCCGAGGAATTTCCAGTTTCTTTCACCTCGGTTCCAATAATCCGCCGGTGAAAAACTTCAAATTCCGGCCGACCTAGGCTACGACCTAGCTCCAAACTGGGGGACAACAAGAAGGGTCGACAACGCACCTAGAACACCGGTTGGTTGAGCGTGAACGAGTCTGAGGCGACCGGTCGACGGTGCAGCGTCATGACAGCAAAGTTTGAACGTGGAACGACGAACTATGCGCAGTTCTCGGGATCGGTTCGGGGGAACGTTATGGACTGTCTTCAGGGAGGAACTAGAGAGCCTTGCGCACCTTCCTATGACCTCAACCGGGCGTGACAACGCCGGGGTTGCGTCGGTGACGGGTGGGTGGCGCGGAGCAACCGAGCGGCGGTCGACGCTACTCGAGCTGAGAAGAGGGTCGAATGTGCGAGTGAGGCAACATTCACGTGGGCACCAGGGCGGTGAAATATCCTTCTCGGCGTGCTGATCTCCCGAGCAGGAGGTGGCACGCTGGAAATCAGCGGGAGTGGGTCGCAGCCGGCGCTGGCGTTTGCTAGCTATTCGACCGAAGGAAAAACAGAGGCGGTGAAGGAAAATGGGTGATTGACATGTGGACCCCAACCCCTCAATTCTCAGTCAACTTTTTCCACTGATATTCTCCACAACTACTCAAACTTAAAGGCTTTGCTTCACCTCAAAGTCATAGTTTGAATATGCTGAATTCAAATGGTTTGAATTATGGTGTAGAATTTGAATTGTGTTTGATCATTTGAATTTGAAATGCATTTGAATCCTCCCCTTTGCCTTGCTCCAAAAATATAGCAAACCGGGCCCAAAATTTCTGATTTTTGCATGGCTGTTAATTCAAATGTAAGGAACACATTTGTGGAACCAAATTTGCAAATTGAGAAAACTCAAATTTGAAACTGAATTTCAAATTCAGATTAGAGGGCTTCTCCTTTTAATCCCAAGCAAATATTGAAACTCCTCCAAATGAACTGAAATTTGGAAGGGTGAATATTTGGGCTATGAAGATCCAAGTTATGAATTTAGATCTCCGTGTTTGGAAGTTTTTGGGGAATTTAAATCCTCACCTTGAACCTACACCGTTATAATTCAAAGTTTAAATTCCCCTCATTTTTCCTAAGTGTACATGAGCTGAATTTTTCTTGCTACCACTTTTTAGGGATTTTACAAGAATTTTTTCTACAAGAAGTTATGGTCAAAATACAGAAATTTCCAGTGAGCATTTTTGTGTCTGCCCTGTTTTTGGACAGTTCACACTCATCTGAGAATTTCATCCATTTGGAGAGTTATTCTGATCTGGAGTTCTACAGAAAAGTTGTAGAAGACTTCATAAGAACTCCATAAATGTATCGCACGCCCCCATTGGTTCAACCACTCAAAAGTTCTGTCCTATTTAATTTCAGAAAAATTCTGCTGAAAACAGGGGAGTTATTCATAATTCTTTGTGAATAAATCTATACTCCTAATTGACTCTTAGTTCAATATAGGAGTTCATTAACCCCTAATGGAATCCTAGACTCCAAAATTACTCTTTTCTTGGAAAACTTCCTTTTTCATTCAGTTCAAAACATATCACGGTACTACGTTTCCTCACCAAATTAAAATCCTAGACGGCTTTATACCGGCATATACGTCTCAAGTGGTGACACTGACACGATGACTCACAAATGTTTTCTACATGCAATGTTCTACTCGTGGTTAAGGTACCTGCAGAAAACCACTCAATAGTGGTGCACACATTGGTTTGTCATTACAGGCAGGTCCATATCATAGTAAAAACATACGCCCCGTATCATTTGCATATGGGTCGTCCTTGAGTCATGCCACGTCTCAAGGTACATTATCGGGTTATTCACCACCCGACGGGGGCTCCACACCTTTGCAATAAAGCACACAGATGGAACAGCGCTTTCGTATGCCTCATAGGACATGAAGAGTCCTAGAGAACACACTTTGTGTTACAAACCACACGATGGGGTCTCCTCCTTTTGCCCCTGGTTTTGCACACTGGAGGCTAGTGCATTTCATATGTCTCTAAGACATGAAGAGTCTTAAAAAATGTGAAATCCCAAAATTCTAGCAAGTGGAGCTGCAAATCACACCGAGAAAATGAGAGGGAATTTAAACTTTTGAATATAAAGGTGTGAGCTCAACGTGCTTAAGTGAACTTGCAAAATATCCAAACATGGAGACTTAAATCCACAACTCGGGTCACCATACATCCAATAATAGCCCAGCAAATTTTCAGAGCATTTGGAAAGGATTTCCTATTTGTTGGAATTAAAACGGGAGACAATTCGAATTTGAATTTAAACTTCAGTTTCAAACTCCAACTTCACCAAAATTCAAATTTGAGTGCACCATTGTGTTCCTCACATTTCTTTTGGCCTATTTTCCAACTTTGATCAAATTTGGAGTTTGTTCGCTAATTCAAATGACATGTGGAAAGAAAAGAAGAGGGGAGAAATGGGGCCCACTTGTCAGTGAAGTATTAGACTTACCCTCAAAGTCTCCTCAGGGCTTCACTCGGACAGCCGACCGCAGCCCGCACGCCACCTCCCTAGCCTTGCTGCCCAACCGACTCCCGTGCCGTGCCAGCTCCTGCTTTGTGGCTAATAACACCGAGTGAAGCAACGTTGCCTTCCCACATGAACCACCTCCCTCGCTCTCCACAGTTTTGCCTCACACAGCCGAAGAACACTCATCGTCGTTCGACTGCTCTGTTCCCCGGGCGACACAAGTTTCCTCGTCGCCAACAATCTACATGAAAAAGGACCACCCTAAGGTGCTAAAGACAACCGTGCAAACCTTCCCTTCTCTCTTGCACGACCGATGGATAATTTCCCCATTGAGTGATTCGGTGTTCATAGGACCGAGCCGCACAAACCTTCAAAATTCATAGTAATCACTCCACCAAAGCTTGTGGCAAGCTACAACCATGATCTAGACCCTCCCACGCTCCTCTAGGATTAAAAAGCATCAAAATGCATCAAGTGTAGGTGCTGTTCTTCGAAAAATCCGAGTCGCCGCCAGTTTTGGCCCAAGGTCGCCGATGAACTCTTGTTTCCAGCCACTTTTGAGCTGATTTAAGCTCATGAAGGTGATGAGGATGCCACCACAGTGCTCTAGGAAGAAGAACCGAAGCTTTTGAGCTGTACTAGTACGAGTTCGACGTCGCCGAAGTCGAGCCGCCGTCGCCGCGCATCCCGATGCCTTTCCGGTGGCCGGTGGCCTCGGCCGACCCCATGGATGAATTCCCTATGCTCAAAAAGTGAGTGGTGGCGAGTTTGGGGCAAAGGTGTGACACCCGGTTCCGAAAATAGAACCAAGTGAATGCATATGTGTGCCCAGGATGTTCATCACACATACACATGTAATCCACAAACTGAATTCAGAATATAACCACGAATAAATAGTTTTTAAGTACTTTATTACAATGACTCAGTGTCTCACTAATGAATCTCTAACTTATTCTTGCAGCGGAAGACTCTAAACGACAGCGGAATATCAATAAAGGCAGCAGGCTCCATCTTCAACTCCACAGGCATGTTGACGGTAGTTTGCACGCCTAGTACTCCACATAGTCCCCGAAGTACTCTTCTCCTGTTGCTGATGTTTATGTGATAATGCAAGGGTGAGTACATGTCGTACTCAGCAAGTGCGGGAAAAGTATGACATGTAGCTTTCAAGAAGGTACGGAATAAAAAGGCCAATTGCAGCAAGCAAATTTTATTTCACAAATATGGTAAAAACAGCAACTAAGTCTAGATTAATTAAATCCCAATATAACCAAGTAATCAGCAACATTCTTTCATCATAATTAACCATTTATCAAGTCTCAACCAGTCAATAATCTTTCTCAAGTTCATCTCATACTCATAAATATTCATAACCATCTCATATTCATATAACCGAAGCCAAACTTATTTTCATGACTCAAAACAGTCCCAAAACCAATCCCAATGACCATACCATAACCATACCAAATATCCATCCCAAGTTTTCCCTCTAATCATGTGAGTTGGTCAGGTGCTTGTGACCGGAAGCGCGACTATCATGATAGTTTTACACTCTGCAGAGGTGGCGCCACTTCAGCCACAAGTCCGTGATTTCGTCACCCGTCGGCGACTGCAGAACCTCCATAATACAAGTACACAACCGTCGGTGTATGGCCAAGAGATCACAAAATAGCCTTTACAAAGGGGCTACTAGATGTATGGACTCACTGAGGTTTCACCGGCAGGCTCGAATCACCATTCCCCCACCCACGGGCCCCCTCTTGTGCCATGCAGTTCCCAGGGAAGTCCCTCTCGACTCCCATTCCCCATGCCATCCACAATCCATAACAATCTAGCAACACACCTAATTAGTCAGCTAAACCACACCCATATTTGGCCTTGTGGTGGCACTGTTTTTCTGCCATGTGCTGGCATGAACCGGTCTTTAGATCTACGGCAAGTAAACCGCCATCTCATTCAGCAACATCCACGAACCAATCTTGCCTAGATCTCCCCGATTGCATGCTCATCGACATCATCAAGTTATCATCATTTTTATTCTCATGAGTGCAGTTAGCGAACCATATTTTAATTCAGCTTCCCGTATCCCGTAAATTAAGCGAAGCAAAAAGTAAAATCAACGATACCCGACCCATCAACTTTCCCAGCGACACGGATGGTTAACAAAACTAGTAAACTCTATAAAAGGGTGTCCCATCAAGTTTATTCAAGCATATGAGTTTTCGCAAACAAAACAGTTTTGAAACATGGGATCAATATGGTCAAGGGGCACTTGCCTTGCTCCCGTTGCTCTTGTTGCTTAAGCGTCTCAAAGTCTTGGTGCTATAGTTCTTCGTAGATAGCCTCTTGAGCTTGTCCTTCTACTCACGGACACACACATACAAAATTCACAGCAATCAATCATCATCCACAAACTTTACTCAAGATGCAATGGAGTAGATGGATGCGAATCCTATGGTGCTGTTTTATTAAACAAGTTTGTACGTGTTCATGCATGTTTTAATGGGATTTTATGGGTTTTTATGATGAACAAGGGTGGAGGGATCAAGTGCAGATGTGGTGATGATCTTGACCCAAGATCTAGATCAATTCCACCGTCAAAAATCGATCAAAACACGATCTGTCCACACGTAAAAGTTTCTGTTCGAAGGGGACGAAGAAAACGGATGCGTAGAAACAGCGGCGACATCGTAAGATGGGTAATGAAGACCTACCTCACTTCCTTTTGGTGGCAGGTCCTTCCTCCTAGCAATGGCAGCAGTGGGGAATTTTTCTATGGAAGATTAGAGCAGGACAGATCGTCGGACTTCTTCTCCGGCGACGGCGGGGCTCAACGGCGGCCAAATTCCGGCAAGGGGGGAACTTGGCTACTTGGCAGCAAGGAAGGGGGCTTGGCAGCAGGGGGGACGACCAAAAGAGAGAGGGGTCGGCCAAGGGGGTGGGGGTTATATTTATAAGGGGGAAAAGGAGAGTCCTACTCCAATTGGAGCTCAAATAAGAGTCCTATTCAATTTTTTTTGATCTTAACAAACTTATCTCTTGTGGTGCGGCAGACTTGGGAATTTTATCCCTAAAATGTGGGGAAAATTCCCCTTTTGGGGAATTGGGGAATTTAGAAATTTCGGGGGAAATTTTGGGAAATTTGGGAATGGCTCATTTCAGCTATCTTTTTCCTATTCCTCACCATTTCTATGTCACTTGCTCCATTTCTACATTCCCCTCTCCATTTCTATGTCCCATTCTCCATTTCTACATTCCCCTCTTCATTTCTGTGTCCCATTCTCCATTTCTACATTCTCCTCTCCATTTCAATGTCCAATTCTCCATTTCTACATTGCCCTTCTCTATTTCTATGCCCCATTTCCCATTTCTATATTCTCTTCTCCATTTCTGTGGTTTTTCCTCCATTTCTATGGTTCCTTCCTCCATTTCTATGATTCTTTCTCCATTTATATGGTTCCTTCCTCCATTTCTATTGTTCTTTCTCCATTTCTATGGTTCTTTTCTCTATTTCTATGGTTCTTTCTCCATTTCTATTTTCTTTCTCCATTTCTATAGTTCTTTCTCCATTTCTACTTCTTTTATAATGTTTCTCTACATGGAAAATGTATGCAATGCATGGAAATGAATTTGAGGGTGTTACACAAGGGGAGGCCGGGAAGGCAGTTTCCGCGGAGCTCACTGGAGAGTGCCGCCACTGTGCTCTGCCTCACACGAGGAAGAAGGAACCCAACTGGTGGGGCCATTGTGCCAGAGTTTAAACTTTTTTCTCATTTTCAGTTTTTAGTTCATCTTCAATTCCTCATAACTTCTAGTAGAAACCTCAAAAAATTGTCAAATAAATTCCATTGGATTCCTCTCAGTGAGTACTATCCAGGGGTGCATCCCAATTTTTATGAAAATCCCTGGATGTGGCTCATTAATGCATATAATAAAATCTTGTAGGATTTATTCCAGGAGTTCTATGTATTGGAAAATTCTCAAATTTGGACAGGACATTCTTCTAGAAATACTTGAACTCCAGTAAAAATTTCAGAGGCATTGGACCTAATTTTCTTTGCCAAATGATGATTCAATCTTGTATGTCTCTGAAAATTAGGAAAAATAACAGAAACAATTTTCCAGCTTTTAGCTCCATCTTGTAAATTCCATATCTATGTGTAGGAAGCTCCAAAAATGGTGAAACAAAGTCCTATAGACTCATAAGAATCCCAAGTTTCTGAAAAACCACATTTGGAGCATGCCAAGACCCTAGAATTGCCATAGGAATTCAGAGAAGCCATATAACTAAGAAAACTCCTTAGGCCACATCTTACATCAACTTTGTCTGAAATTTGGCAAGCCATACCTCTGTATGATATATGGACCAATGTAAAAGTTTCAGAGCAAGTTCAGGTCATCTTCTCCAGTTTCTGCTAATTCTTTCTAGCTTCATCCTTATGTCCATTATTTAGTTGTTTGAACTTTAGTCCAAAAACTTTCATTGCTCAAATCCATTTTCCCCTCTGTTCAGCACATAACCAGACCCATCTTATAAGTCTTAGTTGATCTAAACTCTTCTTAAGTCATAAAACACTTCTGTTTCATAATTCCTTACTTGCAATATAAATTTGTGCATATTCATATCGGTAAGAAACACGACGAAGGAATTCGACGAAGAACTCGACTCGGAGCAGCAAGTTGAGGATTAAATCGTCGCCAAGCTACTGACTTAAAAGTAGAACTAAACCTGCAGCAACATAAGGCAAGCCCCAGTTTGCATTTAACAGCTTTTAGTTATATTTTACTTTGTATCACTTTCTTTGGTCTAGTAGGTATTGTGAATTAGATCAAGGTGATTTATACTTCAAATGCATGACCCACAAATCCTTGGAGTTAAAGGGTAGAACAGGTTACCTTCGTGTAATTTTTTGCTAGGCTTAAGTTGTATAGGATCCGGTACAAGTCGGGTAGTTGGAAGCTACTTGCGAGGTTAGGATTTTGGTTCAACAGGGTACGATTCTAGAGAATGAAATTCCTGGAATGGAAAATGAGACCGAGCAGAGAGTAGGAGCAGCAGGACGTTGGACCTGTGTTGCTGTAGCTCTGTTTGTGTCGGTTAAGGACCGATGCGTATGCCACCCTGTTGAGCAAGTTTGAACAGTACCGGATGCATACTGGAATTATGGGGTCCAGGAAACCGATGTAACTCGGGTACTCTCATGTTGAAACTTATAACACCGTCCTTTGGGGGTTCGTGTCAGAGGTGTAAACCCACTAGCGGAGCAACTTCGACGTGTTCCGGGTAGTGGCCCTCCTGATGGGTCGGTACAACTTGTTCGGCATTGGAGTGACGGGTGAATGGTTGCTGCATACAACGTAAGAAAGAGCTCTTGTGTGAGTCTATCGAGGCGGGTGTATGTATCGTGTGTTCCGGGTGTGTCCTGATTCGAATCACCGTCCCTCGCGGTTATATGAGTACCACTTGTTCACTGAGGGATGACGTAGTAATTACTTTGAGATGATGTAAGATGAATCATTGCTGTTGGGAAGTTCTTAAGTTAATTGTATTGCAAACTATTTATGCTATAGTTGTAGAGCTCACTAAGTTTATCTTCCACTTTAGGCATAACCACATCGGAGGAAAGCGTTTCTTGTTTAATTGTGGACTTCCGATGTGAGGGCTGCCTAAGGCATATTAATCTGCTGCTATAAAACTGAAAGTAAGGATTAACATGTAGGTGCGTCATTAATGCAACATATTTGTCCTATATTTTTAATCCCTGCATGTAGAGTTTCATGTTTAGGAGTGTCGGTTAAGTCTTTCTGAGCCATAATGCTTACGGTTGCATTATTAGTATTTTGCAGGTTATATAAAATTTGCTATGAAGATGGTTGTTCGGTGAGACCTCAGAGACTCACCGGAAACCCTGTCGCTGCACTCACCTTGGTTGAAGCTAGTAAGAAGCGTCCGCGGACTGGACATCTTCTCTTTTGCATAGTTAGGACCGAGAGTATGTGTTATGTATATTCTGCTGCGTGTACCTTCGTGGTACATTATTTTGTAAATGACATTATGTTGATAAATAGAAGACTTTGTATGTTCAATGTTTCTTTTCGTGTATGCTGTTGGGTGCCGCATCGCACGGCACCACCCAATATGTATCCTAGACTGTGGATCCCAGAAGGGGTTCCCCATAGAAAACATATTCACTTCCCGTCCATTGCTGAACGGGACATCCCACACTACTTTCCGCATACGGGGGAGCTAACCGAAATTGATCCGCTTTCGGTGGCGTTCCTTACCATGCTTACCTCCACGTAGGTGCATCATTACAGAATTGAAATACTGAAGAGTAACACAAGCCAGCTTGCCACCTTAAGTAACTATGCTAATAATAATCCTTATGTGGGCATACTATATGTTACTCACTCGTACACTTCTAAGTTTTCGAAAGTATGCTCCTTTCATGTGTGCTATTCCCAATGCAGCTCTGATACCACGCTGTGAGGGGCCCGGCCCTCGACGGGGTCATGCCGCTCGCCCGGGGATCGCACTAGGTGGTGCCGTGCGATGTGGCACCCAACAGCATGCACGAAAAGATGGTAAAAACATATGAAACCCTTTTATTACTCAAGATAAGATCGTTTACAATATAATGTACACACACAGCGGAATATAAAAGCTAGACATCTACTCACTCTTGACCCTAACTACGCCGAAGAGAAGTCGTTCATCCCGTGAATGCTTCCTACTAGCTTCACCAAAGTAAGGCACCGGCTAGGTTTCCGGTGAGTTAAACGAACTGTGAGGTTCGACGTCTCACCGAACAACCATCTTCATAGCAGGCATCTTGCTACCTGCAAAAACAACTCAGAAGAAACCGTGAGCACTAAGGCTCAGCAAGTCTTAACCATCAATCCTAAACATGTAACTCTACATGTAGGGGTAGTAAGACCGTAGGAACATGAATTTGCAAAATGAAGCTTGACTAAACTTGATCCTTATATTCAGATTTTCATAGCATTCATTTCGGTGGTCGTCATGCCTCACAAAACCGGAAGTCCACAATCAAACAAGAAACGCTTATCCTGATGTTGCCTCCTTTAGTATCGTGTCGCGGATGTGCTTCACGTTAGGCACACAAATCCTTTTCCATAACCAAAGCGTGCCTTTCTCGTCTTCCTTGAAATCCTTTTCTATCCCTTGTCGGATTCTTTCCTTGATTTCCTTTATTTCCTCATCCATTGCTTGGCCATCTCATATCTCTTGTTCCAGCGTTGAGTTCAGTTCGATCACCTCCATCTCGTTCAAGAACACGAGATGTAACCATTCGAACTCCTTACGCAGCTCGGGTGGCAGCTCCCGAACCGTGAGTTGGTGACAAGCTCCCTTTCGGCTTAATGCATCAGCTACTACGTTGGCCTTTCCGGGGTGATAGTTGATTCCAACATCGTAATCCTTTATGAGTTCCAACCATCAACGTTGCCATAAATTCAGATCCGTTTGCGTGAATATATACTTGAGGCTTTTGTGATCCGTATAGATCTCACATCGGTGACCGAGGATGTAATGCCTCCAAATCTAAGGCATATACCATGGCTGCAAGTTCCATGTCGTGTGTAGGATAATTCAGCTCATATTTCTTTAGTTGTCTCGATGCATAGGCTACCACTTGTCCTCCTTGCATAAGCACACATCCAAGCACTTGTCTTGATGCGTCACAATATATCCAAACTCTTGCTCATGTCCGGCAATACCAAAACCGGCGCTGTTGTTAATCTCTTCTTTAGCTCCTCAAAGCTGTCTTGACATGTTTGTGCCCACTGAAATGATTTCCCTTTCATGAGCAACTCAGTCATAGGTTTCGCTATTTTGGAGAAATCCTTGATGAACCGGCGGTAATATCCAGCCATCCCAAGGAAACTCTGAATGTCCATCACATTCTGCGGTTGGTTCCACTTCAAAACATCTCTCACTTTTCTGGGAGCAACCGTTACTCCTCCTTCGGAGATAATGTGGCCTAGGAACGATATCTCCTTTAGCCAAAATTGACACTTGCTGAACTTGGCATACAATTGATGCTCTCGCAGTTTCTGCAATATTAGCCTCAAGTGTTCTTTGTGTTCTTCCTCGCTTTTTAAATACACCATGATATCGTCGATGAAAACCACGACGAACTTGTCCATGTGCTCCATGAAGACCTTATTCATGAGGTACATAAAGTATGCGGGTGCATTCGTCAACCCAAAAGACATAACAGTATATTCATACGAACCATACCGTGTTTGAAATGCAGTCTTGGGTATGTTAGAGGGCTTAATCTTTAGCTGGAAGTATCCTGACCGAAGATCAATCTTGGAGAAAATTCGGACACCTTTCATTTGATCGAATAGGTCCTCTATACGGGGCATCGGGTATTTATTCTTGATCGTAACCTCGTTGAGAGACCTATAGTCCACACACATCCTTTGGGTTCCATCTTTCTTGTCCACGAAGAGCACGGGGGCTCCCCATGGTGATGAGCCTGGGCGTATAAAACCCTTATCTAGCTGCTCCTGAATTTGTTTCTTGAGCTCCACTAATTCATTAGCAAACATACTATATGGCTTCTTTGCTATAGGTGCAGTTCTAGGTACTAAATCAATGGCAAATTCAATGTCTCGGTCAGGTGGCATACCTGCGGGAACACATCTGAATATTCTCAAACCACCGGAATACTTTCCAATGTCGCTTCTTTGATATGGTTCAGCACTGCCTTCTCCGTTGCCGGTTGGGCTGCCTCGAACTCAATACGAGTACCGTGCTCACTCGTCAACTGCAAGATCCTCTGACCACATTGAATCACTCCGTTGTGCTTGCTTAACCAATCCATTCAAAGATTATGTCAATCTCTTGGGATCCAAGACAATAAGGTTGGCAAGAAAGTCTACCCCCTTATTTTAATGCCTACTCTCGGAATAGAATTCAGAATCGAAAGAAGATATTTCCCAACTATATGCATCAAGGTGTATGAACTAAGCAACTTATTTTATTAGTTTCAGCTTATATGAGGTTGTGAACAAGTGCCGAAGCATATCACATCTCTCTACTATGTGTAGATGTGGACATTCGCCGAAACGTTCCACAACTCACACCAAGCACACAAACACAGGCAATCATCATGAAATTTCAGCACACCACTCTTATTCAAGCTACCACGATCTAAGCGTCTTTATTACAACTTTATTCAATGGGAAACCTAGACTTAATCATGAGAACGGTGCTATTCTCGCCGTGTGTCGGGGGTGGTCCATACATGGGCGCACACCATGGTGAGTCGGCAGTCCATGTAGTGATAGATGACGCTGGTGCTCCATTTGCTCCCCCATTGGCACAAGTCTCCTTCTGTTTTTCCAGCAAGTACAGCTTCTCGCGGAGGTAACGGATCTCTTCTTGTGCGCTTGCATAGCGGTTTCCTAACTCCACGAGCAACCTCTGAGACTTTTCAGCAGCTTCTGGGTTGGAAAGAGCGCCTTCATGGGGTCCAATGATCTCCCTTGTACCACTCTTCCGATACGGGTGCAGCTCAAAAGTAGTGTTCTCAAGCTGCTCACGGAAGGCGTAGCACAGTCCGATGAGTGCATCCCATGCAGCATCATCAATAGCTTATGCCCTTGTAGCTCTCCATGTGGGTGTGAAGTGTCAAGGGACAACCCTACCGTTAGATAGGATGGTTACTTCACCCTTCCACTTCGGATAAGCTGCAGCAATCCAGAAATTCTTTGAGCTCCTTGGATATGTGTCCTCCTTCCATTCTGTCGGACCGGAATTATTGAACTGAATGGTTGGCCCGTTCATCACCTTCATTCTCGGACTCAGCAAGGGGTGGCTCCTCTTCGGATTCATCTCCTCCTGACATAGCTTCATGAGGCTCCACAGGGTGTAAGCCTCGTGAAACTCCTCCTGAGGTGCGTACCAATGCTGTTCTTGTGGATCATCCTCCATGTCATCTTCAAATGGTTCCACCTCTTCCGGATCCTCTTCCTCATGCATAGAGCTATTGACTTCATCTTCATCATGAGGTTTCATTATCACCTCCTCCCAATACGGTCCATTGGACAAATCAATGGGGTTAAGTGCACTCCCACGTGGTGGTGGGCGAGTCCTTATGCGTGTTGTGCTCCTAATCACCGGCATCTATAAATAAGACATGAGAAACTTTAGAGAAGGAAGAAATAACTCCAAAACTTCAGAAGCTATGAAACAATAAAGCAAAAGTGTTGCTGACCAAAAGAAAAGAAAAAGTGGGGCTGAAAATAGCACTTTGCGGTGGCTGAATTGACAAGTAAAGTGCAGCAGCAAGCAATTTTTGAAATAACAGTTTAGAGGGGTGTCCCTATGTGTTTTAGAGTGTCCATTCTACGTAGGCTTGTGTCCTATGGTTAACATGGATCTGGTACCAATTTGTGACACCCGGTTCCGAAAATAGAACCAAGTGAATGCATATGTGTGCCCAGGATGTTCATCACACATACACATGTAATCCGCAAACTGATTTCAGAATATAACCACGAATAAATAGTGTTTAAGTATTTTATTACACCGACTCATTGTCTCACTCATGAATCTCTAACTTATTCTTGCAGCGGAAGACTATAAACGACAGCGGAAAGTGACTAAAACAGTAGGCTCCAACTTCAACTCCACAGACATGTTGACGGTAGTGCGCACGCCTAGTACTTCACCTGTTCCTCGAAGTACTCTTTTTCTTTAGCTGATGTATATGTGGGAATGCAAGGGTGAGTAAGGCTCAGCAAGTCTTAACCATCAATCCTAAACATGTAAATCTACATGCAGGGGTAGTAAGACAGTAGGAACGTGAATTTGCAAAAAGAAGCTTGACTAAACCTGATCCTTATATTCAGATTCTTATAGCCTTCATTTTAGTGGTCCTTACGCCTCACAACACTGGAAGTCCACAATCAAACAAGAAATACTTATCCCGATGTTGCTAGCCTAAGGTGGAATAGAAACTTAGTTGGCTCTATATCTACTTCAGTCAAGGTTCCAATACAATGATTAAGTCATAAACATCAAGCTAAGAGACTTAGTTCCTCTTCTTACTACGTCACGGCGCAGTGGGCAAGTATGCTCAATCCTCTTCCGCGAGTGACGGTGATTCGAATCAATAACAACCCGGAATACACGACACATACATCCGCCTCGAAAGACTCTCTCAAGAGCTCTTTCTTACGTTGTATGCTGCAACCTTTCACAAGACACCCCGACATAGAAAATGTTTCGCGCCGAGCAGGATGGTCCTCTACGCAGACACGTCGAAGTTGCCCGCTAAAGGATTTACACCTCCTGCCTTCTCAACGCCATTCCCATTCGAAGGATGAGTTTCTATATCATGGTCCATCGAGTTACATCAGTTTCATGGGTCCCATACCCCACTATATATCCGGTACAGCTCAATCTTGTCCACCAGGGCCGCATACGCACGGTCCTTAACCGATACGGACGGGGCTACACCCAACCTCCACATTGGCATTACCATCCCGGTCCAGGACAAATGTGGTCTCAAGCATTGTCACACCCATCGCAGGTCGAGACCAACCTTGAGCACTCCATCCTACAGGAACTCCCCGTCCCTATCTCATTTTTCATGAGGGTGCTCTTATCATCAACCTCTCGCGAGTAACTCCATTACTCGACCTTTCTCACGAGTAGCTTTTTACTACTCGACTTCTACCGAGCTAGCTACAACATTAGCCTAGCATCTACAACGAGGCAAAGCCTACACTAAACCTTCTACTCAGGGATGTAATAGTCATGCAAGTGGGTTTCAATCATCCTAGACATAATGCATAATATTAAGTCTAATAAACATGAGGTGAAGTAAAGCAAAATTTAAAACGGTAATTATATGCAAACCGGGGCTTGCCTTGCTCAACGGTTTTGTTATAACCTAGGAGTTAGTCTTCCTCCGGAGAATCTGCCAAACTCGTCATGAGATGGAGATCCTCGCTGCGGAGTTGAGTCCTTGTTGAACGTCGACGTCACATGAGCTATTAAGATGATTTATGCACATATATTCAAAAGCAATTTAGAAAATGATTCCAAGCTGTTGTACAAGTTAACTCACACATAAGAGGGATAAACAACAGCAAGGTTTCTGTTGTTGGATCTATAATCTTAGAGATGATGAAAGCTAGGTGAAAAGGAGATACTAGTAATCACCATGTGATTAAGTCCATTATATGAACACTTAAACCTAAAGGATGGTACCTCAAGTTCCAGAGGTCCAATGAAGCTGAAAACTTAACCACAGATTCTATGGAAGGTATTTCGGCAGTGTGCAAAAATTGAGCTCATGAAATGGATCAAGGTGATCACAATAATTCCTTATGTGATTTTCACTATTCTGCATTTACCCCCTAGATATTAAGCTTTCCTATGCTGCAAAGTGGACTTTTTGTGAACTACAAAATATCCTGAGTCCATAGGAATTGGTTTTACCATTTTTGGGGTTTCCTAAATGGAGATGTAGATTTTACAATCATGGGTAAAAGTCTGAAAATGTCTCTTCATTTTTCCCATTTTTCAGAGACATAAAGGATTGACAGCACGTTTGGCCAAGCAAATGAGGTTCAACACCTCTGAAATTTGTACTGGAGTTCTAGGATTTTTGGTAGAAGGTCCTGCCCAAATTTTGGAATTTTTCAATAAACAGAACTCCTGAAAAAATTCCTACAAAATTTCAATTAAATGAATTAATGAGCCAAATCCAGGGATTTTCATATCCATTGGGATGCACCCCTGGATAATACTCCCTGAGAGGAATCCAGCAAAATTTACTTGACAATTTTTGGACACTCCTACACAAAGTTATGGCTCTTCAAAGTTTGAACTGAATTGGGGAAAATCTGGAAATGTTTAAACACCGGCCAGTGGGTCCCACGCGACAGTCTTTATCTTCAACCTCACGCCATCCGACCCAGTGGCGGCGCCCTCCGGTGAGGGTCGCCGGAAGGGCCTTCCTGACCGCCTCCCGAGCTCATTCTCGCCACCCCCCTATTTGGGACGCTGAACCTGATGGGAGGTTCGCCGGCGGCCGTAGCTCACTGGAAACCACCGCGCACCGGCAACAGCGAGTACTAGGACTCTGGCGAGGTAGTGGTGGCTCGTTTCTTCACCAAATGATCAGGCTTTTGGCTCTATAGCACCAGGGGATCGTGTAGAATATCGACATGGGGTTTAAACGAGCCGGGGAGCTCTCCAAACCCATCGGCACCGTGTGGCCGACGTGGTCCAGCGGTGCGCCCTGGACAAGACATGGAAATTCTCCCTCTACACCCCATATCTAGGTCTAAAATCGATGGAGGAGGTGCACTAAGTAATTAGGAAGCTTTGTGCAAAGTTTCAATCAATAAGAACACGAATTAACGAAGAATTTTGCAAACTCCTACCTCGGGGTCGAGTTGTGCCGCCCGGGAGAAAAACTCAAAATTCTCCTCTCACAAGCCACGGCTAGGGCTGAGATTCAGAGAGAACTAGCTAGGGTCACCGGTGCACCAAGGAAGTGGCTCGCTTGAGCGTGAGCTTCTCCGGTTTGAGCTGTCCACGGTGACCAAGTTCGGGTTCTTCGGTATGCACACGGGAGCAGCGGCAACTTTTCCGTTTTTAGGTGCAAGCGAGCATGGAACCGTGGGAAGAAGTTGCTAGCCGGCTAGAGCACCCGTGTGCGCTGCTTTTTCATGTGGAGAGCTCGAGCAACTGAGCTACAGTGGTGGCTGTGTGGTCGGGAGAAACAGATTGGTTGAGGGCGGTGGGTTTTTCGCGGAAGCAGACCACCGAGGCTGGGAGCGAGCTGGGAGAGGCGAAATAGCTCTGTGTCACTTGTGGTGTGGTGATAAGAACGAGTAAACATGAAGGAACCTGGAGGTGGCGCCGGCAATACATCGGTAGCGGCTGCACCGGCTGTCTTTCTTCGCTCAGCCGAAGAAAGATCAAAACAGAGGCGGTTTGGCCTGTGGGGTGGCTGACAGCTGGGGTCCATAGCCCCACAATTATCTCCCCCCTCTGTGCTTTAATATTCCTGCACCGCCGTCGTCCAAATTCCACCAAAATTGGACGGTAGACCAAACATGACGTGAGGAATTTGAATCTAAACTCAGATTTCAAAATTGAGTATGTTTGGTTCAGTTTTCAAATTCAACTTTGAATTTGAACTCTCCCTCCTATATTCATTGGAATAAATAGTATATGAACCCTAAAATTCTCCAACTTTGAAACTTAGGGTCTCCAATACATGAGGAATACATCGGTGAATTCATTTGTACGCATTTGGACAATCTGAACATAAATCCTTTCAAAAGAATTCAAATTGCATTTAAATTCCCTCCACTCTACTCATAGAGAAGGTGCACATGAGTTAGAGTTTTGGGAGTGAAATTCTTTCCCCTAGGTTAACATGTGTTGAGCATGGGCTAGAGAAAATTGTTAACTCTCTTATTTGTGTTCGTCATTTCATGTGACACAACTATAGTTTTTTATCGCCTTAACTTCGCTTCATAAGTTGAAATCAAACTTTACAAAAGTTAGGGTTGTTACAGATCGTGCATGGGATGAGGAGGGGGATGCGGCGCTGATCGGCGGGACAGAAACCAAAAAGAGGTGGCGGCGCCGATCGATCTCTGCATGGCGTCCACGTGTGAAGCACCGAGGACTCGAGCAGCTCGGGTGGAGTCGGTTCAACTCAAATGTCTTGCTGACAATGGGGCCCCACCTCCAAGTTTTTGTCCTCTAAACTTGAATTTTTACTGCTGCAAACTTTTGTTGCCCCAATGCCCTTTTTGATTTGCTCAAACCCCTGAATTGGTATTTGGGTTCAGAATGTTTCAAAATGCAAGCTGGTTTGGCTGAATTTGAATCAAACATGAATCTGAAATTCAAATTCAGTTTTGAATTGAGCAAATTAGCTACTGTCAGAATTAATTCCAAATGAGATGAAACTTGATGGTGTAGCTCGGAAAAATGTGCTGGGTGTGAATATGAAGAAATATTTTGAATCCATATGGTAGAAGCAGTTTGAATTTGAAATCTGAATTCAAACTATCCTTTTAATAATTGTATCCAAAAGTACTCCAAACATGCTTGGATTTGCATGAAACTTGGCATGAGCATTCCTAAGAATGTTTAGGACCTAATAGGGAACTCCACCTCTAAAGATGACATGTTGGAATTCCCCCTTTTGTATGGTGTTTCTTCTTCCTCTAATTATTCTATTGGTGGTTGTTACTTGCTCTTCAACCATGTTTAAATGATTTCTACAATTTGAGCTGTGGTATGTGAGTGTGCCAAAAACTTAGCATGCCAGAAACATGGTCCTTTATGTTCCTACCCCCTTAAAAGAATCTCGTCCCGAGATTACAATGTGAAGATAGAGAGAGGATGGTGAAGATTTACCGGATATACGACGTTAAAAATTCCGAGTAGTTGGTGCGAAGAAAATCCTTGCTCTCCCACGTCGCTTCCTCCTTGGAAATATTACTCCACAATATTTTGTAGAACCATAGAGTTCGGTTGTGTGTGGTCCGAGCTTTCTCGTCGATGATCTGATCGGTTCCTCCCGGTACATGAGATCTGTTTTCAGTTCCTTGATGTCTCCCAGCTGAACGGCGGTTGAAAACTTGAGGCACTTTCTCAGCTGAGATATGTGGAATATATTGTGCACACCGGAGAGTGATGCTGGTAATTCCAGCCGGTACGCAATGGGTCCACACTTCTCCAAGATTTTGAACGGACCAATGAATCAGTGTCACACCCGGTTTTTCCGAAGAAACAACCAAGTGAATATCACATGTATGCCAGGATCATTTTCTCATACATGTGAAGACAAATAGTGAAGCATCATTTATTACAAGCCAGGTGTCGAATATAAATAAGTCTTACATCGCAAATGTCTCAATGGACACTAATGCTTCATCACAAGTAAATAAACTAGCAGCGGAATATTATTCTTTCAGGGCTCCATCACAGGCGTTGCCCGGGGGTCTTCATGAACCTAAAATCCTTCCTCGGGTCCAAAATCTTGGTCATTATACACCACCTCATTATCTTGACCTGAGCAGCAATATAAACCAACAAATATGCAAGGTTGAGTACCAATGGTACTCAGCAAGTGTGGGAAAATTATATCATGCATGGCTAGAACAAGGAAAGGTTGAACTCATGGTTAAAGCACTACGCAATTAATACCTATCACCTTAGCTTATTAAGCACCTACATTACTACACAGGTGAAATGGTCCCAATCTCCCATCCCATCATCATAATCCAATAACCATAACATCTTTTCCAATGTTAAGCTCCCCGCTTAACTTCCAAAACCATCAATCCTCTAATCATGAATAAGTCCAGGCCGCTCTTAACCGTGAGCACGGCTGTCAAGACAGTTTTGACTCTGCAGAGTTTGTACCACTGTACCCACATGTAGTGATTTCATCCCCCGTTGCCGGGTAGACTAAAAGAACCTCCATTATGCTAGTGGCTACGATCCACATTCACACTTCCCAGGTGTGCAGCCAGGAGATCACTACGAAGTCTTTACAAAGGGATTCCCGACGAGCGTGGGCCCACTGAGGTTTCACCCCTAACAGCATACAAGAGGCTCCAACCCCGCTGCAGTGGCCCCCTCTTGAGCCTTGCGGTTCATATGGTAGTCCAGCTGACACCTACTCCTCGCACCATACAACACACCCATACCACGCCGGGGAATACACCTAATTAATTGGCCAAGCTGCCCCATCTCAGCATGTGGTTGGCACTGTAAAGCCGGGTTACATGCTCCATGAACCGGTCCTTAGGATCCAGGCAAGTACTAAACACAAACCCAAGTCTCGTGCACCCAGCACACAACCAAAACATCCAACTTGCCTTGATCCCTACCTCTACATAACTCACAATAGCTCATTCAAGAGTATGGTAAAATAAATTGATGATCTCATATCCCAAACATCCCATTCTAAGCATGGCTAAGCATATGCATGTAAATAAATGACATGACAAAATAAATCCCAACCCAAGCTACAAGGAAACAAGGTAATGCAATTCTAAGGAAACTTCCTAGCATGGGTTTCATATTTCATTTGACAAATGCAAATAATTCTATCTACATATCCTAGCATAGGATCAAAGTGGTCAAGGACACTTGCCTCCTTCTTGCTGCTCTTGAAATGGGTAGTCCTGATCTTGGAAATGAATAACTTGTTCTTGAACAGGTTCTACTTCATACCATCACACATAGCAAAAGAAAAACAACAATCATAAGACATCGTTCACACCTCTACTTCATACAAACCACATATTCATATTTATGAAATTCATTCACCATTATATGTGTTGTGTTTCAGTTTTAAATAAATTCCTTACATTAAACTACCAAGTATGTATGAAAAGTATTATTCTTCCCCATATGTGCCTTCATAATTTCTATCAACCCTAAACTGAATTCTTTGTATTTTAGAAACTCCATTTATCATTTACTAGTTGCTATATTTTCAGATTTTTATTCCTATGCATAATTGTGTATTTTATTATTAAATTAGTAATACACATCACCTAAACAGAATAGGTTCTGGTCCTGAATAATTTAAAATCATATTTTGACCTTGGCTTCTGATGTAGACCATTTCATAATTACTTTCCCTATTTTTCTATAACTATTCTTTACTTAAAAATGTGTCCCTATACTAATAAATGTGAATAATAGATGAAACAGATTTATTTCAGCCCAAAAATATACTTTTATCTCACTCCAAAGTTTTCTAAGTACTGAGAAAGTTTTTAATTAATTTTGACAATTATGTTTGTCCCCCTTTTTAATTTTTAAACACTAGTTACATATTCAATTTTCTAAATTAAATACTAAACAGGGTTAAAAAGTAAACTCACCCCATTACAGGGTCTATAATATTATTTTCATAATTTCCAGGGGTCTAGCTACACTTATCAGAGGTGTTTTTCCTAATTTTTATTAAGTCCAGGGGCTAAAACTGATTTTTAAATGAATTTACATGATTTTCTGGAGTTCCAGGGGATAGATCTGAAGTTTCCGGGGCTAGCTCTCAATTCCAGAGAACCCCAGGGGGTAGCACGTAAGAATTCCAGTCTTTATAACGCGGGGCTGACGTGGACCGTCCGATTTTAAACCGACGGCTGAGATTATAACATCGAACCGGTACGCGGGGTTTTAAAGTCTACCGTGCGATTTAAAATAAACGGCGCACAAGCGGCCACGTCGCTCTGATCGAGCGCGGGCGGCGCTGCCGGCGGCCCACGGCGGCGGGAAGCGGCGATCTCGCCGGAAAGTTTCGGATTCGCGAGAATTCTGCCTAGAACTGTGATCTTATGGCCTAGATCGGTAGAGGGGAGGTCAGGGATCTCACCTCGGGGGTTTTCTCGAGCTCGGGGGTCCTGGAAAGTGATCGGCGGCGAGGTCCGAGGCAAAACCACGGCGAAGCTCGTCGGCGCTGTGTTTACACCGTAACTCTCCGAGTTTTCTGCACCTGCAAAGTTCCCCGGAGGCGGTGGATCAAGACCAGCGAGTTAGATCAGAATTTCCGAGCTTAGATCGGCCAGAATTCACCGGCGAAGTCTCGGTGCTCACCGGAGTAAAAATCGGCGATCGCGTGGGAAAAACTGATCGGAGCTGGGGTTTTTATAGCCGGGGGAGGGCGGTGGGTCAGTTGTGATCGAGTTGGAGTCCTCTGGGACCGGAATTCGGGCTGCGGGACGGGTTTTCCGATCGGTTAAGATCGCGCGCGCTCGGGGGGAAAAGTCCGGGGTCGACGCGAGCGAGGTTGGGGATGACAGGTGGGTCCCACCTGTCTGTGTGAGAGAGCACGGCGCGCGCGGGGGCGGGCTGGCGCGGGGAAACTGGGCCGGCTGGCGGGTTTCGGCCCACTGGCCGGTTTTTTTCCCGTTTCTCTTTTTCTTTTTCCATTTCTTTTCTGTTTTGAATCTAATTTGAATTCCAGTTTGAATTTGAATTTTTGCCAAACATGCAACACGTCCAAAAATTTTTAAATTCCCCTCTGAACATGGTTTAGGGTTTTTAAATCAAAATTTGGGGTGTTACAGCTCTACCCCCCTTAAAAGAAATCTCGTCCTCGAGATTGGTGTTTCTAAGAAAACAATTCCGGAAATTGTGCCTTGAGCTCATCTTCCCGTTCCCAGGTGGCTTCCTCTTCTGAGTGATGCTTCCACTGCACCTTGCACATCCGGATTCTCTTATTTCTGGTGAGGCGTTCCATTGTCTCCAAAATCTTGTATGGTTGCTCGGCATAAGACAAATCTTCAGCTACATCCACTTCATTCATGGGTAACACCTCCTCAGGCATCCTTAGGCATTTCTTGAGTTGTGACACATGGAATACATCGTGTACATCCGATAGATGAACCGGTAACTCTAGTTGGTACGCCACTTCGCCTTTTCTTTCCAAAACTTGAAAGGGTCCGATGTATCGAGGTGACAACTTCCCTTTCACCTTGAACCGACGAAGTCCTCTGATAGGGGACATCTTGAGATAAACATAGTCTCCCACGTTGAAAACGAGTTCTCTTCTTCGTACATCAGCATAACTCTTCTGGCGTGTTTGTGCTATCCTCAAGTTGTTGCGAATCTCCCTAACCTTCGCCTCGGCTTCTTGTAGCACTTCTGGACCAAACACTTTACTTTCTCCTGTTTGGTTCCAAAATAGAGGAGTTCTGCACTTCCTTCCATACAAAGCTTCAAAAGGTGACATCTTCATACTAGCTTGATAACTGTTGTTATAGGAAAACTCCGCATACGGTAAGTTCTTGTCCCAACTCCTATTGTTTTTGAGTGCACATGCCCTTAACATATCTTCAAGGATCTGATTGGTTCTCTCCGTCTGCCCGTCAGTTTGGGGATGATAGGCAGAACTAAAGTTCAGATGGGTTCCCATGGTTTCATGCAACTTCTGCCAGAACCTTGAGGTGAACTGTGTCCCTCGATCCGACACAATCTTCTTTGGCACTCCATGGTAACACAAGATCCTTGACATGTACAACTCTGCCAATTTGGATCCGCTGTAGCTTTCTTTCACATGAATGAAATGAGCTACCTTGGTTAGCCTATCAATAATGACCCATATTGAATCATACCCGGATTGGGTCCTAGGCAATCCCACGACAAAATCCATGCTGATTTCTTCCCACTTCCATTCAGGTACTTTGAGTGGTTGCAATAATCCCGCGGGTCATTGATGTTCTGCTTTCACCAACTGACATGTGTCACATAGGGCAACATGTTCCGCGACATCTCGCTTCATGCCATACCACCAATACCTGCTCTTGAGGTCCTGGTACATCTTCGTACTCCCAGGATGAATGGAATAGTCGGAATCGTGAGCCTCCTTTAAAAATCAATTCACGGATCTCCTTTACTTCTGGCACACAAATCCTTTTCCCGTGCCACACCGTTCCTTGTTCATCCTCTCTAAAACCAGGAGCTTTATTTTCCTTGATGAGCTGTCAGATCTCTTGTATCTTCTCATCATTCTTTTGGCCCTCGCGTATGTCTCGCTCGAGTGTGGAGTCCACTTCCATGGCGATGGCTTCACCACTATTTACTAGACATAGATTGAGTCTTATAACCTCGTCCTTTAATTCTGCAGGCATGTCCTTCAAACTCAACTTATTGACCTGCACTTTCCGACTCAAAGCATCGGCCACGACGTTTGCTTTCCCAGGATGATAGTTGATGCCCACATCAAAGTCATTGATTAGCTCTAACCATCTCCTTTGTCGGAGATTGAGATCTGGCTGTGTGAATATGTACTTCAAACTCTTATGATCCGTATATATCTCTGTCCTCTTCCCCATCAAATAGTGCCGCCAAATTTTCAACGCGTGTACCACTGCGGCTAGTTCTAGGTCATGTGTAGGATAGTTCTTCTCATGCTTCCGAAGCTGCCGGGATGCATATGCCACGACATGTCCTTCTTGCATGAGAACACATCCCAACCCATTTCCAGAGGCATCGCAGTACACTGTGAAATTCTTCTGCATATCTGGCATAACCAGCACTGGGGCTGTTGTCAATCTCTTCTTTAGCTCCTGAAAGCTCGTCTCGCACTGTGGCTTCCAGGTGAATGCGATTCCCTTTTCCAACAGTTTGGTGAGAGGTCTCGAGATCTTGGAGAATCCCTCAATAAACCGTCGATAGTATCCAGCCAATCCCAAAAAGCTTCGAACTTCCCCGACATTTTCAGGGGTCTTCCACTTCTGGATATCCTCGATTTTGGCGGGATCTACGGAGATTCCTCCCTCCGAGATTATATGTCCTAAAAAGGGAACTCTCTTCAGCCAAAACTCACACTTGCTCAACTTGGCATATAGTTGGTGTTCTCTCAGCCTCTGTAACACCAACCTTAGATGTTTCTCATGTTCTTCTTCATCTTGGGAGAAGACGAGAATATCATCTATGAAAACCACCACAAATTTGTCCAGATATTCCATGAATACCTTGTTCATGAGATACATGAAATATGCCGGGGCATTGGTTAGCCCGAAAGGCATGACAGTGTATTCATACAGTCCGTACCGAGATACGAAAGCTGTCTTGGGAATATCTGATTGCCTTATCTTGAGTTGGTGGTACCCCAACCTGAGATCAATTTTCGAGAATACACAAGCTCCCCTCAACTGATCAAACAAGTCTTCAATGCGGGGTAATGGGTACTTGTTTTTGATGGTTACCTCATTCAAGGCACGGTAATCCACACATAACCTTTGGGTTCCGTCTTTCTTGGGCACAAATATTACCGGAGCTCCCCATGGTGAGGAACTAGGGCGAATATACCCCTTCTCCGTCAATTCTCTCAAATGATCCTTGAGCTCTTCTAGCTGCTTGGAGTCCATTCGATAAGGTCTCTTGTATATCGGGGCTGTTCCCGGTACTAGCTCAATTGCGAATTCCACGTCACGGTCGGGAGGCATGCCTGGCAATTCCTGTGGGAAAACATCTGGATATTCCCTGATAGTCCTGATTTCCTCAACTTTCACCTCCACTTGATTTAATTTAATGTCCCTCCTAGGCTCGTGTATCGTTATGAACTTTACTCTTGTGCCATTGGGGTGAGTTAGTTCCACCGTTCTGGTCAAACAATGGATGATTCCTTTATGTTTGGTCAACCAATCCATTCCCAAAATAATATCTATCCCTTGTGAATCTATCACTATGAGGTTAGCAGTAAATACTACCCCATTAATGTCTAGGCTCACTTTGGGACACACTTGTCTTGTCCTTATTTCTCCACCTGGAGAGTTTACCGCTAGCATATGGTTCATTTGTGTGGTTGCTAGGTCATGCTTCTTAACAAACCCTTGAGCAATGAACGAGTGGGTAGCACCAGAATCAAACAGCAGAGTTGCAAGGTGTAAATTGGCAGGAAACTTACCAACTACCACGTCGGGTGCCTCTTGTGCTTCCTCCATAGTGACATGGTTCACCCGTCCTCTCACTACATTCTGCTGTTGTGGCGGCGCAGGCTTCTTCTTTGGGCATTTATGGGCGTAGTGCCCCACTTCACCACAGCTGAAGCATTGCACCCCAATCTTAGATGTTTGGCCCTTGTTGTCTTGGGGTTGGTTTGGGGGTCCTTGCACTGCTGGTCGAGGTGGATATGCGGGGCGAGGCTGCTGCACAAACTGACGTGGCGGCTGTGCAGGTGCTGTGGGTGGCCTGTAGTTTGGGTTGTACCCTCTTGGTGCTGAATAGGGTACCGCAGCACGGCTCGTCTGCCCCGTAGGTTGCTGCATCATACGTGGGCGGGTGTTGCTCCCTGAGGCCTGATGTGACCACCCAGCCTTTCTCTTATTCTCATTTTCCAGGGCCTTTAGCTTCCTTTCCAACACAAATGCTCTGTCCACCATCTTTTGAAAGCTTTCATACTCATTGGAGGACATTGCACACTGCATTTCTGTGGTAAGTCCTTCCACGAAACAATCTTGTTTCTGCTCATCAGTCTCTATGTCTCGTGGAGCATAACGGGATAGTTGAGTAAATTTAGTGAGGTATTCCCTCACCGTCATGTTTCCCTGCTGCAGTCCCAGAAACTCTTTCCTAGTGTTTTTGAGTTCACCTCTTGGGATGTAGTGATTGCGGAAGCTACGCTTGAACTCTTCCCAAGTGATGTTCTCAGGGTCATGATGGGCGGCCACATAGGCGGTCCACCAATCAGCAGCAGGTCCCTGCAATTGATGAGAGGCAAACAGCACCCTCTCATACCCTTGGCATTGTATTATCCTCATCTTACTTTCAATGGTCTTCGGCCAATCATCTGCCTCCAGAGGTTCAGCAGCACTTGCAAACTTTGGAGGTTGAGTTCCTAGAAACTCACTCAACCTTGGTTGGCGTGGTGCCGCTTGTGGAGGTGGAACTTGATGCAAGTTGGCCACCACTTGAGTCAAGTTCTGGATGAGCTGATTTTGATTCTCCAGCATTTGGTGGAGAGGATCAACTTCTTCACGGCGACCACCCCGGTCCTGGCCTTCAGAAAGATGAGGGTTGCATGCCTCATCGTTGTTGTTGGCGGGGTTGGCAGCACGTCCTTTTCCTCTTCCGGCCATCTAGCAGAATCAACAAATGTTAATTTGATACCATTTAGTATCATCTTACTACCTTCATTTGTTGGTACTTTAAGGTGTTGAGGCTTTGTTAAAATTTTACGAGGGTTTATATCTCACACCAAATAAATGCACTATTATTTCCTGTGGGTTCACACACCAAAGCAAAACAATCTGAAGACGAGGCTGTGGACAATTGCTCATGGCTTCCACAACTCACGTCACACACCAAGCATCATCACACCATTAACTACGTAACGACTCGACTACTCGACCTCTTGCTAGCTAGGGGAAAGACTCTACACTACTCGTCCTCTTGAGCTGGCTCCTCGGGATCTTCCTCCTCATTTCGGCTACCTTCTGACTCTGCTTTGGGTGGGGAGGCTGCTGGTGGAGAAGTGCGACGACGCATGATCGCTCGGCGATCCGGGGAGTCAGGAGTCCATGGATCACTCACGGTGACACACAGTTCATTCCCATCTCCTCTTTCTCTCGCCTTTAAACAAGCTCGCAGCAACGCCTCCGTTTCCTTCAGGGTGTCTCGGACATCCTGAAGCTCTTGTTGACATTCCTGCAGTCGAGTGCTGAGCATAGCAGCATCCTCCAAGCACAAGTCCATGTGCTCATGGGAAGTCCCTTGTTGCACCGGAGGGTACTTGTACTCCGTGGTACCACTCTCACGTTGGAGGACATACATGTACTCAGTTTTGTCCAAGTGGCGACGATAGATGTGACTCTGGCAGGTGATGGCCTCCCAAGTGACATCTTTCTCCGCGTCAACTTGTGTTGCTCGACAAGCTGGAGAGTGGTGGATCTTCAGTAGCTGATTCTCGTGTATAATCCTCATCTCCGAACTCCATTCTTCCCTCTTCTCACGGATGGTCCTGGTGGAGTTATAGTGGATGATGAGCTTGCCCGTATTGCCGGCGGCTTCGAGCATACGTCGAAGACGGCGCAACAAATCTCCTACTGCCAATCCGTAGGAAAGGTAGGACGACTCTCCTCTCTTTCGGCAAGGGCAACTACGGGAACTCTCCCTCCTGTGGACTTACGAGCGGTGCGAATCATGCGAACCATCTAAAACAAAAAGAATTTAAATTTAGGTTAGATAAACTTTTTAAACAAAAATCCCATTTTGAATGAAAATTTGGGGTAAGATGAAGAAAATGACTCCTTAAATAACACTCTTCAACCCACACCTTGGAAAATAGTTTTTAAGAAAATAGGGCCCTTAAATACGTCCATTTCTACCTAGGTCCACGTTCCTACGGCAACCTTGGCTCTGATACCACCTCTTGTCACACCCGGTTTTTCCGAAGAAACAACCAAGTGAATATCACATGTATGCCAGGATCATTTTCTCATACATATGAAGACAAATAGTGAAGCATCATTTATTACAAGCCAGGTGTCGAATATAAATAAGTCTTACATCGCAAATGTCTCAATGGACACTAATGCTTCATCACAAGTAAATAAACTAGCAGCGGAATATTATTCTTTCAGTGCTCCATCAAAGGCGTTGCCCGGGGGTCTTCATGAACCTAAAATCCTTCCTCGGGTCCAAAATCTTGGTCATTATACACCACCTCATTATCTTGACCTGAGCAGCAATATAAACCAACAAATATGCAAGGTTGAGTACCAATGGTACTCAGCAAGTGTGGGAAAATTATATCATGCATGGCTAGAACAAGGAAAGGTTGAACTCATGGTTAAAGCACTACGCAATTAATACCTATCACCTTAGCTTATTAAGCACCTACATTACTACACAGGTGAAATGGTCCCAATCTCCCATCCCATCATCATAATCCAATAACCATAACATCTTTTCCAATGTTAAGCTCCCCGCTTAACTTCCAAAACCATCAATCCTCTAATCATGAATAAGTCCAGGCCGCTCTTAACCGTGAGCACGGCTGTCAAGACAGTTTTGACTCTGCAGAGTTTGTACCACTGTACCCACATGTAGTGATTTCATCCCCCGTTGCCGGGTGGACTAAAAGAACCTCCATTATGCTAGTGGCTACGATCCACATTCACACTTCCCAGGTGTGCAGCCAGGAGATCACTACGAAGCCTTTACAAAGGGATTCCCGACGAGCGTGGGCCCACTGAGGTTTCACCCCTAACAGCATACAAGAGGCTCCAACCCCGCTGCAGTGGCCCCCTCTTGAGCCTTGCGGTTTATATGGTAGTCCAGCTGACACCTACTCCCCGCACCATCCAACACACCCATACTACGCCGGGGAATACACCTAATTAATTGGCCAAGCTGCCCCATCTCAGCATGTGGTTGGCACTGTAAAGCCGGGTTACATGCTCCATGAACCGGTCCTTAGGATCCAGGCAAGTACTAAACACAAACCCAAGTCTCGTGCACCCAGCACACAACCAAAACATCCAACTTGCCTTGATCCCTACCTCTACATAACTCACAATAGCTCATTCAAGAGTATGGTAAAATAAATTGATGATCTCATATCCCAAACATCCCATTCTAAGCATGGCTAAGCATATGCATGTAAATAAATGACATGACAAAATAAATCCCAACCCAAGCTACAAGGAAACAAGGTAATGCAATTCTAAGGAAACTTCCTAGCATGGGTTTCATATTTCATTTGACAAATGCAAATAATTCTATCTACATATCCTAGCATAGGATCAAAGTGGTCAAGGACACTTGCCTCCTTCTTGCTGCTCTTGAAATGGGTAGTCCTGATCTTGGAAATGAATAACTTGTTCTTGAACAGGTTCTACTTCATACCATCACACATAGCAAAAGAAAAACAACAATCATAAGACATCGTTCACACCTCTACTTCATACAAACCACACATTCATATTTATGAAATTCATTCACCATTATATGTGTTGTGTTTCAGTTTTAAATAAATTCCTTACATTAAACTACCAAGTATGTATGAAAAGTATTATTCTTCCCCATATGTGCCTTCATAATTTCTATCAACCCTAAACTGAATTCTTTGTATTTTAGAAACTCCATTTATCATTTACTAGTTGCTATATTTTCAGATTTATATTCCTATGCATAATTGTGTATTTTATTATTAAATTAGTAATACACATCACCTAAACAGAATAGGTTCTGGTCCTGAATAATTTAAAATCATATTTTGACCTTGGCTTCTGATGTAGACCATTTCATAATTACTTTCCCTATTTTTCTATAACTATTCTTTACTTAAAAATGTGTCCCTATACTAATAAATGTGAATAATAGATGAAACAGATTTATTTCAGCCCAAAAATATACTTTTATCTCACTCCAAAGTTTTCTAAGTACTGAGAAAGTTTTTAATTAATTTTGACAATTATGTTTGTCCCCCTTTTTAATTTTTAAACACTAGTTACATATTCAATTTTCTAAATTAAATACTAAACAGGGTTAAAAAGTAAACTCACCCCATTACAGGGTCTATAATATTATTTTCATAATTTCCAGGGGTCTAGCTACACTTATCAGAGGTGTTTTTCCTAATTTTTATTAAGTCCAGGGGCTAAAACTGATTTTTAAATGAATTTACATGATTTTCTGGAGTTCCAGGGGCTAGATCTGAAGTTTCCGGGGCTAGCTCTCAATTCCAGAGAACCCCAGGGGGTAGCACGTAAGAATTCCAGTCTTTATAACGCGGGGCTGACGTGGACCGTCCGATTTTAAACCGACGGCTGAGATTATAACATCGAACCGGTACGCGGGGTTTTAAAGTCTACCGTGCGATTTAAAATAAACGGTGCACAAGCGGCCACGTCGCTCTGATCGAGCGCGGGCGGCGCTGCCGGCGGCGCACGGCGGCGGGAAGCGGCGATCTCGCCGGAAAGTTTCGGATCCGCGAGAATTCTGCCTAGAACTGTGATCTTATGGCCTAGATCGGTAGAGGGGAGGTCAGGGATCTCACCTCGGGGGTTTTCTCGAGCTCGGGGGTCCTGGAAAGTGATCGGCGGCGAGGTCCGAGGCAAAACCACGGCGAAGCTCGTCGGCGCTGTGTTTACACCGTAACTCTCCGAGTTTTCTGCACCTGCAAAGTTCCCCGGAGGCGGTGGATCAAGACCAGCGAGTTAGATCAGAGTTTCCGAGCTTAGATCGGCCAGAATTCACCGGCGAAGTCTCGGTGCTCACCGGAGTAAAAATCGGCGATCGCGTGGGAAAAACTGATCGGAGCTGGGGTTTTTATAGCCGGGGGAGGGCGGTGGGTCAGTTGTGATCGAGTTGGAGTCCTCTGGGACCGGAATTCGGGCTGCGGGATGGGTTTTCCGATCGGTTAAGATCGCGCGCGCTCGGGGGGAAAAGTCCGGGGTCGGCGCGAGCGAGGTTGGGGATGACAGGTGGGTCCCACCTGTCTGTGTGAGAGAGCGCGGCGCGCGCGGGGGCGGGCTGGCGCGGGGAAACTGGGCCGGCTGGCGGGTTTCGGCCCACTGGCCGGTTTTTTTCCCGTTTCTCTTTTTCTTTTTCCATTTCTTTTCTGTTTTGAATCTAATTTGAATTCCAGTTTGAATTTGAATTTTTGCAAAACATGCAACACGTCCAAAAATTTTTAAATTCCCCTCTGAACATGGTTTAGGGTTTTTAAATCAAAATTTGGGGTGTTACAATCAGGGTGCCAACTTTCCTCTGACCCCGAATCTATTTATCCCCTTCATCGGAGACATGCGTAAATAAATTTGATCCCTGATCTCAAACTGCAGAGGGCTCCTTCTACGGTCCACGTATTGTTTTTGTCAGGATTGTGCGGCTCGATTGAATAATCCAAAGTTCTTCTTCCGCGTTGTTTACAAGATCAATCCCGAGGATGACCCTCTCGCCATGTGCGGCGTTTCCTTCTGTATAGTGCCTCGTAGGGCGCCATCTTGATGCTGGTCTGGTACCCATTGTTGTACGAAAACTCGGCTACTGGTAAGTGCTCATCCCAGTTCTTACCGTGATTAATAGCGCAAGCCCGTATCATATCCTCCAGGATTTGATTTACCCGCTCGGCTTGCCCATCCGTCTGCGGGTAGTAAGCTGAACTACGGATCAATTTTGTACCCAACGCTGCATGTAACTGCTCCCAAAAACGAGACACAAACAGGGTGCATCGATCCGAGATGATGGTGCGGGATACGCCGTGTTAACACAGGATCCGTGAGATTTATAGTTCAGTATGCTTTTTGGCGTTGTAGTTGATGTTAACTGGAATAAAATGGGCATATTTGATGAGCCGGTCGACAATCACCCAAACGGAATCTTTTTCTGGAACGTCATGGGTAAGCCAAAAATAAAGTCCACCCTCACATCCTCCCATTTCCAGGAAGGTATGCCTAGTGGTTGTAACAATTCCGGTTTCTTCATGTGATCTGCCTTCACCCTTCGGCATGTGTCACACTCGGACACGTATATAGAGATCTCTCGCTTCATCCGTGTCCACAAAAATTTGCTTTCCAGCTCTTGGTACATCTTTGTACTGCCGGGGTGAATAGAAAACTTTGACAAGTGAGCCTCATCAAAAAATTTCTTCCTTAGTTCCGGGTTACGGGGTACGACTATTCTGTTTTTAAACCACAGAACACCGTCTCCGTCTTTCCGTAAACATTTCAGCTCTCCGCTGTCCACTCGTCTTCGCAAATGTGACATACCCTTGTCATGTTTCTGAGCTGCCACTATTTCTTCACGGATGGTGGGAATGAGAGCTAGATTGTAGAGAGCTCCATGCGGAATAAAATACAGATTTGGTTCGCTCTCGTCCAACGATGTTATGGTCAGATTATTAACGTGTGACTTGCGACTCAGCACATCAGTCACCACGTTTGCTTTCCCGTGGTGATAATGGATCTCAATCTCGTAATTCTTTATCAACTCTAACCATCTCTGCTGCATCATTTTCAACTCCTTCTAAGTGAATATATATTTGAGGCTCTTGTGGTCGGTATAAATATGCACGAGGTTTCCAAGCAAGTAATGCCTCCACATCTTGAGAGCGAGTACCACAGAAGCGAGTTCTAAATCATGAATTGGATTGCTCATGATTCCGGAGCTGCCGTGATCCATACGTGACCACCCTTCTATCTTGCATCAGCACACACCTGAGTCCGATGCCGGATGCATCGCAATAAACATCGAACAGTTTTATAGTATCCGGCTGCGCCAAAACCGGTGCTGATGTAGGTTCTTCACCAATGCTTTGAAAGCCGCTTCACATGCTGGACTCCAGATATATTTGGAAGCCTTTTTCAGCAGTTCGGTCATCGTCTTTGCAATTTGTGAGAAGTTCGGGATGAACCTCCGATAATATCCCACGAGTCCGAGGAAACTCCAAACCTCGTGAGCAAACCTCAGGGATTTCCAATTCAGCACTTGTACGATCTTACTCAGGTCTACAGAGACTCCCTTCACTTAATTGATATGCCTGAGAAAGGATGTTTGAGAAATCCAGAACTCACATTTGCTGAATTTCACATATAGTTTGTGATCTCACAGCCGTTGCAAGACTATACACAAGTGATTAGCGTGCTCTTCTTCCGACTTGGAGTAGAAGAGAATGTCGTCGATGAAGACCACGGCAAATTTTTCAGCTCTGGCATGAACACCGAGTTCATCTAGTACACGAAGTGAGCCGGAACATTGGTGAGGCCGAAAGACATGACAAGGTACTCATAGAGTCCATACTCATCGAGAAAGCCGTCTTCGGTATGTCCCCATTTCTAATTTTTATTTGGTGGTACCCTGATCTCAAATCCATCTTGGAAAAGATATTTGCCCCTACCATCTGATCAAACACCACGTCGATACGGGGAAGTGGGTACGTGTTCTTGATCGTGACGGTGTTTAGTGGACGATAGTCTACACAAAGTCGCAACGTCTCATCTTTCTCCTTGACAAACAATGTCGCACACCCCCATGGCGAGGAGCTCGGCCTAATGAGACCTTTTTCTAGCAGGTCTGTCAATTGCTCTTTCAATTCTGTCAATTCCTTTGGTGCCATCTTGTACGGCCTTCAGGATATCGGCATGGTTCCCGGTGCAAGTTCTATCTTGAACTCCACCTCCCGGTCGGGCGCCATACCCGGTAGATCATCTGGGGATACGTATGGGAACTCTCGGACCACTGGAATGTCTTCCAGGCTGCTGGTTGTGGAGTGATAAACTGCTGGAAGTTTTATTTCTGGACTGTCCAAATATAGGATGAGATTCATGCACCAACGAGTTTAGGTGCATGATACGAGAGACGACGTCTAAAATAGCACCGTGGTGAGTTAACCACGACATCTCTAAGATGACGTCGACCCTTTGTCCCTCTAAGACAATGAGAGATGTGGGGTATAATTTCCCCCCTAAGCATAATGGTGCTTTTGGAACCATTACACTTCCTGCGATTTTCCAACCGGGTGAACAAATCAAGAAAGGACTTTCGGTGGGTATTGTTTGTAGACTATGATTAACAACATATGCGTTGCTAATGGAGTTGTGAGTGGCACCCGAATCAAATAAGACAATAACGGGGTGTTGGTGGAGAGTGAACATAGCCGCAAGGACGGGTTAACCCTCTGGCACATCCTCAATGGCGAGGTGGTGGACGTTGCCGGGTTTGAGGATGGCACTCCGTGTATTGTTGTTTGATGGCTAGTTTCTCCCCGGGAATGGTGGTGATGCTCTGTTGCCTTCGAGAAATGCCCTGGACGACCGCACGTGAAGCATACGTGTGGTGGCTGCCCGCTGCTGCCTTGTGGACGAAAGCCAGGCATGCGTTGCTGAGGTGAGAACGCACGCGACATCGCCCTTTGCTGTTGCTGTTGTGGCTTCTGCGGTGGTGCTGGCAGTGCTGGCCTAAATGCCGGCTGCGTATACATCCAATTGCGGAATTGCATCGGCTGGGATGGTGGTCGCCATCTCTGCCCAAAAGGTGTGCGATACACCATCTAATATTTTTGAGGAGGACGCCCTCCCTCTACGCGCTCTACGGCATGCTTCTTTTCTTCTCTGCCGCAGCTAACTCCCTTCTGGAGTCCTCTTGAACAATCACAGCGTCGATCATATCATTGAGGCTGCCGCGATTGAACATAATCAGCTTATCTTTCAGTTGCGGATTAATCCTTTGAGAGAAATGTCCCCGTGTAACACCCTCAATTTCACTACCATGCATTGCATACAATTTTCATGTAGAGAAGCATTTGAAAAGAAGTAGAAATGGAGAAAGAACCATATAAATGGAGAAAGAACCACAGAAATGGAGAAGGGAATATAGAAATGGAGAAGGGAATATAGAAATGGAGAAAGGAACATAGAAATGAAGAGAAATGGGATAAAACCCTGGCCGCATCTTAGAGATAAATCTTCTAGAAGAATTTTAGAGATAAATCTTCTAGAAGAATCTTGGGGATAAAGCTTCTAGAAGAATTATGGAGATAAAACTTCTAGAAGAATCTTGGAGATAAACCTTAGAGATAAGGCTTCTAGAAGAATATTGGAGGTAAACCTTAGAGATAAAGCTTCTAGATGAACCTTAGAGATAAAGCTTCTAGATAAGCTTAAAGATAGAGCTTAGAGATAAAGTTTTGGAGATAAAACACCCTGCTGGCCGCACCTCTTAGGGATAGAGTCCTTCTCCTCTTCCAAACTGAGTAGGAGATTGCATCTCTTGGAGATAGAGTCTCTCTCCTCCTCCAAACTCAGTAGGAGATCTTCCCCCTTCTAAATACAGCCTTCCCTGGCCGCAACCTCTGCCAAAACAAGCCTGTTGCCCCCTGCTGCCAAGCCCTGGTCACCAACCCTTTGCTGCTGCCTTGGCCGCCGTCGAAACTCTGCCCCGCCTTGCCGTCGACGGAGAAGAAGACCCCTCCAGCCAAGCCCTGGTCCCAGCCCTATTCTTCTCCAAAGAAAAACTCCAGCTGCTGCCGTTGCAAGGGAAGACGTCCAGCTGCAAGGAGGAGAGGAGGAAGAAGAGAGGTTGGTCTCCGTCACCCCTGTTACCACGTCGCTGCTGTTGCTACGCATCCGTTTTCATCACCCCCTTCGAGCAGAAACTTTTGCATGTGGACAGATCATATTTTGATCGATTTTTGACAGTGGAATTGATCTACATCTTGTGTCAAGATCATCATCAAGTCCACAGTTGATCCCAGCACCCTTGTTTATCACAAAACCCCATGACAGCCCATTAAAACATGCAAGAACACATACAAACTGGTTTTATAAACTGCACTATAGGATTTGCATTCATCTACCCCATTGCATCATTAGTAAAGTTTGTGCATGATAATTGATTGCTGTAAATTTTGTATGTGCGCGGTCGTGAGTAGAAGGACATGCTCAAGAGGCCGTCTACGAGGAACTACAACACCCAGACTTCGAGACACTTGAGCAACACAAACCACGGAAGCAAGGCAAGTGCCCCTTGACCATATTGATCCCATGTTTTGAAACTGTTTTGTTTGCGAAAACTCGTATGCTTGAGTCAACTTGATGGGACAACGTTTTTATAGGAGTTTACTAGTTTTGTTAACCATCCTTGTCGCCGGGAAAGTTGATGAGTCGGATATGGTTGTTTTTCCTTTTTGCTTCGCTTAATTTACGGGAAGCTGAATTAAAACATGGTTAGCTACTACACTCATATGAATAATGATGATGAGAACTTTATGATGTTGATAAGCATGGAATCGGGGAGATCTAGGCATGCTTGGTTTGTGAATGTTGCTGAATGAGTGGTGGTTTACTTGCCGTAGATCTAAGGACCGGTTCATGCGAGCACATGACAGGAAAACAGTGCCACCACAAGGCCAAATATGGGTGCGGCTTATCTGACTAATTAGGGGTGTTGCTAGCTTGTTATGGACTGTTGGATGGCGGGGAATGGGAGTGGAGAGGGACTGCCCTGGGAACTGCATGGCACAAGAGGGGGCCCGTGGGTGGGAGAATGGAGATTCGATCCTGCCGGTGAAACCTCAGTGGGTCCGTACATCCTAGTAGCCCCTTTGTAAAGGCTATTTTGTGATCTCTTGGCCATACACCGATGGCTGTGTACTGGTATAATGGAGGATTTTTCTAGTCGCCGACGGGTGACGAAATCACGAACTTGTGGGTAAAGTGGTGCCACCTCTGTAGAGTGTAAAACTATCATGATATACGTGCTTCTGGTCACAAGCACCTGGCCAACTTCCATTATTAGAGGCAAAAATGGGTATGGATATTTGGGTATGGTCATTGGGATTGGTCTTGGGACTGTTTTGAGTCATGAAAATGAGTTTGGTTTCGGTTACATGAATATGAGATGGTTATGAATATTTATGAGTATGAGATGAACTTGAGAAAGAATATTGGCTGGTTGAGACTTGTTAAATGGTGAATTATGATGAAATAATGTTCCTGATTTACTTGGTTTTATTGGGATTAAATTCACCTAGAAATAGATGCTGTTTTTACCATGTTTGTGAAATAAAACTTGCTTGCTGCAATGAGCCTTTTTATTGCCTACCTTGTTGTAAGCTACATGTCATACTTTCCCCGCACTTGCTGAGTACCACATGTACTCACCCTTGCATTTCCACATATAAGTCAGCTACAGGAGAAGAGTACTTCGAGGAACATGTGGAGTACTAGGCGTGCGAACTACCTTCAACATGCCTGTGGAGTTGAAGATTGGAGCCTGCTGTTTTAGTCATTTTCCGCTGTCGTTTAGATTCTTCCGCTGCAAGAATAAGTTAGATATTCATGAGTGAGACATTGAGTCATTGTAATAAAGTATTTAAACACTATTTGTTCGTGGTTATATTCTGAATTCAGTTTGTGGAATACATGTGTATGTGTGATGAACATCCTGGGCACACATATGCATTCACTTGGTTCTATTTTCGGAACCGGGTATCACAAATTGGTATCAGAGCCACGTTGACCGTAGGACGCAAGCCTAGATAGAATGGACACTCTAAAACACATAAGACACCCCGCTAATCTGCTATTTTCAAAAATTGCTTGCTGCTGCACTTTACGTGTCAACATAGCCACCGCAAAGTGCTATTTTCCGCCCCTCTTTTCTCTTCTTTTGGACAGCAACACTTTTCTTTTCTTGCTTCATAGCTTCTGAAGTGTTGGAGTTATTTCTTCCTTCTCTAAAGTTTCTCATGTCTTACTTATAGATGCCGGTGATTAGGAGCACAGCACGCATAAGGACTCGTCCACCACCACTTGGGAGTGCACTTAACCCCATTGAGGTGTCCGATGGACCATATTGGGAAGAGGTGAAGATGGAACCTCATGATGAATATGAAGTCAATAGATCTATGCATGAGGAAGAGGACCCGGAATAGGTGGAACCATTCGAAGACGACATGAAAGATGATCCACAAGAACGGCATTGGTACGCACCTCAGGAGGACTTTCACGCGGGCTTACACCCCGTGGAGCCTCTTGAAGCTATGTCGGGAGGAGATGAATCCGAAGAGGAGCCATCCCTTGCTGAGGCCAATAATGAAGGTGATGAACGGGCCAACCGTTCAGTTCACGAATTCTGGTCCGACAGAATGGAAGGAGGACATATATCCAAAAATCTCAAAGAATTTCCGGATTGCTGCAGCTTATACCCGAAATATCTTCTCAAGAAAGTCCCTCGTCTCGGACATGAAGAGCGGAAGGCTGAAGAAACCAACCTATCTAACGGTAGGGTTGTCACCCAGCACTTCGCACCCACATGGAGATCTACATGGGCAGAAGCTATCGATGATGCCGCATGGGATGCACTCACCGGACTGTGCTACGCCTTCCGTGAGCAGCTTGAGAACACTACTTTTAAGCTGCACCCGTATCGGAATAGTGCTACAAGGGAGATAATTGGACCCTGTGGAGGAGCTCTTTCCAACCCACAAGATGCTGACAAGTCTCAGAAGTTGCTCGTGGAGTTAGGAAACAGCTATGCAAGCGCACAAGAAGAGATCTGTTACCTCCGCAAGAAGCTGTACTTTCTGGAAAAACAGGAGGAGACTTGTGCCAACGTCGGAGCAAATGGAGCACCAGTGTCATCTATCCATACATGGACTGCCGACTCACCATGGCGTGCGCTCATGTATGGACCACCCCAGTCACACGGTGAGAACAACACTGGTTCTCACGATTAAGTTTAGGTTTCCCATTGAATAAAGTTGTAATAGGAACCCTTGGACGTAGTAGGCTGAAATAAGAGTGGTGTGCTGATTTTCATGATGATTGCTTGTGTTTGTGTGCTTAGGTGTGAGTTGTGGGACACTTAGGTGAATGTCCACATCGACACCTAGTGGAGAGATATGAGATGCTTCAGCACGTGCTCACATCCTCATATAGGCTGAAGTTAATAAAAGAAGTTGCTTAGTTCATACACCTTGATGCATATAGTTGGGAAATTGCTTCTTTCAAATCTGAATTCTAGCTCCTACAAATATAGTGAAAGCATCTAGGCCCCCGTGAGGTATGGTTTCGGTGATTAATGACAACCGTTCGTTATTACTAATGAGTTTGTGGATGCGAGGTTTCACGTATATCACATCAAACATTAATGAACTATCGATTCACACCATCTACTGCTCATTGGATACAAATGGAGACCCCTCAACGATCTATTCTAAGGGGTTATTCGATACTCATGAAGACTAAATGAAGAACTCATACAACGACTCTATTCTATCAAAATTGGCAACACAAGAAGCTTACACTTCATCAAAATATCATTTCAAACAAGTGTCAAAGAGGTCACTCAAGAAGATTCCAAAAGATCAACTCAAAACAACTCGAAGCAAACAAGTTGCACTCACCGGATCATCCGATGTCTTGCAAAATGACTACATCGGTCGAGTTTGAGTTGGCAGAAGAAGAAGACCTCAGAGCCCAGTACACACCGGATCATCCGATGTGAAGGAAGTGGCACATCGGTTGATTTCAACAGAAGGATGATTTCTGAGTTATTCTGAAGAAGTACACACCGGATCATCCGATGATGAAGTAAGTGTACATCGGTCAATTTCAACAGAGACATTAATTCTGAACCAATTCTGAAGATCAACTCACCGGATCATCCAATGATGAAGTTGAAGTAACATCGGTCGATTAAACAGTCAGATCCAACGATTATATCCAACGGTCACATCTGACACATGATATCAGCTAATTTGGAATTCGACCGATGCTCAAATAAAGGGGTGCATCGGATGATCCGATGTTCACAGAAAAGTCTGCCTACTTTTCCAACGGCTATCTCGTGTGGGCTGGCTATAAATACCCCTCCAACCGGCCATTTCGTGAAGTCTTGATCACCAGAGCCTCACTACACATCCTCAAGCATTCAAGACCAAGAGCTACCACTTCCACACCTCAAAACCTCTTGTACTCCAACTATAGGCTAGATCTAGCTAGAGAGAAGCTTGTGTGCGTCCATTCTTGGTGATTGGAATCTCTAGGCTAGTGAGAGAGAGTGTCTTGGTGACTTCTCTCACCTTGTAAAAGTTGGAGGAAGAAGAGATCGCTCCGGAGCTTACCAAGGCGTTTGTGCAAGCCCGGAGGATCACCATTGTACAAGGCTTGAGCTCCACCTTGCCGGAGATGGCGAACGGAGAAAGATAGTGGATTCCCTTGTCTTGGTGACTTGGGAGTGGCTATACCCTTTGGTGGGTGCCACAACGTGGACGTAGGTAGAT
Organism: Neostapfia colusana; assembly: GCA_030760725.1. NCBI lineage: Eukaryota > Viridiplantae > Streptophyta > Magnoliopsida > Poales > Poaceae > Neostapfia > Neostapfia colusana. The sequence goes on along the minus strand of JASWHV010000016.1, from coordinate 59,900,776 downwards.
CTTTGTGATCTTACCGAACCACGGGAAAAATCGTCGTGCCTCCGAGTCTCCGCGGGAGTTTGCATCTCTCTCCTCACCCTCTTACTATTACGCATTTACTATTCCGCACTTAATACTCTTGCTTGCGTAGTTAGTTCGCATAGGGAATTGGGCTTCAACCATTAAGTTTTAAATTGCTCTAAAATTTGAAAAAGCCCAATTCACCCCCCCCCTCTTGGGCGTTTCGATCCTTACAATTGGTATCAGAGCCAGGTTGCTCATTGGATCATTCTAGCTTCACCGTTAGAGAGCGAAAATGGCCAAGAATGGGGGTTCGGTTCCTACCTTCGAGGGCAAGAATTTTGCTTATTGGAAAGCACGCATGCGCGCTTACCTTGAGGCAATTGCTCCCGAAGTGTGGGAAGCGACCCATGCGGGGTTTGGAAATCTTGACTATGTTGGTGACCAATTAAAATGGGATGCTAAGGCTAGAAATGCCATATATGAATGCATTAGTCAAGATGTCTTTGCTAGGATTGCTAGTAAGGAAAAAGCATGTGAAATTTGGGCATGTCTAATTGAAATACATGAGGGCTCATCTCGTGTTAAAGAACTCAAATATCACATGCTTAAATCAAAATATGATGAATTTAAGATGTTTCCTCATGAGAATGTTAACCAAATGTTTTCTCGTTTAAATGTGCTCATTTAGGAAATTAACGCACTTGACATTGCTTCTCTTGGCAAGGGACTTATCAATCGCAAGATCCTCATGCTTCTACCCAAGCCCAAGTACAACATTATCAATTCAATGCTCCAAAAAGAGTCACTAGACAATATTGAAGTTTCGGAGCTCATTGGAGAAATCCATGCTCATGAGATGAGCGTACTTGGAATGATGGAGGAGTCATCATCAAAAACCATTGCTCTCAAGGCTTCAACCAAGAAGACAACTCCCAAGAAGAAGAAAGTGGTTGAGCCTAGCTCAAGTGAAGAAGAGCAAGAAACAAGCGAAGATGATGATGATGAGCTTGCTTTGATGATGAGGAAATTCTCACGCCTCAACTCCAAGATTGCAAAGAAGGGATACTCTTATTATCCCAAGAAGAAAGCCTTCTTACCAAGAAAAGATGAAAACAAGACGTGCTACAATTGTGGTGATCTAGGCCACATATCATATGATTGTCCAAGACCGGACAAAAGGAATGACAAAGGCAAGAAAACCAAGCTCTTTCCAAAGAAGAGAAGAGGGCCTCAAAAGGTCTTCATGTGTGAAGCCAATGAGTGGATCACGGATGAAGAGTCAAGCGACGAAGATAGTGAAGATGAAGAAAACTTGGCGGGCCTCGCCATCGTCAACAAGGATGACTCACCTCTTCGTCCACCTCCTATGTGGCTAATGGCGAAAGGTAACTCAAAGGTGAACTACAAAGCTGGAGGAAAGCATTGGGTACTCGATAGTGGGTGCACTCAACATATGACCGGCAATGATGGTATGTTCACCTCCATAGAGAACCCCGGCAATCATGAACAAGTCACCTTTGGTGATAACTCAAAGGGGAAGGTAATTGGTTTGGGTAAAATTGCTATTTCTCATGATTTGTCTATCTCTAATGTGCTTTACGTTAAGTCTCTTAGTTTTAATTTACTTTCTATTGCACAATTATGTGATCTTGGACTAACGTGCACATTTGACAAGAATGGTGTTGTGGTGACTAGTGAATCAAGCAAAGAACTAATATTCAAAGGTTTTCGGCATGGACATCTTTACTTGGTGGACTTCTCCAACAAGGATGCTAGCTTGACCACTTGTCTTTTCACCAAGACAAGTTTGGGATGGCTATGGCATCGGCGCATTGCTCACATTGGGATGAGCAAGCTCAAGACGTCATTCAAGCTTGGGATGGTGACCGGCGTGAAGGATGTCACATTTGAGAAGAACAAGCTTTGTAGCGCGTGTCAAGCCGGGAAGCAAGTTGCCTCACACCATCCGATGAAGACAATGGTGTCAACCTCCAAGCCACTTGAACTACTTCACATGGACCTCTTCGGACCGTCCACATACCAAAGCCTTGGCGGTAACCTCTATTGTCTTGTTATTGTTGATGACTACTCTCGCTATGCTTGGACATTGTTTCTAGGTGACAAGGATGAAACTCCGGAAATCTTCAAGACCTTCGCTAAACGAGCTCAAAGGGAATTTCAACTTCCCGTCATCAAGGTCCGGAGTGACAACGGCACCGAGTTCAAGAACTACAACATTGGAGAGTGGTGTGATCGTGAAGGCGTGAAGCACGAGTTTTCGGCCACATACACCCCTCAACAAAATGGTGTCGTTCAAAGGAAGAACAAGACTCTCATCACCCTTGCAAGAGCAATGCTTGATGACTATGGCACGTCGGAGAAGTTTTGGGCCGAAGCAATCAACACGGCGTGCCATGCCGCAAATAGGGTCTATCTTCATCGACTACATCAAAAGACCCCATATGAGCTCCTCATTGGGAGAAAGCCCAACATCTCCTACTTCCGAGTCTTCGGGTGCAAGTGCTACATCTACCGCAAGAAAAGGCTCGGTAAGTTTGAAAGAAGGTGTGATGTTGGTATCTTTCTTGGTTATGCGTCAAACTCAAAAGCATATCGAGTATTCAACCAAACCTCCGGGTTAGTTGAAGAAAGTTGTGATGTTGAGTTTGATGAGACTAATGGCTCCCAAGAGGAGAGTTTTGGTCATGATGATATAGATGATGAGCCTCTACGAGAAGCTATGAAGAACATGACCATAGGAGACATCAAGCCCGAAGTTGAGGAGAGCCATGATCAAGGGGGAGCCTCAAGTTCCAACATCAACACCTCCATGGCGCCTCAAATTGATGAAGAAGAAGAGAAAGATAATCCATTGCCAATGCAAGATTCACATGTCACACAACACCAAGAAGAAGAAGAAGTCCAAGGTCAAGTCCAACCACAAGACGAGCGAGATGCCTCACCACCGCCAAGTGCCTCACAACCTCTTATGAGGCATGGGCGCATCTCCAAGGCACATCCGATGGATCAAATCATCGGAAGTCCATCACGGGGAGTAAGTACTCGTTCTCGCCATGTTGCTTCATTTTGTGAGCACTACTCTTTTGTTTCGTGCGTAGAACCCACAAATATTGAGGAAGCACTCCAAGATCCCAATTGGGTGATGGCTATGCAAGAAGAACTCAACAACTTCACCCGCAATGAAGTTTGGGTATTGGAGGAGCGACCTAAGGACAAGAACATCATCGGAACGAAGTGGGTGTACCGCAACAAGCAAGACGAGAATGGCGTGGTGGTCCGCAACAAGGCAAGGCTTGTGGCCAAGGGTTTTTCACAAGTTGAAGGACTAGATTTTGGAGAGACATTCGCCCCGGTCGCACAGTTAGAAGCTATTCACATACTCCTTGCTTTTGCTTCGCATCACAATATTATGCTTTATCAAATGGATGTTAAAAGTGCCTTCCTCAATGGTTATATTAACGAACTTGTTTTCGTTGAGCAACCTCCCAGGTTTGAAGATCCTAGGAATCCTAACCATGTGTATAGGTTACACAAGGTGCTCTACGGGCTCAAGCAAGCACCTAGGGCATGGTATGAACGTCTAAGAGATTTCCTAGTCATGCAAGGATTCAACATCGGGAGGGTGGATACCACACTTTTCACCAAGGACATCAACGGGGATTTATTTCTTTGTCAAATTTACGTTGATGACATTATTTTTGGCTCAACTAACAAATCTCTTAGCCTTGAGTTTGGCACCATGATGTCTAGGGAGTTCGAGATGTCAATGATTGGAGAACTCAATTTCTTCCTAGGATTTCAAATCAAGCAACTTCAAGAGGGGACTTTCATCTACCAAGAGAAGTACACCAAGGACCTCTTGAAGAAGTTTGAAATGGAAGATTGTAGCTCAAGAAGTACTCCAAAGGCGACAAATTGTCATCTCGACGCGGACATGGACGGTAAACCTATTGATCAATCTCATTACCGTTCCATGATTGGTTCATTGTTATATCTTACAGCATCTAGGCCCGATATCATGTTTAGTGTGTGCTTGTGTGCTCGCTTTCAAGCGGCACCTAAAGAATGGCATCGTAAGGCGGTCTTTAGGATACTTAGGTATCTCAAGCATACCCCAAGTGTAGGTTTGTGGTACCCCAAGAACGCTAGTTTCCATCTCTTGGGTTACTCGGATTTGGACTTTGCCGGATGCCGTGTGGATCGCAAGAGTACCTCCGGTGGGTGCCACTTACTTGGGCATTCCCTAGTATCTTGGTCGAGCAAAAAGCAAAACTCCGTGGCTTTGTCCACCGCGGAGGCAGAGTATATAGCGGCCGGTGCATGTTGTGCCCAAATTCTATATATGAAGCAAACCCTTTTGGACTTTGGAATTAGATTTGATTGTGTGCCTCTCCTTTGTGACAATGAAAGTGCGGTTAAGATAGCTAGAAACCCCGTTCAACACTCCCGCACTAAGCACATTGATATTCGCCATCACTTCTTGCGGGACCATGAGGCTAAAGGAGACATCTCTTTGCAAGGTGTTAGGTCCGAAGAACAATTGGCGGATATCTTCACTAAACCACTTGATGAGAAAACTTTTTCTAGACTTAGAAGTGAATTAAATGTGCTAGATGCATCTAACGTCATGTAAGTTGCCATGTTCATGTAAGGTTGCATATCAAATAGGTCTTGTCTAACTCCCAAAGGATAGGGGCGAGCTAGAAATAGTTTTCCCTGAGGAAGCCTTTGGAAGGTTTAAACTTGGCAAGATAGATTTACATTATGCTTTGCATGATTCCTGCCATATAGACTTGCACTCATTTAATATCTTGCATTATTTTGTTTGGCATTGCATACGGTAGATTTTCACAAAGGGGAACCCACATCATGAGAAGGAGACTTGTTCAAAATGCAATATCTCAACTCATATGATGTGGATAGAGCAAAATTCTAAAGGTACATGCTTTAAAGAGATAGAAGTTTTCCATACTCTAGCTCACAAAGCATGGGCCTTACATTTTCGTGGTTTCCCTCCTAACCTTGTGTGTTCTCTTTGCTTAAGGGCTTAGCCAATATGTGGCACTATATTTGAAGCCTTCTATTAGAGGTTAGGAGTTGCCCAAAAAGTCCTAGGACCCATCCTTATCTTTGTGTGTTTAAGTCCAAGGACACATATGGGCAGTCGTAGGTTTTCTGTAGTCATCGGATTATCCGATGCTAGGTCATCGGATCAATTGGTGCTTCAGTTCAGTGCTCAGATCAAGTCAGATGTCACAAATCAACCGATGAGTTCATTTCAGAAGACATCGGAGCATCCGGTGTTTAGTTTTCTGGTGCCCTGCAGAAATCGACCGATGATCGACACCTCAACGTCGGCTCATCCGGTGTTCAAAGAGAGTTTTTGGAACAACTCTCTGTTGAACTCGACCGATGCATCCTCCGATGATCATCGGTCCATCCGGTGTTTTGTGCGCGGCTAGGGTTTGCCCGTACGGTTTAAATAGTGGTTCGGCCGCCTCTTTCGTTTTTCTTCCCCGACCTCCGCCGCCGCCCGCTTCTCTTGCCGCCCGTCGCCCTCGCCGCCATCCTCGCGCCCTCCGGCCACCTCCGGTCGACGCCGCCGCCTCCCAGGCGCCGCCGCCGCCGCCCTTCGGCCGCCGCCGCCTAGGCGCCGCCAGTGCCCGCGCCGCCGCCTCTCCCGCGCGCGCCGCCGCCGTTCCACCGCGCCGCCGCAGCTCCCTCCTCCGCCGCGCCTCCCTCGCCGTCTCCCCTCCACCACCAGCCGCACCACCACTCGCCGCCGGCTTCCACCACCGCGCATCACCCTCTCCGCTAGGGTTTCGCCGTGCTTCGCCGTTCGTCACTAAGATGGGTCGCGATCGCAAAGGAAAGGGCAAGGCTATTGAGGAGCCCGCCGCGAAGAAGCGCAAGATGTCCAAGGACGCTCGTCGTGCGGAGTTGGCCGCTCGCGCCGCCGAGGAGCGTGAGCGCGGCCATCGCGGTCCCTTACGGATCCGCGAGTCCCGGCAGAGGCAGGAGCAGCCTCCGGTCCAGCCGGTGCCTCCCGAGGGCTCCGACGAGGAGGAGACCGAGGTGCCGCCTCTCATCCGCCGGCGCACCCCGAGGACTCGTGGGGGTGGACAGACTCCTACGGTGAGTCGGCGCCCCTCTGCGGCTGACCGCGCAGAGGACAGAGAGGCCCAAAGGGCCATCCACCTGATGGACACAGCAGTCCGTGTTGCCGAGGATGTCAGACTCACCGACTACAGGAAGATGAAGGCAAGGCAACTGAAGAAGCTCAGATGGTCAGCGATGCCTGAGGAGTGGTTCCCGCGGCCTAGGGACGCTCGAGTTGACTCCCGCTTCTGGACCCTGACACAGGCGTCCCTGTACGAGACTTACAGGAGTCGGGGCCACAAGCTCTTCCAGCATAACAGCATCGACTGGGATCAGCTTGCAGTGACAGCAGGACACGGGATCAGGCCACTCTTTGAGAGATACAGAGGACTTGTGGACTTGCTCTCGCACCAGAGGAGTGCCTACGTCGAGGAGTGGGTCAGGGTGTTCTACGCGACACTCTACGTCTCTGAGGGCCGTCGCTCGATTCACTTCATGTTCATGGGGCAGATCCATGACGTGTCTCGAGACTTGTTGGGCAGACTGCTTGGTGTGGAGCTCTCTACTACGTGCCTGCACCAGATAGTCTACGGAGACGCAGACCCGCCGAGGAGGCCACTGACTGGAGGAGTGGCACCGCCATTCGAGGAGATCAGAGGTCTGTTCATTCAGCCGTTCACTCCTGACCAGCCGAGGGTGCCAGCGCTTCTCACCCCAGCAGCTCGGACAGTTCACCACGTCCTCAGGCGTACCCTACTACCGAGGTCTGGCTACTTGGAGGGCTTCACGAGCCTTCAGCAGACCATCCTGTTCTATGTGATGAACGGGATGGAGTTCGACATCGTGGATATTCTGATCTGCGAGATGGAGGACGTGATCACCAACGGAGTTGGGATGCTTCGACAGTTGGTCTTCGGTCACTGGATCTGTCACCTTCTCCACCAGTTGGTTCTAGAGGACACTCCAGGAGTTTCTCAGCTGATGGAGATGCACGTGACCCGGTTCAGCCACTACCGAGTCCCCACTCCGGGAGACCGCCGCCTTGGCCGTCCCGTCGAGCGTGAGGTTCGAGCCAGACTGTCAGAGGAGGACTGGGCAGAGCTGACTCAGGAGGACGCAGAGCTGGCACAGGCAGAGGCTCAGGGAGGAGACCTACAGCATATATGGTCGGACAGCGACACCAGCGACAGTGTCGAGGAGTACTTCCCTCCTGCTCCTCCTTCACCGAGGCAGCACGACGCAGAGGCAGGAGGCTCAGCAGCTCCACCACCTACACCTCCTCCAGTGTCAGAGGCTCAGGTGACTCAGCCGTCAGAGCTCACTGCTTTACTTCAGCGGATGGCTCAGCAGCAGGAGCAGCAGGCAGCTCGACAGGAGCAGCTTCAGAAGCAGCAGCAGGAGATGCAGCTAGAGATCGCCCGTCAGAGGCGAGAGGACATCGACAGGTACACCAACCTTGTCGACCAGATGACGAGACGCACTCTGGACCAGCGGCAGCAGACTCAACAGATGTTGTTGGGCGTCCTGGGGTTGGTCACCAACCTCTACCAGCAGACGGGAGTCGCCCTTCCACCTCAGCACTCGGGACTCAGTCAGGCTCCAGGTGCACCCCCACTGGCACCAGCTCCAGCACCGTCCTCGTCGATCCCCAGCTTCAGTATACCACCTCTGCTCGCCTCGACAGCGCCCGTTCACTCGACAGTACTGCCGCTGACGTCGTTCCAGTCCTCACCTCTTCCGGCAGTACCTTCTCCACCGGCGCCAGCAGTCTCAGCGGATCCCCCAGCAGCTCCAGCTCCAGCTCCCCCCGCTCTAGCTCCAGCGCCAGCGACCTCCACCTCCAGCAGCTCCGGCGACAGCACCGTCGACGCCGACCGCTTCACCATCGCCAGGAGCGCGCCTGAGTCGTAGGCACTCGACTTCCCTTTTTGGTGTCTTGATGCCAAAGGGGGAGAAGAGTTAGAGCCAGGGGGAGGGTTAGCTCAGTTCTAGGTGGAGTTCTTGGTTTTAGGGGGAGTGTCTATCCTTTTGCTACTTATTGTTATCTATTTGAGATTGCCTGTTATTATTATTTGCTATTATTGTACTCCGGGTGCTACTTTGTGCTCTTGCGCTTTATTGTTTATTATTTGAGCCTTCGAGCCACTTGTGTTGCAATTTGTACTTGTTATATTTCTTTTTTGAGCATTGCGTTTTAATTCCATTAATTCTATGCTCTACTCGTTGTGTTGTCATCAATCACCAAAAAGGGGGAGATTGAAAGCATCTAGGCCCCCGTGAGGTATGGTTTCGGTGATTAATGACAACCGTTCGTTATTACTAATGAGTTTGTGGATGCGAGGTTTCACATATATCACATCAAACGTTAATGAACTATCTATTCACACCATCTACTGCTCATTGGATACAAATGGAGACCCCTCAACGATCTATTCTAAGGGGTTATTCGATACTCATGAAGACTAAATGAAGAACTCATACAACGACTCTATTCTACCAAAATTGGCAACACAAGAAGCTTACACTTAATCAAAATATCATTTCAAACAAGTGTCAAAGAGGTCACTCAAGAAGATTCCAAAAGATCAACTCAAAACAACTCGAAGCAAACAAGTTGCACTCACCGGATCATCCGATGTCTTGCAAAATGACTACATCGGTCGAGTTTGAGTTGGCAGAAGAAGAAGACCTCAGAGCCCAGTACACACCGGATCATCCGATGTGAAGGAAGTGGCACATCGGTTGATTTCAACAGAAGGATGATTTCTGAGTTATTCTGAAGAAGTACACACCGGATCATCCGATGATGAAGTAAGTGTACATCGGTCAATTTCAACAGAGACATTATTTCTGAACCAATTCTGAAGATCAACTCACCGGATCATCCGATGATGAAGTTGAAGTAACATCGGTCGATTAAAAAGTCAGATCCAACGGTTATATCCAACGGTCACATCTGACACATGACATCAGCTAATTTGGAATTCGACCGATGCTCAAATAAAGGGGTGCATCTGTTCACAGAAAAAGTCTGCCTGCTTTTCCAACGGCTATCTCGTGTGGGCTGGCTATAAATACCCCTCCAACCGGCCATTTCGTGAAGTCTTGATCACCAGAGCCTCACTACACATCCTCAAGCATTCAAGACCAAGAGCTACCACTTCCACACCTCAAAACCTCTTGTACTCCAACTATAGGCTAGATCTAGCTAGAGAGAAGCTTGTGTGCGTCCATTCTTGGTGATTGGAATCTCTAGGCTAGTGAGAGAGAGTGTCTTGGTGACTTCTCTCACCTTGTAAAAGTTGGAGGAAGAAGAGATCGCTCTGGAGCTTACCAAGGCGTTTGTGGAAGCCCGGAGGATCACCATTGTACAAGGCTTGAGCTCCACCTTGCCGGAGATGGCGAACGGAGAAAGATAGTGGATTCCCTTGTCTTGGTGACTTGGGAGTGGCTATACCCTTTGGTGGGTGCCACAACGTGGACGTAGGTAGATCTTTGTGATCTTACCGAACCACGGGAAAAATCGCCGTGTCTCCGAGTCTCCGCGGGAGTTTGCATCTCTCTCCTCACCCTCTTACTATTACGCATTTACTATTCCGCACTTAATACTCTTGCTTGCGTAGTTAGTTCGCATAGGGAATTGGGCTTCAACCATTAAGTTTTAAATTGCTCTAAAATTTGAAAAAGCCCAATTCACCCCCCCTCTTGGGCGTTTCGATCCTTACATATAGTATGTCCGAAAGTAAGCCTTAAAATAAAAGGGGTAGACTTCCTTGCCAACCTTATCGTCTTGGATTCGCAAGGGATTGACATAATACTTGGAATGGACTGGTTAAGCAAGCACAACGAAATGATTCAATGTGCTCAGAGGATCGTGCAGTTGACGAGTGAGCACGGTACTCGTATTGAGTTTGAGGCAGCCCAACCGGCAACCGAGAAGGCAGTGCTGAACCACATCAAAGAAGCGACATTGGAAAGCATTCCGGTGGTTCAAGAATATTCAGATGTGTTCCCGGGAGAACTTCCAGGTATGCCACCTGACAGGGACATTGAATTTGCCATTGATTTAGTACCCGGAACTGCACCTATAGCAAAGAGGCCATATAGGATGCCTGCTAATAAATTAGTGGAGCTCAAGAAACAAATTCAGGAGCAGCTAGATAAGGGTTTTATATGCCCCAAGCTCGTCACCGTGGGGAGCCCCCGTGCTCTTCATAGACAAGAAAGATGGAACTCAAAGGATGTGTGTGGACTATAGGTCTCTCAACGAAGTGACGATCAAGAATAAGTACCTGCTGCCATGCATAGCGGACTTATTCGATCAAATGAAAGGTGCCTGAATTTTCTCCAAGATTGATCTTCGGTCGGGATACTTCCAGCTAAAGATTAAGCCCTCCGACATACCCAAGACTGCATTTCGAACACGGTATGGTTCGTATGAGTATACCGTTATGTCTTTTGGGTTAACGAATGCACCCGCATACTTTATGTACCTCATAAATAAGGTCCTCATGGAGTACTTGGACAAGTTCATCATGGTTTTCATCGACGACATCATGGTGTATTCAAAAAGTGAGGAAGAACATGAGGAACACTTGAGGTTGACGTTGCAAAAACTGCGAGAGCATCAGTTGTATGCCAAGTTCAGCCAGTGTCAGTTTTGGCTAAAGGAGATATCGTTCCTAGGCCACATCATCTCCGAGGGAGGAGTATCGGTTGATCCCGGGAAAGTAGGAGACGTTTTGAAGTGGAACTAACCGCAGAATGTGAGGGATATTCGGAGTTTCCTTGGGATGGCTGGATACTACCGCCGGTTCATCAAGGATTTCTCTAAAATAGCGAAGCCTATGACTGAATTGCTCATGAAAGGGAAAGCATTCCAGTGGACACCAGCATGTCAAGACAGCTTTGAGGAGCTCAATAAGAGATTAACAACAGCACCGGTTTTAGTATTGCCGGACGTGAGCAAGAGTTTCGATATATATTGTGATGCATCAAGATAAGGGCTTGGATGTGTGCTCATGCAAGGAGGACAAGTGGTAGCCTATGCATCGAGACAACTAAAGAACCATGAGGTGAATTACCCCACACACAACATGGAACTTGCAGCTGTGGTACATGCCTTGAAGATTTGGAGGCATTATATTGTCGGTCACCGATGTGAGATCTATGCGGATCACAAAAACCTCAAGTATATATTCACGCAAACGGATCTTAATGACACGACCCCACGGTCTTGTCGAGCCAGGATCACGCTGAGGGGTGCTGCGTTGCACAGTACCGGATAACACACATTAAAGGTACAAAGCGGAAGCAAGGTTTTATTACATAAAGAGGTTTATGAACATTTGTACAACAAAATATGTTCAGTCTCCACTCACGGGTGTAGACTACGCATTGAGTTCACGTTCAGCCCGTGAACGTGTCCCCGCTAGCACACACACACACTAACACGGCGGCGTGCACGACTCCCACTCGACGGGGTTCCCCTCCTGGGGTTCCGTCCCTCCTTGGGAGTCCCTTCCTCATAGAACCCTGCAAAAGCTTCAAACAGAAGCAGTGAGCACGAAGGCTCAGCAAGACTGACCCGTCTCTCCTAAACATGAAACTTCTACATGGAGGGTGATAGGTGCATGAGGTAAAGTAAGTTGCAAAGGACTCGCCTACTTAGTGGAACCTTACTTTCAAGTTTTAGCAGCAGGTAGTGGAGAACCTTACGCTAAGGCACATGAGAGAGCCGCAATCAAACAAGAAACACATTTCCCTCATGTACTTTGCCTAAAGTTGAAAAAACTTTAATTAGCTCTAGACTACAACAAATCATTAACAATCAAAGTCCATCTTTAAATCAGCAACATTTTAACATGTATCTAGCCTGTTCTTTCTACGTCATGGTACAGTGGACAAGTGGTACTCACTGACCGTGAGGGACAGCGGTTATAATCGATTTACACCCGCAGGGTTACCCGAATAACCCGTCACATACGCCCGTACTCGATGTTTCCTACAGCAACCATCATGGACGCCGTACGCAACCACCTTTCACCCGTTAGCCAAATGTCGAACCGGTCCAATCGTCCCGAGAAAGAGGTCTCTGTACGCGCATCTCAGTGCCGCCAGCCGATTTACACCTCGAGCTCTCAACCTAGCCTCTGAACGACCAGCTATGCCTCAACACCCAGCTACTCGAGTTACATCGGTTTCCCGGTTCCCATATAGCTGGTAGGTCTTCGGTACTGTTCTAGCTTGTTCAACAGGCCCGCACACGGCTCGGTCCTCAATCGACACAAGCGGAGCTATAGCACCCAGGCCCCAAAGTCCTGCTGCCCTTACTCTCCGCTCGGTCTCATTTTTCTTGCCATGTGTATCATGTGCTATCTCTACCCGAGTCGAGTGCCTCTAGCCTATTCTCGCGAGTAGTTCCAACTACTCGACTTGTACCGAATCCTACACTATCTTAGCATTGCATTAGCTAACGGGGTTTTCAATCCTAATCCCAACCCATGGTTTTCTTGGCTATGCATTTGGGTTTCCAAACAAGACTCTAATGCAAGGAATAATGGTACTCAAAGTAAGTTCTCAAAACAGTAAAAATTTGTAAAAAGGGTTAATGCAAACCGGGGCTTGCCTTGCTGCTCTTGGTCATAGGCTAGCTGCTCTTCCGGAGTAACAAAGTCTAAGACTCCGGGTTCCTCCTCGACTTTAGCGACTACATACGAGAAATATGAATATGTATCAATTCATATGCATTTCAATTGAATTTAAACTTGTGAAGACTATAAGTCTCACTAGACAGACTCAATGACCCTGAAATTTTTACTGTGGTTTGGTTACAACCTATACAGAGACTTGGCGAAGTTTTAGTTGAAGCAAAGCTCATTTGAGCCCTCCACAAATAATTATATACTTGACTTTAATTGGAGCTCTTAGGGTTTTCTAGGATTTTTCATGGAGCAAGCCATGACTTTCTGGAAACAAGATTTTCAGAGGGTCCTAATGGAGTTGGTCTCACTTAATTTGAAGATTCCTAGCTACAGATATGAGCTAAACAATTTCAGAGAAATTCTGAAAATGTTTCTGGACATTTTCTATTTTCTCTGTAACAGTTTTATTAATCACACCATTAGGTGGATCAAATGAGCTCAAATGGATCTGAAATTTTAATGGTAGCTCAGGGATAGTTTGAAACATCCCAACAAAATTTCAGAATTTTCCTCCAAAGGGTTCTCCAGTTAAAATTCTAAACACTTTAAATTTGAAGAATTTATTCTGGAGAAATATGGATTTTCATGAAGTGAAACTTGATTTTCTGGAAAGTACTCGGAGAGCTGAATCCAACAAAATTTGTTTCACTCGATTTGGATGTCCCTAGCCAAAGTAATGAGGATTTGAACTTTGAATGAAATCTGAAAATCAGAAAAAGTTCAAATCACTGCGCGTGGGACGCGGGGCTACGTGTCGGCTCCTCATCGGACGACACACGAGGCTATAGATTCTTTCGCACGCAGCCACACCTGATCCGTGCCACAGCGGATCCCGGTTTTAAAATATCTGCCGCTGACAGCCGGGACCCACCCCCTTCATCTTCCTCTCGCCTCCGGCGCTCTGCCGCCTCAGCACCTCGCCGGAGAGCTCGCCGGCGGCCTTTGTGGTGCTCCAAACTTCATGATTCTGGCCACCCTGCCTAAATCCACTCGGGGAACATGATTCTGGGCTGAGCTTGTCATGAAAATGGCCGGCACACTGTCGGCGACGAGAGGTAGCTTCGGATGAACTTCGGCCGTGTCGGCCGGCCTTCCTAGCACCTCCTCCGATCGAACAAAAGGTCGTCGAGCACCAGTGGACCCTAATAAGGATCGACATGAGCTCCACGGAACTCGGAAAGGGCTTTGTTGGGCTGTCACCGTGCGACCTAGGCCGGAAATCGGGAATTCTTCTAAAACTCAAAGAACAGCGGTTTCCTTTAACGGTTCTTCGTTGTTCCTGCTCCTATGGACTCGTACGGGCACCTAGAAGTGATCCCCTCCACGAGAGTATGGGTGGTGCGGTGTGGACTATGAATTTCGCGGATCGGTTAGGGCTCCCCTTTTGCACACCGTCACGAAATCATGAAATTCCGGCGTGAGCAGTCTATGCCATGCTGCCGGAGCTTGTGATAATGAAAGAGGGACTGAAGGCGAACCTTTTTGCTGTTCACAGCTCGGTGAACGGCAGGCTGTGGTGGCTGGACGGATCGTTCCCGCGATGGCGGCTCGAGCTGAACCGGCAAAGGAAAGATCAGCGCGGTGGAGCTCGGGGAGGAATGCTCCGGGCCTGGAACCAGCGCGAGGGCGTCAAGGATGGCTTGGCGCACCTGTTGCTGGTCTCAGATCGCCGTGGAAGCCTCAGGGTTGGCCGGGCTACTAGGGACAGAGGATTTCACCGAGCGGCGAGGGCTTTCAGTTTGTTGGGCGAGAACGTGTCGGGACCGTGGTGGGGAGCACCGGAGACAGCTCGGGCGCGTAGATAAAGGCCCCGAGAGGCGGTTCCACGGCTGAGGACGGCAAGCAACTGCTGTCCTCGCCATTTCCTCGCCGTGGCGGCAGCTCGGTCGGGCGCGAGTAACCGAGCCCGATGACTTCAGTCCGTTGAATTGCTTCAGTGGCTGACATGTGGGTCCCATCTACCTTTTAACCTCTGAACTTAACTCCTTACTGTTGTAAACAATAATCCCTTTTATGCCCATGGTGATTTAAATTATCTACCTCTGAGCCATTTGAATTGGGTAGAATTCAATTTGGGTTTGGTTTGACTAGATTTCAGCACATATTCAGTTTTAAATTCAAATAAAGTTTGAATTTGCTAAAGTTAGCTCATGTCAAGATCAACTTCAAATGGAGTGAAAATTGGTGGGTGAGCTCACAAAAATGTGCTGAGTAAGAATATGTCTCCCACTTTTGAATTCATGGGATGAAAACAGTTTGAATTTGAATTTGAGTTCAAACCACCCTCTTTCTAGTTATACCCAAAATGACCTCAAAAAGGTTTTGAATTTTGGTGAAACTTGGCATGGACATTAATAGCAAGGTGTAGGAGTTTTTCATATGCCCATCGCCTAGATGATGCATGTGGGAAATGCCACTTTTGCATTGTGTGAGTTTGTTCTCTAGTGATCATGTTGATGGTGGTTACTTGCTCTTCAAATGTGTTCATCAACTTTCTTCAAATGAAGTGTGTGTGTGGTGTGATGGGCACCTTGAGTATGTGACAAAAACTTAGGCCCTTACATCCCTCCCCCCTTAAAAGAATCTCGTCCTGAGATTATAAGGTAAAAAATGAGAGAGAGGACGGTGGAAAAATTACTGGATATGCGACGTGAAAAAGTCAGGGTGATTAGCACGAAGAAATCCTTCGCTCTACCATGTCGCTTCGTCCATGGAGTGGTTGCTCCATAGCACCTTGTAGAACCACAACGTATGCTTGCGTGTTGTTCGGGCCTTTTCATCAATAACTCGAACCGGTTCCTTCCAATACGTGAGATCCGGTTGCAGTTCTTCAATATCTTCCAGCTGAACGGTAGTTGATAGCTTGAGACATTTCCTCAGCTGGGAGATGTGAAAGACGTCGTGCACACCGGAAAGTGCTTCTGGTAATTTCAGCCGGTATGCTACTGATCCACATGTTTCGGTAATCTGAAATGGACCAATGAATCGGGGTGCCAACTTTCCTCTCACCCCGAATCTGTTCACGCCCTTCATTGGAGACACACGTAGGTATACGTGATCTCCGACTTCAAAATGTAATGGGCGTCTTCTCCGGTCCGCATACTGTTTCTGTCGGGATTGGGTGGCTTTTAGGTTCGCTTGAATCAGCCGAACCTTTTCTTCCGCGTTATTGACAAGATCAATCCCGAAGGTAACCCTTTTGCCAGACCCACACCAATTTAGTGGTGTGCGGCATTTTCTCCCATATAGTGCCTCTTAAGGTGCCATCTTGATGCTGGCTTGGTACCCATTGTTTTATGAGAATTCGGCTAACGGCAAGTGATCATCCCAATTCTTGCCGTGGTTGATAGCACAAGCTCGTGGCATATCTTCTAGAATCTAATTTCCCCGCTCGGTTTGCCCATCTGTCTGCGGGTGGTATGCTGAACTACGGATCAACTTCGTCCCCAACGCAGCGTGTAGCTGCTCCCAAAAATGGGACACAAATAAAGTGCCCCGATTTGATATGATGGTACGGGGTACACCGTACAAGCATAGGATCCGTGAGATATACAGTTCAGCGTACTTCTTGGCGTTGTAGTTGGTGTTGACCGGGATGAAATGGGAAACTTTGGTGAGCCGGTCGACGATCACCCACACAGAATCATGTTTCTGAAAGATGGTGGGTAAACCGACGATGAAGTCCATGCTCACATCCTCCCACTTCCAGGCAGGAACGGCCAGTGGTTGTAGCAGTCCCGGTTTCCGCATATGATCTGCCTTCACCCTTCGACATGTATCACACTCGGACACGTACTTTGCAGTCTCCCGCTTCATCCGTGTCCACCAAAACTTGCTTCTAAGTTCTTGATACATTTTGTTGCTGCTGGGGTGAATAGAAAATTTTGACAAGTGAGCCTTATAAAAAAATTTCTTCCGTAACTCCGGGTTACGGGGTACGACGATCCTGTCCTTGAACCATAGGACGCCGTCTCCATCTTTCCGGAAACATTTCAGCTCCCCACTGTCTATACGTCTCCGCAAATGCGACATGCCCTTGTCAAGTTTCTGAGCAGCCGCAATCTCTTCACGGATGTTGGGGATCAAAGCTAAGTTGTAGAGAGCAGCCGCAATCACATGCAGTGGTGGTTCACTCTCTTCCAACGGTGTGATGGTCAGATTGTTGACGTTTGACTTGCGGCTCAGCGCATCCGCCACTACGTTTGCCTTGCCGCGGTGATAATGGATCTCTATTTCGTAATCCTTTATCAACTCTAACCATTTTCGCTGCCTCATGTTCAGCTCCTTCTGAGTGAATATGTATTTGAGGCTCTTGTGGTCGGTATATAAATGTACGAGGTTACCGAGTAGGTAGTGCATCCACATTTTCAGTGCAAGTACCACGGCAGCGAGCTCCAAGTCGTGAGTTGGATAATTTTGCTCATGGTTTCTGAGCTTCCGTTACCCATACGCGACCACCCTTCGGTCTTGCATCAGTACACATCCGAGCCCAATGCCGGATGCATCGCAGTACACATCGAACGGTTTTGTTGTGTCTGGCTGCGCCAAAACCGGTGCTGATGTTAGGTGCTTCATTAATGCCTTGTATGCTGCTTCACATGCTGGACTCCAAACATATTAGGTAGCCTTCTTCAGCAGCTCTGTCATAGGCTTGGCAATCTTCGAGAAGTTCGGAATGAACCTCCGATAATATCCCGCGAGTCCGAGGAAACTACGTACCTTGTGAACAGTTCTCGGGAATTTCCAATTCAGCACCTTTGTGATCTTGCTGAGATGATATGCCCGAGAAAAATGCACTTGCGATATCCAGAATTCACACTTGCTGAACTTCGCGTATAGCTTGTGATCCCGCAGCCGTTGCAAGACTATACGCAGATGCTTCTTGTGATCTTCCTCTAACTTGGAATATACCAATATGTCGTCAATGAAAACCACGAGAAACTCGTCCAGCTCCGGCATGAATACCGAGTTCATTAGATACATGAAGTGAGTTGGAGCGTTGGTGAGGCCGAAGGACATGACCAGGTACTCATAAAGTCCGTACCTTGTCGAGAAAGCCGTCTTCGGAATATCCTCAGCCCGTATCTTAATCTTGTGGTACCCGGATCTTAAGTCCATCTTGGAAAAGATCTTTACTTCGACCAACTGATCAAACAACATGTCGATCCGTGGTAACGGGTACTTGTTCTTGATGGTTACGGTGTTTAATGGACGATAGTCCACGCAAAGCCAGAACATCTCATCCTTCTTCTTCACAAATAATGCCGAACAGCCCCATGGGGAGGAGCTCGGCCTAATAAAACCCTTCTCCAGCAGATCCGTTAGCTGAGTCTTCAGTTCAGCCAATTCCTTGGGCGCCATCTTGTACGGCCTTCGGGATATTGGCATGGTTCCGGGTGCAAGTTCAATCTTGAACTCCACCTCTCTATCGGGCGGCATCCCCGGTAAATCATCCAGAAACACGTCAGGGAACTCTCGGACCACTGGAATGTCTTCCAATCTGATGGTAGTGGATTGATAGACGCTTGGAAGTTTTATTTCTGGACTGTCCAGAAAAAGGAATGAGATTCATGCACTTCTGAGTTCAAGTGCACAATTCAGAGGACGGTGTCTAAAACAGCGCCGTGGCGGGTTAACCACGACATCCCTAAGATGACATCGACCTTCTGTCCCTCTAAAATTATGAGAGACGTAGGGTATACTCTACCCTCTAAGCATAATGGCGCTTTTGGAACCATCATGCTTGCTGAAATGTTCCCACCCGGTGAACAAATCAAATATGGACTATCGGTGGGTAGTATTGGCAAGCTGTATTTAGCAATGAAAGCTTGGCTAATAAAGCTATGCGTGGCGCCTGAATCAAATAATACTATGGCGGGATGCTGGTGGAGTTGGAACATACCCGCAAGGATCGGCTCTTCCTCCGGCACGTCCTCTATAGCAAGTTGGTGGACGGTGCCGGGCCTAGGGTTTGCCCGCCGAGCATTAGTAGGATTCCAGGGCTGATTCCTCCCCGGAAGTTGCGGTGCAACTCCGCCGCCTTGCCTCTAAGGACAACTACTGGCGAAGTGTCCTGGACGACCACATTTGTAGCATGTGGCCGCTGCTTGTCCTGTGCTTGGGGGACGAAAGCCCGGCATGCGCTGCTGAGGTGCATACGCACATGGCATCGCCCGCTGCTGCTGTTGTTGTTGCAGAGGTGGCGCTGGCAGTGCCGGCCTGAATGCCGGTGAGGAATATGGCCGACTGGGGAATGGCATCAGCCTCTGTGGTGGCTGCCAGCATGGACCCGATAGTGGGCGATTCACCATCTGAAATTTCTGAGAAGGACCGCCTCCTTCTCCGCTGCTTTGCGGCGCGCTTCGCTTTCTTTCCGCCGCCGCTAACTCCTTGCCGGAGTCCTCCTGAACAATCGCAGTATCAATTATGTCATTGGGGCTGCCGCGATTGAACATCACCAGCTTGTTCTTCAGGAGCGTGTTAAGCCCCTGGTAGAAGTGGTCCCGCCGCTTCTCATCGGTATCGGTGTGATACGACGCGTAGAGCGCGAGATCATTGAACGCCCTGGAGTATTCAAGCGCGTTCCGGCTCCCTTGCTGCAGGTGCAAGAACTCCTGCGTCTTCCTCTTCATGAGACCCGGCGGTATGTGATAGGCCCTGAAGGCCGTCCGGAACTCCGCCCAGGTCATAACTCGGTCGGTGGGCTGCGAAGCACAGTAGTTCGCCCACCATGTGCTCCCGGATCCCTGGAGCTGCTGGACCGCGAACTGAGTCTTGCACTGCTCACTCACTTGGAGCAGCCCGTACTTCATCTCCATCGTGCGGAGCCAGTTGTCCGCATCGAGGGGTTCATCCGCCCTTGAGAATACCTGGGGATGAGTTGCTAGAAAGTCAGAGTAGGAGCTCTGTTGACGCTCCTCACGATCATGACGCCTCTCTGGTCGAGACGTATTTGCGATGAGAGTTTGCAGAAACACCGTGTGCTGCTGATGAGAACCCGCCATTGCCGCAACGATATCGGCCAATATAACCGTTGGCGGTGGCGGTGTCTGCTGTTGCTTCTGTTTCTGTTGCTGTCCCGAGGAGTCCTCGGGAGGCTGTTGGGAGGCTTCTCCCCCTTGACTAGAACCCCCAACGTCTGGGTTGGCACGAGTACGAGTCATTCTGAAATTTAAAACAGCAGCGATCAGCACATGTCATACTTAAAAATTCCATATGAAACAGTAGGTATTGAAGTGGTGCATGAATAATTTGCACAACATTCACATATATTGATAAAGCATAAACTTTATACAAGATACATTATTCTCGGGTCTCCGAGAAGTCGTGCTCATGTCGTCACTACCTATACATACGCTACTGCCTACATGACATGTCACTGGTTACAAAAGTTTGGGTTACACTTCTCTGGTTGCCCTACTTGGCAACGGTAACCTCCTACTCAGAGTAGAACTCGACCTCCTGTGGGTCGTCCTCCTCCGGTACCTCTGCTGGTGGCTCCGGATCTACAACCTCATCTCCCATCTCGGGTTCTCCCATTGCCGGAAGACCCAAGACCACCGGGATGCCCAATACCGGAGGTACGAGGTCCTGCATCGCGTGCACCTCGTCCATGGCTTGGTTGTAGTCTTCTTCCCAGCCTTGCCCTTCCTCAATAGCGTTGTCCCGCTCTTGAGTAAGGACCTCGTTCTGCTGGGTTAGAGCCTGCACCTGTTCTTGCAACGCCGCGATGTCGACACGGCTTTTCTTCCTTGCCTTCATCAGACGATGCAACTGATTATGCTGTTCGTTCAGTCGCTTAATCGTCGGAAGGAGCACATTGCAGAGTGCGCTGTGAGCACCCTCAAAATGGTCCCCATGGCTTGTTCTCTCCTTGAGCTTCGCAGCAAGACAATCCGTATGAACAGCTTGGCTGTCCATCACGGTCTTTCCGGCTATCAATTTGAGGCTGAGGTTCGCCTCCGCGGGGTTGTACCTTGGGCAACCCGGATCGGTTGCCTCCCTGTACCTCCCTTCCCACACGTGATTAGCCCGTCCCTCCACCGGAACGAGTGTGTATGGAGTTCCCTCCATAGCTCTCACGTGTAGTTGGCAGAAACGCGACATGGTGTCGCGGGCTGCCACTTGCCACATTCCCTCCGGTTGTCTACGTCTCACCGTGACGGTGAATGGCACCCAACCGGGTGGCATAGGCCCTGCAGGAACTTCAACATGGATTGTCCACGTCTTGTTCCCCTCCTCGCCTTCTTCTCTGGCGACGTACTGCGGCATCTTATCATACCCAAAATATTGAAGCATTTGCCTCAACGTTTCCGGATAGTCGCTGCGGTGAGAACAGTGGGACACCACCCACCCGTTCTCCAACTGTCTATCCGCTGTCATATGTAAAAACATATTTAAGAAATGTAAAATATTTATTTGAACATTAAACCAGTGAGTTATAACATAAAACATGTCATTGAACTCATAAGACTTACAATCATAGTTCAAATTTAAACAAATTTGACTGCTGATCTGCTGTCCAACATGACAGCCCTGACAAGTTTCCATTTCAACCTGATTTAGGCCATGCTAAAGGCAAAACCAATTCTGGAGCTCAACGTAAAAGTTCAAGTAAACTTCAATATCTTTCCAGAAAGTATTTGCTTGGGCTAATATCTGTCCTGGTTCAAAAGTTATGAGATGTCGAAGTTGATAGAATTTCTGGAGAGAATTGGACAGCACCTCCCTGCTTGAGGTACTAATTTGATCCAAGAATTCCGGTTAATTCTACTCCCAATCTGACATAACTTTCTATTACAAAGTTGTAACCCATCTCATAAACTTTTCATAACTACCTCATTTTCTATTTTTGGATTTTTATGCAGGAAGTTATGCTCAATTTACAGAGAGTTACAAAGAGTATTTGCTCTGCCCTGTTTTCTGGACAGTTTCAACTCTACTGCATCTTTCTATTGGTTAAGGGATGAAACACCTCTGGACCTCAACAGAAACGTTGTAAATCTCTTCCAAAGCTTTCCATAAATGTATCATATGACCCAAAACTCGAAAGAACTCAACCTCTAACCTCTGATTAACTTCAGCCTTAATTCAGCTGAAAACAGGGGATTCTGTCCTTAATAGCCTATAAGTTGAAAACTTGTTAACTTTTAATATCCTGATTAAGGAAAAGAGTTACATAAAGTTGTAAAACCCCAAGAAAAAGGGACTTGCAAAAACTTTTCTTCACCTCACAACACCACAGTTCTTGTGGTGGATACCTTAGGAAATATGGTGAAGAGCAAGTAACCTCCATCAAAAGAGTGATTAGAGGGGAAAGCCTCCACTTTCACAAAGTAGGATTTCTACACATGAACATGAGAGGTTGAGCTCACCCTTAGAACTTAAAAAGTCTTGGGAAGGTTCAGTCCAAGTTTCATGTAAATCCACCATTTTTTGAGGCACTTTTGGAGGTATTTGAAAAAGAGGCCAATTTGAATGCAAATTAAAATTGCAGCAACTTTCATCACTTGAATTCAAAAGTTAGCTTCATATTCAAACTCAGCATATTTTTCTGAGCTAGCCCACCAAATTTCATCCCCATTGGAGTTCATCTCGTCGGGAGCTAAATTTGCAATAATTCAAAACTGAATTTGAATTTCAGTTTAAACATGAAGCAAATTTAACCCGACAAAGTTTAAATTTAAGAACTCAAATTCAAACCAATATTTGGGGGCTAAGTCTCCCATTCAATGTTTAGTAGCTGGGGATATTTACAGCAAAAGGGGGAGAAAGAATTAAAGGGGAGAAGAGGGCCCACTGGTCAGCCACCCCGGGATCAAACCGACTCAGGCACGAGGTCGAACACCCCTACGGGCGACAGCGCACGGGGTCGACCCCGTCCCAACGCGGCCACCGCACGGTGAAAGAGCGAAGTCACCACGCCAGCGCGACGCTCGCTCGGCTGTTTTCACGGTGCCCCGGCTGCCCCAGTGTTCCCCCATCCACAATCGCCTCCGCGTGCAAACTTTTTCCTCGCCGCTCTCTGGTCGCCTGCGTCCGAGCAACCCAGGCACTCTCGTGCCCGACGAGCAACACAAGAAAGAACAGCCTCGAGGTACTGATCCCAACCGTACTGACCTCGCCCTCTCTCTCGCACGATCGGCGAAGAATTTGGGGGATTAGCGCGTCGGAGTGTTTAGAACCGAACCATGCGAAATCCAGAAATTCATAGCAAGTAAGCCACCACTCCTTAGACCGAGCTAAGGACGTGATCTAGACTCGCCCACGCGTCTCTGAGATCAGAAACCATCGAGTTTCATCGAGTATGGGCGACATTCTTCGAGCTTTTTGCGTCGGCGCCGATTTCCGGTCTAGGTCACCGGTGAGGTTGTAGTTGCAGCCGTTTTCACGGGGATCGGTGTCCATGTCCATGACCAGCAGGTGTCAGCGGAGCTCCCCGAGCAAACCACATCAAAAAAGGTGCAGGGGATGCCGAGTTCGACGTCGCCGGTGAGCTCCCAGCCACTGTTGCCGGCGGGAGCACTGTTCCGGCCGTTGTCACGCTCTGGTGAGGGCAACACCGTGTTCCCCAGGCCGAGATAGGCACAGGAGGCGAGAATTAGCAAGTTCTGAGGACCGGAACCCCTCTCCGGCGAGAGCTCCGGCGAGCTCGGCGGTGGGATCGCGGGGGCATCGGGAGGAGGAAGATGACTAGGGGCCCCGCATGTCAGTGGCAATATTTTAAATCGTCGATCCGCTGTGGTCCGGGATCCAGTGTGGTGGCGCGGGAAGGGTCCTGTGGCCCCGTGTGGCGTGATTCCAGCAGCTGACACGTGTAGGAGGGACCCACAGTCAGAGTTTGAATGTTTCCCGAATTAATTTGAATTTCCAGATTAAGTTCAAACTTTAGAACCCCATAACTTTTGCTAGGAAGCTCCAAATTTAGTGATTCAAATTGGGTTGGATTCATAATGCCTAGCTCTATCCAAATATGAAACCGAATTAGTATGAAACCTACTATTTAATTCTGGAAAATTCTTTAAAACTTTTCAGAAAAAATTTTAGAGGGAGTTTGGTTCATCCGAAAATCCCCAAATTTTTCCACAATGTTCTTTAGGATGTTAGTGAACCCCTGTAAAAGTTTTAGACCATTTGGAGTTGATTTGATCAGAGCAATTCAAATTTGAAGGTGCTGTGTTCATTTGAATACAGAAACATTTTCAGAGAATTTCCAAAACTTGGAAATTCAGTTCTGGACAAACCTTAGCTCCAAAAATGCTAGGAAAATTCACGCAAACTCTATGAGATATAATTGAAATTTTAAGTTCTCTAAGTTGGGCATGAACAGGGGTTCTACCTCAGAATTAATTCTTCTTTGCTTAATTGTTGAGAGAATTATTCTGGGCAAACCACTCAATGAAAAGTGCTAATTTTTGGTCCAACGGTTTTTCTTGTGACAAGGAACCCACACAAAAATTCTCAGCTCCATTGGAGCTCTGGATCACCCCTGTCCTGTTTAACCACTTGAGGGATTAATATGGAAAAGGGGGAAAACCACTTAGCACTTAACCATGTGTTTAGGTCTAAGCCCAAACCACCAGCACCCAGTTCATCTTTAAATTCTTAAACAGAGTTCCAGTTGTTAGAGACTGGTTATCAGAACTAATAGCAGAAGTATTACCCTAAACTCATGTGCATATTCATTAACATGTAGAATTTTATTAACGTGTAGTCGCTGAAGGCGAGGAGGCTCCGGAAGTACTTGACTTCCTCCTTCCGGAAGAAGAACTAACCCCTGACCAGAAGCAACAAGACAAGCACCGGTTTGCATTAAGCCTTTTATAAAGTTTTTACTTTGTTTACATACGTAGAGTGAAGGGTGTATGTGCATTAGGTGTAGGATAGATGAATACCCCTCGTGCATGACCAGGATCTTTCCCTAAGAGTGAGGGTAGTGTCTAAGACCTCGAGTAGACAGGCTATGCTTAATAATTCATAGGACTTTGGTACAAGTCGAGTAGTTGGAATCTACTCGCGAGATAGGCTGGGGACACACGGGTTCGGTTGAGTGACGTGAGATCACTTTAGTAATGAAAATGAGACTAGGCAGGGGCTAGGGCGCAGCAAGGGAAAGTCTTGTGTGCGCAGCCCTGTCCGTGTTGATTGAGGACCGATCCGTGTGCGGCCCTGCTGAACAAGTATTGAACGTACCGAAGGCATATCGGATATATGGGCCCCGATAAACCGATGTAGCCTAAACCTCCGGGCGTCGAGGCATAATGCACCGATTTATAGGTGCAGGCTGAGGGCAGCAAGGTGGAAATCTGCCAACGGGCATAGAGAGATGCTCCTTGTGGGGAACCTCCTGCTCGTTTCGGTGCGACCGGTTCGACGTTTGGGCTGTTGGGTGAAAGGTTGTCCCGTACGACATCGAGTGAGCGTGCTGTGCAGCTCCACGGGTGGGCGTACGTGACGTGCTCTTTGGGTTTCCCTGCAGGTGTATATCGAGTCGATTCGCCATCCCTCGCGGTGACGAGTACCGCTTGTTCACTGAGTCGTGACGTAGACTAATGAATGAAATGTTATGATTCAATATTGCTGCTATGATATAATTGTAGTGCTACCTATGTGCAACCCAATATTGCTTACTAAATTTCAGCTTTCCGAACTGTTAACTTGTGCTAAAAGATAAACTAAGGATGAACTTGTAGGTGTGTCCATTTGCTGCAATATTACTATCCTATGTCATTGTACACCTCATGTAGAGGTTCATGTTTAGGTAAGTCGGTTAAGCCTTGCTGAGCCTTCGTGCTCACGGTTGCTGCTTAAGTGTTTTTCAGGTGAGGAGTCACCCACGGACTCGGAGTACGAGTCCACGGGCGAGGGTTACCCTCCGTCGGGGACCACGGCTGAGTGGGAGCTGTACACGCCGCGCTGAGCTGAGACGTGCAGCTAGTGTGGGTTGCCCTAGGGCTGGGCAACCAACTTTTGCTAGATAGGCGGGTGTGAGTTGTAGAATAGTAGACTTCCGCTGTGTAATAAAGACAATAGTTTGTAACTGAGTAGTGTACTACTTTGTACGTTCAGCTTGTTTTCTCATGTAATAAATGTGTCCTTATGACGTGTGCTGTCGGGTGTCGCATCGTGCGGCACCACCCTCTGCGATCCTGGATGAGCGAGTTCCGGTCCACCACAGCCTTGTATCAGAGCTGCATTGGGGATAGCACAGTACTTAAGGACTGTATTACGGGAAAACTTAGGTTATGGTGAGGATTCGGTAGTAGCCCAAGTAAGGACTATAGTAGCATAGTTAATTAAAGTGGCAAAGACTAACCTATGTGTTATAATTATGAATTTCAATTATTCTAACGACGCACCTACGCTTGGTAAGCATGGTAAGGAACGCCACCGAAAGCGGTTCAATTTCGGTTAGCTCCCCTGACGAGGAACGTGGTTCAGGGATAAGTCTCACAGCTTGGTGTGAGACGTCAATATGAAACTCTTGGACTCCTCATGTTCCTGATTTCATATGAATCGCTGATCCCTAGCGGGCATTAGGCAAGTAAGTGGAGACCCCATCGCGTGGTCAGTAACGCGAGAGTGTGTTCGTCTGGAAATAGCCCAGGGGGACATACGCAGCGCTTGCCATCGGCGTGCCCTGCAGGGCAGTAGGTGGTATCTGTTGGGTTGATAACATTCCTATCCATGACGACCCGTTCATGACATACTCGGGTTCCCCGTCGTGTGGTGTTGAAACACGATCACGTACCTTGAGACGTGACCTAACTCAAGGACGGCCGTATGGCAATGATACGGGCGTTTGTATTTACTTTTAAATATAGAACTGCCTGAAATGAACAACCTTTGAGTGCATCACTATTGTGTGGTTTTCTGCAGGTACTAACCACGTATGTATCCGTGTAGTAAACGTGTGCGAGATACCGTTTAGTGCCACATTTGAGACATATATGTCGGTATAATCCGGTTAGGATTTTCTTTGTGAGGAACGTAGTACCGAGATATCATAGGCATATGCATGCAAAATAATGATAACAAGGAATTACAATCTCTAGGTTCAACATTTAGGACCCTGGTTGGGTATAAGAACGGAATAGTGGAGCAGGATAGCCAAAGGGATGAAAAACAGAGTGCTCTGTTTTGGGCAGCAAGGTTGCTGAACTTCAACAGAGCACAACTCACAGGTCTTTTAGCCGAGGGAGGTGTGCCATATAGTTCTGGGGAGGTATTTCAGTACTCTACAACTTTGTTGTAGACTTCCAGAGCTGAAACACACTTTAAGATGGCTTAAATCCCAGAGAAATGTAAGCTGTCCAGAATCAGGGCAGAGTTAAAACATTCTCTGGACTGTTCTGTTTTTCAAACATAACTCCTGGTAGAAAAATCAAAAAAATTTCATAGGATACATCTTTAAAAAGGGTAGAAGATATGTTACATCTTTTCAATTCAAAGTTTCTGAAATTTCAGCACAGAATTCAGTGGAAATCAGGGTTGAAAACAGCAACTTCCCAAGAGAGGTGCTGTTGAAATTCTTCCAGGAATTTTGTTGACATTGAATTACCATAACTTTGTAACCAGAGCTGATCTGAGGGCATATAAGTACTTGTTCGAAAGATACTGAAGTTAACTTCAACTTTGGTATTCAATTTGAATCATGAAACTGCCCAGAACCAGATCAAAACTGGAATATGTAGAACCTGGTCATTCTGACAGAGGAATGACAGTGGAACTCATTTGAGAGATTGTTGTACCCTAGATGGGGTTTGAGTACTCCCAATGGGGTGGAACATACTCATGAGAGGTTATTTTCAACAAGTGAAAGATTTGAGTATAGGACTCACTCAAGTTTCTTTTACTAGAGACCATGTTTGTGTCGTATTGAAGATAAAAGGGTAATATACGTGATGACAACGCGATAGTAATGTCTCGTAGTGACCAAACCTAGTGGTGATGAGCTTCCAAAGAGGAGGTTCATCAAGTTGGATTAAACTAGCTTGTGTTTGTTCTGGTAATGGTGTAGCTTGTGCAAAGTTATTACATTATCTACATACGAGATGTATCACATGTTTCATTATCATTATGTTTTTACGCCTATTGTTATTGGACTGCATGCAATATGTTGCGGGACTGATGTTTATTGTCGTATGGTTGCAGATGGTTCGCACTAGGACCACGCACGAGGTTGGTGGCTCTAGCCAACAGGGAGGTGATGACTCCCAGCCACCGGCCTACGACAGCACCCCGCAGCAGCAGCCACCACCGCCGCCTCCGCTTACTCTAGCGGATGTGATTGCGGCACTGGTGGGAGGTCGTGAGGAGCAGACCGACCTGCTCCGCACGATCGTGCAGAATACGTCCCAGGCGGGGGGGGGGGGCGTCAAGACAGAGGTCCTCGTGAGCCCCGTGAAGTGTCGTACTCGGATTTCATGAGTATGCACCCTCCAGTATTCACCAAAGCCGAAGAACCACTGGAGGCGGACAACTGGCTGCGGACCATCGAGTCCAAGTTCGAGCTGCTCCAATGTACGGAGCGGCAGAAGACTCCGTTCACAGCGCAGCAACTCCACGGTGCAGCTGGTGCGTGGTGGGCAAACTATGTCGCCTCACGTCCGGCCGGCCGTGCCATGGAATGGGGAGAGTTCCCGGAGGCGTTCCGCGCCTATCACATCCTCCCGGAAACATGAAGAGGAAGTTCCAAGAATTCTTGGAGCTGGAGCAGGGCGGGAGGAGTGCTCATGACTACTCCCGTGCCTTCAACCATCTGGCGCAATATGCGTCAGACTACATCTCCACCGAGGAGAAAAAGCGGGAGTACTTCTATCGGGGGTTACACCCCGAGATGAAGACACATCTCGTTCAGTGGAATCACGGCACATTCAACGACCTAGTCAATGCCACGATCATGCAAGAGGACGCTCAGCGGGAGTTGGCAGCTGAGCAGAGGAAGCGCAGCGCTCCACCTAGCAGTGGTGGTGGCGCGCCTCAGAAGTACCGTATGGTGTATCGGACACTATCCGGGCAGCAGTGGCATCCACCGGCGCGACCTCAGCGGTTCGGGGGACTTTCGTTTCAGTCACCTCCGTTCCGTCCGCCGATGCCACCACCAAGACAGCAGCAGCAGCAGCAGACGGCACCCCGGGCGTTTCCACCGCCACAACATGCCCCGGGATTCCGTCCACCGATCAGCGGGGGACCGCCCCATTTCACCTGCTTCACGTGTGGCCAGGCGGGCCACTTCGCGAAGGACTGTCCCCAGGGGCAGCAGAGCAGCGGGCAAGCCCAGTTCCAGGGCAGTGCTCGAGGCCGACCTCCGGTAAAGAAGGTTGGTCAGCGGACTGGGGGCGTCCGCAACCTCGACAATGAGGACGCCCCAGAGGGAGAGAACGTGTTGGCGGGTACGTTTACAATCAACAATCAAGCCATCATCATACTTTTTTATTCTGGTGCAACCCACAACTTTATAAGTGCATCATATGTGGTTAAGCATCAGCTGGAAGTCTTTCCAACCGAGTGTTCTTATATGATCTGCTCACCGGGAGGAAGGATTTCAGCAACTATGATGGTTCCAAAAGCACCACTGTGCTTAGGTGGGAAGATATATCCCACCACTATGATTATCCTTGAAGGGCAGAAGATTGATGCAATCTTGGGAATGTCATGGCTAAGTTACCATGGCGCTGTCCTGGAGACACTATCACGGACGGTTCACCTCAACTCCCCATTACACCGTCCGCAATCCCTCTTATTAGATAATCCTGTCTGGGAAGTTTCAGTGATCAACCATACTGAAGCT
Organism: Neostapfia colusana; assembly: GCA_030760725.1. Classification (NCBI taxonomy): domain Eukaryota; kingdom Viridiplantae; phylum Streptophyta; class Magnoliopsida; order Poales; family Poaceae; genus Neostapfia; species Neostapfia colusana. The sequence goes on along the minus strand of JASWHV010000016.1, from coordinate 59,871,157 downwards.
CTCAAGTTAGAGGACATCCCTGTAGTCCGGGAGTACCCTGACGTGTTCCCGGATGACCTTCCGGGCATGCCACCGGAGCGGGATGTCAAGTTCAAGATCGAGCTGGCACCCGGGACTACGCCCATATCACGGAGACCATACAAGATGTCTCCAAATGAGCTGGCTGAACTGAAAGAACAGCTCAATGATCTGTTGAGCAAGGGTTTCATTAGGCCGAGTTCCTCGCCTTGGGGATGCTCGGCGCTGTTCGTGAAGAAGAAGGTTGAAACCCTGAGGCTGTGTGTGGATTACCAGCCGCTCAACGCCGTCACCATCAAGAATAAGTATCCACTGCCCCGCATCGACATATTGTTTGATCAGCTTGTGGGTGCAAGTGTGTTCTCAAAGATGGACCTTCGCTCTGGATATCACCAGATAAAGATCCGGGCGGAGGATATCCCGAAGACGGCCTTCTCGACGAGATACGGATTGTATGAATATCTCATCATGTCCTTTGGTCTCACAAATGCTCCAGCCCATTTCATGTATCTCATGAACTCGGTGTTCATGCCGGAGCTGGACAAGTTTGTGGTAGTGTTCATCGACGATATCTTGGTATATATACTCGAAGACAGAAGCCGAACATGCCGAACACTTGAGAATCGTTCTTCAACAATTGCGAGACCACAAGCTCTACGCCAAGTTCAGTAAATGCGAGTTTTGGATCAGCCAAGTGCCATTCTTGGGACATATCATCTCAGCAGAAGGCATTGCGGTTGACCCAAGCAAGATAGAGCAAGTGCTGAAATGGAAAGCTCCCACTTCAGTCCATGAAGTCAGAAGCTTCCTTGGGTTAGCGGGATACTATAGGAGATTTATTCCAAGTTTCTCCAAGCTCGCTAAGCCGATGACAGAATTGCTGAAGAAAGGAACGAAATATGTTTGGAACACTGCATGCGAAGGAGCGTTCCAAGCATTGGTGAAGCATCTCACAACAGCCCCGGTCTTAGCTCAGCCGGATACAACGAAGCCCTTCGACGTGTATTGCGACGCGTCCGGTATTGGGCTTGGCTGCGTGTTGATGCAGGAAGGACGTGTGGTCGCCTATGGCTCACGCCAGCTTCGGAACCATGAGCAGCATTATTCCACTCATGATCTTGAGCTTGCTGCAGTGGTTTTGGCACTAAAAATATGGAGGCACTATCTCCTGGGGAATCTGGTGCACCTCTACACCGACCACAAGAGCTTGAAATACATTTTCACCCAGAAGGAGCTGAACATGAGGCAAAGGAGGTGGTTAGAACTGATCAAAGATTATGAGATTGAAATCCATTACCACCCCGGAAAGGCGAATGTGGTTGCCGACGCGCTGGGTCGGAAATCACATGTCCATAACCTCACCATTACACCGGTGGAGGAGGAAGAGTCGAGTTTATACTTGGTTCCTTATGGATCACTGTACAACCTTGCCCTCATCCCTACTATTAGGGAGGACATAATTGCAGCTCAGAAGACGGATAAAGGCATGGCACATCTCCGGAGACAGATAGACAATGGAGATATCAAATGTTTCCGGAAAGATGATGAGGGGACGCTATGGTTCAATGACCGCATAGTCGTACCCCGGGATATGGAGTTGAGGAAAAAGATCCTCCATGAAGCTCACTTGTCTAAATACTCCATTCATCCGCGCAGTAACAAAATGTACCAAGATTTGAAAAAGAAATTTTGGTGGACACGGATGAAGCGGGAGGTAGCGCAGTACGTATCCGAGTGTGATATGTGTAGACGAGTGAAAGCTGATCATATGAAGAAATCAGGGCTGCTGCAACCCCTGAAGATCCTGGCATAGAAATGGGAAGATGTGAGCATGGATTTCATTGTGGGATTGCCCCTGAGTTCCAACAAGCATGACTCCATTTGGGTAATCGTTGATCGGTTAACCAAGACGGCTCACTTCATCCCGGTGCATACACATTACAATGCCGGCAAATATGCGGAGCTGTACATAGCAAAGATTCTGGGCTTATACGGGGTACCCAAGACCATCATCTCGGATCGAGGTGCATTATTTGTATCTCACTTTTGGTAGCAGCTGCACGCTGCATTGGGTACCAAGCTGATCAGGAGCTCCGCCTACCACCCTCAGACAGATGGTCAAACAGAGAGGGTGAATCAAATTCTGGAAGACATGTTGAGAGCATGTGCCATCCACCATGGTACGAACTGGGATGATCACCTACCCTTGGCGGAATTCTCGTACAACAACGGCTATCAGGCGAGTATCAAGATGGCACCCTACGAAGCTCTCTACGGTGGCAAATGCCACGCCCCATTAAATTGGTGCGAGTCCGGTGAAAGGGTCACATTCGGGGTTGAGGTGGTGAACGACGCCGAAGAGCGCGTTCGGGCGATTCAAGCTAACTTGAAGGCCGCTCAATCCCGACAGAAGAGCTACGCTGATAAGAGGCGTAGACCGTTGCACTTTGACGTTGGTGATCACGTGTACCTCCGCGTGTCCCCGATGAAGGGCGTGCACCGGTTCGATGTGAAGGGGAAGCTCGCTCTCCGTTTCATTGGACCCTATGCTATCACCGAGAAGTGTGGACCAGCAGCGTATAGACTGGAGCTACCGGCATCCCTTGCTGGTGTCCATGACGTGTTCCATGTTTCTCAACTGAGGAAATGTCTAAAGCACACAGCTGCTGTTCCTACCGAAGACATCGGCGAGCTGCAACCGGATTTGACATATGATGAGTATCCGGTGGAAATTCTTGATGAGAAAGCCCGAACCACGCGTAACAGAATGTTGTGGTTCTACAAAATACTCTGGAGCAACCACACCGCCGAAGAAGCGACGTGGGAGAGTGAGGAATTCCTTCGCTCAAACTACCCGGAGTTCATGGCGTCTCAGCACGGGCAAGTCCCTATTACATCGCTGTCTCTTCTTTTATAATCTCGGGACGAGATTCTTTTAAGGGGGGAGGGATGTAAAAGCCCAAGAAAAAGGGACTTGCAAAAACTTTTCTTCACCTCACAACACCACAGTTCTTGTGGTGGATACCTTAGGAAATATGGTGAAGAGCAAATAACCTCCATCAAAAGACTGATTGGAGGGGAAAGCCTCCACTTTCACAAAGTAGGATTTCTACACATGAACATGAGAGGTTGAGCTCACCCTTAGAACTTAAAAAGTCTTGGGAAGGTTCAGTCCAAGTTTCATGTAAATCCACCACTTTTTGAGGCACTTTTGTAGGTATTTGAAAAAGAGGCCAACTTGAATGCAAATTCAAATTGCAGCAACTTCCATCACTTGAATTCAAAAGTTAGCTTCATATTCAAACTCAGCATATTTTTCTGAGCTAGCCCACCAAATTTCATCCCCATTGGAGTTCATCTTGTTGGGAGCTAAATTTGCAATAATTCAAAACTGAATTTGAATTTCAGTTTAAACATGAAGCAAATTTAACCCGACAAAGTTTAAACTTAAGAACTCAAATTCAAACCAATACTTGGGGGCTAAGTCTCCAATTCAATGTTTAGTAGCTGGGGATATTTACAGCAGAAGGGGGAGAAAGAATTAGAGGGGAGAAGAGGGCCCACTGGTCAGCCACCCATGGATCAAACCGACTCAGGCACAAGGTCGAACACCCCTACGGGCGACAGCGCACGGGGTCGACCCCGTCCCAACGCGGCCACCACAAGGTGAAAGAGTGGAGTCACCACGCCAGCGCGACGCTCGCTCGGCTGTTTTCACGGTGCCCCTGCTGCCCCAGCGTTCCCCCATCCACAATCGCCTCCGCGCGCAAACTTTTTCCTCACCGCTCTATGGTCGCCGGCGTCCGAGCAACCCAGGCACTCTCGTGCCCGACGAGCAACACAAGAAAGAACCGCCTCGAGGTACAGGTCCCAACCGTACTGACCTCGCCGTCTCTCTCACACGATCGGCGAAGAATTTGGGGGATTAGCGCATCGGAGTGTTTAGAACCGAACCATGCGAAATCCGGAAATTCGTAGCAAGTAAGCCACCACTCCTTAGACCGAGCTAAGGACGTGATCTAGACTCGCCCATGCGTCTCTGAGATCAGAAACCATCGAGTTTCATCGTGTATGGGCGACGTTCTTCGAGCTTTTTGCGTCGGCGCCGATTTCCGGTCTAGGTTACCGGTGAGGTCGTAGTTGCAGCCGTTTTCACGGGGATCGGTGTCGATGTCTGTGACCAGCAGGTGTCAGCGGAGCTCCCCGAGCAAACCGCATCGAAAAAGGTGCAGGGGATGCCGAGTTCGACGTCGCCGGTGAGCTCCCGGCCACTGTTGCCGGCGGGAGCACTGTTCCGGCCGTTGTCACGCTCTGGTGAGGGCAACACCGTGTTCCCCAGGCCAAGATAGGCACAGGCGGCGAGAATCAGCAAGTTCCGAGGACCGGAACCCCTCTCCGGCGAGAGCTCCGGCGAGCTCGGCAGCGGGATCGCGCGGGCGTCGGGAGGAGGAAGATGGCTGGGGCCCCGCATGTCAGTGGCGATATTTTAAATCGTCGATCCGCTGCGGCCTGGGATCCAGTGTGGTGGCACGGGAAGGGTCCTTTGGCCCCGTGTGGCGTGATTCCAGCAGCCGACACGTGTAGGAGGGACTCACAGTCAGAGTTTGAATGTTTCCCGAATTAATTTGAATTTCCAGATTTAGTTCAAATTTTAGAACCCCATAACTTTTGCTAGGAAGCTCCAAATTTAGTGATTCAAATTGGGTTGGATTCATCTTGCCCAGCTCTATCCAAATATGAAACACAATTAGTATGAAACCAATTATTTAATTCTGGAAAATTCTTTAAATCTTTTCAGCATAAGAATTTTAGAGGGAGTTTGGTTCATCCAAAAATCCCCAAATTTTTCCAGAATGTTCTTTAGGATGTTATTGAACCCCTGCAAAGGTTTCAGACCATTTGGAGTTGATTTGGTCAGAGCAATTCAAATTTGAAGGTGCTGTGTTCATTTGAATACAGAAACATTTTCAGAGAATTTCCAAAACTTGGAAATTCAGTTCTGGACAAACCTTAGCTCCAAAAATGCTAGTAAAATTCATGCAAACTCTATGAGCTATAATTGAAATTTTAAGTTCACTAAGTTGGGCATGAACAGGGTGCTACCTCAGAATTAATTCTTCTTTGCTTAATTGTTGAGAGAATTATTCTGGGCAAACCACTCAATGAAAAGTGCTAATTTTGGTCCAAGGGGTTTTCTTGTGACAAGGAACCCACACAAAAATTCTCAGCTCCATTGGATCTATGGATCACCCCTGTCCTGTTTAACCACTTGAGGGATTAATATGGAAAAGGGGGAAAACCACTTAGCACTTAACCATGTGCTTAGGTCTAAGCCCAAACCACCAGCACCCAGTTCATCTTTAAATTCTTAAACAGACTTCCAGTTGTTAGAGACTGGTTATCAGAACTAATAGCAGAAGCATTACCCTAAACTCATGTGCATATTCATTAACATGTAGAATTTTATTAACGTGTAGTCGCTGAAGACGAGGAGGCTCCAGAAGTACTTGACTTCCTCCTTACGGAAGAAGAACTAACCCCTGACCAGCAGCAACAAGGCAAGCCTCTGTTTGCATTCAGCCTTTTATAAAGTTTTTACTTTGTTTACATACGTAGAGTGAAGGATGTATGTGCATTAGGTGTAGGATGGATGAATACCCCACGTGCATGACCAGAATCTTTCCCTAAGAGTGAGGGTAGTGTCTAAGACCTCGAGTATACAGGCTAGGCTTAATGATCCATAGGACTTCGGTACAAGTCGAGTAGATGGAATCTACTTGCGAGATAGGCTGGGGACACACGGGTTCGGTTGAGTGACGTGACATCACTTTAGTAATGAAAATGAGACTAGGCAGGGGCTAGGGCGCAGCAAGGGGAAGTCTTGTGTGCGCAGCCCTGTCCGTGTAGATTGAGGACCGATCTGTGTGCGGCCCTGCTGAACAAGTATTGAACGTACCGAAGGCATATCGGATATATGGGCCCCGATAAACCGATGTAGCCTAAACCTCTGGGTGTCGAGGCATAACGCACCGATTTATAGGTGCAGGCTGAGGGCAGCAAGGTGGAAATCTGCCAACGGGCATAGAGAGATGCTCCGTGTGGGGAACCTCCTGCTCGTTTCGGTGCGACCGGTTCGACGTTTGGGCTGTTGGGTGAAAGGTTGTCCCGTACGACATCGAGTGAGCGTGCTGTGCAGCTCCACGGGTGGGCGTACGTGACGTGCTCTTTGGGTTTCCCTGCAGGTGTATATCGAGTCGATTCGCCGTCACTCGCGGTGACGAGTACCGCTTGTTCACTGAGTCGTGACATAGACTAATGAATGAAATGTTATGATTCAATATTTCTGCTATGATATAATTGTAGTGCTACCTATGTGCCACCCAATATTGCTTACTAAATTTCAGCTTTCCGAACTGTTAACTTGTGCTACAAGATAAACTAAGGATGAACTTGTAGGCGTGTCCATTTGCTGCAATATTACTATCCTATGTCATTGTACACCTCATGTAGAGTTTCATGTTTAGGTAAGTCGGTTAAGCCTTGCTGAGCCTTCGTGCTCACGGTTGCTGCTTAAGTGTTTTTCAGGTGAGGAGCCACCCACGGACTCGGAGTACGAGTCCACCGGCGAGGGTTACCCTCCGTCGGGGACCACGGCTGAGTGGGAGCCGTACACGCCGCGCTGAGCTGAGACGTGCAGCTTGTGTGGGTTGCCCTAGGGCTGGGCAACCAACTTTTGCTAGATAGGCGGGCGTGAGTTGTAGAATAGTAGACTTCCGCTGTATAATAAAGACAATAGTTTGTAAGTGAGTAGTGTACTACTTTGTACGTTCAGCTTGTTTTCCCATGTAATAAATGTGTCCTTATGACGTGTGCTGTCGGGTGTCGCATCGTGCGGCACCACCCTCTGCGATCCTGGATGAGCGGATTCTGGTCCGCCACACAAGTTTTAATGCTTTGGATTAAAACTTTCAAGTTTTATAATGAAGTTGCTCATTTATTGGGGTGTGACATCGATGGGTCACCAGATCATGTCGGTACTACGTCCTCACAAAGAAAAACCTATACCGGACTTAGCCGGCTTCGTTATTTCAGGTGCAGTAAACGTCACTCGCACATGGATGCTACACGTCTACCGTTTCGTGGTTAGACTACCTGCAGATAACTCACACAATCGTCAGACTCGGCTGCACACCGAGCCCGGTATCCATACAGTTCGTACACCTGGCCGTCATCACTCGCCCGGATGTTCTCAAGCCAAACATGCCTTGAGCTACGTGTTCACGTTACTGACCACGTGACGGGGTCTCCCAAATTACACCACGCACGCCAGGGACAGACGTTGCTCGAATACCCCAAACGACATGAAGAGTCGTAGAGGATACTAAAGCTGGTCGGGATACCTGCAACCCATGGGGCTCCACCCTTCAGCTTATGCGCACTGGTGGACAGCGCTTACGTGCACCCACCCAAGACATAAAGCGTCCCGAGATGCACGATTTTCCGACATAAACAAATAGGTTAGTATGCCACTTTCTATACACTAATAACATCCTTATATGGGCTACTAACTCGTTCCTCACTGGATTTTTGAAAAAGACGACCTTTTTAGTGCGTTAAACCTCAAGCGAGCTATGATACGAACGCTGACACGACCCCATGGTCTTGTCGAGCCAGGATCACGCTGAGGGGTGCTGCGTTGCACAGCACCGGATAACACACATCAAAGGTACAAAGCGGAAGCAAAGTTTTATTACATAAAGAGGTTTATGAACATTTATACAACAAAATATGTTCAGTCTCCACTCACGGGCGTAGACTATGCATCGAGTTCACGTTCAGCCCGTGAACGTGTCCCCGCTAACATGCACACACACTAACACGGTGGCGTGCACGACTCCCACTCGACGGGGTTCCCCTCCTGGGGTTCCGTCTCCTCCTCGGGAGTCCCTTCCTCATAGAACCCTGCAAAAGCTTCAAACACAAGCAGTGAGCACGAAGGCTCAGCAAGACTGACCCGTCTCTCCTAAACATGAAACTTCTACATGGAGGGTGATAAGTGCATGAGGTAAAGTAAGTTGCAAAGGACTCGCCTACTTAGTGGAACCTTACTTTCAAGTTTTAGCAGCAGGTAGTGGAGAACCTTACGCTAAGGCACATGATAGAGTCGCAATCAAACAAGAAACGCATTTCTCTCATGTACTTTGCCTAAAGTTGAAAAGAACGTTAATTAGCTCTAGACTACAACAAATCATTAACAATCAAAGTCCATATTTAAATCAGCAACATTTTAACATGTATCTAGCCTGTTCTTTCTACGTCACGGTACAGTGAACAAGTGGTACTCACTGACCGCGAGGGACGGCGATTATAATCGATTTACACCTGCAGGGTTACCCGAATAACCCGTCACGTACGTCCGTACTCGATGTTGCCTACAGCAACCATCACGGACGCCGTACGCAACCACCTTTCACCCGTTAACCAAATGTTGAACCGGTCCAATCGTCCCGAGCAAGAGGTCTCTGCACGCGCATCTCAGTGCCGCCAGCCGATTTACACCTCGAGCTCTCAACCTACCCTCTGAACAACCAGCTATGCCTCAACACCCAGCTACCTGAGTTACATCGGTTTCCCGGTTCTCATATAGCCGGTAGGTCTTCGGTACTGTTCTAGCTTGTTCAACAGGCCCGCACACGGCTCGGTCCTCAATCGACACAAGCGGAGCTATAGCACCCAGGCCGCAAAGTCCTGCTGCCCTTACTCTCCGCTCGGTCTCATTTTTCTTGCCATTTGTATCATGTGCTATCTCTACCCGAGTCGAGTGCCTCTAGCCTATTCTCGCGAGTAGTTCCAACTACTCGACTTGTACGGAATCCTACACTATCTTAGCATTGCATTAGCTAACAGAATTTTCAATCCTAATCCCAACCCATGGTTTTCTTGGCTATGCATCTGTGTTTCGAAACAAGACTCTAATGCAAGGAATAATGGTACTCAAAGTAAGTTCTCAAAACAGTAAAAACTTGTAAAATAGGTTAATGCAAACCAGGGCTTGCCTTGCTGCTCTTGGTCGTAGGCTAGCTGCTCTTCCGGAGTAACAAAGTCTAAGACTTCGGGTTCCTCCTCGACCTTAGCAACTACATACGAGAAATATGAATATGTATCAATTCATATGCATTTCAATTGAATTTAAACTTGTGAAGACTATAATTCTCACTAGACAGACTCAATGACCCTGAAATTTTTACTGTGGCTTGGTTACAACCTAAAAAGAGACTTGGCCAAGTTTTAGTTGCAGCAAAGCTATTTGAGCCCTCCACAAATAATTATGTACTTGACCTTAATTGGAACTCTTAGGGTTTTCTAGGATTTTTCATGGAGCAAGCCATGACTTTCTGGAAACTAGATTTTCAGAGGGTGCTAATGGAGTTGGTCTCACTTAATTTGAAGGTTCCTAGCTACAGATATGAGCTAAACAATTTCAGAGAAATTTGTGAAAATGTTTCTGGACATTTTCTATTTTCTCTGGAACAGTTTTATTAATCACACCATTAGGTGGATCAAATGAGCTCTGATGGATCTGAAATTTATATGGTAGCTCAGGGATATTTGGTGAACATCCCAGCAAAATTTCAGAATTTTCCTCCAAAGGGTTCTCTAGTTAAAATTCTAAACAGTTTAAATTTTGAAGACTTTATTCTGGAGAAATAGGGATTTTCATGAAGTGAAACTTGATTTTCTGGAAAGTACTCAGAGAGCTGAATCCAACAAAATTTGGTTCACTCGATTTATATGTTCCTAGCCAAAGTTATGAGGATTTGAAGTTTGAATGAAATCTGAAAATCAGAAAAAGTTCAAATCACTGCACGTGGGACCCAGGGCTACGTGCCGGCTCCTCATCGGACGACACACGCGCCTACAGATTATTTCGCGTGCAGCTGCACCCGATCCGTGCCACAACGGATCCCGGTTTTATAATATCTGCCGCTGACAGCCGGGACCCACCCCCTTCATCTTCCTCTCGCCTCCCGCGCTCTGCCGCCACGGCACCTCGCCGGAGAGCTCGCCAGCGGCCTCTGTGGTGCTCCGAAATTAATGATTCTGGCCGCCCCTGCCTAAATCCACTCGGGGAACATGATTCTGGGCTCAGCTTGTCATGAAAATGGCCGGCACACGGTCGGCGACGAGCGGTAGCTTCGGAAGAACTTTGGCCCTGTCGGCCGGCCTTCCTAGCACCTCATCCGATCGAACAAAAGGTCGTCGAGCACCAGTGAACCCTAAGAAGGATCGACATGAGATCCACGGAGCTCAGAAAGGGCTGTGTTGGGCTGTCACCGTGCGACCTAGGCCGGAAATCGGGAATTCTTCTAAAACTCGAAGAACAGCGGTTTCCCTTAACGGTTCTTCGTTGTTCCTGCTCCTAGGGACTCGTACGGGCACCTAGAAGTGATCCCCTCCACGAGAGGATGAGTGGTGCGGTGTGGACTATGAATTTCGCGGATCGGTTAGGGCTCCCCTTTTGCACACCGTCGCGAAATCATGAAATTCCGGCGTAGCAGTCTATGCCATGCCGCCGGAGCTTGTGATAATGAAAGAGGGACTGAAGGCAAACCTTTTTGCTGTTCACGGCTCGGCGAATGGCAGGATGTGGTGGCCGTACGGATCGTTTCAGTGATGGTGGATCGAGCTGAACCGGCAAAGGAAAGATCGGTGCGGTGGAGCTCGGGGAGGACTGCTCCGAGCCTGGAACCGGCGCGAGGGCGTCAAGGATGGCTTGGCGCACCTGGTGCTGGTCTCAGATCGCTGTGGAAGCCTCAGGGTTGGCCGGGCAACGAGGGACAGAGGATTTCACCGAGCGGTGAGGGCTTTCGGTTTGTTGGGCGAGAACGCCTCAGGACCGTGGTGGGGAGCACCGGAGACAGCTCGGGCGCGTAGATAAAGGCCCCGAGAGGCGGTTCCGCGGCTGAGGGCGGCAAGCAGCTGCTGTCCTCGCCATTTCCTCACCGTGGCGGCAGCTCGGTTGGGCGCGAGTAACCGAGCCTGATGACTTCAGTCCGTTGAATTGGTTCAGTGGCTGACATGTGGGTCCCATCTCCCTTTTAACCTCTGTACTTAACTCCCTCTTACTGTTGTAAACAGTAATCCCTTTTATGCCCATGGTGATTTGAATTATCTACCTCTAAGCCATTTGAATTGGGTAGAATTCAAATTGGGTTTGGTTTGACTAGATTTCAGCACATATTCAGTTTTAAATTCAAATAAAGTTTGAATTTGCTAAACTTAGCTCATGTCAAGATCAACTCCAAATGGAGTGAAAATTGGTGGGTGAGCTCACAAAAATGTGCTGAGTAAGAATATGTCTCCCACTTTTGAATTCATGTGATGAAAACAGTTTGAATTTGAGTTCAAACAACCCTCTTTCTAGTTATACCCAAAAGGACTTCAAAAAGGTTTTGAATTTGGGTGAAACTTGGCATGGACATTACTAGCAAGGTGTAGGAGTTTTTCATATGCCCAGCCCATAGATGATGCGTGTGGGAAATGCCACTTTTGCATTGTGTGAGTTTGTTCTCTAATGATCATGTTGATGGTGGTTACTTGCTCTTCAAATGTGTTCATCAATGTTCATCAAATGAAGTGTGTGTGTGGTGTGATGAGCACCTTGAGTATGTGCCAAAAACTTAGGCCCTTACACTTAATTTGAGGCAACGTCGATGGTTGGAACTCATCAAGGATTATGATGTTGGAATCAGCTATCACCCCGGAAAGGCCAATGTAGTAGCTGATGCGTTGAGCCAAAAAGGAGCATGTCATCAACTCACGTTTCGGGAGCTGCTGCCCGAGCTGCGTAAGGAGTTTGAACGGTTGCATCTTGGATTCTTAAACGAGATGGAGGTGATAGAACTGAACTCAATGCTGGAACAAGAGATACGAGATGGCCAAGCAACGGATGAGGAAATCAAGGAAATCAAGGAAAGAATCTGACAAGGCATAGAGAAGGATTTTAAGGAAGACGAAAATGGCACACTTTGGTTAGGGAAAAGGATTTGTGTGCCTAAAGTGAAGCACATCCACGACACGATATTAAAGGAGGCACATGACTCACCTTATTCCATACACCCCGGCTGTACAAAGATGTACAAGGACCTGAAAACATGCTATTGGTGGGATGGTATGAAAAGGGACATTGCTGAATATGTTGCCCTATGCGACACGTGCCAACGAGTGAAGGCCGTACATCAAAGACCCGCTGGATTGTTGCAGCCATTGAAAGTACCCAAGTGGAAGTGGGAAGACATCAGCATGGATTTCGTAGTTGGATTGCCATGTACTCAGTCGGGTTATGACTCTATTTGGGTTATCATGGACCGATTGACGAAAACAGCCCATTTCCTTCCTGTTAGAACCAAGTACACCGTCGCACAACTAGCCGAGCTGTATATGGAGCAAATCGGGTGTCGCCATGGAGTTCCGAAGCGGATAGTTTCAGATCGAGGTTCTTAATTTACCTCTAGGTTCTGGAAGAAGTTGCATGAAACCATGGGTACACGGTTGAATTTCAGCTCTGCATATCACCCACAAACCGATGGGCAAACTGAAAGAACAGATCAGATTTTGGAAGACATGTTAAGAGCTTGTGCCTTGAAGCATGGGCGTAGTTGGGATAAGAGCTTGCCGTATGCTGAATTGTCATATAACAACAGCTACCAAGCCAGCTTGAAGATGTCACCTTTCGAAGCATTGTATGGTAGACGGTGTAGCGCACCACTGTTCTGGAATGAGAATGGAGAAAGCCAAGTATTTGGACCCGAAGTGCTGCAAGACACTGAAAAGCAAGTCCAAATGATATGCGAAAACTTGAAGGCCGCTCAGTCACAACAAAAGGGTTATGCATATAATAGGTGAAGAAGATTGACCTTCGAAGTGGGAGACTTCGTGTATCTTAAGGTATCGTCTATCCGAGACCAACGACTGTTCAACGTCAAGGGCAAGTTAGCACCTCGCTACATCGGATCATTCAAGATTTTGGTCAAGCGAGGAGAAGCAGCCTATCAACTGGAGCTTCCAACGCACTTCTCCGATGTGCACAACGTGTTTCACGTATCCCAACTCAAGAAGTTCCTAAAAGTACCAGAAGACAAGTACCGATGGATGAGCTAGAGCTTCAAGAGGATCCGACCTACGTGGAACACCCCGTCAAAATCTTGGACGTAAAGGAAAGGGTCATGAGAAACAAAGTGATCCGTTGGTGCAAGGTACAACGGAGCCATCACACGGAAGCCGAAACTACATGGGAACGTGACGAAGATCTCAATGTGGAATTCCCCCATCTTTTCTCCACTCTATCGAATCTCGAGGGTGAGATTCATTTTTAGGGGGGGTAGGTTTCTAACACCCTCAATTTCACTACCATGCATTGCATACATTTTTCATGTAGAGAAGCATTTGAAAAGAAGTAGAAATGGAGAAATAAACATAGAAATGGAGAAGTGAATACATAAATCAAGAAGGGAAAATAGAAATGGAGAAAGGAACATAGAAATGAAGAGAAATGGGATAATACCCTGGCCGCATCTTAGAGATAAATCTTCTAGAAGAATTTTAGAGACAAAGCTTCTAGAAGAATTTTAGAGATAAATATTCTAGAAGAATCTTGGGGATAAAGCTTCTAGAAGAATCTTGGAGATAAAGCTTCTAGAAGAATCTTGGAGATACAGCTTCTATAAGAATCTTTGAGATAAACCTTAGAGATAAATCTTCTAGGAGAATATTGGAGATAAACCTTAGAGATAAAGCTTCTAGATGAACCTTAGAGATAAAGCTTCTAGATAAGCTTAAAGATAGAGCTTAGAGATAAAGTTTTGGAGATAAAACACCATGTTGGCCGCACCTCTTAGGGATAGAGTCCTTCTGCTCCTTCAAACTGAGTAGGAGATTGCATCTCTTGGAGATAGAGTCCCTCTCCTCCTCCAAACTGAGTGGGAGATCTCCCCCCTTATAAATACAGCCTTCCCTGGCCGCCACCCCTGCCAAAACAAGCCTGATGCCCCCTGCTGCCAAGCCCTGGTCGCCACCCCTTTGCTGCCACCTTGGCCGTCGTCGAAACTCTGCCCCGCCTTGCCGTTGACGGAGAAGAAGACCCCTCCTGCCAAGACCTGGCCACAGCCCTATTCTTTTCTGTAGGATCGAAGAGCACGTGAAAAGCTACCAGAGGGGGGGTGAATGGTAGATTAAAACTTTTCGCAGCGGAAACAACAAAAATCCCTCAGCAAAAAATCAATCGGTTAAAGAAACCATGTGTGCAAGTGTTTTCAAATGTGTTCAACCGTGACAAATCAAGTAGAGAGGTAGAGAATCAAGTCACGGTTCTAATGCAACAAGAATCACTTGAAAACACAAAGTAAAACTTGAGATACGATCAAAACATTAAACGAAGATCAATCTGTTCTACCGGATCGTCGCTGTTGTGTTCTGCCTCCTCGGAGCTTGAACTTGACTTGCTCGCCATGCAGCACATATTTGCCATAGCTTCTTCATCTTCATCATTACCAGTGTCCACATCACTTGAGCCGAAATCTTGAAATGCAGAGATCATACTATGCACTATGTTGCGCATTGATAAATCTTTCTTCTTCTTATTCTTTGCAAACGATTTCTTCGGCCTTGTTTGCTTTTCTTCACGTGAAGTTGGACCTGAAAGGTTAGGGCACTCCGTACGAAAATTTCCTGTCTTACCACATTCAAAACATCGTTGAGGTCTATAGCTTCCTCTCCTTCTAGTTCTCACATTTTGCAATGCTTTTGAGAACCGAGTAGAGATGAGTGCAAGCTCCTCCTCTGGAAACTCTTCAATCTGTTCAAGGGTTAGAGAGAACAGCAAAGAGAGTGCACCACTAGATGATGATTGACTAGAACTAGACATGTCACGTTGCGAAACAAATGCAATAGGCTTGTTGGGGTTTTTACGTGAGATGATGTCAATTTCATGAGTTTTCAATTTAGAATAAAGCACGTCTAAAGTAAGAGAACTCATGACAGTAGATTCACGAATAGATGTAACTTTCATCTCCCAAATTGACATATCTAATGCTCCTAACAATTGTCTAGCATTTTCAGCATCTGAAAAGTTAACATTGACACTACGCAAGTTGCTGAGAATTTTATTAAAGCAAGCAAAAAGGTCGTCAATTGACTCACCGGGTTGCATCTCAAAACGCATGTATTCTTTCTTGAACATATCTTGCCTTACCTCCTTGATCGTATTGGATCCTTCATGGTAGTCACAAAGAACTTTCCATACATCATATGCAGATCGGAGGTGTGCAACACGGTCGAAGTCGCTTTGAGTCAATCCTTGGATGATCAAGTTGCGAGCCTTGTTGTTGTTGTCAACATCTCTCATGTTCGCAGCCGTAACTTGATCGTTGGGTGGTACATCGAAGTTCCGGTAGACCTTTTCCCATATGGCGAAGCCTTGCGCCTGTATGTAGGCCTCCATCCGCGCCTTCCAAACATGAAAATTGATGCCATTGAACACACAAGGTTTTGCGGAGTACTTCTCTATGATGGTTAGTCAAAACACGTGCAAATCACAAAGATTAGAGCACCTTGGCTCTGATACCAATTGTAGGATCGAAGAGCATGTGAAAAGCTACCAGAGGGGGGTGAATGGTAGATTAAAACTTTTCGCAGCGGAAACAACAAAAACCCCTCAGCAAAAAATCAATCGGTTAAAGAAACCGTGTGTGCAAGTGTTTTCAAACGTGTTCAACCGTGACAAATCAAGTAGAGAGGTAGAGAATCAAGTCACGGATCTAATGCAACAAGAATCACTTGAAAACACGAAGTAAGACTTGAGATACGATCAAAACATTAAACGAAGATCAATCTGTTCTACCCGATATAAAACAGATCTGCAACGCTGCAAAGAAACTCGTGTATCTCTAAAACTACAGATTCGAAGCTCGTGAAAATTTCACAGATGATAGATAATTGAGTTGTGAAGACAACCCAAAAAGAATCACGTCAATTGAATCTGTAAAACTCCAGTTATGAACGAAACACCAAAGCAACATCGGTCTTTCCAGAAACTCGGCGAGAAAGTCTTGACGAAAAACAAGTCGGACGAACAAGGCACAAAAGCTCCTCGAAACTATGAACTTTATTCAATAGAAATACAAGAGGAACAGCCCAAAGTTCTCTACCCATGAGAGCTCTGGCCTCCCTTGCTTTTATAGCCAGCCCTCAGGCTAAACAATCCAATCTAGGACTCCTACTCCTAATTGGACTCGTATCCTAACTTATCATAACTGCTCAGGACTCTCCTATTCGCAGATAGAAGCAATCGTGAGACTTCCAAACACCTTAGGAACGTTCTAAACATTCCTAAAACAACTCAACTTCGTGCCTAGCACGAAATCCTATCATAACTAACTCAAATCTTCCATATTTGAGCCATATCCGACTCAGCCTCAGCCTGAGTACGCAATCCAGCCGGTTGGACCTTTCCGACCAATTCTTTAGGTCCACTTCTCTTCATCACGCCTTGGAACAATGTTGCCACGTCCATGCACTCCTTGCACACGTGGAAACACCTTCCAACGACGTACACGCAACCTTCATATGCACTGCCCTTGATCCAAACATGCTGCGCGACCTCCCGATCAACTCAACCACAGCTCCTCCCGAACTTAGTTGTTGGAACCTCATCTCCTCCCTGAGACTAGTCCAAGGATCCCGTCACCATCCATGTCATGAACTCAAGCAACACCTGCACATGAATAAACAACCAATTCTTCCGAGCACGAGTCCTCGACTTGACTCACGTTAGTTCAAAAACCACAACACCTTACATGAGCATGTCACATAAGCATGTTGCAAACCATATCAAATGATAACAGCCATAACCACCAAAACACACCAAAAACTTAGCAAATTAATACTAAGCAAACCTTCCCATAAAGAAAGTTTGAAACATTGCGAGTTAAAAGCAAAAACAAGACGCTGCAGTTCTACGAGTTGAACTTCACGGGAGCTCCCTAAAAACAAGCTCCGGACCTCACAGAAGCTCTCCGGACCTTGCAGGAGCTCTCCGGACCTTGCGTCGGACCTTGCCAACACTTGGCGGACCTAACAAAGAACTTGTCGGACCTTGCCACAGAAGAATGTTTTGGCAATATTCAAAACTTTGAATGTTAATGCTAACTTTTATCCTAATTGCCAATGTATTCAGCACACATAGGTCTCACAATCTTCCCCTTGATGAATGCATTGGCAACACCAATTAAAATCCGAACATTGGCTTATGAAAAGTTTTGAAAAGCTTTGAAAACTCATTTCTCCCCCTTTATTAATTTCTCCCCATTTTTTAAAATCAGAGAAGGAAGAAAGTGTATAACATATGCAAAGTGTAAAAAAAATCTCTCCTTATACATATTTCTCCCCCTTTGACAATGTATTCAGCAAGGTTCAAAAGAGAAATTTTTAAATGTTATGAGCATATTATAACATATACATACAAAACAAAGCTCATCCAAGTCATACTATCAGGTTACTTACACTATCACATCAATGAGATACATAAAGTAGCGTAAGCCATGCTAGAGATCAAATGTATTTTTCGGTTTAAGCAAGTCATGATCTCCCTTACTAAAACTATTTCAAAACCTGAAAACATGACACTTGTTGCTGCATTTTTATTATTCATAATCATTTAAGGCACAAAGTTGATCATATGATATTTGCAAGAGATTATATGCCGCAACAGCCTTATTCTAACCAACCAAGCCAAGCCTATGTCATTTGACAATCAGAAGCTTAAGGACATGGTTTTATTCATACACAATTCCTTCCAAGTTCATATCTTAGTGC
This sequence comes from Neostapfia colusana, assembly GCA_030760725.1. Lineage (NCBI taxonomy): Eukaryota > Viridiplantae > Streptophyta > Magnoliopsida > Poales > Poaceae > Neostapfia > Neostapfia colusana. The sequence continues at coordinate 59,853,268 of JASWHV010000016.1, read as the reverse complement.
AATGATAAGCAATCTCAAAAGAAGAAGTGTGATGCATGCATATTCTCTTGATTTTTTCTCAATTTTTATTTGAAAACTCAACATGTGAGCTGATCACTTGATTAATTTTTTATGATTAAAAGCACTTGTGAGCACGCAACAAGTTCAAAACAGCAAGAAAGTTCGATCATGACCAGATTTAGTGTAAGTAATTATTCCAATTACTAGTCATGGCAAAAACTACAAAATGTATAACATGAGTAATGTAGTAAGAACTTTCAGCTTGTAAAAGGAATCACAAAGTCATATATGTATGAAATACTATGCTCATATTATTTTAGTTTCAGATTCACACATAGACTTTCAAAGTTTCAAAAACTCCCCCTCAATTTAAGCCATGAGGATGCATAACCCCTATTTCACTACGAATGAAACAAAAACGAGTGAAATCCAAAGGTTTTGTAAAAATATCAGCCAATTGTTGTTCGGTATCGACATGGTGAAGCACAATGTTTCCTTTTTCAACATTATCACGAAGAAAGTGATACCTAATGTCAATGTGCTTAGTTCTAGAGTGTTTCACGGGGTTTTTAGCAATACAAATTGCACTAGTGTTATCACAAAACAGTGGAACACTATCTAAATCAACCCCATAGTCCTTAAGTGTTTGAACAATCCAAAGAATTTGTGAGCAAGCGCTAGCCGCAGCTACATATTCAGATTTGGCCGTGGATTGTGCAACTGAACTTTGTTTTCTAGAGGACCAAGCAACAAGTGAATTACCAAGAAAATGACAAGCACCCGAAGTACTTTTCCTATCAATCCTACAACTCCCAAAATCAGCATCCGAAAAAACTTTCAAAGAAATGGTTGAGGAAGAAGGAAGAAAAATGCCAAATTCTTGAGTTCCATGTAGGTACCTGAGAATCCTTTTGATGGATTGGCGATGTGAAGCACGTGGATAAGCTTGAAAACGTGCACAAAGACATACGCTGAATTGTATGTCCGGTCTTGACGCCTTGAGATACAAAAGTGATCCAATCATACTTCTGTATTATTTTTTATCGACCGGGTCACCATCTTCGTCAAGTTCAAGTGTTGTTGCTGTTCCCATTGGTGTCTGAAGAGGCTTGCATTTGTCCATGTTGAAGCGCTTAAGAAGGTACTTTGTATACTTAGTTTGATGCACAAAAGTTCCTTCTTTTGTTTGCTTGATTTGCAGCCCCAAAAAGTATGTGAGTTCTCCCATCATACTCATCTCAAATTCTGAACTCATCATAGATGAAAACTTGGACACGAGATCATGAGAAGCACAACCAAAGATAATATCATCCACATACACTTGAATGAATAATGAGTCATTGCCATGCTTAAGTACAAAAAGAGTTTTATCAACCTTGCCCATGGTAAACCCCTTTTTAAGTAAGAATGTTTTTAACCTATCATACCATGCTCTAGGGGCTTGTTTTAGACCGTACAAGGCTTTGGACAGTTTGTAAACATGATTAGGAAAATTTGGATTTTCAAAACCCGGTGGCTGCTTAACATAAACCTCCTCCTCTATGTAGCCATTAAGAAAAGCACTTTTAACATCCATTTGATATAACTTGAAACCTTTAGATGCAGCAAATGCTAATAAAATTCTTATAGCTTCTAATCTAGCAACAGGAGCAAATGTTTCATCAAAATCTAGACCTTCAATTTGAGTGAAACCTTGAGCAACCAACCTAGCTTTATTCCTAACCACAACCCCATCCTCACTTTGCTTATTTTTAAATACCCATTTAGTTCCAATTAATGTGTGACCTTGAGGTGGAGGTACAAGTTTCCAAACATTATTTCTTTCAAAATTTTCTAACTCTTCTTGCATGGCATTAATCCAAGATTCATTAGTGAGTGCGTGTGATATATCCTTGGGTTCAAAAGAAGCAACAAAAGCAGAATGAGCATGAGAGTTTGGATCGCAAAACCTGGACCGAGTGACTCGTTCATGCAAGCTTCCAATGATTTGTTGTGAAGGATGACTTTTGAGTACTCGGAGGGGAGTAGACACTTCACAAGCACCTTCTTCTTCATGTTCGGACCTTTGATTAGGAGAGCTTGTTGATTGAGGAAGGTCCGAACCAGCAGTAGTGACTGTTGGTGCTGGTTGTGGTGCAAAATCAGCAGCTTGATCATTATTTACTTCCGAGTTTTCGGGCAGCAGCACCACTTCTTCGTCTTCTTCAATAAAAATACTCTCCCCCTGCGGATATGGATCCGGACCTGCAATATCGGAGCTAGTACTTGGGCTAGCTTCATCAAAATAAACCTCACAAGTCTCCACAATTTTGTTAGTGTCAAGTAAAAGCACACGGTAGCCTCTAGTATGAGATGGATAACCAAGAAACATGCCATCAACAGATCTAGCTTCAAATTTATCAAGATTACCATGTTTCTTAACAAAGCATTTGCAACCAAAAACCCTAAAGTGTGTAACACTAGGCCTATGTCCAAACCGGAGCTCATATGGGGTTTTTCCAAGCTTAGCACGCAAGAAAACACAATTTGAGACATAACAAGCGGTTGCAATTGCATCAGCCCAAAATTTCCTAGGAGTTTGATATTCATCAAGCATAGTCCTAGCCATCTCAACTAAGGTCCTGTTCTTTCTTTCTACCACACCATTTTGTTGTGGTACATAGGGTGAAGAGTATTGATGATCTATTCCATTTTCAGCACAAAAGTGATCAAAGGATTGATTTTTAAATTCAGTTCCGTTATCACTTCTAATTGCTTTTAATGATCCTGGGTGATCAATAGATAATCTAAGAAATAAAGTTTTAAAATGACTAAAAGCTTCATTCTTAGATGCCATAAAATAAACCCAAGAATATCTGGAATAATCATCAACAATCACAAGCACATACCATTTACCTCCGAAGGATTGAACACGTGCCGGACCTACTGTGTCAAGATGTAAAAGTTGTCCCGGTTCAGCTGTCATGGTCATTGTGAGAGGAGCATGTGAACCTGCAACAAACTTAGCATGTCTACAAGAAGAGCACACAATATCATTGTCCTTTTTAAGCTTCGGCAGCCCACGTATGCGATCGAGAGCACTAACACGAGTGAGATGATCAAAGCCTATGTGACCAAGTCTACGATGTCAAAAATATAGATCCTTTGTATCATTAGCAACTAGACACCGATGCTTAGAAGTTGACAAATCAAAATCAGCTTTAAAAACTCTTCCAAACCTAGACATGTTAAACAAAAGCTCACCTTTTGAATCTACAACCTTGCAGCAATTTTTAGCAAAGCTAACCTCTAGATTTTCATCTAGCAATTGTGAAACCGAAAGTAAGTTGTATTTCAAATTTTTAACAAGTGCCACATCTTTCAAAGTGTAGAGCTTGTTTACTCTAACCGAACCTTTAGCAATTATGGGAGTAGAAGAGTTATCGGCGAAAGTAACATTTTCTACACGTGACACAAAAGAGAGAGAGGAGAACCATTCTTTGTTACCGGTCATGTGGCGTGAGCAACCTGAATCCACAATCCAAATGTTCTCCTTCCTCAAACGTGAAACCTACACAGGAGCACAATACGTCGATGACTCAATACTGGGGTTAGTTAAAAGACTTTTAGGAATCCAGTACTGAGTCACACGACGTCCAGCAGGAATAACACGCGAAAGCTGAGAAGGTACAGCAGGTTTATGAGCCAAACATCGAAAATTTTTGTTCCCAACTACTGACTTAGAAGATGTGTTATATGTAGCACAAAAAACAGTAGGTCCGGGAGCAAGTTTTTGACTCATTACAGCAGGTTGCAAGCTCCGAACATTCGGTCTAGCAGATTTTGCTTGGTTGTTATGTGATCTAGCAAGTATTCTTTGTTTCTTATCGTGTTTAGCTAGTCTATAACAAAAATCCATGACATGACCATCTCTACCACAGTAGGTACAATGAAAAATAACCTTATTATCATGTCTAGATGAGCAAGCAACACGTTTATTAGAACCCAAATGGGACAATACTCCTGCAGATTTGAAAATCACCTCTTTTTGTCTAGGAGCTGTTTGAATCAAACCGCTTCCTAATGACTTTACAACTTTTGGTGGGTGTGCCTTAGCATGAGCATGAGAATTAAAACCTAAACCAGTTTCATCATTACAAGACTTGGAAAAATTCAGCAGCAAGTTCAGGTTCTTATTTGCATTAGAAAACCGATCTAGTGTCCTATGCATGTCATCAAGTTTATTGGACAGATCAAAGCAGTTTTAACATGAAGTTTTTCCTTTTAGTTTGCAATTTGAACAATATTTAACTTCATGCACACGTAAAGCATTGTTCAAAATAGAAATCTCATTCATAGCATCATTTAGTTTCTTATTCAGATCATCACATGAAGAACAATGCAAATCAATTGTAGAACAACAAGCATCTTTCAAATTTTTATCATTAAGTGCAGCAAGCTCTTTGTTCTTTTCAATTTCAAGTTCAAGTTTATCAAGTGTATATGCGTGTGCACTTCTTAAAGAGGATAATTGCTCATAAATCAAATCACATGAGGAACAAGAATCATCGCTAGGAATCAAAGTTTTTAAACGATTAATTTCAGATTCTAGTGATTCAATTTTAACAGCATTGTTCCTAAGTTTTTTATCCTATTTCTTTAATATAACAGTGGAACGAGAAATAGCATCAAACATTTCTTCGCAAGTGGGACATACCTCTTCATCGTCGCTGTTGTGTTCTGCCTCCTCGGAGCTTGAACTTGACTTGCTCGCCATGCGGCACATATTTGCCATAGCTTCTTCATCTTCATCACTACCGGTGTCCACATCACTTGAGCCGAAATCTTGAAGTGCAGAGATCATACTATGCACTATGTTGCGTATTGATAAATCTTTCTTCTTCTTATTCTTTGCAAACGATTTCTTCGGCCTTGTTTGCTTTTCTTCACGTGAAGTTGGACCTGAAAGGATAGGGCACTCTGTACGGAAATGTCCTGTCTTACCACATTCAAAACATCGTTGAGGTCCGTAGCTTCCTCTCCTTCTAGTTCTCACATTTTGCAATGCTTTTAAGAACCGAGTAGATATGAGTGCAAGCTCCTCCTCTGGAAACTCTTCAATCTGTTCAAGGGTTAGAGAGGACAGCAAAGAGAGTGCACCACTAGATGATGATTGACTAGAACTAGACATGTCATGTTGCGAAACAAATGCAATAGGCTTGTTGGGGTTTTTACGTTGGATGATGTCAATTTCATGAGTTTTCAATTTAGAATAAAGCACGTCTAAAGTAAGAGAACTCATGACAGTAGATTCACGAATAGATGTAACTTTCATCTCCCAAATTGACATATCTAATGCTCCTAAAAATTGTCTAGCATTTTCAGCATCTGAAAAGTTAACATTGACACTACGCAAGTTGCTGAGAATTTTATTAAAGCGAGCAAAAAGGTCGTCAATTGACTCACCGGGTTGCATCTTAAAGCGCATGTATTCTTTATTGAACATATCTTGCCTTACCTCCTTGATCGTATTGGATCCTTCATGGTAGTCACAAAGAGCTTTCCAAACATCATATGCATATCGGAGGTGTGCAACACGGTCGAAGTCGTTTTGAGTCAATCCTTGGATGATCAAGTTGCGAGCCTTGTTGTTGTTGTCAACATCTCTCATGTTCGCAGCCGTAACTTGATCGTTGGGTGGTACATCGAAGTTCCGGTAGACGTTCTCCCATAAGGCGAAGCCTTGCGCCTGTATGTAGGCCTCCATCCGCGCCTTCCAAACATGAAAATCTATGCCATTGAACACACAAGGTTTTGCGGAATACTTCTCCATGATGGTTAGTCAAAACACGTGCAAATCACAAAGATTAGAGCACCTTGGCTCTGATACCAATTGTAGGATCGAAGAGCACGTGAAATGCTACCATAGGGGGTGAATGGTAGATTAAAACTTTTCGCAGTGGAAACAACAAAAACCCCTCAGCAAAAAATCAATCGGTTAAAGAAACCATGTGTGCAAGTGTTTTTAAACGTGTTCAACCGTGACAAATCAAGTAGAGAGGTAGAGAATCAAGTCACGGATCTAATGCAACAAGAATCAATTGAAAACACGAAGTAAAACTTGAGATACGATCAAAACATTAAACGAAGATCAATCTGTTCTACCCGATATAAAACAGATCTGCAACGCTGCAAAGAAACTCGTGTATCTCTAAAACTACAGATCCGAAGCTCGTGAAAATTTCACAGATGATAGATAATTGAGTTGTGAAGACAACCCAAAAAGAATCACGTCAATCGGATCTGTAAAACTCGAGTTATGAACGAAACACAGAAGCAACATCGGTCTGTCCAGAAACTCGGCGAGAAAGACTTGATGAAAAACAAGTCGGACGAACAAGGCACAAAAGCTCCTCGAAACTATGAACTTTATTCAATAGAAACACAATAGGAACATCCCAAAGTTCTGTACCCATGAGAGCTCTGGCCTCCTTGCTTTATAGCCAGCCCTCAGGCTAAACAATCCAATCTAGGACTCCTACTCCTAATTGGACTCGCATCCTAACTTACCATAACTGCTCAGGACTCCCCTATTCGTAGATAGAAGCAATCGTGAGACTTCCGAACACCTTAGGAACGTCCTAAACATTCCTAAAACAACTCAACTTCATGCCTAGCACGAAATCCTATCATAACCAACTCAAATCTTCCATATTTGAGCCATATCCGACTCAGCCTCAGCCTGAGTACGCAATCCAGCCGATTGGACCTTTCCGACCAATTCTTTAGGTCCACTTCTCTTCATCACGCCTTGAAACAATGTTGCCACGTCCATGCACTCCTTGCACACGTGGAAACACCTTCCAACGACGTACACGCAACCTTCATATGCACTGTCCTTGATCCAAACATGCTGCGCGACCTCCCGATCAACTCAACCACAGCTCCTCCCGAACTTGGTTGTTGGAACCTCATCTCCTCCCTGAGACTAGTCCAAGGATCCCGTCACCAGCCATGTCTTAAACTCAAGCAACACCTGCACATGAATAAACAGCCAATTCTTCCGAGCACAAGTCCTCGACTTGACTCACGTTAGTTCGAAAACCACAACACCTTACATGAGCACGTCACATAAGCATGTTGCAAACCATATCAAATGATAACAGCCATAACCACCAAAACACACCAAAAACTTAGCAAATTAATACTAAGCAAACCTTCCCATAAAGAAAGTTTGAAACATTGCGAGTTAAAAGCAAAAACAAGACGCCGCAGTTCTACGAGTTGAACTTCACGGGAGCTCCCTAAAAACAAGCTCCGGACCTCACAGAAGCTCTCCGGACCTTGCAGGAGCTCTCCGGACCTTGCGTCGGACCTTGCCAACACTTGGCGGACCTAACAAAGAACTTGTCGGACCTTGCCACAGAAGAATGTTTTGGCAATATTCAAAACTTTGAATGTTAATGCTAACTTTTATCCTAATTGCCAATGTATTCAGCACACATAGGTCTCACATTTTCGAAAGAAAACCCCAGCTGCTGCCATTGCAAGGGAAGAAGTCCAGCTGCAAGGAGGAGAGGAGGAAGAAGAGAGGTAGGTCCCTGTCACCCCTCTTACCACGTCGCTGCTGTTGCTATGCATCCGTTTTGATCGCCGCCTTCGAGCAGAAACTTTTTCGTGTGGATAGATCATGTTTTGATTGATTTTTGACGGTGGAATTGATCTACATCTTGTGTAAAGATCATCACCGCGTCCACACTTGATCCCAGCACCCTTGTTTATCATAAAACCCCATGAAAGCCCATTAAAACATGCAAGAACACATACAAACTGATTTTATAAACTGCACTATAGGATTTGCATTCATCTACCCCATTGCATCTTGAGTAAAGTTTGTGCATGATAATTGATTGCTGTAAATTTTGTATGTGTGTCGTCGTGAGTAGAAGGACATGCTCAAGAGGCCGTCTACGAGAAACCACTACAGGAAACGACGAATAGGGTGTCGATTTATCTATATGCGTCGACCCCGACACATTTAACACGTCTAGGGGTGTCGGTTTAAGCGAACCGACACCCATAAGTTAGAGGCATCAGTTTTTCTGGATCCAACCGACGCACATATTAAATGCGTTGGCCAAACCGACGTTTATGTGAAATGTGTCTGCTAAACCGATGCTCATACGGCGGGCCCGACTGGCTCAGGCTCTAAGAGCGTCGGCCCTGGCAAAACTGACGCTCTTAAGCGGGCCCCACTCGAAACCTAATCCCTTCACCTCTTCTCTTCTCCTCATTCTCCCCGTCGCCCGCTCGCCTTCTAGCCAGCGCCCACGCCCCCGCCCGCCGCCGCCGCCACCCCGCCGCCTCGCCGACGCTCCTGCCCGTCGGTGTCACCTCCGCCTCCCCGTACGGCCCCCCGTCCGCCCCCCTGTCCGTCGCCCCCGTCCGCCTCGGCCGCCGATGCCCCCGTCATCCCGGCCACTTTCATCCAGTTCAACTCTAAGTGAAGGTAAAATATTAGGTGTACTGCAAATACGTGATTAGAGTTGAATGTGATTAGAGTTGAATGTTATATTATATAGTTGCTAACTCGTGAAAGTAATGATTTATCATATCATGTGATTAGAGTTAACTCGTGTATGTGATTCATATTATATAGTTGCTAACTCGTGAAAGTAATGATTTATCATATCATGTGATTAGAGTTAACTCGTGTATGTGATTCTTATTATATAGTTGCTAACTCGTGAATGTGATTCATATCCATTATGCTATATGAATTCAATGTGATTCATATCATGTCATATTGTGTGAAATTGAATGTTGAAGCTTATATTTTGCGATTACTTCTTTTAGATATGAATTAAAAAAGCTTATAGTTTTTTCATCATAATGGATTAAAAGTTCGTATCATGCATGTGATTGCTTCTTTTTGGCATTTGTGATATGATGACTAATTATATGTTTGTAATATAGTAAATATATTTATAATTTTGGTAGCTTTAGAGGACTGTAGTGAAAGATGATTGTAGTTGTGAAGTATGCGTTACGACGAGCACAGATGCGTACGGCGACAATGAGGACGACCAATTAACCGCGCCTACACGGTGGATCCGGACTTAGAACTTTCAACTCTGACCAACTTTCCTCCTCTGTCTTGTTCTTTCCTCTCTCGTAAATGATTGAAAAATGAAAATGAGCAACGTAACCTATAGAATTTGAGTACCCATTCCGAATCGGCACGTATCACATGCTATTGGCATGTGAGACGTGAAGGTTCAGAGTTGTCCCTTTTTGGACAGTCTGGGAGTGGATCGGGGGGGGGCGTGGCTTGTGACGAGACGCGAGTCTGGATCTGGACGAGATTTCGACGGTATAACCCTGATGTTCTCTGCTGTACCATTTTCGGGCGTGCAGTGGAGAACAGTGGGGTTATGCTGCCGAAATTTCGTCTGGATCCGGACCACGCGTGTCGTCATAAGCACGCCCCACTCGATCACTCTTGGGTGGGTTTTGGACCTATCTGCCTAATTGTAGTGACCATCACATAATATGAAAATAAACTAATTATAATGAATTTTCTGCTTTGAAGGTATAAGCTGAAAAATGAGTGACGACCGTAAGGTGATGTATGATGGATGGAGTTCAGATGGTGTGTACACTTTGGAATGGGCACAAATCACAAATGTGTTCATGAACCAAGCATTTCCTAGTGGTGCTCGTTTTGTGAAGTGTCCGTGTAGCAGGTGCCAGAATCGTCGACGTTTGGAGACGTCTGAAATGATGCTTCACCTTTGTAAGCACGGATTTATGCCAGACTATCTAGAAGTGGTGTGAGCATGGAGAGATGGATCATGCTAGTGAGTCGGACGGAAACGAGAATGAAGATTGGATGGATGAGATGATAGCAGATGTTGGTCGAGAGTACGAAGAGCAGTCACTGCTAGAGGAGGTGAAGAAGTTTTACAAGCTTCTTGCCGCCGCGAATGAAAAAGTATATGAGGGCACCAATGTGACCGTTCTGCAGGCGGTCACACGACTTATGGGGTTGAAGTCTAAGTTCAATTTTGCAAACAATTGCTACAATGGTATCCTGAAGTTGATCAATGATCTCCTTCCATCAAAACATAAGATGCCGGAAGACATATATCACTCAAAGAAGATTTTGGAAGGTCTGGGCGTGAGTTATGAGAAAATTGATGCGTGCGAGAATAATTGCATGTTGTTTTGGAAGGAACATCAGAACGATACTCATTGTATGCATTGCAAAGCATCTAGACATGTGAAGGTTTTGAATGATGATGGAGAGGAAATAATTACAAAGGTACCGGTCAAACAGCTTCGGTACATGCCTATCACGTCAAGGCTTAAATGGTTGTTCCTTTCTCAAGAAACAGCGAAGCAGATGAGGTGGCATTCAGAAGGGTTACGTGAGAGCGATGACAAAGATATTATGGTGCATCCTTCGGATGACACGGCATGGCAAGCTCTAGACCGTTTCGATCCGGAGTTTGGTAAAGATCCAAGAAATGTGCGTCTTGGGTTATCAATAAATGGTTTCACTCCTTTCAGCACAAGTAACAGTCCATACTCTTGTTGGCATGTTTTCATCATGCCTTACAATCTCCCTCCCAACATGTGTATGAAAGAAGGATACATATTCCTCGCGGCCATCATTCCTGGTCCTAAACATCCTGGGACGAAAATCAATGTGTTTATGCGACCGTTGATTGAGGAGTTGAAAGAGTTATGGCAAGGTGTAAAGGCATACGACAGTCAACTGAAATGTGAATTTACTTTACGTGCCGCGTATCTATGGTCTATACATGATTTGTTGGCATATGGCATTTGGGCTGGCTGGTGTGTCCATGGAAAATTGTGTTGCCCCATATGTATGGCTGACACCGATGTCTTCAGGTTGAAGTATGGAAGAAAAGTCAGCTTTTTGATTGCCATCGACGATTTCTTCCTTCAAATCACCCTTACAGGAGTGATACACGATCATTCCAAAAAGGCAAAAGTGTTACAGAAGGACCCCCTCGTCGATTGACAAGCGAACAAAAAATAGCATGGCATGCAAAGTTAAAAGAGTCTGCTGAAGGTGGTTTCGAAGGGTATGGTACAGAACACAACTGGACCCATATTTCTTTTCTTTGGGAGCTACCATATGCAAAGGTGTTGCTTTTACCGCACAACATAGATTTGATGCACCAGGAGCATAACGTCGCTGAAAGCATCATAAGCATGTGTTTTGATTTTACCGGGCAAACTAAAGATAATTTGAGTGCGAGGAAAGACTTAGCTGGTATTTGCGATCGTCCTGGGTTTGAAGTTATAACAAATGCAAGCGGAAATGAAAGTAGGCCATGAGCTCCATACTGTGTTAGACCAGAAGAAAGAAAGCAAATACTTAGTTGGTTGAAAACACTGAAGTTTCCAGACCGCTATGCAGCAAACATAAAACGATGTGTTAATCTCAACACCTGTAAACTGAATGAGTTGAAGAGCCATGATTACCACATTATGATGGAGAGACTTATACCGGTAATGTTCCGTGGCTATTTCAAACCTGATTTGTGGAATATGTTTGCTGAACTTAGCTACTTTTATAGACATATCTGTGCTAAGGAAGTGTCAAAAAAGATGATGCGGCGGTGGGAGAAAGAAATTGTTGTGCTTGTATGTAAGATGGAAAAAGTGTTCCCGCCTGGATTTATGAATGTTATGCAACATTTGCTGGTGCATTTACCTTATGAACTATTGGTAGCAGGTCCTGCACAATTCAGGTGGATGTATAGCCAAGAAAGAGAATTGAAGAAACTTACAGCTACAGTGCGCAACAAGGCAAGAGTTGAAGGTTGTATTACAGAAGCATTTGCAGCTAAAGAGATTACTAACTTCTCTAGCAAATATTTTTCACGTGCCAACAACGTGAATGCATGTGTCACACGATATCATAATGTAGAAGAGCAATCTACGAGTGAGCTTAAGATTTTTCTATGGAAGGGTAAAGGTGTTGGGGCTGCTAATGCTCATTATATTTCGGTGCAAGAGAGGAACTACACCATGCTTTACATATTTTTCAACATGGAGGAGGTGTTACCATATTTTGAAATGTTTGACAAGTTGTATTGGAAATCTTCACGAAAACCTACACAAAGTCAATTGGATAAGATGCGTCAGCATGGCATAAACGGTGGAAAAGGCTTTGTGGACTGGTTCCGTGAACATGGAATTTTCTATCCGTTTTTTCTTTCAATATTAGTTCACATATTTATCATAAGATGCTAACTTTGTTTATTTATGTAGTGTATGAAAGATGTCAACATCTCCGATGACTTGCGACAGATGTCACATGGTCAATTGAGAGCAACAGAATTTAGCAGGTACGATATCAACGGATATCGTTTTCGGACGGCAAGTTTAGAAGCAAGTCGTCCACTTGCTGCCACTACAAACAGTGGAGTACTGATAACTGCCGTAGAGGGTAGTGGAAAAGTGACAGAATACTACGGTTTCTTAAAAAAATAATAGAGTACACATTTGGCGGTCCAAAAACACTTCAACTTGTGATTTTCGACTGTGAATGGTTTGATCCAACATCGGGCACACGAGTTGATGATTTTTGAATGGTGGAGGTCAACCACAAGTCACGATACACAGCCCATAACAACAATGTTGTACTTGTGAATCAAGTGGTACAAGTGTACTATTTAAGTTATCCTCACCCAAGTTTGAAAAATTGGTAGGTTGTGTATACAGTTAACCCTGAAGTGCACCCTCATCGTTATGATGAGTATATAGAGATTCAAGAAGATGACGGTATTATCTATCAAGATGAAATCGAGGAAGCAGAAGATTTTATGATATCTTCTGGGATAGGACCCGCAGAAATAGCCAGTGATACGCTAGAGTTGATGTCTGAAGAACAAGTTGGCCCTTCAAGAAAACGTGTTCGACAATCACAAAGAATTATGAAAAAGAAGAAAAGGATTTTGGAAGAAGAGGAGAGATATGACGAAGAAGAGGAAGAGATGGAAGAGAGTAAAGAGGAAGAGATGGAAGAAGAGATACGTGAATATCTTAATGCACACGTGACAGAAGCATATTCTGATGCTGATGATTTTTTATATATATTGTACGCATTTTTTAGATTTTTATTATTATTGTATACATTCTTTATTTATTATCTAATGTTGTCTACTAATCATTTCTATAAAAATGTATGCAGATGTTTAAGCTTTTGCCAAGTTTGGGGAAGAAGAAGAGCAAGAAGGGTAGTGGATCTTCGTCCTCCACTCCCAGTTCTACTTCGAGCCAGCCGGACCCGTTTCAGGTACTTGTTTTTACATACATTTCAATATTGATATTAACTGTCTATTGTTTCTTGCTTCTTTACATACTTCTTTATTTATATTTTTAGGGTACTACCTACAGTGGGCAGAGGAAGAGGCAGTTTTTGAGTTGTGTGGCAGAGCTGACGTCGAGCGAGCCGGCACAAAGGAGGAGATGCGACAACAACAGCAACAGACACAGATGTTACTGCAACAACAACAGCAACAGACACAGATGCTACAGCAACAGATGCATTATTTGTTTATGTCTCAGGTAACATGTAATTTTCGTATTTAAAAATATTATTCGATTTACAAATGTTTCTACTCAAGATATCACAACTAATTTACTTGATGCAGTTCATGGGTCAAGGTAGCTCTAGTTGTTTGAAATGTGCACAATGCTATGTTTGAAATGTTGTTGAATTATATCTGTTCTGTTGTATATATTGCTGTTTTGTGTGTAAAATGGAGGCCCCCCATCCGGGGAGGGAGAGAAATTAAGCAGTTTTTTTTAAAAAAACACGTTATGTGCGTCGGTCTCCTCAAAACCGACCCACTTAAGTGGATTATATGCGTCGGTTCCTACAGGACCGACACACACAAACGCGCTCGGTGCGTTCGCCACGTGTCGCTTTATGTGTGTCGGTCCTTTAGAAACCGATGCATATAAGTGACTTAAGTGGGTCGGTTCTCTGGGCCAACACATTTAATCCTAAGTGCATCGGCTGAGAGAAACCGACGCACATACTCCCTAAATGCGTCGGCCCCGACGCACTTAGATGGTAAAGGTGTCCAATGTATTTCGTCGGCTAAGTGCGTCAGTTGACTGACGCCTTTGTCTTATGTGTGTCGGTTTCTGTAGCCAACCGACGCACATATGGCTGACGCCCTATTGACGAATTCCTATAGTGAACTACAGCACCCAGACTTCGAGACGCTTGAGCAACACAAACCACGGGAGCAAGGCAAGTGCCCCTTGACCATATTGATCCCATGTTTTGAAACTGTTTTGTTTGTGAAAACTCGTATGCTTGAGTCAACTTGATGGGACACCCTTTTTATAGGAGTTTACTGTGGGGACCACCCCATGGTTCACCCACTCCAGGATCGCATAGGGTGGTGCCGTACGATGCGGCACCCAGCAGCACACACAAAAAGATTAAAGAACAACATACAAACTTTTATTTGTATAAAACAGGGGAAGTCTTTTTACAAAACCTATTCATACAGCGGAAGTAATATACATATACTGCCTCTCATCCTAGCTATGCAAAAGTGCAGCCGTCAAGCCCGGGGACGCTACACGCTAGCAGCATGGAACCGGAGAAATCACGGCGGCGTGCAGGGCTCCATCTCGGCCGTGTACCCCGACGGGGGCATCGCCTCATCCTCGGAACCCTCCTCATAGCTCTCACCTGCATACAGCTCAAATATTGCAACCGTGAGCACGATGGCTCAGCAAGGCTTAACCGTCTGACCTAGGCATGGAACTCTACATGCAAGGAGGTGTATAATAGGAAAAGGAATTTGCGATAAAGACACGCCTATAAGTTGATCCTTGCTTTCAGTTTTATAGCAGCAAATTTATGTGCCTTAGGCAGCCCTCACATCGGAAGTCCACAATCAAACAAGAAACACTTTCCTCCGATGTGGTGATGCCCAAAGCGGAAAGTAAACTTAATTAGCTCTACATCTACAGCAGACATGGTTTCCAAAACATTAATATATCATTACAGCATATTATCATTCAACTGGCTTACTTCACTTCTTACTACGTCACGAAACAGTGAACAAGCGGTACTCAAATAACCGCGAGGGACGGTGATTGCAATCAGGAGACACCCGGACAACACGTTGCATACACCCACTTTCAGAAGCGTGATTCCACACCCCTTCCTACTCTGTTGTATGCAACAACCTTTCAAAGGCAACCCAAAAGCCGAACCGGTCCATCCGTAACGGGCAGGAGGTCCCCGCGTGGAGCGTGACTGTGCCCACCGGCAGATTTACACCTTGCTACCCTCAACCCACTCCTATTTACGGTTGGGTAAGCCTCGGCAACCTGGTTAACCATTTACATCGGTTTCCTGCTTATGTCAGTATGCCATCCGGTACTGTTCGATACTTGTTCATCAGGCCCGCACACGACTCGGTCCTCAATCGACACCAACAGGGCTACGCACGTGAGACCTCTGCTCACTGCTTCCTATCCCCCCTGCTGGGTCTCATTTTCACCACTCTTAAGCCATTTTCTATCCTGGTCGACCGTGCGATAAAACCTTACCTCGCGAGTAGATTCTAACTACTCGACTTCTACCGAGGTCCTAAGCATTAGCATGGCATTCTCTACTCGTCGAGTTTGTAAACTATCCAACCCTTTATAGGATTTAAAAGGCTATGCAAGTGGGGTTTCAACCACCTTAACTCTAATGCAAACATTCACCCTAGACATAAGTGATACAAATAAAGAATTTTATAACAGGTACTTAAGTGCAAACCGGGGCTTGCCTGGTTGCGAGTCAGAGAAGAAGTTATCTTCTGGTGGGAGGACGTCCAAGGGCTCCGGTGCGTCCTCAACTTCGGTCACTATTATGAAATGTAATAAAATACATGTGTAAGTATTAAGGATTTATAAGAATTGAACTTCTATTCATAGCTACTGCTATTTAAGATCCTTAATTGGCTTTGGGAATTTTACAGTGGATACTAGACCCTCTAAGGATGATTTGAGCCAAATTTGGAGACATGTCATTGCATAATGTAGTCTTTAAAATTCCTACCAGTACAATGCTTATCTGAATTTTGAGCATTTCTGTTTAAATTTGAATTTCCAAATAAAGGCTGAATTTGGGAAGGTAATTTGACCTAGCAAATTAACTCCAATGAAGCCCAAATTTTTACTGGAGATCAGTATCTATGAAGAGGATTTGCTGCCCAAATTTGGGATTCATAAAGAATTGCTCCAGTAATAATTCCCTAAAGGATTTACTAAAAACAATTCTACAGAAATTCCTGGGCATTTTCATAGCAAGCAATTTGTTTCTCTGTGAAGTACTCCTCATGTGGAATCCAACAAAATTGGTCTCCCCCTTTTTGGAGTTTTCTACACAAAGTTATGGGCTTGTAAAGATCAGCTAATTCCTGGAATTATTTCTCTAATAGAAACTTCAAATAATTGGGCTGGGCCCACTGTTTTAAATCGTACCAGTGATATCTCGGCAATACCGGGGGCTACGGGGTTATTGCCGCGCAGCCGCACCGGATCAGGCACCACAGACCGATCCCCGCGCGTATACGGAGGCTGACCGGTGGGACCCAGACCTCCTTCGTCTTCCTCGCGCTGCCCGCGCCTCCCGCGGCGGCGCACGCTGGCGAGGCTCGCCGGGACGGGGTTCCCGTGGTCCAAACTTCATCAACCTCGCCGCTCCCCCATAATTAACCGCGCCGAGCACTTTGGGTGGGTCGCCGGCGGCCGTAGTTCACCGGAAACCACCGCGCACCGGTGACAGCAATGTTTTGCACTCCGGTGCAATCGGGAGCCCTCATACCTCCACTAAATGATCGGTTCTCGGGCTCTAGAGCACCAGTGGAGGGAGTAGAAGCTCGACATGGGGTCTAAACTCATCGAGGATCGCCGGAACCCTATCGGCACCGTGCGCCCGAGGCGGTCCGGCGGTGCGCCCTGATCAAGACGTGGAAATTCTCCCTCTACACACCATGTCTAGGTCTAAAATCGAGGGAGGAAGTGCGCCAAGTCGTTAGGAATCTTCGTGTACAGTTTTAATCAATGAGAACACGAATTAACGACGATTTGGCAATTTCCTACCTCGGGGTCAGTTTGTACCGTCCGGGAGAAAAACCCGGAATTCTTCTGCTGTGATCAACGTCCAGGGCTGAGCTTTGGGCTCGAGCAGCTGGGGTCGAGGACGCACCGAGGGGCTGACTTGTTTTGCCGTGATCTTGCTCGTTGTGAGCTGTCCACGGTGACCTCCTTCGGTTCTTCCACGTTCACCAGAGGATCAAGGCTATTTTGCAAATTTCTGGAGCAATCACGCTCGGGACAGGACAGGAGAGGTGCTGGATGGCAAGAGCACTGGTGGGCGCAGCTTTCTGCTGTGGGGCGCTCGAGCAACCGAGCTCAGTATCTGCGGCGTGATCGGGAAGAATGGCAGCGGTGTTCTGGGCGAAAGAAACAGCAGAGGCGCGAGTTATAGCAGGGGAAGAAGTGAAACAGCTCCGGCGCACCCCTTGCCGTGATCCAACCGAGCCACCGAGGCAGCAGGAGGTGGCGCGGGCTCTCCCTCGGGCGCGGGTTCAACCGGGAGCTGGCGCGCTCCCGCTGTTCGACCGAATGAAGCAAAGGCGGTTGCTCTGCTGTGAAACTGACCACTGGGCCCCACTTCCCCCTTTGTTTATTCAAACTTTCTCTGATCTTTTCCATCCAGAAACTCAAAATTTAAGGCTAGACTTTCACCCCAAGTTAAGTTTGAATTTTCTGATTTCAAAGTGTTTGAATTCAGGTGTGAAATTTGGATGTGGTTTCATCATTTGAATTTGAAAAAGAGTTTGAATTCTCCACTTTGTATTGCCTCAAAAATATAACAAACCAGCTTCAAAGTTTCCAATTTTTGGCATGGCTGCTCATTCAAAGGTGGAGGACTCAGTTGTGAAACCAAGTTTTGAAATTGAGGGGATTGGAATTTGAAACTAAATTTGAAATTCAGATTAGAGGGCTTTTCTTTTTAATCCCAAACAAATATGAAAACTCCTCCAAATGAGCTTAATTTTGGAAGGTTGAATATTTGGAATATGAAGATCCAATCTGTGCATTTAGATCCCCATGTTTGGAAGTTTTGGGAAGTCTAAACCCTCACTTTGAACTTACACCATTATAATTCAAAGTTTTAATTCCCCTCATTTTTCATAAGTGTACATGAGCTGAATTTTCTTGCTACCACATTTTTGGGGATTTTACATTTACTAGTTTTGTTAACCATCCTTGTTGCCAGGAATGTTGATGAGTCGGGTATGGTCATTTTCCCTTTTTGCTTCGCTTAATTTACGGGATATGGGAAGCTGAATTAAAAACATGGTTAGCTACTGCACTCATATTAATAATAATGATGAAAACTTGATGATGTTGATAAGCATGGAATCAGGGAGATCTAGGCATGCTTGGTTCGTGGGTGTTGCTGAATGAGATGGTGGTTTACTTGCCGTAGATCTAAGGATCGGTTCATGCGAGCACATGCCAGGAAAACAGTGCCACCACAAGGCCAAATATGGGTGTGACTTAGCTGACTAATTAGGTGTGTTGCTAGCTTGTTATGGACCGTTGGATGCACGGGGAATGGGAGTCGAGAGGGACTGCCCTTGGAATTGCACGGCGCAAGAAGGGGCCCATGGGAGGGATAATGGAGATTCTAGCCTGCCGGTGAAACCTCAGTGGATCCGTACATCCTAGTAGCCCCTTTGTAAAGGCTATTTTGTGATCTATTAGCCATACAACGACAGTTGTGTACTGGTATAATGGAGGTTCTTTCTAGTCACCGACGAGTGACGAAATCACGAACTTGTGGGTAAAGTGGTGCCACCTCTGCAGAGTGCAAAACTATCATGATAGCCGTGCTTTCGGTTACAAGCACCTGGCCGACTTCCATGATTAGAGGAAAAATGGGTATGGATATTTGGGTATGGTCATTGGGATTGGTCTTGGGACTGTTTTAAGTCATGAAAATGAGTTTGGTTTTGGTTACATGAATATGAGATGGTTATGAATATTTATGAGTATGAGATGAACTTAAGAAAGATTATTGGCTGGTTGACACTTGTTAAATGGTGAATTATGATGAAATAATGTTCCTGATTTACTTGGTTATATTGGGATTAAACTCACCTAGAAATAGTTGCTGTTTTTACCATGTTTGTCAAATAAAATTTGCTTGCTGCAATGAGCCTTTTTATTGCCTACCTTGTAAGCTACATGTCATACTTTCCCCGACTTGCTGAGTACGACAAGTACTCACCGTTGCAGTCCCACATATACGTCAGCTACAGGAGAAGAGTACTTCGAGGAATATGTGGAGTACTAGGCGTGCGAACTACCGTAAACATGCCTGTGTAGTTGAAGATTGCAGCCTGCTGTTTTAGTCATTTTCTGCTGTCATTTAGAGACTTCCGCTGCAGGAATAAGTTAGATATTCATGAGTGAGACATTGAGTCATTGTAATAAAGTATTTTAACACTATTTATTCGTGGTTATATTCTGAATTCAGTTTGTGGAATACATGTGTATGTGTGATGAACATCCTGGGCACACATATGCATTCACTTGGTTCTATTTTCGAAACCGGGTGTCACACACCGCCTCTTCTCGTCCGTGTCGGCGTAATACGACGCATATTAGGCGAGGTCATTGAACACACGGGAATACTCCAGTGCGTCCCTTCCCCCTTGTTGCAGGTGTAAGAACTCCTGCTTCTTCCTTTTCATCAAACTGGGAGGAATGTGATAGGCCCGAAAAGCCATCCGGAACTCCATCCATGTTAACACTCGCTCGGTAGGTTGGGAGGCACAAAAGTTCGCCCACCAAGCGCTTGTGGACCCCATAAGTTGCTGGGTCATGAAATGTGTATTCTGTTGCTCACTAACTCGGAGCAGCCCAAACTTCATTTCCATCATATAGAGCCAGTTGTCCGCATCGATGGGTTCATCGGCCCACAAGAATACTTGTGGGGGCGTTGCCAGAAAGTCCAAGTAATAACTTTGCTGACGTTCGCCCCGGTATTGACGTCCCTCTGGGCGAGACGTATTCTCGATCAGCGTTCTCAGCAGCTCGGTGTGCTGATGGTGTGAGCCCTCCATGGCTGCAACAATATCCGCCAGCGTAATCGTCGGTGATGGTGGTGGTTGCTGCTGTCCCGAGGATGTCTTAGGCGGCTGCTGGGAGGCATCTCCCCCCTGACCGGACCCCCAACTTCCTGGTTTGCGAGGGTGCGAGTCATTTTGCAATCCATGGCATTTAAAAGTTAGCACATGTCATACTTGAAAAATTCCATGAAAACAGTACGGTATTGTAGTGATGATTGATAAATTTGGACAACATTCACATATATTGATAAAGCAAAAACTTTATACAAGATGTATTATCCTCGGGGTTCAAAATCACAGCAACTTTTGATCACCCAAGAGTCGTGCTCATGTCGTCTGTAAAAGCCCAAGAAAAGGGACTTGCAAAAACTTTTCATCACCTCACAACACCACAGTTTTTATTGTGAATATATTGTGAAGAGCAAGGAACCTCCATCAAAAAGGGTGTCGGTTCAAACTCTCCACACATGTGATAACACATGAGAGGTGGTTCTAAAACCAACTTAGAGTCATTCACATGTTGGGACCCTAGTTGGATTAAGGCCAAGGAGTTGAAGTACTCCAGTGCAAGAGGAGGATTGGAAAAGCAGAATTTGAACTAATGTCCAACTCAAAATTCAAATGAGGGGAGGACATAAGGGTGATTCAAAACTGTTGTATTCAAACTCATGGTTGCAGCAGCTAACACAAGAATAAAAGTGCATCATTGGGTTCCTTAGGTCCAAATTAGTGGGGAGGCAAAGTTTCAATAATTTTTGAAAAGGTTTGCTACCCATTTTTCCAAAAAGGATCCAAATATGCAAAGAATTCAAATATACATTTGAATTTGAGGGAAATTTGCCCAACCATACAAATGTAGCTCAGCTGGAAACTCCAAACATTTGAATTCATCACTTGTCAAATTTTTGGAGATCTTTTGAGAGGCGGGGGAGCACTGACTAGTGGGACCCACTTGTCATTGGGGGAAACTAAACAATTGTAAAAGTCCTCAGTGAAGCACACGGTCATTGTTTGATTACCTCCCACGTGAAGTAAACCGAGCAGCCGACGCCTCTGCGGGTGACACCGAGGAGCAGCCGGCAGCCACCTCCTCTGGAATTCCGGTGCGCTGGAGAGCTGCCTAGCGTCTTCGCCCCACTGCCGCGCCTCTGTTATCCCACGGTACCGAAGAACATCGCCTGTTCTTTCCCTTCGCGCAAGAAACAGCCGAGCTCGCCGCCACCTCTGGGAAATCATCGGGAGCCAGCTCAAACTGTGCCACAGCGCCCTCCGACCTGCACAACAGAGCTACGCCCTCGTTTCTCACCTTCCCAGTGTGAAAGCTAGCAAGCTCCGGCAGTGTCCGAGCCCTGAATTCCATGGTCCGCGGCAAGCCAAGACTAACCGGCGGCTGGGCGCACGTGGACAGCCTACACCAGGCCCTTTCACGCCCAATCGGGGACATCCCCGGATGCGCCGGTGAGCACTGCTGCTTCCACCCAAACCACAAGACCAGCCGTGAACCACCGAGCAAGAATTTGGAAAAACTTCGCCGGCGACCACAGGACGACGTTCCGGTATGAGACCTCCGAATTCCCACTTCATTCTCATCGTCAGTTCACTAAACTGTGCTCACAGGAGCTAGACTCAACGGTGCCTAAGTTTTCTTCGCAACCCTAGCTTAGTTTTGGCTGTAGCCGGCGTATTTCCCGGTTTTCCAACTGCGGATATGGCGGGAAGGGTGGGGCTCACGGTGACAGCTAGGTTAGAGGTCTTCCCGAGCCTTTTCATGGCCCTGTCGACCTTCCCTGAGATCCCCCGGTGCTGAAGAACCATACCACCAATGTTTTGGCGGGCTAAGCTGGCCAGGCGACGTGACCGAAGGGTTGCCGAGCCGCTGCACCGTCGCCGGCTAGGTTGGAGCCACTGCCGGTCGGGGGAGAGGGTGCCAGCATGTTCAGCAGGTGGAACTAGGCCCTGGCGGCGAGGGAGATCTCGAGAGTCGGCCGGGCGGCAAGTGTCAGCGTGTCTCCGGCGAGCCCGGCGGCGCGCGGGCGCGGGAACGCGAGGAGGAAGACGACCCGAGGGCCCCACATGTCAGCAACGGGAAGTTTAAAACCCAGATCTACTGCGGCCCCCGGGATCAAGTGTGACTGCGCGGGAAGGGGTTTGTAGCCCCGTGTGGCTCAGCTCCAGCGGTGACACGTGTGTGTCGGGCCCACGGTCAGAGTTTAAATTTTTCCCCGGTTTATTTAGGATTTCAGATTTAGTTCAAATTTTAGAACCCCATAACTTTTGCTAGGAAGCTCCAAATTTAGTGATTCAAATTGGGTTGGATTCATCTTGCCTACTGTCCAAATATACAACCCTATTTGTATGAAACCCATTACTTAATTCTGGAAAATTCTTTAAAGCTTTTCAGCAAAAGAATTTTAGAGGGAGTTTGGTTCATCCAAAAATCCTCAAATTTTGCCAGAATAACCTTTAGGAGGTCAGTGAACCTCTGTAAAAGTTTCAGACCATTTGGAGTTGATTTGATCAGATAAATTCAAATTTGAAGGTGCTGTGTTCATTTAAGTACAGAAACATTTTCAGAGAATTTCCAAAACTTGGAAATTCGGTTCTGAGCAAATCTTAGCTCCAAAAATGCTAGGAAAATTCATGCAAACCCTTTGAGCTATAATTGAAATGGTAGTTCACTAAGTTAGGCATGAACAGGGGTGTTAACTCAGAATTAATTCTTCTTTGCTTATTTGCTAAAAGAATTATTCTGAACAAACCACTCAATGACAAGTGCTAAATTTTGATCCAGAGAATTTTCTTGTGACAAGAAACTCACACAAAAATTCTCAGCTCCATTGGAGCTCTGGATCACCCCTTCTCTGTTTAACCACTTGAGATGATCAATGGGGAAGAGGGGGATAACTACTTAGCACTTAACCATGTGCTTAGGTCCAAACCCAAACCACTAACCCCCAGTTCCATTTTAAATTATTGAACAGAGTTCCAGTTGTAAAACTGGCTATTAGAACTAATAGTAGAAGCATTACCATAAACTCATGTGCATATTCATTAACATGTAGTATTGTATTAACGTGTAGTCGCTGAAGGCGAGGAGGCTCCGGAGGTACTCGACTTCCTGCTTCCAGAAGAAGAACTAACCCCTGACCAGCAGCAACAAGGCAAGCCCCGGTTTGCATTAACTCTTTTATCAAGTTTTGCTTTGTTCACATAATTAGGGTGATGTATGAATGTGCATTAGGTGTACGATGAATGGAACCCCACTTGCATGACCAAAAAATCTCCATAAGAGTGAGGGTAGTGTCTAAGACCTCGAGTAGACAGGCTATGCTTAATGTTTCATAGGACTTCGGTACAAGTCGAGTAGTTGGAATCTACTCGCGAGTTTAGGCTTGGGACACACGGGTTCGGTTGAGTGAGGTGAGATCACTTTAGTAATGAAACTGAGACCAGGCAGGGGCTAGGGCGCAACAAGACGAAGTCTTGTGTGCGCGGCCTTGTCTGTGTCGATTGAGGACCGATCCGTGTGCGGCCCACGCTGATCAAGGTTGAACGTACCGAAGGCATATCGGATATATGGGCCCCGATAAACCGATGTAACCTAAACCTCCGGGCGTCGAGGCATAACGCACTGATTTATAGGTGTAGGTTGAGGGCAGCAAGGTGGAAATCTGTCAATGGGCATAGAGAGATGCTCCGTGTGGGGAACCTCCTGCTCGTTTCGGTGCGACCGGTTCGACGTTTGGGCTGTTGGGTGAAAGGTTGTCCCGTACGACATTGAGTGAGCGTGCTGTGCAGCTCCACGGGTGGGTGTACGTGACGTGCTCTTTGGGTGTCTCTGCAGGTGTATATCGAGTCGATTCGCCGTCCCTCGCGATGAAGAGTACCACTTGGTCACTGAGTCGTGACGTAGGCTAATGTATGAAATATGATGAATCAATATTGCTGATTGATATAATTGCATTGCTACATGTGTGCCACCAAATACTTCTTACTAAATTTCAGATTCCTGAACTTTTAACTTGTTGCTAAAAGATGAATTAAGGGTGAACTTATAGGCGTGTCCATTTGCTGCAATGTTTCTATCCTATGTGCTCTGTACACCTCATGTAGAGTTTCCTGCTTAGGCGAGTCGGTTAAGTCTTGTTGAGCCTTCATGCTCACGGTTGCTGCTTAAGTGTTTTTCAGGTGAGGTGCCACCCACGGACTCGGAGTACGAGTCAACCGGCGAGGGTTACCCTCCGTCGGGAACCACGGCTGAGTGGGAGCCGTACACGCCGCGCTGAGCTGAGGAGTGCAGCTAGTGTGGGTTGCCCTATGGCTGGGCAACTGACTTTTGCTAGGTAGGCGGCGTGAGTTGTAGAATAGTAGACTTCCGCTGTGTAATAAAGACAATAGTTTGTAACTGAGTATTGTACCATTTGTACAGTTCAGTTGTTTTCTCATGTAATATATTATGTTCTTATGACGTGTGCTGTCGGGTGTCGCATCGCGCGGCACCACCCTCTGCGATCCTGGATGAGCGGATTCCGGTCCGCCACATCGTCACTATATACTTACACGCTACTGTTTTTCTAACACGACATGTCGCTGTTACAAAAGTTCACACCTACGACCACTCTCGCTGCCCTATCTGGCAACAGAAATTCCCTAGTCGGAGTGGAAGTCGACCTCCTGTGAGTCTACCTCCTCTGCTGGCTCTTCCAGTTCTGCTGGTTGCTCTGATCCATTACTTCCTCTATGGGTTCAGGCTCTGGTGCTACCAGAATACCGAGAACCACGGGTACGGCACCTGCAAATGGAAGGCCCACTACCGGAGGTACTAGGTCTTGCAGAGTGTTCACTTCATCTATCGCCTGATTGTAGTCCATCTCCCAGTTTTGTCTCATCTCAATCGCTTCTTCTCGTTCTTGGGTGAGAATTTCATTCTGCTGGGTCAAGGCCTGGATTTGCTGCTGCAATGTCGTGATTTCGGCACAACTTTTCTTTCCTGCCTTCTTCGAACGATGCAACTGTTTATCCCGTTGATTTAGCCTTTGCATCGTCGACACGAGCACATCACGAAGTGCATTATGGGCACTCTCGTAATATTCGCTATGGGTTGTGCTCTTTTTGAGATCCACAGCAAGACGAGCCACATTGACAGCTTGGCTGTCCATCACGCTCCGTCCTGCCATGGCATAGAGGCTGAGGTTCGCTTCTGCGGGATCGTACCTTGGGCAGCTCGTATCACTTGCCTCAAAATACCGCCTCCACCATACTTGATTAGCTTGTCCCTCCACTGGAACAAGCGCATATAAAGTGTCCTCCATAGCTCGCACATGAAGTTGGCAGAAGCGAGACATGGCATCACAGGCTGCCAATTGCCACACATCCTCCGGGTATCTACCTTTCACCGTGACGGTGAACGATGCCCACCCCGGTGAAGTCGGCCCTGCTGGAACATCGACATGTATCACAGATGTCGTGTTCTCCTTCTCGACCTCTTCTTTTGCAAGAACGCGTGGGACTTCCGTATACCTGAAATATTAAAGCATGAGCCTCAACATATCCGGACAACATCGGCGTTGATAACAGTTTGAAACTATCCACCCGTTCCAACTGTCTATCTCCTTCCATCTGTAGAAAATATTCATTTCAACAGTAAAATAACGAGTTATAACATAAAAACATGTCATTGAACTTATAGAATTTGGAAACATGAATCATACTTATCAACAAGTTGATTTCTAGTACACTGCAAAAATTTAAAGTGCTGACCAGTTTCCCTTTTTCCCAGAATTAGACCACACTAAGAGCAAAATCATGTCTGGAGTTCCATACCAAAGTTAAATTTAACTTCAATATCTTTACAGAATTTATTTGTATGCCCTCAGATATACTCTGGTTCAAAAGTTATGAGATGTCAAAGTTAACAGAATTCTGGAGAATTTTGGGCACCACCTCCCTGCTTTGAGGTACTGATTTGATCCAACAATCCTAGCTGATTCTGTACATAATTTGACAAAACTTTCAGTTAGAAACCTGTAACATATCTCATGAACTTTTCAGAAATGTCTCTTTTACTATTTTTTTATTTTTATGCAGAAAGTTATGATCATTTTCCAGAGAATTCCAGAGAGTTTTTACTCTGCCCTGTTTTGTTGACAGTTTCAACTCTACGGAAGATTTTGACAAGTTAATGGATGAAAAACCTCTGGATGTCAATACAAAAGTTGTAGTAACTCTTCAATATCTTTCCAGAAATGTATAATACTATCCCCAGGTCGAAAATACTCAACAACTATACTCTGTACAACTTCAGTATTGTTTCAGCTGAAAACAGTGGACTCTGTTTCCTAATGTTACATAGGTTGAAACTTGCTTAATTTTGAAATCCAGATCAAGATAAGAAGATTTAATCACGTTTTTAGTTCTCTGGATCAAAATTTTCATCTTTTACAATGAGGTTGATCATTAAGTGGGGTGTGATGTCGAAGCATCACCATAACATGTCGGTACTATGTTGCCTCACAAATAAAACCCTATATTGGATTAAGCTGGCTTTGTTATTTCAGTGGCACTACTCGACTCTCGCACACATTTTCTATATGGGTACGCAATTGTGGTTAGTGTACCTTCATAAATCACTCAATCATCAGATTCAGCTGCAAACAGAATCCGGCTCCATAAACAGTTTAACTTGCCCGTATGTCATCAGTCACACGAACGTTCTCAAGCCAAACACGTCTTGAGCTACGTGTTCACGTTACCAACCACGTGACGGGATCTCCGCCTACTTGCCTGCAGCACGCTGGGGACTGCTGTTGTTCACATACTGCAAACGACATGAAGAGGACATGAAGAGTCGTAGAGAATACAGAAACTGGCCGAGTTACCTGCCACCCGTGAGGCTCCACCCTTAAGCTTGGGCGCACTGGTGCACAGCGTATCCATGCACCCCAAAAGACATTTCACGTCCCTAGGTGCATGTTTCCGACACAACAAGTAAGTTAGTACTGCCACTTATCTATACTAATAACAATCCTTATGTGGGCTATTACTCGTTCCTCACCGAGTTTTTAAAAGTCGAGTCTTCTTCATGTGCTAAACCTCAACGGAGGTCTGATGCCACGATGTGATGACCGGGGTTCCCGACATCCCAGGATCTCGCTGAGGGGTGTTGTATTGCGCAACACCGTATATCACACGTATAAAGACAACACAATTTATATAGCGGAAGCTTAACTTTGATTACATAAAACTTTCTCGGAACATAATTTACATCAACGTACGTTTATGGCCTAATCCCTCGACTGTATACTAAGCAAAAGAGTTCATGTTCAGCCCATGAACATGTTCCCACTATCCACACACACACAGCGGCGTGCGCGGCTCCCACTTGACGGTAGAACCCCCTAGGCGACCCGTCTCCTCATCGGGAACCTCTTCTTCTACGTCCTCACCTGCAGTAATACTTCAACAACAAGCAGTGAGCACGAAGGCTCAACAAGACTAACCAACACCGTTAGATCATGCAACTCTACATGCTGGTATTTAGACGTACAATGGAAGGAAACTTTGCATAAAGACTCACCTAATTACATGAATCTTATTATCAGATTTTAGCATCATGTAAGGTAATAACCTTGTGC
Source organism: Neostapfia colusana (assembly GCA_030760725.1). Classification (NCBI taxonomy): domain Eukaryota; kingdom Viridiplantae; phylum Streptophyta; class Magnoliopsida; order Poales; family Poaceae; genus Neostapfia; species Neostapfia colusana. The sequence continues at coordinate 59,825,448 of JASWHV010000016.1, read as the reverse complement.
TGAGCAACATAGGAAATCCACAATCAAACAAGAAACGCTTCATTCCTATGTTCCCTGACTAAGGTGGAAAAGAAACTTTCATTTGCTCTACTCTACAACACATACTTCACACATCAAGTATCTACTCAAAACAGCAGTTTAACTCTATGACAAAAATTCTCTTTATCTACGTCATGGTACAGTGAACAAGTGGTACTCACTGAGCGCAAGAGACGGTGATTATAATCGATTAACACCTGCAGGGTTCACCAAAAAACATGTCACGTACACCCGTACCAAATGTTGCCAACAGCACATATCCTGGACTTCATACGAGACAACCTTTCACCAGTTAGCCAATTGTTGAACCGGTCCTACCGTCCTGGGAAGGAGGTCCCTACGCGGAGCAACCATATGCCCGCTAGCGGATTTCCACCTTGCTGCCCTCAACCAACCCCTCTGGACGGCAAGAAATGCCTCAACCTCCAGCTACCCGAATTGCATTGCTTTAACGGTTCCCAAAATACCGGTATGTCTTCGGTACAATTATAGCTTGTTCAACAGGGATGCACATGACTCGTTCCTCAACTGACACAAGCAGATATACGGCTCACAGGCCCCCCAAAGTCCTGCTGCTCTTACCCTCTGCTTGGTCTCAAGTTTATGTCATGTATCTCATGATTTGTCTCTAAACCCGAGTAGTGTACCCCTTAAACCGAACCTCGCGAGTAGTTCCGACTACTCAACTTGTACCAAATCCTTAATCATTTGGAGCATAGCAGTGGCTACTCGAAGGTCATAATCTAGACTTAAACCCCCTAGGATTTCATAAGATATGCATTTGGGTTTCCAATCAAAGACCTAATGCATACAAGTTCTAGACAATCTATATTAAGTGTGAAAGGAAAAACTTTATAATAACTGTGCTAATGCAAACCGGAGCTTGCCTTGCTGTGAGTCGTTGACTATGTTAGTCTCCAGAGGAATGCAGTGAAGGATCTCCGGGGCTTCGTCGATTTTAACGACTACACGTAATGAAATTAAGCATGCATGTCAAATTCAAATGCAATTGAATGAAGTGAAGGTGTAAAGACTCTAACTTGAGCTATATTTCAATAATGACTTTTTGAAATTTATATAGTGGCTTTGTTAAGACCTAAACAGGAGATTGGCCAAATCTCACATGAATCAAGGCTCAATTGATCTATGTATAAATAATTGTATGGATGGTCATTATTAGAGCCTCTAAGCATTTATATGGATTTTCATGATGAAAATTTATACTTGTTAGAAACTAGAATTTATACTGAGTCTAATGGATGTGGTTTCATGTTAATATAAGCATCCTAGAGAAAGTTATGGCTAATAGAAGATTCGGAGAAAATCTGAAAATGTTTCTGTACATTTTCTATTTTCTCAGGGGTGGTTCACTTAATCCCACAATTAAGTGGACTTAATTAAATCGGATGAATCTGAAATTTGGCATGTGACTCCAGGACATTTAAAGGAATATCCTGACCAAATTTTAGAATTTTATACTAAGTGGATCTTCAGTTATTAATTCTAACAGTTTAAAATTTAGAGATTTAATTCTGGAAAACTAAAGACTTTCAAGGAATGAACCTGGTACTGGTGGATAGGACTCAGAGATATGAATCTAACAAAATTCGTTTGACTAAATTTGGACAATCCAATTAGAACTTATGGATTTCTAAAGATTGGGCTGAATTCGGATTTATTTTCCTAAAGAAAATCCACTCCCACGCTACAGCAGCCACTGATAGCGGGCCCTCCCGGTTAGTTTAATTTAAACTGCGGCCGCGCCTACACTGAACAGAGACTGATCGTCGTGTCCCACGCCCTTTGTCTACCTCGCGACCTTCTGAACTCTCCGCGGCGGCGCACTCTAGCCAGTGTGGTCCATGGCACGGCTCTAAACGTGGAGGACAACTAGTAGGGTTGGAGACGAACCTCTGAGACCGGTGGGCTGCCCGAAAACTGGATGGAGTCGGCCGGTCGGTGAGTTGGCGTGGTGGCGGGAAAACCAGAACGCCAGGAAGAAGAACGTGTTGGTGCTCGGCAACGGCGCCGAGGAACGTCCTTTGCTGGCGTGGAGGAGGTAGAGGAGGATCTGACGATCTTTTCTACGGCCTCAACCCAGCATGAAACACTCGGGAGAGTGTTGTCGACGGTGGATGTGGTGGCGCGGATGAAGGTTGGCTGCGGCGATGTTCTGTGCGCGAGGGAGGCGAGAAGCGAGTGAGCGACACCTCGGTCGATCGTGCATGGGATAAGGAGGGGGATGCGGCGCTGATCGGCGAGACAGAAACCCAAAAGTGGTGGTGGCGCCAATCGATCTCTGCGTGACGTCCGTGCGTGAAGCACCGAGGACTCGAGCAGCTCAGGTGGAGTCGGTTCAACTCAAATGTCTGGCTCACAATGGGGCCCCACCTCCAAGTTTTTGTCCTCTAAACTTGAATTTTTACTGCTGCAAACATTTGTGCCCCCAATGCCCTTTTTGATTTGCTCAAACCCCTGATTGGTATTTGGGTTTTGAATGATTCAAAATGTAAGATGGTTTAGCTGAATTTGAATCAAACATGAATCTGAAATTCAAATTCAGTTTTGAATTGAGCAAAATAGCTACTGTCAAGATTAATCCCAACTGAGATGAAACTTGATGGAGTAGCTCAGAAAAATGTGTTGAGTGTGAATATGAATAAATCTTTTGAATCCATATGGTAGAAGCAGTTTGAATTCAAAATCTGAATTCGAACTATCCTTTTAATAATTGTATCCAAAAGTACTCTAAACATGTTTGGATTTGCATGAAACATGACATGAGCATTCCTAAGAATGTTTAGGACTTAATAGGGAGCTCAGCCTCTAAAGATAACATGTTTGAATTCCCACTTGTGGATGGTGTTGGTTCTTCCTCTAATTATTCTATTGGTGGTTGTTACTTGCTCTTCAACCATGTTTAAATGATTTCTACATGTTGAGCTGTGGTGTGTGAGTGTGCTAAAAACTTAGCAAGCCAAAAACTTGGTCCTTTACAGAGGAGGCCTGCCCGAGAAAGGCGGAAGAGAGAGAGCATCGTTCCTGATGTAGAACCACTGACGCTCCCATCTGATCAGGGGAGGAGGCAGGAGCATGTTGACAAAGTCCCATCACCCACAGCGCGGCTTGATGATGGCGCCCCCCACGAATTGGACCACGCTTGATCAGATGATGGCCGCACACGGAAGTTGTTCACAATCTGAAGTGAAGGGCCATTCCCAAGTATGCTTCACATAAGACGATGAAGAGAAACACATGGAGAACGCCGTCCAGAATCAGATGATGGAGCTCCAGCCCGTACTCGTGCAGAAGCCGTGAAAGAAATGATGTGCCGGCAAACCCAGCCGTGCAGGTGAAACGCTCCCCGAGATACAACCTCGCCGGCCCCATGGAACGGGAAATTGCCCCTCCTCAGGGTCGCGGATTCCGTGGGCATCGCGCTCCGACAACTGCCCCATCTACCGGAGAGCAGTGATGCGGCCCTGCTGGAACTCTGACTTCGACCACGGAGGCATTTCTAGGCAGGATGGGAGACTGCATCACGCAAGAGGGAGTGGAATTTTCTCTTTTCTCCTATGGCGGAGACATCAAGAGCAAGGAGCGACGGCGGGGCAGAGACAAAAGAGGCAGGAAGAAGATGGAGCGCTACGCAAGACAGCAAGGCAAGGGGGAAGGGTTGACGAATGCGTAGCAGGAGAGTGCAAAAAAATCCGAGGGGTGGATAAAAGATATAAGGTCGGTGGAACAGCATCCATGGGCTGACAACCGTCAGGCGGCAGGTGACCCGTCATGACCGTCACAGCTTCAAGTGAATCGGCACCGAAACATCAATCAACCCCCGGATTAAAACCAAGTAGATTGCAAGGGAACTGAGTCGAGTGGCGCCTCCTTGGTTTCCCCTAGGAAAAACCGGTCAAAAGGCGCATGGAACCCACCGGGCCACGACCGTCGGGATCCATGATATGAAATCGCAAACGCGGCACAGGATTTGAGTCGAGCGGTGCCTCCTCAACCCTGGCAAAATCGGAGGGCACGAAGGGTGACACCACCGCGGAAGGAAAGTAAGTCTCCAGTCCGCATTAATGGGTTAGAAAGCCCCGGGTTCGAATGCTGGCCAGCAGATGGCTCAGTAGCCGCCTGGGATGACTTAGAGCGAGGGCCAAGCGACGCGAAGCAGTCCGCAACAGAGAAAACTTTGGGCAGGATGAATCCTCCCGATGCTTCTAAGCTTGTAGTCAAGTCCCAGCACCGCGAGCGCCGAGGTAACCCGCCGAAGGGTCGGCAGCGAGCCGCCCGAGCCAACGACGAGCTCGGGAACCACGCGCATGCCTCGAACAGGGATTTAATGTAACGTGGGCACCGAAGCCCCGACTAGAATGTCCCTCGGCGCGAAGCGGTGCCAATGGTTCCGGGCGTTCAAAATGAACAGGACGAATGGATTTCACTCGGCTCCACCCGTTAGGCAGCTCACCGGGCTCGAGGGCTCGGCCATCAAGGCAAGCCTCCGATTGACCTGACCCCTCCGAGCCACGAATGGCTTGCGGATAGGGGGCGAGGCGAACTCTCCATGAGCAACAACACAGACCCTCTAAAGAGGAATACGGGGGCTCGCTGCAGGACCCCCAGCAAGGATGACCAATGGTCGTGACCAGCCGCTGGGGTTCACACGTCGTGGCTATCCGAATTAGGCAAGTACTAATGGACCTTTTTGTTTGTTGTTTTGTTTTTGATTATGCAGGAGCAGGGTCGATCGAGGTTAACCCCCTGACCGAACACCAAGGTCGGTCAGGGGGTCGAGGGCTACTGACAGGGTTCTGCACTCAGACCCCTGAGGAGGAACCACAAGGGTATCCAGAGAGGGACAACAGAGCAGGTCCGAGCCTGAGCTCGGGAGGAAGCGGGATGAGGAGCCCAGGGCCAACCCCTGGGAAAGAAGCAAGACCCATCCTCAAGGCAGCCCTAAAGGGAGTTCGAACCTCGAAGGGAGGACCCAAATCTTACCTCGGGTAGGAGAGAAGCGGATGGCCTTCAATGCGAAGCAGGCGCCGCATCAGCCGAGTGGAAGGGTACTCGAGTACCCTTCTGGCCCTGACATTGAATGCCCGTCACCTCCGACGGAACCGAAGAGGAGTAGGATGCGGGGCGTGCGTGCGCCTTGGTATATACTACTCCTCGATGATGGGACGGGAGCAGGTGCAGCGGCAGGCTACGGATACGGTGACTTCATCGAGTACCCTGTCGAGCGTACGACGGGACAAGCCACTCCTGCACCCACAATTTATCTCCCCACCGCAATACGAGAAGAGAGAGAGAGAAAGAGAGAGAGTATAAATAGAGGGACCTATCGACCCGAAGAGGCAGGCTCTTGCATTTGTAAGAACAACCCCCATTCTTGAGTAGGAACAAGCGAGACACCCCAGCTGGATGTAGGGCATTTTTGCCCGAACCAGGATAATCCTTCTTGTGTTATTAGCTAGGACACCTTGAGGTAAAACGCGCGGTACATTCGATTACTAGTCGGAAGTCCAAAACCCCGACACCATGCAACCTCCGGTAATCTCTTAACTGCCTTTCTTTCTACAATTCCACATTGGCAGGCCCTGTCTTAACTTCAGCTCGGGTCATAGTGTTCTGTTTCAGTGATAGAGGTTGCCTGGACACCTTGGATCTATTCCTTTCTTGAATGTCCTGCTGCACTCTATCCAGCAGTGCTGCTCTGTTGACAGTAGAGGGTATATGAGATTGCACCGGGCCTTGTAAATCTAACTTGAGTCCTTTAACAAATTGAGTAGCAAAGAATATCTCATCCGAATCGGGATTGTGTATTGTGGTAGCATAGCGTAGTGTAACAAATTGGGTAATGTACTCCTCTAGACCACCCAATTGCCTGAAATGCAACAAATCATACATTGCCTTTGGATACTCATACAATCCAAATTTCTCACAAACTGCCTCTGAAAATTGAGCCCAAGTGCCCAACCCCCCTGTTAGCTTGTATGCTTGCAGCCATTATGCAGCGCTACCCTCCATGTGCAATGAAGTCGCCCAAGCCCAAAACGATTCATGCACAATAAAGAGCAAAATAATCCAAGCATTTGTCCAACCAAATAGAGGGATTATCACCATTGCATTTTGGAAAGGATAGCTTCACCAGGGATCTCTCACCTCCTCCTCTGTCCTTCCTCAGGACGCGGCTTCCCTGCTTCCAAAACTACTCCCATGCGTGCTCCCATGCTACGTGGCATCTTCTTATTCGATGGTGGTTCTTTTGTGTAGTTTTCTCCTCTCGTAAGCAGCATTATTCTCCATTTCCCCTTCATCTCCTCCTGTCCAGTCCCATCTAACGGTTGGCCACCCGTGCCTAGCCTTCCCAGACCTCCTTGTTCACCCGTCAACGGCTTCTTCCCTGACAATGATCCCTCTCGGCACAACGGCTCACGCTTCACGGCTGAGCCTCTGCCTGGCCAATGACGCTGCACCACCGCGCCTCCAAACTCGGGCGCTGCCGCTGCGCTTCTCAGGCACACTTTGGTCCATGCCGCTAGACCGCTCTTTTGACCCATCCCGTATACCTGCAAGTCCTTCCGCTGCCTTGACGACGGAGTGCGTTTCACGCACTTCTATGACTGCAAATACTGCTTCGACTGCACTGGCGTGTGAAGCACTACCGTGTCCCGGTGCTCCTTGCGCATGGGGCTCGACATCAACTGCTGGTCTGCCACATTCGCCGTGTGCATGCCCGAGTGCAGGGTTACCGTGATCGCCGCGTGCGGGATCGCGCTCAGCGGCTGGTTGCTAACCTTCATGGTGCAGTTTGCGTTGTTCGATGTGTCCTGGATGCTCCGGCTCAACAGGCTGTTGTGGCGGACCGGGATCCGCTCATCCAGGATCGCAGAGGGTGGTGCCGCACGATGCGACACCCGACAGCACACATCATAAGGACAGATTATATTACATGGGAAAAACAAACTGAACTGTACAAAAAGGTACAACTTCAGTCACAAACTAGTATTTATTTTACACAGCAGAAGTATACTCTGTACAACTCACGCCCGCCTATCTAGAAAAAGTCGGTTGCCCAGCCCTAGGGCAACCAACACTGGCTGCACTCCTCAGCTCAGCGCGGCGTGTAAGGCTCCCACTCAGCCGTGGTCCCCGATGGAGGGCAACCCTCGCCGGTGGACTCGTACTCCGAGTCCGTGGGTGGCTCCTCACCTGAAAACACTTAAGCAGCAACCGTGAGCACGAAGGCTCAGCAAGGCTTAACCAACTCACCTAAACATGAAACTCTACATGAGGTGTACAATGACATAGGATAGTGATATTGCAGCAAATGGACACGCCTACAAGTTCATCCTTAGTTCAGCTTCTAGCAACAAGTTAACAGTTCAGGAAGCTGAAATTTAGTAAGCAATATTTGGTGGCACACATGTTGCAATACAATTATATCGATCAGCAATATTGAAGCATAACATTTCATACATTAACTACGTTATGACTCAGTGACCAAGTGGTACTCTTCACCGTGAGGGACGGTGAATCGACTCGATATACACCTGCAGGGAAACCCAAAGAGCACGTCACGTACGCCCATCCGTGGAGCTGCACAGCACGCTCACTCAATGTCGTACGGGACATCCTTTCACCCAACAGCCCAAACGTCGAACCGGTTGCACCGAAACGAGCAGGTGGTTCCCCACACGGAGCATCTGTCTATGCCCGTTGGCAGATTTCCACCTTGCTGCCCTCAACCTACACCTATAAATCGGTGTGCTATGCCTTGACGCCCAGAGGTTTAGGCTACATCGGTTTATCGGGGCCCATATATCCGATATGCCTTCGGTACGTTCAAACTTGATTAGTGTGGGCCGCACTCGGATCGGTCCTCAATCGACACGGACAGGGCCGCGCACACAAGACTTCCTCTTGTTGCGCCCTAGCCCCTGCCTAGTCTCATTTTCATTACTAAACTGATCTCGCATCAATCGAACCAATCCTGTGTGTCTAAAGCCTATCTCGCGAGTAGATTCCAGCTACTCGACTTGTACCGAAGTTCTATGAAACATTAAGCATAGCCTGTCTACTCGAGGTCTTAGACACTACCCTCACTCTTATGGAAAATTTCTGGTCATGCAAGTGGGGTTTTCATCCATTCTACACCTAATGCACATTCCCACTTCATATGACACATGTAAACAAAGTAAAACTTGAAAAATAGTTTAATGCAAACCGGGGCATCCCTTGTTGCTGCTGGTCAGGGGTTAGTTCTTCTTCCGGAAGTAGGAAGTCGAGTACCTCCGGAGCCTCCTCGCCTTCAGCGACTACACGTTAATACAATACTACATGTTAATGGATATGCACATGAGTTTATGGTAAGGTTTCTGCTATTAGTTCTAATAACCAGTTTCTAATAACTGGAACTCTGTTTAAGAATTTAAAGATGAACTGGGTGTTGGTGGTTTGGGCTTAGACCTAAGCACATGGTTAAGTGCTAAGTGGTTTTCCCCCCTTTTCCATATTAATCCCTCAAGTGGTTAAACAGGACAGGGGTGATCCAGAGCTCCAATGGAGCTGAGAATTTTTGTGTGAGTTCCTTGTCACAAGAAAACCACCTGGACCAAAATTTAGCACTTTTCATTGAGTGGTTTGCTCAGAATAATTCTCTCAGCAAATAAGCAAAGCAGAATTAATTCTGAGGTAACAAACTTGTTCATGCCCGACTTAGTGAACTACAATTTCAATTATAGCTCATAGAGTTTGCATGAATTTTCCTAGCATTTTTGGAGCTAAGATTTGCCCAGAACTGAATTTCCAAGTTTTGGAAATTCCCTGAAAATGTTTCTATATTCTATTGAACACAGCACCTTCAAATCTGAATTGTCCTGATCAAATCAACTCCAAATGGTCTGATACTTTTACAGGGGTTCACTAACCTCCTAAATGATATTCTGGTAAAGTTTGAGGATTTTTGGATGAACCAAACTCCCTCTAAAATTCTTTTGCCGAAAGGTTTTAAAGAATTTTCCAGAATTAATTAATGGGTTTCATACACATTGGGTTGTATATTTGGACATAGCTAGGCAAGATGAATCCAACCCAATTTGAATCACTAAATTTGGAGCTTCCTAGCAAAAGTTATGGGGTTCTAAAGTTTGGGGAAATTCTGGAATTTGAATTAACCGGGGAAAAGTTCAAATTTCTGACAGCGGTCCCGGCCCCCACGTGTCACCACCTCGGCTGCGCCACACGGGGCCACAGGAATGTTCTCCGCGTGGTCACAGCTGATCCGATGCAACAGAAAATCCCCACGCTGCGCATCGAGGGACTGACGAGCGAGCCCGGCCGGCTCGTCTTCTTCCTCGTGCCCGCCATTTTTACCGCGCCGCCCCCTCGCCGGCACACCTCTGAAGCTCGCCGGACTTGGCTTCCCGACCGCTTCTCGGCCGGAAACTCGCCGCCTGGGCCTACTTCCAGTCGGCGGTGGCCCTAACCTAGCCGGCGATGGTGCCGCGGCTCGGACTCCCTTCGGTTATGCCACTCGGCCAACTCAGCCCGCCAAAACCTCGGTGGAAGGGTTCTACAGCACCGGGGGATCTCAGAGAAGGTCGACAAGGCCATGCCAGGGTTCGGGAAGAGCTCTAACCTAGCCGTCACCATGAGCCCGACCCTTCCCGCCATCACCGCGGTTAGAAAACCGGGAAATACGCCGGCTACAGCCAAAACTAAGCTAGGGTTGCAAAGCAAACTTGGGCGCCGTCGAGTCTAGCTCCTGTGAGCACAGTTTAGTGAACTGACAACGAGAAGGGAGTGGGATTCGGAGGTCTCATACCGGAACGTCGTCCTGTGGTCGCCGGCGAAGTTTCTCTAAATTCTTGCTCGGTGGTTCACGGCTGGTCTTGTGGTTTGGGTGGAAGCAGCAGTGCTCACCGGCGCGTCCGGGGATGTCCCCGCTTGGGCGTGAAAGGGCCTGGTGTAGGCTGTCCACGTGCACCCGGTCGCCGGTTAGTCTTGGCTTGCCGCGGACAACGGAATTCAAGGCTCGGACACTGCCGGAGCTTGCTAGCTCTCGCGCTGGGAAGGTGAGGAACGGGGGCGTAGCTCTGTTTTGCAGGTCGAAGGGCGCTGTGGCACAGTTTGAGCTGGCTCCTGATGATTTCCCAGAGGTGGCGGCGAGCTCGGCGGTTTCTTGCGCGAAGGGAAAGAACAGGCAACGTTCTTCAGTCCCGTGGGATAACAGAGGCGCTGCAGCGGGGCAAAGATGCCAGGAAGCTCTCCAGCGCACGGAATTTTCAGAGGAGGTGGCTGCCGGCTGCTCCTCGGTGTCACCCGCAGCGGCGTCGGCGGCTCAGTTTACTTCGCGTGGGAGGAAATCAATCAACGACCGTGTGCTTCACTGAGGACTTTTGCAATTGTTTATTTTCCCCCAATGACAAGTGGGTCCCACTAGTCAGTGCTCCCCCTCTTCTCAAAAGATCTCCAAAAATTTGGCAAGTGATGAATTTAAATGTTTGGAGTTTCCAGCTGAGCTACATTTGTATGGTTGGGAAAATTTCCCTCAAATTCAAATATATATTTGAATTCATTGCACATTTGGATCCTTTTGGAAAAATTGGTAGCAAACCTTTTCCAAAATTATTGAAACTTTGCCTCCCCCCTAATTTGGACCTGAGGAATCCAAATCTGCACTTTGATCCTTGTGTTAGCTGCTGCAATCATTAATTTGAATGCAACAGTTTTGAATCACCCTCTCATGTGTGATCATATGTGTAGAAAGTTTGAACTAATACTCTCTTAATGGAGGTTACTTGCTCTTCACAATTCTTCACAAGATATCCACAACAAAAGTGTAGTGTTATGAGGTGAGGAAAAGTTTTTGCAAGTCCCTTTTCTTGGGCTTTTACATCCCTCCCCCCTTGAAAGAATCTCGTCCCGACATTATAAAAGGAAAGATAGCGATGTAGTAGGGACTTATCCGAGTTGAGAAGCCATGAACTCCGGGTAATTTGAGCGAAGGAATTCCTCGCTCTCCCACGTCGCTTCTTTAGCGGTGTGGTTGCTCCAGAGTATTTTGTAGAACCACAACGTTCTGCTACGCGTGGTTCGGGCTTTCTCATCAAGAATGTCCACCGGATACTCATCATATGTCAAATCCGGTTTCAGCTCGCCGATGTCTTCAGTAGGAACAGCAGCTGTATGCTTTAAACATTTTCGCAGTTGCGAAACATGGAAAACGTATTGGACACCAGCAAGAGATGCCGGTAGCTCCAATCTATACGCCGCTGGTCCACACTTCTCGGTGATAGCATAGGGTCCTATGAAACGGGGAGCGAGCTTCCCCTTCGCACCGAACCGGTGCACGCCCTTCATCGGAGACACGCGGAGGTACACGTGTTCACGAACGTCAAAGTGCAACGGTCTACGCCTCGTATCAGCGTAGCTCTTCTGTCGGGATTGAGCAGCCTTCAAGTTAGCTTGAATTGCTCGAACGCACTCTTCGGCGTCATTTACCACATCAACCCCGAATGTGACCCTTTCACCGGACTCGCACCAATTTAATGGGGTGCGGCATTTGTGACCGTAGAGAGCTTCGTAGGGTGTCATCTTGATACTCGCCTGATAGCCGTTGTTGTACGAGAATTCCACCAATGGTAGGTGATCATCCCAGTTCCTACCATGGTGGATGGCACATGCTCTCAACATGTCTTCCAGAACTTGATTCACCCTCTTTGTTTGGCCATCTGTCTGAGGGTGGTAAGCGGAGCTCCTGATCAGCTTAGTACCCAATGCAGCGTGTAACTGCTCCCAAAAGCGAGACACAAACAATGCACCTCGGTCTGAGATTATGGTCTTGGGTACACCATGCAGGCATAGAATCCTGGCAATATATAACTCCGCATATCTGTTGGCATGGAAATGTGTATGCACGGGAATGAAGTGAGCCGACTTGGTTAGTCGGTCCACGATTACCCATATGGAATCATGCTTGTTGGATGTTAGGGGTAATCCCATAATGAAATCCATGCTCACATCTTCCCATTTCCATGCCGGGATCTTCAGGGGTTGCAACAGCCCTGATTTCCTCATATGATCCGCTTTCACTCGTCGGCACGTATCACACTCGGATACGTACTTCGCTACTTCCCGCTTCATCCGTGTCCACCAAAATTTCTTTTTCAAATCTTGGTACATCTTGTTGCTGCCCAGATGAATGGAGTATTTAGACAAGTGAGCTTCATCGAGGATCTTTTTCCTCAGTTCCACATCCCGGGGTATGACTATGCGGTCATTGAACCATAGCGTCCCCTCATCATCCTTCCGGAAACATTTGATCTCTCCATTGTCTATCCGTCTCTGGAGATGTGCCGTACCCTTATCAATCTTCTGAGCTGCAATGATGTCCTCCCTAATGGTAGGGATGAGGGCAAGGTTGTACAGCGATCCATAAGAAACCAAGTATAAACTCGGCTCTTCCTCCTCCACCGGGGTAATGGTGAGGTGATGGACATGTGATTTTCGACTCAGTACGTCGGCAACCACATTCGCCTTGCCGGGGTGGTAGTGAATCTCAATTTCATAATCTTTGATCAATTCTAGCCACCTCCTTTGCCTCATGTTCAGCTCCTTCTGGGTGAAAATGTATTTCAAGCTCTTGTGGTCGGTGTAGAGGTCCACCAGATTCCCCAGAAGATAGTGCCTCCACACTTTTAGCGCCAACACCACGGCAGCAAGCTCAAGATCATGAGTCAGATAATACTGCTCATGGTTCCGAAGTTGGCCTGAGCCATATGCGACCACCCGTCCTTCCTGCATCAACACGCAGCCGAGGCCAATACCGGACGCGTCACAATACACGTCGAAGGGCTTTGTTGTATCCGGCTGAGCTAAGACCGGGGCTGTTATGAGATGCTTCACCAGTGCTTGGAACGCTCCTTCACACGCCGTGTTCCAAACATACTTCGTCCCTTTCATCAGCAATTCTGTCATCGGCTTAGCGAGCTTGGAGAAGCTTGGAATGAATCTCCGATAGTATCCCGCTAACCCGAGGAAGCTTCTGACTTCATGAACTGTAGTGGGAGCTTTCCATTTCAGTACTTGCTCTATCTTGCTTGGGTCAACTGCAATGCTTTCCGCTGAGATGATATGTCCCTAGAATGGCACTTGGCTGATCCAAAACTCACATTTACTGAACTTGGCGTAGAGCTTGTGGTCTCGCAATCATTGGAGAACGATCCGCAAGTGTTCGGCATGTTCGGCTTCTGTCTTGGAGTAAACCAAGATATCGTCGATGAACACTACCACGAACTTGTCCAGCTCCGGCATAAACACCGAGTTCATGAGATACATGAAGTGGCTGGAGCGTTTGTGAGACCAAAGGACATGACGAGATATTCATATAATCCATATCTCGTTGAGAAGGCCGTCTTCGGGATATCCTCCGCCCGGATCTTTATCTGATGATATCCAGAGTGAAGGTCCATCTTGGAGAACACACTTGCACCCACAAGTTGATCAAACAATATGTCGATACGGGGCAGTGGGTACTTATTCTTGATGGTGACGGCGTTGAGCGGCCGGTAATCCACACACAGCCTCAAGGTTTCATCCTTCTTCTTCACGAACAGCGCCGAGCATCCCCAAGGAGAGGAACTCGGCCGAATGAAACCCTTGCTCAACAGATCATTGAGCTGTTCTTTTAATTCAGCCAGCTCGTTTGGAGCCATCTTGTATGGTCTCCGTGATATGGGTGTAGTCCCGGGTGCAAGTTCAATCTTGAACTCGACATCCCGCTCAGGTGGCATACCCGGAAGATCATCCGGGAACACGTCGGGGTACTACCGGACTACGGGGATGTCCTCTAACTTGAGAGCTTCAGCATTATTAATTGCTGAAATTTCCTGGACTGGCGTGTCTAACACCATGGAATGTGGACGGTGAAATGGAGAGTTTAAATGAACCGTCCGTGTCCGAGTCTCCAGGACAGCGCCATGGTATTGTAGCCATGACATCCCTAAGATTGCATCAATCTTTTGCCCCATAAGGATTATCAAGGTGGTGGGATATAGTTTCCCACCTAAGCACAGAGGTGCTTTTGGAATCATCATATTAGCTGAGATCTTCCCTCTCGGTGAGCAAATCATATAAGTGCAGTCGGTTGGGAAGACTTGCATTTGATGCTTAGCCACATAGGATGCACTTATAAAGCTGTGGGTTGCACCAGAATCAAACAGTATGATGATGGCTTGATTGTTGAGAGTAAACGTACCCGCCAGCACGTTGTCTCCCTCTGGGGCGTCCTCATTGTCGAGGTTGCGGACGCCACCAGTCCGCTGACCAACCTTCTTCACCGGAGGTCGGCCTCGAGCACTGCCCTGAAACTGGGCTTGCCCGCTGCTCTGCTGCCCCTGGGGACAGTCCTTCGTGAAGAGGCCCGCCTGGCCACACGTGAAGCAGGTGAAACGGGGTAGTCCCCCGCTGATCGGTGGACGGAATCCCGGGGCTCGTTGTGGCGGTGAGAACGCCCGGGGTACCGTCTGCTGCTGCTGCTGCTGTCTTGATGGTGGCATCGGCGGACGGAACGGAGGTGACTGAAACGAACGTCCTCCGAACCGCTGAGGTCACGCCGGTGGATGCCACTGCTGTCCGGATGGTGTCCGATACACCATGCGGTACTTCTGGGGAGCGCCACCACCACTGCTGGGCGGAGCGCTGCGCTTCCTCTGCTCAGCTGCCAACTCCCGCTGAGCATCTTCTTGCATAATCGCGGCATTGACTAGGTCGTTTAATGTGCCACGATTCCACTGAACGAGATGTGTCTTCATCTCGGGATGTAACCCCCGATAGAAGTGTTCCCGCTTCTTCTCCTCAGTGGAGATATAGTCTGACGCGTATTGCGCCAGATGGTTGAAGGCACGGAAGTAGTCACGGGCACTCCTCCCGCCATGCTTCAGTTCCAAAAATTCTTGGAACTTCCTCTTCATGATCACGGGAGGGATATGATAGGCGCGGAACGCCTCCTGGAACTCTCCCCACTCCACGACATGGCCAGCCGGACGTGAGGCGACATAATTCGCCCACCATGCACCAGCGGCACCGTGAAGTTTCTGCGCTGCGAATAAAGTCTTTTGCTGCTCCGTGCATTGGAGCAGCCCGAACTTGGACTCGATGGTCCGCAGCCAGTTGTCAGCCTCCAGTGGCTCTTCAGCTTCGGTGAACACTGGAGGGTGCGTACTCATGAAATCCGAGTACGACACTTCCCGGGGCTCACGGGGCCCTCTGTCTTGACGCCCCCCCCCCCCCCCCCCGCCTGGGACGTATTCTGCACGATTGTGCGGAGCAGGTCGGTCTGCTCCTCACGACCACCCACCAGTGCCTCTATCACATCCGCTAGAGTAAGCGGAGGCGGCGGTGGTGGCTGCTGCTGCGGGGTGCTGTCGTGGGCCGGTGGCTGGGAGTCATCACCTCCCTGTTGGCTAGAGCCACCAACCTCGTGCGTGGTCCTAGTGCGAACCATCTGCAACCATACGACAATAAACATCAGTCCCGCAACATATTGCATGCAGTCCAAAATGAAATAGGCGTAAAAACATAATGACAGTAAACATGCGATACATCTCGTATGTAGATAATGTAATAACTTTGCACAAGCTACACCATCACCAGACCAAATACAAACTAGTTTAATCCAACTTGATGAACCTCCTCTTTGGAAGCTCACCACAACTAGGTTTGGTCACTACGAGACATTACTATCGCGTTGTCATCACGTATACTACCCTTTTATCTTCAATACGACACACACATGGTCTCTAGTAAAAGAAACTTGAGTGAGACCTTGTCACACCCGGTTTTTCCGAAGAAACAACCAAGTGAATATCACATGTATGTCAGGATCATTTTCTCATACATGTGGCGACAAATAGTGAAGCATCATTTATTACAAGCCAGGTGTCGAATATAAATAAGTCTTACATCGCAAATGTCTCAATGGACACTAATGCTTCATCACAAGTAAATAAACTAGCAGCGGAATATTATTCTTTTAGGGCTCCATCACAGGCGTTGCCCGGGGGTCTTCATGAACCTAAAAGCCTTCCTCGGGTCCAAAATCTTGGTCATTATACACCACCTCATTATCTTGACCTGAGCAGCAATATAAACCAACAAATATGCAAGGTTGAGTACCAATGGTACTCAGCAAGTGTGGGAAAATTATATCATGCATGGCTAGAACAAGGAGAGGTTGAACTCATGGTTAAAGCACTACGCAATTAATACCTATCACCTTAGCTTATTAAGCACTTACATTACTACACAGGTGAAATGGTCCCAATCTCCCATCCCATCATCATAATCCAATAACCATAACATCATTTCCAATGTTAAGCTCCCCGCTTAACTTCCAAAACCATCAATCCTCTAATCATGAATAAGTCCAGGCCGCTCTTAACCGTGAGCACGGCTGTCAAGACAGTTTTGACTCTGCAGAGTTTGTACCACTGTACCCACAAGTAATGATTTCATCCCCCGTTGCCGGGTGGACTAAAAGAACCTCCATTATGCCAGTGGCTACGATCCACATTCACACTTCCCAGGTGTGTAGCCAGGAGATCACTACGAAGCCTTTACAAAGGGATTCCCGACGAGCGTGGGCCCACTGAGGTTTCACCCCTAACAGCATACAAGAGGCTCCAACCCCGCTGCAGTGGCCCCCTCTTGAGCCTTGCGGTTCATATGGTAGTCCAGCTGACACCTACTCCCCGCACCATCCAATACACCCATACTACGCCGGGGATACACCTAATTAATTGGCCAAGCTGCCCCATCTCAGCATGTGGTTGGCACTGTAAAGCCGGGTTACATGCTCCATGAACCGGTCCTTAGGATCCAGGCAAGTACTAAACACAAACCCAAGTCTCGTGCACCCAGCACACAACCAAAACATCCAACTTGCCTTGATCCCTACCTCTACATAACTCCCAATAGCTCATTCAAGAGTATGGTATAATAAACTGATGATCTCATGTCCCAAATATCCCATTCTAAGCATGGCTAAGCATATGCATGTAAATAAATGACATGGTAAAATAAATCCCAACCCAAGCTACAAGGAAAACAAGGTAATGCAATTCTAGGGAAACTTTCCTAGCATGGGTTTCATATTTCATTTGACAATGCAAATAATTCTATCTACACATCCTAGCATAGGATCAAAGTGGTCAAGGACACTTGCCTCCTTCTTGCTGCTCTTGAAATTGGTAGTCCTGATCTTGGAAATGAATAACTTGTTCTTGAATAGGTTCTACTTCATACCATCACACATAGCAAAAGAAAAACAACAATCCATAAGACATAGTTCACACTTACACTTCATACAAACCACACATTCACATTTATGAAATTTCTTTACCATTATATGTGTTGTGGTTACTTTATGTGTGTTGAGTTGTGGCTTGCATGCACTTTTAACCATGTGTATATGATTCCTACTTTTGTGTCCACCTTCATACTTACACACTATTTATATGGGTTTACAATAAATTTCTTATATTCAACTACTTCACCTTTTTACTACCAAGTGTGTATGAAAAGTATTATTTTTCCCCATATGTGCCTTCATAATTTCTACCAACCCTAAACTGAACTCTTTGGATTTTAAAAACTCCATTGATCATTTACTAGTTGCTATATTTTTCAGATTTATATTCTTATGCATAATTGTGTATTTTATTATGAAATTAGTAATACATATCATCTAAACAGTATAGGTTCTGGTCCTAAATAATTTAATATCATAATTTGACCTTGGCTTCTGATGTATACTATTTCATAATTATTTTCCCTATTTTTCTATAGCTATTCTTTACTTAAAAATGTGTCCCTATACTAATAAATGTGAATAATAAATGAAACAGATTCATTTCAGCCCAAAAATATACTTTTATCTCACCCCAAAGTTTTCTAAGTACTGAGAAAGTTTTTATTTAATTTTGACAATTATGTTTATCCCCCTTTTTAATTTTTAAACACTAGTTACATATTCAATGTTTTAGATTAAATACTAAACAGGGCTAAAATAATGAACTCACCCCATTACAGGGTCTATAATATTATTTTCATAATTTCCAGGGGTCTAGCTACACTTATCAGAGGTGTTTTTCCTAATTTCTATTAAGTCCAGGGGCTAAAACTGATTTTTAAATGAATTTACATGATTTTCTGGAGTTCCAGGGGCTAGATCTGAAGTTTCCGGGGCTAGCTCTCAATTCCAGAGAACCCCAGGGGGTAGCACGTAAGAATTCCAGCCTTTATAACGCGAGGCTGACGTGGACCGTCCGATTTTAAACCGACGGCTGAGATTATAACATCGAACCGGTACGCGGGGATTTAAAGTCTACCGTGCGATTTAAAATAAACGGCGCACAAGCAGCCACGTCGCTCTGATCGAACACGGGCGGCGCTGCCGGCGGCGCACGGCGGCGGGAAGCGGCGATCTCGCCGGAAAGTTTCGGATCCTCGAGAATTCTGCCTAAAACTGTGATCTTATGGCATAGATCGGTAGAGGGGAGGTCAGGGATCTCACCTCGGGGGTTTTCTCGAGCTCGGGGGTCCTGGAAAGTGATCGGCGGCGAGGTCCGAGGCAAAACCACGGCGAAGCTCGTCGGCGCTGTGTTTACACCGTAATTCTCCGAGTTTTCTGCACCTGCAAAGCTCCCCGGAGGCGGTGGATCAAGACCAGCGAGTTAGATCAGAGTTTCCGAGCTTAGATCGGCCAGAATTCACCGGTGAAGTCTCGGTGCTCACCGGAGTAAAAATCGGCGATCGCGTGGGAAAAACTGATCGGAGCTTGGGTTTTTATAGCCGGGGGAGGGCGGTGGGTCAGTTGTGATCGAGTTGGATTCTTCTGGGACCGGAATTCGGGCTGCGGGACGGGTTTTCCGATCGGTTAAGATCGCGCGCGCGCGGGAGAGTCCGGGGTCGCGGGGTTAGGGATGACAGGCGGGTCCCACCCGTCAGTGAGAGACGGCGCGGCGCGCGCGGGGGCGGGCTGGCGCGGGGGAGACTGGGCCGGCTGGCAGGTTTCGGCCCACTGGCCGGTTTTTTTCCCGTTTCTCTTTTTCTTTTTCCATTTCTTTTCTGTTTTGAGTATAATTTGAATTCCAGTTTGAATTTGAATTTTTGCAAAACATGCAACACGTCCAAAAATTTTTAAATTCCCCTCTGAACATGGTTTAGGGTTTTGAATCAAAATTTGGGGTGTTACAGACCTATACTCAGATCTTTCACTAGTTGAAGATAACCTCTCATGAGCATGTTATTCCCCATTGGAAGTATTCAAACTCCCTCTAGGGTACAACAATCTCCCATAAGAGTTCAACTGTCATTCCTCTGTCAGAACGACCAGTTTCTACATGTCCAAGATTTTGATCTGGTTCTAGGCATTTTCATGACTCAAGCTGAATACCAAAGTTAAAGTTAACTTCAGTATCTTTCCAACTAGTACTTATATGCCCTCAGATCAGCTCTTGTTACAAAGTTATGGTAATTCAAAGTCAGCAGAATTTCTGGAAGAATTTCAACCGCACCTCCTTTGGGAAGCTGCTGTTTTCGACTCTGATTTCCACTGAATTCTACGCTGAAATTTCCAAAACTTTGAATTGCAAAGATGTAACACAACTTCTATCCTTTCTAAGGATGTATCATATGAAAATTTTAGATTTTTCTACTGGGAGTTATCATTGAAAACAGAACAGTCCAGAGAATGTTTCACTCTGTCCTGGTTCTGGACAGTTTACATTTCTCTGGGATTTGAGCCATCTTAAGGTGTGTTTCAACTCTGGAAGTCTACAACAAAGTTGTAGAGTACTTGAATACCTTTACAGAACTATATACCACACATCCCTGGGCTAAAAGACCTGTGAGTTATGCCCTGTTGAAGGTCAGCAACTTGCTGCCCCAAAACAGAGCACTCTGTTTTTCATCCCTTTGGCTATCCTGCTCCACTATCCCATTCTTACAACCAACCAGGGTCCTAAATGTTGAACCTAGAGATTTTAATTCCTTGTTATCATTATTTGCATGCACATGCCTATGATATCTCGGTATGATGTTCCTCACAAAAGAAAATCCTAACCGGATTATACCGGCATATAAGTCTCAAGTGTGGCACTAAACGGTCTCTCACACACGTTTACTACATGGATACATACGTGGTTAGTACCTGCAGAAAACCACACAATAGTGATGCACGCAAAGGTTGTTCATTTCAGGAAGTTCCATATTTAAAAGTAAATACAAACGCCCGTATCATAGTCATACGGCCGTCCTTGAGTTAAGTCACGTCTCAAGGTACGTCATCGTGTTTCAACACCACACGACGGGGAACCCGAGTAGGTCATGAACGGGTCGTCATGGTTTGGAATGTGATCAACCCAACAGATACCACCTACTGCCCTGCAGGGCACGCCGATGGCAAGCGCTGCGTATGTCCTCCTGGGCTATTTCCAGACGAACACACTCTCGCGTTACTGACCACGCGATGGGGTCTCCACTTACTTGCCTAAGGCACGCTAAGGATCAGCGTTTCATATGAACTCAGGAACATGAAGAGTCCAAGAGTTTCATATTGACATCTCACACCAAGCTGTGAGACCTATCCCTGAACCACGTTCCTCGTCAGGGGAGCTAACCGAAATTGAACCGCTTTCGGTGGCGTTTCTTACCATTCTTACCAGAGCGTAGGTGCGTCGTTATGTAATTGAAATTCAGAATTATAATAGATAGGTTAGTCTTTGCCACTTTAAGTAACTATGCTAGTATAGTCCTTACTTGGGCAACTATCGAATCCTCACCGTAACCTAAGTTTTCCCATAATACAGTCCTTAAGTACTGTGCTATCCCCAATGCAGCTCTGATACCAGGCTGTGGCAGACCGGGATCCGCTCATCCAGGATCGCAGAGGGTGGTGCCGCACGATGCGACACCTGACAGCACACATCATAAGGACAGATTATATTACATGGGAAAAACAAACTGAACTGTACAAAAAGGTACAACTTCAGTCACAAACTAGTATTTATTTTACAAAGCGGAAGTCTACTCTGTACAACTCACGCCCGCCTATCTAGCAAAAGTCGGTTGCCCAGCCCTAGGGCAACCAACACTGGCTGCACTCCTCAGCTCAGCGCGGCGTGTACGGCTCCCACTCAGCCGTGGTCCCCGACGGAGGGTAACCCTCGCCGGTGGACTCATACTCTGAGTCCGTGGGTGGCTCCTCACCTGAAAAACACTTAAGCAGCAACCGTGAGCACGAAGGCTCAGCAAGGCTTAACCAACTCACCTAAACATGAAACTCTACATGAGGTGTACAATGACATAGGATAGTGATATTGCAGCAAATGGACACGCCTACAAGTTCATCCATAGTTCAGATATTAGCAACAAGTTAACAGTTCAGGAAGCTGAAATTTAGTAAGCAATATTTGGTGGCACACATGTAGCAATACAATTATATCGATCAGCAATATTGAAGCATAACATTTCATACATTAACTACGTTACGACTCAGTGACCAAGTGGTACTCTTCACCGCGAGGGACGGCGAATCGACTCGATATACACCTGCAGGGAAACCCAAAGAGCACATCATGTACGCCCATCCGTAGAGCTGCACAGCACGCTCACTCGATGTCGTACGGACAACCTTTCACCCAACAGCCCAAACGTCGAACCGGTCGCACCGAAACGAGCAGGAGGTTCCCCACACGGAGCATCTATCTATGCCCGTTGGCAGATTTCCACCTTGCTGCCCTCAACCTACACCTATAAATCGGTGTGCTATGCCTCGACGCCCAGAGGTTTAGGCTACATCAGTTTATCGGGGACCATATATCCGATATGCCTTCGGTACGTTCAAACTTGATCAGCGTGGGCCGCACACGGATCGGTCCTCAATCGACACGGACAGGGCCGCGCACACAAGACTTCCTCTTGTTGCGCCCTAGCCCCTGCCTAGTCTCATTTTCATTACTAAAATGATCTCGCATCACTCGAACCAATCCCGTGTGTCCCAAGCCTATCTCGCGAGTAGGTTCCAGCTACTCTAATTGTACCGAAGTTCTATGAAACATTAAGCCTGTCTACTCGAGGTCTTAGACACTACCCTCACTCTTATGGAAAATTTCTGGTCATGCAAGTGGGGTTTTCATCCATTCTACACCTAATGCACATTCCCACTTCATATGACATATGTAAACAAAGTAAAACTTGAAAAATAGTTTAATGCAAACCGGGGCTTGCCTTGTTGCTTCTGGTCAGGGGTTAGTTCTTCTTCCGGAAGTAGGAAGTCGAGTACCTCCGGAGCCTCCTCGCCTTCAGCGACTACACGTTAATACAATACTACATGTTAATGAATATGCACATGAGTTTATGGTAAGGTTTCTGCTATTAGTTCTAATAACCAGTTTCTAATAACTGGAACTCTGTTTAAGAATTTAAATATGAACTGGGTGTTGGTGGTTTGGGCTTAGACCTAAGCACATGGTTAAGTGCTAAGTGGTTTCCCCCCTTTTCCATATTAATCCCTCAAGTGGTTAAACAGGACAGGAGTGATCCAGAGCTCCAATGGATCTGAGAATTTTTGTGTGCGTTCCTTGTCACAAGAACATCCTCTGGACCAAAATTTAGCACTTTTCATTGAGTGGTTTGCTCAGAATAATTCTCTCAGCAAATAAGCAAAGCAGAATTAATTCTGAGGTAACACCCCTGTTCATGCCCAACTTAGTGAACTACAATTTCAATTATAGCTCATAGAGTTTGCATGAATTTTCCTAGCATTTTTGGAGCTAAGATTTGCCCAGAACTGAATTTCTAAGTTTTGGAAATTCTCTGAAAATGTTTCTGTATTCTATTGGACACAACACCTTCAAATCTGAATTGTCCTGATCAAATCAACTCCAAATGGTCTGAAACTTTTACAGGGGTTCACTAACCTCCTAAAGGATATTCTGGAAAAGTTCGAGGATTTTTGGATGAACCAAACTCCCACTAAAATTGTTTTTGTGAAAAGCTTTAAAGAATTTTCCAGAATTAATTAATGGGTGTCATACAAATTGGGTTGTATATTTGGACAGAGATAGGCAAGATGAATCCAACCCAATTTGAATCACTAAATTTGGAGCTTCCTAGCAAAAGTTATGGGGTTCTAAAGTTTGGGAAAATTCTGGAATTTTAATTAACCGGGGAAATGTTCAAATTTCTGACAGCGGGCCCGGCCCCCACGTGTCACCACCTCGGTTGCGCCACACGGGGCCACAGGAATGTTCTCCGCATGGTCACAGCTGATCCTATGCAACAGAAAATCCCCACGCTGTGCATCGAGGGACTGACGAGCGGGCCCGGTCGGCTCGTCTTCTTCCTCGCGCCCGCCCTTTTTCCCGCGCCGCCCCCTCCCCGGCACACCTCTGAAGCTCGCCGGACTTGGCTTCCCGACCGCTTCTCGGCCGAAAACATGCCGCCTGGGCCTACTTTCGTGCGCTGAACACGATGGCACCGACTGCTCCGGTCGGCGGTGGCCCTAACCTAGCCGGCGACGGTGCCGCGGCTCGGACTCCCTTCGGTTATGCCACCCGGCCAACTCAGCCCGCCAAAACCTCGGTGGAAGGGTTCTACAGCACCGGGGGATCTCAGAGAAGGTCGACAAGGCCATGCCAGGGTTCGGGAAGAGCTCTAACCTAGCCGTTACCGTGAGCCTGACCCTTCCAACCATCACCGCGGTTGGAAAACCGGGAAATATGCCGGCTACACCCAAAACTAAGCTAGGGTTGCAAAGCAAACTTGGGCGCCGTCGAGTCTAGCTCCTGTGAGCACAGTTTAGTGAACTGACAACGAGAAGGGAGTGGGAATTCGCAGGTCTCATACCGGAACGTCGTCCTGTGGTCGCCGGCGAAGTTTCTCCAAATTCTTGCTCGGTGGTTCACGGCTGGTCTTGTGGTTTGGGTGGAAGCAGCAGTGCTCACCGGCGCGTACGGGGATGTCCCTGCTTGGGCGTGAAAGGGCCTGGTGTAGGCTGTCCACGTGCGCCCGGTCGCCGGTTAGTCTTGGTTTGCCGCGGAAAACGGAATTCAAGGCTCGGACACTGCCGGAGCTTGCTAGCTCTCGTGCTGGGAAGGTGAGGAACGGGGGCGTAGCGCTGTTGTGCAGGTCGGAGGGCGCTGTGGCACAGTTTGAGCTGGCTCCCGATGATTTCGCAGAGGTGGCGGCGAGCTCGGTGGTTTCTTGCGCGAAGGGAAAGAACAGGCGACGTTCTTCAGTCCCGTGGGATAACAGAGGCGCGGCAGCGGGGCAAAGATGCCAGGCAGCTCTCCAGCGCACGGAATTTTCAGAGGAGGTGGCTGCCGGCTGCTCCTCGGTGTCACCCGCAGCGGCGTCGGTGGCTCGGTTTACTTCGCGTGGGAGGAAATCAATCAACGACCGTGTGCTTCACTGAGGACTTTTGCAATTGTTTATTTCCCCCAATGACAAGTGGGTCCCACTAGTCAGTACTCCCCCTCCTCTCAAAAGGTCTCCAAAAATTTGGCAAGTGATGAATTCAAATGTTTGGAGTTTCCTGCTGAGCTACATTTATATGGTTGGGCAAATTTCCCTCAAATTGAAATATATATTTGAATTCTTTGCACATGAGACCCAGCAGGGGGGATAGGAAGCATTGAGTGGAGGTCTCACGTGCGTAGCCCTGTTGGTGTTGATTGAGAACCGAGTCGTGTGCGGGCCTGCTGAACAAGTATCAAACAGTACCGGATGGCATACTGACATAAGCAGAAAACTGATGTAATTGGTTAACCTGGTGCCGAGGCTTACCCAACCGTAAATAGGAGTGGGTTGAGGGTAGCAAGTTGTAAATCTGCTGGTGGGCACAGTCACGCTCCACACGGGGACCTCCTGCCCGTTACGGATGGACCGGTTCGGTATTTGGGTTGCCTTTGAAAGGTTGTTGCATACAACAGAGTATGAAGGGGTGTGGAATCACGCTTCTGAAAGTGGGTGTATGCAACGTGTTGTCCGGGTGTCTCCTGATTGCAATCACCATCCCTCGCGGTTATTTGAGTACCGCTTGTTCACTGTTCTGTGACGTAGTAAGAAGAGCAATAAGCCAGATGAATAATAATGTGCTGTGATGAAATATTAATGTTTGGAAACCATGTCTGCTGTAGATGTAGAGCTGATTAAGTTTATTTTCCGCTTTGGGCATCACCACATCGGAGGAAAGCGTTTCTTGTTTGATTGTGGACTTCCGATGTGAGGGCTGCCTAGGGCTCATTAAATTGTTTCTCTAAAACTGAAAGTAAGGATCAACGTGTAGGTGTGTCTTTATTGCAAAGTTCTGTTTCCTATCGTATGTATCCTTACATGTAGAGTTCCATGCCTAGGCTAGTCGGTTAAGCCTTGCTGAGCCATCGTGCTCACGGTTGCAATATTTGATCTGTATGCAGGTGAGAGCTATGAGGAGGGGTCCGAGGACGAGGCGTTGCCCCCGTCGGGGTACACGGCCGAGATGGAGCCCTGCACGCCGCCGTGATCTTCGTTGGACTGCTGCTAGTGTGTAGCATCCCCGGGCTGGATGGCTGCACTTTTGCATAGCTAGGCTGAGAGTTTATGTAACACCCCAAAACCTGTTAAAGAGGGGAATTTAAAAAATTTTGGACATATTGCATGTGGGGTAACAATTCAAATTCAAACTGGAATTTTAATTTGAATCAAACCAGAAAAAGGAAAAGAAAAAGAAAAAGAAAACCGAAACCGGCCAGTGGGCCGAAACCCGCCAGCCGGCCCAAGACCCCGCGCCAGCCAGCCCAACCCGCGCCCCCCTCTCTCTCCCTCTCTCTGACGTGCGGGGCCCACCGTCATCTTCTTCCCCCGCGCGCCCAACCGACCCCGGACTCTCTCTCTCTCTCTCTCGCCCGATCAAAACCAACCCCCAGAACCCACGCTCCCAGCCCCGATTTCCGTTCCCGGACGCCCCAACGTGATCTCAACAGACCGCTGCCCTCCCTCGTCCATTTAAACGCCAAAATCTGCCCCTTTTCCTCCCCGATCGGCCGTTTTTCTCTCCGGTGAGAACCGAAGCTTCTACCGCTGATTTCTTTCAATCCTTGCTCAAATTTCCTGATCTAACGTGCTGATCACGTTCCACCGCCGCCGGGGAGCGCTGCGGGTGAAAGAAACGACGTGTCTTGCGCCCCAACTGCCGCTTAGACGTGCACCGAAGACCATCGCCGTTGAAGCTCGCCGCCGACCAACTCGGTGAGCATCCCCTACCCCTCCGCAGCCGATCCGTGCAAAAAGATGCGAGTTCTAGCGTGTAGCGGCAAAAGCCGAGGCTGCGCCGGCGAGATCGCCGCCCCCAGCCGCCGCGCGCGCGGGCTGGCTCCGGCCAGGGCGACGTGGCCCCTTGAGGGCCGTCTATTTTAAATCGCACGGTAGAAATTAAATTGATGCGTACCGCTTCGGCAATCTAATCTGAGCCGTCTGTTTTAAATCCAACGGCCCACGTCAGCCCCGCATTATAAAGGCCGGAATTCTTACACGCTACCCCCCTGGGGATCTCGGAAAACATGAGCTAGCCCCGGAAAATTCTGATCTAGCCCCTGGACCTTCAGAAATTCATGTAAATTCATTTAAAACTCAGTTTTAGCCCCTGGACTTAATAAAAATTAGGAAAACCCCTTGTTATGTGTAATTAGGCTCCTGAAAATTTAGGAAATAGTAAATTAAATCCTGCAGTAGGGTGGATTTGCCTTTTAGACCCTGTAGGATATTAAATTCAGAAATTTGAATATGTGACTAGGATTTAAATTTAAAAGGTGAGGCAAACACATGTGAAAATTCAAATTTAAACTCTCCTAGCACTTGGAAAACCTTTAGAATGAGTTAAGAATTTATTTTAGGCTGAAATGAGGTCTGCCTATGTGTTGCTCATTTTTATTGTTTCTAGAAACATATTTTTGGGCTAGGAAATAATTCTGAAAATTGGTAAAATAAATTTAAATTGGTTCACATCAGAGAGGAAGTTCAAAAATATATTATTGAACATTTTAGATCAGAACCTATTCTGTTTAGATAATATGTCTTACTATTTTAATATTAAAATTCACTTTTGGGTATAGAAATTAAATCTGAAAATATAGGAAAATAAGTATGCGTGGTTTGAAGATGTTAAATCAGGTCTTTATTTTCAGAAACTTCAAATTAAGATTTTGTAGAAGATCTAAAACCTATTTGGAGTATGAAACTTTCTTTCATGCAAACTTTGGGGCTAAGAAGTGTATTAATTAAATATAAAGAATTTGTTCAAATTGGAATCATATATAGTGTGCAAATACAAATCTAATACAAAAGTTAGAAATAATATATATATGTTTAAAAGTGCATGTAGGCCAAAAATCAACACATCTAGAGTAACTACAACACTTAGAAATGTGAATGACTCCCATATGTATGTATGTGTGGTTTGCATGAGTCAAAGTGTAAACTATGGCTTATGGATTGTTGTTTTCTTTTGCTATGTGTATTGGCATGGGTAGAACCTGCCCCAGAGCAAGTTCTCCCCTTCCAAGACCAAGACTTTCAATTCCCAGAGCAGCAGGAAGAAGGCAAGTGTCCTTGAGCACTTTGATCCTATGCTAGGATGTGTAGATAGAATTATTTGCATTGTCAATTGAAATATGAAACCCATGCTAGGAAGTTTCCCTAGAATTGCATTATCTTGTTTCCTTGTAGCTTGGGTTGGGATTTGTTTTATTATGTCATTCATTCATATTACTTATGCTTAGCCATGCTTAGAATGGGATAAGTGGGATATGAGATCATCAACTTGTTTACCTTACTCTTGAATGAGACATTATGAGTTATGTAGAGGTAGGGATCGAGGCAAGTTGGATGATTTGGTTGGTGCTGGGTGCACGAGACTCGGGTTTGTGTTTAGTACTTGCCTGGATCCTAAGGACCGGTTAATGGAGCATGTAACCTGGCTTTACCGTGCCAACCACATGCTGAGATGGGGCAGCTTGGCCAATTAATTAGGTGTATCTCCGGCGTAGTATGGGTGTTTTGGATAGTGCGGGGAATAGGTGTCAGTTGGACTACCATATGAACCGCAAGGCTCAATAGGGGGCCACTGCAGCGGGGTTGGAGCCTCTTGTATGCTGTTAGGGGTGAAACCTCAGTGGGCCCACGCTCGTCGGGAATCCCTTTGTAAAGGCCTCGTAATGATCTCCTGGCTACACACCTGGGAAGTGTGAATGTGGTTCGCGGCCACTGGCATAATGGAGGTTCTTTTAGTCCACCCGGCAACGAGGGATGAAATCACTACATGTGGGTACAGTGGTGCAAACTTTGCAGAGTCAAAACTGTCATGACAGCCTTGCTCACGGTCAAGAGCAGCTTGGACTTATTCATGATTAGAGGATGATGAATTGGGAAGTTGTGGATGTTAAGCGGGAACCTTAACATTGGAGATGAGACTATGCTCACTTGATAATGATGATGGGTTGAGGGATTGGGACCATTTCACCTGTGTAGTAATGTAGGTGCTTAATAAGCTAAGGTGATAGGTCATAATTGCGTAGTGCTTTGACCATGAGTTCAACCTCTCCTTGCTCTAGCCATGCATGACATAACTTTCCCACACTTGCTGGGTACCAACGGTACTCAAACTTGCATATTTGTTGGTTTAAATTGCTGCTCAGGTCAAGGGGATGATGTGGTGTTCAATGACCAAGCCTTCGGACCCGAAGAAGGATTCTAGGTTCACAGAGTCCCCCGGGCAACGCCTGTGACGGAGCCCACAAGATTTATATTCCGCTGCTGTTTTATTTATATATTATGAACTTATTATTGTCCATTGAGACGTATGCAATGTAAGACTTATTTATATTCGAACACCTGGCTTGTAATATGATGATGCTTCACTATTTGTCATCACATGTATGAGAAAATGATCCTGGCATACATGTGATATTCACTCGGTTGTTCTTCGGAGAAACCGGGTGTGACAGAAGTGGTATCAGAGCCAAGGTTGCCCGTAGGGACGTGGACCTAGGTAAAAATGGACGTATTTAAGGACCCTATTTTCTTAAAAACTATTTTACAAAGGTGTGGGTTGAAGGTGTTATTTAATGGGGTCGCTTTATTCATCTTACCCCAACTTTTATTCAAAATACAATTTTTGTTTAACTCTTATCTAACTTAATTTTAAATGCTTTATGTTTTAGATGGTTCGCATGATCCACACCGCCCGCAAGTCCACCGGAGGGAGAGTTCCTGTAGTTGCCCATGCCCTTAGAGAGGAGAACCGTCCGGTGACGTACCACTCCTACGGATTGGCAGTAGGAGGCTTGTTGCGCCGTCTACGGCATATGCTCCACGCCGCCGGCAATGTGGGCAAGCTAATCATACACTACTGCTCCACCAGGACCATCCGTGAGAAGCGGGAATAATGGAGCTCAGAGATGAGGATTATCCATGAAAATCAGCTGCTCAAGATCCATCGTTCTCCAGCTTGTCGGGCGACTCAGGCCGATGCTGAGAAGGATGTCACCTGGGAGGCCATCACCTGCCAGAGTTACATCAACCGTCGCCACCTGGACAGGACTGAGTGCATGTATGTCCTCCAGCGTGAGAGTGGCACCGCGGAGTACAAGTACCCGCCAGTGCAGCAGGGGACTTCCCATGAGCACATGGATCTGTGCTTGGAGGATGCTGCTATGCTCAGCACTCGACTGCAGGAGTGCCAGCAGGAGCTTCAGGATGTCCGTGACACCCTGAAGGAGACTGAGGTGTTGCTTCGTGCCAACTTGAGGGCGAGAGAAAAAGGAGATGGGAATGAACTGTGTGTCACCGTGAATGACACATGGACTCCTGACTCCCCAGACCACCGGGCGAGCAGGCATCGCTGCACTTCTCCACCAGCAGCTTCCCCACCCAAAGCGGAATCAGAGGGCAGCCACAATAATGAGGAAGACCACGAAGAGCCAGCTCAGTGATACGAGTCGTTTAGAGTCCTTTCCCTTATTTCAGCAGGTTATCGAGTAGTCGAGTCAATACCTTAGTTATTTTTGTGTTAATGTTTTGTGTGTGACGTGAGTTGTGGAAGCCATGGGTATTTGTCCACAACCTCGTCTTTAGGTTGCTTTGCTTTGATGTGTGAACCCCTATGAATTAAGAGTGCATTTATTTTCGCGTGAGACGTGAGTCCCAAAAATCTACGTGAAACCCTCAGAAAATGTTTAATATATTAAGGCCTCAAAACTTTAAGTTTAAACAAGCAATTTGGGAAGTTAATACGTAATGCTTTAAGTTAACATTTGGTTGATCATGATAGATGGCTGGAAGAGGAAAGGGTCGTGGAGCCAACCCCACAAACAACAACGATGAGGCCGGCAACCCTCATCTTTCTGGAGGACAAGACAGGGGTGGTCGCCGTGAAGGAGCTGATCCTATCCAACAAATGCTTGAAAATCAGAATCAGCTCATCCATAGCCTAACTCAAGTGGTGGCCAACTTGCACCAAGCTCCACCCCCACAAGCTGCACCACGCCAACCAAGGTTGAGTGAGCTTCTGGGGACTCAACCTCCAAAGTTTGCAATTGCTGCTGAACTTCTGGAGGCAGATGACTGGCTAAAGACCATTGAGAGCAAGATGAGGATCATACAATGCCAAGGGTATGAGAGGGTGCTGTTTGCCTCTCACCAATTGCATGGACCTGCTGCTGATTGGTGGACCGCTTACGTGGCAGCCCATCATGACCCCGAGAACATCACTTGAGAAGAGTTCAAGCACAGTTTCCGCAACCATTACATACCAAGGGGTGAACTCAAAAACAAGAGGAAAGAGTTCTTGGGACTGCAGCAAGGAAACATGACTGTGAGGGAATACCTCACTAAGTTCACCCAACTATCCCGTTATGCACCACGGGACATCGAAACTGATGAGCAGAAACAGGACTGTTTTGTGGAAGGACTTACTATGGAAATGCAATGTGCAATGTCCTCCAACGAGTATGAAAGCTTCCAAAAGATTGTAGACAGAGCATTTGTCGTGGAGAGGAAGTTGAATGCCTTGGAGAATGAAAACAAGAGGAAGGCGGGATGGTCACACCAAGCCTCAGGTAGCAACACACGCCCATGTCTGATGCAGCAACCCGCAGGGCAGACGAGCCGTGCTGTGGAACCCTACTCAGCACCCAGAGGGTACAACCCGAATTTCAGGCCTCCGTCAGCACCAGCATAGCCACAACGTCAGTTTGTACAGCAGTCTCGCCCCACATATCAACCTCGACCAGCAGGACAAGGACCACCGAACCAACCCCAACACAACAAAGGCCAGGCACCTAAGGTTGGGGTGCAATGCTTCAACTGTGGTGAAGTGGGGCACTACGCCCATAAGTGCCCAAAGAAGAAGCCCATGCAGCCACAACAGCAGAATGTGATGCGAGGACGGGTGAACCACGTGACCATGGAGGAAGCGCAAGAGGCACCTGACGTGGTAATTGGTAAATTTCTTGCCAATTTACACATTGCAACCCTGTTGTTCGATTCTGGTGCTACCCACTCGTTCATTGCTCAAGGGTTTGTTAAGAAGCATGATCTAGCAACAACACAAATGAACCATATGCTAGCAGTGAACTCGCCAGGGGGAGAAATAAGAACAAGACAAGTGTGTCCCAAGGTGAATCTAGACATTAATGGGGTAGTATTTACTGCAAACCTCATAGTGATAGACTCCCACGGGATAGATATTATTTTGGGTATGGATTGGTTGACCAAACATAAAGGTATCATCCACTGTTCGACCAGAACGGTGGAACTAACTCACACTAGTGGCACAAAAGTAAAGTTCATAGCCATGCAAGAGCCTAGGAGGGACATTAAACTCAATAAAGTTGAGGTGGAAGTGGGAGAGATAAGTATTAGCAAGGAATATCCCGATGTTTTTTCCGGAGGAGTTGCCAGGTATGCCTCCCGATCATGAAGTGGAATTCGCGATTGAGCTAGTGCCTGGAACAGCTCCAATATACAAGAGGCCTTATCGGATGGACTCCAAACAGCTGGAAGAACTCAAGGAACATTTAAGAGAATTGACAAAGAAGGGCTACATTCGTCCTAGTTCCTCACCATGGGGAGCTCCAGTGATATTTGTGCCCAAGAAGGACGGGACCCAAAGGTTATGCGTAGACTACCGTGCGTTGAATGAAATAACCATCAAGAACAAGTACCCATTACCCGGCATTGAAGACTTATTTGATCAGTTGAGGGGAGCTTGTTTGTTCTCAAAAATTTATCTCAGGTCGGGATACCACAAACTTAAGATAAGGCAAACCAACATTCCAAAGACAGCTTTCGTATCTCGGTACGGGCTGTATGAATACACCGTCATGCCGTTCGGGCTAACTAATGCCCCGGCATACTTCATGTATCTCATGAACAAGGTATTCATGGAATATCTGGATAAATTTGTGGTGGTTTTCATTGATGACATTCTCGTCTTCTCCAAAGATGAAGAAGAACATGAGGGACATTTAAGATTGGTGCTGCAAAAGCTGAGAGAACACCAACTATATGCCAAGTTGAGCAAGTGTGAGTTTTGGCTGAAGAGAGTTCCCTTCTTAGGGCACATAATCTCGGAAGGAGGAATCTCCAAAGATCCCGCCAAGATCGAGGATGTGCAGAAGTGGAAGACCCCTGAAAATGTCGGGGAAGTTCGAAGCTTCAGAGGATTGGCTGGGTATTATCGACGGTTTATTGAGGGTTTCTCCAAGATCTCGAGACCCCTCACCAAATTGTTAGAGAAGGGAATCATGTTCACATGGACACCACAGTGTGAGACGAGTTTTCAAGAACTGAAGAAAAGATTGACAACAGCCCCAGTGCTAGTTATGCCAGATATGCAGAAGAACTTTTCGGTGTACTGTGATGCCTCTGGATACGGGTTGGGATGTGTTCTCATGCAAGAGGGGCATGTCGTGGCTTATGCATCCCGGCAGCTCCGGAAACATGAGAAGAACTATCCTACACATGACCTAGAGCTAGCCGCAGTGGTACACGCATTGAAGATTTGGCGGCATTACTTGATGGGGAAAAGGACAGAGATATATACGGATCATAAGAGCTTAAAGTACATTTTCACACAGCCAGATCTCAACCTCAGACAAAGTAGATGGTTAGAGCTAATCAACGACTTTGATGTGGGCATAAACTATCATCCTGGGAAAGCGAACGTCATAGCGGATGCTTTAAGCCGGAAAGTGCAGGTCCACATGTTGAGTTCGAAGGACATGCCTACATAATTGAAGGAAGAGATTGCAAAACTCAATCTATGTCTGGTGAATAGTGGTGAGGCCATCGTAATGGAAGTGGACTCCACATTAGAGCAAGACATACGCAACGGTCAGAAGAATGACGAGAAGATACAAGAGATTAGAGAACTCATCAAAAAAAATAAAGCCCCTGGGTTCAGAGAGGATGAACAAGGTGCTGTGTAGCATGGGAAAAGAATCTGTGTGCCTGAGGTGAAGGAGATCCGTGAATTGATTTTGAAGGAGGCTCATGATTCCGACTATTCCATTCATCCTGGGAGTACGAAGATGTATCAGGACCTCAAGAGCAGATATTGGTGGTATGGCATGAAGCGAGATGTCGCGGAACATGTTGCCCTATGTGACACATGTCAGTTGGTGAAAGCAGAACATCAACGACCCGCGGGATTATTGCAACCACTCAAAGTGTCGGAATGGAAATGGGAAGAAATAGGTATGGACTTCATAGTGGGACTACCCAGGACCCAATCGAGATATGATTCGATATGGGTCATCATCGACGGGCTAACCAAGGTAGCTCATTTCATCCCCGTGAAAGAAAGCTACAGCGGATCCAAATTGGCGGAATTGTACATGTCAAGGATCGTGTGTTTCCATGGAGTGCCAAAGAAGATAGTGTCAGATCGAGGGACACAGTTCACCTCAAGGTTCTGGAAGAAGTTACATTAAACCATGGGAACTCATCTAAATTTTAGTTTTGCCTATCACCCGCAGACTGACGGGCAGACGGAAAGAACCAATCAGATCCTTGAGGATATGCTGAGAGCGTGTGCGCTCAACAACAATAGGAGTTGGGATAAGAATTTACCGTATGCGGAGTTCTCCTATAACAACATCTATCATGCTAGTATGAAGATGTCACCATTTGAGGCTTTGTATGGGAGGAAGTGCAGAACTCCACTATTTGGAACCAAACAGGGGAAAGTAAAGTGTTTGGGCCCAAGGTACTACAAGAAGCCGAGGCAAAAGTGAGGGAAATCCGCAACAATTTGAGGATAGCACAGACCCGACAAAAGAGCTATGCCGATGTACGGAGAAGAGAGCTCGTTTTCAACGTGGGGGACTATGTCTATCTCAAGGTGTCCCCTATCCGAGGACTTCGTCGGTTCAAGGTGAAAGGGAAGTTATCACCTCGATACATCGGACCCTTTCAGATTCTGGAGAGAAAAGGCGAAGTGGCATATCAACTAGAATCACCAGCTTGCCTATCAGATGTGCACGATGTATTCAATGTATCACAACTCAAGAAATGTCTAAGGACGCCCGAAGAGATGTTACCCATGAATGAGGTGGACGTACGAGAGGATCTTTCTTATGCCGAACAACCGGTCAAGATTTTGGAGACAATGGGACGCCTCACAAGAAATAAAAGAATCCGGATGTGCAAGGTGCAGTGGAAGCATCACTCGGAAGCGGAAGCCACATAGGAGCGAGAAGACGAGCTTAAGGCACAATTTCCGGAATTGTTTTCCTAGAATCACCAATCTCGAGGACGAGATTTATTTTAAGGGCGGTAGAGCTGTAACACCCCAAAACCTGTTAAAGAGGGGAATTTAAAACTTTTTTGGACGTATTGCATGTGGGGTAGCAATTCAAATTCAAACTGGAATTTAAATTTGAATCAAACCAGAAAAAGGAAAAAGAAAAAGAAAAAGAAAACTGAAACCGGCCAGTGGGCCGAAACCCGCCAGCCGGCCCAAGACCCCATGCCAGCCAGCCCAACCCGCGCCCCCCTCTCTCTCCCTCTCTCTGACGTGCGGGGCCCGCCGTCATCTTCTTCCCCCGCGACCCCAACCGACCCCGGACTCTCTCTCTCTCTCGCGCCCAATCAAAATCAACCCGCAGAACCCACGCTCCCAGCCCCGATTTCCGGTCCCGGACGCCCCAACGTGATCTCAACAGACCGCCGCCCTTCCTCGTCCATTTAAACGCCGAAATCCGCCCCTTTTTCCTCCCCGATCGGCAGTTTTTCTCTCCGGTGAGAACCGAAGCCTCTACCGCCGATTTCTTTCGATCCTTGCTCAAATTTCCTGATCTAACGTGCTGATCACGTTCCACCACCGCCGGGGAGCCCTACAGGTGAAGGAAACGACGTGTCTTGCGCCCCAACTTCCGCTTCGACGTGCACCGAAGACCATCGCCGTTGAAGCTCGCCGCCGACCGACTTCCAGGGCCTCCGAGTGCTGGAAAACCCCTCGGTGAGCATCCCCTACCCCTCTGCAGCCTATCCGTACAAAAAGATGCGAGTTCTAGCGTGTAGCGGCAAAAGCCGAGGCTGCGCAGGCGAGATCGCCGCCCCCCGCCACCGTGAGCCGCCGCGCGCGCGGGCTGGCTCCGGCCAGGGCGACGTGGCCCCTTGAGGGCCGTCTATTTTAAATCGCACGATAGAAATTAAACCGACGCATACCGCTTCGGCAATCTAATCTGAGCCGTCCATTTTAAATCCAACGGCCCACGTCAGCCCCGCATTATAAAGGCCGGGATTCTTACGCGCTACCCCCTGGGGATCTCGGAAAACGCGAGCTAGCCCCTGGACCTTCAGAAATTCTGTAAATTCATTTAAAACTCAGTTTTAGCCCCTGGACTTAATAAAAATTGTGAAAAACACCTCTGTTATGTGTAATTAGGCTCCTGAAAATTTAGGAAATAGTAAATTAAACCCTGCAGTAGGGTGGATTTGCCTTTTAGACCCTGTAGGATATTAAATTCAGAAATTTGAATATGTGACTAGGATTTAAATTTAAAAGGTGAGGCAAACACATGTGCAAATTTAAATTTAAACTCTCCTAGCACTTGGAAAACCTTTAGAATGAGTTAAGAATTTATTTTAGGCTGAAATGAGGTATGCCTAAGTGTTGCTCATTTTTATTGTTTCTAGAAACATATTTTTGGGCTAGGAAATAAATCTGAAAATTGGTAAAATAAATTTAAATTGGTTCACATCAGAGAGAAAGTTCAAAAATATATTATTGAACATTTTAGATCAGAACCTATTCTGTTTAGATAATATGTCTTACTATTTTAATATTAAAATTCACTTTTAGGTATAGAAATTAAATCTGAATATATAGGAAAATAAGTATGCATGGTTTGAAGATGTTAAATCAGGTCTTTATTTTCAAAAACTTTAAATTAAGATTTTGTAGAAGATCTAAAACCTATTTGGAGTAGGAAACTTTCTTTCATGCAAACTTTAGGGCTAAGAAGTGTATTAGTTAAATATAAAGAATTTGTTCAAATTGGAAATTCATATATAGTGTGCAAATAGAAATCTGAATACAAAAGTTAGAAATAATATATATATGTTTAAAAGTGCATGTAGGCCAAAAATCAACACATCTTGGGTAACCACAACACTTACAAACACTACAGGAAAAACGATCATTGACGACGGCCAGATTTATTGTCGACGGGGCCGTCGTCTTTAATTTTATTGACGACGGCTAGGAAAAGCCGTCGTCAATAACACAGTTATTGACGACAGCTGAGCGAGTACCGTCGTCAATAAATAATTGACGACGGTGACCTAGCACCGTCGTCAATAACACAGTTATTGACGACAGCTGAGCGAGCACCGTCGTCAATAAATAATTGACGACGGTGCCCGTCGTCTTTAACTATTATTGACGACGGTGACCTAGCACCGTCGTCAATTACCGGACATATAACCCGTGCGCGAGCCGGGAGGCGGCCACAGTGCCGCCTCCCGACTCGCGCCGCGCGATCAGTCGTGTCGCCCTCCCCGCCGTTCCCCGCCGCTGCCGCCGGTCACCGCCACCGCCGGTCGCCGCCGCCGCCGCCGGTCCCCGCCGCCGGTCCCCGCCGCCGGTCGCCGCCTCCCATCTCGCACCGGTCGCCGCCGCCGCCGTCCCCCGGTCGCCGCCGCCCGTCCCCGCCACCGCCGCCGCCCGTCTCCAGCCGAGGTAAGTCCCCTCCCCTCCCCTCCGGCCTCTCAGGGCATGCATCATGCCGGCCGGGGCTTCATATGATCTAAAATACAAGTGGTTGATCAATTGACTAATAAATCAAATGGTGAGAAAGTTTACGGGGATAAGCAAGCATCTTAGGGTCACTAATACGTTTTGTCAATTCAGGTCCACTTTATAATGTGACTCCGCCCAAGATTTGATTTACCTTTTACCTCAGAATCCATGGTACTGTTTCCTGTTTAATAAAACCTCACAAGCAAAACTTGACTTGCACGCAATCCTGTGATGTTGCACCCCCTAATAGGAATTCCACAAAAAAAAAGAATTACCAGAAAAGTAGCATTCACATTTATCCAATTCTCTTCCATCTTCGGTGCCTAACAAGTAGACTCGCACAAGTTTGTTTCATCAAATCGTTCCTACTCCATTCAACTATACCCTGTATGCCTACGCGTGTCAATCTGTGTATAATACAATTCAAGATTACTTACTAACAAAGACCGGTCAAAAAGGGGATTATGCCATGTAAAAGGGATCCTACTCGCATAAAGATGAAACAGATCACATTGCACAAATGCAAGATGTGCAGCCTAGAACTCCCAATGCTCACCACAGCTGGATTTTGCCTAGTTTGGATGAGAGAAGCTGCGAAATCTTCACTTGTATGCCCCGGACTCGTTACCTAGTTTAGTCCCTGCCGTACATGTAATGCGCTCTTGCTGTAATCGCAATGTTGCGTCGATCATGATAACGAATTTTAGGCAGAATCCTAATGATGGGCAGAGGTCCAGGGTTGTTAGGCGATAATTAAGAATTTATATTTATATAGATATGTTGCCTTCCTAATCTAGTTTTAAATTATTTGGATTCTCTACACAGTAAAGCTGACGAATCGGTTTTTTTATCTGTTTTTGGGTCCATCATTTTTTTCTGAACGAGTTTTCGTGTCCAAATGGCATAAGATGTTGCTAGAGATGAATCTTGTCACAAAAGGGTAGATGGCTTGCAAAGGGAACACACAGATTGTTGAGGGGAAAAGAAGGGGGGTTAAGATATTTTTGTAGTTGCAGCTGAGGTTATTCATATGCTAAAGTGGTTGATGAAACTAGCATTAATTGATGACCTACTTTCCTTTCTTGTGTGCCAAAAACTGAAGAATCTGACAAACGGTAACTTAGAGAAGCTAAAAGTAAGAGATATATCTCTACCTAAGAGGAGGTTGAAGGCAAAAAGTATCTTGGCTTTCTAATGAAGTTTATCTGTTCAAGAGAAAAACATTGTGCAAAAGATAAGTATCTGATTGGTAAAGTAGATTATCAGCTGCCTGATTTAATACATTTTGTTCTACTTCAAGAGATTTCCTTTGATCCATCTACTTCTATTACATTAACGGTAGATGTTGCAATGCAACCTACTTATAGAATATCTATGTAGGCAGGGGCAAAACAGATGTTGAATGGCATAAATCACAAAAGGCAAAATAATAATCATTTTTCAAGTAGATATATCATCAAGTGGTATAATGGATCACTTGTTTTTTTGAAGCTATGTATGGCACTAGCATACACACCATATGGGTGATTGGACACATGTTGAACAAACTCCAACCTTGGGCCATGTTACTGCAAGAAGACCGCCTTTAGTGAATACAGTACCACTCGGGAAAAGTAGTGTGTGTTATTCAGCGAGCCCTTTCCAGCTGCCAATGACCTTGAGAGCTTCAGTTCTACTTACTGCTCTTGGAAAGACTCCCATCTTTTTCCACTTTATCCCCCTTCAAATCATGACATCTTCTTTACACCAAGTTTAAACTTCTTTGCTGAAGTGACACCAAGTTTAAACTTGAGACAATAGAGGACCTAACATATTCCCCTGTGTGTAGAGTTGGAACCGTTTCAGTCTTTTTAGTTCCGCTTTGTGTATTGGATAAACAGACACATTAGGGCATGTGGAATCTTGATGATTAGGGACCCGAAAGATGAGGCTCCAGCAACATACCACAATTTACCCCCCGAGCCCCGCCTTGCTGTGCCGCCCGGCCCCGCCCCAAGCCCTGCCCTGCCGCGCTGTCCGACCTTAGTTGATTAATTGTTTAATTAGTATTGTAATTGATTATTGTTTAATTAATACTTTGATTGATTGTGTGATCAGTTACTATATGTAAATAAATGGGTTTCGGCCCGGTCCGGCCTGACACGACCCATTTAGGGTCTGTCACGGCTCATTTAGTGGTAATGTATTAGTCGAGACAGGCACGGAGGACGGCAAGCTCCCGCGCGTGGACGGCGGGCCCAGACGGCAAGCTCCATGCGAAAAACTTAGTGCATGGTGGGTTGTACAAAAGGTGAATCCTCGTGAGCGGTTATATACACCGGACAATACTGGTTACATTGATGAGGCAGATGTTGTTTACCAAGAAGAAGAGTTGCCAGATTCTTTTGTCATTGAGCCTGGTCTACGACTCGATGAATTAGTTGGAGATGCACAAGATGTACAGACTCATAATGTGAAAAAACGAAAACGGCGAACAACCATGACAAAAGATCGATGGTCCGGTTTACGAAGTAGAGTACATGATCGTGATACTGATGAATTTTGAAATTAAGTACAAGTATCGTTTCTTTCATCTCTTCTTTCGTCTTCTATATTTTCCTTTAAATTCATTATCAAATTTCCTTTCATCAGGATGTCATCGAGCAGTAGACGACGGGGGACGCGGGGCTTTCTGCCCCCGAGAGCAGACTCCGTTTTCCAGGGCTGTCAGTCTAGCAATGGTAGACTGTCTCAGCTGTTGGGCCTCGACAGAGGCCAGGGGTCACGAGAGCGGTCACGACAGGTAAAGAATATTAAATTACATAAATTATATAAATAACTTTCTTAAATCTATATTACCAATCTTCAAATTTTTAGGACGACTCTACGTCTGAGGAGACAGAGGCCAGGGGTCCTCTTCAGACACCACAGGTTTCGGAGCCTGTTACAGATCCTGGTTCGGATCCTCTTCAGGTTCCGGCACCGCAGGATTCAGACCCTGCTTCAGAGCCTTCCACAGAGCCTGATGTGGAGCCGGCTCCACAGCGGCGTTACAGGAGGAGCCACTACGTGGCTCCTCCTCCGGTTCCTGCACGGCCAGAAGATCGGGTCGTTATTCGTCCGGTTGGCGATAGGTAAGTAAATCTATAACAAATCAATTTAGATATTTTAACACTTATATATGTACTAATTGAGAATCGTGTATTAGGTCTTGGGCCGATGACTCGTTCACGGGTCAAGGACGCCACCGCCAGGTCAACGCTGTCCTGGGTCAGCTCATCCGTTGTCACTACCCCGGTCTAGTGAACGGACGGGCTGCTACGTCTTGGGACGATTACGCTACGGCCCAGGACATTACCTACGGCAACCACCAGGAGCATGTGTGGCATGAATTCATGGTAAGTAAATCGTCTATTTGTTAAATGCGAACCTATTATATGTTAAATACATTAATTTGTATATTTCTACTTGTAGAAATATTACCGTTTGGAGGACGAGGCCCAGCTGGATCACGCTCGCCTGGTCTTCAACAACAACGCTAGGAAGCTCCTGACGCAGTCGATTTCAACGGCTCGCATTCAGGCTACGAAGGCGTACTATAAGTTGCATCCGGACGAGGGTGAGCCGGGGCAGTTTAGGGATGTGGCGGACAAGTACTTGACGGAGGCACAGTACGCAGAGGTAAATTCTTTATTTTACTTTGCTTCATTATTCAATTTTCATCAATGTTTTCATCCAACAACAAATGTGTGCAGGTCAGCGTACCGTGGCTTGAGTCCTGTCCGGACGCCTACAGTTCCCTGTGTGCTCGTTGGGCGAGCCAGGGCTTCCAAGGCGTGTCGATGACCCGCCGACAGAGTCGAGGGACGGACGGGAAACACCGTCTTGGCGGGGACGGCTACGTACGCCTTGCTAAACGGATGGTAAGTGATACTCGAATTATATTCTAGTTAATTTCTATCGTTACCATTATGCTAACACGTATCGATAGGAGCGCGAGATCGGTCAGGAGCCGACCGCTATCCAGGTGTGGAGGAGGGGT
Organism: Neostapfia colusana; assembly: GCA_030760725.1. Classification (NCBI taxonomy): domain Eukaryota; kingdom Viridiplantae; phylum Streptophyta; class Magnoliopsida; order Poales; family Poaceae; genus Neostapfia; species Neostapfia colusana. The sequence continues at coordinate 59,784,034 of JASWHV010000016.1, read as the reverse complement.
CACATGGGAAGTGACCCCTCGCAGCCTGATCAGCTGTCTTCTCAGACAGCGACAGAGACGTTGGTGAGTTCTTTAGTTGACTTAATTGTATTATCTTTAAAACTTCTGATGACTTTAATTTTCTGTATTTTCAGGAAAAGTATGGGGAGGAGGTGCGGAGGCTTCGAGGCGACGATTACGATTGGCAGAACTCGCCGATCGTACCTGAAGCCGCCTATGCAAGCGGTGGCGGTAAACCTCACGGCCGGTGAGTTCTGTTGTTTTCATTTACTTTCATTAACTTCGAGATACGGAACTTTAATACTCTTACTTCGTTGTGTAGGTTGGCCATCTTCGATGGAGTAGTAGACTCGAGGGAGGCGCGGTCTTACTCGAGGGCCTCTTCATCGCAGGGTGGATCCAGCAGGCGTGGCAGCCGTGATCTGGAGCTCCAGAGTGTCCAGGAGGAGCTCCAGAGGACGCAGGAAGCGCTGAGGCTCGCGAACGAGAGGCAGGCAGCCGAGCTCCGGGCTAGGGACGAGTATCAACACTCGTACATGCTACAGCTGCAAGCTGCCATGCAGGTAAGTTCAGATCAATGTACTCAACGTTTCTAATATATAAATGACATGTATAATAATTTACTTCATATTTGCAGGCTATGGCCACAGGACAACCCGTTGTCTTTCCTCAGTGGGCGCCGCCACCGATACAGCTACCACAGGGGCCGACGTTAGGAGCACAGGTACAAAATTTCTCATAATAGCTGCAACTAGTTAAATTTGCTCAAATTTAGTTGGATTTGATCAAACTTACTTAAACTTAGAGAAAACTAGTTAAACATCCTCAAACTGAGTAAAATATGGTACAACTTACTCAACTATAGTCAAATATGACCAAACTTACTCAAACATAGCCAAAACATTTTGAACTAGCTCAAACACAAACACTACTAGTCCATACTTCTCAAACTTAGTAAAATATGAGCAAACTTACTCAAACATAGCCAAATCTAGCTAACTTGCTCAATTTTAACTTGTAATGAGTTTATTTAATCATATACACATTTGTGAATTTCTAATTTGTCTAACTATACATGTACATCATAGGGATCGGTGACACGGGCTCAGGAAACTCCATCCCCTCAGCAACCAGCGTTTGGACGAGCGCACGACGACTTCCTGGACTCCGGTGGCAGCGGTCGGGGTAGCGTAGGGTAGTGTGGCGTGCGTATAGTGTTTTTATGCAATTATGTGATGTATATTTTGATTGCCTGTGATCTGGCCATCGAGCCAGGGCTGGCCTCGAAGCCAGGGCAGGATTTTCTGTTTTTTTAAAAAAAATTGAAAAGCTTATTGACGACGGTTTCTGGTACTTGGCCGTCGTCAATAAGCCATTAGTATTGACGACGGCCAGGTACCAGAAACCGTCGTTAATAAGCAATTGTTATTGACGACGGCCTAGTGCAAACCGTCGTCAATAAGCCACGGTTATTGACGACGGTTTTCTGGCCGTCGTCAATAAGCTTATTGACGACAGCCTGTTTTAGCTGTCGTCAATAAGTTTATAGATGACAGCTAGATTTAGCTGTTGTCAATAAATTTATTGACGACGGTTACCGTCGTCAATAAACTTATTGACGACTAATAATTGACGACAGCTGAAAACCGTCGTCTATAAACTTTTACCGTCGCCAATAACTTATTGACGACGGTAGTGTCCTTATTGACGACGGTTTCCGGCCGTCGTCTATAGTCCCGATTCCTGTAGTGAAATGTGAATGACTCCCATATGTATGTATGTGTGGTTTGCATGAGTCAAAGTTTGACCTATGGCTTATGGATTGTTGTTTTCTTTTGCTATGTGTATTGGCATGAGTAGAACCTGCCCCAGAGCAAGTTCTCCCCTTTCAAGACCAAGACTTTCCATTCCCAGAGCAGCAGAAAGAAGGCAAGTGTCCTTGACCACTTTGATCCTATGCTAGGATGTGTAGATAGAATTATTTGCATTGTCAATTGAAATATGAAACCCGTGCTAGGAAGTTTCCCTAGAATTGCATTATCTTGTTTCCTTGTAGCTTGGGTTGGGATTTGTTTTATTATGTCATTCATTCATATTACTTATGCTTAGCCATGCTTAGAATGGGATAAGTGGGATATGAGATCATCAACTTGTTTACCTTACTCTTGAATGATACATTATGAGTTTTGTAGAGGTAGGGATCGAGGCAAGTTGGATGATTTGGTTGGTGCTGGGTGCACGAGACTCGGGTTTGTGTTTAGTACTTGCCTGGATCCTAAGGACCGGTTCATGGAGCATGTAACCTGGCTTTACCGTGCCAACCACATGCTGAGATGGGTGTCACACCCAGTTTTTCCGAAGAACAACCGAGTGAATTATCACATGTATGCCAGGATCATTTTCTCATACATGTGATGACAAATAGTGAAGCATCATTTATTACAAGCCAGGTGTCGAATATAAATAAGTCTTACATAGCAAATGTCTCGATGGACAATAATAAGTTCATCACAAGTAAATAAACTAGCAGCGGAATAATATTCTTGAGGGCTCCGTCACAGGCGTTGCCCGGGGGTCTCCATGAACCTAGAAACCTTCTTCGGGTCCAAAGTCTTGGTCATTATACACCACCTCATTATCTTGACCTGAGCAGCAATATAAACCAACAAATATGCAAGGTTGAGTACCAATGGTACTCAGCAAGTGCGGGAAATTTATATCATGCATGGCTAGAACAAGGAGAGATTGAACTCATGGTTAAAGCACTACGCAATTAATACCTATCACCTTAGCTTATTAAGCACCTACATTACTACACAGGTGAAATGGTCCCAATCTCCCAACCCATTACCATAATCCAATAACCATAACATCATTTCCAATGTTAAGCTCCCCGCTTAACTTCCAAAACCATCAATCCTCTAATCATGAATAAGTCCAGGCCGCTCTTGACCGTGAGCACGGCTGTCAAGACAGTTTTGACTCTGCAGAGTTTGTACCACTGTACCCACATGTAGTGATTTCATCCCCCGTTGCCGGGTGGACTAAAAGAACCTCCATTATGCCAGTGGCTACGATCCACATTCACACTTCCCAGGTGTGCAGCCAGGAGATCACTACGAAGCCTTTACAAAGGGATTCCCGACGAGCGTGGGCCCACTGAGGTTTCACCCCTAACAGCATACAAGAGGCTCCAACCCCGCTGCAGTGGCCCCCTCTTGAGCCTTGCGGTTCATATGGTAGTCCAGCTGACACCTACTCCCCGCACCATCCAACACACCCATACTACGCCGGGGATACACCTAATTAATTGGCCAAGCTGCCCCATCTCAGTATGTGGTTGGCACTGTAAAGCCAGGTTACATGCTCCATGAACCGGTCCTTAGGATCCAGGCAAGTACTAAACACAAACCCAAGTCTCGTGCACCCAGCACACAACCAAAACATCCAACTTGCCTTGATCCCTACCTCTACATAACTCACAATGTCTCATTCAAGAGTATGGTAATATAAACTGATGATCTCATTTCCCAAATATCCCATTCTAAGCATGGCTAAGCAAATGCATGTAAATAAATGACATGACAAAATAAATCCCAACCCAAGCTACAAGGAAACAAGGTAATGCAATTCTAGGGAAACTTCCTAGCATGGGTTTCATATTTAACTTGACAATGCAAATAATTCTATCTACACATCCTAGCATAGGATCAAAGTGGTCAAGGACACTTGCCTCCTTCTTGCTGCTCTTGAAATGGGTAGTCCTGATCTTGGAAAGGGATAACTTGCTCTTGAACAGGTTCTACTTCATACCATCACACATAGCAAAAGAAAAACAACAATCATAAGACATAATTCACACTTCTTACTTCATACAAACCACACCTTCACATTTATAAAAGTTCTTTACCATTATATGTGTTGTGGTTACTCTGTGTGTGTTGATCTATGGCTTGCATACACTTTTATTTATATGTATATGATTCCTACTTTGGTGTTCATATTTATACTTACATACTATATATATATGTGTGTGTGTGTTTCAGTTTTAAATAAATTCCTTAAATTAAACTACTACACCTTTTCACTACCAAGTATGTATGAAAAGTACTTTTCTTCTCCATATGTGCCTTCAGAATTTCTACCAACCCTAAACTGAACTCTTTGGATTTTTAAAAACTCCATTTATCATTTACTAGTTGCTATATTCTCAGATTTATATTCCTATGCATAATTGTGTATTTTATTATGAAATTAGTAACACACATCATCTAAACAGTATAGGTTCTGGTCCTAAATAATTTAATAACATGTTTTAACCTTGGCCTCTGATGTAAACTATTTCATAATTATTTTCCCTATTTTTCTATAATTATTCTTTACTTAAAAATGTGTCCCTATACTAATAAATGTGATTAATAAATGAAACAGATTCATTTCAGCCCAAAATATATTTTTATCTCACTCCAAAGTTTTCTAAGTACTGATAAAGTTTTTAATTAATTTTGACAATTATGCTTGTCCCACTTTTTAATTTTTAACCACTAGTTACATATTCAATTTTCTAAATTAAATACTAAACAGGGCTAAAATAATGAACTCACCCCATTACAGGGTCTATAATATTATTTTCATAATTTCCAGGGGTCTAGCTACACTTATCAGAGGTGTTTTTCCTAATTTTTATTAAGTCCAGGGGCTAAAACTGATTTTTAAATGAATTTACATGATTTTCTGGAGTTCCAGGGGCTAGATCTAAAGTTTCCGGGGCTAGCTCTTATTTCCCGAGAACCCCAGGGGGTAGCACGTAAGAATTCCAGTCTTTATAACGCGGGGCTGACGTGGACCGTCCGATTTTAAACCGACGGCTGAGATTATAACATCGAACCGGTACGCGGGGTTTTAACGTCTACCGTGCGATTTAAAATAAACGGCGCACAAGCGGCCACGTCGCTCTGATCGAGCGCGGGCGGCGCTGCCGGCGGCGCACGGCGGCGGGAAGCGGCGATCTCGCCGGAAAGTTTCGGATCCTCGAGAATTCTGCCTAGAACTGTGATCTTATGGCATAGATTGGTAGAGGGGAGGTCGGGGATCTCACCTCGGGGGTTTTCTTGAGCTCGGGGGTCCTGGAAAGTGATCGGCGGCGAGGTCCGAGGCAAAACCACGGCGAAGCTCGTCGGCGCTGGGTTTACACCGTAAGTCTCCGAGTTTTCTGCACCTGCAAAGCTCCCCGGAGGCGGTGGATCAAAACCAGCGAGTTAGATCAGAGTTTCCGAGCTTAGATCGGCCAGAATTCACCGGCGAAGTCTCGGTGCTCACCGGAGTAAAAATCGGCGATCGCGTGGGAAAAACCGATCGGGGCTGGGGTTTTTATAGCCGGGGAAGGGCGGTGGGTCAGTTGTGATCGAGTTTGATTCTTCTGGGACCGGAATTCGGGCTGAGGGACGCGGTTTTCCGATCGGTTAAGATCGCGCGCGCGCGGGAGAGTCCGGGGTCGCGGGGTTAGGGATGACAGGTGGGTCCCACCTGTCTGTGAGGGATAGCGTGGGCACGCGGCTGCGGGCTGGCGCGGGGGAATTTGGGCCGGCTGGCGGGTTTCGGCCCACTGGCCGGTTTTTTTTCCCGTTTTCTCTTTTTCTTTTCCATTTCTTTTCTGTTTTGAGTCTAATTTGAATTCCAGTTTGAATTTGAATTTTTGCAAAACATGCAACACGTCCAAAAATTTTTAAATTCCCCTCTGAACATGGTTTAGGGTTTTGAATCAAAATTTGGGGTGTTACAATGGGGCAGCTTGGCCAATTAATTAGGTGTATCTCCGGCGTAGTATGGGTGTTTTGGATGGTGTGGGGAATAGGTGTCAGCTGGACTACCATATGAACCGCAAGGCTCAAGAGGGGGCCACTGCAGCGGGGTTGGAGCCTCTTGTATGCTGTTAGGGGTGAAACCTCAGTGGGCCCACGCTCGTCGGGAATCCCTTTGTAAAGGCCTCGTAGTGATCTCCTGGCTACACACATGGGAAGTGTGAATGTGGTTCGTGGCCACTGGCATAATGGAGGTTCTTTTAGTCCACCCGGCAACAAGGGATGAAATCACTACATGTGGGTACAGTGGTGCAAAATTTGCAGAGTCAAAACTGTCATGACAGCCATGCTCATGGTCAAGAGCGGCTTGGACTTATTCATGATTAGAGGATGATGAATTGGGAAGTTGTGGATGTTAAGCGGGAAGCTTAACATTGGAGATGAGACTATGCTCACTTGATAACAATGATGGGTTGAGGGATTGGGACCATTTCACCTGTGTAGTAATGTAGGTGCTTAATAAGCTAAGGTGATAGGTAATAATTGCGTAGTGCTTTGACCATGAGTTCAACCTCTCCTTGCTCTAGCCATGCATGACATAACTTTCCAACACTTGCTGAGTACCAACGGTACTCAAACTTGCATATTTGTTGGTTTAAATTGCTGCTCAGGTCAAGGGGATGATGTGGTGTTCAATTACCAAGAATTCGGACCCGAAGAAGGATTCTAGGTTCACGGAGTCCCCCGGGCAACGCCTGTGACGGAGCCCACAAGATTTATATTCCGCTGCTGTTTTATTTACATATTATGAACTTATTATTGTCCATCGAGACGTATGCAATGTAATACTTATTTATATTCGAACACCTGGCTTGTAATATGATGATGGTTCACTATTTGTCATCACATGTATGAGAAAATGATCCTGGCATACATGTGATATTCACTCGGTTGTTCTTCGGAGAAACCGGGTGTGACAGTTTAGCTATAAATACTACTTCCGCTGTTAATTAAGTTTTTGTAAAAGACTTCCGCTGTTTTATATCAAATAAAAGTTTGTATGTTGTTCTTAATTCTTTTCGTGTGTGATGTTGGGTGCCGCATCGCACGACATCACCCTATGCGATCCTGGAGTGGGTGAACCACGGGGTGGTCTCCACAGGCGTGGTATCAGAGCCGCATTGGGAATAGCACACTCGAAAAGAGCCTATTTTTGAAAACTTAGGAGTAGTCGAGTGAGGATTAGTCATTAAGCCCACATAAGGTCTATGATAGTAGTAGATACTAAGGTGGAAAAGCTAACATATTTGTTATACATTCTGTAACGACGCTCTGACGTCAGGTAAGAGGTAAGGTACGCCACCGCAGGTGGATCAATTGCGGTAACTCGCCATACGAGTAATAGTATGGAAGGTTATACCGTGGCTTGTCACGGTAGTTAATATGAGTCTCTGAACCTCTCAATGGTTCTGAGAGCATATGAAAGCACTGTTCTCCGGCGTGTTGTAGGCAAAAGTGAGAATACCCCATCGTGTGGTAAGCAACACGATAGTATGCAACTCTTGAACGTTCAATGTTCAAAGGGCCATACGCAGCGCTCGCCATCGACGTGCCTCGACGGTCATGAGGCAGTAGGTGGTGTCTGTTGGGTTGATAAAATTCCCAACCCTGACGACCCGTTCACGCTCTACTCGGGTTCCCTGTCGTGTGGTGTGAAAACACGACCATGTACCTTGAGACGTGGCTTGACTCAAGGACGATCTGTATGGCAATGATACGGACCGTATGTTTTTACTATGATATGGAACTGCCTGAAATGTCAAAAACCCTTGTGTGCACAATTATTGTGTGTTCTTCTGCAGGTACATTAACCACGTTAGTGCATGACGTTTAGAAACCGTTTGTGAGTGACGTTCTTAGTTGCATCATTTAACACATATATGCCGAAATACCGGTTTAGGATTTTTCTTTGGTGAGGAAACGTAGTACCGAGACTGCATAAAAGTGTATTTTCAAAGAAAAGAGTTTAAAATGACGTTTAGGATTCCATTTAGGGGTTAGTAAACTCCTATATTGAACCGAGAGTCAATTGGGAGTATAGATTCAATCTTAAAAACTTAGGAACAATCTCCCCTGTTTTCGGCAGAAATTTTGCTGAACTTGAACAGGGCATAACTTAAGATTGGTTGAACCAATGGAGGTGTGGGATACCATTCTGGAAAGGTTTAGTCCTCTACAACTTTTCTGTAGAGCTCCAGAACAAAATCTCCCTCCAAAGGGATGAAAATCTCAGATTAGTAGGTACTGTCAAGAAACAGAGCAGACCAAGATGCTCTCTCGAGTTTTCTTTATTTCAACCGCGACTTCCTGTAAAAAAAATTTCCAAGGGTCAAGCAAGACACCGTTGGAAACTACAGGAAATGTGCTACAACTTTGTTGTTGAACGCTAGTCCAGATTTTGCCTCTAAGGTGGTCAAGACTGTTGAATTATTCCAACTGGTCTGCTGGACCAGAAGCTGGACAGTGAACACCCTGTTGAAGTGTTTCAACCAAAACACTTAGTTTCACAATTCGACGTCCATAGGCTGTTGTAAAACAGCGAGTTGGAGTCGAAAAGTTTATGCAATTAACATATCACTTTGAGTTAGGACATCTTGGGTCCAGTACAATAGCGAGGAATTACGCATTCTAACACACTTAACATCCCGTGACGACCCACGATGGTCGAAATGGACTTTTAATCCCTAAACTTCATTACTTTGGGAACTCGATCGTGTGACACGGTCAAGGGATGTATATGTTGTATAAAGTTTATACTTTATCCATATGTGTGATTGTTATGCGCATTAATTATTCCATTCTCGCACTACTATTGTAGACTGGATGAAATAAACCAACATGTGCTAATCGTTTGAATGGTATGAATGCAGAATGGTGCATACACGGTCTACGCAAGAGGAGGGAGGTCCGAGTCAGGTTCGTGGTGATGAGTCTCCACCTCCAGAGCAAACCACGACGCAGCAGAAACCACCTCCTCCACCGCCAGAACTTCCAAGGAATCTTGCGGAGGTTCTCGCTGCAGTGCTCGGTCGCGCGATGAGCAAACCGAGTTGCTGTGAATGTTGGTGCAACAGAATGCGTCCCATCAGGGCGGACGCCAAGACAATGGGCAACGCCAGCCCCAACAAAGTTCTTATTCGGAATTCCTGGCGACCCATCCACCGGTCTTCACAGAGGCCGAAGAGCCTTTGGAGGCGGACAGCTTTATCCGCACTCTGGAGGCGAAGTTCGGGCCGATACGATGCACCGAACACCAGAAGGCGCTGTATGCAGCGCAACAACTTCAAGGAGAAGCCGGTACATGGTGGGCGAACTACACCGCCTCCTTACCGGCTGGCCATGCCGTCACATGGATGGAGTTCCGGGAGGCGTTCCGCACCTATTACATACCTCCCGGTGTTATGGAAAGGAAGCTCCAGGAGTTCCTGGCGCTACGGCAAGGCGAGAGGAGTGCTCATGAGTACTCCAGGTTATTTAACCGGCTGGCGCAGTATGCGCCAGGATTTGTGAGAACAGAAGACGACAAGCTCAACGCATTCTTCTGGGGCCTGAATTCCAATATGAAGGTCCATCTCGCCCAAAGCAATCGCGGCACATTCAACGACCTCGTTAATGCCACGATTTTACAAGAGAATGCTCAGCGCGAGCGCGGTTCTGATAAGAGGAAACGCAGCACGCTGACGAGTAGCAGTGGTGGGACGCCACAGAAATACCGTGTGGTGTATCGCTCACCATCCGGTCAGAGATGGCAGCCACCGGCGCGACCGCCTCAGTTCCGCGGTCGACAATATAATGCGCCGGGCTTCCGACCAACGTATCCACCACAGCAACAGCAGCAGCAAAGGATGGTCCCGCGTGCACCTCAGTTCCAACAGCGTGCACGGGGATTCCGTGCTCAAATCGACGGGTCCCCGACACCTTACACATGCTTCACGTGTGGCAGTGTCAGGCATATTTCGAGGGACTGCCCCGAGCCGCGACAGGGCAGGGGTGCCGCACCGTATCAGGGTGCTAATCAGCCCCGTAATCAGCCCAAGAGACCAGCACCAAAACCCGGCAACGTCCACCACTTAGCCATCGAAGACGTGACGGAAGGCGAACCCGTCCTCGCGGGTACGTTTTCTTACTTAGATCATCCCGTAGTCATGCTTTTTGACTCCGGTGCCACCCATAATTTCATAAGACAGTCTTATGTTATTAGATATCAATTGCCTATCATTCCCACAAATAGTTCATACTTGATATGCTCTCCGGGTGGGAAAATAACAGCTGATAGGATGGTCTATAAAGCACCATTACAATTGAGTGGGAATCTATACCCGACTTCTCTAATTATGTTAGAGAGTCAAAAACTTGATGTCATTTTAGGAATGTCATGGCTACATCGCCATAGTGCTGTTCTTGACATCATTCCACGTGTGGTTAGTCTAAACTCTCCACTTCATGAACCACATGTTCTTATTCTTGACCGTTCGGTTCAAGAAGCTCCAGCCACATATTACACGGAAACCACAAACTTGAGGATATTCGTGTGGTCCGTGAATACCCAGATGTCTTTCCGGATGATCTTCCGGGCATGCCACCCGAGAGAGATGTCGAGTTCAAGATTGAACTTGTACCTAGGACGACGCTAATATCACGGAGACCATACAAGATGGCTCCGAATGAGCTAGCTGAATTAAAAGAGCAGCTCAATTATTTAATGAAGAAGGGTTTCATTTGACTTAGTTCCTCCCCATGGGGATGCTCGGCGCTGTTTGTGAAGAAGAAGGATGAAACCTTGAGGTTGTGTGTGGACTACCGACCTCTCAACACCGTCACCATCAAGAATAAATATCCACTGCCCCGCATCAATATTCTCTTCGATCAACTTGTGGGTGCGAGTGTATTTTCAAAGAAAGATCTTCGCTCCGGATATCACCAAATCAAGATCCGAGTGGAGAATATTCCGAAGACGGCCTTCTCGACGAGATATGGGTTGTATGAATACCTCGTCATGTCCTTTGGTCTCACCAACGCCCTGGCACACTTCATGTATCTTATGAACTCAGTATTCATGCAGGAGTTGGACAAATTTGTGGCGGTGTTCATAGATGACATCTTGGTTTACTCCGAGTCTGAAGAGGAACACGCCAAACACCTGCATATCGTGCTTCAACGATTGCGAGACCATAAGCTTTATGCCAAGTTCAGCAAGTGCGAGTTTTGGATCAGCCAAGTGCCATTCCTTGGTCACATTATTTCTGCAGAAGGCATTGCAGTTGATCCAAGCAAAATCGAACAAGTGCTGAAATGGAAGTCCCCCACGTCAGTCCACGAAGTCAGGAGTTTCCTCAGTTTAGCAGGATATTATCGGAGATTCATACCGAACTTCTCCAAGCTTGCTATGCCGATGACTGAACTGCTGAAGAAGGGGATCAAATATGTTTGGAGCTCAGCTTGTGAAGAAGCTTTCCAAGCGTTAGTGAAGCATCTTACAACAGCCCCTGTGTTAGCTCAACCGGATACAACCAAGCCCTTCGACGTATATTGTGATGCGTCCGGTATCGGGCTTTGCTGTGTATTGATGCAAGGAGGAAGAGTGGTCGCCTATGGCTCACGTCAACTTCGTAACCACAAGCAGCACTACCCGACTCATGATCTTGAGCTCTCTGCTGTGGTGTTAGCCTTCAAAATGTGGAGGCACTATTTGCTTGGGAACTTAGTGCACCTCTACACCGTCCACAAAAGTTTGAAGTATATATTCACTCAAAAGGAGTTGAATATGCAGCAACGGGGATGGCTAGAACTGATCAAGGACTATGAGGTCGAGATTCACTACCATCCCGGAAAGGTAAACGTGGTTGCCGACGCCTTAAGCCGCAAATCCCAAGTCAACAATCTGTCCATCACCCCACTTGAAGAAGAGGAGCCGAGTCTGTACTTGGTTCCATATGGGGCATTATATAGTCTTGCTCTCGTCCCTACCATACGAGAGGAGATTATGGAAGCTCAGAAGAAAGACATGGGAATGTCGCACATTCGGAGAAGAATGAAGAAGGGCAAAATGAAATGCTTCCGAAGGGATGAACGCGGGACACTATGGTTTAGAGACCGTATAGTGGTACCCCGTGACATGAAGCTTCGGAAGAAAATCTTGGACAAGGCACATTTGTCCAAGTATTCTATTCATCCGGGCAGCAACAAGATGTACCAGGATCTGAAAACCAGATTTTGGTGGACACGGATGAAAAGAGAAATCGCAAAGTACGTATCCGAATGTGATATGTGTTGGTGGGTGAAAGCCGACCATGTGCGTAAAGCCGGACAGCTGCAATCATTTAACATTCTGGCGTGGAAATGGGAGGATATCAGCATGGATTTCATAGTCGGGTTACCTCTCACGTCTCACAAACATGACTCGATTTGGGTGATAGTCGATCGACTAACCAAGTCGGCTCATTTTATTCCAGTACACACAAATTACGTGGCCAAGCAATATGCGGAGCTGTATATTGCAAGAATTTTATGCTTGCACGGTGTTCCCCGCTCCATTATTTCCGATCGCGGTGCGCTGTTCGTCGCTCGGTTTTGGTAACAACTGCACGCATCGTTGGGGACCAAACTGATCCAAAGTTCCGCGTGTCACCCGCAGACGGATGGTCAAACTGAACGGGTGAATCAAGTGCTTGAAGACATGCTACGCGCTTGTGCCATCCACCACGGCAAGAATTGGGGCGATCATTTGCTGTTGGCGGAGTTTTCTTACAACAATGGCTATCAAGCTAGCATCAAGATGGCGCCGTATGAAGCTCTATATGGCCGGAAATGCCGCACACCTCTCAACTGGTGCGAGTCCGGCGAGCGAGTCATCTACGGCATTGAACTTGTGAATGAAGCTTAAGAACAAGTGTGAGTAATACAAGCTAACCTCAAGGCTGCTCAATCTCGTCAGAAGAGCTATGCGGATAAAAGACGCCGCCCTCTCCACTTCGACATCGGGGACCAGGTTTATGTCCGTGTGTCTCCGATGAAGGGCGTCCATTGTTTCGGAGTGAAGTGTAAACTTGCGCCACGGTTCATTGGTCCGTTCACCGTCATTGAAAAATGCGGACCTGTGGCCTATCGCCTGGAATTACCAGCGTCGCTCGCAGGCATTCACGACGTCTTCCACATCTCTCAGCTGAGGAAGTGCCTCAAACCCTCCGCTGAAATCCACACTAAAGACATAGAAGTTCTTCAACCGGACCTCACGTACACGGAGTATCCAATCTGTATTATCGATGAAAAGACTCGCGCCACAAGAAACCAGACCTTATGGTTCTAAAAGATCTTGTGGAGTAACCATACCGCTGACGAGGCAACATGGGAACCTAAGGACTATCTATGAACTTATTATCCGGACTTGCTATCATCGTACCCCCGGTAAAGTTTCCCCCACTTTGCATTTCTTTTGGAATCTTGGGACGAGATTCTTTTTAAGGGGGGAGGGATGAAAAATCCCCAAAAAGTGGTAGCAAGAATTTTCAGCTCATGTACACTTAGGAAAAATGAGGGGAATTAAAACTTTGAATTATAACGGTGAAGGTTCAAAGTGAGGATTCAAACTTCCCAAAACTTCCAAACATGGAGATATAAATTCATAACTTGGGTCTTCATATTTCAAATATTCAACCTTCCAAATTTCAGCTCATTTGAAGGAGTATCAATATTTGTTTCGGATTAAAAGGAGAAGCCCTCTAATCTGAATTTCAAATTCAGTTTCAAATTCCAATTGCCTCAATTTGCAATTTGGTTCCACAAATGTGTTCCCCACATTTGAATTAGCAGCCATGCCAAAAATTAGAAACTTTGGAGTTGGTTTGCTATGTTTTTTTGGAACTATACAAAATGGAGAATTCAAATTCCATTTCAAATTATAATGACCAAACCCAATTCAAACTTCACACCCGTATTTGAATTCAGCAAGTTTAAACCATGACTTGGGGTGGAAGTATGGAATTTAATTCTGAGTAGCTGGGGTAAAAATATCAGTGGTAATTGGATAAAAATTAGAGGTGGTTGGACCCCTTTGTCGGCAACACATGCAACACAACCGACTGTTTTTCCGCTCGGACGATCACAGCGCGCCAGCACTCGGCTGCTACCCGCGCCCGAGGCTCCACCGAGCTGGTTCTCATTGCCCCCGACGTCGGCGCGCGCGTGGGCGATCAGAGGAGCCGCCCGAGTGCCCTAGCCCTATTTCTCTTCCCCCTCAGCTTGTGTTGCGCCGCAGCTGCTTCATTCACACCGAACACCACCGGCAGTTTCTCTCCCGATCACACCACAGCCACCGAGCTCGGTTGCCCGAGCTCCCAGCAGCGAAGAGCTGCGCCCACCAGTGCTCTAGCCAGCCAGCCCTTCTCTTTCCCAGTCCCGAGTTTGTTTGTACTGGAAAACGGCAAAGTTGCCGCGGTTCTCGGGTGAATCCTGAAAAACCTAGAGAGGTCTCTGTGGACAGCTCACACCGAGCAAGATCATGCTAAAACAAGCCAGCCCCTCGGTGCATCCTCGGCCCTAGTTGCTCGAGCCCAAAGCTCAGCCCTAGACGTTGATCGTAGCAGAATAATTTCAAGATTTTCTCCCGGGCGGTACAGACCAACCCCGAGGTAGGAATTTGTCAAATTCTTCGTTAATTCATGTTCTTGTTGATCCAAACTGTACACAAAGCTTCCTAACTACTTGGCGCACTTCCTCCATCGATTTTAGATCTAGATATTGGGTGTAGAGGGAGAATTTCAGTGTTTTGATCATGGCGCCCCGCCGGACCCCATCGGGCGCACGGTGCCGATGGGTTTGCAGCGCTCCCCGACCCGTTTAGACTCCATGTCGAGCTTCTACACCGTTCACTGATGCTCTAGAGCCCAAATCCCGATCATTTGGTGAAGGGATTGGCTGCCACGACATCGCCGGAGACCTAGGTCTCACTGTTGCCGGTGCGCGGTGGTTTCCGGGGAGAGTCGGCCACCGGCGACCCTACCAGAGTGTTCAGCGTACTTGAAAACAAGGGGGCGGCCAGTTTGGGCTCGGGAAATGGCCGTGAAAGATCTTCCCGACACCCTCGCCGGAGAAACACTGTGGGTTTCCTCTGTTTGGCACAAGGTAGAAGATGGAGCTGACGGGTGGGCCCCATTTTAAACATTTCCAGGTTTTCCTAATGCAGTTCAAACTTTGGAGGCCCATAACTTTGTGTAGAAAACTCCAAAAAGGGTGAGACCAATTTTGTTGGAATCCTCAGGAGGAGTACTTCACAGAGAAACAAATTTCTTGCTATGAAAATGCCCAGGAATTTCTGTAGAATTGTTTTTAGTAAATCTTTAGAGATTTATTCCAGGAGCAATTCTTTATGAAACATTCCCAATTTTGGGCAGCAAGTCCATTTCATAGTTACTGATCTCCAGTAAAAATTTGGGCTTCATTGAGTTCAATTGTAGGCTAAATTGCCTTTCAAGCTCCAGCCTTTATTTGGAGATTCAAAATTTAAACAGAAACTTTTCAGAACTCCTATCCAACTTCGAAAATTCATATCTCTCTGTTGGTAGCTCCAAAAATGGTGAAACAAATTTTGTTAGAACCATGGAGACTTACCCTAATCAGATATTCCACTTTTAGCTATGTCAAAGCTCCTGATTTGGGCTCAAAATTCAGAGAAGCCTTGTACTTGTAGGAATTTTGGAGACTACATTGTGCATGGACAATTCTCCAAATTTTGCTCAGATCGTCCTTAGAGAGTCTAGTCTCCACTGTAAAAATCTCAAAGCCAATTAAGGATCCTAAATAGCAGTAGCTATGAATAGAAGTTCAATTCTTATAAGTACTTAACACTTATACATATATTTTGCTACATTTCATTTAGTGACCGAAGTTGAGGACGCACTGGAGCCGTTGGACGTCCTCCCACCAGAAGTTGACTTCCCATCTAACTCGCAACCAGGCAGTCCCCGGTTTGCATTTAAGTACTTTTGCCAATTCTTTATTTGTATCACTTATGTCTAGGGTGAATGCATGCATTAGATTTAGGGTGATTGAAACCCCACTTGCATAACCTTTTAAATTCTATGGAGGGTTGGGTAGTTTACAGACTCGACGAGTAGAGAATGCCGTGCTAATATGCTTAGGATCTCGGTAGAAGTCGAGTAGTTAGAATCTACTCGCGAGGTAAGGCTTTATCACGCGGTTTGGTCAGAATAGAAAATGGCTTAAGAGTAGAGAAAATGAGACCCAGTAGGAGGGATAGGAAGCAGTGAGCGGGGGTCTCACGTGCGTAGCCCTGTTGGTGTCGATTGAGGACCGAGTCGTGTGCGGGCCTGCTGAACAAGTATCAAACAGTACCAGATGGCATACTGACATAAGCAGGAAACCGATGTAATTGGTTAACCTAGGTGCCGAGGCTTACCCAACCGTAAATAGCAGTGGGTTGAGGGTAGCAAGGTGTAAATCTGCCGGTGGGCACAGTCACGCTCCACGCGGGGACCTCCTGCCCGTTACGGATGGACCTGTTCAGTATTTGGGTTACCTTTGAAAGGTTGTTGCATACAACAGAGTAGGAAGGGGTGTGGAATCACGCTTCTGAAAGTGGGTGTATGCAACGTGTTGTCCAGGTATCTCCTGATTGCAATCACCGTCCCTCACAGTTATTTGAGTACCGCTTGTTCACTGTTCTGTGACGTAGTAAGAAGAGCAATAAGCTAGATGAATGATAATGTGCTGTGATGAAATATTAATGTTTGGAAACCATGTCTGCTGTAGATGTAGCGCTGATTAAGTTTATTTTCCGCTTTGGGCATCACCACATCGGAGGAAAGCGTTTCTTGTTTGATTGTGGACTTCCGATGTGAGGGCTGCCTAGGGCTCATTAAACTGTTGCTCTAAAACTGAAAGTAAGGATCAACGTGTAGGCGTGTCTTTATTGCAAAGTCATGTTTCCTATCTTACGTATCCTTACATGTAGAGTTCCATGCCTAGGCTAGTCGGTTAAGCCTTGCTGAGCCATCGTGCTCACGGTTGCAACATTTGAGCTGTATGCAGGAGAGAGCTATGAGGAAGGGGTCTGAGGATGAGGCGATGCCCTCGTCGGGGTACACGGCCGAGATGGAGCCCTGCACGCTGCCGTGATCTTCGTTGGACTGCTGCTAGTGTGTAGCGTCCCCGGGCTGGACGGCTGCACTTTTGCATAGCTAGGCTGAGATTTTAGCTGTAAATATTACTTCCGCTGTTAATTAAGTTTTTGTAAAAAACTTCCGCTGTTTTATATCAAATAAAAGTTTGTATGTTGTTCTTAATTCTTTTCTTGTGTGATGGTGGGTGCCGCATCGCACAGCACCACCCTATGCGATCCTGGAGTGGGTGAACCACGGGGCAGTCCCCACAACGACCACACCTACAAAATTAACAGCAATCAATCATCATGCACAAACTTTACTCAAGATGCAATGGAGTAGATGGATGCAAACCCTATGCTGCTGTTTTATTAAACCAGTTTGTACGTGTTCTTGCATGTTTGAATGGGATTTCATGGATTTTTATGATGAACAAGGGTGTAGGGATCAAGCGTGGACGTGGTTATGATCTTGATCCAAGATCTAGATCAATTCCACCGTTAAAAATCAAACAAAACACGATCTGTCCACACGTAAAAGTTTCTGTCCGAAGGGGGCAAAAAAAACGGATGCGTAGAAACAGCGGCGATGTCGTAAGATGGGTAATGAAGACCTACCTCACTTCCTTTTGGTGGCAGGGCCTTCGTCCTAGCAATGGCAGCAGTGGGGAATTTTTCTATGGAAGATTAGGGCAGGACAGATCGTCGGGTTTCTTCTCCGGCGACGGCGGGGCTCGACGGCGGCCAAATTCCGGCAAGGGGGGAACTTGGTAACTTCGCAGCAAGGAAGGGGGCTTGGCAGCAGGGGGGGGGGGACGACCAAAAGAGAAAGGGTCGGCCAAGGGGGTGGGGGTTATATTTATAAGGGGAAAAAGGAGAGTCCTACTCCAATTGGAGCTCAAATAAGAGTCCTATTCAATTTTTTTGGATCTTAACAAACTTATCTCTTGTGGTGCGACAGCCTTGGGGATTTTATTCCCAAAATGTGGGGAAATTCCCCTTTTTGAAATTGGGGAATTTAGAAATTTTGTGGGATATTTTGGAAAATTTGGGAATGGCTCATTTCAGCTATGTTTTTCCCATTCCTCACCATTTCTATGTCACTTGCTCCATTTCTACATTCCCCTCTCCATTTCTATGTCCCATTCTCCATTTCTACATTCCCCTCTCTATTTCTATGTGCCATTCTCCATTTCTACATTCCCCTCTATTTCAATGTCCAATTCTCCATTTCTACATTGCCCTTCTCCATTTCTATGCCCCATTCTCCATTTCTATATTCTCTTCTCCATTTCTGTGGTTTTTCCTCCATTTCTATGGTTCCTTCCTCCATTTCTATGGTTCTTTATCCATTTCTATTGTTCCTTCCTCCATTTCTATGGTTTTTTCTCCATTTCTATGGTTCTTTTCTCCATTTCTATGGTTCTTTCTCCATTTCTATTTTTCTTTCTCCATTTCTGTAGTTCTTTATCCATTTCTACTTCTTTTATAATGTTTCTCTACATGGAAAATGTATGCAATGCGTGGAAATGAATTTGAGGGTGTTACAAAAGGGGAGGCCAGGAAGGCAGTTTCCGCGGAGCTCACTGGAGAGTGCCGCCACTGTGCTCTGCCGCGCGTGAGGAAAAAGGAACCGGACTGGTGAGGCCCGCGTGCCAGAGTTTAAACTTTTTCTCATTTTCAGTTTTCAGTTTATCTTCAATTCCTCATAACTTCTAGTAGGAACCTCCAAAAATTGTCAAATAAATTCCATTGGATTCCTCTCAGTGAGTACTATCAAGGGTTGCATCCTAATTTTTATGAAAATCCCTGGATGTGGCTCATTAATGTATATAATAAAATCTTGTAGGATTTATTCCAGGAGTTCTATGTATTGGAAAATTCTCAAATTTGGACAGGACATTGTTCTAGAAATACTTGAACTCCAATAATAATTTCAGAGGCATTGGACCTAATTTTCTTTGCCAAATGATGATTCAATCTTGTATGTCTCTGAAAATTAGGAAAAATAACAGAAACAATTTTCCAGCTTTTAGCTCCATCTTGTAAATTCCATATCTCTGTGTAGGAAGCTCCAAAAATGGTGAAACAAAGTCCTATAGACTCATAAGACTCCCAAGTTTCTGAAAAACCACATCTGGAGCATGCCAAGACCCTAGAATTGCCATAGGAATTCAGAAAAGCCATATAGCTAAGAAAATTCCATAGGCCACATTTTACATCAACTTTGTCTGAAATTTTGCAAGCCATACTTCTGTATGATTTATGGACCAATGTAAAAGTTTTAGAGCAAGTTCAGGTCATCTTCTCCAGTTTCTGCTAATTCTTTCTAGCTTCATCCTTATGTCCATTATTTAGTTCTTTGAACTTTAGTCCAAAAACTTTCATTGCTCAAATCCATTTTCCCCTCTGTTCAGCAGATAACCAGACCCAACTCTTAATTCTTAGTTGATCTAAACTCTTCTTAAGTCATAAAACACTTTTGTTTCATAATTCTTTACTTGCAATATAAATTTGTGCACATTCATATCGGTAGGAAACACGACGATGGAATTCAACGAAGAACTCGACTCGGAGCAGCAAGTTGAGGATTAAATCGTCGCCAAGCTACTGACTTAAAAGTAGAACTAAACCTGCAGCAATATAAGGCAAGCCCCAGTTTGCATTTAACAGCTTTTAGTTATATTTTACTTTGTATCACTTTCTTTGGTCTAGTATGTATTGTGAATTAAATCAAGGTGATTTATACTTCAAATGCATGACCCACAAACCCTTGGAGTTAAAGGGTAGAACAGGTTACCTTCGTGTAGTTTTTTGTTAGGCTTAAGTTGTATAGGATCCGGTACAAGTCGGGTAGTTGGAAGCTACTCGCGAGGTTAGGATTTCGGTTCAACAGGGTACGATTCTAGAGAATGAAATTCCTGGAATGGAAAATCAGACCGAGCAGAGAGTAGGAGCAGCAGGACGTTGGGCCTGTGTTGCTGTAGCTCTGTTTGTGTCGGTTAAGAACCGATGCGTATGCCACCCTGTTGAGCAAGTTTGAACAGTACCGGATGCATACTGGAATTATGTGGTCCAGGAAACCGATGTAACTCGAGTACTCTCATGTTGAAACTTATAACGCCGTACTTTGGGGATTGGTGTTAGAGGTGTAAACCCACTAGCGGAGCAACTTCGACGTGTTCCGGGTAGTGGCCCTTCTGATGGGTCGGTACAACTGGTTCAGCATTGGAGTGACGGGTGAAAGGTTGCTGCATACAACGTAAGAAAGAGCTCTTCTTTGAGTCTATCGAGGCGGGTTTATGTATCGTGTGTTCCGGGTGTCTCCTGATTCGAATCACCATCCCTCGCGGTTATATGAGTACCATTTGTTCACTGAGTTGTGATGTAGTAATTACTTTCAGATGACGTAAGATGAATCATTGCTGTTGTGAAGTTCTCAAGTTAATTGTATTGCAAACCATTTATGCTATAGTTTTAGAGCTCACTAAGTGAAAGCGTTTCTTGTTCTATTGTGGACTTCCGATGTGAGGGCTGGCTAAGGCATATTAATCTGCTGCTATAAAACTGAAAGTAAGGATTAACATGTAGGTGTGTCATTAATGCAACATATTTGTCCTATATTATTAATCCCTGCATGTAGAGTTTCATGTTTAGGAGTGTCGGTTAAGTCTTTCTGAGCCATCATGCTCACGGTTGCATTATTAGTATTTTGCAGGTTATATAAAATTTGCTATGAAGATGGTTGTTCGGTGAGACCTCAGAGACTCACCGGAAACCCTGCCGCTGCACTCACCTTGGTTGAAGCTAGTAAGAAGCGTCCGTGGACTGGACGTCTTCTCTTTTGCATAGTTAGGACCGAGAGTATGTGTTATGTATATTCCACTGCGTGTACCTTCGTGGTACATTATTTCGTAAATGACATTATGTTGATAAATAAAAGACTTTCTATGTTTAATATTTCTTTTCGTGTATGCTGTTGGGTGCCGCATCGCACGGCACCACCCAATATGTATCCTGGAGTTTGTATCCCGGAAGGGGTTCCCCATAGAATTCATATTCACTTCCCGTCCATTGCTGAACGGGACATCCCACACTACTTTCCACGTATGGGGGAGCTAACCGAAATTGATTCGCTTTCGGTGGCGTTCCTTACCATGCTTACCTCCACGTAGGTGCGTCGTTACAGAATTGAAATACTGAAGAGTAACACAAGTCAGCTTGCCACCTTAAGTAACTATGCTAATAATAATCCTTATGTGGGCATACTATATGTTACTCACTCGTACAATTCTAAGTTTTCGAAAGTATGCTCCTTTCATGTGTGCTATTCCCAATGCATCTCTGATACCACGCTGTGAGGGGCCTGGCCCTCGACGGGGTCGTGCCGCTCGCCCGGGGATCGCACTAGGTGGTGCCGTGCGACGTGGCACCCAACAGCATGCACAAAAAGACGGTAAAAACATATGAAACCCTTTTATTACTCAAGATAAGTGTAAAAGCATAAGAAAAGGGACTTGCAAAAACTTTCCTCACAACACCACAGTTTTTATTGTGAATATATTGTAAAGAGCAAGGAACCTCCATCAAAAAGGTTGTTGGTTCAAACTCTCCACACATGCGATAACACATGAGAGGTGGTTCTAAAACCAACTTAGAGTCATTTACATTTTGTGACCCTAGTTGGATTAAGGCCAAGGAGTTGAAGTACTCCAGTGCAAGAGGAGGGTTGGAAAAGCAGAATTTGAACTAATGTCCAACTCAAAATTCAAATGAGGGGAGGACATAAGGGTGATTCAAAACTGTTGTATTCAAACTCATGGTTGCAGCAGCTAACACAAGAATCAAAGTGCATCATTGGGTTCCTTAGGTCCAAATTAGTGGGGAGGCAAAGTTTCAATAATTTTTGAAAAGGTTTGCTACCCATTTTTCCAAAAAGGATCCAAATGTGCAAAGAATTCAAATATACATTTGAATTTGAGGGAAATTTGCCCAACCATACAAATGTAGCTCAGCTGGAAACTCCAAACATTTGAATTCATCACTTGCCAAATTTTTGGAGATCTTTTGAGAGGCGGGGAGCACTGACTAGTGGGACCCACTTGTCATTGGGGGAAACTAAACAATTGTAAAAGTCCTCAGTGAAGCACACGGTCGTTGTTTGATTACCTCCCACGCGAAGTAAACCGAGCAGCCGACGCCTCTGCGGGTGACACCGAGGAGCAGCCGGCAGCCACCTCCTCTGGAATTCCCGTGCGCTGGAGAGCTGCCTGGCGTCTTCGCCCCACTGCCGCGCCTCTGTTATCCCACGGTACCGAAGAACGTCGCCTGTTCTTTCCCTTCGCGCAAGAAACAGCCGAGCTCGCCGCCACCTCTGGGAAATCATCTGGAGCCAGCTCAAACTGTGCTACAGCGCCCTCCGACCTGCACAACAGAGCTACGCCCTCGTTCCTCACCTTCCCAGCGTGAAAGCTAGCAAGCTCCGGCAGTGTCCGAGCCCTGAATTCCGTGGTCCGCGGCACGCCAAGACTAACCAGCGGCCGGGCGCACGTGGACAGCCTACACCAGGCCCTTTCACGCCCAAGCGGCGACATCTCCGGACGCGCCGGTGAGCACTGCTGCTTCCACCCAAACCACGAGACCAGCCGTGAACCACTGAGCAAGAATTTGGAAAAACTTCGCCGGCGACCACAGGACGACGTTCCGGTATGAGACCTCTGAATTCCCACTCCATTCTCATCGTCAGTTCACTAAACTGTGCTCACAGGAGCTAGACTCAACGGCGCCCAAGTTTGCTTTGCAACCCTAGCTTAGTTTTGGCTGTAGACGGCGTATTTCCCGGTTTTCCAACTGCGGATATGGCGGGAAGGGTCGGGCTCACGGTGACAGCTAGGTTAGAGATCTTCCCGAGCCTTTTCATGGCCCTGTCGACCTTCCCTGAGATCCCCCGGTGCTGAAGAACCATACCACCGATGTTTTGGCGGGATAAGCTGGCCGGGCGACGTGACCGAAGGGTTGCGGAGCCGCTGCACCGTCGCCAGCTAGGTTGGAGCCACCGCCGGTCGGGGGAGAGGGTGCCAGCATGTTCAGCAGGTGGAACTAGGCCCTGGCGGCGAGGGAGAGCTCGAGAGTCGGCCGGACGGCAAGTGTCAGCGTATCTCCGGCGAGCCCGGCGGCGCGCGGGCGTGGGAACGCGAGGAGGAAGACGACCCGCGGGCCCCACGTGTCAGCGATGGGAAGTTTAAAACCCAGATCTACTGCGGCCCCTGGGATCAAGTGTGACTGCGCGGGAAGGGGTCTGTAGCCCCGTGTGGCTCAGCACCAGCGGTGACACGTGTGTGTCGGGCCCACGGTCAGAGTTTAAATTTTTTCCCCGGTTTATTTAGGATTTCAGATTTAGTTCAAACTTTAGAACCCCATAACTTTTGCTAGGAAGCTCCAAATTTAGTGATTCAAATTGGGTTGGATTAATCTTGCCTAGATCTGTCCAAATATACAACCCCATTTGTATGAAACCCATTACTTAATTCTGGAAAATTATTTAAAGCTTTTCAACAAAAGAATTTTAGAGGGAGTTTGGTTCATCCAAAAATCCTCAAATTTTGCCAGAATAACCTTTAGAAGGTAAGTGAACACCTGTAAAAGTTTCAGACCATTTGGAGTTGATTTGATCAGAGCAATTCAAATTTGAAAGTGCTGTGTTCATTTGAATACAGAAACATTTTCAGAGAATTTCCAAAACATGGAAATTCAGTTCTGAGCAAATCTTAGCTCCCAAAATGCTAGGAAAATTCATGCAAACCCTATGAGCTATAATTGAAATGGTAGTTCACTAAGTTAGGCATGAACAGGGGTGTTACCTCAGAATTAATTCTTCTTTGCTTATTTGCTAAAAGAATTATTCTGAACAAACCACTCAATGACAAGTGCTAAATTTCGATCCAGAGAATTTTCTTGTGACAAGGAACTCACACAAAAATTCTCAGCTCCATTGGAGCTCTGGGTCACCCCTGCTCTGTTTAACCACTTGAGATGATCAATGGGGAAGAGGGGGATAACTACTTAGCACTTAACCATGTGCTTAGGTCCAAACCCAAACCACTAACCCCCAGTTCCATTTTAAATTCTTGAACAGAGTTCCAGTTGTTAGAAACTGGCTATTAGAACTAATAGTAGAAGCATTACCATAAACTCATGTGCATATTCATTAACATGTAGTATTGTATTAACGTGTAGTCGCTGAAGACGAGGAGGCTCCGGAGGTACTCGACTTCCTGCTTCCAGAAGAAGAACTAACCCCTGACCAGCAGCAACAAGGCAAGCCCCGGTTTGCATTAACTCTTTTATCAAGTTTTTCTTTGTTCACATAATTAGGGTGATGTATGAATGTGCATTAGGTGTAGGATGAATGGAACCCCACTTGCATGACCAGAAAATCTCCATAAGAGTGAGGGTAGTGTCTAAGACCTCGAGTAGACAGGCTATGCTTAATGTTTCATAGGACTTCGGTACAAGTCGAGTAGTTGGAATCTACTAGCGAGTTCAGGCTTGGGACACACGGGTTCGGTTGAGTGAGGTGAGATCACTTTAGTAATGAAACTGAGACCAGGCAGGGGCTAGGGCGCAACAAGAGGAAGTCTTGTGTGCGCGGCCCTGTCCGTGTCGATTGAGGACCGATCCGTGTGTGGCCCACGCTGATCAAGTTTGAACGTACCAAAGGCATATCGGATATATGGGCCCCGATAAACCGATGTAACCTAAACCTCTGGGCGTCGAGGCATAACGCACCGATTTATAGGTGTAGGCTGAGGGCAGCAAGGTGGAAATCTGCCAACGGGCATAGAGAGATGCTCCGTGTGGGGAACCTCCTTCTCGTTTCGGTGCGACCGGTTCGACGTTTGGGCTGTTGGGTGAAAGGTTGTCCCGTACGACATCGAGTGAGCGTGCTGTGCAGCTCCATGGGTGGGCGTACGTGACGTGCTCTTTGGGTGTCCCTGCAGGTGTATATCGAGTCGATTCGCCGTCCCTCGCAGTGAAGAGTACCACTTGGTCACTGAGTCGTGACGTAGGCTAATGTATGAAATATGATGAATCAATATTGCTGATTGATATAATTGCATTGCTACATGTGTTACACAAAATATTGCTTACTAAATTTCAGATTCCTGAACTGTTAACTTGTTGCTAAAAGATGAATTAAGGGTGAACTTATAGGCGTGTCCATTTGCTGCAATGTTACTATCCTATGTGCTCTGTACACCTCATGTAGAGTTTCCTGCTTAGGCGAGTCGGTTGAGTCTTGTTGAGCCTTCGTGCTCACGGTTGCAGCTTAAGTGTTTTTCAGGTGAGGAGCCACCCACGGACTTGGAGTACGAGTCCACTGGCGAGGGTTACCCTCCGTCGGGAACCACGGCTGAGTGGGAGCCGTACACGCCGCGCTGAGCTGAGGAGTGCAGCTAGTGTGGGTTGCCCTAGGGCTGGGCAACCGACTTTTGCTAGGTAGGAGGCGTGAGTTGTAGAATAGTAGACTTCTGCTGTGTAATAAAGACAATAGTTTGTAACTGAGTATTGTACCATTTGTACAGTTCAGTTGTTTTCCCATGTAATATATTATGTTCTTATGACGTGTGCTGTCGGGTGTCGCATCGCGCGGCACTACCCTCTGCGATCCTGGATGAGCGGATTCCGGTCCACCACAGCCTGGTATCAGAGCTGCATTGGGGATAGCACAGTACTTAAGAACTGTATTATGGGAAAACTTAGGATTACGGTGAGGATTCGGTAGTTGCCCAAGTAAGGACTATATTAGCATAGTTACTTAAAGTGGCAAAGACTAACCTATGTGTTATAATTCTGAATTTTAATTATGTAACGACGCACCGACGCTCTGGTAAGCATGGTAAGGAACGCCACCGAAAGCGGTTCAATTTCGGTTAGCTCCCCCTGACGAGGAACGTGGTTCAGGGATAGGTCTCACAGCTTGGTGTGAGACGTCAATATGAAACTCTTGGACTCCTCATGTTCCTGAGTTCATATGAAACGCTGATCCCTAGCATGCATTAGGCAAGTAAGTGGAGACCCCAGCGCGTGGTCAATAATGTGAGAGTGTGTTCGTCTGGAAGTAGCCCAGGGGGACATACGCAGCGCTTGCCATCGGCGTGCCCTGCAGGGCAGTAGGTGGTATCTGTTAGGTTGATAAAATTCCCAACCGTGACGACCCGTTCATGACATACTCGGGTTCCCCGTCGTGTGGTGTTGAAACACGATCACGTACCTTGAGACATGACCTAACTCAAGGACGGCTGTATGGCAATGATACGGGCGTTTGTATTTACTTTTAAATATGGCCCTGCCTGAAATGAACAACCCTTGAGTGCATCACTATTGTGTGGTCTTCTGCAGGTACTGACCACGTACGTATCCGTGCAGAAAACGTGTGCGAGAGACCGTTTAGTGCCACACTTGAGACGTATATGCCGGTATAATACGGTTAGGGTTTTCTTTTGTGAGGAACGTAGTACCGAGATATCATAGGCATATGCATGCAAAATAATGATAACAAGGAATTAAAATCACTAGGTTCAACATTTAGGACCCTGGTTGGGTAGACAAATTGGATAGTGATGAGTGTAGTTCCAAAAAGACTAAAAAAACAGAGTGCTCTGTTTTGGGCAGCAAGTTTGCTGAACTACAATAGAGCACAAATCACAGGTATTTTAGCCCAGGGAGGTGTGGTATATAGTTCTGGAAAGGTATTTTAGTATTCTACAATTTTGTTGTAGACTTCCAGAGCTGAAACTCACCTTAAGATGGCTTAAATCCCAGAGAAATGTAAACTGTCCAGAACCAGGACAGAGTGAAACATTCTCTGGACTGTTCTGTTTTTCAATTATAACTCCCAGTAGAAAAATCTAAAATTTTCATATGATACATACCTAGAAAGGGTAGAATATGTGTTACATCTTTGCAATTCAAAGTTTCTGAAATTTCAGCACAGAATTCAGTGGAAATCAGAGTTGAAAACAGCAACTTTCCAAAGGAGGTGCTGTTAAAATTCTTCCAGAAATTCTGCTGACTTTGAATTACCATAACTTTTTAACCAGAGCTGATCTGAGGGCAAATAAGTACTCGTTGGAAACATACTGAAATTAACTTTAACTTTGGTATTCCGATTGAGTCATGAAAATGAACAAAACCGGATCAAAATCTTGGATATGTAGAAACTGGTCATTCTGACAGAGGAATGACAGTTGTACTCATTTGAGAGATTGTTGTACCCTAGAGGGGGGTTTGAGTACTCCCAATGGGGTAGAACATACTCATGAGAGGTTATCTTCAACTCGTGAAAGATCTGAGTATAGGTCTCACTCAAGTTTCTTTTACTAGAGACCATGTTTGTGTCGTATTGAAGATAAAAGGGTAGTATACGTGATGACATCGCGATAGTAATATCTCGTAGTGACCAAACCTAGTTGTGATGAGCTTCCAAAGAGGAGGTTCATCAAGTTTGATTAAACTAGCTTGTATTTGGTCTGGTAATGGTGTAGCTTGTGCAAAGTTATTACATTATCTACATACGAGATGTATCGCATGTTTTATTGTCATTATGTTTTTACGCCTATTTCATTTGAACTGCATGCAGTATGTTGCGGGACTGATGTTTATTGTCGTATGGTTGCATATGGTTCACACTAGGACCACGCACGAGGTTGGTGGCTCTAGCCAACAGGGAGGTGATGACTCCCAGCCACCGGCCCACGACAGCACCCCGCAGCAGCAGCCACCACCGCCGCCTCCGCTTACTCTAGCGGATGTGATTGCGGCACTGGTGGGTGGTCGTGAGGAGCAGACCGACCTGCTCCACACAATCATGCAGAATACATCCCAGGCGGGGGGGGGGGGGGAGGGGGTGGGGGGCGTCAAGACAGAGGGCCTCGTGAGCCCCGTGAAGTGTCGTACTCGGATTTCATGAGTACGCACCCTCCAGTGTTCACCGAAGCTGAAGAACCACTGGAGGCTGACAATTGGCTGCGGACCATCGAGTACAAGTTCGGGCTGCTCCAATGTACGGAGCGGCAGAAGACTCTGTTCGCAGCGCAGCAACTCCACGGTGCCGCTGGTGCGTGGTGGGCGAACTATGTCGCCTCACGTCCGGCCGGCCATGCCGTGGAATGGGGAGAGTTCCGGGAGGCATTCCGCGCCTATCACATTCCTCACGGGATCATGAAGAGGAAGTTCCAAGAATTTTTGGAACTGAAGCAGGGAGGGAGGAGTGCCCATGACTACTCCCGTGCCTTCAACCATCTGGCGCAATATGCGTCAGACTACATATCCACTGAAGAGAAGAAGCGGGAACATTTCTATCGGGGGTTACACCCCGAAATGAAGACACATCTCGTTCAGTGGAATCGCGGCACCTTCAATGACCTAGTCAATGCCGCGATCATGCAAGAGGATGCTCAGCGGGAGTTGGCAGCTGAGCAGCAGAAGCGCAGCACTCCACCCAGCGGTGGGAGTGACGCTCCTCAGAAGTACCTTATGGTGTATCGGATACCATCCGGACAGCAGTGGCATCCACCGGCGCGACCTCAACAGTTCGGGGGACGTCCTTTTCAGTCACCTCCATTCCGTCCGCCGATGCCACCACCAAGACAGCAGCAGCAGCCGCAGCAGACGGTACCCCGGGTGTTCGCACCACCACAACGCGCCCCGGGTTTCCGTCCACCGATCAGCGGGGGACTGCCCCATTTCACGTGCTTCACGTGTGGCCAGGCGGGCCACTTCGCGAAGGACTGTCCCCAGGGGCAGCAGAACAGCGGGCAAGCCCAGTTCCAGGGCAGTGCTTGAGGCCGACCTTCGGTCAAAAAGGTTGGTCAGCGGACTGGTGGCATCCGCAACCTCGACAATGAGGATGCCCCAGAGGGAGACAATGTGCTGGCGGGTACGTTCACTCTCAACCATCACGCCATCATCATACTTTTTTATTCTGGTGCAACCCACAACTTCATAAGTGCATCATATGTGGTTAAGCATTAGCTGGAAGCCTTCCAACCGAGTGTTCGTATATGATCTGCTCACCGGGAGGAAGGATTTCAGTAACGATGATGGTTCCAAAAGCATCACTGTGCTTAGGTGGGAAGATATATCCCACCACTATGATTATCCTTGAGGGGCATAAGATTGATGCAATCTTGGGAATGTCATGGCTAAGCTACCATGGCGCTGTCCTGGAAACCCTATCACGGACGGTTCACCTCAACTCCCCATTACACCGTCCGCAGTCCCTCTTATTAGATAATCCAGTCCGGGAGGTTTCAGCGATCAACAATACTGAAGCCCTCAAGTTAGAGGACATCCCCGTAGTCCGGGAGTACCCCGACGTGTTCCCGGATGATCTTCCGGGCATGCCACCTGAGCGGGATGTCGAGTTCAAGATCGAGCTCGCACCCGGTACTACACCCATATCACGCAGACCATACAAGATGGCTCCGAACGAGCTGGCTGAATTGAAAGAGCAGCTCAATGATCTGTTGAGCAAGGGTTTCATTAGGCCGAGTTCCTCGCCTTGGGGATGCTCAGCGCTGTTTGTAAAGAATAAGGATGAAACCTTGAGGCTGTGTGTGGATTACCGGTCGCTCAACACCGTCACCATCAAGAATAAGTACCCACTGCCCCGCATCGACATATTATTTGATCAACTTGTGGGTGCAAGTGTGTTCTCCAAGATGGACCTTCGCTCTGGATATCATCAGATCAAGATCCGGGCGGAGGATATTTCGAAGACGGCCTTCTCGACGAGATATGGATTATATGAATATCTCGTCATGTCCTTTGGTCTCACAAACGCTCCAGCCCATTTCATGTATCTCATGAACTCGGTGTTCATGCCGGAGCTGGACAAGTTCGTGGTAGTGTTCATCGACGATATGTTGGTTTACTCCAAGACAGAAGCCGAACATGCCGAACACTTGAGGATCGTTCTTCAACGATTACGAGACCACAAGATCTACGCCAAGTTCAGTAAATGCGAGTTTTGGATCAGCCAAGTGCCATTCTTGGGACATATCATCTCAGCAGAAGGCATTGCGGTTGACCCAAGCAAAATAGAGCAAGTACTGAAATGGAAAGCTCCCACTTCAGTTCATGAAGTCAGAAGCTTCCTTGGGTTAGCAGGATACTATCGGATATTTATTCCAAGTTTCTCCAAGCTTGCTAAGCCGATGACAGAGTTGCTGGAGAAGGGAACGAAGTATGTTTGGAACACGGTGTGTGAAGGCGCATTCCAAATATTGGTGAAGCATCTAACCTCAGCCCCGGTTTTAGCTCAGCCGGATACAACAAAGCCCTTCGACGTGTATTGTGACGCGTCCGGTTTTGGGCTCGGCTGCGTGTTGATGCAGGAAGGATGTGTGGTCGCATATGGCTCACGCCAACTTCGGAACCATGAGCAGCATTATCCCACTCATGATCTTGAGCTTGCTGCAGTGGTCTTGGTGCTGAAAATGTGGAGGCACTATCTCCTGGGGAATCTGGTGCATCTCTACACCGACCACAAGAGCTTGAAATACATTTTCACCCAGAAGGAGCTGAACATGAGGCAAAGGAGGTGGTTAGAATTGATCAAAGATTATGAAATTGAGATTCATTACCACCCCGGCAAGGCGAATGTGGTTGTCGACGCGCTGAGTCGGAAGTCACATGTCCATCACCTCACCATAACACCGGTGGAGGAGGAAGAGCCAAGTTTATACTTGGTTCCTTATGGATCACTGTACAACCTTGCCCTCATCCCTACCATTAGGGAGGACATCATTGCAGCTCAGAAGATTGATAAGGGTATGGCACATCTCCGGAGACGGATAGACAACGGGGAGATCAAATGTTTCCGGAAGGATGATGAGGGGACGCTATGGTTTAATGACCGCATAGTCGCACCCCGGGATATGAAGTTGAGGAAAAAGATCCTCGATGAAGCCCACTTGTCTAAATACTCCATTCATCCGGGCAGCAACAAAATGTACCAAGATTTGAAAAAGCAATTTTGGTGGACACGGATGAAACGGGAGGTAGCGAAGTACGTATCCGAATGTGATACGTGTAGACAAGTGAAGGCGGATCATATGAGGAAGTCAGGGCTGTTGCAACCCCTGAAAATTCCAGCATGGAAATGGGAGGATGTGAGCATGGATTTCATTGTGGGATTACCCCTAACATCCAATAAGCATGATTCCATCTGGGTAATCGTTGACCGACTAACCAAGTCAGCTCACTTCATTCCCGTGCATACACATTTCCATGCCAACAGATATGCGGAGTTATATATCACCAGGATCCTATGCTTGCATGGCGTACCCAAGACCATAGTCTCAGACCGAGGTGCATTGTTTGTATCTCGCTTGTGGGAGCAGTTGCATGCTGCTTTGGGTACTAAACTGATTAGGAGCTCCGCCTACCACCCTCAGACAGATGGCCAAACAGACAGGGTGAATCAGGTTCTGGAAGACATGTTGAGAGCATGTGCCATCCACCATGGTAGGAACTGGGACGATCACCTACCATTGGCGGAATTCTCGTACAACAACGGCTATCAGGCGAGTATCAAGATGGCACCCTACGAAGCTCTCTACGGTCGCAAATGCAGCACCCCCATTAAATTGGTGCGAGTCCGGTGAAAGGGTCACATTCGGGGTTGATGTGGTGAACGACGCCGAAGAGCGCGTTCGGGCGATTCAAGCTAACTTGAAGGCCGCTCAATCCCGGCAGAAGAGCTACGCTGATAAGAGGCGTAGACCGTTGCACTTTGACGTTGGTGAACACGTGTACCTCCACGTGTCTCCGATGAAGGGCGTGCACCGGTTCGGTGTCAAGGGGAAGCTCGCTCCCCATTTCATTGGGCCCTATGCTATCACCGAGAAGTGTGGACCAGCGGCGTATAGACTGGAGCTACCGGCATCTCTTGCTGGTGTACATGACGTTTTCCATGTTTCGCAACTGCGGAAATGTTTAAAGCATACAGCTGCTGTTCCTACCGAAGACATCGGCGAGCTGAAACCGGATTTAACGTATGATGAATATCCAGTGACAATTCTTGATGAGAAAGCCCAAACCACGCGTAGCAGAACGTTGTGGTTCTACAAGATACTCTGGAGCAACCACACCGCCGAAGAAGCGACGTGGGAGAGCGAGGAATTCCTTCGCTCAAATTACCCGGAGTTCATGGCTTCTCAGCACGGGTAAATTCCTACTACATCGCTATCTCTTCTTTTATAATCTCGGGACGAGATTCTTTTAAGGGGGGAGGGATGTAAAAGCCCAAGAAAAGGGACTTGCAAAAACTTTTCATCACCTCACAACACCACAGTTTTTATTGTGAATATATTGTGAAGAGCAAGGAACCTCCATCAAAAAGGGTGTTGGTTCAAACTCTCCACACATGTGATAACACATGAGAGGTGGTTCTAAAACCAACTTAGAGTCATTCACATGTTGGGACCCTAGTTGGATTAAGGCCAAGGAGTTGAAGTACTCCAGTGCAAGAGGAGGATTGGAAAAGCAGAATTTGAACTAATGTCCAACTCAAAATTCAAATGAGGGGAGGACATAAGGGTGATTCAAAACTGTTGTATTCAAACTCATGGTTGCAGCAGCTAACACAAGAATCAAAGTGCATCATTGGGTTCCTTAGGTCCAAATTAGTGGGGAGGCAAAGTTTCAATAATTTTTGAAAAGGTTTGCTACCCATTTTTCCAAAAAGGATCCAAATGCGCAAAGAATTCAAATATACATTTGAATTTGAGGGAAATTTGCCCAACCATACAAATGTAGCTCAGCTGGAAACTCCAAACATTTGAATTCATCACTTGCCAAATTTTTGGAGATCTTTTGAGAGGCGGGGAGCACTGACTAGTGGGACCCACTTGTCATTGGGGGAAACTAAACAATTGTAAAAGTCCTCAGTGAAGCACACGGTCGTTGTTTGATTACCTCCCACGCGAAGTAAACCGAGCAGCCGACGCCTCTCCGGGTGACACCGAGGAGCAGCCGGCAGCCACCTCCTCTGGAATTCCCGTGCGCTGGAGAGCTGCCTGGCGTCTTCGCCCCACTGCCGCGCCTCTGTTATCCCACGGTACCGAAGAACGTCGCCTGTTCTTTCCCTTCGCGCAAGAAACAGCCGAGCTCGCCGCCACCTCTGGGAAATCATCAGGAGCCAGCTCAAACTGTGCCACAGCGCCCTCCGACCTGCACAACAGAGCTACACCCTCGTTCCTCACCTTCCCAGCGTGAAAGCTAGCAAGCTCCGGCAGTGTACGAGCCCTGAATTCCGTGGTCCACGGCAAGCCAAGACTAACCGGTGGCCGGGCGCACATGGACAGCCTACACCAAGCCCTTTCACGCCCAAGCGGGGACATCCCCGGACGCGCCGGTGAGCACTGCTGCTTCCACCCAAACCACAAGACCAGCCGTGAACCACCGAGCAAGAATTTGGAAAAACTTCGCCGGCGACCACAGGACAACGTTCCAGTATGAGACCTCCGAATTCCCACTCCATTCTCGTCGTCAGTTCACTAAACTGTGCTCACAGGAGCTAGACTCAACGGCGCCCAAGTTTGCTTCGCAATCCTAGCTTAATTTTGGCTGTAGCCGGCGTATTTCCCGGTTTTCCAACTGCGGATATGGCGGGAAGGGTCGGGCTCACGGTGACAGCTAGGTTAGAGATCTTCCCGAGTCTTTTCATGGCCCTGTCGACCTTCCCTGAGATCCCCCGGTGCTGAAGAACCATACCACCGATGTTTTGGCAGGCTAAGCTGGCCGGGCGACGTGACCGAAGGGTTGCCGAGCCGCTGCACCGTCGCCGGCTAGGTTGGAGCCACCGCCGGTCGGGGGAGAGGGTGCCAGCATGTTCAGCAGGTGGAACTAGGCCCTGGCGGCGAGGGACAGCTTGAGAGTCGGCCGGGCGGCAAGTGTCAGCGTGTCTCCGGCGAGCCAGGCGGCGCGCGGGCGCGGGAACGCGAGGAGGAAGACGACCTGCGGGCCCCACGTGTCAGCGACGGGAAGTTTAAAACCCAGATCTACTGCGGCCCCTGGGATCAAGTGTGACTGCACGGGAAGGGGTCTGTAGGCCTGTGTGGCTCAGCTCCAGCGGTGACACGTGTGTGTGGGGCCTAAGGTCAGAGTTTAAATTTTTCCCCGGTTTATTTAGGATTTCAGATTTAGTTCAAACTTTAGAACCCCATAACTTTTGCTAGGAAGCTCCAAATTTAGTGATTCAAATCGGGTTGGATTCATCTTGCCTATCTCTGTCCAAATATACAACCCCATTTGTACGAAACCCATTACTTAATTCTGGAAAAATCTTTAAAGCTTTTCAGCCAAAGAATTTTAGAGGGAGTTTGGTTCATCTAAAAATCCTCAAATTTTGCCAGAATAACCTTTAGGATGTCAGTGAATCCCTGTAAAAGTTTCAGACCATTTGGAGTTTATTGGATCGGAGCAATTCAAATTTGAAGGTGCTGTGTTCATTTGAATACAGAAACATTTTCAGAGAATTTCCAAAACTTGGAAATTCAGTTCTGAGCAAACTTAGCTCCAAAAATGCTAGGAAAATTCATGCAAACCCTATAAGCTATAATTGAAATGGTAGTTCACTAAGTTAGGCATGAACAGGGGTGTTACCTCAGAATTAATTCTTCTTTGCTTATTTGCTAAAAGAATTATTCTGAACAAACCACTCAATGACAAGTGCTAAATTTTGATCCAGAGAATTTTCTTGTGACAAGGAACTCACACAAAAATTCTCAGCTCCATTGGAGCTCTGGATCACCCCTGCCCTGTTTAACAACTTGAGATGATCAATGGGGAAGAGGGGGATAACTACTTAGCACTTAACCATGTGCTTAGGTCCAAACCCAAACCACTAACCCCCAGTTTCATTTTAAATTCTTGAACAGAGTTCCAGTTGTTAGAAACTGGCTATTAGAACTAATAGTAGAAGCATTACCATAAACTCATGTGCATATTCATTAACATGTAGTATTGTATTAACGTGTAGTCGCTGAAGGCGAGGAGGCTCCGGAGGTACTCGACTTCCTGGTTCAAGAAGAAGAACTAACCCCTGACCAGCAGCAACAAGGCAAGCCGCGGTTTGCATTAACTCTTTTATCAAGTTTTGCTTTGTTCACATAATTAGGGTGATGTATGAATGTGCATTATGTGTAGGATGAATGGAACCCCACTTGCATGACCAGAAAATCTCCATAAGAGTGAGGGTAGTGTCTAAGACCTCGAGTAGACATGCTACACTTAATGTTTCATAGGACTTCGGTACAAGTCGAGTAGTTGGAATCTACTCGCGAGTTTAGGCTTGGGACACACGGGTTCGGTTGAGTGAGGTGAGATCACTTTAGTAATGAAACTGAGACCAGGCAGGGGCTAGGGCGCAACAAGAGGAAGTCTTGTGTGCGCGGCCCTGTCCGTGTCGATTGAGGACCGATCCGTGTGCGTCCCACGCTGATCAAGTTTGAACGTACCGAAGGCATATCAGATATATGGGCCCCGATAAACCGATGTAACCTAAATCTCCGGGCGTCGAGGCATAACGCACCGATTTATAGGTGTAGGCTGAGGGCAGCAAGGTGGAAATCTGCCAACGGGCATAGAGAGATGCTCCGTGTGGGGAACCTCCTGCTCGTTTCGGTGCGACCGGTTCGACGTTTGGGCTGTTGGGTGAAAGGTTGTCCCGTACGACATCGAGTGAGCGTGCTGTGCAGCTCCACGGGTGGGCGTACGTGACGTGCTCTTTGGGTCTCCCTGCAGGTGTATATCGAGTCAATTCGCTGTCCCTCGCGGTGAAGAGTACCACTTGGTCACTGAGTCGTGACGTAGGCTAATGTATGAAATATGATGAATCAATATTGCTGATTGATATAATTGCATTGCTACATGTGTGCCACCAAATACTGCTTACTAAATTTCAGATTCCTGAACTGTTAACTTGTTGCTAAAAGACGAATTAAGGGTGAACTTATAGGCATGTCCATTTGCTGCAATGTTACTATCCTATGTGCTCTGTACACTCATGTAGAGTTTCCTGCTTAGGCGAGTCGGTTAAGTCTTGTTGAGCCTTCGTGCTCATGGTTGCTGCTTAAGTGTTTTTCAGGTGAGGAGCCACCCACGGACTCAGAGTACGAGTCCACCGGCGAGGGTTACCCTCCGTCGGGAACCACGGCTGAGTGGGAGCCGTACACGCCGCGCTGAGCTGAGGAGTGCAGCTAGTGTGGGTTGCCCTAGGGCTGGGAAACCGACTTTTGCTAGGTAGGCGGCGTGAGTTGTAGAATAGTAGACTTCCGCTGTGTAATAAAGACAATATTTTGTAACTGAGTATTGTACCGTTTGTACAGTTCAGTTGTTTTCTCATGTAATATATTATGTTCTTATGACGTGTGCTGTCGGGTGTCGCATCGCGCGGCACCACCCTCTGCGATCCTGGATGAGCGGATTCTGGTCCGCCACAATAAGATCTTTTACAATATAATGTACACACACAGCGGAATATAAAAGCTAGACATCTACTCACTATTGACCCTAACTACGCCGAAGAGAAGTCGTTCATTCTGTGAACGCTTCCTACTAGCTTCACCAAAGTAAGGCAGCGGCTAGGTTTCTGGTGAGTTAAACGAACTGTGAGATTCGACGTCTCACCGAACAACCATCTTCATAGCAGGCATCCTGCTACCTGCAAAAACAACTCAGAAGCAACTGTGAGCACTAAGGCTCAGCAAGTCTTAACCGTCAATCCTAAACATGTAACACTACATGTAGGGGTAGTAAGACAGTAGGAACATGAATTTGCAAAATGAATCTTGACTAAACTTGATCCTTATATTCAGATTTTCATAGCATTCATTTCAGTGGTCCTCATGTCTCACAACACCGAAAGTCCACAATCAAACAAGAAACGCTTATCCTGATGTTGCCTCCTTTAGTATCGTGTCGCGGATGTGCTTCACGTTAGGCAAACAAATCCTTTTCCATAACCAAAGCGTTCCTTTCTCATCTTCCTTGAAATCCTTTTCTATCCCTTGTCGGATTCTTTCCTTGATTTCCTTTATTTCCTCATCCGTTGCTTGGCCATCTCGTATCTCTTGTTCCAGCGTTGAGTTCAGTTCGATACCCTCCATCTCGTTCAAGAACACGAGATGTAACCATTTGAACTCCTTATGCAGCTCGGGTGGCAGCTCCCGAACCGTGAGTTGGTAACAAGCTCCCTTTCGGCTTAATGCATCAGCTACTACGTTGGCCTTTCCGGGGTGATAGTTGATTCCAACATTGTAATCCTTGATGAGTTCCAACCATCAACGTTGCCACAAATTCAGATCCGTTTGCGTGAATATATACTTGAAGCTTTTGTGATCCGTATAGATCTCACATCGGTGACCGAGGATGTAATGCCTCCAAATCTAAGGCATGTACCACGGCTGCAAGTTCCAGGTCATGTGTAGGATAATTCAGCTCATGTTTCTTTAGTTATCTCGATGCATAGGCTACCACTTGTCCTCCTTGCATAAGCACACATCCAAGCACTTGTCTTGATGCTTCACAATATATATCCAAACTCTTGCTCATGTCCGGCAATACCAAAACCGGCGCTGTTGTTAATCTCTTCTTTAGCTCCTCAAAACTGTCTTGACATGTTTGTGTCCACTGAAATGATTTCCTTTTCATGAGAAACTAGTCATAGGTTTCGCTATTTTGGAGAAATCCTTGATGAACCGACGGTAATATCCAGCCATCCCAAGGAAACTCCGAATGTCCATCACATTCTGCGGTTGGTTCCACTTCAAAACATCTCTCACTTTTCTGGGATCAACCGATACTCCTCCTTCGGAGATAATGTGGCCTAGGAACGATATCTCCTTTAGCCAAAACTGACACTTGCTGAACTTGGCATGCAATTGATGCTCTCGTAGTTTCTGCAATGTTAGCCTCAAGTGTTCTTTGTGTTCTTCCTCGCTTTTTTAATACACCATGATATCGTCGATGAAAACCACGACGAACTTGTCCAAGTACTCCATGAAGACCTTATTCATGAGGTACATAAAGTATGCGGGTGCATTCGTCAACCCAAAAGACATAACGGTATATTCATACGAACCATATCGTGTTCGAAATGCATTCTTGGGTATGTTAGAGGGCTTAATATTCAGCTGGAAGTATCCCGACCGAAGATCAATCTTGGAGAAATTTCGGGCACCTTTCATTTGATCGAATAGGTCCTCTATACGGGGCATCAGGTATTTATTCTTGATCATAACCTTGTTGAGAGTCCTATAGTTCACACACATCCTTTGGGTCCCATCTTTCTTGTCAACTAAGAGCACGGGGGCTCCCCACGGTGATGAGCCTGGGCGTATAAAACCCTTATCTAGCTGCTCCTAAATTTGTTTCTTGAGCTCCACTAATTCATTAGCAGACATATGGCCTCTTTGCTATAGGTGCAGTTCCGGGTACTAAATCAATGGCAAATTCAATGTCCCGGTCAGGTGGCATACCTGAAAGTTCTTTCGGGAACACATCTGAATATTCTCGAACCACCGGAATACTTTCCAATGTCGCTTCTTTGATATGATTCAGCACTGCCTTCTCCGTTGCCGGTTGGGCTGCCTCGAACTCAATACGAGTACCGTGCTCACTCGTCAACTGCACGATCCTCTGAGCACATTGAATCACTCCGTTGTGCTTGCTTAACCAATCCATTCAAAGATTATGTCAATCTCTTGGGGATCCAAGACAATAAGGTTGGCAAGAAATTCTACCCCCCTTATTTTAATGCCTACTCTCGGAATAGAATTCAGAATCGAAAGAAGATATTTCCCAACTATATGCATCAAGGTGTATGAACTAAGCAACTTATTTTATTAATTTCAGCTTATATGAGGTTGTGAACAAGTGCCGAAGCATATCACATCTCTCTACTATGTGTGGATGTGGACATTCACCGAAGCGTTCCACAACTCACACC
The DNA here is from genome assembly GCA_030760725.1 of Neostapfia colusana. Classification (NCBI taxonomy): domain Eukaryota; kingdom Viridiplantae; phylum Streptophyta; class Magnoliopsida; order Poales; family Poaceae; genus Neostapfia; species Neostapfia colusana. Next base: position 59,745,039 of record JASWHV010000016.1, on the reverse strand, counting down.
AAGCACACAAACACAGGCAATCATCATGAAATTTCAGCACACCACTCTTATTCAATCTACCACGATCTAAGTGTCTTTATTACAACTTTATTCAATGGAAAACATAGACTTAATCATGATAACAGTGCTATTCTCGCCGTGTGATGGGGGTGGTCCATACATGGGCGCACACCATGGTGAGTCAGCAGTCCATGTAGTGATAGATGACGCTGGTGCTCCATTTGCTCCCGCGTTGGCACAAGTCTCCTTCTGTTTTTCCAGCAAGTACAGCTTCTTGCGGAGGTAACGGATCTCTTCTTGTGCGCTTGCATAGCGGTTTTCTAACTCCACGAGCAACCTCTTAGACTTGTCAGCAGCTTGTGGGTTGGAAAGAGCTCCTTCATGGGGTCCAATAATCTCCCTTGTACCACTCTTCCGATACGGGTGCAGCTCAAAAGTAGTGTTCTCAAGCTGCTCACGGAAGGCATAGCACAGTCCGGTGAGTGCATCCCATGCAGCATCATCAATAGCTTCTGCCCTTGTAGCTCTCCATGTGGGTGTGAAGTGCCAAGTGACAACCCTACCGTTAGATAGGATGGTTACTTCAGACTTCCACTTCGGATAAGCTGCAGCAATCCAGAAATTCTTTGAGCTCCTTGGATATGTGTCCTCCTTCCATTCCGTCGGACCAGAATTATTGAACTGAATGGTTGGCCCGTTCATCACCTTCATTCTAGGCCTCAGCAAGGGGTGGCTCCTCTTCGGATTCATCTCCTCCCGAATAGCTTCATGAGGCTCCACGAGGTGTAAGCCTCGTGAAACTCCTCCTGAGGTGCATACCAATGCCGTTCTTGTGGATCATCCTCCATGTCGTCTTCAAATGGATCCACCTCTTCAAGATCCTCTTCCTCATGCATAGAGCTATTGACTTCATCTTCATCATGAGGTTCCATCTTCACCTCCTCCCAATACGGTCCATCGGACACCTCAATGGGGTTAAGTGCACTCCCACGTGGTGGTGGGCGAGTCCTTATGCATGTTGTGCTCCTAATCACCGGCATCTATAAATAAGACATGAGAAACTTTAGAGAAGGAAGAAATAACTCCAAAACTTCAGAATCTATGAAGCAAGAAAGCAAAAGTGTTGCTGTCCGAAAGAAAAGAAAAAGAGGGGCTGAAAATAGCACTTTGCGGTGGCTGAATTGATAAGTAAAGTGCAGCAGCAAGCAATTTTCGAAATAACAGTTTATAGGGGTGTGCCTATGTGTTTTAGAGTGTCCATTCTACCTAGGCTTGCGTTCTATGGTTAACATGGCTCTGGTAACAATTTGTGACACCCGGTTCCGAAAATAGAACCAAGTGAATGCATATGTGTGCCCAGGATGTTCATCACACATACACATGTAATCCACAAACTGATTTCAGAATATAACCACGAATAAATCGTGTTTAAGTATGTTATTACACCGACTAATTGTCTCACTCATGAATTTCTAACTTATTCTTGCAGCGGAAGACTCTAAACGACAGCGGAGAGTGACTAAAACAGCAGGCTCCAACTTCAACTCCACAGACATGTTGACGGTAATGCGCATGCCTAGTACTTCACCTGTTCCTCGAAGTACTCTTCTTCTTTAGCTGATGTATATGTGGGAATGCGAGTACATGTCGTATTTAGCAATTGCGGGAAAAGAATGACATGTAGCTTACAACAAGGTAGGCAATAAAAAGGCTCATTGCAGCAAGCAAATTATATTTCACAAACATGTAAAAACAACAACTATTTCTTAGTGAAATTTATCCCATCATAATCAAGTAATTAAGCAAAATTCTCTCATCATAATTCACCATTTATCAAGTCTCATCCAGCCATTAACCTTTCTCAAGTTCATCTCATGCTCGTAACTATTCATAACCATCTCATATTCATATAACCGAAACCAAGCTCATTGTCATGACTCAAAACAGTCCCAAAACCAATCCCAATGACCATACCATAACCATACCGAATAAACATCCCAAGTTTTGCCTCTAATCATGGAAGTTGGTCAGGTGCTTGTGACCGGAAGCACGGCTATCATGGTAGTTTTACACTCTGCAGAGGTGGCAACACTTTACACACAGGTTTGTTATTTCGTCACCTATCGGCGATTAAAAGAACCTCCATTATACCAGTACACAGCCGTCCGTGAATGGCCAAGAGATCACAAAATAGCCTTTACAAAGGGGCTAATAGGATGTACGGGCCCACTGAGGTTTCACCGGCAGGCTTGAATCTCCATTCTCCCACCCACGGGCCCCCTCTTGTGCCATGCAGTTCCCAGGGCAGTCCTCGACTCCCATTCCGCGCGCCATCCAGCGGTCCATAACAAGCTAGAAACACACCTAATTAGTAAGCTAAGCCGCACCTATATTTGGCCTTGTGGTGTCACTATTTTCCTGGCATGTGCTCGCATGAACCGGTCCTTAGATCTACGGCAAGTAAACCACCATAACATTCAGCAACATCCACGAACCAATCTTGCCTAGATCTCCCCAATTCCATGCTCATTAACATCATCAAGTTATCATATTCTATATTTTCATGAGTGCAGTAGCTAACCATGTTCTGTTTTAGCTTCCCGTATCCTGTAAATTAAGCGAAGCAAAAAGGAAAAATGACCATACCCGGCTCATAAACTTTTCCCAGCGACAAGGATAGTTAACAAAACTAGTAAACTCCTATGAAAGGGTTTCCCCATCAAGTTGACACAAGCATACAAACTTTCGCAAACAAAACAGTTTCAAAACATGGGATCAATATGGTCAAGGGGCACTTGACTTCCTCCCGTGGTTCGTGTTGCTCAAGCGTTTCAAAGTCTTGGTGCTGTAGTTCCTCGTAGAAGGCCTCTTGAGCTTGTCCTTCTACTCATGACCACGAACATGCAAAATTTACAGCAATCAATCATCATACACAAACTTTACTCAAGATGCAATAGGGTAGATGCATGCAAATCCTATAGTGCAGTTTTATAAAACCAGTTTGTACGTGTTCTTACATGTTTTAACGGGCTTTCATGGGGTTTTATGATGAACAAGGGTGCTGGGATCAAGTGTGGACGTGGTGATGATCTTGACACGAGATGTAGATCAATTCCACTGTCAAAAATCGACCAAAACACAATCTGTCCACAAGCAAAAGTTTCTGCTCGAAGGGGGCGAAGAAAATGGATGTGTAGAAACAGCGGCGATGTCGTAAGATGGGTAATGAAGACCTAACTCACTTCTTCCTTGCGGAAGGGCCTCCCTCCTAGAAATGACAGCAGCGGGGGATTTTTCTACGGGAAATTATGGTAGGGCAGAACGTTGGGCTTCTTCTCCGGTGACGGTGAGGCGTGACGGGTCTTGACGGCGGGGCTCGATGGCGGGGCTCGACGGTGGCCAAATTCCGGCAAGGGGGGTGCAACTCGGCGAGTTGGGAGGGAATGGGACAACTCGGCGATTTTGGGGCAGGGGGGCTGCGGCCAAAGGTGTAGGGGGGCTGGGGGTTCTATTTATTAGGGGGGGAAAGAAGAGTCCTATCAAGTTGGGACTCATCCCATAGAGTCCTAGGGTTTCCCCCCCCCCCCCCTCCAGGGCTGCGGATAATTTGGGGGCAAATCCCCCAAAATGTGAGGGAAATACCCCTTTGGGAATTTGGGGAAGATTTGGAATTTTGGGAAAATTTGAAATGGCTCAATTCAGCTATCTTATTTCCATTTATCTCCATTTCTATGTCCCTTTCTCCATTTCTATATTCCCTTCTCCATTTCTATATTCCTTTCTCCATTTCTATGGTTCTTTCTCCATTTCTATGGTTATTTCTCCATTTCTATGGTTCTTTCTCCATTTCTATGGTTCTTCCTCCATTTCTACTTCTTTTTAAATGCTTCTCTACATGAAAAATATATGCAATGCAAGGTAATGAATTTGAGGGTGTTACAGTACGTCCCCGCTTCATGTCACCAGCTGCACCATACTATGGCTCGTCCGCTTCTACTTTCTGCCCTGCAAATCCAACTCACTCTAATCAGCCACCGCAGCAACGTCTGGTTGGTGCAAGCACCTCTTATGCCTATGCCTCCTGCGCCCCGTCCCAACATGGGCGCCTATGCTCAAAACCAGCCTCGCCCCAACATTCCCGCTGTTATGGGAAACAAGGCATGCTTTTCATGCGGAGCGACGGGGCACTTTGCAAATCAGTGCCGAAGAAAGGCCTTGGACAGCCGAGCAACGCACCTAAGCAGAACCCACGACCGAATGGAGGAGCTATGCACGGTAACCGTGGACAGCAGAACTATGCTCGTGGCAATGTGAATCACCACTCCGCTGAGGAAGCACAACAAGCTGAGGACATCGTGATTGGTATGTTTCACACCAACTCCAACCCAGCCACTGTTTTATTTGATTCTGGAGCATCGCATTCATTCATCTCTTCCAAGTATGTTGCCAGGTATAACCTGCCCATATCACACATGAAACAAACTATGTTGGTTAATTCTCCTGATGGAGAGATGAGGACTAATATAGTATGCCCGAAAGGAAGTCTTAAAATAAGGGGGGTAGACTTTCTTGCCAACCTTATTGTCTTGGATTCCCAAGGGGTTGACATAATACTTGGAATGGACTGGTTAAGCAAGCATAATGGAGTAATTCAATACGCTCAGAGGATCGTGCAGTTGACGAGTGAGAACGGTACTCGTATTGAGTTTGAGGCAGCCCAACCTGCAACCGAGAAGGCAGTGCTGAACCACATCGAAGAAGCGACATTGGAAAGCATTCCGGTGGTTCGAGAATATTCAGATTTGTTCCCGGAATAACTTCTAGGTATACCACCTGACTGGGACATTGAATTTGCCATTGATTTAGTACCCGGAACTGCACCTATAGCGAAGAGCCCACATAGGATGCCTGCTAACGAATTAGTGGAGCTCAAGAAGCAAATTGTAGAGCAGCTAGATAAGGGTTTTATATGCCCAAGCTCGTCAACTTGGGGAGCCCCCATGCTCTTCATGGACAAGAAAGATGGGACCCAAAGGATGTGCGTGGACTATAGGTCTCTCAACAAGGTAATGATCAAGAATAAAAACCCGTTGCCCCGCATAGAAGACTTATTCGATCAAATGAAAGGTGCCGGATTTTCTTTAAGATTGATCTTCGGTCGGGATACTTCCAGCTTAAGATTAATCTTTCCGACATACCCAAAACTGCTTTTGGGACACGGTATGGTTCGTATGATTATACCATTATGTCATTTGGATTGACGAATGCACCCACATACTTTATGTACCTCATGAATAAGGTCTTCATGTAGTACTTGGACAAGTTCGTCGTGATTTTCATCGACGATATCATGGTGTTTTCAAAAAGCGAGGAACAACATGAAGAACACTTGAGATTGACGTTGCATTTACTGCAAAAGCATCAATTGTATGCTAAGTTCAGCAAGTGTCAGTTTTGGCTAAGGGAGATATCGTTCCTACACCACATCATATCCAAGGGAGGAGTATCGGTTGATCCCGGAAAAGTGAGGGATGTTTTGGAGTTGAACCTATCACAGAATGTGAGGGATATTCGGAGTTTCCTTGGGATGGCGGGATACTACCGCCGGTTCATCAAGGATTTCTCTAAAATAGCGAAGCCTATGTCTGAGTTGTTGATGAAAGGGAAGGCATTTCAGTGGACACAAGCGTGTCAAGACAGCTTTGAGGATCTAAAGAAGTGATTAACAACAGTGCCGGTTTGGATATTGCCGGACGTGAGCAAGTGTTTTGATATATGTTGTGACGCATGAAGACAAGGGCCTGGATGTGTGCTTATGCAAGGAGGACAAGTGGTAGCCTATGCATTGAAGCAATTAAAGAAACATGAACTGAATTACCCCACACATGACCTGGAACCTGCAGCCGTGGTACATGCCTTACAGATTTGAAGGAATTATATCCTCGGTCACTGATGTGAGATCTATACGGATCACAAAAGCCTCAAGTACATATTCACACAAACGGATCTGAATTTGAGGCAACATCGATGGTTGGAACTCATCAAGTATTACAATGTTGAAATCAACTATCACCCTGGAAAGCCCAATTTGGTAGCTGATGTGTTGAGCCGAAAGGGAGCATGTCACCAACTCACGGTTCGGGAGCTGCCACCCGAGCTGCGTAAGTGTGACACCCGGTTCCGAAAATTGAACCAAGTGAATGCATATGTGTTCCCAGGATGTTCATCACACATACACAACATTATCACAAACTGAATTCAGAATATAACCACGTAAGAATAGTGTTTAAGTACCTTATTACAATAATTCAATGACTCAATCATGAATGTCTAACTTATTCAGCAGCGGAAGACTCTAAACGACTGCGGAAAATGACTAAGACAGCAGGCTCCAACTTCAACTCCACCGGCATGTTGACGGTAGTGCGCACGCCTAGTACTCCATTTGTTCTTTGAAGTATTCTTCTCCTGTAGCTGATGTATATATCGGAACGCAAGGGTGAGTACATGTCGTACTCAGCAAGTGCGGGAAAAGTATGACATGTAGCTTACAACAAGGTAGGGAATAAACAGGTTTATTGCAGAAAGGAAATTTTATTTCACAAACATGGTAAAAACAGCAACTATCTCTAGATGAGTTAAATCCCATCATAACCAAGTAATTCATCAACATTCCTTCATCATAATTCACCATTTATCAAGCCTCAACCAGCCAATAACCTTTCTCAAGTTCATCTCATACTCATAAATATTCATAACCATCTCATATTCATGTAACTGAAACCAAACTCATTTTCATGACTCAAAACAGTCCCAAGACCAATCCCAATGACCATACCCAAATATCCATATCCATTTTTGCCTCTAATAATGGAAGTTGGCCAGGTGCTTGTGACTAGAAGCACATATATCATGATAGTTTTACACTCTACAGAGGTGGCACCACTTTACCCACAAGTTCGTGATTTCGTCACCCGTCGGCGACTAGAAAAATCCTCCATTATACCAGTACACAACCATCGGTGTATGGCCAAGAGATCACAAAATAGCCTTTACAAAGGGGCTACTAGGATGTACGGACCCACTGAGGTTTCACCGGCAGGATCGAATCTCCATTCTCCCACCCACGGGCCCCCTCTTGTGCCATGCAGTTCCCAGGGCAGTCCCTCTCCACTCCCATTCCCCGCCATCCAACAGTCCATAACAAGCTAGCAACACCCCTAATTAGTCAGATAAGCCGCACCCATATTTGGCCTTGTGGTGGCACTGTTTTCCTGTCATGTGCTCGCATGAACCGGTCCTTAGATCTACGGCAAGTAAACCACCACTCATTCAGCAACATTCACGAACCAAGCATGCCTAGATCTCCCCGATTCCATGCTTATCAACATCATAAAGTTCTCATCATCATTATTCATATGAGTGTAGTAGCTAACCATGTTTTAATTCAGCTTCCCGTAAATTAAGCGAAGCAAAAAGGAAAAACAACCATATCTGACTCATCAACTTTCCCGGCGACAAGGATGGTTAACAAAACTAGTAAACTCCTATAAAAACGGTGTCCCATCAAGTTGACTCAAGCCTACGAGTTTTCGCAAACAAAACAGTTTCAAAACATGGGATCAATATGGTCAAGGGGCACTTGCCTTGCTTCCGTGGTTTGTGTTGCTCAAGTGTCTCGAAGTCTGGGTGCTGTAGTTCCTCGTAGACGGCCTCTTGAGCATGTCCTTCTACTCACGACCGCGCACATACAAAATTTACAGCAATCAATTATCATGCACAAACTTTACTAATGATGCAATGGGGTAGATGAATGCAAATCCTATAGTGCAGTTTATAAAACCAGTTTGTATGTGTTCTTGCATGTTTTAATGGGCTGTCATGGGGTTTTGTGATAAACAAGGGTGCTGGGATCAACTGTGGACTTGATGATGATCTTGACACAAGATGTAGATCAATTCCACTGTCAAAAATCGATCAAAATATGATCTGTCCACATGCAAAAGTTTCTGCTCGAAGGGGGTGATGAAAACGGATGCGTAGCAACAGCAGCGACGTGGTAACAGGGGTGACGGAGACCAACCTCTCTTCTTCCTCCTCTCCTCCTTGCAGCTGGACGTCTTCCCTTGCAACGGCAGCAGCTGGAGTTTTTCTTTGGAGAAGAATAGGGCTGGGACCAGGGCTTGGCTGGAGGGGTCTTCTTCTCCGTCGACGGCAAGGCGGGGCAGAGTTTCGACGGCGGCCAAGGCAGCAGCAAAGGGTTGGCGACCAGGGCTTGGCAGCAGGGGGCAACAGGCTTGTTTTGGCAGAGGTTGCGGCCAGGGAAGGCTGTATTTAGAAGGGGGAAGATCTCCTACTCAGTTTGGAGGAGGAGAGGGACTCTATCTCCAAGAGATGCAATCTCCTACTCAGTTTGGAAGAGGAGAAGGACTCTATCCCTAAGAGGTGCGGCCAGCAGAGTGTTTTATCTCCAAAACTTTATCTCTAAGCTCTATCTTTAAGCTTATCTAGAAGCTTTTTCTCTAAGGTTCATCTAGAAGCTTTATCTCTAAGGTTTACCTCCAATATTCTTCTAGAAGCCTTATCTCTAAGGTTTATCTCCAAGATTCTTCTAGAAGTTTTATCTCCATAATTCTTCTAGAAGCTTTATCCCCAAGATTCTTCTAGAAGATTTATCTCTAAAATTCTTCTAGAAGATTTATCTCTAAGATGCGGCCAGGGTTTTATCCCATTTCTCTTCATTTCTATGTTCCTTTCTCCATTTCTATATTCCCTTCTCCATTTCTATATTCCCTTCTCCATTTCTGTGGTTCTTTCTCCATTTATATGGTTCTTTCTCCATTTCTACTTCATTTCAAATGCTTCTCTACATGAAAATTGTATGCAATGCATGGTAGTGAAATTGAGGGTGTTACACGAGGACATTTCTCTCAAAGGATTAATCCGCAACTGAAAGATAAGCTGATTATGTTCAATCGCGGCAGCCTCAATGATATGATCGACGCTGTGATTGTTCAAGAGGACTCTGGAAGGGAGTTAGCTGCGGCAGAGAAGAAAAGAAGCATGCCGTAGAGCGCGTAGAGGGAGGGTGTCCTCCTCAAAAATATTAGATGGTGTATCGCACACCTTTTGGGCAGAGATGGCGACCACCATCCCAGCCGATGCAATTCCGCAATTGGATGTATACGCAGCCGGCATTTAGGCCAGCACTGCCAGCACCACCGCAGAAGCCACAACAGCAACAGCAAAGGGCGATGTCGCGTGCGTTCTCACCTCAGCAACGCATGCCTAGCTTTCGTCCACAAGGCAGCAGCGGGCAGCCACCACACGTATGCTTCACGTGCGGTCGTCCAGGGCATTTCTCGAAGGCAACAGAGCATCACCACCATTCCCGGGGAGAAACTAGCCATCAAACAACAATACACGGAGTGCCATCCTCAAACCCGGCAACGTCTACCACCTTGCCATTGAGGATGTGCCAGAGGGTTAACTGAAACCATCTCATTTTCATATAACTGAAACCAAACTCATTGTCATGACCCAAAACAGTCCCAAAAAACCAATCCCAATGACCATGCCCGAATAACCATCCCAAGTTTTGCCTCTGATCATGGAAGTTGGCCAGGTGCTTCTAACCGGAAGTATGGCTATCATGATAGTTTTACACTCTGCAGAGGTGGCACCACTTTACCCACAAGTTCGTGATTTCGCCACCCATCGGCAACTAGAGAGAACCTCCATTCTACCAGCACACTACCATCGCTGTATGGCTAAGAGATCACAAAATATCCTTTACAAAGGGGCTACTAGAATGTACGGACCCACTGAGGTTTCACCGGCAGGCTTGAATCTCTATTCTCCCACCCACGGGCCCCCTCTCGTGCCATGCAGTTCCCAGTGCAGTCCTCATCGGCTCCCATTCCCCGCGCCTATCCAATGGTCCATAACAAGCTAGCAACACACCTAATTGGTCAGCTAAGCCGCACCCATATTTGGCCCTGTGGTGACACTGTTTTCTTGGCATGTCCTCGCATGAACCGATCCTTAGATCTATGGCAAGCAAGCAACCATCTCATTCAGCAACATCCACAAACCAAGCTCACCTAGATCTCCCTGATTCCATGCTCATTAACATCATCACGTACTCATCATCATTATTCATATGAGTGCAGTAGCTAATCAAGTTTTATTTCAGCTTTCCGTGTCCCGTAAGTTAAGCGAAGCAAAAAGGAAAAATGATCATATCCGACTCATCGACTTTCCCGGCGACAAGGATGGTTAACAAAACTAGTAAACTCCTACAATAAGGGTGTCCCATCAATTTGACACAAGCACACGAGTTTTCGCAAGAAAAACAGTTTCAAAACGTGGGATCAATATGGTCAAGGGGAACTTGCCTTGCTCCCGCGGTTTGTGTTGCTCAAGCGTCTCGAAGTCTTGGTGTTGTAGTTCCTTGTAGACGGCCTCTTGAGCGTGTCCTTCTACTCACAACCACAACATACAAAATTTACAACAATTAATTATCATGCACAAACTTTACTCAAGATGCAATGAGATGGATGAATGCAATTCCTATGGTGCAGATTATAAAAATCAGTTTGTACGTGTTCTTGCATGTTTTTGTAGGCTTCCATCGGGTTTTATGATGATCAAGGTTACTGGGATCAAGTGTGGACGTGGTTATGATCTTGACACAATGTGTAGATCAATTCCACCGTCAAAAATTGACCAAAACATGGTATGTCCACACGTAGAGTTTTCTGCTCGCAGGGGGTGAAGAAAACGGATGCGTAGAAACAGCAGCAACGTTGTAAGAGGGGTAATGGAAACCTACCTCACTTGTTCCTCCTCTCTTTCTGGCGACAGAACCTTCTTCCGTGCAATGGCAGCAGCGGGAGATCTTCAATGGAGAATTACGAGGCTGCGGCTAGGGCAGAACGTCGGGGGCTTCTTTTCCGGCAACGGCGAGGCGTGACGGAGCTCGGCGGCGGCCAAAATCCAGCTAGGGGGCGGCGACTTGGCTGGCAGCAAGGGAGCGCGGCGGCCAAAATAGAGGGGTGGGGGTGGCTGCTAGGGGGGTTTATTTATATGGGGTGAAAGGAGCTAGGGTGGCTAGAATTTTAGCAACCCAATTATCCAACGGCTGAGGTTTAACTTTCAAAGAGGTGGGAGCTAGGGTCTGGGATTTTATTATTTATTTTCCACCAATGGCTGAGATTAATTGCGAAATAAAAGCCCTCAAAAATCCACAAAGGGGGGCGGCTAGGGTTCCCCCCTAATGGGCTGTGGCCAAGGGGTGGGGCTCATTAGGGTTTCCCCCCTAATTGGTGCGGCCAAAATTGGGGGAAATTCCCCCCCCCCCCAAATGTGGGGGAAATTTCCCTAGGGGAATTTTGGGAAATTTGGGGAAAATCAGGAAAATTGGGAAAAATTGAAAAAATTAGAGGAGAGGAGAATTTGGGAGAAAATTGGGGAATTTTGGGGAAAAATTGGGGTTGCCCAATTTGGCAATTTTATTTATTTATTTCTTTTTTCTTTCTCTTTTTATTTCTTTTCCTTTTCTATTTATTTACATTATTTTATATTTTCCCTTTTACTATTTTATTTGCTTCTATATTCCTCTCTTTATTTCTTCTTCTTTTTAAATGCTTCTCTATATGAAAAATGTATGCAATGCATGATAGAAATTTTGAGGGTGTTACAAACCTACCCCCCTTAAAATGAATATCGCTGCCGAGATTTGATAGAGTGGAGAAGAGATGAGGGAATTCCGCCTTGAGATCTTCCTCACGTTCCCATGTAGTTTCGGCTTCCGTGTGATGGCTCCATTGTACCTTGTACCAACGGATTACTTTGTTCCTCGTGACCCTTTCCTTTACGTCCATTGTACCTTGCACCAACGGATTACTTTGTTCCTCGTGACACGGGGCCGTGCCGCTTGCCCGGGAATCGCATTGGGTGGTGCCGTGTTATGCGGCACCCAACAGCACACATATAAGGAAAACTGTATTAGATAAATCAAAAGCGGAAGCTTACAAATATTCTTTGTAAATAATTTACATCAAATAGCTACAGCGGAAGACTACAAACCACTCACGTCGAATAACTAATGAGCACTCGAGAAAAGGTCCAGCCCACGGACTCCTCTCGCTAGCAACACAAAGACATTGCACCGGCTGGGTTCTCCATGTGTTACATGACTCGGAAGTCTCCGAGTCTCACCGGACAACCTTCTTTATAAGCGACGATGTTAACCTGCAAAACCACTCATATAGCAACAGTGAGCACAAAGGCTCGGCAAGACTTAACCGTCTCTCCTAAAACATGCAACTCTACATGAAGGTAACTTAAGACAGTAACCAATTAAGTTGCATAAAGACTCACCTACACGTTCATCCTTAACTTTCGGATTTTAGCCATCACAGTAGTGACCTTGCGCCCAGAAACATTGGAACTCCACAATCAAACAAGATACGCTTCATTCCAATGTTACTTGTCCAAGGTGTAAATTAACTTTAGTTTTCTCTATCACTACTTCCTACATGGTTTTCAGGCAGATCCAATTATCATAGCAGCAATTAAATCTTGCAAACTGTTCTCACACAACTTGCTTACTACGTCACAACACAGTGAGCAAGCGGTACTCATAACCGCGAGGGACGGTGATTCGAATCAAACACTGCCCGGATAACTTGACACATACGCCCGCTTCTGAAGACCCAAATTTGGCGTCCTTCATTACGTTGTATGTGGCAACCTTTCACAGGACACCCGACTGTAGAACTGGTCGCGCCGTCTCGGGCTCATAGGTCTAACGAGACGATGTGGTATGCCTCTACAATCCAGTTAACCTGGTACATCGGTTTCTTGGGTCCCATATAGCAGTAAGCATCTGGTACACAACTCAATACTTGCGCATGGGTGCCTCACACGCATCGGGCCTTAACCGACCCAGGCAGAGCTACTCGATCAAGACCTCGTCTTGTCGCTGCCTAACCCTCCTGCCCGGTCTCATCTTTAGAAATATAAACTTAATTAGTTTGCCTTTTCTAACCACACCCATGTAATCCCGACTATAGCTCGCGAGTAGATTCCAACTACTCGACTTCTACCGGATGTCATAGCCTATTTAGCATAGGATTACTCTACAGCGGGGACACTTTTCTACCCTTGACTCCAGGGTACATTTGGTCATGCATTTGGAGTATAAAACATCCTTGACCTAATGCACATACAAACTCTAACCATGGTAGTGCACAAAGTAAAAACTTTATAAACAACTTAAATGCAAACTGGAGCTTGCCTTGGTTTTTGCAGTTGACTAAGTATCTATTTAGTTAGTGAAGACCACTTGTGGCTTGATCACTCGCTTTCCTTCTTCTTTGATCTCCACGTCAATTGCTTCACAATCTTCACGTAGAGGCTACACGTTATGAATATGTATATGTGTTCAATTGTAAAGCTTTTGCTAACAAGTTGTAAAGACAAGTTTAAAACTGGAACTCTGTTCAAGAATTTAAAATGACACTGGTGCTAGTGGTTTGGGTTTGGGTTTAAGCACTATGATCAAGTGATAAGTGTTTTTCATCACTTGTGATTTGATCACCTAATGAGGTTGAACAGAACAGTACCGATCCAAAGCTCCAATGGAGCTGAAAATTTTCATGTGAGTTCCTTGTCACAAGAAAGTAATCTGGATCAAAATTTAGAATTTTTCAATATGTAGTTCACTCAGAAGAATTCCCTAAGCATTTAGGAAAAAAGGAATTAATTCTGAATAAATTTGCACTTTCATGCAAATCCAAGTGAACCACAATTTCACACATAGCTCAGGGAGAATGCATGAATTTTCCTAGGGTTTTGGAGCTAAGAATTTCCCAGAACTGAATTAACAAGTTTTGGAAATTCTCTGAAATTGTTCCTGTATTCATTTGAACACAGCCAGTTAGAATCTGAATTATCCTACCCAAATCAACTCCAAAAGATATTTAATTTTTACAGGAGTTCACTAACATCCTAAAGAATATTCTGGCAAAAGTTGAGGATTTTTGGATGAACCAAACTCCCTCTAAAATTCTTTTTCTGAAAAGATTTAAAGAATTTTACATAATTTAATAATAATTTTCATACAAATTGGGTTTCATATTTGGTAGTTTTTCAATCTGAATCCAACACAATTTGAATCACTAAATTTGGAGCTTCCTAGCAAAAGTTATGAGGTTCTAAAGTTTGGGGAAATTCTGGAATTCAAATTAAACGGGAAAAGTTCAAATCCCTGACAGCGGGTCCCCGGGGTGACGTGTTACTCTCTCAGCGCAGCCACACTGCCGTACACACCGATTTCAGCTGTATCCACATGCTATCGGGTAGCCACAGCGGATCAAATTTCCCCGCAACAGAGACTGACACGTGGGCCAGCCCCCGTCTTCGTCTACCTCCAGCCACCCGCGCTCCCGCGACGCCGAGCTCGCTGGAGCTCTCGCCGGGAGGGGGTTCCGGTGCCCGAAACTTCCCAATTCTCGCCGCCTCTACATTATTTCATGCGAGGAACACGTTGCCACCCTTGTCGCCGACCAGAAATCACCGGAATTAGCTTCGCGACGGCGACAGCCTCTGTGGCAACTCGGGTGACGTCGCGAGGATGCTGTAATGCCCCAACCTTGCTTCGGTTAGCTCCTACAGAATCAGCACGACCTAGGGAGCAACGTCCAAGGATCTGTTCTCGCGAGGAATGTCGGCAAATAGGAGTTCACCATGTGATTAGGTCATTTTCGGTGAAAAATCGAAAAACGTGAAGAACTGAAGGTTTCCTCGACGGTTGTTCCTAGTTCTTGATCCAACGCACTCGCACCAACGTCTAAAACTGGGTTTCTAGGTTTGGTGATGAGTGGTGCACCGTGTCGCCCTAATTTCCTGATTTCCTCCTCGCGATTCATATCGTATGTCGGTGGAAAAACCCAAATTCCAGCGATCACGGTTTGTGACAAGCTGCCAGTGTTGCGGTGAAGCAAGAAGAGGTCTAGGTGAACCTTTTTGCTTTTGAAACTCGGTGGGAGAAGCTCTGTGGTGACCGGGCGACGATTTCTTGTCGCGGCGGCAACAAATGGCACTGTGCAAGAAGAACGAGCTCGACCCGAGGTTCTCGTTGAGCTAGCGCCTGGTGCTTGCTTCAGGCACGTCGAGGGATCTTCGGTGCTGCTATGGTTGAGATCAGATTGGTGTGAAACTCGTAGCTATGGCCGGGCGTCGGTGAACCGAGGTGTTCCTCCGTGCGGTCGTGAGCATAGCGCGAAGGTCGCGTGAGGAGGCAGAACAGGCCTTGGGGTCGGTTTGGGGGACAAAAAGATCCCGGTTGAGCCGATAAGAGCCACGAAGACGGTCTGGGTTTTGCTCGGGAGGTGGCGCCGGTGCTGTCTCGATGGCGCTCCTCTGTTGCACAGCGGCTACGAGTGGAAACCCAGAGAACATAGAAAATTGCCTTTGGTTGTAAGTCTTCCCCCCTCAATGACAAGTGGGTCCCACTGCTCTTCTCCCCCTAAAGATCTTCCAAATTTGGCATAGTGCAAACTCCAGCCATGAGGAGCTCAAATTCAAAAGCCATTCGGAAAATTGCCAAGGTGTACTTCAGTTTCCAATTCGAATTAAAATTTCAATGAAATTCACAAGCCTCTTTGAAATACATATCAAAGCACCTCCAAATTTTCTCAAAATTTGCCTTCCTCGTAACTGAGACCTGAATAATTCAAATATGGATTCAAACTTTTACTTTGGTGGATGCAAAGGGGAGGTTTACAACCACAGTTTGCATCCTTCATTTAAAAATGACCACCTTTGCATTTAAATGATCATTTGAATTCAAAGTGGACTTGAATTCATGTGCTTGCTCATGACCACCTTCCCATGTTTAGTTGCAAGTCCCATTTCTTGAATTTAAACTCAACTTTATTCACCACTAAAGTTTTCCATTTACAACTCAACTTCCACATACCTTCCCATGTGCTTGCTCCCCTTTCCATTTGCAAGTTTTCCTCCCCCCTTAAAAAGAATCTCGTCCCGAGATTCACAATTAAGAACAATGTGGGGAGGACAACTATCAAACATAAGCCTCTAATAACTCCGGATGATTGCGTTGTAAATACTCCTCGCTTTCCCATGTAGCTTCGTCGGGCGTGTGATTTTCCCATAGCACCTTGAAAAATCGCAGCGTCCGGTTTCTGGTCTCGCGAGTCTTTTCATCAATTATCCGGGTTGGATGCTCAACATAAGTGAGGTCCGGCTTCAAATCTGCTATGCCTTCCGTGAGAATCTCCGTTGGAACTTTCAAACACTTCCGCAACTGAGATATGTGGAAGACGTTATGAACTCCGGCTAAGGCTGCCGGTAATTCCACACGGTATGCCATGGGTCCACATCTTTCGATGATGATGAAGGGACCGATAAAACACGGAGCTAATTTTCCCTTCACTCCAAATCGGTGAATTCCCTTCATAGGAGATACGGAGAGATATACGCGGTCTCCAACTTGAAATTCCAGAGGACGACGTCTCTTATCCTCATAGCTCTTTTGTCTGGACGGAGCGGCCTTAAGATTTGCTTGAATAAGCCTTACCCGCTCTTCTGCTACATTTACGAGATCAATCCCGTAAATAACTCTCTCGCCAGATTCACACCAGTTCAAGGCTGTGCTGCATGTAAACTTCCGGCCGTAGAGAGCTTCATATGGTGCCATTTTGATGCTCATTACCGTCGTTATACGAGAACTCTTCCAACGGTAAGTGATCATCCCAGCTCTTACCATGGTGGATGGCACATGCTCTTAGCATATCTTCAAGTATTTGATTCACCCTCTCAGTTTGCCCGTCGGTTTGAGGGTGATACGTGGAGCTTTGAATCAATTTGGTTCCCAAGGATGCATGTAGCTGCTCCCAGAAACGAGCAACGAACAACGTGCCTCGATCAGAAATGATCGTCCGGGGAACTCCATGTAAGCACAAGATCCGTGCTATGTACAATTCCGCATACTGCTTGGCGGTGTATATGGTATGCATGGGGATGAAGCGTGCTGATTTGGTTAACCGGCCAACGATTACCCAAATTGAATCATGGTGGTGGGAGGTCATCGGCAACCTGACGATGAAATCCATACTCAAGTCTTCCCACTTCCATGCTGGTATTTGCAGTGGTTGCAGCAGGCCCTACTTCTTCACATGGTCGGCCTTTACTCTTCGACACGTATCACATTATGAAATGTACTTTGCAACTTCACGTTTCATACGTGTCCACCAAAACTTCTTCTGGAGGTCTTGGTACATTTTATTGCTGCTCGGATGGATGGGAAAATTTGTACAAATGAGCTTCATCCAAAATTTTCTTCCGCAGCCTCATATCACGGGGTACGACTATCCGGTCCTTGAACCATAAGGTATCTTCATCATCTAACCGGAAACATTTCATTTTCCCGGTCTTCAACCTCCTTTTAATATGATCCATGCCCTTGTCTCGCTTTTTAGCCTTCATAACCCCCTATTTTAATGTGGGTATGAGAGCTAGATTATGTAGAGCTCCATATGGAACCAAGTAGAGACTCGGTTCTTCCGCTTCTATCGGTGAAATGATCAGATTATGAATATGAGACTTCCAGCTGAGTGCATAGGCAACCATATTTGCCTTGCCCGGATGGTAATGAATTTCAATATCATAGTCCTTGATCAACTCCAACCATCGCCATTGTCGCATATCCAACTCTTTTTGAGTGAATATGTACTTCAAGTTTTTGTGGTCGGTGTAGAGATGAACCAGATTTCCCAATAGGTAATGTCTCCACATCTTCAATGCTAGCATCACGGCAGCAAGCTCGAGATCATGAGTTGGATAATGTTGTTCATTATTCCATAGTTGTTGTGACCCATATGCGACCACGTGTCCTCCTTTCATGAGTACACAACCAAGTCCGATGCCGGACGCATCACAATAAACATCAAAGGGCTTGGTTGTATCCGGTTGAGCTAGAACCGGGGCTGTTGTGAGGTGTTTCACCAATGCTTGAAAGGCTTCCTCACATGGCTGGCTCCAATCATATTTGATGCCCTTTTTCAGTAGCTCCGTCATAGGTTTAGAGATTTTTGAGAAGCCCAGGATGAATCTCCGATAATATCCTGCCAAACCCAAGAAGCTACGAACTTCATGGTCTGATGTTGGAGACTTCCATTTCAGCACTTGTTCAATATTTCTTGGATCAACAGCGATGCCTTCCGCTGAAATAATATGTCCAAGAAATGGCAGTTGGTTGATTCAGAATTCACATTTACTAAACTTTGCATAGAGCTTGTGATCTCTTAGTCGTTGGAGCGCGATATGCAAATGTTTAGCGTGTTCCTCCTCTGATTTGGAATGGACCAAGATATCGTCGATGAATACCACAACAAACTAATCCAACTCCGGCATGAACACCGAGTTCATAAGATACATAAAGTGAGCCGGAGCATTGGTCAACCCAAATGACATGGCAAGATACTCATAGAGTCCATATCTTGTCGAGAATGCTGTTTTCGGGATATCCTCCACTCGAATCTTGATTTGATGACATCCCGACCTTAAGTCCATCTTGGAGAAGACTTTAGCACCCACTAGCTGCTCGAAGAGAATATCAATTCTTGGTAGTGGATACTTGTTCTTTATTGTTGCAGCATTTAACGGATGATAATCGACGCATAGCCTCAGCGTCTCATCCTTCTTCTTCACAAATAAAACTGAGCATCCCCATGGTGACAAACTTGGATGAATAAACCCCTTGTCCATAAGATCTTTGAGTTGCTCCTTCAGTTCAGCCATCTCATTCAGAGCCATTTTGTATGGTCTCCGAGAGATCGGCGTGGTTCCCGGTATCAACTCTATTTTGAATTCCACCTCACGCTCATGTGGTAAGCCTGTAAGATCTTCGGGAAACACATCCGGATATTCGCGGACTACTGGAATGTCTTCTAACTTGCAAGCTTTGGCATTACATACTTCCGGGACTTTGGAAACAGCTTTACCGAGATACAACGTATGACACCCGTGAAGTGGAGAGTCCAAATGAACACTCCTATTCTCGATGTCCAGAACAGCCCTATGAAAAATCAATCATGATATTCCCAATATGGCATCAATTCCTTGGTCTTTGAGAATGATAAGGGTGGTAGCATAAAAAATTTCCACCCAAACAAAGTTGTGCTTTAGGAACGACTTCATTAGTCGATATATCTCCCCCTGTCGAATGGATAAGATTAGAACCTTTATTGATAATTGTAGAGATCTGATCCCGGATCACCGTAGCCTTACTAATGAAGTTATGTGTTGCACCAGAGTCGAATAGAATGACAACCGGCTTGTCATTTAATGTGAATCTACCCGCGAGGACTGGTCCTCCCTTGGGCATATCGTCGACCGACACATAGTTAACAATTCCCACTTTGGAACATCAGGTTGCTGCTCGGTTTAGTTGCTTCGTTGATGATGTGTTCATTGTTAATTTGAAGTGGGATACCACTCGGTTCCGCTGAGAAATCACCTTGATCATCTTCAACTTCTTGAGGGGAATATAATATTCTGGTGCACATTGTTGGTACAGAGGTGCATGAGAAATAATTTGTTGCTGCGGTGGAGGTAAATAAAATCTCCGTGGAGTATAAGAGTTGTCATACTCCAAGAATGACTGCACCTTTTGTGGAACCTCTCGACCGGAAAGTGAACGGATTACCCACCGATACTTCTGAGGCAGATGATTGCATTCATCCTGTGATGAGTCCCTCTCCCTCTTTTCTTTAAGGTAGAGATTGGAATAATATTCCTGAGTGATAGCGCAGCTAACAAACTCATCAAAATTCTCTTGGCTAACTTGAGCCAACTCACATCGCAGCCTAGCAGTCAGCCCTCGGTAAAAATGATAACCCTTCATGGCTGGTGATTTCACATAATCTGGTACATATTGAGCTAAACGATTGAATTCCTTTGCATACTCAATAACACTCATTTCCCCTTGTTTTAGATTCCAGAATTCATCAAGACTTGTTTGCATGATGCCCGCAGGAATGAAACGAGCATGAAATGCGTCCTGGAACTCCGTCCATGTGACACGATGCCCTTCTGGTTGGGTAGCAAGGTATTCTGCCCACCATGCTCCAGCAAAGCCGTGAATCTGCTGAGCGGCAAATAGAGGCTTCTGGAATTCATCACATTGAATCAACCCAAACTTGGACTCAATGACACGTAACCAGTGATTTGCTTCACAATAGTCAGCCGCTTCGGAGAATACCAGCGGTTGTGTCACCAAGAAATCCAGATAAGTGCTCGGGGTTGGCATGTGATGTTGAGCTTCTCTATTTATTCCTTGCTTAACTAGATTTTGTAGAGTTTCATTCATCTTCACCATAATTGCTGCCAATCCGGTTGGCGATGGCTCTTGTGATGAAGTCGAGTCATTCCCACCTCGACTTGAACCTCCAAGCTCCATTTGAGAATGTGTGCGTACCATACTGCACGAAACAAATTTTGAGTCAATCAAAATTCTATCCCAGCAGTAAGTAAAGATAAGTAAAACATGAACATGTCATGAACTTTATGAAATCATAACCACATTCATGTTTAAACAAATCTTACATACGCTAAACTAATCAGCTGGACTACCCTTACCAGTCCACACAAACTCCAAAATTTACTCACTTTAACTACAGATCCTTGACTTGAGTTCAATACCAAAGATTTAGTAAACTTCAGTATCTTTCCAATGCTTATTCATATGCCTCTAAATCATTTCTGTATCAAAAGTTATGATTTCCCAAAGTTGACAGAATTCCTGGATAAAATTTGCCAGCATCTCCTTTGTATGGGGCTAACTTTATCACAGTTGTATATGCAAATACAATAAGAATCTGAACCAACTTTGAACTACAAAAATGTTTCACATTTCATAACCTTTCCAACGGTGTATCATAGGCTCCTTAAGGATTTTTATACAGAAAGTTATGTCTTAAAAACAGAAAGGTCCAGAGAGGTTTTGCTGCTGTCCTGGTTCTGAACAGTTTGCCTTCAACTGGACTTTTCACCAATTCAACTTGTGACTTTGCTCTAGAGGTCTATAAAGAAGTTGTAGAGAACTTGCAAATATTTCCATAAATGTACCATACACCTTAATTGGTTAAAGCTACTCAGAGTTATGCTCTGTCAAAGTCTAGCAAGAATTCCTGCCAGAAAACAGAGCACTCTGTTTTTGAAATTTTTGAAGCCTAATCATTCTCTCATTTGAATCTTAGCTCAAAATAAGAGTTCAGTAACTAATATTTGTTTCAAACTTCCATTTTTAATTGAAAGTTAGTTCATTGATTGTTTCTTCATAGGGAAGAGATTATTAAATGTAGTACGGTGTCGATGCACCGTAAGAATCATGTCGGTACTACGTTCCTCACAAAAAGGGAAAATCCTAACCGCATTATACTGGCATATCCATATTATCAGTGGCACTAAGACGGTCACTCGCAAACGTGTGCTACTCGGAATACATACATGGTTAGTACCTGCAGAAGAACAATCAATAGTGATGCACTCAAGGGCTGTTTTCATTTCAGGCAGGTCCATATTTAAAAGTAAATACATACACCCGTATCATTGCCATACGGCCGTCCTTGAGTTAAGCCACGTCTCAAGGTACATGATCATGTTTTTACACCACATGACGGGTAACCCGAGTAGAGCGCTAACGGGTCGTCACGGTTGGGAATTTTATCACCCCAACAGATACCACCTACTGCCCTGCAGGGCACGCCGATGGCAAGCGCTGCGTATGTCCTTCTAGGCTATTTCCAGAAGAACACACTATCGCGTTACCGACCACATGATGGGGTTTCCACTTTTTTTGCCTAATGCATGCTAGGGACCAGCGTTTCATATGAACTCAGGAACATGAAGAGTCCGAAAGTTTCATATTAATGTCCCACACCAAGCTGTGAGACCTATCCCTGAACCACATTCCTCGTCAGGGGAGCTAACCGAAACTGAACCTCTTTTGGTGGCGTTCCTTACCATGCTTAAAAGAACGTAGGTGCGTCGTTACATAATCAACATTCAGAATTATAACAAGTATGTTAGTCATGCCACTTTAAGTAACTATACTACTATAGTCCTTATGTGGGCCTAATACCGTTTCCTCACCGTATCCTAAGTTTTTGTCGTAATACGATCCTTATTCCATGTGCTATTACCAATGCGGATCTGATACCACGCTGAGGGGGACCCCGGCACCCGTGTCACAGGGCCGTGCCGCTTGCCCGGGAATCACATTGGGTGGTGCCGTGTTATGCGGCACCCAGCAGCACACACATAAGGAAAACTGTATTACATAAATCAAAAGCGGAAGCTTACAAATATTCTTTGTAAATAATTTACATCAAATAGCTACAGCGAAAGACTACAAACCACTCACATCGAATAACTAATGAGCACTTGAGAAGAGGTTCAGCCTGCGGACTCCTCTCGCTAGCAACACGAAGACATTGCAGCGGCTGGGTTCTCCATGTGTTACATGACTCGGAAGTTTACGAGTCTCACCAGACAACCTTTTTTATAAGCGACAATGTTAACCTGCAAACCCACTCATATAGTAAGAGTGAGCACAAAGGCTCAGCAAGACTTAACCGTCTCTCCTAAAGCATGCAACTCTACATGAAGGTAACTTAAGACAGTAACCAATTAAGTTGCATAAAGACTCGCCTACACGTTTATCCTTAACTTTCAGATTTAGCCATCACAGAGTGACCTTGCGCCCAGCAACATTGGAACTCCATAATCAAACAAGAAACGCTTCATTCCAATGTTACATGTCCAAGGTGTAAATGAACTTTAGTTTGCTCTATCACTACTTCCTACATGGTTTTCATGCAATTCCAATTATCATAGCAGCAATTGAATCCTGCAAACTGTTCTCACACAACTTGCTTACTATGTCACAACACAGTGAGCAAGCGGTACTCATAACAGCGAGGCACGGTGATTCAAATCAAACACTGCCCGGATAACTCGACACATACACCAGCCTCTGAAGATCCAAATCTGGCATCCTTCATTACGTCGTATGTGGCAACCTTTCGCAGGACACCCGACTGTAGAACCGGTTGCGCCATCTCGGGCTCTTAGGTCTAAAGAGACGATGTGGTATGCCTCTACAATCCAGTTAACCTGGTACATCAGTTTCCTGGGTCCCATATAGCAGTAAGCATCCGGTACACAACTCACTACTTGCGCATGGGTGCCGCACACGCATCGGTCCTTAACTGACACAGGCAGAGCTACTCGACCAACACCTCGTCTTGTCGCTGCCTAACCCTCTTGCCCGGTCTCATCTTTAGAAACATAAACTTTAGTTTGCCTTTTCTAACCACACCCATGTAATCCCGACTATAGCTCACGAGTAGATTCCAACTACTCGACTTCTACCGGATGTCATACACTATTTAGCATGGCATTACTCTACAGCGGGGACACTTTTCTACCCTTGACTCCAGGGTTCATTTGGTCATGCATTTGGAGTATAAAACATCCTTGACCTAATGCACATACAAACTCTAACCACGGTAGTGCACAAAGTAAAACATTATAAACAACTTAAATGCAAACCGGAGCTTGACTTGGTTTTTGCAGGTGACTAAGTATCTATTTAGTTAGTGAAGACCACTTGTGCTTTCCTTCCTCTTTAATCTCCAATTCAATTGCTTCACAATCTTCACGTAGAGGCTACACGTTATGAATATGTATGGGTTCAATTGTAAAGCTTTTGCTAACAAGTTGTAAAGACAAGTTTAAAACTGGAACTCTGTTTAAGAATTTAAAATGACGCTGGTGCTACTGGTTTGGGTTTGGGTTTGGGTTTAAGCACTATGATCAAGTGATAAGTGTTTTTCATCACTTGTGTGTTGATCACCTAATGAGGTTGAACAGAACACTAACAATCCAGAGCTCCAATGAAGCTGAAAATTTTCATGTGAGTTCTTTGTCACAAGAAAGTAATCTGGACCAAAATTTAGAATTTTTCAATGTGTAGTTCACTCAGAACAATTCCCTAAGCATTTAGGCAAAAAGGAACTAATTCTAAATAAATTTGCACTTTCATGCAAATCCAAGTGAACCACAATTTACACATAGCTTAGGGAGCATGCAGGAATTGTCTAAGGGTTTTTGGAGCTAAGAATTTCCCAGAACTGAATTTCCATGTTTTGGAAATTCTCTGAAATTGTTTCTGTATTCATTTGAACACAGCCACTTAGAATCTGAATTATCCTAACCAAATAACTCCAAAAGGACTGAAATTTTTACAGGAGTTCACTAACATCCTAAAGAATATTCTGGCAAAATTGAGGATTTTTGGATGAACCAAACTCCATCTAAAATTATTTTGCTGAAAATTTTTAAAGAATTTTCCAGAAATTAATAATGATTTTCATACAAATTGGGTTGCATATTTAGATAGAATTTTCAATCTGAATCCAACCCAATTTTAATCACTAAATTTGGAGCTTCCTAGCAAAAGTTATGAGGTTCTAAAGTTTGGGGAAATTCTGGAATTCAAATTAACCGGGAAAAGTTCAAATCCCTGAAAGCGGGTCCCCGGGGTAACGTGTTACTCTATCAGCGCAGCCACACGGCAGTACACACCGATTTCAGCTGTAGCCACATGCGATCGGGTAGCCACAGCGGATAAAATTCCCCACAACAGAGACTGACACGTGGGCCAGCCCCGGTCTTCGTCTACCTCCAGCCACCCGCGCACCCGTGCTGCCGAGCTCGCCAGAGCTCTCGCCGGGAGGGGATTCCGGTGCCCAAAACTTCCCAATTCTTGCTATCTCTACATTATTTCATGCGAGGAACACGTTGCCACCCTTGTCGTCGACCAGCAATCACCAGAATTAGCTTCGCGACGGCGACAGCCTCTGTGGCAACTCCGGCGACGTCGTAAGGACGCTGTAATGCCCCAACCTTGCTTCGGTTAGCTCCTACAGCATCGTCACGACCTAGGGAGCAACGTCCAAGGCTCCGATCTCGCGAGGAACATCAGAAAATAGGAGTTCACCGTGCGACCTAGGTCATTTTTGGTGAAAACTCAAAAAACGTGAAGAACCAAAGGTTTCCTCGACGGTTCTTCCTAGTACTTGATCCCACGCACACGCACCGACGTCTAAAACTGGATTTCTAGGTTTGGTGATGAGTGGTGCATCGTGTCGCCCTAATTTCCCGATTTCCTCCTCGCGATTCATATCGCATGTCGGTGGAAAAACCCAAATTCCGGCGAGCACGATTTGTGACAAGCTGCCAGTGTTGCGGTGAAGTAAGAAGAGGTCTAGGTGAACCTTTTTGCTTTTGAAACTCGATCGGAGAAGCTCTGTGGCGACCGGGCGACGATTTCTTGTCGCGGCGGAAACACACGGCGCTGTGGAAGAAGAACGAGCTCGACCTGAGGTTCTCGTTGAGCTAGCGCCTGGTGCTTGCTTCAGGCACGTCGAGGGAGCTTCGGTGCTGCTGTGGTTGAGCTCAGATTGGTGTGAAACTCGTAGCTATGGCCGGGCATCGGTGAACCGAGGTGTTCCTTCGTGTGGTCGTAAGCGTAGCGCGAAGGTCGCGTGAGGAGGCAGAACAGGCCGCGGGGTCAGTTTGGGGGGGGGCAAAAAGATCCTGGTTGAGCCGATAAGAGACACGAAGACAGTCTGGGTTTCACTCGGGAGGTGGAGCCGGTGCTGTCTCGATGGCGCTCCTCTGTTGCACAGTGGCTACGAGTGGAAACCCAGAGAACAGAGAAAATTGCCTTCGGTTGTAAGTTTTCCCCCTCAATGACAAGTGGGTCCCACTGCTCTTCTCCCCCTAAATATCTTCCAAATTTGGCATAGTGCAAACTCCAGCCATGAGGAGCTCAAATTCAAAAGTCATTCGGAAAATTGCCAAGGTGTACTTCAGTTTCCAATTCAAATTTCAATGAAATTCACAAGCCTCTTTGATATACATATCAAAGCACCTCCAAATTTTCTCAAAATTTGCCTTCCTCATAATTGGGACCTGAATAATTCAAATATGTATTCAAACTTTTACTTTGGTGGCTGCAAAGGGGAGGATTAAAACCACAGTTTGCATCTTTCATTTAAAAATGACCACCTTTGCATTTAAATGATCATTTGAATTCAAAGTGGACTTGAATTCATGTGCTTGCTCATGACCACCTTACCATGTTTAGAAATGTTTTTGCAAGTCCCGTTTCTTGAATTTAAACTCAACTTTATTCACCACTAAAGTTTTCCATTTACAATTTTGGGACTTTTACACAGCGTAGGTCAGATCCTCCTGAAGTTCTAGCTCATCCATCGGTACTTGTTCTTCCGGTACTCTTAGGCACTTCTTGAGCTGGGATACGTGAAATACGTCGTGCACGTCGGAGAGGTGCGTTGGAAGCTCTAGTTGATAGGATACCTTTTCTAGCTTGCTCAGAATCTTGAATGGCCCGATGTAGCGGGGTGCTAGCTTGCCTTTGACGTTGAACCATCGTTGGCCTCAGATAGGCGACACCTTAAGATACACAAAGCTTCCAACTTCGAATGTCGAACTCCTTCGCCTATTGTCCGCATAGCCCTTTTGTCGTGACTGAGGGGCCTTCAAAGTTTCACATATCATATGAACTTGCTTTTCGGCGTCTTGCAGCACTTCGGGTCCCAATACTTGCCTTTCTCCAGCCTCATTCTAGAACAGTGGTGTTCTACACCATCTACCATACAATGCTTCGAAAGGTGACATCTTCAAGTTGGCTTGGTAACTGTTGTTGTATAAGAATTCAGCATACGGCAAGCTCTTATCCCAACTACGCCCATGTATCAAGGCGCAAGCTCTCAACATGTCTTCCAAAATCTGATTTGTCCTCTCAGTTTGCACGTTGGTTTGCGGGTGATATGCGGAGCTGAAGTTCAACCGTGTACCCATGGCTTCATGCAGCTTCATCCAGAACCTAGAGGTAAATTGAGAACCTTGATCTGAAACTATCCTTCTCGGAACTCCATGACGACACACGATTTTCTCCATGTACAGCTCGGCTAGTTGTGCGATGGTGTACTTGGTCCTAACAGGAATAAAGTGGGCTGATTTCGTCAATCGGTCCACGATAACCCAAATAGAGTCGTAGCCGGACTGTGTACATGGCAACCCGACTATGAAATCCATGCTGATGTCTTCCCACTTCCACTCGGGTACTTTCAATGGTTGTAATAGTCCAGCGGGTCTTTGAAGTTCAGCCTTCACCCGTTGGCACGTATCGTATAAGGCAACATATTCAGCGATACCCCTTTTCATACCATCCCACCAATAGCATGTTTTCAGGTCCTTGTACATCTTTGTACAACCGGGATGTATGGTATAAGGCAAGTCATGTCTTTAGTATCGTGTCGCGGATGGACTTCATGTTAGGCACACAAATCCTTTTCCCTAACCATAGCGTGTCATTCTCGTCTTACTTAAAATCCTTTTCTATCCCTTGTCGGATTCTTTCCATGATTTCCTTGGTTTCCTTGTCCACTGCTTGGCCATCTCGTATCTCTTGTTCCAGTGTTGAGTTCAGTTCTACCACCTCCATCTCATTCAAAAACCCGAGATGTAATCCTTTGAACTCCTTACGCAGCTCAGATGGCAGCTCTTGAACCATGAGTTGGTGACATGCTCCCTTTCAGCTCAATGCATCCGCTACTACATTGGCCTTCCCGGTGTGATAGTTGATTCCAACATCATAATCCTTGATGAGTTCCAACCATCGACGTTGCCTCAAATTCAGATCCGTTTGCGTGAATATATACTTGAGGCTTTTGTAATCCGTATAGATCTCACATCGATGACCGAGGATATAATGCCTCCAAATCTTCAAGGCGTGTACGACGGCTGCAAGTTCCAGGTCATGTGTGGGGTAATTCAGTTCATGTTTCTTTAATTGCTTCGATGCATAGGCTACCACTTGCTTCCTCAGCGGAGACATGATTCACATTGCCACAAGCATAGTTCTGCTGTCCACGGTTACCTTGCATAGCTCCTCCATTCAGCCGTGGGTTCTGCTTAGGTGCATTGCTCGGCTGTACAAGGCCTATCTTCAGGCACTGACTTGCAAAGTGTCCCGCCTCTCCGCATGAAAAACATGCCTTGTTGCCCATAACAGCAGGAATGTTGGGGCGAGGCTGGTTTTGAGCATAGGCACCCATGTTGAGACGGGGCGCAGGAGGCATAGGTATACGAGGTGCTTGCATAACCGGGCGTTGTTGCGGTGGCTGATTAGAGCAAGGTGGATTTGTAGGGCGGAAAGTAGAAGCGGACGAGCCATAGTGTGGTGCAGCTGGTGGCATGAAGTGGGGGCATACGTTGCTTACTTGTGGCTGTCCTTGATATGGCATCTTTCTCTTGCCCTCTTGTTCAATCTTGCGGATCTTGCTCTCCACCACTATAGCTCTGTCAACGAGTTTTTGAAAGTTTGTATGATCATTGTTGAGCAGCTGAACTTGAATTTCATTGTTCAATCGTCTCATGAACATGTACTGCTTCCTGTGATCCGAGTTGACATCCTCTGGAGCATACCTTGACAGCTGCGTGAACATGTTGAGATATTCATTCACGCTCTTCCTTCCTTGATGGAGAACTTCAAACTCTTGCCTTTTAAGCATCATGACTCCTTCAGCGACATAGTGAGAGCGGAAACTCTCCTTGAAATCAGCCCAAGTGATAGTCTCCTGGTTGACATGAGCATTGCAAAGAGCGTCCTACCAATCAACGGCTGCTCCCATAAGCTGGTGTGATGCGAAGAGAACTTTGTCCCGATCATTGCACTGAACAATAGCAAGCTTCTTTTCCATAGACTTCAGCCAATCATCAGCCTCCATAGGATCATTGGCTTGTGCAAAAGTAGGCGGCCTAGTCCTCATGAACTCTCCCAATCTGTTGTGAGCCGGCGGTGGTGGCGGTGGCGGCGGTGGGGGTGCTGGAACGAGTGTTGCTTTGTTGGAGGTTGGAATTTCCCTTGCCACCTATGAGGGAGTAGAGTAGGAAATAGAAATTTAGATTGATCCCCCAACTATATGCATCAAGGTGTATGAACTGAGCAACTTATTTTGTTAATTTCAGATTATATAAGGATGTGAACAAGTGCCGAAGCATCTCACGTCTCTCCACTATGTGTGGATGTGGACATTCGCCGAAGCGTCCCATGACTCACATCCAAGCACACAAACACAAGCAATCATCATAAAAGTTCAGCACACCACTCTTATTCATGCTACTACGAACTAAGTGTTCTTATTACAACTTTAATGGGAAACCTAAACTTAATCGTGAGAACGGGTGTTGTTCTCGCCGTGTGACGGGGTTGGTCCATACATGGGCGCATGCCATGGTGAGTCAGCAGTCCATGTAGGGATAGATGATGCTTTTGCTCCATTTGTTCCTGCATTGGCACGAGTTTCCTCTTGTTTTGCAGCAAGTACAGCTTCTTGCGGAGGTAACAAATCTCTTCTTGTGCGCTTGCATAGCGGTTTCCTAACTCCACGATCAACCTCTGAGACTTGTCAGCAGATTGTGGGTTGGAAAGAACTCATTCATGGGGTCCAATGATTCCCCTTGTACCACTCTTTCGATACGGGTGCAGCTCAAAGGTAGTGTTCTCAAGCTGCTCACGGAAAATGTAGCATAGTCCGGTGAGTGCATCCCATGCAGCAGCATCAATAGCTTCTGCCCTTGAAGCTCTCCATGTGGGTATGAAGTGCCAAGTGACAACCCTACCGTTGGATAGGATGGTTACTCAGCCTTCCACTCTTCATGTCCGAGACGAGGGACTTTCTTGAGGAGATACTCCGGGTATAAGCTGCAGCAATCCAGGGACTCTTTAAGCTCTATTGATATGTGTCCTCCCTCTATCCCGTTGGACCAGAATTCTTGAACTGAACGGTTGGCCCGTTCATCACCTTCATTCTCAGCCTCAGCAAGGGGCTCTTTGGATTCATCTCCTTCCGACATAGCTTCATGAGGCTCCGCTGGGTGTAAGACTGTGTGAAACTCCTCCTGAGGTGCGTACCAATGTTGCTGTTCTTGTGGGTCGTCTTTCATGTCGTCTTCAATTGGTTCCACCTCTTCCGGATCCTCTTCCTCATGCATGGAGCTACTAACTTCATCTTCCTTATGGGGAATAAAGAGGTTTATTGCAGCAAGAAAATTTTATTTCACAAACATGGTAAAAATAGCAACTATCTCTAGGTGTGTTAAATCCCATCATAACCAAGTAATTCATCAACATTTCTTCATCATAATTTACCATTTATCAAGCCTCAACCAGCCAATAACCTTTCCCAAGTTTATCTCATACTCATAAATATTCACAACCATCTCATTTCCATATAACCAAAACCAAACTCATTTTCATGACCCAAAATAGTCCCAAAAACCAATCCCAATGACCATGCCCAAATAACCATCCCAAGTTTTGCCTCTAATCATGGAAGTTGGCCAGGTTCTTGTAACCGGAAGCATGACTATCTTGATAGTTTTACACTCTGCAGAGGTGGCACCACTTTACCCACAAGTTCGTGATTTCACCACCCATCGGCAACTAGAGAGAACCTCCATTCTACCAGTACACAACTGTGACACCCGGTTCCAAAAATAGAACCAAGTGAATGCATGTGTGTGCCCAGGATGTTCATCACACATACACATGTACTCCACAAACTTAATTCAGAATATAACCATGAATAAATAGTGTTTAAGTGCTTTATTACAATGACTCCAAGTCTCACTCATGAATCTCTAACTTATTCTGGCAGCGGAAGTCTCTAAACGACAGTGGAAATAACAAAACAGCAGGCTCCAATCTTCAACTCCACAGGTATGTTGACGGTAGTTCGCACGCCTAGTACTCCACATGGTCCTCTAAGTACTTATCTTCTATAGCTGATGTATATGTGGGAATGCAATGGTGAGTACATGTCGTACTCAGCAAGTGCGGAAAAAGTATGACATGTAGCTTACAACAAGGTATGGAATAAAAAGGCTCATTGCAGCAAGCAAATTTTATTTCACAAACATGGTAAAAACATCAACTATTTCTAGGTGAAATTTATCCCATCATAATCAAGTAATTAAGCAACATTCTCTCATCATAGTTCACCATTTATCAAGTCTCATCCAGCCATTAATCATTCTCAAGTTTGTCTCATACTCATAAATATTCATAACCATCTCATATTCATATAACCGAAACCAAACTCAATCTTATGACTCAAAACAGTCCCAAAACCAATCCCAAT
Organism: Neostapfia colusana; assembly: GCA_030760725.1. NCBI lineage: Eukaryota > Viridiplantae > Streptophyta > Magnoliopsida > Poales > Poaceae > Neostapfia > Neostapfia colusana. The sequence continues at coordinate 59,713,708 of JASWHV010000016.1, read as the reverse complement.
GACCATACCATAACCAATAACCATCCCAAATTTTCCCTCTAATCATGTGAGTTGGCCAGGTGCTTGTGACCGGAAGCACGGCTATCATGATAGTTTTACACTCTGCAGAGGTGGCACCACTTTACCCACAAGTTCATGATTTCGTCACCCGTTGGTGACTGCAGAACCTCCATTATACCAGTACACAACCATCGGTGTATGTCCAAGAGATCACAAAATAGCCTTTACAAAGGGGCTACTAGATGTATGGACTCACTGAGGTTTCACCGGCAGGCTCGAATCACCATTCTCCCACCCACGGGCCCCCTCTTGTGCCATGCAGTTCCCAGGGCAGTCCCTCTCGACTCCCATTCCCTGCGCCATCCATGGTCCATAACAATCTAGCAACAGACCTAATTAGTCAGCTAAGCCGCACCCATATTTGGCCTTGTGGTGGCATTATTTTCCTGGCATGTGCTGGCATGAACCGGTCTTTAGATCTACGGCAAGTAAACCACCATCTCATTCAGCAACATCCACGAACCAAGCTTGCCTAGATCTCCCCGATTCCATGCCCATTAACATCATCAAAATCTCATCATCACTATTCATATGAGTGCAGTAGCTAGACAGGTTTTATTTCAGCTTCCCGTATCCCGTGAATTAAGCGAAGCAAAAATGAAAAATGACCATACCCGACTCATCAACTTTCCCGGCGACAAGGATGGTTATCAAAACTAGTAAACTCCTATAAAAGGGTGTCCCATCAAGTTTACTCGAGCATACGAGTTTTCACAAACAAAACAGTTTCAAAACATGGGATCATATATGGTCAAGGGGCACTTGCCTTGCTCCCGTGGCTCTTGTTGCTCAAGCGTCTCAAAGTCTTGGTGCTGTAGTACTTAGTAGATGGCCTCTTGAGCTTGTTCTTCTACTTATGACCACGCACATATAAAATTCACAGCAATCAATCATCATGCACAAACTTTACTCAAGATGCAATGGAGTAGATGGATGCAAATCCTATGGTGCTGTTTTATTAAACCAGTTTGTACGTGTTCTTGCATGTTTTAATGGGCTTTGATGGGTTTTTATGATGAAAAAGGGTGTAGGGATCAAGTGTGGACGTGGTGATGATCTTGACCCAAGATCTAGATCAATTCCACCGTCAAAAATCGATCAAAACACGATCTGTCCACACGTAAAAGTTTCTGCTCAAAGGGGGCGAAGAAAACAGATGCGTAAGAAACAGCGGCGACGTCGTAAGATGGGTAATGGTGACCAACCTCACTTCCTTTTGGTGGCATGGCCTTCCTCCTAGCAATGGCAGCAATGGGGAATTTTTCTATGGAAGATTAGGGCAGGACAGATCGTCGGACTTCTTCTCCGGCGACGGCGGGGCTCGACGGGGCTTGACGGCGGCCAAATTCCAGCAAGGGGGGGGGGGAACTTGGCGACTTGGCAGCAAGGAAGAGGGCTTGGCAGCAGGGGGGGGGCGACCAAAAGAAAGAGGGGTCGGACAAAGGGGTGGGGGTTATATTTATAAGGGGGGAAAGGAGAGTCCTACTCCAATTGGAGCTCAAATAAGAGTCCTATTCAAAAAAAAATTGGATCTTAACAAACTTATCTCTTGTGGTGCGGCAGCCTTGGGGATTTTATCCCCAAAATGTGGGGAAAATACCTTTTTGGGGAATTGGGGAATTTAGAAATTTTGGGGGAAATTTGGGAATGGCTCATTTCAGCTATCTTTTTCCCATTCCTCACCATTTCTATGTCACTTGCTCCATTTCTACATTCCCCTCTCCATTTCTATGTCCCATTCTCCATTTCTACATTCCCCTCTCCATTTCTATGTTCCATTCTCCGTTTCTACATTCCCCTCTCCATTTCTATGTCCCATTCTCCATTTCTACATTGCCCTTCTCCATTTCTATGCCCCATTCTCTATTTCTATATTACCTTCTCCATTTCTGTGGTTTTTCCTCCGTTTCTATGGTTCCTTCCTCCATTTCTATGGTTCTTTCTCCATTTCTATGGTTCCTTCCTCCATTTCTATGGTTCTTTCTCTATTTCTGCAGTTCCTTTCTCCATTTGTACGGTTCTTTCTCCATTTCTATAGTTCTTTCTCCATTTCTATAGTTCTTTCTCCATTTCTACTTCTTTTATAATGTTTATCTACATGAAAAATGTATGCAATGCATGGAAATAAATTTGAGGGTGTTACAAACCTACCCCCCTTAAACTGAATCTCGCCCTCGAGATTCGATAGAGTGGAGAATAAATGAGGGAATTCTGCCTTGAGATCTTCCTCACACTCCCATGTAGTTTCGGCTTCCGTGTGATGGCTCCACTGTACCTTGCACCAACGGATCACTTTGTTCCTTGTGACCCTTTCCATCATGTCCAAAATTTTGACAGGGTGCTCCGCGTAGGTCAGATCCTCTTGAAGCTCGAGCCCATCGATCGGTACTTGTTCTTCCGGTACTCTTAAGCACTTCTTGAGTTGGGATACGTGAAATACGCCGTGCACATCGGAGAGGTGCGTTGGCAGCTCTAGTTTATAGGCTACTTCTCCTCGCTTGCCCAAAATCTTGAATGGCCCGATATAGCGAGGTGCTAACATGCATTTGAAGTTGAACCGTTGTTGGCCTCGGATAGGCAATACCTTAAGGTACACGAAGTCTCCCACTTCGAAGGTCAATTTTCTTCGCCTATTGTCCGCATAACCTTTTTGTCATGACTGAGCAGCCTTCAAATTTTCTCGTATCGTTTGGACTTGCTTCTCGGCGTCTTGCAGCACTTCGGGTCCAAACACTTGGCTCTCTCCAGTCTCATTCTAGAACAGCGGCGTTCTACACCTACCATACAATGCTTCGAAAGGTGACACCTTCAGCGTACGGCAGGCTCCTATCCCAACTACGCCCATGTTTCAAGGCGCAAGCTCTCAACATTCCATCCAAAATTTGATTTGTCCTCTCAGTTTGCCCATCGGTTTGCGGGTGATAAGCAGAGCTGAAATTCATTCGTGTACCCATGGCTTCATGCAGCTTCTTCCAGAACCTAGAGGTAAATTAAGAACCCTGATCTGAAACTATCCTCTTCGGAACTCCATGGTGACACACAATTTGTTCCATATACAGCTCGGCTAGTTGTGCAACGCTGTACTTGGTTTTAACAGGAAGGAAATGGGCTGTTTTTGTCAATCGGTCCACGATAACCCAAATAGAGTCGTAACCCGATTGAGTACGTGGCAATACGATGATGAGATTCATGCTGATGTCTTCCCACTTCCACTCGGGTACTTTCAATGGCTGCAACAGTCCAGCGGGTCTTTGATGTTCGGCCTTCACCCATTGGCATGTATCGCATAAGGCAACATATTCAGCTATACCCCTTTTCATACCATCCCACCAATATCAAGTTTTCAGGTCCTTGTACATTTTTGTACAGCCGGGGTGTATGGAATAAGGTGAGTCATGTGCCTCCTTTAATATCGTGTCGCGGATGTGCTTCACGTTAGGCACACAAATCCTTTCCCCTAACCAAAGCGTGCCTTTCTCGTCTTCATTGAAATCCTTTTCTATGCCTTGTCGGATTCTTTCCTTGATTTCCTTGATTTCTTCATCCGTTGCTTGGCCATCTCGTATCTCTTGTTCCAGCAAGGAGTTCGGTTCTATCACCTCCATCTCGTTCAAGAACCCGAGATGTAACCGTTCGAACTCCTTACGCAGTTCGGGTGGCAGCTCCCGAACCATGAGTTGGTGACATGCTCCCTTTTGACTCAATGCATCAGCTACTACATTGGCCTTTTCGGGGTGATAGTTGATTCCAACATCATAATCCTTGATGAGTTCCAACCATCGATGTTGCCTCAAATTCAGATCCGTCTGCGTGAATATATACTTGAGGCTTTTGTGATCCGTATAGATCTCACATCGGTGGCCAAGGATATAATGTCTCCAAATCTTTGAGGCATGTACCATGGCTGCAAGTTACAAATCATGTGTGGGGTAATTCAGCTCATGTTTCTTTAGTTGTCTCGATGCATAGGCTACCACTTGTCCTTCTTGCATGAGCACACATCCAAGCCATTGTCTTGATGCGTCACAATATATGTCGAAGCTCTTTCTCACGTCCGGCAATACCTAAACTGGCGCTGTTGTTAATCTCTTCTTTAGTTCTTCGAAGCTTTCTTGACACGCTGGTGTCCACTGAAATGCTTTCCCCTTCATTAGCAATTCAGTCATAGGCTTCGCTATTTTGGAGAAATCCTTGATGAACCGGCGGTAGTATCCAGCCATCCTAAGGAAACTCCGAATATCTCTCACATTCTGCGGTTGGTTCCACTTAAGAACAAATCCCACTTTTTCGGGATCAACCGATACTCCTCCCTCGGAGATGATGTGGCCTAGGAACGATATCTCCTTTAGCCAAAATTGACACTTGCTGAACTTAGCATACAATTGATGCTCTCGCAGTTTCTGCAATGTTAACCTCAAGTGTTCTTCGTGTTCTTCCTTGCTTTTTGAATACACCATGATGTCGTTGATGAAAACCACGACGAACATGTCCAAGTACTCCATGACGACCTTATTCATGAGGTACATAAAGTATGCGGGTGCATTCGTTAACCCAAAAGACATAACGGTATATTCATACGAACCATACCATGTTCGAAATGCAGTCTTGGGTATGTCGGAGGGCTTAATCTTCAGCTGGAAGTATCCCGACTGAAGATCAATCTTGGAGAAAATTCGGGCACCTTTCATTTGGTCGAACAGGTCCTCTATACGAGGCAGCGGGTATTTATTCTTGATCGTCACCCCATTGAGAGACCTATAATCCACACACATTCTTTGGGTCCCATCCTTCTTGTCTACGAAGAGCACGGGGGCTCCCCATAGTGACGAGCTTGGGCGTATAAAACCCTTTTCTAGCTGCTCCTGAATTTGCTTCTTGAGCTCCACTAGTTCATTAGCGGGCATCCTATACGGCCTCTTCGCTATAGGTGCCGTTCCGGGTACCAAATGTCACACCCGGTTTCTTCGAAGAACAACCGAGTGAATATCACATATATGCCAGGATCATTTTCTCATACATGTGATGACAAATAGTGAAGCATCATTTATTACAAGCCAGGTGTCGAATATAAATAAGTCTTACATAGCATATGTCTGGATGGACGATAATAAGTTCATAACAAGTAAATAAAATAGCAGCGGAATATTATTCTTGTGGGCTCCGTTACAGGCGTTGCCCGGGGGACTCCATGAACCTAGAAACCTTCTTCGGGTCCAAAGTCTTGATCATTAAACACCACTTCATTATCTTGACCTGAGCAGCAATATAAACCAACAAATATGCAAGGTTGAGTACCGATGGTACTCAGCAAGTGTGGGAAAGTTATGTCATGCATGGCTAGAGCAAGGAGAGGTTGAACTCATGGTTAAAGCACTATGCAATTAATACCTATCACCTTAGCTTATTAAGCACCTACATTACTACACCGGTGAAATGGTCCCAATCTCCCATCCCATCATCATAATCAAATAACAATAACGTCATTTTCAATGTTAAGCTCCCCGCTTAACATCCTTAACTTCCAAAACCATCACTCCTCTAATCATGAATAAGTCCAAGCCGCTCTTGACCGTGAGCATGGCTGTCATGACAGTTTTGACTCTGCAGAGTTTGCACCACTGTACCCACATGTAGTGATTTCATCCCCCGTTGCCGGGTGGACTAAAAGAACCTCCATTATGCCAGTGGCCACGAAGCACATACACACTTCCCAGATGTGTAGCCAGGAGATCACTACGAAGCCTTTACAAAGGGATTCCCGACGAGCGTGGGCCCACTGAGGTTTCACCCCTAACAGCATACAAGAGGCTCCAACCCCGCTGCAGCGGCCCCCTCTTGAGCCTTGCGGTTCATATGGTAGTCCAGCTGACACCTATTCCCCGCACCATCCAACACACCCATACTACGCCGGCGATACACCTAATTAATTGGCCAAGCTGCCCCATCTCAGCATGTGGTTGGCATGGTAAAGCCAGGTTACATGCTCCATGATCGGTCCTTAGGATCCAGGCAAGTACTAAACACAAACCCGAGTCTCGTGCACCCAGCACCAACCAAAACATCCAACTTGCCTTGATCCCTACCTCTACATAACTCACAATATCTCATTCAAGAGTATGGTAAAATAAACTGATGATCTCATATCCCAAATATCCCATTCTAAGCATGGCTAAGCATATGCATAATAATAAATGACATGATAAAATGAATCCCAACCCAAGCTACAAGGAAATAAGGTAATGCAATTCTAGGGAAACATCCTAGCATGGGTTTCATATTTTCAATTGACAATGCAAATAATTCTATCTACACATCCTAGTATAGGATCAAAGTGGTCAAGGACACTTGCCTTCTTCCTGCTGCTCTTGGAATGGGTAGTCCTGATCTTGGAAAGGAAGAACTTGCTCTGGAGCAGGTTCTACTCATACCATCACACATAGCAAAAGAAAACAACAATTCATAAGACATAGTTCACACTTCCACTTCATACAAACCACACACTCACATTTATGAAAGCCATTCTCATTTCTATGTGTTGTGGTTACTCTATGTGTGTTGATTTTGGCTTACATGCACTTAAACATGTGCATATGATTTCTACTTTTCTATTCATATTTATGTTTGTATACAATATATGAGTTTCCAATTTAAATAAATTCCTTATATTCAATTGATACACCTTTTAGCTACCAAGTGGGCATGGAGGGTATTTTCCTACTCCAAATGTGTCTTCAGACCTTCTACCAACCCTAAACTGAATTCTTTGGATTTTGGAAACTTCATTTATCATTTTCTAGTTATTCATACCTAGCTTACTATATTTTCAGATTTATTTCCTATGCCTAAATGTGCACTTTATTATGAAAATAGTAAGACACCTCATTTAAACAGAATAGGTTTTGGGTCTAAAATATTAAATAATATATTTTTGAACTTCTCCTCTGATGTGAACTATTTTACATTTATTTTACTAATTTTCAGAATTATTCTCTACTTAAAAATGTGTCCCTATTACTAATAAATGTGAATAATCAGTTAAACAGATTCATTTCAGCCAAAAATCTATTTTTATCTCACTCCAAAGTTTTCCAAGTACTAGGAAAGTTTTTAATTTGAATTTACAATGTGTTTGTCCCATCTTTTAAATTTTAAATACTAATACATATTCAAATTCCTAAATTTAATATCACATAGGGTTAAAAAGGTAAACTCACCCCACTACAGGGTCTATTATATTATTTTAAGAATTTCCAGGGGTCTAACTACACATAACAGAGGGGTTTTCCTAATTTTTATTAAGTTCAGGGGCTAAAACTGATTTCTAAATGAATTTACATGATTTTTCTGAAGTTCCAGGGGCTAGATTAGAAGTTTCCGAGGCTAGCTTGTATTTTCCGAGAACCCCAGGGGGTAGCACGTAAGAATCCCGGCCTTTATAACGCGGGGCTGACGTGGACCGTCCGATTTAAAACAGACGGCTGAGATTATAACGTCGAACCGGTAGTGGGGATTTAAATTCTACCGTGCAATTTAAAATAGACGGCGCACAAGCGGCCACGTCGCTCTGATCGAGCGCGGGCGGCGCTGCCCGGCGGCGCACGGCGGCGATCTCGCCGGAGAGTTTCGGATCTTCGTCAATTCTTCCTAAAACTGTGATTTCATGACATAGATCGGTAGAAGGGAGGTCGGGGATCTCACCTCGGGGTTTTCTTGAGCTCGGAGGTCCTGGAAGGCGGTCGGCGACGAGGTCCGAGGTGCATTCACGGCGAGGCTCGTCAGCGCTGTGTTTGAGCCGCAAACCACCGAGTTTTCTGGACCTGCGCGGTTCCCCGGAGGCGGTGGATCAAGACCAGCGAGTTAGATCAGAAATCCCGAGCGAAGATCGAGCAGAATTTGCCGGAGAAACCCGGGTTCTCACCGGAGATAAAAACGGCGGATCGTGGGGGAAAAACTGGACGATGTCGGGGTTTTTATAGACGGGGGAGGGCGGCGTGTTAGTTTAGATCGAGTTGGAGTCCTCTGGAATCAGAATTCGGCTGGGAACGCGCGGTTTTCCGGGTTAGTTTCGATCGGGTGCGCGCGCGGAGGAGTCCCGGGTTCGGACGAGCGGGAGGTCAGGGATGACAGGTGGGTCCCGCCTGTCTGCGAGAGGTGCGCGGGCGCGCGGCTGCGGGCTGGCGCGGGGTTTGGGTGGGCCGGCTGGTGGGTTTCGGCCCACTGGCCGGGAAGGTTTATTTTTTTTCTTTTTCTTTTTCTTTTTCATTTCTGTTTTGAGTTTAATTTGAATTCCAGTTTGAATTTGAATTTTTGCAACACATGCAATACGGCCAAAAATTTTTAAATTCCCCTCTTAACAGGATTTTGGGGTGTTACACCAAATCACTAGCAAATTCAATGTCCCGGTCAGGTGGCATACCTGGAAGCCCTTCCGGGAACGCATCTGAATATTCTTGAACCACCGGAATGCTTTCCAATGTCACTTCTTCGATGTGGTTCAGCGCTGCCTTCTCGGTTGCCGGTTGGGCTGCCTCGAACTCAATACGAGTACCGTGCTCACTTGTCAACTGCACGATCCTCTCAGCACATTGAATCACTCGTTGTGCTTGCTTAGCCAATCCATTCCAAGTATTATGTCAATCCCTTGGGAATCCAATACAACAATGTTGGCAAGAAAGTCTACCCCCTCATTTTAAGGCTTATTTTCGGACATACTATATTTGTAGGAGCTAGAATTCAGATTTGAAAGAAGTGGTTTCCCAACTATATGCATCAAGGTGTATGAACTAAGCAACTTCTTTATTAATTTCAGCCTATATGAGGATGTGAATACGAGCCGAAGCATCTCACATCTCTCCACTATGTGTGGATGTGGGCATTCGCCGAAGCGTCCCACAACTCACACCAGCAGACAAACACAAGCAATCATCACAAAAATTTATGCGCACCACTATTATTCAAGCTACTACGATCTAAACGTTCCTATTACAGCTTTATTCAATGGAACCCTAAACTTAATCGTGAGAACCGGTGCTGTTCTCGCCGTGTGACGGGGGTGGTCCATACATGGGTGCACGCCATGGTGAGTCGGCAGTCCATGTAGGGATAGATGATGTTGGTGCTCCATTTGCTCCCACGTTCGCACGAATCTCCTCTTGTTTCTCCATCAAATACAGCTTCTTGCGGAGGTAACGGATCTCTTCTTGTGCGCTTGCATAGCGGTTTCCTAACTCCACGAGCAACCTCTAAGACTTGTCAGCAGCTTGTGGGTTGGAAAGAGCTCCTACATGGGGTCCAATGATCTCCCTTGTACCACTCTTCCGATACGGGTGCAGCTCAAAAGTTGTGTCCTCAAGCTGCTCACGGAAGGCGTAGCACAGTCCGGTGAGTGCATCCCATGCAGCATCATCGATAGCTTCTGCCCTTGTAGCTCTCCATGTGGGCGCAAAGTGCCGAGTGACAACCCTAATGTTCGATAGGATGGTTACTTCAGCCTTCCACTCTTCGTGTCCGAGACAAGTGACTTTCTTGAGAAGATACTCTGGGTATAAGCTGCAACAATTAAGAAATTCTTTGAGCTCCCTAGATATGTGTCCTCCTTCCATTCCGTCGGCCCGAAATTCTTGAACTGAATGGTTGGCCCATTAATCATCTTCACTATTGGTCTCATCAAGGGGTGGCTCCTCCTTGGATTCGTCTCCTCCCGACATAGCTTCATGAGGCTCCACGGGGTGTAAGCCCGCGTGAAATTCCTCCTGAGGTGCGTACCAATGCCGTTCTTGTGGATCATCCTCCATAGCGTCTATGAATGGTTCCACCTCTTCCGGTTCCTCTTCCTCATGCATAGAGCTATTGACTTCATCTTCATCATGAGGTTCCATCTTCAGCTCCTCCCAATATGGTCCATCAGACACCTCAATGGGGTTAAGTGCACTCCCACGTGGTGGTGGACGAGTCCTTATGCGTGTTGTGCTCCTAATCACTGGCATCTCTAAATAAGACATGAGAAACTTTAGAGAAGGAAGAAATAACTCCAAAACTTGAGAATCTATGCAGCAAGAAAGCAAAAGTGTTCCTTTCCAATAGAAGAGAAAAAGAGGAGCTGAAAATAGCACGTTGTGGTGGCTGAATTGACGAGTAAAGTGCAGCAGCAAGCAATTTTCGAAAATAGCAGTTTAGAGGGGTGTTCCTATGTGTTTTAGAGTGTCCATTCTACCTAGGCTTACGTCCTACTGTCAACGTGGCTCTGATACCAATCTGTGATACCCGGTTCCGAAAATAGAACCAAGTGAATACATATGTGTGCCCATGATGTTCATCACACATACACATGTACTCCACAAACTGAATTCAGAATATAACCATGAATAAATAGTGTTTAAGTGCTTTATTACAATAACTCCAAGTCTCACTCATGAATCTCTAATATATTCTTGCAGCGGAAGTCTCTAAACGACAGCGGAAATAACTAAACAGCAGGCTCCAATCTTCAACTCCACAGGCATATTGACGGTAGTTCGCACGCCTAGTACTCCACATGGTCCTCGAAGTACTCATCTCCTGTAGCTGATGTATATGTGGGAATGCAAGGGTGAGTACATGTCGTACTCAGCTAGTGCGGGAAAAGTATGACATGTAGCTTACAACAAGGTATGGAATAAAAAGGCTCATTGCAGCAAGCAAATTTTATTTCACAAACATGGTAAAAACAACAACTATTTCTAGGTGAAATTTATCCCATCATAATCAAGTAATTCAGCAACATTCTCTCATTGTAGTTCACCATTTATCAAGTCTCATCCAGCCATTAATCTTTCTCAAGTTCGTCTCATACTCATAAATATTCATAACCATCTCATATTCATATAACCGAAACCAAACTCATTATTATGACTCAAAACAGTCCCAAAACCAATCCCAATAACCATACCACAACCAAACCATCCCAAATTTTCCCTCTAATCATGTGAGTTGGCCAATTGCTTGTGACCGGAAGCACGGCTATCATGATAGTTTTACACTCTGCAGAGGTGGCACCACTTTACCCACAAGTTCGTGATTTCGTCACCCGTTGGTGACTTCTAAACCTCCATTATACCAGTACACAACCATCGGTGTATGGCCAAGAGATCACAAAATAGCCTTTACAAAGGGGCTAATAGATGTATGGACTCACTGAGGTTTCATCGGCACGCTCGAATCACCATTCTCCCACCCACAGGCCCCTACTTGTGCCATGTAGTTCCCAGGGAAGTCCCTCTCGACTCCCATTCCCCACGCCATCCACGATCCATAACAATCTAGCAACACACCTAATTAGTCAACTAAGCCGCACCCATATTTGGCCTTGTGGTGGCACTGTTTTCCTGGCATGTGCTGGCGTGAACCGGTCCTTAGATCTACGGCAAGTAAACCACCATCTCATTCAGCAACATCCACGAACCAAGCTTGCCTAGATCTCCCCGATTCGATGCCCATTAACATCATCAAGATCTCGTCATATTTATTCATATGAGTGCAGTAGCTAGACAGGTTTTATTTCAGCTTCCTGTAACCCGTGAATTAAGCGAAGCAAAAAGGAAAAATGACCATACCCGGCTCTGTACGTGTTCTTGCATGTTTTAATGGGCTTTCATGGGTTTTTATGATGAACAAGGGTGTAGGGATCGAGTGTGGACGTGGTGATGATCTTGACCCAAGATCTAGATCAATTCCACCGTCAAAAATCGATCAAAACACGATCTGTCCACACGTAAAAGTTTCTGCTCGAAGGGGGCGAAGAAAACAGATGCGTAGAAACAGCGGCGACATCGTAAGATGGGTAATGGTAACCTACCTCACATCCTTTTGGTGGCAGGGCCTTCCTCCTAGCAATGGCAGCAGTGGGGAAATTTTCTATGGAAGATTAGGGCAGGACAGATCGTCGGGCTTCTTCTCCGGCGACGGCAGGGCTCGACGTGGCTTGACGGCGGACAAATTCTGGCAAGGGGGGGAACTTGGCGACTTGGCAGCAAGGAAGGGGGCTTGGCAGCAGGGGGGACGACCAAAAGAGAGAGGGGTCGGCCAAGGGGGTGGGGGTTTATATTTATAAGGGGGAAAAGGAGAGTCCTAATCCAATTGGAGCTCAAATAAGAGTCTTATTCAATTTTTTTGGATCTTAACAGACTTATCTCTTGTGGTGCGGCAGCCTTGGGGATTTTATCCCCAAAATGTGGGGAAAATTCCCTTTTTTGGAAATTGGGGAATTTAGAAATTTTAGGGGAAATTTGGGGAAATTTGGAAATGGCTCATTTCAGCTATCTTTTTCCCCTTCATCACCATTTCTATGTCACTTGCTCCATTACTACATTCCCCTCTCCATTTCTATGTCCCATTCTTCATTTCTACATCCCATTCTCCATTTCTTCATTCCCCTCTCCATTTCTGAATCCCATTCTCCATTTCTACGTTGCCCTTCTCCATTTATGTGCCCCATTCTCCATTTCTATATTCCCTTCTCCATTCCTGTGGTTTTTCCTCCATTTCTATGGTTCCTTCCTGCATTTCTATGGTTCTTTCACCATTTCTATGGTTATTTCTCAATTTCTATGGTTCCTTTCTCCATTTCTATGGTTCTTTCTCCATTTCTATATTTTTTTTCTCCATTTCTATTTCTTTTATAATGTTTCTCTACATGAAAAATGTATGCAATGCATGGAAATGAATTTGAGGGTGTTACAAACCTACCCTCTTAAACTGAATCTCGCCCTCGAGATTCGATAGAGTGGAGAATAGATGAGGGAATTCTGTCTTGAGATCTTCCTCACGCTCCCATGTAGTTTCGGTTTCCGTGTGATGTCTCCGCTGTACCTTGCACCAACGGATCACTTTGTTCCTCGTGACCCTTTCCTTCATGTCCAAAATTTTGACGGAGTGCTCCGCGGAGGTCAGGACCTCTTGAAGCTCGGGCTCATCCATCGGTACTTGTTTTTCCGGTACTCGTAAGCACTTATTGAGTTGGGATACGTGAAATACATCGTGCACGTCAGAGAGGTGCGTTGGCAGCTATAGTTGATAGGCTACTTCTCCTCGCTTGCCCAAAATATTGAATGGCCCGATATAGCGAGGTGCTAACTTTCCTTTGACGTTGAACCGTCGTTGGCCTCGGATAGGCGATACCTTAAGGTACACGAAGTCTCCTACTTCGAAGCTCAATTTTCTTCGCCTATTGTCCGCATAACCTTTTTGTCGTGACTGAGCAGCCTTCAAATTTTCTCGTATCGTTTGGACTTGCTTCTCGGCGTCTTGCAACAATTAGTGTCCAAACACTTGGCTCTCTCCGGTCTCATTCCAGAACAGCAGCGTTCTACACCTTCTACCATACAATGCTTCGAAAGGTGACATCTTCAGCATACGGCAGGCTCCTATCCCAACTACGCCCATGTTTCAAGGTGCAAGCTCTCAACATGCCTTCCAAAATTTGATTTGTCCTCTTAGTTTCCCGTAAGTTAAGCGAAGCAAAAAGGAAAAATGACCATACCCGACTCATCAACTTTCCCGGCGACAAGGATGGTTAACAAAACTAGTAAACTCCTATAAAAAGGGTGTCCCATCAAGGTGACACAAGCATACGAGTTTTCGCAAGCAAAACAGTTTCAAAACATGGGATCAATATGGTCAAGGGGTACTTGCCTTGCTCCCGCGGTTCGTGTTGCTCAAGCGTCTCGAAGTCTTGGTGCTGTAGTTGCTCGTAGACGGCCTCTTGAGCGTATCATTCTACTCACAACCACACACATACAAAATTTACAACAATCAATTATCATGCACAAACTTTACTCAAGATGCAATGAGATGGATGAATGCAATTCCTATGGTGCAGTTTATAAAAATCACTTTGTACGTGTTCTTGTATGTTTTAGTAGGCTTCCATGGGGTTTTTGATGATCAAGGTTGCTGGGATCAAGTGTGGGATGTGGTTATGATCTTGACACAATGTGTAGATCAATTCCACCATCAAAATTGACCAGAACATGGTCTGTTCACACACAGAATTTTCTGCTCGCAGGGGGTGAAGAAAACGGGTACGTAGAAACAGCGGCGACGTTGTAAGAGGGGTAATAGAAACCTACCTCACTTGTTCCTCCTCTCTTCCTGGCGGCAGAACCTTCTTCCTTGCAATGGAAGCAGCGGGAGATCTTCTATGGAGAATTACGAGGCTACGGCTAGGGCAGAACGTCAGGGGCTTCTTTTCCGGCGACGGCAAGGCGTGACGGAGCTCGACGGCGGTTAAACTCCAGCTAGGGAGGAGCGGTGACTTGGCTGGCAGCAAGGGAGAGCGATGGCAAAAATAGAGGGGTGGGGTGGCGGCTAGGGGGGTTTATTTATAAGGAGGGGGGAAGAGCTAGGGTGGCTTTTGGATTTTAGCAACTCAATTATCCAATGGCTGAGATTTAATTTTAAATGAGGTGAGAGCTAGGGGCTGGGATTTTATTATTTATTTTCCACCAATGGCTGAGATTAATTGAGAAATGAAAGCTCACAAAATCCACAAAGGGCTAGGGTTTCCCATTTAATGGGCTGATGCCAAGGGGTGGGGCCCATTAGGGTTCCCCCACTAATTGGTGCGGCCAAAATTGGGGGAAATTCTCCCCAAATGTGGAGGAAAATTCCCTAGCAGAATTTTAGGAAAATCAGGAAAATTGGGAAAAATTGGGAAAATTAGGGGAGAGGGGAATTTGGGGGAAAATTGGGGAATTTTGTGGAAAAAAATGGGGTGGCCCAATTGGGCTATTTCATTTATTTTTTCTTTTTTTAGCAAGTTTTCAGGTCCTTTTACATCTTTGTACAGACGGGGTGTATGGAATCAGATGAGCCATGTGCCTCCTTTAGTATCGTGTCACGGATGTGCTTCACGTTAGGCAGAGAAATCATTTTACCTAACCAAAGCGTGCCATTCTCGTCTTCCTCGAAATCCTTTTGTATCCGTTGTCGGATTCTTTCTTTGATTTCCTTAATTTCCTCATCCATCGCTTGGCCATCTCGTATCTCTTGTTCCAGCATTGAGTTCAGTTCTACCACCTCTATCTCGTTCAAGAACCCAAGATGTAATCGTTCGAACTCCTTACTATAATACCCTCAAAATTTCTACCATGCATTGCATACATTTTTCATATAGAAAAGTATTTAAAAAGAAGAAGAAATAAAGAGAGGAATATAGAAGCAAATAAAATAGTAAAAGGAAATAAAAATAGAAAATAATGGAAATAAATAAAAAAGGAAATGAAATAAAAAGAAAAAGAAAAAATAGCCAAATTGGGCCACCCCAAGTTTTCCCCAAAATTCCCCAATTTTCCTCCAAATTCCCCCTCTCCCCTAATTTTCCCAATTTTCCTGATTTTCCCCAAATTCCCAAAAATTCCCCTAGGGAATTTTCCCCCACATTTGAGGCAAATTTCCACCAATTTTTGCCGCACCGATTGGGGGGGGAACACTAATGGGCCCCACCCCTTTACCGCATCCCATTAAGGGGGAAAACCCTAGCCCCCCCCTTGTGGATTTTTGTGGGCTTTTATTTCTCAATTAATCTCAGCCATTGGTGGAAAATAAATAATAAAATCCCAGCCCCTAGCTCCCACCCCTTTTAAAATTAAATCTCAGCCTTTGGATAATTGAGTTGCTAAATCCTAGCAATCTTAGCTCTTTTCCCCTCTTATAAATAAAATGCTCCCCCCTAGCCGCCACCCCCACCCCTCTATTTTGGCCGCCTCCCTACCTTGCTGCCAGCCAAGTCGCCGCCCCGCCTAGCTGTAGTTTGGCCGCCGTCCAGCTCCATCATGCCTTGCCGTCACCAGAAAAGAAGCCCTCGACGTTCTGCCCTAGCCGCAGCCTTGTAATTCTCCATAGAAAATCTCCCGCTGCTGCCATTGCAAGGAAGAAGGTTCTGCCGCCAGGAAGAGAGGAGGAACAAGTGAGGTAGGTTTCTGTTATCCCTCTTACAATGTCACCGCTGTTTTTATGCACCCATCTTCTTCACCCCCTGCGAGCAGAAAATTCTGCGTGTGGACAAACCATGTTTTGGTCGATTTTTGATCGTGGAATTGATCTACAAAGTGTGTCAAGATCATCACCACGTCCACACTTGATCCCAGCAGCCTTGTTCATCATAAACCTGATGGAAGCCTACTAAAACATGCAAGAACACGTACAAACTGATTTTTATAAACTGCACCATAGGAATTGCATTCATCCACCCCATTGCATCTTGAGTATGGTTTGTGCATGATAATTGATTGCTGTACATTTTGTATGTGCATGGTCATGAGTAGAAGGACACGCTCAAGAGGCCATTTACGAGGAGCTACAGCACCAAGACTTCAAGACGCTTGAGCAACACGAACAGCGGGAGCAAGGCAAGTGCCCCTTGACCATATTGATCCCATGTTTTTGAAATTGTTTTGCTTGTGTCAACTTGATGGGACACCCTTTTATAGGAGTTTACTAGTTTTTTTAACCATCCTTGTCACCGGGAAAGTTGAAGAGTCAGGTATGGTCGTTTTTTCTTTTTGCTTTGCCCAATTTATGGGATACGGGAAGCTAAAATAAAACTTGTTAGCTACTGCACTCATATGAATAAAGATGATGAGAACTTGATGATGATAATCAGCATGGAATCGGGGAGATCTAGGCGAGCTTGGTTCGTGGATGTTGCTGAATGGGATGGTGGTTTGCTGGCCGTAGATAAAAGGACCGGTTCATGCAAGCACATGACAGGAAAACAGTGCTACCACGAGGCCAAATATGGGTGCGGCTTAGCTGACTAATTAGGTGTGTGTGAGCCCTATGTGTGCTGAATACATTGGCTATGACGATAAAAGTTTGAATTCTGCCAAAACACTCTTTTTGTCAAGGTCCAACTCTAGGACCGAGCTCCAACAAGATCCGACATAAGGTCTTACTTGCTATGGCTAGGTCCGACATGTGTTTGGTTAGCTCTGGCGGTAGGTCCGACTAGCTTTGGTAAGTTCCGGTGCTAGGTTCTGCTAGCTTTGGTAAGCTCCGGCTCATGGTCCGGTTAGCTTTGGCAAGGTCCAGAGCTAAATCACAATGGTTCTGTTTTTACCATGCAAATGTTTCGAACTTGCTTTACATCTATGGAAAGTTTGCTTAGTATTCTTTTACTAAGTTTTCGAAGTGTTATGGCTGTTTACGGTGGTTAACATTTTGCTATGGTTTGCAACATGGTTATGTGAGGTGTTCACGTAAGGTGTTGTGGTTTTCAGAACTAACATGAGTCAAGTCGCAGACTTGTGCTCGAAAGTATTGGTTGTTTATTCATGTGCAGGTGTTGCTTGAGTTCAAGATATGTCTGGTGATGGAATTCATTGAACTAGTCTTAGGGAGAAGATGAGGTTCAACAACCAAGTTCAGGAGGAATTGTAGTTGAGTTGATCGGGAGGTCGCGCAGCATGTTTGGATCAAGAACAGTGCATATGAAGGTATCATGGACGTTGTTGGAAGGTGTTTGCACGTGTGCAAGGAGTGCATGGACGTGGAAACATGATTCCAAGGCGTGATGAAGAGATGTGGATGTAAAGAATTGGTAGGAAAGGTCCAACCGGCTGAATTATGGACTCAGGCTGCGGCTGAGTCGGTTATGGCTCAAATATGGAAACATTTGAGTTGGTTATGATAGGATTTCGTGTTGGACATGAAGTTGAGTTGTTTTAGTAATGTGGGATACGTTCCTAAGGTGTTTGGAAGTCTTAAGATTGCTTCTATCTGGGTATAGAAGAGTCTTGAGCAGTTATGGAAAGTTTCGATTCAAAAACTGAGGAGGATTAGAGTACTAGTTTGAATTGGGTTGGCCTCCGGGCTGGTTATATAAGCAAGGGAGGACAGAGCTCGTGGTATAAGACGACCTTGGGATGTTCCTCTTATATTTTGATCATTAAAATTCTTAATTTAGAGGAACTTTTGTGCCTTGTTCGTCCGACTTGTTTTTGTCAAGTCTTTCTCATCGAGTTTCTGGACAGCACGACAGTGCTTGGGTGTTTAGATCATAACTCGAGTTTTACAGATCCAATTTACGTGATTATTTTTGGGTTGTCTTCCCAACTTAATTATCTATCATCTATGAAAATTTCATGGTCATTTGATTTGTAGTTTCTGAGCTACAAGAGTTTCTTTGCAGTGTTGCAGATCTGGTTTTTACTCGAGTAGAACAGATTGACCCTCATTTGATCTTTCGATCATAACTTGAGTTTTTCTTGACGGATTTTCGTGATTCTTGTTGTCATGTCTTCGTGACTTTATTCTCCATAATATATACCACTTTTGTAATGGTTGAACAGATTTAGATCAGTTGCTTACACGGTTTCTTTAACAGATCGATTTTCTGCCGAGGGGGTTTTTTGTTGCTTCCGCTAAAAAGTTTAAATCTACCATTCACCACCCCTCTGGTAGCTTTTCATATGCTCTTCGATCCTACAGTTGGTATCAGAGCCACGGTGCTCTAATATTTGTGATTTGCACGTGTTTTGACTAATCATCATGGAGAAATACTCCGCAAAAACTTGTGTGTTCAGTGACACTGATTTTCAGGTTTGGAAGGCACATACGGAGGCTTTCATCCAGGCGCAAGGCTTTGCAATATGGGAAAAGGTGTGCAAGCCTTATGACGTGCCGCCAAACGATCAAGTCATGGCTACAAACATGAGAGATGTCGACGACAACAACAAAGCACGGATCTTGATCATACAAGGATTAACTCAAAGTGACTTCGACCGTGTTGCACACCTACGATCTGCATACGATGTGTGAAAAGCACTTTGTGACTACCACGAAGGATCCAACACGATCAAGGAGGTAAGACAAGATATGTTCAAGAAAGAATACATGCGCTTCGAGATCAACCTGGTGAGTCAATCGATGACCTCTTTGCTCGCTTCAATAAAATTCTCAGCAACTTGCGTAGTGTCAACGTTAACTTTTCAGATGCTGAAAATGCTAGGCAATTACTAGGTGCATTAGACATGTAAAATTGGGAGATGAAAGTTAAATCTATTCGTGAATCTACTGTCATGAGTACACTTACATTATATGTGCTATATTCTAAGTTAAAAACTCATGGAATTCACATAATATCACGTAAGAACCCCAACAAGTCTCTTGCATTTGTTTCACAACGTGACATGCCTAGCTCTAGTCAATCTTTATCTTGTGGTACACTTTCTTTGTTGTCCTCTCTAACCCTTGAACAGATTGAAGAGTTTCCAGAGGAAGAACTTGCACTCATCTCTACTCGGTTCTCAAAAGTATTGCAAAATGTGAGAACTAGAAGGAGAAGAAGTGTCGGACCTCAACGATGCTTTGAATGTGGTAAGACAGGACATTTTTGTACAGATTGGCCTAACTTTTCAGGTCCTACTTCCCATGATGAAAAGCAAACTAGGACGAAGCACTCCTCTGCAAACGATAAGAAAAAGAAGAAGGGTTTTATAGGACGCCAATTGGTAAATAGTTTTATCTCCGCAGTTCAAGAACTTGGCTTGAGCGATATGGACATTGGAAGTGATGAAGATGAAGATGATTTGGCAAACTTATGCTTCATGGCGGGCAAGTCAAGTTCGAGTATGGAGGAGGCAGAACACAACAGCGACAATGAAGAGGTATGTCCTACTTGCGAAGAAATGTGTGATGCTATTTCTCTTGCCACTATTATAGTTAAGAAAAAGGACAAAAAGCTTAGGGACAATGCTGTTAAAATTGAGTCACTAGAATCTGAAATTAATCGTTTGAAATCTTTGATTCCTAGTGATGATTTTTGTTCCTCATGTGATTTAATATATGAACAATTGTCCTCTTTAAGAAGTGCACATACCTCCACACTCGATAAACTTGAGTTAGAGATTAAAAAGAACAGAGAGCTTGCTGCACTTAATGATAAAAACTTGAAAGATGCTTGTTGTTATACAATTGATTTGCATTGTTCTACTTGTGATGATCTTAATAAGAAACTACAAGATGCTATGAATGAAATTTCTATATTGAATAATGCTTTATGTTCTCATAAAGTTAAGTATTGTTCCAATTGCAAACTAAAAGGAAAAACTTCATGTCAAAACTGCCTAGACTTGTCTAAGAAACTTGATGACATGAATAGGACACTAGAGCGGTTTTATAATGGTCATAAGAATCTGAACTTGATGTTGAATTCTTCTAAATATTTCAATGATAGAACTAGTTTAGGTTTTGATTCCCATGCTCATGCTAAAGCACATCCACCTAAAATTGTAAAGTCATTAGGAAGTGGTTTGATTAAAACAGTTCCTAAACAAAAAGAAGTGGTTTTTAAATCTGCAGGAGTGTTGTCTCATTCGGTTTCAAATAAACATATTGTCTGCTCATCTAGACATGAATATAAAGTTAAATTTCATTGTACCTACTTTGGTAGAGATGGTCATGTCATATATTTTTGTTATAGACTAGCTAAGCAACAGAAAAAGGAAAGAATGATTGCTAGATCACATAACAACTGTGCAAAACCTGTTGCGTGTGCTGAACCGAATGTTAGGAATATGCAACCTGCTGTAATGAGTCAAAAACATGCAAAGTTTGCTTCCGGACCTACTGTTTTTAGTGCTACTCACGTAACACCTCGTATGTCAGTAGTTGGGTACAAAAATCCTCAAACTTTGGCTCATAAACCTGCTGTTTTATCTCAGCCTTTGCGTGTTACTTCTGCTAGACGTCGTGTGACTCAGAACTGGATTCCTAAATGCCTTTTGACTAACCCCAGTATTGAGTCATCGACGTATTGTACTTCTATGTAGGTTACACGCTTGAGGAAGGAGAACATTTGGATTGTGGATTGAGGATGCTCATGCCACATGACCGGTAACAAAGAATGGTTCTCCTCCCTCTTTTTTGTGTCACATGTAGAAAATGTTACTTTTGCGATAATTCTTCAACTCCTATAATTGCTAAGGGTTTGGTTAGAGTAAATAATCACTACACTTTGAAAGATGTGGCACTTGTTAAAAATTTGAAATACAACTTGCTTTCTGTTTCACAATTGCTAGATGAAAATCTGGAAAGTATTTTCACTAAAAATTGTTGCAAGGTTGTAGATTCAAATAGTGAGCTCATTTTTAATATGTCTCGGTTTGGAAGAGTTTTTAAAGCTGATTTTGATATGTCATCCTCTAAGCATAGATATCTAGTTGCTAATGATTCAAAAGACTTATATTTTTGGCATCGTAGACTTGGTCACGTAGGCTTTGATCATCTCACACGTGTTAGTGCTCTTGATCGTATACGTGGGCTGCCTAAGCTTAAAGGGGACAAAGAAATTGTGTGCTCTTCTTGTAGACATGCTAATATGGTTGCAGGTTCACATGCTCCTCTCACAATGACCATGACAACTGAACCGGGTCAACTTTTGCACCTTGATACCGTAGGACCTTCACGTGTTCAATCCTTCGGAGCTAAATGGTATGTTCTTGTGATTGTTGATGACTATTCTAGATACTCTTGGGTTTATTTTATGGCATCTAAGAATGAAACTTTTAGTCACTTTAGAACCTTATTTCTTAGATTATCAATTGATCACCCATGATCTTTAAAAGCAATTCGAAGTGATAACGGAATCGAATTTAAAAATCAATTGTTTGATCACTTTTGTGCTCAAAATGGAATAAATCATCAATTTTCTTCACCATATGTACCTCAACAAAACGGTGTTGTAGAGAGAAAGAACAGAACCTTAGTTGAGATGGCTAGGACTATGCTTGATGAATATCAAACTCCTAGAAAATTTTGGACTGATGCAATTGCAACTGCTTGTTATGTCTCAAATCGTGTTTTCCTGCGTGCTAAGCTAGGTAAAACATCATATGAACTTCGGTTTGGACATAGGCCTAGTGTCACACACTTTCGGGTCTTTGGTTGCAAATGCTTTGTTAAGAAACATAGTAATATTGATAAATTTGAACCTAGATCCATTGATGGCATGTTTCTTGGTTACCCATCTCCTACTAGAGGCTACCGTGTGCTTTTACATGACACTAACAAAATTGTGGAGACTTGTGAGGTTTCTTTTGATTAAGCTAGCCTAGGTACTAGCTCTAATATTGCATGACCAGACTTATAGCTGTAGGGGGAGAGTATTTTCATCGAAGAATATGAAGAAGTGATGCTGCTGCCCAAAAATTCAGGAGCTAATGACATTGTTCCAGCTCCTGATTTTGATTCACAACCAGCACCGACGACCACTATTGCTGGTCCAGATCGTCCTCAAGTCACAACTTCTTCAATTTGTGATGACCATGAAGAAGAAAGAGCTTGTGAATTGTCTACTCCCCTCCAGGTCCTGAAAAGTCATCCTTCACAAAAATGATTGGAAGCTTGCACAAACGAGTCACACGGTCCAGGTTTTGTGATCCAAACTCTCACGCTCATTCTGCATCTGTTGCTTCTTTTGAACCCAAAGATATATCACACGCACTCACTAATGAATCTTGGATTATTGCCATGCAAGAAGAGTTAGAAAATTTTGAAAGAAATAATATTTGGAAACTTGTACCTCCACCTCAAGGTCACACTCTAATCGGAACTAAATGGGCGCTTAAAAATAAACAAAGTGAGGATGGGGTTGTGGTTAGGAATAAGGCTAGGTTGGTTGCTCAAGGTTTCAGACAAGTTGAAGGACTAGATTTTGATGAAACTTTTGCTCATGTTGCTCGATTAGAGCCATAAGAATTTTGTTAGCATTTGCTGCATCTAAAGGTTTCCAAGTTATATCAAATGGATGTTAAAAGTGCTTTTCTTAATGGCTACATAGATGAGTATGTTTATGTCAAGCAACCACCGGGTTTTGAAAATCCAAATTTTCCTAATCATGTTTACAAACTGTCCCTAGAGCATGGTATGATAGGTTAAAAACATTTTTACTTGAAAATGGGTTTACCATGGGTAAGGTTGATAAAATTCTTTTTGTTCTTAAGCATGGTAATGACTCATTATTCGTTTAAGTGTTGTGGATGATATTATCTTTGGTCCTGCTTCTCATGATCTTGTGTCCAAGTTTTCAGCTATGATGAGTTCAGAATTTGAGATGAGTATGATGGGAGAACTCACATACTTTTTGGGGCTGCAAATCAAGCAAACCAAGGAGGATACTTTTGTGCATCAAACAAAGTATACAAGAGACCTTCTTAAGCGCTTCAACTTGGACCAAAGCAAGTCTCTTCGGACACCAATGGGTACAGCAACGACACTTGAACTTGATGAAGATGGTGAATCCGTGGATCAAAAAGAATATAGAAGTCTGATTGGATCACTTTTATACCTCACAGCATCAAGACCGGACATACAATTCAGCGTATGTCTTTGTGCATGATTTCAAGCTTCCCCACGTGCTTCACATCGTCAAGCCGTCAAAAGAATTGTCAGGTACTTACATGGAACTCAAGAATTTGGGATTTTTCTTCCTTCTTCCTCAACCGTTACTTTGAAAGCTTTTTCGGATGCTGATTTTGGGGGTTATAGAATTGATAGGACAAGTACTTCGGGTGCTTGTCATTTTCTTGGTAATTCACTTGTTGCTTGGTCCTCTAGAAAACAAAATTCAGTTGCACAACCCACAACCAAATCTGAATATGTAGCTGCTGCTAGCGCTTGCTGACAAATTCTTTGGATCGTTCAAACACTTAAGGACTATGGGGTTGATCTAGATAGTGCTCCACTATTTTGTGATAACACTAGATACCTTTTGCATTGATAAAAACCTCGTGCAACATTCGAGAACAAAGCACATTGACATTAGGTATCACTTTCTCCGTGATAATGTTTAAAAATGAAACATTGTGCTTCACCATGTAGATACCGAACAACAATTGGCTGATATTTTAACAAAACCTTTGGATTTGACTCGTTTTTGTTTCATTCATAGTGAAATAGGGGTTATGCATCCTCATGGCTTAAATCGAGAGGGAGTTTTGAAACTTGGGAAGTCTATGTGTGAATCTGAATTTAAAATAATATGAGCATAGTATTTCATACATATATGACTTTGTGATTCCTTTTATATGTTGAAAGTTCTTACTACATTACTCATGTTATACATTTTATAGTTTTTGCCATGACTAGTAATTGGAATAATTATTTACACTAAATCTGGTCATGATCGAACTTTCTTGCTGTTTTAAACTTGTTGCATGCTCACAAGTGCTTTTAATAATGAAAAAATAATTAATCAACTATTCACATGTTGAGCTTTTATGTTCAAATGAAAAATTGAGAAAAAGATCAAGAGAATATGCATGCATCACACTTCTTCTTTTGAGATGGCTTATCATTGCACTTAGATATGAACTTGGAAGAAGTTGTATATGACTAAAACCATGTCCTTAAGCTTCTGATTGTCAAATGACATAGGCTTGGCTTGGTTAGTTAGAATAAGGCTGATACAGCATATAATCTCTTGCAAATATCATATGATCTGAATTTGTGCTTTGAAAATAATTAAAATGCAGCAACAAGTGTCATGCTTTCAGGTCTTGACATAGTTAAGTTTGTGAGATCATGACTTGCTTAAATTGAAAATTACACTTGATTTCTGGCATGGCTTACACTACTTTATGTATCTCATTGATGTGATAGTGTAAGTTACTTGATAGTATAGCTTGGATGAGCTTTGTTTTATATGTATATGTTATAAATATGCTCATAACAATTAAAATTCCTCTTTTGAACCTTGCTGAATACATTGTCAAAGGGGAGAAATTGATTAAACATTGCACGATTCACAAGTGTTTTGACACGACTCTTCTTAGGGAGGGGGAATTTTTGTTTTTCTTCTCATTTTATTTCTGATTTACAAAGGGGGGGGGGAATATGTATAGGAGGAGAAATATTTGTTTCAAAATTTCTTTCTCATTTGATTGTTTTCAAAACTTTTCATGTGAATAAGCCAATGTTCGGATTTTAAGTGGTGTTGCCAATGCATTCATCAAGGGGGATATTGTGAGACCTATGTGTGCTGAATACATTGGCTATGACGATAAAAGTTTTGAATTCTGCCAAAACACTCTTTTTGTCAAGATCCGACTCTAGGTCCGAGCTCCGACAAGATCCGACGTAAGGTCTCACTTGCTATTGCTAGGTCCGACATGTGTTTGGTTAGCTCCAGCGGTAGGTCCGACTAGCTTTGTTAAGTTCTGGTGTTAGGTTCTGCTAGCTTTGGTAAGCTCCGGCTCAAGGTCCGGTTAGCTTTGGTAAGGTCCGGAGCTAAATCGTGATGGTTCTATTTTTACCATGCAAATGTTTCGAACTAGCTTTACATCTATGGAAAGTTTGCTTAGTATTCTTTTACTAAGTTTTTGAAGTGTTTTGGCTGTTTACGGTGGTTAACATTTTGCTATGGTTTGCAACATGGTTATGTAAGGTGTTCACGTAAGGTGTTGTGGTTTTCGGAACTAACGTGAGTCAAGTTGCAGACTTGTGCTCGAAAGTATTGGTTGTTTATTAATGTGCAGGTGTTGCTAGAGTTCAAGATATGGCTGGTGACGGGATCCATTGAACTAGTCTTAGGGAGAAGATGAGGTTCAACAACCAAGTTCGGGAGGAATTGTGGTTGAGTTGATCGGGAGGTCGCGCAGCATGTTTGGATCAAGAACAATGCATATGAAGGTATCGTGGACGTCGTTGGAAGGTGTTTGCACGTGTGCAAGGAGTGCATGGACGTGGCAACATGGTTCCAAGGCGTAATGAAAAGATGTGGATGTAAAGAATAGGTAGGAAAGGTCCAACCGGCTGGATTATGGACTCAGACTGCGGCTGATTCGGTTATGGCTCAAATATGGAAAGATTGGAGTTGGTTATGATAGGATTTCGTGTGGGACACGAAGTTAAGTTGTTTTAGGAATGTGGGATTCGTTCCTAAGGTGTTTGGAAGTCTTAAGATTGCTTCTATCTGCGTATAGTCTTGAGCAGTTATGGAAAGTTTCGATTTAGAAACTGAGTAGGATTAGAGTCCTAGTTTGAATTGGGTTGGCCTCCGGGCTGGTTATATAAGCAAGGGAGGCCAGAGCTCGTGATAAAATACGACCTTGGTCTGTTCCTCTTATTTTTTGATCAATAAAATTCGTAATTTAGAGGACCTTTTGTGCCTTGTTCGTCCGACTTGTTTTTATCGAGTCTTTCTCGTTGACTTTCTGGACAGCACGACAATGCTTCGGTGTTTTGATCATAACTCAAGTTTTATAAATCCAATTGGTGTGATTCTTTTTGGGTTGTCTTCACAATTGATTATCTATCATATGTGAAAATTTTATCGTCATTGGATTTGTAGTTTCTCATCTACACGAGTTTCTTTGCAGTGTTGCATGTCTAACTTTTACTCGAGTAGAACAGATTGACCCTCGTTTGATTTTTCGATCATAAATTGAGTTTTTCTTGACGGATTTCCTTGATTCTTGTTGTCGTGTCTTCGTGAATTGATTCTCTATAATATATACCATTTTTGTCACGGTTGAACTCATTTAGATCAGTCACATACATGGTTTCTTTAACAGATCGATTTTCTACCGAGGGGTTTTTTTGTTGCTTCCGCTAAAAAGTTTAAATCTACCATTCACCCACCTATGGTAGCTTTTCACGTTCTCTTCAATCCTACAGTGTGTTGCTAGCTTGTTATGGACCATTGGATGGCGCGGCGAATGGGAGTCAATGACTACTGCCCTGGGAACTGCATGGCACAAGAGGGGCCCGTGGGTGGGAGAATGGAGATTTGAGCCTGCCGGTGAATCCTTAGTGGGTCCGTACATCCTAGTAGCTCCTTTGTAAAGGCTATTTTGTGATCTCTTGGCCGTACACCGACGGTAGTGTACTGGTATAATGGAGGTTCTCTCTAGTCAGCGATGGGTGGCGAAATCATAAACTTGTGAGTAAAGTGGTGCCACCTTCGCAGAGTGTAAAACTATCATGATGGTCGTGCATACGGTTACAAGCACCAGGCCAACTTCCATGATTAGAGGCAAAACATGTGATGGTTATTTGGGTATGGTCATTGGGATTTGTTTTGGGACTGTTTTGGCCCATGACAATGAATTTGGTTTCGGTTATATGAAAATGAGATGGTTATGAATATTTATGAGTATGAGATGAACTTGAGAAATATTATTGGCTGGTTGAGGCTTGATAAGTGGTGGATTATGATGAAGAAATGTTGATGGATTACTTGGTTATGATGGGGATTTAACTCACCCAGAAATAGTTGCTGTTTTACCATGTTTGTGAAATAAAATTTGCTTGCTGCAAAGAACCTCTTTATTCCCTACCTTGTTGTTAGCTACATGTCATACTTTTTCCGCACTTACTGAGTATGACATGTACTCACCCTTGCATTCTCACATATACATCAGCAACTGGAGAAGAGTACTTTGAAGAATAGGTGGAGTACTAGGCGTGCGCGCTACCGTCAACATGCCTGTGGAGTTGATGTTTGAGCCTGATTTCTTAGTCATTTTCCGCTGTCGTTTAGAGTCTTCCGCTGCAAGAATAAGTTAGATATTCATGAGTGAGACAATGAGTCAATGTAATAAAGTACTTAAACACTATTCGTACGTGGTTATATTCTGAATTTCAGTTTGTGAAATACATGTGTATGTGTGATGAACATCCTGGGCACATATATGCATTCACTTGGTTCATTTTCGGAACCGGATGTCACATAGGTGACTAGGATCGACTAGGCGATTAATGAACCTTGTATCTAAGTGAACCATAGCACACTAGACATGGACTTCAGTTACTGATGGGGTTCCTGACCCCTGCCACAAGGAGGTATGGACCGTCTGTGATTTGCAGATGTGCTCCTTCGAGTCCTCAACAAGATGTGGCTCCTGCAGATAGGGATGAAAACGGGACGGGAAAATCTCGTCCCATACTGTACCGTATACCGGTTTTGTGCCTGTTCATTTTCAGTTTTTTCGAGAATTATTCATAATCGGAACGAGAAAGGGTCAGGGTCAATCGGAAACGGGATAAAAAATGGTTTAGTGGTTTTTCAAATCGTTTTTTCCGTTCCAGTATTCAGTTCGGGATATCCCGTTTTTTATCCCGTATTATATCAATTCGGTATTCGGCCCAACTAGTGACCAGACAGCCCACAGAGCAACACTAAATCCTAAAGGCCCACGAAGTGAAACCCTAGCTGAACTATCGGCACACAATCTGAACTACCCCACATATCGCAAGCCCTAGGCGGTTGCTCACCGTTCGCTGCTCAAGCCCTGCTCGTCGCTCGCCACTTGCCAGCTCGCCGCTCAAGCCCTTCTCGCCACTTGCCGCTCCAGCCCTCGCTCACCGCTCGAGCTGCTCACCGATGCACGTGCAAGCCGCCGCCGCCATGGAGTCCAGCCAGTACGTATCCTGCAGACCAGCCTCCTTGTCTTCCAAAGATACAAACCCATTGATTTGACGCACTTTGTGCTTGGTCTTGCTCCTGTGCTCGGCGAGATTTTTCTCTTGTTCTGATTTTTGTTCATCTGGCGAGTCGTGGTGGATGAAATGAAGGAGACGCTCTCAAGGTTGGAGGAGTTCGTTAGCCATGGTGTATAATCAGTTTTGTAGTGTGCATACAGATCATTCACGAGAAGGAAAGGCTGCTTTTCCAAATTTTCACTCCAATCCACAGTTTTCTATTCGTTGGATTATTTTTGTACTGATCTTGTATGGCACATAACTCCATCTTAGGTGCTAGCGATCAGTAAGATTGCTGCAAAATTGATGAACAGAAACATTTCCAGATAATTGATGGTTGCTCCAATGTATGCAGCATCTTTGACTTAATTAACAAATGAAAAGCAGACAAATGGCCCAAACAAATGAAGTTTGGATGAACTAAAGTACTAGCTCGTCCTGTCATGGAATCCTTTACATTTCTACAACTAACATTGCATCCTGCAGTGACAATCCTCTTTTCTACAAAGCTGAGAACAAAACTAAATGGAGTTACTAATTTACTACATGGTATCAGTTACACGCTCGCTAGAATGGGATTGTCAGATAATTCTCTCATACCTAAGTCATACTAACTCAATCTAGCTTACCTCTTCTTCCCGATTTGAATTATCATTTTTTGACTGTTATCGATACATTTTCGTTCCGACTTGTTTGTTTCTGAATAACTGACAATCCCGATCCCGCATCCCGATCGTGACAAAAACAAAAACAATGTAGATGTTTTGCCAATCGTTTTCGACTGTTTTCATCCCTACCTGCGGAGCGACCAGAAGTGGCGTCCCTCCACCTCGGCGCCCAGACGACGGGTGGATCCTGAGGGGAGGGCCAGAGCCTAAATTTCAACCAAAGGCTTGGGGGCTACTGACAGGGTGCGGAACCCCGTCCACCAAGAGGCCTCGACAGGCCATGCCTCCGGAGGGTCAAGACGGTGGGATGAGACCCATAGCGCCGGAGCCCGAGCTCGGGAGAGAGCAGGGCAGGTAGTCTTCAATGTGGAGCGGGTGCCATCACTATCAAGTCAGGAGCACTCGAGTGCGTCCTTGACGCATGCTTGAAGCCCTGTAACATCTGACGGAGTGGCGGGCATGCGCATTGTACGACGGGCACGCATGCGCCTGGGTACGGCTCGCTTCAGCGACAAGAAGGAGGCACGCTGTGTTGGTGAAAAGATCATTGGAGTCACCTGTTTTGTGATGAATCTCAGCGTTAGTCACCGAAACTAAGATGAACGTGGAATTTCTATGGTAGAAACTTGATAAGTCTCACTTTCATGGAGAGAACCCTGATGCTTTTCTCGGCAAAGCACCAAAGAGCTATGAAATATGCCTAAAAACTACGAAGAACAAAAGAACAAGTAGAGAAACAAAAGTTTTGATCGGAATTCTGCTTGTTATTCTCGGCAGAGGGCTACCTTTATATAGCCTTTATACAAATCTCGATGAGTCTATCTATTCTAAGTCTAAACTAGGACTCTCTAATCTTTTATATTATCTCTAAGGCACGTATACATGAAAGTATCTTGCAAACACTTTCTAGAACATTGACACGACGAAAATATGAAAATTCACATGGTTTGAATCCTCCTAAGAACCATTAAGTCTTGCTCCGCCCTTTGTTTCTTGCAGTTTAGCTTGTTTGCCTTGTGGCCGCGAGGTAAACTTGGTCTCCCGAACTGGACTTCCAATAGCAAAACACACAACCATTTTTTGTACCCAACACGTGTCCCACTGTTTTTGGGCCAATGGAGTATGCCAAAAAACATCTTCCTAGCCATGCTTCATTGGATAAATCAGTTGTATTACCTTGCAAGTTTTAGATACTTTAAACTTCTTGCCACACACTCGGGTAGAACATTCTCAAGTATCATCCGTTGATAGCTTTTCCCGAGTTCTCCCCTTGCAAGTTCCCACAAAGTAAGCATTCCCGAGGACAATTCCCACAATCTTGAAAGGTCCCTCCCAACTTTGTGATCATTTACCAAACTTCTCATATCGAGTTCCCAATGGTAAAATCGTTCTTCATACTAAGTCTCCGACTTGAAATGATTTCTCTCGAACCCTTTTGTTGCAATTCTTGGCTACCCTGAGCTTCTCTTTATCAATCTTTTCTAAGGCTTCCATTCGGCCCTCGGGTACTTCATCTAACTTGTCCATCATTAGTTCTTGATAATTTACAAACAAAAGGTTGTGTTGTTGAGATACTCGACATGCCTTCATCTTGATCTCCACAGGTAACATGACTTCTTGTCCATATACAAGCTCAAAAGGTGTTACCTTGGTGGTGCCATGTCTTGATACTCTATGAGCCCATAGAGCTTTGTTCAATGTTTCATGCCACCATCTTGGGTTCTCTTTGATCTTCTTCTTGATGAGCTTGATCAATATTTTGTTGCTAGCCTCAGCTTGTCCATTGGTTTGAGCATAGTATGGTGAAGAGTTCAATAATTTTATCTTGAAGGATTCGGCGAACTATCTAAATTGAGAGGATATGAATGCTCCTCCTTGGTCCGTAGTTAGAGTTTGTGGAACACCGAGTCTGTGAATAACATTCTCAAGGACAAAGCTTGTTACCTCTTTATATGTGTTGTTCTTGAGTGGGATAGCCTCTATCCACTTGGTGAAGTAGTCCGTAGCAACCAGTACGAAGCGATGTTTCTTTGATGACACAGGGTGTATCTCCCTGATGAAATCCAAAACCCATCTGCTAAATGGCCACGGCTTCACGATATGATGCAAAATTCTAGCCTGGCTTCATGCATGTCTCTGAACCTTTGACAAGCTTCACACCCTTTGTAGTACCTGAAACAATCTTCTTGCATGGTTGGCCAATAGAAACCAGCTCGTTTGAGCATCCACTTCATCTTGTGGGCAGATTGATGGGTGTCACAAAGCCCTTCGTGCACCTCTCCCATGGCCTCCTTTGCTTGATCTTTATCCAAGCACTTTAGCAAGAGTCAATCAATTGTTTGGCGGTATAACTCATCGTTCATCAACGTAGATTTCAAGGCTTGGTGCCAAACCCTTCTATCTGTGCACGTGTTTGGGTCTTTGATGCATTCTATGATCACTGGCCTCCAATCCTCAATAGCCAACACATCTATCTTGGCCGAGTTATTTGGTTCTTCTTTAGTTCCATCATCCTTGGGCAATGTTGGCCTTGTCTTTACATGGAACTTCCCTCATTTACCTCATAGCCCGATGCTTGTTGTGCCAAGTTGTTTTCCTTCCAGTTTTCCTCCCAAGGAATGTGTTTGGCACAAAAAGTGGCTATGGTCTTGATGATATCTAGGCATCATTCTCAGTAAACATTCAAGGTTCCATCGTAGCATTGGCTTTCACCACTAACTTGCTGAATCATGAGTTTAGAATCACTGAAAGCATCGATGTCTTTGATTCCCATATTAACCAGATGCTCTAAACCATTCAATAATGCTTCATATTCGGCTTGATTGTTGGTGCACGTGAAACTTAGCCAAATAGTGAACTCATATGTTGTACTTGTGGGTGAAACCAATACGTATCCAATCCCTTGACCTTTGTCACAAACCGATACATCATAGAAAGGTTTTAATGGACACACCTCAACCATGCAGTTTTCCTCAAGTTGCACATTGTGCTCCACAATGAAGTCAGCTATGAATTGGCCTTTCATGCTCCGGAGAGATTCAAACACCAAGTCATATTCCACCAGAGAGTACGCCCATTTACCTATCCTTCCACTTAGAATCGGTTGTTGCAACATATGTTTGACAATGTCATGTTGACATGTCACAAAGCAAGTTCTAGGGAGAATGTAGTGCCAAAACTTAGAACAAGCATAGTAGAGAGTTAAGCATAGTTTCTCAATGAAAGCATACCTTGTCTCGGCATCTAATAGTCTTCTACTCAAGTAGGCTACAGAGTACTCCTTACCTTGGCTTTCTTGAGTTAAAACAGCTCCAATAACTTGGTCTTGAGAAGCTATACAGAGCCTAAAAGACTGCCTTATCTTTGGTGCTCGCAAGACTGGTGACTTGATCAAGTATTCTTTGATTATTTGAAAGGACTCCTTCTGCTCTGCCCCCCCCCCCCAAGTGAACTCCTGCTCGCGCTTGAGATTCAAGAGAGGCATGAAGGTCCCAATCTTGCTGGCCAAGTTTGCAATGGATCTCCTTAGGTAGTTTACTTTTCATAGTAGGCTTTGGACATCTTTCTTGCATGTTGGCTCTCCTATTCTCTTAATAGCTTCTACTTTCTTGGGATCAATCTCTATACCATGCTCGTGCACGGTGAAACCCAACAAACGTCCAGCCGACACGCTAAACACACACTTGACAGGGTTCATTTTGAGACCATATTTTCTCATCCTATCAAAGGATATCTTCAAGTCATCCATATGTCCTGGAATCCATCCAACTTTACCACAAGATCGTCGATGTATACTTCAAGGATATCTCCCAATAAATCATGGAATATCAGGTTCATGGCCCTCTGGTACGTTGCACCAACGTTCTTCAACCCGAAAGTCATCACGATCCATTCAAAGAGTCCCACAAACCGAGGATAATAGAAAGATGTCTTTGATATGTCTTCCTCGGTAATAAATATCTGGTTGTACCCCACATTACCATCTAAAAAGCCGATCATCTTTTTCCTTGAGGCATTGTTGATCAACACGTCAGCAATGGGCATGGGGTACTCATCCTTGGGTGTAGCCCAGTTGAGATCTCGGGAGTCTATGCAAATTCCTAGTTTCCCTGTGTCTTTCTTCTCTACCGGGACTATGTTTGAGACCCACTCGGCATACCTAAATGGCTGAATGAAATTAGCTTTGAGTAGACGATTTACATCTTCGTTGATCTTGTCATGTATGGCCGGGTTAAATCCTCTTAAGGGTTACTTGTGAGGTCTAAAACCTGGTTTGATTGGGAACTTGTGTTCCACAAGGTCTTGGCTGAGCCCTGGCATCTCGGTGTACTCCCATGCAAAGCAATCCATGTATTCTTTGATGAGTCTACTCATCTCTTCCTTTTGAGGACATCCGAGATTTGTGTTTATGAAGGTTGGCCGATGTGCCGATCCATCCCTGAGGTTCATCTCTTCGAACTCGTCCATAGAAGAAAACCCTTGCCCAAGTTTTCCCAACTCATCAAGGTCTTCAACTAGTTCACCCATATAATTTTTGCCTAGACGATATCGCTCAAGTTTCTCATGCAACCAAGTTAAATGGCTTGTTTATGTAACATCCTCAAGTTACATTGCTAAGTCGAGTGATATCAGTCGACTTCACGCACACGGGTACAAACCCATCCTTCCAACACTTACAAAGTCGTAGTCGGTGAGGTCTCTACCCATGAGACATCTAATGTCATCGTGTTGGAGGTCGGACGACTCGGCCATTGCCACACGAGCCGAGTTATCAACTTCAACCAACTGTACTTCATCACCAACCTATTGGATTAGGCACTGGTGAAACGTGGATGGTACACACCCGTAGTTGTGTATCCAGTCTCGCCCAAGGAGTAAATTGTATTGTTTTGTACATTGATGAAGAAGAAAGTCGTGGGTATACTCTTGCTTCGTATGTTAAGTTCCACTGACAATACACATTTAGCTTCCGTTGGGTCTCTGGCAAGCCCACTTAGCGTCATGTTGGTTTTGATGAGATCATCTTCCCGATAACCAAGTCTCTCAAACATGATCACGGGCATGATGTTTACCCCAGCTCCTACATCGACCAACATACGCCCGATTGATGTTCTATCAACATGCCCCCGGATCCAGATGGGCTTCATATGCTAGCCGAGCTGTTCTAGGTTCTCAAAGACCACATTCTTAGCCCCTAGATCAAGCTCGGCCACTTCAACTTCTAGGATGCAAAACTCAGCCAGTATATGGAACACCATGGTCACTTCAACCTGGTTTTCATCCTTGCCCGTGATCTCTTCTTATGCTTCATCATTCCTAGCTTACTCTTGGGCAATCCTCTTCTCTTTCCATGTCTTCTTGGTGATCATTGATCTTGCCTGGTCGAACCAACGATCCCTTTGCTCCTCTTTCCTTTTCTCAGCAAGTTCCAAGGCTCTCAGTCTGTGTACACGTCTTTTCTGGGTCTTGTTGAGCCCTATAGGACACCATTGGGGTTCTGGATTCTTTCCTGGAGCCACCGCCTTGATCGTTTCTTGTTTCACCCCCTCTGTCTTCATATCCCATCTATTGAGTCGTCTTGGAGCTGCCTTAGGCTGACCGATTGATGCCATGAGTTGTTATGGTCGTGCACATTCAAACGTCCTTTCTACCTTAAGTTTGGGTGTTGGTGTAACGCCTAGTAAGATGATGGTTCTTCCTTCCTGAGACACCAACCAAGAGCACTTGATAAGAGGTCCTGGATAAACTTTGGCTTTCTCGGCTTTGCTTGTTCCAGCACCCGTCTTCATGTTGGAGCTGTTGACCTCGTGTCATTTACTCAAGTCTCGCATTGTGAACTGTCCTTGACTCTGCGGGTTGCTAGGAGCCAATTCATCTTGGATCACAAAAGGTACCGACCCAATCATCATTACTTGGTGTCCTGGTCTTATGCTCTCCTTAGTATTTGTGAGGGCCCGTCCACCCGTTCACGGGGCCATACCGCTCGCCCGGGAATCGCATTGGTTGGTGCCGTGATATGTGGCACCCAACAGCACACATATAAGGAAAATGTATTACATAAATCAAAAGCGGAAGCTTACAAATGTTCTTTGTAAATAATTTACATCAAATAACTACAGCGGAAGACTAGTTCATCTCACGTTGAATAACTACTAAGCACTCAAGAAGATGTCCAGCCCGCGGACTCTTCTCGCTAGCAACACGAAGACAACTGCAGCGGCTGGGTTCTCTATGTGTTAAATGACTCGGAAGTCTCCAAGTCTCACCGGACAAGCTCCTCATATCATCGATGTTAACCTGCAAAACCACTCATATAGCAAGTGTGAGCACATAGGCTCAGCAAGACTGATCCGTCTCCTCTAAACAAGAAACTCTACATGCACGACGGATTGAAATAGGTTAGCTGAATTTGCATAAAGGACTCGCCTACAGTTGATCCTTAACTTTCAGATTTTAAGCCTCATTTTAAAGACCTTGAGCAGAACAGTATTGCAACTCCACAATCAAACAAGAAACGCTTTGTTGCGATGCCTCTTGCACAAAGTGAAGTAAAGTTTAATTACCACTATCTCTAATTCAAGCATGGTTACAATATAAATTAAATCACAAGTCTTATCAAATTTAAAGGAATTCACTTCAGTTCTTACTACGTCAAGACGCAGTGGGCATGTATGCTCATATGACTGTGAGCGACGGTGATTCGAGTCAGCACACACCTGGACTACAGGACACGTACACCCATACTCTGAGTTGCCGGCAGCAACCTCGACTGATGTTGTACGCGGCCACCTTTCTCAAGTTCTTCCACACATGACGCCGTCCAATCACCCCGAACAGCAAGCTCCCTCAAGGTACATACCCGCAGTTATATGTTCTTGAGCGAGTTACCTCCTGTTGTACTGACGCCAAAAGCCTAAGCTTATTAGAAAAGTTCCAATGTGGATCTCACGAGGTACATCGGTTTCCTGGGTCCCATATAGCCAGTATGCGCCTGGTACACAACTCAAACATGTCCAACAGGGCCAAGTACGGATGGGCCTTAACCGACACAAGCAGGGCTATGCACGCACGGTCCGCAGCCTGCTGCATCAAAATCTCCCTGCCCGGTCTCAATTTCTCACTTGTGAATTTTCCTCAATGGTTCTATTCCACGACCTGTTCCTATGAAACCAAGCCCTAAACTCGCGAGTGGATTCCAACTACTCGACTTCTACAAGTCCTTCCAAACTAATCTACCCATCTCTCTTGGGTTAATCTGGTCATGCAATTGGGTTTTCAATATCATCTGGACCTAATGCAATCAATATTCATAGCTATGATCTCTAGAAATGGAAAGACTTTATAAAATTGCTTGAATGCAAACACGGACTTGCCTGTTTTGCAGGTGTCTAAGAATGCATATAATTTTCAATTAGTGATGATCACTTGAGGCTTGATCACTCGCTTTCCTCCCTCTTTGATCTTCACTTCAATTACTTCACAACCTTCACGTCAATGCTACACGTTATGAATATGCACAAGTATTTAATTGTAAAGCTTTTGCTAACAAGGTCTAATGACAAGTTAGAAACTGGAGCTCTGTTTAACAATTTAAAATTGCACTGGTTCTAGTGGTTGGGTTTGGGTTAAGCAAAGTGACCAAATGCTAAGTGCTTTTCATAACTGGAATGACTTCACCTAAGCAAAGTGTATTGAAAAGTACTGATCCAGAGCTCAAAATTAGCTAAAATTTGTCATGTGAGTTCCTTGTCACAAGAAAGTGTTCTGGACCAAAAATTAGCACTTTTCATTGAGTGGTTTATTCAGAACAATTCCCTAAGCAATTAAGCAAAAAGGAATAATTCTGAAGTAACTCACATGCTCATGTCAAACTTAGTGAACTACAATTTCAATTATAGTTCATATAGCCTGCATGAATTTTCCTAGGATTTTTGGAGCTAAGAATTGCCCAGAACTGAATTTTCAAATTTTTGAGAAATCTCTGAAAAAGTTTCTGTATTCATTTTAATACAGCAAATTGAAATCTGACTTCTCGAAATAAAATAAAGTCCAAATGAGCTGAAAATTTTACAGGAGTTCAATAATATCCTAAGGATTATTCTGGTAAAATTTGAAGATTTTTGGATGAACTAAAGTCCTTATAACGTTCTTTTGCTGAAAATTTTAAAGAATTTTCCAAAATTATTTATTGACTTTCATACAACTTGGGTTGCATAGTTGGATAGAGTTTTTCAACCTGAATCTAACCAAATTTGAATCACTAAATTTGTAGTTTCCTAGCAAAAGTGATGCTCTTCCAAAGTTTTGAGGAAACCTGGAATTCAAATTAAATCGGGAAAATTTTAAAACCCTGACAGTGGGTCCACTGCATGGCGTGGCAGCTTCTCAGCGCAGCAACACCGTGGTCCACACGAATTCCATCTGTAGCCACAAAAGATCCCATAGCCACATACGATCCGGTTTAAAACTTGCTGCCACTGACGGGTGGGGCCGGAGCACCCTTCTTCTACCTCCGGCTCCAGCGCGCCCGCGCCGCCCCCCTCGCCGGAGCTTGCTGCACTTCGGCCTCCCGGCCTCCTCCCGAGCCCCCACTCGCCGCTAGCCCCTAATTTCACGTGCTGAACACGTTGGTGCCATTTCCCAGCGCAGGCGAGGCCTCTAACCCCTCTCGCGACGGCACAGCGGCTTAACCAAACTCCGGTGACGTAGCTCCGATGTTCTAGCTCGCCAAAAACCCGGAGGATCGGTGCTACATAATCAGTGGAGCATGGAGGAGCTCGACGTAAACTCAAACTAGCAGGGAAGGGGCCCTAAAGTGGTTCTCACCGTGCGCTCGATGGTGAAATCATGTTTGGCCGTCGAAAAACCTCCAAATAGAGCTTCTACAGACGATCTTAGGCTATGTCGTGGAGGGTAAAGGTGCGCTAGCTAGTCTAAACTATGTGTATGCAATTTGCAGAGCCCTAAACAATTATGGAGTGAGAATTTGAGGGATTCTTACCCGAACCTCGGTTTGAGCCGGCCGGAGGAGAAACTGGGAATTCTCCAAGGAGCTTCCATGGCTTGGGCTGAGATTTGGAGGAGAGCTTCGTGAAAGTCTAGCGCATCTCTGGGGCGCCTTGCTTGGCCGTGACAGGCTCTGTGTTGAGCTGTCCACAGGAGCACCTCTTCGGTTGTGGTTCAGCCGCCGCGTGAAAAACTTGTTCTCGCATGAGAAAGGCCAAGAACCGGTCAGCTGTGGTCCGAGGATGTCGTGGAGGGATCCGTGGTGCCGTTTTGCTACTGCTTGGGCTTGGTACGCATGGGAACGAGATTTCCCGATCGAGACCAAAGTGGCGGCGAGGCAGGGCTCGGTTCAGTCCGTGCGTGAGGAAGAACAGAGGTGGGTTCTCGGTTCTGTGGGCAAAACGAACACGGGATGAGGTGATGTGATCGTTGAGGGGGGTTGAATCAGCACTGGGGTCGGTTGTTGCGGTGGTCGACTGACTGCCGGTGTGCGCTGGTGAGGCAGCAGCTGCTGTCGATCTCCCGGGAGAAGCAAAACAGAGACCTACCTCCACTGAAGATCTTTTAACATGCAACTGTCAAGTGGGTCCCACTGTCCCTCTTATCCTCTCAAATCCTCCAAAATTTGGCAAATGATGAAATTCAATTTTGGGAAGTTTGAATTCGAACTGTAATTGGATAATTGGGCAAGTTTCATCCAAATTCAAATGTGTCATTGAATTCATTGTAAATTTAAGTCCGTTTGGAAAATGGGTAGAAAAAATCTCCAAAAT
This sequence comes from Neostapfia colusana, assembly GCA_030760725.1. Classification (NCBI taxonomy): domain Eukaryota; kingdom Viridiplantae; phylum Streptophyta; class Magnoliopsida; order Poales; family Poaceae; genus Neostapfia; species Neostapfia colusana. The sequence goes on along the minus strand of JASWHV010000016.1, from coordinate 59,674,743 downwards.
TAATGAAAATTTGCATACCGACTAATTTGGACCTAAGGAATTGAAATATGAAATCTGATTTTCAATTTAGCTGCTGCAAATGAGAGTTTGAACACAACAGTTTGCATTTCCATTGTGATGCCCTCATTTGGAATTCGAGTTGAACATATAGAGATGAAAAATCTGATTTGGGACTTTCTCTTGCACATTATAACTTCACATCAGTGGTTTTAAATCCACCTTGGTTCCAAGCAGCAAAAAAACATTTGCTTGTGTAGAGAGAGATCTCATGTGTATTAACACATATGAAAAAGTTTAAACAAGTACCATTTTTCATACACATGAAACCAAATGCTTGATCAAACTTGAGTTTCTTTGTATTCATATTTTTGGGACCTTTACATTCCTTCCCCCTTAAAAGGAATCTCGTCCTGAGATTACAAAAGATGAACGAGATTGGATGTAATTTACAAAGTTTATGATAAAAGTTCTGGATAGTTCTTGTGGATGTAATCTTCACTTTCCCATGTCGCCTCTTCTGGGGTATGATTACTCCACAGAACTTTGTAAAATTTTAAAGTCCTATTTCAGGTGATCCGAGTCTTTTAATAGGAATGGGCTGCTCAGTGTAGGTGAGATCCGGCTTCAACTCGTCGATGTCTTCGGTGCGGACAGCAGCGGTAAACTTGAGACACTTCCGCAGCTGGGACACGTGAAATATGTCGGGAATACCAGCGAGGCTTGCCGGTAGTTCCAGCTGGTAGGCTACAGTTCTGCACTTCTCCGTAATAATAAACGGACCGATGAATCAGGGAGCAAGTTTCCCCTTGACACCAAACCGATTAATTCCTTTCATCGGAGATAAATGAAGATATACATGCACTCTGACGTCAAAATGTAGCGGTCGAAGCTTCTGATCCACGTAGCTCTTTTGACGAGATTGAGCCGCTTTGAGGTTCTCTTGTATTATCTGAACCCTCTCTTCGGCTTCATTAACAAGATCAACCCCAAACGTTACTTGTTCACTGGACTCGCACCAATTCAATGGTGTATGGCACTTACGGCCGTATAGAGCTTCATAGGGTGCAATTTTGATGCTCGTTTCATACCCGTTGTTGTACGAGAACTCCACCAACGGTAAGTGATCATCCCAGTTCTTCCCGTGGTGTATGGCACACACTCTTATCATATCTTCAAGTATTTGATTCACCCTCTCAGTTTGCCCGTCGGTTTGAGGGTGATACACGGAGCTTCGAATCAATTTGGTTCCCAAGGATGCGTGTAGCTGCTCCCAGAAACAGGCTACGAACAGCGATCCTCTGTCGGTCACAATGGTATGAGGAACTCCATGTAAGCACAAGATTCGTACTATGTACAACTGCGCATACTGCTTTGCGTTGTATCTTGTATGCACAGGGATGAAATATGCTGATTTGGTTAACCGGTCAACAATTATCCAAATCAAATCATGGTTGTGGGAGGTCATCGGCAACCTGACGATGAAATCCATACTCAAGTCTTCCCACTTCCATGCCAGTATTTGCAGTGGTTGCAACAGGCCCGACTTCTTCACATGGTCGGCCTTGACTCTTTGACATGTATCACATTCTGAAACGTACTTTGCAACTTCACGTTTAATACGTGTCCACCAAAATTTCTTCCGGGGATCTTGATACATTTTATTGCTGCCCGGATAAATGGAAAATTTGGACAAATGAGCTTCATCCAAAATTTTCTTCTGCAGTCCCATATCCCGGGGTACTACTATCCGGTCGTTGAACCATAATATACCTTCTTCGTCCTTCCGGAAGCATTTCATTTCACCTTGCTCAATTCTCCACCGTATGTGAGACATTCCTTTGTCTTTTCTTTGAGCCTCATGTAAGGGTCCAAGTTTTTCATTTGCTAAAAGTGTTCATCACACCACACACACACCTCATTTGAGGAAAGCTTATGAACATCTTTGAAGAGCATGTAAACACCATCAACAATGTCATTAGATGATAAACACACAAAATACAAAAGTGGTATTTCCCACATGCATCATATAGGGGCTGAGCATATGAAAAACTCCTAAACTTTGCTAGGAATGCTCATGCCAAATTTCACCCAAACCCAAAACCTTTTGAGGTATTTTTGGGTATAATTAGAAAGAGGCTAGTTTGAACTTGAATTTAAATTCAAACTCCTTTCACCCCATGAATTCAAAAGTGGGATTCATATTCATACTCAGCACATTTTTGTGAGCTCACACACCAATTTTTACTCTATTTGGAGTTGATATTGACATGAGGTATTTTGAGAAAAATTCAAACTGAACTTAAATTTCAGTTTGCCGTTTGAATCCAAATACAATCAAACCAGTTCACAATTTGAATTCTACCAATTTCAAATGGGCATTTGGTGGATTACTCAAATTTCAAAGGATATTAGGGTCCCTACTGTTTAGAGCAGTGGGTAAATTGAATTTTAGAGGTTAAAACAAGGGGTGGGGCCCTCCTGTCAGCCTCAAACTCGAGCAAACCGACTGAACTCTCAGTGCTCGGTTTCTTGCGCGCGTTCACGCGGAAGCCACGGCACTGATCAGTGCTTCCACCTCCTGCTCGGTGATTCCAGCTCCCGACCGACGCCTCCAGCGCGTTATCTTCGAGTCCCGGGCGTCACAAAGCCATTTCGCTACTTCCCCGACGTCTCCTCGCGCTGAGAACTCGGAGAGAACCGCCGCACACCCGAAACTCACCACCTCGCCGTCGACACGCCAAAACCCACCCTTCCATCTCGAGCTGAGGCCATAAACGGCACCGCCTACCTTCTCTCGACGTGCTCCAGCCCTCAGCTACTCTGATCAGCTCCCCTCGAGCTTTCCCGAGCCAATTCCCACTCCCCTGTTCAAACAGAAGCGCCTCCGACATAACACCATCGCCCGGACAGCTCCGAGCTTCTCCGGCGCAACCAACTGTTCTCTGAGGATAGCATCGGAGTCTAGTAGCTGCTCCCGAACCCCCTAGCTCCCTCTTAGTGCTGGTCAGCCAGAATTTCACTTTTCCCGATGATCGTCGTATGGAACACCGAGAACCAAAACCGGAAATTCATCTCGATCACATGATCACTGGAGATTCTGGTTGGACTGAAGCTAGAATAGCACCTCACGATCACCTAGGACAAGTCTTAGCAAAGATGATCAACCCAGTGAGCGTAGCACCGTGTTTTTACCGCCGCCGGTAAAAACAGCTCGGGTCACCGGTGAAGTCTACTTTCCCGGCGATCTCCGTCCAAGAGGAGGGCATGGTTAGCTATCCCGTGCCCCAGTGGTGCTTCGCGACCCGTTGATTGATCGCGTTCACTGCTGAGACGAGCTAGCACCATCGGACCAGAGCTCAATTCCGCTGCCACCGTCGCTGACTACTTTCCCGGCGATGTCGAGGCGCGAGGAGTTGTCCGGCGTGTGCGTCGTGCTTCAAGGGTCATGTAGGAAGAAACCACATCGAGAATTAGGCCGTAACGGCCGAGAACGAGCCGCGCCACCACCACTGTGCGTTGCATGCTCGGGCGCCAGCGGGAGGTTGAAGAAGACACTGTGTGTGGGACCCACGTGCAGTGTTTTAAACATTTCCACGATTTTCAGATTTAGTTCAACTCCAAACCCACATAACTTTGGCTAGGAAACTTCCAACCGAGTGAACCAAATTTTGTTGGTTTCAGCTCTCTGAGTATTTTCCAACAAATCAAGTTTCACTTCATGAAAACCTTTATCTCTCCAGAATTAATTCTTTAAAGTTTAAACTGTTTAGAATTTTAACTGGAGAACCCTTTAGTGGAAAACTCTGAAATTTGGCCAGCATGTTCATCATAATATCCCTGAGCTACCATAAAATTTCAGATCCATTTGAGCTCATTTGATCCACCTAATGGTGTGATTAATAAAACTGTTCCAGAAAAAAATGAAAAATGTCCAGAAACATTTTTCAGAATTTCTCTGAACTTGTTTAGCTCATATCTCTTGCTAGGAATCTTAAAATTAGCTGAAACCAATTCTATTAGAACCCTCTGAAAATCTAGTTTTCAGAAAGTCATGGCTTTCTCCATGAAAATCCTTAGAACACCCTAAGAGCTCCAATTAAGGCCAAATACACATTTATTTGTAGAGGACTCAAATGAGCTTTGCTGCAAATGAAATTTGGCCAAGTTTCTGTTTAGGTTGTATCCAAACTATAGTAAACATTTCAGAGTCATTGGGCCTATCTAGCAGTACTTATAGTCTTAATAGTATTAACCCCAAATTCATATGCATTTAAATTGACATATACATGTATTTGTCTCATGTAGTCACTAAGGTTGAGGAGCCAGAAGTTTTAGACTTCATAACTCCAGAAAACATCTAGCCTATGAGCAGCAGCAGCAAGGCAAGCTCCGGTTTGCATTAGCCATTTTATAAATTTTACTGTTTTGAGAACTTACTTTGAGTATCCACTTCGTTTATGCATTAAAGTCTTGTTTGAAGGTTTTAGGCTTAGGTTTTTAAACCTCGAGTAGCCACTGCAATGCTAAGATAGTGTAGGATTCGGTACAAGTCGAGTAGTTCACAATTTGGATTCTACCGATTTCAAATGGGTATTTGGTGTATTACTCAAATTTCAAAGGGTATTAGGGTCCCTACTGTTTAGAACAGTGGGAAATTGAATTTTAGAGGTTAAAACAAGGGGTGGGGCCCTGCTATCAGCCTCACACTCGAGCAAACCCACTGAACTCTTGGTGCTCGGTTTCTTGCGCGTGTTCACGCGGACGCCACGACACTGATCGGTGCTGCCACCTCCTGCTCGGTGATTCCAGCTACCGACCGACGCATCTAGCACGTTATCTTCGAGTCCCAGGCATCACAAAGCCATTTTGCTACTTCCCCGACGTCCCCTCGCACTGAGAACTCGGAGAGAACAGCCGCACACCCGAAACTCACCACCTCGCCGTCGACACGCAAAAACCCGACCTTCCATCTCGAGCTGAGGCCATAAACGGCACCGCCAACCTTCACTCGACGTGCTCCAGCCCTCAGCTACTCGTGATCAGCTCCCCTCGAGCTTTCCCGAACCAATTCCCACTTTTCTGTTCAAACAGAAGTGCCTCCGACATAACACCGTCGCCCAGACAGCTCCGAGCTTCTCCGGCACAACCAACTGTACTCTGAGGTTATCATCGGAGTCTAGTAGCTGCTCCTGAACCCCCTAGCTCCCTCTTAGTGCCGGTTAGCCAGAATTTCACTTTTCCCGATGATCGTCGTATGGAACACTGAGAACCAAAACCGGAAATTCATCTCGATCACTTGATCACTGGAGATTCTGGTTGAACTGAAGCTAGAGTAGCACCTCACGATCACCTAGGCCAAGTCTTAGCGAAGATGATCAACCCAGTGAGCGTAGCACCGTGTTTTTGCCGCCGCCAGTAAAAACGGCTCGGGTCACCAGTGAAGTCTACTTTCTCGGCGATCTCCGTCCAAGGGGAGGGCAGGGTTAGCTTCCCTGTGCCCCAGTGGTGCTTTGCGACCCATTGGTTGATCGTGTTCACTGCCGAGACAAGCTAGCACCATCGGACCCGAGCTCAATTCTGCCGCCACCGTCACCGACTACTTTCCCAGCGATGTCGAGGCGCGAGGAGTTGTCCGGCGTGTGCGCCGTGCTTCAAGGGTCACTTAGGAAGAAACCGCGTCGAGAATGAGGCCGTAACGGCCGAGAACGAGCTGCGCCACCATCGCTGTGCGTTGCGTGCTCGGGCGCCGGCGGGAGGTTGAAGAAGACACTGTGCATGGGACCCACGTGCAGTGTTTTAAACATTTCCCTGATTTTTAGATTTAGTTCAACTTCAAACCAACATAACTTTGGCTAGGAAACTCCCAACCGAGTGAACCAAATTTTGTTGGATTCAGACCTCTGAGTACTTTCCAACAAATCAAGTTTCACTTCATGAAAACCTTTATCTCTCTAGAATTAATTCTTCAAAGTTTAAACTGTTTAGAATTTTAACTGGATGTGATGGCTCTCTAGGATCATAGACTGTCCCCACATACCGCCACTCGCCTTTTCTACGCACTTTGTCATCACTCGCGCGCACCCGGGAAAACTTCCCGGTCGGTCACCCATCGCCAAATTCCTCCGGGCCAAGCGCGCTTAACCTGAGAGTCTTTTGCAGGTGGGCTTCCGGAAAAGAAGGTATACCTTGGTGGTATGAGTACTCTATCAATCCTATTAAGCCGGGAGCCAGGATATCACACAATCCACCCCCCCCCCCTTAGAAGACCGACGTCTTCGTCGGTCAACGCCAAGACAGGAACGTCCCCTCTTAGCCACGTCCGTATGTTCAGTACTGGCATACGCATACCGTACATCCGGTTAGCAGCATATGTACCATACCGTGTCCCACACAGAGGACCCACGCGTCATGCGTACATACCTATGTCCCTGACTCGTACGCTACTGTATCCTTCTCACTGACCCGTACGCATCCGTGAAACTGCGAGGGTCGGCTCTGATACCATTTGTGATGGCTCTCTAGGATCATAGACTGTCCCCACATACCGCCACTCGTCTTTTCTACGCACTTTGTCCTCACTCGCGCGCACCCGGGAAAACTTCACGGTCGGTCACCCATCCCCAAACTCCTCCGGGCCAAGCACGCTTAACCCGGGAGTCCTTTGCAGGTGGGCTTCCCGAAAAGAAGGTATACCTTGGTGGTATGAGTACTCTATCAATCCTATTAAGCCGGGAGCCAGGATATCACACAATCCGGCTTAATAGGATTGATAGAGTACTCATATCATCAAGGTATACCTTCTTTTCCGGAAGCCCACCTGCAAAGGACTCCGGGGTTAAGCGTGCTTGGCCCGAAGGAATATGGGGATGGGTGACCGACCGGGAAGTTTTCCCGGGTGCGCACGAGTGAGGATAAAGTGTGCAGAAAAGACGAGTGGTGGTATGTGGGGACAGTCTATGATCCTAGAGAGCCATCACAAATGGTATCAGAGCCAACCCTCGCAGTTTCACGGGTGCATACGGGTCAGTGACAAGGATACGGTAGCGTACGGGTCGGGGACGCAGGTACGTATGGATGACGCGTGGGTCCTCTGTGTGGGACACGGTATGGTACATATGTTGCTAACCGGACGTACGGTATGCGTATGCCAGTACTGAACGTATGGACATGGCTAAGAGGGGACGTTCCTGTCTTAGCGTTGACCGACGAGGACGTCGGTCTTCTAAGGGGGTGGTTTGTGTGATATCCTGACTCCCGGCTTAATAGGATTGATAGAGTACTCATATCACCAAGGTATACATTCTTTTCCGGAAGCTCACATGCAAAGGACTCCGGGGTTAAGCGTGCTTGGCCCAGATGAATATGGGGATGGGTGACCGACCGGGAAGTTTTCCCAGGTGCGCACGAGTGAGGACAAAGTGCGCAGAAAAGACGAGTGGTGGTATGTGGGGACAGTCTATGGTCCTAGAGAGCCATCACACTGGAGAACCCTTTAGTGGAAAATTTTGAAATTTGGCCAGCATGTTCAACATAATATCCCTGAGCTACCATAAAATTTCAGATCTATTTGAGCTCATTTGATCTAACTAATGGTGTGATTAATAAAACTGTTCCAGAGAAAATGAAAAACGTCCAAAAACATTTTTCAGAATTTCTCTGAACTTGTTTAGCTCATATCTCTTGCTAAGAATATTCAAATTAGCTGAAACCAATTCTATTAGAACCCTCTGAAAATCTAGTTTTCAGAAAGTCATGGCTTGCTCCATGAAAATCCTTAAAACACCCTAAGAGCTCCAATTAAGGCCAAATACACATTTATGTGTAGAGGACTCAAATTAGCTTTGCTGCAAATGAACTTTGGCCAAGTTTGTGTTTAGGTTGTATGCAAACCGCAGTAAAAATTTCAGAGTCATTGGGCCTATCTAGCAGTACTTATAGTCTTAATAGTATTAACCCCAAATTCATATGCACTTAAATTGACATATACATGTATTTGTTTCATGTAGTCACTAATGTTGAGGAGGAGCCAGAGGTTTTAGACTTCATAACTTCAGAAAACATCTAGCCTATGACCAGCAGCAGCAAGGTAAGCTCCGGTTTGCATTAGCCGTTTTATAAATTTTACTGTTTTGAGAACTTACTTTGAGTATCCACTTCGTTTATGCATTAAAGTCTTGTTTGAAGACCCAAATGCATAGCCATGAAAACCCTGGTTTTGGGCTTAGGTTTTTAAACCTTGAGTAGCCACTGCAATGCTAAGATAGTGTAGGATTCGGTACAAGTCGAGTAGTTCACAATTTGAATTCTACCATTTCAAATGGGCATTTGGTGGATTACTCAAATTTCAAAGGGTATTAGGGTCCCTACTATTTAGAGCAGTGGGAAATTGAATTTTAGAGGTTAAAACAAGGGGTGGGGCCCTCCTGTCAGCCTCACACTCGAGCAAACCCACTGAACTCTCGGTGCTCGGTTTCTTGCGCGCGTTCACGCGGACGCCACGGCACTGATCGGTGCTGCCACCTCCTGCTTTGTGATTCCAGATCCCAACCGACGCCTCCAGTATGTTATCTTCGAGTCCCAGGCGTCCCAAAGCCATTTCGCTACTTCCCCGACGTCTCCTCGCGCTGAGAACTCGGAAAGAACCGCCACACACCCGAAACTCACGACCTCCCCGCCGACACGCCAAAACCCACCCTTCCATCTCAAGCTGAGGACATAAACGGCACCGCCAACCTTCACTCGACGTGCTCCACCCCTCAGCTACTCGTGATCAGCTCCCCTCGAGCTTTCCCGAGCCAATTCCCACTCCCCTGTTCAAACAGAAGCGCCTCCGACATAACACCGTCGTCCAGACAGCTCCGAGTTTCTCCAGCGCAACCAACTGTTCTCTGAGGTTAGCATCGGAGTCTAGTAGCTGCTCCCAAACCCCCTAGCTCCCTCTTAGCGCCGGTTAGCCAGAATTTCACTTTTCCCGATGATCGTCGTATGGAGCACGGAGAACCAAAATCGGAAATTCATCTCGATCACTTGATCACTGGAGATTCTGGTTGAACTGAAGCTAGAATAGCACCTCACGATCACCTAGGCCAAGTCTTAGCGAAGATGACCAACCCAGTGAGCGTAGCACCGTGTTTTTGCCACCGCCCATAAAAATGGCTCAGGTCACCGGTGAAGTCTACTTTCCCGGCGATCTCCGGCCAAGAGGAGGGCAGGGTTAGCTTCCCCGTGCCCCAGTGGTGCTTTGCGACCCGTTGGTTGATCGTGTTCACTGCCGAGATGAGCTAGCACCATCGGACCCGAGCTCAATTCCGCCACCACCGTCGCCGACTACTTTCCCTGCGATGTCGAGGCGCGAGGAGTTGTCCGGCGTGTGCGCCGTGCTTCAAGGGTCATGTAGGAAGAAACCGCGTCGAGAGTTAGGCCGTAGTGTCCGAGAGCGAGCCGCGTCACCACCGCTGTGCGTTGCGCGCTCGGGCGCCGGCGGGAGGTTGAAGAAGACCCTGTGCATGGGACCCACAGGCAGTGTTTTAAACATTTCCCTGATTTTCAGATTTAGTTCAACTTCAAACCCACATAACTTTGGCTAGGAAACTCCCAACCGAGTGAACCAAATTTTGTTGGATTCAGCTCTCTGAGTACTTTCTAACAAATCAAGTTTCACTTCATGAAAACCTTTATCTCTCCAGAATTAATTATTCAAAGTTTAAACTGTTTAGAATTTTAACTGGAGAACCCTTTAGTGGAAAATTCTGAAATTTGGCCAGCATGTTCATCATAATATCCCTGAGCTACCATTAAATTTCAGATCCATTTGAGCTCATTTGATCCACCTAATGGTGTGATTAATAAAACTGTTCCAGAGAAATGAAAATGTCCAGAAACATTTTTCAGAATTTCTCTGAACTTGTTTAGCTCATATCTCTTGCTAGGAATCTTCAAATTAGCTGAAACCAATTCTATTAGAACCCTCTGAAAATCTAGTTTTCAGAAAGTCATGGCTTGCTCCATGAAAATCCATAGAACGCCCTAAGAGCTCCAATTAAGGCCAAATACACATTTATTTGTAGAGGACTCAAATGAGGTTTGCTGCAAATGAAATTTGGCCAAGTTTCTGTTTAGGTTGTATCCAACCCACAGTAAAAATTTCAGAGTCATTGGGCCTATCTAGCAGTACTTATAGTCTTAATACTATTAACCCCAAACTCATATGCATTTAAATTGACATATACATGTATTTGTCTCATGTAGTCGCTAAGGTTGAGGAGGAACCAGAAGTTTTAGACTTAATAACTCCATAAAACATCTAGCCTATGACCAGCAGAAGCAAGGAAAGCTCCGGTTTGCATTAGCCATTTTATAAATTTTACTGTTTTGAGAACTTACATTGAGTATTCACTTCGTTTATGCATGAGAGTCTTGTTTGAAGACCCAAATGCATAGCCATGAAAACCCTTGTTTTGGGCTTAGGTTTTTAAACCTCGAGTAGCCACTGCAATGCTAAGATAGTGTAGGATTCGGTACAAGTCGAGTAGTTGGAACTGCTCGCGAGAATAAGCTAGAGGCACACCACTCGTTTAGAGATAGCAAATGGAACACATGGCAAGAGAAAAAAATGAGACCGGGCGGAGAGTAAGGGCAGCAGGACTTTAAGGCCTGGGTGCCATAGCTCCGCTTGTGTCGATTGAGGACCGAGCTGTGTGCGGGCCTGTTAAACAAGCTGGAACAGTACCGAAGACCTACCGGATATATGGGAACATTTGGCTGACGGATGAAAGGTGGTTGTGCACGACGTCCGTGATGGTTGCTGTAGGAAACATTGAGTACGGGCGTACGTGACGGGTTATTCGGGTAACCCTACAGGTGTAAATCGATTATAATCGCCATCCCTCGCGGTCAGTGAGTACCACTTGTTCACTGTACCGTGACGTAGAAAGAACAGGCTAGAGTCATGTTAAAAAGTTGCTGATTGAAATCTATACCTTGGTTGCTAATTATCTGTTGTAGTTTAGAGCGAATTAAAGTTACTTTTAACCTTGGGTAAAGCACATGAGAGAAATGCGTTTCTTGTTTGATTGCGGCTCCCTTATGTGCCTTAGCACGAGATTCTTCCACAACTTGTGCTAAAATTTCAAAGGAGATACAACTATTTAGGCGTGTCCTTTGTAACTTTCATTCCATTACACAATGCAAACCCAGCATGTAGAGTTTCATGTGTAGGAAAGACGGGTGAGTCTCGCTGAGCCATCGTGCTCACTGCTTGTGTTTGAAGATTTTGCAGGGTGTTATGAGGAGGAGACTCCTGAGGAGGAGACGGACCCCCAAGAGGGCAATCCTGTCGAATGGGAGTCGTTCACGCCGCCGTGTTAGTGTGTGTGCGTGCTAGTTGGAAAATGTTCACGGGATGAACATGGACTCTTTTGCTTAGTCTATGCCCGTGAGTGTAGACTTGACTTATTTTGGATGTAAACATGTTCAAAAACAGTCATTGTAATAAAACTTTTGTTTCCACTTTGTACCTTTTATGTGTGTTATTCGGTGCTGTGCAACGCAGCACCCCTCAGCGTGATCCGGGCTAGTCAAGACCGTGTGGTCCTCGCAGCGTGGTATCAGAGCTCGCTTGAGGTTTAACGCACTTAAAAAGGTCGTCTTTTCAAAAACTCGGTGAGGAACAAGTTAGTAGCCCATATAAGCATGTTATTAGTGTATAGCAAGTGGCAACTCTAACCTAATTGTTTATATCGGAAAATCATGCATCTTGGGACGTCATATGTCTTGGGAGGTGCATGTATGCGCTGTCCACCAGTCCGCACAAGCTAAAGGGTGGAGCCTCACGGGTGGCAGGTAACCCGGCCAGCTTTAGTATCCTCTAGGACTCTTCATGTCGTTTAGGGTATTCGAGCAACGCCCTTCCCTGGCGTGCTACGTGCAAGTTTGGAGACCCCGTCACGTGGTTAGTAACATGAGCACATATCTCAAGGCGTGATTGGCTTGAGAACAAATGTGCGAGTGATGACGGACGGTTGTATGGACTGTATTGGGGACCGGGTTCGGTGTGCAGCCGAGCCCGATGATTGTGTGAGTTATTTGCAGGTAGTCTAATCACGGATCAGTAGACGAGTATTACACGTGTGCGAGAGACGTTTAGTGCCACTGAACAAACGAAGCCGGCTAAGTCCGGTATAGGTTTTTCTTTGTGAGGAACGTAGTACCCGCATGAACTGGTGACACTTCGACGTCACACCCCACTAAATGATCAACATCATTGTAAAACTTGAAGATTTTGATCTATAGAACTAAAACTGTGACTTAACTTCTTCCCTTAATCAGGATGTTCAAAGTTAACAAGTTTTCAACTTATAGGATATTAAGGACAGAGTCCCCTGTTTTCAGCTGAAATAAGGCTGAAGTTAAACAGGGGTTAGAGGTTGAGTTCTTTCGAGGTTGGGGTCATATGATATATTTATGGAAATATTTGGAAGATATTTACAACCTTTCTATTGATGTCCAGAGGTATTTCATCCCTTAACCAGTCGAAAAATGCGGTAGAGTTGAAACTGTCCACAAAACAGGGCAGAGCAAATACTCTCTGTAACTCTCTGTAAAATAAGCATAACTTCCTGCATAAAAATCCAAAAATAGAAAATGAGGTAGTTATGAAAATTTGTGAGATGAGTTGCAACTTTGTAACAGAAAGTTTTGTCAAATTTGATGAAGAATTAACTAGAATTCTTGGATCAAATCAGTACCCCAAGCAGGGAGGTGCTGTCCAATTTCCTCCAGAAATTCTGTCAACTTTGACATCTCATAACTTTTGAACTAGGATTGATTTTAGGGCAAAAAATACATTCTGGAAATCTATTAAAGTTAACTTTAATTTTGATGTTGATCTCCAGAACTGGTTTTGCCTTTAACAGGGTCTAAATCAGATTAAAAGGGAAACTGGTCAGGACTGTAAGTTTGGGCAGCAGACCAGCAATCAAATTTATCCTAAGTTTGATTTGTGTTTCCAAGTTTTAGGAGTTTAATGACATGTTTTATGTTATAACTCAATGATTTAATGTTGAAATGTGTATTTGACTTTTATCAAATATATTTCTACAGATGGCAGAGGATAAACAACTGGAGAACGGGTGGGTAGTATCCCACTGTTCTCAACGCAGCGGTTATCCGGAACTGTTGAAGTTAATGCTTCAATACTTCAGGTACGTGGAGACGCCACGTTACCTCGCCAAGGAAGAAGGCGAGGAGGGGAACAAGACATGGACCATCCATGTCGAAGTTCCAGCAGGACCTACGCCACCTGGTTGGGTACCATTCACCATCACGGTGAGAGGTAGACAAACGGGGGGATGTGACAGGTGGCAGCCCGCGACACCATGTCGCGTTTCTGCCAGCTAACCGTGAGAGCTATGGAGGCCACTCAATACGCACTTGTCCCGGTGGAGGGGCGAGCTAATCACGTGTGGAGGGAGAGGTACGTTGCGGCAACTGATCCGGGTTGCCCAAGGTACAAACCCGCGGAGGCAAATCTCAGCCTCCAGTTGATGGCAGGAAAGACAGTGATGGACAGCCAAGCTGTCCATACAGCTCAACTTGCCTTGGAGCTCAAGGAGAGAACCAGCCGTGGAGACCATTTCGAGAGTGCTCACAGCACACTCCTTAATGTGCTCCTTACGATGATAAAGCGACTGAATGAGCAATACAATCAGTTGCGTCGTCTGAAGAAGGCAAAGAAGAAAAGCTGTTTTTACATCATGGCTTTGCAGCAGCAAATACAGGACTTGACCCAGAAGAACGAGGTCCTTACTCAAGATTGTGATGACGCTATTGAGGAGGGGCAGGGCTGGGAAGAGGACTACAACCAGGCCATGGACGAGGTGCATGTGTTGCAAGACCTCGTGCCTTCGGTAGTGGGCCTACCGATGGTAGGTGCAGTACCTATGGTTTTGTGTATCCCAGCGATGGGGGAACCTGAACCCGAAGAGGAGGTCATGGATCCTGAACCACCAGAAGAGGTAGCGGAGGGGGACGACCCACAAGAGGTCGAGTTCTACTCCGAGTAGTGAGTTACCGTTGCCAAGTAGGGCAGCGAGGGTGGTGTGTAGAAACTTTTGTAACAGGTGACATGTCATGTAGACAGTAGTATGTGTATAGGTAGTGACAACATGAGCACGACTTCTCAGGGATCCGAGAATAATGTATCTTTTATAAAGTTATTCTTTATCAATATATGTGAACGTTGTACAATTTTATTCATGTTTCACTGCCGTATCTACTGTTTTAAATGGAATTTTAAGAACGACATGTGCTGATCGTTGCTGTTTGAATTTCAGAATGACTCGTACACGCGCCAACACTGAGGTTGAGGGTTCTAGTCAGGGGGAGATGCCTCCCAACAGCCTCTCGAGGCTTCCTTGGGACAGCAACAGCAGCAACAGCAACAACCGCCACCACCAACAGTTACATTGGCCGACATCATTGCGGCCATGGCGGGTTCACATCAGCAGCATACAGAGCTGCTGCAAACTCTAATTGCAAATACGTCTCGACCAGAGAGGCGTCAAGACCGAGAGGAGCGTCAACAAAGCTCCTACTCTGACTTTCTGGCTACTCATCCCTCGGTATTTTCAAGGGCGGATGAACCCCTCGATGCAGATAACTGGCTCCGCATGATGGAGATGAAGTTCAGGCTGCTCCAAGTTAGTGAGCAGTGCAAGACTCAGTTCGTGGCCCAGCAGCTTCAAGGGTCCGCGAGCTCTTGGTGGGCAAACTTCTGTGCCTCGCAACCCACCGAGTACTGACCTGGGCAGAGTTCCAGACGGCCTTCAGGGCCTATCACATACCGCCAGGTCTTATAAAGAGGAAGGTGCAGGAGTTCCTTCGCCTGCAGCAAGGCAGCAGGAACACGCTGGAATACTCTAGGCCGTTCAACGATCTCGCGCTCTATGCGTCATATCACGCCGATACTGACGAGAAGCGGCGGGATCACTTTTACCAGGGGCTGAATCCGCTCCTGAAGGACAAGCTGGTGATGTTCAATCGCGACAGCCTCAATGATATTACTGATGCTGCGATTGTGCAAGAGGACTCCGGCAAGGAGTAAGTGGTGCCGGAGAAGAAGCGAAGTGCGCCGCAGAGCAGCAGAGAGGGAGGTGGTCCTCCCCAGAAATACCGGATGGTGTATCGCTCACCATCGGGCAACCGCTGGCAATCACCACAGCGGCTGATGCAATTCCGCAGTCGGCCATATTCTCCACCGGCTTTCCGGCCGGCATTACCAGAACCACCTCCGAAGCAACAACAGAAGCAGCGGGCGATGCCGCGTGCGTTTGCACCTCAGCAGCACATGCCGGGATTTCGTCCTACAAGCTCGGGCCAGCCGTCAATCGCATGCTACAAATGAGGTCGCCAAGGGAACTTCGTTAACAAGTGCCCCGAGAGGCAAGGCGGCGGAGTGTACCACAGTTTCCAGGGAGGAATCAGCCCCGGAACCCCATTAATGCGCGGCAGGCAAACCCTAAGCCCGGCACCGTCCACCAACTCGCCATAGAGGACGTGCTAGAGGGAGAGCCAATCCTTGCAGGTATGCTCCAACTCCACCAGCATCCCGCCATAGTGTTGTTTGATTCAGGCGCCACGCATAGTTTCATTAGCCAAGCTTTTATTGCTAACTACAGCTTGCAAATAATACCCATCAAGAGTCCTTACGTGATTTGTTCACCGGGTGGGAAAATTTCAGCAAGCATGATGGTTTTGAAAGTGCCATTATGCTTAGAGGGTAGAGTATACCCTACGTCTCTCATAGCTTTAGAGGGACAAAAGGTCGATGTCATCCTAGGGATGTCATGGTTAACCCCCCACGGTGCTGTTTTAGACACCGTCCTCCTAGTCGTGCATTTGCACTAAGAAATGCACGAGTCTCACTCATTATTTCTGGACAGTCCAGAAATAAACTTCCAAGTGTATACCAGTCCACCCCATCAGATTGGAAGACATTCCAGTAGTCCATGAGTTCCCAGACGTGTTCCCGGATGATTTGCCGGGGATGCCGCCCGATCGAGGGGTGGAGTTCAAGATTGAACTTGCACCGGGAACTATGTCAATATCTCGAAGGTCGTACAAGATGGCGCCAAAGGAGTTGGTGGAATTGAAAATTCATTTAACGGACCTGCTGGAGAAGGGTTTTATTAGGCCGAGCTCCTCGCCATGGGGCTGTTCGGCATTATTTGTGAAGAAGAAGGATGAAACTTTATGGCTTTGCATGGACTATCATCCAGTAAACGCCGTAACTATCAAGAACAAGTACCCGTTGCCATGGATCTACATGTTGTTTGATCAGTTGGTCGAAGCAAATATCTTTTCGAAGATGTACATAAGATCCAGGTACCATCAGATTAAGATACGGGCTGAGGATATCCCGAAGACGGCTTTCTCGACGAGGTACGGGCTTTATGAGTACCTGGTCATGTCCTTCGGCCTCACCAACGCTCCATCTCACTTCATGTACTTGATGAACTCGGTATTCATGCCATAGCTGGACAAGTTTGTCGTGGTCTTCATCGACGACATATTGGTATATTCCATGTCGAAGGAAGAACACACGAAGCATCTGCGTATAGTCTTGCAACGGCTGTGGGATCAAAAGCTATACGCGAAATTCAGCAAATGTGAATTCTGGATATCACAAGTGCCTTTTCTCGGACTTATTGTCTCAGCGGAGGGAATCGCTGTAGACCCGAGTAAGATCACACAAGTGCTGAATCAGAAGTCCCTGAGAACTGTTCATGAGGTATGGAGTTTCCTCAGACTCGCGGGATATTATCGGAGGTTCATTCCGAACTTCTCGAAGATTGCCAAGCCTATGACAGAGCTTCTGAAGAAGACTACCAAATATGTTTGGAGTCCAGCATGTGAAGCAGCGTTCAAGGCATTAGTGAAGCACTTAACATCAGCACCAGTTTTGACGCAGCCAGACACAACAAAACTGTTCGATGTGTACTGCGATGCATCCGGCATTGGGCTCGGATGTGTGCTGATGCAAGACCGAAGGGTGGTCGCGTATGGATCATGGCAGCTCAGGAACCATGAGTAAAATTATCCAACTCATGACTTAGAGCTCGCTGCCTTGGTACTCGCACTTAAAATGTGGAGGCACTACCTACTCAGTAACCTCGTACATTTATATACCGACCACAAAAGCCTCAAGTACATATTCACTCAGAAGGAGCTGAACATGAGGCAACGAAGATGGTTGGAGTTGATAAAGGATTATGAAATAGAGATCCATTATCATCCCGGCAAGACAAACGTGGTGGCGGATGCGCTGAGTCGCAAGTCACACGTTAATAATCTGACCATCACACTATTGGAAGAGAGCGATCCACCATTACATGTGATTCCACATGGAGCTCTCTACAACCTAGCTCTTATCCCCACCATCTGTGAAGAGATAGCAGCAGCTCAAAAATATGACAAGGGCATGTCGCATTTGCGGAGACGTGTAGCAGTGGGGAGCTGAATTGTTTCCGGAAAGATGGAGACAATGTCCTATGGTTCAAGGACCGGATTGTCGTACCCTGTAACCCAGAGTTACGGAAGAAAATATTTGATGAGTCTCACTTGTCAAAGTTTTCTATTCACCCTGGCAGCAACAATATGTATCAGGAACTCAGAAGCAAATTTTGGTGGACACGGATGAAGCAGGAGTTCTCGAAATACGTGTCAGAGTGTGATACATGCCGAAGGGTGAAGGCTGATCATATGAAGAAACCGGGACTATTACAACCATTTGGCGTTCCTGCCTGGAAGTGGGAGGATGTGAGCATGGACTTCATCATCGGTTTACCCACCACATTTTAGAAGCATGATTCAGTGTGGGTGATCATCGACCGGCTCACCAAAGTTGCCCATTTTATCCCGGTCAACACCAACTACAACGCCAAGAAGTATGCCGAATTGTACATCTCACGGATCCTATGTTTGTACGGCGTACCACGCACTATCATCTCGGATCGGGGCACTTTATTTGTGTCTCGTTTTTGGGAGCAGTTGCATGCTTCTTTGGGGATGAAGCTGATCTGTAATTCAGCGTACCACCCGCAGACGGATGGGCAAACCAAGCGGGTAAATCATATTTTAGAATATATATGCTACGAGCTTGTGCTATCAACCACGGTAAGAATTGAGATGATCACTTACCGTTAGACGAGTTCTCGTACAATAATGGGTACCAGGCCAACATCAAAATGGAGCCCTACGAGGCGCTATATGGGAGGAAGTGCCGCACACCGCTGAATTGGTGTGAGTCTGGCGAAAGGGTCACCTTCGGGATTGATCTTGTCAGTAATGCAGATGAAAAGGTTCGGCTGATTCAAGCGAACTTAAAAGCCACCCAATCCTGACAAAAACAGTATGCGGACCGTAGAATATGTCCTTTACAATTCAAAGTCGGGGATCACGTGTACCTACGTGTGTCTCCAATGAAGGGCGTGAACAGATTCGGGGTGGGAGGAAAGTTGGCACCCCGATTCATCGGTCCATTCCAGATTGTAGAAAGATGTAGATCAGTTGCATACCGGCTTGAATTACCAGCAACACTCTCTGGTGTCCACGACGTCTTTCACATTTCTCAGCTGAGTAAGTGCCTCAAGATTTCAACCACAGTTCAGCTGGGAGATATTGAAGAACTGAAACCGGATCTCACTTATCGGGAGGAACCGGTTCAGATTATTGATGAAAAGGCCCGAACCACACGCAACCATACGTTGTGGTTCTACAAAGTTCTATGGAGTAATCACTCCATAGATGAAGCGACATGGGAGAGTGAAGGCTTTCTTCGTGCTAACTACCTCGACTTTTTAACGTCGCACCTACGGTAATTTTCCACCGTCCTCTCTCTCATTTTCACCTTATAATCTCGGGACGAGATTCTTTTAAGGGGGGAGGAATGTAAGGGTCCAAGTTTTTTCATTTGCTAAAAGTGTTCATCACACCACACACACCTCATTTGAGGAAAGCTTATGAACATCTTTGAAGAACAAGTAAACACCATCAACAAAGTCATTAGATGATAAACTCAGAAAATGCAAAAGTGGTATTTCCCACATGCATCATATAGGGGCTGAGCATATGAAAAACTCCTAAACTTTGCTAGGGATGCTCATGCCAAATTTCACCCAAATCCAAAACTTTTGAAGTATTTTTGGGTATAATTAGAAAGAGGCTAGTTTGAACTTAAATTTAAATTCAAACTCCTTTCACCCCATGAATTCAAAAGTTGGATTCATATTCACACTCAGCACATTTTTGTGAGCTCACACACCAATTTTCACTCCATTTGGAGTTGATCTTGACTTGAGGTATTTTGAGAAAAATTCAAACTGAATTTAAATTTCAGTTTGCCATTTGTATCCAAATACAATCAAACCAGTTCACAATTTGAATTCTACCAATTTCAAATGGGCATTTGGTGGATTACTCAAATTTCAAAAAGTATTAGGGTCCCTACTGTTTGGATCAGTGGGAAAATTGAATTTTAGAGGTTAAAACAAGGGGGTGGGGCCCTCCTGTCAGCCTCACACTCGAGCAAACCGACTGAACTCTCGGTGCTCGGTTTCTTGCGCGCGTTCACGCGGACGCCACAGCACTGATCGGTGCTGCCACCTCCTGCTCGGCGATTCCAGTTCCCGACCGACGCCTCCAGCGCGTTATCTTCGAGTCCCGGGCATCACAAAGCCATTTCGCTACTTCCCCAGCGTCTCCTCGCTCTGAGAACTCGGAGAGAACCGCCGCACACCTGAAACTCACCACCTCACCGTCGACACGCCAAAACCCACCCTTCCATCTTGAGCTGAGGCCATAAATGGCAACGCCGACCTTCACCTCGACGTGCTCCAGCCCTCAGCTACTCGTGATCAGCTCCCCTCGAGCTTTCCCGAGCCAATTTCCACCCCCTATTCAAACAGAAGCGCCTCCGACATAACACCATCGCATGGACAGCTCTGAGCTTCTACGGTGCAACCAACTGTTCTCTGAGGTTTGCATCAGAGTCTAGTAGCTCCTCCTTAACCCCCTAGCTCCCTCTTAGCACCGGTTAGCCGGAATTTCACTTTTCCCGACGATCGTCGTATGGAACACTGAGAACCGAAACCGGAAATTCATCTCGATCGCTTGATCACTGGAGATTCTGGTTGAACTGAAGCTAGAATAGCACCTCACGATCACATAGGCCAATTCTTAGCGAAGATGATCAATCCAGTGAGTGTAGCACCATGTTTTTGCCGCCCCCGGTGAAAACGGCTCGGGTCGCCGGTGAAGTCTACTTTCCCGGCGATCTCCGGCCAAGAGGAGGGCAGGGTTAGCTTCCCCGTGCCCCAGTGGTGCTTTACAACTCGTTGGTGGATCGTGTTCACTGCCAAGATGAGCTAGCACCGTCGAACCCGAGCTCAATTTCGCCGCCACCGTCGCCGACTACTTTCCCGGCGATGTCGAGGCGTGAGAAGTTGTCCGGCGTGTGCGTCGTGCTTCAAGGGTCATGTAGGAAGAAACCGCATCAAGAATTAGGTCATAACGGCCGAGAAGGAGCCGCGTCACCACTGCTGTGCATCGCGCGCTCGGGCGCCGGCGGGAGGTTGAAGAAGACACTGTGCGTGGGACCCACGTGCAGTGTTTAAACATTTCCCGGTTTTCAGATTTAGTTCAACTTCAAACCCACATAACTTTGGCTAGGGAACTCCAAATCAAGTGAAACAAATTTTGTTGGATTCAGCTCTCTGATTAATTTCCCAAAAATCAAGTTTTACTTCATGAAAACCTTTATCTCTACAGAATTAATTCTTCAAAATTTAAACTGTTTAGAATTTTAACTGGAGAACCCTTTAGTGGAAAATTCTGAAATTTGGCCAGCATGTTCATCATAATATCCCTGAGATACCATAAAAATTTCAGATCCATTTGATCTTGTTTGATACACCTAATGGTGTTATTAATAAAACAGTTCCATAGAAAATGAAAAATGTCCAGAAACATTTTTCAGAATTTCTCTGAAGTTGTTTAGCTCATATCTCTTGATAGGAATCTTAAATTTTGCTGAAACCAATTCTATTAGAACCTCTGAAAATCAAGTTTCCAGAAAGTCATGGCTTGCTCCATGAAAATCCTTAGAATACCCTAAGAGCTCCAATTAATGCCAAATACACATTTATTTGTAGAGGACTCAAATGAGCTTTGCTGCAAATGAAATTTGGCCAAGTTTCTGTTTAGGTTGTACAAACCACAGTAGAAATTTCAGAGTCATTGGCACTGTCTAGCAGTACTTATAGTCATAATAATATTAACCCCAAACTCATATGCATTTAAATTGACATATACATGTATTTGTCTCATGTAGTCACTAAGGTTGAGGAGGAGCTAGAAGTTTTAGACTTCATAACTCTGAAAGAACATCTAGCCTACGACCAGCAGCAGCAAGGCAAGCTCCAGTTTGCATTAGTCGTTTTATAAATTTTACTGTTTTGAGAACTTACTTCGAGTATCCACTTCGTTTATGCATTAGAGTCTTGTTTGAAAACCGAAATGCATAGCCATGAAAACGCTGGTTTTAGGCTTAGGTTTTTAAACCTCGAGTAGCCACTGCAATGCTAATATAGTGTAGGATTCGGTACAAACCGAGTAGTTGGAACTGCTCGCGAGAATATGCTAGAGGCACACCACTCGGTTAGAGATAGCAAATGGAACTGGCAAGAGAAAAAAAATGAGACCAAGCGGAGGGTAAGGGCAGCAGGACTTTGAGGCCTGGGTGCCATAGCTCTGCTTGTGTCGATTGAGGACCGAGCTGTGTGCGGGCCTGTTGAACAAGCTAGAACAGTACCGAAGACCTACCGGATATATGGGAACCGGAAAACCGATGTAATTCGGGTAGCTGGCTGTTGAGGCATAGCTGGCCGTCCATAGGGTAGGTTGAGAGCTTGAAGTGTGAATCAACTGACGGCACTGCAGATGCGCGCACAGAGACCTCTTGCTTGGGACGATGGGACTGGCTCAACATTTGGCTGACGGATGGAAGGTGGTTGCGTACGAAATCTGTGATGGTTGCTGTAGGCAACATTGAGTACGGGCGTACGTGACGGGTTATTCGGGTAACCCTGCAGGTGTAAATCGATTATAATCGCCATCCCTCGCGGTCAGTGAGACCACTTGTTCATTGTACCATGACGTAGAAAGAACAGGCTAGAGTCATGTTAAAAAGTTGCTGATTGAAAGCTATACCTTGGTTACTAATTATCTGTTGTAGTTTAGAGCGAATTAAAGTTACTTTTAACCTTGGGTAAAGGACATGAGAGGAATGCGTTTCTTGTTTGATTGGGGCTCTCTTATGTGCCTTAGCACGAGGTTCTTCCACAACTTGGGCTAAAATTTGAAAGTGAGGTACAACTATTTAGGCGTGTCCTTTGCAACTTTCATTTCATTACACAATGCAAACCTAGCATGTAGAGTTTCATGTGTAGGAAAGACGGGTGGGTCTTGCTGGGCCATCGTGCTCACTGCTTGTGTTTGAATATTTTGCAGGGTGTTATGAGGAGGAGACTCCCGAGGAGGAGACGGACCCCCAAGAGGGCAACCCCGTCGAATGGGAGTAGTGCACGCCGCCGTGTTAGTGTGTGTGCGTGCTAGTGGGAACACGTTCACGGGCTGAACGTGGACTCTTTTGCTTATTCTACGCCCGTGAGTGTAGACTTGACTTATTTTGGATGTAAACATGTTCAAAAACAGTTCATTGTAATAAAACTTTTGCTTCCACTCTGTACCCTTTATGTGTGTTATTCGGTGCTGTGCAACGCAGCACCCCTCAGCGTGATCCGGGCTAGTCGAGACCGTGTGGTCCTCACATCTCAAGGATTTCCTCTCGAATGGTAGGAATTAGAGCAAGATTATAGAGTGCTCCATACGGGATGACACGGAGCCTTGGTTCTTCATCATCCATTTCAGCAATTGTCAAGTGGTGGACATGCGCCTTACGACCGAGCGCATCGGCGACCACATTCGCCTTTCCCGGATGATAATGAATCTCAAGTTCATAATCTTTAATGAGCTCTAGCCATCTTCATTGTCTCATGTTCAGTTCTTTCTGAGCGAAGATGTATTTCAAGCTCTTGTGGTCGGTGTAGAGGTGTACAAGATTTCCGAGCAAGTAATTATGACGGACCGAAATCCGTACATCCAGGATCACAGCACGATGCGACACCCGACAGCACACATCATAAGGGAACCATTGTATTACATTGAAAACATTCTGAATATGTACCAAAGTGGTACACCCTTCAGTTACAACTCCTGTACAGAGTGTACTACAGCGGAAGCTATTTCTACAACTCACGCCCACCTAACTAGCAAAAGTTGGTTGTCCAGCCCTATGGACAACCCACGCTAGCTTCACTCAGCCTCAGCGCGGCGTGTATGGCTCCCACCCAGCCGTAGTCCCCGACAGAGGGTAGCCCTCGCCGGTGGACTCGTACTCCGAGTCTGTGGGGTACTCCTCACATGCAAACACTCATAGCAGCAACCGTGAGCACGATGGTTTAGAAAGTCTTAACTGACGCCCCTACACATGAAACTCTACACGCAGGTTATAACAAACATACGATGGCACATTGCAGCAACGGACATGCCTACAAGTTCATCCTTAATTTATCTTTTAGCCACAAGTTAACAGTTCAGGAATCTGAAATTTAGTGAGCAATATTTGGTGGCACACATGTAGCAATACAGTTTATACATATCAGCAGTATTGCATCACAACATTCCATTATTTATCTACGTCACAACACAGTGAACAAGCGGTACTCATAACCATGAGGGACGGTGAATCGACTCAATATACACCTGCAGGGACACCCGAATAGCACGTCATGTACGCCCACCCGTGGAGCTGCACAGCACGCTCACCTGATGTCGTACGGGACAACCTTTCGCCCAACATCCTAAACGTCGAACCGGACGCACCGAAACGAGCAGGAGGTTCCCTACACGGAGCATCTCTCTATGCCCGTTAGCAGATTTCCACCTGGCTTCCCTCAACCTACACCTATAAATCGGTGTGCTATGCCTCGACGCCGGGAGGTTTATGTTACATCAGTTTACCGGAGCCCATCTATCCGATATGCCTTCGGTACATTCAAAACTTGTTCAGCGGGGCCGCACACGGATCGATCCTCAATCGACAAGGACAGGGCTACACACACAAGACTTCCTCTTGCTGCGTCCTAGCCTCTGCCTAGTCTCATTTTTCTTGCTAAAGTTCTCTCACAACTCGAACCAATCCCGTGTGTCCCGAACCATATACTCGCGAGTAGATTCCAACTACTCGACTTGTACCGAAGCCTACAAACATTAAGCACAGCGTAACTACTGGAGAACTTAGACACTACCCTCACTCTTGTTGGAATAACCTGGTTATGCATTTGGGGTTTCATCCATCCTACACCTAGTGCACATACATACCTCAAGCTAAGTGTATATAAAGCAAAACTTTATAAAACTTGTTAAGTGTAAACTGGGGCTTGCCTTGATGCTGCTGGTCAGGGGTTAAGGTCTCGTCCGGAAGTAGGAAGTCCAACACTTCCGGGGTCTCCTTGCCTTCAGCGCCTACACGTGATCAATTCAATCGATATGTCAATTTAAATGCAAATGTGTTTGAAGTTTGTATATAAATATTGTAACTCTAGCTAGACATCTCAATTAGCTCTGAAAATTTTACTGAGGCTTGGTAGGAACCTAACCAGAAACTTGACCAACTTTCATTAGAATCAAAGCCTATTTTGAGCTCTGCCCAAATAAAAGTCTGAATGGTCATTACTAGAGCTTCTAAGGATTTCCAGGGATTTTGATGGCTCAAACCATTACTTTCTGGAAACTAGAATTTGAGATGGTTCTAATGGAGTTGGTCTCATGTAATTTGAAGAGTCCTAGAGAAAGTTATGCCCTAATCAAGATTTGAGAAAATCTGAAAAATGTTTCTGTACATTTTTCTATTTTCTCAGGGCAGTTAACTTAATAACCCCATTAGGGAGACTAAATGGACTTGCATGGATCTGAAAATTTGTAGGTGACTCAAAGATTTTCAGATGAACCTCCTAGCCAAATTTCAGAATTTTCCGTGAAGGAAATCTCCAGATAGAATTCCCAACACTTTAAACTTTAAGGAAATAATTCTGGAAAAAGAATAAGTTTCATGAGCTGAAACTTGTTTTGCTGGATAGTACTCGAATAGCTGAATCCAACTAAATTTGGTTCACTAAATTGACACCCGGTTCCGAAAAATGAACCAAGTGAATTCATCTGTGTGCCCAGGATATTCATCACATACACATGTATTCCACAAACTGAATTAAGAATATAACCACGTACGAATAATATTTAAGTACTTTATTAAATCGACTCAATGTCTCACTCATGAATATCTAACTTATTCTTGCAGCGGAAGACTCTAAACGACAGCGGAAAATGGCTAAGATAGTAGGCTCCAACTTCAACTCAACAGGCATGTTGATTGTAGTAAGCACGCCTAGTACTCCACTTGTTCCTTGAAGTACTCTTCTCCTGTAGCTGATGTATATGTGGGAATGCAAGGGTGAGTACAAGTAGTACTCAGCAAGTGCGGGAAAAGTATGACATGTAGCTTACAACAAGGTAGGAAATAAAAAGGCTCATTCAGCAAGCAAATTTTATTTCACAAACATGGTAAAAACAGCAACTATTTCTTAGTGAAATTTATCCCATCATAATCACGTAATTCAGCAACATTCTCTCATCAGAATTCACCATTTATCAAGTCTCATCCAGCCACTAATCTTTCTCAAGTTCATCTCTTGCTCATAAATATTCATAACCATCTCATATTCATATAACCGAAACCAAACTCATTGTTATGGATCAAAACAGTCCCAAAACCAATCCCAATGACCATACTATAACCATACCGAATAACATCCCAAGTTTTGCCTCTAATCATGGAAGTTGGCCAGGTGCTTGTGACCGGAAGCACGGCCATCATGATAGTTTTACACTCAGAGGTGGCACCACTTTACCCACAAGTTTGTGATTTTGTCACCCGTCAGTGACAAGAAAGAACCTTCATTATACCAGTACACAACCGTCGTTGTATGGCCAAGAGATCACAAAATAGCCTTTACAAAGGGGCTACTAGGATGTACGGACCCACTGAGGTTTCACCGGCAGGCTCGAATCTCCATTCTCTCACCCACAGGCCCCCTCTTATGCCATGCAGTTCCCAGGGCAGTCCTCATTGACTCCCATTCCCCGCGCCATCCATTGGTCCATAACAAGCTAGCAACACACCTAATTAGTCTGCTAAGCCGCACCCATATTTGGCCTTGCGGTGACACTGTTTTCCTGGCCTGTGCTCGTATGAACCAGTCCTTAGAGATACGGCAAGTAAACCACCATCTCATTCAGCAACATCCATAAACCAAGCTTGCCTAGATCTCCCCGATTCCATGCTCACCAACATCATCAAGTTCTCATCATGTTAAATCTTATGAGTGCAGTAGCTAACCATGTTTTATTTCAGCTTCCCGTATCCCGTAAGTTGAGCGAAGCAAAAAGGAAAAACGACCATGCCCGACTCATTAACTTTCCCGGCGACAAGGATGGTTAACAAAACTAGTAAACTCATATAAAAGGGTGTCCCATCAAGTTTACACAAGCATACACGTTTTCACAAACAAAACAGTTTCAAAACATTGGATCAATATGGTCAAGGGGCATTTGTTTGCTCCCGTAGTTCGTGTTGCTCAAGCGTCTCGAAGTCTTGGTGCTGTAGTTCCTCGTAGATGGCCTCTTGAGCTTGTCCTTCTACTCACGACCACGCACATATAAAATTTACAGCAATCAATTATCATGCACAATCTTTACTCAAGATGCAATGGGGTAGATGAATGCAAATCCTATAGTACAGTTTTATAAAACTAGTTTGTACGTGTTCTTGCATGTTTTAATGGGCTTTCATGGGGTTTTATGGTGAACAAGGGTGCTGGGATGAAGTGTCGACATAATGACGATCTTGACACAAGATCTAGATCAATTCCACTGTCAAAAACCGATCAAAACATGATCTGTCCACACGCAAAAGTTTCTGTTCGAAGGGGACAAAGAAAATGGATGCGTAGAAACAGCGGCGATGTCGTAAGATGGGTAATGAAGACCTACCTCACTTCCTTATTACGGCAGGGCCTTCCTCCTAGCAACGGCAGCAGCAGGGGATTTTTCTGCGGGGAATTATGGTAGGGCAGATCGTCGGGCTTCTTCTCTAGCGACGGCGAGGTGTGACGGGGCTCGACGGCGGGTCTCGACGGCGGGGCTCAACGGCGGGGCTCGACGACGGGGCTCGACAGCGGGGCTCGTCGGCGGGGCTCGACGTCGAGGCTTGTCGGCGGGGCTCGCCGGTGGGGCTCGACCGCGACCGAACTCCGGCGAGGGGGTGGACAACTGGGCGAGTTGGAGGGGCAGGGGGCGGCGGCCAAAGGTGTAGGGGGGGCTGGGGGTTATATTTATAAGGGGAAAAAAGAATAGTCCTAGTCAAGTTGGGACTCAACCAAAGAGTGCTAGTCAAGTTGGGACTCAACTAAAGAGTCCTAGGGGTTTTCCCCCCTCTAGGGCTGCGGCCAAATTGGCCAATTTGGAGGAAAATCCCCCTCCCCTCAAGGTTGCGGCCAATTTGGGGGCAAATCCTGCAAATATGGGGGAAATTCCCCCTTTAGGGAATTTGGGGAAGATTTGGAATTTTGGGAAAATTTCAAATGGCTCAACTCAGCTATATTATTTCCATTTTTCCCCATTTCTATGTCTTGTTCTCCATTTCTATATTCCCTTCTCCATTTCTGTATTCCTTTCTCCATTTCTATGGTTCTTTCTCCATTTCTAAGGTTCTTTCTCCATTTCTATGGTTCTTTCTCCATTTCTATGGTTCCTTCTCCATTTCTATGGTTCTTTTTCCATTTCTACTTCTTTCTAAATGCTTCTCTACATGAAAAATGTATGCAATGCATGGTAATGAATTTGAGGGTGTTACACTAAATTTGGACAATCCTGCACAAAGTTATGAATTTCTAAAGTTTG
Source organism: Neostapfia colusana (assembly GCA_030760725.1). NCBI lineage: Eukaryota > Viridiplantae > Streptophyta > Magnoliopsida > Poales > Poaceae > Neostapfia > Neostapfia colusana. The sequence goes on along the minus strand of JASWHV010000016.1, from coordinate 59,646,609 downwards.
GGCTAATTCCTGAATTATTTTCCTAAAGAAAATCTCTTCCCGCGCCATAACAGTGACTGACAGCGAGGCCGCACGTTTAGTTTAAACTAACCCCCGCGTGCGCTTACGCGGTGGCTGACACGTGGGACGCGCCCTTCGTCTACCTCTCGACGCCGCCGCCCCAAGCCGCCGGAGCTCCGGCGGGATCGGCTTTCCCGGCGACCTAGCTCGCCGGCGACGGTGAAACTCGCCGCCCCCACGTTACTTTGGACGCTGAACACGCTGGACACCTTGCTGACACCGGCTAACCGCTGTAGCTCGCCGGCGACGAGCGCCATGCCATTGTGCCTCATCGGCAACGTGTTTCCATCATTCTGACCACCCTTTTTGTGCGCTAATCATGCCACCACGTCCATGGAAGCCTCAGGAAGCTCGGCATGACGTTAGTTGGGACCCAAATAGCCGGCAAACCAGACCTCATTGGCGACCCCCTCTTCTGCCGAGCTATTCCTCAGTGAAACTAGGGTTCCGGTGGGTCTTTCTTGCTGGTTCTTACTCGAGGAGAAGCACAAGGATGTCTAGAGCGTGTGTGAGCTGCAGCTCGACCGGCGGTTGCCTCTTTGCAACGAATTTTTCCGTCGACCGATTGCTAACCCTAATGTACACCATGGAAAGAAAATAGGAATTCTCGCTCTACACCGTATGAAACGGTAAACGGTTTCCTCCTACAGCTTCCTCATAAGCAGGTGAACCTTTTCTTCTCTGGTGGCGGTGCATGAAGCAGCCGGGATCGGCCGGTCGCCGGTGATCAGAGAGTGGCGGCGAGAAGCTCGCGAGAGGAAGCAAGAAACGACCTGGATGCTAGCTGGTTTCTACTCAGGAACGAAAGGAATGGGCTGAGCAGCTCGTCTTGCTGGACTTTGCGCCAAATTTTCACCGTGAGGTGGAACCAACCGAGCGAGCTGGCCACCGCCGAGCGCTCGACGGTCACTCGCGTGTGTTTCCCTCAGTTTGAGTCGGTTCAGTGTGCATTCAGTCACTGACCAGTGGGTCCCACCTCTCCCGTCTAATTCTTTTCCATTTCTTGCTGCAAATATCCCATCTACTCACACTTAAATGGGATATTTAGCCACAAAGTCAGGGAATGAATTTGAATTCTTCAAATTGGATTTTGTTTGGCCACATTTGATTCATATTTGAATTTGATATTCAAATTCAGTTTTGAATTAATGCAAATTTAGCTCCTGACAAGATGAACTCCAATGAGGATGAAAATTGGTGGACTAACTCAGAAAAATGTGATGAGTTTGAATATGAAGTCAACTTTTGAATCCAAGTGATGAAAATGGCTGAAATTTGAATTTGCATTAAAATAGCCCTTTTTACAAATGTTTCCAAAAGTGGCTCAAAAGGGTTTGGATTTGCATGAAACTTGGCATGAGCCCTCCTAAGAACATCCAGGGCCTAAGGGTGAGCTCAACCTCTCATGTTTATAGGTGTGACCTCCTACTTTTTGGAGTTATGGGTTTTTCCTCTAATCCATCTTTTGATGGTGTTTACTTGCTCTTCACCAATGTTCATAAAACTTCCACCAAATGAGCTGTGGTGTGGTGATGTCAGGAACACTCTAGCAAGTAAATTCTTGGTCTTTTACAGTAATGCCTCCACATCTTCAAAGCCAGAACCACGGCAGCTAACTCAAGATCATGAGTTGGATAATGCTGCTCGTGATTTCTGAGTTGACGAGATCCATAAGTGACCACTCGTCCTTCTTGCATCAGCACGCAGCCAAGACCGATGCCAGATGCATCGCAATAAACGTCGAATGGCTTCGTCGTATACGGCTGAGCAAGAACTGGGGCTGTTGTGAGATGCTTCACTAGAGTCATGAAAGATTGTTCACACGCAGCACCCCACACAAATCTGGTACTCTTTTTCAGTAATTCCGTCATTGGTTTAGCGATTTTTGAGAAGCCCGGAATGAACCTCCGGTCGTAACCTGCTAAACCGAGGAAGCTTCGGATTTCATGCACAGACTTTGGTGGCTCCCATTTCTGCACTTGGATAATTTTACTTGGATCAACAGCGATGCCCTCCACTGAAATAATGTGTCCGAGAAAAGGTACTTGATTAATGCAGAACTCACATTTGCTGAATTTTGCATAGAGCTGGTGATCTAGCAATCTTTGTAGCACAATATGCAGATGCTCAGCATGTTCTTCCTCTGACTTGGAGTACACCAAGATGTCGTCGATAAAGACAACGACAAATTTATCCAACTCCGGCATGAACACTGAATTCATCAGGTACATAAAGTGTGTCGGGGTGTTGGTCAAGCCAAAATACATAACGAGATACTCGTATAAATCGTATCTCATCGGGAATGCCGTCTTCGGAATATCTTCCGCCCAGATTTTTATCTAATGATATTCGGACCGAAGATCCATCTTCGGGAATACTTTCGCACCCACTAATTGATAGAAGAGCATATCAATGCGAGGTAGTGGATACTTGTTCTTGATGGTCATGGCGTTAAGAGGACGATAATCAACACAAAGCCGTAGTGTTTCGTTCTTCTTATTGACAAACGACGTTGAATAACCCCAAGGTGACAAACTCGGTCATATAAAGCCCTTGCTCATTAGGTCACTCAGCTGTGTCTTCAATTCTGCCAGTTCACTGGGTGCCATATTGTATGGCCTTTGTGAAATCGGTGTTGTACGCGGCGCAAGTTTAATCTTGAACTCTACGTCCTGTTCAGGCGGCATGCCCAGTAAATCATTGGGGAACACATCTGGATATTCACGTACCACCAGAACATCCTCTATCTTCACAGTTTCCTTATGGTTCAATGTTGCAATCTGCTGCCGACTGGCACCCAGAAATAATATATGAAGACCGTGCTGTGGGGAGTTGAGCTCAACGGTCCTAGAGCTGATGTTAAGAACCGCATTGTGGTAATTCAACCACGACATCCCCAAAAATGATGTATATCTTCAGACCCTCAAGAATAATGAGAGTTGTGGGGTATATTCTACCTCCCAAACAAAGAGGTGCTTGGGAGACAACATTTCTTGTTGTACTGCTTCCCCCGGGCGAAGATATGAGGTATTGGCTCTTTGTAGAAGTGGTTTGGAGCTGATGGTGAGCCACGAAAGATTGGCTAATGAAGTTGTGTGTGGCACCGGAATCGAAGAGAATTAATACCGGTAGCTAATTCAGAGAAAACATCCTTGCTAACACGGCTTCTTCCGGAACATCATCAATCACTGTATAGTGAATGCTGCCCCTTGTCTGCCCTCTTTTCTGCAGATACTGGTACGGGTCTGAATATGGAAAATATGATGATCCGCAGCCTTGAATTCCCTTCGGACAATACCTAGCATAATGGCCCATACGCCGACAAGTGAAACACGAATATCACTCCGGTTCTTCGCTGACTTGTGGTTGGATGCTAGGTACACATGGATGCAGCGATCGAGCACAAACCACCGTCTGATGCTGCTGCTGTGGAAGTGGTGCAAGTTGTGGTACTTGACCAGAAATCAACCTCTGAGGAGTTGATCGTACAGGTGGCCTCTATCTTTCACCGGATGGCGTTCGGTACACCAAACGGTATTTTTGGGGCATATAACTTGTGCTGGCCTGCTCGATCTCACTCATTTTTCTTTTCTCAGCTTGCCACTCGAGTGTCGGCTTTTTCTTGTATGAGAGCTGCATCGACCATGTTGGTGTAATTGCCTTTGTTGAACACAGCCAACTTCTCCTGTAATATGGCACTCAGGCCATGGAAGAATAAATCACACCGTGCAGCTTCTATCGCCACATATTCGGGAGCGTATTGAGCCAAATGGTTAAACCTTTTGACATACTCAAGGACACTCATGTCCACTACAGGAATCCCAACAATAGACGACGGCCAAAAACCGTCGTCAATAAGCACAGTACCGTCGTCAATAACTTATTGACGATGGTAAACTGTTATAGACGATGGTTTATGGCTGTCATCAATTATTAGTCATCAATAAGCTTATTGACGACAGCTAAAGTTAGCTGTCGTCAATAAGCTAAAGCAGCTTATTGACGACGGCCAGGGTTTGGCTCTCGTCAATAAGCTAGCTTATTGACGACGGCCGGGGTTTGGCTGTCGTCAATAAGCCAACTTATTGACGACGGTTCGTTTGTACCGTCGTCAATAACAATGGCTTATTGATGACGGTTTCTGGTACCTGGCCGTCGTCAATACTAATGGCTTATTGATGACGGCCAAGTACCAGAAACCGTCATCAATAAGGTTTGGAATTTTTTTAAAAAAACAAAATTCTGCCCTAGCTTCGAGGCCAGCCCTGGCTCGATGGCTAGATCACAGGCAATCAAAACATACATCACAGGCAGGCACAAAAACACTACACACACGCCACACTACCCTACGCTACCCCGACCGCTGCCACGGGAGTCCAGGAAGTCGTCGCGCGCTCGTCCAAACGCCGGATGCTGAGGGGATGGAGTTTCCTGAGCCTGCGTCGCCGATCCCTGTGATGTACATGTATAGTTAGACAAATTAGAAGTTCACAAATGTGTATATGACTAAATAAACTCATTACAAGTTAGAATTGAGCAAGTTAGCTAGATTTGGCTATGTTTGAGTAAGTTTGCTCATATTTTACTAAGTTTGAGAAGTATGGACTAGTAGTGTTTATGTTTGAGCTAGTTCAACTAGTTTTGGCTATGTTTGAGAAAGTTTGCTCATATTTGACTATAGTTGAGTAAGTTGTACCATATTTTACTCAGTTTGAGGATGTTTAACTAGTTTTCCCTAAGTTTGAGTAAGTTTGATCAAATTCAACTAAATTTGAGCAAGTTTAACTAGTTGCAGCTATTATGAGAAATTTTGTACCTGTGCTCCTAACGTCGGCCCCTGGGGTAGCTGTATCGGTGGCGGCGCCCACTGAGCAAAGACAGCCGGCTGTCCTGTGGCCATAGCCTGCAAATATGAAGTAAATTATTATACATGTCATTCATATATTAGAAACATTGAGTACAACGATCTGAACTTACCTGCATGGCAGCTTGCAGCTGTAGCATGTACAAGTGTTGATACTCGTCCCTAGCCTAGAGCTTGGCTGCCTGCCTCTCGTTTGTGAGCCTCAGCGCTCCCTGTGTCCTCTGGAGCTCCTCCTGGACACTCTGGAGCTCCAGATCTTGGCTGCCTCGTCTGCTGGATCCACCCTGCGATGAAGAGGCCCTCGAGGAAGACCGCGCCTCCGTCGAGTCGACTACTCCATCGAAGATGGCCAACCTACACAACGAAGTAATAGTATTAAAGTTTCGTGTCTCGAATTTCATGAAAGTAAATGAAAAACAACAGAACTCACCGGCCGTGAGGTTTACCGCCACCGCTTGCATAGGCGGCTTCAGGTACGATCGGCGAGTTCTGCCAATCGTAATCATCGCCTTGAAGCCTCCGCACCTCCTCCCCATACTTTTCCTAAAAATACAAAAAATTAAAGTCATCAGAAGTTTTAAAGAGAATACAATTAAGTTAACTAAAGTACTCACCAACGTCTCTGTCGCCGTCTGAGAAGACATCTGATCAGGCTGCGAGGGGTCACTTCCCATGTGACCCCTCCTCCACACCTGGATAGCGGTTGGCTCCTGACCGATCTCGCACTCCTATCGATACGTGTTAGCGCAATGATAGCGATAGAAATTAACTAGAATAAAATTTGAGTATCACTTACCATCCGTTTAGCAAGGTGTACGTAGCCGTCCCCGCCAAGACGGTGTTTCCCGTTCGTCCCTCGACTCTGTCGGCAGGTCATCGACACGCCTTGGAAGCCCTGGCTCGCCCAACGAGCACATAGGGAACTGTTGGCGTCCGGACAGGACTCAAGCCATGGTACGTTGACCTGCACACATTTGTTATTGGATGAAAACATTGATCAAAATTGGATAATGAAGTAAAGTAAAATAAAGATTTTACCTCTGCGTACTGTGCCTCCGTCAAGTACTTGTCCGCCACATCCTTAAACTGCCCCAGCTCACCCTCGTCCGGATGCAACTTATAGTACGCCTTCGTAGTCTGAATGCGAGACATTGATATCGACTGCGTCAGGAGCTTCCTAGCGTTGTTTTTGAAGACCAGGCGAGCGCCAGCTAGGCCTCGTCCTCCAAACGGTAATATTTCTACAAGAAGAAATATACAAGTTAATGTATTTAACATATAAGAGGTTCACATTTAATGAATAGACGATTTACTTACCATGAATTCATGCCACACATGCTCCTGGTGGTTGACGTAGGTAATGTCCTGAGCCGTAGTGTAATCGTCCCAAGACGTAGCAGCCCGTCCGTTAACTAGACCGGGGTAGTGACAACGGATGAGCTGGCCCAGGACAGCGTTGACCTGGCGGTGGCATCCTTGACCCGTGAACGAGTCATCGGCCCAAGATCTAATACACGATTCTCAATTAGTACATATATAAGTGTTAAAATATCTAAATTGATTTGTTATAGAATTACTTACCTATCACCAACCGGACGAATAACGACCCGATCTTCTGGCCGTGCAGGAACCGGAGGAGGAGCCACATAGCTCCTCCTCCTGTAACGTCGCTGTGGAGCCAGCTCCACATTAGGCTCTGTGGAAGGCTCCGAAGCAGGGTCTGAAACCTGCGGTGTCGGAACCTGGAGAGGATCCGAAGCAGGATCCGAAAAAGGCTCCGAAACCTGTGGTGTCTGAAGAGGATCCCCGGCCTCTGTCTCCTCAGACGTAGAGTCGTCCTAAAAATTTGAAGATTTGTAATCTATATTTAAGAAGTTACTTATATAATTTATGTAATTTACTATTATTTACCTGTCGTGACCGCTCTCGTGACCCCTGGCCTCTCTCAAGGCCCAACAGCTGAGACAGTCTACCATTGCTAGACTGACAGCCCTGGAAAACGGAGTCTGATCTCGGGGGCAGAAAGCCCCGCGTCCCCCGTCGTCTACTGCTCGACGACATCCTGATGAAAGGAAATTTGATAATGAATTTAAAGGAAAATATAGAAGACGAAAGAAGAGATGAAGGAAACGTTACTTGTACTCAATTTCAAAATTCATCAGTATCACGATCATGTACTCTACTTCGTAAACCGGACCATCGATCTTTTGTCGTGGTTGTTCGCCGTTTTTTTTTCACATTATGAGTCTGTACATCTTGTGCATCTCCAACTAATTCATCGAGTCGTAGACCAGGCTCAACGACAAAAGAATCTGGCAACTCTTCTTCTTGGTAAACAACATCAGCCTCATCAAGGTAACCAGTATTGTCCAGTGTATATAACCGCTCACGAGGATTCACCTTTTGTACAACCCACCATGCACTAAGCTTTTCGCATGGATATTGTAGATAGTACACTTGTTCGACTTGGTGTGCAAGGACAAAGGTGTCGTAGCCTCGTAGTCGGTTCTTGTGTTCAACTTCTACCATGCCAAATTGGTTTTGTCGAGTTCCATTGTTATTATCAAACCAATCGCAGTCAAAGAAGACTACTTTAAGGTCTTTACTTCCGGCAAAACTGAATTCTAGGATTTTGTTTATGATCCCATAGAAATTAGTTTCACGTCCTTCGGCATCGGCGGCCCTCGTCACAACTCCGGTGTTAGATGTTGCCCTTAGAGGACGTTGAGCTTCAAATTGAGTTGAACGAAATCAGAACCCATTGACATCATATCGACCAAAGAGTTTAACTTCAATGGATCCGTTGGACAGTTGTCACAAATCTTCATGAACACCGGCTTGTGTCTTGCACTGTCCAACATATGAAGTAAGAAGACTATTTTATGCTATGAACATAATTACTAAGAGGAACAAGACAAGGAAAACGTTACATGATTTCAAAACCCGGTTTGGAAGTTAGGTCCTCCATTTACTCTATAATGTGACACGACCCCACGGTCTTGTCGAGACAGGATCACGCTGAGGGGTGCTGCATTGCACAACACCGGATAACACACATCAAAGGTACAAAGCGGAAGCAAAGTTTTATTACATAAAGAGGTTTATGAATATTTTTACAACAAAATAGTCCAGTCCAAACTCACAGGCGTAGACTAAGCATTGAGTTCACGTTCAGCCCGTGAACGTGTCCCCACTAGCACACACACACACTAACACGGCGGCGTGCACGACTCCCACTCGACGGGGTTCCCCTCCTGGGGTTCCGTCTCCTCCTCGCGAGTCCCTTCCTCATAGAACCCTGCAAAAGCTTCAAACACAAGCAGGGAGCACGAAGGCTCAGCAAGACTAACCCGTCTCTCCTAAACATGAAACTTCTACATGAGGGTTGATAGGTTACATGAGGTAAAAATCATTTGCAAGGACTCGCCTAATTAGTGGAACCTTACTTTCAAGTTTTAGCAGCAGGTTGTGGAGAACCTTACGCTAAGGCACATGAGAGAGCCGCAATCAAACAAGAAACGCATTTCTCTCATGTACTTTGCCCAAAGTTGAAAAGAACTATAGTTAGCTCTAGACTATAGCAAATCATTAGCAATCAAGTCCATCTTTCAATCAGAAACATTTTAACATGTAACTAGCCTGTTCTTTCTACGTCACGGTACAGTGAACAAGTGGTACTCAATGACCGTGAGGGACGGCGATTATAATCGATTTACACCTGCAGGGTTACCCGAATAACCCGTCACGTACGCCCGTACTCGATGTTGCCTACAGCAACCATCACGGACGCCGTACGCAACCACCTTTCACCCGTTAGCCAAATGTTGAACCGATCCAATCGTCCCGAGCAAGAGGTCTCTGCATGCGCATCTCAGTGCCGCCAGCCGATTTACACCTCGAGCTCTCAACCTACCCTCTGAACGACCAGCTATGCCTCAACACCCAGCTACCCGAGTTACATCGGTTTCCCGGTTCCCATATAGCCGGTAGGTCTTCGGTACTGTTATAGCTTGTTCAACAGGCCCGCACACGGCTCGGTCCTCAATCGACACAAGTGGAGCTACAGCACAAAGGCCCCAAAGTCCTGCTGCCCTTACTCTCCGCTCGGTCTCATTTTTCTTGCCATGTGTATCATGTTCTATCTCTACCCGAGTCGAGTGCCTCTAGCCTATGCTCGCGAGTAGCTCCAACTACTCGACTTGTACCGAATACTACACTATCTTAGCATTGCAGTAGCTAACAGGGTTTTCATTACTAATCCCAACCCATGGTTTTCTTAGCTATGCATTTGGGTTTCAATCAAGACTCTAATGAAAGAGATATATGATGCTCAAAGACAGTGCTCAAAACAATAAAAAGTTTTAAAGAGGTTAATGCAAACCGGAGCTTGCCTTGCTGCTCTTGGTCGTAGGCTAGCTGCTCTTCCGGAGTAACGAAGACTAGGACTTCGGGTTCCTCCTCGACCTTAGCGACTACATGAGGTAATAAGTACATGTATTAATTTAAATGCATTTGAATTGAGTTTTAAACTTGTGAAGGCTATAAGTCCCACTAGACAGACTCAAGGACTCTGAAATTTTTACTGTGGTTTGGATACAACCTAAACAGAGATTTGGCAAAGTTTTAGTTGCAGCAAAGCTCATTTGAGCCCTCCACAAATAATTATGTACTTGACCTTAATTGGAACTCTTAGGCTGTTCTAGGGATTTTCATGGAGCAAGCCATGACTTTCTGAAAACTAGATTTTCAGAGGGTTCTAATGGAGTTGGTCTCACTTAATTTGAAGGCTCCTAGCTAAAGATATGAGCTAAACAATTTCAGGGAAAATTCTGAAAATGTTTCTGAACATTTTCTATTTTCTCTGGAACGGTTTTATTAATCCCAACGTTTTCTATTTTCTCTGAAATTTTTATGGTAGTTCAGGGATATTTTGGTGAACATCCCAGCAAAATTTCAGAATTTTCCTCCGAAGGATTCTCCAGATAAAATTCCAAACAGTTTAAATTTTGAGGAATTAATTCTGGAGAAGTAAGGATTTTCATGAAGTGGAACTTGATTTGCTGGAAAGTACTCAGAGAGCTGAATACAACCAAATTTGGTTCACTCGATTTGGAGCTTCCTAGCCAGAGTTATGAGGATTCGAAGTTTGAATGAATTTTGAAAATCGGGGAAAAGTTCAAATCTGCCGGTGGGTCCACGGGGACACGTGTCAGGTGCTGAGGCGATGACACACCGGGGTCCACGGAGTTTTTGTGTGCCAGCACACCGGATCTGAGCCGCAGACCGATCCCGATTTAAAATCCGAGCCGCTGACAGCCGGGACCCACCCCTTCGTCTACCTCTCGCCGCCCGCGCTCTGCCGCCGTGACACCTCACCGGAGAGCTCGCCGGCAGCCTCTGTGGTGCTCCAAACTTCCTGATCCTGGCCGTCCCTGCCTACTTTCACTCGGGGAACATGATTCCGGGCTCAGTTCATCATGAAAATGGCCGGTACATGTCAGCGACGAGCGGCAGCCTCGGGAGAACTTCGGCCGTGTCAGCCGACCTCCCTAGCACCCCAATCGATCGAGCAAACGGTCGGGAAGCATCAGTGGACCTTAGGAAAGGTCAACATGAGCTCCACGGAGCTCGGGAAGGGTTGTGTTGGGCTGTCGCCGTGCGACCTAGGCCAGAAATCGGGATTTCTACTACAACTAGAAGAACAGCGGTTTCCCTCGACGGTCTTCGTGGTTCCTGCTCCTATGGACTCGTACGGGCACCTAGAAGTGATCCTCTCCACGAAAGGATGAGTGGTGCAGTGTGGATTACGAATTTCGTGGATCGGTGCAGACTCCACTTTTGCACACCGTTGCGAAAATATGAAATTCCGGCGTGAGCAGTCTTTGTCACACCGCCGGAGCTCGCGGGAATGAAAGAGGGACTGAAGGCGAACCTTTTTGCTGTTCACAGCTCGGTGAACGGTGGGCTGTGGTGGTCAGAAGGATCATTCCCTCAGTGGCGGCTCGAGCTGACCCGGCATTGAAAAGATCGTCGCGGTGGAGCTCGGGGAGGACTGCTCCGGGCCTGGAACTGGCGCGAGGGTATTGAAGATGGCTTGGAGCACCTGGTGCTGGTCTCAGATCGCCGGGAGGATCACTGGATCGGCTGGGCGATGAGAAGCCGAGAGTTCAACCTGGCGGCGAGGAGCTTCAGTTTTTTGGGTGGGGATGCGTCGTGGCAGCAGTGAAAACCCCCTGCGACCACTCAGGCGCGTAGATAAGGGCCCCGAGAGGCGGTTCATCGGCCGAGGGCAGCAAGCAGCTGCTGTCCTCGCCGTTTCTTCGCTGTGGCGGCAGCTCGGTCGGGCGCGAGTAACTGGGTTCAGTCTTCAGTCGGTAGAATTCTCTCCAGTGGCTGACATGTGGGTCCCATTTCCCTTTTAACCTCTGAACTTAACTCCATATTACTGTTGTAAACAGTAGTCCCCACAAAGCCCATGGTGATTTGAGTTATCTACCCCTGAGCCATTTGAATTGGTTAGGATTCAAATTGGGTTTGGTTTGACTAAATTTCAGCACATGTTCAGTTTGAAATTCGAATAAAGTTTGAATTTGCTACCCTTAGCTCATGTCAAGATCAACTCCAACTGGAGTGAAAATTGGTGTGTGAGCTCATAAAAATGTGCTGAGTAAGAATATGCCTCCCACTTTTGAATCCATGGGATAAAACAGTTTGAATTTGAATTTGGGTACAAACTACCCTCTTTTATGCTATACCCAAAAATACATCAAAAAGGTTTTGACTTTGGGTGAAACTTGGCATGGACATCCCTAGCAAGGTGTAGGAGTTTTCATATGCCCAGCCCCTAGATGATGCATGTGGGAAATACCACTTTTGCATTTTGTGAGTTTATTCTCTAATCAACTTTCTTCAAATGAGGTGTGTGTGTGATGATGAACACTTTGGAATGTGTCAAAAACTGAGGTCTTTACATTCCTCCCCCCTTAAAAGAATCTCGTCCCGAGATTATAAGGTGAAAATGAGAGAGAGGACGGTGGAAAATTACTGGATATGTGACGTGAAAAAGTTGGGGTAGTTAGCGCGAAGAAATCCTTCGCTCTCCCATGTCGCTTCGTCCATGGAGTGATTACTCCATAGAACTTTGTAGAACCACAACGTACGGTTGCGTGTGGTCCGGGCCTTCTCATCAATAACCTGAACTGGTTCCTCCCGATAGGTGAGATCCGGTTTCAGTTCTTCTATGTCCTCCAGCTGAATGGTAGTTGATAGCTTAAGACACTTCCTCAGCTGGGAAATATGAAAGACGTCGTGCACACCGGAGAGTGTTTCTGGTAATTTCAGCCGGTATGCTACTGATCCACATCTTTCGGTAACCTGGAATGGACCGATGAATCGGGGTGCCAACTTTCCTCTCACCCCGAATCTGTTCACGCCCTTCATTGGAGACACACGTAGGTATATGTGATCCCCGACTTCGAATTGTAATGGGCGCCTTCTCCGGTCCGCATATTGCTTTTGTCGGGATTGGGCGGCTTTTAGGTTCGCTTGAATCAGTCGAACCTTCTCCTCCGCGTTACTGACAAGGTCAATCCTGAAGGTAACCCTTTTTCCAACTTCTCCATCATCGCCCTTTTGATTTATTTAGCACAAAGCTTTCTATAAAAATAGCTAAGCTCGGCTAACACCTTCCACACCTCATCGTCAAGATAGCCTCGAAACATAACCGGCAGAAGTCTTTCCATGATTATGTGATAATCATGACTCTTCAAACCAGTGAGATTTCCAGTCTTAACATTAACGGCTCTTCTCAGGCTAGCAGCATAACCGTCTGGGAACTTCAACTGTTTCAACCACTTGAAGACTTCTTTCTTTTCTTTTGGTCAAAGGCAGAAAGAAGCTCGTGATTTGCCACCAGCTTCGGAGAGCTCAAGACTTGGTCGGTTACAAACCTCTACCAAATCCTTCCGAGCTTTTATATTGTCTTTTGTTTTGCCCGTCATATCCAAGCACGTGCTTATGATGCATTCGCCCATGTTACGTTCCTGATGCATGACATCAATGTTATGCATTAGAATTAAAGACTTCATATATGGTAACTCCCATAGTGCACATATATGAGTCCAATTGTGATACTCTCCGTAACACACAAAATATCCAGGACGACCTTCATCTGGCACTAGATTGTCGAGCTGTTCAACAATTTCCGACCCGTTCAGACGTTGTGGTGGTCCCTTTTTTACAATGGTACCCTTCCTGAAGGCATTTCTCTGTTGCCTAAACACGTGATTTGGCGGTAACCAACGTCTATGACAATCAAAGTAGCATATCTTGCCACCATGACTTAGACGAAAACAATCCGTGTCCGAAGCACATACTGGACATGTCAATCGACCATGAGTGCTCCAGCCAGAAAACATGCCGTAAGCTAGAAAATCATGAACAGACCAAAAGTACGCAGCTCAAAGGTTGAATTTCTGTTTTCTATAACAGTCATATGCTTCGACTCCTGTCTATAACATTTTCAACTGTTCAATCAATGGCTGCATCATCATGTTTAGTCGTGAACCAGGATGATCCGGTCCAGGTACAATAAGGAATAGGAACATGAACTCATACTTCATACAAAGAGATGGTGATAAATTGTACGGAATAGCGAACACGGGCCAACAAGAGTATGGTGTGGCGTTTGTACTAAATGGTGAGAAGCCATCTGTCGCCAACCCAAAGTGAATATTTCTCGCGTCATTGGCGAAATCTGGATCGAAGCGGTCAAGCGCCTTCCATGCCTCACTGTCCAACGGGTGCACCATCATGCCGTTGTTCTCACGTACACCTTCTTTATGCCACCTCATGTGTCTAGCTGTTTTTTAGATAGAAACAAAAGCTTGAACCTAGGTGTGACAGGCAAGTAGCGAAGTTGCTTCTGTGCGACTTGAGTCATTACTTTTGAACTGTCGTCATTAACAACTTCGACAAATCTCGCTTTACCACATTTTAAGCACTTGTTCTCGTTGGCATGCTCTCTCCAAAAAAGCATGCAATTATCTACACACATATCAATCTTCTCATATTTCATACCCAGACCAGAAATCAACTTCTTAGACTGATACATATCTTTAGGCACTTTATGTGGTTGTGGAAGGATATCGCTGATCAATTTGATGAGATCGTTGTAGCAGTTATTGGAGAAGAAATACTTAGACTTAATGGCCATAAATCTAGTCATGAAAGTAAGGAGCGTCACTTTAGTGTGTTCATGCAACGGCTCTTCTGAAGCTTTGAGAAGCGTGAAAAACGCTTCAACCTCCATTGTAGGAGGATCCTCCATCAATTCAGGATTTATGGCATCAAGCATCTCGTCCATCATATCGACCCCCGTGTTGTCATCCTCATCTGAAACTTGTAAGGGTTGAGAAGATGTCTTACCGTGGAAGGTCCACACCTCATAATCTTGCATGAAACCGTATCGACACAAGTGAAACGCCAAATTCACTTTGTCCCAACACTTTGCACCCTGACATTTCATACATGGGCACCGCACCTTATTGATCATTGACAATGAAAAAGCTCGATTTACAAAAGCATCTGTCTTGGCGAACCACTCATCCGAGTGACCACCAGAACTGTTCTTCCAACCGGTATACATCCAACTACGGTCCTCACCCATGTTTGAATCTGCAGTTTAATGTCAAGGAAATGATAGTTACTTTATAATTTATTTATGTCACGGCCCTACATCTATTGGAAAGGATAGGTCCTAAACCCACCCAAGAGTGACCGAGCGGAGCGTGCTCATGACGAGACGCGTGGTCTGGATCCGAACGAAATTTCGGCAGCATAACCCCGCTGTTCTCCACTGCACGCCTGAAAATGGTGCAGCAGAGAACAACAGGGTTATGCCGTCGAAATCTCATATAGATCTAAACCCGTGTCTCATCACAAGCCACGCCCCCTCGGTCACTCCCAAGCTGTCCAAAAAGGGACAATTCCGAACGTACACGCCTCACATATGTTACACATGTGAGACGGGCCGGTTCGAAATGGGTGACGCATGTTGTATAGGTTTACGTCAATCTTTCATTTTTGAGTCATTTAAAAGAGAGAGAGGAAAGAACGAAAGAGAAGGAAAGAACG
Source organism: Neostapfia colusana (assembly GCA_030760725.1). NCBI lineage: Eukaryota > Viridiplantae > Streptophyta > Magnoliopsida > Poales > Poaceae > Neostapfia > Neostapfia colusana. The sequence goes on along the minus strand of JASWHV010000016.1, from coordinate 59,631,551 downwards.
AGAGAGAGACAAAGAAGTGGGTCAGCCGTCCTAAGTTATGCCCCGCTGGGGCCTGCCATTATCTTACGACGCCTTTAGGGTTAGCCGTCGTACGTTATGCCCCGTCATAAGTGGGTCAAAGATGAAACCACACCGTCGGGGCCCGCCGTCCACGCGCGGGAGCTTGCCGTCCTCCGTGCCTATGTCGACTAATACATTACCACTAAATGGGTCGTGACAAACCCTAAATGGGTCGTGTCAGGCTGGACCGGGCCGAAACCCATTTATTTACATATAGTAACTAATCACGCAATCAATCAAAGTATTAATTAAACAATAATCAATTACAATACTAATTAAACAATTAATCAAATAAGGTCGGGTGCGTAGCTGGCGGGGCCTGTGGCGGGGCCGGGCGGCACAGCAAGGCGGGGCTCGGGGCGGGGCGCGGCGATCGGCGGCGGCCGAGGCGCGGTCGGGGCTCGGCGCGAGCAGGGGCGGCCGGGCGGGGCTTGGGGCGGGACGGCAGCGGCTGCGGCAGGGCGGGGCGGGGCGCGAGGCGGTCGCGCTGCGGCGGGGCGGGGCGCGGGGCGGTCACGCTGTAGCGGGGCGCGGGGCGGTCTCGCTGCGGCGGGGTGGGGCGCGGGACGGCGGTGCGCGGTGGGGCGGGGCGCAGGGCGGCCGTGCTGCGGCAGGGCGGGACGCGGGATAGCGGTGCGCGGTGGGGGGGCGCGGGACGGTGGTGCGCGTCGGCAGGGCGGGGCGTGGCGGCGGAGGGGGAGGGGGACTTACCTCGTGCTGGGGACGGGCGGCGGCTTCGGCGGGGACAGGCGGTGGCGACGGGGACGACCGACGGCGACGTGGACGGCCGGCGCGAGTCGGGAGGTGGCACTGGCCGCCTCCTTGCTCACGTACGGGTTATATGTGCCGTTATTGACGACGGTGCTAGGTGACCGTCGTCTATAAGGAACTTGTTGACGACGGTGCTAGGTCACCGTCGTCAATATCTCCTCGGGTGGGACTGGATTAAGTTAAATACGACGGCCCCCGTCATCAATAATTTATTGAGGTGGCGGCGGAGGTCAGCTCGGGGCAGGGCTGAGAGTCTGGCTCGGGCCCGGGCTGAGCAGCCCAAGTGCCCACGACCGTCGGATCTAATCCGACGATCCACGCGTTCTATGAGGGTCATGAAAAATGGCGCTCAACCCTAATACACTCATTTTCATCCTCCTCCCTCTCTCCTCTCCAAAGCACAGGATGCGGCGACCCGAGGAATCGGCAGCGCGAGGCATCGGCGGTGGCAGTGCGAGGGGCCGGCGGTGCCTTGCAGCGACGGCGGCGGGCGGAGGCGGCGTCGGCATCGGCGACGCTCGGCCAGGCGAGGCGAGCCGCCCTAGTATCCCCCCGCAACCGACTGGACGCCTAGGCGTCGGTACGCTGTCGGCGACGGCGGGGGCTGGTGGCAGCGGGGCCGGGGGTAAAGCAAAAACAATGTGCTTAAACAACTAATCAATCAATTAACTAAATTAAATAACTAAAATCAGAAACAATTACTATTTAAACCAAATAATTAACAATTAAACTAATTATCTACTAAATACATACAAGGCACGTCAAGGGAGAAAAAGAACAGAGAAAAGGGTCAATCACACGCTAGAACTGCATACAGGACATAAGCTGGCCTACGCTCAGTTCAACTTAGTTCAGGGGTGGACAATAAATATGTAGGTAACATTAACAGAGGTATTTTGCACTCCTGGCATAAGGCCTGGCCATCACTGTAGCTAAATATCCAAGTGACCAAGAGGCGTAAGCATTTCATGCCTTAATTTATATGGTTTAGACCAAAGAATGTGGAGTCATAGCCATTGCTGCCGGCCTCCATGTTAAAACGAAGCAGATGAGACTGAGGTGCTATAAGCTGTTCATCAGCACACGACACTAGAGTAGAACTCTCTCCGCGTGGTGAATGAAGGTCGCCACAGTCCTCACCGGTGCTGGAGAACTATATAAGACGAGATGCTTACTGTACAGGATCAGGAAATTTTAAAATTTTATCTAATCTAACAGAGGCGGGGGACAGAGGTGGGGGACAGAGGGGGGAGGGGGCGGGACAGAGGCGGCCGGGCGGCCGGTGGCTCGGCCGGAGGAGGAGGGCCGGAGGGGGAGGGGCCGGGCCGGAGGGGGACGGGGGAGGGGCCGGAGAGGCCGGACGGGGGGAGGACGGCAAGGCTGGCCGGCCGGTGGCCGGCGGCACGGCCGGTGGGCGAAGAAAGCGGGGGAGAGGCCGGAGGGGGAGGGTGAGAGCGGGGGGAGGGGCCGGGCCAAAGGGGGACGGGGGAGGGGCCGGAGAGGCCGGACGGGCAGAGGACGGTGAGGCCGGCCAGCCGGTGGCCGGCGACGCGGCCGGGGGGCGAGGAAAGCGGGGGAGAGGCCAGAGGGGGAGGGGGAGGGGGACTTACCTCGGGCCGGGGACGGGCGGCGGCGGCGACGGGGACGTCCGGCGGCGACAGGGACGGCCGGCGCGAGTCGGGAGGCGACACTGGCCGCCTCCCGGCTTGCGTACGGGTTATATGTGCCGTTATTGACGACGGTGCTAGGTAACCGTCGTCTATAAGGGACTTGTTGACGATGGTGCTAGGTCACCGTCCTCAATAACTCATCGGGTGGACCCGGATTAAGTTAAAGACGACGGCCCCATCGTCAATAATTTATTGACGACGGTGCTCGTCTAGCCGTCGTCAATAACATTAAAGACGACGGCCCCGTCGTCAATGATCATTTTTCCTGTAGTGGTCCCCTTGTTTCAACATCATAAATTCCTCCCACTTTGTCTTGATAATACCTATCAGTATGTGACGAGTACGATAATCTTCACAGAATTCACTCCATGTGTAGGATCAAAGAGCACGTGAAAATCTACCAGAGGGGGGGTGAATGGTAGATTAAAACTTTTCACAGCGGAAACAACAAAAACCCCTCAGCAAAAAATCAATCGGTTAAAGAAACTGTGTGTGCAAGTGTTTTCAAACATGTTCAACCGTGACAAATCAAGTAGAGAGGTAGCGAATCAAGTTACGGATCTAATGCAACAAGAATCACTTGAAAACACGAAGTAAAACTTGAGATACGATCAAAACATTAAACGAAGATCAATCTGTTCTACCCGATATAAAACAGATCTGCAATGCTGCAAAGAAACTCGTGTCTCTCAAAAACAAAAGATCCGAAGCTCGTGAAAATTTCACAGATGATAGATAATTGAGTTGTGAAGACAACCCAAAAAGAATCACGTCAATCGGATCTGTAAAACTCGAGTTATGAACGAAACACCGAAGCAACGTCGGTCTGTCCAGAAACTCGGCGAGAAAGACTTGACGAAAAACAAATCGGACGAACAAGGCACAAAAGCTCCTCGAAACTATGAACTTTATTCAATAGAAACACAAGAGGAACAGCCCAAAGTCGTGCACCATGAGCTCTGGCCTCCCTTGCTTATATAACCAGCTCCATGGCCAATCCAATTCAAACTAGGACTCCTACTCCAACTTGGATTCAAACTGTAACTTTCCAATACTACTCAAGACTCTTCTATACGCAGATAGAAGCAATCTTAAGACTTCCAAACACCTTAGGAACGTCCCAAACATTCCTAAAACAACTCAAATTCGTGACCCACACGAAATCCTATCATAACCAACTCAAAACTTTCCATACTTGAGTCAAACACGACTCAGCCGCAGCCTGAGTCCATAACCTAGTCGGTTGGACCTTTCCGACCAATTCTTTACGTCCACTTCTCTTCATCACACCTTGGAACAATGTTGCCACGTCCATGCACTCCTTGCACACGTGCAAATACCTTCCAACGACGTACACGCAACCTTCATATGCACTGCTCTTGATCCAAACATGTTGCGCGACCTCCCGATCAACTCAACCACAGCTCCTCCCGAACTTGGTTGTTGGCCTCATCTCCTCCCTGAGACTAGTCCAAGGATCCCGTCACCAGCCATGTCTTGAACTCAAGCAACACCTGCACATGAATAAACAACCAATTCTTCCGAGCACAAGTCCTCGACTTGACTCACGTTAGTTCGAAAACCACAACACCTTACATGAGCACGTCACATAAGCATGTTGCAAACCATATCAAATGATAACAGCCATAACCACCAAAACACACCAAAAACTTAGCAAATTAATACTAAGCAAACCTTCCCATAAAGCAAGTTTGAAATATTGCGAGTTAAAAGCAAAAACAAGACGCTGCAGTTCTACGAGTTGAACTTCACGGGAGCTCCCTAAAAACAAGCTCCGGACCTCACAGAAGCTCTCCGGACCTTGCAGGAGCTCTCCGGACCTTGCCAACACTTGGCGGACCTAACAAAGAACTTGTCGGACCTTGCCACAGAAGAATGTTTTGGCAATATTCAAAACTTTGAATGTTAATGCTAACTTTTATCCTAATTGCCAATGTATTCAGCACACATAGGTCTCACAATCTCCCCCTTGATGAATGCATTGGCAACACCAATTAAAATCCGAACATTGGCTTATGAAAAGTTTTGAAAAGCTTTGAAAACTCATTTCTCCCCCTTTATTAATTTCTCCCCATTTTTTTAAAATCAGAGAAGGAAGAAAGTGTATAACATATGCAAAGTGTAAAAAAAATCTCTCCTTATACATATTTCTCCCCCTTTGACAATGTATTCAGCAAGGTTCAAAAGAGAAATTTTTAAATGTTATGAGCATATTATAACATATACATACAAAACAAAGCTCATCCAAGTCATACTATCAGGTTACTTACACTATCACATCAATGAGATACATAAAGTAGTGTAAGCCATGCTAGAGATCAAATGTATTTTTCAGTTTAAGCAAGTCATGATCTCCCTTACTCAACTATTTCAAAACCTGAAAACATGACACTTGTTGCTGCATTTTTATTATTCATAATCATTTAAGGCACAAAGTTGATCATATGATATTTGCAAGAGATTATATGCCGCATCAGCCTTATTCTAACCAACCAAGCCAAGCCTATGTCATTTGACAATCAGAAGCTTAAGGACATGGTTTTAGTCATACACAATTCTTTCCAAGTTCATATCTTAGTGCAATGAAAGCAATCTCAAAAGAAGAAGTGCGATGCATGCATATTCTCTTGATCTTTTCTCAATTTTTTATTTGAAAACTCAACATGTGAGCTGATCACTTGATTAATTTTTTATATTAAAAGCACTTGTGAGCACGCAACAAGTTCAAAACAGCAAGAAAGTTCGATCATGACCAGATTTAGTGTAAGTAATTATTCCAATTACTAGTCATGGCAAAAACTACAAAATGTATAACATGAGTAATGTAGTAAGAACTTTCAGCTTGTAAAAGGAATCACAAAGTCATATATGTATGAAATACTATGCCCGTATTATTTTTGTTTCAGATTCACACATAGACTTTCAAAGTTTCAAAAACTCCCCCTCAATTTAAGCCATGAGGATGCATAATCCCTATTTCACTACGAATGAAACAAAAACAAGTGAAATCCAAAGGTTTTGTAAAAATATCAGCCAATTGTTGTTCGGTATCGACATGGTGAAGCACAATGTTTCCTTTTTCAACATTATCACGAAGAAAGTGATACCTAATGTCAATGTGCTTAGTTCTAGAGTGTTTCACGGGGTTTTTAGCAATACAAATTGCACTAGAGTTATCACAAAACAGTGGAACACTATCTAAATCAACCCCATAGTCCTTAAGTGTTTGAACAATCCAAAGAATTTGTGAGCAAGCGCTAGCCGCAGCTACATATTCAGATTCGGCCGTGGATTGTGCAACTGAACTTTGTTTTCTAGAGGACCAAGCAACAAGTGAATTACCAAGAAAATGACAAGCACCCGAAGTACTTTCCCTATCAATCCTACAACCCCCAAAATCAGCATCCGAAAAAGCTTTCAAAGAAACGGTTGAGGAAGAAGGAAGAAAAATGCCAAATTCTTGAGTTCCATGTAGATACCTGAGAATCCTTTTGATGGCTTGGCGATGTGAAGCACGTGGAGAAGCTTGAAAATGTGCACAAAGACATACGCTGAATTGTATGTCCGGTCTTGACGCCGTGAGATACAAAAGTGATCCAATCATACTTCTGTATTCTTTTTTATCGACCGGGTCACCATCTTCGTCAAGTTCAAGTGTTGTTGCTGTTCCCATTGGTGTCCGAAGAGGCTTGCATTTGTCCATGTTGAAGCACTTAAGAAGGTCCTTTGTATACTTAGTTTGATGCACAAAAGTTCCTTCTTTTGTTTGCTTGATTTGCAGCCCCAAAAAGTATGTGAGTTCTCCCATCATACTCATCTCAAATTCTGAACTCATTATAGCTGAAAACTTGGACACGAGATCATGAGAAGCACAACCAAAGATAATATCATCCACATACACTTGAACTAATAATGAGTCATTGCCGTGCTTAAGTACAAAAAGAGTTTTATCAACCTTGCCCATGGTAAACCCCTTTTTAAGTAAGAATGTTTTTAACCTATCATACCATTGCTCTAGGGGCTTGTTTTAGACCGTACAAGGCTTTGGACAGTTTGTAAACATGATTAGGAAAATTTGGATTTTCAAAACCCGGTGGCTGCTTAACATAAACCTCCTCCTCTATGTAGCCATTAAGAAAAGCACTTTTAACATCCATTTGATATAACTTGAAACCCTTAGATGCAGCAAATGCTAATAAAATTCTTATAGCTTCTAATCTAGCAACAGGAGCAAATGTTTCATCAAAATCTAGACCTTCAATTTGAGTGAAACCTTGAGCAACCAACCTAGCTTTATTCCTAACCACAACCCCATCCTCACTTTGCTTATTTTTAAATACCCATTTAGTTCCAATTAATGTGTGACCTTGAGGTGGAGGTACAAGTTTCCAAACATTATTTCTTTCAAAATTTTCTAACTCTTCTTGCATGGCATTAATCCAAGATTCATTAGTGAGTGCGTGTGATATATCCTTGGGTTCAAAAGAAGCAACAAAAACAGAATGAGCATGAGAGTTTGGATCGCAAAACCTGGACCGAGTGACTCGTTCATGCAAGCTTCCAATGATTTGTTGTGGAGGATGACTTTTGAGTACTCGGAGGGGAGTAGACACTTCACAAGCACCTTCTTCTTCATGTTCGGACCTTTGATTCGGAGAGCTTGTTGATTGAGGAAGGTCCGAACCAGCAGTAGTGACTGTTGGTGCTGGTTGTGGTGCAAAATCAGCATCTTGATCGTTATTTACTTCCGAGTTTTCGGGCAGCAGCACCACTTCTTCATCTTCTTCAATAAAAATACTCTCCCCCTGCGGATATGGATCCGGACCTGCAATGTCGGAGCTAGTACTTGGGCTAGCTTCATCAAAAGAAACCTCGCAAGTCTCCACAATTTTGTTAGTGTCAAGTAAAAGCACACGGTAGCCTCTAGTATGAGATGGATAACCAAGAAACATGCCATCAAAAGATCTAGCTTCAAATTTATCAAGATTACCATGTTTCTTAACAAAGCATTTGCAACCAAAAACCCTAAAGTGTGTAACACTAGGCCTATGTCCAAACCGGAGCTCATATGGGGTTTTTCCAAGCTTAGCACGCAAGAAAACTCGATTTGAGACATAACAAGCGGTTGCAATTGCATCAGCCCAAAATTTCCTAGGAGTTTGATATTCATCAAGCATAGTCCTAGCCATCTCAACTAAGGTCCTGTTCTTTCTTTCTACGACACCATTTTGTTGTGGTACATAGGGTGAAGAGTATTGATGATCTATTCCATTTTCAGCACAAAAGTGATCAAATGATTGGTTTTTAAATTCAGTTCCGTTATAACTTCTAATTGCTTTTAAAGATCCTGGGTGATCAATAGATAATCTAAGAAATAAAGTTCTAAAATGACTAAAAGCTTCATTCTTAGATGCCATAAAATAAATCCAAGAATATCTGGAATAATCATCAACAATCACAAGCACATACCATTTACCTCCAAAGGATTGAACACGTGCCGGACCTACTGTGTCAAGATGTAAAAGTTGTCCCGGTTCAACTGTCATGGTCATTGTGAGAGGATCATGTGAACCTGCAACAAACTTAGCATGTCTACAAGAAGAGCACACAATATCATTGTCCTTTTTAAGCTTCGGCACCCCACGTATGCGATCGGGAGCACTAACACGAGTGAGATGATCAAAGCCTATTTGACCAAGTCTACGATGCCAAAAATATAGATCCTTTGTATCATTAGCAAATAGACACCGATGCTTAGAAGTTGACAAATCAAAATCAGCTTTAAAAACTCTTCCAAACCTAGACATGTTAAACAAAAGCTCACCTTTTGAATCTACAACCTTGCAGCAATTTTTAGCAAACCTAACCTCTAGATTTTCATCTAGCTATTGTGAAACCGAAAGCAAGTTGTATTTCAAATTTTTAACAAGTGCCACATCTTTCAAAGTGTAGAGATTGTTTACTCTAACCGAACCTTTAGCAGTTATGGGAGTAGAAGAGTTGTCGGCGAAAGTAACATTTTCTACACGTGACACAAAAGAGAGAGAGGAGAACCATTCTTTGTTACCGGTCTTGTGGCGTGAGCAACCTGAATCCACAATCCAAATGTTCTCCTTCCTCAAACGTGAAACCTACACAGCAGCAGAATACGTCGATGACTCAATACTGGGGTTAGTTAAAAGACTTTTAGGAATCCAGTACTGAGTCACACGACGTCCAGCAGGAATAACACGCGAAAGCTGAGAAGGTACAGCAGGTTTATGAGCCAAACATCGAAAATTTTTGTTCCCAACTACTGACTTAGAAGATGTGTTATATGTAGCACAAAAAACAGTAGGTCCGGGAGCAAGTTTTTGACTCATTACAGCAGGTTGCAAGCTCCGAACATTCGGTCTAGCAGATTTTGCTTGGTTGTTATGTGATCTAGCAAGTATTCTTTGCTTCTTAACGTGTTTAGCTAGTCTATAACAAAAATCCATGACATGACCATCTCTACCACAGTAGGTACAATGAAAAATAACCTTATTATCATGTCTAGATGAGCAAGCAACACATTTATTAGAACCCGAATGGGACAGTACTCCTGCAGATTTGAAAATCACCTCTTTTTGTCTAGGAGCTGTTTGAATCAAACCGCTTCCTAATGACTTTACAACTTTAGGTGGGTGTGCCTTAGCATGAGCATGAGAATTAAAACCTAAACCAGTTTTATCATTACAAGACTTGGAAGAATTCAGCAGCAAGTTTAGTTTCTTATTTGCATTAGAAAACCGATCTAGTGTCCTATGCATGTCATCAAGTTTATTGGACAGATCAAAGCAGTTTTCACATGAAGTTTTTCCTTTTAGTTTACAATTTGAACAATATTTAACTTCATGCACACGTAAAGCATTGTTCAAAATAGAAATCTCATTCATAGCATCATTTAGTTTCTTATTCAGATCATCACATGAAGAACAATGCAAATCAATTGTAGAACAACAAGCATCTTTCAAATTTTTATCATTAAGTGCAGCAAGATCTTTGTTCTTTTCAATTTCAAGTTCAAGTTTATCAAGTGTAGATGCGTGTGCACTTCTTAAAGAGGATAATTGTTCATAAATTAAATCACATGAGCAACCAGAATCATCACTAGGAATCAAAGTTTTTAAACGATTAATTTCAGATTCTAGTGATTCAATTTTAACAGCATTGTTCCTAAGTTTTTTATCCTTTTTCTTTAATATAACAGTGGCACAAGAAATAGCATCACACATTTCTTCGCAAGTGGGACATACCTCTTCATCGTCGCTGTTGTGTTCTGCCTCCTCGGAGCTTGAACTTGACTTGCTCGCCATGCAGCACATATTTGCCACAGCTTCTTCATCTTCATCACTACCGGTGTCCACATCACTTGAGCCGAGATCTTGAAGTGCAGAGATCATACTATGCACTATGTTGCGCATTGATAAATCTTTCTTCTTCTTATTCTTTGCAAATGATTTCTTCGGCCTTGTTTGCTTTTCTTCACGTGAAGTCGGACCTGAAAGGTTAGGGCACTCCGTACGAAAATGTCCTGTCTTACCACATTCAAAACATCGTTGAGGTCCGGAGCTTCCTCTCCTTCTAGTTCTCACATTTTGCAATGCTTTTGAGAACCGAGTAGAGATGAGTGCAAGCTCCTCCTCTGGAAACTCTTCAATCTGTTCAAGGGTTAGAGAGGACAGCAAAGAGAGTGCACCACTAGATGATGATTGACTAGAACTAGACATGTCACGTTGCGAAACAAATGCAATAGACTTGTTGGGGTTTTTACGTGAGATGATGTCAATTTCATGAGTTTTCAATTTAGAATAAAGCACGTCTAAAGTAAGAGAACTCATGACAGTAGATTCACGAATAGATGTAACTTTCATCTCCCAAATTGACATATCTAATGCTCCTAACAATTGTCTAGCATTTTCAGCATCTGAAAAGTTAACATTGACACTACGCAAGTTGCTGAGAATTTTATTAAAGCGAGCAAAAAGGTCGTCAATTGACTCACCGGGTTGCATCTCAAAACGCATGTATTCTTTCTTGAACATATCTTGCCTTACCTCCTTGATCGTATTGGATCCTTCATGGTAGTCACAAAGAGCTTTCCAAACATCATATGCAGATCGGAGGTGTGCAACATGGTCGAAGTCGCTTTGAGTCAATCCTTGGATGATCAAGTTGCGAGCCTTGTTGTTGCTGTCAACATCTCTCATATTCGCAGCTGTAACATGATCGTTGGGTGGTACATCGAAGTTCCGGTAGACCTTTTCCCATATGGCGAAGCCTTGCGCCTGTATGTAGGCCTCCATCCGCGCCTTCCAAACCTGAAAATCGATGCTATTGAACACACAAGGTTTTGCGGAGTACTTCTCCATGATGGTTAGTCAAAACACGTGCAAATCACAAAGATTAGATCACCTTGCCTCTGATACCAATTGTAGGATCGAAGAGCACGTGAAAAGCTACCAGAGGGGGTGAATGGTAGATTAAAACTTTTCGCAGCGGAAACAACAAAAACCCCTCAGCAAAAAATCAATCGGTTAAAGAAACCGTGTGTGCAAGTGTTTTCAAACGTGTTCAACCATGACAAATAAAGTATAGAGGTAGAGAATCAATTCACGGATCTAATGCAACAAGAATCACTTGAAAACACGAAGTAAAACTTGAGATACGATCAAAACATTAAATGAAGATCAATCTGTTCTACCCGATATAAAACAGATCTGCAACGCTGCAAAGAAACACGTGTATCTCAAAAACTACAGATCCGAAGCTAGTGAAAATTTCACAGATGATAGATAATTGAGTTGTGAAGACAACCCAAAAAGAATCACGTCAATCGGATCTGTAAAACTCGAGTTATGAACGAAACACCGAAGCGACGTCGGTCTGTCCAGAAACTCGGCGAGAAAGACTTGACGAAAAACAAATCGGACGAACAAGACACAAAAGCTCCTCGAAACTATGAACTTTATTCAATAGAAACACAAGAGGAACAGCCCAAAGTCGTGCACCACGAGCTCTGGCCTCCCTTGCTTATATAACCAGCTCTATGGCCAATCCAATTCAAACTAGGACTCCTACTCCTACTTGGATTCAAACTGTAACTTTCCAATACTGCTCAAGACTCTTCTATACGCAGATAAAAGCAATCTTAAGACTTCCAAACACCTTAGGAACGTCACAAACATTCCTAAAACAACTCAAATTCGTGACCCACAAGAAATCCTATCATAACCAACTCAAAACTTTCCATATTTGAGTCAAATACGACTCAGCCGCAGCCTGAGTCCATAACCTAGTCGGTTGGACCTTTCCGACCAATTCTTTACGTCCACTTCTCTTCATCACGCCTTGGAACAATGTTGCCACGTCCATGCACTCCTTGCACACGTGCTAACACCTTCCAACGACGTACACGCAACCTTCATATGCACTGCCCTTGATCCAAACATGTTGCGCGACCTCCCGATCAACTCAACCACAGCTCCTCCCGAACTTGGTTGTTGGAATATCATCTCCTCCCTGAGACTAGTCCAAGGATCCCGTCACCAGTCATGTCTTGAACTCAAGCAACATCTGCACATGAATAAACAACCAATTCTTCCGAGCACAAGTCCTCGACTTGACTCACGTTAGTTCGAAAACTACAACACCTTACATGAGCACGTCACATAAGCATGTTGCAAACCATATCAAATGATAACAGCCATAACCACCAAAACACACCAAAAACTTAGCAAATTAATACTAATCAAACCTTCCCATAAAGCAAGTTTGAAACATTGCGAGTTAAAAGCAAAAACAAGACGCTGCAGTTCTACGAGTTGAACTTCACGGGAGCTCCCTAAAAACAAGCTCCGGACCTCACAGAAGCTCTCCGGACCTTGCCAACACTTGGCGGACCTAACAAAGAACTTGTCGGACCTTGCCACAGAAGAATGTTTTGGCAATATTCAAAACTTTGAATGTTAATGCTAACTTTTATCCTAATTGCCAATGTATTCAGCACACATAGGTCTCACACCATGTTACTTGATGGCCTTCCGGAATGGTGGCGAGATGTTCCACCCACCAGTTTCCGGCGGCTCCATGAAGTTGTTGAGCGGCAAACATTGTCTTCTGAACTTCATCACACTCGAATACTCCTAATTTAGACTCCATGACACGAAACCACTGATCCGCTTCCACAGATTCGGTAGCTTCTGCAAAGATTGATGGTTGAGTCGCCAAGAAATCCAGATAAGCGTTCCGAGGTGGAACGACTTGTTCCGTGTTCTGGAGTACGCCTTGCTGTACCAAAGCTTGGAGTAAACGTGTGTTCTCTTGAGTTGCTTCTTGGAGTAGTCTGGTGTTCTCTTGGTTAGACTCGACAACTCGAGTCATAAGATCCATCCATCCCGCAGATGGAGGTCCCGACGGTGGAATAGATTCATCACCGCCTCGGCGAGAACTCCCGGCCTTACTCGAGGAACGCGTATGAACCATACTGGAAAATACATTCCGACATGAGTTAAACATGAACTCAACAGTATGTGAAACTAATGAAAACACGAATATGTCAAAACTTTATGAAAGCAGTAATAAAATCCATGTTTACACAACTCCTTAGAGTAGGCATAGCTAACCAGCCTATCTGTACAGAACAGATCTTTATGCACTAAATCCAGATTTTGGTCCAGTTAAAAGCATTTGCATAACTCACGTTGAATACCAAAGTTAAAGTTAACTTCAATATCTTTACATCTAGTATTTATATGCCTTCAGATCGTCCCTGGATCAAAAGCTATGATTTTCCAAATTTGACAGAATTCCTGGATTAAATTTGCCAGCATCTCCTTTGTATGTGGCTATTTTTATCACAGTTGTATGTGCAAATACAATAAGATTCTGAACAAACTTTGAACTACAACAATGTTGCACATTTCATAGCCTTTCCAACGGTATATCATAGGCTTCTTAGGGATTTTTCTACGGGGAGTTATGGCTTGAAAGCAGAAATGTCCAGAGAGGTTTTGCTGCTGTCCTGGTTCTGGACAGTTTACCTTCAACTGGACTTTCCACCAATTTACTTTGTGATTTTCCTCTGGAGGTCTACAGATAAGATGTAGATCACTTAACAATATTTCCAGAACTGTATCATACACCTTAATTGGGTAAATAACCTCAGAGTTATGCTCTGTCAAAGTCCAGCAAGAATTCCTGCCAGAAACAGAGCAGTCTGTTTTTGAAATATTTGAAGCCTAGTCATTCTCTCATTTGAATCTCAGCTAAAAATAAGAGTTTAGTAACTAATATTTGTTTCAAACTTCCATTTTTAGTTGAAAGTTAGTTCATGAATCATTCTTCATAGGGACGAGGTTATTAAGTGTAGTACGGTGTCGATGCACCGTAAGGATCATGTCGGTACTACGTAGCCTCACCAAAAGAAAATCCTAACCGGATTATACCGGCATATCCGTATCATAGGTGGCACTAAAACGGTCACTCGCAAATGTGTGCTACTCGTACTACGGTTTTGTGGTTAAACCTGCATAAATCACACACAATCATCAGGTCCGGCTGCACACCGGACCCGGTCCCAATACAGTTTCATACACCCGTCATCACCCGCACGGGTGTTCTCAAGCCAAACACACCTTGAGCTACGTATTCACGTTACTAACCACGTGACGGGGTCTCCCTACCGGCCCATAGCATGCCAGGGAAGGGCATTGCTCGAATAACCCAAACCACATGAAGAGTCGTAGAGGATACTAAAGCTGGCGGGGTTACCTGCCACCCGTGAGGCTCCACCTATAAGCTTGTGCGCACTGGTGGACAGCGCATACATGCACCCCCCTAATACATAGAACGTCCCGAGATGCATGATTTTCCGACATAGCACATAAGTTAGGTTGCCACCTTCATATTAGGCTAATATAGTAGTCCTTATGTGGGCCTAGTACCGTTTCCTCACCGTATCCTAAGTTTTTGTCGTAATACGATCCTTATTCCGTGCGCTATTCCCAATGCGGCTCTGATACCATGCTGTGAGGACCCAGCCACCCATTCATGGGGCCATGCCGCTCGCTTGGGAATCGCATTGGGTGGGGCCGTGATATGCGGCACCCAACATCACACATATAAGGAAAATGTATTACATAAATCAAGAGCGGAAGCTTACAAATGTTCTTTGTAAATAATTTACATCAAATAACTATAGTGGAAGACTAGTTCATCTCACTTTGAATAACTACTAAGCACTCGAGAAGATGTCCATCCCTCGGACTCTTCAACCTAGCAACATGAAGACAACTGCAGCGGCTGGGTTCTCCATGTGTTAAACGACTCGTAAGTCTCCGAGTCTCACCGGACAAACTCCTCATAGCATCGATGTTAACCTGCAAAACCACTCATGTAGCAAGCGTGAGCACATAGGCTCAGCAAGACTGATCCGTCTCCTCTAAACAAGAAACTCTACATGCACGATGGATTGAAATAGGTTAGCTGAATTTGCATAAAGGACTCGCCTACAGTTGATCCTTAACTTTCAGATTTTAAGCCTCATTTTAAAGACCTTGAGCCGAACAGCATCGCAGCTCCACAATCAAACAAGAAACGCTTTGTTGCAATGCCTCTTGCACAAAGTGAAGTAAAGTTTAATTAGCACTAATTCTAATATTAAGCATGGTTACAATACAAATTAAATCACAACTCTTATCAAATTCAAAGGAATTCACTTCAGTTCTTACTACGTCAAGACGCAGTGGGCAAGTATGCTCATATGAACGCGAGCATTTTTCATTAAAATTAGCTGAAATTTTTTATATGAGTTCCTTGTCACAAGAAAGTGTTCTGGACTAAAAATTAGCCCTTTTCATTGAGTGGTTTACTCAGAACAATTCCCTAAGCAATTAAGAAAAAAGTAATTAATTCTGAAGTAGCTCACATGTTCATGTCAAACTTAGTCAACTACAATTTAAATTATAGTTCATAGATCCTGCATGAATTTTCCCAGGATTTTTGGAGCTAAGAATTGCCCAGAACTGAATTTTCAAGTTTTTGGGAATTCTCTGAAAAAGTTTCTGTATTCATTTGAATACAGCAAATTGAAATCTGAGTTCTCCAAATCAAATAAAATCCAAATGAGCTGAAAATTTTACAGGAATTCAATAATATCCTAAGGATTATTCTGACAAAATTTTAGGATTTTTGGATGAACCAAACTCCTTATAACATTTTTTGCTGAAAATTTTAAAGAATTTTCCAGAATTATTTATTGACTTTCATACAAATTTGGTTGCATATTTGGATAGAGTTTTTCAACCTGAATCTAACTCAATTTGAATCACTAAATGTGGAGTTTCCTAGCAAAAGTTATGCTCTTCCAAAGTTTTGAGGAAAGCGGGAATTCAAATTAAATCGGGAAAATTTTAAAACCCTGACAGCAGGTCCACTGCATGACGTGGCGGCTTCTCAGCACAGCAAAACCGTGGTCCACATGAATTCTGGCTGTAGCCACAAAAGGTCCCATAGACCCAGCCAATCCGATTTAAAACTCGCTGCCACTGACGGGTGGGGCCGGAGCACCCTTCTTCTACCTCCGGCTCCCGCGCGCCCACGCCGCCCCCCTCGCCGGAGCTCACCGCACTTCGGTCTCCCGGCCTCCTCCCGAGCTCCCTCTCGCTGCTAGCTCCTAATTCCACACGCTGAACACGTTGGTGCCGTTTCCCCGAGCCAGCGAGGCCTCTAACCCCTCTCGCAATGGCACAGCGGCATAACCAAACTCTGGCGACGTAGCTCCGATATTCTAGCTCACCAAAAACCCGGAGGATCGGTGCTACAGTATCATTGGAGCATGGAGGAGCTCGACGTAAACTCAAACTAGCTAGGAAGGGGCGCTAAAGTGGTTCTCACCGAGCGCCCGATGGTGAAATCATGTTTGGCCGTCGGAAAACCTCCAAATAGAGCTTCTACAGACGATCTTAGGCTATGTTGTGGAGCGTAAAGGTGCGTTAGCAAGTCTAAACCATGTGTGTGCAATTTGAAGAGCCCTAAACGATTATGGAGTGTGAATTTGAGGGATTCTTACCCGAACCTTGGTTTGAGCTGGCCGGAGGAAAAACTGGGAATTCTCCGAGGAGCTTCCACGGCTTGGTCTGAGATTTGGAGGAGAGCTTCGTGAAGGTCTAGCGCATCTCTGGGGCGCCTTGCTTGGCCGTGACAGGCTCTGTGTTGAGCTGTCGACGGGACCACCTCTTCGGTTGTGGTTCGGCCGCCGCGTGAAAAATTTGTTCCCGCGTGAGGAAGGCCAAGAACTGGTCAGCTGTGGTCTGAGGATGTCGTGGAGGGATCCGTGGTGCCGGTTTGCTATTGCTTGAGGCTTGGTACGCACGGGAACAAGATTTCCCGATCGAGACCGAAGTGGCAGCGAGCAGGGCTCGGTTCAGTCCGTGCGTGACGAAGAACAGAGGTGGGTTCTCCGTTCTGTGGGCAAAACGAACACGGGATGAGGTGATGAGATCACCGAGGGGGGTTGAATCAGCGCTGGAGTCAGTTGTTGGGGTGGTCGACTGACTGCCGGTGTGCGCTGGCGAGGCAGCAGCTGCTGTCGATCTCCCGGGAGAAGCAAAACAGAGACTCACCTCCACTGAAGATCTTTTAACATGCAACTGTCAAGTGGGTCCCACTGTCCCTCTTATCCTCTCAAATCCTCCAAAATTTGGCAAATGATGAAATTCAGTTGTGGGATGTTCAATTCCGAACTGTAATTGGATAATTGGGCAAGTTTCATCCAAATTCAAATGTGTGTTTGAATTAATTGTAAATTTAAGTCCATTTGGAAAAATGGGTAGCAAAACATCTCCAAAATTGATGAAACTTTGCTTACCCACTAATTTGGACCTAAAGAATTCAAATATGAAATCGGATTTTTGATTTAGCTGCTGCAAATGGTAGTTTGAACACAACAGTTTGCATTTCCATTGTGTTGCCCTCATTTGGAATTTGAGTTGAACATATAGAGTTCAAAATCTGATTTGAGACTTTCTCTTGCACATTATAACTTCACATCAGTGGTTTTAAATCCACTTTGGTTCCAAGCATGCAAATGAACATTTGCTTGTGTATAGAGAGGTCTCATGTGTATCAACACACATGAAAAGGTTTAAACAAGTCCCATTTTTCATACACATGAAACCAAATGCTTGATCAAACTTGAGTTTCTTTGTATTCATATGTTTGGGACCTTTACAGTCTTGGCCTCTCCGACACGTCCCTGAGCTTGGGTGGAAGCATTAGCGCTTTTCTAGTGGTTTTTTGCTTCGGTCTCCATGTGGTGTGGCTGCTCCCTTTCCCATCCAGTCGTTGCTCCCACAATCGAGCTTCCCGAGTCTCTCGGAAGGGCTGTTTTACTTGGAAAACTATCGATTTCTTGAGGTATTAATGACTCCCGAACCCGTTTCTGCCGAGGGTTCTTCCAAGGCTTCTATTGGCGTAGGTCGTGAACCTGTTGCACTTGCAATATCTCAGCTTGTGAAAGACACTCTTTGCTTCCTTCCTTCTGAGGTACTTGGTGATCAGATACTCCGAAGTTGGCTTAAAATGGGTAGTCTTCCTTGGTTCGTTGAGCTTCCATACGCTGACTTCAGGGTTCCAAGGCTTGATCATCTTCTTACGTTGATCATCGGACACGATCACATTCTTTCCTCCTGTTGTGGATACTTGATCGATCATCACGAGGATCTTCTTCTCCTCAATGTTTACCATGTTGATAGGAAAAGGGTCGGTGTCGAGCTTCATTCGGTGGCTATCACCGAGTGTTGAAGCGTCCCGACCAATAAGATCGGAACTAAACATGTAATATTATACAAGAAGTAGAAGTTTGGTACATAATATTACAACACAAGTGGAACCACAACCATACAGAGCTTTATTACAACGACATAGTCTTTTGGATAAAAAATATAACTACTAACAAGAAAGATATAATGGTCAACAAAACAGAGACTAGTAGCTCCTCGTCACCCATGGTTCCACTACACAACTTGGGTGCGGACACGACCCAACTCAAAGTCCTCCAGCAAAAAGTCAGGATCCTATGAAAAACATATCAACAACATCTGACTACAAAGGTACTCAGCAATCTCCACCTCACCCTTCGGGAGGGGAATGGAACAGATATAGATGCAATGCACAATGTAAAGAGTGGTGCAACCTAATGCATACAGATTCAATCCAACACCTCATTCATAGGCATCACTGATATCGATCCCACAACATGTGACTTTCTAGTTGTTAAGACCACACCATAACCTGTCCATACCTAGGACACGGCTGTCCAAACGGGTTCTACACTCTGCAGAGGTTGTACAATGTGCCCACACGCAGGGACCATCAAAACGGCCTGTCATAGCTGACACCCAGTCAAAACATCACCCAGGCCAGTCCTCCCCAACCCAGTGGCATGACTCATCTCAATACCATCTCGGTTTGTAGTCATACATATCTCTTTCTCCACCGTGGACGACTGTTGGGCTCGCCAATGGGTTAGGTTAAGCCCTGCCCATACATGGTCATATGGTCGTACTGAAAAAGTTGAATGATATATCAAAACAACTCGGTCCTTAGGAATCACCAGGGCAGCCTCCATACGCGAACCACGAGCTTGTCATCCTAATAGTATTTGCCATAAGTCTACCACCACGGTAGTGCTTACACAAACACTAACCCTTCTGTCCCGGTCTCAACTCATGCTCTCAGCAACCATGCAACATACATAAGGCCACGTCATCATGCATAATCTCATCATATCAACATGTTGTGAAAGGGAAACCAGTATGGTACACCCTATTCCTCAGGTAACTCATGTTCAACAATGCAAAGACCTAATCTACTGGTCCCAATGTATGAACCTCTCATAGACGCAATATGATCAAAAGGGATCGATGGAACTTGCCTTCGCTACCCTGCAGCGTCGTGCTCCTGGTCTCCTGGCTCCTCCGGGTTCTCCTTCGGCACCGGTTCTATATCTAGAAATGCCACGTGCAAGCGAACATACACGCATAGCAAACGCATATTAATACAGAATTCAATCTTGCTTGCATCAATTAAATACATTTTCATTTTGGATGAATTTTCGAAGAGAATTGAATCGAGTGGTGTTTCTATGGATGAGTATGGTCTCAGGACAATCAAGGATTCCTTGGGTTTGTGCCCAACAAGTGGACAAAATACCTAATTGACTAATTTCCGACTAGCTATTGGTGTGATAGAGGCATAAGATTCTACGATCTTCCTCCTCCGGTTCAACCTCCTCTCCCTCTGACCACCATAGATGGCATTCAACATTGAATCAGGGAGGGTATCACGGAGAAGATGGCCAGAGAGCAAGGAGTTGAACACCGACGCTATGGCTCCCTCGATCGAACCATCGATTTAGGTGAAGGAAACTTCATGCGAGGGCGGCCATGGCGTGAGGTGGTCGTGTCTAGGCCTGAGGAGAGAGGGAGATAGCTCAAGGACAGGTTTGGGGAAGGAGAGTCGACTGTGGGGGGTGCTCACCTAAGCCACAGATCAGGCGTGGAGGCTCCTTGCAAATGATCGATGCGGCGTTTGCAGGAGAGCGGCGCAGAGGCAAGGTGCGACTGGTCAGAGCGGGGTGAGTGGTTGGAGCGGGGTGAGTTCCCTTTGCACTTACCCAACCAATCCATGCCAAGGATCACATCTATCATGTGGGAATCAAGCACTACTAGGTTAACCAAGAACACTAGCCCACTTAGATATAAAGGGATGTTGTTAACTGCCAAACAACAGGATATATAGCCTCCTGGTGATTTGGTAATCAAGGGCA